>JBANSL010000014.1:38084407-41049407 GCA_037127255.1 Persicaria tinctoria
AAGTTTATGCATATAAAGTCGGATTTGATGTAAGACATGGGACTACAGTTAATGCTAACGGGGTACAACAACTGAAGTACTTATACTGCAATAGAGAAGGATACTCGAAAGGTAAACAGACAAAGAAGCTAAGAAAAAAGATTATCTATACGAGTTGGTTGTACTGCTAAGATAATATATAAATATATACCTGAACAAGGATATGTGGTGACAAAATTTGAGGAGAAGCACACACATCCTTTCGTTGATGAGATCTGCAGGGTATACATGAAGAGTAATAGGAGGATGCAAAGTTACCATCAAAAATTTGTACTGGACTGTGCAAAACAAAGAGTTGGACCAGCAAAGGCATACAGATTATATAAAGAAATGGTGGGAGGATATAGCAATGTGGGTCCTTTAGTGATTGATTTCACAAATCACAGAAGAGATCTCTTGGCTTATTTCAAAGGATTTGATGCACAAGTTGTTATTGACAGATTCTTCCAAAAGCAAGAAATATGCAGTGCATTCTACTTTTCTTTTGAGGTCGATGAAGACAATCAGTTGAACAGATTGTTCTGGTGTGATGCAGTAAGCAGAAAAAACTTCTCATTATTTGGAGATGTTATTTCATTTGATTCAACGTACAACACAAACAGGTATTAGACATTATTCATATTGAATATTTAGATACATCATAAGTGTAAGCACTGTCATAGATTTTAGTTATAAAACAGACAAAAGACAGATTGCCTGATTCATTCCCAAATATAGTAACAAGACTGCACATATAGAATGTATAGATGCACAAAATCATGTATATCATGCACTGCAAAATCGAATAAGTGCACAACTACATAGCCTAGTGATCTTTTATTTATATACATCTGTAATGCCAACCTTATACATGTTTCTTTTGAAATTATTCTAATTTTAACAAGTGTCTTATATTAAAGGTACAAAATGGTGTTCAGTCCCTTCACAACATATGACCACCATAAATCATTGGTGTTGCTAGCATCAGGGCTTTTGAGGAATGAGAATGTAGAGTCATATGTGTGGTTGTTTGAGCACTTCAAAAAGGCAATGGGTGGGTGTCCTAGAATTTTCACAACGGACCAGGATCCTTCGATGAAGATTGCTGTTCAAACTGTATTTCCAGAGAGTAGACACATATTAAGCATGTGGCATATCATGGACAAGCTATCTCAGAAAATAGACAACTCCATGAATGGATACTTCAAATTCAGTGACAGGTTGAGGAGTATTGTATGGAACAGGGAGAGTACGCCAGAAGAATTTGAAAAGGACTGGAATGCCTTAATGGAAGAGTATGGAATGACAAGTCACTCGTGGTTGAGTGAACTGTTTAGAATGAGCGACAAGTGGATCCCTGCATATTTTCAGAATGTGAAGCTTAGTGGATTGATTAAAACAACATCCATTTCAGAGAGCATGAACAGCTTCTTCCGTAAGTTCTCCAACTGCACTGCAAATTTAATTGAGTTTATGTTGTATTCTGAAAGCGGAATTGAAAATCAAAGGCATATTCAAGGGAAGAAGAACTATGACTCTGAAATACTGGAACCAATTCTGATTTCGCCCCTTCCTCTAGAAAAGCATGCATCCAGATTATACACAATAAAAATGTGGGGGAAATTTCAGGAGGAATTAAAGGGAGCATTGTACAAATGCAGAGTGACAAATGTTATAGAGATTGATGAGTTGGAGATATATACTCTAAAGGAAAACAACAAGATATACACTGTTGAGCACAAACTTGAAGATCATGATTGCTGCTGCTCTTGTAACTTGTTCAACAGGTTAGGATATCCATGCCGACATATATTAACTATTTTGAAGGATATACAACTTGAGAAGTTGCCAGAAACACTACTGTTTACTCGTTGGACCAAAGCAGCAAATTTGAGTAATGTTTTCACTTTGGATGATGTTGTGGTCAGACAGTCAAGTGCAAAACAAGAACAAAAACTCATGTTGACAAATATGTTAGCTGAATTTCATGCTTGTGTGGATTTAGTTAAGGACAATAGTGATCAGATTAAGCACTTAACATCTGCATTAACAAATGCAAAAAGGGAGCTCCAACAAAGTGCACAAACATCAACATCTGCAACAGCTTCAAAGTCTGGTATGTATGATAGGTTTGATGCAGAAACCCAAGATTACTGATTGCTTATTTAAACCCTTTTATACAAAAAATAAAATAAAATAGTTCAGAATTATATATTCAAAGTATACTAATTTTAATAAGTTTGTTAACTTGAAGCTGTGTTTGAAGAGTTTGCTGGAGTAAGCCTCCCGAAGAATGTGGTAATAAGAGACCCAAAACAAGCAAAGACAAAAGGCAGTGGGAAGAGGCTTAAAGGCGGGAAGGAAACAGCAATTCAAACACAGAAAAAGGGGAAGAGAATATGCTCAATCTGCCTTGAATATGCACCTCACAACAGCAGGACATGTCCATTAAGGGAAACATAATAGGAATAATAAGCACAATTTGTAATGGAAATTTATAAATGCAGTTTAGTATTAGAAAAATGGTATACTTTGAGTTTTCTTATTCACAGATGTTATGTACCAACTTTTATATTATGTTCATTACTATCTCGGTTTTGTGTTAGGATAATATTTAATTGTCCAGTACAATCTATTTTTATATTTTCCTTATTACTATAAACAATAATTATTTTAAAGGAAATAGGAGAAAAATCCCAAGTTGCAAATGGATATGTACAGGGTAGAACCTACTATTAATTATGACTTGCTTTGCAAGATTGTGCAAAATCTTGGACAATGTGAGATTCAGGTAATGATGGAAGATCCATTTACATAGCCTCAACTACAAACATCTAATCAACAAATAAGTACTTCTTAATTAATGCGCAATCAGAAAACATCAACAAAAGAAGAAAACCAACAGTATGAAAGGGGGTTGTTTCAAAACAACCGTATAATAAACACAGTTACTACAGGAATAATTAGTTTATAAAATTAAAAAAAATAAAATTAAATATAACAAGAACAACTTAAATAAATGTCTTTTAATTTTAAAAACGTAAAGATTCAAGGAGAAATATAAATTAAAATAATGAAGTCTACAAATAAAATGTTGTATGAAAATAATTACTACAGATATGGGAAGTTGGGAAGTATTAAACATTTAAAATGGGTAATCATTACAGTTATAGGGGGTTGGGGCGGGTAAATGTTTTTGGAAAACCGCCAATTGGACAAGGCCAATCAAATGAAGGGAGATGAAGAGCGAAAACCGCCTATATAAACACAGATCCTCCATCATAACACATCACACAAACCGCCTGAAAAAAAAAAGAAGTCTTCTTCTCTTACACATCAAAAAACAGAGAAACCCAAAATTCAAAAGGACAAGATGGAAGGATTCACCCCGTTCGTGTTTGCCGAAGAGTTCTACAAGATCAACAATGAGATAGACAAGTACTTGTACCCAGGGTACCACATGAATCTCTTGGAGGAGGCTGCAGAGACAAACACTGAGGAAACAAGGAAGAACCTCCTGGAGGCCGCCGAGAAGCATCAGATCTTCCTGACTTCCCTCAACCAGGAGAGGAATGCAAATGCCTACAAGATATTGGAGGCAACTGAAAATGGGGAGGAAGAAACCTTGGAGAAGGTAAGTTATCAAAACTTTAAATAGTTTGATTTAAAATAAGATCGCAAGATTATTTAACTTTTAAGTATAAATATTTCTGTAGTTCCAAAAGAAACAAGAGCAAGTGGAGGAAGAACTGGCCCAGTATAGGGAGTACGTGACTGACTGCATCAGGGAGGTCTTTGAGGAAGAAGACAAGAGGAGGAGGAAGATTGCAAACTTTTGAATTATTAATTATATATTTTATATGAAATGTCTGTATTTCTTCTTAATTTGAAGTGTTTAAGTTTAAAACAATGGTATTTGGGGTTTGAAAAACAATTATGCAGCTGTAATTTATGAACATCTATTTCCCTATATTTATAACATATGTATTGCAGTATATTTGCCTATGTGATTGATTGGAACAGGTAGGTATTTGAAGATGAAGAAAAGAGGAGGAGGATAACAGCAGACGTTCTTAGAAGATAGGCGATCAAGAGCAAGGAGGAAGGAGGAGATTCAGAAGAAATCATATTTTACTTGTAGATTTCAGTCTATTTGACATGTAACTGTCTTAAAATAAATGTAATCTCAGTTAATATTATAAATATAAACTATGATTTGTTTACACAATATATTGATGTCTATGCACAATAAGTTGTTAGGATTGCACAGAACAATATTACAAATGCGCAATACAAGTTTACAAGTGCACAATAACAGAATAATAATTGGACTTAAATGTGATATTTAAACTATATGAAAATAACACAAAGAACAATGGATTGACAAAACCAACAAAAAATATAAATAATAATAGATTTAAAGGCAAGTAAATATGAAAATAACATTATATTTAAAATATGCACACTAAAGTGTTATAGTTGCACAAAACGATATTGTGGTTGCACATTCTCTAGAATGCATTTTAACACTGCACATAATAGATTGTAATTGCACAAAAAGAGAATACTTGTGCACCAAAAGACAAGTGAAAGGAAATTATACTAAAGTGTGAATTCTTAATTCTATAAATTGCAAACAAAGTAAAATAAAATTACTACAACTAAAAAAAAATAGAGTTAATGAAAATTAGGTAATTAAAAACAAAATGTTACATAAATAAAAAAACAGTTGTTGACTTTGCACAATAAGGCTGTGTAATTGCACAAAACAACAATATGAGTGCACATATTATAGTGGGGACCTTTATAACTGCACATAATACAAATATAATTGCACAAAAAAGAGATGCTTTTGCACTATTGTAGACAAAAAAGTAATTTAGGCTGAAATGTCAATTTTATACCAATATAAAACGCACACAAAGTAAAATATATTCACAAAAATCAAAAATAAAAATTACATTAAAATAAAATAAAAAATAAGAATCCAGACCAATATAAGAAACCAAACAGAGGAAGAGACGTCAACATAAAAGCATGAATAGATAGGCACTTCGGTTATAAAAAAATAGAGCATCCTATTGCATATGCACAATAGGGTATTAAGGGTGCACAGAATTATAATATCATTGCACATATTAATATTAGGCCAGCACATGACTATATAATAATGTCACAACATAAAGAAATGTGTGCACGATTAAAATTAAATATAAAACACATAAAGATTCGAATTCGAACATTAAAAAAACACAACAATATTTATAATGTCAACATCACCAAGCGTACAAACATAGAGTAAAATAGACAAAGATAACCCAAAAAGGGAATCATAAAGGGTTATACATTACGACATATGTAGGACACAAAATTTGTATACCCTCAAAAGTACGAAATGCCCAGCAAAATACTAATGTTTGTTAACTACTCTTTCCTACCCAATCAATCCAACCGCAATTTTAGAGCTTGAACACCTTTTAAGGTCAAGGATGCATGTGCCTTAGCTTGAGCTGAAATTTCAGATCGAAGTTCATTGACATCAGAACAAATTATGTCAGTCATGTACTTCACACGCAACTTGGAGATATTCTTGTCAGTCCCGTGGTCAAAACCACACTTGAATCCCTTCTCCAATCCCACGAATGCCTCCATATGGCGCATCATGCAAACACCAGAATGGGGACGCTTTTCTTCACTAGCTCAAAGAAGATAAATGTGTGATTGCTGAAACATAGAAACTAATTCTGCCTTCTTTGATAATCCGTGAGACTTCAAATATTTAATCAAGAAATTATGCTGCAAAAAAAAATAGTAAAAAAAAAGAGGAAAATACTATAAATGATAAACTGAAAAATAGAAGAAAAAAAACCCGCAAAGAGTAAAAAAGTGACATATAAGTATGAAAACTAACCAAATTACCAACTGTATATTGGAAGATACAAGTAGAAGCACGAGTATCACTTGACACATCCAGGAATTGAAGTTCGTGCATTTTAAGATTAAAGACGACCATGCAATAGATTGAGTCGTAATACAAACCAAACACAAACTAACACAAATATAAAGAAAACAAGTCAACAAAAAAACAAATAAAGTAAGAAAGAGAGTAGGGGAGATAAAACAAAAAAAGTATTAAAAAGAACAAATACCATATCAACATCTTTCAACCGAATGTGAGGAGCAGTAGCCAGTTCAGAATCAACATGGATACCAAGTTTTGTGAAACGTTCAGCAAAGTCACCGGGAGGGGGGTTTGGAGCAAATTTCTTGAAAAAAAATACAAAATAAAGAACAAGGAAATAAACACATGTAGAATGGGAAAAAAATTAAGGAAAAACAAATACAACTTACAGAAGACTCAAGAGATATAAAAAGCCTTGATGGAGAAACAACACTTCTGTATTGTTCTTTATGATTAAGGATAGAAGCCCATGCCGTCATAATAGAGAAAGTGACTTCAAAATCTTCTTCAAGAGATTTAAAATCAGCTCTAATAACTTCAACAGACGAATTCTTAAAGAGAACTTCACTGCAATAGGCAAAGAACAAATTATAAAAAATAAATATAACTCAAATAAATTTAAATATAATAAGATAACTAAAGTGATAAAAGAAAAAAAAAAGAAAAAAGGGAAAAAAGGCTTACACATCAGAAGCTGATTTCTTAGACAAATATGCACAAATGCAACGCTCAATGTCAGACACACGCTCATTCACATCAACAACCCTGGAACAGTAACAACCCCTAGTAGACCTACGTAAAGGCATGACAACAGGAGATTTTTGCTTCTTTTTATACACCTTAGGGGTTGCACACTGAATGTCACTTGATGTTGATATACCTAAAGAAGAAGCAGCATCTCCACCAGAATATTCTTTGGCAATATTGACAAAAGAGGAAGGAACACCAGGGACACCCATGACAACAGACGGTGCATCTCTAATATCTTTTTGTGCATCAGCATTGGACTTGTGTGCAGCGACAAAACCCTTTTGTGCAGACTTATCAGACTTGTTAAAATCTTTAGCAATTGCTTCTTCAGAAGATTTTTTTGAGATTGGAAAGCAGGATCAGAACCAAATATATCAAACGATGGCTCAGCGGGAAGGTTCATAGGCATAGTCCCCTTACCCTTAAAGACTGCAGAATCACCCTTCTTTCCAGCATCACATTCACTCTCAAAACAACCACCACCAAGCCCACCCCCAGATACATTACCAACTGAACAAAAAGGTTGATCAGTCTAACCAGGCGATTGCATCTTACATTTATTACTGTAAGCTAACTCAATTTGGGTAAGAGCATCCAAAAACACATGATCTGACCATAGAGGATCTTAGGATGAAATCCACTCAGAAGCAGGGGGGTTGACAATATTAGAATGATCTACGGGAGGAGAAGCAGCCTTATCACCCTCAAACTCCAAACCCATCAGCTTCTTTGCAGCATTACTGAGGGTTTTAACCATTTCATTCTCTTTAAATTCAGGAGGAATTTTATCAGCCAAAGCAACAAACTCAAAAATGGAAGTAGCAAGAGTAGCAGTATTTTGTGCAAAGGATTGAATAAAATTCTACAAGGGGAAGAAAACACACAACCACACACACAAACAAAGATAACCAAAATCAAACAAAACATCATTAATATTGTTAAAAAATATACTTAAAATAAAGAAAAACAGAAGCCTCAAAGGAGATGATTTTTTTCCAGAAACTTGTGGATTGTCGGTAGGAGCAGCTGAAGGGGTAGCACATGGAGATTTAGGGTTATATACAGGAACAGATTGATGTTCCTCAATTCTGCCACGTCCAAAGCCTCCACTGGAAAGATCATCGTCTTCGCGCTGACGAGGCATAGGTGATGTCAACCCCATAAAAACAGGGAAACACCGAGTTACTCTCCTCGACGAAGTACTTGAGAATAACTTCACCCTATCAATATACAACAGCTAACAAACACAACCAAACAACAACAACAAACACATAAGAAACCAAATTATAATAAACAAAAGAGATGATGATGTACTAACAAAACATAAAAGTATTGAATGAAAATGAGAAGGTGAAAAAAGGAAAAACAAATACTCACAATGAGGAAGAGAATAGGACTTCTAAACTGACTGGTTTTGTTCTTCTCTCAAATTTTTTTGGAATCCACTAAGCTTTCAAGAACAAAAGCACACCAATTCAATTCTTTGAAGTCCTCAGTCCCAGATAAGACTTTAACCAAATTGTGATTAACATTGCCATTTTGGATACTGTCCACAAGCAATGAATCAAATAACACAGCAAAGTTGATGACAAATTTATCACCAACATGTAACGGCCCGGGATTATGATTCCTGAGTTACGTTTCGAGGGATAAAACCCCTCGTTAGGATCTTGCGCCCCGAGTACAGGTTGAAGGTTTGAAATTCTATCCTAACATTTTGAAATGGGATTTCATACCCAAAATTCGAAGGGATCGTTGGAATACCCGGGGAAGTCCCCTGTACCTGTCATAAGTCTAAGCGTGGAAAACCAACAATCATGCAGATAGTAGAATCAAGGTGTAATACAAGAGGGTGCCACGGCTGAGCCGGGTCAAAACAAAATCAATAAGCGTATTTATCGAAATATAAGGTTAGACCATTGCTTTGCAATCGCCCAAGAGAGTTCCCACGTCACAGAAGCAAGGAACAATAATGCTGCAAAACAAACCTAAAAATAAATGTATGCGGGGCGGTGTCAGATCGAAGCCCTATGCAATATAGTCCCAAACAAGCAGACACATACGCACGCTAGTCCTGATAAAGATGCTTCTAGATGCAAGGCGGAATATTAACACACTAACATGCCCCTAAGATCAAGTGCGTAAATATAATAAGGCCTTAGCACCGAATACCAAGTGGTATATCCCTCTTCTACCTCCACCCCCTTCCGATAGGGCGGAGACTGGCCAGCTCGTGAATGCATTCCATATAATCGGGTGGCACGCATGCCCAACCCGTATCCACAATAAAGTCCGCAGGCATCTTATAATATAAGGAAGTTCATGACTCGATTGACTCAGGACGGGACCCGATGAGACTAGGTCGTCCTATAACCCTAGCAATGACTCTAGTTACTTCACAGATAACGACCGTTCTGTTTACAAAAGCAATGAGTAAATAAATGCTCAATCATGAGTGCAATCCTAGCAGGATACTACATGGCATGCTTTATTATGAATGCAAGCACCTAGTATGCACATGGCTACAAGCAGGGAGATCTCTTTTCGAATCCGAGTGAGCTCATATAGGAACTCACCTGGAAGTGCAGAACAGCAAAAGGCAACAACTAGATATATAAAAGCCAACATGTCACAGATGATCACCTATCACATATATAAGTAATATAAATAAGTCTACTTCTAATGTTACTTAAAGTATACAATATCACACGCAGGTCATCAAATTTATTCACCAAGTTAGGCAAGGTAAATCAAGTCACTTTCCCAAGATTTTCCAAAACTCTTCTAAAATCTCAAGTTATATCAAATCATTAATTAAACACTTTCCTAAATCATACTTGACCCAAAAATCCACTTACAAGGTGTTACTCTTTAAATCAACTTATTTTATTACTTTATCAAAACAATCCGACAAGGTTAGGGTATTTCCAAAATTCCCTCTTTTTAATTTTATTAAATCCAACCAACCTTTAAAACCTTTTTCAAATCCAAGTCCAAATATTATACTTTAAATCTCAATAATAATATTCTATATTATATTACATCTATTTAATATTTATATACTTGAATATATAAACCTCTTAAAACTCAAATTATTAACACCTTTTATCAAAATAGGCCCAAAATACAATCCAGTGAAAGAAATCGGGTACACAAGCCCAAACTCGGATTCTCATTCTCACCTGCCCAAATCCCATTAAGAAAGAAAAGAATGGAGGCGGGCCCACCCATGCCCCGTCAGCTTCTTCTCCCTCCCAATTCCCGTCCCCTGCTCGCCCTGGTTTGCTCCCGCCGCCCTCGCACCTCCGGCCTCAGCTTCCAGTGCTCTCTCTCTCGGCCTCCCCTGCCCATCTCGCTTCCTCCCCCTCCCAATCTCACAGCCCTCGCACTGGTACCCTCTCCCGCTCGAGCTTCCTCTCTCACCCAGGCTCGGCTCGCTCACACACTCCCGCTTCTCCGCCCTCGCAACTCACTCGCTCAACCATGACGTCTCTCTCACCACTCTCAGATCAAACACAAGGGAACTGAAAATCGACACAGGAATCCAACAATGAGAGTTAAAGGGGAGGTTTAGGAATGCTCACCGAGAGAGCTCAAATCTCGCCGGAAGACGTTCATCGGGCGCGTCGGAGGTCGATTCTCGTCGGAATGACCTAGGGAGAGTGGGAGGGGATTAAGGTCTCGCCTTTATGTCAATCGAAGGTGGAAGGAAGGGAAAGGAGGGAGATGAAGTTCTCACCGAGCTCAAACGCTAAACCGAATAAGAGAATGGCGGGGCTGCAGCTGCTGGATCCGGTTCTCCGGGAGGGCTTCTGGGCGGCTCGGGGACGTCGAGGCGAACATGAGGAACTCCTGGGAGGTGGCTCGCAGAGGAAGGTTGAAGAAGATGTTGGTTGTCTCGATCAAGAGGAAAGGGAATTGGGAAGTGAAAGGAGGGGGCTTTGTTTGAAATTAAAAATGGATGAAGGGAGAGCTGTTTGTGGTTTTCTCAGGATAAGAAATGAGGAGGTGAGCTGTCATACTAGATAAAGGAAAGGGAACAGCTTGGGAGAAATCAGGTCAAAGGCTGCATGAATTGGACCACGGAAGAAGGGGAGGTTTGACATCTTTTCACAAATTGGGAGTATAAACATAAAGAGAGGGGAGGCATGCTTTGTCACAATCAGAGGGAGGAAAGGGATATAAGGATTACAAGTGGTCTCCAACCCAATTTTTAATTCTCAGAAGTTAATTTTCGACACAAGCTTTCTCGATTATGTATCTTTTTAAAATCCGAGGAAGTATGTAGTTAGTTTTCAAAATTTTATTTTAGGTTGAAAATCGGCTTTATGAGTCCAAAATCCTAGTTAGAGAGTTTTCCGTTATATTCCGCTTCTAAATTCATTTTATTTTCCCTTTTTCTGAAAAATTAGGATTTAAAAATCCGGGTCTTTACATCATCCTCCTCTAAAAACAAGTCTCGTCCCCGAGACTAAAACCAAAACAAAATAGGGGATGAAGTTTGAAATTGATGAGTCCAAGACCATGTCTAAGGATCTTGTAATCATCTCGGTTGCGTCTTCCGGGATCCTCACAGCATCCTAGTCACGGTCGTGACATCTCCAATTGGCCTTGACAAGTATGCAATAAGCGCCCCTATCACATCCTCGCTTCGACTTTTCGGAAGTACCACAACTCTAAAAATTCTACAATATCATCACTAGGTCTTAGCAAGCACCCTACAAGCGCCCCCCATAGAATACTTGTATCCACTTCGTGAAGTATCATAGAGTTGCCCGGGTTGGAAAAGTTTCAAAAGGGATTCCACATTTGAAAAAGATTGGCCTTAAAATCATTGAAATTTTCGATCGTGTTCGGTCTATCAAAATCCAAGTTAGTCTTTTTCAAAACCGTTTAAAACCTCTCAAATCAAGCAAACCTCTCAACTTCAAAACCATTCCAATGCTTTTCAAAATCCGAGTCGGTCGCTTCAAAACTCTTCCAAAACCCTTTAAAATCCCAAGCTGGTCAAGCAAATTCAGAAGTCAAGAGGTGAAGTCATCCACCTCTAAAGGCTAATCCCATATTCTCTTCCTAGGTTCCAATCTCAAAAGCAATTCCAATCTACGAATCTCTAGCCATTATCAGAATCGATATAACCAAGACATGCCACATCATAACAACCCAAACACCGAAATTGGCCATGCCAAAACCGTAACATAAATAGTCATCCATCAACATTGTCGCATACGAGTATATTGGAACGTCAAACTCAAAATTACCATTTCATGTTCTAGGTGTCAACCAAATAAGAATGCATCAAGTAGATCACATCAACATGGTTTCCTACTTACCACTATCAACATAGCAGAATTTGTCATAATAGGGGTGTTAATCTAATAGAAAGGCAACAAGTCAGCACAACAAAATCCATTTCAACAAGATTCAGCAAGCCATGATATTCACCATTTTCATAGCCAAGGATTTAGCCGAAAAAAAATCAATTTTGAAGTATTAATGCATAGAGGCATCACCACAATCACTTTTTAGCAATTCAATGTTCAAGTTATCAACATAGAACCTGTCACGCTCTCATGGTTCAACAATAGCAAAGTTTAACAACATAGCAGCACAAAATAGCATCACAACAATATTTAACTTAGCAGGACATTGCATACCATTATATCAGGATAACATGCACCTTACACTATGGACCCTACATGCTACTATCACTTAGCCTTCAAGTATTTCACGTCGGTATAATATAACATGATTTCACACTAAGTTTATACATTATCATCTCTCATTGTTCCAAATGGTCACATGTCATAAATCCTAAGATACTATCATGCTCAGCAAGTATTGCATAATATCAGGTATCAACATAGCAAGACAGGTTACCACATAATCTCATGCTAATAATAATTCGAGCAAAGATAAAATCATGCCAGCATCGCAATATCATACTGTCACATATTATCGGGGCACATAATATTATTATTACCAACACAAGTCAGGATTTCAGCAGGTATAATTCACATTCTATGAGTAAAAGAATTCAGGCAAGGCCTAACGACACAGAACACCAATCATATCACAAGGTCGGTCACATAGGAAAACCAAAGCACTAAAATTCATAATCATAAGTAGAAGTCAACCAAGTAACGTCCACCACCAGTTCATCATTCAAATAATCAATATGTCAGTTCTGGGACCTGGGGTTTATGGGTCCACCGTGCTTTCGTTGTGCCGCTCCCGTGCTATTTGGCTAAATGTGCTCTTTTCTACGCCATCGTTCGTCAAAGTATTGCAAGCAACTTTTTAGTTAGTGGAGGTAGGGGAGAGATAAGGAGGACAACCCAGACTCCCCACGGAACCGAACACAGGCCAACTAATGATGACACGACAAAAAAAAAACAAGATCCCAACCCAAGAAGGAGTAAGGTGCCCTTATGGAACTCTACAAGGTCATAAGTGCAGCAAGCAAGACACATACCATTCGTGGAGTAAACTAGTCACATATATCACTGAACACTAACATGCACCTACTGTGATAAAAAAAATGTTAACAAATAGGGGTAACCGAAAGCATGATTGAGTTCTGCATGAGGTATAAGGGACTAGCTAGCAACTTTTCATTTCATTTATTAGACAAACTTGATATGTACAAGAGACATGTATATACGAATGCAATAATAGATTGGTGCGGCACAAAGCTTATGCAGAATATAGTAAAAAGCACAAAGCATTACACGTAGGGTAAATTGTTCGTGATAGACTGACAGGTGCACATAGGCAGGTCATAATCAATGTTGAATCATATATAGACCTATCGAGATGTTTCATATCCATCGGACTAGAACCATGAAAGGACCACATAAAGCCGTATAAAAACCAAGTCATGCAACAACAACGTTCTTATGATAGGGTAAGTGCGAGATGTCAGTATATAATCATCTATGGTTGGAAAGCAGTCCTCCATGATACTAGTAATATCTTGTCAAGGATTCAAGGAATGAGCTCAATCAAGGGTAATCGCTGAGGAATAATTTAACACCAAAATCATAATTCACGTATATATGCATCTACCATAACGTAGGGTATAACACGCAACTAGATACTTAATTGCTAATTAACACATATCCCAACAAAATATGAATTTATCCAGTTAAACATCGGAAAGGCATCATGTGATAAGGACAATAATTCAGATGAGAATACTCATAAGCATGCCACTAATCATACTTAGCATGAGATAACTCTATGGAGGCATAGCATTCTAACTGGACTAACAATATCTAACATGCTTGGACAAGGCTATCACCACCTATGACAAGAGTGGCTACATGAGATGCAAGTTGAGCATACAATCGCACAAGTCATATCTCTCCAGGCATATATGTTACAAGGTACTACATGACAGTCGCATGTGTATATGAATAAGATGCATCGAGCAACTCCAAATAATAGTGGGACGAGTCATAGAAGTTTAAGCAAGACTACTATTGCACCCAATCATTAGCACATATAAAAGGAATATAAGCAGTTTTGATGAAGGATTCATGCACATATCATAGTGCGAAACAAGAGAATGCTCCTAAGGTATCATGTTTCAAAGGGACGGTAAGGTGCATAATGTATGCAAAGATAATCATGCAAGTGCTTTATAGCTATCGTGATGTGTGTCTGTGGACATGCGAGGTGCTAGATTATTCATTTGCGGAAGCATTAAGAATGTCAAGGGACATGCTGAAACAACATCGAGTGATGAGATGATAAGCACACATTGATAATCACCTAATACTTAACATGCGTTGAAAATAGGCACTAACTCTATAACTGGGTTTATCATTCCTAAACAGTTAAAGGATCGCATATCAGAGATGTTGGGAAGAATACAAGACCTCGCGGAGTCTATCCTACGTGAGAACATGTCATAAAGCATATAGATCATGAATACACACAAGCCATAATTCATGGGTCCTATAAGATATATTTTAACATGATAAGATGCATGGCTATGCAGCATAGGTTACATGTTCATTTGGCAACTAGCACGGATGCATTTAAGGGGTCAACTAATCGTAACGTGACCATATGAGGACAAGGGGGAATTATGGCAAAAACGACAATATGAGCTTAAGATAGTACGACTTCACATGAATATAAAGCATGCAAGTACACAAGTATAAATTGACAGTATACAACCAAGGCATGTGTTTAACACATGAATATACCAAGTCACATCGTGATCCTACATGATGCTAGCAATACATGATAAGACATGTATATCTTTTACATAGTGGACAAGAGAACATCACGGACGATAGATTATAATCATGTTAATAATGAACCATCATAAAAGTGCATGAAATGGTACAACAACTATCACATCATAGGACAATCATATTCACGTGATGAAGCAAGCATGACAATTTATCACTCAACGAATCATATTGGAATTCATAAGCCCTATAGGATACTACCGACACATATCGAACATGAATACAATCAAGGTACTTCGGCTTGACTCACCCTAGCATTCATGTGTCATTTATATGCAAAAACATAACACTAACTCATGATTCGTACATACATTCATTCGATTAGCACAATAGTTTGCAAAGATCCAAATAAGCCACACCGTAATGATCTAGAAGCATGATGGACATATAGCGGAGTATAACATGGGTCTAAAGCAAGATATCTAGGCATGGACAGGATGATAGACAATTACGGGTCCATGCAAATATCTACCGCACATGCACAAAATATTAAGTCACATGTTCAGGGAAATACGAGATGATATCACTGAGCAAGAGAAAACATCACGTAGATCAGTAAGGTAAGCATGCTATGGTTTAGTGGTCATAGAGGCACGAGGAGTAACAAGAGTGAGACTAACATGCTAAGGGTCACACTATCATTATCCTAATCCATGAGAGAGTGTAACTTGCGACATATGCATTCAATCCATCAACAGTCCATCATTAGTATGACGATGCGGGGAACAAATGAAGTCAGGTTGCGCATGCCTAGGGGTATGGCAGAAATACAACGAAGCATGACATGAGACCTACACAAGGTGGCCAAGCATGGATATATAATGGCATACAACCACGAATCCACATTAAGGATCATCATCATAATATAAGCGGGGAACACCACATCATGTCGAGTCATGCATATACGAAACCAGGAATGCTAGTGGTGTGTGCTTGTGCGGCGTGTCAGGTCGTATATTCAAGAACGTATGAGAGAACATGGAGATCATCATGGCATGACAGTTAGATAAGCATGCTGGAAATTAGGCATCATACAAGGCAGGTTGGACATCAAGTTGTAACATGCATTCATCAAGTAAAGACCCACTCTAACAGGATATCAGAATGGGACGATCACACTATCATGAGCCTATTTACATAGAATTAGGTAGCTCCCTAACACATGACACATACATTCAAGAATTAGTATAACAATACACATATTAAGTAGATCAGGCTGGGATGATATAGGCATAAAATGTAACACGAACCTAAGCAATGGCTAAACATGGACATCAAGACATTTAGGCATAATTTCACACTAACAATCAATCTGCAAGTCTAGGGGATAGTACATATAGAATCATGCAATCATGGACATAACATTAGAGATAACCCGACAGAGATCTACAAGGGCGACTCTGACTCACTCCCAGAATCCCCACAACTTGTTTCCCGTGGAATATTCATGTAACTCTCGAGTAGGGCAGAAAAGGGTTCATGTGGTAGCGTACTCCCATACAACCTCAAATGTGGTTATTCCTCCCAATTTCCCACACAACATACCGACATCACAAGGAAAGCTCAATAAAGACATTTAGTGTGGTCAGGAAAGGAAGATCAAAGAAGAAGGTAGTCAACTTAAGGGGTCGAAGACGATCCCACGAGGACTGGAATCCCGACTCTATAATGACAGAAGGTCTCCCCCGCTATTCCATTCAAGTAGGCATTTAACACATGTTTCATAGTCAAAATATCAGCCAGGTCTCCAATTTAAGCAAACAACACTCAGCATAGAACAATAAAAAATCAAGATATCCTATGGGCCGCCCTTCACGGTCTCTACCTAACTCGCCACTCCAGCCACTACGACGCAAAGCCTTGGAGTCTTGTAGGCTCATCTGTAAAGAACAAGCTATATTTTGCCTACCCGTTCCCAACTACATCCAATAGGGATGGTCTAGCGCTTCACTACCCCTTCGTTTCCCTTTGTTGGTTCCAATCTATTTTTTTGTTCAAGTTCATATTTAGCCCGATTGAGTTAGCCATTTTAAATTCATTTTGCCCTTTCCAAAACATTTTGAAAAACCATCTGAAAACATTGGGCCATTTTCAAAACCACTTCAACCTATCATACTTGGTTTGCACAACCTGGCTCTGATACCATCTTTGTAATAGCCCGGGATTATGATTCCCGAGTTACGTTTCGAGGGATAAAACCCCTCGTTAGGATCTTGCACCCTGAGTACATGTTGAAGGTTTGAAATTCTATCCTAACATTTTGAAATGGGATTTCATACCCAAAATTCGAAGGGATCGTTGGAATCCCCAGGGAAGTCCCCTGTACCTGTCATAAGTCTAAGCGTGGAAAACCAACAATCATGCAGATAGTAGAATCAAGGTGTAATACAAGAGGGTGCCACGGCTGAGCCGGGTCAAACCAAAATCAATAAGCGTATTTATCGAAATATAAGGTTAGACCATTGCTTTGCAATCGCCCAAGAGAGTTCCCACGTCACAGAAGCAAGGAACAATAATGCTGCAAAACAAACCTAAAAAAAAATGTATGCGGGGCGGTGTCAGATCGAAGCCCTACGCAATATAGTCCCAAACAAGCAGACACATGCACACGCTAGTCCTGATAAAGATGCTTCTAGATACAAGGCGGAATATTAACACACTAACATGCCCCTAAGATCAAGTGCGTAAATATAATAAGGCCTTAGCACCGAATACCAAGCGGTATATCCCTCTCCTACCTCCACCCCCTTCCGATAGGGCGGAGACTGGCCAGCTCGTGAATGCATTCCATATAATCGGGTGGCACGCATGCCCAACCCGTATCCACAATAAAGCCCGCAGACATCTCATAATATAAGGAAGTTCATGACTCGATTGACTCAGGACGGGACCCGATGAGACTAGGTCGTCCTATAACCCTAGCAATGACTCTAGTTACTTCACAGATAACGGCCGTTCTGTTTACAAAAGCAATGAGTAAATAAATGCTCAATCATGAGTGCAATCCTAGCAGGATACTACATGGCATGCTTTATTATGAATGAAAGCACCTAGTATGCACATAGCTAAAAGCAGGGAGATCTCTTTTCGAATCTGAGTGAGCTCATATAGGAACTCACCTGGAAGTGCAGAACAGCAAAAGGCAACAACTAGGTATATAAAAGCCAACATGTCACAGATGATCACCTATCACATATATAAGTAATATAAATAAGTCTACTTCTAATGTTACTTAAAGTATACAATATCACACGCAGGTCATCAAATTTATTCACCAAGTTAGGCAAGGTAAATCAAGTCACTTTCCCAAGATTTTCCAAAACTCTTCTAAAATCTCAAGTTATATCAAATCATTAATTAAACACTTTCCCAAATCATACTTGACCCAAAAATCCACTTACAAGGTGTTACTCTTTAAATCAACTTATTTTATTACTTTATCAAAACAATCCGACAAGGTTAGGGTATTTCCAAAATTCACTCTTTTTAATTTTATTAAATCCATTTCCAACCTTTAAAACCTTTTTAAAATCCAAGTCCAAATATTATACTTTAAATCTTAGTAATAATATTCTATATTATATTACATCTATTTAATATTTATATACTTGAATATATAAACCTCTTAAAACTCAAATTATTAACACCTTTTATTAAAATAGGCCCAAAATACAATCCAGTGAAAGAAATCGGGTACACAAGCCCAAACTCGGATTCTCATTCTCACCTGCCCAAATCCCATTAAGAAAGAAAAGAATGGAGGCTGGCCCACCCATGCCCCGTCAGCTTCTTCTCCCTCCCAATTCCCGTCCCCTGCTCGCCCTGGTTTGCTCCCGCCGCCCTCGCACCTCCAGCCTCAGCTTCCAGTGCTCTCTCTCTCATCCTCCCCTGCCCATCTCGCTTTCTCTCCCTCCTAATCTCACAGCCCTCGCACTGGTACCCTCTCCCGCTCGAGCTTCCTCTCTCACCCACACTCGACTCGCTCACACACTCCTGCCTCTCCGCCTTCGCAACTCACTCGCTCAACCATGGCGTTTCTCTCACCACTCTCAGATCAAACACAAGGGAATTGAAAATCGACACAGGAATCCAACAATGAGAGTTGAAGGGGAGGTTTAGGAATGCTCACCGAGAGAGCTCAAATCTCGCCGGAAGACGTTCATCGGGCGCGTCGGAGGTCGATTCTCGTCGGAATGACCTAGGGAGAGTGGGAGGGGATTAAGGTCTCGCCTTTATGTCAATCGAAGGTGGAAGGAAGGGAAAGGAGGGAGATGAAGTTCTCACCGAGCTCAAACGCTGAACCGAAGAGGAGAATGGCAGGGCTGCAGCTGCTGGATCCGGTTCTCCGGGGGGGCTTCTGGGCGGCTCGAGGACGTCGAGGCGAACATGAGGAACTCCTGGGAGGTGGCTCGCAGAGGAAGGTTGAAGAAGATGTTGGTTGTCTCGGCAATCAAGAGGAAGGGGAATTGGGAAGTGAAAGGGGGGGGCTTTGTTTGAAATAAAAAATGGATGAAGGGAGAGCTGTTTGTGGTTTTCTCAGGATAAGAAATGAGGAGGTGAGCTGTCATACTAGATAAAGGAAAGGGAACAGCTTGGGAGAAATCAGGTCAAAGGCTGCATGAATTGGACCACGGAAGAAGGGGAGGTTTGACATCTTTTCACAAATTGGGAGTATAAACATAAAGAGAGGGGAGGCATGCTTTGTCACAATCAGAGGGAGGAAAGGGATATAAGGATTACAAGTGGTCTCCAACCCAATTTTTAATTCTCAGAAGTTAATTTTCGACACAAGCTTTCTCGATTATGTATCTTTTTAAAATCCGAGGAAGTATGTAGTTAGTTTTCAAAATTTTATTTTAGGTTGAAAATCCGCTTTATGAGTCCAAAATCCTAATTAGAGAGTTTTCCGTTATATTCCGCTTCTAAATTCATTTTATTTTCCCTTTTTCTGAAAAATTAGGATTTAAAAATCCGGGTCTTTACTTGTATCGGCATCGGCAACCATATGATCAATAAGAGCAGAAGGATTAATGGAATCACCAGCAGAAAACAAACTCTTCCACTTCGTAAGAACATCTGACTTCTCTTTAGAAGTTTTCCTACATATCAAATTCTTGCCCATAGGCAAGCCTAATGTAATATGGACATCAAGCTCAGTAATATCTAACCTACTTCCATCAGCCAATACCAAGCAACATCGATTGGCATCAAACGGTTCGACCAACTAATGACAAAGACACAGAGGAAGATACTGAATTTCCAAATCCAACAAAGCACCAAAACCTATCCGCTTGATATACTCCTTTTGTTTATCATTAAATCTACTCAATGCACAGACAAACGCACGAGGATTTGACCTTGTTTTCAAAGATGGGTATTGATTAGCCCTTCTAACTCTCGGCTTCTTAACTAAAACAGCACCAGTCCCAACATCTTGGGGGACATTTGTGGTTTGGAGGGGCACATCAGAGGCTACTGATTGAACATTAGTCCCTTCAGATTGCAAATTTCCTACAACACGTGGTTGCCCTTCATTCTCAACAGAAACATCAGCTGCTACGGGAACATCATCAGTCACATTATGCTGGGGATTAGAAGACAAAAATTCAGTACTAGGGCCTACAGAAGAATCTTTGGATAAACAACCTTCACTATTATCAACTTCCTTTGATTTACGTATTAGAGGAACATTATCTTGTGATTCAACATCAGGTGACACCCCTTCCCCATCGGATACAGAAAACCCATGAGAATCACGTGCCAGATCAATAGCTTTAGGAACAGAGCGAGGGAGCCGAGATTTCTTAATACGTTTTGAACGATAAGCAACAACTGCTAGAGCTTCACCACCAACTTTCGACCTTGTTCTTTTCCATATAAGGAACAAAAAAAGAAAAATATAAACAGACAACAAATACTAACGACAACTAAATTGAGCCTAATTAGCAATAAATATATAAAATCTACAAAAAGAATAAATGAACACAAAAAACAAACATAAACCGAACACACAAACAAAGTATAAACACAAATACACAATGAATATTAAGATCATAAACGATTATAAAACAAAAAGTATTCTAACAAAAAACACATAAATCACGGGAATAACAAAACGAAACAGCTTGAATAACAAAAGGAACAGAACAATTACACAAATAAAAGCAATGAGGCAAAAAATCGCTGAATATAACGGCAAAACATAAAAACGCAGAAGTTCGAAGTAAATAGAAACCCTAACAAACAGGACAACTTAAATAGGAGCGAATAACAACGAATCATTGCGCGTACCTACTGATGAACTTGACATAGTGAAACGACGACACCAAAGACACCGAAAAAAGCTCGCCGGAGATCAAGGACACAGATGAACGATAAAGCGAACGAGAGAGAGAAAGGAAGAACGGAGCTGGTGAGATGATATAAACGCAAGGGAAAGAGAGGAAACGGGCTTAAAAAAAATAGAGCCCAACGCAAAACAGGCCCAGCGTTTCTAATTAACACTAATCCGAGTCCGGTTATGTTAATTCAGAGAATTTTACACGTTAAGCTCATTTTACACAATAAGGAGTTTTTACATTTGAAGTTGCTCCGATTAAATAACAGGACCTCCAAATTGAACCCAGGATCAACATTCAATTACTTGATCATTAAATCCAAAAGTGACAGATAAATGCAGATAAGCTACTTCATGTATACTACTTAAGAAAACACAAGTCAAGTGGAAAATACCTCAAAGGTATCCTGATTGTCATCATGCCCACCTCAGTCGGCTTGCGATCTTGCAATGCTAACAATAGCTAGGTGGACCTGCATTTTAAAATAAAAATAAATAACAAGCGAGTGACATCAAAATTCATAAACACTAATTATAGGCCCATTTCATATGAAATATGTGGTAATATAGTTATTTCAGTAGTGCAGAGTCCTTTCAAGGCAAAATCAATTGCAGGATAATGGATTCAATAACATTTTTGTGGCAGAAATTACCTAGAGAAGCCAAGGTTAGCATCTTTCCACCATTATTTTAGAAGTGCAGCAGCACCAGCATCCGGAAATATGACTTTAACTCTATAGCAAGCATTGAGAGAGAAATTCAACCCAACTTGTTTGAGTCTATGGGAATTCCTTTGAGGATTCATATTCAACAACTTTAAACAAATCATATTGAGCAAGTATATTATTTCCATTTCTTTCGTTGTTACCATTGCTAATCAAATATACACATTGAAATCATTCTAGAGCATGCCAACTAACCTGTGATCTTGTTTCTTCAATAAGTGTGTCAATGAAAACCCTCGACAGTTCCCAAAGCTCAGCTTGAGCACCTTTGTCATCAAGAAACTGCACCTGAAGGGATTAGGCACTCCGCCTGTCAAAAGTGAAATGCAATTTATTCATAACAATCTTTAACTCTCGATGAAACAAGGAAACTTAAGATCATCAAATGGATGCATGTAATGATGATTGAATTTCTATACAACAGATATAGATGCTCGCATTCTGCAACAAGACACGATTGTGGCAGCTGCTTCGCCTAAAAAGGCAGATTCTTTACTCTATAATCAAAACCTTAGATTGCAGCACAATACAATACCATATCATTTCCATTCTGCCTAGTAAAACAAAGAATGCATCTTTGAAATATACCGTATCATTTTCTTTATCACCGAGATTTTATCATCATCCCATAGATGAATAGAATGGTGAGGTGTTTGTTATATGCATTTCATCAAACACTTTGAGTGCATCTTTAAATCATCATAAACTTAACTCTTTATTAATGAACTCTGTGTAAGACATTTCATCGAGCACATCTAAATTGGTGTCATTGCAATTCAAACCATACAAATCTGTCAAGCTAGCACAAACAGGGAACAAATTTGATTATCAAACAATACTGAACATAAATCTGAGATCTCTTCATCAAATTAAATAGAAAGAAATCAAACGTACCTGAAACCCTAACTAATCATCCCCTTTTGACGATCGGCGTCGTTTTTGTCCACCATTGCTGCCGACCTCCGACGCTTCTAGCCTACAAAAAGAAGCCGCCTGCTTTGCACAGAGATTGTTCCTCCACCTCGTTTACCACCTCTCCTCGCCCAACGAATCACTGTAAACCCTAGAACACACTGGGGCTCTTACTACTTCCTCTTCGTTGGAATTGTTGGACAATTATGTGAATTGAGGAGTTTTTCGGGAAGAAATATTAGACACAGAAAAATAAATAAAAAGCATGGAAAAGTGGGGGAGAAATGAGGAAGAGGCAGAGACGGGCAAGTAGGGGTGTGCATAATCGGGTACCCGACACGAACCGGTTAACCGTGTCGAGTACCCGGGACCGTTAAGCCCAAATACCCCGAACCGTATCCGAACCGCCTAAACCCGAGTACCCGACACGGTTAGGATATCCGGTTCCGTGTCGGATACCCGGGTACCCGCCACGAACCGCTTTTTTTTTTTTTGTTTCTAATTCAGTCTGTTCTGTGTAGTTTTGACCTGTACTGCTGCAACTTCAAAAAAAAAGAAAATATGTATTGCATACATGCGTACACAGTACAACAACTCCAACATAAAAAAAATATAAAAAAATTGCATAGATATGCCTATGGATGGAAATATGGAATCCATATTTCCATAATTCCATGGACCATAACCCACGCCAGACCTGTCACCTGTGCAGTCCTCTGGGCTACTGTTTTTTTTTATGAAAAAAAAATATGAATGATCAACAATTCAACATTCAACACAAACATAAATCCATACATAAGTCCATACATAAGTTCTTACATAAATCCATAGATAAGGTCAAACATAAATCCATACATAAGTTCTAAACGAAGTAGGAATTACAGTAAAGTGCGACCAACATTTCGCTGTTTTCTTTCTCTTATTACGACCAGAAGAAGATTGCTCGATTTTAGGCTTCTTACCTTTCACGGGCTTCTTCGATATGGCAGTCGATTGCTCCATGTCTTCAGATTCCTCCATCTCGGGCTCTGTCATCGTATCACCACTAAGAGACTCATCATCACTCAAGATTTGTTCAACATTTTTCATATTAGAATCCTACAAAACAAATAAAGTGAAGGTTATAATCAGTTTATATAATAAAACCTATACATTCAAACCGAAACATCATTAATATTCCTCCATCTTAGGCTACTGTAAGAGTGAATTTCTAAGTATTCAATCCAAAACATTTAAATTGAAAGAGAAAAAATAAAGCAAATTGATTTCTAAACCGGCAAACCCTAATCGAAATTCGAAATTTCGATTTTCGAACACTCAAGAACACTGCCACTAATGGAGTAAAGGAGAGCAGACAATCGGACATCACAAATACTATACTAAATCAACCATGGTTCGAGCAAAAACACCCACAAATCGATTCGAAAAAATAGGACTTACCATGGATGCTGAAGGCCGAGCGACTTAGATGTGAGTGAAGAGGGGCTACTGGCGTCCCTGGTCCCCTGGACTACTGGAGGCCGAGCGACGAGGACGACTAGAGGCTGCGATTGGCGATTGTGAACTCTGTGTTTCACTGGACTACTGGTTGGAGGCTGCGTCGCGACTCGCGAGCGATAAAAAAAAACAAAGAAGACAGTGGACAGATAGAGATACTGAGATAGGGTATTAGGGTTTACATGTTTAGCTCTCAGCCGCCCCTCACAAAAAAAATTAAAAATAGGTGCAGGCGCGAGGAATCAAACCTGGGACTGTTAGCAGTTGTCTAATTCATGCGCATATACGAAACCAGTTGGGCTATCGGAACTTACTGATACAATAGGATTATACTTATACTAGTATTATACTTTCCAACCTAAAAATTTTTTAAAAAAAATTAAACGGTTCGTGTCGAACACCCGACAAGGCGATTTGCCCGACCCGAACACGAACCATTTAGAGCCGTGTTTTCTCGGTTCGTGTCATTATCGTGCAGTGTTTTTTCGGTTTTGGGTTTTTTCGTGTCGTGTTTTCGGTTTCAGGTTTTTCTACACACCCGTATGTGAATATCGTTTGGCTTCATATAAGATACCAGTGATTCTTTTGTTTGGGAAGTCATGAAAACTTGCATCTTGAAGCACAACGATTGTTTGAGCTCATGTTTGCATGATTTGAATTTTGAAGTTGTACAAAGTGGGGACCCCTCACATGAACCAACTCTTCTTTGGGTTAAATTGCTACAACTTGTAAATAGGCAGTTGGTACATGGTAGTTGATTTGCTACTCCGTTGCCCACAAAGGCGCCTATCCCCATTTGTTTCTTGCTAAATCCATATGGTGTTTAATTTAAAAGTCAAGCTATTTTAAATATAATATAAATAATGATAAATAAATTTTTTATTGGGAAAAAATTTGGATAGAAGGTCTATCCAATCGCATCCAAATGGATGAGATCCTGAAGATCTGTGTTAGTTGTTAAGTTTATCCCCAAGGGAGAGTGACCAAGGTGTGCAACCTTGTCAGCCACTCTATTGCCAGCACGGGGAATGTGAGAGAAGACCACCTTTCTCATGCTCTTTATTATGGATTGTATATCTGACATGATTAGTTCTATTTCCCATGGGCATTTTGTTTTGTTCTGTAAGAAGTCAATAATGATTTTTGAGTTCCCTTCAACCGTTATATCTTGTATTTTGAGTTTGTTGAGTTCCCTTCATCCGATCATCAAGACAACATCGTTCTCCATAAATCATTCAACCAATTCTGCATTTTCATATGCATCATTTCCGCATATACCTCAACGGTTCATCAAAATCATAAGACAATATTTGTGTGATATAAAATCCTACTAGATCGTCATAATTATCCAACATTTAATCTCATATAATAAATCACCACAAGTCATGCTATTAGTCATACATATCATATTGTTAGTCAAACGATCATATTATCATGCTAGTTAGTCATCGAATAAGTCTTATCCCCAAGTTAGTTTCAAAACCGTTTCAAATCCCAGTTAAATAGTTAAGTATTCCGACCCTTGAAAATACTCGCCAAATTCCCTTTTAAATTTATTTATTAGATTACTTTCCAACCTTGAAATTCTTTTCCAAATTCTTTTTAAATCTCCAAGTCCAAATAATGTTATATCTTAAACCCCCAATAATATTATATTTTATTTAAAATACCATTAATTAATTAATTACGGATTAATCCAAACCGAACCAAACCCATTTAAATTCAATCGAATCGAACCGAACTAAACCCGCTAATTAGTATAACTCCCAACTGGTTCAACCAATTGATAAACAAAGGAGACTGACTGGACAGGGACCCCACGGAGCTGACTGGGCAAGCAGGAGGGCCCACGTCTCCATCTTCTTCCTCCGGCGATTTCCCGCTCCCGCCTGCGCTGCTCTGGTCGACGAGGGTTGCCCGCGATTGCAGCTGCGTCCAGCTCGCTCGGATCCGTCTCCTACAGCACCCGCTCGCTCGCTCCCGCTCTCATGTGTCCGCTGCTCCCGCGCTCTTACCAGCACCCTCGCGCACGCTCTCGCATCGCTCACATTCGTCGCTTCTCGTTGCTCCTACACTCCTCGAGCTCACCGGAGTTTCCGAGCTTACCCAACGCCCCGCACTCAGCTCACGCACACTCGACATTCGCCCACAACCCGACGTAGAAAACGATTAGAAACAGAGGAAGGAAAATGCAGGGCTCACCAAGGAAGGTCGCGACTTTGGAGCTCTCGATCGGAGTTCTGGGTTTTGTCGGAGGCTCGCGATGGTTCGTCGGACCTGCGTGGGACATGGGTGAGTGTGATGGTGAAGTCCGAGGGTGGTTTCGATCGAAGACGGAAAAGAAACGCTTACCAGAAAAGTGGCTTGCGCTCAAACAGGGGAGGGAGGATGTCGGGGCTCGGTGGCTTTGCGACGGCTCCGGTGGCTGCTCCGCTGCTGCTCGGGGTGTCGAGGAATGATGCGGCGGCTTCGGTCTCGAAGAGGATGGTCGAAGAGGCAAGGCGGGCGTGGGTTTGGCGTCTCCGACCCTCGGATTGGCTCAGTGGTAATGCAAATGGGAGGAATGTAATTGTAGTAGATTAGTTGGTACTGTTGCGCTCTCGAGGAAGAAGGAGGATGACTAGCGGCTGCGGCTTCCCATCAGACGAGGAGGAGAGGAGGATGAAGAGGGATTGGTGGCGGAGGTGTGTTGCTGCAAATTGAGAATGGTGATGGCGTGAGATGATGAACCGATGGGAGTTGGTAAGGGTGATGATGAAGAATGGCAGTGAGGGTGGTGATGGTGAAGCGATCTTCAGAATAGGAATGAAGGGAGATTGATGGATTGGAGAGGGTATGGTATGGTGAGGGAGTGGGTGAGGATGAGTGTTGAATTGGTTAAACAAATACCCGGAAATAAATCCTGGATACGCGAATTTCGAATCCCAAAATTAGTTCTCGAATGTTAGTTTTCCTTAATACCGCTTTCTCAATCGATTAGATTTTTAAGATCGAAAAGGATATCGTCATCCTATAATTATTTTGAGTTTTCGAGGTAAAAGAACGGAAATTGTTCGTCAAATTTTATATTACGGTCGGAATCCTCTAAACGAGCTTTTAATTCGATTTAAATTCATTTTTAATTTCTTTTTTTTTTTCCCGAAAAATTAGGATTTGAAAATCCGAGCCTTTACATCAGCCACCTCTAAAAACAAGTCTCGTCCCCGAGACTAACATCATTTTCAAATAGGGGATGAAGCTTGAAATTAGTGAGTCCAAGGATCATGCCATTGATCCCGTAAGTATCTCATAAGTGCCCCTATAAGATCCTCACAGTACCGTTTCCGTGATCATAATATCTCCAATAGACCCTAGTAAGAATGTAATATGGGCCCCTACCACATCCTTACTCCGACTCTTTGGCCATATCATAACTCAAATACTTATATCCACTTCATGGGGCGTTATAATGAAAACTAGAGTCACATTAATTTCTTAAAATACAAGTTAGTCTCTTTTGAAACACCATTCAAAATTTCAAGTTCGACGTTAGCCAACATCATTTCCTACTTCTCAGTTCATTCTACCATCCGCCTCTAAGGGCTTATCCATATTCTCTTCCTAGGTTCCAAGTCATAATCAAATTCCAATACTTCAGCTTCCATCATTTCTATCATCAAGGAACGTATATATAATAGCAATCATATCTCACGTTTAACAGCATCACATAAACACGTCAAGTACAATCGTATAATATAATATATCTAGCATCGTATCGTCCATGGTAGGATTTATCACATCATCTCGCAGAAGTGACACACCATATCAATCAGATAAACCCGTCATATCAAACAGATAAGCACGTCATATCAATCAGGTAAGCACATCATACTCATGCTACTGCCAAGCGTCATCACATTAGAGACAAACAAGTACTTCCGTACACTAGCATTCCATCGAGTTCAGGGGATAACTATGTTAGTACTAATAGTTCACTATTGACAACGACAATACATCATAGAATCAACATCATCTATAACATAGAATTCGCACCACATTTGGCCCCAAGTAAAGAGTACGCTAGATCACATCCTCAAGAGAATCTGCCTATAACTATCAATTATGACAAGACACAACCACTACCCATCAACTCTTGCATTAAGATCAAATTCACCGAGGTCTACCAACCCAAACCACTACTAGTTCTAGACACCATTGCATCTTGCTCACATACAACCTTTGTAGTCTCATACCCATTCGCAATCAAGGCCGAATACCCCAAACCAACTACTAGATATCCCAACTCCTATTCCATCAAGCCATCTAAGGGCCAATCCACTTTGACATCCCGATCTAAATTCCTACCTTTCACTCGACTATCATCTCCTAAAGAGACATCGCGAATCACCTTGCTAACTTAATCATACTCCCCACGCCACTAAACACTCTCACTAACCATCCACCTCTAAGGACCCAACTCATGCTGACCATCTCACACCTGACACTCCCGACCAATTCTAATGTAGAACTCGGCTAGTGGTACTCCCAACCACGAATCACCATGACCATCAAGCCGACCCACTCTAGATCCTCTTCTCGGCATACTGTACCTAGCTAGAGTAGTTCCCTCAACTCCGCATGTTTCCCCAAATTGCCTCAGATCGCGCTTCCTTAAACTTCAAAACCTCTACCACTTAAACCCTTATGTACCGATCATCATTTTCACCGAATTCCTATGATATCCTCGTCCGAATTTGCTAAGCACCGCAACTTCACCAACCTTCAAAAATCTATCTAGCGTCCTCAATACCTTATGCTTTGCCTAGTCCCCAAATCCATGCGCATAATCTCTCTGTCTCAACCTTAAGCCCACAGTCTTACTAGGAATCTAAACTACATCATTGCATAGCTACCAGCCGTTCCTCGAAGATTCATCTTACATCCTCAATTACCTCAATAGCCACAATGACCTCCACTCATAAATCCCGATTTATTCCCTATGTCACAATCCTCCAACAACGCATCTAAAGATCCTTCACTTATAAATTCCCCAAGCATTACCAATCCTGTCTAAAGAACCCCAAAATACTCATCACACGAACAACCCTGATATGAACAACCTAATATCCCCGAGCGATAATTTCCCAAGCAACCTCATACTACTTTTCCTAGGAAATTCCTCAACCTCATCCCTTACCGAAATCACCCCCACTCTTAGCACCCATCACCTAGTCCCAAATTCTACGATTCCTTAGACATTCCTTAATCGATCATCCTCGACACCGCCCACGTTCCGCTCATAGACTATCTAGACACCTTCCTTAGCACATCAATCCATCTCACAACACCTCCCTTCAAGAATCTCCCAATCAACTCCTAGCTTGCCCATCCACCTCTAGAACTATCCTAACTACCTCTACCCACACCCAATCTCAATATCACCCTAATGAAACTAGTCCAGACCTCAGTCAACCACTCTCTTATACTACCCGCACACACTACCTGCCTAGACTACCACTTCTCACTTGGACATCTCCCTCAAAATCTCCCCATACTAGCCTCACGGCTCACCTAAGACCTACGTGAAAGCTCATCTATACTCACAGACCACTATCTTTCACACATCCCAACTCACTCAGCTCTACCCAAGCTAACGCATCCTTTCTGCACCCCATCTCACACGACCAAAGACCCAATCCGAATACCTTAATCCACCTGCCACTTTCCAACCCTTCTCACAGAAGAATCTCACGACTCAAGCTCAAGAAGAAAGCACTCCCATACATATAACCCATAACCTACTCACCTGCAAGTCAGTATACCAAGCACCAAGGCACATCATCATAGAAACAAGTAAGTCAGGCAATCATTGCTACCAATTCAGCACATCCGTCATCACACATTCAATTATGTCAGTTCTAGGCCTATCACACAACATCAATTCCGATTAGTATAGAAGAATCCACAATTTGAATTAAGAATGCTCTTCCTCGTGTCTGCTAGAATGAATCTGTTAACGATTATCATCTTTGAAGCATATTCGTCCTTTTTGCCATCGGTGACGTTGTTCCTGGGGCCTAAGAGGTCATGGACCCATCACACTTCCGTTGCGCCGCTCCAGTGCCACTTGGTCGTCGGTCCCTTCTTGCATATCGGCGCTCATCGAAGGATCGCAAGGGTTAGAAGTTACGGAGATAGGGGAGAGACAAGGGCGGACAACACAATTCCTTAAGAGTTCAGGCATGGACCAGGACTAGGGACGACGAGACCAAGGATAAGATCCCATCCCGAGAGTTACAACGATGCCCTTATAATTATGGCACGCAAACACATAAAAATCAAGAGATATCGATTTACGCATTCATAACATGTTCATATAATCGTCTTTATATGTGTGCAGAACAAGCTAGCAACTTATCATTTCATTCACCAATCATGCTTGACAGACTAAGAACATGTATGCACAGACTGACATGGGACATATATTGCCCAAGTTATGCAAGATCTAGCAAACATCACAGGATATCATATGCACGACTTATCACTCATTTAGAGACACAATTAAGTAAGTCATAATATTACGGAAAGCATGCTAAGATGTACCCTAAAAACCATGCTAAGGGTATGGTCAGTTCATGCAGGGTTGGTATAGCAACTATCTCATCAAATACATCCATATTCGCATAGTAAGACTAGGACGTCACACAATCATACGAGGGCCTATAACTGGCATTCTAAGTCATCCAATTCGTGTTTTAAACATGCAATGAGAGTTGAACACACTATCATGGACCTAGTTCATAGGGAGACAATAATCATGAGAATTCAATACATAAGACACATACAACAACTCATAAGTGCAACCATGCAATGTACCGGGAAAGTCATGCTGAATTATACCGATATAGCATGTCATTAAATCACAAAGAGGCTATCATTATAACTTGACAGAATTCTCTAAGGACAAACACCGACTCACCACCCCGTTTCCCCGTGGGACGCTATTATGACTTGCTGGGTAGGACACAAGGACATTCACGCCGTTTCCGAGAGATGAGGGTAGGACTTGTGTTTAAACTCTTGTGACAAGAAGACATGGTTGGCCATTACGAGGATCGAAAGGGATGACTCCATAAGACAACTCACTTCTATCTCGAAACGATTTAAATCCTCACTCCCACTAAAATACTCAAGTAACCCTCACATCTGACACGATTTTCGAAGGCATTTAGTTGACCGACCCAAATTTCCCGTGAAAGACCCCAATCACAGGTACGAGACTTGATAGAAGCATCGATGGTGGGATACAAAACAAGACTCTAACAGGGGAGTGGATGCTTCTCGCCCCTTGCTAACATGCCTAGATGTTTTGGTGGGGCGGATGACAGAGTCAAAACCATCAAGGGGTTTGAATTATGAAAGGGCTATTTCGACAAAACAGGAATTCCGATTACATAAGAACAAGGTTTTCTCCCACTATCCCGTTTGCATAGTTATTCAACACATGATTCAAGTCAAGGCATACTGATTAGTTCACTATCCTAAGCACAATAGAGCACTCATCATGGAAGCAATCAACAAGATTAATATGATCCTCTTCAAGGAGGATCGCCCTCGAGCCCAGTTGCATATATGTACATATATAAACGTAAGCATAGAGACGATCTATGTCGTCCTTCGAGGGACGACTGACCGGAGGGGAAAAACCTCACGGCCTCCTATCTCAACACTCCAACCTCCGTGGTGTTCCTTGGAGTCTTCTAGGCCCATCTGTAAATAAAAGCTAGTATTTTGCCTACTGTTCCCCGAATTCTACATCCATAAGGGATGTCTACCGCTTGGGTCTCTACCCACGAGATTATTTCCCCTTTATTCTTTTTAGGTTTTAAGTCCAATTAAATTCATTTTGCCCTTTATAAAATATTTTCCAAAACCATTTTAAAACATTGGGCGATTTTCAAAACCTCTTCAACCTATTGTACTCGGATTGCAAAACCTCAGCTCTGATACCACCTTTGTAACGGCCCGGGATTATGATTCCCGAGTTACGTTTCGAGGGATGAAACCCCTCGTTGGGATCTTGCGCCCCGAGTACAGGTTGAAGGTTTGAAACCGAAGGTTTGTAGTTTAAAGTAGGATTTCGCACCCAAATCCGGAAGGTCCGTTGGAGACCCCGAGGTAAACCCCTGTACCTGTCCTAAGTCTACAACGCGGAAAATCATTCATCATGCAAAGGGCATAAGTTCAGAAAATGATACAACCAGTGCCACAGCAGAGCCGGGTCAAAACGGAGTATAAGTAAGGAGAAATCCCAAAAGCATGAATCTGGTGAAGTCAAGTTTCAAACACTCACTCTCCGCCGTATGAATAGACCCTGTCATAACAGCACAAAATCAAGTAGTGTATCGGGTACCTAAAACTATACCACCAAGTCAGGGAAAGAGTCCGCCCGCGGGTCCTCTGACCCCGCTGAGGACATATAATACGCCTATACCTAGAATAAAGGATGCCTTCATGCAGTACTGAAATAAAACCACACTATCATGCTCCTAATTCATATGTGCAGAATATTGAGGAAGGCCTTAACAAAGAATACCAAGCGGTATATCCCTCTTTTACCACCACCCCTCTTCCAGACAAAGTGGAGACTAGCCAGTTCGATGCTATAATCATATCAAATCTCATCATCATATCATATCTCATCATCATATCATATCTCATGCCCATCTCGTATCTCGTGATATATATAAATGACTCGAGGAGGACAACACCCGATGAAGCTGGGCTGCCCTATGACCCTAGCAAGGACTCTATGACTCACAGATAACGGCCGTTCTATATTCAAACGCATACAGAATAAGAATGTTATTCGTAAGTGCAATTCCTAAGCATGATACTACATGGCATGCTCTTGTGCATATGAAACACCTACATACTATATGACACATCAGGCAGGAGGTACTGGTTACTGAGTAAGCCCCGGAGGTACTTACCTGGCTAGCAGATCGGCAACAAAAGAATCCAGCACACAGTAGTCACAATCACATAGTATCACCTAGTACATGATTGAATATACATAAGTCTACATCCAACTATTAAGCACTCAAGCACACCTCAATCAATAGAACAATTAACATATTATGAAAGTCATTTCATCGCATCATCCGATCATCAAGACAACATCTTTCTCCATAAATCATTCAACAAATTCTGCATGTTCATATGCATCATTTCCGCATATACCTCAACGGTTCATCAAAATCATAAGACAATATTTGTGTGATATAAAATCCTACTAGATCGTCATAATTATCCAACATTTAATCTCAAATAATAATTCACCACAAGTCATGCTATTAGTCATACATATCATATTGTTAGTCAAACGATCATATTATCATGCTAGTTAGTCATTGAATAAGTCTTATCCCCGAGTTAGTTTCAAAACCGTTTCAAATCCCAGTTAAATAGTTAAGTATTCCGACCCTTGAAAATACTCGCCAAATTCCCTTTTAAATTTATTTATTAGATTACTTTCAAACCTTGAAATTCTTTTCCAAATTCTTTTTAAATCTCCAAGTCCAAATAATGTTATATCTTAAACCCCCAATAATATTTTATTTTATTTAAAATACCATTAATTAATTAATTACGGATAAATCCAAACCGAACCAAACCCATTTAAATTCAATCGAATCGAACCGAACCAAACCCGCTAATTAGTATAACTCCCAACCGGTTCAACCAATTGATAAACAAACACATAAAAATCAAGAGATATCGATTTACGCATTCATAACATGTTCATATAATCGTCTTTATATGTGTGCAGAACAAGCTAGCAACTTATCCTGGATGGCTCTGTCATATGCTCGCTGATTCCAATAGGATTTTTGGAAAAGCAAGAGTCGTTCCTTTTTCTTAATAAGGTTTCATTCTTTTTTCTGTGTGTTCTTATTTCTATCTAATTGTGTGTCTTGCTGGATTTTTAGTAATTGGTCCTCAACCTCTTTTAATTGTCTAAAGATATTGCCAAATGTATTTTTGTTCCAGCTCTTCACTTTCTGCTTTAATAGCATTGTTTTCCTGGTCTGTTGAAACATTACAGATCCTTGGCAGTTATGTTGCCATATTTGCTTGGCGATGTTCCTAAAGTCTCCCCGTTGTAGCCATATATTTTCAAATTTAAAAGGTGGGGGTTTGAAAGTCTGATTGACATTAAGGTCAATAGTTATTTGACAGTGGTCAGAGAAAGAAAATGCGCCATTTTTGGTGGACAATAACGGAAACTGTTGTATAATTTTATGTTGGACAAGAACACGGTCCAGTTTTTCCTTTATATTTCCTTCTCTCCCCTTTTTTTCCTAAATGTAAAATGATTTCCCAAGGATGGGATTTCCATGAATGAACATCTGTTTTTAAACTCTGTGAGGCGAGTAAACCTTTCGGGCAGAGTGGTCGCCCCCCCCCCCCCCTCTTTATCTGAGAAGGTTCCTATCTCATTAAGGTCTCCCATGATGACGCTCGGAAGATGGTTACAATTAATGGCATTAGTTATGTATTCCCAAAATTCTTCTTTATTTTGCTCTTGAGGTGGGGTGTACACGAACCATATGAGACATGAGAATTTATATGTGATGTTAGTATATTTGATTGTGATAACTCTGGGTTGTTGAAGGATGATTTCAATTATTTCGTTTGTCAGGGCATATTCTTTCCACATAATACCAAGACCACCGGATTTTCCAATGGCCGGGGACCATATGGCTTTGTCGAAACCTGCACTCCGCCATACAGATGGGTCAGGGATATTCTCAGTTTTAGTTTCTGCCAATGCAAGCAGTTGTATATGCTCTGCCTTGCACCAAATATTTATGTCAGTCCAGAAGTTTGTCCTTCCCAAACCTGTACAGTTCCAAAAACTAACTTTCATTGTAACCAAGTGGAATTGAGGTCGACGCGATTATTCGACAACCCAGAGTTATCACAATCAAATGCCAATGTACTCTGAAAATTTCCTTTTTCAAGTTCACCAACCATCTAAAAAGAATGAAAGAAGTTGAAGCACAATATTTTACTTAGTAGGAATAACAGATTCTATTTAATTTCCGGATTGTTTTGTGAGTATGCTCCCCATCGATCAAAGAAACCATACAGAAGGAAAGGCTGCCGGATTTATTCTCTTAATCATCTTGATGTTCATTTCAATTTTTGCCATCTTTGTGTCGAAAGGGGAGCATAGTATCAAACGCATACACCTAGTTGAGATAAAATTTTGCAGTCTAGAATCCATACAAAACAAGAGAGCAAAATGCTCAATGTCTGTATGGATGGGTAGGGGAGCATTTAGCTCATTCGTCGAGTGGTAGTTGCCTACAAGAATACTGTTTTCCACTAAGACCAAGCCGCACATGAAGATGTTCAAGATGGGAGGCCTCAGCACCGGTGTTGGGTTATTTAGGATTTCCTTAATATCCAAGCCAGTGAAGCATAGGTTGTAATGGAGACTGTTGTTGATGGCCCATTTATTATCATTTATGGATGTTTTGGCAATTCTATAACATTTAGAGTTTTTATGTTGATATTTCAATTTTAGTTCCTTTGTGTTTATGCACTCTCTGTTGGCTTCAATGTGTATTAAGATGTTGGCATTTGCCTGTGTATCTTGTTTTTCTAGGAACCCCCATATATGTACATAATAGTCGATGATTCCTTTGCAAAGTTACTGACCCTTGTCAACCGGGATTTGTATCTTTCAACATCAAAAGGGAGTAAGAGTATCCCCTTCAATGGTTTAGAAGTCGGGTCTGCACCCGAATCCGTAGGGCCTGGTCCCCCTTTGGAAATTGGTTTGAACGCTGATTTTTCACCAATTTTATAGGTGCTAGGAATTTAGAATCCTCCAAAGATGCCAAGACACTACTACACTGGTTATCACCCATATGGTCAGACCAAATTCGAAAGAGATTCAAATTCAGATGATTAATATTCAAGAGTAGATTGCTAGTAGAAGATGTGTGAGATTTGCAATCCCATCCCGCCTTAAATAAGAGAGGACAGAGACAAGGATGCGGAGAAACGATAGTTGAAAATAGTATCGATGAGGAAAAGGAGAGCAACCGCAGCACTTCAACCCGACCACCCGATACTGAGACATCGAACCCCTACTCCACAGGCTACAAACCACGTGCTTGAGAATCCCTTGAGGAGGAAGCCCCCAATTTGCGAGCCACCACCACCAAAAAAGCTTATACACGTTACTTCCACCATTATCACCAATGATTTCTTGATTTTTCCTGATTTTGCATATTCCATGCTTACAATTGCGGTGGAATTCGGATCCCTCTTGACGCCATAAACCGATCAGGTACAGCCCAAGAGCCGAAATTGTGAATTTGATTGCGTTAATACAGAGGGCGAAGAGATTAGCCCCATACCAAGCGCCTGATTCAAGCTTTTTAGGATGAGATTTGGGGTGGATTTGCAGACTAGGGTTCACTTGTGTAGGAGAAAGGGAGAATTGGGTTTTTTCTCTCATCGGGTTTTTCCGAAACAGATCTATTGGTGTATATTAATGACAAATAAATATACTTTTAAAGGGTTTGGAATCCATATAAAAAGCAAAAAAATTACCAAATCAAAATTAATAGGCCAAATAAAAGGCGGGGATGTGGAGAGTCGAAATTGGGATCAAACGTAACGCGTGCATGCTCACAACTGCCAAGCTATTACCATTTATTTTTAAATTTAGAGAAAGGAAAATTTTTATGATTAAATATCGTGGTACTCCGATACGTGAATTATTGGATCATAAAAACTTGAGGGCCCTATTCCATTGATCCACCTGAACATGCTTAGGCACGGGCCTGGGCGAGTTGCCCTCAGTTCACCCCTCGACTCACCGTCCTCCGTCGGCTCAACCGCCAACATCTGTTTCCACCGCCTCTGGGTTCCACCGCCTTTGTTTTGCCCTCGGGTGGTTGATGGAAGTAGGTCTGGCCTTCCTTGGCCTCGTTTGATTCCACCGCCTTGGCTTCAAATGGATTCGTCTCCACCGCCGCACCTGCACCTTCTTCGACTTCCACCGTCTGTGGTCTGCCGATCTCGCCAAGCATTTTCTAAGGCTTCTTTCTTTTTTAGGAAAAAATATATACCAAATGGGAATTTTTTTTAGGACACTCATTCTTTCGCTTTCTTGTTGAATATTGCTATTTTTAACTTCCTAGTCTCGTTTTTTATCACCTCTCTTTGGACTTATCCTTATAGTAGCCTGCGCACAATCTTTTTATCGTCCTTGAGGGTTGAGATGAGTACTTAGGGGTTTGATTGGGCACTAATGGTATGGTTTGAGATTGAGTTTGCGGGTTAATGTACTGTGTTGTTCTTGTTGTGTTGCAGGCTTCTTGTGAGAAAAGGTTGATTTGTCATGTTCGATAATGTTGTAGATGTGCGATTTGCATTTGAAAGTTCGTTTGAGTCCATAATCTGAGGTGTTCGTTGGAGTTCTCCAAAGTTCTATGTGTGTGTTTTCCCTCTGACCGATCATTTCGTTCATCTTCTGGTTTGTTTTTCCCAATGTAGGATGGCTTGTATGTTCCTTGTGTTTTTTATTTATGTTATTTTCTTCTGTAAATTCATTTCTATCATTTGCTTCAGTTATTTGCTTTAAGTTGTACACGATGGTTAGTCCATCTACCAACTTGTCCGGTCTCTCTGTTTCTTTAGACTTGTCTAGAGATCCGAATTCTTATCTTTCTTAAAAAAATCACCTCAACAACTGAACATAATTTTTCTAATAAAAAATTCACTTCAAAAATAGTATTTAATTTTCAAAATCTATCAACGAAGGACCAGAAATGAACATTCTCGAGTATGCATCTCCTACAACCCAATATGAGACCCTTGGTGCAACACAAAAATATTTAAGGTTTTTTTAATGATAAAAAAACATTATAAAATTTTTTTTTACATTGTGCATTTCAAATAACATATATTTATATACTTTTATAACATAAAACAATATTTAAAAAATATTAAAATTAAGAGAGTCATTATTTTAGAATATTAATTATAATATTTATTAAAATATCATTTTGAAAAAAAAACATATATAAATCCATATCATTTTACATGTACAATGTAAATATAATTTTTTTATCATTAAAAAATACCTCAAATATTTTTGTGTTGCACCAATGATTTCATATTGGGTTGTACTTGTAGGAGATCCATATTCAACATCCTCATACAATATTTTGTGCGTCAATGGGAATGGGATTTCTCATTCAGACTTTGGGCCAAACTGTCGAAGCCCTGGGGACTGGGCCTAGAGGGTTGAAGTGGAAACATTCCACTATAGATGGGCCCCACCTTCCTTTGAATTTTTATGCTCCTACGTTGCCTCCCAATCAAGGTGGGGTGTGGAGCCCACCTTGCTCCCGGCTACTTCAAATATAGGGCTATTTGCATAAGTAGACCATTTTCTAAATTGGTTTGGATAAATAGACCATGTTTTGAAATAATGAAAAAGTGGTCTAGGGTGTTATTTGTGCAAATACAAAATGTGACCCAAAGAGCCGATAGCAGGTGAAACTAGAGGGAGGGAACACGTGAGAGGAAAGAGACAGGGAGGGGTTGGCGCCAAAATGGAAGAGAGAGGGTGATGTGATGTTGATGTGATTATGTGGATCTCTTTCCCATTTTGTATGGTGTAAAGACCAGACTTTTCATTTTTTTTTGTCCCACAATTTCTGAAGTAGAAACTCATGGAGAGAGAGATGGGAGAGAAGGAGAATGTTCCACCATGGAAGACAAGCTCCCGACTTGTTGTTCCAGTTCCAGAGCACTTGTCGGCTTCAAGTTGTGCCCCTGTCAGTGATCAAAATCTCCGTTTCAATGTGATGCCCCAGAAACCTTTGTTAGCAGATGTAAATGGTAGGTGTTTTATGCAAAGTACTATTCATCTATGGCGTTAGATATCCATCAATCTCTCTTTTCAACTTTGGTTTTGTTTTTCAGGTGGAAACACCTTGGTATCCGCCACTCTCATCCTTCATGGTTCTTGGGTGGTCGAGAAAGGTACATGGGTGTATGTGGGTGCGAAGGCACTCAAGAATATCATGATAAAACATGACATCGACTAAAACTCTTTGAAAAATGTAATCAGGCTGAAGGGGGCGATGGTGCCTCATATGCAGAGTGGGCGTTGTCGTACGTGCCGAAGTCGAAAAAAGGCGGTTAGCCGATCATTATTGCTGATGATGACGACCTCGAGGTGTTTCAATTTCTGAACTTGGAGTGCGGAGAAGACCCATGGCCCCTGGCTATATATGTCGGGCCATTGGAGACGGAGAGCTTTGAAGTCAAGCAACCTGCTGGGGAAGAACGCCTCAGTGGGCCACCCTCTTCGCAAAAAGGGGACAATCTGGTTGAGATCATTTATGATGACGCATTTGGTAAGGCACATCAAACCCCCTTGTGTGTAGATGGTGTGTTACATGCTAGGGGAGAGGTGACCGAGGTCATACGGAAGGAGCTGGCTACGATGGAAATTCCTGACAAGGGTACTACATCAGGTGACAAGGGACTGTGTTCAGGTGATAGGGTATAGGGTCTGCCTGCGATGGAAAATTCTGACCATGGTAATACGCCAGGGGACAAGGGAATGTTTTCAGGTGACAGGGTACAGGGTCTTCATGCAATGGACAATCCTGACAAGGGTAATACGTCAGGTGACAAGGGAATGTGTTCAGGTGATAGGGTACAGGGTCTGGAGGTAAAAGAGTTAGGTGACACAGATACCTCTTTAGGTGACATGGGACCTGGTTTGGATATGATATGCCTTAGCAGCGACGAGGAGGATGATGATGGGCTGACCCCCGCGAACTAGTTTTGGAGCTCGTTCGAGGCCTGTTGTAGGGAGGAAATCGAGTATGAAATATAACAAAATAAATCAAACCAGATTCTGTCCACGCAAATAATTACAGGACCTCCTCCTGATGCAGCAGCGGGAAGTCAGGATCGATCCACGAGGAAGCGTGTCAGCGGATCCTAGGCAGCGGTGAAATCTCACGAACGTCGAAAACAGTGTCCTCGATCTCGACTAGGGTAGTCGACAGAAGATCGGACAGTCGAACACGGCGCAGCAGCAGTCACAGGGGCTCGTCGATATCGATGATGGTCTACTCGATGTCGAGTACAATCCTCGTCGACTTTGCTTTGTCTCGTCGAGTACCTGCACAGTTAAGCTACAGCGATGCTAGATCGAAAATCAGTACTCGATATCGACGAGTGCTATTCGATATCGAGGAGACAGAGAATAAAACGAAAGTAAAAGAGAGTAAAAACAATTGCTTTGGGACTTTCGAAATAAACTGTATGTAAAAGGACTTCCAGGATTGGGGTTTGCAACAACGATAACCAAACATGCATAAGGTAGAATCAAACATATAATCATGTGAATCACATCAAAGGACTAAGCTTTTGCCTTTTCCAACAATTAGACAACTCTCTCAAAAACCCTAATTGTCTCTACTAATTTTATGTTTATAATCCAAGTTGTTAGCATGGATCTCCATTAGACGGGTAATAAACACATAAACAAGTAGGAAGATGCTCAAAACATGATAAAGGTCGGATCTTTACCTCAAATACGCATGGCTATCGTCGGGCTCGCCCCAACCCTAGAAGTGGGTGGACTACTCGCGCTTCATCGCAGACTCAGACATTGATTGATGAAAAGAAACTTGCATTAACTAAATTCAAAGCCTTTACAATCCTGGCAATTAACTTTCGTAAACTGCCAAAACCTTAAAACCTTCGAACTCCTAAATCTCTATGTATAACTGTCTCTCTGAAATTCAATATCCTAAAACTGAGCCCCATGGGCTTTATTTATAGCCTTCTATTCCTTGCTACTCAAGGATAGAATATCTATATCTATATCTAAAACTATATCTAAAAGCTTAATGATAAATAAAAGCGATAAAGAAATTAAATCTAAATATATCTAAATGTCTTAAGTGGATAAAACTCTCTTCTTCATGATGGATGTTGATAATTCGGATAGACTAGGCCATCCTCGGCTCCAAGGACTCCAACTCCGAGTAGGATTCGTCAAGCCATGTCAACAGCTTCTGGATTCGTCGTCGATGTCGACTAGGGCGTCCTCGACATCGAGTAGGAGTGTTGTCGACTGGCTCCTCGGGTTTATCGTCTCGGTTAGCTGGTGCTCAATGTGGCTCGGACTTGGTTCACGGGTCTCGTCGACCTCGACAAGGACTCGTCGACATCGAGTTGGGTCTTCCCTTCCGCTTCCGCGAGTTGCCCCTTCCGCTGGAGCGAGTAGGCTTTTCCGTCGGCTTGGTGCATCCCGCTGGCAGCGAGATTTTCCGCGGCAGCGAGCGGTCCGCTGCAGCGAGTCAAATCGCTGCCAGCGAGTCTGGTCACTCTCGTCCTTGTCCTCGGCTTGTCGACTCCGGGTGTGGCGTCCGCTGGCAGCGGGGATTTCCGCGGTAGCGAGAGATTCGCTGCAGCGAGTCGAGTCGCTGGCAGCGAGTGCCGCCTGGTCCTCCTCGGCTTGTCGACCAGCTCTTCTTCTCGTCAACTCCGGGCGTGGCGCTGAGGTGTCGTCGATCTCGACTAGTGGTCCTCGAGATCGAGTAGGGCTCCGGAGCTGGGTTGGTCTGGCTCCTAGTCGACAAGGCCTGTGCTCGGACATGCTCATCTAGATCGAGTAAGGCCCACTCTAGATCGAGTAGCCTGGGCTCTCAGCCTGATTTGACTGGTTTCGCTGCTTATTTGACCTCGGACTTCTGTAGTGGTTTTCCGAGCTTTTTTGACCTTCCTTAGAGTTGCTGTAAAATGTCTCGAATTCTGCAAATTTAAACAGAAACTGGTGTAGATTCCATAATTTGGCAAATAAGCATAAACTACATAGATTCTGTACTATCTAACCCAAATGTATGCAAAGCATGCAGAAAACGATATTAAAGTTACTGTAAAATATGGCAAATTCAGCTCACAACAAACACCCCATGCTTAAGCTTGCTTGTCCTCAAGCAATACCTTTATTTGTCATTCAGGGGAAGAAATCAAAAACTCTCAACATATCAGATTCATTCTTATATAACCCAACAGTCAATTACCATCCTCGAAAAGGTACTAGTGTCACAAATCCATGCATGTGCAATTATCAAAGCAACATCTACTCACAAAAGGAGGGTTATGCAAAAAAAACATTCATAAGTGACAAAGCATTGATAATCGAGAAGACTTCAATTTAAGCTCAAATAAGGAGTAGATTTGGTAAAAGGCTAAAGGTGGGCAATTTTTGCAATGTGGTGCTAATGATCCGGGGAAATGGAGTACTTCCAAATTGAATTTCCACATTCCTTTTCATAAGTTTCATCACCTTTCATAATGCTTTTATCATCAATAATGCTTTTACCTCTCTGACCTCAGCACTGCCTTCTCGCGAGTCGCAAACATGGGTGTCATGAATGGCCCCGGATACTTAGTGCTTTGGACTCCTCACAATGTGTCCCATCTCTCCAAACTATTATCTTAGAGAGCAGGGTCAATCTACCTTTATCTCCTGAGGTGATTGGATTTTCTTTCACTCATTAAATTTTCCATATATTTCAAACAATTTCCTTCCAAACTCCAAATATGATAACAATCACAAACACCGTATGATAATCTCCATAATGTAACATCATTCTCAACATAATCCCCGGATAAGGTAAAGAATGGCAAATGTTTAGGTTATGTGGAGCAATAATTGAAATAAGGCATATTATGGCTTTTGTGATGCATAAGCATAGGTAAGGCTAGGATTTCAAACAATGAGCATTATATGGAAATATAAAGTCCTCCATCATCTTATCATGCACATGTCAAAAGCAACTTCAAATTTTACCTCCTTCTATGGTTTTCAAGAAATAATGCACTTCATTATGACTTCCCTTTACTAGGCAATTTCATGCTATATCTCTAATGAATCCAATTTTGCATCGTCGAGTCTAATATAAGCTTCCATGACATTAACCAAAATTTTCAATGGGGGTCATTTTCAATGGGGGTCATTTTTCAAACTTATGGAAAACATGCATATAAGCTCATAAATCAATAATGCATTCCCAAAATAGCCATGTAGCAAAAGAAATAATGCACATATATATAAAGTCAAATATGCATGAAGTAAGCCCTTCCCCCACCCCATACTTAAAATTTACAGTGTCCCCACTGTATTAAATAAAAACAAGAGTAAAGGAAGGAACTCACAGGATAAAACATCGAGGAAGGCGGATTAGTGCATGTCGAGTAGAGGTAGGCTTGTCGATCTCGAGTACAGGGTAGTCGATCTCGAGGAGCCACGTCTGCGTCTAGTGGTTTTCTGAAGTCGAGGAGCGTCTGGGCTTGTCGATGTCGAGTTGGCCTACTCGAGATCGAGTAGTGTCTGGGCTGCTCCTCCTTGTCGCCGTCGACTTGGCCTTCGTTGATTCTGACAATTTTTCAGGGACTTCTTATTCCACTTTTCGCGATCCTTTTATGCTTGCCGACCTAAAAGTGTTAGATTGCACACAAAACAAGACTATCCACATAAAACATTCTAAAAGACATAAAATCCTAAAACAAAAACCAAAAACAAAACAAAAAGTTCAAAAGTCCCAAAATCATAAAGTTTTATATACATGCTCTAGATTTTAGCGTCGCTAGGCCGACTTCTCCATTTTGCGCTCAAGGACCATTATGGTGGGGCCTGCTCATGCTTGGCCCTTCTCCTGGATCATCTAGGTCCTGGTGGTAGTATGCAAGCTCAGCAGATAGGTTGTTGCTTGCATCATCTCCCCTTGCCTTTTCCCTTTTCCTTCCAACTCTCAGTTTTCGCAGATTCTCTTGCCACGGCGTCTTATCTCCCCTTAAATCATTTAAAATTTTCTTTATGGACTGAGGGGGGGGGGGTAGGATTCATACCTGAACTTGCCTTTTCGGACCCAAAACAGGAATCTTTGGGCTTGGGGCTAGTCGACATCGATAAAGGCTTGTCGACTTCGAGTACAGGGACCCCATACTTAGGATCTTGGCAAGTTTCTGGCTCTGCAGTAGTTGTCGAGGTGGACAAAGGTTTGTCGAAATCGAGTAGGTCTCTTGTCGATGTCGAGTGGAGCTTGTCGACCTCGGGTACAGTGTCAGCACCTTCCTTCGTTGTTTGCTTGGTCCCGTGGTTGCTGATGCTTTTTACCTCCAGCCATGCAATTTCTTCTTTTGCAGGACCAAAAGAGAAATCCAACACCTCAACGCCTATGGTGAAGGTGAGCGATCTATTCTTGACACTAATTCTGGCATCTGTAGTAGCTAAGAATGGTCTACCAAGAATAATAGGGCTAGTAGGGTCTTCAACACAGTCAATGATAAGGAAATCAGCTGGAACAAAGAATTTACCAACCTGGACAGGGACGTTCTCAACTATACCTGTAGCGATGACTACTGTATTGTTTGCCATGTATAGCTTGGCATCCACAGGTTCTATGCATCCTATCTTTACTTTCCGCCAGATTGATAAAGGCATGATGCTCACACTTGCCCCTAAATCGCATAGAGAATCATATTTATATTGACCAAAACCCACAGTAACAGAAAAGTTACCAGGGTCATGTCTCTTTTCAGGGAAGTGGAGTACTTTGCATTCGCCTGCGATCTCTGAGATGGATCGCTTCTTGCTTAGGATTTCCTTGAGAAATTTGACATACCCAGGCATCTCTTGCAGGGCTTCTGTAAAAGGAATAGAAACATTCAGTTCTTGCAGCATATTAACAAATCTGGTAAACCTACCTGCAGTGGGATCTTTATGTGCCTTTGAAGGGAAAGGCAGTGGCTTTTTCAGTTTCGGAGCCTGATTAGCTGTCGGAGGTGCTGCAGCGTCGCCGACGTCGGCTTGACGCTGCTCGTCGATCTTGACAACGGGCTCGTTGATATCGAGTACAGTGGTCGACCTGGAGTTGCTGGTCTGCACAGCGGGGTCCGAGCTCAACTTCTGGTCTTTGTCGAGTAGAGTCTCGTCGATGTCGAGTACACCTTCCTCGAGATCGAGTTGGCTGTGCTCTACGTCGAGTTGCTGCTCTGCCTTGCTTTGCTGTTTTTCGACCTCTGGCTCGTGTAATTGATGTCCACTCCTGAGTTTGATAGCTGCGACGTGTCCGGTTTTCCCCTTAGGATTTGGTTTAGTTTGCCCAGGGAGTTGTCCGGACGGTCGTGGGATCTGTGCAGCGATCTGACCCATCTGCGTCTCTATTCCCCTTTTCCAGATGTCTAATTCTCCAAACTTTGTAGTGATATTCTAGAATTGGTTGTTGATGGTGCCCTGATTCCGACGCATCTCCTCAAGGATCAGCTGCAGATCATCCTTCTTTTGATCCCTTTTTGGATGTCCTGGAGCTCTGTAGGGTGGGGGATTCCTAGGAGGACCTTGGTTCCACTGTGGTTGGTAGGATCGTTGGTCTCCCATGTAGCGATTTGGACCCCCAGCGTAGGCTGCCTGCTCATGTGTTTCTGCCATCCTGACTTGCTCGGTGTGTGGGCACTCAGTAGTGGCGTGCCTATGTGATCCGCATTCAATGCAAGGCTGGTTGACAGATAGATATTTGACTTTCTTGAGGAGCTTGCGATTCTGGTCTCTGTAGAACTGCTCCCTGATATCTGGGTCAATCTCCTTTGCTGGCTCATATAGTGGCATTGATGGTGCTGGTCTGGCGTAAGAGTTCTCCTCATAGTTTGTAGGAGCCCCATATTTGTTGTCATAGTTAGTGAGCTTTTCTAGCACACCCCATGCGTCGCTTGGTGGCATCGTCAGATACTCATAGCGAGTATAATGGTTGATCCTATTCTTAGTGATTTGATCCAGAGAGTTGAAGAAGATCTCCTGGATGACGTAGGGTGGCTGTCCATGAGTAGGGCAAGATCGCAGCAGTTCTTTGTAGCGTTCCCATGCCCTTGCCAGCGGTTCCCCTTGATTCTGTTTGAAGGCGGTGATTTTCTGACGGAGAAGTGTTGTTTTGGCGGGTGGGAAGTATTTGTTCAAGAACTCTTGCTCTACTTGGGCCCAGGTGGTGAGAGATCTCGGCTTCAGCCCTTCAAGCCATTTCAGTGCAGGTCCAGCGAGCGACCAGCGAAAAGATTTCATCTTGACATATTCCAGAGTTGTACCTTCTGCAAGAGTACGACACATATCATGAAAGTTAGTAATATGTTCAAGAGGGCACTCATTAAATTTGCCATAAAAAGCATTATTTTTAAGCTCTATCAAAAATTGAGTGCGAATTTCAAAAGAGTTATCAGGGATTAGAATCGCCGATTCAGGCACGACGAGAGCTGGATGCATATAATCCTCAGCAGTAGTTGGATATTGGGCAAGCTCAGCTTCTGCTTGCCTCGCACGCTCAACTTCTTGCTCCCTCGCTGCCCCTTTCATTGGCGATAGTGGTATCCTTTGCGGCTAGTTCCCTTGTAAGCCTTTGGATCATTTGCTCTTGTGTTTCAACGGCCGCCATGATCCTTTTGAGTTTAGAGTGGATGTGTAGGTAATGCTCTGGTTCGTCTAAGGCGTCAAACTCAGGTGGTTGACCAAAACGGCGCATACACCTGTATAATAACTCAAAGCAGATGTGAGATTCAACTACCTAAGGGACGAATGATAGCTTCCCCGGCAATTTTATGTTTATAATCCAAGTTTTTAGCATGGATCTCCATTAGACGGGTAATAAACACATAAAAAAGTAGGAAGATGCTCAAAACATGATAAAGGTCGGATCTTTACCTCAAATACGCATGGCTATCGTCGGGCTCGCCCCAACCCTAGAAGTGGGTGGAATACTCGCGCTTCATCGCAGACTCAGACATTGATTGATGAAAAGAAACTTGCATTAACTAAATTCAAAGCCTTTACAATCCTGGCAATCAACTTTCGTAAACTGCCAAAACCTTAAAACCTTCGAACTCCTAAATCTTTATGTATAACTGTCTCTCTGAAATTCAATATCCTAAAACTGAGCCCCATGGGCTTTATTTATAGCCTTCTATTCCTTGCTACTCAAGGATAGAATATCTATATCTATATCTAAAACTATATCTAAAAGCTTAATGATAAATAAAAGCGATAAAGAAATTAAATCTAAATATATCTAAATGTGTTAAGTGGATAAAACTCTCTTCTTCATGATGGATGTTAATAATTCGGATAGACTAGGCCATCCTCGGCTCCAAGGACTCCAACTCCGAGTAGGATTCGTCAAGCCACGTCAACAGCTTCTGGATTCGTCGTCGATGTTGACTAGGGCGTCCTCGACATCGAGTAGGAGTGTTGTCGACTGGCTCCTTGGGTTTATCGTCTCGGTTAGCTGGTGCTCGATGTGGCTCGGACTTGGCTCATGGGTCTCGTCGACCTCGACAAGGACTCGTCGACATCGAGTTGGGTCTTCCCTTCCGCTTCCGCGAGTTGCCTCTTCCGCTGAAGCGAGTAGGCTTTTCCGTCGGCTTGGTGCATCCCGCTGGCAGCGAGATTTTCCGCGGCAGCGAGCGGTCCGCTGCAGCGAGTCGAATCGCTGGCAGCGAGTCTGGTCACTCTCGTCCTTGTCCTCGGCTTGTCGACTCCGGGTGTGGCGTCCGCTGGCAGCGGGGATTTCCGCGGCAGCGAGAGGTTCGCTGCAGCGAGTCGAGTCGCTGGCAGCGAGTGCCGCCTGGTCGTCCTCGGCTTGCCGACCAGCTCTTCTTCTCGTCAACTCCGGGCGTGGCGCTGAGGTGTCGTCGATCTCGACTAGTGGTCCTCGAGATCGAGTAGGGCTCCGGAGCTGGGTTGGTCTGGCTCCTAGTCGACAAGGCCTGTACTCGGACATGCTCGTCTAGATCGAGTAAGGCCCACTCTAGATCGAGTAGCCTGGGCTCTCAGCCTGATTTGACTGGTTTCGCTGCTTATTTGACCTCGGACTTCTGTAGTGGTTTTCTGAGCTTTTCTGACCTTTCTTAGAGTTGCTGTAAAATGTCTCGAATTCTGCAAATTTAAACAAAAACTGATGTAGATTCCATAATTTGGCAAATAAGCGTAAACTACATAGATTCTGTACTATCTAATCCAAATGTATGCAAAGTATGCAGAAAACGATATTAAAGTTACTGTAAAATATGGCAAATTCAGCTCACAACAAGGCGGAAGATTATGAAGTGAAGCTCGAAGAAGATTGGGATGACTTGGAATCAAACAGTGTGGAGGAGGACACGAGTATGAGGGAGTTGGTGGAGGAGGAAGTCGAGGAAGAGGTGATGAGGGAACTTGAAAATTTGAAGTCTAGGACTAGCGTCTCCCCACCTACGATTCAGAACATTGACGTTATAATGGATAGAGCAACAACTCGTACCTAGGACCCACGACGCAACATTACTCAACTTTCGGAGGGACAATTATTCGCATCGAAGGTTGAGGTGATGACTTGCCTTCGCTGGAATGCAGTGGAGAATTGCTTCGAGTTTACGACGAAGAGGTCTACAACAAAGGTGATAGTCGTGGTATGTGTGGACCCAAAGAGCACGTGGACGTGTAGAGCCTCGCCTTACCGCCACACCACAATGTGGAGCATCCGCAATTATGTCAAAGAGCACACATGTGGGATCAACGTGAACCACAACCATAACCGACACGCTACGTCTGATATGATTGGCCGGAACCTCGTGTCCAAGTAAGTTGGACGATAGTTTTGAATACTATATTCCTTGTCACATGTTAAAATTTCACTTGTCACCTGTCGTTTTTGTGCTGGGGAAAGTAACTCGGCCTATAACTTGTAGGTTCACCGACACTTGGAAGAACCTCGTTCTCGACCAAGTGCAGGCACTGACGAAGTCTGACTACGATGTCACGTGCAGCTATTGGAAGGGCCGAAGAGCACGATTGGCGGCGAGAGATGTCGAGCATGGGACCGATGAAGACAGTTACCGAGATATTATTCCATACTTGCACGTTCTGGAGCAGACTATCACCGTGACATAAGCTAGGGTAGAGATGGACTCCTTCCAAAGATTCAAGTACGCTTTTGTTGGCTTTGGGGTATGGCGCAAGGCGATCCCCCACCTTTGAAAGGTAAGCCCCGTGTCTCCTGTTAATTTGTACATTTCAACTAGAAGGATAGACCATGTCACAAATCCAACATTTATCGATGTGCATGTGCTGGTGATTTCAGTGGATAGGAGTTTTCTCAAAGGTAAGTTCAGGGGTACACGTCTGTTTGCCACAACCCAAGATGCAGACCACAAAGTGTACCTGATCGCATTTGCGATTGTCGATGGGGAGAATCACGGGTTATGGGGCTTCTTCTTCAGGAAAATGCTACATGTTGCGGAGGACACACCAGACCTCATGTTTGTATCTGATCGCCATATGAGCATCGTCCAAGGTATTAGGGACAACTATGTGTTTGCGAAGCAAGGGTTCTGCATTTGGCATCTATTTCAGAATGCTAGGTGCAAGTACTAGGGTGTGACGGGGCTGCTAGATTTGTTCTTCTCGATGGCGAAGGCGTACACGAGGGCCGAATTCGACAAGCTATTCTTCGATTTCTGTGCACAGTTTTTTCTTCGGGACAATACGTGAAAGAGGCTGGTTTCTAGAATTGGGCCTGAGCGTTCTTCGTGGGGGCTCGCTACAACATATTGACAACGAACAACTCCGAGTGTCTTCACTCTGTCTTCAAGGAGCCATGCGACCTACCAATCACTGCGCTGATTGCTGCCATCATCGAAACCACCTCCACGTGGTTTTACAAGCGGCGGGAAGAAAGCAGCATAACCACAGTCGTCGGGAACCGGCCGTCGAGGAAGCTAAGCAGCTTCTTATCGGCTTCGTAGTTGTCCGCATTTCTGCTATATTTTTCCCACTCAGTCTGCAGAAGCCACCCGAAATAGGAGTCCACAACCGCAACTCGAGTGCCAGCTTCATCTTCCCTCTCCGTTAGGCCTTTGCGTAGAAGATAACATGCTTGCTCCATGTGTTGCGTCAATGACAAACATGAGGACAAGCCATTTCGCATTAAATAAACAAAGGAAAACGCTGAGCCAGCATTTGTACCTCGCTGTTTACCCAAAATGTGGGCGTTTGAAAGGATGTGAAGAACGGTTTTGTCAGCTCCGTGCCGTATCCACTCTTCCACTTTTCCCCATCCCCGCTACATTGCCACAACGACAATGTTATGTGACAGACATCGTTCCTAGCATATTTTCGATACGAAGACAGATTTGGGGTACCTTTCCATCCACCAGTCGAACGCATCGTTGTCGGACACGGATATAAGTCCCAACTCAATCGCGTCTGCGGTTTAGACTACTTCCTTCCCTTTTTGGCCCCGCAATTTCTTCGCAGGGGGGACTTTGCTTCTCCAAGAGCTCCCGGATCCCTCTTAGTCTTCTTGCCTTCGACTCCCCCCACTTTTGCAGCCTGGTGAGATAATTGCCAAAATGGTAACTATGTACGAACACTCAATCCCGTGTCACCAAACTAACAATAGCATGTCACTTAACAACAATAAACTTGTCACATGTTAGAGAAAATAAAATGTGCACTTCCATAAAAATGTGCACTTCCATAAAAATGTACCTCATCCGCAGATTATTCAAGTGGCAGGTCATACCTTTTAGGTATACCATCCATGTTCCCAACCATGTGGTGGTCATCCCCTTTAGGTGTACCATCCGGGGTTTCGACCTTGTGGTGGTCGCCCTCGTCCTCTCCATGATCCCTCCCATCCTTTTGACGGACACCCCTCATGTGTTGATGCGCATGTCCTCTCTTCCCATGACCATCTCTCAGCTCCATCACAACACATTCCAAGACCTTCATTTGAACCACATATAACATAAAGGAGGGGTGGTTTGCCAAATTGATTACAGTCAGCGACATTAACGTGTCACGTACTATTTTTAACGTGTCACTAGTTTATTTTTCCTTGTCATTAAGCAATGTTATGCAGACATTTGCAAAACCAGAAATAGGCGAATAACGTACCTTGTCATCCATGCTCCGCATCCACGTTTCCATAGTTACCAGCCTCTAAAACATCAGTTCAAGTGTCTTCCCCACCTTGTCGTCCACGGGTTCATTGTTCCCATCAGGTTTTCTCGAACTTGCTCCGGCCTTGCTGGAGCCGTCCCCATAATAACGGGGCGCCAACGCAGCCTCAACGTTGTCGTACAAGAGGTCAGGCTCCTCATGCGTATAGAAGCACCCGTACATCAACTCAAACTCAATGTCGGTTGGGACTAGTATGGGGTTGTCTTCAACCTTTATACTCTCCATCTCCTCCGGGTCCATGCGGGTTTGAATCGTCTCATAGCTTAGATTATCGTCGTTGGCAGCCCAATCCAACATGCGAGGCAACGCCGTCTTCAACACATTGTTTGCAAACTGCACCCCATTGTCCGGTACCACTTCATAAAACCAAATCTACAACACCCACAGATGACACTTCACGTCATAAACTCCTCTGAAAAAATAAAATATAACTACAGTCGAGAAATTTACCTGGAACACTAGTGGATAACCGGTGAGTCCATAGGCATGTCGGTCGCCATGCCGATCGACATTCGACTTCATATCAGTGATCCGTCATTCTATGACACCCAACAAGGATGCATGCATGGCCTCATAAACCACCCTGCCCCAGGGGAATGCCAAGAATCGATCCACGTTCTTCAGCAACCTGACAATCCTTCCCCACACCGCGTTCCTGCTTTCCCGCACAAACAAAACTCCCTCGACGATCAGGAGGAGAGCTATCTTGAACCTCTTTCTCGCACTGAACTCCCAGAAGAGAGATGTCTTGAATACGTACTCTAATCGACCTACCGTCACCTTGTCCATTGAGAAGTAGTCCTTCACAGCCTTCATGTCTTCCTCCATGGATACTCCCCACACTCGACCACATCGCAGCCTAGTCACGAGCGCAAACTCCTTGATCGAGAAGCGTCGAAGCATCCCTTGCAGCATGTACCACGTCTCCTACTTCTTCTCCGTCACGAGCTGCCACTTCAAGACGTAATGCACGAGTTGTGGTGAGAATTGTACTCGATTTGCCAATTCAACAACCCCCCGAAGCTGGCTTCTCTATAACTTCTCCTAGTCGATCGTCATCGATCCAGTCGTCCAAGTGTACGGGCAACGACACTCTCGAACTTAAGTTCACACGTCCCCGAAAATGCTTCTCCTCTGGGACTGCGAACCGTGGCTCCGCCTTTTTCGGTGGCCGGACTCCCTTCTTCCTTAAATCTTGTGACCGAACCATATCTTTCTTTCCTGCAAGTATGTCAACCTGAACGGAATCAGATACACCCACAACGTCATTAGCCCCATGTCACCCTTCTAAAGTTTCCATGCCAACATACTAAGAAATTCATGTCACCCTGTATCACCCAACTACAAAACCCATGTCACTGCACTCGATCTTTTTCAATCACATCCCAGCCCCAGACTCTCCCGTTCGTCTCCTAATTTCCCCTCCCACATTGGCATGCAACAACTCCCTCAACCCAATTTCATCGTTGCATGTTGGTACCCCAAACCCACCCTCCGAATTTGTCAACTGCACCTAGAGCTGGCAAGTAGGTCATTCGGGTCGGGTTCGGGTCAGGCTTGCTCAGGTCAGGTCAATTCGGGTAAAATTTATGGTCGGGTATTGGTCGGTTCGGGTATTGGTCGAGTCGGGTTCGGGTCGGGTTCGGTCATAATGAATTTTAGATTGGTCGGGTTTCGGGTTAAGTCGGGTCGTGTGCATTCGGGTTCGGGTCAAAGCGGGTCGGTCTCATTCGGGTTTCGGGTCAATAGGCGGGTTGGTCTCATTTGAGTTTCGAATCAAAGTGGGTATAGAGGTATAGTTGGTTTGAGTTTTCGATTGAATCATATTTGACCTGTTTGGATAATTAGGTTTATTTTGACTCGTTTGAATACTTAAATATGTAATTTACTTAAAATAAATGATTTTGACTTGGTTGAATACTTAAATATGTAATTTACTTAAAATAAATGATTTTGACTTGGTTGAATACTTGAGTATGTAATTTTGACATGGTTGAATACATTCATTGTTATTGACTCATCGGTTGTCGGCCGATTTTCAAAAAAGTCATAATCAGAAATTCGATATTCGGCAACATCGTCCTTTTTTAAACATTTAAACCAATTGATCGGTGCTATAATTAAATCAAATTAATTGTATATTTAGGTTTTAACCTTATTTTAACTAGCAAGTTGCAAATGGGCTTATTTGTGGTTTGATTATATCATTGGTCCATATCATTTTCAATGCCAATTTCATTTTTAGCTTTTGGCCCATTAGTTTTTTTTTTTTCATTTTTAGATATTATTATTACTTTTTTTCAATTCGGGTTGGGTCAGGTCGGGTCGGGTTGAGAGTCGGGTCGGGTTTGGGCCGAGTCTAGTTTATCTGTGTTCGGGCCTGTTTCGGGTCGGGTCAGGTTCGGGTCGGGTTCGGTCTTGGGTTTGGGTTATGAATGACTCCAGATTTTCTGGTTTCGGTCGGGTTCAGGTTTGGGTGAGTTGGGTCGGGTTTTCGGGTCGGTTCAGATTTTGCCAGCTCTAACTACACCCATCCATCCTCCCAACAAATTTTGGGATAAGGAGACATTTTTCGGATTTGCAAAAAACTAAGAGTGACGAGTGGGATCCAAGTTTCAGAGTTGCAAAGAAGGGACAGAGATTTGAAGAAAACGGTGTGCGACTTACCTATAATCCGACGATGAACTTGCTCCGGCGTGGCCTTTGTTGCAATCGACGGCCTCCCACTTCTCAACCTCCCTTCTATCTTCCCCTTCCTCTTCACGTGGTTGTAGGTAAAAAACCCACTAACTATTCCCTTATCTTTTGGGAGATTCTCTTGTTTTACCCCAACTGCAATAAATGTAAGTTGGAGGAAATGTAACTTCCTTTTGGGAGATTCCCTTTTTTTATTTTTATTTTTTCTATGCAGATAGTCAAACTAAGGTTACTTTCTATGAAATACAGCCACGTGTCATGTCATACCACACACGTGTAAGGTCCTTGCATCCACGTGTCTGCTCATGACCAACTGAATTATCTAACTCCTTTCATCTGTTTAAATCCTCATGTCACCTTGATTGAAACTCCTTGCTGATTTTCACCTGAATTATCTAACTTGTTGCTTTGTGTATATGCATCGAGTCAATTACACACCCAAAAAGGTCATACATAAACGGTCATAATCAACCAAGTACAATAAGTACGAAGTCCTACTTCAAGCATTCATGTCCAACCACAAAATAATTGTCAGCTCCTAATTCAACTATTCAAGGTAATTGTATCGAAACAACCAAAAGACAAGTTTAAGAGCAACATTGTTCACAAAACACGACAACAATTCACTTCCATAAGTACACCCCAACGACAATCAGTTTATGCGTCCACCAAGTCGACCATGGAAGATGGCAGCCACTAGCATCTGTCTGTACGCCCCAATAAACGTGTCGTCCAGACCATCGAAGGTGGGATCGGTCTCCATAAGGAGCTCCATAAATCTGATCGTGTAAGGCCCATAATCGCCACTGCAATGACGTAGATTTTGTCAAAAGTAAGAGATGATGAGTTATTATCCACTGAAATGAAATACAAGCGTCGCACCCAACATACCTGAGCTTGTTATGCGGAAGGCGCTTGTCGTGGTGTATGTCAAACGGTGTTAGCACCTTCGACGCATATAGCGCCTTCAACTCAAGATGCGCATACATGATGATAGGGACGAGGTGGGTAACATGCATCAATAGGGGTTGGAGCTGGCGGTGTGTCACACAGTGCACATCATAGTCATACACCTTCACCTGCCACTCCTTCAGATCAAGGGTGAGGGCAATCCAATGTTTTCCCCTCAGGTTGAGGGGTAGGAGGACGAGGTCCACGATTTCCCACGGACGGGCCATGGGCGCCGGGGACCGACCATCGAAGTATAAGAGGACTCTGCTACTCGCTTAATACTTGTCGATGTCTGAGTTGTACTCCTTCCACTCCCTCTCAAGATAGGTGGAGAAGTAGGAGTTCAAGATGGCGACTCGACGACCAATGTTGTCACCCCTCTCCGCAACTTCTTTACGCAGCAGGAAGCATAACTGGTTGAACTTCTGCGACAAGTTAACCCCCATTACAATCCATAACATAGTCCAAGTGCAACCCAAATGCGTATGCAAGGCGAATCATAATCAAATGCAAAAACTACAATATACCAGCTTCGTACCTCTGAGTCGATCCAAAATCGAGGCATCTGGAGAGAGGTAAAGAACTCCTTTGACAGGTCCCTGTCGCAGCCCATTGACCGCTTCTCAGCGTCCGCACTGGACCGTACAATGGAGTGGAATTAAACAATGGGTAACTTTTCCGTATAATGAAGACTGAAATGAGACGATGGGTTACCTTGCGAGCCACCCATGTAGGCCCTCGTAGTCGGCCGCATAAACTAGTCCCATAGCTACGACGTTAGTGGGAACGACGACGTCCTTCCCTTTAGAGGCCCGGGGTTTCTTCGTCGGTGGGCCCACATCCACTGTATCATCCTTCTTCGTCGGTTGAAGAGATCAACCTTTGAATTCCCAAAATTTTTCCCATGTCACCGAACATAACAACTCCTGTCACCTTGATAACATCCACATGCCACAATTGAAAAGATAAATGATGAATGGCACGGGCCACAGGGAGCGTACCTTGCTATATTCTCCTTGACGGAGCTTCTCCACAACTTCAGTACGAGTCCCCGTAACAACATCACCACCTTCCACCTGGAAAACAAATGACAAACAAATTTCCATAAAGGGGTCCAAGAAGTGTTTTCAATTAAGTTCAATCAAGTGATTAAAAGTTCAAAAGTCAATTTCAATGTCAGAGTTGCTTACCTTATCCCCGTCTACTTGTTTAGGCTCCCCACCGGCTGCTTTTGAACTCTTTATAACCCCTTGGATATGTTTGGCTGGACAAAAAAATTCAACCCTTTCAGTTAATGCGCATATATCTTGTCGCACAACATAAAACACCATGTCACTCTACATAATTATCCATGTCATCATCAATTCATAACGGCACTGTCAACTTCCACATCAACATAATACAAGACCTTACCTTATTACCTTCTTGCTGGCTCGGCTCTTTCAGGAGCTCAATACCAGTCCCATTTGCTACATCAACATCAACAACCTGCAAAAACGATCTACAAGTTAAATGGATTCCAATATGACTAGATTGTTGCTATGAAGTGACGCAGGCCACTGGACCTGACCTTAACAACTTGGTTTTGTTCAACCTTCCCACCATCTTCTATTTCAGTATATGTACTGTCATGCACCTGAACGTGGAAAACAAAAACATTCTTGCAAGTTTTACAATCAATCCTACATATTAAGTTCAACAAACCAGATTACAAAACCATCATCAGTTATTCAGAATGTATATATTTCCCGTGTCACCTACTATATATCCCATATCATTAGTCTATTTACCCCAGTCACTTAGTGCCTATTTGGAATAACTAAAATCGGTAATGGGAATGGGAATGGGAATAAGTGATTCCCGTTTTTAGTGTTTGGTTTATCAAAACCTGGAATTAAAATGATTACTGGGTAATCATTGATTCCCAATTTCAGTCCATTTTCATCCCCACCCAAAACTCAAGGAATCATCAGATCCCCAATTTCTCAAAAAAAAACCTTATCCCAAATTTTTCAATTTTACAACCCCAATTTCATATCTTCTTTCATCTCCTCTTGGGCACCACCACTGGCCACCGTCGTCCTCCTGTCCACCACCACTGTCCGACGCTCTCTCTCTCTCTCTCTCTCTCTCTCTCTCTCTCTCTCTCTCTCTCTCTCTCTCTCCAGATCGAAGCAACCCCGCCCGACCACCACCCCCCATCCAGATCTATCGACGTCACTAGCTACCACCGGTCCACCATTTGACGCCACCACCACCATCGCAACCCCGTTCAGATCTCCATCTGTCTTCGTCGTCCTCCGGGTAACCTCTCTCTCCATCCAGATCTCCCAATATCGTGCTTCCAAATCAGCCCCCACCCATATCTTCCCCTCGTCGCAGTCGTCCTCCGTCGCTGCCATCCTCCGTTGCCGTCGTTGTCTGTAGTTGCCATCTCCCTAGTAGTCTCTCTCTAGGTGTTTCCTAATCAGCCCCAATCCCAGTTCTTAATTTGTTGAAAACTTTTTTATTTTTATGATTAATTTCGATTTTGTAAGTTGAATCTTTCTATTTTCACTTTGAATTGAAAAGATTGAATTGGTGTTCTTTTGAATTTGATAGAATGATTGAATATAATTTAATTGTGTGTTTTTAGTTTGAATAATTTTTATTTTCTCATTCCGATGTTGTACCAAACAACATGCCTTGGTAATCACTAATTCCGTGTTTTGATTCCGATTACGATTCCCATTCCGATTACTACACTCGTGCCAAACAGGGCCTTAAGTTATTCAGATTATGCAGAAAATAATGCGAAAGAATGAAGGACCCTCTCATCCATCTTCTCCGTCCACGTTGACATGCCTGACAAGGTATCCATCATCTTCTCGAGTGTCTTCACCCCGTTATCCCTCGCACCATCTCCTTAGCTCGTGCACTGGTTCTTACGCGCCAGGGGGGGGATTCAGGCTCCTCATCCCGATGGTTGCACCCATCCAACACTAACAACTCGCCCTTCTCCGGCAGTAGCACTGGGTTCTCAGTAACCGTGATGACTTGCTCCCTCTCCGGGTCCATGTGTTTGACAATGCTGTCATACGAAATGTTGTCTTTGTTGGCAAAACACCTCGTGCATCGAGGGATCGACTTCTGGGAAAACTTGTTTGCAAACACGGCGCCGAAGTCCGGAATGGATTCATATAGCCAAATCTGCAATCCATCCGCAATCCATTTAGAAACCTACACCGCATAATGGAGTAAAGTAGTGTGAGGGTGGTAGATAAGGTTACCTGGAAGGCCATGTGATAGCCCATCAACCCGTATCCAAAGCGGTGGTTGCTCTTAGGATTAGGCTTCAAGTCATCCAACCGGCGCTCAACGGCACCGGAGAGCGAGTTGTGTATGGTCTCGTAAACAAGCCTCCCACATGGGTATGCGAGGAAGCGTTCAACATTCTCCACGAGCCTCACAATCCACCCCCGCAAAGGCTTCCTCTCCCCCCCCCCCCAACAGCACTGCCTCTAAGATGAAGAGGAGGACGAGCTTTAATGTCTTCCTTGCGCTCGGCTCCTTCAGCAGACAACTCTTTAAGGCGTACTCAAGCTCGCCCCCCTTCATGTTGTCCGTTTCTAATAAGTCCTTCACAACTTTGTTGTCCTCCTCCATCATTATACGCTTCACTCGGCCACACTGGAGCCCCGTGACAATGGCAAACTCTTTCATGGAGAAACGCCGCAGCTTCCCCTGAATCATATATACCATGTCTCGCACTTCTTCTTGGTCACCACTTGACGTTGTAGTGCGTAATGCACTAGTTGGGACGAGAATTGGCACCGGTTCGCCAGCTGGATGATCCCACAAAACTGGTTGTCCAGCAGCTTATCCCAATCATTGGGGTCGATGTAGTTGTCAATGTTGGCAAGCATCGATAACCTCGACCCTTGGTTTACTCGTTCCCAAAAGTGCTTTTCTTCCGGGACACAGTAATGGGGCTCCCGCTGTTTGTCACTCTTTGCATTTTTTGTCCGAACCATTTGTCTCCTGCAGTTTAAGAGCAACAATCAGTTTTCAAGATATTTGATATTCCATGTCACACAGTTTCTACACCCATGTCACCAATGTCAGACAGTTTCTAAACCCATGACGCCATACATACATTCCACATCAACTCCCGAATTCTCAATTTCAAACTAATGGAAATGCGTTTACCATACATAATACCAATTGAACTCAACACCCAATGTCACCCAATTCCAGTTTCAGATTCTAAGCCCCTGTCACCCATATTCCACACCAATGTCACCCCCTTTCTCTTTCCCACACCAGATTTCGAAATTAAACATATGTAAAACCTCAATCCTTCTTCTTCAATCAGCCCCCTAATCTTCCTCATTCCCAATTTCGACTCCCCCCATTTCCATCCTCTTCGACCTTCCTAAACCCTAACCGTCGGTTTGCCCTATTAGTACCCCAAAACCGTCCTCCTCTTCCTTCAATCGCAACCACCATTGTCACCCCTCCACAACTCATCAAGCAACCCACCTTTGACATTCAATCCCTTACCACCATAGTAGGTTCCTTCAACCACCCACCTCACACCCCATATTCGACGAAAACGGACAACAGAGAAAACATTGGAAATGGGGCGTACCCTTAGAGTTTCCCCCCGGCATTCTTCTCTTCTCCGACAGTTTCCGGTCGGCAATCGTAGTAGTGGTAAGGTGTGATGGCCGACGTCTCTTCTTCCTCCCCCTTTCGAACGGTTTTTTTTTTAATTGGAGAGATGGAGTCCTGATGGAGAAAGAGAGGGTTATGATTTCTTTTCTTTTTCCTCCCAGTGGCATTAAATGTCTGGCAACTCATCAATTTTTTTTTTCTTTCTTTCTTTTCCCACCTAAAACCGGCTACAAGAGGTGTGGTTTTGGGCACATTTGTGCAAAAAATTGGAAAAGGGTTTATTTTTGCAATTTTTCCCACCCTTGTGCTACTTTTGCATGTTTGGCAGAAAATTGGTCTATCTATTACCATTTTGCCTCAAATATAGACATCCATTGAGACAAGTACATTTACTATTTGTACCGATTACCGATAAATAAATACCAGACGATCTTTTTTATTTAACCCAAAAAAAAATTATATCTACATCTACATCTATATCATAATCTCTATTTATAATTTATTTGTCAAACTAGGGAGAATTTGTGAAATGTCCAAAAAAGTTTTCTTAATTGTTGAAATGTCCACTTTTTGGACAAATTGGTGGAGTGACCATCTTTGCAATAACAATTTTATCATCTTGCCTATAGCCTCACTTTATTTTTCTTTTTATCATTATTTTTTTACATTTTTTCGTGCAAAAATAAGATTATGTTGTGCATATGCAATAATAAACGTATGTTGAGCAAATATGACCCAATTCTACTTTTTTTTTTACATTTTTTCGTGCAAAAATAAAAGTATGTTGTGTATGTGCAAAAAATACCGTATGTTTAGCAAATATGACTGAAGTCTAGTTTTTTTTATAAAAAAAAAATTTGGCGTGCAAATATAAGAGTATGTTGTGCAAATATAACCATAAGTTGTGCAAATATGACCTAAGTCTAGTTTTTTATATATTTTTTTCATTTTTTCGTGCAAATATAAGAGTACTATGTGCAAATATAACCGTATTTTGAGCATTTATGACCCAAATCTAGTTTTTTTTTTAACATTTTGTCGTGCAAATATAAGAGTACGATGTGCAAATATAACCGTATGTTCAGCAAATATGACCCAAGTCTAGTTTTTTTTTTTACATTTTATCGTGCAAATACAAGAGTACGTTGTGCAAATATAACCGTAAGTTATGCAAACATGACCAAAATCTATTTTTTTAAACATTTTGTCGTGCAAATATAATAGTACGTTGTGCGAATATAACCGTAAGTTGTGCAAATATGACCAAATTCTAGTTTTTTATTATTTTATTTTATATTTAACATTTTGTTGTGCAAATATAAGAGTACGTTGTGCAAGTTTAACCGTAAGTTGTGCAAATATGACCCAAGTCTAGTTTTTTTTTTATACATTTTGTCGTGCAAATATAAGAGTACGATGTGCAAATATAATCATATGTTATGCAAATATAACATTTTTTGTGCAAAATGTAATATTTTTTTTCAACTTTTTTTTTTTCGTTTCAGCACTTTTTGTTTTGCGAAAATAACTTTATGTTTTGCACATATAATCGTAAGTTGTGCAAATATGACCCAATTCTAGTTTTTTTTGTTTTTTTATTATTTATTTTTATTAACATTTATTGGTGTAAATATAAGAGTACGGTATTTAAATATAACCGTAAGTTGTGCAAATATGACCCAAGTCTAGTTGTTTTTTTACATTTTGTTCTGCAAAAATAATAGTACGTTGCGCAAATATAATCGTAAGTTGTGCAAATATGACCTAAGTCTAGTTTTTTTTTTAACATTTTGTTGTGCAAAAATAAGAGTATGTTCTGCAAATATAATCGTAAGTTGTGCAAATTTGACCCAAGTCTAGTTTTTTTTAAATTTTTTTATTATTTATTTTTTTAACATTTTGTAATACTTTGACGAGAGGGTTTCTCGACCAAATAAATTTGTAATCAAGACCCACTATACGATAGTGGAGTCAGGTTCGTCCTTAGGGGAGAAGTTAGCAGTTCTAGGTTTAGTGTGTTTTGGGGTTAAAGGATAGCGGGAAAAGGTGAGGAGGTTGTTGTCGACGTCGACTAAGACTTGGTCGATGTCGAGGGATTGAGGGGGAAGTAGTGTTCGATGTTGGGTATCTGTGAAGAAACTTTAAAATAAAGAAAATATAATAGTAAAGGTGCAAACTTCCAAGGTTAGGGATCACCGCAACAATAAACATATGTGTAGATTATAAATCACATAAAGATGCATGCTTTATATCAAATAACTTTCGTTATTAACAAATAGGAATATAGAGGCTTTCGCATAAATTCTGAGTGTTACTACCTTTTCTTAATTGGGATTAGTCGGCTTTCGCAAATAAACCATAATTGTTATCCAAATTCATAATAAGATCGCTTTCGCTTCAATATCATGAATAAGGAATTTCCTCAACTCTCGCAAAGAATTAAGCATATAGGTAGATGGTGATAAAGACATACAAATTCATGGATTCATAAATCAAACACACATATCTATGTTGGGATCACCCCATTCCTAAAAGAATGGAGATTAGAAACAAAACATAATAAAAGAAACTAACTTTATCATATAATAAACTAAAACTTACAACCATTTGTCTCCTTCCTCCTCTCTCTCCTCTCTCGCCTCCTCTCTCCCTCTCCTCTCTCCTTGCGCCCGAAGACGACTTGGCTTCAATCAATGAAAATCAGCCCCCTAGGGCTTTATTTATAGGCTCCAATCCTAGCTATTCTTGGAAGGAACAATATATCTTTATCTAATCCTATCTATCTAAAGCTTAATGATTAAATTTGGAAATAAAACAAATAAATCCCTAAAGGAAATTATATCTAAATTGGATAAATCTTCCTTCTCTTGATAGATCTTCACTTGAATTGATAGAATATCTCTTGCTTCATGTGGAAGAAAGCCCACTCGGATTCTGGACTCGGACTGCTCGAAATCGGCTACTGGTGGTTACTCGATATCGACCAAGTTAGGTCGATATCGACCGGTCTAGACTCGATATCGACGAAAGGTGGTCGATACCAACCTCTTCAATGTTTCTCCCGGTGTTCTGGTCGATTTATCGCATCTCTGGTCGATTTGCTCCACTCAATATCGACCAAAAGTGGTCGATATCGACCTCTACTTCAGTTTCCAGCATTCTGCATCCGCCTTCAAACACACTTTCCCGAGTCCTCGTTTGTCCGATAGATGCATATGAGGATGCGTTGGAAAGCTCTTTACGAAGGCTATAACTCTCATCATGACATCAGAACTTGATTTAGAATGATGAATGACGAAAAATGGGCATTTCTCCATCTGCACCATCCCGAGCTCTTCCTTAGCTTCTCCAATGTTTTCATGACTTTCCTTTAAGCTCCAAAGTGCGTCCGATTTCTGCGAAATATAACAAAAACTTGTGTAGACCTCGATAATTGAAAAATAAACATAAACTACACATATTCTGTATTATTCTAACCCAAAATGCATGAAATGCATACATAAATCGTTATACATGTAAGCGAAAAACACGGCCAATTGAGCACACATCAACACCCTATACTTAAGCTTGATTGTCCTCAAGCGATAATTTTAATGTCATACAGGGGAAAAAACTGAACTCTCAACATCATAGATTCATTCTTATATAAACCTGCAATTAATTACCATCCTCGCAAATGTACTAAATGTCATCAAATCCATGCATGTGAATAAAAGCAACTTCGCACATAGAAGGAGGGCTATGCAAAAACATTCATTCGTGACAAATGATTAATAATCAAGAGGACTTCAATTAAGCTCATAGTGAAGAAAAGGTAAAAGGTATAGTGGTGGGCTATTTTTGGGCAATGTGGTGCTAAATCTGGGGAGAACTTCTTCAAACTTTCTTCCTTGCTTTGATGCCCCTTCTCCCATCATAATTTCAACATCATTCATCCTCTCATAAATCACTCTTTCCTTTTTTCACTTATATTGCTTTTACCTCTCTAACCTCAGCATTGCCTTCTCGCGAGTCGCAAACATGGGTGTCATGAATGGCCCCAGATACTTAGTGCTTCAGACTCCTCACCTTGGTGTCCCATCCTGCGGAACTAACATCTCAATGCAGGCAGGGTCGATCTACCATTATTTCCTGAGGTGACCGGATTTTCTTTCACTCATTAAATTTTCCATAAAATATGAATTTCCAATCAAACTCGAATAATGAAAATAACAACAACACAACAACCATATAGTAATCTCCATAATGTAACTTCCATTCTCAACATAATCCCCGGATGGAATAAGGTAGAAAACGGGTAATATTTAGATCATGTGGAGCAAAATATGAAATAAGGCTCAATATGAATTTTGTGATGCATAAGCATTGGTATGGCTAGGATATAACCAATATGAGCATTAAATGGAAAATATAAAGTCCTCCATCGTTTTATCATGCAACATGTCAAAAGCAATATCAAATTTTACCTCTATTCATGGTTTTTATAAAAATATGCACTTCATTGTGACTTCCCTCTAGGCAATTTCATGCTATATCTCTAATGAATCCAATTTTGCATCGTCGAGTTCAATATAACTTCCATGACACTAATCAAAAAATTTCAATGGGAGTGATAAAAACAAACTTTGGAAAACATTCATATGAGCACATGAATAGAATATGAAATCCAAATTAGCCATGTATAAGCAATTCAAGAATTAAACTTCAAATATGCACACATAATGTCAATTTAAATCAAATATGCACAAAGTAAGCTCTTCCCCCACCCCATACTTAAACATTACAGTGTCCTCACTCTACAAAAACTAGGGTAAAGAAAGAAACTTATTAGACAGATGTGCAGGACGTCGGAATCGAGTGCAAATGTTGTTGAAGAAGTGGTCGATTTCGAGGAGAGTAGTCGACGTCAACTAGTTTTCTCGACATCGAGTACAGTGAAAGCCTCCAGGGTGATCCTTGTCGACCACATGCTCGTTTCCTCGTGATGGGTAGTTGATGTTGAGTAGAGTACTCGACGTCGAGAAGAGTACTTGACGTCGAGTACTTCTACAACGTCTTTTACCTGCAAAAAATGTTAGAAAGACAACATCCACAATAGAAAAATCCAAAAATAATGATTTAAAACAAAAACCAACAATATCTAAAATCTAAGAAATAAGAAATAGTGGGTTACCTCCCGTAAGCGCTAAATTTTAAGTCTTTAGGTTGACCTACTTCCGTTTATGTATTAGCTTGGCTCATCTTTGTCCGGAGGTATAGGTGGATCTAGTGGTTCCTCCGGTGGTGGGAAGCGTGGAATGTCATCCTGGGGCATCATGTGAAGAAGCTTAAAACTCCCCGAGTGAACACTCCCTGGCTTCACCCATTCATCTTCCCGGGCTCCAGCTGGCATGCATAAAGGAAGATATAAAGAAAATATACATACCTCATCATCATACCTCTTCCGCTTCATATGTTGATTTGTTTGCGCGAATCCACCATAGCAAAACAGTGGAGTGAGAAAAGATATTTTCACCTCATCATGCGGAGCTTCATGCCACTTTGCTATGACCCCATACTTGAATATGAACATCGGTTGCTCAAAATTGTCGGGGACGGCCTTCACCTTGTAAGGTAAAAGCGACCTTGTAACACTTTGGGAAACAATGTCCCCTTTCTTCTCTTCTAGTGCTATTTCGTCTTGGGACCCTTCATATGATTGATCAACAATAGGTAGCAAAGTAGGAATGAAATTCGAGGAAAGACATGCCTGGTTGTCGACATTGACTGGGTTAATTGGCTCGTCGGGAGAAGGGCATGGTCCTTTAGACTGAATGGAAGCCTCAAGCCTTCGGATTTCGACTTCCAGCTGAGCTATTTCCCTTAATCGTGCCTCCTCCATTGCAAGCCTATTTTGCCGTCTCAATTCTTGGATCCATTCTTCCCATGCGGAATTCCCTTCGACAAAGTCTTCCATCTTTGTACCTAAGCTTTAAAATCGAAATAAAGCACGAATTAGTAGCAAAGGTTTGGCACCTAGTTGGTACCGGTAGGGCGGATGGTGGTAGGGTATGTGATAGTAAGAAAAAGGGATGGGCTATTCCTACACTTTTAAAACAACTAAGCTAGGCGCGATTGATATCTCCCCGGCAACGACACCAATTTGACGAGAGGGTTTCTCGACCAAATAAATTTGTAGTCAAGACCCCGCTATAGGATAGTGGAGTCAGGTTCGTCCTCAAAAGAGAAGTCAGCGGTTCTAGGTTTAGTGTGTTTTGGGGTTAAATGATAGCGGGAAAACGTGAGGAGGTTGTCGTCGACGTCGATTAAGACTTTTTCGATGTCGAGGGATAGAGGGGGAAGTAGTGGTCGATGTTGGGTATCTGTGCAGAATCTTTAAAATAAAGAAAATAGAATAATAAAGGTGCAAACTTCCAAGGTTAGGAATCACCGCAACAATAAACATATGTATAGATTATAAATCATATAAAGATGCATACTTTATATCAAATAACTTCCAAGTGTTACTACCTTTTCTTAATTAGGATTAGTCGGCTTTTGCAAATAAACCCTAATTACTATCCAAATTCTTAATAAGATTGCTTTCCCTTCAATATCATTAATAACGAATTTCCTCCACTCTCGCAAAGAATTAAGAATATAGGTAGATGATGATAAAGACATACAAATTCATATATTCATAAATCAAACACACATATCTATGTTGAGATCACCACAACCCTAGAAGAAGGGAAATTAGAAACAAAACATAATAAAAGAAACTAACTTTATCATAAAATAAACTAAAACTTACAACCATTCGTCTCCTTCCTCCTCTCTCGCCTCCTCTCTCCCTGTCCGCTCTCCTTGCGTCCGAAGACGACTTGGCTTCAATCAATGAAAATCAATCCCCTAAGGCTTTATTTATAGGCTCCAATTCTAGCTATTCTGGGAAGGAACAATCTATCTTTATCTAATCCTATCTATCTAAAGCTTAATGATTAAATTTGGAAATAAAACAAATAAATCCCTAAAGGAAATTATATCTAAATTGGATAAATCTTCCTTGTCTTGATAGATCTTCACTTGAGTTGATAGAATATCTCTTGCTTCATGTGGAAGAAAGCCCACTCGGATTCTGGACTCGGACTGCTCGAAATCGGCTACTGGTGGTTAGTCGATATCGACCAAGTTAGGTCGATATCGATCTTTCTTGACTCGATATCAACCAAAGGTGGTCGATATCAACCTCTTAAATGTTTCTCCCAGTGTTCTGGTCGATTTCTGTCATCTCTGGTCGATTTGCTTCACTCGATATCGACCAAAAGTGGTCGATATGGACCTCTTCTGCAGTTTCCAGCATTCTGCATCCGTCTGGAAACGCACTTTCCCGAGTCCTTGTTCGTCCAATTGACGCATATAAGTATGCGTTGGAAAGCTCTTTACGAGGGCTACAACTCTCATGAAGACATCAGAACTTGATTTAGAATGATGAATGACGAAAAATGAGCTTTTCTCCATCTACACCATCCCGAGCTCTTCCTTAGCTTCTCCAATGTTTTCATGACTTTCCTTTAAGCTCCAAAGTGCGTCCGATTTCTGCGAAATATAACAAAAACTTATGTAGACCTCCATAATAGGCAAATAAACATAAACTACACATATTTTGTATTATTCTAACCCAAATGCATGAAATGCATACAGAAATCGTTATAAATGTAAGCAAAAAACATGGCAAATTGAGCACACATCAACACCCCACACTTAAGCTTGATTGTCCTCAAGCAATAATTTTAATATCATATAGGGGAAAAAACTGAACTCTCAACATCATAAATTTATTCTTATATAACCCTGCAATTAATTACCATCCTCGCAAAGGTACTAATGTCATCAAATCCATGCATGTGAATAAAAGTAACTTCGCACTTAGAAGGAGGGTTATGCAAAAACATTCATTCCTGACAAAGCATTAATAATCAGGAGGACTTCAATTAAGCTCATAGTGAAGAAAAGGTAAAAGGTATAGTGGTGGGCTATTTTTGGGCAATGTGGTGCTAAATCCGGGGAGAACTTCTTCAAACTTGCTTTCTTGCTTTGATGCACCTTCTCCCATCATAATTTCCACATCACTCATCCTCTAATAAATCACTCTTTGCTTTTTTCACTTATATTGCTTTTACCTCTCTAACCTCAGCATTGCCCTCTCGCGAGTCGCAAACATGGGTGTCATGAATGGCCCCAGATACTTAGTGCTTCGGACTCCTAACCTTGGTGTCTTATCCTGCGGAACTAACATCTCAACGTAGGCAGGGTCGATCTACCTTTATCTCCCGAGGTGACCGGATTTTCTTTTACCCATTAAATTTTCCATAAAATTTCAATTTCCTGTCAAACTCCAAGAATGATAATAACAACAACACAACAACCATATAGTAATCTCCATAATGTAACTTCCATTCTAAACATAATCCCTGGATGGAATAAGGTAGAAAATGGATAATATTTCGATCACGTGGAGCAAAATATGAAATAAGGCTCAATATGGCTTTTGTGATGGATAAGCATAGGTATGGCTAGGACATAACCAATATGAGCATTATATGGAAAATATAAAGTCCTCCATCCTTTTATCATGCAACATGTCATGCAAATATAAGAGTACGATATGCAAATATAACCATATGTTGTGCAAATATAACATTTTGTTGTGCGAAAATAAAAATAAAAATATAGATTATGGATCACATAATAAAATATAGATAGTGTTTTTTAATTTCCATATCTATGGGGTAAGTTTTGTAATTTAATAAAAACTCCTTCTTCTACCTTCAGCTCCAGATCCATCGCACGCACCGCCTCCGGCTCGCTCCGGCCTCCTTCGCTCCGTCGCTCGCTCGCCACCGCCTCCCCCCCCCCCCCCTCCATCGCTCCCTCCGGCCTTCGCCTCCGCCTCGCCGCTGCCTCGCTCGATCTGGCTCAGATCTGGACTCGCTCGCTCCACCTCGCTCGACCTTGGCTCGGATCTAAGGGATCGCCCTCACTCGACCTCCCTTGCTCGCCATAGATCCGGCGAAAGGAATCAATCTCCGAGCTTGGCCTCTCCTCCTCAATGCCGACGATTTGAGTCTTCGCTCCAGCCTCAACCGCTCGGACAGCCGCGCTCGCCACCACATCCGACTCACTCCGGCCTCGCTCGCTCGCTCCGGCCTCCGCCTCTGCCTCTCGTAGCTGCTTCAACCAGAGGAGTGATTTCTAGATCTGAGATTCGAGTACATCGTCGTCATCGTCCAATTGCTCTGCCTCGCTTGCTCGACTCTCAGATCTGCTCGAATCTACGATTTGCTCGAATCTCATATCTGGAATCCCTTAGATTTGAACAAGTCGCCTCAGTTGCTCTGCCTCGCTCCGGCCGATTACAATCAACAGAGGAAGCCATGGGAGGAAGACATGGATCCGGCGAGACAAACAGGCGAGGGAGATCGTTTTCCAATTTGAGGAAGGAGGGTTTCAGGGAAGGAGATGATGAATTGGGGATTTAATTGTGTGAGTATATAAAGTGAACAGTTTTCCAGTTTTCCAACAGTTTTTCATTAATTTATCTATCTATCTATTATTTATTAATCTATCTTCTATTAATATTACTAATTTTATTAGCATTGGACTGATGTGTCACCCTCTCAATAAAGTTGGTTTTTTTAATCACAAATCACTTTTCTTGTTGGTTGATAATATTTTGGGAAGGTTTCAATATATGTTTCCTATATTAAATTTATCACAATCATCTCCAAAATGTCTACATACATTGAATATAATAGATATAGGTTTACCATGATTTTATGTATACGGAAATAATCCTATTAGTATAATATATATATATATATATATATATAATATATATATAATATATATAATATATAATATATATAATATATAATATATATATAGGGTGAGGTTAAAGTGAAAATGGGGCTTTTAGTGGTTAATGGCACGCGGATCTTAATTAAAAAAACCGGACCCGTCTAAACCGGGAGAAAAAAAACACAAAACCAACCCAATTTGACATTCAGACCTAATCGCTCTCCCTCAAGCTTCCCCTTCAATGGCTTCTTCCCCTATCACTCTCTCTCGACTCCAGACCTCTCTTGGCTCCACACCTGCACCAACCGGATCTCTCTTCAATGTCGCCCCACCTAGAGGATGAGTCCCTCCACCTACCTTGCCCCAAGCCGGATCTCTCGCGCAAAACTGTAGAGGATGAAGGAGACGCCGAGTCGCCAACGATGACGCTTGCAACGATGGAGATCATCATTCCTTCTTCTGATTACGGACCACGGAGAAGGAGACGATGAAGCTTGCAACGAGTACGGGTGATTTCGGATAATCCTTTTTATGAATTTCTTGAGAAATTTCCGTGAGGTTAGTGATTTCTGTGAAAGTTGAGGAGACCTTACTTCAATTGAAATCGTTATCGACAAAACTTGTTCCGTAATTTTATGTTTCTTCATTCGTCGATTGCAGTGTTCTCTCAGTTTTGTTTTTGTTGCTCAATTTTGGTGGTTTGCTCTCGCCTTACTCATTAGAGAGGTTTGGCTTTTGTGAAGTGGTTTTGTAGTTGCAGGTGTCTCCCTTTCTCACCATATGTTGTTAAATTGAAGCTGATTCACTTTCTCACCATCTGTTGTTTTGATTGAGATTATCTCTGTTATTGGTCTGAATCTCGCCCAGATTAAGGCTATTGAGCCACCAGTTAGTCGCTGAGAAGCACGCCATTGTCTCCACCGTTGCCCCACTGCTGTCGACGGCGATCAAGGATCTGTAATTGGCCTTGGGGGTTCCTGCTTTGCTGGTATTTTGTTCATCTTCTACTTTAGTCTACCTAATCATGGAAAATTAGGCTGATCTTGAAGTGGGGTTTGGCGTGCTCACCACCTGCTTGTTGTTTTGCCCCTTCCAAAATCTGCCTACTTTTATATGTTTATTCGTTCTTGAGAGTATTGTGGCGGTTCTGATTCTTTGTATGAAGTAAGCACATCATGGAAATCAATGTAGTCTCTCTTGATGCCTTTGCTTGGTTAAACATAAACAATTATGAATGATTCTAATTTGGTTATGGGTTTTCTAATACCAAGTCTTGAATGAAAAGGACCCTAGTAAATTAGTAACCAGGTGATGATGGGCTTAAAGAAGGGGTTGGATGGATTTTGTAGGGAGTATAATTTTCCATTTCAAAATAAGAATGGGTTATCAAATCTCTACTGAATTAGGGGATACTATTTAGCATGTATTGGGTAAATATATATTAGCAAAACCCTTGTCCGGTTCTTGTGATCTTCTCTCAAGCCAGAGAGAGATCCTGGTGGTTCTTGTGTTCTTCACTTATTTTCTATAACTCATTTTTCTCCCTCTCATTAGGTATTTATTTCGAACACGCTGATTGGGTTCGCCTCCATCATCGATATGGTTGGAGTTTCTAAATGATTTCGGTTTGGTGTTACCAAAATGAAAAACTATAGGGTTTTACCACAAATCCAACTTTGGTGGTCTGAACTATCCTAATAATTCTATATACCTATTTTGCTCAAATCCTTTTCCTTTCACTTGCCTTCTTTTACCTGCAATTTCATTTGCATTAGTTATGAAGTAGAAATAACTGTAGTTTGCAGCTTAACCATGCTTGATTGTGCCACTTTTGGATGCCTTCCTGACAACTACCCCTTTGTTGTGTAACTTAGGATTCTGTTTATAAAAGTGAGTATTTTTTTATTAGAGTGATGAGGTGTTTCTGTGCATAATGATGGAGAACGATTTTCAACGGTCAGTTTCCCTACGTGTCAATCGTAGGGTTTTCTGTGAGCAAAAAAAAAAGGCTGGGTTTTCTGCAAAAAAGGTTTAGTTTAATATAATATTAAGGCTTATTATTACTGGAAGATCAGTAATATGTACACATTCCAAACTCTTTCACTTGGTTTTCAACAAAGGGCACGATAACAAAACTCTGTATCTTGGTAGGAGAAAAAACTAAAAAGTGCAAATATAAAACTAAAAAGTGCATTTTTAGAACTTAAATGTTTTTATCTTGTCCATATTTGGGTTAGCTTGTTACTTGTATTAAAATCCAAAAGCTCAATTAGGAATGAGCGCCTGAACAATTATTGTTCAGGAGGTTGGTGGTTCGACTCCACCGGGATCTATCTATTGTTTCAATGTCCAAATTTTAGATCTATTGTTATTTGTCCACCTAATCATTTTATTTATGAGCTTATTTTATCTTATTTGTGCACTTTAATTCTAGAAGCTCAAATAGAAGGTTTTACGGAAATTTACTTAGCCTTTTTAGTCTCAATAAATCTTGTGTTAGATTTGATTGCACATTTCGCTTGTTTATGTTGTTGTGCAGATTCCAACAACACTCGCAATTGCAAGATCATGTGTAGGTTCCATAGATGCCTCACTTTGGATGTAAATTATGTTTTTGGCTAATTTTTCATATGCTTTACATTGAGCTTATGCAATCTATAATTAATATAATTCTTGCACTCTATGGTATTATTCATGCACTTCATCATTTTATTCTTGCACTTTGTAGTCTTAATTGTGCACTTCAGAATCTTATTCATGCACTTCATCATTTTATTCTTGCACTTCAGAATCTTATTCATGCACTTCATAATCTTATTCATGCACTTCAGAATCTTATTCTTGCACTTCAGAATCTTATTCATGCATTTCATAATCTTATTCATGCACTTCATCATTTTATTCTTGCACTTCAGAATCTTATTCATGCACTTCATAATCTTATTCATACACTTCATCATATTATTCTTGCACTTTATCATTTTATTTATGCACTTTATAATCTTAATTGTGCACTTCATAATCTTATTCATGCACTTCATGATTTGGTTCTTACACTTTATCATTTTATTTATGCACTTTATGATCTTAAATTGTGCACTTCATCATTTTATTCTTGCACTTCAGAATCTTATTCATGCACTTCATAATCTTATTCATACACTTCATCATATTATTCTTGCACTTTATCGTTTTATTTATGCACTTTATAATCTTAATTGTGCACTTCACAATTTTATTCATGCACTTCATATTATTATTCTTGCACTTTATCATCTTATTCATGCACTTCATCATCTTCTTTTTGCACTTTATAATCATATACTAGCACTAAGATCTATAAGCTCAAATTGGAAAGAGCGTTTGGACAAGTTGTTGTTCATGAGGTTGGTGGTTCGACTCCACCTAGATCTATTCATGCAATTCAGAGTGTTATTCATGCAATTTATAGTTGTATTTATACATTTTATAATCTTATTTAGTCACTTTATATTTGATCAAAAGTAGAAGTAAACACTTATTGATATTAGTTATGCACTTTATAATATTATTCTTGCCTTTTATAATATTAATTGTGCACTTCAAATTATTAAGTGTGCACTTTATAATATTATTTGTGCATTATTAATGCATTTTATCATTTTATTTATGCACCTTGAAATCTTAATTGTGCACTTCATACTCTTATTCATGCACTTCATATTATTATTCATACACTTCATCATTATATTCTTGCACTTTATCATCTTATTTATGCATTTTATAAACTTAATTGTGCACTTCATAGTCTTATCCATGCACTTCATATTATTATTCATACACTTCATCATTTTATTCTTGCACTTTATCACCTTATTTATGCACTTTATCAAACTAAAATTGCAAATTATATTAGATAGGAATTTTGCTCTGCCTAGGTTCCAAGGGCGAACCACAGGTTCTCGAAAGCACCTATGATTTCGCCTTTAGGGTCTCCTAAATCTATGGTCCCAATCCCAACTTCCCAAATTTTACCTTTGCTAACTTTGTACTAATATATCTTATTACAAGATTTTTATTATAAAATTAAGCAAACTATGAAAATTATACACTTTAGCCTATGCGGGAATCGAACCCACGTCTTGGCACATAAGCACATTGCTCTCCCATTGAGCTAATAGGCTTTTAAAGCTTGATAAGAGCTAATACGCTAATAGGCTTTTAAAGCTTGATAAGAGCTAATATGCTAATAGACTTTTAAAGCTTGATAGGAGCTAATATTCAAACTGAAGGGAATTTAAGGTCCTGATTGTGAAGCCAACATGCATTTAATCTAACAAACTGATCAAACATTAATCAATTGTATGACAGCAACAAAAGCTACAAAAACATGTTTTAGCATAAAGGTATGCAAATCAAAGTCAGTCAAGATAAATACTGATTCTCTGCCTCAGAGCCTTTCCATGAATACTAATTATTTGCCTTCCTTGCAAGGGCATGAAACCAAACCAAAAAAAAAATTGAAGCTAACAGGAGCCCACACTTGCAGCTGAGCAACCCACACTTGCAGCTACAACAGCTCAGGTCTGAATAACCACTTCAAAAGTATTGTTTTGATCATAATGATGCATTCAAATAGTTCACCCTATTGTTCAGTGCATTCTAGCATAGGATGGAAGGAAATAAATCTAGTCCACGTCCTATATTTATACTTTATGCTTCATTCTTAAAAAAGGGGAATAAAACTCCTGATTCACATCTAATGGATTTACATGAATTGAAGAAAAGTACATCTACAAGACAAACTAGATAAGTTGGAGAAGCCCCAAAAGTGCATAATTAAGATAAAAAACATGAATCCATCAACAATTTCCAGGTTTCTCAGGGAGTACAAAACATGAACCAAAACCTTGACAGATGAATCCCTCTAATCCGAACAGATGAATCAAAACATGAATCTAGCAACAGTTTCTCAGTTTCTCAGGGAGTACAAAACATGAATCAAAACCTTGACAGATGAATCCCTCTAATCGGAATAGTTTCTCAGCGATTTCCAAAAAAAATCAAAACATGAATCCAGCAACAGAAATTCAAGTCACAATACTAGTTAATCAATTTAATTGATCCCTCTAATCTGAACTGGTTACTCACCTGAGATTACAGAAGGCAAAAATCGAGTGCCCGTCGGAGGCTTGAGAGGTTGGTCGGTGTGTTGTTCGCATGCTTGAGAATTGCAATAGATATCACCAAATGTCATCTTACGACACTATGTGAACTACACGATCAATTGCAATCGATCACCAAATCAACAATGCCTAACTTAAAAAAATCAATTGCAATCGTTCAGAAGCCCTAATTGAAGCATGAAATTAAAACCTTACCCGTCCAAAATCGAGGCACTGAGCAACTACAACCAAATGAATCGCTGGAAAGAGAACGACATCGCTGCGAGAGCCTCAGGGTGGAGATGGTGCTGCTCTTGCGATTGCAAGGAGGAGAAAAGGGGAAGATTACAGCCAAAAGAATCGTCGGTAAGAGAACGACATCGCCGACGGGACCTCAAGGAGGAGATGCTGCTGCTCCGGCGATTGCAAGGACGATAAGAGGGGAAGATTACAGCCAAAGGAATCGCCAGAAAGAGAACGACTATGCCGATGGGAGCCTCAGGGAGGAGATGGTGCTGCTCCGGCGATTGCAAGGAGGAGAAGAGGGGAAGATGTGAGCAGGAGAGAAGAGAGAGAGAGACGCCCGACCCGATTTGATTTTGTTTGTGAGTTAAATTAAGCCCGGTTACCCATTTTCATTTTAAGGCCCATTTTCATCTTAAGCCCCTTTTTCATTTGAACCTTATATATATATATATATATTTGTATTATCATTCAATGCTTTTCGCCAATTTTTTTTAAAAAAATCTCGTTGATATATGTCTTCCAAATGTGGATGTATCTTATATAAAATAACACTAAAGAAGGACTAAACTGTATACGTGTGCCGCCTTCTCTATAATTTTCGATCTTATCTGGCATTATCTTATTTCACCATGCTTACGTGTCATTTTATGGATTTTTTTTATTTTCTTTTAATTAACTTTACATTAATCTATGATTACTTTCCACGGCCAACTCTACCAATTATCCTAAGATTATTTACCTACTTTTGATTTTTTTAATTTGAATTTTGATTATTAAATTATCATAATATTATTCATAGTCAGACTTATACAAAATTTTACTTACTACTACTTTGAATAATTGTACTATCTAATAGTCATTATCAAATATAAAATACATTGTAAAAAGAGATCCCACGGCCCGCACAAGATGCGGGTTAAATATTAAACTAGTAATTATACGAAAACATCCACGAAGGATATCATATGGCGACTCTTTCTTAAATGAGGCTTACGTGACAAGTTTTCCTTTCATGTGGTCCCACCTAAATAATTAATTCATTTTAATCAATATCTACATATAAAAACATAGGCCTGAAACGGCTTATGTTGTAATTTCGCATACGTGTCATATTTTGGTTTGATATGGTGTTATCTTTATGAGACACAACAATTAGTAAGCCAATATAATTTTGCCATCTTAATTAATAGTCCCACTTTTTTTTAAAAAAAACTTTATTTTTGTTAACAAAATAAACTCTATTTTTAATTAAATAAGGAAATTTTGCTCACTAAAATACTTTAAAATATAATATTATTGGAAAATATAACATTTGGTCAGGAGTAGAAAGTGTTTTTGATTAAAAATATATTTTAAAATATGTTTTTTTAGGAAAACTCTATTATATATGATGACTTTAGAGAAGTAGAAAAAAACTCAATTTTTAATTTAGTAAAACAAATACCGGGAAATTACATGTGTATAACCTAACTCATGTCATGAATACAAAAATACATTGATTCCATGTCATTATTTTCACACATGTTTAACAAATTTAATAAAGGAATGACCAGCTGATGTGTACAAAAACTCAAAGTTTAGGGACTTCAATGAACAAAAATAAAGTCTAGGGACCCGTTTGAAATGCTCAAGTGTGTGGATTTCAAAAATAGATATAATCCGACCGAGATTCCCACGAAATGGATAACTTTCGAACCTTAATTCACTCATCGGTCTTTCAATCATATGCCCTAAGGGCATAAGATAAGAACCTTAATCGAAAAAGATTCCCTATAAAATAAATAAGTGACTCTAGGAAAGAAATATATATTAATAAAAAATAAAAATAATTTAAATATGAGGAATCTTTTCCGATTGAGGTTGTTATCCTATACCCTTAGGACATAGGATAGAAAACTCATTCAATCCTTCCATATATTAAAAAAGATAACTACCTTTAATTTTTTGCCACGTTTGTTAAAAAGTTCAAATTATAACTATATAAAATATGAAATTTTTGTAGCAATCTTGTTTTGTAATTTCATACTTATTACTAAAAAGTATAAAAAACTATTTTAAAAATTGTCATCACTACTAAAAAAAACAGGATTTAGCCATGGAAAATAGCAACGAATTTGGCTACGAATGTCCGTGGCTAACCGGTTTAGCCACGGACTCAGCAACGGTCGGGCCATCCGTAGCCATATGCATCGTGACTAAATTCGGGCCTACGTAGCGACCCGAAAATAGCGACGAACTCATGTTGTCGTGGGTAATTCCGTGGTTGGGTACGACTTATGGTTGTCATGGTTGTGGCGACGACCACGGCGTCGGAAATTGTCGTTGCAAATGTCATGGCTAATTTTGTCGTGGCTAGTTTCGTTGCTGAATTCGTGGCGGGTAACTGGTCATGTGTGTTGCTGGTTCCGTGGCTGATTCGTTGCTATGTTCGTGGCTAAATTTGAGGCTAAAGTCGTTGCTGATGTTGTTTCCTGTTTTGTGGTGGACATCGTTCCAGGGTTGTGGCTAAATTCGTGGCTTACGTTTATGCTATTATTTGGATGCGCTATTTATATGATTGAGAATATATATATAATGTTATATCTAATGCTCCCAAATAGATTAGTAAACATCATGCACATAAAGTTCGTGCTATATACATACACAACGATGTCACCAATGTTCAACAATCAACCATACATCCGCAAGTTCGACAATCCAAAATACATCCACTAGTTTTAACCAAAATACGACAAGTCCAACAAACCATTTGAAAACCAGAAAAACACCAACTTACTTTGTTGGGCGTTTGCCCTTGCCCTTGTCGAACTGCATCATGGTGCTGAGAAGCTTCTCCTGCCACTCTTCATTTGCCTTCTTAGTCTCACCCATCAATTGCTCCCCAATGGCTGACATGTCCTGCCTTACACTTGTGCTTACCTATTCCTGCACTCTATCGCCAATTGAGGAGATTTCTTCCTTGAGGTTTGTGGCCACCTGGGTCTGCACATGATCCCCCAACTCTACCATTTCCTTCCTAAAGTCTTCCTTGAAGGTGGAGAGCTCCGTCGGCACGTAATCCTTCATATTGCCAGAACGAGCAGATGCAGATACCTAGGCACCGGTTTGCAGACACGGTGCTGATTTCAAAATTCGTTGAGACTCCGATACCATGCCCAGAACCCGGCCTCGCTTCGCACCACCTGTTGCCTTGAGCCACACAGCTTCTGTGTTAATAGAATGGGATCCAATCTCAGACACGTCATCATCATCTACGATTTCCTCTTCAAGCAGCTGATCATACTTGTCCTAGAAATGCAAAGAAAAAGAATGAAACATGAAGGCTAAGCAGGAACAGATGGAAAAAACAGAGTAGAAAGTAAGCCAGACCATAGCAGAAACAAACCATATCATGGTTGACAAATGCCAGATAACAATTCAGAGTAGAAACACCAAGGTAGAAAAAAACCAGATAACAAACCATACATTCAAAGCTTGATAAATGCCAGATAACAAACCATAGTAAAAGCAAGTAAATCGGATATATTTTATCAATATCAGAATCAGATATTCTCAGATAAACTTACATGGTTGACAATAAAGATATAACAAACCATACCAGATAACAAACCACATAACAAACCATGCTCAGATAAACTTGTCCTGGAAATTCAAAGCTTGATAAATGCTAGATAACAAACCATATAACAAACCATGCCATGGTTAACAATGATTAAAGAAAAACCATATAACAAACCATACTTCAAGTTCAACTATTGTAAGCTAGTAAGCAAGACCATAGTAGAGAATGTAATTAAAGAAACACTTGAGTTTGTAAGTAATTACCACAGTATCTTGGCACTGAGCACCCGCCCAAGAACCATCTTTTTTTCTATGACACCTTTCAAAGGTTTGTTTTGGTGTTGGATCCACTCCAAGCTTCTCCCTCTACAAGAATTGAAGTTATTCGTTAACTATACATATCACAAATATAAAATATATAAAGACAGTAAGTTTAAATAATGTAAGGACTGAGAATATAGTAAATCGGAAAACAACATGGAAATTACCAGTCGCTTCTTAATTACGGTTGTGGACACCGATCCACCACTGAAAATTGGGGCGCCTTTCTCTATTGCAATAGCTCGGTTTTTCTTGTTCACTTCATATTGGTGGTTGAACTTGTCCTCCTTTTTCCATATCTCCCACATCTTGGCCCATATAACTTGCTTCACCCATGTAGGCTTCTTCTTTGTTTTTCCCGAGCGAGCCTTCCCAAATACATTCGTCAGGTGGTCTCCTCACTTTGTGTTGAAAGCTTTGCAAATGACAAACTCTGGGAATTGTTGTTCATCCCATGTACATCGACTCTGATTGATTCGAGAATAAACAAACTGTTGTTATATATTCAAGTCATATGTGTGTGCAATACATGTAAGCATTTGATTGAATTGTGTCATACCTTGAACATCTCCCACCATAACTCCATTGTTGGTTCAGGAACATCGCTCCACCGTATATATGGGCCATCGAAATGAGAATGAATCACTTGTGTGAGGACTCCAAATGCAGGATTGCTTGAATCAAATCTTCATCATGCAATACCAAAAAAAAAAGGTATTAGTTCTGGTGACTTGCTCAACACAGAGAATGAAGAGATGAATGATGCAAATGTTGTTTTCATCAGTATATCATTATCATTAATAATCAACTCATCAAATTACAGTCACCAATTCAAAGAAACGAAAATTCAGAAAATGGAAACCTAAAATTACATTAATAAGTCAACAAGCTGAACAAGCTGAACTCCGCATCCCTTTTGAATACTAAACACAATCCTAGTCAAAGTGTGGCAAATAGCTACAAGAGGCAAATAGCTAAACACGGTATTCTTCCCAACTATCAATCGATAATGATACAATATCTGGTGAATCTCGTCTCAATTTCTTTCCGTCCCGATCTAGTAAGATAATGTAGCCAAATATGTTGAACATTATAATTAATTATACAATCATTGTATGAGTTAATAATAGTATTATAATATTAATAATAATAATAATAATAATATTGAATAATATAGTTGAGAAGAATACTGTATTCAACATATTATACAAATTAATGAATTATAAAAGCATTTTTCACTTTGTAAATTTATAAAATATTTTATTATTTTTATTTGCGGGACAATGCCCGTCCCGTCCCGATCCCGTCCCGTCCAGACACCATCCCGTCCCGAAAAAAAAGTGTCAATCCCGTCCCGATCCCGTCCCGTAAAAATTTCGCGGGACGAGTCCCGTCCCGGCTCAATCACGTCCCGTCCCGTCCCATGCCCACCCCTACTTAAAAGTGTCCAATGCCTTCTAATTGATCAGCATGAAGAGCCAGGAAGAGCACAACCACTGCCCGAATCTCCTAAACTGGTTGATGAAATCGTCCCAGCTTCTCTGGTATGTTATTACTGCCTTCCTGTCCTAAGCTCCATTTCTTATATTTAAATCAGTAAAAAAAAAGGGGGTTCGATTGGGAAAGTGATGAATGGATGTTGTTGTAGTTGCTACTATCCATCTAGTTTAAGGAATGTTAGCTCAATGAAAGAGCGTTGTGCATTGCACAAAGAAGGGGGTTCGATTCCCTCATAGGTCAATTGTACATGTCCAACAAAAAAATCCCAAAATTACATTAGTTTGGATATTGCATAAAGCAAAATATCCCAAAACATTAGTCCTCTTCTTCTCACACACCTTTGCTGAAAACAGAATTACATTAGTTTGGAAGCCCTATGCTCTGAAAACATTAGTCCTCTTCTTCTCACACACCTTTGCTGAAAGCAAAATATCCCAATACATTAGTCCTCTTCTTCTCACAGAATTACATTAGTTTGGAAGAAAAATATCCATCTGAATTTTCGTTCCCATGATCTGAGATCGTTCCTATGCTCTGAAACCATGCAAGTATAGTTAGGCACAAAGCAAAATTACATTAGTTTGGAAGCATAAAAAAATCCCAAAATAGAATTTTTGGACACTTTTGCTGAAAACAGAATCTCACACACTTTGTAGGTCACTGAGGTGGTCAGTTAGAGGCTTCTTCGCAGCTTGTTGTCGCCTACAACTCGTCCTCTTCTTCTGCAGCAAGATTGTCGTCATCGACTTCATCAAACACACCCGCTTCTTCTGCAGCAACCTTATCGGCGACTCCAGCAAATGCACCTGAAGGATCTCGCAAGGTTGTCGGTGCATCACCTACAGCTGCTATGTCGATGGAGAATTCAGGGGTGACGATTTCATCGGACTGATAAGCATCTGCTTCAGCTGGGCCCGTGGATCCCCACCTTTGTTCTATCCTGTTCCGAGCCCTTGTCTTGCACACATGCCACCAATCCATCCGGTCACAGGTGGCTCCTGAATATTGAACGTAATAAACCTACGTAGCTTGTTGCGCGAGAACAAAAGGCGCATACCTTCTGTATAATTTTTTCGGATTGATTTCAACAAACTGGTATACGGGATGAATTTGAGTTCCTCTTGTCGTTGGATCAAACCATCGACACTTGAACAGGGCAAATTTCAGTGGGTAAGCAAGGGCACTTGGGTAGTCAAGCTCGATAATTTCTTCGAGGAGACCAAAAAAATCTAATTCGTTCGTCGCATAGTTGGACCCACGAACACAAACGCCGCTATTCATAGTTGATATCCCTACACCATGATCGAGAGTGTTGAACTTATAGCTATTGACAAAGTATCTTGGCCAACTTCTTGCTTTCACATTAGGTCCCCATGCCAAACTCCACAAAAGATCAGTTGGTCCCAAGTCACTTCCTTTATCTAAGGCCTATCAAACAATCACGTTTCGAAGTAACTACATATGTAATATAATATACAACGACGTATGGGATCGAATTTTGTATAATTATGAACACTTACATAATTCTTAAACCAATTTGCGAAATCGTTTTCAATGAGGTCATCTCCCACGTTATCCCCCATGTCACTCTCAAATATCCTACACATAATAAAGTAAGTAATGGTAAGTAAATTCCTCCTCAGTCATATATAAATAAATTGGTGAGAAGTGTGTTCGGTTTGTTTACTTACTCATAGTACGGTTGTACTTCCGGACAGTTGAGCAACACATATGTGTGTGCGGCCTTCCACTCTTCCTCTTCAGTCAACCACCTTATTGTCTCCTTCCCCCTACCCTCTCCGGTGTGATTGAAAATAGATAAGGCACAACCGTCACCCTCGAAGACGTCATTTCTGGCGGGTCTCCTCAACTTGGAAGGAACATGAGAAGGGAAGTAGTGCACCGAGAGATTAGCTATTTCTTCCCGTAAGTACGCCATCACGATCGACCCTTCTACATTGCTCTTTTGGACGATCTTCTTTTTTAGCTTAAATAGATTTCTCTCGAATGGATACATCCATTGATAATGGACCGGACCACCCACTCGGACCTCATGTGGCAGATGGACTATGAGATGCTCCATGGAGTCAAAAAAGGATGGAGGGAAGATACACTCCAACTTGCAAACCAATAGCGGAATCATTCGGATCAGCTGGTCCATGACAGAAACTGACAATGATGACGAACAAATTGTTTGGAAGAAGATACTCAACTTAGTTAACGGGCTCCATACGCTTAGATGCAACAACTCTTTGAAAGCGATCGGCAAGAGTCTCTCCATAAACACGTGACAGTCGTGGCTCTTCATTCCACTGAGACCGCAATCGTCACTCTGAACACATCTTCCTAGGTTGGAAGCATAGCCATCGGGGAATTTGACAGTCCTCAACCACTCTCCCACCTTCTTCTTCGCCTCTCTTGTCAAGGTGTATATTGCTTTAGGTTTCACACCCTTGTAATCATCTGCTACCTCCAGCTCAGCTTGATGGCAATATAGGCGAATGTCCTTCCGGGCATTCAAGGTATTCTTTGTTTTCCTAGGGATATCCATCACAGTGTTGAACACATTGTCGAAGACATTTTTCTCAATGTGCATAACATCGAGATTGTGTCGGATTAGAAGGTCCTTCCAATATGGAAGTCTCCAGAAAATGCTTTGTTTTGTCCCCTTATGAGAAATCTCATACTCATCAGACTTGTAGGAAGGATCCTCCATGACCGTTGGGAAAGCACGAACTCGTTCCCATATCTGCTCCCCCGATAAAAATGAAAATGGCAATCCTGTTTCCACGTGCCCTCTGTATAAGTCCTTCTTGTTCTTACGGAAGGGGTGATCAATCTCTAAAAACTTCCGATTGCAATCGAACCAGCAAGCCTTCCGACCATTTTCGAGCCGAAATGCATCACATCCCGATTCCATGCAAATCGGACAGCCAACTGACCTGCAGTGCTCCATCCAGACAACATAGCATATACAGGGAAATCACTCATAGTCCAAAGTAGCGTTGCACGCATAATAAAGTTTTCTCTCCTCGAGACATCATAGGTAGCAACTCCAACGTCCCACAACTGCAACAACTCATCAACAAGATGTTGGAGGCAAATATCAATTAACTTCTTTGGGTTTCGAGGACCTGGCACTATCAACGACATAAACATGTGCTCGGACCTCATGCACAAATGAGGTAGAAGATTATAAGGAGTGACAATCACGGGCCAACAAGAATAATTCTGACCAAATTTGTTAAATGTAGCAAATCCATCTGTGCATAAACCCAACCGAATATTACGAGGCTCAGAAGCAAAATCAGGATGCTTCATGTCTAGCATCCTCCATGCATCTCCATCTGAAGGATGAGACATCATCCCCTCCTCTTTTACATGCTCCGCATGCCAAGTCATATGTCTGACGGTCACCTCCGAAGCATATAATCTCTGTAGCCTCGGAATAAGAGGCAAGTAGAATAAAACCTTCTGTGGCCTACGTCTGCCTGCACCCACAACATATCTTGCTTCACCACAGAACTTACATGATTCTTCATTGGCATCATTCTTCCAATACAACATACAACCATTGGGACACATGGCTATTCTTCCACCAGTAACCCCAAATTTCGAACTATCTTCTCAGTTTCATAGTAGCTGGTCGGAATCTTGTGCTCAGAAGGTAACACTTCATCATACAATTGCACGAAACCATTAAAGAGGCTTTGGGGAACATTGTAATCGCACTTCAAGCTCATAAGTCGGCTCACAAAGGACAACTGTGTATGTGCAGTACACCCTGGAAACATAGGTTCATCAGCGGCTCTTAGCACGTCTGTAAACTGCGTGGACAACAGATTAGCCTCCTCAGTCACTACTGGATCTTCCCACATTTCATCGACCTCATTCACTTCAGATGGTTGGAATTCATCATGATTACCATCGACATTAACACTAAACCATGAAGGAGGAACAAAGTTCGACCCTGCAATGTCAAACACCATTCTTTGCTCTGTAGTTAACTGATCGTACATAGCCCACTGGTTGCCCCCTACCATTTGATCATGGTTTGGATGTCCAATAGCTTCTCCGTGTGCCGTCCAACGATAATAATCAAACATAAACCCACGACGGTATAAATGATCCTTCATATCATCTGCTTTCCCAAAATAACAATTCTCACATCTCCGACATGGACATTTTTATCTTACTTTCACCGACATAATAAGTTTGAGCACAAGCAAAATTTATAAACATATCCACCCCTTCATAGTATTCAGGCTTTAATCCTCTACGATCCTCCAAGTACATATCATACATCCAGGAACGATCGGCCATATTCGATCAATCGATCTGTATGGATACTATAATCATAATAAATTAATAGTAAACTACATATTGAATTAAACATTGAATAAATATGTATTGTAATAATTGAACATATATACATGTATCAATTACAACCAATTTTTTTTTATTACATATCACATTTACAAATATATTCTTCAAATTATATACCATTTCAAAAAACCCTTTTCACATTTGTATATATAATACCCATTTCAATCGATTTCTTCAATAACAAAATAACACACATTTATACACCATTTCCATATACCCATTATATAATTTATATACCATTTCAAAAAACCATTTTCATTTGTGTATATATATATATATATATATATATATATATATATATATATATATATATATATATATATATATATATATATATATATATATATATATATGTAATACGGAGTATATATTATATAGTATGTAACTAAAGTTAAACAAAAAAAATTAAAAATAATTACGTACCTCGTACCCACGAATGAACAGAGAGCTGAGAAGGCCGGACTGATCGATCCACCACTGTCAAACCTTCCAAATTGCAAGTGGATATGGAGCTAGAAGACAATATGCAAAGTGGGTCGGCCCCATTAAATACTCTCAACCATAAATATGCAGGGAATGTATGCGTGTCGCCCCATCTGTGGGTACAGTACAAGCGCATTGAATTTTGACAACATCCGTAATAACCACGGATTTAGCCACGGATGCAGTCGTCGCTAACGAAGCCCATTAATACCCTTTCATTCTATGGTCTTATTGGGCTTTGAATTCTAATAGGCTAATGGGCTTTCACTTCCGGTTTTACTAACACCCTATTGAATGGACATATTCAATCTATAAAAAAAATTGAGAGATACTAACTCATCCGGCCTATTTGCAACCAAGCCCATTAAATGGTCAAATGCTTAACGATTGCTGGACCGAATAGCCACGAATTCAGCTACGGAAGTAATATCGTGGCCGGACCAACTTCGAATACAGCCACGAATCAAACGATCATGGCTATATTCGTAGCTTTTTAGCAGTCCAGTCCACCATTCCAACCACAAAATCAGCCACGGACATAGATTCATTGCTATTAGCCACGAATTTGAAGAGGTGTCATACCAAGACGCCACCCAGCCACGAAAATAGCAACGGCTATTAACAGTCGTTGCCAATGCCATTGTTATTGGCCACGAATTTAGTCACGCCCAGTATTCGTGGTTAAGTATCCGTTGCTAAATCCTGTTTTTTTAGTAGTGCATATATATAGTTTAAGCTATGTATTAAAAACCAAAAAGAAGTAATATTCATCAATGGGTGTATTTGGTAAAAGGCTGAAAAATAGCACACTTTGTGGTCACTAGGTGCGTGGGCAATTGTTTTGCAATTTTGATGAGTGCAATTAATGAAGAAGATTCTAATTTCTTAGATGAAGATGAATGCGCGGATAAGGGTTACATACATAGATCTCGATCTGGAGTTCCATATATAATGTGAATTGTACAAGTAATTAAAAGAGTAAAGTAGCTAGGTTAAAGGTACATGGGATTAATATGTGATTACTGGAGGATAAAGGGACACAGCTAATTGGAGGAGGAAGGTGTCCAGAAACTAGGTTTGCGTAGAGGGAATGGTGGTGATTTCAGGTAAACTACAGAAGCAGCGCAAATCAAGATGCCTGCAGTCAATGCATATATTACGTACGCCTTACCGTTGTCGGCTTCGTAATCAAAGAAATGCAACAGATACTTCTCTCCCTCCCATTCTTTCTCCTCTTGTCTTCTATTTCCATCCTGATTTATTATTTAGGTAATTTTAGTACAGATCCATATTACTATATAACTACAGCGTATACATATTACCAACAATCATAGTATATATAGTAAGGTGAAACAGAAGGAAAGAAAAACAAACCTTGAGGAACATTTCAAGGGGAACATCAAATATTTCATCCACTTCATCCGGATTTAATATGGGCTGGAAAGAGCTCTTCTCCACAAGTAATCCAACCACCGGAAACACCATCATTCCATACTGCAACGCATCGGCCATCATTGCAATTCAACTACTTAAATTAATTATATATATGTTGATGTTGTAATATCCTGGCCTGGCCGCCGTGGCCGGTGCCCCACAATTAATATATTAATATATATTTTTTAAAGATGGATGAGTTAATATATATAACCTTGGTAGTGAAAGGGTCAAGAACTGTGACAACATCAACAAGGGAAGGGTGTAGTCCAATCTCCTCATTGGCTTCCCTGAGAGCCGTCTCAGCATCATCTGCATCCCCTTCCTCCGCCTTCCCACCGGGCAATGCCACCTCACCTGCATCCATCATAATATCTCTGCGAACGTACTCCATCCATTGATCCGTATAAAAAAAAAACCGGATCCATACATAAATTAATTAATGACTAATGAGATCGACAATTTGTAAAAACCAGAATGGGAGGAGAGCTAGCTTTGAGGAGCGCTTGGTGAGTATCACGCGCAGATCTCCATTGTTGCCTTCAAATACGCAAATAAGAACAGCAGATCTTTTGGGATTGTTGGTTATGCATCCTTGAGAAATCACCAGTTTGCCATCCGTCGTAGGACCAACAGCAGCAGCGGAACTGTAAACCAGAGATCAAAACTCAACCAAACCAAACCAAAAATCAAACACAAACAGAAGGTAAAATAACCAAGCACAAAAACACCAGATTTACGTGGAAAACCCCAAAACGGGGAAAAACCACGGGAGCCAGAAACTTCCACTATCAACAATAAAAAGTGGGTACAATCTTCCCTAGACAAAGCTAGAGGCATACAACATCGATCAAGCATCAACAATCTTGGCCAAATCTCCAATTTTCATCACCCAATTGTTGGAAATCAACAAAACCCAAGAAAGAACACTAGCAAAGGGAATATGAGATTGGAGGCTCAAAACAACGATCCAACCGTACAAAATGAAGCCTATGATGAGGTGAACAACATACCGGAAAATCGTTCCAATCGAAGGTCGTTTGGTCGTCGATCGGGGCACTTCAAAATAGGTTGAACTATTGGATATATACGAATTTCTCGAAACTCTCTCTTTTTCTCCCTCTCTCACTCTTTGTTTTCTCTCTATTACTTTCCCAAATGGAAAGACATCCCCTTTTATAAGGAGGTACAACTTCACATGGTAAAAACCACCTGGTAAACTAGTCCATTGGACTCTTCCCCCATATAGGAGGGAACACAACATGGCTCCCCCTCAATCCTATATGGGGGGCTCGAGCAAGCCCTCCTTTGAGAGACACTTGATGAGCTTGACAAAGTCTTCGTCAGCATATCTGATCCGTTGTCATTTGTGTGGATCTTCATGAGCACAAAATCTTCATCTTCTACTCTTTCTCAAAGCCAATGATACCTTCTCCGGATGTGCTTTGTTCGAGAATGGTAGGCGGCATTCCTGGCAAGGTGGATAGCACTCTGATTATCACAATAGAGTGGGTAGCTAGCTTGCTCCACTCCCAACTCCTCTAGGAAGTCTCTCATCCATATCAGCTTCTTACCAGCTTCAATTGCAGCCATATACTCTGCTTCTGTCATTGACAAAGCAACACATTTTTGCAGTCTCGATTGCCATGAGACTGCTCCCCCTGCGAATGTAAAACCTCTAAGATACTTGAGAATATCACCCGACATGTCTGCATCTGTAAAACCGTCAAGCATAGGTTTTCCAAGACCAAAGCACAAACACACTCTGGAAGTGCCTCTAAGATACTTGAGAATCCATTTTCACAGCTGCCCAATGCTCTTTTCCAGGATTACTCATGAACATGCTGATAACCCCAACTCCATAGGCGATGCATGACCTAGTGCAAACGATGGCATACATCATACTACCAACGACTGAAGCATAAGGCACCTTCTTCATCTCCTATTTCTCTTTCTCACTTGTAGGACACTAATCAGAACTCAGCTTCATGTTCGATGCAAGTGGAGAACTCACGGGTTTAGCCTTGTCCATGTTCATTCTTTGCATCACCTTCTCAATGTATCTTTCTTGTGATATCCACAACTTCTGATTCTTTCTGTCACGGGTAATCTGCATACCCAAAATCTGTATTGCACTGCCAAGCTCCTTCATAGCAAAGGACTTCTTCAATGCAGTCTTCAAACTAGCACTCTTGTTTGTATCTTGACCAACAATAAGCAAATCATCCACATGAAGTAAGAGAATCAGAAAGTCACCTTCGGCGTAATTCTTCACAAACACGCAGTGGTCGTCATGTGTCTTGTGGAATTTATGGTCAATCATAAAAGACTCGAACTTCTTGTACCATTGTCGAGGCGCTTGTTTCAAACCATACAAGCACTTTCTGAGACGACAAACCATCTTCTCTTTTCCCTTGACTTTAAAACCTTCAGGTTGCTCCATGTAGATTTCTTCTTCCAAATCACCATGAAGGAAGGTACTTTTCACATCAAGCTACTTGACCTCTAGGTCCATGCTAGCAGTCATGCCTAGAACAACCCGGATGGATGACATCTTCACAACTGGGGATAAATTCTCATTGAAATCTACACCCTTTTTCTGCTCAAAACCCTTCACCACAACTCTCGCTTTGAACCTAGGAGGTGTACCATCTTCTCCAGACTTCAAACAAAAAACCCATTTGTTCTTGAGAGCTTTCTTTCCCTTAGGCAATTTCACCAAGTCATAGGTGTGATTCTCATGCAAAGAACTCATCTCATCATGCATGGCATTGTACCACTCCTTCTGATGCACATCTGACATAGCTTCCTCGTAGCATTCAGGCTCTCATGAATCAGTCAATAACACATAATCCCTGGTTGTGTATCGTGAGGAAGTCTGTCTCTCTTTGGTGGATCTTCTCGACTCAACTTCAGGTTGGATAGGGGGCTTCTCTTGTTGAGGTTGTGGAAGTTCTAGTGGATCAACATCACCATCATCATGCTCATCTTCCTGCTGATTCTGAACTGAACTTCTCTGCATAAATTGAGGAAAAACAGGAACAAAGGTGACTAGAGCAGGAGAGGAAGACGATGGCCGCTGGAGCTTCCAATCATCAACAATTTTATCTGCCATTAACACAACATCTCTGCTTTTGACCACTTTCTTGTCTGTAAGATCCCACAATCTGTACCCAAATTCATCCTCTGAGTACCCTAGGAAGATGCATGGCTTTGTCTTGCTATCAAGCTTGAATCTCTGATCGCTAGCAACATGAACATATGCTAGGCATTCAAAGACTCTCAAATGCTGGAACGAAACATCTCTTCCATTCCAAACCCACTGTGGAACATCACCATCAAGAGGAATTGAAGGCAAGCGGTTAATGAGATACACAACAGTCAACATTGCCTCCACCCAATAGGACTTTGGAAACACTAGTTGACAACATACTTTATGATATGGTTTTGTTCATCCTTTATGCGAGCCCATTCAGTTGTGGCGTCTTTGGAACTGTTTTCCCAAACCTGATGCTCTAACTCTTGCAATACTGCTCAAATGGACACATGTACTCTCCACCATTATCTGATCTGGCGCACTTCAACTTCAAACCATTCTCTCGTTCAACTCTGGCTTGGAACTCCTTGAAAACTGTCAGAACCTGATCTTTGCTTTTCAACACAAAAGCCCACGATTTTCTAGAATAGCCATCAATAAAAGTGACAAAATATTGTGCACCACCATGTGACTTGCAATCCATAGAGCACACATCAGTATGAACAAGATCTAATGCATGTTTTCTTCTAGATGGAGGTCGAGTATGAAATGCTACTCGATGTTGTTTTCCAGCTAGACAATCAATACAAGGTTTGAGAGAAATACCTTACATATTCGGGAGAATGTCCTTCTTGGCAAGCATTTGCGAACTCCGCTCAATCATGTGTTCAAGCCGCTTGTGCCATAGCTCTCTGATACCATCATCAATCACATTTGCTTCTTCTCTGCAAATCTTGGCTTGCATCACATACATGGTATTATGAGAATAATCATCATCATCAAGTATCCCTTGGAGCACCTCCAAACACCGCCTTGTGTATTTTGAGAATAACCATCATCATCAAGTATCCTAGAAGATATCAAATTCAATCTGATATCAGGAACATGGCGAACATTTCTCAAAATCAAACTACAAGAAGTGGATATCAACAAACAAATTGTGTCCATGCCAACAACATTGGACAAGCTATCATTTCCAATCCTCACACGACCAAAATCTCCACAAGTGTAAGACAAGAAGTACTTCTTGTGTGTAGTAATGTGATATGAAGCAGCTGAATCAACAATCCAAGTGCACTTATCACTTGCAAGATTCAAATAACCTTCATCAGCCACCACAAAGAAATCCTCTATATCATCACTGAGCAACAGTGTCTTTATCTTCTTGATTTCTCAACGTCTCCGACTTCTCAGGTTCTTTGCCTTTGTCCCTCTTGAACTTTCGGCAATACTTTTGAATGTGACCCAGCTTCTCACAATAATAGCAAATGTACTTCCTTCGAGACTTCGATCTCCCTTTGGACTTGTCTCTGTTCTACTGTTGTCGCTTCTTACTCCTTCCTCTGTTGTTACCAGAACCTTGCGTCACATTAGCCTCTGACTATGAGGAGACACCCATCTCATTCCTTCTAGTCTCTTCGTTCAAAAGACTAGCCTTCACACATTCCATAGTCAGCTTGCCTTCCGGAGCGGTGTTACTAAGTGACACGACAAGTGTATCCCAACTATCCGGCAACAAGGAGAGTAGTAGTAGAGTCTGCAACTCATCATCTAACGACATCTTTGCAGAAGCCAATTGATTCACAAAACCCTGAAATGTGCTCAAATGCACAACAATACTCTCACCATCTTTATACACCAATTTGAGTAGTTTCCCGAATTCAACATAATCATTCCCTGAAAACTGTTCTTTTCCTACATCCTAAACCAAAAGCTCTGATACTAGCCTGTTGTGCCGGGAAGCAGGGAACGTCAGACAAACCCCTTTAACACACACGAATCGGGATGGACAAGAACTGTAAACCAGAGATCAAAACTCAAGCAACCCAAACCAAAAATCAAACACAAAAAGAAGATAAAATAACCAAGCGCAAAAACACTAGATTTACGTGGAAAACCCCAAAACGGGGAAAACCACGGGAGCCAGAAACTTCCACTATCAACAATAACAAGTGGGTACAATCTTCTCTAGACAAATCTAGAGGCATACAACATCATCAAGCATCAACAAGCTTGGCCAAATCTCCAATTTTCATCACCCAATTGGTGGAAATCAACAAAGCTCAAGAAAAGACACTAGCAAAGGGGATATGAGATTGGAGGCTTAAAACAACTATCCAACCATACAAAATGAAGCTTATGATGAGGTGAACAGCATACCAGAAAATCGTCCCAATCGAAGGTCGTTTGGTCGTCGATCGGACGCTTCAAAATAGGCTGGACTATTGGATATATACGAATTTCTCAAAGCTCTCTCTTTTTCTCCCTTTCTCACTCTTTTTTTTCTCTCTCTTAAATTCCCAAATGGAAAGACATCCCCTTTTATAAGGAGGTAAGACTTCACATGGTAAACTAGTCCATTGGACTCTTTTCCCATATAGGAGGGAACACAACAGATGAGTAGAAACAAGTCTATGTGATTCAACACCAAATCTGAAAACTTTTACTCCTATAGATAATCCAGGTCTCTAAAAATTAGAGTGCGAGGACTATAGAGCTGACTATATCTGGCCCAACATGAGAAATCAAACCAGCTCACCTGAATCGAAACCCGACAGAATCCAAAAAATTTAGCGTTATGCATAAACCGAACATGAAACTGAGCCCAACCGATATCGAGCCAATACCCGAATCGAACCAAATACAGACAAACCCAACTCAACCCAGACCCGACTTGAAAATCGTTGAACAACTATTTTTTAATTAAAAGATATTGAAATAACTCCTCACTTGTATAATTTCAATATTACCATATTTACCCTCATAATTAGGTTCTTTACTCTAAAAAAACAATTATTATATCTATAATACATATAATTAATTAGTTTCTTTCCATTAAAAATTATATTTTCCACATTTAAAAAAAAAGAACAGTAATCATTTCTGATTACAAATCAGTATCGAATATAATGCTAAAACAGATGTTAAATGTGCTACTTGCCAATCTCACTTTAAAAATAGATTATTTAAGCAACCACAATTTAGTATTAATTCATTATTTAATTTTAATCTATCTAATTATCTAATTAATTACTCCAACTTAAATTTATAATTATGCTCATGTATATCCAAATTGTCGTACAAAGCAAACAGTTGATTCAACTTACTATACAAATAACTTTGACTAATATTAATTTATAATTTTCTCACTAATCCAATATTTTTTTTAAAAAAAACATATACAAACTAATAAAGCCCCATCCATCTAAAAATGAATACTACAATACTTTCTTCTATCTAGCATAAACCAATTATTCAATCAATGGCATTTAATCAATCATCTATCTATCTAATTTCTAAATCTTTATAATCCAAACAAAAACAAAAACAAAAAGATTAATTCTTATTAATCAATTAAAAAAATTAAAAAATCAAATGAAACATTTGTATCAAATCATTCAGGTCAAGACAAAATTTAAACATAAATGACAAGATTAAAATTTAAATAAAAATTCCAATAAGTCTAAATCTTATTATGGTATATATTGTCACTGGTTCTTTTGCACACATCATCCATGTAAATAATAGTCATGTGTTATATTCAGACACCCAACTATATACTACTTTTTCCCTATTTCTTTAAGTGAATTTTGGATAAATAAGGTTGGAGTTGTTTAGCAAAATCATTGATTAAAATCTTATTTTAAAAATGTACCATATGTTGGTCATATCTACCATAACTTTTTATATAAATTTTAAACCGTCTAGGTTATCATGTTATATCTTTTAGTAACCTCTGCAACTAGAAACCATCATTTTGTATTCTTAACTTTTAATTTTTTTTCATTGATATATATATATATATATATATATATATATATATATATATATATATATATATATATAGTCATTTTTTAATACATATATATTAGCTCTTGCCATTTGATTTTTTTTTCAATAAATGGCGGTTAATTTTTTTAAAAAAAAATGGTGATTTTGGCACGATAATTAATGTTTACTTTCATGATCGTGTCTTTAACTATGAATCAAATTTTACCTTAATAATTGATCAACTCTATAGCGTGTTCTCATCCTGATAGATAAGTCGAACTGTTGAGACTATTTTATTTTATTTTCGTTGAGATTGTTCCGTGAGATGTAGTTGATGACATGATGGCTATCTATATGAGTTAATACGTTTGTTTCTTACGACTTATATTGAGTCGAGAACGATGATTGAATGATTTTGGAATCTAGGAAGGAAATGCGGGATTATCCACCTCTCGAGTTTCAGCTTGGGTGGTTGATTCGGGGTTGGGAGGTTTTGAAACGGTTTTTGAAAAAGCAAACTTCTTTGGTTGAATGAATGGTATGGTTTTGAAGCTTTAGTCTTGGGGAAGAGACTTGTTATAATACTAAAGGAGAAGTCGCATAACCCATGTGACGGCTTCTCCTTTAAAGTAGGATTTTTTTAATTATAAGATTTGTTATTAATTGTTAAGATTGGTTAGTTAGAAAATCTCATCTCATATATATATATATATATGAGATGAGATTTTCTAACTAACCAAAACCGGAAGTCCAATTCACATTTAGAAGAATCAAGCATATCAATAACATAATCGAAAACCGCTAAATCAAATCAGACGAGCATACTCAATAAAAATAGCTAAATCAAATCAGAACAGCTAAATAAAATCAAAACCGAGCATACTCAGTAACCATAGCCCTAATTGAATCCGACTAATTTTATCAAAATCAAAATCCAAACCATACCTTGCTCTCGCCCCAAAATCAGACCAACAAAATCAAACAGCAAAATCAAATCATTAATTTTAAAATCAAATCAGATGAGCATACCTTGTTCTCGTCCCTATCAAAATCGCCTTTAGTTGAACCTTGTTAATTCTTGCCGTGAAGAGACAGCGGCGGAAGAGGCAGTTGCAAGGAAGAGGCAGCGGCGACAAAAGGGAGAGGAAAATAGGTGATGGCGACCCAAAATTGACAAATGGAAACAAAACTGACAGACATTCAAATCTTAGCCTCTCCAAATCAAATTCAAAATCAAAATCTCAGTCTCATCATCCTCTCAATTAAGCGATGAAAATCAAACCACAAGCGATCGAGGATTAAAATCGATTTGAGGATGAAGGGATCTGATGATAATAAAATATAGGAAGAGGCGGAGACCAGCAACAGTGGCGGTGACCGGAAGGAATCAGAAGAGGAAGATGAGGCTGCGCCGACGTTGGATGAACAGGAAGTCATTGGCGCCGGCGGCGACGGAAATCACGGACGGGGATTATGCGATGTACCATCTGAGGGGAAGAGTACGTTTGTGCATGATAACTGAGAGCAGCGGGTTAGGTCAAGAGGGGGTTTGATAAGGTCTTTTAGTCTTTTTTATAAAAAGGCCTAGACTTCACAAAAATTTCAAAATTGCCATTGTTTTATTAGAACCATTGATCTAAAACAAAGGGCTGAGATTAAAAGTTTTCATAGTAAAGGTGTTTCTATGGGAAAGAGTGTTTCCACTTGAACCTCCCCCTATATACATATGCAAAGGTTCAAATGTAAAATTATCTTAGGGTGTAAAATTTGCTTAACATGTAAAATTCTCTTGATGGGCCTAATTTTTGTAAGTAAATTGCTAATGTGCCTAATTTAATAATGGACCTAGTTTAATTAGTAAAATGTCAACCTCTTGTGCCCCCCCCCCCCAACTATGCCCCCCTTTTCGGGCGAGAATTTTTTTTTTCCTTTGTCCCGGGATTTTTTTTTCGTGTTAACACTTTCTGTTGTGCAAGTATAACTTGATGTTGTGCATATATAACATCCTATTGTGCAAATAAAACTTTATATTGTGCAGACATAATAATTCATTGTGGGGTAAATAGGTAAATGTGTCTATTTCAATTATAAAAATTTATAATTGAAATATGCTTAATTTATGGGTAAATGAGCCTAATTTTATAGGTAAATAGGTAAATATGTTTAATTTTATGGGTAAATGCACTTTTTCCCGTTTTTGACACTTTTTGTTGAGCAAATATAAAATGTATAAATAAAATGATAAAGTGGAAGAATAAAATGATGATGTGTATGAGTAATAATATGAAGTGCACAATTAAGATTATTATTAATGTGTCTTGAATCATTTTTCACCGGCGTCGCATCGGGGAGTCCGGGGGGCGGAGCTCCCTAGCGGGGGGGGGGGGGGTGATGTGAGCCTATTTTGCCATGTTTTATATTTACTTTTATATCAATTTCTGCATGCATTTCATACATTTGGGTTAGAATAGTACATAATCTATGTAGTTTATGTTTATTTGCCAATTATGGAGTCTACACCAGTTTCTGTTTAATTTCGCAGAAATTGAGTCAATTTACAGCAGTTCAGAGAAAGGAGGAAAAGCTCAAAGTCAACTACAGAAAGTCCGAGGTCAAGGAGTAGCAGAACCAGGACAAATCGAGCTGGAAACGGAGAAAATCGAGTCGACACACACAGGTTGATATCGACCTACCTTAGTCGATATTGAGTAATCCCCTCGATATTCACCTAGAAGAGTCAGAACTGAGTGAAGACGGAGAGAGTTGGTCGATCTGGACCATGCCAAGTCGATATCGAGTTGACCCAAATCGAGTCAAGATCCTGGAATCGACCAGATCTGGAGCAAAGGAAAAGTGCAGGTCAATATCGAGTTAATCAAGTTGATATCGAGTCGAAATCAGTCGATATTCATCTCCATAGCCGAAATCGAGTCAAGAAGTGAAGCCGAGAAATGTAACGGCCCGGAATTATGATTTCCGGGTTACGTCTCAAGGGATGAAAACCCTTGTTCGGATCTTGCAATCCAGGTACGAGTCGAGGTTTCAAACTCATTTCAAAGATCAGTAGAAAGAGGGATTTCAAACCCTAAAGTATCGTAGGGCCGTTGGGTACCCTTAACATGTCCTAAGACTATGTCGTGAAATCCAATTCAAATGAAATAAGCGGAAGCGAAGTTAAGATACAATGACACAACAGAATCGGGTCAAAACCAAGTCATAAACAAGTGATTACCATTTGCCAAGTTAGAATATTAGTCAGGTTCTTTGATTCGCCCAAGGGTTTCCGTCACATAAGCATGGAGCAAACAAGATCTGCAGAAATACCTTTAAAAGAAGAATGGGGAAAGGAGTCAGATCGAGCCACTCATGCGGGACCGGCAGTCCTCGCTGAGGCCACATAGTATGTGCTATACCTAATAAAGATGCTCTAATGCAATATGAAAGTCAAACACACTAGCATGCTCCTAATTCATAATAATATGCAGAAATACTGTAAAGGGCCCAAGACAATGCCAACGACATATCCCTCTCCTACCTCCACCCCTTCCGATAGGTGGAGACTGGCCAGCTCGTGAATGCATTCATTCATAATAGGGCGGCACGCATGCCTAACCCGCTCCACAATAAAGCCCGCAGGCATCTCATAATACAAGGAAGTTCATGACTCGATTGACGCAGGGTACCCGATGAGGCTGGGCTACCCTATGACCCTAGCAAAGACTCTAGGACTATCACAGATAACGGCCGTTCTGTTTCAAACGCATAAAGTAAACAGATGCTCAATCAATTAGTGCAACCTAAACATGATACTACATGGCATGCTTTTATGCATATGCAACACCTAACATAAAATGCAACAACAGGCATGAATGTCCAACCTGAGTAAGCCCCCTAGGGAACTTACCTGAAGATGCAGATCAGCAAGATAACACAAGCAAGGGCCCATATGCAAGTCCAAGGCAATCCAAAAGCAATACACACCTATCATCAAGCCATTTCATAAGCTATCGGGCTAACATTCGTATACACAGAACCCGAGTTCCCGACCTTCTCAAAACCAATCGATAGTAAAACCATTTTCCAAAACCTTTCCGATACGATCAACATCGACCAAAATCATTCTTCCAATCAAACTCATTGATAAATCATACCAATCATATTTTCCAAACTCTTAAATCTCAATTTAAGTCAACTTATAATCAAAACAATTTCTCAAATCATACTTGTCTAAATCAAAAGAAAGTATCAAATTTTCTAAGCCAACCCAAACTCTTGTTTTATCAAAATATTCCAGCATTTTGGTTTTCAACAATAAATCATTTAAGAGATATTTCCGGAAACTGGAAAAATCCCTTTTTAAATAATTTATCATCATTATACATAATTAGCATAACATCAACTATTTTATTAATAATTTGTTTCCAAAAATCCAAAATCACATATTTAAATCATTGCACAAAACTTATCCCAATAATATTATTTCCAATTACTTTTATAAATTCATAGAATTCCATATATATATTTTTATTATAAAACCCCAGAAATCACATAATAATAATAATATTCTAATAGACTAACGATACTAGAATCATTACTTAGAAACATAACATGTATTGCATATAACCCAACAACTTAACAATAACATATATAACGACATAAAACATGCCCAATCCCACAAACTCGAACCCGGCCCAGATGGAAAGAATAAGAGGAAGCCCAAGTCTGAAATCTGAAATGAATACCCAAGGGGATGGCCCACCCGTTAAAACCAAACCCGGCCCAATCATACCTCTCAATCTGCCCAAGTCAACCCGAAGCAATTGAATAAAAGAAGGGCGGGGCCCACTCGCTGAGGTGGCCAGACGGGGCCCACACCGGCTTCTTCTTCTTCCCAGTCTCGCCGCGCCTGCTCGAAGGAGGCTAGGGAATCCGCTGGCACCGGTCCTCGTGCCTCGCCGCCCTCGTATCCATCCCGCCTGACTCTCCCTCGCACCCGGCTCATGCCCCTCGCTCTCCCAACCCCGACTCTCCTCGCCGGACCTCTCTCTCAACCTCCTCGGCCTCACCGGAAGCTCGTCGGAAAATCCGTCGCTCCCACCCTCAGCCATTCTCTAGCTCGCTGGCGCTATTCCCCGACCACTTATGAACACGAAAGGAGTCGAAAATGACATACGAGAGAGAAGAAGAGAGGATCGAAGCTCACCGAGGGGTGTCGACTCGCCGGAGTTCGTCGGAGGCACGATTTGCTTCGTTGGAGTCGAATCAAGGCTCGCCGGCGACGGCATCATGCCGGAAGTGGCCTAGGAAGGGTTTGAGAGGGTTAAAAGTCCACCTTTACGCTGTTTAAGGACGAAGGGAACCGAGAGGAATGGAAACGGACCCTTACCGCTCGAAATCAGGAAAATCGGGGGAGGGAGGAAGATGGTGGCGGCGACGGCTGCTCCTGGTGGCTTCGGTTGTGGTGGCGGCGGCTGGAGGCGCCCTGGTGGTGCTCGGAGGTGCTGTGACCCACATGGGTGAAGAGAGTGAAAGTATGTGGGGTTGTGTGGATTTGAGGCTTTTCAGAATAAAAGGAAGGGAGAGCTGCACTGGGAAGTTGAAATTTGTGAATCAAACATGAGGAGGAGGATGGTTTGTGTTTCGTTAAAATCCAAAAGAATCAAATTGCAGGTCCAGGTCTTGAAGCTTGGCGTGGTTAGTATTTGAGGCTTTACCAAAATTAGGGAAGCATAGACTAGAAGGAGGAGGATGACAGGGGAGATGCTAGCTCAAAGTGGGTAGTGCCAGGAGGGAGTGGGCAGAGCTATTGTGAGGTTAAACAAATCAAGGATAAGTCACAACTCATGTGATACTAATTGAATTTCAGAGTAGCCGATAAATAAATTCCGGAACCCGCTCTCTCGACATTATCTTAACTCGATTAAACTAAATTTTAAAATTTTCAATCCGAATTTAATAATGAAATTCGAACATCATTTTTCAATTCTCGGTATATGAAAACAGAATAAATCTATTTTGCATAAGTTTCAGATTTTGGTCGGAATCCACTTTTAAGAGTTTTTAAATAATCCGATTTAAATTCATTTTTAATTTCTTCTTTCCGAAAATTAAGATTTGAAAATTCAGGTCTTTACAAGAAAGTTGCAGGTCGATATCGACTAGCCGAGGTCGATATCGAGTGGAGTCACAGTGGCCGATTTTGAGCTAGTCCGAGTTCTAATCAAATTTCTATCCAAAGTCCAATGGAGATATCCATAAAATCAAATTCTATCAAGTTCTATCAAGATGGAAGAGATATTTATCTACTTTAGATGTAATTCCCTTTAGAGATTTATTTCTTTTATTTTAATCTTTAGATATAGATAGATAGATTTAGATATAGATAGAGTTTCTTACCTAGATTAGCTTGGAAGGAAGCCTATAAATAAAGCCTTAGGTGCTGAGCTTTATTCATTTAATTCCAATTCAATTCCGAATACAATTAGTTACATAGAGAGAGAGAGAGAGAGAGAGAGAGAGAGAGAGAGAGAGAGAGAGAGAGAGAGAGAGAGAGAGAGAGAGAGAGAGAGGTCGAGTAGGAGTAGAGAGAGTCTTGGAGCCGAGTGGAGTTTTTGAAGCAAGAGCGGAGTTGGCTTTATTCGATTGTAAGTCTTGTTTGATTTTATTTAATGCAATTTAGTTCCCTTTTATTATTGATATCTTTCTTGATGATGAAGAGCGAGTAGTCACCCAACTTCTAGGGTCGGGGTGAGCCCGACGGTGACCATGTGTTGTGATGCGGCAAAGGTACAATCTTTTGATGCGATTTCGTCTTCTATCCCTACGAGCATGGTTCTTTTGCGAGAGTTGAAGGTGATCCTTGTTTGTGTTATTGAAAAGAAAGTGATCTTAATACAACTTGGATTAAATATGTGAAAAAGGGCTAGTAACAATTAGGGTTTATGCGAAAGCCTCTATATTCCTATTTGTTAATAACGAAAGTTATTTGATGAAAAGCATGATCTTTTATGCCTTTATGTGTTATTTTACATGGTTATCGTTGTGGTGTTGAAACCCTGATCTTAGAAGTCTTTATTTTACTAATTTATTTCACAAAATTTCGGATTTTAATTTTCTGTCGGTCGATATTGAGTTGTTTACAATCGATATATTTACTCGATATCGAGTTAGGTGAGGTCGATATCGACCAAATTGTTGCTTTTGTTCTCTTTCTTCTTTCTTCTGTGTTTTACTGTTTCTACTTAGTTTGGAACTGAAAAGGTGGGCGCTGACACGCTTCCTCGTGGATCGATCCTGACTACCTTCTACTACAGCGGGAGGAAGTCTTGTAATTAATTTGCGGAGATCAGGGAGTCGAATTTGAGATTTATATTTTATACTTGATTTTCCTTCTAACAAATTTTGGCGCCGTTGCCGGGGAACCCATCAATCGTGCCCTTTTTAGTTATTTTTCTTTTCTTTATATCTCTTTTTACTTTTTAGTTCCTTTTTACTTGCTTCTTTTTGTTTCTCAGGTGTATGCGAAGAACTGATCGCACGCCTATAGACCTAATTCTCGAGCCTGACCGGTTTTTATCTCTTTAGCAAAGGCTTAGGAGGAGACTCGTGTCGACATCTAACAACGAGAATGCGGGCCAGCTCACACCAGCACAAGAGCTTGAGCAACTCCACCGACAGATCGAGGCATTCACCACCAGAGAAGCAGAACACGCCTGACGAGAGGAGGGATATGCACAAAACCAGCAACGGTGGGAAGCAAGTGTAGATCGCGAGATCAACGCGAGAAGGGAACTTAAGGAGTGGATAGGGCATGTCCCAGCCAACGCAAAGGAATATCTGCATCCTATTCTGGAAGTTCCAAAATCGGCGATCGTTCTCCCTGGTATTAGTTTTGAAATTCGTCTTTCTTTTATTACTGAAATTAGAAGGAGTCAATTTAGGGGAAGAATCAATGAATGTCCTTTAGAGCATGTCACCACTTTCGTAGATTTATGTGAAGCTATAGCTGATGGTGCCAATCTTGAATATTTAAAACTAAAGCCTTTTCGTTGGTCCTTTGCAGGAATAGCACGGCAGTGGCTGGAAGGATTGCCTGCACGATCAATTCGCACTTGGAATGAACTATAGGACTTGTTCCTCAATAAGCTCTTACCTCTTGCAAAGACAGATGCCCTCAGACAACAAATCACAGCATTCAGACAGAAGCCAGGAGAACCATTAGCACAGGCCTGAGAGCGCTACAAAAGGTTTTTGAAATCCTATCCTACGCATGGACTGCCGCCCTACGTCATTCAGGAGATCATCTTCAACTGCCTGGATGCACCTACTAAGGATCGGATCAACAACTACACCAACTATGAGTATCTTGGATACACTCCACGCCGAGCATGGGAGGTATTTGAGACACTCGCTAACTACGACAACACATATGAGACTTCTGCGGCCGCTTCTGACGAAAGGTATGAAAGGCCTGCCCCATCTATGCCGTTGTATGTGCCACCCAAGGAAGTTGATCCAGAAGTCAAGGAGCAATTCCACAATAATCAGGCACACCGTCTTACCAAACAAGTTACATTCCTCTCTAAAGATAAACCTTGTTTGGAATGTGGGTCTGTGAGGCACAACATTACTGCGTGCCCACACGTCGATCAAGTACATCAAGGAGAGACCCACGATGAGGTAGGGTATGCGGGGGGACACTACTCAGGGCCACATCAGAATCAAAACTGGAGCTATTATCGCTAGCCCCAACATCAAAATCCCCCTCCCTACAGAGCTCATGGTCACCCTGACAGAGAAGGTAAGAAGGATGACCTACAAACCATCCTTGAAGCGATGCGGAGGAATCATTCAGACACCAAGTAGTCCATCAATTCCATCTACACTCAGATGCATGGTGTCAACTCTAGGCTTGGGGAAATCGATATCTGGACGGAATCGATTGACACACAGATTGGCCAGCTAGCTTCTTCCGTCCCCAAACAATCAGGTACGCTCACTGGAACCTCTGAACCTAACCCTAAGGGTAAATCTACTGGACAGGTAGCTGTAATAAACCTAAGGAGTGGGCGAGAGATACAAACGCCCGAGCAAACGACGGAGGAAAAGGGCACTGGAGACCAGTCGATATCGACCAACCTAGTCGATATCGACCAGTCCCCAGTCGATATCGACCCCACCCTGGTCGAAGTTGATCCAATTCATCCACAAAACCCGAGGCTAACAGATCAACTCAATATCGACCATACACAGGCCGATATCGACCAAGCACCAGTCGATTTCGACCATCCCCACTCCACATCAGCACCTCCGCCGAAGAAAAAGTTGTCTTTCCCGACGAAATCTCCAAAGGACCCTGCAGAGAAGAAGTTCCAGCGTTTCATCAAGATGCTTAAAAGGCTGAACGTCACAATACCCTTCACAGAAGTTCTTAATGAGATGTCATCCTGTGTAAAGTTCCTAAAGGAGATTCTGAGCAAAAAGCGGTCAATGACTGAGATTGCATAGGAGTGCAGCCAAATGAACGTACTAGTGAAGAGGTCAGATCCAGGTAAGTTTGCTATAACCATTGGATTTAGTCAATACAAATTTAATGCTTTATGTGACTTGGGAGCCAGTGTGAGTATAATGCCTTTATAAATCTAATGAAAGATTAAGATAGGTGCCCTAGAGCATGTGGATGCAAAACTTTATATGGGGAACAATAGAGTGGTCATCCCAACAGGCATGGTGGACAATGTATTAGTAGAAGTAGGTAAGTTCTTCGTCCCTGCTGATTTCTTAGGTATAGATATGGCGGAGGACCCTGCTTGTCCAATTATTCTAGGAAGGTCTTTCTTGGCGATAGTGGATGCCAACATAAGCGTAAGGACGGGAGTGCTCACTTTCAACATCAGCGATGAGGTAATTGAGTATTCCTTTAATAAAACTGAAAGGCATACAGGTCCCATGGAAGAGGTAAAGTCCATATTAGCTGAATATATCACTTGCGGGGAGCCTAAGGTAAGAAATATGACCCCCGAGGAGCTAGAAAAGAGGGATATAGAAGCCTAGGTGGAGGAGATCATGGCCATCCTGAACGAAGAAGCAGAGAATCCACTCGACATAGACCCAGGTAAGTCGATATGGACTAACTATTTTTGGATGCTTTGTCAGGTCTTAAGTATGAGGTCAAAATCGACCAGGAAAAATCGCCTAAGTCACAAAGTAGGTCGATATCGACCACCAGCACTTGAAATCGACCAGACCAAGACGGGTTGACCCCACCAGAAGTCGAGCCAGGCAAAATTGAGCCAGAGCACTCGATATCGACCCAGCCTGGTTGATATCAACCCATCCACATTGAGCCGATTCCACGTGTCGAGCAGAAACCAGCCGATTTCGAGTAGAAACACTCGATATCGACCAACCCAGGTCGATATCGACCTCCCTAAATCGAGCAGTCCTCCCTAGAATCAACCGAATCTCCACCAGAACAGCAGAGCTCGATATCGAGTGACCTTACTCGATATTGACCAGATCCCCACGAGGTCCCGGAGTTTGAATCTACAAAGGAAAGCCAAGGTATGGATCTTTCTTCTCCTATTTCAATTATTGATTTATCTATACAATGGAGAGGATTACCTTGGTATGTGCACTTATGCAGGATTTCCAATTATGAGCCCAAGGAATATGAAGTTGGAGACAAGGTCTATGTCTCCAAATCAAATGATCATTGGTTCCCTAAAAAGTTCAAGTAGAAGAAGATGGGCCCTTTCACGGTGAACAAGATCAGTTCCGGATGACTATAGCTGATGGACAAGAATGGAGTCCTATTTGAAGCCCAAGCTACATGGGCCCTACAAATGCCACCTTGAACTTAATGGAGAAGTCAGCCTAGCGACTATAAAGTCTAAAGCTTGTAAATAGACATTTAGTTTTTGGGATTTTTGGACATTGTTGCTTTTGTTTTTGGTTTTGGACCTTATTTTCTATTGTGGGTATTTCTCTTCTAATTTTTTCAGGTACAGGGAAGAAAGAAGCAAGTTGATTTAAAATAACAGTAGGTCGATATCGACCATGCCTCCTCGAAATCGACCAGGGCCCACAGCAAGGCACTCGACTTCTGACACCCTGCATACCTGTCTAGTGAGTTTCTTTCTTTACCCTTATTTTTTATACAGTGAGGACACTGTAATGTTTAAGTATGGGGTAGGGGAAGGGCTTACTTTGTCCATATTTGACATTTTGTGTGCATATTTAAAGTTTATTTCTTGAATTGCTTATACATGGCTATTTTGGAATGCATTATTAATTTATGTGTTTATATGTGCATGTTTTCCAAAGTTTATAAAAATGACCCCCATTGAAATTTTTTGATAAATGTCATGGAAGCTTTATTGAACTCGACGATGCAAAATTGGATTCATTAGAGATATAGCATGAAATTGCCTGGTAAAGGGAAGTCACAATGAAGTGCATTATTTTCTTGAAAACCTTGAAAGGAGGTAAAAATGGAAGTCGCTTTTGACATGTTGCATAATAAGAAGATGGAGAGCTTTATATTTCCATATAATGCTCATATTGTTATATCTCAGCTTTACCTATGCTTATGCATCACAAAAAAAGCCATTATATGCCTTATTTCATATTTGCTCCACATGTTCTAAATATTGTCAATTCTTTACCTTATTTCCTATCCGGGGATTATGTTGAGAATGATGTTACATTATGGAGATTATTATATGGTGTTTGTGTTGTTGTTATTGGAGTTTGGCATGAAATTGAAAAATATGGAAAATTTAATGAGCAAAAGAAAATCCGATCACCTCGTGAGATAAAGGTAGATCGACCCTACTCGCTGAGATAATAGTTCGACGAGATGGGACACAAAGGTGAGGAGTCCAAAGCACTAAGTATCCGGGGTCATTTATGACACCCATGTTTGTGACTCGCGAGAAGGCAGTGCTGAGGTTAGAGAGGTAAAAGCATAATATTGAAAAAAAAATGAGCGAAAGGTGAGAAATCAAAAGAAGAAGGAATGTGGTATGAAAGTTTGGAAAGTACTCCATTTCCCCGGATTATTAGCACCACATGGCCAAAAATTGCCCACCTTTAGCCTTTTACCAAATCTAATCCTTATTGAGCTTAAAGTAAATTCCTCTTGATTACTAATGCTTTGTCACATGAATTGTTTTTGCATAACCCTTCTTTTGTGAGTAGATGTTGCTTTTTAATTGCACATGCATGGATTTGTGACACAAGTACCTTTTCGATGATGGCAATTGATTGCAGGGACATGTGTCAATGAATCTAAAATGTTGAGAGTTTTGGTTTCTTCCCCTGAATGCCAATTAAAAATTTTGATTGAGGACAAGCAAGCTTAAGTATGAGGTTTTTGATGTGAGCCTATTTTTCCATGTTTCATATTAACTTTTATATCGATTTCTGCATGAATTTCATACATTTGGGTTAGAATAGTACATAATCTATGTAGTTTATGTTTATTTGCCAATTATGGAGTCTACACTAGTTTATGTTTAATTTCTCAAAAATCGAGGCAATTTACAGCAGTTACGAGAAAGGAGGAAAAGCTTTAAGTTAACTACAGAAAGTCCGAGGTCAAGGAGTAGCGGAACCAGGACAAATGGAGCTGGAAACGGAGAAAATTGAGTCGACACAAACAGGTCGATATCGAACTACCTTAGTCGATATCGAGAAAGCCACTCGATATTCACCTAGAAGAGCCAGAACCAAGTGAAGACGGAGAGAGTTGGTCGATATCGACCATCCCAAGTCGATATCGAGTTGACCCAAATCGAGTCAAGATCCCGGAATCGACCAGAGCTGGAGCAAAGGAAAAGTGCAGGTCAATATTGAGTTAATCAAGTCGACAACGAGTCAAAATCATTCGATATTCATCTCCGGAGCCGAAATCGAGTCAAGAAGTGAAGCCGAGAAAGTTGCAGGTCGATATCGACTAACCGAGGTCGATATCGAGTGGAGTCACAGTGGCTGATTTTGAGCTAGTCCGAGTTCTAATCAAAGTTCTATCCAAAGTCCCATGGAGATATCCACAAGATCAAATTCTATCAAGATGGAAGAGAAATTTATCTACTTTAGATGTAATGCCCTTTAGAGATTTATTTCTTTTATTTCTTTTATTTTAATCTTTAGATATAGATAGATAGATTTAGATATAGATAGAGCTTAGAAGGAAGCCTATAAATAAAGCCTTAGGGGCTAAGTTTTATTCATTTAATTCCAATTCAATTCCGGATACAATTAGTTACATACAGAGAGAGAGAGAGAGAGAGAGAGAGAGAGAGAAGTCGGGTAGGAGTAGAGAGAAAGTCTTGGAGCCGAGTGGAGTTTGTGAAGCGAGAGCGGAGTTGGCTTTATTCGGTTGTAAGTCTTGTTTGATTTTATTTAATGCAATTTAGTTCCTTTTTATTATTGATGTCTTTCTTGGTGATGAAGAGCGAGTAATCACCCAACTTCTAGGGTCGGGGTGAGCCCGACGGTGACCATGTGAGGTGATGCGGTAAAGGTACAATCTTTTGATGCGATTTCGTCTTCTATCCCTACGAGTATGATTCTTTTTCGAGAGTTGAAGGTGATCCTTATTTGTGTTATTGAAGTGAAAGTGATCTTAATACAACTTGGATTAAATATGTGAAAAATGGCTAGTAACAATTAGGGTTTATGCGAAAGCTTCTATATTCCTATTTGTTAATAACGAAAGTTATTTGATGAAAAGCATGATCTTTTATGCCTTTATGTATTATTTTACATGGTTATCGTTGTGGTGTTGAAACCCTGATCTTGGAAGTCTTTATTTTACTGATTTATTTCACAAAATTTTGAATTTTAATTTTCTGTCAGTCGATATTGAGTTATTTACAATCGATTTATTTACTCGATATCGAGTTAGGTGAGGTCGATATCGACCAAATTGTTTCTTTTGTTCTCTTTTTGCTTTCTTCTGTGTTTTACTGTTTCTGCTTAGTTTGGAACTGAAAAGGCGGGCGCTGACACGCTTCCTCGTGGATCGATCCTGACTACCTTCTACTACAGCGGGAGGAAGTCTTGTAATTAATTTGCGAAGATCAGGGAGTGGAATTTGAGATTTATATTTCATACTTGATTTTCCTCCTAACAGGGGAGGTTAGAGGGGGCAAATAAGATTAAAATGTGCAAATATAATGTTATGTTGTGCAAATATATCATTATGTTGTGCATATATAATAGCCTTTTAAATGAAAGTGCATAAATAAGATTAAAATGTGCAAATATAATGTTATGTTGTGCAAATATAACATTATGGTGTGCAGACATAATAAGCTTTTAAAATTAAAGTGCATAAATAAGATTAAAATGTGCATAATTAAGGTTAAAAAGTTCATAACTAAGATTAGGATGTGCATGATTAGCAATTTGCGATTGTTGCGCTGATACGGGGTTAGCCGTAGGTTGGTCCGATCTTCGACAACAAGCGAGAATAATCAAGAACTAATAAAGAAACTCAAGAACTTAATCAAGAACGATCAAGAACTCAAAGAACGCAGCAAGAAATAACAAGAAAGATGCAAGATTTATGCAAGACTCAACAAGAAAGCAAAGAAACGCAGCAAGACTCTCAAGAATCGATCAAGATAGGACAAGATCGACCAAGAAACACCAAGAACAGAGGCTGTCCTCAATGTCGGCTCAAAGAAGTTGAACAAGACTCGATAAAGACTCGAAATTGCAACAAAGAATGAAAAGACACGACCGATAGGGACTGAGTCGATCTATGCAGAACAAGATAAAGACCCCAGGCCTCCTCAGAGGGTAGGAACCAATACCAATGACTACACAACCCGCCTCTACAACCCTACACAATCAAGCGGACAACTTGAAGGCACAAGGAGGGGGCTTGTGGATACTAGATTCACCAAGTCTTGCGAAGTTGATGAACGGCAAAGCAAACCAAGCTGAGATTATCAATCAATTCGAGATCACGGAGAGCACAGCTCAATCCGGCCTGATCTCTCTCTCTAAAGTGTTTCACACGTTTTAGAAGAATAACTTGTATTATGAATGTTCCAATCGAATTACAAAGCTGAATCGAAAATATATAGAGAACTAAGGCCTGTTGGCCGGCCTAACTAGATAGAAATAGATAGATCTACTTTCTAATGGGCTTAATAAACTTAAAAACATAAATAAATAAGGTCTCTAAAAATAATAACTTAGAAAAGCCCAATTCAGCCCAATAATGTGCTTAAGCTGAAAATAAGCTTCAATACTTAAAGAAATTCGGCCCAAGCTTTAACTAAGGTGGCTCGGCCTCCATTTGCACTCCAATGCACATGTATGTCTTCAATGTAGGCTCGGGGAGTTGAACCTTGCTCGAGAACAAAGCATGACCCACAAAGTTGAATGAGTCTCTTTGAAGCTTCTTAGCTCTAGCTCGAGTCATTGGCCCTTCTCCAAGTATGATGGGTGTGTCTGGCGTTGTAGAAGATGGTCCCGCATCAACCTCCCCTTCTTGAAAAGGATTCGACCACGAATCCAAGTCTTCATCCACAGCGAAGTAAGGGATTAGATCTGCGACGTTGAATGTAGCGCTCACGCCCATGTCTCCAGGAAGCTCCAATTGGTAGGCATTGTCGCCCACTCTCTTCTTGATTCGAAATGGTCCATCACCACGAGGCGACAGCTTGTTCTTCCGGGCTTCTGGAAAACGCTCCTTCCTCAAGTGCACCCATACAAGATCTCCAGGCTGAAATGTGACCAAGCGACGTCCCTTGTTGGCCTTGTTAGCGTTGTATTCAGCCTTGAGCTTCAGCTTCTCTCGAGTTCGTTCATGCAGCTCCTTGATGAACTCGACATGCTTACCTGCCTCAAATGATTCTTTGTCTCTCGTAGGATATGGAGTAAGATCAAAAGGGGTTAGTGGATTAACACCATACACACATTCAAATGGACTGATTTTAGTAGCCGAATGCATGGTTCGATTATAAGCAAATTCCACATGAGGTAAGGCTTCTTCCCAAAGTTTCAAATTCTTCCTAATAATGGCTCTTAGGACAGTAGCAAGGGTTCTATTAGTCACCTCAGTTTGGCCATCAGTTTGGGGGTGGCTAGAAGTAGAGAATAGCAATCTAGTTCCCAATTTATTCCATAAAGTACGCCAAAAATGACTTAAGAATTTCACATCCCTATCACTAACAATGGTTTTAGGCACGCCATGCAACCTAACTACTTCTCTAAAGAATAGGTTAGCAACATTGGTAGCATCATCAGTTTTGTGGCATGCAATGAAATGAGCCATTTTAGAGAATCTATCAACCACTACAAAGATTGAATCCCTCCCCTTCTTAGTTCTAGGCAACCCAACTATAAAATCCATAGAAATGTCTTCCCACGGGGCTGAGGGTATCGGCAGTGGTGTATAAAGGCCATGGGGCATAAGCTTAGCTTTGGCTTTAATGCAATCTATGCATCTCTTAAGGCAATGTTCTACATCCCTAAGCATATGTGGCCAATAAAAGTGTGATTTCAGTGTATTATATGTCTTATCCCGTCCAAAATGTCCCATTAAACCACCACTATGGGCTTCACTAACAAGTAGTAATCTTAATGAACATCTAGGAATACACACTTGATCTTTTCGAAATAAGAATCCATCATGAATATAGAAGCCATCGAAAGGACCTGATTCTAAGCATTTCCGAAAAGTGTTACCAAAATCCAAATCAGATTCATACAATTCCTTTATGTAAACAAAGCCTAAGACTCTAGAATCCAAAGTGGTTAAAAGAACATGTCTTCTAGATAATGCATCAGCAACCACATTGTCTTTGCCTTTCTTATACTTAATCACATAAGGAAATGTTTCAATGAATTCCATCCATCTACCATGTCTCCTATCAAGTTTATCTTGGCTTTTAAAGTGTTTCAATGATTCATGATCAGTTCTAAGAATAAACTCGCTAGGCCATAGATAGTGAGACCATGTCTTAAGTACTCTAAACAAAGCGTATAATTCCTTATCATAGGTAGAGTAATTAAGACAAGCACCTTTCAACTTCTCAGAAAAGAAAGCAATAGGCTTACCTCCCTGCATAAGGACTCCACCAATTCCAACTCCGCTAGCATCACACTCTACCTCAAAAGGCTGAGTAAAGTCCGGCAAACCTAATAGAGGTGCGTGGGTGAGCTTGTCCTTAAGTGTGTTGAATGCTTCCTCCTGAGCTGCTCCCCATGTGAACTCACTTTTCTTCTTTGTAAGCTCGGTCAGTGGGGCTGAGATTGTGCTAAAGTCTCGCACAAATCGTCGGTAGAAGCTAGCAAGTCCTTGGAAGCTGCGTACATGTCCTATGTTAGTGGGTGTCGGCCATTCTTGTATTGCCTTGATCTTTGATTCATCAACACGCAGTCCATTAGAGCTCACTACAAATCCAAGAAAAGACACTTGTTCATTACATAATTCACACTTCTTTAAATTAGCATACAAGCGTTCAATTCTCAGCGTTCTAAGCACTTCTCTAAGATGCGATTCATGTTCATTAGAAGATTTGCTATAAATCAGAATATCATCAAAGTAAACAACAACAAATTTTCCAATGAAATCTCGAAGCACATGATTCATTAAGCGCATAAAAGTACTAGGAGCATTAGTTAAGCCAAAAGGCATAACCAACCACTCATATAAGCCTAGCTTAGTCTTAAAGGCTGTTTTCCATTCATCACCTTCTTTCATTCTAATTTGATGATAGCCACTTCTAAGATCAATTTTAGAGAATATAGAAGCTCCATGTAACTCATCTAGCATATCATCTAATCTAGGAATAGGGTGACGATATTTAATAGTAATGTTGTTAATAGCCCTACAATCTACGCACATTCTCCATGAACCATCTTCCTTAGGGACTAATAACACAGGCACAGCACTAGGACTTAAGCTTATTCGAATATAACCCTTATCCAACAGTTCCTGGACTTGGGTTTGGACCTCTTGGGTCTCAGTGGGATTCATACGATACGCAGGCCTATTAGGTAATGCAACCCCCGGAATAAGATCAATTTGATGCTCAATTCCACGAATAGGGGGTAGACCTGGTGGTATGTCATCGGGAAACACATCCTTAAACTCCTCAAGAAGAGCGAGAATGTTCAATGGAAGAGAAGCTTTAAGCTCTTCACTTAACATACTCAAGCTCTTGCAAAGGCGCAAAAGAACAGTTCCACCATCAGCAAAGTCGTCCATGAATGTGCTTTTGGAAGCCAAGAACACACTCTTAGATCGAGTTTGAGGATCCACTTGGCTCGACTGAGCCTCCTGATCTAACTCACCTTTACTTACCTTCCGCTTCTCAATCTCATCAGCTACTTGTGTAGGCGTCATAGGTTTGAGAATGACATTCTTTCCCTGAAAAGTAAAGGTATAGCGATTAGTAAACCCATCATGAATAACCTTGCGATCAGATTGCCAAGGACGGCCTAATAGAATATGACAAGCTTGCATAGGCACAATATCACATAAAACATCATCTTCATAATGTCCTAGTTTAATATGCACTTTAACTTGTCTATGAACTTTTAATAAGCCACAATCATTCATCCAATGCAATTTGTAAGGTCTAGGGTGTTGGACAGTAGGTAAATGCAATTTGTCAACCATTTCTTGACTAGCTAAATTACAGCAACTACCTCCATCAATGATCACATTTACAACCTTTCCTTTAACTAGACAACGAGTATGAAATAAGTTTTCTCTTTGATTATCTTCACATGGTGTAGGAACAACACTTAAGACTCTTCTAACAATCAAAGATTCTCCATGTTCATATTCAACCTCATTATCATCATTTTCATAGCAAACAAGGTTTAGGTTCTGATCATTATCATTATTAGCATTCTCATCATGTTCATCACAAGAGTTTTCAGATTCATATTCTCCAAATTGATTAACCATGAGAGTTTTCTTATTAGGGCAATCCTTCATATAATGTCCTCTACCTTGGCATTTAAAGCATACAATATCTCTAGAACGAGTGGTAGAAGGGTTAGGATTACTCCCTTTGGGACCAGTAGATGTCCCAGACGATTCTCGTCCATTCCATGGGCCTTTACCCTTGTCGAGGGGCTGTTGGGGCTGTCGACCTTCACTCCTCCATTGGGGCTGCTGAGCTCGCTCCCTAGAGCCCATCTCCGAGCGCCCTTGGGGCTGTTGGGGCCGAGATTGGCGCCACCCTTGTTGCTGGCCACTCGACACCCTATTGCCTTGGCTTTTGTAGCGTTGTCCCTTTTCTACTTTCATAGCTAGATGTAAAAGTTCAGTAGGAGTAGTATAGGGAAAATAATCAATTTCATGAGCTAAAGCAGGATGTAAGATTCGAAGATATCTAACATTAGTTTTCTCATGAGTTTCGACTATATTAGCTCTAGCCATGGCTTCTTGCATAACATTAAATGTTTCCTCAACAGTTTTACTACCTTGTTTAAGGTTTTCTAATCTGTTTAATAGCTCTCTATCATAATGTTGAGGTACAAATCTATTTCTCATGACCACTTTCAATTGTTCCCAAGAAGCAATAGGTGCATCAAGGGATCTTCTTCTTTCCTTAACAAGATTATCCCACCAGATTAATGCAAAACCTTGAAACTCTAGGGAAGCTAGTTGTACTTTCTTAGGTTCTGAGAAATTATGACAATTCCAGATTTGCTCCATTTTAATTTCCCAATCAATATAAGCATCTGGATCAGTTTTACCATCAAAAGGAGGAATCTTTACCTTAACCTTACCCATACCGTCGTCGTCATTGAACCTAGGTGGTCGGTTCGGATTTCCCCTTTGATTCCGTCTCGGGCGTCGCTCCCAATACTCCTCTTCTTGGAAGTCGTCATCTTGCTCCGAGTAATAGAATTGCTCTTGATAGCCACGTCCTCTTCCCCTTCCCTGTCCTTGACCTTGCACATTAACAAACCCATTATTCCGATCATTTCTCCCACCTTGTGGAGAGTTGTTTTCATTGAATAAAGGATTATCTAAATTAACATTGACATGAGGATTAGGATTAGGAATAGGGTTAGGATTAACGACCTCTCTTTCGTCATTAGGTATCTCAACTCGCTCTTGCTGACCTATGGTGTTCGAACCACTAGGCCTAGAGCTCTCTAATGCAGCCACCCTTGCTGTTAGCGCAGCCAATGATTCAGGAACACCCGTTGTGTTGTTCATGATAGTCGCCATGTTGTTCATCATGGTCTGAAATTGCTCGGGCGTCACTGTTGCACTTGAGTTAGTGGCATTGTTACCACCATTGTTTCCCTGATTAGTAGACATTATAACAAAGACCAAAGAAACAAGGAACTAAGTTAAAGGTTAGTAAAACTTATAAACAGCTCACAATTGTGTTTCGCTCACACTCCCTCTCTGATTGATATATCACGCTTGCTAGGGCAATCCGCTTTGGGCAAATCAACTACCAAGCAAAAACTAAGCAATCAAAGTATGTAGTGAATGAAACAAACAGCAAAGTACTCGATAAAGGAGAAAGAGCACTCGACAGCAGCAGTAAGCGATTCAAGCAAACAGATGGGTAATTTGCAAGGAATCAACTCGACACAACAAGGAGATCACTCGGCAGGGGCTGAGATCACTCGACACACACAAGAGAGAACTCGGCAGGGGCTGAGATCACTCGACTCAATCAAAGCAAGCACACAACAGCACTCGATCAAGGTGAGAAAGAGTACTCAACACAAAGAGAAAATAAGAAAGCAAAAGAAAACTTAGAAATTTACCTCTTTTGATTGAAAACCTTAAGTTATGATGTTGTAGTTGCAAGGTAGGGTTTCAATTTTGTGGAGGTGTATGTGTTTAGGGATAGGTATGTTGATTAGGGCTGAGAAGGGGGTTCACCAATGATGTCCTTGGGAGCTTTCTTGCACTAGATCAACAACTAACAAACACTTTCTCTCTCTTTTGAATTTTCGGACCTTAATTTACTGTTTTTTTTTTTTTTTTTTTTTTTTTTTTTTTTTTTTAAATGTGAAACTAATGCAAGAAAAGACTCAAATTAATGTATAGGACTCGAAAATCTGGTATAGATGGTGATAAAAGATGAAAATTCAGCCCTAATGTAAAGATATAGATAGAATGGCTAATTTAGGTAATAGGATCTATCTTGTGCCTTTTTAGATAGTTGATAGATATAATGGAAATTAATATCCAACAACTTAAAATTTCTGATTTTTGATAGGCAATAGATAAATGGAATTAGATAAAAGATAATTCAAAATTCCAAAGATAGAATAGATAAACAAAAGGATAGAAAAGATAGAACAAACTAGGGTTTCTTGTGTTTATGTGATGTCGACCAAGCTGTGACTATGGGGACAAGGGTAATGCCGCCGGCTTAGGTGCTGCACAAGGGAAATTGCGCACCACTTTGGTCGACTCCACGGTCTCGGCTAGGCTTTGTGTTTAGGCTATGCAACCACAAACAATCACAAACTCAAGATTAGTGCAATAATCAAATAAAGAAACAAGAAGTAAAAGACCAAACAAGAAAAGGACTCTTTTTTGTGGTTTTTGTGTTTAGAAAAGAAAAAGACTCAATCTTGATGTCGGAAACCAAAGCTCTGATACCAATTTGATACGGGGTTAGCCGTAGGTTGGTCCGATCTTCGACAACAAGCGAGAATAATCAAGAACTAATAAAGAAACTCAAGAACTTAATCAAGAACGATCAAGAACTCAAAGAACGCAGCAAGAAATAACAAGAAAGATGCAAGATTTATGCAAGACTCAACAAGAAAGCAAAGAAACGCAGCAAGACTCTCAAGAATCGATCAAGATAGGACAAGATCGACCAAGAAACACCAAGAACAGAGGCTGTCCTCAATGTCGGCTCAAAGAAGTTGAACAAGACTCGATAAAGACTCGAAATTGCAACAAAGAATGAAAAGACACGACCGATAGGGACTGAGTCGATCTATGCAGAACAAGATAAAGACCCCAGGCCTCCTCAGAGGGTAGGAACCAATACCAATGACTACACAACCCGCCTCTACAACCCTACACAATCAAGCGGACAACTTGAAGGCACAAGGAGGGGGCTTGTGGATACTAGATTCACCAAGTCTTGCGAAGTTGATGAACGGCAAAGCAAACCAAGCTGAGATTATCAATCAATTCGAGATCACGGAGAGCACAGCTCAATCCGGCCTGATCTCTCTCTCTAAAGTGTTTCACACGTTTTAGAAGAATAACTTGTATTATGAATGTTCCAATCGAATTACAAAGCTGAATCGAAAATATATAGAGAACTAAGGCCTGTTGGCCGGCCTAACTAGATAGAAATAGATAGATCTACTTTCTAATGGGCTTAATAAACTTAAAAACATAAATAAATAAGGTCTCTAAAAATAATAACTTAGAAAAGCCCAATTCAGCCCAATAATGTGCTTAAGCTGAAAATAAGCTTCAATACTTAAAGAAATTCGGCCCAAGCTTTAACTAAGGTGGCTCGGCCTCCATTTGCACTCCAATGCACATGTATGTCTTCAATGTAGGCTCGGGGAGTTGAACCTTGCTCGAGAACAAAGCATGACCCACAAAGTTGAATGAGTCTCTTTGAAGCTTCTTAGCTCTAGCTCGAGTCATTGGCCCTTCTCCAAGTATGATGGGTGTGTCTGGCGTTGTAGAAGATGGTCCCGCATCATGCGCTCTTGTATATTATGTAACTTATGTGGGATTTGAACTCACATCTTTGTGCAAACGCACATTTCTCTACCAATTGAGCTAATAGGTTAAATTATGATTTTCATGCTAAAATAGAAGAACCTAATCGACCTAAAGCATATTGCGATAAAATTCTAAAATCCAATTAGCTAATGATTCACAAACAATTTGAAAATGCTATGAACATGAAATTAGCTCTAAATCAACCCAACAACACAACCATATCATCAATTTCAATCAATTTGGTTGTTGGCAAAAAAACATCAAATTCTAAAGCATATCGCAATAAAATTCTAAAGTCCAATTAGATCATGATCCATAATCAATTTGACAATGCTATGAACATGAAATTAGCTCCAAATCAACCCAACAACACAACCATATCGTCAATTTCAGTAAATTTGGCTTTTGGCAAAAAAAAACCAAATTTTAAAGCATATCGCAATAAAATTCTAAAATTCGATTAGCTCATGATCCATAAATAATTTGACAATTCTATGAACATGAAATTAGCTCAAAATCAACTGAACAACACAACCATATGATCAATTTCAATCAATTTGGTTTTTGACAAAAAAAACCCCAAATTCTGCTCATAAATCAAACCCTGGGTTTTTAATCTCAATCTAAATCATTAAAATAATCTAAATAATTGTAATAAACAAGTTTAGCGTTAGAAATCATACCAAGTCCGAGTTGAAACAAAAAGAATATCGGGTTTTCGAAGGTATAACGAGCCAATCAAGGCTGAACAACGGTTTTGGGACAAACGGGCTATATTGGGGTGCTGATGGGCACGAGGGGTAGTTCAGGGCTTGCTGGGTGCGGGTGAGGATGGGGGTTTGAGGGTGGTGTGGTTGGTGGGTCAAAGGTGGCTCGACGGGCTATGGAAGGGTGAAGATGTCGAAAAGTGAGTCGGGGAAGAAACGACTCAGTTGTGCTGCAGGGCTCGAACCAAGCTGGTGCTGGGCTCTGGAGGTGGGCACAGAGGTGGGCTCGAGTTCGGCTAGAGGTTGTTGGCCGGAGGTGGCTCGAGGTGGGTGTGGGAGGCCGGGCCAAACAATTTCATCCCAAATAGTTGAAAGTCTTAAAAAAACGAACGAGCCCGACCCCATTTCACTGAAAACCCGAATAAGTCCAACCCCTAGACAGAAACCCAACCTGTTTGAGATTCATTTTGACTGAATCCGACCCGGCTCAATCTGAACAAGTCTGACACAGAAATTTTACCCAATTTGACCCAACTCATCAATGACCTGACCCGAACCTAACCAGATCATCCGAATTGTCAGCTCTAGAGAGGACACCTGAATTTATTATAATAAAAAATATTAGTTGTACAATTTTTGTACAAAAATTAAACACATACACTTACAAACAAGGTCGTGCGAATAAATTTTGGGGCCATGTACAAATAAAAAAAAATACAAATTATATTAGTGAAATTAACTTAAAAAGCCAAAAATTATTTTCTACTCTTATTGAAATGAAAATAATAATAATATTTCTCAAAAAATAACAAAAAATGAAAAAACACACAAAACTACACCTATAGAACAAAAGACATTTACATAGAATTATTAACCCTACCATCCACCATGGAAAAAAGGAGTAAGGAGAGATAAACACCCTTTCGACACGCCGAAAAACCCTAGATTCCTAAAATTCAGAAAATATGTCCACCAAACCCATGATTTGTTCACAACAAAGCAAATATTTCCCATTTCTCCTGCAATCTTTGCTAATGTGCTTCAATTTGAGGTATTTGTGGGATTCATTGCAAGTTCGTGTCATGTCTAGGCGATTCGGGGGATTGCCATCTTACAAAATCAAGATGAAGGATTTGAGCATCTACAATTAGTGCAACCACGTTTCATTTTGAGGCACTTGTTAGCCTCATTGTAGATTTGATCATTGTCCCTAAAATTATGGCGTGTGATGTCGGACTACAACAATATGAAGAATAGGGGTTAATGTTCATTCGGTATGATGGGTGAAATGATTTTTCTAAGTGATGGTGGTGTTGGGATCTTGAAGACCCCCACCCCACCCCACCCCTCCCCCTTAGTCGATGATAGCATACATTTAGGTAGGCATAATAGGTTGCATTTAGCTTAGTTAAGAAGCATTTCATGGATGGATTAAGCACGATTTTCATATTAGTTCTCTATTTTGTCGGAGTCAGAATCTACACGCTTTTATTAATTATTTCAAGTAATGGTAGATCCGAGGAGGAGACATGAGTTGTTAACGCATTGGATGAGAATTTCTAGTTGATCGAAGAAGCTTACATGAAGATCTCAAGAGGTCCTGAGAAGAAGAAGCGAGCCTAAACGAAGAACAAGTCTGCAGAAATTGTCGCTAGACATGCTGAACTTGTTTTGCAGTTTCTGGATGCCTCGGTTGTCCGATTGACTATTATGACCATGCATTGAAAAGCTCTTTCATAGATCTACAACTTTCCTGTTGAGAAGAAGAGCAAATTCGAGACGGATTTTCCGGGAAAGACCGATGCAGCGGCTGCAGCATGTATGACGCGGCCGCCGCCAGTACCGTCGCAGCGGGAGAAGGAAAATTGCATATGTTGCGCCCGCAGCATCTGGGTGTCAGCGCTGTGCACTGCGTTTTAAATAATAAAAACCCTAGATCTTATTTATTGTTTCATGGCCGACTTGGGATCATATATAAGGCCAAATTTAGTTATTTTTCCAGCACTACTATTCTATTCTTTCATCAGACACTTTAGAGATTTTGAGCGATGTCTTCCATGAGGAACTAAACTCATCTATTCTGCATGCAATTTGAAGCTTTATTCGGATTGATTGTGAGTTTCTAATTCTCGTTCCTTGTTTCCTATATTTGAATGCTTCAACTACTTTATGCTTGATTGTTTATTGTTTTGTTCTATCTTTTCTGGCCAACTTGTTAGATCAATTCAATCGCTAAGGTTTTGTGGATTCCTGGTTGTGAACCTTAACCTAAGTGGCAAACTTGTTCCTGTAAGGCTGGTTGAACTAATTGAATGAGTAGGAAGTTGAATGTGTTGTTAAATCCCTCTTTAGGGACTGCAAATACCTTGGCTAATCTCTGAACTTAAAGCTATCAATTGGGTTAAATCCTTCTTTAGGGATTGTTCGATTGATAAGGGTTGCTAGGACTGGTTGGACTAGTAACTATATTAGGTCGGGACAAGGGCATTCATAGGAAACTTAATAGGACGAGAAGAAGTTACAAGGATCGCTTCAATCCAATAAAGTGAAAAATTGTAGGTAGAATTGCTTCTCCTAATAGTCTAAAAAACCAAATTCGTTTGTTTTGCTTTCTTTACTTTGCTTTGATAAAAGGGGAAACTTTCACACACAAAAACCCCCAAAATTGGTTACTTTGATTGACACCTGAATTACACTTGAATTATAACTTTCCCTCTCGATCGACCTCTTGCTTATTGCTACATCAGTTATAGGTTTGAGTTTACTTTGACGGATCAATTGAAATCATCCACTATAAAGACAAAGAGACATCACTATCATCAATACCTTTATTTGCTATCGAGAAAACAACAACGAATTCATAGTTAAGATGCAATTCCTAACATGGTAATCAGGCATTGAAAGGAACACAAATATAATAATTAAGCACAAGATGAAATCTAAGAATATGAATAACCAAACAGGATCAAATCCTCACAATCCAAACAACCATGTCTTCGAATCACGGGTGAAACTATGAGTTTAGTAACTCATAGGGCAATTCTCTCTCTCTCTCTCTCTCTCTCTCTCTCTCTCTATTTGTGTTCATAGTCCCACTTCTCCAACCACCCCCATCTGAATAGAACTGAAAATAACTTAATAATGCCTCAAACAAGTCGGTTAAAGTATGATTGAAGTCCTCAAAACATGCCATGTGAGAATGTTTGGCCTTATTTGAATTCTTTTGCTCAATTGTGTGAATTACTCTCCTAGTGTCGCTACCTCTTGGCATTGACTGCAGTATCTATTTTTAAGGACCGATGCACATGTTTCATTGCTTGCGGAGTTTATGTTATATTTTGAGTCTTTTGTTTGAATTGGTGCATATTTAGTGAATAAGGTGGCAATGGTTTATACACTTAGTAACCGGAGTTTATGTTTGAACTATCCACTGGGAAAGAAGCTTGAATCATTGAGTAACCAGGTTCATTCATGACACCCATGTTTGCAACTTGCGCCAAAAGATGTTCAAGTGAACTTCATATTAATAGGTTGAGGTGTTGATAGACCGGGGTCATTCATGATACCCATGTTTGTGCTTCGCGTAAGGAAAGTACCAAGACAAGAAAAAGAAAAAAGAAAAAAAAAAGAAAACAAAACAAAAGAAAAAAAAAAGAGTGTCGCATTTTATCTTCTTTATTGTGTCCCGTAAGTAATGACATTTCGGTAGAGAATTGGTGATATGGTGGTCAATGTCTATGAGCTTAGTGCATGATTGGTTTGAGTTGAGAGTTGTATCTTAAAGCCTAAACACATGAGTGAAACACATATTTCTAGTGAGGTTGGATAATGTCTACTTCTAAGCTTTAATCACTGAAATACATGCTATAAAGTTTGTTTGCTTGGTTTATGTTTTCACCTGCTATGATGTTTCTTTTTTATGAGGTTGAAACTTGAAGGGATTTCCTGTGGGATGCGTTGATTCATGTTGATTCTATCATTGCTTGAGGACAAGAAAAAGTTAAGTGTGGGGGAGTTTGATAGCATGCATTTTAGGTAGGCATAATAGGTTGCATTTAGCTTAGTTAAGAAGCATTTCATGGATGGATTAAGCACGATTTGCATATTAGTTCTCTATGTTGTCGGAGTCGGAATCTACACGCTTTTATTGATTATTTCAGGTAATGGTAGATCCGAGGAGGAGACATGAGTTGTTAACGCATTGGATGAGAATGTCTAGTTGATCGAAGAAGCTTACATGAAGATCTCAAGAGGTCCTGAGAAGAAGAAGCGAGCCTAAACGAAGAACAAGTCTGCAGAAGTTGTCGCCAGACATGCTGAACTTGTTTTGCAGTTTCTAGAGGCCTCAGTTGTCCGATTAACTATTATGACCATGCGTTGGAAAGGTCTTTCAGAGATCTACAACTTTCCTGTTGGGAAGAAGAGCAAATTAGAGACGGATTTTCCAGGAAAGACCGATGCAGCGGCCGCAGCATGTATGCCGCGGCCGCCGCCAGTACCGTCGCAGCGGGAGAAGGAAAATTGCATATGATGCGCCCGCAGCATCTGGGCGTCAGCACTGTGCGCTGCGTTTTAAATAAAAAAAACCCTAGATCTTATTTATTGTTTCATGGCCGACTTGGGATCATATATAAGGCCAAATTTAGTTATTTTTCCAGCACTACTATTCTATTCTTTCATCAGGCACTTTAGAGATTTTGAGGGATGTCTTCCATGAGGAACTAAACTCGTCTATTTTGCCTGAAATTTAAAGCTTTATTCGGATTGATTGTGAGTTTCTAGTTCTCGTTCCTTGTTTCCTATATTTGAATGCTTCAACTTCTTTATGCTTGATTGTTTATTGTTTTGTTCTATCTTGTTTGGCCAACTTGTTAGATCAATTAAATCGCTAAGGTTTTGTAGATTCCTGGTTGTAAACCTTAACCTAAGTGGCAAACTTGTTCCTTTAGGGATGGTTGAACTAATTGAATGAGTAGGAAGTTGAATGTGTTGTTAAATCCCTCTTTAAGGACTGCAAATACCTTGGCTAATCTCTAAACTTAAAGATATCAATTGGGTTAAATCCTTCTTTAGGGATTGTTCGATTGATAAGGGTTGCTAGGACTGGTTGGAATAGTAACTATATTAGGTCGAGACAAGGGCATTCATAGGAAACTTAATAGGACGAGAAGAAGTTACAAGGATCGCTTCAATCCAATAAAGTGAAAAATTGTAGGTAGAATTGTTTCTCCTAATTGTCTAAAAACCAAATTCGTTTGTTTTGCTTTGTTTACTTTGCTTTGATAAAAAGGCGAAACTTTCACACACAAAAACCCCCAAAACTGGTTACTTTGATTGACACCTGAATTGCACTTGAGTTATATCTTTCCCTGTGGATCGACCTCTTGCTTATTGCTATACTAGTTATAGGTTTGAGTTTACTTTGACGGATCAATTGAAATCATCCACTATATAGACAAAGAGACATCACTATCATCAATACCTTTGTTTGATATCGAGAAAACAACAACGAATTCATAGTTAAGATGCAATTCCTAACATGGTAATCAGGCATAGAAAGGAACACAAATATAATAATTAAGCACAAGATGAAATCTAAGAATATGAATAACCAAACAGAATCAAATCCTCACAATCCAAACAACCATGTCTTCGAATCACGGGTGAAACTATGAGTTTAGCAACTCATAGGGCAATTCTCTCTCTCTCTCTCTCTAATTGTGTTAATAGTCTCACTTCTCCAACCACCCCCATCTGAATAGAACTGAAAATAACTTAATAATGCCTCAAACAAGTCGGCAAAACCCTAGTCAAAACTAAAATAAACTAATAGGAAATAATGTTTTCGGATCCAAAACCGCGTATCTAGAAAACAAGCCAACGGCGGGCGCTGTGCAAAAGGCGGCGTGCGCCGCCTATGCAGTGTCCGATGTTCCTCAATTGTCTTAAGTAAATTCCAATGTTGTGCTTCCTTGCTCCTCTTAGCTCCTTCTTAGCTTCCATATGCTCCAAAACATGCTTCTTAAGCTCTTCCCAAAGTCCATCCAAGGTCGAAATGTAATTTTGCAGAATAAACACTAAAAATGCATAGATTCCGAACTCGAATACTTCACAAGAAATATATGAAACTAGAATAAAACAATGGCATAACCACTACCTAATTGCAATAAGAAATACATATAATGCCTACATGAAATATGCATTATCAAATCCCCCCACACTTAACTCTTGCTTGTCCTTAAACAACCGTAAAGCAAAACATCATCCACGCATGCCACGGGAAATCTTTCATAACATTACTCATCAAAAGAAACATCATCAATAGTGCAAATATAACCAAACATATAAACGTCATAACATGTATATATGAGATCAAGTTGCTTGCATGCTCAAAAATCAACCTTCCTAAGGATAAAATGTGTATCTCTTACTCTCATGTGTTTAGGATTTAAGTACACACTCACCTCAATTCCATATACAAGCATCAACTTAAATATTGACATTTATATCACAAAATCTTCACCGGATACCATTCGGGGGGTTGTAATAGGGCTTGGTAGAAACATAAGGGACTTTCGCTCAATGGAAACCTTCATAGAAGATTCCATTCGGGGGGTTGTAATAGGGCTTGGTAGAAACATAAGGGAAATGAATTGTATTTGGTCATGTGGTGCAATAAATTCTGGGAAAACAAGATTCCAAAACTCTCAACATTACACAAACCAACTCAATAATATCAAACTCACAAATGCACAACATCTCTCAATATCATCAAAATAACTCCAAAAATCATCTCATAAAGTACTCATCATCTCAAATCTCCAATCTCATCATCTCACATATCATGCAATCTCAACACCCAACCAATAAGACTCATAACCAAAATAAATCCAATTCTTCCTCATTATGCAAAAATAAAATAAATAGCTCTTTTTTTCTTCTTTTTTTTCTTTTTATTCTTTCTTTTTTTTTTTCGGAATTTTTTTTTAACTTGAGCACATAACATTACATCTTCTCAAAACCATAAACCATAACATCACACTTTAGCTTCATTCTCCTTAATCTCCAAAATAGATTCCATAACCCACTCAAAATCTCAATTCCCCCAAAATAAGGGTAAGGCTCATCATAGGCTAGGAATAATAATTTTGTGGAGCTATCAATAAAAAGGATGAAGGCTCAAATTGGCTTCAAAGCAAGATATAACATAAGGTATACATGTATAAATATGTGGCTAAAAAGTTGCCTCTATCATTTGAACTTATCAAGCAATGAACATGTATGTAATCGGTCTTGAAAATAGATAACCATGACAATATTCAATGATAAATGTATAGGAAGAGTAAATTACACAAGAAAAGCAAAATGAATAAAAATGTATCCCTTATAAGGCCAAAAATATCTCATTGGGACAAATTTTTGTTGAATTTCAAGCATACTCCCAAATTTAGATCATACATGCTCAATTACATATGCTTAATCATATTTCAAATAAAAACCAATTTTCAGGATAAGATCAAACCATTCCAGAATTCCATGGGATTATAAGATCATGCCGGTAAAAAGTCAAAATAGAACAAACTCAAATTAGATGGAAATCTTTGATAACACGTGCAATATGCAAAACAACAAAACAAGACTCACTTTTTTCATATTTTTCGACAATTTTCACTTCTTTTTTTTCATTTTTGACATTTTCTACAACATAAAAGAAATAACATAAAGGAAATAACAAAACTAAAATAAAAAACAGAAATTTAAACATGAACTAACTAACTAATTCACTTCATTTCTCTCTCCCCACTCCCCCCCCCCCCACCCACACACACACACACACACACTTACATGTTACATTGTCCTCAATGCATAGAAACACAAAAAGAGAACAATGAAAAATAAAAATAAAGGATTTGAAGGAAGCAAATGACTAACCTATTAATGTAAAGGCGGGGTCTGGGGTCCAGATCGCTGATTGATGTCCTGAAGGGCAATCAATATCGCGCTGTGAAGACTCGAGAGCTTCTCCGAAAGACTAGGGAGCTTGTCAGCAGTGCTCGACTCAAAATCAACAAATCGACGCTCAAGATCATCCAAAGTAAAACATATTGGCTCTACATCATCTTCAGCAACTTCTTCTCTTACTACGACCTCAACTTCTGTAATCTCAGCAGACTCATGATTAATAGCCTTATCATCCGTGGCCTCATCAGCAACAAAAGGCCATCGTCTCTCTAAACTATGCTCATTCAGATCTAATGGAAGTTGATGGTGATAGAGACTAAAATCTGACATCCTCAGGCAATATGATAATTCCGCAGGTAGATAATTGTGATGCTCCTCTCCTGGTCCTGACTTCCATTTGAAATACCATGTTTCATCTAGATGCTGGGCCCACTCAGTCATGCCCCACCATTCCATGCTGGCAAGATTGTAAACTTTCTTTCCATCGAGAGACGGCAAATCATCAAGAAAGACACCCACTCGATGAGCAATCAGTGATATCAAACCTCTGAAGATAATAAGGCGTTCATGCCTCACATGAGTAGCTCTAACCACCTCCATAAAGTTTCCCAAAAATAGCCGAACCCAGTCAGGGATGTGAACCCCTCCCGGAGTCAAGCAACAAATATAGCTTTGGGGTCTCATAGTAACAATGTAGTAATTCTCCACACCCGATAAAGAGTTACAAAGTACCAAATAGCACAACTCAACGCAGGATGAATAATCTTAGATGCACAGTGTTGTCGGCTCAAATCAAAGAACTGACATGTAGCCTCCTTCCACATATCAAGAGGATTTGGAGCACCCAACTTGTCCCTAAATATGGGATCAATAGGCATTTAGTAACACTAAAAGCTTAGATCCTTAGGTATCATGAACTTCTGATTCCTCGACTGAAAACAAATCTCCATATCAGAACGATAATCTAGGGTAGCCAATAACTCTCTCACTAATACCGGATAGTTATAATCAGATACATCCGAGAAATCACTCAATCCCCCCTCTCTCAGGAGTCGATGGACCTCCTCAAATATTCCCAATTTCTTCAACGTCAGGGAATGAAAGAATATGGTGGATTCATACTGCCTCTTTTCAAGCTTGAGCCAACGATCCTCTTCTTCCCAAGATAGCAAATGGGGCTTCTTCATAACAGGAGCAGCAGACATGATGCAACTCGAGGGCAACCCAAAGAAAAACCACAAAAATGACCAAAAGACAGGTTCGCTATAGGGACGGCGGGCGCCGTGTCTGGGCGGCGGGCGCCGTGTATGCAGAACTACGAATCTGAGTGAAAACGTTGGAAACCCGACGTCCACACTCCTCCAAACTTGAAACTTTCATGAACAACTTGGTTTCAAAGGGTTCTTTGACGATAGGAAGGGGAATGGTAGGGGAAAAGTTGAATTTTGTGGATGTAGGGTAATAGTGGAAAGTGTTTTGGTGGGTTGAATCGATTGAAGTGCAAGACTTTAGGTATTTGGAATGGATTCAAGTAGGCTTTTAGGTTTTGTAGAATCCTTGAGCGAGCTTGGTTGATTCAAAATAGGGAGCAACAATATATGGTGAGTTGGAAGGAGTATCTATCAAAAAGAAAAAAATAGAAAATATTAGAACAAGATATAATAGAAATAGAAAAGATAGAACCTATAATCCGAAGAAATAAGGAAACTAACCCTAAAAAGAAAAATGTAATCCTAAGATAAATAGAAAGTAATATAATCCTAGAACAAAATAAGAAGGAAATAAATCTAATCCTATTAAGGTATAAAATAAATAAAACTAACTAAAACGACAATACACTACAAAAAAAAAAACAAATTAGCAACGACAATTTACCGTGGCAAAAATTGGATTTGCTGTGGCCAAAGAGGGCTAGCAACGACCATAGCGACGGCAACGCAGGCGTAACCAAACCTGCGGTGGCAAAAAATTTATAGCAACGGCGATAGCCGTGGCTAGATGTTAGCCACGGCAAAGCGACGGTATAATGCCGTTGCTAATTTTTTTCTTGGAAATTAAAAAAAAAAACTTCTTTTTAGCCCGGGTTCTTGAGGCCCGGGCTAAAAAGTCTTATATTTAAAAAAAAAAATATAAAACACAGATGATTTCAGGCTCGAGCTAAAAATCCCTCCGGATTATTTCTAAAACCAAATATACAAATTTACATATCCACAATTATACTACAAATCTACATATAAAACTAAATATCCACAAGTTGGGCACTTGGGCATACTCCCAACAGTAAAAGCTCACAAAAGTGGAAGATACAAATACTTACAGCAAGAGATTTATTCGAGAAGAAGAAAAATGACTTCAGAATATACATATCTTCTTCATTTAGTACTACCTGAGAGTGCATTCCACTGCCCATGGCATTTATTAACTGAAATACACGAGTTGAAAGTTCTGCATCTATTGTTTGTTGCAACTCCACACTGCCCGGAGCAACAAGTATAGAGAGGAAAGCAAAATCCATGGTAACGATGTGTACTAGATGCAGCCTGCAGGCAAAAGAATTGAATTAGATTACTTGAAGACAAGAGTGTGCATACACAATGTGTATAGAGAGGAAAGCAAAATCAGAGTAGCTAAGCTCCACATGATCTTGAGCCTTGAAATCATCAAGGTGAATATCATGAACATATTTATTAGGCCTTTGAATCAATAAAAGCAACACATACTGTCAAATTCAAACTACAAGCAGGATTGTTTCGAATATCCTTGTATGCGGTATGCCTAATGCCTGAACTTGCTGCTAAATGCTCTCTCCTAAAACTGATAATGTTCAAGGACAAAAGTAGTCAATGTAACTCATAAGTTGTCTATGCAGCACATCAATACATATTTCAAGGCTTTAAAGGCCAATGGCAATCCACCTACCAACAAGGATTACCAACCCAACCCCGAGGGTAGGGTCAAGTCCCCTAGATAGTTAAGTCTGTTCAACAACACCATACAATTCCTAAAAATCAAGTTTAAATATCATAATAGCAGTAGCCTCTCACGTGTCCCCTGGATCAAGATTGAGATGAAAGATAACAAACCAAAGTATAATTGACAAGATACTCAGCAATAAAAAGTATAAAAAAAGAAAGGCAGAAGCACAAGGTCTCAGTTATTGATGGCAAGCACTCTGTCATCTATCAAGATCAGGAAAGAACATTAAGTAGAGTCATTGGTTGCCCAGCAGGAGGGCTAGGCAAATACAATGCTGAGCTTAGTTTCATGGGAACTACATAAACAGGAGTCCTACAAATTTAGAACCAGTTCCATCTACACATGAGAGAACTACATAAACAGTCCAACAAATTTTGCCAACTTTGAAAATCAAGTTGTCAATGCAGCAACAAGACGGAACAATGGTGGTACTAAAGAGTTAAAGATTGCTAAATCAATAAGAAAAGGTAGAAACAAATTCATATATGAAGAAGTCGAAAACTTAGCAGTGCGTATATCAAGATTTCTAAGTTATTAATTGCATAATCTTCTAAAACACAAAAAGGAAGGATTCAGTGCTTGAGATTAACTTTTAAAGAATGTAAAGCAGGTGACACCCTTAAGACTTTTAAGGATTAGGGTCTAACCTTGCTGGACTCATTGGTGCATAAGGATTCCATGCCATGCTCGATCAAGCCTAGGCGTCCTCATATCATCATCGGTTGGTGTTGTTGTAAACAACATTCGATGTAAAACCCATATAGGAAGAGAGTGTGAGAGGTATTAATCATCAATCATTCATCTTCGATGGGCATAGATACACAACAATTTAATAATTATTAACAAAATTATAAACCAAGTGATAAAATGGAAACTTAAAAGAAAACACAGTACACTAGCTTAGCAATTTAGAGTAAAAACACATGTTTGTAGAAAATTATTTATCCCAAACGTATGATATCAATTATCAACACTTCTTAGGGTAAGATATTATACTCATAGGTGTAGTCGAGCAAGTTGTTCGGCCAAACGATTCCACAACATACTGCCTTATATATGAAAAACAGTTCTTATGTGTTTGGGGAGACTCAAATGCCTGCATTACAGAGAATTAATAGTCAATTGAAGAAGGTCAGAGAGTTATAACTTAAGTGAACAAATGTAGGAGAAAGGTAATAGGACACATAATGCAGTTGATCGCTCTATTTTAAAATAAGATTTAGTAGAGTGTTAAGCAACATGAAGTAAACTTAAACTTCATAACATCATCCTTGATATCAATATTAGTGATCTAACTGCTTGTTATTACCAAGTGAGTTTGAAGAGAGAAGGATTTATCATTTATGAAGTTCATCATAGTAGAAAATAACAAATTAACATGTAAATCTTAGACAAAAGTAAAAAAGGAAGCTTGGTTCAATAGATCAATAGATGGTCCCAGAAGATACAATCCATGTATAAAAGAAAAGTCATCTCCTAAATCAAATGCTGGAAAGTGCAACTAGGCAAGATTAGTAAATATAGCAACTCTCTACTACATATAGCAACTACCAAACTAGTCATTTCAATTGAGGACTTATTTACCATACTGCAATCAAAATAATTTAGAAAAAATCGTCATCTTACCTTGGAACATACCACGTCAGATTCTAGCTATTTGGATGAACTAGAGGGAGTAGCTTGCAATCCACCTTGATTATGGGTTGATCAAAACAATCTTTTCTTCGCCTCATGATCACCATTATGAGATATAACTACCCAAGTTGGAGAAAAAGGAACCTTTTGCAAGGATGATAACGAGATTTTGCACACATAAACCTCTATTATCTTCCCCACATACTCTCCAAATAGGTTTTTGCACCCGGATGAACGTCTTTTATCTTCCACACACACGTCTAAAAGCATAATCAAAATACCTGAAGCAATAGTCATATTTCTTAAGAATCTCATGGAATAAGTGATATATAATACCTCACTTGAAAGCTAATGTGTATTTATTAAGAATCTCATGGGATAAGTGATATATAAAAGCATAATCAAATGAATGGAGTCTGAATATTACTAAATAAGAGCATACAAGGATAATTAAAATACCTCACTTGAAAGTTTGAAGCTCCTTGGCATGCTCCCAATGAGTTTTCAAAGGTGACAAAGAAGTATCACCAAGCTTCAAAACTATATATCTCAGGAGCTTCAAAAGGAAAGTATATAGGCACTAATTATTAATTTCTTGAGGCATACGGAAGCAATAGCCATATTTCTACCGAATTTGGTTAACCGACCTATCAAACCTACTTTTGCATATAAAAAATGAGAAGTCAATATTCGCTCTACAAAATTCTATGATATTATCTAAAGAAAAAATGTATAAAAATAATCCCACCTATTGATTATGGTCTAAAAATAATCCCAAGTGAAAAATGTGCATTTACAAACCAAACTAGTTGAAGTGTAATCCAAAAGTGAACCAATGGTTAAGTCTGTTAAAAAGTCTATCAGCAGTACATGCTCATCTCAGAAATTGATTGTATATATTCAATTAATTAATGAACTGAATTGAAGAATATTCCTTGAATCGGTAAATAAAGAGCGGCCATTCCGGGGTTCGAATCGGGGACCTATGACTATTATCCACAAGTCCTTTCCGGTGAGCCATTCCGGAATGGTAATTGAAGAATATTCCATCTCCATGGAAGTGCCTTTAATTTAACTTCCCCTCTTCTTCATTGCTCCGCTTCGAATATATGCAACCGACTTTGAAAAGGTCACCAAACTTAACTAAACCTTTGATTGCATGACCTCTCCAAGGAGAACCTAGATTTCTCCTGACTAACTACTCCATATCAAAAGAAAAGTGGAAATTTTGCACTGAAGAAGGGGAGAAAAAAAATCCTAATTCCACATCACAAACAGTAAATGAACCCTAAATTGACATTAGAAACCTACAAAATGTAAACCCTAACTCGGATATACAACTACAATAGAGGAGAAGAAACATTACCTTTTGAGGCTACATCGGTGATTGCTATTGGATTGGCTCCATCCTGGCACCGGCGAAAGCAAGAAGAAGGTGTCGGGTTCTTTGTATCGACGTAGAAAGGCAGCAAGCGACAGATCCAACTTTGGGTTCAAACTTGCGAGCGAGCGAGAGAGAGAGAGATTTGCAGATGAAGAGGAGAGGCGGGAGGAGGAAGGACCGATGGGAGAGAGATCTGGGTTCTCTTTGCAAGGGGGAGAGAAGTGGCGTAGAAAGGCTCAAAGGAAATGGGGGAGATCTAGAATTTGGATAGTTATTTTCTCCCGTACTATTTTTTAATACAAAAAAAATTAATAAAACCTTTGCCACGGGACCCGCTGTAGAAAATACACCATAACCCTTCATTTTTTGTAACGACATTGCCTAGCCGTTGCTAAAAATCCATGAGCCCTTCATTTCTTTCTACGGAAACGGTGTCGTGGCTTATGCTATGGAAAAATGGTAGCAATGGCAACGGCAAACTCATGCCGTTGCTACGTATGGTGGAAAATATGTTTTTTTTGTAGTGATAACCAAAAATAAAAAAGATAGAAACTTCCCTTCCAAGTTTACCAAAATTCGAACTCGTCAGGCAGACAGGAGGCGGTGGGCGCCATGTGACTGGCGGCGAGCGACATGTCCACAAAATGTGACTCCGCACTCCATATCAATCAACCTTGACCCAACACATGTTTTAACTTACCATAGCTTCCGAAATTCAGCGACACGGTTGATCATACTTTATTGAATTGAAAAACTAATTGCAAAATAGAAATAATACTACCTAATTACCTTGGGTTGCCTCCCAAGAAGCACCTTTGTTTCTTTTTTTTTTCTTTTTTTCTTTTTTTTTAAGCCAACCCCTCAGCACTAAGTCCGGGTAATGGGAGGTTTATGTAAATTCAATGAAAGAATGGGGGGTCCGAAGACCATACATCGTTAGGTCTTACTCTCGAAAGCAAGGACAAAGCCTAGGTTCTCAAGAGTGTTAGACCAAAACCAAGTGTCAAAAGAGCATGTTACTCTAAGCATACAAGCCTCTCGGACACAAACCAAAATGTTAAGAAAACAACCAAGTTTGCGCTTAAGACTCGTAGGTGTCATAGGCCACACCAATAAAAACACCAAACGGGGTTTGTTCCGAGGGTACGCAACCCCTAGGGGGAGTTCCCGGAAGCACGTAGGCTTCAAAGGCTCGCAGGCCCTAGGACACACCCCAAAAACATGAAGCATAGATCAAGTAAACATCATCAAGAGGTAAGGGGCTGATTTATCGAATATTGTCAACTTCATGGGATGGGAAGGCGGCATGGAGCACACGGAAAACATGGGTGGTGATGGTCTTAGCCACGGCATCTACCGGGATGAGGTTGTCGTCATGGATCTTGGCATTCCGAGCATGCCAAGTAAAGTAAATGGCCGCCGAGAAGGCATAGTTTTTGGCCCTCATATTGCAACTCTTTTTCCTCTTTTGTCTCCTCAACCATCTAAGTCCTCTAGCCAAGGTGTTGACCTCCTCTAGAATGTTGAAAATAACCCGAGTTCTTCTCCAAATATCCTTGGTGTAAAGGCACTCAAAGAACAAGTGTTCATGTGTCTCAAGCACCTCTTCCTCATCACAAAGCTTGCAACAATGGTTAGTATCTATGAAAAACATCCTATCAAGAGTAAGAAGCTTACCCAAAGTAGCTAAGCATAATATGAAGCAATGTTTAGGGGTATTCCCCTTTGCCCAAACCTCCTTGTGCCATCTCACCTTGTCTTCCCTATGCCGGAGTTCATTATAGGCCTTCTTCGCCTTGAACTTTCTCTCACTACACCATTCATCAAATTTCTCATCAAGATTAGACAAAGAACAAATTGTGTTTTTTACCTCAACAAGAGTTTTTATGAGAGGAGAGTCCCTCCTATGAGCTTCCCAATCCTCCATATGTCGCACGGCTAGGTACTTGTTGTGTACCCATCTCACCCAAATTCTTTCCTTTCTCTCAAAGATGCGCCAAAGATGCTTAGCCATAAAAGCCAAATTCCATGTTTTGATCTCAATGATGCCTAGCCCACGTTATTGTTTGGAGAGGCAAACCTTGCTCCATCTAACTCTTGGTGACTTCCAAAGGAAAGAGCAGCTAAGGCTAGTGAGGCTCCTAATGATAGCCTCAGGAACCGGTAAAACCGATAGCCAAAACCCCTCAATCCCTTGGATGACCGAAGCAATGAGCTCCCTTCGACCTTCATAGGAGAGATGCTTGGTAGCCCAAAAGTTCAGATTCTTACCAGTGTGTTCCAAGAGCGGTGTGTAGTGTGCAACACGGAGCCCATGGGGGCTAATGGGCACTCTAAGGTATCGGAAGGGGAAATCACCATCTTTGAAACCCGTGATCCCCTTGAGCGCAGCCGCTTCATGTTGTGGAACCGATGCAAGGAAGATGGCCGATTTGCTCCTATTCACTTTGAGTCCAGACACACTCTCGAACTTTTGAAGGCATCCCATCAAGACATTGACCGAAGCTACATCTCCACGAGAAAACATGACAATGGCATCGGCAAATACAAGGTGTGCTAGCCTAACCTTTTCACAATTTTGGTGAAAGATGAAGCCCGATTTGTTTGTTTCCGCCTTCACAAGCCTAGAGAAGAAATCCATAGCAATAACAAAAAGGAGTGGGGATAGGGGGTCTCCCTGACGGAGACCCCTTTTCCCCTCGAATAGACCATGCATCACATTGTTAATCTTAATAGAAAAGATGGTGGAAGACATACATTCCATGATCCAATGCACAAATAAGGGAGGCAAGGCAATCTCATGTAAAGCAAATTCAAGAAACTTCCAAGATAGGGTATCATAGACTTTAGCAAGATCATGATTCAAAAAACACCTACGAGTATCCCTTTTCACATTGTGTCTACGGAGAAGCTCTTGAACTAGAAAGATATTATCCGACATGTGTCTCTCCGGCACAAAGGCCGCTTGAGCATGATCAACCAAGTAAGAAAGACAAGACCCAAGTCTAGTAGTAATGATCTTAGATATAACCTTATAGACCACATTAAAACAAGATATAGGTCGAAAGTTACTTATTTGATTGGCCTCATCTATCTTTAGGATCAAACTCACCAACATGTGGTTTACTTGCCTAAAGAGGACTCCATTTCGGAAGAACTCCTTCACGGTTGCTCATAGCTCTCCTCTGGTGGTGTCCAAAGTCTTCTTGAAGAAGTTAAATGTGTATCCATCTGGGCCGGGTGCCTTTTCCTCCCCAGTCGCCTAAAGGGCAGTTTTTATCTCCTCATTGGACACCGGAGCGACGAGCATCGCTTTGTCCTCATCCTTCACTTTGGCTCCAATAGCAAACATGGATGGATCGACGTCATTGGTAAAATCTGCAAAACCAAGAAACTCTTTGTAGTATCCAACAAATTCATTTGCCACCTCCGTAGGGGATATAGAAATAGTCCCATCTCTTTTTTGGATTGACACAATGTGGTTCTTATGTCTATTGAAACGCATAAAGGAATGGAAATATTTATTGCATTGATCACATTGGAGAGTGTATTTAGCTTTTGAGCATTGTCTAAGGAAGGAGTACTCCGCCTTGTTGAGTATTTCCGCCTTCGTTTTAGTCCTCCTTAAAGCATCCCAGATTGCTGAATTTTCTGGGTTTAGCCTCGCATCTTCCATGGCTATGTTGAGAGCCTCATTTGCTTCTTTAGTCTTGACCGAAATGTGTCCATACTCCTTCGAGTTCAAAGATTTCAGCGGCCCCTTGAGCTTTTTAAGGAGCTTACAAAGTCGAAATTGGTAGGATCCTCTCCAAGACCCATTCCAATTCTCCTTTACAAGGTCACCAAACTTACCATGCTCACTCCACGTATTTAGATACTTGAAAGTGTGCTTCTTTCTCCCTTCCTTCCTACAAAGAGACACAATAGACGGCTTGTGGTCCGAGAGGCCCCACAAGTCGGGGTAATTCACATGACAAAAGATATTATAATTAATCCATTCATGGTTTAGAAGTACCCGGTCAATTTTGCTCCATTTGCCTCCCCTGGACCAAGTGAACTTGTTCTTGCTCGTGTAAGGAGCATCCTCAACCCCAAGGTTCTCACACACCTCAAGGATGTCACGACACTCATACATGGTGACTGGCTCCGCATTCATCCTCTCATCATGTCTCATGACACAATTGAAGTCTCCAAGCACCATCCAGTGCATAGTGTGGCTGCATAAGATATTAGTGATGCTCGGCCACATACCTCTTCTATGGACGACCGCGTGCAGCCCATAGACAAAACAAACTCCTACTTTCTCACTGGTAGCTTTGTTAGTTACATGACAAGCAATAAGTTGGACTCCAATCTTAATGACTCCCAACAACACAAAAGAGGGATCCCAAACCACAAGGATTCTACCTCTTTCATCAAGTTGGAAATTAGAGACAACATTCCAACCTAAGAAACAATTATTCATAAAATGATCAAAATTGAAACTACCCTCATGGAGTTTAGTTTCAAGAATGGCACATACCTTAGCATCGTTCTCCCTCACAAGATCCCACACACCATTTTGTTTCTGGGGATGGTTCAACCCCGTTATATTCCAAGTTATGATCCTCATCAAGACCTATAGTTGGTCTTTATCTTACCTCCTCCACCGTCCTTGCTCCTAGTCACACAAGCACTACCTTGGGGCGGCTTTGGGTGCCACTTGGTCACGGATCTTAAAGCATAAACAATAGTATTATCATTATGAATGGGGGACTTACCTTTCCTCCTTTGAGCCTTGGACAAGACCTTGGTGAAGGTGGTAGAATCCTCCGAATCCGCCTCATGACCATCCTCGCTTTCGGCATGCCTAGAGCTCTTCTCTGAGGATGAGATGTCAAGGTCACTTGGTTCATTACCAAGTCCTACACCTTTCCTCTTTCCTTTCCTACCAATAACCTCATTTTCAAAGGAAATATCATGGGTAGGGGCGGGAATATTTACCTCATTTTGCTCAAGGTTCTCGCTATGGATAGCTTGCTCACTGCCTTTTGCCTTCTTAGCCGAGTTTTTCCTTCTCTTCTTCCTCTTTTTTGCCGATTTAGTTGTACCTTGTGCATTGGTATCCATAGTAGTGAAAGTAGGAAAAGGAGAGCCGGAAAAACTTACAATGGGAGTGGAAGTACTCGGAGGCACTAGCTTCTCGCCATTGATTCCTTCCTCTGTCGTCTCATTAGGGAAAGTGTTGGCATCAAGCGGGCTGTTCTCCTTCCTCGAAATTTGCTCATGACCGGCCTCAAGGGAGTCATTAGGGCCAGTGGGAGCATTTTTTTCCGAGAGGTTCGGGGATGTGCCCAGGTGTGCGTCATTACCTCCATTGTCCACCTTATCGCTAGTCTTAGGAGTAGTTGTATCTTGCTTGTTTTGAATGTTATCCTCCATGCTAGGGTAAGGCACTTTACCACTAATCTTGCATTCATTATGTTTCACATCTTGGGCTCGACGTAATGCATTTCTTGATCAAGTTATTCCACCAAGATCTTCCACACTTGTCCTTTGCAAGACAAGATGGGGAAATTTAGAAACGTCTTGAACATATTCACCAATTGCATCCATCGATTCCTTCTTGAAATGAGTTACTCCTGGAGGTTGTCCTGCAATTGCAAAAACCTCAACATTTTTAAGAATCAATTTCTCATAGGGAACAACAATAGAATCATTTGAATTAGACACATTGTCATGTGACTTAAACAAACTCTCAATTTTCTTTTCAATGTCATCTTTCCCTAATCCAATTTCATCTTTGTTAGAAAACTCAAGATTCATATATTCAATTTCTACATAAGCATCTAACAAACCATTTGATTCATTCCTGTGATTACTTTCATTAGAGTCAAGAACATCTGCGGAATCATTGGCAGAGGAAACAATAGGCTCAAATATAGAAAACTCAATCTTTCTACCATCAAACTCCATAGTTAGAGAACCTTCAAAACAATCAATCTTATTCTTAGCCGTTTGCAAGAATGGCCTTCCCAAGATAATTGGGGTTTCAGATGTACCTTGTTCCATGACTAGAATGAAGAAATCAGCTAGAAATATCAAATCATTTACCTTCACTAAAACATCATCGACAACTCCTCTGGGCTTAATACTATAACGATCAGCGAGTTGTATAGTAACACCAGTTTCAGACAATGAATTGAGACCCAAAAACATGTACAAGCTGTAAGATATAACATTAATTGAAGCACCTAGGTCTAACATAGCTTTGGTGAAGCTAGCATTACCCATTGCACATGGGATAGTAAACATACTTGGATCTCCGCACTTTTCAGGCAATCGTGTCTGAAGTAAAGCAGAAACATTCTCACTTAAACTTACCTTTTCTTTCAAAAATTTTGCTTTTCTTGCGCTTCCTCATGCACATCTCTTTCAAAAATTTTGCATAGCGAGGCACAATTTTAATCAAATTGAAAAGTGGAATATTTACCTCACAATGAGAAAAAGTGTCATAAAGAATTTGTTCATCTTCCCACTTTCGATCAGATCTTAAGACGTGAGGAAAGGGTAGTATAGGTCTTGAAACCTCACAAGACCACTCTTTAGAAGATTTCTTCGGGGATTGAACAACGTCAGAAGTCGGATCCGTCACTGGAGGAGGCGGCGGGCGCCGTCTATGCAGTGTGTCTTCAATGCCGTCTCTTCCTCCTATTTCCCTAATTAACTTCTTCCCTGGGCCTCTCTTCAATATTCCTAGTGGGCACATTAACTTGTTTACCTCCTCTAAGGATCATGGCACTAACATTCTCTTTCGGATTCACTACCACCTGCGATGGTAATTTTCCCAAATCTTTCGCTTTCAATTCACCAATCTCCTTAGCCATCTGACTCAGAAACTTCTCTTGAACACTCATCTTGTCCAATCACAACCTCAATGTCTCATCTCTATCTTCTTGCTGAGTGTTTCTAGGACGATTATCAAATTATCCTCTCTGAAAAGGAACTTGTTGCTACTGGCCTCTACCGTTGAATCCACTTTGTTAGTTTGAATTGTAGCCCTGATTGTAATTGTTACCAAAGTTGCGGCGAGATCCATAATCCATAGCATTCACTTCAGCGGTGTCCTCCTAAATCAAGGGACACTTATCATTCGGATGAGTTGGATCTCCACAAACACCACAAGGTCTAGGCTGATGGGGTTGATTCATTTGCATAGCCATCTTGTTCACTATCTCCATAATCCTATCGATATCATCCTTGTGTACATCTCTCGAACTATCCAACTTGTGAACTCCTCTAACTCCTTGGTGTCTCCCATATTGTTGCAATGCATTAGCCAACCCTTCAATAATCTGCATTGCTTCCTGAGGTGTTTTATCCAAAATATCTCATTCGCTAGTAGCATTGATGAAACTCCTATCAGTGTCAAGCAAGCCTTCATAAAGATACATCACTAGATCATCCTTGGTTATACCGTGTTGCGGACAACTACCCTTAAGCTTCTTGAACCGCTGAACATACTCATAAACACTCTCCATAGGTGATTGCTCAATACTGGATAGCTTCTTCTTAAGTTTGTTGAGGCGAGTCGCAGGAAAGTACTTTTGCAAGAAAGCATTCTTCAATTGCACCCAAGTAGTAATGCTTTCTGGGGGTAGGTAATAAAGTCAATCGCTTGTACTCCCTCCGTTCAACAAAACTTGTCGTTTACTATTCACGCACGCTTTTTTATAATGATAAAAACTATATAAAATATTCATTTTTTTTAAAAAATTTTTTAACAAGTTTGTACTTATTAATAATAACTACGAAATTGTTAAAAAAATATATTTAAAAAGTTGATATTTTATATAGTTTTTAGCTCCTAAAAAAGCGTGCATGAATAGTAAAACGTCAAGTTTTGTTGAACGGAGGGAGTATAATCTTTCAAAGTAAAGGGGAAACACTCTCAACATCAATTGGTCATTATTCAAGCCTTGGGGGTCTAAGTCCATCACACACACTCACAAAGGTAGCAAGGTGCTTGTTCGGTTCCTCCCCAGGAAATCCATGAAAGTAGGGCAAAATAGAAAACCAATTCGACTTATACTCAAATCTTGAACCCTTAAGGAGACCAAGAAGACTAATTGCAAGTGGTTGAACACTCAAATTAGGTTGCTTTAGGTTTCTCAGGGTCCTTCTTGGCGGATTAACAACTTTGTCTGCCATCTCCTCGTTTGTCTCTAACTCAAGCTTCTTCTTCAACCAAAGAGATCTTTCAATCTCGGGAACAAAAGACAAAGGCAATTAATTAGAAGATCTAATTTGAACAATACAAGGACACAAAAAACTCAAAGTAAAGGGTAATTGAAAGAGATATGGAAAATAAAACTCCTTTCTTCTCCCCGGCAACAGCACCAAGAAACTTGATGCGGGACGAACGTCGTTGGCCCTTTCACCCTTCCCCAAGTTAGTAATAATATCCAAACTTAAACATAAACCAATAGATTATATAATCAATCACTTGATAAACCAAATAACTACTAGTATAGCGATGAAGTCCGATGTCAAACCCACAGGGAGAAGCGATTTCCTATTTAATAACTCTAAGCAAAGACTCTTATGACAAAGAAATAATTCTTAACAAGTAACAAAGATGTAAAAGTAACAAGATTTATGATTGCAAATAGGTTGATATCAAAGTAGAAAAAACATTTCACCTGCAATTCTCTGACAATGGTTGTAATTCATGGTCCTCGGATTGATCTATTAATTATTCATACTCATAGGTCTATTTGACTAAAGTTGAGAGATCCACAGAGATTCACTCATCTTATTCAATATCACTAAAGAATAACATTAAAGACTCAAGTAATTGATGTCTCCAAAGTAGCCATGTCTTTATTCATATTTTAGTTCCATATTTTATACATTTTGCATATTTCGGGTTGGGAATATGTCGAATTTATGTAGTATATACCTATTTGTCAGAAATGGAGATCTACATAAGTTTCTGTTTAATATTTCAGAATATGGAACCATTTCGGGAAAAAATCAAGAAGCGAGAACCGGAGCTCAAAGTTACTCGACATCGACAAGTCTTAGTCGATCTCGACGAATCATGCCTAGACACACCCTAGTCGAAGAGCACATGTCGAGGACAAGCCAATCCGGAGCCAAGGAGGGATTATCCGGAGCCAAGGAGAAATTACCCGGAGTCGAGGAGAGACTACCTGACCTAGTGCCCGGAAACCACAACTCGATGTCGAGGACCTTCCTCGATGTCGACAAGGCAGCTGAACACCATGTCCGAGCATGTCGAGAAGGGTTCCTCGACAACACCAGAAAGCCAAAGAAGATGGCCACCAACTCGAGATCGAGGACCACTCCTCGAGATCGACCAAGCCTGTGTCCGAGTATGTCGAGAAGGTCTACCCGATGCTGCCGAGAAAACCTAGTCAACGAGCCACCCAACTCGATATCGAGTAAGGGTACTCGAGATCGACGACACCCAAAAGCCCTATCCGAACCTGTCGAGCACCAGCTAGCCGAGACGCCGAGTCACACCAGTCGACGACACTTCTACTCGAGATCGAGGAAGCCTCCAGAAGCCACGTAACGCGTTTTGATCTATCCTACTCGGACTGGGATTCCTTGGAGCCGAAGGTTGCATAGTTCTAACCGATCTATCAAGATGCATCATGATGAAGAGAGATCCATCCACTTAAGACTTTTAGATATATTTCCCTTATTTAGATTTAATTATGTTGTTGCTTTTGTTTATCTTTAATGCTTTTAGATATAGTTTTAGATATAGATAAAGATTTCTATCCTTGAGTAGCAAGGTCTAGAAGCCTATAAATAAAGCCCATGGGGCTGAGTTTTATTCATTCAATTTCAGTAGGAGAAGTAGTAGTAGAGAGAGAAAGTGAGGCCGAGTGGAACAAAGGAGCGAGAGCAAGTTGGCTTTGTTCGGTTGTACTTTCTTGAGTTTGATTTAATACAAGTTATTTCCTTTCAATCGATGTCTGAGGTTGCGATGAAGCGCGAGTAGTCCACCCACTTCTAGGGTTGGGGTGAGCCCAATGATAGCCCTGCATGTTTGAGGTAAAGATCCGACTTTTATCATGTTTTAAGCATCTACTACTTGTTATGTGTTTATTACCCATCTAATGGAGGTCCATGCTAACAACTTGGATTGTAAACATAAAATCAGTAGATACAATTAGGGTTTCTTGAAAGAGTTGTCTAATTGTTGGAAAAGGCGAAAGCTTGTCCTTTGATGCAATTCACATGATTATCTGTTTTATCTATGCCTTATGCATGCTTGGTTATCGTTGTTGCGAACCCCAATCTTGGAAGCCTTTTACATTAAGTTTAGTTCGATTCCCCAAAGCCTTTGCATTTACTTTATTTCGTTTTATTCTCTGTTCTCCTCGAGATCGAATAGCACAACTCAATCTCGACTACTGATCTTCGACCCAAGGTCGCTGTAGCTTCTGTGTGCAGGTACCCGACAAGCCAAGCCGACGTCGACAAGGGCCTTACTCGATCTCGAGTAGCCTCTGGTCGAGATCGACTACACCTAGTGCCCGTGACTGCTGCGCTGTTCGACTTGCCTGATCTCCTGTCGACTTACCCTAGTCGAGATCTAGCACTTGTTGTCGACTTCTGACCGTGAGACTCCACCGCTGCCTAGGATCCGCTGACACGCTTCCTCGTGGATCGATCCTGACTTTCCGCTGCTACATCAGGAGGAGGTCTTGTAATTATTTGCAAGGGACGGAATCTGGTTTGCTCTACTTGATTCATATTTTATTTACAATCTCGATTTCCTCCTATCAACAAATTGGCGCCGTTGCCGGGGGAGCTATCATTCGCGCCTTAGGTAGTTCAATCTCACGTCTACTCTGAGTTACTTTTCAGGTGTATGCGCCGTTCTGGTCAACCACCTGAGTTTGACGGCGTAGACGAACCAAAACGCCTTCTACACATCAGAGCTAAACTACAAAGAGCCATGGCGGCTGCTAAGACGCAAGAACAGCTGATTGCAAGGCTTACAAGGGAACTAGCCGCCAAGGATACTACTATCATCGCTGAAAGGGCAGCGAGGGAACAAGAAGCTGAGCGCGCAAGGCGCAAGGCAAGCAGAAGCTGAGCTTGCCCAGTTCCCAATCACTTCAGAGGATTATACGCATCCAACGCTCGTCGTGCCTGAATCGGTGATTCTAATCCCTGATAACTCTTTTGAAATTCGCACTCAATTTCTTATAGAGCTTAAAAATAATGCTTTTTTATGGCAAATTTAATGAGTGCCCTCTTGAACATATTACCAATTTTTCTGACATGTGTCGTACTCTTGCTGAAGGTACAACTCTGGAATATGTCAAGATGAAAGCTTTTCGCTGGTCTCTCGCTGGGCCAGCACTAAAGTGGCTTGAAGGGATGAAACCAAAATCACTCACAACATGGGCCCAAGTAGAGCAAGAATTTCTGAATAAATTCTTCCCACCCGCCAAAACAGCACTTCTCCGCCAGAAAATCACAGCTTTCAAACAGAAGCTGGGGAACCGCTGGCAAAGGCATGGGAACGCTACAAATAACTATTGCGATCTTGCCCTACTCATGGACAACCACCCTACGTCATTCAGGAGATCTTCTTCAACTCTCTTGATCAAGTCATTAAGGATAGAATCAACCAGTATACTCGCTATGAGTATCTGACGATGCCGCCAATTGACGCCTGGGGTGTGCTAGACAAGCTCACCAATTATGACAACAAATATGGGTCTACTGCAAACTATGAGGAGAACTCCTATGCCAGGCCAGCACCATCTATGCCACTCTATGAGCCAGCAAAGGAGATTGACCCAGATGTCAGGGAGCAGTTCTATAGAGACCAGAATCGCAAGATCCTCAAGCAAGTCAAATATCTATCTGTCAATCAGCCTTGCATCGAATGCGGATCACAGAGGCACACCACTACTGAGTGCCCACACACTGGGCAAGTCAGAATGGCAGAGATACATGAAGAGGCAGCTTACGCTGGGGTTCCAAATCGCTACATGGGAGATCAAAGGTTCTATCAGCCACAGTGGAACCAAGGTCCTCCTAGGAATCCCCCACCCTACAGAGCTCCAGGACATCCAGAAAGGGATCAAAAGAAGGATGATCTGCAGCTGATCCTTGAGGAGATGCGTCGGAATCAGGGCACCATCAATAACCAGTTCCAGAACATCACTACAAAATTTGGAGAACTGGACATCTGGAAAAGAGGAATAGAGACCCAGATGGGTCAAATCGCTGCACAGATCCCACGACCATCCGGACAACTCCCTGGGCAAACAGAACCAAATCCTAAAGGGAAGACCGGACACGTCGCAGCTATCAAACTCAGAAGTGGGCATCAATTACACGAGCCAGAGGTCGGGAAACAGCAAGACAAGACAGAGCAGCAACTCAAGACAGAGCAAGATCAACTCGATCTCGAGGAGACTCTACTCGACCTCGACAAGAAGCTGCTCGACACAGACCAGAAGCTGAGCTCGGACTCCACTGCGCAGCCCAGCAAGTCGAAGTCGACCACCCAAGTCGATCTCGAGGAGCCTCTAGTCGAGATCGAGGAATAGCAAGCCGACGTCGACGACTATGCGACACCGTCTGATCCGGCTCCGAAGCTGAAAAAGCCATTGCCTTTCCCTTCCAAAGCACATAAAGATCCCACTACAGGTAGGTTTACTAGATTTGTTAATATGCTGCAAGAAGTGAATGTCTCTATTCCTTTTACAGAAGCCCTGCAAGAGATGCCTGGATATGTCAAATTTCTGAAGGAAATCCTGAGTAAGAAGCGATCCATCTCAGAGATCGCAGGCGAATGCAAAGTACTCCACTTCCCTAAAAAGAGACCTGACCCTGGTAAGTTTTCTGTTACTGTGGGTTTTGGACAATATAAATATGAGTCTCTGTGTGATTTAGGAGCAAGTGTGAGCATCATGCCTTTATCAATCTGGCAGAAGGTCAAAATAGGATGCATAGAGCCTGTGGATGCCAAATTATACATGGCAAACAATACAGTAGTCATCCCTACAGGTATAGTTGAAAATGTCCCCGTCCAGGTTGGTAAATTATTTGTTCCAGCAGATTTCCTTATTATAGACTGTGCTGAAGATCCTACTAGCCCTATTATTCTTGGTAGACCCTTCTTAGCAACTGCAGATGCCAGAATTAGTGTTAAGAATCGCTTGCTCACCTTCACCATAGGCGATGAGGTTTTGGATTTCTCTTTTGGCCCTGCAAAAGAGGAAATTTTGTGGCTGGAGGTAAAGAGCATCAGCAACCACGGGACCAAGCAAACAACGGAGGAAAGCACCAGCACTGTACTCGAGGTCGACAAGAGCAACTCGATCTCGACAAGGGTTCTACTCGATCTCGACAAGACTTTGTCAATGTCGACTTCCTCTGTTGAGCCACTGACTTGCCCAGAGCCTAAGTATGGGGTCCCTGTACTCGAGGTCGACCAGCAGTACTCGACATCGACTAGCCCCAAACCCAAAGATTTCTGTTTTGGGTCCGAAAAGGAAAGTTCAAGTATGAGTTCTACTCCCCCTCAGTCCATATAGAAAATTTTCAATAATTTCAAAGGAGGTAAGGCCCCGTGGAGAGAGAATCTGCGGAAACTAAGAGCTGGAAGGAAGAAGAAGAAAGAGAAGGGAGATGATGCAAGTGACCACATGTCAGCTGAGCTTGCATACTACCATCAGGACCTAGATGATCCAAGAGAAGGGCCAACCATGAGCAGGCCCCATACTAATGGTCCTTGAGCGCAAATAGAGAAGTCGGCCTAGCGACTCTAAAATCTAGAGCATGTATATAAGACTTTATGAATTTTGGGACTTTTTGGTTTTTGGTTTTTGTTTTATGTCTTTTAGAATACTTCATGTGGATAGTCTTATTTTTGTGTGCAATCGAACACTTTTAGGTCGGCAAGCATATAAGGATCACGAAAAGTGATATAAAGAAGTCCCTGAAAAACAGTCAGAATCGACGAAGGCCAAGTCGACGACGACAAGGAGGAGCAGCCCAGAAACTCATCGATGTCGAGTAGGCCAACTCGATATCGACTAAGCCACCAGAAGATCCTCGACTTCAGAAGCCACTAGACGCAGACGAAGCTCGTCAAGATCGAGTACCCTGTACTCGAGATCGACAAGCCTTACCTCGACATGCACTGATCTGTCCTCCTCGATGTGTTATCCTGTGAGTTCCATCCTTTACTCTTGTTTAATTTTTATACAGTGGGGACACTGTATATTTTAAGTATGGGGTGGGGGAAGGGCTCATTATCATTATTATGTTTGAGTCTTGCTTTTGGTTTTACATGGTGAAATTTTAATTTTTATGTTATGCATTCATGTTTAAATTTTATGCATTTAAGTTTTTTGTCATACTTTAGTCTTGTTTTTTTAAGAAAAAAATAAAAATAGAAAATTTCGAAAAAAGAAAAAAAATGCATGTTTAAATTTTTTGCATTGTTTTAGTTTTTATACCCTAACATAGATGTCCTATGATGATAAATAATGACTGACTTGATCATATAAATCCTATGGCATGTTTGGATGGTTTAGCCTAAGTCCTCGAAATTTTTTTTATGTGGATTGTGAACTTGTGATGAAATTGAGCACATATGATCCTAAGCTAAAGGTTAAAATCCAACAAAAATTGTCCTAGTGAGAATTTTGGCCTTATAGGGAGAACATTAAAAATCCCTCTGCTTTCTTGAGTGTATTTACTCTTCCTATGCATCTCTAAATGTTGTGATAGTTATTCAAAGCCAATGCATTTATATGTTTATGTTGATGAGAATTAAATGATGGAGGCACCTTTTAAGCCAATTTTCTCCTCTCATTACCTACCCTGCATTATCCCTGCTTGAAACCAGAACATTAGCCTGAGACTTTTATTGTAAACTCCTCAAAATTATCCTTAGCCAAATTGAGCCTGACCCCCATTTGGGAATTAAGACGTAGAGTTGGTTGAAAGAATGGTTTGTGGAAAGAATGAGCTTATGTTGCATTTCAAGTAAGAAGAATTTTTGGAGTTTATTGAGATATGGGTTGGTTTTAAATTTTTATCTTGCTATACATATTATGTAAAAGGATTTTTTGCTCACCTTATAAATGCACCATTAAGTTTTATTTTATTGTCGTTAAAAAAAAAAGTATATATGTTTGGGAATAAAGTGCATGAGCCAAATTTACCTTATTTCTTTCATTATTTCGCAAGATACATACTTTGGAGAGGTTGAAGAAGTTTGAAAGGTTACATACTTTATTGAGATAAATTAGAAAGTTTGGTTGATGCATATGATTGAGAGTTATGGTTTGGTTGTGTTGGAGATTTAGGAGTCTTGATTTCCGAATTTTATTAAGCACCACATTGCCAAATAATTCCATACCTCATTATTTCTTACCAAGCCCCATTACAACCCCGCCGAATGGAATCTTCTTTGAAGACTTCTATTGAGCGAAGTCCTCCTGATAGTTCTTGTTGCATTTTCATAATTGGTTGCGAAGTGGATTCCTGTTTAAATTGCAATGTTTATGAGATTGTGTATGGAATTGAGTTGAGAGTTGATCTTCATGACTTAAACACATTGAGAGCTGAGTGTAAACACATTATTCCTGTGAGGTTGGATTTATATTGCCTATGCCTATAGATCGCTCATATATGTGTGATGACGTTAAATTCACTTGTCTTACATTGCTACTACTTGAGATGTTGCTTTTGACAAAGGCGAAGACTTGAAGGATGTGTTGTAGGTCTTGGTTATTGTTTGGTTATTGCTTGAGGACAAGCAAGTCTAAGTATGGGGTGATTTGATGTCTCCAAAGTAGCCATGTCTTTATGCATATTTTAGTTCCATATTTTATACATTTTGCATATTTCGGGTTGGGAATATGTCGAGTTTATGTAGTATATACTTATTTGTCAAAAATGGAGATCTATATAAGTTTCTGTTTAATATTTCAGAATATGGAACCATTTCGGGAGAAAATCAAGAAGCGAGAACCGGAGCTCAAAGTTACTCGACATCGACAAGTCTTAGTCGATCTCGACGAATCACGCCTAGACACACCCTAGTCGAAGAGCACATGTCGAGGACAAGCCAATCCGGAGCCAAGGAGGGATTATCCGGAGGCAAGGAGGGATTATCCGGAGCCAAGGAGAAATTTCCCGGAGTCGAGGAGAGACTACCCGACCTAGTGCCCGGACACCACAACTCGATGTCGAGGACCTTCCTCGATGTCGACAAGGCAGCTGAACACCATGTCCGAGCATGTCGAGAAGGGTTCCTCGACAACACCAGAAAGCCAAAGAAGATGGCCACCAACTCGAGATCGAGGACCACTCCTCGAGATCGACCAAGCCTGTGAGCCTGTGTCCGAACATGTCGAGAAGGTCTACCCGACGCTGCCGAGAAAACCTAGTCGACGAGCCATCCAACTCGATATCGAGTAAGGGTACTCGAGATCGACGACACCCAGAAGCCCTATCCGAGCCTGTCAAGCACTAGCTAGCCGAGACGTCGAGCCACACCAGTCGACGACACTTCTACTCGAGATCAAGTAGCCTTACTCGAGATCGAGGAAGCCTCCAGAAGTCGCGTAACGCGTTTTGATCTATCCTACTCGGACTGGGATTCCTTGGAGCCGATGGTTGCATAGTTCTATCCGATCTATCAAGATGCATCATGATGAAGAGAGATCTATCCACTTAAGACTTTTAGAGATATTTACCTTATTTAGATTTAATTATGTTGTTGCTTTTATTTATCTTTAATGCTTTTAGATATAGTTTTAGATATAGATAAAGATTTCTATCCTTGAGTAGCAAGGTTTAGAAGCCTATAAATAAAGCCCATGGGGCTGAGTTTTATTCATTCAATTTCAGTAGGAGAAGTAGTAGTAGAGAGAGAAAGTGAGGCCGAGTGGAGCAAAGGAGCGAGAGCAAGTTGGCTTTGTTCGGTTGTACTTTCTTGAGTTTGATTTAATGCAAGATATTTCCTTTCAATCGATGTCTGAGGTTGCGATGAAGCGCGAGTAGTCCACCCACTTCTAGGGTTGGGGTGAGCCCACGATAGCCCTGCATGTTTGAGGTAAAGATCCGACTTTTATCATGTTTTAAGCATCTACTACTTGTTATGTGTTTATTACCCATCTAATGGAGGTCCATGCTAACAACTTGGATTGTAAACATAAAATCAGTAGATACAATTAGGGTTTCTTGAAAGAGTTGTCTAATTGTTGGAAAAGGCGAAAGCTTGTCCTTTGATGCAATTCACATGAGTATCTGTTTTATCTATGCCTTATGCATGCTTGGTTATCGTTGTTGCGAACCCCAATCTTGGAAGCCTTTTACATTAAGTTTAGTTTGATTCCCCAAAGCCTTTGCATTTACTTTATTTCGTTTTATTCTCTGTTCTCCTCGAGATCGAATAGCACAACTCGATCTTGACTACTGATCTCCGACCCAAGGTCGCTGTAGCTTCTGTGTGCAGGTACCCAACAAGCCAAGCCGACGTCGACAAGGGCCTTACTCGATCTCGAGTAGCCTCTGGTCGAGATCGACTACACCTAGTGCCCGTGACTGCTGCGCTGTTCGACTTGCCTGATCTCCTGTCGACTTACCCTAGTCGAGATCTAGCACTTGTTGTCGACTTCTGACCGTGAGACTCCACCGCTACCTAGGATCCGCTGACACGCTTCCTCGTGGATCGATCCTGACTTCCCGCTGCTACATCAGGAGGAGGTCTTGTAATTATTTGCAAGGGACGGAATCTGGTTTGCTCTACTTTATTCATATTTTATTTGCAATCTCGATTTCCTCCTATCAACAGTAATCAAGAACAATTGGCACATTGACTCAACGCAATTAAGACTAATAGGTGAATACCGAACTCAACCCTAATCGAATATCCTCAATATAGATCAATTGAAATCATCCACTACAAAGACAAAGAGACATCACTATCATATATACTATTGTTTGATATCGAGAAAGCAACAACGAATTCATGGCTACGATGCAATTCCTAATATGGTGATCAGTCATATAAAGGAACACAAATATAATAATTAAGCACAAGATGAAAACTAAGAATATGAATAACCAAATAGAATCAAATCATCACAATCCAAACAATCATGTCTTCGAATCACAGGCGAAACTATGAATTTAGCAACTCATAGGCCAATTCTCTCTCTCTCTCTCTCTCTAATTGTGTTCATAGTCTCACTTCTCCAACCACCCCCGGCTGAATAGAACTGAAAATAACTTAATAATGCCTCAAACAAGTCGGAAGAACCCTAGTCAAAAATAGAATGAACTAATAGGAAATAATGTCTTCGGATCCAAAACCACGTATCGTGAAAACAGGCCAACGGCGGGCGCCGTGCAAATGGCAGCGGGCGCCGTGCATATGGCAGCGGGTGCCGCTTATGCAGTGTCCGACGTTCATCAATTGTCTTCAACAAATTCCAATGTCGTGCTTCCTTGCTCCTCTCTAGCTCTTCCTTAGCCTCCATATGCTCCAAAACATGCTTCTTAAGCTCTTCCCAAGCAATATACGGAATTAGACTAAAAAAATGGCAAAACCACTAGCTAATTGCAATAAGAAATATCTATAATGCTTATATGAAATATGTATTATCAAGCACGTGCCTATGTCATGTGAATAAATGATAACAAAATTATCAACGACCTATATTTTCATGGCAACTTCAAGCAACAAGAAGCATAGATGTTACTAGGGCCAACACTATTTTACGTTGTAATTTGCGTGATGCTAAGTCTGTGGCTAATGGGGACGGATCTAGCCACCACCTGTGTTTTCATTGCTAAAGAAGGGGTGGAAGAATATATAGCCGCGTGAAACGTCCATGACCGAAGCCGTGGCTGAATACCTGCTAGTGGGTCATAAATGCGGTTTTCCTCTTTACTTCAGAGAGGGCTGCTGTTGTGTGGGTTTGCTAGCTACCGGAGATGGTGGCTGACGATGGTTGCTGGAGGTCGGCACGACGAGGCGATGTAGGCAGTGAAGAACAGGGGCCGAGAGAGAGACGGGTGATCGGAAGCGGGGGCGAGGGAAGGAGAGGAAGTGGGCATCTGCGGCGACAGAGGAGGATGGAGGGGGCTGGTGCGGTGAAGAAGGGCTCCAACGACGCGGTTGATGGACGATGGTAGCGGCGCCGGCGGCTTCAGATGGCCGAAGTGGGGCGTGGAGGAGAAGGCGTGGAGAGGTACTCCGGAGGGTGTTGGGGATGGCGATGTCGGAGATGCTGCTGGGAAGGAGAGGAAGGCCGAGGGGAGATCCCGACGATGATGCCGGTGGAATCCGGGAGGCAGTGCTCAAGCGGGCTCGAGATGAGTACAGAGAAGGGAAAGAACGAGGGAGACGGAAGGAGGTTGTTTGTTTTTTTCTTCTTTTTTTAACAAAAATAAAAAAATATAAACGGTAATCTATAACCTAAAAAAAATAATCTATAACTACTCGATAGGTGCTCTCGGCATTTTTTTTAACGAAAATAAAAAAAATATTTGAAAATTAATCCTAACTAAAAAAAATAATTAAATAAAAACATACCTTGGTTGGCTCACAATCTCTCTAAGATCGATTCAGACATCGTTAAAGTCCTCAGCAACTTGTCAAACTCTTGGACACATATCTCACATAAACCTGCATAATGTGTTGATAAACTTCAACAAAATAATATTGCAGACAAAAACCTTTTCAACTTATCAAATATACAAGCATGGCTCTCTGCAGAGGGTATGTACGTAATAACACCAATTCAGTTCCATTGGTGGCTTCTCAAAATATTCCCTCCTCTTTTGCCATCTCTTAGCTCTTTGTCCGTTTGCACCCTCATTAAATTCAAACAATAGAATCCTCTTTGTCAAATTTTCCTCATCTTGCTCATCTATCCAATCTCCTAAGATCTCCTCGTCTCTGAAATAATTGAAATTGTAATTTGTTGAGCCACTTGGATCCGCTTCATCTCATTATTGAAATCTGTTTGGATCATTATAAGTTGGGACTCCATTGCAGCAAAATTCTCTTCCATACTGGGCAACATGGACAATTCTTGTGATGTTTGCGGAGCCAGACATGGAGGCTCTAGTTGTTCGATTTGGAGTTCTAATTGTGCAATCTCATGTATGAAATCCATCTCACGAGAAAGTTGAGTTTTGCACAACTGATGTACTTCCGTAACCTTTTCGATCGGAACCCTAAACACCGGACAATCTTTAAATATATGATTAGTAACTCCGCAAAAATCACAATATAAACCATGAGTCATCTTTAGAGGCACACACCTAGACACACGAACACAAACGGTTAGTAGCACGGGTGCTATGAACCGTAAGATAGACTCACAACAAAGTTAATTATATACAATAATTGACAAAAACACAAACAATGAAATAAACTTGATTCCCCGACAACGGCGCCAATTTGATGGACGGTTTTTAGTTGCGTAAACCGTATCAAAATAAATCCGAACCTACTTAACTAATGTAATGTGGTAAGCACGAGTCGATCCCACAGAGAATCAAGTTATTCCTAAGTTAAGTTTATTTACCAATTAGTATGAAACGGGGATTTTTGGTGGTTAAAATAAGAAAGAAAATAAAATAACTATAAACAAATTGATGGAGATAACGATTAATAAAATAGTTTCATCTACAAATATCCACTTTATTTGGTTGAAACGATCCTTGTAACTTCTTCTCATCCTTTTAGGTTTTCTATGAATGCCCTTGTCCTGACCTAATATAGTTACTAGTCCAACCAATCCTAGAAACTCTTATCAATCGAACAGTCCCTAAAGAAGGATTTAACCCAACTGATAACTTTAAGTCCAGAGATTAGCCAAGGTATTTGCAGTCCCTAAAGAGGGATTTAACAACAACATCCAACTTCCTACTTATTCAATTAGTTCAACCAGCCCTAAAGGAACAAGTTTGCCACTAAGGTTAAGGTTCACAACCAGGAATCTACAAAACCCTAGCAATTGAATTGATCTAACTAGTTGGTCAGAGAAGAAAGAATAAAACAATCAAACATTCAAATACAAAGAAGTCGAAACATTCAAATATAGAAATTAAGGAACAAGAGTTAGAAACTTACGACCAATCCAAATAAAGCTTCAAATCGTAGACGAAATGAGAGAGTTTATGTCTCCATAAAAATAAAACAAAAGACAATTAGGATCTTGGGAGGAATAATAATCAGTCGGCCACACTCCGCTTCACCTTCGGCCTCCTCACAATCCGTATGAATCTATCTATATATACTACGATCATAATAATATATTATAATCTACCTAATTCTATATATATATATATATATATATATATATATATATATATATAGAATTAGGTAGATTAATTCATATGGCTCGCAAGTGCTGCTTCAGTATTAAGCCGTTAGTTTCATTACAAATTAGATTAGATAAATTATATATATATATATATATATATATATATATATATATATATATATATATATATATATATATATATAATTTATCTAATCTAATTTGTAATGAAACTAACGGCTTAATACTGAAGCAGCACTTGCGAGCCATATGACTCCTTCCGACTTCTATACGTATGAATAAGTCGGTCCAATATCGATTCAAGCCGGCCACCTTGCTTCCAATTTGTGAAATAATCCCATAAATTTTGATCGATCTCCGAATTCATAAGATCCAGCCCGAAAATACCTGAAATATATAAAAACTAGCGTAGACTCCGAAAAGCAAATAACACAAATTAACTATAAATTATGTAAAATATATAAAAACTAGCGTAGACTCCGAAAAGCAAATAACACAAATTAACTATAAATTATGTAAAATATGCATGAAAATTATCTAATATAATATGCAATTATATGGGTAAAATAGGCTCTATCACCTGTCCAGGTCATATCGGTGGACGGGGGGTTCTTAAAGGGGAAGGTTCGAGGGTGCCTTGTATTTGCTATCGCACAAGACGCTGACCACCAAATATACTTTGTCGCTTTCGCCATGGTGGACGGCGAGAATGATGGGTCGTGAGGGTTTTTCTTCAGGAACATGTTGCGTATCATTGAAGACACGACTGATCTGGTGTGGGTATCTAACCGCCAGATGAGCATGATGAAGGGCATACGGGATATCTACATATTCGCGAAGCACGACAAGTGCAGGAGCATGCAAGACCAATTCATGACGATGTGTAAATCTTACACGTATGACGGGTTCCAGTCGTTGTACGAGGAGTTCTGTGCACGGGCTCCCGCAGCGGGCCAATACATCAAGGAGGCGGGGTTCAGCAACTGGGCAAGGGCGTTCTACACCGGCAATAGGTACAACATCTCAACCATTAATAACTCTGAGTGCTTGAACGCGGTGTTCAAACATCCTCAGGATTTCCCGCTAACAGCCCTTGTAGATGCCATCCTTGAGACCGACGGAAAGTGGTTCGTCAAACGGAGGGAGACCAGCTCCGCCCAAGGGAAAGTCATAAGCGTTTGGGTTGGTAACGCCGTCAGAGCAAACTTCGTGCAGTCTCTTTCCATGATCGCCAGGCAGCTGAGTCCTCATGAGTTTGAGGTACGCAAAGGAACCTCAACCTGGCTCGTAAGCCTAACTGAACGTTTATGTAGCTGCAAACGCTTCAATGTCGACCATTACCCATGTTCGCAAGCAATCGCGGTAGCCCAATTGGACAGGGTGGATGTGTAAAGGTAACGACATGACAGTAGGTAGGTAGTTCCCGAAGCGGTGCCGCACCTAGCGACTGTTCGCTCCATACTTTTGACATGACATATAAAGGTAACGACATGACAGTAGGTAGGTACCACATTTTGTAATCAAGGCTCACATATTCGAAAAAGGTTTACGCTCCACATTTTGCATTTTAGTATGCACTTAAACCATTTTTTGTAATTAAATTTTGTTGGGCCGGGTTCAGCTATTTCAGTATGTACATGACATGCAGTGATATTTACATGTCGGGTGATATTTTGGACATGACAGTTTGTATTGGTCAGTTTCAGTCTAATCGAAATGCGGACCACATAAACGTAGATACAAGTGTCATACATCGCACGAACTACATGACAACATAGTTTCAAAAACGACATGACATCATAGTTTCAAAACCTAAGGCCTTGGAACCCAAAATGACATAATGTTGATACCAATGTCAACGACATAAAATCCAACGAAAACACAACTATTCAAGCGACCAACAACTGTCCACACAACTGTCCAAGCAACATTGTTCTTATAAAGAAAGAAGGAGCCAATGACTACTGAGGATCGGGGCTGGATCGGAAGGTACCGTGGAAGATGGCGACACAGAGGACTTGGCGGTAGGCATCGATGAAGGAGTCGTCCATCCCTTTGAAGATGTGGTCGCCTTATTGCGTAGGTAATAAATGTGTCAAACCAAATTCGCAGCAATTACACTATAATGCGAAAGATGGACAATGATGACTTACAATTGCCTGTTTTGAGAAATCCCCCTCACACGTTTGTACTAGAACGGCTGGGGAAGTTTCCCTGCATGTTTGGCATGCAACTCTTGGTGGACACTCATCAACGTAGGCAGGGTGTGTATGACGGGCTGCAGAAGGTCGGGGATATGTCGCTCAGGAGTGAGACGAGTGTACGAATCATACACATGGACAGTCCACTCGGCCAGGTTGATCTCCAGCGCAACCCAAAGCTTGTTCTTCAAATTCAAATGGGCCAACACGCAGTCGACAGTAGCCCAAGGCTTCGGAAACCGCTCGGGCAACATTCCGCTGAAGTAGTAGTTCAACTCATCATCGACGTCCATGCCGGTATGTCACTACAACAATACCCCAAAGTAGGGGTTGACGACGGCGACAAGTGCGTACTTCGAGTCGCTGGCTACCTCCTTTCGGAGGATGCCGCATGCTTGGTCCATATGTTGCGAACAACAAACACGTGTCCAGTCAACAACGTCACTATAATGTTATCGGAGCACGGGTTTGCAGACATTACCTCTAAGCCCACCAGACGCTTATGCGCTTTGAGGTCCCCGAAGAAGTCCCTTTGGAGAAGGGTGCCCATCATTGTACATGCAGGGTCAGTCCCGTCGGCCTCGATGCTGGTCAACCACATGGAGAAGGCCTCGACGTCGGCCCTGGTCGCCAGGCCCAGGGCCACGACGTCACCCCTCTCCATTTGCTTCTTCCCCTTGGGAACCTGCGGCTTCTTGACCCCCTTGGTGCATGACTTCGTCAACCCATGCCTTTTCCTTCTTCCCCTTATCAACCCGCGGCTTCTTCACCACTTGAGTGACTTCAAGCGTAGCCAACGACGAAGGCGTTCGCCGCACCCTTCCCCCTTACGCTGAAGGGGGACGTCGGCCTAAGAGCCCTCACCCTTCGCCTCCTACACGCAAACAAGGTACTCGTACATGACAGTATGTGTTGGTAGACATGACACCTATTTCAATTATCATGACACTAATAGTAAGACGACCTACCTCAACGGTTGTCTGCGTAGTGGCTGCGTCTTGCGATGCAACGATTGTCGTCCTTGTGTCCCCAAGCCCTTTCGGCTCAGTCTTAGAGACCTCAGCGAGCACCTCAACCGCATTTGCACGGTCCTGATACAGGATAGCTGACAGTTGTTGACAAGACAACTAACTGAATTGATATGACAATGTGAGTAAGATGACTTACCTCAGTGGTTGTCAAGGTGGTGTGTGCTTCCAGCTCAACATTGGTTGCTCTTACCATTTCCCCAAGCCATATGCTCTCAGTCTGACCCTTTTCCTTCACACTTTTCTCACCCTACGCATAAATGGGAAATAACTTAGATAAGGAAAAAGCAAGGGCACCCCCCGAAATTAACTACAACCTATGCGCGGATGAGGAAGACTCAAGCCGGCCATTTCCAGCCACAAAGGGGAAACCATGTCTTTCCATGAAGGCTTTGTCTCAACAACAAACTTCTGCTCAATCTTCTTAAGATCAAAAACAGGTTTTCTTTTCATCCGTGTATACAGACGCGGTTCTGTATGAAAGTTCAGAATCTTACGCGAAGGATCTCGGACCAAGAACCACTTATGCCGCCACTCCGGCTTGCTGGTGTTACGGTCCACGATAGGGACACTGAGTTTAGCCTAGTAGAGGCTTTTGTGGATACCCCCATGACCCAAGGTGAGCATATTTCTCAAGAGTCCCAGAGAAGGCTGGACCCCGATCTCTAGGCAGCGCATCACAAACGAAGTCAAGAAAAGCCAGTTGTTCGGGACCAGCTGGGCGGGGCTCAAGCCACAAGCCTTCAGATAACGCTTAAACATATTAGGTAAAGGGAGCCGAAACCCCTGAACCAAGCTCTCAATATACACCACCAGACAACCTGGGTAGGCATCCAGGCTCCCTCCCCCTTCCGCCGGAAGACACAGCACAACTCCCTCTGGCCAAGGGAAGACACGGGCGATCACATTCAAATCCTCCAAAGTCGTGAATGTTCCTCCACCGCGGCTCTGGGCATTCGGTGGAGCAATGGGAATCATCCGCTGAGGCAGAACCACGTGTATCGGGCCCGCGACAGAAGGCTGAAAATCCCCCTTGAAAGGACAAGTTGCTAACACTTTCTCTTTATACAGAACCGGATGAAAGTCCCCCACATAGACGACGAGCGGCGTTCTTTTGGTAGGAAGACGGAGCCAGAGGGTAAGTCAGTGTGAGAATCCCACTCTTTGTAAGAGTGCTGAGATTCGGGCGACTCCAATATTGAGTCTGACCCTGACGACGAAGCCCCGTCACCCGACCGCGAGGACACAGAGTCAACAGGAGAGGAGTTTTCATCGCGCACACGACCCGGGGAAGTATAAAAGGAGGGATTCTCAAGATCTTTGGGTTGCCGAAATGTGACGTCTTCAGGAACCACTATCTCACCCATCAAGAGTTTTCCCCCAGAGCGTCTGGAAGACGGAGGCCTGATCAAAGCTTGTACACTACCAGAACTACTTTGGGAAGTTGACATGATGAAGATGGCTAAACCGGGTAAGAAAGAAGAAGCAAAGAAGAAAGATGCCTAGGGATCAGCGGTAGTAAATATGCGCCCGGAGATTGCCCACACACCAACCGCGACCAGAAAGAAAAAGGGGAAGAGGAAAACTAAAATCAAAACAAGAACTAAGACGCAAAAAGAAAAGAAAGTAAAGTTAAAATTTACCCCGAGGATGTTCAGAACGAAGAGCTGTAAAAAACGGAGAACGGTAAAAATAAGAAAGGGGTCAGAATTGAACCCCTATTTATAGGCACCACCATCCATGGTGTTTCACCTCCTATCCCAGGCCACGTGTCAGAAGCACGGCACACATTGATCGAACGAATGAGCCAAAAAGTACCGGCCCACAAAAACCCATAAGAGCCCAAGAAAGCCCAATCTTTTTCTCTCCTTCACCTTTTCGCCCTAAAAGAACAACAAACAACGAAGTAGGGTTTCGAACCGCGGAATAACCTATCCGGTTCCCCCACGGCCCGAGGAGCTGTGATGACGCCCGAAAGATAACGAAATTAAGAAAACAATTAAAGGGGGCTCAAGAGGTTGTCGGAAATAGAATCCAAGAAACAGCACAACAACCAGTGGTCCGCGGACGAGAATTGCATGCACAAAAGGGACAGGTGGCGCACAAAAAGGACAAGTGGCGCACATGCCCCCCATCCAGGTGCATCTCCTCTCTCAGACACGTGGCGATCAAGCATCAACAAGTGGCCAAAAGAAGGGAACTTCCCCCTCCTCTGATAGACAGAGCGGCGTACTATAAAGGGAAGAAAGGATACTAGAGAAAGGGACTTTTGGGGAACAACAGAGAGGAAGCGCCAAGTTCCAAGGGAGGAAGAGAGGGAAACAATTACGCCAAGGCTTTCTCCTTGACTTATCCATCATTCACCCGTCCGCGGACATCCTAAGATTCAGGAACGGCAGCAAATCCGGGACAGGTAGTCGGACAATGGTCCAAGGAGCCAGGGAGCGCATAGTTTTATTTTGCCCTCGATCTCTACTATAGTGAACAGGTTGATCTCCTTTACCATTGGGTCACTTGGTGAACCCGAATTAGTAAGGATGCGAGTCTCTTCGAAAGACTCGACGACGCCGGTCGTGAGGTCCTCGTAGATAGTGAGGATCTCAGGTAACGGGTAAGACCGTCAATATTCCCTCTAAGGTAATATGGCTCAGGTAAAGGTCCTTTTCCCTTTTTATTGCCCTCATCAGGCGATAATTATGGGGGGAAGGGGGCTTCAGGTAAGTCCGTATTACTAACCTTCCATAAGAGGGAATACATGGCATATCCCCCCATGGGAACGTGGGGGGCCATACACCTTTTCAATTACGGTTTCGTCAATTGGTTTTGGTAGACCTCATCCAAATAGCAGTCAATGGTCAACTGGTTGACCATTGATCGGTCAATTTGACCAATCCATTTGGAATTTTTTTTTTATTTTTTGTTTTTTTTTCACGTGATGTCATTTTTTGTGATGCCATATTTTACCGTTTTGATGCCAAAATTTTATTATATTTTATTTTCAATTTGATGCCAATTTTCTAATGAAATGATTGGATGAAACTTTTTTAATGCCACTTTTTTTAAACGTTGATGACATTTTTTGTTTACTGTGATGCCACTTTTATATGTCAATTTTTTTGATGATATTTTTTTTACCGTGGTGCCAAATTTTTTTAAAGTAGTGTTTTTATGACATTGATTCTTTAATGTGATGCCACTTTTTTAAAGTAACTCGAATGTAATTATTCGATGCCACTTTTTTAATCAAATCTTTTTATGTCACTTTTGTAATTCAGTAAATTTTATATCGATATATTTTTATTGATTCTACTTTTATTCACTGTTGAGTGATGACAAACTTGTGATGACATTCTTTCTTGATGATATTTTTATACAATTGATGACATATGAGCTTAATACGTAGTTACACTTCATTGATGACATCTTTTTATTGATGACAATTCTATTGATGATTTTTATTCATTGATGACACATTTGTAGGTACAATTAATTGATATCAATTATTTGTGATGATATTTTTATAAAATTTGTGACATTGAAGTATGAAATGTGGAATCAAAATAGTGTCACCGAACAGGGCAATACGATCTCTTAAAATCAAAAGCTCGGGAGTTAATGATGACAACAAATTGTTTCTATTTTATTGACCACTAAAATTTTCATCGCAAAAAGACATAGATTTTGTCGCGAAAATAGGTGAAGGATTAAAAAATAGCCCATGCGGGATTTGAACCCGCGTTTATGTACTTGAGCACAACGCTCTACCAATTTGAGCTAATAGGCTTTAATTTAACAATAATAAAACAAGTGAAAGAGTTTAGTTAGCAAAGACAAGTAATAAACAAGTTGATTTCATTTATTGATGCATATATTTTTCTAAATGCGCAGAGAAAAATGTTGATTGTTCATGAAAGCAAGCTAAAAAGTATAATGTAGCCAGCACACATAATTTACTAATTATTATACAAAAATCCAATAGTGGATTAGTAGATGTACCTGAAGTTGCAAAGACTTATAATATAAAATGGCTTCAATGGTGGCCATTCAGTAGCCATCCGTTCTTTTTGCTAAGTTATCAGTAGACAAGATTAGGGAATAGTGACAAATGCAAGCTTGGATGTTTTCAAGTAACTAACAAGTGCAAGTAAAGAAGTATCTCCCTATATCGTGAAAGGGTTTCCTCAAAACCATTGTCGGGTCGATGATCGGGATAAAAACCGAAGACACTTTAGTCATTTGTATTAGTTGGATGAAAAACAGAATAATACATCAACCACTATGATTTGGATGTTTCCAGATTAAATCTAGGCGCTAAGAGTACAGGGTTCATTCTTGAGACCAAATTGCCTTAGATTTTGATTGAATAGCAAGCCAATTTTGACACCAATCTAAAGCTAGCTCAATGACAAACTTCCACAACAATAAACAATAATATTAAATCTTTGTTTTGCCTCGTAAGGCATCTAAATCAATACACATTAAGAAAGGCACGAGAGAAAATTGGCTAGTGATTGTGAGGCCCCAATTCTTGACTGGAGGGGACACCAAAGGCCTCTGCCCTTCCATCGAAATGGAATGTAAGGGCGTGGGGATCCATATGGAAATAGAGTATCTATTTACTACCACTTCAGCACCATTTAAATTATAAGAATGTTTACCACATATGTGTTAGTATATTCTCCAAATAAAAAACAGCTGCAAGATTTCAGTATATGGCCCAGAAAATAAGCATTGTGAAGTAACAAACTTATCAAAGCATGAGCACATCTTGGTTACCTTGAAGCAATAGATGATGTCTTCTTTGTCATCTAAAGACAACGTGAGATTTTCAAGAACCAAATAGATGAAGTGTATAATTTTCTGCATCAATATGAAGACACGTGTTAAGAAACTGAATTGCTACATTGACCAGGATATTGACACCAACCAAACAAAAAAAAAATACAAAGTTCCAATCAGATTATAAACAACATTATAAAAAATTCCCTCGAACACAAGCACCATCGACAATCACCCAATACATCCAGTAACAGTGAGAGAGGAGGAAGGATTACTCGATTCCACCTTGACAAAGGATGGGGAAGAAGAAAGAGAGGAAGGAAACGAGATTAGCCTACCTACTCCATGATTAAATGCCATGACACATACCTAATTCGTGTAGCTCTAACACAGAGCCTGACTTCCATATTCTACCCACCTATGCGTGCCTGCAAAAGTTACCTAGAAGCAACTGTTGTAACTACAATTTGATCAGTTGATGAGGAATTGATTTTTCAAGTATCAATACATTATCGTCTCCCTTACATTTTGGCATGGTACATATCATTGCCCTTACATTCTAGAACACAGCTACTAAACGAAGAAATACATATTGCATCCGGAAAATTCTCTCATCGTTTTTGTAGTATCGAAGACTATCGACTGACCAAGGAGAATTGATGCTAGTCCAAAAGATGCTCTGCAAGGATGTTTCCAGGAGACTGTCGGTCGATCAAGGAGATTACCGCAAACATGGTCATTTAAAATCATGAATCAATCCTCATCCAACTGAATGTCTAAAAGTAAAAAGCTAGAGACTAGCATAAACATGAACGATTACAGGCTCGGCAAGAATGGTCTTTCAAGTTCCAATTAATCTTGAATTTGTCATCTTGATCCTATACATGTATAAATAGGTGATAATTTGGAATCAATCAATCAAGTGCAAAAAAGCACTCTCTAAATCCACAATATAGACAGTACAATACATGTTATGGAATTATAAACCATAATTAGCCCCTGAGGGAGTAAACAAATTAAAGCTAAGGCATACTACTTCATACTTTCCAGCTAACACACACTTCAATACTTCATCTAACCAATAAGCTTGCAATTTTTGGTTTTTCCTTTTGGTCTACTATCGAAAATACAATTAAAGGCGGAATACAAAAATAGCAATATCACGGTATGGAAAAACACAATTAAAGTCGAGGAGTCAATAAGAACAAACAAATTGCCATATATAAATAGAAGCAGATACTAAAAAAACTCAATGAATCTGTGTGTGATGCCAGATAGCAGCCAGATAGATAGGTGATGCTAAGACTGTAAAATGGATAGGTAATAATTTCAATCAAACATTCGAAATGGGAGGTAAACAATATTCAGATGATAGCTACAAAGATAAGAAGAATAGAACAACACTAATGTACTACTGATTCAAATTCATACAATCGAAATCCTTACTGATTCAAGTTCAAACATCAGGACATTGCGATCATTATTTAAAATTTAAAACATGAATAATCAAATAGAAAAGTAATCTCTCTTCTTTCCTCTCGCAATCGAAGAAATAATGCAACAACTAGAAAGAAGATTTGATACCTGAACTTTTGAAATCGTAGAGAAATGGTACTATCATAACATAAATTGGCCATGAAAATTCCGAATTCGACAATCATTTGGTTGAATAAACCACAAATCATCAAATGATTAACGAAGAAAATACTTACAAGAACAATATCAATCAACAAGCAGACGCAAAATGACTAGGGCTTGATTAAAGGCGCTGAAGGTAGGTTTTGCGTCTCAGGAAAGAACGGAGAGGGCGAGGGCGAGCAATACGCCATGAAACGGTCCGAAAGGAATCCATCGGAGGTTGAGAGATAAAGGGATCGAGAAACGCCATGGGAACTCGGATCTGACGGAGGGAGATAGTGAATGGGAAAGTGAAATGGGGAGCCGGTGAGATCGAAGAGGGTTAGGGTTGCAGGTTACAGTAAGCTAATAAAAATTGAAAAGGGTCTAGGGCAGCTAAAAAAACATTTAAGGGGGCTAATCACCCAACTAAATATCTCTAGGTTCTAATTCACCAAATTCCATCATTTTATTTTTTATTTTTCTTTCATATATTAATTTGAGGGATAGATAATTTCACAATTTCTCCCAGACATTGGACACCCCGCTAATTAACCCGAAAATAGTGCATGTGGCACAAATTTTCTCGAAAAAAAAAACCACCTCCGTATTGCCTTGAGAATATACAAACTACAGAAGGTAAACAGTGGCATTGCGCGTGAGGTGTATTTTTGTGGGGCCCACCGAATTTATTTATTTTTTAAAAAGGAAATCATTATTAATCTTAACCATTGATTTTGTTGGATATCATGGTCCAGATTTGTTCCTAGTTCACACCCTAAGAGGTGTTAGAGAGAGAGGGTGGGTCATGTGTTTATAGCCATTATAGAGTTATAGTGTTTTGTGTTTACAAATCTCACTCATAGATGGAGTGAAAATAGATGGATGATATTATTCCCCACTATTAATTAATTAAAATATTAAAATTAGAAAAAAAACCCATTCAGTCTTTAGACGAGCGCGTATACTAACTCCTCAAAATCTCTTTTCTTGAAAAAAAGAAGGATTATGTGCATATGATTTATGTCCTTACCTATCTTACAATCAACTCAGGTATGTGTTCAACTGTACAAGTTACCGGATGTGGAGATGATGAGAGTAAGAAATGTTGTCAAATCATGTTTCAAGCAAGATGTCAGGAAAGAAATGAGAGATATAGGCGAGGAAGTGCAAGTAAATGTGTGTAAACAGTAGGGAAGAATGTGTAGTTGGATGCACAATGGTATCTTATTTTGTATGAGTAGACTTGTTTTGCGTAGTTGGATTGCACAATGTAATGCAACCTCTATATATTTGTATGGTTCATTTATATTAGCTACAGATTCAGTAACAAACCCAGCCACAAATAATGGATGACATGAGACAACAATATTGCCAACATGAAACTAGTAATAACATCAGTTACAACCTTGCCTAAAAAACTACCCAAGAAATTAGCAATGAAATTCACAAGGAATTCACCAACAAACTTGGCCATAAAATAGGCTACCACAATTGTTTGCTGTTATGGGAGTGGAATTTGTTGAATAAATAAATATGAATATAAACTCAACCAACTCCCTGTCTACACAAATAAAATACAAGACTCCCTCCCGATGTAGTAGCATGGAATCAGGATCAATCCTCGATGAAGCGTGTCAGCGCATGCCTAAATAGTCTCAAAATCCGCTCTCTGTATCAACTAGAAGTCACTCGATGTCAACTGAGATTCTAGTTGATGTCGATCGTGGTTGTCGATTTCACCTGCAAAACACAATCAAAGCAATCAACTTCAACTAATGGGCAGTTGATGTCGAGTCTGTCCACTTGATGTCGACTAGATGTCAGTCGATCTCGAGTGTAAAAACAGTAACCAAATTGTTGGCAAAGATGTCCAAAGAATGTAAGAATGGATGCGAAATAGTGAACAGAAATATCAGAAAGGGGTTTTTTCAATAATATATAAAAAGCTTCCAAGGCAAGGAATAATCGCGACAATACCAAGTATGCATCATACTAGAATCATGAAAGATATATGATTTGATCGAATAGACGACTCTCGTTATCATCAAATAGGAATATAGAGGCTCTCGCATAAAAACCTATTTGTTTATATCCTTTTCATAATTAGGGTTAACTGACTTTCGTAAGCAAAACCTAATTACTATCCAAATTCATAATAGATCCACTTTTTCTTCAAAATCATAAATAAGGAATTGTCAACTACTTTCGCAGTGGATTTAAGCCCGAGATAGAAGATGAAATTCACACAAGAATCATAAACTCAAGCATACTTACATGGTTATCATCGGGCTCACCCCGACCCTAGAAGTGGGACGACTACTCACGCCTCATCATCATGGACATCATCATAAACATAAAGAAATAAAGTTTGAATTGAAACTAATCGAAAGAGTACAACCAAAGCCAAAACCGTCTCTCTCTCTCTCCTTCCACTCGGCTACCTCTCTCTCTACTCTATAACTTGATTGCTCAAGTGCTAATGGATCCCTAAAACAATAGCCTCAAAGGCTTTATTTAAAGTCAACCTAACTTACTCTCTAAGGAAATAAAAATCTATGTAATTGCTAAAGATAAAACTTCCGAAAGAAAACAGAATAAACTAATAAAATACCTTAGGGTAAATAAACATTAACCCATAAGAATAGGAGTTTTTAAGGAGAATTAAAGATCTTTTCTTCGTAATTAAGCAAGTTCCCTTAAGTTCGGATTCTTCAAAACGCGTCTCGGCCCAACAAGATCTTCATTTGAAGTCGAGTATAGTCACTCGACGTCGAGTCAACTTCACTCAATCTTGGGTGCTCAGTAGATATCGAGTGGCTCCTTTTTCCTTGGCTCTAAGTGTGGGTTTTTTTCACTAGACGTCGAGTGACTTCAGTAGACGTCGAGTGGAATTCCAGTAGCTTGCTTCTTCCAACACTTCGCAAAATTTCAGCTTCAATTCAGTAGATGTTGAGTTGATTTCAATAGACATTGAGTGCATCATCAGCTCGATTCCTTCTTCTCCAAATTGCTCCAAAATGTCTCCAATTCCTGCAAAATTAAACCAAAACTTTTGTAGACCTCCATATCTTGCAAATAATTACAAATTACACAAATTCCATACTTTCCAAACCCAAAAGTATAAAATATAAACACGAATCGGAATAAAAGTAAGCGTAAAACATGGTAAAATAGGTGCACATCATTTGCCGCTAGATTCGTTCCTGCAACCATGACCAATCGATCTTCCCACCTTCCATGAACTTGTCCACGAATCCTTGTGCGTGACCGAGTTCATTGCTACAACTATGACCATTGGATCTTATTACCAGCCATGAACTTAGACAAATCAGCGTCGAGGCATATTACTTCGAAAATGGCAGTCATGTCTAAGTTCAAGGCTATTCGTCTTAGCCACTGCAGTTCGTGGCTATTTCTATAGCTATTTGTCGTTGCTATTTGATAATTTTTTAGTAGTGGTTTAAATTCCATTGTATTCATGTTTATTGCTTTTCATTAATATAAAGAAAATCAAAGATAAAATTAAAAAATATCAACAAAAAAAAAATCATTCATTGCATAAAGTGTGTTATTATCTAAACAACCATCTAGCCTAGTTAGTCCTTAAACTCTGTTTAAATTTAATCATATAAGGTTCATAACATGTTTGGATTGTTTAGCCTTGTCCTATACTTTTGGTTCTTATGTGAAGCATGATTAGGTGAATATAATTAAGCATGTATGATCTATATTCCTAGGCATGACTGAAATCCAACAAAACATTGTTTCAGTGAAAATATTTGGCCTTATAGGGATATCTTTATATTCCATTTTGCTTTATTCTGTGATATACTCTTCTAATGCATTTACCTTTGAGTTGGGTCGGGTTCGGGTTGGGTCAATTCGGGGTACATTAAGTTTTATTATAAAATGATGATTATTTTTTTGTTTATCTTAATTATTGAATATTATACTTCATTTATTTAGTATATTAGGTCTCATTATATGTAATTCACGTTGTTTGAGTGTTTTAAAATAAGAAAATTAAAGTAATTATAAGAAAGAGTCGGGTCTTGTTCGAGTTGGGTCAATGGCGGGTCGGGTATGGTTCAGGTCGGGTTTATCTATGTTCGTGTCCATTCGGGTATCAGGTTAAAATGGATCGGGCTCGGGTTCGAGGTGTGCATGACATTAGATTTTTGGGTTTCGGTCGGGTCTGGGTTTGGGTGGGTCGGGTCGGATCTTGCCAGCTCTACCTGCGCATGCTGATGGATAAGACCTGCCGACTCCGAGTATCGGTTTCGATGGAGGGATAGATAGAACTTCATGCATAACATATTGGAGAATCTTGCAAGGTTGTGTAGGCGCACCTTTGGCGACTCCGGAAATTGGTGTCGAGTCAATTCTTGTCGACTCTAGGAATTGATGGCAAGGAAAAATTAGTGATGACACTAAAAAGCAGTGACGACGTCGTATCTTTGGCAATAAAATCGTCGTCCCTTCTTTTTTTACCTAATGTGTCCGCGTGGAGATAATTTACAAAGACAAAAAAATATGGAATTTTTGCCTGGTTCCCGTAAGGTAAGGATAAATTCGTCGGACATACGAAAATTTTACATAATTCACGAAATGGCCCTAATATTTGTAATTTTTTTGCATCATGCCCCTCCATCCATTCTTTTAACATTTTCCTTTTAAAAAATAAAATTAAATGGATTTACAAATCACACGAGAGAAAAAACGAAGGGAAAAAAGCGTAGAGCAAAAAGAAAAGAGGGAGAGAGCGAGGCTAGGGGTCCGATACACGACACCGACTAGATTGACGCCGGTGGAGCTCAGTTGATGCCGAATGTGGAGGTGAATATTTCTTGGTTTAATCTAGGGTTTGGGGATTTAGGGGTTAGGGTGATGATTTGAATTTTTGACATTCAATGGATTTTAACGTCAACTGTACCTTTTCTTTTAACGTGTGTTTTGGTGACTCGGGTCTCGAATGGGGGCATGCCGTCTTGCACATTTCCTTTTAATTCAGATATGTTTTACTATGCCGGTGGGTTAGGAGTTTAGTTTTCCATAGATTGTGATGACTCCTTCTCCTTGCTCCCGATTTTTGTTCATTCAGTTTATCAGTTGGAGTTTGGGTGTAAAGGCTCGGATTTTTAAATCCTAAATTTTTTTCAGAAAAAGAGAATTAAAAATGAAATTAAAATCGGTTTTTAAAACTCGTTTAGCGGATTTCGACCGGAAAGTAAAATTTGGCAAACAATTTCCGTCCTTGACCAAGAAAATTCAAAATAATTATCGGATGGCGATATCCTTTTCAATTTTAAAAATCTAATTGATCGAGAAAGTGAGAGTCGGGAGAACTAACATTCGGGAACTAATTGCGGGATTCGAAATTCGCGTATTCGGGATTTATATCCGGGTATTTGTTTACCCAATTTCACACTTAATCCCTCGCCCATACCTCCTTCAAATCACCCCCTTACCCCCGTCATTCTTCATTCACCATCATCAACCACTCCTACCCTTCACCATTCCATTCACCATCACTTTCCTCCTGCCCCATTGGTTCACCATTTCAAACGCCACCTCTCGCTCCCCGTTGCTCCATCAACCACCGCTGATCACCACCTCTAGCCGCCGTTCCATTGTTGCCGGACAACCACCACCATCTCCAGCATCTGCCAAGGCACCACCAGCAGCCCCGAAGCCACCAGCGCCGTCGACGGGCCACCGAACAGCCTCCTTGCTCTGTTTCGCAAAGCCTCGTTCCGGTAAGCCGTTCTCCTTCGTTTCCGATCGAAATCGCCTTCGGTCTTTACCAATACACTCACCCATGTCCGGTACAGATCCGACGAGCCATCGCAAGCCACCGGCAAAGCCCAGAACTCCGATCAAGAGCTCCAAAGTCGCGAAAAATCCATCTCGGTGAGCTCCGAATTTATCCTCGTTTCAATTCGTTTTTAGTCTTTTTCGGTGCTTAGGCTAGTCGGGAGTGAGCGTGGGCTGAGTGTGGGACGTTCGGGTGGGCTCGAGATCTCCGGCGAGCTCGAGAGAGGTACGAGCGAGCAACGTCGAGAGCGTCGAGAGCAGCGCGAGCAGAGCGAGGACGAGGCGAGCGAGGGAGCTGGGGCCTGTGTGGGAGTGTGAGCTCGAGGAGGCTGTGATTCCGAGGCGCCGTCGAGCAGGCGGAGGAAGCCGGAGGTGGGTCGAGCTCCGTCGGGCGCCATGGTCGCGAGCGAGGAAGCGCAGGCGAGAGCAGCTTCATCGGGAAGGAGATGAGCTGACTTGGCTCGTGTGGCCCCCACTTTTCCAAATTGCATTTTGCTTAGTAATTAGACCGGGTGGAATTATTTACATCGGTTCGGTTCGGGTTTATCCGTATTTAATTAATAAATTAATGATATTTAAAATATAACATTATTGGACTTGAAGATTTAAAAAGAATTTGGAAAAGAATTTCAAGGTTGAAAAGTGATTTAATAAATAAATTGAAAAAGGAATTTTTTGAGTATTTTAAGGGTCGGAATTATTAACTATTTGACTTGGATTTTGAAACGGTTTTGGAAATAACATGGGAATTACACTTGTTCGGTGACTAACTAGCATGATGATATGATCGTTTGACTAACGGTGGGATATGTGTGACTGGTGAATTATTACAAGAGATTAAATGTTCAATATTTATGATGATGATATATATGGAAAGTATAAGTATGATATATATAGGGAGTATATTTTTTAAACTGATAAGCTGACAAGTTATGATGAATGGTATGAGATAAGAGATGGTTGATCGTGATAAATTGAAGGTATGATTGATGCAAGCTTACTTATCTATCTGCTAATTTGAGTGAGTAATATATGTGTTCAGAAAGGCTATAGAAGTATACTTAGTATATTCTCGTTATGTGATTAGGTGATATTCTGTGATCGTGACTACTGTGTGCTGGATTATTCTTTTGCTGATCTTCTCTCCAGGTAAGTACCTCCGGGGCTTACTCAGTAACCAGTACCTCCTGCCTAATGTGTCATATAGTATGTAGGTGCTGCATATGCATAAGAGCATATCATGTAGTATCATGCTTAGGAATTGCATTTACAAATGAGCATCCTTATTCTGTATGCGTTTGAATACAGAACGGCCTTTACCTGTGAGTCCTAGAGTCCTTGCTAGGGTCATAGGGCAGCCCAGCTTCATCGGGTGTTGTCCTCCTCGAGTCATTATATATATCACAAGATACGAGATGGGCATGAGATATGATATGATGATGAGATTTGATATGATTATAGGATCGAACTGGCCAGTCTTCACCTTGTCTGGAAGAGGGGTGGTGGTAAGGGATATACCGCTTGGTATTCTTTGTTAAGGCCTTCCTCAATATTCTGCACACATGAATTAGGAGCATGATAGTGTGGTTTTATTTCAGTATTGCATGAAGGCATCCTTTATTCTAGGTCTAGGCGTATTATATGTCCTCAGCGCGGTCAGAGGACCCGCAGGCGGACTCTTGGCCTGACTTGGTGGTATAGTTTCAGGTACCCGATCTACTACTTGATTTTGTGCTGATATGACGGGGTCCATTCATATGGCGGAGAGTGAGTGTATGAACCCTGACTTCACCAAACTCATGCTTTTTGGATTTCTTCCTACTATACTCCGTTTTGACCCGGCTCTGCCGTGGCACTGATTGTATCGTTTTCAGAACTTTTGCCCTTTGCATGATAAAGGTTTTCGCGCGTTGTAGACTTAGGACAGGTACAGGGGTTTACCCCGGGGTCTCCAACGGACCTTCCGGGTTTGGGTGAAAAATCCCACTTTAAACTGCGCACAATCGATTTCAAACCTTCAACCTGTACTCGGGGCGCAAGCTCCCAACGAGGGGTTTCATCCCTCGAAACGTAACTCGAGAATCATAATCCCGGGCCGTTACATTGGGTGGGTTTTTTCGATGCGGATTAAGTGGTTGTGGCTCGGGTGCCTGCATTTTTCTTCGTTGTTGCCTTGACTTTCAAGGAATGGGCTGATTTCTCGATTGGCTAACTGTGTGACGGGGGTCGTTTGCTTGGTTCGGGTGGGTGGTGACATTGGGTTATTCGATGATTAGATTGTTGCTTTGGGTTGGGCAGGTTTGGTTCTTTATTTGTTCAGCCGTGATTGGAGTTCAAGATCAAATCTTAAAGACTCTTAAGCTTCCCAATGCTAGGAGGTATTTCATAAATAAGATTGTTCGATCTAATGTCAAGAAGGATTAGTTGGGTGCAATCGTCGACTTCGTCTGGAATCACTCTCGTGAAATTAGAATCTGAAATGGTGAGAATTTGTAGCCGGGGTAGTGAGCAGAGATTGGAAGGGAAGGGGAGATCAAGTTGGTAAACAAATTGGATGTTTATTTGAGTGACAAGGCTATCAGAAGAGCATGTTATGTAGAACCATTTACAAGGACTTGGGTTAGATAGGTTCCAATTCGACATGGTGGTAGGGGGTGTGGAGTTTGATCTTTTGACCCCTGGATGAAGCAAAATGGTTTCATTGTTGGCAACAGTAGTAATAGAGGAGAGTAGGAACATGATCAGAAGGGTGAAATGGTGATGGAAGTGCTAGTGAAAAAGGTGGCCATTCCTGTTGATTAGCAACGACGTCGGCATCAACATTTTTATTGGAAAAGGTAAATAATCTTTGGCCTCAAATCCCAAACTTAATTCTCTTCTTGTTTTTGCATTAGGTCTCTCTCACAACACATCCGTACACACTCATTCTCTTGGAAAACTATGCTTAGTGTGGCTTCTAGGTTCATTATTGTCAAGACTTAAGGCTAATAGTGCTTCCAAAGCAAGCAAAAAAGAAGTGAAGAAAAGGGAAAACAAAAATGTGCATATTTTTAAATACAAATGGGAGAGATTTTAGAGGGAGACAATGTAATAAGATTCATAACTTCATATGCAGATCATACCCCAGCACCTCTCTTATCTAAAGTCATAGCCCCAATTATTTACATGTTTCTAGTTAAATTAGTTTATTTACATAGTTGCAACCTTGGAAAATGTCATCCTTGACAAGTATGATGATATTTACATGCTCTTTGTTAAACTAGTTTTGTGTTCATTTGCTTACCTAAACTGAAAATGAGATAGCTTTGTGATTATTTGATAGGTAATACATGTAGTATATAATTGGAACTTGGAAGACTATGGTCCACCAATGCCAGATTCCACATCTAACACCTATGCATCAAAGCTATTTTTTTACATTCTTTTCACTACTACTGAACTGGTTTCACAACGATTGATTAGTTTTTACATTCTTTTGTGATGATTCACTACTACTGAATTTGATCCAAACTTAATTCTTTACTGAATTGTTTTCACTACTACTGATTTGTTTTTACATTATACTCTTTTCAAACAGTAAATATCTACACAAATTGAATTCTTTGTTGAATTCACAAGTCTTTACATAAGCTTTTTTTTTTTTCGTTCTATAGATTTTGCTAAATTATTTTTATTTAATTCATAAGTCGGATTTAAAGCTTTTTTTTTTCATAAGTTGAATTATGTGAGCAATACGGAACATGTCAAGCTATTGTTTTGAAATTTTTAGTCTATTAGCTCAATTCGTAGAGCACTGTGCTTAGGCAACCGCTATACTGATTTGGGTGCTGAATTTAGATGTAATGTAATGTCATGGGGTGGATTATTTTTTATGATGGTGCTTCCTATATATATATATATATATATATATATATATATAGGAAGCACCATCATAAAAAATAATCCACCCCATGACATTACATTACATCTAAATTCAGCACCCAACATAATCCACCCCATGACAATACATTACATAATCCCTCCTAGAGCAGTCATTTGTGATGTTTTAGTAAGAACACCCTTTGCTGTCATAGCGGTTTCAACACTCTTTTTAGCCATACATGTAGCTATTTTAGCAACCCCCATTGTTGTCATACATTTTACACTCTTTTCACCAGCGTTGGTTGTTGTATTTCCTTTGCATATTATCTATCAATTCTCCACCCAAACTTGCAGTTGCACCAGAATTTGCTTCTTCTATTATAGAGAGGGACCCCTCTTTACTCGATAATATTAACACATTAGCAGCCCCTTCAACACAATTTTGCCCATTACTCTTGGCATTTTGTGTTGCTAGCATCAACAAATTTATAATTAAGTATAGTTGTGCTCCCAACAATACAAGATGGACTTGTCTCAATTTCAGCTGAAGCGTCCCCTGTCCCTAAGATATCCATCTGCCGATCAATTTTTTCCTCTACACAACCCTCATATTTGGAGCTCTTCTGCACCCATATTTTCTTCGCATCTGCACCATGAGCATTTTTTGCCACCAACTTCCAAACTTGCTGGGCAACCTCACCTCTTTAGAACTTCTAAACTGGTTGGGCAGCCTCATTAGGTGCGATGCGATGACTCACCCGATTGTTGAGAACTGAACGATGTACGTTGATTTCAGCAACACAACAATCTACTAATAATAAAGAATAATTCCAAAAACTAAAAAAAACTTCAACTCCCCAAATCCTAAATCTCCATGAAGGGACTCGAAATCATATCCATGAGAGCAAATTATATACCGTATTATCCGTAAAACCATCAACCAAACCATAATTTGAAGATCCTACAACGATAATCCCCAAAAAATCTCAAATCGACAACCCTAAATCTTGAACTTTTTAAAATCCCTATAGTTCAAAAATGGAGAGGACATACTTTACCTCAAGAGTAATGGTGTTGAAGCTCTCTTTCAGTCTCAACCCATGAAGCACCCTCGAAGCTTTCTCTCTTCTTTAGGTTCAATGGTGTTGAAGCTCTCTCTTTCTAGCACTTCTATCTAGGGTTCTGATCAATCTCCTTCTTTTTGTTCTTTCTTTAATTTTGACGTTGTTTTAACATTTGTGATAAAGAAACCAACCGAGGGACACGACACGAAAAAATCACAAATCTAAAAACATTTCGCGAATTATGTGAAACTTTTATAAGCCGGACGACTTTGGCTTTACCTCAGGCATCATCCGAAAAAAAAAACATGAAAATATTTCAAAAACACGCATCTTCCTCTATTGCCCCCCCTTTCTCTCTCCCACTCCCACACTCCATCTATCGACGAAGAAGAAGAGCGATGAATAACCGGAGACTGCACAGCAAGAAGCAACCCTCTCGTAACTACGCCGATTCCGACGAAAATCCAGGCGACTATGGCGGCTCTGTATCCTCTCTCCATCTTCTTCCTCCTTCTCTTCCCGCTTCCTCTGCCGCCGCTCCTCCTCCTCCTCACCCGCCGCCTGCTGCCAACGTCGATCGCGTTCTCATGGACGAACTCGCTGATGTCGTTAGCCTCGTTGAATCTCTCATGGTAATTTCCTCCTACTCCTCTAGAGATCTCTCAATTTCCGTCGCCCTTTTCCTCTTTTCCTCTTTTGTTTCGGCCGACAGATCTCTTTCCGAGCTCTAGCTTCCATTCGAAACTAAAAGAGAAATAGATCAGCAATTTGATCCACTTCTTTTCTCGATTTTATTGTTGTAGTGTTGTGGCGACATTCCATTCTCTCGATTTTTTGTGTTCTTTGCTTGCTTGGTTGTACTGTATTATTAACGAATGGTGTTGTTTTCCCCCTTTACTTTCAGAAGGATCAAAAACCTAACAACTCTTTTACGCGAAGGAGTTCCGTGATTTACACCAAGACGCCTTCTAGAGATTTGTCCCGGAAGGTAATGCAGTGCCTCATTTTTTCGGTGCACCTAATCAAATAAATTTGTCTGGTTGCTTCAATTTCTGTTGTAGATGTTGCTTTGCTTTACTCGCTATATACCTTTATCATGTATGAAAAAAGAGCAGTTCAATTTTGAATTGCTTTATGTGGGTCTGTAGGATAGGATCCGAATTTGAAGTTGTGTAGTTTTTATTCTGTCCCGTTGTGACCTAATTAACATTTGCAATTGTTGTGGAACAGTTTGCTTGTATTGAGACAATTTTGTTGTGATGAGAAAATTTCCACCCTTGCCAGGAGTTCTGTCAGCCTATTTATTTTTGCTAATTTTTTGAAATTGTTTCACACAATTCTGTCAGCATTCGTGTTTGCCATTCTGTCAGCATTAGTGTTTGACATATATGATATTATGATACTTTCTCCAACAACTGAAAGTGGTTCAAACCTTTAAATGTTGTTATTCAGGGTAACTTCATTTGAACATTGTTGAATAAAGTGACTTTGCATTCCAGATGAGTGATCTTGACACTACATTCTAAATTATTTGACAGCAGTATAAGACTAATATATTTCTTGCATCACATTCAGGCATTGATAGTATATTATCCGTTTGCAAGGTTTGTGGGTCTAGGGTAGGGTCTGAGAATATTTTCCTGAAATGGGCTTTTTTTAGCAGAACCCAGTATATTGGCCTAGTAATATGTTACTTCAAGTGGTAGTGGTGAAAATTTTGTTGGGAAAGAACCTATATATCTGATGTTTGAAAATATTGTATACTGGTTATAGACTTGTAAGGTGTAACAATGATCTTCAGTATAACATTTCACTGGATAAAGTTTGACGTCAACATGTGGCAGTTAATAACTGACTCCCCAGGGATGCTGCTAATCTGTGCACATTATATCTCAAAAATTATACTCTCTATAGTCTCTTCAATATCTACCCCTGCATTTGATTGTTTCAGGCATTTAATTTATACATTTCAGCTATCCGAATACAATAGACTTGTCACTTTATTAACAAAATGCACTGTCATGTACACGTGCGTTAGTAATCATTAACTAAAAAACCTGACATTGATGATGATCATATGTGAATCTGCATCCACATATTAATTCTGAACTTTGCTGGTTTCCGAGTTTTCCTTTCTGTACAAAGCTGTTCGGTTCCTAACCACACCCACCAAGCTGTTGGGTTCCTAACCACACCCACCTCCCCTCCAATTGACAGGCAAAGCGTTCTGTTGTTGCTGCTACACTGTTTTTCCCTTGTTATTCTCCTGGAAGTCTTTATCCATTTCAACTGCTTCTGTATGCCATTTATGCCTAGTTTTATATCTGCAAGACCACATGGAGTTGCAAGCTAGCATTTCCAACTACATTGTGATGTGATTTGGTTGTGAGGAACCGTCAGATTTCCAATTATTAAATCTTTTAGGTATAGTTCCTGAGTGTGCCCTAGTAACTAATATAGTAATACTACATATCTTGCAGTTAGGCCACATACTATTGACCCTGAACTTTGCAATTGTTCCCATGTTGAAGTTTACTTAAGCAGAAAGGAATTTGGGCCAAAGTATATATATGAACTGCAAATTGTGCCAAAGTATATGTATGAATTAAGGACAATTGCCTTGTTTGGGCCAAATTAGCTATATCTATATACTAAAGTCGATGCATAGAATTTATTGCTGGATTATTCTTTGGGGAAAAGAATTATTTATATCTACATTAATTTTTATTGAAATAATTTTTTTCAATATTATAATTTACAACTCTATTAGAATAATTTTGTCACTATTATATTATTAAAATAAAAGAAATTAATTGTATAACTTAAAAAAACTATTTTTTTTAAGATTAAGGGTATTCGCTAATAGAATTTTTTTTTTGGTTCAATTTGTTTTAAAAAATTTAAAATAGACAAAAAGTTATTTTTGTTAAAAAATTAAAATTTTTAAAATTTATTTTTTCTGAAAGCAAAATGGGCATACACTAGCAGTAGTGGTCGTCATCTTTGATGTGACCAAAATATGGAATAATTATATGGATTGTATGATTGTCGATTAAGTCAGTTTTCAATGGTTGGACAATTATAGCATTTCACAAGGCTCTCACTTAATCAGAAGCGAATTAGATTTCATTAACTAGTGATTAATTCCTCTGCAAAAGTTATACTTGGTTCTTAGGTTATTTTATTTGCTTATTTTTTCCAGAGTATTGATGTAAGAGGGAATAACGCTGCTAAGTCTGTGCCTGGAAGGAGACGGGGAGATCTTACAGAGAAAGACCAGAGTAAGACTTCTGACAATGACGCAGATGGAGCTGATGAGTTCTCACTTCCCAATTCAATAGAACAAAATTCAGAAGAGCTAATTGCATTGAAGCAGCAGGCAGAGGATTTGCAGAGGAAATTATTAGAGAAAGATGAACTTCTTAAAGCTGCAGAGGATGCTAAGAATCAAATGAGTTTACTACAAGCAAACTATGATGATCTTAGGCAGCAGGCTGAACAGAGGGAATCGTTGGTACAATCTACAGAAATTGATTTATCTGATGCAAAGGTGCATGTCCATTCTCTCCACCCATTGCTGTTTGTTATATTCTGTTTTGTAGCTGAAGCTAGATATATCCTCTCTCTGTATTTTTTTTTTAAATTATTGAATATGCTAACTGGCATTAGTAGTTATCTGAATTCGTTGGACCTCCATTCGATGCTTGGTAAATGCTGATGTTCTAGATATGTTTTCGGATGCTAAGAGAAAAAATAATGTTGTCCGGGTAAAACTTGTAAAGCCATGAAGGTTCAGGGTTTTGAAGGGATCTCAAGCTGATCACTGTCCCTCAATTTGATTCCCCATGTTAAGCCAAGAAAGGACTTGAATAGTTCCGCTTTTGCTTCAAGCATATTTCTCAAGTTGTCTAGACTCTAGATTACTTAAGATAGCGTAGTGCTGATCTTGATTAGTTACAGCCGTAGTCTATTTTTGTAATGTGCCAATGATTTAAAGCTTCGTTTGGTAAGCTGAGTAGCTTTTCAGAGCTTTTGGTTTTAATATATTATAGTTTTAAATGAGATAAAAGAAGATTTTAATTTAATTAGTTTTTGAAATTAAATTTTCAACGGCCACCCACCCCAAGCTTTTCATAACTTTTCTTTTTCTATTCACAAATATATAATTTTCCCTTCTCTCACCGGCTAGTTTGTATCAACCACCCTAACAACTAGCTTTACCAAACACCGTACTAGCTTATGAAAAGTTTAATTCAATACATACATTTAATACAAATAATCTATCGTCTTTAGCTACCCCATACCAAACAGACCCTAAGATGCATTTCTCATTACATACATTTAATACAAATAATCTATCGTCTTTAGCTACCCCATAACAAACAGAGCCTAAGATGCATATCTCATGCAAAATTTATCTCTTTCTATGACTCATTCCTCTTACTGATCAATGTTTACGGCTTGAGATTGTGGCCCATGGATGGATATCATGGATTAAAATAAGATTTGTTTGCATGATTTGTCTTCAGCTGTATGTCCATTGCCCAATGTCAAAACCATTTTGAGAATGCAAGTTTTTACATTATTTTGTCTTTTGCAGTCAATTCAGTCATGCTTTAAGACTTTTCTAGTGTATCATGAAAATAAGTAATTTTTAGTTCCGGAACATGGTAGGTAATTTGCATCATGTGAAGTATTCTTTGTTATCCATTACTTGATCAATTAGAAAAGCATCCGTTTGGACTTAGTCACTTGGAGGATTTCATGTATCTTATTTGTTTGGATAAAGGTTTTTGTAACCTTCCTTTGAACTTGGGTCCTGCTTTTGTTTTAAATGTTTTCCAAAAGGTTCTGTATGGATAACTATTAACTAATAGTCTTTTGCGGTTACAGATCAAACTAGCAGACAAACAAGCAGCTCTTGAAAAGGTACAGTGGGAAGCAATGACATCTAAACAGAAAGGGGATAAGCTCCAGGAGGAAATAGATTCCTTGCAAACACAGATGTCATCATTCATGTCGGTTTTTGAGAGCTTGTCAAAAGATGATCCGATTTTCGATAGAGAAGATTATGAAGTTGAGCCCTACTGTATGGATCCGCTTCCTGGCATAGTGAGTATACACAACCTTCAACTTCAATGCTTGTATGCATTATGTATCTTTTGTTTCTATGGCAATTTTTGCTTCTTACATCTATACAATGTTCTAAAAATAGGCGCCGCCTTGGCGCTAGGCGGGAGGGCACCTAGGAATTTTTAAGCCGCCCTTTAGGCGGAAATCCGCCTATGTACCGCCTAGTCCTGCCTAGCCCAACGATTATTCAATTTTAGCTTCTAGGCATGTGATTGGTCGACTTAGGGTTTTTTTATCCCTCGGTCGGGATATATTTGTCATTGTGTCAAACCTATTGTTTTAGATTTTGGAGGTGTAGAGCCACTAATCGGATGCGTACTTTTTGCGTTTATTTACTTTTAGTTAAGCACCGCAAAATTTGGGTTTATGAGTGATATTATGAATTATTATTACATTATGAGTTATTGACATGTGGTATGCGCTAAATATAAGGAAATAATAAAGTTTGTTCTAAATTCGCCTAGGCACCCGCCTCGCCGCCTAGGAGCTAGGCGGCTACCCACCGCCTAGCGCCTTTTAAAACATTGCATCTATATATATGTTCTTCTGTACCTTTTGTTATTTGATAAGATCTTTGACCTGATTTAATGAGTACGCATGACCTTTTGTTATTTATCATCTGCTTCTAACTGCCATAACACATCAAACATTAATAAGCTAATTTTTTTCAAATAGGATGACATGGACGAGAACGAGATACTGGAAATGGAGGCAGCCACAAAATCATATCTTGCTGCTGTAGCAGCAGCTAAGAAAAACCCGGATGAAGAGTCTCTCCAAGCTGCAGAAAATGCAAGATTACACCTCCAGTCTTTCGTCTTCTAGGAAATCTGTGACTGATAGTTGGCAAGAACTCCTTGGAAGTTACTGCTGCTGCTGTGTACCAGGTTCTTTATCCTGTTTATGTCTCTGTATATTCAGCCAGCCCCTTGGATGTGCTTACGATTCCACTCTAGGCTCGTTTGTCATCGTCCTGTAAGGTGCTTCATTAATATGAAACAAACAGTAACATTTGCTTGCTAAGCTTTACTTCCCTTAAATCAAGTCTCCATGCCGGTGTTCTAGCCATAGATAGGGAAGCATTGTAGGTTTCTCGTTGCAAGGATAAAACTTGTGGACACGAAAATTTGTACGGTAATGTAGGTAGAAGTATGATCTACTGCAAAAAATGTCAATATCAGTACTATGGATTATCGACTGACATCAGTAGGATGAATCATCAACAGGAACACTGCCTATTTTGGGCAAAATCTAAGGAAGTTAGAATCTACAACAGCGAAGACACACTTGTCGTGACTTGAGCTTTCTTAAACTTGAAGTCTTAGACTTTGGCCATTTCACCGGACTACCAATCCATTCCCATTGCAACCTGCAAGGCAAACTCCCTTTAGAATTTCTTAATCGTATACTGTATTACCCAAGGATATATGGTGGTTCGGGTGTATGCACATCGTATAACTTACACTGGAAACTCGAAGGAGCTTGTGCTACTTATGCTGCACTCGGATTTAGCAGAATCTGAATCCAGTGTTGCATCCTCGTCTTCCTCTAACTGCACCGTTCCTGCTTCTGACTGGCTGATGGTTATTTCAGCTGATACTCTTGCTGATTTGCCGTCACCCTGATTCCCTCCTTGCTGCGATTCTGAGCTCAAGTAGACACTATCTTCATCATCAGCCTACAAACCATTGCCAATTATGAAGGGAAAAAAACTCAAATTTCATGAACGGAAAAAAAACATCAAAGAGGGATGATAGCTCACCATTCTACTGGATAATAAGATCTCTTGTGTGTACGAAGGGCTCTTGAGTTTGCCCTTTTGGCTCGATGAAGGATCTTCCTGAGCTTGAGAAGATGGAAGGCCAACTTCTTGGATGTTTTCAGTCAAGTGAAGCTGTCGTTCCCAATCTGATTGACTCGACTCTGTGGATTCAACGGAGCCATCTCTGCACTCCATGGATATTTTGTGAAATTCAAGAACGTCTTCACACAACAACACATCTTCTTTGTCCTCATTGTACTGCCCTCGGTTCTTGATTCCATCTATGTCCTCGTAATGCATGACTTCATCCACTCTACCGCGAGCTTTGACTATCCTCGCATCTTCATTATCAACCTCTTCCTTGAAGTGAGTAAGGCTCTTAATTCCATCCGATTGCAATCTTGGACTGAAGTAGAAAAGCTCTTCCTCTACCTGAAAGAAGATTCATGTCTGAAGAAGAACAAACATCCAAGAAAACTTGAAAGCAAACAAGCTCGAAATGCCTACTGCTTTATTGGGAAGAAGACAATCTCTACGGTTCATCTGATTGCCATCCATGTTGTCATTGGTATAAACTCCAGCAGACGCCAAATCTCCTTCATCGTCACCTTGAGACTGCAAGAAACCAAAGCAACACATTAAGGCTCGTTTGGTTGAAATTTTGGAAAGGTAAAGGGAAATGAAACGAATGTGATTCAATTATAGTTTAAAATACATTGTTAAAAAATTTAATCATTACTCTCTCCTCTCAACTTTTCATACAAAATTGGTTTTGTTCCTCTTTATTTCAATTACTAATTTGAGCAAGGGTAACTATATATCCCCTATACTTTTCTGATCATTACCCCTCCCATCTTATTTTTTACACAAAAAATAGCATTATTATCTTATCTAGATATATTTTCCTAAACAAAATTCGTTTCCATTCCATTTGCCTTGCGTTCTTATACCAAACAAGCCCTAAAAAACAGAAACTAATGTCATATACTCATATGCAACAATTGATGCAAACAACAAACCTTTTGGTTGAAAGGCCTATGCTCGGAGCAATCTTGAGATTTCGAATTCTCCTCCGTCACAACATGAAAATCGCCATCTTCTTCGACGCAGAAGACAATGTAATCCTCATCGGTGAAAGGAGGCCAGTCAGCCTCTTCAACTCCACCAACACCACCACCTAAGCTACTAGCGCTGCTTGAAGTCTGGTTTGACCCTATGGTCACTCTCTTATGTTTTCCTCTCTTAACAACCGCGACCCTTGAAGGGGCCTCACTGTTCCTCGAGTAATCATACCTTGGGACCAAGGCCGTGGTTGTTGTTCTGCCTTTCCCTGGAGAGGAGGAGGATGGGGATTGTTGCGCGGTGTTTGACTGCCCGTGTTGGTGGTCATTGTCGTGAGATGGTTGAGTTGTTGGGGAAACCGATCTATTCGAATCATCCTCTGCAATTATGTATACACATTTGCACATTACAGAGAAGAGAAAATAGTGGTAATGCATAGAAAGATGCAATAGATTGTGACGTTGAAGAACTAAATTGATGGGTTTTGAATTTTGATTCTTGATGTTTTGCTTGGCCTGTTAGTTCATGTTATGGCTGCCATGTTTTAACATCATGGTCATGAAGTTTGATTTATTTTAAAGATTAAGATACTCTTCCAATATTATAATCACCCAAAGATTTGGAATTCAACATGGTAGTTGAATAAAGCATTTTGATCATTGATCAGAAAAACCGCCTAAACATAGGTGCGTATCAAGGAGAAATGTGATGAAAAGCTAGATAAAATTCAATAAACCGAATGAGTTACCTTGTTGAAATCTTGATTTCGATAGATTGCGATGGCCATCTCGAAGGTGATGTCGAAGGGTAAGCTTTCTTAGGGTCCAGGGTGTGCACATTTTGGGCATGTTCGCCGGAAGAGGGCGCTGGAGATTGCCTGGGTGCTGCATAAAGAGAGATTCAGATGATAGCCGATGCATTGTGCAGTTAATAGGGTAGGACTTATAAAGGAGAGAGACCAAATATGCAAGTGTTTAAATTTGAATTACCTTGTTTATGAAGTGAAACAATTGGATTTTTAGAAGGGTAGTAACTATGGGAGTAAATCAAGGAACACTGAATTGGCAAATTTATGGTGATAGATATAATCATTCACATTAGGGGCATCTCTTGGATTTTGGTTTTTTTTTTTTTTTTTTTTTTTGAAGCAAGATAAAGTTTAGGTCGGGTCGGCCGCAGCAGAGGCCCTTCCTAGCGCATCCTTCCGGATGAGAACCCGCAGTTCTGGTTCATCCTCACAACTGACGTCGGCAGGGGAGACATAGACACTACGCGCAAGGTAGTCAGCCACATCATTCGATTCCCTGAAAATATGATGAATAGCAACATGAGTAAATGACGAAATATCAGACAGTATATCTGCTTGTAGCATCTCAATCTGCCAGGGACATTTCCAATCTCCGAATAGTACTTTTATCACCAAAAGATTGTCTCCTTCGATCAGAAGTGTAGACATGTTCAGAGCCTTTGCCCGCAACAGTCCCATCCTGAGACCGAGAATTTCGGCATAAACGACCGAAATATTTGTGCATACAGATCTGCCAGCCGAGATAACTAAATCATCAGAGTTGCGGATGACGAAACCGTAAGACGAGTTACCATTCTAGATCACCGAACCATCAAAATTGAGCTTGTAACTATTCAGTGATTGGTAATTTTTTCTTGGTTGTTCCAATCAGCTATTCCTGTCCATTGTATTTTTTTATTATTTTTAAAAAAAATATGGTTATTGCTAGATTTTTGTTAAAAATGGTTTAAAGTTCTTGCAAAACGATGTTAAAAGTCATACTATCCCAATATGCTGACTAATTAACCCATATTATTATTAATAGATGAACCTAACGTTAATCATGCTACAACTAGGGTTGTTACATGAGCTGAACAACTCGAGCTCGGCTTGAGATCGGCTCGTAAAAAACTCGACTCGAGCTCGTTCACTTACCTAAACAAGCCAAGCCAGAACATGATTTTAAGCCCGGTTGAAAGCTCGGCTCGTTCGATTTAGGCTCGAATAGCTTGAATAATATGGAATTTCTAAAATTTTCTTTAAGTTAATATGTTATGACCAAATAAACTACTTAGAGCTTGAAAAAGGCTCGGCTCGAGTTCGTTCATTTACTAAAACAAGCCGAGCTTGAACAAAAAATAAAGCTCGTTTAAAAACTGTGCTCGGCTCGGCTCGGCTCGAGCTCGTTTAACAAATGAACAAGTTTGAACATGTCAAGCTCGGCTTGTTCGGCTCGAATAACACCCTAGCTACAACTGATCCATCATAGAAGAACGAGAGAGATTCAAGTTTCAACCCAAAGAATGTCATGCACAAAAGTGTTTTACATCTAAATGGCTATAGCCTTCTGAATTCGTCGCAAAATTTTGTAACGATTCAGATCGGAGATTCACCAATAGTCTCAACACTAGCATCCGCCATCCTTGAAATGGTGGAACCTTTTCACATCCTTAACCACAATCTCCATCTGAACCACTTTCGACATGAACTTAAAACGCGCTATGACAGTCTCCGCATATCCTAAGGTTCTTGAGCACCCTAACCGTGAACACCCTAACCGTGGCCCCAGCAAGCAGATTAGAAGCCCATAAGCAACTGCAAGCTTCTCACTGTGCGTTGCCAAGCTATGCTCCTTCTGGTCTAACTCCATGTCGTGTAGCACATGCTTCGTCTGAGGAACATACCCGAATACCCTCATCTCGTTAATTAGCTCCTCAAGATAATCATAGACCGCTTGCACCTTGAACGACCTCAATCCAACTACAACCGAGCTCTTTTTTCACTCCTCGGTCTCTCATCTTTTTCCTTATCCTGGCCATATCATCCCAGCAGCCTGCATCCGCATACATGTTAGCTAAAAGCACGAACGTTCCATCGTGCTTAGGGATAACTCTATAAGCCGCTTTCCTGCTTCAATACCAAGGTTCATATTCCCTTGGATCCTGCAACCAGCGAGAAATGCTTCCCAAACAGGCGTGCCTACTTCAAAGGGCATCTTGTGAATCAGTACTTTTGCTTCTAGGAATTTACCAGCACGACACAACAGGTAGGTCATACGAGCATAGTGGTCTTCTCCAGGGGTAATGCCGTAAGAAGAATGCATTGAGTTGAAGTACTCATGGAGTCATGGCCTTCTCGTACCAGCCCAGCATTGCTGCAAGCGGTGAGGACAGTTAGGAAGGTAATCCGGTCAGGTAGAATCTGCTCTTCAAGGATCTCTTCAAAGAGTTCTAAAGCTTCGTTCCCATGTCCATGCTGCCCTAGACCTGCAATCATGGCATTCCATGATACATAATGGACAAAAGGAATTGCGAGGAACAAACAACGAGCAGCGTCAGTGACACCACATCTTGAGTGCATGGTTATGAGTCTTATGACTTATGAGAGCGTTTGCAGCCGGGAGACTTGATTTGTATCCATAGCGGACAACCTGCCCATGGAGCTGCCTCTTGTGCTCCAACGCTCCTAAATAGGAGCAAGCAGTGTTTGCACCGGCAAAGGTATAATCACACGGCTGGAAACCCTCCAACTTCATCTGATTCAACAATTTTAGGGCTTCTTCACCACATCCATTCTGTGCGAGCTGACACCATCAGCGTCCATGTCAAGAGGTTCTTCTCAGGCATCTCTCCGAAAAACTGTTTGGCTTCGCCAGTGCACCTAGCGTTCATGTAACCTGACAGCACCGCATTCCACGAAACTAGATCTCTAATCGGCATCTCATTGAAAATATACGTAGCCTTGTCAACTTCACCGTATTTGCAATACAAGGTAACTAGGTTGTTGTTCACATATGATGAAGCATGAGATTCAAATTTATCGCCTTTCCGCAACAAGTATACATGTACTGCCTTCCCATGCTTGAACAGCTTAGCCTCAGCACAAGCACAAAGAACACTGGTATAAGTAAACTCATCGAACGGAATCCCTGTGAGACACATCCTTCTACACAGATCCAATGCTAGCTTGTGAATAAAATCCATGGTGCACATACCCGGAAATCATAGCATTCCAGACTACCACTAGCTTGTCGCTCATCAGATTGAACACCTCGAATGCTGAATCTAGATTCTCATTCCTAACATACCCCGTGATCATCGTAGTCCAAGTCAGCTCATCCCTCTCTGGCATCTCATCAAACAGCCTCCTTGCTGAATCCAACAAATATTTTGAAGTGTCGAACGGAGATGACGCACATGTAACATATTGCGAGAAGAGGACATTCAACACTGAAGTGCAGCACCCAGTCCCAGACTTCACAATAAGACAATGTAGCTGTTCACACTCTCTTTCACCCTCAGCTATAAGCCTCAAAGCACTAAGCAAAGAAGTATATGTGAAATTGTCCGGCTTAAGATGGCATTGTACCATATCTCTATACACCCCAACAGCGCCATGTCCATCGCCATTACGAGCATAGCAGTTGATCAACGCGTTACAGCACACAACATCTCTCATATAAACCGGAATGTGGTAAAAAAACATCCTCGCCTGCTTCAAGTTCCTTTTTGCAGAGTGGGCAGATATCATGATAATCCTAGAGACGACATTTGGTTGAGGAATTTCGTCGAACAGCTTATGGGCATAACTCAAATTGTCGAAATTGACATAGAGATTGATCAGGGTGTTGAGGATATGAGCCTAGGACTTGAACCCAGATGTTACCATGTGCGCGTGGACAGCCAGAGCCAGGGGAAATGAGGTGGGGAAGCGCGTGCGGCATAGTTGAAGGCGGGCGGCGTAGTGACTGGCGAGTGATTGGGCGTCTTGGGCTAAAGAACGAGTGATCTGCATCTCTGTAATGTCCAGAAATCATGGCTTGCTGAATTGGGCTTCTAGAGGGGAACCGTGGATGAATCGAAGTTATGCCAGGTGTTCCGGTGTAACTCTGTTCCTTCTCACCGGCGGTGAGACTAGTGACGGGGGTTGTAGTGGGATAACTTACATTACTGCTAAATCACGCGGGGAGTGTGTGAGGCTAAGTTTGCGTGTTTTTTTTATTATAAAAAAAAATTCACGGGGGGAGTTTGGGTGGATCTTACCGACGTATAGATAGGTAGGAGGTTTAAAAACGCACAAATATTTTTAGACTTAACTGTAAAATCAGTTGTCTTGTTTGCTTTTCTGTAGCAGTGTCTGAATTCGATGTTGTCAAAGTTTGACCTAAGTTTCCTGATTAGTTCCACTTCCCGGAGAATTTCCCATCTAACGTACTTGCTATCATTGATTGCCTTGGTGACTTCCAAGCAATCTCCTTCCACTATGACTCGTCGTAGACCTTTAGCTAGAGCTAAGTTTACACCTGCACAAAACGCAGCAGCTTCTGTTTGGATGGCAGAGCTTGCTTCCGGTTCAGATTGAAAGATATCAATCACAGAACCATTATGATCCCTAATAATCCCCCCACTTGGCAATCGCCAGTGGGTCTCAGAGAGCCATCTACGTTGATTTTGTAGATAGCCCTAGGCGGTTTGATCCATTTAGAATTGCGTCTTCTTTTTATAGTTGGCGTTGAGGGTATATTTTAGTTTTGGTTGCACCATGCCATTCACTAAGATCCGTTATAATTCTTATAGCCATCTGGCAAGGGGTGCCCGACTTTTTATTCCTAAAGATCATATCATTCCTTGCTTCCCAAATTTTTTGCCAAATAAAGCAAAGTTCTTTGATAGATTTGTTGTTATTATCAAGTGCCAAAACTTCGCTCATTCTGGTGCAAGAATTGGGTATAAGTTGTGTGGTTTTACTTAATCTTTGTTCGTAGGCAGCAATAGTCATTCTAGTGAATGGACAAAGGATAAAAAGGTGGTTGTTGTTTTCGTTATTATCACTACATAAACAGCAACAAGTCGGAACTCTATTGATATACCTATTTAATCTCGCCTTTGTAGCAAGACTATCAGTGGTTATCTTCCAAAGAAGATTTTTTATTCTCGGGGGGGGGGGGGGGGTGTTTAGTTTCCATATCCACTTGTAATCCTCGGTAGAATTGTTGCTATTGTTAACCATTTGTCTGACCGATCTAGTAGTAAATTGGCCATCCGAGGTAAATTTCCAAATTAGTTTACCAGGAGTGTTCCAGTTAGGAATTTGAATTTTGATGATTTGTTGGACAATGTTATTGGGGAAAATCTCATGGAGGAGGGGAACATTCCACTCCTTGTTAGACGTGAACAAATGGTTAACTTTAAGGTCGGGATCCATATGTTCTTGAAAGCTTGTGAGATTATGACACATACCCCAATGGTCACAACATCGCCTATGCACTCCATCCACCCGAAATCACACGGGGAGTTAAATGCTAAAAGTAAGTGCTAAATAAGCGAATCCTTCAATCCAAATATCTTATGAATGACCTGATCTGGGCTTGGGCGGGGCCTATGAGAATATCTTAGCCCATTTTAGCGGTGCGGGCTTGGGCTAAATCCGGTGTTTGGACCAACTCTCTTGTCCAAGCCCGTCCACATGGGTAGGCCGGGTAGCCAACCGGACCGCCCATTATAATTTCGTAAAATATTATTTTTATTTTATTATTTTTACGTTTGATCTCAAACTACACAAATTTGCTAAGTGTCTCCAAAGATTGAAATTTTATACAAAAAAAAGGTATACAAGTTACAGAAATATGAAATTACACCATATAATCTTTATGTAGGTTCATTTTAATGATTTTTTTTAAAAAATAATATATTTAGTACTATTGTATTTCTTAATTTATATGCAATGTAAACACTATTAGTATTTATAAAGTAATAGATGTAAGAGTGTAGATATTATATAATCAATATATATACTCCATAGTATTTTAATACATATATATATATAAATAATATAAGTAATATATATAGGCGGGCCGGGCCTACGTCTTGCTTGGGCTTAACCCTTAGCCCAAGCCCGGCTCTATGGGGAAATCGGGCTAGGCCTGTCGGCCCCCTCGGGCCAATTACCTTACCCAAGCCCGCATATTTTACAGGGCGGGTTGAGCGAACCGGGCGGGTTAGCCCATGTATGCTCAGGTCTACTTATGATGACGTAAACAGAAGTTCTATATTACCATTCAGGCCGGTGAGGGATGTCTACTATGCAATTAGGATTTTTTTTTTTTGGATTTAGTATGAATTCGGGTGAGCATGCTCTACCCGATAGCATCCATGTGGATGAGGTCAAGAAGAACTAAATTATTGAATATACTATAGTGTAGGTCCCGTCCCGTGCACGGAGAATACATTAATACAATATTATAAATAATTTAGATAGATTCCAATAAATAAAAAACAATCTAAATATAAATAATTTTTGAAATTTTTTTCCAAACATGCACTTTTTTTGGAAAATTGGTGAATTGTCCAACTTTTTGGACAAATTGGAAAACTATCCACTATATATACTAATTCAAACAGATCCCCAATTACATATAAAAACAAACAGATCGGGGGGGATATCAAAACAAAGAGATCGGGGGGCTGTACGATCTCCTTCCCTCCCGATCTTTCCATCTATGTCGGAGCGATGACAGAGCGAGCGATGCCGGAGCTGCGACATTAAAATGGAATTCGAGATCTCAGCGGCGAGGCGGAGGCCGGAACGAGTGAGAGAGGGAGGGAGGCAGTGGCGAGCGAGCGACGGAGGGAGCGAGGCTGGAGCGAAGGAGGCCGGGTCTGGAACTGGAATTCGGGATCTAGAATTCGAGATCCGAGCTGCGAGGCGGAGGCCGGAACGAGCGAGCGAGGGAGGGAGGCGGTGGTAAGCGAGTGACGGAGGAAGCGAGGCCGGAGCGAAGGAGGCCGGGTCTGGTCTCACGCATTCCAGATCGGGGACGACGGGGAGCGAGGTTGAAGAAGAAATTTTGGTTAATTACAAAAACTACCTCATAAATATGGGAATTATAAAAAATATCTATATTTTATTATGTGATTCACATCTACTATATTTTTATTTTTACATTTGCACAAAAGTTATATTTGCACAACAAATTGTTATATGTGCACAACGTAAAGTTATTTTCACACAACTAAAAGTCCTGAGACGGAAAAAAAAGCGAAAAAAATATATTACATTTTGCACAATAAAATGTTATATTTGCACAACATACGATTATATTTGCACATCGTACTCTTATATTTGCACATCAAAATGTAAAAAAAAAAACTAGACTTGGGTCATATTTGCACAACTTACGGTTAAATTTGCACAACGTACTCTTATATTTGCACGACAAAATGTTAAAAAAATAACTAGACTTGGGTCATATTTGCACAACTTACGGTTAAATTTGCACAACGTACTCTTATATTTGCACGAAAAAATGTAAAAAAAAACTAGATTTGGGTCATATTTGACCAAGTTACGGTTATATTGGCACATCGTACTCTTATATTTGCATGACAATATATATATATATATATATATATATATATATATATAAAACTAGACTTGAGTCATATTTGCTCAACATACAGTTATTTTTGCACCTGCACAACATACTCTTATTTTTGCACGACAGAATGTAAAAAAAAAAAACTAGACTTTGGTCATATTTGCACAACATACAACTATATTTGCACATGCACAACATACTCTTATTTTTGCACGACAAAATTTTAAAAAAAAAACTAGACTTGGGTCTTATTTGCTCAACATACGGTTATTTTTTCACATGCACAACATACTCTTATTTTTGCACGACAAATGTTAAAAAAAAATTAAAAAGAGTGAGACTATAGGCAAGATGATAAAATTTCTATGAGCAAGATGGACACTCCATCAATTTGTCCCAAAATGTGGACGTTTCACCAATTAGGATAACTTTTTTGGACATTTCACAAATTCACCCATAATTTTTTCCACCAAAAATATTAATATACATATAAATAAAATTAGTTCGATAGTTTATATATAATCCAAATATCTTTTATTTAGATTCTCTCAAAATATAAATAAAATTCACATTTATGAGGTAAAAAAGTTTTTTTTTTCTAATCTCACATTAATTGAATCTCATCTAATGTAATAGATAACTGATTTTCAAAAATGTTTTATATTTTTATTAAATATATACTCCCTCTGTTAATCATCAAAACTTGTCGTTTTAAAGATGAAATCTTGTTAAGAAAAACATGTCATTTTCGGTATTCGGGTATTCACTTTACAAATTTGTCCTTGTCATAATTATGGAAATGTTAGTTGTAGTTTTCAAGAAATGAAAATGTAGAGTAATACTTAGGGGTATAAGTGTGCTTTCGTTTGCTTCCTTAAAAAAACTGTTAAGATTTCTAGAATGACAAGTTTTTCTCAACGGAGTGAGTATGATATATTTATTATGTTAGCTTACTAAAATAGCTATGGACGAATTGATTGTGGCTACATAATATTTTTATAAACCATTTTAGGCTCAAAAAATAATATAGATATAAGTAAAATAACAATTATTAAATAATTAATTTTTATATAAATAATTTTTTCACCAATAAATAATCTAGATATAAATATAATAACACTTAACAAATAATACATATTTATCTATTAATATTCTTGGTAAGTATGACTATGAAATACTCCCTTCGTCCTAAAATACATGGCTTTTTAGGCCATGAAACTTTTACAAAAATAAATGGGTTTTTAGGGTTATAGGGTAATTATCACCCCTAAAAAAGTACAATAGTAATTAAAATTAAAGAGTTCCCATCTTTATAAAAATAATGAGATTTAAATATAAATAGGTTTTCTTAATTGACGTGCAAAGGTCTAAAAGACCATGTATTTTAGGACGGAGGGAGTATTTTTTATTTATATTTTTATCAAACAACTCAAATATACAGATAGATAGATTGTTGGTTACATAAATTTCTATAAATTATGAAAACATTTTATTTTATTAATTTTTATCCTAGAATCAACCACCACGCACAACGTAGAAATTTTATCCTAGAATCAATCACAACGAGCCACATCAGATGCTATGCATTGATTTTAGTATATGTATATAGATTGGAACCCCCGACTGAGTAGCAAATGTGTGCAACCTTATCAAAAATTCAGTTACCGAGACGTGGGATGTGGGAGAAAGAGATCTCGCGCAAGCCCAACAAAAGAGTTATGATGTGAGTCATAACAAGTTCCATTTCCCAAGGATAGTTGGTGTTATATTTTAGGTAATTTATAATAATTTCTGAATTTCCTTCCACAATAAGATTAGTAATGGAAAATCTCCGTTCCAGTCTTAAATGATGTATCCAATTGAACTATTTGTTGGCAAGACACTTGAACCATCAAAGTTTAGCTTGAACTTACGCCGATGAGGCTTTTTTCATTTACTAATTTTCCTTTTACACGTCGTTGTGCTATGACAGTTTGTCGAGGGATGGATCAAATTTTCCTCTAAATTATGTATGTTTAAACTGCATGCCTTTTCCCAATTATCCACATGGGCACTAATCATTCGTTTTACCCCTACAACATCTGGGGGATGCTCATTCTTAAAGATATATTGGTTTCTGATGTACCAGATGGTGGAAAAAAAACGCTTTTTTTCCTTTTTTTGTTAACGTTTCACCAAGGAATTAGAGTATAGAAGTGAAGTCTCTTGACTCAGCAAGCATATCATCAATTACACTTTTTTTCTCAATTGGAAACTGTCTTTGGAAATTTTTATACTGTCATTCAAAAAACAATGAGCCTCATCTTCTCTAGAGTGATTGCAGAGAACACAGATGGAAGGAACGGAGACACCTTTTTTGTCCAGGCGGGTTGCTGTTGGGAGTTCTTTTTGGCTTTTCACTTGAAATTCTTGATTTTTGGAGGAACATTAACTTTCCAGATACAAGAGTTTTCATATACAATTGTACCGACATTGGTACTGAGAATATTAATGGCACTATCCGTCGTAAACCAGCCTTTTTTGTCTAGCCACCAGTATAATCTATCTTCAAATGGTGTTATAGGAAGGGGGATGTCCATTATTTCCTTTGTTGTGGTAGCAGGAAGAGTTGAAACCCATTTTTCATGCCACCCCGTCCCTCCCAAAATATAATCACTAACAATATCGTTCAGGTTAATTGGGATATTTTCAAAAACACGTTTAAGAAGGGGAGCTGCTGAGGACCAGTTATCTTGCCAAAAGTTAATAGATTTTCCATTTGCTACTGACCATATATGCCCAGATTTGAATTTCGGTATGAGAGTGCATAATTTTGACCATTGTCGCGATGCACTTCCATGGCAAGTGTAATTTAGGATGTTGTTATCTTTCAATTTTTTATACTATATTACTCTATTCCAGACATTGTCTGGTTCAGCTAAATTTTTTCATAATAACTTCATTTGTAACGCTTCATTCATATCTTCTGTTTTTCGAATACCAAGCCCTCCAAAGTTTTTTGGGTTACAAATTTTGTCACATTTAATGAGAAGGCTGTGTTGAGCGTCTTTATTCCAGAAGAAAGATCTATTTATTTGATCAAGTTGTTTATGTATGGATCCTAGAAGCAGGAAGCTTTGCATGACATAAAGAGGTTTTGCTGTTAAATTTTTCGCTATAAGGGTAGCTATCCCTTGTTCGGAGAGCGAATTAGCTCGCCATTTACTTAATTGGGCTTTTGATTTACAACCAATTTCCTCAAAGGTATGCTTTGTCACTCACCCATTAATGATCGGTCATCCTATATATTCCTCTATATTAGTTTCGTTCGAGATGTTCAGGCGACCTTCGATTTCATCTAAACGCGAGTGCGTTCTGCCAGACGTAGCCTGAAAATCCGATTTGTGCTAATTAACATGTGCCCCGATATTCGACAATAGTTATCTATTCTTTTTTTTTTTTAACTTCCGAACACGCAGAAGCATTATGATAATGCATATTTCATATAAGCATTATCGGTATTTCTTATTGCAATTAGGTAATGGTTTTGCTTATGTTTGAATCTAGTTTTGTATATTGCTTGTGAAGTATTCGAGTTCGGAATCTACGCCTTTTTAGTGTTTATTCTGCAGAATCACATTCCGACCTTGAAGGGACTTTGGAAGAGCTTAAGAGATATGTTTTGGAGCATATGAAAGCTAGGGAGGAAGCTAGAGAGTAGCAAGGAAGCACGGCATTGGAGACTATTGAAGTCAATCGAGGGAAATCCGTCACTGCATAGGCGGCGTCCGCCGCCATTTGCACGGCGCCCACCGTGGGCCGGTTTCCAGCGTTTGCGATTTTGTATCCGAAGACATTATTTCCTATTATTTTATTCCTATTTCCACTAGGGTTTGGTCGACTCTTTAAGAGTCTTTATTAGGTTTATTTCAGTTTATTCGTCGAGGGTGGCTATTGTGTGAGACTATGAACACCAATAGAGAGAGAGAGAGAGAGAGAGAGAGAATTGGCCTATGAGTTGCTAAACTCATAGTTTCGCATGTGATTCAATGACATGGTTGTTTGGATTGTGAGGATTTGATTCTATTTAGTTATTCATATTTATAGGTATCATCTTGTGCTTATTGATTCTATTTGTGTTCCTTCTATTATTGATCACCTTGTTAGGAATAACATCTTAGCTATGAATTTGTTGTTGTGTTCTTGATAGCAAACAAAGGTATTGAGATAGTGATGTTTCTTTGTCTTTGTAGTGGATAATTTCAATTGATCTATGTTGTGGATATTCAATTAGGGTTGAGTTCGGTTTGCGCCTATCTGTCTTAATTGCACTGAATCAATGTGACAATTGGTCTAATTACTTGAGTCCGTAATGCTATTCTTTAGTGATATTAAATAAGGTGAGTGTATATCTGTGGATCTCTCAACCTTAGTCAAGTAGACCAATGTTATTTTAATAATTGATAGATCAATCCTAGGATCATGAACTCCAACCATTGTCAGAGAATTACAGGTGAAATGTACGTTCTTTCTACTTTGATATCAATCTAATTTGCAATCATAAATCTGGTTACTTTTACATCTTGGTTACTTGCTATAAATCATTGTTTTGTCATAAGAGTCTTTGCTTAGAGTTATTGAATAGGAAATTGCTTCTCCCTGTGGGTTCGACTCCGGAATGATTGCCTAATCTGTTGGTTTTGTGTTTGAGTTTTGATATTATTACTACTTGATAAAGGGAGAAAGTGCCAACGACGTTCGTCCCGCATCAAATTCTTGGCGCCGTTGCCGGGGAGAAGAAAGGAGTTTGCTTTTCTTTATCTCTTTCAATTACTCTTTACTTTGAGTCTTTTGTGTCCTTGTATGGTTCAAACTAGATCTTCTAATTCATTTCCTTTGTCTTTTGATTCTGAGATTGAAAGATCACTTGCGTTGAAAAGAAGGCTCGAGTTTAATACAAACAAGGAGATGGCAGATGAAGTTGTTGATCCGCCAAGAAGGACCATAACAAAGCTAATTTGAGTGCACAACCACTTGCAATTAGTCTTCCTGATCTCCATGAGGGTTCAAGAAGGACCCTACTTTCATGGATTGCATGGGAAGGAACCAAACAAGCACCTTTCTGCCTTTATGAGTGTGTGTGATAGACTTTGACCTCAAGGCCTTACAAATGACCAATTGATGTTGAGAGTGTTCCCTTTTACCTTGAAAGATTCTGCAAGCGATTGACTTTATTACCAACCCCCAAAAGCATTACTACTTTGGTGTAATTGAAGAAAGCTTTCCTGCAAAAGTACTTTCATGCGACTCACCTCAACAAACTTAAGAAGGAGTTGTCCAGTATTGAGTAATCACCTACGGAGAGTCTTTATTGAACGGTTCAAGAAGCTTAAGGGTAGTTGTCCGCAACATGGTATACCCGAGGATAATCTAGTGCTATATCTTTATGAAGGCTTGATTGATACCGATAGGAGTTTCATCAATGCTACTAGTGAAGGAGATATTTTGGATAAAACACCCCAGGAAGCAATGCAGATTTTTGAAGGGTTGGCTAATGTGTCGCAACAATATGGGAGACACCAAGGAGTTAGAGGAGTTCATAAGTTGGATAGTTCTAGAGATGGTCACAAGAAAGACATAGATATGCTTATGGAGATATTGAACAAGATGGCTATGCAAATGAATCAACCTCATCAGCCTAGACCTTGTGGTGTTTGTGGAGATCTAACACATCCGAATGATAAATGTCCCTTGATTCAGAAGGACACCGTTGATGTGAATGTTATGGATTATGGACCTCGCCGCAACTTTGGTAACAATTTCAATCAAGTTTACAATGCGAACTATCAAAGTGGATTCAACGACACAGGCCAGTAGAAACAAGTTCCTTTTCAGATAGGACAATTTGAGAACCGTCCGAGAAACACTCAACAAGAGGATAGAGATGAGGCATTGAGGTTATTGTTGGATAAGATGAGTGTTCAAGAATTTTTTTTGAGTCAAATGGCTAAGGAGATTGGAGAATTGAAAGTGAAATATTCGTGGAAGTTACCATCGCAGGTGGTAGTGAATATGAAGAAGAATGTGAGTGTCATGATCCATAGAGGAGGTAAACAATTGAATGTGCCCACTAGGAATGTTGAAGAGAGGCATAGGGAAGAAATTGATATGGGATAAGAGGACGAGACGAAATTGGCGACACACTGGGAACACGACGCCCACCGCCCCTCACCACGGCGCTTACTGCCCCCTCCAATGATGGAACCGATTTTTGACGTTGTTGAATCCCCAATGAAATCTTCCAAAGAGTGGTCTTCTAAAATTTCAAGACCTGCACCACCCTTTGCTCATGCCTTAAGATCTGATCGTAAGTGAGAAGATGAACAAACTCTTTATGCCACCTTTGCTCATTGTGAGGTAAATATTCCACTTTTCAATTTGATTAAAATTGTGTCGCGCTATGCAAAATTTTTGAAAGAACTATGCACCATGAAACGCAAGCAAAGGATGCGAAGGAAGGAAAAAGTAAGTTTAAGTGAGAATGTTTCTCCTCTACTTCAGAAAATATTGCCTGAAAAGTGCGGAAATCTAGATATGTTTACTATTCTATGTGCAATAAGTAATATTAGCTTCACCAAAGCTATGTTAGACCTAGGTGCTTCAATCAATGTTATGTCTCATAATTTTTACATGTTTTTGGTTCTCAATGCATTATCTGAAATTGGTGTTACTATACAACTCGCTGATCGTTCTAGTATTAAGCCTAGAGAATTTGCTGAGGATGTTTTGGTTAAGGTAAACGATTTGATATTTCCCACTGATTTCTTCATTCTAGATATGGAACAAGGTACGCCTGAAACCCCAATTATCTTGGGAAGGCCATTCTTGCAAACGGCTAAGACTAAGATTGATTGTTTTGAACGTTTACTAACTATGGAATTTGATGGTAGACAGATTGGGTTTTCTATATTTGAGCCTAGTGTTTCTTATGCCAATGATTCTATAGATGTTCTTGACTCCAATGAAAGTGATCATAGGAATGAATCGAATGGTTTGTTAGATATTTCTGTTGAAATTGAAGTTGTGAAAGATGAAACTGGAATAGGGAAAGATGACATTGAAAGAAAAATTGAGAATTTGTTTAAGTCACATCACAATGTGTCTAATTCAAATGATTCTATTACTATTCCCTATGAGAAATCGATTCCTAACAATGTTGAGGTTTTTGCAATTGCAGGGCAACCTCTAGGGGTAACTCTTTTCAAGAAGGAATCGATGGATGCAATTGATGGATATGTTAGAGGAATTCCTAAAGTTCCCCCTCTTGTCTTGAAAAAGACAAGTGTGGAGGATCTTGATGGAATAACTTGATCAAGAAATGCACCACGTCGAGCCAAAGACGTGAAACAAAGGCGCTTCTTGGGAGGCAACCCAAGATAGTTTAGGTAATATTATTTCAATTTTGCAATTAGTTTTTCAATTCAATAAAGTAGGATCAATCATGTCGCTGAATTTTGGAAGTGATGGTAAGTTGAAACCTGTGTTGGAGTTGAGTTTTGCTTGATTTGATGTACGGAGTCACGTTCTGTGAACACGGCGCCCGCCGCCCGTCACACGACGCTCACCGCCCCTGTTCGCCTGATGAGTCCGATTTTGTGGTAAATTTGGAAGGGAAGTGTTTCTATCTTTTTATTTTTGGTTATTTTTGTATTATGATTAGTTTCTTTATCTTATATCTCATTAGGATTAGATTATTTTCCTTTATATTTTGTTTTAGGTTTAGATTATTTCTATCTATCTTTAGGTTAGATTTATTTTCTATCTTAGGTGAGTTTATTTATCTTCTATCTATCATAGGATTAGATTGTTTTATCTAGATTAGTTTCCATATTTTTTAGTTCTAGGATTTATCTATTTTATTTTTCTTTTTTCTTTTTTTTTTATCTACTTCTAATATTTTCTTTTTGATAGATATTCCCTCTCCAACTCACCATATATTTCCTCTCCTTATTTTGAATCAACCAAGCTTTCTCCAAAGGAATCTACAAAACCAAAAAGCCTACTTGAATCCATTCCAAAAACCTAAAGCCTTGTGTTTCAATTGCTTCTGTCCATCAAAACACTTTCCACCATTACCCTACATCCACAAAGATCAATCATTTCCCATTCCATTCCCCTATCTATCACTTGAAAAGCGGTTGAAACCAAGTTGTTCGTCAAAGTCTCAAGTTCGGAGGTTGTGGACGTCGGTTATCCAATGATTTCACTCGGATTTGAAGTTCGGTGTACACGGCGCCCGTCGTCCCCACAGAGAGCTTGTCTTTTATTCGTTTTTGTGGTTTCTTTCTTCAATCATGTGAGTTATGTCTCGTGCTCCTAAGATGGATGCTCCCACATATTTGTCTAGAGTTGAGAAGGAGCGTTGGGTCTAGCTAAGGGATGTGAGTTACCAATCGGCTCAATTATTTCATATGGAGACACTACAGAGGCTTGGTCTTCGTGGTCCATTATCTTTGTTGCTGGAGAAGGGAGGTCTAGCCAACTTCATATCGTTAGGCGTGCTAACTTATCCTGTTCTGGTGCGCGAGTTCCTGTCAACTCTAGATGTGCGATCTGATAAGGACATCTGTTTCATATTATTGGGTACTGAATGTTCGATTCAGAAAGAATATTTATCTCCTGCATTGCGAATGCATATACCTTGGTCAAATCCTTGGCGTCGGAGCTTGCCTTTTACCACATCTTATGAGACTTGGGCTATAGTTTCATGCCATTCTGGAGAGATTGAGGATTTTGATGATTATTTGATTACGTATCCAACCCTTCGGCTATGCCACTGGGTGTTGAGCCATGCGTTCTATGGTTCTGCTGATCCAATGGTTATTCCCAAGAGGATGTGGATGTGGTTGTATTGTTTAATTGATACGTTTGAAATCTCCGATCCTTCGCCTGTGGGTTCAGGATCAAGAACTCCAAAATGTTTGATGGCCTGATCTTGCAATTATCCTTGATTTCCTTGATGTTTACAATCAATTACAATCTTTGAACTATTGCAAAAGAAAGAAAAACAAGTAAATAAAACTAAGTAAAAACCAACAAAGAAACAGCGACAGAAGCAATGCAGCAGCGACGGCGCTGGGATGGCCGCGGGGCGGCCAAGTATACCGCGGGGCGGCCCGGACGGTGGCAACAGTTCTGGGCAGACTCAGCGACAGCTTCTCTGGTTCAGCAACGGTTTTTCAGGATGGGTTTTTTTCTTTGTGCTTGATTTGGTGAGTATGAATGAGGAAGAATAACAATTTGAATCCAAAGCTTTTGGATTGGAGGATTGAAGAACCTTTTTAATCCTAAAAAGGGTTCCTCAATATAATTTACAATCTAATTTTAATTAAATGTAAAACATGAGTTTAAATAGACAATAGACCAATTCTATCTTGTGCAAAAGATAGAGTTTTGGTAATTAAAGATAAAGGGTGTCACTATATACACCGCAAATCCGGATTAAGGATTTGCACGTCCTTAAGGACGTGCAAGTCTGGGACGGTGCACGTCCGCTAAAAACGTCTTGCACGTCCTTCACAATGTGCAAGCACGTCCTTAAGGACGTGCAATGCTTGCACGTTGTTAAGGACGAGCAAACCCTAGTTAGGGTTTTGCAGGGTTTAGGGTTTAGGGTTAGGGTTTAGGTTTTCCGACGGTTTTGTAATGTTAATTGATAAAATTGTGTTTAGCTAGTGGATTTGATGGATTTAGGGTCAAATTAAACAAAACACAAGAATTGTTAAGGTTTTCATTCGGATAATATGCGAATAACGTTACAAGAAACGGAAAAAAAGGTTTACATTCATAATTTTAATAAAGTTGTGGAATACAATCAGGAAAATAGTAAAGGACGGCCGGACTCGGCACGCAAGGCTCTAAATCTCTCAATCTGAGCTTGAAACGGAGCATCCCATCCTTCGACGCTCGGATGATGATGTTCGACCCATTCTAGTGGAGGCGGCGGAAGAGGAGCGTTAGGACGCAACCAGATCTATGAGAACAAAAATTTAGAGTTAGAGTATTGACATATGTATGAAAAGCATGAATAGGTAATAAAAAAGACGTTTGAAGTCGTACCGCGGCAAAATGGTCTTGGTTTCCGATGCAGGCTACACCAAGAGTTGCTGATTGGCGAGGGTTGTTAGCAGATGTCGCCGAGATCATGGGGAGACATGTGAACGGATGATGCCAAGCTAGGACGACGAGAGGAATCTGATATACCGTCGCAAATACTAAACCCATGATGGGTAGCTCTATCCACCGTCTCCTATCACCATGTGTGTGATACGGGGTTAGCCGTAGGTTGGTCCGATCTTCGACAACAAGCGAGAATAATCAAGAACTAATAAAGAAACTCAAGAACTTAATCAAGAACGATCAAGAACTCAAAGAACGCAGCAAGAAATAACAAGAAAGATGCAAGATTTATGCAAGACTCAACAAGAAAGCAAAGAAACGCAGCAAGACTCTCAAGAATCGATCAAGATAGGACAAGATCGACCAAGAAACACCAAGAACAGAGGCTGTCCTCAATGTCGACTCAAAGAAGTTGAACAAGACTCGATAAAGACTCGAAATTGCAACAAAGAATGAAAAGACACGACCGATAGGGACTGAGTCGATCTATGCAGAACAAGATAAAGACCCCAGGCCTCCTCAGAGGGTAGGAACCAATACCAATGACTACACAACCCGCCTCTACAACCCTACACAATCAAGCGGACAACTTGAAGGCACAAGGAGGGGGCTTGTGAAAACTAGGATCACCAAGTCTTGCGAAGTTGATGAACACAAAGCAAACCAAGCTGAGATAGATACCAATTCAAAGGCGAATGAGCACTGCTCTAATTCAGCCAACAAACACTCGATGTGTTTACACTCATCATGAGAGATTTCTATTATCAAAGTTCTTAATTGAATTACAATAGGAGAACTCGGAATATATAGGCCACGCAGGGCTGTTGGGCCGAGTTAGATGATAAAATAAGATAAAACTAACATCTAATGGAAATAATAAAAATAACCTTAAAGTTTCCTAAAATAACTTAAGTAAAAGAAATACTAAAAATAGGAAATAAACATAATGTTCAAGACTTAATTAAAATCCCGTCAAAACAGTGACAGCATGCAAAGATGTGCATTTTCGGCCAATTTCGAGGTCGAATCTGGAAAAACCTTCAACAGCAAAGTTGTAGATCTCGTCGTCCTCGTTCCAACAAGATATGGCACGCCTCAATCCGATAAATATTGAATCCGTACGACCCATTTTACAGAGACGTCGAAAAGCTGTCAAGTATTCTGAACGAGTTTAAAACGTCATTTGCACATTTGAATCTTCTCCCAAGGTGGAGCCTTCTTCTTCCTCTTGAGAATGACATCGTCCTCCCTTCCTTGAATCATAGGTCCATCCTCATGTAAGATATGTGCGTCCGCAGGTGGTGTCTTGGATGGTCCCGCATCAATCTCCCTTTCTTGAAAAGGATTCGTCCTCGAATCTAAGGTCATATATGATTCCGCACATGCAGCCACACGAGCTCCTGGATCGAACACCATATGCCCATGGAAATCCATCTCAAGAACGGTTGTTGTAGGGATTGACCACTCCTTGTTGGATATTGTCTCAGCTTTATCTACAAAATCAAGAAAAGAAACTTTATCAGTGCATAATTCAGATTCCAGATGAATGTCATGATGTTCTAACTTAATATGCACTTGAGCTTGGTCAATGATCCCTAAGTTTCCATCCAAAACTAGCAAGTTTTCATCCTTTTCCAAGGCTGAATTTTCAATTAACTCAATGCTAGCAATAGTAGAAGAAGTTCCATCATCAATGATCATATTAGAAACTATGCCTTCTTCTAAGCATGTAGTTTGACACAAATCTTTGCTTTGATTATCAGCACAGGGTATATGTTGAACATTTAAATCAATCAAAGAATCAACATGCTCATGTTCAAGGCAATCATCGTTAGAAGAAAGTAAACTAATATCTTGATCATTATGAACATGCTCATCATGTTTATCACTAGAATTTTCAGATTCATTATCGCCTAGGTGATGATTAATCATGAGAGTTTTCTTATTAGGGCAATCCTTCATAATATGTCCTCTACCTTGGCATATAAAACAAGGAATGTACATAGGTTCAAGAGTAGAAGAGTTAGGATTACTCCCTTTAGGGCCAGTAGATACCCTAGACGATTCATGTCCATTCCAAGACGCTTCACCATTGTCGATGGGCTGTTGGGGTGTTCGGCCTTCACTACCCCCATGGGGTTGGTTTGCGTTCTCCCTTGAGCCGCCATCAAACCTCCTTTGGGGCTGCTGCACATGGCCTTGGTGCCACCTTTGGGGTTGCCCACTCGACATTCTACCACCTTGGCTCCTGTATCTAGCATTCCTTTCTACTTTCATAGCTAAATGTAAAAGTTCAGTAGGTGTAGAATAAGGAAAGTAATCAATTTCACGAGCTAAGACGGGGTGCAATATTCTAAGAAACCTAGCATTTGTATCTTCATAGGACTCAACTACATTAGCTCTAGCCATGGTTTCTTGCATTGCATAAAAGGTGTCCTCAACAGTTTCGCTACCTTGCTTAAGATTTTCTAATCGTTGTCTAAGCTCGCTAGCATAATGTGGAGGAGCAAACCTACTTCTCATAAGTGCTTTTAATTGAATCCAAGAAGCAATAGGTGCATCAAGGAATCTTCTTCTTTCTTTAACTAGATTATCCCACCAAATTAAAGCAAAACTTTGAAATTCTAGGGAAGCTAGTTGCACCTTTTTATGTTCAGAGAAGTTATGACAAATCCATATTCGATCCATTTTAGTTTCCCAATCAATATATGCATATGGATCGGTGGTACCATAAAATTGAGGGATCTTTACCTTTACCTTACCTATGCCATCTTGCGCAGGCTCTCTAGGTGCTCGATAGTGATATCGACCTCCTCTATCATTTCGTCTAGGACGTTGCTCCCAATAATCATCCTCTTGGAAGTCGTCGTCGTCCTCTGGGAAGTAGTACTCATCTTGTTGCCATCGCCCTTTCCCTCGTCCCTGCATATTAGCCATCACAAAACAACAAACAAAGAAATATGTAAAGTTAGAAAAATATAAACAACCTCACAATGTGTTTCGCTCACACTCCCTCTCTAATTGGTATGTCACGCTTGTTGGGGCAATTCGCTTTGGGCAAATCAACACTCAAGCAAAGACTTAGCAACACAAGGTAAGAGATCAAGAGAATGGAAAGAAACAAACAACCGAAAAAAAAAACCAACAGGACAAAAGTATCGAGTCGGTAGGACAAAGTATCGAGTCGGTAGTTTCACAACAGAAGCAAAGTATGGACTCGGTATGCCAAGGTATCGACTCGGTATGTTGGGTATCGACTCGGTATGTGAGGGTATCGACTCGGTACCTGTGGGTTTCCAGCACTCGACACAGACAAAACACTGCACTCGACAAGGGTCAAGAGAAACTCGATATGGACTAAAAAACACTCGATCAAGGGATCAAGCGCTTGACAATGCTGAATAACAAAGAAAATAAAAGAAAGCTTGGAAATTTACCTCTTTTGATTGAAAACCTTTAAGTTAGGATGTTGTAGTTGCAGGGTAGGGTTTCAATTTTGTGGAGGTGTATGTGTTTAGGATAGGGTATGTTGACTAGGGCTGAGAAAAAGGGTTCACCAATTGTCCTTGGGAGCTTTCTTGCACTAGATCAACAAAACACTTTCCTTTTTTTTTTTTTTTGACTTACTTTTACCCCTAGTGAATTTTATCCTCCTAGGTCCAAGTTTTTAATGTAATTTTCGAAACTGATTTTTTTTTTTATACTAATGCAAGAAAGACTCTAATATGTATGAAGGACTCGAAAATTCTGAATGAATGGTGATAGAAATAAAAATTTCAGCCCTAATGCAAAGATATAGATAACAAATGGCTAATTTAGGTAATAAGATCTATCTTGTGCCTTTTGGATATTTGATAGATATAATGAATTTTATCCACCAAAAATCAGAATTTAAATAGGCAATAGATAATATAGAAATAGATATAGATAGATCAAAGTTCCAAAGATAGAACAAAGGATAGAAAAGATAACAAACTAGGGTTTGCTCTTTGTGTGGAGGCTGATTTTCGGCCAAGAGAAACTATGGGGACACTTTGTGCCGTCGGCTAGGGTGTACACAAAGGGATGTGTGCACTGACTTGGTCGACTCCACGGTCTCGGCTAGGCTTTGTGTTTAGGCTATGCAACCACAAACAATCACAAACTCAAGATTAGTGCAATAATCAAATAAAGAAACAAGAAGTAAAAGACCAAACAAGAAAAGGACTCTTTTTTGTGGTTTTTGTGTTTAGAAAAGAAAAAGACTCAATCTTGATGTCGGAAACCAAAGCTCTGATACCAATTTGATACGGGGTTAGCCGTAGGTTGGTCCGATCTTCGACAACAAGCGAGAATAATCAAGAACTAATAAAGAAACTCAAGAACTTAATCAAGAACGATCAAGAACTCAAAGAACGCAGCAAGAAATAACAAGAAAGATGCAAGATTTATGCAAGACTCAACAAGAAAGCAAAGAAACGCAGCAAGACTCTCAAGAATCGATCAAGATAGGACAAGATCGACCAAGAAACACCAAGAACAGAGGCTGTCCTCAATGTCGACTCAAAGAAGTTGAACAAGACTCGATAAAGACTCGAAATTGCAACAAAGAATGAAAAGACACGACCGATAGGGACTGAGTCGATCTATGCAGAACAAGATAAAGACCCCAGGCCTCCTCAGAGGGTAGGAACCAATACCAATGACTACACAACCCGCCTCTACAACCCTACACAATCAAGCGGACAACTTGAAGGCACAAGGAGGGGGCTTGTGAAAACTAGGATCACCAAGTCTTGCGAAGTTGATGAACACAAAGCAAACCAAGCTGAGATAGATACCAATTCAAAGGCGAATGAGCACTGCTCTAATTCAGCCAACAAACACTCGATGTGTTTACACTCATCATGAGAGATTTCTATTATCAAAGTTCTTAATTGAATTACAATAGGAGAACTCGGAATATATAGGCCACGCAGGGCTGTTGGGCCGAGTTAGATGATAAAATAAGATAAAACTAACATCTAATGGAAATAATAAAAATAACCTTAAAGTTTCCTAAAATAACTTAAGTAAAAGAAATACTAAAAATAGGAAATAAACATAATGTTCAAGACTTAATTAAAATCCCGTCAAAACAGTGACAGCATGCAAAGATGTGCATTTTCGGCCAATTTCGAGGTCGAATCTGGAAAAACCTTCAACAGCAAAGTTGTAGATCTCGTCGTCCTCGTTCCAACAAGATATGGCACGCCTCAATCCGATAAATATTGAATCCGTACGACCCATTTTACAGAGACGTCGAAAAGCTGTCAAGTATTCTGAACGAGTTTAAAACGTCATTTGCACATTTGAATCTTCTCCCAAGGTGGAGCCTTCTTCTTCCTCTTGAGAATGACATCGTCCTCCCTTCCTTGAATCATAGGTCCATCCTCATGTAAGATATGTGCGTCCGCAGGTGGTGTCTTGGATGGTCCCGCATCAGTGTGGCTCCGGCCCATCTCTGGTAGTCGACGAACTGCTGGAATGGGTACTCTCCCGTATAACAACCGGCGTACAGAACGGCGTGATCCTCCAAGTGATTGCATAGTAACGTTTTGAGTTCCGGGAAAGCAGTCTCGCCGATCGGTGATGTCAAAGCCGCCAAAGCACGGTAGCCACAATGACCATCTCCAACAGTGTCCCTCACCATCTGAATATGACCGAGCATGAAGGGATCAACGTTGTTTCGACCCAAGTTGAACCCTCCGAACACATCATCACGTCCACGTCGAGCTGAGGTCGCTTGTGGACGAGGCCGAGCAGCATTTCAAGCAGCACGCGCTTCTTCTCTCTCAAACCTTTCCCTTACCTCCTCGTATGGCAACGGGTTGGTTCTGCAGGCATTCCTCGACCCCCGAGGCCTCCCCTTCCTTCGGATGTTTGCTGATGAGGGTGGGTGCAGCTCATCCTCGCATACATCGTTAAATACTTTTGAAGTATTATAATATATTTTAATGTTTTTAATTGTCTTTCAATTGTAATTTTTTTCTATGTATTATATTCTATCAAATTACAATTATATTCTCTTCTATCAAACTATATACTATAAAAAAACATTATAATATATAAATAAATAAAAAAAATCTATTTTCAATTGTATTCTATTAATCAAATTATATTATCAATCATAGAACTATATTATAAAACTATATTATCAATCATAAAACTATATTAATCAAATTATATTCAATTATATTATCAATCATATATTCTATAAATTTCTATTATAAAACTATATTATCTATCAAATTATATTTTCAAACTCTAAAAACAAATCAAACAAAAAGTAATTCAAATAACATACCCGTGGAGTCGGGATCGGGGACACCTCAATGGACCGACGCTTGCGCGGCGGTTCCGTCTCCTCCTCGGCCACTGCTCGGCCTCCGTCGCCGGCGCCAGACGCCGCCCCACCACCACCAACCTCCTCCTCGGCCACTGTTCGGGCTCCGTCGCTGGCACCAGACGCCGCCCCACCACCACCACCCTCCTCCGCCGCCACAACCGCTAGCACCACCAGACCCTCAGCCACCGACTCCACCGCCACCTCCTCCCCCGATGCTCTACCCCCACCACCACCCTCCACCTCCATCGTTGTCGCCTCCGCCTCCAAGGCCGCCACCGCCGCCTCGAGCTCTCTCTCTCTTTCTGTCTCCATCTCTCTCGGTCTCTCTCTCTCTGGGTCTCTCTCTCTCTCGGTCTCTCTCTCTCTCTCGCTCCGGCACTGCTCTCTCTCGCTCGATTTCTGACGAAGAAGAAGACGATGAAGACGAAGAGGCACGTCCTCTTCGTCTTTAAGGGACGGGCTTGCACGTCCTTAAGCACGTGCCCTATTGCACGTCCTTAAGGACGTGCAAGCACATTATTAAAATAAAAAAAACGTGCAAGCACGTCCAGGTTTGGGTGGCTCTCACCCCCACTGGCGGATTTAGGGGTGGGCTCGTATGAGCGCGAGCCCACCCCAATCCCGGAAAAAAATACAAAAGGTTAAATATATAAAAAATAAAAAATAAAAAATAAAAAGGTCTAAATTAATTTAGATGTGAAAATGGATCATAAAGTTTACCTTGTCTAGTTGGTAAAGTATAAATGAGGAATTTTTTCCTCTTTGTCTAGAGCCCAAGGTTCAATTCCCACTTTTTACATTTTCTTCACTTATTTTTAACTATCTTTTTATATATAAGTTCAAATATCTTTTTAAATTGAGAATAATTAATTTCAATTAGTATTGTTTGAATTCTATTTTAGTCATTCATTGAGGGTTTCCTTGAATTATTTTTAACTAATTATAAATTTTATTCGATCACTTCTAATAATATGGATAAATCTTTGAATTTTTTTTACATAACCCTTCACAATTAAATTCATTAAAAGTTTAGCAAAACTCATTTCATTATTACTTAATTTTTAGCCTAAATCTCGCCCACCCCTATGTTACGGTCTGGCTTCGCCACTGCTCACCCCACTTGCACGTCCTTAAGGACGTGTGGATTTGCGGTGTATATAGCCGAAACGAAGATAAATCAAATAATCTAAAGATATGTAAATCTTTCCTAAGATAAGTAAAACTAACTAAGAATAGAAAATTAACAACTTGGTGGAAAAAGGAATTACCTAGATGAGATATTTTCCTTCCACCTTATTATTTCCTAATTGCATAAAATAAATATATCTAATTAATTAAAATTCGAAATTAACTAAATAAATATGTAGAAATTCGTCCAAACAGTGACAACTGTTATACATCAATTCAGAGACAGGTTATGCTACGCTCTTTGTTTCTTTGATGTTACTGATGTTTTGATTTGATGGCTTGGGAAATCTGGGGAGGCGACTGGGATGATGATCCCGATCCATGGGCTGCACAACAACGACGCCGACAAGAGTTACGTCAGAGAGCTTAGCTACAACAAAAAACCCTAGAGCGTCAACGCGAAGTCAAAAGACGCCAACTTTGGCTTCAACGCCAAGAGGAAGAACAACGTCAATTGGAGATCGAAGATAAGAGGTGTCGACAACGCTATCAGATTCGGCTTCTCCAACAAAGAGAGGCTGAGGAGGCACAGCGACAAGAGGAGGAGGAACGCCGCCGAGAGGAGGAACGCCTCCACGAGAAGGAACGACGGCTAGAGAAAGAGGTACAACTTCTAGCCGAGATTCAAGCACATTTTGCCGCCTTGGATGCACAACGTCAAGCGGAGTTCGAGGAGGAAGACGCACAACGTCAAGCCAAACTAGATGCCGAAATAACGACTATATGCAAAGAGGCCGTGGAGGAATTGATTGCCAAGTTCAAGAAGGGCGTGAAGGAGCCTTCTCTTGAAATCGTTGCCACGGATTCGGCACAGCGCACTGAACTTGTTTCGCAGATTTCCGTTGACTCCGACATCGGAATTGAGTCAACTCAGTTTTGTTGCGAATTTGACTCGACGAGCTTTCCAACGGTGGGTCACACGTTGCCAGAATCTTCCGGTAAGACCTCTGAATCTACGCTGCAAGTGGACTGTAGTGCTGCGCCAGATGTGGTAGTTGCTTCTGACGACAACAATGAGGACGTTGGGGACACTTCTCTTGAGTTAGCTATTGTAGCTCTTGAGAATGTTCCTAATTTTGAGACTTCTGAAGTTCATAGGGGTATTGAGCCTAATGATATTGTTTCTCTTGATTGCTCAATGTTCCCTATGACAGGTGTTGTTTTTGAGGTTCCTTTGCCTCGAATTCTGTTGGCGCCATCTCAAGTTGATTGTCCAGAAAGTTACTTTTTGATTGTTGATCCTTCCACTTTACTCTTCAATGACTCAATTCGAGGACGAATCGAAGCTAAGAGGGGGAGAATGATGCAGATCAAGATGACCTTTTGTGAGTCAAACAATGATCTTGATCCAGGTGAGCTCTCAAGACCGATTCGAGGGCCATTGATGGCAAAGAATTTCGTCCTCAAAAGGAAGAAGAAGGCTCCACCATGGAAGAGGGTCCAAAGGTAACCAAGGTCCACGTTTTTCGTTCGTTCAGGATCGTTTAACAGCTTTTCGACGTCTCAGTAAAATGGGTCGTTCGGAGTCATATTTATCGGATGAGATCGTTCCATACCTTGTTGGAACAAGAACGAAAAGATCTACAACTTTGCTGTTGAAGGTTTCTCCAGAATCAACCTCAAGAATGGCCGAAATTCATCATCTTTGCAGCTGTCTCTGTTTGGACGAATTTCTACATGATTATTTAATTATTTTCGAATTTATTTAATTAAATTAGATTTAATTATTTCGTGAATTTAGGAAAATAATGTGGAAATAATTATATCTCTTCTAGATATAATTCTTGTCCACCAAGTTGTTAATTTTCTATTCTTAGTTAGATTTACTTATCTTAGGAGAGATTTACATATCTTTAGATTATTTGATTTATCTTTAGTTACCAAAACTTTATCTTTTGCACAAGATAGAATTGGTATATTGTCTATTTAAACTCATGTTTTACATTCAATAAAAATTAGATTGGAATTATAATTGAGGAACCCTTTTAAGGATTAAAAGGTTCCCTCGATTCCCAATCCAAAAGCCTTTGCAATCAATTTATGTTCTTGCTCATCCGATACCAAACAACGATCTAAACACAATCCCAAACCACGCACAAAGGAGAAACCCATCATGAGAAACCGTCGCTGGATCAGAGAAGCTGTTGCCGAGTCCATCCAGAACCGTCGCCACTGTCCGGGCCGCGCCGTGGCCATCCCAGCGCCGTCGCTGCTGCATTGCTTCTGTCGCTGTTTTTCCTTTCTTTCACAATAGTTTCAAGTCCCTATTGTAATTAATTGTAAACATCGAGAATAGAAAGGATAATTGCAAGATCGGGCCATCAATAGTTTGAGGTTCTTGATCTTAACCCACAAGCGAAGGATCGGGTATCCCAAACGTATCAAAGGTGAAAGAGCACAAATGGATTATTGATAGTGGATGCTCGAGGCATATGAGTGGGAAGAGTTCTCTCTTTCATGATCTAAAGGAGCAATCCACGAGAACCATCACTCTTGGTGACAAAGGAAAATGTGACATCGTTGGTATTGGTAGTGTTGGAAGTGATTCCAACCATAGTATTAAAAATGTCTATCTTGTTAATGGTTTAAAGTATAACTTGCTTAATGTCTTTCAATTATGTGATAGTGGCAACAATGACAGATTTAACAAGAAAAGATGTCTAGTGTGCAGAGAAGATACATGTGAAGTTATATTGGCTGCATATCGTTACAACAATATATACGCTGTAAATGCTGATCAAGTGGTACAAGGAAGTTTAACCAGTCTAAAGGCTTTGACGGACGATCCAAAGCTCTGGCACAGGAGACTCGGTCATGTGAGCCCACATACACTACAGAAGCTTGTGTCCAAAGCGCTTGTAAGAGAGCTACCTGAGATGGACTTCAAATGTATTGATATATGCAATGCATGCACACGAGGTAAACAAACACGTAGCTCTTTCAAACCCAAAAAGGCTGTGAGTTCTTCTAGACCCATTGAACTTTTACATATGGATTTATGTGGTCCTATGCGAGTCAAATCTCCCAATGGTAAAAAGTGCATGCTAGTTGTTGTTGATGATTTTTCTAGATATACTTGGGTTGCATTTTTAAAAGAAAAATCAGAGGCCTTATTTGAGTTTTCAAACATTGTAAGGAGTTGCAAACTTTAAGAAACGAGCCCATAGTGTCAATTCGGAGTGATCATGGTAGGGAGTTTGATCAACTTCAGTTTGATTTGTTTTGTGCTAAATATGGCATCTCCCATAACTTTTCTGCTCCTAGGACACCTCAACAAAACGGGGTTGTAGAACGAAAGAACCGCACCTTAGAGGATATGTCCAAGACTATGCTTTTAGAAAATGCATTACCTAAAACCTATTGGGCTGAAGCTGTTAACACAGCTAACTATATTTTGAATCGCTGTCTTATTCGTTCCATCTTAAAAAAAACTCCTTATGAACTTTTCAAAGGCCGCAAACCACTTATATCTTATTTTAAACCCTTTGATTGTACTTGTTTTGTTCATAAAAATGGAAAAGATAACCTTGGGAAATTTGATGCGCGTAGTGATGAAGGTATATTTCTTGGCTACTCCACAAGTAGCAAAGCTTATAGAATCTTCAATAAAAGGACCCAGTTAGTTGAATAAAGTATCCATGTTATATTTGATGAGTGCAATGACGGTTCTTTGAGTGAAAGTGCTGCAGATATAGATCTTAACATCCATGCAGAGAACGAGGAAGGTGATGATGCTGCTACCAAGAACACAGAGAAGAAGAACATGCAAGAACAGATTCTCAACACTGAAGAATTGGCCCAAGGTGTTGAAGATTCGTCCAAAGCCCTTGGTGTCCAATCCAACAGTGTTGAAGCATCAGAAACTGTTGTAACTGAACCTAATAGGACCATGGAGTCAGATGTACCACAAGTCAATCCTACTGGTGTGATGAATCAAGGAGCTGAGACTAGCAAAAGGAAATTCAAACACTCCTCATCACACTCATTAAAGGAGATCATTTCTGACCCTACTTCTAGTGTTCAAACTCGTTCTAAACTTAAAGATCTTTGTGCTTTTCACGCGTTTGTTTCTCTTATTGAACCAAAGAAGGTAGATGAGGCACTTCAAGAGCCAGACTGGATCATTGCCATGCAAAGTGAGCTTAACGAATTTGAAAGGAACAAAGTCTGGACCTTGAAGTCTAGGCCAAAGCATCAATCAGTCATTAGAACACGATGGGTATTTCGAAACAAGCTAGATGAGAATGGTAAGATCGTGAAGAACAAGGCAAGGCTTGTTGCTCAAGGCTACAATCAAGAGGAAGGTATTGACTACGAGGAGACCTTTTCTCCCGTAGCCAGGCTTGAGGCTATTCGCATTTTATTAGCATTTGCATCTTTGATGAGCATAAAGTTATATCAAATGGATGTCAAGTGTGCTTTTCTTAATGGTTTCTTAGAGGAAGAAGTTTACGTGGCTCAACCCCCAGGATTTGAAAGTTTGGAATTTCCTAATCATGTTTATAAACTTGACAAAGCGCTTTATGGTTTGAAACAAGCCCCAAGAGCTTGGTATGAGCGCTTGTCAAAATATCTTTTAGAAAATGACTTTAAAAGGGGGTTGATCGACAAGACTCTTTTTATCAAGACCAAAGGAAAGGACATTTTGGTTATTCAAATTTATGTAGATGATATATTATTTGGTGCTACTAACACATCTTTGTGCAAGGAATTTCCTGACATCATGTGCAGCGAATTTGAGATGAGTTTGATGGGTGAACTCAACTTCTTTTTGGGATTACAAGTTCATCAATCCAAGAAAGGGATCTTTGTCAACCAAAGCAAGTACACTAAGGATCTCTTGAAGAAATTCAAGATGGATCAATCCAAAGCAGCCAAAACTCCCATGAGCTCAACATTATCTCTAGATCTAGACAAGACTGGGAAGAGTGTCAATCAAAAGGAGTATCGATGAATGATTGGATCTTTATTATATCTCACAACTAGTAGACCTGACATCATGTTTAGTGTTTGCATGTGTGCTAGGTTTCAAGCTGATCCTAAAGAATCTCACCTCGTGGCTGTAAAGAGGATCTTTCGTTATCTCAATGGCACTAAGGAGCTTGGACTATGGTACCCAAAGCAAAAGGATTTCACATTAATTGGATATTCTGATGTAGATTTTGCAGGCTATAAGGTGGATAGGAAGAGCACATCAGGATGTTGCCAATTCTTAGGGGCATCTTTGATCAGTTGGCACTCAAAGAAACAAAACTCAGTTGCTCTATCCACTGCAGAAGCCGAATACATTGCATTTGGAGCCTGTTGTCCCCAAATCCTTTGGATAGCTCAAGCTCAACAAATGCGAGATCTTGGCATCAACCTCAAAGGCATTCCCATTAAATGTGACAATACAAGTGCCATCTCCATTTCAAAGAATCCTGTTCAGCATTCAGGACCAAACATATTGATGTAAGGCATCATTTCATTAGAGACCATATTGAAAAAGGTGATGTGTCCATTTCGTTTATTTCAACTGATTATCAATGGGATGACATTTTTACTAAGCCTTTGGCAGAGGACAGGTTCACCTTCATTAGACGAGAGATTGAGATGCTTAACAAGGATGCACTTTCGTAGTGTCAAAACCTTTGAGAATTATGTCAAGGTTTGTGAACTAAATGGTAGATCACATATATCGGATCACATATATTTGGTTAATATCTTTCTAGATATTTAATCAATTATATTTTTATCGAATTTTAAAATTGTCTATTTATGTTATATTTTTATTCCGTTGAGATATTTTATTTTTGGAATAAAATATTTCGGTTATTCCCTCCTATTTTAATGGATTAATTTGAATTTTGAATTGGAAATGTTTTCAAAATTGGAAATGTTATAATTACCTTCCTTGGAACTCTAAACCCGTCCCATCACTCCATCATCATCTCTCTCTATTTAAACAAAATTCTGTACCCGATCCTCTCACAAAATCAGACTTATCCAAAACCCTTCTAACTTCTCTTTCTTCAACCTCTCAAGCTGTTCAAAAAACCCTAACCGATTTCCTCCATGGCTCCCAAATCAAAGAAAGCTCCCACACCCAAAAGACTTGGCGCCACCCCCAAGGGACGTTGATGCAGATCAAGATGGCCTTTTGTGGGTCAAACAATGATCTTGATCCAGGTGAGCTCTCAAGACCGATTCCAGGGCCATTGATGGAAAAGAATATCGTCCTCAAAAGGAAGAAGAAGACTCCACCATGGAAGAGGGTCCAAAGGTAACCAAGGTCCACGTTTTTCATTCGTTCAGGATCGTTTGACAGCTTTTCGACGTCTCAGTAAAATGGGTCGTTCGGAGTCCATATTTATCGGATGAGGTCGTGCCATACCTTGTTTGAACGAGAACGAAAAGATCTACAACTTTGCCGTTGAAGGTTTCTGTTTGGGTGGAAAATTTCGTATTTTATTAAAAAGACACTGTATACGCTCATGAAATTATTTTCGTGAAAATTTTCATTTAATAATTTGAATGGCAAACACGAATACGAGCTATTGACAATAATTACAAATAAAGGAAGTGTGCGGCTATGATAGTGCAATACATATCAAATACTTCGTTTTGGCATATTACAAGCTCACAACTGGAGTACAGAAATGCAATACAAAGGTCGAGCTTGTGAAGTGCAATGACAACTCGTCAGCTTCCGCTTCCACCATTCATTGAGATCGCTTCACTTGAAGTCTTGTAAGTAGCTTGATCTTCCATGTTTAAGCCCTCGAACATGAGTTGCCCAACTGCAAAATTGATCAATTTCCAATTACGTAAAAATCAAATACACGTAACGGAAAAATATGAGAGAGCTAATATATGTGTGTCAATTTGTGCAATCACATAAATTCTCAAATTGACACAAAAGTTATGGGCTCAACTCTATATTTTGGGTCCAAAAGGAAGGCTAAAATAGCCCACCCAATTTCTGGAAAAACAAATAAATCAGCAATAAATAAAATAAAATAAAATAAAAAGCCTGGAAATTAACCCTCTAAAAGGCTACTGTACGTGGAAAAAAGAGGCAAGAAGATATCCAAATCTTCACCTAAAAGGCAAAGAAAAAGCAGTTGTACGTTCTCTACAAAGGAAAAGGAAAGAGAACAATATTACACACATGGAAATAAGGCAAGTAGGGATCTATCCTCCTACTTCTTTATCCTATAAAAGAAGAGGCCTAGGCTGAAATTCTAAGGGGGCCGGCTGAAGCCAGAAAAAAGGCTGGACGGCTGCAGAAAAAAAAGGCAGAGGGAAAAAGAAAAAGCCACCATCAAAGCCACACAAATACACCAGCAAGAAACATAAGAAAAAGAAAGCATAGAGCAACACAAGCAGGAAGAAGAAAACAAGGAGAAGGCAAGCCTTCTCTCCATGTGGGGTTCCTATTGACTCCCGAGACCCCGATCTTGCAAAGCACTCTTGTTTTCGCTTGTGGCCTGGGTCTCGGAGTCGTCAAACTGCCCCAAGTGAAGCCAAAATACTGCTGAAATTCACTCTCGAGACCCCGCTCTTGCAAAGCACTCTTGTTTTCGCTTGTGGCCTGGGTCTCGGAGTCGTCAAACTGCCACGAAAGGAGTCGGAATGCTGTCAAAATTCACTCTTAAAACCCCGCCCTTGCAAAGCACTCTTGTTTTCGCTTGCGGCCTGAGTTTCGGAGTCATCAAATTGCCCTAAACAAGGTCGAAGTGCTGCTGAAATGGATTCCCGAAACCCAGCCCTTGCAAAGCACTCTTGTTTTCGCTTGTGGCTTGGGTTTCGGAATCAGTTAAACGCCCTAAAAAGGGTGAAACTCTGCCTAAATTCACTCAGGGAAAATTGTTGAAATCAAGTCATGGCAACCTAAGGATGCTACAAGCAAATCGCGTCCCAATGATTTCACCAAATTCTGACGAAGAAAACAAGGGTGAAACACTGCCCAATTTTTCCTAGACAAACTAACTGATTCAAGCAAGCAGTTTGACATGGCGAAAGAAAACACTCCCACCAGCCAGCTGTCAAGAGCACTAATTCAATTGTGCACAAAGCAAATTCACCAAATCGAATTCAGCCTCTATCCTAAACAAATCAAATAAATTGGTGTCCTACACTAAGCAAACTAAGCCCCTTGTGAGTCTAAACTTACACCTAAAGGAGTCTAAACCCAACCAAAGAGCTGCTGCGGAAGGAAAAACCAACATCAAAGTCTGACCAAAACGCTGCTTAATTGGTCCTAAATCGGTCAATTAATTCAAGCATGCAAATTGCAAACGAGTTCAAACAAACAAAGGAAAGCAATTTCACTGCAGCCAGACGGAATGGTGAAATTGAAATCAAAGAAAGAGAGCAGGTCGTCTAGAGAAAGAAAACATCAAAAACTGGACAAATCATATCAGTTTAGTGCCTGTAAAAACAAACTGACCAGGAAATTCTTTCTCTTGGCTGTCCCAAACAAAGCATATCATGTGCAGCCCTAAAATTCGTCAAAAGGGGCAAAATAATTGCACTAAACGGCAAAGTTAAAGCAAGCAAATCCAAGTCCTCACTGGTTGCTACCAAATTGCAACTAACACCAAATCAAAATACCTAAATCAAGATCAGCCATGTTATCACAAACTGAGATCCTAATTCGGAAGAGACAGAAGGGCAAAGTTAAGCTTGACATACCGAGCCAAGAAGCCAAAGCGGGAGTCATTTCACGCAAAGTCCTCCTAATAGCAGTCCTGAACCCTGTGTTTGCTTCCTCTGTCAGTTGTCCTAAATCCAAAAGCCTTCCAAACAAAAACAAAATCTCTAATTACAAAACAATAAACTCAACCCTCATCTTTGTTTTCCGAAGCCTAAATCGGATCAGACTAAGGGGCAAATAGGCAGAGAAAGGATGAAAACAAACCTGTGGCGTCCTCTCATTACAAGAGCTCGTCCGTCTTCAATTGATGGAAGTTCGTTATGCCCTTTCTCGATTGTCTAAAGCCGAAACCGAAAAAGCCCCGAATCACACAAATTGAAACCCTAAAATCGCAATTTGAAAACAAAATCAATTGAGCGTAAAGATTAAATGCTAAATCAAAGGGGATTTGTAGGAGAGGCTGAAATTTAGACCGAGGCCTGCTTAAAGATTAGGTTGAGCATGAAATTAGAGGGAAATTCGCAAACAAACAAAAAGAATCCCCAAATTACAAACCAGCAAATTCAGCCCTAGTCAAGGCTCCGAAACCAAAATCAACCCAAATTAAAGATAGATTACGGGACAAGAAAGAAGGGGGAACCTATCTGACCTTCGATTTCATCAGCTCCGCCCGAGAGTATCCGCATCCCAGCCCCTTATTTTGTTTCGAGGGTTGCCGATCTCTTTCTCGACTTGTTCTCCATCGCCTCTGAGGTCTACACTCCGAACGAACCAGCTGTTGGCGGTGTACTGATGCGGGAGGAGATGAGGGTAACAGGGCTCGGCTAAAGGAAATTAAAGAAAGCACATGGGTGAGCCCTGAACATATACATATTCACGTACTGTATATGTTTCAACATGTTTTGGAAAAGATTTTGTTTAATTACGAAATTGACCCACTAAAATATAAGATTTATAATTGGCACAAATTGAAATTGGGCTTAACAAAAATCAAAAGGGTAAACTCGTAAAATTTCATTGCCCGTTTATTCTAGCAGGTCAATCTCAAAATTGACTTCTAAGCAAAATGGAGTCAAAACCCTAAATCAAGTTTCCCTAAATTCAAACGGTTCTGAAAAGAGAACTACATAAAGACTTGACGCCTTATATCGGCTACGTAGGTAACCCGATATTAAATCCTAAAAATTTATCGGGTACAGTCGTCAACCTCTAAATTCACTTTGAAATTAATAGGAGGTCAAAGTCCAACCAAATTAAATCATTTGTTCTCAAATGAACTACGCCCGCTTTGGTTCTGAGTTGTCGGATACGTAGGCCACCAGACAGAAAGCTAAAGCTCGTCTGGTTCAATCGTTAGATCAAAAAAATCAAATTAGTTCTGAAAAGAACTACGTGAAGAATTGATACTCTTCTATGAGTTGTGTAGAAAATCCGATGTAAAAAATTCGACATATATCGGATTCAGTCGCCTCTTTCAAATTATATTTGTTCTCAAAAGAACTATATAAGAATTGATTCCCGACACAAAGCCAAAGCTCGTCAGGTTCAATCGTCAAATTCAAAATAAATTGGTTCGGTTAGAACTACAAGTGAGGTGATTCTCTTTCAAGAGATAAATAAGACACTCGGTGCCAAGCCAAAAGCCCATCGGGTTCATTCACCCCCTTCAAACGATATCATGATCAAAACAAAATACAAAAATCCATGTTTGTCCCGAACTACGGTGACTTGATTCCACCAGCCAAGTGGATACGTAGGAAACTCAATGTAAGTCGAATTCTTATTGAGTCCAGTCATACCCAAACAGTTCATCAAATCTCCTCAAATTCATTTGTCGAATCTAGTCGTTCCAAACACCAAATTTCCATCAAAGCCAAAGTGTCTACTCTAACTCGATACAAAGCTTTCGCTCGAGTTTGGCCACGTCCAAAGAATCAAAAATCAAATTCCCCGGTCCTCAAATTGACTTCTAAGTCAAAGACCAAGTCAAATCCCAAACTCAACTCCACCTCAAATTCAAACCGTTTTCTATGCAAATGATAGGCGGGTTACTTGAGTTACCCTTCTGAGAAGGTGGGCTCAGGTTACTCGGGTGGAGTGTTGTTCAAGCTACCCTTCCTAGAAGGTGGGTTTGAACTTCATCCTCTGATGCATATAAGAAAACAAAAATCAAATCCAACTTTGTCTAAACAAAACCAAATCCAAACCAAACATCAAATTCAAAAACACTCTGAACTACGTAAGGTTTGATTCTCTTCCAAGAGATACGTAGGCAACCCGTTAAAATTTGGGTGCAGCCCAAATCACCAAAACCACTTAAGTCTTGGTGTCAATACAACTTCGAACTCAAATTCTAAAAAATCAAATAAAATGTGTTGTACGATTATTCGCGCATTTTTGTTCAACAGTTTCTCCAGAATCAACCTCAAAAATGGCCGAAATTCATCATCTTTACAGTTGTCTCTGTTTGGACGAATTTCTACATGATTATTTAATTATTTTCGAATTTATTTAATTAAATTAGATTTAATTATTTCATGAATTTAGGAAAATAATGTGGAAATAATTATATCTCTTCTAGAAATAATTCTTGTCCACCAAGTTGTTAATTTTCTATCCTTAGTTAGATTTACTTATCTTAGGAAAGATTTACATATCTTTAGATTATTTGATTTATCTTTAGTTACCAAAACTCTATCTTTTGCACAAGATAGAATTGATATATTGTCTATTTAAACTCATGTTTTACATTCAATAAAAATTAGATTGGAATTATAATTGAGGAACCCTTTTAAGGATTAAAAGGTTCCCTCGATTCCCAATCCAAAAGCCTTTGCAATCAATTTATGTTCTTGCTCATCCGATACCAAACAAAGATCTAAACACAATCCCAAACCACGCACAAAGGAGAAACCCATCCTGAGAAACCGTCGCTGGATCAGAGAAGTTGTCGCTGAGTCCGCCCAGAACCGTCGCCACTGTCCGAGCCGCCCCGCGGCTTCCTTGGCCGCCCCGCGGCCATCCCAGCGCCGTCGCTGCTACATTGCTTCTGTCGCTGTTTCGCTGTTGCCTTTTACTTAGTTTTTATTTGTTTGTTTTTCCGTTCTTTCACAATAGTTTCAAGTCCTTATTGTAATTAATTGTAAACATCGAGAATAGCAAGGATAATTGCAAGATCGGGCCATCAATAGTTTGGGATTCTTGATCTTAACCCACAGGCGAAGGATCGGGTATCCCAAACGTATCAAGTGGTATCAGAGCTGATGTTTCTTTGACCTTATAACAATTGGCTAGACCGGCCAATTGCTAAACTAAAAGTTTTGATCTTGCTTATGCTCCTTGCTATCCTTGAATTGATGACACGTCAACACCGACTTGAACTCGCTCCCTCGGCAAAGCGTAATGGCGAGGCGTGAACTAATTAACAAATTTGTTAATTAACTCAGTCAACAATGGCGGCTGAACTTGAATTTGCCGATCGAAGATATGTGGCCACCTTCGAAATCACTCCAAGAATACTTCACGTACACAATTTGCAACGAATTGACTTTTGTAACTGAAATTAATTTTGATCGGAACAATAGAAGGTATACGAACCGAATGTGGGCTTGGATTGATAATCGAGAACCCTTTAATCCATAAATGGGTTTCTCAATTCTATTCAATCTAATTAATTCAAAGGTGCATAACATGAATTTATAGAAAAACTATGGGAGATCTAACCAATCCTTCCTTGCAAAGGAAAGGGGTTTGGATAGATTAATTCTATCTAGAGATAAATAAAATAACCCTAAGATAAATATTTCCTAATAAGATAAATGTTTCATAACTTGGTGGCCAAGGATTATATCTAGAAGAGATATAATTAATTTCACCTTATTTATCTAAATTGCATAAAATAATAACATAGGTAATTAATATCATAGAACTCGGCCCACAAGGGCCCACTCGGCCAAGCCCACCAAATCTTACTCGACATGTCTTGGGCCGAGTGACATGTGTCTTGATCAAGGCGGGTGTTGAAGAGTCTTCATGAGCGCCGAGTGTGGACGCAAGCTCACTTCCGGTGCTGGTGGTGTAACCTTAAGCCAAGTGATCCAGGGTGGCCTGAACCCTTGCTCTAAAGTCCCATGGTGACGGACAAGAAAGGCTTTAGTTGCAGTTTGAATCTTCTTGGCCCTTGCACGAGTGACAGGACCATCGAATGGAACCTTCATGTTGTCCTCAATGTCACCAGGAGTCATCGATAATTGAACGACATCATTCTCCTCCACTTGAATTCGATTTGTCCTCAAATCGTCATCAGAGTCATCGTCAGGCACGAACAAGGATAGATCGGCGACGTTGAATGTAGAATGGACGCTGTACTTATCGGCAGGGAGATCCAGCTTGTATGCATTAGGACCCATCTTCTGAACCACTCTGAATGGTCCATCTCCCCTGGGGTCCAGCTTAGATTTCCGTTGTTGCGGAAACCTTTCCTTCCTGAGATGCAGCCAGACCAGATCACCAACGTAGAACTGCACATCCTTGCGATGCTTGTCCTTCACAGCCTTGTATTTCGCAGTCTTCCTCTCCAGCTGAGCCTTGGTACGCTCATGCAAGCGCTTGATGAATTCCACTTGCTTAGCTGCATCCACGCTCTCCTTTTCCTTGTATGGCCGAGGCAGCATGTCCACAGGAGTGAGTGGATTTCGGCCGTATACTACTTCGAAGGGGGTAGGCTTTGTTGCAAAGTGCCTAGACCTGTTATATGCAAATTCTACAAATGGTAGGCATTCTTCACACCTCCGGAGGTTAGTTCGCAGCATGACTCTAAGGAGAGCCCCAAGAGTTCTATTTGTGACCTCAGTTTGGCCATCAGTTTGTGGGTGACAAGAAGTAGAGAATAGCAATTTTGTACCCAATTTAGACCATAGAGTTTTCCAAAAAGAGCTTACAAATTTAGGATCACGACTAGACACAATAGATAATGGCAATCCATGTAAGCGAACAACATCTTTGAAAAATAAATTAGCAACATGAATAGCATCATCAGTTTTGTGACATGGAATAAAATGAGTCATTTTGGAAAATCTTTCTACAACAACAAATATGGAATCATGACCCTCAGAAGTTCTAAGCAATCCTACAATAAAGTCCATAGAAACATCTTCCCAGGGTGCATTAGCAATAGGCAAAGGTTGGTATAGACCATTAGCATTGGATTTCGATTTGGCTTTAGCACATGTAACACAACTTTGACAAATCTTAGCACATAATTAGACATTTTAGGCCAAAATTAATGTTCCTTAAGTCCAGCTAAGGTTTTTTCGAAACCACCATGTCCTCTAGATTCATGAATTTCTTGAGTTAACAGTCGGCGAATAGAAGAAGATGGGATACAAAGCTTTCCCATCTTAAATAAATAACCATTATCAAGAAAAAATGAATCAACTTCACCTTTGGACACACATTGAGCATATATAGTTTTAAAGAAACTATCAGAAGCATACAGTTCCTTTATCAAAGCAAAACCCAAAACATGTGCATTCATATGGTTTAAGAGGACATACCTGCGTGATAGCGCATCAACTATCATATTATCCTTTCCCTTCTTGTGGTGAACCACATAAGAAAAGGTCTCTATAAACTCCACCCATCGAGCAAGTCGCCTGCTGAGCACTGCTTGTCCTTTGAGGTATTTTAGAGCTTCATGATCCGAATGAATCACAAACTCCTTAGGCCAGAGATAATGTTGCCAAGTCTGTAAGCAGCGAACAAGTGCAAATAGCTCCTTGTCGTAGGTAGAATAGTTGAGCTCAGCGAAGCCCAACTTTTCGCTGAAGTAGGCGATGGGACGCTTGTTCTGTAGCAGGACCCCTCCAATGCCAGTGCCAGAAGCGTCACACTCTAGCTTAAAAGGTTGAGCGAAGTCAGGTAACTACAGCACTGGGGCGTGTGTTAGGCGATCCTTGAGAGCGTCGAAAGCCTTTTGATGTGAGTCAGTCCAGCGAAATGTCACATCTTTCTTTGTCAGCTCATGCAGGGGGGCGGCAATCAGGCTGAAGTCCTTGACAAAACGTCGATAGAAACCAGCAAGGCCCAAGAATGAGCGAACATGAGTGGGTGTATTTGGCTTGGCCCACTCCTGAATAGCACGAATCTTCTCCTCATCCACCTTCAAGCTAGATGCAGTCACTACAAAACCAAGAAAAATGGTAGACTCGGATGCAAAAGAACACTTGTTTAAATTGGCATATAATTTTTCTTTCCTAAGACAATCAAAAACCAATTTTAAGTGACTTAAGTGATCATGAATATTCTTACTATAGATTAAGATATCGTCAAAATAGACAACGACAAATTTTCCCAAGTGTCTTCTAAGCACATGGTTCATAAGCCTAATAAAAGTAGAAGGTGCATTTGTTAAACCAAAAGGCATTACTAACCATTCATATAAGCCATACTTAGTTTTAAAAGTCATTTTCCATTCATCTCCCTGTTTCATCCTAATTTGATGATATCCACTTCTAAGGTCAATTTTAGAAAAAATAGAAGCACCATGAAGTTCATCAAGCATATCATCTAAACGAGGAATAGGGTGGCGATACTTAACCGTTATTTGGTTGATTGCGCGACAATCAACACACATGCGCCAGGAGCCATCCTTATTTGGAACCAAAATGACAGGCATGGCACAGGGAGACAGGCTTTCTCGAACAAAGCCTTTATCCATCAATTCTGTGACTTGGCGTTGCAGCTCCTTTGTTTCCTCAGGACTAGCTCTATAAGCGGCGCGATTAGGCAAGGCTGCCCCAGGTACAAAGTCAATATGGTGCTCAATTACTCTAATAGGAGGCAAGCCTTGGGGTAGTTCAGCTGGAAGCACATCTAGATAATCCTGCAGAAGGGCAGCAATAGGTGCAGGAATATGACTCAATTCAACATTAAGTAATACCTGTTTCATTACCAGAAGAATATGAGGTCGATGAGCATTCCATGTGATGGTCCCTTGCTGAGGTTGAGAGACCAAAGATCGACGTTCTATAGAGCCCTTAAGTGATGCAGAAGAGGGCTGAGTGGACGTCGAGTGGGAAGGAGTTGGTGCCGAGGGAGCCGCGGGGGCTGCTGTGGTGGTCGCGGGCGCGGCAGGAGTGGCAGCGGGTGCGGCCTGCTTGGCCGAGAGCTCTTTGAGCTTCTCCTTCCTATCGGCTTCCTTCTAGGCGTCCTGATGTTGCTTCTTGCGAACCTGGTCCTTCAGAATAGTTTGTGGCGAAAGGGGTAGGAGAGTAACTCTCCTCCCATCAAAAGTGAAAGCATATGTATTCGTACGACCATCATGAAGAATAGAACGATCATATAACCAAGGACGACCTAATAATATATGACTACAATCCATGCGAGCAACATCACATTATATTTTATCACGATATGTTCCAAAAGACAGGGAAACTAAACATTATTTGGTGACCATTATATCAGAACCATCATCAGTAATGCCATTTAATCCATAGTGAGTAGCTCTAGGAGTAGTAGTTAAATGGAGGAAATCCGCTACCTTTTCACTGATGAGATTGCAACAACTCCCACCGTCGATGATGAGGCTTAAGGTAGCTTCGCGAACTAAACACCTAGCATGGAATATGTTCTCCCTTTGATCAGCCATGGGAGATTCCTGAATGTGTAGGACCCGCCGGTTAATGATGGAAAGCAAGTTATCATACTCTGAACTATCGATCTCCTCAATAGGCTCAGACGGCTGGTCCTCCTCCACTTCACTCGAAATTACATGGTCATCAACAGTCTCCTCCTCATAGTAATGGTCTCCCAAATCATTGAGAAGAACCTTCCTTTTCTGAGGGCAATTGCGAGAGACATGCCCAATACTACCACAAGTGAAGCAGCGGATATCTTTGTTGCGATCTGTAGAGGGTGCAACAACTCTTCTAGTTTCAACCTGATAACCCTGTTGAGGTGAGTTGGAAACTCCCTTTTGCTACATAGAAGGGTTAGAAGTAGAAGGTTTAGATTGACTAGAAGGGTTAAAGGGAACAAACCTGCGACCTTGAGAGGTCTGGTTGAATCTAGTCCTTTTTTGCCGAAGCTGTTGCTGCTGTTGCTCATACAGAAGCTGTGCTTTATGAGTTAAAGTGTTAATATCTCTAAATGGAATGGATAGATAAAGGATTTTTAATAGAAATATTAAGACCAGCAAGAAATTGAGTACACAAAGCACGTTCAGTAAGATAAACATTAGCCTGATGGGAGAGTCGTTCAAGCTCATCTCTGTAGTCATTAGGAGAGCGAGTTCCTTGGCGGCAGGAAGCGAGCTGCATCCTCATAGACTCCGTGTATTCCTCAGGCACATGTCTCTTCTTCAGGAGACATGCATGTATCTAATTGCATAAAATAAATATATCAGAGTTGATCAGGTCCTTCCACCTTATTATTTCCTAATTGCATAAAATAAATATATCTAATTAATTAAAATTCGAAATTAACTAAATAAATATGTAGAAATTCGTCCAAACAGTGACAGCTGTAAAGATGATGAATTTCGGTCATTCTCGAGGTCGATTCTGGAGAAACCTTCAATAGAAAAGTTGTATATCTTTTCTTCCTCGTTCCAACAAGGTATGGTACGACCTCATCCGATAAATGTGGACTCCGAACGACCCATTTTACTGAGACGCCGATATGCTGTCAACCCATTAAGAACGAACTCAAACTTGAACATTAGATCACCTTGCTCCTTTGAACCTTGTTCCATGGTGGAGCCTTCCTCCTCCTTTTGAGGATGACACTCTTCGCCATCAATAGCCCTCGAATCGGTCTTGAGAGCTCGCCTGGATCAAGATCATTGTTTGACCCACAAAAGGCCATCTTTATCTGCATCATTAATGCCAAAGGCCGAGTATATACCAGATTAGACAGAGTTGTTTCTGGCTACTTGTGCAAATACACTTCGGAGGAGAGATGATATGAGTGCCCATATTGTTACTTTTGGTGGATTGATTACTCTCATATCACACTGTATGGGTATGGAATTGAGCTCTCAAGACCGATTCGAGGGCTATTGATGGTGAAGAGTATTGCCATGGTTACTCGTCCTAGTGAGATAACCATACCCATACAGTGTGATATGAGAGTAATCAATCCACCAAAAGCAACAATGGCAATGGTTATCTTTGGCCTTATAAGGGATGCATCCATATTCCTTTTGCTTTTCTTGTGTGACTTACTCGTCCTGTGCATTTATCATTGAGTATTGCCATGGTTATCTTTGAGCCTTTAGCCTATTTTATTGATAGCTCCACGAGATTATTCCTAGCCTATGATAAGCCTTACCCTTATTCTGGGGGAATTAAGATTTTGAGTGGGTTATGGAATCGATTTTGGAGATTGAGGAGATTGAAGCTAAAGTGTGATGTTATGGTTCATGGTTTTGAGCAGATGCAATGTTATGTGCTTATTTATTCCCTCATTTTTATGGATTTTGGTTTACATGTATTTCTGCTCAAGAAAAAAAAAGCCTTGACCTAGGGAGGATAAAATTCACCTAGGGGTAAAAGTAAGTTTAAAAAAAATCCGAAAAAAAGAGGAATAAAAGAGCCATGTTATTTTTGCATAATGAGGAAGAATTGGATTTATGTTGGTTAGAAGTTACATTGATTAGGTGTTGGAGATTTCATGATATGTGATATGATGAGATGAGATGAGAGTTGAGATTATGAATGATTTTTGGAGTTTTTTTGATGATATTGAGAGATGTTGTGCATTTGTGAGCTTGATGTATTATTGAGTTGGTTTGTGTTATATTGGAGTTGTTAAAATCTTATTTTCCCGGAATTTATAGCACTACATGACCAAATACAATTCCTTGCCCTTATGTTTCTTTACCAAGCCCCATTACAACCCCACCGAATGGAATCTTCTATGAAGGTTTCCATTGAGCGAAAGTTCTCTTGATGTCCTTATTTTTGGATTGACGTATCCGGTGAAGATTTTTTGATATAAATATCAATATTTGAGTTGATGCTTGTATATGGAATTGAGGTGAGTGTATTCTTAAAGCCTAAACACATGAGAGTGAGAGATACACATTTTATCCTTGGTAAGGTTGGATTTTTGAGCATGCAATCAACTTGATCCCATATATACATGTTATGACGTTTATGTGCCTTGATGATATTTGCACTATTGATAATGTTGCTTTTAATGAGTAAAGTTATGAAAGAATGTGTTGTGGGATGCGTAGATGATGTTTTTGTCTTATGCTTGCTTGAGGACAAGCAAGAGTCAAGTGTGGGGAATTTGATAATGCATATTTCATATAGACATTATAGGTATTTCTTATTGCAATTAGGTAGTGGTTTTGCTTATGTTTGAGTCTAGTTTTGTATATTGCTTGTGAAGTATTCGAGTTTGGAATCTACGCCTTTTTAGTGTTTATTCTGTATAATTACATTCTGACCTTGAAGGGATTTTGGAAGAGCTTAAGAGACATGTTTTGGAGCATATGGAGGCTAAGGAGGAAGCTAGAGAGGAGCAAGGAAGCACGACATTGGAGAATATTGAAGTCAATCGAGGGAAATCTGTCACTGCATAAGTAAAGCCTGCCGCCATTTGCACGGCGCCCGCCGTGGGTTGGTTTTCAGCGTTTGCGATTTTGGATCCGAAGACATTATTTCCTATTATTTTATTCCTATCTCCGCTAGGGTTTGGCCGACTCTTTGAGAGTCTTTATTAGGTTTATTTCAGTTTATTCACCATGGGTGGCTATTGAGTGAGACTATTAACAACACCATTAGAGAGAGAGAGAGAGAGAGAGAGAGAATTGCATGGCCTATGAGTTGCTAAACTCGTAGTTTCGCCTGTGATTCAATGACATGCTTGTTTGGATTGTGGGGATTTGATTCTATTTAGTTATTCATATTTACAGTTATCATCTTGTATTTATTGATTATATTTGTGTTCCTTTCTATGATTGATCACCATGTTAGGAATCACATATTAATTATGAGTTCGTTGTTGTGTTCTTGATAGCAAACAAAGGTATTGAGATAGTGATGTTTCTTTGTCTTTGTAGTGGATGATTTCAATTTATCTATGTTGTGGATATTCGATTAGGGATGCGTTCGATTCGCGTCTATCTGTCATAATTGCACTGAATCAATGTGCCAATTGGTGTAAGTGCTTGGGTCCTTAAATCTATTCTTTAGTGATATTGAATAATGCGAATGTATCTCTGCGAACATCTCAACCTTAGTCAAGTAGACCTATGTTTATGAATAATTGATAGATCAATCCTAGGACCATGAATTCCAACCATTGCCAGAGAATTACAGGTGAAATATTCTTTCTACTTTGATATCAATCTAATTTACAATCATAAATCTGGTTACTTTTACATCTTGGTTACTTGCTACAAATCATTGTTTTGTCATAAGAGTCTTTGCTTAGAGTTATTGAATAGGAAATTGCTTCTCCCTGTGGGTTCGACTTCGAACATCATCGCTATACTAGTAGTTTTTTGGTTTATCAAGTGATTGATTGCCTAATCTATTGGTTTTGTGTTTGAGTTTGGATATTATTACTATTTGATAAAGGGAGAAAGTGCCAACGACGTTCGTCCCGCATCCCATTACCTTTGGAGAATATGGGGGATCTCTAGAGCAAAATTGGAAACCAATACCATTGTCCACAACATTTGCTTCAAAAGCAAGTTTTCTAGCTAGAATTTAAGCACCTAAAATGAATTAAAAAAAAGACAGAGGGACCCCTTGACTTAGTCCTCGGGTGGGCTTAAAAGGTTGAGTAGGTCCATTGTTGACCAACATCGAGAAGGAGACCGAGGTTACACATTCCACAATTAGGTTTATGGATTTTTTTATCATATCCGAATGTTGTCAATACTTACTATGTGTTGTACCAATTTACTATGTCATATGTTTTTTCCATATCTAGTTTTATTGCTAGCCAGCCTTGTTTACCCCTTCTTGTTTTGAATGAGTGGAAAATTTCATGCGCAATTAGGACATTGTCTTGTATTGCCCTATCTGAAACAAAAGCTTCTTGCAAAGGATGAATTAATCTACCTATAATCTTTTTCAGTATCTCTATAAGTATTTTAGATAGGATCTTATAAATGGTGGAGAAAAGTATGATTGCTCGGTATTGATTTGTCGTAGTAGGATTATCGCATTTAGGAATTAATGAAATGAAAGTATGATTGATTTGGTGTAACAATTTACCCAAGTGGAAAAAAGCTTTGATAGCTCGAACAATAATAACACCCACGGTGTCCTAATATTTTTTTTTATAGAATTTTGCCGTCATGCCATCCGCCCCAGGGGACTTTTTGTTTCCTAAGTTGAAAACCACTTTTTAATATCCCCATTAGAAGTTTGGTTGATAAGGAAAGCCCTTTCCGCTGGAGTAATCGAGGGGGAAATGAGTTCTAGGTACTCGTCCAACACCGAGTGATCTATTGATTGTCTAGTAAATCGCTTTTCAAATAAATGTTAATGCAAAACATGACAAATTAATATCAACACCCCATACTCAAGCTTGCTTGTCCACAAACAATACTTTTAATGGTCGTACAGGGGAAGAAATTAAACTCTTAATAACTTGGATCAATTCTCATATGTCCCTGCAAGCAATCATTTACCATCCTCGAAAAGGTACTTATGCCAAAAATCCATGCATGTGAATAAAAGCAATTCCGCACATAAAAGGAGGGTTATGCAAAAACAATTCATATGTAACATAACATTAATAATCAAGAGGACTTTTATGTGCATGGTGAAGAAAAAGGTAAAAGGCAAAGTGGTGGGCTATATTTTGGCAATGTGGTGCTAAATCCGGGGAGAACTTCTCAAACTTTGCTTTCTTGCTTTGATGCACTTTCTCCCTTCATATGATATTCCACATCACTCATCCTTTCATAATTCACTCTTTGCTTTTTTCATTTATATATGTTTTTACCTCTCTAACCTCAACAATGTCTTCTCGCGAGTTGCAAACATGGGTGTCATAAATGGCCCCGGATACTTAGTTCTTTGGACCCCTCACCTTGGTGTCCCATCATGCGAAACTAACAACTCAACGCAGGCAGGGTTGATCTACCTTTATCTCTTGAGGTGACCGGATTTTTTTTCTCTCATTAAATTTTCCATAATATATCATTCTCCTTCCAAACTCCCAATATAATAGTAACAACACACAACCATATAATAATCTCCATAATATGACATCAATTTCCAAACATACTCCCTGAATGGGTAATAAGGTCAAGAAATAGGCAATTTATAGAACATGTGGAGCAAAATATGAAATAAGGAATAATATGGCTTGTGATTCATAAGCATAGGTAAGGCTAGGAATAGGTAAGAATGTATGGAAAATAAAGTCCTTCGTCCTCTTATCATGCATATGTCAAAAGCAACTTCAAATTTTACCTCATTTCACGGTTTTCAAGAAAATAATTCACTTTATTGTGACTTCCCCTTACTAGGCAATTTCATGTTATATCTCTAATAAATCCAATTTTGCATCGTCGAGTTCAATTAAAACTTTCATGACACTAATTCAAAATTTTCAATGGGAGTGATAAAAATAAACTTTCGAAAATAACTTGTAGGCACATAGATAAATATGAAACCCAAAGCAACCATGCATAGAGCAAATCGAGAAATATGCATAAATATGATCACAGTAAGCCTTTCGCTACCCCATACTTAAATATTACAGTGTCCTCACTGTATAAAAGCAAGGGTAAAGGAAGAAACTTACTAGACAGATGCGCAGATTATCGAAATAGGTGACGAAGAGTTTTGTATGGGGGTCGATATCGAGTGAACCAGTCGATATCGATTGGGTTCACTCGATTCTTGCTGGTTCCAATGCTTCAGGGTGATTTCTGCTCGATCACAGTATTCCTGGTCGAAATCTTCAGTCGATATCGACCAGATGAGTCGATATCGAGTCACCTGCAAATTTTTTTTTTGTCAATGGAAATAATAAAGCAATGAAATTCAAAACCAAATGTTTAAAATCTAAACCTAATTTTCTAATACAAGCTCTAGATTATATAGTCGCTAGGCTGACTTCTTCCTTTGAACTCAAGGTGGCTTGGGCCTCATGGCTTGGGCCTCGAATAAGACTCCATTCTTGTCCATCAGTTGTAGTGCTCCGGAATGGATCTTGTGCACCGTGAAGGGTCCCATTGCATGATATGCATCATAACTAAGCTAAATTCAACCGATTATGGCCATCTAAATGCATGCTATCAAACTCCCCTACACTTAATCTTTTGCTTGTCCTCAAGAAATGAAAACCAAATATAGAATTAATCATCCCACAAATAAGATCTTCATGCTATATTTTTAGAAAAGCAATATCAAGCAATAGGAGCCATGAATAAGAGAACAAATATCCTAGCAAATATATGAGTGATCCAATAGTAAAGGCAAATTTAATCCAACCTTACCGGGATAATGTGTTTCACTTAAGCTCTCAGGTGTTTAGGCTTTAAAGTCCAACTCTCTACCCAATCCAAAACGCTCTATACATCGTGAAAGTCATCACTTGCAAACAACATCATGAGGACATTTATACGGTTGTAATGGGGCTTTGGTAGGAATATAAAGCATGAGAAATATTTAGGCTTGCGGTGCTAAAAATCCAGGAAAAAGGAACAACAACCAACTAGAACAACACCAAAACTTCCATACTTCGGAAACCATTCCAATAACATAAACTCCAATACACATGAATAAGCACTCTTCGATTTCAATAACCATACAACTCATGCAATTTTTCCATTTGGATGATGACTTTTTTTCTTATCTTTTATGCTTACTTTTTCCCTTAGGTGAATTTTATCCTCCCTAAGTCCAAGCTTACTAGACTTTTACTCCTAAATGAATTTTATCCTCCTTAGACCCCTAGTAATAAGTCATCTCTATTATGCAAGAAGAGTTACCGTATTTTGGCTATGCGTCTCGCAATGCACAACCATACATACATCATCTCCACTCAAAGTAACTCCAACATAAAGATTTTTCACCAATTCTCCTCATAATTCCCAAATAGGGTCAGGCTACTCATTGGCTATGATGTATTTTTGTGGAGCAATAAAAAAAATAGGCTTTAAGGCTTAGATGGGCTTCAAGCAAAGGATAATGCAAAGGGTAGATAAGGTATAATATGGCTAAAGAAAACATGCCTCAATCATTTGAAATTCACAAGCAACAAACATGTGCAATACGGTATTGAAATAAGAAGCATATGGAGAGTATAATCACACAATAAAAGCAAAATGGAATAATATGTAAAGTCCTTATAAGGCCAAAACAAACTCACAAGGGTTATATTTTTGCTAGATTTCAATTAAACCTCAACTATAAACCATACTTGCTCAATTATATTCTCAAATCATGCTCCAAAAATTATTTTCAAGCAATTCAATCAAATCACGGGATTTATGCAATAAGATCATAAAAATAAATTAGAGGACAAACTAAACCAAGATGGGTATCTTTAATAACACGTAAATGCAATGCATGATATTTTTGTGATTTTTTTTAAAATGTGATATATGAGTAAAAATAAATATGAAAATATAAATAAACATGATATGCAAACTCTATCTATATGCAATGCAATCCCTCCTCCACACTTAAACCTTTCATTTTCCTCAATGAATAGAAAAGACAACAAAAATATAAAAACATAGAAGAAGAGATGAATGAAACACTCACAATGTGGTGGACGAATAGGTTCATGAACAAATACCAACCCAATGGTTCGACTAGGCCTTGCGGCGGCGGCTGCCTGCTTGAGGCGGTCGCCGCCCCTGCTTCAGCTGATTCCGGTAACTTTTCCTAAAAAGTCAGTCTATCCAAAAACTAAAAACAACTATCTAATGCCTAATGGAAAACCTAATTTATTGAAAAGAAAACTAGCTAAATAGGAATTGAAATAACTAAATTAGAAAACTTACCTCGGGTTGTCTCCCGAGAAGCGTCTTTCTTTAATGTAATTGGCTTGACTTATTCTCAATCTCAAGATCTTATCTCTCAGACATCGTCAAGGCCCTCAGTAGCCTATTATATTATTGTGCACACATCTTACAAAGAACATCATAGCACAATAGATTGAAAGCATAAAATATGGAATTCAAAAACACTTTCAATCTATCAAAGAGTCTAGCATGATTCTCTACTGAAGGAATATGATACCACCAGCACAGTTCCGCTGGTGGCTTCTCAAAATAGAAATCAAAAGGATCAACATAATCACAATTACCTTCAAAATTGCAAAAGTTTACCTTTATTACCTCTTGAGCCTCAGCTGATGGCTATAGACCTGGTTAATCAATGGGCAAGCTCAGAATGGATGTTGTAGATGGAGTAGGAGACACATCACATGTAACCTCATGCGCCGACTCATGAGATTCCAAGTCATGAAGCACTAGATCCTTTTCTTCATCATCGAAGAAACTATCGTTGTCAACAACTAATTCCTCCTTCTTTTGAACATCCTTATTATGTTGAAACCACCTAGGAGGGAATGAATGCAACACAATGACTTCGATAGGACCCCCCACCCTTTCATCCTTCAATTCTTCAATGGGCGGTGGGACGGGGTTCTCAAAATCAAGAGAATAAGATGTTGGGGCCTCATCAGCAATAGTGCGACAGTCGCCGCCCTCCTGCGGCGGTCGCCGCTCATCAGATTTTTCACCCTCCGTCGTATTTTCATCTTCTTCTCTGAAGCTTCTTTCTTTCTCACCTTTTGCACTTAATATTCGAATGAGTTGGTTCATCTGTTCCTCCAATTTTATGATTCGGCTCACTTTTACTTCCTCCAACTGCTGCACCACTTGTGTGAGAGTGTGGAATGGATCCTCCAGGTGTGTGACAAAGTCCTCCATTGGCAGAGAAGACATGGCGAGAAATTCTTCTTGTGAAACACTGCAATCCATGTAACAGAAAAAATCCCACAACCCCGACAATCCTCCTAACCGCTTTAGGCCACCGTTACTCAGGTGTTCAGCAAGTGCTCGCGTCTCAACATTCATCCCATCCATTATGCACATAATCAGATCTCGGATTCTGAATTCATAACCCCATGAACCAAGGTCGTCAACATACTCATGCAATCTAGTGAAGTATTGGTGAAAGTTCTCACCTTCAAACTGCGCTAACCTCAACATCTTGAAAAAGTTAGTAGCAAAGGTGTCATGAACCGTAAGATAGGCTCACAATGGGTGCGATATATGCACAAAAATCAATAAATACACAAAACAAAGAAATAAACTTGATTCCCCGGCAACAACGCCAATTTGATGGACGATTTTTAGTCGCGTAAACCGTATCAAAATAAAACTCAAACCTACAAACTAATATAGAAAGTAAGTAAGAGGTCGATCCCATAAAGAATCAAGTATTTCTCAGCAATGTGTATTTACCAATTAGTAGAAAGGGAGTTTTTTTGGGTGATTGAAATAAGACAGAAAACAAAATAAACTATAAACAAGTTGATGCAAAACAATTTAGAGAAGATAGCTCTACCTACAACTATCCACTCTATTTGGTTGAATTGATATTGTAACTTCCTCTTGTCCTTTTAGTTTTCCTTTGAACGCCCTTATCCCGACCTATATAGTTACTAGTCCAATCAGTCCTATAAACTCTTATCAATTGAACGGTCCCTAAAGAAGGATTTAACCCAATTGATAGCTTTAAGTTCAGAGATTAACCAAGGTATTTGCAGTCCCTAAAGAGGGATTTAACAACACATCCGACTTCCTATTTATCCAATTACTTCAATCATCCCTAAAGGGACAAGTTTGCTACTTCGGTTAAGGTTCACAATCAGGATTCTACAAAAACCTAGCAATTGAATTGATCTAACTAGTTGGCCAAACAAGATAGAACAAAACAATCAATCAATAAGTGCAAAGAAGTTGAAACATTCAAATATAGGAAATAAGGAACAGGATTCAGAAACTCACAACTCAATCCAAACAAAGCTTCAAATTGCATGTAGAACAGAGAGAGTTTAGTCGCCCATGACAAACATCGCTCTCAATCTAATTCAAATCGTCTCGAATCCTAACCTAATGAATGAATGAAAACGATGGGCTAAGCCCTCTCTCAATTTCATGCCTATTTCGTGTCCAAGTCGGCCAAAAAGACAATGATAGAATAAATAGGGTTTTGGATAGAAAACACGTCGCTGAACTCCGAAACGGGTCGCTTTGGGCAAATGCGGCGGTCGCGGTATATTGCTGCGCTTGCGGCACATGGCGGTGCCCACTGCCTCAGTCTTGTACTGAAAATTCAGGTCGAATCAGCTCTCGACGTCAACAAAAAAGTTGTAGCTCTCTGAAGGAGCTTTCCAATGCATGGTCATAATAGTCAATCGAGAAACCGAGGCCTCCAGAAAGTGCAAAACAAGTTCAGCATGTCTGGCGACAACTTCCGCAGACTTGTTCTTCGTTTAGGCTCGCTTCTTCTTCTCAAAACCTCTTTAGATCTTCATGTAATCTTCTTCAATGAACTAGACATCCTCATCTAATATGTCATCAACCCATCTCTCCTCCTCGGACCCACAGTTACCTGAAATAATCAATAAAAACGCGTAGATTCAGACTCCACCAACATAGAGAGCAAATATGCAAATTAAACTTGAAGCATGCATGATATGCATCATAACTAAGCTAAATGCAACCTATTATGACCATCTAAATGCATGCTATCACCCATCTTCTTATTGTTGAAATTGTTAGGGAACCAATGATTCTTTGATTTGGAGGCATACACCTTCCCTGCTACTTCGTCCTTTGGATCACCATTGGAAACCCTGCATAATCCTACATACCAAGGTAAACATCTCCCATGTATAGATAAATCTTTATGTAAAAACCAGAATTTAATTAATATTTATAAAATATCCGTAAGATAATCCGAATATTATCCTCCCTTATGATTATGAAAACCCGGAAAATTTAAAAATTTTATGCCTAGCTTTACATGGATTTAATGACAGGAAAAATATATCCAAGCCACTTTTCTCGTATCTTATAAACGTAACGGATTTTAACGCTTTGCGAGCTCGGGTTTTACATTATGTTAAAGAGGTCATCCACCCAAATTGCCCAACATTGAGCCACCAAACCCTTGACTTGTGGCTTGCTTGTGAATGTAGATATTCAACCACTCCCATCTCTTCATCCCATCACCACCCATGCTTTGACTCATGAAGCCAACCACCCCTCTCCTCTATAATCCTGACCCCAACACTCATGTGGAGCTCATCCAAAGAAGCCCCGCCGTCACTTGAGAGGAAGGAGAGAGAAGGAGAGCCTTGCTCCATTTTAGGTCCATTTTGGACAGCCTTCACAAGAAATAGCATAACTCCCTCCATTCTCATCCAAATTGAGCAAACTCGGTGGCCATGGATCCGTCTTGAACCCAGCTTTCCATAAATATCTCAAACACAAAAATCCAAGGTCGTTTTCCCAGCCAAATTCGTCCATCTTGTGAGCTGCAGAAAACTGTTTTTGAAGGGTCTTGAGAGTTTGACTTGATTTCTTGATAAGAACCCTTCCTTTCTTCCAAAACTGAGTTCCAACATGTGTTTTAACTCATTTTATTCAACTTTGAGTAAGAATCTAAATCATGTTTTGGGATTTTTGGTGACAAAATGGCAAGGTGTTTGAAAGGTGTTCCGAAGGACTCCCGAGGGTGTTCTTGAGTTGTTTGTGTGGGATTCTTCGAAGGTAATCCCTCATCCGCCTCCCCCTCTCTAGGAATAGGTCTTGTGTGCTTGTAAAGGGCTTAGGAAGTGGAGCCTCTATGTGTTTTTGGTTGCGTTTTGTAGCAAACGTCACAACAACAAAATGGATATATATGCCTCTGTAATTTGGACTTTATTTCCAATCCAACGGTCTGATTTGGCTGAAATCTTAATATAATGTTCATGGAAATGTTATCTAACTTCCCTTCAGAAATTACGGTAATCCAACGGTTGGATCAATAGTTATTATAATTTTAGTAACAAGTGTTTATAATGACTCGGTTAGAAAACTTGGTTAAGGGAATGCTAAGAATATGGTTAAATATGTGATGGCATAACCGAAAATTAGAGCATATAAAATACAGAAATGAAGTATACTCATAACTTGGCTTATGATCCGATAAGAAGAAAATCGATTATGTGATAATACGATATAGATTATAACTGGTTAAGCCTGGATCACTTAACCAAAGTGCGTAATCTATAGAATCGTGAACTTCGTGTGGATATATGTTGATTATTAGTTTGGGTACCATGCATTATAATACCACCTAATAAAAGCTTAATGAAATTAATAGGCTCTTGTTGATTGGATCCTTGGTTGTGCACTTTATTGCTTGCTTATTCTCCGGACTCCAGGTGAGTCCCCTGGACTTACTCATGATGGATTTATGTGATACTCTTTGTCTTATCGAGAGTCTTCATGCATCACGCGACCTAGCAACATGTTTAGGAATATAAACCGGTAATATGACGTAGGATGAACTTAGTAAATCCAACAATCCATATGTATGCTATGTGTCTATGGTAGGACGGCCGTCAAAATCTGAATAAAGGACTTATACTCGATGGAACACGAATGAAATGATGAAAGACTTATGATGAGAAAGAATGAGTATGTTTGAGAATGAGGAGTATGTTTGAGAAGGATGAGTACGTTTGAGAAGATATTATGATGATGATTATGATGATGATACGGGCCCTTGTGTGTTTATTTCGCATTTATATATATCTATACACTTGCTTATGTGTTACATTTTAACATTCATGTAGTTTAAGTATGCCTCTTTATATGGCATTGAGTGTGTATATTTCTGATGATTGACCCCGATTTATTTCTTATTTTTAGATTCAGGTACCCCTTACCCGATATCATTTACTTATGTGAATGGTTGTCGGGACAGACCTTTTGGACGATTAGAGTGAGGGAGGCGCTTGACATTCGTACTCTTTTGCTCATACGTTTTATCGTTTTGACCCGGCGTGGCCGTGGCATTTTGTTGTATTTATGATTTTCGCTTTTATTTCTGTTCGAAACGTTTTCGCGATAGCCTAGGACAGGTAAAGCCTCCAATGGGTTTACGATCTTTTCGGGGTTCGCAATCCCCATCTTTTGACAACTAAATCTTCCGCTTAAATGAACCTAATAATAACTCGTACTCGGTCGTAAGATCCAAAGCTCACGGAAGAAGATCAAACTTCTTCTATAACGTTCCTCGATAATCTAGTATTCCGAACCTTATTTACCTTCTAAGTAGGTTTATGGAGGTTAATTCGGGTACTTAAATTTCGGGTCGTTACAAAGGTGGTATCAGAGCCAAGGTTGTTCGACCTGAGTACGCACGAGTTAAAAATTAATTTTCAAAACCCGCCCACCGTTTTGGAAATTTTCAAGGATTTCGAAGTGTTTAAAGGGAAAAGATGAAAACCCTTTGGAAAATGTAAATGGTTAGGATCTTTATAGACGAGAGATAGGATCGACGGGTAGAGACAAGGCGATAGGCATCCTTAGAGATGTAGAAGGGTTCGGGTAGACCGCCTAGCTTTTCCTTACAGACGGGCCTGGAAGACTCCAAGGGAGCAACCAAGGTGGTTGGAACAGGATAGGATTTAGAGGCGGGCTCGCCAAGCTATCCCTCGAAGGATAGCTATCTAGTTAGCTTCCGTGCGATATAAAACTGTGCCTGCGGGCCATCCCCTTGAAGGGATGTAATTATGTGAGATAAATGTGCCTGAGGGCCGTCTTCCTTGAAGAAGACATTTTATTTAGTTGTATATTGAGTACAGTTAAATGTCCAGTTGTCAGCATGGTCGACACCCAGATTATTAGAGGACGCGGGAGACCACGTGGTCGAGGTCGTGGCCGCATTCCCGAGACTGAGACCGATGTTGAGGTCGAGATCCCCGGACAGCACGAGGGAGAGGCTGATAGGCAGCAGCAGGGATCAGCGATAGAGAGGGGATTACTCGCGTTGCTAGAGCGAGAGAGATCGGCTGGCGTCACCGACTGGGTGAAGAGACTATCATAGAGTAGCCCGCCTATCTTCGAGGCCGGACCCGGAGAGGATATCGAGCAGTTCTTCAGAGGACTCGAGGGAGTTTTCAGCTTGATTGGAGTACCCGATGCGGAAAGACAGAGGCTTACGGCTGGGCAGCTTAAAGGAGATGCTTATGACAGATGGCTTGTCTACTGTGATGATCGTACTGCATGGACCTACGACGAGTTCAGGAAGTTGATGCTGAGAGAGTACTGTCCATCTGGGACACAAGCAGCACGAGAGGTTGCATTCTTCAGCACCCGCTATGACCCACGGCTATCTATTTCCGAGATTGTCTGCCAGTTCAAGAAGGAGCTCGTCTACTGTGGAAAGGTCTGTAACACCGACGAGATGCGCATCCGCATGCTTTCTATGAGGCTTTCGCCAGACGTTCTTCGGATCTCTACCAGCATGGAGGGAATGACATATGACAGATTTCTAGAGATGATACTCCGCTATGACCAGCAGCTACGTCTGACAGTTGCCACGCCTTCAGCTTGCCGCACTCCATCTGGCGGAAAGAGGCCAAGACCCGCGGAGCACAGAGTTGATAGGGGCCCAGGGAAGGGGCTAAGTGAGAGGAGGATCGACTAGCGGGACCACTTGGGCCATTCCAGCTGTACGTGTATCATCCTACCGCGAGGTTAGAGTGAGAGCTATTATCTGCCAAAGCTGCCGCGAGGAGGGCCACTACCAGACAGACTGCCCTAGGAAGTTCATTTCCTGCTACACGTGTGGAGGGGTAGGACATCGTGCTATCATGTGCCCGCAGGGCGAGAGATCTTCAGTCACTCCTGCAGCTTCAGCTTTACGCCTTCCGGAGGCACCGAGACCCACTCAGATTTCTTATGCACAGGGTCAGGGGAGAGGGACTCCCTCGGGAGCTGGCCGAGGAGATGGTAATTACGGAGGTGGCCGAGGAGACAACAACTTTAGAGGAGGACGAGGCCGAGGTGGAGGTCGAGGTAGAGGTAGAGGAGGAGGTCGAGGTGGCAGAGGATCTTACCAGCATCAGCAGGCACAGTCGTCGGCAGGGTCGACAGGACTAGGCCAGGGCAGAGGTTCTGCACAGCTGGCAGCAGTAGCTGTAGACACTGATTTCTTACCACCTCCGCCGCCCCGCGCATTCCCGATGCGGAACAGTGATTCGACAGCTCCGAATTCCATAGGTAGGATATCGTTCTGTGGCTCTACTCTTCGCATTCTATTCGATACCGGGGCAACCCACTACTTTATAGCAGATTCATGCGTAGCTAGATTTAAACTTATAAGTTCGATATGTCCCGCGTTAGTAGTACGTATGGCGGATGGGGCTAGGGTTAGGACGGGGCGTGAGATCCTAGGATGCCCCATTCGGATAGGAGAGCGAGAGTGGCCCACTGACTTGATAGTCATGCCACTGAGGACAGACGAGATGATCCTGGGGATGGACTTTATGAACTTCTACGGGGCGATCCTCAACCTGAGGACCCGTACAGTTTCCATCCTCGCGGAGGATGGGACTGAGCACGAGGTGTGGGGGGACGACCCTAAACGGAACGGAGCCCAGATCAGCGTCGTTCGAGCGGCGAGACTTCTAGACCAGGGATGCACGAGCTACTGGTGTTACGCTTTAGAGGTGGATCGCGAGCGACCCAGCCTGACAGATGTCCCCGTTGTTAGTGAGTTTGCTGACGTTTTCCCAGACGAGCTACCAGGACTTCCGCTACAGCGAGATGTTGATTTCGCTATACAGTTGGAGTCGGGCACCAGGCCGATTTCGAGGGTCCCGTACAGGATGACGCCGACAGAGATGGCCGAGCTGAAGGCACAGTTGGAGGAGCTAGCCGGGAAGGGCTACATCAGGCCGAGTGCTTCGCCGTGGGGAGCACCAGTGTTGTTCGTGAAGAAGAAGGATGGGTCATTGAGGCTATGCATAGATTATAGAGAATTGAACCGAGCTACGGTGAAGAACCGTTACCCATTGCCGAGAATAGACGACTTGATGGATCAGCTGCAGGGAGCTGTCGTCTTCTCAAAGATAGATTTGCGTTCGGGTTATCACCAGCCGAGGGTGAAGGCAGAGGACATCCCGAAGATGGCCTTCAGGACTAGATACGGACACTACGAGTTTGTGGTTATGCCGTTCGGGCTAACCAACGCGCCAGCCGCCATCATGGAGTTGATGAACAGGGTGTTCATCGATTTTCTTGATAGATTCGTGGTGGTATTTATCGATGACATCTTGATCTACTCGAGGAGCAGAGAGGAGCATACTGAGCACTTGAGGATTGTGTTGAGGATTCTGCAGAAGCATAAACTGTTCGGGAAGTTTAGCAAGTGTGAGTTCTGGCTCTCCGAGGTGATGTTTCTTGGTCATGTTATATCCGCAGCAGGGATATCAGTGGACGCATCGAAGGTTGATGCTATCGTTGCTTGGGAGGTCCCCAAGAACGTTAGAGACATCAGGTCTTTTCTAGGTTTGGCTAGCTATTACCGACGATTCGTCGAGGGCTTCTCCAGCATAGCTAGGCCGATGACGTAGCTGACGAAGAAGGGAGTACCTTTCGAGTGGAGCCCGGCGTGCCATGCCAGTTTTGATCTGCTGAAGCAGAAGTTGACCTCCGCGCCAGTGTTAGCACTACCAGAGGGGACGGAGGACTTCGTGGTCTACACGGATGCTTCGAGTTCAGGTTTAGGTTGTGTGCTACAGTAGAGGGATCGGGTCATCGCTTACGCTTCACGCCAGCTGAAGCCAGGGGAGGAGTCATACCCCACGCACGATCTTGAGCTAGCCGCAGTAGTACATGCGCTCAAGATCTGGAGGCACTATCTGTATGGCACGTCAGTGAGGATCATGACCGATCACAAAAATCTAAAGTACATTTTCACGCAGAAGGAGCTGAATATGCGTCAGAGGAGGTGGCTGGAGTTGATCAAGGACTACGAGTTGGAGATTGAGTATCACCCGGGGAAGGCCAATGTGGTGGCCGACGCCTTGAGTCGGAAGACTCGTCAGGAGATTGTTTTGTCCAGATTGACGGCTCGACTTGAGGTACAACGGGATCTGATCAGTTGTGGGATAGAGGTCTGGTCACAGCGAGAGAGTGGACAACTGAGTTTCCTGGAGGTTCAGTCAAAGTTGATGAATGAGATCCGACAAGCACAGGCAGAGTGTCCGCGGATTGCCGATATCCGACAGCGCATGGCCCAGGGCCACTGTAGGTCTTTTACCATCCGAGATGATGGGATGCTGATGTTGCAGGGACAAGTTGTTGTGCCTGATGTGCACAACCTGAAGCAGAAGATCATGATAGAGGCACATTCCACTTCTTATTCGGTCTATCCGGGATCGAATAAGATGTACCAGGACTTGCAGAGGACGTTCTGGTGGCGCAGGATGAAGACTGACGTCGCTTTGTTTGTAGCGCGATGCCAGGTCTGCCAGCAGGTGCGCATAGAGCACCAGAAGCCCGGAGGGATGACACGATCACTTCCCGACCCTGTGTGGAAGTGGACGGATATCACGATGGACTTCGTGACAGGATTGAGGAGAGATGTACGAGGCTTTGATGCGATTTGGGTGGTGGTCGACAGGTTGACCAAGACCGCCCATTTCATTCCGATTCAGGAGACATGGCCTGTGTCTGATTTAGTCCGAGTTTTTATACAGTATATAGTGAGGTTGCATGGGGTTCCCGAGAGGATAGTATCCGATAGAGATGGCCGCTTCACTTCGAGATTCTGGAGGCAGGTGCACGAGGCTCTGGGGAGCAAGTTGCATTTCAGCACGGCCTATCACCCGCAGACGGACGGGTAGAGCGAGAGGATGATTCAGATGCTGGAGGATATGCTAAGGGCTTGTGTTTTGGAGTGGGGGAACCTTTGGGTTCGACATCTTCCCCTAGTAGAGTTCTCGTACAACAATAGTTATCATTCATCGATCAGGATGGCTCCTTTTGAGGCGTTGTACGGGAGGCGATGCAAGTCGCCTATCTACTGGGATGAGCCTGCAGACCGAGTTGGGACACTACCACAGTACGTGCAGGAGGCGACAGATCAGGTCAGACAGATCCGAGAGCATCTGAGGGTTGCGCACGACCGACAAAAGAAGTATGCTGATAGGCGCAGGAATGAGTTGGCCTTTGAGGTTGGAGATCATGCCTGGTTGCGAGTGTCACCGACGAGAGGGATCCGACGATTCGGGATGAAGGGCAAACTGAGCCCTAGATATGTGGGGCCCTTTGAGATCCTCGAGCGAGTAGGAGAGGTTGCTTACAAAGTTGCCTTACCGCCCCGTTTGGCTGGTATACACGATGTCTTCCACGTGTCACAGCTGAGAAAGTACGAGCCAGATCCGAGTCACAGATTGGACTACTCCGGATTAGAGATAGCACCTGACCATACCTTCGTGGAGCATCCGATTGCTGTTCTTGACCGCCGGGTCAAGAAGCTGAGGCGCAGAGAGGTACCGTTGGTACTTATACAGTGGGCTAGGAGGAGCCCCGAGGAGGCCACTTGGGAGACAGAGGAGAGTATACGGGCGAGCTATGGAGATGTATTAGATGAATTGCTAGCGTCGTATGTACAACCACGGGCAGATATAGTTTTGACCGCGTGAGTAGCCGGTGAGTACCTGGGGGGGGGGGCCTTAGCCGTACTATGTGTGATTTGGGTGTTTACCACTGTGATTGAGTGTGCATTTCTGTGATTGATATGCGTGGTGGGGCCCATGAGCGGTCCTACGTGATGTGATTATCATTGATATGCGATATTTTATGATATATGACTGATATGATATCGTTATGATTATGTGATTGTTGTGAGTATGATTGATAAATGATGGTATGCCGGAATATTGAACCTAGGAAAAGGAATAAGGCTTAGCCTTAGAGGTGGATGTTAATCCACCCTCTGTTTTGATTGAGTCGAAGTGAGATCGTGTGTTTGATCCTTAGAGGTAGATAACCACCTCCCGAGAAGGAGATGAGTCGAGACTAGAAGTGTCAAGGTCTAATGTCGAGTCGGGATGCCAAACACCTTGATTTTGAGATTTCGTTCGGAAATGAGCAATTTAAGGTTCCAATGTCTGGGTAAACCTATTATACTTCGCGAAGTGGATACGAGCTTTCCACGGGGGCACTCGTGGAATTTTCGCTAAGACCTAGCGGTAGTGTGATGATTCTCTCGAGTTGTGATACTTTCGGGGTTGAGGCGAGATGTGACGGGGGCGCTCGTTCACATGCTCGACGACGCCGTTCGGGATTATTACGGTTGTGACAAAGGTGGCGTGAGATTCTTGGACGACGCATCCAGGATGATCGTGTGCCTTTTGTTACGATTCAAGGACTCAAGTTTTAAAACCTTCTCCGCCGGTTTAAACCTTTTTGTCTCGGGGACGAGACTTGTTTTTAGAGGTGGATGATTGTAAAGACCGGAATTTAATTAATATTTATAAAATATCCGTAGGATAATCCGAATATTATCCTCCCTTATGATTATGAAAACCCGGAAAATTTAAAAATTTTATGCCTAGCTTTACATGGATTTAATGACGAGAAAAATATACCCAAACCACTTTTCTCGTATCTTATAAACGTAACGGATTTTAACGCTTTGCGAGCTCGGGTTTTACATTATGTTAAAGAGGTCATCCACCCAAATTGCCCAACATTGAGCCACCAAACCCTTGACCTGTGGCTTGCTTGTGAATGTAGACATTCAACCACTCCCATCTCTTCATCCCATCACCACCCATGCTTTGACTCATGAAGCCAACCACCCCTCTCCTCTATGTGTTTTTGGTTGCGTTTTGTAGCTAACGTCACAACAACAAAATGGATATATGTGCCTCTGTAATTTGGACTTTATTTCCAATCCAACGGTCTTATTTGGCTGAAATCTTAATATTATGTTCATGGAAATGTTATCTAACTTCCCTTCAAAAATTACGGTAATCCAACGGTTGGATCAATAGTTATTATAATTTTAGTAACCAGTGTTTATAATGACTCGGTTAGAAAACTTGGTTAAGGGAATGCTAAGAATATGGTTAAATATGTGATGGCATAACCGAAAATTAGAGCATATAAAATACAGAAATGAAGTATACTCATAACTTGGCTTATGATCCGATAAGAAGAAAATCGATTATGTGATAATACGATATAGATTATAACTGGTTAAGCCCGGATCACTTAACCAAAGTGCGTAATCTATAGAATCGTGAACTTCGTGTGGATATATGTTGATTATTAGTTTGGGTACCATACATTAGAATACCACCTAATAAAAGCTTAATGAAATTAATAGGCTCTTGTGGATTGGATCCTTGGTTGTGCACTTTATTGCTTGCTTATTCTCCGGACTCCAGGTAAGTCCCCTGGACTTACTCATGATGGATTTATGTGATACTCTTTGTCTTATCGAAAGTCTTCATGCATCACGCGACCTAGCAACATGTTTAGGAATATAAACCGGTAATATGACGTAGGATGAACTTAGTAAATCCAACAATCCATATGTATGCTATGTGTCTATGGTAGGACGACCGTCAAAATCTGAATAAAGGACTTATACTCGATGGAACATGAATGAAATGATGAAAGACTTATGATGAGAAAGAATGAGTATGTTTGAGAAGGAGGAGTATGTTTGAGAAGGATGAGTACGTTTGAGAAGATATTATGATGATGATTATGATGATGATACGGGCCCTTGTGTGTTTATTTCGCATTTATATATATCTATACACTTGCTTATGTGTTACATTTTAACATTCATGTAGTTTAAGTATGCCTCTTTATATGGAATTGAGTGTGTATATTTCCGATGATTGACCCCGATTTATTTCTTGTTTTTAGATTCAGGTACCCCTTACCCGATATGATTTACTTATGTGAATGGTTGTCGGGACAGACCTTTTGGACGATTAGAGTGAGGGAGGCGCTTGACATTCGTACTCTTTTGCTCATACGTTTTATCGTTTTGACCCGGCGTGGCCGTGGCATTTTGTTGTATTTATGATTTCCGCTTTTATTTCTGTTCGAAACGTTTTCGCGATAGCCTAGGACAGCTAAAGCCTCCAACGGGCTTACGATCTTTTCGGGGTTCGCAATCCCCATCTTTTGACAACTAAATCTTCCGCTTAAATGAACCTAATAATAACTCGTACTCGGTCGTAAGATCCAAAGCTCACGGAAGAAGATCAAACTTCTTCTATAACGTTCCTCGATAATCTAGTATTCCGAACCTTATTTACCTTCTAAGTAGGTTTATGGAGGTTAATTCGGGTACTTAAATTTCAGGTCGTTACACTTTAATGGAAATATGGGAAGAAAGGTCCATACATCGACTTACCTTCGAAGTTTCGTCGTTCGACTTCTTAGGTTCTGGTCGAAATCGACTACTATTAGTCGATATCGATTGTTTATGCGTTTCTGGTGAGGTTTCAGTCGATGCAGACGAAGATAGCTCGACATGGAGAGGTCGATATCGAACAGGGAGTGCTGCTGCTCGATTCATGTTGGCTTTGTATCTGGAGGAGATGTTGAGTCGAAATGGATTGGTCGATATCGACCAGGGGTGGTCGATATCGAGTGCTATGTTGGCTTGGTCAACTAGGCTGCATTGTGTTGGTCGATTTCGAGTGACTCGCTCGATATCAAGTGGTTCGACTCAATTTCGACCCCATAATTAGACCCTACAAAATCCGGTAAAAGATCAGTCGATATCTACTTACATGGCTCAATTTTGACTGGATTTGCAGTATGCTCGTCCCAGATTTACATGATCTCCTCCATTTGGGCTTCCATAGCCCTCCTCTCTAGCTCTTCGTGGGTCATTTTTTTTACCTTTGGTTCCCCGCAAGAGATGTACCCTCCTGTAATAGATTTTACCTCCATAGGACATTTGTGCCTTTCAGTTTTTTTAAAGGAATACTCAATTACCTCGTCGTTGATGGTGAATGTGAGCACTCCCTTCCTTACACTTATGTTGGCATCAACGGTTGCTAAGAAAGGTCTACCTAAAATAATGGGACAAGCAGGGTCCTCTACCATATCAATAACTACTAGGAAATCAGTAGGGACAAAGAACTTACCTACTTGCACCAGTACATCGTTCACCATGCCTGTAGGGATGACCACAATATTGTTCCCCACATAGAATCTCCGCAGGCTATAGGGCTCCTATCTTGACTTAGAACCAGATTGATAGTGACATGATGCCGACGCTGGCTCTTAAGTCACATAATGGATTGAATTTTTGTTGACCAAATCCAATAGTTATAGTGAACTTACCTGGATCTGGCATTTTCTTTGGAAGCTCCATCTTGCTGCATTCCTTTGCGATCTAAGCCATCAACCACTTCTTGCTCAGGATTTCTTTGAGGAACTTGACATATGAAGGCATCTCATGAAGTGCTTCAGTGAAAGGAATGGTGACGTTGAGCCCTTGAAGCATCTTCACAAAATACTGGAACTTATTCTCCGTTGCGTCCTTCAAAGCTTTCATCGGGAATAGAAGCGTTTTCTTCTTCTTTGGTGTTGATGTTGATTGGAGGGGGTTTATATCAATTGGTGTGGGGTCGATATCGGCTGGAGTTGCTGGCGTCGGGGATTCTTGGCGAGGTGGGTCAATTTTGACCCTAGGGGATTGATATCGACTCGAGATGGGCCGATATCGACTGGGTTGGTCGATATCGACTCGTCTTTAGCTCCCTCATCCTCCTTCGTTTTTCCGGGCTTTTGCAGCTGACGCACACTCCTCAGGTTCATAGCTGCAACTTGACCTTCAAATTTACTTTTAGGATTGGGTTCAGAAGATCTAACGAGCGTACCTGATGGTTTGGGGACTAATGTTGCTAGTTGCCCAATCTGGGTCTCTATGTTCTTCCTCCAAACACTGATATCTCTAAATCTTGAGTTGATGCCATACAATTGAGTGTGGATGGAATTGATAGATTGCTTACTTTCGGCGTGATTCCTCCGCATCTCATCAAGAATGATGTGCAAGTCATCTTTCTTACCTTCTCTGTCAGGATGACCAGGAGCTCTGTAGGGCGGGGGGTCTCTTTGGTGCTGGGCTAGCAATAATAGCCCAAGTTTTTTTTTTCTAGTGTTTCCCTGAGTAGTTCCCCCCTGCATAGCGCGCCTCTTCGTCGGTTTCTGCAAGCTGTACTTGATCGGCATGTGGGCACGCAGTAGTGTAGTGCATCAGAGACCCACACTCCAAACAAGGTTGGTTATTAGAAAGGAATTTTACTTGTTTTTTAAAGCGGGGTACCTGGTCCTGATGGAATCGATTCTTGACATCTGTATCAATCTCCTTTCACGGCTCGTAGAGTGGTATAGATGGGGCAGACCTTTCTTCGAGGGTCGGAACAGTCCAATAGGTGCTGTCGTAGTTAGCCAGCGTCTCAAAGGTATCCCAAGCACGTCGTGGTGTGTACTCGAGATACCTATAAGCCTTATAGGTGTTGATCCGCTCCTTTGTAGGTGCATCTAGGGAGTTGAAGATGATCTCCTGGATCACATATGGTGCTTGCCCATGCGTAGGGCAAGACTTCAACAATCGTTTGTAACGCGCGTTCCAAGACCTGTGCAAGTGTTTCCCCTGGATTTTGCTTGAAAGTCATGATCTGTAGTCAGAGTTGTGCCATCTTGATTGGAGGAAAGAATTTGTTAAGAAACAAATCCTTGAGTTCGTTCCACGTGCGAATGGATTGTGGAGCCAAACCCTCGAACCAATGTGAAGCTTTTCCTGCAAGCGACCAATGAAAAGCCTTTAGTTTTAAATATTCTAGATTCACAGCATTAACTACAACTTCACATAAATCCAGAAATACAGTTATGTTCTCTAAAGGACATTAGTTGGGTCTCCCCTGGAATGGATTCCTCCTAATGTCATAAATAAAAGAATGACGAATTTCAAAAGAAACGCGAGGGAGAATGATCGATGATTCTGGAACTTCCAGAGTAGGGTGCAAATATTCCTTCACGATTGCAGGGGTATGCTGAAGTTGTTCCTTGAGCTCTGGTCGGGCTTGGGCGTCGCGATCCGTCCTCGCCTCCCACCTTTGCTGATTCCGTTCATATTCCGCCTCTCGTTAGACGTACTCTGTCTGCCTAGTGGTGAGCTTCTCTACTTGCCTCCGGAGCCTCTCAAGCACCTATTCTGGTGTGAGATGTACCTTGTTCTCGTTGTTAGTAGTCGACATGAGTCTTCTACTTAGTCTTTGCTGAAGATGGAAGAAGCGTTCCGGTTTGAGAAGAGGATCAAATTGGGGTGTGGGATCAGTTCTTCGCATATACCTGTAAAACAAAAAAGAAAAAGAAAAAAGGGACTAAAAATGAACTAAAAAGGGCTCGATTGATAGCTTCCCGGCAACGACACCAAAATTTTTTAGAAGGGAAACTAGTCAAGTAAATAAATATGAATATAAACGAACTAAACCAACTTCATGTCCAAGAAAATAAACTACAAGAATCCCTCCCCTTATAGTAGAAGGGTTTCAGGATCGAATCCAGAAGGAAGCGTGTCAGCGCTCGCCTAAATAGTTCAAAAATCCGCCCTGCTATCGACCAGAAGACCACTAGATATCGACCAGATGCAATCGATATCGACTGAAGTCATTCAAAATTTGTCAAATCCTATAGACAGAAAAAGCAAGCAAACTCGACATCGAGTACAGTGTACTCGATATCGACTAAGGTACTTGATATCGACCAAGGAGTGGTCGAAATCGACTAGATGTGCAGTGCTCGAAAATTGAAGAAAATAATAAACAATGTCGGAAAAGAAAATTCGAAGAATATAGGATGGATGCGAAGATGATGAACATAAATAACACAGATTTGTAGGATTGAATTCAATAAGATAAAAGACTTCCAAGATCGGGGTTTCAATGCCACAACAATAACCATGTAAGAATTATGCCAAGTTATAAAAGATTATGCCTTTTCATCAAATAATTTTCGTCATTAACAATTAAAAATATAGAGGCTTTCGCATAAACCCTAACTATTACTATCCTTTTTAATGATTAGTTCGATCTCATATTAAGATCATTTTCACTTCAATAATACAAATAAGGATTTATCTGCTACTATCCTAGAAGAATCACAAATAGGGATAGAAGATGAAATCACATATAAAAATCGTACATTTGATGCATAATCCTACATGGCTACCGTCGGACTCACCCCGACCCTAGAAGTAGGGTGACTACTCACTTCTCATCATGGTAACAAACATCAATATAAAGGAAATAACTTGCATTAAACTAAAATAGAGAAAGTACAAACCGAACAAAGCCAGATCACTTCTGCTCTCCACCTCCAATCAGACTCTCTCTCTCTCTCTCTAAACTCTCTAAATTGCCTAACTTGTGTTTGCTCAATTACTTGAGAATAGAATTGGATGATCCTAATTCTCGGCCCCTAGGGCTTTATTTCTAGTCCTCCATCTAGCTAATCTAGAAAAGGAACAACTATATCTTCTATCTAAATCTATCTATCTAAATTCTAAGATAAATATTTGATAAATAAAAGAAATAAAATAATTAAAATTCCCCCTAGGAAAAATAGGGAATTACTAAATTGGATAAATCATCTTCCTTCATGATAGAATCTCGTGCCTTGGTGTGGAAGAAATCAACACTCGGATTCCTACCTGAAATCAGCTCTGTTGGTCACTCGATATCAACCAAGTTCAGTCGATATCGACTCAGTCTCTTCAGCTCACTCGATCTCGGCCTCAGAAGTAGATTTCGACCTGTGCCCTGCTCGATATCGACCCTGGGTGGTCGAAATCGACTCCATCCTTCTGTTGGTCGAGATCCTGACATTCCTGGTGCGGTATGTACTCGATATCAACCAAATGAGGTCCATATCGACACCTGCCTTGTTGGGTCGAAATGCCTTACAACTCCTGCTCGATTTTTGGTCCTTTGCTATACTCGATATCGACTACTTTGACAGTTTTCCTCTCTTCTTCGAATTGTTAGTAGAACGTATCAATTTCTGTGAAATTAAGCAAGAACTAGTGTAGATCTCCATAGTTGGCAAATAAGCATAAACTACACAATTCCTTCATTATTATAGCCCAAAAATATGAAATATGTGGAGAAATCGACATAAATATTAATGCAAGACATGGCAAATTAGGCGCACATCATGTGAAAGTACTTGTTTGCCTCTAATGCATTGATGCTTGGTAGTCAGGATGAGTACGATGTGATTATCCGATTGATACGATGCGGAACCTCATTGATATGATGTGACGAATCCTACTATATATGATACAATGCTAGGTATGTTATGATATGTGACTATTTGTGACATGAGTATGACTTGTTTATGAATATGTGATACAAATGCTAGGATGTATGATTGCTATGTTACATGATGCCTTGAATTGGAATTGTGGAATGATAGGGATGAATTGATGAAATTTGATTCTGACTTGGAACATAGGAAGGAAATATGGGATTAGCCTTAGAGGTGGATGACTCCACCTCAAACCATTCCAGAATGGCTCACCGGAAAAGACTTGTGGGTAGTACCCATAGGTCCCGGTTCGAACCCTGGAATGAGAGCACTTTATTTACCAATTCAAGGATGACTCCATCTCTTGAGATTTGAAATTGCTTGACTGGCATCGGATTTGAGGCATCTTGAATGGTATATATAAAAAAAAGAGTAACTTGGGTTTTGGGAAATTGAACGCGATCGAGAATTTCAAGAATTTTAAGACCAAACCTTTTCGAACGGAGATCCCCCTTGAAATTTTCTAACCGAGCTTGCATTAGGACGCCCCACGAAGTGGATACAGGCATTTTATAGGGGCCCTTGTAGACTGCTTGCTTAGACCTAGTGGAGATGTCGTAATGGTTTTTTAGTTATGATATGATCGAGAAGTCGGGGTAAGGATGTGGTAAGAGGCCCGTATCACACTCTCTCTATGACCTATCGAGGATATTATGGCCATGACGACGATACTGTGAGAATCTCATAGGGGCACTTATGAGGCACTTACAGGATCAATAGAAGGGTCCTTGGACTCACCTATTCCAACTTCATCCCCTACCTTGTTTTGGTTTTAGTCTTAGGGACGAGACTTGTTTTTAGAGGTGGATGATGTAAAGGCTCGGATTTTTAAATCGTCAATTTGGGAAAAAGAAAATTAAAAATGAATTTAAAAAAGATTTAATTCGGATATTTCATGGAAAACTCTTCCTAAATTTAATAAATCGAACTTGATATTCTTAGACAGAATTTCGGCCCAATCTTTAACATTAAATATCGATTCCGTCTTTCACCTGGATATTCAAAAATTTATCCGGATGGTTATATCCTATTCGGGTTTTAAAATAAAAATAAAATAAAATAAAAATCTAATTTGATCGAGAAAGCGAGATTTGAGAAACCAATTTCGAAAACTGACCTTCGAAAATTCAAAATTTCGTATTCCGGGATCACAACTCTTGTGTTCTTCCTCTCTTGCCCCTCCAAAAAAATTATCCCAACTGAGAGCCTTGTGTTCAATAGAATCAAAGGTAATTTCTTATCACCTTCCTCATTGCTAGTTTTGGCAAAACACCTACAGTTACTCCCTCTTTCTACCCATGCTTCTTTCTTCCCCTTTTGTTTGCATAATGACAAACCTGTTGCCCTTCCCTGTTCTGCCGAAATCAGATCCAACACTCTCCTCCCCACAACTTTAGAAGCTTAACCTTATCTTCTTTCTTCACCACAAACCATAAGATGAAATTCTACACACAACCTTATCCTCAAGCTCTCTCCTTCTTCCTTTGCTGTGAGAAAACAACCCATCTCCTTCCTTGTGTGGTCAATTGAGCATCATCACTTCTCAACTCATCTTCAACCTACTATCAGTTTTGATGCGGGACCATCCAAGACACCTTCGGATGATGTCCTTATCAAGAGGAAGAAGAAAGCTCCACCATGGGAGAAGGTACAAAGGTGGAAGCTTGGCGTTTTTACATTCGTTCAGCAACTTGACAGCTTTTCGACGTCTCTGTAAAATGGGTCGTACGGATTCAATATTGATCAGATTGAGGCGTGCCATACCTTTTGGAACGAGGACGAAGAGATCTACAACTTTGATGTTGAAGGTTTTTCCAGATTCGTCTCATAGCTTGGCCGAAATCCACATTCTTTGAGCTGCTGCTGGTTTTGACGGGATTTTGTTAAGTTTTGGAACATTATGTTTATTTCCTATTTTTAGTATTTCTTTTACTTAAGTTATTTTAGGAAACTTTAAGGTTATTTTTATTATTTCCATTAGATGTTAGTTTTATCTTATTCTATCATCTAACTCGGCCCAACAGTCCTGCGTGGCCTATATATTCCGAGTTCTCCTATTGTAATTCAATTAGAACATGAAGAATAGAATTTAGATCTCTCAAATTGTGTGAAACACATGGAGTGTCTTGTTGATCCAACTAGAGCTGTGCTCGTTGATCACGAATTGGTATCTATCTCAGCTTGGTTTGCTTTGCCGTTCATCAACTTCGTAAGACTTGGTGAATCTAGTATCCACAAGCCCCCTCCTTGTGCCTTCAAGTTGTCCGCTTGATTGTGTAGGGTTGTAGAGGCGGGTTGTGTAGTCATTGGTATTGGTTCCTACCCTCTGAGGAGGCCTGGGGTCTTTATCTTGTTCTGCATAGATCGACTCAGTCCCTATCGGTCGTGTCTTTTCATTCTTTGTTGCAATTTCGAGTCTTTATCGAGTCTTTATTGTTCTTGTTGCTGTCTTGCATCGTTCTTGGAGTTCTTGATCAATTCTTGGTCGAGTTCTTGAAGTCTTGCTGCGTTCTTGTTGAGTCTTGCATAAATCTTGCATCTTTCTTGTTAGTTCTTGCTGCGTCTTTATAGTTCTTGATCGATCTTGATTAAGTTCTTGAGTTTCTTTATTAGTTCTTGATTATTCTCGCTTGTTGTCGAAGATCGGACCATCCTACGGCTAACCCCGTATCAAATAATCTCCCTTTCTTGAAAAGGATTCGTCCTCGAATCCAAGGTCGCATTTGATTCCGCAAAGGCATCCACACGAGTTCCTGGATCGAATACCACATGTCCATGGAAACCCTTCTCAAGGCTGATTGGTGTAGGGATTGACCACTCCTCGATGGTTATTATCTCAGCTTCATCTACAAAATCAAGAAACGAAATTTTATGAGTGCATAATTCAGATTCCACATTAATGCCATGATGTTCTAACTTAATATGCACTTGAGCTTGGTCAATGATCCCTAAGTTTACATCCAATGCTAGCAAGTTTTCTTCCTTTTTCAAGGCTGAATTTTCAATTAATTCAAGGCTAGCAATAGTAGAAGAATTTGCACCATCAATGATCATATTAGAAACTTTGCCTTTTTCTAAGCATTTAGTATGACATAAATTCTCTCTTTGATTATCATCACAAGACATAGGTTGAACATTTAAATTAATCAAAGAATCATCATGTTCATATGTAATGCAAACATCATGATCATAGGCAAGTAAATTAAGATCTTGATCATTATTAACAACATGATTTACATGATCAGTAATCAACGAATTATCTATGCTAGAAGAAACATTAAGTTGAGTAGAAATGGGATGAGTTTCTTCCCTTTCAATTGGTGGCATTTCATCTCTCGGTGGGACTCCTTGTACGAACACCGTATTAGAGCCACAACGCTGAAACTCTATTGTCGCAAGGCTGTTTTCCATCTTAGCTATGCTTGCATTCATCTTAGCTATGTTCTCCATGAAGGTATTGTACCAGTCATTGCTCTGGCTATTAGACATAGCAAATAAAGACAAACAAAGAACTATGTAAAAGTTAGAAAAATATAAACAACCTCACAAGTGTTTCACTCACACTCCCTCTCTTATTGGTATGTCACGCTTGTTGGGGCAATCCGCTTTGGGCAAATCAACAACCAAGCAAAAACTAAGCAATCAAAGTATGTAGTGAATGAAACAAACAACCAAAGTACTCGATAAAAGAGAAAGAGCACTCGACAGCAGCTGTAAACACTTGATTCAAGCAAAACAGATGGGCAATTGCAAGGAATCAACTCGACAAAAGAAAGAGATCACTCGACAGGGCTGAGATCACTCGACACTCACACAAACAACTCGATCAACACAAGAGAGAACTCGACCAGGGGGAGATCTCTTCGACACACACACAAGAGAGAACTCGGCAAGGGCTGAGATCACTCGACTCAATCAAAGCAAGCACTCGACAGTATCAATGAACACACAACAGTACTCGATCAAGGTGAAAAGAGTACTCGACACTCACAGCAGCACTTTGAATAAGAAAATCAGTGCTTGACACAAAGAGAAAATAAGAAAACAAAAGAAAAACTTGGAAATTTACCTCTTTGATTGAAAACCTTAAGTTATGATGTTGTAGTTGCAAGGTAGGGTTTCAATTTTGTGGAGGTAGGGTAATGTGTTTAGGTTTAGGGTATGTCGACAAGGCTATGGAAATCACCAAAAAGTTTAGTCCTTGGAGCTTTCTTGCACTAGATCAACAAACAACTAACAAACGCTTTCTTCTCTTTTTTTTTTTTTTTTGAATTTTCGGAACTTTAACTTACTTTTTTTTTTTTTTTTTTTTTTTTTTTTTTTTTAAATCTGAAACTAATGCAAGAAAACTAACAATAATGAGAAAAGGACTCGAAAATATGATATGTTGGTGATAGATGATAGAAATTCAGCCCTTAAAGATGTATTTATAAACAACTTTGGATATATAAGGTAACAAGATCTATCTAAGCCTCTTAAAGATAAAAGATAGATAATATGGATTAATCTATCAATTATAATCAGATTGTAAAAGGCAAATAGAATAGATATAGGATAGATAAAATATTCCAAAGATAGACAAAGGATAGAAAAGATAACAAACTAGGGTTTCTTGTGTTTATGTGATGTCGACCAAGCTGTGACTATGGGGACAAGGGTAATGCCGCCGGCTTAGGTGCTGCACAAGGGAAATTGCGCACCACTTTGGTCGACTCCACGGTCTCGGCTAGGCTTTGTGTTTAGGCTATGCAACCACAAACAATCACAAACTCAAGATTAGTGCAATAATCAAATAAAGAAACAAGAAGTAAAAGACCAAACAAGAAAATGACTCTTTTTTGTGGTTTTTGTGTTTAGAACAGAAAAGACTCAATCTTGATGTCGGAAACCAAAGCTCTGATGCCAATTTGATACGGGGTTAGCCGTAGGATGGTCCGATCTTCGACAACAAGCGAGAATAATCAAGAACTAATAAAGAAACTCAAGAACTTAATCAAGATCGATCAAGAACTATAAAGACGCAGCAAGAACTAACAAGAAAGATGCAAGATTTATGCAAGACTCAACAAGAACGCAGCAAGACTTCAAGAACTCGACCAAGAATTGATCAAGAACTCCAAGAACGATGCAAGACAGCAACAAGAACAATAAAGACTCGATAAAGACTCGAAATTGCAACAAAGAATGAAAAGACACGACCGATAGGGACTGAGTCGATCTATGCAGAACAAGATAAAGACCCCAGGCCTCCTCAGAGGGTAGGAACCAATACCAATGACTACACAACCCGCCTCTACAACCCTACACAATCAAGCGGACAACTTGAAGGCACAAGGAGGGGGCTTGTGGATACTAGATTCACCAAGTCTTACGAAGTTGATGAACGGCAAAGCAAACCAAGCTGAGATAGATACCAATTCGTGATCAACGAGCACAGCTCTAGTTGGATCAACAAGACACTCCATGTGTTTCACACAATTTGAGAGATCTAAATTCTATTCTTCATGTTCTAATTGAATTACAATAGGAGAACTCGGAATATATAGGCCACGCAGGACTGTTGGGCCGAGTTAGATGATAGAATAAGATAAAACTAACATCTAATGGAAATAATAAAAATAACCTTAAAGTTTCCTAAAATAACTTAAGTAAAAGAAATACTAAAAATAGGAAATAAACATAATGTTCCAAAACTTAACAAAATCCCGTCAAAACCAGCAGCAGCTCAAAGAATGTGGATTTCGGCCAAGCTATGAGACGAATCTGGAAAAACCTTCAACATCAAAGTTGTAGATCTCTTCGTCCTCGTTCCAAAAGGTATGGCACGCCTCAATCTGATCAATATTGAATCCGTACGACCCATTTTACAGAGACGTCGAAAAGCTGTCAAGTTGCTGAACGAATGTAAAAACGCCAAGCTTCCACCTTTGTACCTTCTCCCATGGTGGAGCTTTCTTCTTCCTCTTGATAAGGACATCATCCGAAGGTGTCTTGGATGGTCCCGCATCAAGTTTCTTTCACCACTGCCGCCACCGCAACCCCCACCACCCACTTCTTCCCTTGTTGCCAAGAGTGAACCCCAAGCTTCCACCCACCTCCTCCTTCACTCCTACGCCAGCAGCAGCATCCCCTCCTAGAAGCAGCACCCACTAGAAGTCGCCAGAGCGCCACCACCATCCTCCCTTTGGCCCTGTTTTCCGATTCGCCTCCAATAAGGATCGATTCCTGTCGTCCTTTCCTCTTTCACCCTTTATCGGCCCAAAGGCTCCGCCTTTAACCCCTCTCAACTCTCCTAGGCCTCATTGCTCGAAGAATTGACCTCGACGAAGCCGAACAGGCCTTCCCGAAACTTCTAGCTTTCCGGATCGAAGGCCCTTAATGAGCCTATTTCTTCCTTCTTCTTCCATTCATTACCTGTTTATGTGTGGGTATGAGTGTCGGAGTCACGGCCGGAGTCGAAGTGAGTGTTTCCGCCGGTAGCCCTCCTCGCTCCTCTTTTTCTTCTTCCGTAGAGCGAAGACGCAGAGGGCTGCCACTGTTCCTTTCCTTCACCTAGCTAAAGAAAGAGGAAGGAGAAGGCAGTGGGTCCCGCTCTACTTGGCTTCAATCTCAGCCGACTGGGCCCTCCCTATTTTTTTTTAAGCGTTTAGACCATGTTTATTGGTGAGGGTTCACCAATAAACCACATCATCAAAAAAAAAAGGAAAAGAAGAAGAGATGTTATATGGCAACGAGCCCAGCAAAAAGCATTCTCGCAGATGAGTCGGCTCATGAGAGCAGAGTGTGGGCCAGCCCACGTTTTCTTTTCTTTTTTTTTTTGGCGAAATCCGACACCGTTTCATGGCAGAAGGGGGACAAACTTCATTTTACATGTTATGCAGCACCACCATCAGGCGCGCCACGTGGTGTGCTGTGTAATTTTAATTTTAAATTTCATTTTTGGATATTTTTGTTAATGTAAAAAAATTTAAAATATTATTTTTGAATGTAATTTTTTTATCTACTCATAGACACCCATTTTAAATATGTTTTTTTTTAATTCGAAGATATTAACACCCATTTTTTACTTCTTACCCACTAAAAGTTCAAAGATATTATTATTATTATTATTATTATTATTATTATTATTATTATTATTATTATTATTATTACAATATGATTATTAATTTATTATTACTAAAATATGACGTAATGAATAATAATAATAATAACAACAACAACAACAATGGTGAATAATAATAATAATAATTATTATTATTATAATTAATAATAATAATTATTATAATAACTTGTTTTAGTAAATTTAAAACACAAAAAGGGATAGATTAAAAATGAAGTGAAGAGCCCCGAAGCGGGCTCACTAATAATTTACTGAAAAGGTGAAAAGTTGGATTGGGGCTCGTAAGCCGACGTGGCAGTTAAAAGGTAAGTTAAGAGTCCGAAACGGGGCTCACTGATAAACATGCTCTTAGTTGTGTTACAGAAGGAAGATTGTAATGACCTTTTAGGCTTGATTCTTGGGCTGGGATTTGTGTTTTAAAAATCAAAATAAATTGGGCCAGTTTGTTTGTTTTAAAAAGGATGAGGCCTTTAGGTATATTTTTAAAGAGCAATTTGCAAAATTAGCAAGTTTTTTATGTGACTTTGCAAAAATGTCATTTTTTTGTAGGATTTGCAAAACTAGCATATATGCTATTTGGTGCAAATAAGAATGGGGAAGGGGAAAGCCGGTTGCAGGTCATCCGAAGGGAGAGAGATGAATGACCATAAGAGAGAGTGTCCAAGAGAGAGAGAGGATGTTTTGGTGGGGAAAAATGGCACCAAAAATAGGAGAGAGAGAGGAGTGTAATGATTACATAGGAAAAGGTGATGGGATAGGGGCTTTTCCTCCATTTTGCAAAGTATAAAAAAAGAGGAGGGGAGAGGACACTCAGTTTCTTCCTCCCATGGACAAAAGAGCTGGAGAAGAATCCCACCATTTAAGAAAATCCATCGGCATCAAGGTCCAGTTGCAAAGCACTTGTCGGGCTCATTCTTTGTTCGTGTCAGTTTTCTTTAACTTCTGTGTCACCGAGGTTTCTGAGAAATCCTAATTCTCAGTTGCAATGGGTAGGCGTCTCTCCTGTTTCCCCTCATGTTTTGCGAAAAGTAGATACCCATTAACAATGGTGCTGATCCCACTTTTCATTTGCAGGGGAAAACGCCAAAGTATGCGGTTGTCTTACATGCCAAAGGCGGAAGAAGCGGGTCATCCGATAACGATAGGTGATGATGACGACCTTGAGGCTTTTAGTTTCTGAACTCGAAGTGTGGGGAACATCCATGGCCCATGGCGATATATGTTGGTCCAGTGGTAAAGGAGAGCGTTGAAGTACCACAACCCGACGTCGGGGAAGAATGCTTGAGTGGCCTGGCCACGTACCTCCCAAAAAGTGGACGACCTTGAGGCAGAAGGTAAGGCACAACCAAACCCTGTGTTTGTAGATGCTCGGTTATATGGGGGAGGAGGGGTTAGCGAATCAATAGGGAAGAGCAAGGATATATGGGTAAAAGACATGCTTGACACGGGGTTTCAAAGGGGTGACATGGGTAAGGGTCCGGAGGTGATCCACATGGGTGAGGTGATAGGGAAGATCTAGGAGCACATTACTGACAGGGGGTTTGGAATTGGTGACAAGCATATGTGTGAAGGTGACAAGGGTAAAGGTCCGGAGTTTATCCACTTGGGTGAGGTGATAGGGAAGAATGAGGAGCACACTACTGGCAAGGGGTTTGGAACTGGTGACAAGCATATGTGTGAAGGTGACAAGGGTAAAGGTCCGGAGTTGATCCACTTGGGTGAGGTGAAGGAGGTCATAGGGAAGAGCAAGGAGCTGGGTGCGGTAGACAATACTGACAAGGGGTTTGGAACTGGTGACATGCACATTTATGAAGGTCACAAGGGTGAGGGTCTGGATGTGATCCAATTGGGTGACACGAACAACTCCTCAGATGACACGGTCAAATGCCAAGGTGACATGTATCAGAGGTTGGAGGTCATATCCATAAGCAGTCAAGAGGACGATGAGGAATTCGACGTCGGAGTGAAGCGAGAAGAGGTCTGTGATGATTTTGACTGGCAGGGTGTCGAGGACGATTTTGACTGGCAGGGTGCCGAAGAGGACCCGAGTATGAGGGTGTCGATGGAGGGGGACAATGTTGAGGATGAGGTGATGAGAGAACTTGAAGATTGGGTTCTGAGGTCCAACATATCCCTACCTACGATGGAGAATGTTGAAGCTATGGTGGACAGAGCAACGCCTCGCACCCAAGATCCATGACGCTACCCGACAGAACTTTTGGAGGGACAATTATTCGCCTTGAAGGCTGATGTGCAGAGTCGCCTTAAGTGGAATGACGTGGAGAAGTGCTTCGAGTTTGTTGTGAAGAGGTTGTCTAAATCGGCGTATATAGTTGGTTGTGTGGACAGCAAGTGCACGTTGATGTTCAGGGCGTCAACTTACCGGCGCACGACTATGTGGTCCATCCGAAAGTATATCCAGAAGCATACTTGTGACCTGAACATGAAGCACAACCATAGACGACTTGCTACGTCGAACATGATTGGACACAACCTTGTGACCACGTAAGTGTTACTTTAGTTGCAAACACTTATTTATGTCACACAATAATATTCCACATGTCACATGATGTAACTCAACCTGTCACCATTATATGTAGGTTCATTGGGACTCGAAAGAACCTTGTTCCCGATCAAGTGTAGACAATGACGAAGTCCCAGTATGGCATCTCGTGTAGCTACTAGAAGGCACGAAGGGCACGACTATCGACGAGGGAGGTGAAGCATGGGACCGACGAAGACAGCTACCGAGATATTATTCCATACTTGCATATGTTGGAGCAGGCTAACACCGGGATATATACTAGGTTAGAGCTGGACTCATCCCAAAGATTCAAGTACGCCTTTATTTGATTCGGGGTATGGCACAAGGCGATCCCCTACCTTCAAAAGGTAACAATCCATGTCGGTACCTTGATATTTCATGTCACCTAATATAAAAGACCATGTCACCTAACTAGCTGGTATCGATATCTATGTCCAAATGATTTCAGTGGATGAGAGTTTCCTCAAAAGGAATTTCTGGGGCATGCTTCTCTTTGCCACAACCCAAGATGCAGACCATAGTGTATACCCGATCGTGTTTGTGATTGTCGATGGTGAGAATCACGGGTCATAGGGCTTCTTCTTCAAGAACATGCTACATGTCGTCGAGGATGCACCGGACATAATATCTGTCTCTGATTGGCATCAAAGGTTTGAGGGACCACTATGTGTTTGCCGAGCAAGGGACCTGCCAATGGCATCTATTTCAGAATGCGAGGTGCAAGTACAAGGGTATCACGGGCTTGCAGACGTTGTACTTCAAGGTGGCGAAGGCGTACACGAGGGAAGAGTTCGAGAAGCTCTTCGCTGATTTATGCGCACAGTCAGCCCCTGCGGGCCAATACTTGAAAGAGGTTGGTTTCCAGAACTGGGCATGGGCATACTTCTTAGGGATGCGCCACAACATATTGACGACGAATAACTCCGAGTGTCTTAACTCCGTGTTCAAGGAGCCCCGCGACCTACCCATCACTGCCCTGATAGATGCAATCATCGAAATAATAGCCAAGTGTTTTTACGAGTGATGGGAAAAAAGCACCAAATCGGGTAAGTCGGTGAGCGATTATGGTTAAGGTGAGCTGAAAAGGAACTTTGCGTTGGCAATATGCATGAATGTCAGACCGCTCAGCTCAAACGAGTACACTGTTCGCAGAGGGTCCTCCTCCTGGGTTGTGAACCTGAGTGCCCGTACCTGCATATGCTAGCGGTTCCACATTGACCAGTTTCCGTGCCCGCATGCCATAACTGTTGCCAAGTATCGAGGTACCAATTTCTTCTCTCTCATGAATAACTTCTACAAAGTCGCAGCATGGAAGGCGTGTTACGAGAATGTGCTATATCCGCTTCCTCCAAGAGCAGATTGGCGAATCCCTCCAGCCATTTCAAGCACGGTGTGTCTCCCCCCGGATGTGAAGCGGCGCCCTGGTCGCCTAAGACTTGTCAATACCCATCTCGGGGAGAATTTCACCGTTTCAAGTGCCGTCATTCGTAGATGTGTTCCTCCATTGGTCATCCAACGCCTTACCTCAACAACTGGGCCTTCTTTTCCATTTGCCATTTGGGGTCAGTGGTTGGACCATTCTCCGTCTAGGTTATTTTGTGAACAGGTTAAGTACTTGGTAGTCTAGTTAGGCTGCATGCACATATGGCAAACTCTAGGTAAGTGGTTAAGAACATCGCTTTACTTTTGCGAACGGGTTACATACTACAAGTGGTAAAGAACTTCGTAGTACTTTTGGGGATGGCTTCAGGAAATAACCCATGTTACCCCTTTTTTATTATCGTGTCAGGTGAAAGGGGTTATCATGTCACTGATTTGAATTTGATGTTTGACATTTTGGTGGTTGGCGCTTTGATAAGGACATCACCCTTGCATTGGCACTTGTTTCAACTGATGTTTACATTTTTTAGTGTTTGTGCTAGTCGTGTAAGGAAATCACCCTTGTCACCGTATTAAAATAAGGGACACGATAATTATTTAAGTTGACACGGGATTCCAACTTGGGTGAGAAGGGTGATTTCCTTACAACTTATAACCAAAGTTTTGAGCATGACAACATAGTTAACCACTGTCTAACAAATATCATAAAAATATCATAACATTCTACAACACATAACCACCGACGGAAGATAAAGAAAGCAACAAAGTTCAGAGCAACGTACTACAATACCAACGTAGTGAACTACCGTCCACAACTAAATGTTCTGAGCAACAACCATGTTCATAACAATCGAACACAAAAACAACGATGTTCATAACAACCTTCTACCATAACATCAAAGTTCATAACACTGGGAAATGGTGATGACAATGGCGATCATAACCATGAGAAGTTGCATGAACCTGGTCGTGTATAGACCGCAGTCTCCACTGCAATAGGGATGCTTAAGTCAGATTCATAACAGCCGGATACCACTATGAGACGAAGAGATATTTAAGGGTTCCACATAAATTATCTCTGCTTGTTCTGTGGTATCCTTTTCTCGCGAATAAGGACGAACGACTTTGGCAACTTGTCGGCGTATGTGGCCATCAACGCGGGGTGGGCATTCATCAGTACCGGGATAAGGTGGGTGATGCAGCTTAAGTGTGCCGGCAGATGGCGGTCCCTCACGATGTAAACGTCCGAATCATAAACCCTTACCTTCCACCCGATCAGATCTATCGCTACGGCGATCCAGTGAATACTGTCCACCTTCAACAGTAGGAGGATGAGTTCCGCGCCTTCCAACGAACGGCATATCGTCGTCGGGGACCGCCCGTTGAAGTAGCCAAGCAACTTCTGGTCTGCTACGTAGCTATCTGCATCACTATTGTATTTGTCTCACTCAATCTGCAGATAGCGGCCAAAATATGTGTCCACAACCACAACTCAACCGCCAACGTCACTGCCCCTCTCCGTTACCCCTTTACGGAGAAGATAGCATGCTTGTTCCATGTGCTGCATCGATTACAAACCTAGTGAAAATCCAATACTATTGCAGTACCTATTACACTAAATACCGTGTCATTCACTAAACAAAGGTAATCAGTTAGGCGGCTTTTGTACCTCAGAGTTTAGCCAAACTGTGGGCATTTTTAGTGCAGTGAAGAACTCCTTCGTAAGCGTCGTGCCGTAGGCAGTCTTCCTGCTCTCCCCATTCCCACTGCACAACCACAATGTTAGGAGAATGGAGTTATGTCTGCAATCAGTTGGGTACGTTTACTGATGAGGGTTACCTATCCATCCAGCGGAGAAAGCCATCGTTGTCTGAGACGGTTACAAGTCGTAGCTTAATCGCCTCCGCGCCATCGACAACGTTCTTCCCTTTTCGGCCCCGTGGTTTCTTATGAGGGGGGGGGGGGGGGGGACTTCACATCTCCTTCACCTCATTGACCTCTCTTACTCTTCTTTCCTCGACCGGGCTCCGCTCTTGCAGCCTCTGAGATTTGGCAATTGGTTAGGATGTCTCAACTGTCATGCCGAAAATATTTTGTACCCCCGTGTCACCCCAGTAATTAACCGTGTCGGTTGACAATGATGAACTTGTCACTACACTACTACATATTAAAATATGTCAATCCCAGTTTTGATTAATGATGAGAGGGTTTCTCGACCAAATAAATTTATAGTCAAGACCCCCGCTATAGTATAGGGGAGTTAGGTTCGTCCTCAGGAGAGAAGTCAGCGGTTCTAGGTTTAGTGTGTTTTGGGGTTCAGGGATAGCGGGAAAAGGTGGGAGGTTGCTGTCGACTTCGAGTAAGACTTGGTCGATGTCGATGGATGGAGAGAGAATGGTGGTTTGATATCGAGTAGAGTATGAGCCGAATAAAAATAATAAAATAAGACAAATAAAGATGCAAACTTCCAAGGTTAGGGATCACCACAACAATAAACATATGCGCAGATCATAAATCACATAAAGATGCATGCTTTATATCAAAGAATCGACTTTCGCAAATTTCAACAATTTAGGTGATAGAGGCTCTCGCATAAAAACCTAATTTGTTTCTACCTTTTTTTAATTAGGATTAGTCGGCTCTCGCAAATAAACCCTAATTACTATCCAATTCATAATAAGATCGGTTTCGCTTCAATATCATGAATAAGGAATTTCCTCAACTCTCGCAAAGGATTAAGCACATAGGTAGGTGATGATAAAGACATATAAATTCATGGATTTATAAATCAAACACACATATCTATGTTGGAATCACCCCAGCCCTAGAAGAAGGAAATTAGAAACAAACCATAATAAAAGAAATTAACTTTAACATAAAATAAACTAAAACTTACAACCGTTCGTCTCCTTCCGTCTCCTTCTTTCTCGCCTCCTCCTCCTCTCTCTCTCTCTCTCTCCTCTCTCTTTGCGCCCTAAGACGACTTGACTTGAATGAATGAAAATCAACCCCTAAGGCTTTATTTATAGCCTTCATTCCAAGCTAATCTAGGAAAGAAAACTATATCTATATCTAATTCTATCTATCTTTTAATCTAAAGATTAAAACATGGAAATAAATAAATAAATCAACTAGGAGTATATCTAATTTGTGGATAAATCTTCCATGAACTTTGATAGATCTTGATGGAACTTGATAGATGTGGATAGAATCGGATAACTTCGTATCCAAGCAAGCCTAACTCGACTCAGACAGCCCACAGCGTAACGCGGCCCAGGAAAGTTTTTCTCGATATCGAGTAACTTCGTCGTCGACTTTGGGTTGCTGGCTTGCTCGAGCAACTCTCCTCGATCTGGCTCGGACATGTGTCTCTGGTCTTATCGATATCGAGTAGTTTACCCGATATCGAGGAGAATGTTGTCGGTCTCGGCTTGTCTGATCAACTCGAGCAGCTCCTCCTCGGATCCTCGATCAGGTGTAGCTTCCAGACTTTGTCGATATCGAGTAAATTCTGCACTCGAGTTTTCTTGTCCGCTCAGCTTCGTCGATCTCGCCTCCAGAGGTGGAAATCGATTTGGGCTTTCGTCGATATCGAGTAGTGTCCTCAATATCGAGTAAGTTGTGCTCCTGTCTTCCAGCCTTGCTCGATTTTGGTCACTCCTTGATGGAAATCGAGTAGCTGTATTCGATATCGACAAGCTTTAGTCGATATCGACTAACATGTTGTTGAGCAGATTTCCTTGTTTCCAGCTCGATTTGTCCTGGTTCCGCTGCTCCTTGACCTTGGACTTCTGTAGTTGACTTTCGAGCTTTTTCTTCCTTTCTCATAACTGCTGTAAATTGCTTCGATTTCTGCGAATTTAAACAGAAGCTAGTGTAGATTCCATAATTTGGCAAATAAGCATAAACTACATAGATTATGTACTATTCTAGCCCAAATGCATGAAATGTATGCAGAAAACGATATAAAAGTAACTATAAAACATGGCAGATTCGGCTCACAACAATTAACCCTTGACCCTGAAGCGAAAATACCATGCATGTGATGTAACAACCAATTTAGCTCCCCATCCCGTCCTTCTAGTGTTGGCTGGTCGTCCATTGTAGGCTACTTGTTCTCCTCAGCCTCCCTACGTTTCCCGTCATCCTCTCCACTGACATCTCTCCCTTGTGGCTGCACACTTCCTCCAACGGCCTCGGCTTTTGCATCCTCTGAGATCTGGCAATTGGTTATGGTTATTTCAATTGTCATTCAGATAATTTTTTGGATCCCTTGTCACCCAAGGCATTTAAACGTGTCGCTTACCGTAAATAACCATATCAGTTGACTACAATATATCGAAATATGAAATTCTTGATTTTATTAACCCTTGGCCCATTGGGAGAAAATACTAGGTGAACTAACAACCAATTTACCTCCTCTCGTCCTTAGCGTGGATGGTCATCAACCTTAGTTGATCCCTCTGTCCCCCCAACATTTTGGTGGTTATCCTCTCCACGGATATCGCTCATTGGTTTCTCACACCTCCTACATTCTAATGGGAATCATCTCGCATCCCATTCACAACACATTCTAATACCTTCATCTGAAACACAGAGAACATAAATGAGGGGTGGTTCACAAATGTTATTCGTTGTTGGGAGAAAAGTTACCCGTTTCATTCAACAGAATATACCGTGTCGCCAGTCTATTTCCTACTGTCAGCAATGGTGTTCATCAATGGGGGGAAAGTTACACGTACCTTTGTTGGTAGGAGGAAATCGAGTTGCAAAATAGAATGTAAATAAAATATGGCAAACCAGATTCCGTCCCTTGCAAATAATTACAATACCTCCTCCTGATGCAGCAGTGGGAAGTCAGGATCGATCCACGAGGAAGCGTGTCAGCGGATCCTAGGTAGCGGTGGAATCTCACGGTCAGAAGTCGACAACAGTGGTACTCGACCTCGACTAAGGGTTAGTCGACAGGGGTCAGGCACAGTCAAACACAGCGCAACAGCAGTTACAGGGGCTCGTCGATATCGACAAGGCCTACTCGATGTCGAGTAGAGTCTTAGTCGACTTCGCTTCGTTTCGTCGAGTACCTGCACAAGTAAGCTACAGCGACTTTGGGTCGAAAATCAGTAGTCGAGATCGAGTAGTGCTATTCGATCTCGAGTAAGACAGGGATTAAAACGAAATAAAATAAATGCAAAGGCTTTAGGGTTTCGACTAAACTTAATGTAAAAAGGACTTCCAAGATTGGGGTTTGGAACAACGATAACCAAGCATGCATAAGGGAGAACCAAACAAATTATCATGTAAATCGCATCAAAGGACTAAGCTTTCGCCTTTTCCAACAATTAGACAACTCTTTCAAGAAACCCTAATTGTCTCTACCGATTTTATGTTTATAATCCAAGTTGTTAGCATGGATCTCCATTAGACGGGTAATAAACACATAAACAAGTAGGAAAATGCTCAAAACATGATAAAGGTCGGATCTTTACCTCAAACACGCATGGCTATCGTCGGGCTCGCCCCAACCCTAGAAGTGGGTGGACTACTCACGCCTCATCGCAAACTCAGACATTGATTGGAAAGAAATAACAACTTGCATTAAACTAAACCAAAGAAAGTACAACCGAACAAAGCCAACTTGCTCTCGCTCCTTTGCTCCACTCGGCCTCACTTTCTCCCTCTACTTCTCCTACTTACTTCGCTCTCTCTGAAATTAAATGAATAAAACTGAGCCCCATGGGCTTTATTGATAGGCTTCTAAACCTTGCTACTCAAGGATAGAATATCTATATCTATATCTAAAACTATATCTAAAATGCTTAATGATAAATAAAAGCAATAAAGGAAATAAATCTAAAAGGAAAAGATAAATCTAAACTAGGTAATATGTCTTCATGATGATAGATCTTCCTTCCATGGATAGATGATGATAGATTTGGATAGAATCTCAGCCTTCTCGACTTCCTTCGTGCCCAAGGAATCCCAACTCTACTCGAACTGCTCACGTCGATGCGTTTCCAGAAACTGGTTTACTCGACATCGATAACGACTCATCGACATCGACTAGGATTCGTCATCGACTGGACTTCTCGGGTGACTCCGCTCGACATGGCTCGGATCTGGGCTCCTGGGCGTCGTCGATATCGACTAAGGCTCATCGAGATCGACTGGGGTTGTGGTCGAGGATGGCTCTCTGGTGATGTCGAGGACTCCTCCTCGGCATGGACTCGGACAGGCGCTAGGTGGCTCGTCGATCTCGACAAGGTCTCATCGAGATCGAGTAGAGATGTGCTCGGCGTCTTCGTCCTCGGCTTCTCGATCAGCTCCTCTTCTCATCGACTCCGGGTGTGGCGCTGAGGTGTCGTCGATCTCGACTAGGTCTTGTCGAGATCGAGTTGTGTTCCGGGAGTCAGGTTGGTCTGGCTCAGCTTTCTCGACCGGGCTTTGTCGACCAAGTCTGCCCGGGCTCTCTACTCGAGATCGAGTAAGGTGTACTCGACATAGAGTAGCCCTGGCTTTAGCTCGGTTTGTCCTGGTTCTGTACTCTCGGATTCTGGACTTCTGTAGTTGTTTTCCGAGCTTTTCTGACCTTCCTTAGAATTGCTGTAAAACGCCTCGAATTCTGCGAATTTAAACAGAAACTGGTGTAGATTCCATAATTTGGCAAATAAACATAAACTACATAGGTTCTGTACTATCTAACCCAAATGTATGCAATGTATCCAGAAAACGATATTAAAGTTACTGTAATATATGACAAATTCAGCTCACAACAAACACCCCATACTTAAGCTTGCTTGTCCCCAAGCAATACTTTTATTTGTCATTCAGGGGAAGAAATCAAAACTCTCAACATATCAGATTCATTCTTATATAACCCAGCAGTCAATTACCATCCTCGAAAAGGTACTAGTGTCACAAATCCATGCATGTGCAATTTAAAGAGCAACATCTATTCACAAAAAGGAGGGTTATGCAAAAACATTCATGAGTGACAAAGCATTAATAATCAAGAGGACTTCAAATTAAGCTCAAATAAGGAGTAGATTTGGTAAAAAGCTAAAAGGTGGGCAATTTCTGGCAATGTGGTGCTAATGATCCGGGGAAATGGAGTATTTCCAAACTCACATTTCTTTTCATAAGTTTCATCACCTTTCATAATGCTTTTATCAACAATAATGCTTTTACCTCTCTGACCTCAGCACTGCCTTCTCGCGAGTCGCAAACATGGGTGTCATGAATGGCCCCGGATAGTTAGTACTTTGGACTCCTCACAATGTGTCCCATCTCTCCAAACTATTATCTCAGAGAGAAGGGTCAATCTACCTTTATCTCCTGAGGTGATTGGATTTTCTTTCACTCATTAAATTTTCCATATATTTCAAACAATTCCCTTCCAAACTCCAATAATGATAATAATCACAAACACCATATAACATCTCCATAATGTAACATCATTCTCAACATAATCCCCGGATAAGGTAAAGAATGGCAAATATTTAGATCATGTGGAGCAATAATTGAAATAAGGCATATTATGGCTTTTGTGATGCATAAGCATAGGTAAGGCTAGGAATATAAACAATGAGCATTATATGGAAATATAAAGTCCTCCATCATCTTATCATGCAACATGTCAAAAGCAGCTTCAAATTTTACCTCCTTTTATGGTTTCCATAAAAATATGCATTTCATTATGACTTCCCTTTACTAGGCAATTTCATGCTATATCTCTAATGAATCCAATTTTGCATCGTCGAGTCCAATATAAGTTTCCATGACATTTATCAAAAAATTTTAAATGGGGGGTCATTTTTTAAACTTTTGGAAAACATGCATATAAGCACATAAATCAATAATGCATTCCAAAATAGCGATGTAGCAATTCAAAGGAATAATGCACACATAATGTCAAATATGGTAAATATGCACAAAGTAAGCCCTTCCCCCACCCCATACTTAAACATTACAGTGTCCTCACTGTATAAAATCAAATAAAAACAAGAGTAAAGGAAGGAACTCACAAGACAACACATCGAGGAAGGCAGATCAGTGCATGTCGAGTAGAGATAGGCTTGTCGATCTCGAGTACAGGGTACTCGATCTCGAGGAGCTTCGTCTGCGTCCAATGGTTTTCTGAAGTCGAGGAGCTTTTGGGCTTGTCGATGTCGAGTTGGCCTACTCGAGATCAAGTAGTGTCTGGGCTGCTCCTCCTTGTCGCCGTCGACTTGGCCTTCGTCGATTTTGACTGTTTTTCAGGGACTTCTTATTCCACTTTTCGCGATCCTTATATGCTAGCTGACCTAAAAGTGTTAGATTGCACAAGAAACAAGACTATCCACATGAAATATTCTAAAAGACATAAAACCCCAAAACCAAAAACAAAAACCAAAAACAAAAAGTTCAAAAGTCCCAAAAATCATAAAGTTTTATATACATGCTCTAGATTTTAGAGTCGCTAGGCCGACTTCTCCGTTGCGCTCAAGGACCATTATTGTGGGGCCCGCTCATGCTTGGCCCTTCTCCTAGATCATCTAGGTCCTGATGGTAGTATGCAAGCTCAGCTGACAGGTTGTTGCTTGCATCATCTCCCTTCTCTTTCTTCTTCTTCCTTCCAGCTTGTAGTTTTCGCAGATTCTCTTGCCATGGTGTCTTATCTCCCCTTAAATCATTGATAATTTTCTTTATGGACTGAGGAGGAGTAGGATTCATACCTGAGCTTACCTTTTCGGACCCAAAACAGGAATCTTTGGGCTTGGGGCTAGTCGACATCGAGTACAGCTGGTCGACCTCGAGTACAGGGACCCCATACTTAGGCTCTTGGCAAGTTTCAGGCTCTGCAGTGGTTGTCGAGATCGACAAAGGCTTGTCGACATCGACTATGTTCCTTGTCGAGATCGAGTTGGTCTTGTCGATCTCGAGTACAGCGTCAGCACCTTCCCCTGCTCCTTGCTTGGTCCCGTGGTTGCTGATACTTTTCACCTCCAGCCATGAAATTTCCTCTTTTGCAGGGCCAAAAGAGAAATCTAAAACCTCATCGCCTATGGTGAAGGTGAGCGATCTATTCTTGACACTTATTTTGGCATCTGCAGTAGCTAAGAATGGTCTACCAAGAATAATAGGGCTAGTAGGATCTTCAGCACAGTCAATGATAAGGAAATCAGCTGGAACAAAGAATTTACCAATCTGGACAGGGACGTTCGCAACTATACCTGTAGGGATGACTACTGTATTGTTTGCCATGTATAGCTTGGCATCCACAGGTTCTATGCATCCTATCTTTACTTTTCGCCAGATTGATAAAGGCATGATGCTCACACTTACTCCTAAATCGCATAGAGAATCATATTTATATTGTCCAAAACCCACAATAACAGAAAACTTACCAGGGTCAGGTCTCTTTTCAGGGAAGTGGAGTACTTTGCATTCGCCTGCGATCTCTGAGATGGATCGCTTCTTGCTTAGGATTTCCTTGAGAAATTTGACATATCCAGGCATCTCTCGTAGGGCTTCTGTAAAAGGAATAGAAACATTCAGTTCTTGCAGCATGTTAACAAATCTGGTAAACCTACCTGCAGTGGGATCTTTCTGTGCTTTTGAAGGGAAAGGCAGTGGCTTTTTTAGTTTCGGAGCCTGATCAGCTATCGGAGGTGCTGCAGAGTCGTCGACGTCGGCCCGATGCTGCTCCTCGATCTCGACCCCGGGCTCCTCGACATCGAGTAGGGTGGTCGACCTGGAGTTGTTGGTCTGCGCAACGGAGTCCGAGCTTAGCTTCTGGTCTGTGTCGAGTAGCTGCTTGTCGATGTCGAGTACACTCTCCTCGAGATCGAGTTGGCTGTGCTCTCTATCGAGTTGCCGCTCTGCCTTGCTTTGCTGTTTTCCGACCTCTGGCTCGTGTAATTGATGTCCACTCATGAGTTTGATAGCTGTGACGTGTCCGGTTTTCCCCTTAGGATTTGGTTCAGTTTGCCCAGGGAGTTGCCCGGACGGTCGTGGGATCTGTGCAGCGATTTGACCCATCTGTGTCTCTATTCCCCTTTTCCAGATGTCCAATTCTCCAAATTTTGTAGTGATGTTCTGGAATTGGTTGTTGATGGTGCCCTGATTCCGACGCATCTCCTCAAGGATCAGCTGTAAATCATCCTTCTTTTGATCCCTTTCTGGATGTCCTGGAGCTCTGTAGGGTGGGGGATTCCTAGGAGGACCTTGGTTCCACTGTGGTTGGTAGGACCATTGGTCTCCCATGTAGCGATTTGGACTCCCAGCGTAGGCTGCCTCCTCATGTGTTTCTGCCATTCTGACTTGCTCGGTGTGTGGGCACTCAGTAGTGGTGTGCCGCTGTGATCCGCATTCGATGCAAGGCTGATTGACAGATAGGTATTTGACTTGCTTGAGGAGCTTGCGATTTTGGTCTCTGTAGAACTGCTCCCTGACATCTGGGTCAATCTCCTTTGCTGGCTCATAGAGTGGCATTGATGGTGATGGCCTGGCGTAGGAGTTCTCCTCATAGTTTGTAGGAGCCCCATATTTGTTGTCGTAGTTAGTGAGCTTTTCTAGCACACCCCATGCGTCGCTTGGTGGCATCGTCAGATACTCATAGCGAGTATAATGGTTGATTTTGTCCTTAGTGATTTGATCAAGAGAGTTGAAGAAGATCTCTTGAATGACGTAGGGTGGCTGTCCATGAGTAGGGCAAGATCGCAGTAGTTCTTTGTAGCGTTCCCATGCCTTTGCCAGCGGTTCCCCTTGCTTCTGTTTGAAGGCGGTGATTTTCGGACGGAGAAGTGCTGTTTTGGCGGGTGGGAAGTATTTGTTCAGGAACTCTTGCTCTACTTGGGCCCAGATGCTGAGAGATCTCGGCTTCAGCCCTTCAAGCCACTTCAGTGCAGGTCCAGCGAGAGACCAGCGAAAAGATTTCATCTTGACATATTCCAGAGTTGTACCTTCAGCAAGAGTACGACACATATCATGAAAGTTAGTAATATGTTCAAGAGGGCACTCATTAAATTTGCCATAAAAAGCATTATTTTTAAGCTCTATCAAAAACTGAGTGCGAATTTTAAAAGAATTATCAGGGATTAGAATCGCCGATTCAGGCACGACGAGAGCTGGATGCATATAATCCTCTGCAGTAGTTGGATACTGGGCAAGCTCAGCTTCTGCTTGCTCCCTTGCTGCTTTCTCAGTAGCGATAGCAACATCTTTGGCGGCTAGTTCCCTTGTAAGCCTTTCGATCAGTTGCTCTTGTGTTTCAGCGGCCGCCATGATCCTTTTGAGTTTAGAGTGGATGTGTAGGTAACGCTCTGGTTCGTCTAAGGCGTCAAACTCAGGTGGTAGACCAGAACGGCGCATACACCTGTATAATAACTCAAAGAAGATTTGAGATTTAACTACCTAAGGCGCGAATGATAGCTTCCCCGACAACGGCGCCAATTTGTTGGTAGGAGGAAATCGAGTTGCAAAATAGAATGTAAATAAAATAAGGCAAACCAGATTCCGTCCCTAACAAATAATTACAAGACCTCCTCCTGATGCAACAGTGGGAAGTCAGGATCAATCCACGAGGAAGCATTTCAGCGGATCCTAGGTAGCGGTGGAATCTCACGGTCAGAAGTCGACAACAGTGGTACTCGACCTCGACTAAGGGTTAGTCGACAGGGGCCAGGCACAGTCGAACACAGCGCAGCAACAGTTACAGGGGCTCGTCGATATCGAAAAGGCCTACTCGATGTCGAGTAGAGTCTTAGTCGACTTCGCTTCCTCTCGTCGAGTACCTGCACAAGTAAGCTACAACGACTTTGGGTCGAAAATCAGTAGTCGAGATTGAGTAGTGCTGTTCGATCTCGAGTAAGACAGGGACTAAAACGAAATAAAATAAATGCAAAGGCTTTAGGGTTTCGACTAAACTTAATGTAAAAAGGACTTCCAAGATTGGAGTTTGCAACAACGATAACCAAGCATGCATAAGGCAGAACCAAACAAATTATCATGTAAATCGCATCAAAGGACTAAGCTTTCGCCTTTTTCAACAATTAGACAACTCTTTCAAGAAACCCTAATTGTCTCTACCGATTTTATGTTTATAATCCAAGTTGTTAGCATGGATCTCCATTAGACGGGCAATAAACACATAAACAAGTAGGAAAATGCTCAAAACATGATAAAGGTCGGATCTTTACCTCAAACACGCATGGCTATCGTCGGGCTCGCCCCAACCCTAGAAGTGGGTGGACTACTCACGCCTCATCGCAAACTCAGACATTGATTGGAAAGAAATAACAACTTGCATTAAACTAAACCAAAGAAAGTACAACCGAACAAAGCCAACTTGCTCTCGCTCCTTTGCTCCACTCGGCCTCACTTTCTCCCTCTACTTCTCCTACTTACTTCTCTCTCTCTGAAATTGAATGAATAAAACTGAGCCCCATGGGCTTTATTAATAGGCTTCTAAACCTTGCTACTCAAGGATAGAATATCTATATCTATATCTAAAACTATATCTAAAATGCTTAATGATAAATAAAAGCAATAAAGGAAATAAATCTAAAAGGAAAAGATAAATCTAAACTAGGTAATATGTCTTCATGATGATAGATCTTCCTTCCATGGATAGATGATGATAGATTTGGATAGAATCTCAGCCTTCTCGACTTCCTTCGTGCCCAAGGAATCCCAACTCTACTCGGACTGCTCACGTCGATGCGTTTCCAGAAACTGGTCTACTCGACATCGACAAGGACTCGTCGACATCGACTAGGATTCGTCATCGACTGGACTTCTCGGGTGACTCCGCTCGACATGGCTCGGATCTGGGCTCCTGGGCGTCGTCGATCTCGACTAAGGCTCATCGAGATCGACTAGGGTTGTGGTCGAGGATGGCTCTCTGGTGATGTCGAGGACTCCTCCTCGGCATGGACTCGGATAGGCGCTAGGTGGCTCGTCGATCTCGACAAGGTCTCATCGAGATCGAGTAGAGATGTGCTCGGCGTCTTCGTCCTCAGCTTCTCGATCAGCTCCTCTTCTCATCGACTACGGGTGTGGCGCTGAGGTGTCGTCGATCTCGACTAGGTCTTGTCGAGATCGAGTTGTGTTCTGGGAGTCGGGTTGGTCTGGCTCAGCTTTCTCGACCGGGCTTTGTCGACCAAGTCTACCCGGGCTCTCTACTCGAGATCGAGTAAGGTGTACTCGACATAGAGTAGCCCTGGCTTTAGCTCGGTTTGTCCTGGTTCTGTACTCTCGGATTCTGGACTTCTGTAGTTGTTTTCCGAGCTTTTCTGACCTTCCTTAGAATTGCTGTAAAACGCCTCGAATTCTGTGAATTTAAACAGAAACTGGTGTAGATTCCATAATTTGGCAAATAAACATAAACTACATAGGTTCTGTACTATCTAACCCAAATGTATGCAATGTATGCAGAAAACGATATTAAAGTTACTGTAATATATGACAAATTCAGCTCACAACAACCTTGTCATCCATGCTCTGCATCCATGTTGACATAGTTCCCAACCTCTCCAACATCAGTTCAAGTGTTTTCCCCACCTTATCTTCCCAGGATTCCCTAGTCCCATCTCGTTGCTTCGAACTCAGGCCGGCCTTGCCGGAGCCTTCACCGTAATAATAGGGTGCCAACGCAGCCTCAATGTCATCGTAGTAGAGGACAGGCTCCTCATGCTTGTAGAAGCACCCGAGCATCAATTCCAACTCGCTGGCCTTCATCGGGTTGTCTTCCACCTTTATGATGTTCGACTTCTCTGGGTCCATGTGGGTTTGGTTTGTCTCATAGCTTATATTGTCAACATCGGTCCTCCACCTCAGCATCCGAGGCAACGCCGTCTTCGACATCCTTTTCGCAAACTCCTCCCCAATGTCCGGCACCGCTTCGTACAACCAAATCTACAACAAACACATATGACACTAAAGTTCATCAGTTGTACTTAATAATGAAAATATAACTTGGGTCGAGTAGGTAACCTGGAACGCATACGGATAACCCATTAGGCCATACGCATGTTTGTCGTCCTTTGCCTTCGGCTTCAAGTCGGCGACACGTCGTTCTATGACACCCGACAGGGACTCGTGTGTGGCCTCGTACACAATCCTGACCCATGGGTATTCCAGGAACCGATCCACGTTCTCAACAAGCTTAACAATCCATTCTCGTATGGGTTTCCCGAGTTTTCCCCCTAGCAGAACTCCTTCAACGATGAGGAGGAGAGCGATCTTAAAACGCATTCTCGCACTCGAATTCTTCAAGATGGAGTTCTTGAACGCGTTCTCTAGCTCGCCCACCTTCATGATGTCCGTTCCGAACAAGTCCTTGAGAGCCTTCTTTGTCTTCTTCTCATCCTCCGTCTCCATCTCTTCCCCCCGGCCTCGACCACAACGCAGCCAAGTAACGAAGGCAAACTCCTTGATCGAGAATCGCTGGAGCTTTTCTTGTAGCATGTACCAAGTCTCCCACTTCTTCTCCGTCACAAGCTGTCGTTGTAACACGTAATGCAGGAATCGCGATGAGAATTGAACCCAGTTTGGCAATTGCACAACCCCCCCCCCCCCAAATTGACTCTGTTGCAGCTTCTCCCAATCGACGGGGTCGATCCAGTCGTCCAAGTTCACGAGCAGCGACACTCTCGAACAATGGTTCACCCGCCCCCGGAAATGTTTCTCCTCCTGGACTGCGAGTCGTGGCTCGACCCTCTTCGGTGGTTGGACACCCTTCCTTCTCAAGTTCTGGGACCGAACCATCATCTTCATGCAATTAGGTGGACATGAACATAATCAAATATCGATACAAAATCATTTCCTCATTATTAAATCTGTCTGCCAGTGTCTTCTAATTTTACGAGTAACCGCTCATGTCACCTCAGTGAAAACCCACGTCATTCAACAAGATAACCCATGTCATGATTGTTAGTTGCCTAGTTGCGAATACTCATGGAATACCCGTTTCTAACAGGTGTTCTTCTCCACGCCGACATTGTGGGTGAAAGGACCGGCCTCCCCCCCTCGCTCTTCTTCAACCTCTCTCGCTCTGCAATCTCAATTCCCCAGATCCTCATAGCCCTATTTCCCCATATCCCTATTTCCCACTATCTCCCAATTCCCCAGATCTCCGTTTACCCAAATTCGGAAATTTCTCCATTCCCACAATGCATGCAGTTGAACGAAACAATGGAAGATTGCAAATTTAGTGGGGATTCACAATAGCAGAGAAGGGAGAGGGATATCAACAAGAATTTATGCGTTGTACCTCTTTCCAGGCGCGCTCCTCTCCGGTGGGGTCTTCTCCGGCGTGTTCGTCCCTTCTCCTATGGCCTGTGTTCACAGCAGTCGGCGTGTTCCTCCCTTCTTTCCCTTCAATTCAGAGTGGCCACCTTCTTTTACACCCTCTATTAATAGTCACTCCCTTTCTTTTGTGGTGGTGTTTTATTTTTCCTAACTGCAATGAATGCAAGTTGGTGAAAGTTACTTTCTTTTCTTTTGTTTTGTTTACCTTTTTTTCAAGAAAGAATATTTGGTTTTCCTTTTTTTTTCTATTTTTTCAAGTAAGTCAAACTAAATGTGCAACCAAATGCCAGTTGGAAAGATTTATTTTCGATTGTCGTTTTGTGGTTTTCTCCCAGTATCGTGTCACGTCATTGCATGCACATGCCACTTTTCAGGCTTTGTCGTGTCAATATTCACCCCTTGTCACCCATTTTAATCCCCGTGTCATCTAACATTAGATACCTTGTCACCAATTTGGATCAATTGGACAACGTATCAAGTGCACCCATGTTCATACCTACACTACCAAGTTTAACAAAATACATGTCCATGTACACATACGTAAACTACCAAATTTGGATCGATTGGACAGGAACATGTAAGGCCAATACACGTTCATGTCCACATTCGACAACTGCCAAGTTTTGAAAAATATCCAAAAGTCCTACTTTAACTATTACAACAACATGTTTTGATTAGAATTAAGTGTTCACAACAGACATTGAATCGGCACTCCAAAGTCTAGCATCCGAGTCGACCATGGAAGACACCGACAACTAGCATCTGCTGGTACGCTGCAATATACGTGACGTCCAATCCATCGAAGGTCAGGGCGGTCTCCAGATGAAGCTGCATGAATCTAATGGTGTACGGCCCACAATCACCGCTGCAATGGGGAACAATCCGTCAGAACTCGGACACTGATACAACATCGAATGAAATGAAATTGAACAATGGGACCCAACTTACCTTAGCTTGTTCTTTGAAAGGCCCCTGTCCCGGCGAATGGCTAACGGTGTGGGGACCTTATCCACATACTTCACCTTCAGCTCGGGGTGTGTCCACATGACGACAGGGATGAGGCTGGACACAGGCATTAAGATGGGCTAGAGCTGGCGCTCCGTCACGATGTGGACATCGCAGTCATACACCCTCACCTCCCACTCCTTCAGATCGATTGCAAGCACAACCCAATGTTCGTTCTTCACGTTCAAGGGAAGAAGGATGAGGTACGTACCTAACCACGGTTGCCCCATCGTCTTCTGGGACCGCTCGGCTAATTACGCCAGCAAAGCATTACTGGGCTTGTACGCTTCGGGGCTGGCACTGTACTCCTTCTATTCCTGCAGTAGATAGTAGATACAGTCCCGTCAAGCAGGTATCCACAACGATTGCTCGACTGCCAATGTTACCGCATTCAGGGGCAATCGTAACGCATGTCACGCAAAAACAAACTTACATTGTCATAGCTTTCATTCAACTCATCTCGTTCATTCGTTTCGGTAGCGTGTTCTCTCTGTCCTTCGTCCTTTTCACTCAACCCATCCCCTTCCTTATCTGCAGGAATTTCAAATGAAGTGCTCACATCCTGGGTTGTTTCCTGCCCGACCTTCCATTCCCTTTACCAACCCGCAGTTCAGTCACGCCCACCTCCAACAATTTCAGCTGCATGTCAACAATTGTAATTTATTACATGACACCTTTCAAAAGTAATCAATACCCAACATATGCAAATACGATCCTTTCAAATTAAATTCCACACACACCAAAAACTTCATACTTCATATCAGACTAAGGTCACCAGACTAGACCCTACTCAAATTCATAGCAGATTCGTTCAATATAAAAAATACGTGGCACATGTCTAGTTTCACGTGTCAGGAGTCCATTTACCCTTGTCACCACAGTTCTTCAAACTCCACAAAATGAGTATATAGATTCAATTACGTACCTTCCTCTCCATCTTCTCCATCCAGCTTGACAATGTCCCCAACTTCTCCATAACTGCTTCGAGTGTCTTGGCCACGTCGTCCACCTAGTCGTCCTTCTCATCGGCTTCTCTTCTTGTCTTTCGGGAGCTCCCACCAGGGGCTTGAAAATGGCTCAAGAAGGGTGCCACTATGCCAAGAACCGATCCACGTTCTCCACCAACCTCACGATCCAGCTCCGCAGCGGCTTTCTGGGTCCCCCCCCAGCAACACTCCTTCCACAATGAAGAGAAGCACCAGCTTAAATCGTTTTCGTGGGCTCCGCTCTACCAACAGTGAGTTCTTTAGTTCGTTCTCCAGCTCCCCCATCGTCATCCTCTCGTTTGAGAAAAAGTCATTTATAGCTTTGTCGTCGTCCTCCATCTCATCCGCTCTTGGTCGACTACACCGCAGCCCGGTAACTAAGGCGAACTTCTTTATCGAGAACCTCCGGAGCTTCCACTTTAGCATGTACCAGGTCTTCCACTCCTTCTCAGTCTCAACATGCTGTTGGAGTACATAATGCACCAGCTGTGACGAGAATTTGAAGCGGTGCGCCAACAGCACAACCCCGCTCAACTGCGAGTCAATGAGCTTCTCCCAGTCAACGGGGTTGACATAGTCGTCGATGTTGGTGAGCATCGACAATCTTAATCCCTGGTTGACCCATGCCCAGAAGTGCCTATCTTCCGGGACTAAGTATTGGGGCTCTCGGTTTTTGGACCTCAGATTCTTTATCCTCACCATTTGTTTCCTGCAATTTCGGTCAAATGAACAAAATCAGTTTTCAACTTATATTCATCTCCCCTTGTCACATAATGCTAGATCCTCGCTCAACAGACAGACAAACCCATGTCACTGCACCCCTGTCACTAAACAATTTCCACATCAAACACATGCAATACCTTAATTCGTATCCCTTGTCAATTTCCCATATCCTTTTTAAATCGACCACCAAAAACTTCCCCTTTTTGAAGTACAAACACAAATATTCAATCCCTTCTCATTCAAATGGATACCCCTGTCACTCAAATTGAAACCCATGTCACCCCTTATGAATTTCATACTATCAAATTTCAAATCAAACACAACCAATACTTCAATCCTCCTACAATTGCCTACCTACGACATCCACATATCCCAATTTCCACATTTCGTCATTTCCCCTTTTCCACCTACTACCACAACAAAATTCGGAACCCTTCTCTCCGAATTGGAAACCCATGTCACCCAATTCAAAACCCCTGTCACCCAATTCGAAACTCTAACCATCGATTTCTCCTTTCCATAGTTCCCAGACCATTGCCCTAATTGGAAACCCCTCTCACCCAATTCGAAAACCCCTGTCACCCAATTGGAAACTCTAACCACCGATTTCCCCTTTCCATGCCCGAAAACCACCCATGCCACCACGACCCACCATTCTCCATACACGAAAACCACCACCACGACCCACCATTCAGGCCAACATTGCCCTAACCCCTTCACCAACTGCTTCCCCGACCCACACCCGCGCACAGTACCAGCAAAGGGAGAAGAGGAAGACCGAGAGGCGTACATGTGTGCTCTTTCGTTAGCGTTCGTGGGTGCTGTGTAATCTCCAACGATGGTGGACGTGGGTGCTCTCTCTCCTTTGCTTTTCGTCTCTCTCTCGGTGTCTCTGCAACTACTCTCTCTCTCTATCTCCCTCTCTCTTTGCTATTCCGATTGTTTGAAACGAGAGAGAGGAGTGTGATGGGATTGCATTTAATAACCTCCCCCCTTTTTTCTCTTTCATGCCCTCTCTCTCTCTCTCTCCTAGATTCATGATGGCATTAAGCCCTCTCTTTTATTTTCTTTTTTTTTAGGCAAAACTAGATGGGGATAGCCGTTTTTTTTGGGGGGGGAGGGGGTGGGGGGGGGGGGGGGGGGTTAACTTGCACATTTGTACAAATTTGGGCAAAAGTTGCTAGTTTTGCGAATTTTCAACCCCATGTGCTAGTTTTGCAAACTTTTTTTTTCTATCTACTACCATTTCCTCTTTTTTTTAATGGGGATTCGGTTTTTGGTTTTAACAAAAAAAAATGGCCGATTTTGGAATTTTACAATTATAAGGGTGAGTTTTGGTAATTTAAAAAGGGATGATTTGATTAAATGAAAATGGTTGGGAATTTAGAAATATTTTATGAAAATGTTTGAAAGAAAACCGTATTTGTAATATTATATAATATTATTGAGATTCAAATATATAATGTTATTTTGAGATTAAAGATATAATATTGGAGTGATTTAAAATAAATATAATATTATGAGAGGAGTGTAATGCGATTGCATTTAATAACCTCCCCTTTTTTCTCTTTCACGCCCTCTCTCTCCCAGATTCATGATGGCCCTAAGCCCTCTCTTTTATTTTCTTTTTTTTTAGGCAAAACTAGATGGGGATAGCCGGGTTTTTTTTTTTGGGGAGGGGGAGGGGGCGGGGAGTAACTTGCGCATTTGTACAAATTTGTGCAAAATTTGCTAGTTTTGCAAATTTTCAACCCCATGTGCTAGTTTTGCAAACTTTTTTTTTTCTATCTACTACCATTTCCTCTTTTTTTTTTAATGAGGATTCGGATTTGGGTTTTAACAAAAGGGAATGGCCGGTTTTGGAATTTTACAATTATAATGGTGAGTTTTGGTAATTTAAAAAAGGCTGATTTGATTAAATGAAAATGGTTGGGATTTAAAAAATATTTTATGAAAATGGTGGAAAGAAAATGGTATTTGTAATACTATATAATATTATTGAGATTCAAATATATAATGTTATTTTGAGATTAAAGATATAATATTGGAGTGATTTAAAATAAATATAATATTATGAGACGTGGAGATTTAAAAAGCTATTGTCGAAATTTAAGTCGAAAAAAAGAATTTGCCGAGCATTTTCCAATGACGGAATTTCTAATCAGTTAACTCGATTTTCGAAACGGTTTTCGGGACTTACTTGGGAATTACGTGATCGATGACTAATTAGCATGATATATGATTGATTGACTATTAGCATGTTTGTGTGAACTAAGGGTATGTATGAATGATTAATCGCATGATGAGATGTTAGAGTTATGTTATTGCTTGACTTATACCTTATGAAATATGATGAATATGGTGAACTTTGAGATATATGATTTTGCGAATATATGATTATTGCGAATATATGAATATGGTTGAATGGAATGGCAAGGATGATGTGGTCTTATGGAATGTGGTGATATGATGAATGGTTTAGTGAATGGAACTAGTCCTATACCCGTGCTATGCATGGATTCAATAGTTATACTAATTTAAAATATTTAGTTTTTATCTTTATATAAAAATAAATATAATATTAACTTGTACTGTTAAAATATAAAATAAGTATGTTTTACAAAATTTATCCATAAGATTGTGATACTAATATACAAAAAGATTATCTTCCTTGAATTTTTTTTTGTTTTGGACAAAATCAAACTCAAAGGGTTTGAAAAGATCCTGTTAAAACAAAATCCCTTCAATAATCGTTCAAATAATTTTTTTTTTGTTATAAAGTGTGTAAATATTTAATTTGATTACTGAAATAATATGTTTTACTAAAAAATACTATCTCATTAAAAATAAACATTTTTCATTTATTAAAATCATTAAAATTATTATAAAAATAACACTTATCAATATTCTTTATAACTTCATTTGCAAATTCTTGTAAAGAGACCTTCATTTAATTTATAACTTAAAGATATTTGTTTTTAATTAATAAATCACATTTTCGTATAAAAAACTTATAAGTAAAAGTTCATTTGTTGTGATATTTATTTCAAATTATGTAAAACCAAACAAAAATTGAATGAAGAGGTCATTTCCCCTTTATAAAAATATCAGTACTTTGCTCCAGTCGGGGTGGCTCACTGGTGGGGAGCAAGGGGGAAAGTCAGGAGGTGTCGGGTTCGATCCCTACCTCCGCCCCTTTCATTGGGTGAAAATCCAAGGTTTGCCTGCTCCCTTCCGGTAAGGCGAGCCGGACGGCGCAAGCCAGTTTACCTGGTGCGTGGCTCTTGCCGGCTGGGTCACGTGCCCGGGATTTGCCACCAAAGGCGGGTTCCTCGTCATAAAAAAAAACAGTACTTTGATTTAATGAAACACTTGGACACCTATAAAATTTTATAAAGAGTTACTTTATCTTACTATTGGAAATCTTTGAATTCAATCATCTTTGACAATTAATATCATTGACTTAATTATAGTTGTTAATCAGGTTTAAGGCAAAAGTACAAAAAAATAATGATAATTCTTTCGTACAAGCTAGAATACTATTTCACACTTTTTGAAGGGATTAAAATAGAAATAATACTATCTTTTAAGAAATTTTTATTTTCAACATAACAAATAAAAATGTAAAGCTCAGCTAATAAACAAAGAAGAAATAGGATATGAGCAATTGGAGAATTCATGAAAAAACCATGGAAATAAAAACTAATAATAGGATAGAGAAATAATAAAATTATAATTTTTGGACATTAAATATATCTAGAAGAATAAATGTTTTGACAGAAATAAACAGATATCATAGCATAAAATGAAAAATATTTTTTTATTCAATATAATATATTTTAATTTTAATTTTAATTTTAATTTAAACACTTAACTTATACCTTTCAATTTTATATATTAGAAAATCAATAAATTAACACAATAATTACAAACCATGGATAATGTTATTGTGGGAGGAGGGAGAATGTAAACTATGAATAGAAATGACTATATATATATACACATATATATGTGAGAAATATATTGATTATCTAATAGGATAACGTAAAAGGCTATCGATAATCTTTAATTATAATTATGATGAAAAATATTATATAGTGAAAAATATGAATGTTTGAATGACATTATATTCCCGTTCAAATCATAAAAATCATAAGTTATATAAGAAATGTCAAATTCAATCATACTTTTTTCATGTCCATCTTAATTTTAGGTCGATCAAGTGTTGGAAGTTTGTTCTAAACTCCCTTTGACAACATTTGACAGACTCATAGATTAAAAAATCCAGTTTCGAGATATCATGAGATTTATTAAAATACATATTGGATTCAAATTCATCTTCACATTTATATAGATTTTCCAATTTATTTTTAGAGTGATATCTTTTACGAAGTCGTATGGTAATCATGTTAAAAAAATATAAATGATAATAATCATAAAAGTAATAATAAATATAAATTAGATATATGATTAATGAAGAATAAACGGGACATAAAAAATGAAAAAATGATCGATACAAATAGTAACTACGAAATCCATATTCATATATAGATAATTAATAGTTTTTATTGATTTGTGTTTAAATCAAGCTTAGGTGAAAAAAGGAAATATTAGATTTAATTGACAAACAATCAATAGAAAAAAAAAACTAAAATATCAAGTAGATCACATTCTTACCAAATTAGGAAAAGTGTGGGAAAATATATAAAAAGAAATTAAAAAAAATTATATATGGCATTAGGTGTATATGTGGCATAATATATATGGTAAAACAGTTTTGGAGGGAAAAAATTGTCTAAGAATTTGACACGTGGCAAAGAAAGTTATTACTTTAGTATTGTTTAGGATGATGATTATGATGTGGATGATTATATTGAATGATGTGTGATTTGAATGACTGAATGGTTAGATGTAGACTTATATATATGTTCTGATATGTATCTAGGTGATATTGTTTGATTGTTCGTACTGCTTGTTGGGATTTCACTTATGTTGTTCTGCATAACCAGGTTTGTTCCTATAGTTACTCAGATTGATTCCCATGTGCATGTAATCATAGGATATACTAGGTGTTGCATATGCATAAGAGCATGCCATCTAGTATCATGTTTAGGATTTGCACTTATGAATGAGCATCCGTCTTCTTTATGAGTTTGAAAAGAGAACGACTGTTATCTGTGAAGTATCTAGAGTCTTTGCTATGGTCATAAGATGGCCCAGTCTCATCGGGTTCGTTCATGATTGGATAAAAAGAATGCAAACATGTGGTCGGGTACCACAACGGGCCTTGCCCCATTCACGAGTTGGCCAGTCTCCGCCCTATCGGGAAGGGGGGCGGTGGTAGGAAGAGGGATATACCATTTGGTATTATGTGTTAAGGTCTTATTATTATTATTATGCACTTGATCTTATCGGCATGCTAGTGTGTTAATATTTCGTCATGCATCTAGAAGCATCTTTATTAGGAATATCGTATATGGTATTATTACAGTAGGACCTAGTCTTGTGGGTGGGCCTTAGATCCCACACAATGTATCATTTTTTTAGTGTATGTCATATATGTGTAATGATGCTGATTTGGCTCCATGACTGCGGGTTTTGACATGGCTGAAAGAGATAGTGAGACTTTGACTTCACTAAATTATTAATGGTTTAGATTTGAATATTTGGATTACGTTTTGACCCGGCTCCGCCGTGGCAACCTTATGCATGGTTTTAAAATTTCACCGGTTTGCATGATAAATGGATTTTAGGACTTAGGCCATAGGGCAGGTATAGGGGACTTACCCTGTGGATTCTAATGATCCATCTCGGTTTTTGGGTGTGAAATCCCACCTTTAAAGCAATATATGTTGATTTCAAACCTTCAACCTGTACTCGAGACGCAAGATCCCAACGAGGGGTTTCATCTCTCGAAACGTAACCTGGGAATCATAATGCCAAGCCGTTATACTCCAGGAGCTAAGTATGGGGTCGACACAAATGATCCCCTCGATGTCGACTTACATTGCCCGATGTTGATTGTACTTACTCGATGTCGACACCTTGACCTCAACGTCGACCTGCCTTCTTCGACGCCATCACTCCCATCGACTATAGAGAATCAAGAGGAAGAGCACCTGTAGTCGATGTCAACTGACACCAGTAGATTTTGACCCCTTCCTCCAACAACTACAGAAGAAATTTCTCTCATCCACGACAAGGTAAGCCCAAGTAAGGATCCCTTTCTTCTTGATTTGATTGAAACTATTCCTATGTGAAGGGTTCCTTGGTATGTCCTTCGTATCAAAGTCGAGGATGAAGAATCAAAATTTTTTAAGGAGGGTGACCAAGTATTCTTATCCTAGGAAAGCACCAAGGGATTCAAGAGGAAGTACACATGAAATATGAAGGGCAGAGTTGTGAGAGTACATTGTGTCTACCCAGGGAAGATAGAGCTCAAGGACAATAAATGAGTCATCTTCAAAGTTGAGCTCGAGAGCCCCGAAGAGAAAGTTCATGCCTTATGGACCTTACATGTCCCTCCTTGGATAAAGAAGAAGAAGTCGGCCTAGCGACTCTAAAGTCTAGAGCTTGTACATAGACTTTGATTTAGTTAGGATTTCCTATCTTTGGTTTTGGTTTTGAACTAAGTTTTTGGACTGTTTTTGGTTATTGGTTACTAACGAGTTGTAGGTGCCATGCATAACAAAGGAAGAACCAAGGATGGAGTTGTGGAGGCCCTTGACATCGACCTAACCAGGTCGACGTCTCCCATGTCGATCAATTTAGACATTGATGTCAACCGCTCTTGTGAACAACCCCTACATCGACTGGCATTGGGAAGAAGTTGTAGTCGATGTCGAGTTTACCTTGACATCGACTACTGGCAACAGATCTCATGCACTCATTTCAGATTTTTGCGCTTATGTCTATTAAGTTTTTTCCTTTACCCTTGTTTTTATACAGTGAGGACACTGTAGCGTTTAAGTATGAGGTTGGGGAAAGGCTTTCTTATTATTATTTAATTTTGTTTGATTATTTCTTGCATTGCTTTCTACATGGATACTCTCCTATGCATATTTTTTTATATCTTCAAATATATATTTGGTTTGTCTTTGTGCTTAATGTTTATGTCCAAAGAAGTTTTTGAGAGTTAGGCCATACCCCGCTTGCTGAGATGTTCAGAGAGAAAATTGTCATGGAAACTTTGACAAGGCACGACGATGCAAATGTGGATTCCATTAGAGATATTGCATGAAATTGCTTAGTAAAGAGAAGTCTCATTGAAGAGCAAATTTTTCTTTTGAGAAAACCACAAAGGGAGGTAAATTAATGTTGCTTTTGACATTTGCACAATAAGAGGATAGAGGACTTTATATTTTCTATATGAGGTTATTCTATATACCCTAGCCTTGCCTATGCTTATTTGCATCTCAAAAAAATGACATATTATGAGCCTTATATCATTGCATATTTGCTCCACCTATTATACATATTGCTCATTCTTATACCCTATGAAGTATCCGGGGATTATGTTGAGAATGGAAGTTATTTTTGGAGATGTTATATGGTTGTTTCGTGTTGTTATTATTATTGGAGTTTGATGGTGGGATAAAAAAAATTTATGGAAAATTTAATGAGTGAAAGAAAGTATGGTCACCTAGCTAGGAGTTAAGGTAGATCGACCCTGTTTGCTAGAGATGTTAGTTCAGGTGAGACAGGACACAAGGTGAGAAGTCCGAAGCACTAAGTATCCGGGGTCATTCATGACATCCATGTTTGCAACTCGCGCGAAGGCAATGCTAAGGTTAGAGAGGTAAAAGCATTATAGTGAAAAGCACTGGCAGATTTAGGGGTAGGCTCATGTGAGCGCGATCCCACCCAGATCCCGGAAAAAAAAACGAAAGGTTAGCTATAAAAAAAATTAAAAATTAAACAGTCTAAATTAAATAGAAGTGAAAATGAATCATAAAGTTTACATTGCCTAGTTGGTAAAGTATAAAAGGGGAACTTTTTCCTCTTTATTAGAGCCCAAGGTTCAATTCTCACTTTCTTCACTTATTTTTAACTATCTTTTCATATAAGTTCAAATATCTTTTTAAATTGAGAATAATTCATTTCAATTAGTATTGTTTGAATTCTATTTTAGTCATTCATTAGGGGTTTCCTTGAATTTTTTTTAACTAATTATAAATTTTATTCACTTCTAATAATATGGATAAATCTTTGAAATTTTTTTACATAACCCTTCACAAATAAAGTCATTTAAAGTTTCGCAAAGCTCGTTTCATTATTACTTAATTTTTAGCCTAAATCTCGCCCACCCCTATATTACGGGCTGGCTTCGCCACTGATGAAAAGAGCAATGAGTGATGAGAGAAAGGTGAGGAAATCTAAAGAAGAAGGAATGCGGTATAAATTATTGAAAAGTACTCTATTTCCCCGGATCATTAACACCACATGGTCAAACATATCACACCTTTAAGCCTTTTACCTTTCTACTTCTCCATGAGCTTGCATAAAGTTCTCTTGATTATTCTTGCTGTGTCACAGGAAATTGTTTTACATAGACCTTCTTTTGTGTTAGATGTTGCTTTTATTCACATGCATGAATTTGAAGGCATGAGTACTTTTGCGATGATGGTAATTGATTAATAGTGGTAATATGAGAATGGATCTGCAATGTTGAGAGTTTAGTTGGTTTCTCCTATGTGACAATCCAAGTGATTGCTTGGGGACAATCAAGCTTAAGTATGAAGTGTTTGATGTGCCTAGTTTAGACCAAGTTTTGTGCTTACTTTTATTATAATTCTTATTTATATTTTATACTTTGGGTGGGGAAAGTCAAAATTTTATGTAATTTATGCTTAGTTGCAAGTTATAGAGGTCTACATAAGTTTTGAATTAATTTAGCAGGATTTGGAACATTTTGGAGCGATTGCAAGAAGAAGAAAAGCATGAGCTGAAGAGGAGTTCGACATCGACTACTGGTCCTCGACGTCGACCACAAGAGATGCTGAAATTGGCTAAGTGTTGGAAAGCCAAGCTACTGGAATTGAAGGAAAATTGGCTAAGTACTGTTCACTCAACGTCGAATGGAGAGCTATGCACTCGATGTCGACTGGAGAAAAAATATACGTGTTGCCAATCGCATTGGAGACGAAAAGAATCAAGCTCACATGGAAGATCAAAATTGTATCGGGTGATCAAATTTTCGATACGAATTTGCCACCAACTGATGACTGATCTTTTGTTCAGACTTCGTATTCACCTGGAAATGCTAATGCTGAGAAGAGAAAACCATCCAACTGTGTAATTCCAAAACTTGCTTATTGGTACAGAAGTACAGTATAAAGGGACGATTCTACAACTGAATTTGTCAAAACTAAGGCAAATACAATGTCTCCTCTTCATACAAATCGCCCATCAAAACATAGCACAAAATGCCCATTCGCCCCGCTTAAACCTAAGATAGATCACGCTTTTAAAGAATGCCTAAATCGTGCCTTGCTTTCTTCCTACCAGGATATATCCAAATCAAACCAAAACTGAATTCGGTGGGGAAAAAAACCCGACCTCCCTAAACCAAGGGCTTCAGTCTCTTTGTTATCTCTACAAGTTGTTTCTCCTGGTGTAACCGTGTGTACTCATCATATGGTCATGTCTATAGAAAGTTTCAAGCGAATAAATATCATTTCAGCTTGTTATGCAATATTGGAGATGCGGGTGGGTTTGGTTGACATGCCGGTCCCATAAGGGCTTGTACCTCCCGATTGCGAGTTTCAGCCAAGGCTTCATGTTGCCATTGAAGTGAACCACAGCTGCACTCTCTATCAAGCGTCCATCGATGTTTGGATCGTATCCCAATCCAAGAACATGCCACCTTCTGTCGAGAGGCTCTGTGAGTCCATAGAAGCTGAGAAGACCAGGAGGAAGCGTTCCCAGTTTCCAGAGTGACCTATCCGCGTTTTGATCCATCCAGTAATGATACCTTTCAGTCACATTTGCTTTTCTCCAAGCAATCAAATCAAAAACGTTCATCCCAAATGCCCACCCACATGCCTGCGGGTCAAACTTTGAGTTGATTATCGGGTTTGAGAAATTGAGATACTTGTAGTACCGGTGGAATGCTTCCAAGCAAGTCTCGACGGCTCCGTTTACATTTCCGTGCAAATCCAGGGAGAAAAGCGGTGTGAGATCCTTCTGCACGACAACATCATCATCCAGGAAAACAACCTTCTCCAGCTGAGGATAGATATAAGGGATGTAGAACCTAAGATGATTTAATAGCAACATGTACTTTGGGTTGCGAAACTTGGGTTCAACGCTGAATCCTTCGGAGCCACCAAAATAGTAAGCCTGTAAATCCGGCCCCACCAGTTGCTTCAGAACCGGAGAATACGAAGCATTCAACCAAGAGAACTCCTCAATGTTCTGAACCTCAACAGTAGCACCCTTGAAATTGCTGCTGAGGAACCAAGCCTGCATAGCACCATAGCTAACGCCATTTGTAACAATGTGGAAGACTAGCTGCTTTGGGTGGTCAGCATTAGACACAGCGGAGTTCACTACCACGGATACAGCCAACATGTTATCTGAGAACACACAGAAATGGTAGAGATTGTTGTCCACAAGACGTGGAGAGTTTTTCCTCTCATACGCAAGTTTCTCTAGGGACCGCTTCTGAATCCAGTCCGCCATGAGCTTAATTTTCAAGCAGTGGAGGCTCTTGGGTACAGATTCAGCAGCCAACTGCCCAAACATGGTGCTTTGTACATTTGCTGCTTGAACACGGTCTTCTAGTGCTTGAATATGGGACTTCATGGTCATTATCGTCGTTGCTATGTCATAATGCGCATCTTGTGCCTTGTAGATCAAAGATGAAAGGGCCGTGATTATTGGCTCTGCCTCGTTCAGTGATACGGGCTCCCCCTTCATGGCAGCTTTTGAGAGTATTAGCTGGCAGCTTCTGATCTTTGAGCTCAAGTCCCAAGATAGCTGGAGGTCGCTGTGCTCTTTTGCAATGATAACGTATGCTTTGGCAAGCGTCATCTGTTCCGCTAACTGCCTCGCAAGTGAAGTTGCACTTTGTAACTCTTCGTTAAAATCTACATGTTTGGGAGGCGGTTCAGTTTTCTCAGCCTTTTCCTGTCAAATGGGTTCAATTTGATACAACTGTTAGAGAAAAAACATTACTGAATAAATTTTAAAAGCCAAGTTTCCCAAATAGCAATCTTTTTCTATTCCTCCCTCAATCTTCTTTTGTTCATGAATATATTTATTTCGACACAGCAACTAAACAATATATTATAGCAACCAATGCCCATCTATATTACAACTAAAACATAATCTGCACAATATTTTTTGGAAGGAAAAAAAATGTTGATGAATATATCATGGAAAAATATACATAACAACAAAAATGAAAGAACAGTGAAAAAGGAATCAATGTGGAAAGTCACCTCTGATCAAAGTTAAGCACACATGGAACCTCCCAAATTGAGAGGGCAAAATCATGACTATTCAGATGACATCTGGTATATAACCATAGGAATTGGTAAATTCCATATGGCTTCAACGGATAGTGATTACATGAATGAAGGAAAATGCAGCAAAATACTCCGTAGTTACCAACTTCTTCTACATACAAGGCAAAATGTAGCAACTAATAAACACAGGGCATTTTGAGCATTAACAGGAAGCTACCAGAAAAGGTGGAAATTGACCAGCGCACCAATAAGATCACAGAAGTTACAGAAAGCAAAGAGAAAAATTTCATAATCCACATATTCATGGTGAACTTGGTTAGTTAACATTAAATTATTACCTTCTTATTCGTTAACGAAGCAACCTGACTTGTCGTATGTACATCTATCAATGAGACATAATAGCTCAAACATAGGAGTATAGGACCTTACTGCATATACGGATCTCTATAATGATTAACAAAGCCTATGAACTAAAATTACCACAAACTGCATAATATAGTACCTACAGGCTACCAATGCCTCTAAACAACAAAATAAGGAAATTTTTCATGGGCCATTTTTCCCCATACAAGGGAGCAAGAGGTGAAACTAAAAGATATCAGGAATCAAACAATTCTTTAAAGATTTATATCCACAGCCCATCTATTTTCAGCTAATAAATAAGAAGCCCATCTATTTTCAGCTAAGAAGATTAACTTCCATAACCTGTTTATGGGAACTCACTTGCACTGTTGAGTGCATATGAATTGCACATCCACAAGTCATAGCTACATGGAGCTCCTCAGATTCAGCAAGCAATTCCTGCACTTTTATGCTATATAAGAACAACAACAAACCCCCGCTCAAAACAGGATCTTGGGGTTGAGTTGTGTCAAGAGGGTTTATGAGTGAACTAGCAATGCCATAAACCAAATACAAAGATAAGGATGACCAAGGAAGGGCAAGAAAGAAGAAGAATAAACTAGAAACAAAAACAATAAAGTTTACGACACCACACAACCCAAAGCCACACAAAGCAGCCCTCTGGTTCTTTTTTCCATGAAAAATTGCAGGTAAGATGGTGTTTTCCGACCGAGGTTCCAGATAGCAAATTAGCAACCTAATTTCCTCCCCACACTAGCAATGATAGAATGACAGAGGAAGGGCCCTGCTGATCTAGACACATATTAACTCTTGGAATAATAAGGTTCTTGTTTTGGTGTGAATTATAAACATATGCAACTTAAACCTCTTCAATAGGAAGATACTAAAGAAAATGGATAATCTCATTCATGCAAGCTGCCCAAAGAATACTGATAATAAACATGAATGGAAAGGTTATGAAACACTACAGCAGACACTTATAATAGTCAAACTCCACTGGTTTCATTTCAAGGTGGCATTACAAACACAGGAAACAGAAATTGTGAAAGGAGCAGTCATAACCACTACCATTTAATTATTTTCCACAAATCAATCACTATAATAATCTTATTCCCCAATGAGAATCATATGTGACCAAACAAGAGATGAAGGCCTCAAAACGTATCATAAGAACACATTCAAGTCTTTAATTAGTACAAAACCAACCCACCATTTCATTTCTGACCATAACTAAAGAGTTCCTATGAGATCAAGATTTATCCACATTGTTATTATCAGCATCTCCGAATTTCTGCTACTGAAGACTTTGTGATCTAAACTAAACAAGATTTGGACAAGACTCGTCTCTTAATTTCAGAAGGCTATATCTGAAATTGAACCATCCAATAAAATTGTTGAACCAATCAATATGATTCAGGAAAAAAAAAATACAGTAAGAGTGAAAACAAGAATCGAAGAATCAAGCGGGTAATTGTTGACTAACCAGCACAAGTTGGGCGGTGTTATCTTGATCATCATGGTTATGGTGAAACACGAGCAGAAGCAAGCCGGCAAAAGAAAGCAATCCAAAGAACGCCCAGATCCAAATAGAAACCCGTCTTCGAACCGGGCGCCGGTGATCGGCACCCCGCCGCCGCAGCATCTTGAGTCCACGCTGCCTCCCACAGATTTCACCCCCTAAATCTACGACTCACTCCTGATCAGATTCAAATCCAATCGAAACACTGAAATTGCAATCAAAGCCTATACATCTGGTTCGTCATTGGATACGCCCGAATATCAAAGAGAAAAAACCCCCAATTCGATCTTCTGGAAACGGAAAGAGAGGAGATTGGGGCAAATTTGGAAAGTGAAGTAAAAGCAAGACGCAGACCCAAATTTGTTAATCGGGAATGAATTGAGAAGAGGGAGATGAAGTGTGGGAAGAGCAAAGACAGATCCTTGTCGGAGTTGTAAAAGAGTACAATTGATTGCTAAATGTGTATAATTAATTCAAGAGAGAGAGTGTGAAAGTGGAGTTTAGTCGACGAGGCTCGCGGATTTGAAAGCGGGGCAGGGTCAATGGAAAGCTCGGTGGGGGTTGGAGGGGGAATGGCAGCAGACAAAGGCAATCCTGCCACGTCATCAATCCTGCCATGGAAACCACTTGGTTTGCTTCCTTTTCCATCGCAAGATTCTAATCGCAAAATCGTCGGTTGCTCATTGCCTGCACTCTTTATTTGGTGTCATCAAAATTGGGGGAAGTCGGGGATTTTGGTGCTCAATTTCTCCACTGTGAATCTAATCTCTTTTTTTTTTTTTAACTGAAAAGAATTTGGCATGAATGAATGAAATTATAAAGCATCGAATCGTCAGGAGGTTCAATACCGGCGAAGTCAAAGCCAAGATGCGAGACACGATCAGCAGCCCGATTAACTTCCCTATGAACATGACTAATGCGATCATAAAATTTCACCTATACTTATTACCCATCGTGACGATAAAATGTCTTAATATACTTGCAAGTCTTAGTCAAGAAGGGTGGTGATCAGATTATATGCTTATTGATCCAAGCAATGGGGGTGATGCGTTAGGCTTGCGAGGAGATGATTTAATGTTCAATCGTCATCCTCTGGAGGAAGTTAGGTAATGTTCTTATTCCAAGAACGTTCTTCTCCGATCAAAGACCTTAAGAACTCAACTCCAAGGGTTTTAGGTCAGGGAGATAATCAGAGTTCTTCTTCTTCTTTCTTGAATCGAATCCCTTTCTTGGGGGTTGGATGGGGGTATTTATAGGGAGACCAAGCGAGCATCTTGCTGGTGACGCGACCTCGTGGTTTAACATGAGACACGTGTAACGCATGCCCTCGCGCTAGGGAACTAGGCATTACACGTGGCACTTTTAGAGGAGGGGTGCTTAACCAACGAGCTGCTTGTTTGGGCCCTAAAGAGTCACGAGATACTCGTGGGACCTGTTATGGATTCCAGGTACGCTTATGTCAAGATATTAATCGCGAGGCTATTTAGACTGAAGATACTTAGGGTGTTGAGTTGAGCCAAGGTCTGACCAAGTACTCTACTCGCGATTGTTGTTGCAGGAGGATGGTCAAGTATGAAATAAATATAGAATAAAGATCAGACTGACTTCCCTGTCTCAGCAAATAAATACAAGACTTCCTCCCGTTGTAGTAGAAGGTTGTTAGGATCGAATCCACGAGGAAGCACGTCAGCAGTTCTTAGGTAGCAACAGATCTCACAGACAAGCAACAGAAAGACAGAAACAGAAAAGACAAAGCAAAACAGAAACAAAAGCAAAGACAGAAAATAGCGAAAGAAAGTGAAGAACAAAGCAAAGACAGAGGCACTCGATCTCGACAACTACCTATTCGAGATTGACTACAAACAGTGAAGACAGAAACTGCAAAATCGACAGCAAAAGCAGAAACTCTACTCGACCTAGACAAGACCGTACTCGAGATCGACTAAGGCCTACTCGATCTCGACGAGCTCCTCCTCTGTATCGACTGGAAAGACAGAAAACTTAAATTGCAAATTCTCGAACCCAAAACTCAGATTTTTGACGAAATAAATTCAATATATAAAAGACTTCCAAGGCTAGGGTATCAACACCACAACGATAACCATGCAAAGTGACACATAAAGGCATAAAAGATCATGCTTTCCATCAAAATAACTTTCGTTATCAACAATAGGCATATAGAGGCTTTCGCATAAACCCTAATTGTTACTAACCCTTTTTCACATAATTAATCCAAGTTGCATTAAGATCACTTTCGCTTCAAAACTGCATCCAATGATAAAGTATAAGTAGATCTAGTATCGACATGAATATCAACATGAAGCTCCATGAGAATCTTTACCAATGGAGAGGAAAGCACTACACGATGAGCTGAAGTCATGATTAGATCCACGAACCATTCGAGATAGATGAGAAGGCACAGGAAAGAACCAAGGATTAAGATCTATAACCTCCATAACATGCTGCAATACAAACAGAATTTTGGAAAGATAAAGCAATTCTTCCTTGACCACATGAACCACTAATCATATTGACAAAGTACCTTAACATTGATATGAAAAGGCAAACTGATGGAGCACATCTTAGAGCATCCCTTACTTTCAAGGAGAAGAACCAGAGGTTCATTGAAAATGTCCATGTCTTGCAAAGTGGTACCTTCCCCTGGCAGAAAAATACCCTGAGATTGAAATAAAACTGTAAGTGAAAAATAACCAATTATCATGCAAAAACAGAAATTCGGAGGAAAGCAAATGTAAACACAAACATAAAACATTAACCCTCTTTCCATTTGAATCAGAATTAACCCCTAAATATTGTCAATGTAAGGAATTTTATGGAATATGATGTTCTCATTTCGTATGAACTTGCACAAAGGTATTAAATCTTTAGAAGCCCCGAACTTTATGAAATGAGGGAATATGAGATAAATGGGTAGAAGTAACAATTGCAGCATAGATGCAAGGTTTATATTCTACCCAAAAAAATTCTACCAAAAAAAATATGCAAGGTTTTTATATATTCTTTGCTTATTAAAAAGACTAGAAACAACAAGTGTACTCTCTCGTTAGAAAGACTGAGAGAGTTGATAATTCCTATAATTCTACCCGATCTCCATTTTTTTTTAAACTACAGCTAACCTCAATTTGCTATGATGCTATCACAATATCACCGGTCAAAGATAGAATCACCGAACAAGAAGTTTTGCAGTCTGATTGATCTAAATTAGAGGGTGAATATAGAAGCACCTACACTGAATCATTGAAAAGGGTGGATACCTAGCTGTAGTTGAGAACTATATGTATCTGCCAAAAAAACGGGTAAGGTATACACCAGAAATCTGTCATAAAATCAAATACATGCAGAAATGTCATTACTTAGCATGATGGAGAAAATGGGTAGGTATACACTAGAAATTTGTCATAAAATCAAGTAGTGAGCAATAGAAAGAGAACACTCAAGCTGCTCTTCTAAGCAAAAATTTCACTTGGCTACAACATGACTAACTCCATTTTAATCCTAAGAATCAAACCGCAAACAGATTGCCTAGAATTTGAACATGGAATCTAATTCTAGATCAGCCAGTTCTAGAATTGAATAAGAGAAGCAAGAACAGAAAGACCTACCCTCATACAAAGAACCCTAAAACTCAAATACCATATAAAAGAAAATATGACAGGCACATGAACATGGAAGTGCTGAATATTTAGCAACAGTCTTGTTTTAGGCCGAGATAGATGATACATCATTTTGCATCAGATTCATCGAGTAAAATATGTGGTGCACAAGGGTTCAAATCAAAGAAATACCCAGACCTGTGATTCGACATAGATTCGATCCTAGAAGCACCGAGACCTGCGACACCTACAAACCCCAATTAGTAGGACAACACAGATTCGTACGGGAGAGGGTGAACACTGCAGGAGGAGAGGGTGAAGAGCGACAGAGGCTGAAGAGTAGTACGAACCTGTCGAGGAGGGCGAATGCAGTGTCTGACCGGCTGAACCTCTGCAATTGAAAAGGGCACCGATGGCGAACGACAAACAGTGGAAGCGAGGGCACTGGCGTCCGCAAATAGAAGGAGCGAGGCCAATTGCCGGCGAATAGCGAGAGCGAGAAGGCAAACGACCGGTAAAGGAAACTGAGAGCGAGGGCGATGCCAATTGAGAGCGAGAGCGAGAGTGAGAGAGATCGAAGGGGTTAAAGCTTCTACATCACCGGCGTCGTTTGTTCGGTTTCTGTCGGAGCAATTGATCAATCGCCTCTGCAGGCAGATCTTCGTGGGTTTTCTTCTCGACCTAAATTGATGATTCTCGCCTTTTAGTTTTTTAAGATATTACAAAATATCTTTCGGGTATTTTAAAAAAACATCCCGAGAGAAATTGGTGTGTATCAGGAGTTTTCAAAAACAACCCCGTCAAAGTATACAAGATTTGTTTTCTAAAAAAATATAAGACATTTAACGGGAGTTTTCTTTGCGAGTTTCATCTCTCAAGAGTTTTTTATAACTCCCGAAAAATATTTGTCGTGAGATATCAAATTTGTACTAGTGAAGGAAACTCATGGAAAAGCTAAGAATTGTGCAGTTGGAAAAAAGTCCATTTTTAACCATTCTTCGTTCTGAATCAAGCTTTGATGTCTTCATAAGAGTTGTAGCCCTCGAAAATAGATTTCCAACGCATGGTCATATGCGTCAATCCGACGAACGAGGACTCGGGAAAGTGCATTTTAAGAGCAGAGCAGAAAGTTGAGAGATGTACTCGATATCGAGTACCTTTACTCGAGATCGACCAAAAATGTCCATGGAGTACCTGGTCGAGGAGGAGCTGATCGAGAAGCCGAAGACGAAGACATGCCGGGTTACACTCTACTCGAGGTCGAGTAAACCTACTCGAGATCGAGGAACCCGGAAGCCAGCACCCGAGCCATGTCAAAGAGAGGTTGCTCGACAACACCAGAAGACGTAGTCGACGAGCCACCTTTACTCGAGATCGAGTAAGGTCCTCGAGATCGACCAAGCCTAGGAGCCATGTCTGAGCCACATCGAGGACCAGCAACCCGAGACGCCGAGCCAGCCAAGTCGACGTCAGTTCTACTCGATCTCGAGGAGCCTTGGTCGAGATCGAGGAGCCGCGTTACGCGGTTTGAGTAGTCCTACACGCTGTGGGAGTCCTTGGAGCCGAAGGAATCCGAGATGGCCGAGATCCATCAAGTTCTATCTATGGAAGACAAGATCTATCAACGTGAGAAGACTTACCTATTTAGATTTAATTTCCTCTTTATAGATTTAATTCCTAAATAACTTTTATTTATCTTTTAAGCTTTTTAGATATAGATAGATATATTCTATCCTTGATTAGCAAGGAATAGAAGGCTATAAATAAAGCCCTAGGGGCTGGTTTTTCATTCTTTCAATCACACACACAATTCATTCAAGTAAATAGGAGTAGAGATAGAGAGTTTGTGGCAAGCAAGGTGGAAAGGCGAAAGCGGATTTGTCCTGTTGGTTTTAAGCTTTCTTTATTTAATTCAATGCAAGTTAGTTTCTTTTGTTATTTAATGTCTTTCTTGATGATGAAGAGCGAGTAGTCCACCCACTTCTGGGGCTGGGGTGAGCCCGACGGTGGCCATGTGAGGTGATGCGGTAAAGGTCAGATCTTGTTATGCAATTCGTCTTCTATCCCTATGAGCATGATTCTTTTGCGAGAGTTGAAGGTGATCCTTGTTTGTATTATTGAAGCGAAAGTGATCTTAATGCAACTTGGATTAATTATGTGAAAAGGGTTAGTAACAATTAGGGTTTATGCGAAAGCCTCTATATGCCTATTTGTTAGTAACGAAAGTTATTTTGATGGAAAGCATGATCTTTTATGCCTTTATGTGTTACTTTGCATGGTTATCGTTGTGGCGTTGATACCCTGGCTTTGGAAGTTCTTTCATATACTGAGTTTATTTCTATCGAAATCAGAAAATCTCTGTTCGAAGTTGCGATTTATACTTTCTTTGTTTTTGTCGATCTAGAGGAAAGCTTCGTCGATCTTGAGTTAGGGTTAGTCGAGATCGAGTTAGTTTCTGTTTTGCTTTTATTTCGTGCTTTCGTTTGTTATTTCTGTCTTTCTTTCTTTGTTCCTTTGTTTCTGTCTTCTATTTGCTTTGTTGTGAGATTTACAGCTGCCTAGGATCCGGTGACACGCTTCCTCGTGGATTCGATCCTGACTTTCTCTTACTGCATTGGAGGAGTCTTGTAATTATTTGCGTGGGCCTAAATCTGGTTTGATCTATTTTGTTATATTTCATACTTGATTTCCTCCTCACAACAAATTGGCGCCGTTGCCGGGGAAACTATCATTCGCGCCTTAGGTAGTCAGATCTCACTTTTTTCTTTGAGTTACTTTATAGGTGTATGCGCCGTTCTGGTCAACCACCTGAGTTTGACGGCTTAGACGAACCAGAGCGCCTTCTACACATCGTAGCTAAACTACAAAGAGCCATGGCAGCTGCGGAGACACAGGAACAGCTGATCGAGAGGCTCACAAGGGATCTAGCCGCCAGGGATGCTGCTCTCGTCGCTGAGAGAGTAGGAAGGGAACAAGAAGTTGAACGTGCGAGACAGTTGGCAGATGAGCTTGCCCTCTACCCAACCACTGTAGAGGATTATATGCACCCGACTCTCGTCGTGCCTGAATCGGCGATTCTAATCCCTGAAAACAAATATGAATTTCGCACTCAATTTCTTATTGAAATAAAAAATCATGCTTTTCATGGTAGATTTAATGAATGCCCTCTGCGCCATATTACCAACTTTACTGACATGTGTCGTACTCTTTCTGAAGGTACCACCTTGGAGTACATCTTGATGAAAGCTTTCCGTTGGTCTCTGGCTGGGCCTGCACTGAAATGGTTGGAAGGGCTGAAACCACGATCTCTCACGACATGGGCTCGGGTGAAGCAGGAATTTCTGAACAAGTTCTTTCCTCCTGCCAAGACAGCACTCCTGCGCCAAAAGATCACATCTTTCAAACAGCAATCTGGGGAGACACTAGCAAAGGCATGGGAACGCTATAAGGATCTACTGCGATCCTGCCCTACACATGGACAGCAACCCTGCGTGGTTCAAGAGATCTTCTTTAACTCTCTGGACTTGGATGCAAAGGACAGAATCAACACATATACTCACTATGAGTATCTGACAATGCCGTCTCTTGACGCATGGGCTGCTCTAGACAAGCTGACCAACTATGACAACAAGTATGGGACTCCAGTCAACTATGAGGAGAACCCCTACGCCATGCCCCTATATGAGCCCCCTAAGGAGATTGATCCAGATGTTAGGGAGCAGTACTACAGAGATCAGAATAAGAAGCTCCTCAAACAAGTAAAGTACTACAGAGATCACAGAGGCACACCACTACTGAGTGCCCACACACTGAGCAAGTCAGGCTGGCAGAATACCATGAAGAGGCGGCTTACGCAGGGGGTCCCAATCGCTACATGGGGGACCAAAGGTTTCAGCAACCACAATGGAACCAAGGTGCCCCTAGGAACCCCCCGCCCTATAGAGCTCCAGGACATCCGGAAAGAGACCAGAAAAAGGATGATCTACAGACTATTTTAGAGGAAATAAGGAGAAATCATACAGAAACCAGGCAATCCTTCAACTCAATCTATACTCAGATTCAGGGCGTCAACTCTAGGCTTGGGGAAATTGATATATGGCGGAAATCAGTTGATACACAGATTGGTCAGCTGGCAGCAGGAATCCCCAGACAGTCAGGTTCACTCCCTGGATCTTCAGAACCAAATCCCAAGGGAAAGACTGGACACATCGCTGCTGTAAAACTCAAAAGCGGCCATCAACTTCAAGAGCCAGAGGTCGGAAAGCAGCAGAACAAAGGAGAACGGCAAGTCGACCAGCAGCAACTTGACATCGACAAGCACCTGGTCGATCTCGAGGAGGGGCAACTCGATCTCGAGGAAGAATTAGGCCAGCCTTCGTCTGCACAGCACAACAACTCGACACCACGGAAACTGGTCGAGATCGAGAAGGAGCTGGTCGATATCGAGGACGGTCAGCCCGAGAGCGAGAAAGCTGCTACACCTCCGACGTCTGTTCTGGCTCTGAATCAGAAAAAGAAGCTGCCTTTCCCCATAAAATCTCCAAAGGACCCAGCAGAGAAGAAATTTCAGCGCTTCATCAAGATGCTTCAGAAGCTCAACGTCACCATCCCCTTCACAGAAGCTCTCAATGAAATGTCATCCTATGTCAAGTTCCTGAAAGAGATTCTGAGCAAAAAGCGGTCAATGGATGAAATTACAGAGGAATGCAGCCATTTGGAAATACTGGAGAAGAGGCCAGATCCAGGTAAGTTTGCTATAACCATTGGATTTGGTCCATATAAAATTAATGCTTTATGTGATCTTGGAGCTAGTGTAAGTATAATGCCTTTAACAATTTGGTCCAAGATTAAGATAGGTGCCCTAGAGCCTATGGATGCTAGACTTTACATGGCCAACAACACGGTGGTCATTCCAACAGGCATGGTGGACAATGTGCCAGTACAAGTAGGTAAATTCTTTGTCCCTGCTGATTTCCTAGTTGTTGATATGCAAGAAGATCCTGCTTGTCCAATTATTCTAGGAAGACCCTTCTTAGCGACTGTGGATGCCAACATAAGCGTAAGGAAAGGAGTGCTCACTTTCAACATCAGCGATGAGTTAATTGAGTATTCCTTTAATAAAACTGAAAGGCATACATGTCCAGTGGAAGAGGTAAATGTAACGGCCAGGATTATGATTCCCGAGTTACGTTTCGAGGGATAAAACCCCTCGGTAGGATCTTGCGCCCCGAGTACAGGTTGAAGGTTTGAAACTAAGGATTCGTAGTTTAAAGTGGGATTTCGCACCCAAATTCGAAGGGTCCATTGGAGACCCCGGGGTAAACCCATGTACCTGCCCTAAGGCTACAACACGCGAAACCTTTTATCATGCAAAGGATATAAGTTCTGAAAATGATACAACCAGTGTCACGGCAGAGCCGGGTCAAAACAGAGTATAATAGGAAGAAATCTCAAAAGCATGAATCTGGTGAAGTCGGGGTTCAACACTCACTCTCCGCCATATGAATGGACCCCGTCATAACAGCACAAAATCAAGCAGTGGATTGGGTACCTGAAACTATGCCACCAAGTCAGGCCAAGAGTCCGCCCGCGGGTCCTCTGACCGCGCTGAGGACAAATAATATGCCTATACCTAGAATAAAGGATGCCTTCATGCAGTACTGAAATCTTAACCACACTATCATGCTCCTAATTCATATATGCAGTATATTAAGGAAGGCCTTAACAAAGAATACCAAGCGGTATATCCCTCTTCTACCACCACCCCTCTTCCAGACAGGGTGGAGACTGGCCAGTTCGATGCTATAACATATCAAATCTCATTATCATATCATATCTCATGCTCATCTCGTATCTCGTGATATATATGTAACTCAAGGAGGACAACACCCGATGAAACTGGGCTGCCCTATGACCCTAGCAAGGACTCTAGGACTCATAGATAACTGCCGTTCTGTATTCAAACGCATACAGAATAAGAATGCTAATTCGTAAGTGCAATTCCTAAGCATGGTACTACATGACATGTTCTTATGCATATGCAACACCTACATACTATATGACACATCAGGCAGGAGGTACTGGTTACTGAGTAAGCCCCGGAGGTACTTACCTGGCTAGCAGATCGGCAAAAGAAGAATCCAGCACACAGTAGTCACGGTCACAGAGTATCACCTGGGTACATAACGATAATAAACTGAGTATATGTCTCTAGCTACTCTGAACACATATATCATACACTCATACAAATAGATAAATAAACAAGTTCGCATCCGTCACACTTTCAGTTCATTATGATCAATCATCTCTCATTTCATATTGTTCAACACATATATAATCCGCCATCTCATCAGTGTTGTTGCAGGAGGATGGTCAAGTATGAAATAAATATGAAATAAAGTTCAGACTGACTTCCCTGTCTCAGCAAATAAATACAAGACTTCCTCCCGTTGTAGTAAGAGAATAGTCAGGATCGAATCCACGAGGAAGCACGTCAGCAGTTCTCAGGTAGCTGTAAATTCTCACAGACAGAGCAGCAGAAAAGACAGAAACACGGAAACAACGAAAAAAACAGAAATAAAAGCAGAAGCAAAGAACCAAGCAAAACAGAAAAGACAAAGCAAAGTAGAAACTAAAAGCAAAGCAAGGGCTCGTCGATCTCGACAAACAGCTACTCGAGATCGACCACAGCAGTCGACAACAGAAAATCGGAAATCACAGCAGTCAGGCAAACCCGGCAAGGGCAACTCGATCTCGACCAAGTCAACTCGAGATCGACAAGGGCAAGTCAAGACAGAAACTTCAGAAATCGACAACAGAACAGAACTCAACTCGACCTAGACGAAGCGTACTCGAGATCGAGTACAACCAACTCGAGATCGGCAAGATCTCCTCTGTATCGACAAGAATTGACAGAAAATATAAATTGCAAATTCGAAACTAAAACTCAGATTTTTGACAGAAATAAATCAATATAATAAAAGACTTCCAAGACTAGGGTTTCAACACCACAACGATAACCATGCAAAGTAACACACAAAGGCATAAAAGATCATGCTTTCCATCAAATAACTTTCGTCATTAACAAATAGGCATATAGAGGCTTTCGCATAAACCCTAATTGTTACTAACCCTTTTTCACATAATTAATCCAAGTTGCATTAAGATCACTTTCGCTTCAATAACACAAACAAGAATCACCTTCAACTCTCGCAAAAGAATCATGCTCATAGGGATAGAAGATGAATCGCACAAAAAGATCTGACCTTTATCGCATCGCCTCACATGGCCACCGTCGGGCTCACCCCAGCCCCAGAAGTGGGTGGACTACTCACGCCTCATTGCAATAACAGACATTGATTGATGAAAAGAACTAAATTGCATTAAAACTAAATTCAAAAGCCTTTACAATCCTGGCAATCAACTTTCGCAGAAAGCCAAAACCCTAAAAACCTTAGAACTCCTAAACTTCTCTGTGGAACTACTTGTCTTTCTCTGAAATTGAATTGAATTCAACTGAGCCCCTAGGGCCTTATTTATAGCTTTCTAATCCTTGCTATTCACGGATAGAATCTTCTATCTATATCTAAAATTATATCTAATTTGCTAAAAGATAAATAAATGCCATAAAGAAATAAATCAACAAGGAAAAGATAAATCTAAATAGGGTAGGTCTTCATGTCTTGATAGATTGCGTCTTCCATAGATAGAACTTGATGGATTTGGATAGAATCTTCCTCCTTTGGCCCCAAGGAATCCCAAGTCTACTCGGACAGGTCTTCGTCAACGCATTTCTGGACACTGGCCTACTCGACCTCGACCACGGCTCGTCGACCTCGACAAGACTTGTTCGTCGACTGGACCTCCCGGCTAGCTCTGCTCGACAGGCTCGGACTTGGGCTCCTGGTGCTCGTCGATCTCGACTGGGTGGCTTGTCGATCTCGACAAGGGTCTTCCCTTCCGCTTCCGCGAGTTGGCTTCTTCGTCGGCTTGGTGCATCCCGCTGGCAGCGAGATTTTCCGCGGCAGCGAGAGGTCCGCTGCAGCGAGTGGAATCGCTGGCAGCGAGTGTCGTCAGGTCATCCTTGTCCTCGGCTTGTCGACTCCGGGTGTGGCGCTGGGCTTCGTCGATCTCGACTAGGGCTTGTCGAGATCGAGTAGATTCCGGAAGTCGGGTTGGTCTGGCTTTCTCGATCAGTCTATGTCGACCAAGGCTGCTCGGACATGCTCGTCTAGGTCGAGTAAGAGCTACTCGAGATCGAGTAGCCTGGGTTCTCGGCTCGATTCGACTGGTTCCGCTGCTCCTTTAACCTTGGACTTCTGTAGTGGTTTTCCGAGCTTTTCTGACCTTCTGTAGAATTGCTGTAAAATGCCTCGATTTCTGCGAATTAAACAGAAACTGGTATAGATTCCATAATTTGGCAAATAAACATAAACTACATAGGTTCTGTATTATCTAAGCCCAAATGAATGCAATGTATGCAGAAATCGATATAAAAGTTACTGTAAAACATGGCAGATTCAGCTCACAACACCGAGCTTTACTGACCTTCCTTAGAGTTGCTGTAAAATGCCTCGAATTCTGCGAATTTAAACAGAAACTGGTGTAGATTCCATAATTTGGCAAATAAACATAAACTACATAGATTCTTTACTATCTTGGCCCAAATGAATGAAATGTATGCAGAAATTGACATAAAAGTTATTGTAAAACATGACAGATTCGGCTTACAACAAACACCCCATACTTAAGCTTGCTTGTCCTCAAGCAATACTTTTATTTGTCATTCAGGGGAAGAAATCAAAACTCTCAACATATTAGATTCATTCTCATATAACCCTGCAGTCAATTACCATCCTCGAAAAGGTACTAGTGTCACAAATCCATGCATGTGCAATTTAAAGAGCAACATCTACTCACAAAAGGAGGGTTATGCAAAAACATTCATAAGTGACAAAGCATTGATAATCAAGAGGACTTCATTTTAACTCAAATAAAGAGTAGATCGGTAAAAGGCTAAAAGATGGGCAATTTTTGGCAATGTGGTGCTAATGATCCAGGGAAATGGAGTATTTCCAAACTGCATTTCCACATTCCTTCTCCATAAGATTCATCACCTTTCATAATGCTTTTTTCAATAATAATGCTTTTATCTCTCTGACCTCAGCACTGCTTTCTCGCGAGTCGCAAACATGGGTGTCATGAATGGCCCCGGATACTTAGTGCTTTGGACTCCTCACAATGTGTCCCATCTCTCCAAACTATTATCTTAGAGAGCAGGGTCAATCTACCTTTATCTCCTGAGGTGATTGGATTTTCTTTCACTCATTAAATTTTCCATATATTTCAAACAATTTCCTTCCAAACTCCAATAATGATAATAATCACAACACAAACACCATATGATAATCTCCATAATGTAATATCATTCTCAACATAATCCCCGGATAAGGTAAAGAATAACAAATATTTAGGTCATGTGGAGCAATAATTGAAATAAGGCATAATATGGCTTTTGTGATGCGTGAGCATAGGTAAGGCTATGATTTCAAACAATGAGCATTATATGGAAATATAAAGTCCTCCATCCTCTTATCATGCAACATGTCAAAAGCAACTTCAAATTTTACCTCCTTCTATGGTTTTCAAGAAAATAATGCACTTTATTGTGACTTCTCTTTACTAGGCAATTTCATGCTATATCTCTAATGAATCCAATTTTGCATCGTCGAGTTCAATTAAAGCTTCCATGACATTAATCAAAATTTTTTTAATGGGGGTCATTTTTCAAACTTTTGGAAATCATGCATATTCCAAAATAGCCATGTAGCAATTCAAAGAACTAAACTTTAAACATGCACAAATAATGTCAAATATGACAAATATGCACAAAGTAAGCCCTTCCCCCACCCCATACTTAAACATTACAGTGTCCTCACTGTATAAAAACAAGGGTCAAGAAAGAAACTCACTAGACAGGTGTGTAGAACCTCTTAATATTGAATGAAGGAAATGCCTGGGCCGAGTATGAATATGAATATAGCTTGCCTCTACCCATGGACCTGAAAAGTGTAGAAGACATATACCCATAATAGAAAAACTAAAAGTGTTCAAAACCAAAAACAAACAAAACAATGTCCAAAAACGTCTCAAAAAGTCTATGTACAAGCTCTAGATTTTATAGTCGCTAGGCCGACTTTCCATTTATGCTCAAGGTGGCATTTAGGAGTGAATTTAGAGGCGCGTGAGGCGCCAACACAAACCTATGAAGGGTTTTTTGGCGCCAAATTTGTTCAATCACGATACTTGAAAAGGCCATTTCCCCTTGTTGAATTTTCTTTCTTGGCGTCTTTTCAGGGGCTTTTCTTCTTAACATAACTAGAGATGTCGAATGAAAGTGATACCCAAAACCGAAGTGTGGGTTATGAGCCCGAGGAGGTTAGCTCCTCGCGAACAAAGACAGAAACTCTAGTACATCTCGATCCGGAATCTACAGCGCCTCCTGCTCCTCCGAAGAAGAAAAAGTCATGCGAGGTGAACGGAAAGAGGGCAAAACCCGTGGTTGCACAGAGCACAAAGCGGAAAAAAATGGCCGGGTCGATCAAGCATCCTCTAGCGAGGGATGATCCCGAGTATTGCCGCACCTCAAAATCTATAAATGAACTAGGGAAAGGCGAGTCGTCTCACGCACCCAAAGAGAGGAAGACCTCGGTTCACGTGGTTCCATGTCATTGCGTCGTGTTTCCCTATAAGCATGTAGAGGTGGATAATTGCAACTTTTGCGAAGGTTATGTCCCTGCTGCTCCTCCACCTTTTCCTAAGGTTTTCAAGGAGCGCGTGGCTCCTACCGTCGTTGAGACCTTAGGAGAAAAATCAATCCTTGAAGCTAATCATTTGGAGATGATAGCTAAGACCTACCCTTGGCCGGCTGGGATAGAGATAGGCTTGGCTACTAGAAATAGGGGATGTTTAAACGCGTAGAAAGATCACGTCATCATCCATCTCGGGAGCCTGCTTCAGGGGTTCCGCCTTCCCCTACCCCGGCTCTACTCTGAACTCTTGGAGCGTATTAACCAATGTCCGGCTCAGCTTGCTTTCAACGTGTGGATGTATCTCGCGGCGTACGTAATGCGGTGTGTTGTTATCAAGCAGACACCAACGTTAGATCCTCTGTTTTCAGTCCTTTCTTTGAGACATAGCGAGGGATCGGTATCTGCTTCCCTATCCGGGAATATAGTTGAAAGATTATCTAGTAGTTCGGGGTGGAGAAGGAAATGGTTTCTCGTTCGCGATCCTACCAAAACCTTTTTAAACTTTGTGACTACACTCGGCGCCTATGCACCTCCCCCTAAGAATAAAAATATCGCGATGGAAAAGTAAAGGGCCACTGTTGGAGGGTAAAAATTCATGAATTTTATTTATTCATGATTGTAAAAATAATATGATCTCACTCCTTTTTTTTAAAAAAAAAATTGTGTGTGATGAGTTACCACTATCTAAGCATGAAGCTTGATATTTAAAAAAGAAAAAAAGAAAGCCTTCAGCCTGATACAAATCAAAAGGCCCAACAAGCCCAAACACAGTCGGCATGTACAACTGAAATGCTGAATTCGAAATAGCTTTCATTTGCAGTTGAAAACAAAGAAAAAATAATACACGAAAAGGAAAAAAGGAGGAGTTGTGCAGTACGTGGGTGAGGTGGTTTACACAAGTAACTTCCTCAACTTTACCCTATAAAACAATTGTTGCAACCTCCAGATGGGGCTCCTTCCTACTGGTGTTCTTCTGGCCGGCTTCCTTTCTCTGGTCCTTGGGCTGTTCAACTACAAATAATCAAGAGAGAGCAGTTTCTCCTTCCTTCCCCAGCTTCCTCCTCCCAAAGCTTACCTGCAAACACATACACACAACCAACACAAATCAGCAAAAGAGAAGACACAGGACTCCATCAGTGCTGTTCAAACTCTAAAACAGAGGGTATAATTTTATACCCACAACTTTTCTATGGTTTATTTTGCAGGTACATGGAAAGGAGGAAAGGAGGATCAATGGCTTGGATACCAGTACTCTCACCTAAGCGGTTGAGCCAAATAATAGGCTTAAGTATGATATTACTTTTGCCTAGGGTTCAACCTTATAATAGGTTGAGGGTACTCTCTTGTAGACGGCTCGAAATTTATTTTTGCCGCTACACTCGATCCCGACGTGGATCGGTTTACAGGAGAGAAGTGTTGCCGAATATTTCCTAGAGGGTTTTGAATTTGCAACTGGTTTCCTATATAAAAAAGAGGACTACCTACAGGACATGACAGATCAAATGGTTGCTTAAACAAAATTGAGTTGCCTCTGTTGTCCTAACCCTCCATCAAAACAAATCCCATAAATTATTCTGGTTGCTACCAAATTGCAACTAGTCTAAGCCTAAAGACTCATAGCTTCAATGTTTCATCAATGCTACCACCCACTTTAGGATTCAATTTCTCCTCTTTTCTTTAAACACAAATCAGCTATGGTAAAGGGAGAACTCGTATTCCTAAATCAAATTGCAAAACCGGCCAAAATTGGTGATTAAAAAAAAAAGGAGGAAGCTGATTGAAATTGACATCGAGTCAAACTGGGCGATTGGAACTCAAAGTTCCTATCTCAAAATTATTGTGCTCAAGCCAGCAGCAAAGCATACAAATCGAAATCCAAATCAGACAAAATGAGTGTCTAATTTCACGAGCCAAATTAAGGGAGGAAAGAAGAGGTTGCAGAGCCTACCTAATCAGAGGGGCCGAGTCTGTGTTCGCTCTCGGATTAGCGATGGCACATCTGAGGCCTGGATGAACCCTTGCAGCGCTGTCATTCCTTCCAATTGCTCGAGTCGAGATTCCATCGGCTGGTTTCAGATTTACCAAGCTTGGGAGTTGCTTACTTCCTCTTGTCGATTGCCCAGGAAAAAAAAATCATCACAAATCATCAAACTTGTGCTTAGCTGATTTGCCCAAACTCAAATAATCCAAATCAGCCCAAATTAAGGGCAAATCGCAAAGAAAAACAAGGGAAGAACTAAACCTCAAGCATAAGAGCGACGTGTTCGGTCGGGCTTCATCCGCTCCGCCAAAGAGCATCTTCTTCCCGATTCCACCTTACTGCTTTAGAGGATGCTCGCTTCCTGCTCCCTGAGTCCTATCGTCTCCGACGCTTAGGGATGTTATCTGAGCCGAATAGCTCGAGCTCGGCTCGGGCTCGGCTCGACAAAGCTCGGGCTCGGCTCGTTCGAATTGGTTTAACAAGCCGATCTTGAACAGTATTTTAAGCTCGACACGAGCCCGAGCCGAGCTCGAGCCAAGCCCAGAAGCTCGATATGTTTTATTTCCGAAATTACCCCTAGGTTATATGAGGTATATATGTGGAAGACGCTCCTGAGTCCTGCCTCCCTCTTTCTCCAGTTCTTCTGCCTTTTTGCGGGCGCCGACCTCCACTCTTCCCTTTCTCCCTCCTTCCATCGTGGCTCGTACCCCTTACTCCCTACTCGACGTCCTCCAACAGTCCAGATGCGCTCATCTTTCACGAACTTGCCTCCTGTTCCGGCGAGAAAGAGATCTCAGATTGCCCTCTTTGCGCCGTGCTCCCACGACCCTTAACCCCTGGTTCCCTCCGGCTCTCTGCGTCGCTGCTGTCCAAGAAATCTCAGATCTGAGATATGAGAAAGATATCTCAGATCTGCTCACCTTGCTCTCCAAGATCCAGATCTCAGATCTAAGAAAGATCTCTCTCGACGACTTCCGACGCCCTGCTGCCTTCACTCTCTCTCTGTTGCTCACTTTCGAATCGATTTGTTAGTTTTGGTTGAATTCGGTAAGTTCAGTCTCTCACTCACTTTTGGATTTTGTTTTGTATCAATTTCTACTGATTTAGGGTTTTTTGCATTCCTAGGAATGGATAAATTGGAATTTGCTATGCATTGTTCTGTTAGATAGGTCAATTGATCGCTCGATTCCCTCACAAAACCGCACAATTGTAAGTGACTGCTACTGCTACTGCTTGTGGATGATAGTATTAGTGGTGAATTAGGAGTTCAAATAATGCGCATTCTATCTCTCTGAATAATACCCCTTTGATATGTATGTTAATCTTGCTTTGCAGGTATTCTCCTTTGCAATTAGCATTATCTTATAGTCGAATGCTATTCTTGTTGTTGTTATGAGCAGTAGAAAAGAGGAGATTGACGAGAAGAAGAGGAACCAGGTAGAGAGGAGCTTGACTAGAAGAAGAACCAAGCTGCAAGATTGAACTTCTGCAAGCTTTCAATTTTAGTCCTTTTGCTTGTAATCTAATTGTAAAATTAGACTTTGTGCTGTAAGATTGAACTTGTGCAAGTGTTGTTAGTAGAAAATATTTGTGGTTCATTTTATTAGTCTTTGTAGATAAACAACTAAACAAGCCTATCGAGCCTGAACGAACGAGCTTGGGCAACGAGCCTGAACGAGCCTAAGCTCGTTCATTCGGCTTGAACGAGCTTATCAAGCCGAGCTCGAGCATGTGATTGGGCTCGCGAGCCGAGCTTGAACGCCAAAAAAATCTCGTATAAATTTTAGGCTCGAGCTCGGCTCGGCTCATCTCCCATTCGAGCCAAGCTTGAACATGTCAAGCTCTGCTCGTTCGGCTCGAATAACACCCCTACCAACGCTTTGCTTCGGTCTCAGATCTGCGCAGCTTCATCCTTAATTGATTAGGGATTTAGCGGTCGCCGACTCGGAGCCTCGTCTGCCACTCCTCCTAAACGAGAGGGGTTAACAGTACAAAAACAAAAAGATGAAACAAAGGAGTGGGGCTCGGTATAAAAAAAAAATGATGATGATGGATGATTTAAGTTGGGCTTAAGAAACCCAAGCCCGTTGCATGATTGATGAAAGTCCAAAAGAAAACAAAGAAAAAATTAAGGAGCCTATATATGCATTCGGCATATTTTGGGAGCAAATGTACTAATTACGAAACCGACCCACTAAAATATATAAATTATAATTGGTTTAAATTAAGAATTCGAGTTTAATAAAAAAATATATAAAATTAAACTCGTCAAATATTATTTGTCGATTAATTCTAGTGGGTCAATCTCAAGCCGGCTTCAACAAAAACGGAGTCAAAATCTTAAACCGATTTTTCCTAAATTAAAATCGGTATAAAAAGAACTACGTAAAGACTTGATACTCTTTTATGAGTTACCTAGGAAATTCGATATTAAAATTCAATATATATCGGATTCAGTCGGCTGCCTCTAAATTCACTCCTAAATGAATATGAGGTCAAAACCAAACAAATTAAATTGGTTCGTTAAACGAACTACGAGTGATTTGATTCTCTTCTAAGAGATACGTAGGAAACCCGATACAAAGCTATAGCTCATCGAGTTCAATCACACGGTCCTCAAATGACCAAAAGCGTCAATCCCAAAAAAAATCAAGTTGTTCATTTAGGTAGAACTACGTAAAGACTTGACGTCGGAAAAAAAACGGCTACGTAGGTAACTCGATATTAAATCTCAAAATATGCCGGGTATAGTCACTAACCTCTAAATTCACTTTAAAAATGAAAATGAGGTTAAAATTAATGTCAAACTAAATACACATGGTTTTCCGTGTAAGTGATAGCCGTTGAGTTGGGAAACCCTTCCGAGAAGGTGTGCTCAATTTATTCGGGTGATACATGAGAAAATCTCATGCATATGATAGTGTGATTTATGTTAGGGCTACCCTTCCGAGAAGGTGGGTCCTAATACGATCCAATGATGCATGAAAATCTTAAAGATGCTAAAACACACAAACTCAAACACTCGGAACTACGTGAGGCTTGATTCTCTTCCAAGAGATACGTAGGCAACCCGTTAAAATTCGGGTGCAGCCCAAATCACCAAAACCACTCAAATCTTGGTGTCGATATGACTTCGAATTAAGAGGATAACCAAAAGGGGTCGAACTCAAATATTAAAAATTAAATAAAATGTGTTGTACGATTATTCGCGTATTTTTGTCCAACAGCCGCGTTTAGCCTGGGGGAGGGGGCCTCGTTGAAACGGGGTTATAAAGAAGTCATGACCTCAGCTCGTTTATAGATGGCTGGGCTCAGTCTTTTGCACCGTCCGGGTCGGTGTCTAGATGCTTAGATTTTCTTATTATTTTGAGGCCATTTTGCATAACTAGACCAAAAAAAAACTTTCCACAAATAGCCATGTCCCTTGTTTATTTGCTAGGGGTAGAAAGTGGCCATTTTTTGCAAATAAAAATAGCAACCTGGAGAGGAAGTTGCAGGTGAAGGTGAGGGACATTGTAGCCGTCAGTAGCTGTCAGTGACATGTGGCACCAAAAGGCATCATCCGTTCATTTCAGAAAACTGTAGACTGACCATCTTACCAATAGAATTAATTGGTCCTACCAATAGGCTAAACCTGTCTTTCCATACCTGGAGATATTTTGGAAAGAATCTGGAGGGGATTCACTATAGCTGATTTGGCGGGCTGTCAGTGTAGTTTTGGCGCCAAAACAGGGTTCCTCCTTTGAGGAAAGGGGGGAGCATTTATGAGGGGAAAATGCAATGATTGCATTGATGGGTGTCCCCAACAACATATATAAGCTTGAGAGGAGGATCTGAAACACCATAACATGCTATGCAAAAAGTGAGGCAGAATAGGAGAGAAGCGGAAAGGACGGAGAAAAAGTTACTCGTTCATTCCAGGAAACGATACAGTCTCCATCCTACCAATAGAATATTTCCGTCCTACCAATAGTGTCCAACTATCCTTTCATACCTGAAAAAGTGCAAGAAGTTTGTCCGATGACAGTGGCAGCGATAAGTAAGTGATCTTGTACCTATCATTTGTAGTTGTTCCTTTTTCTTATAACAGAACTACCCAAGGTGACGGTTTCACGAGACCAGTTGCAGAGAGTTCGTAATTTATACTCTCTCTTTTTGATCAATTGCATAACTTGCAAATTGAGATTACAAATTCAAGCGCTATTTTTGCTTCCTGCGAAATTATCACTTCTTGATGCCTAGACGATCATAAGGACCCATTGAAAATAGTCTACTTGCTCAATTGGTATAGCGTTGTGTTTGCACACAAAAATGTGAGTTCGACTCTCTCATAGGCTAATACGGAGTATGTGTTCATGAATCTCTCTAAACATATACAATTATGAACCTGGCAGAAAATATATATAATAACAGTAGGACAAATTTACGAACATGTTAGGACAAATTCATAAATCTCTCTGAACTTATACGATTATGAACTTGACAGGAAATAACTTCAGTCTTTGCCTGTTGAGCCTGCCTTCTCCTTTAGCTTTTCTGAGATTCATGTGGAAGTAAATTTTTTTCGTAAAGTCAATTATGCATTTACATTTTTCCAATAGTATAAATCTATAGTACCATCAGTGTGCATCTATCCTACCATTAGTGTCAAGCTATACATGAATTACTGAGTTTCCATTATGATCCTACCTATATTGTTGTTTTCTCCTACCATTAGTTTCCATCAATCCTACCATTCTGATCCTACCGATATCGTTGTTTTCTCCTACCATTAGTTTTCATCTATCCTACCATTTTTGTGCATCTATCATACCAATTTAAATAGCTTGCAAGGAAAATCAAGCTAGAAACCGTAGCAAATTATGTTCCACATTTTTCAGAAAAAACAACCAAGGGTAGAGGGCTTCCAATCTACAACAGAAGATGAAGGAAACCTAAATAACATTATATCCAAGAGTAGAGGCTCTAATTCGGTCGTTCTAGCATTTAATTAGATTGGATTCATGAATTTGATTGATAGAAATTAGGTTGAGATTGAGATTTATTGATTGGTAATTGAGATTGAGATTATGGTCAATTCATGCCTCAGTGATTACTAGTCTGGGATTTGTGGATTGGTCAATATTAATTCTACTTCTTTGCCAACAGTACAAATATATCTTACCATTCGTGTACATCTATCCTACCATTAGTGTCAAGTTATACAGTTAGGAATTTCGGTGATTACATTTTTATCATACCAATATCGCATATTTATCCTACCAGATTCACAAATTTGTCCTACCACTGATCTATATATTTCCTACCAAGTTCATAATTTTATAAGTTCAGAGATATTCATAATTCATAAATTTTTCGTACCAGATTCATAAATTTGTCCTGCCATTAGTGTATATATTTCCTACTATGTTAAATCGTATAAGTTCATAGAGATATGAATGCATAATCCGTATTGGCCTATATGAGAGTCGAACTCACATCTTTGTGTGCAAACACAACGCTCTACCAATTGAGCTAATAGGCTATTTTCCATCCATCTTCATTATGAATGCATATCAAATAAGCTTCTAAGAGCATTCGGCAATTCATATTTTGTTGTTGATTATTCAACAGTTTCTGGGTGCCCATTTGATCATAATTTATAGTTGGAAAAGAATTGCTCACTCTAAACAATTTCTTCCCATTTCAACAACCCATGAATACCTCTGTAGAATCCAGCTGCTTCTTGGTGAAGTGTGATGGACATAAGAAACCTTCAGCTCTAAATAAGTTATATCGAAAACATGGGGATTGATGGCAATGCACTCTTCTTTAGCAGACCGGAGAGACATTCATCGCCATTGCTAGCTAACTCTGCATTCTCCAACCTCTATAGCCATCATGATCTATACAAAACCTAAAATAAACTAAAGGCATGATTATATATCTATACAATGGGAATGATTAGTCATCGTAATCAATCTGCAACAAAATTACTCTAAATTATCTAAGAAAATCTTACTATATGCAGGTAACCAAAAAATTAGAATCAACATCCGAGAGAGAACAGAATTGCAGTATGCTCCTAGGCAGACAGATATAAGGTCCCTGGAAATAAGACATAAAGCCCAGACTACCTCTAAATGAGAACCACACCCCCAAAGCAACCATATGGTCAACAAACAACTGAAATTTCTTTGGATCATCAGACCACACAACAATCGACCCCTCAGTAGAAAAATTGAATAATGAAAAAAGCCACCTAAAACTGAGATCTGTAGCAATACCAAAACACAAACCAGAGATATGAATAATGAAGAGGCAAATAGGCTTACCAGCAGAAAAAGAATCCCCAAGAAATAACCCAAACCGACAGAAATTGAAAGCACTGGCACAACAAACATAAATTTCAGCAAACACCGACCCAAACCGACAGAAATTGGAATCACTGTCACAACATACAAAATTTACAGCAAACACAGATGCACAGACCTTAGAATTCAGCATATAACAGACCCTTAACAAGTAAATAAAACCGACAGCAGACCCTGACAAATGAATAATTTACAAAATTTAATTTCGATTCCAATTCGTAGTAAGATCATAAAGTTTATAACTAACAAAAAATATGTCACTTTTCATATGTTTGATCACTAATCATTGACTAATAGAAATATATTTCTTTGTTTTAATTTTTTTTTATCCGATTTGTTTTAGATATTATTGATAAGAAATTTTTATAAGTATAATACATATGCCCAGATGTGTAATTGGGACCTGTTTGATGATTCATGTTCAATGGACATTTACTAAAACAATTAACTTGAATTAAACACTTACTGAATACATGGATGGATGCATACAGATATGGCGTTCTTTTTCAAGAATCCAGAATTTAGACAGCAAAGGAAAACAAATCTGAAATTGTTTTCCAAGAAAACTGAATGTTCAGTAATCAGAGTAAAAACAAGTAAGATTGATTCTAAAACTACACCAAATTTTTTTTTTTATGAAACCTGTTGGGGTTAAAGAAAACAGATTCGGGAAATATACCTCAAAGGCTCTAGTAAAACTCCACTTCAGTTGCTGCTTACTTCGCGCATACAGAGCGGACATTCCCCATCATAAAGCATTTGTTTGAGCCTCTCAATGTTCTCATCTGTGATCAACTGGCTGGGTTTTACAGTTTCAACACCATGTTGTAACACAAGAAGACAACAATATTAACTATATGAAAGCTAATTAACTTCAACTGTACAAACAACATATTCAGCAAAATTAAACAGAGAGAGATGAAGATGACTAACTTGTTCCTTAGCGAAATCTTCAACACCGGAAAAGGCGAGATAGACATGAGGCATTTTCTCCATCACCAAGCGTGCAAGAGAGATGGGATTCACAACAGTATTGAGGCCAGAAACAACTCCACACCTCTTTGTATCATCCATTATACAAGCTTCCATCTCTGTTGTACCCATCGTGGTTAGGACTAAGCCTTTACCGGCATTAAAGTGTGGATTATTCTCCAGCTCTCGTACCTGATCGAAATCGAGGTTAATAATCCCTATAAACGAATTCCAATCAAATTATAGCAATTCATCTGAAGAAATAGGGATTTGTAATGGTTGAATCATGGCGAGAAATAATTCAATTGGATCAATCAGAGAGAGAGAGAGATTTGTGATTGCCTAAGACGAGTTCGACGACGTCAAGGGCGGATTTGTTGGAGCGGAGGGCGTATACGTCGACCTGGAGGCAGTGACGGAGGCAGGCTTCACGGGGAAGGCGGTGTTCACCAATTTTTACCGAATGCGTCAAAATCGAGACTGAAATCAGAACCAAATGGATCAGATTTGGAGTTAACCTTACCCCCAAACTCACCTGAATCTTCATCGTCGTCGATTTAGGGATTCTACATCTCTGATCTGTATCTCCAAATTCGACTCCACCAATCCACTCTTCCACTCTCACAAACCCAAATCCGATGTCAATTTGCGGAGATCTGACCGCCATAATCCACCCCGAACCCCACGCGGCTTCCGGAACCACCGCCGATGTCGCCTAGTTTGATTTCTTCGACCGCTATACCAATCGATCTCTCGCCGTCTCACTGAGAACCCTATACCAATCAACCTCTATCCCCATGATAGAATGCATTTAGAGGGTCATAATAGGTTGCATTTAGCTTAGTTAAGATGCATATCATGCATGGTTTAAGTACAATTTGCATATTTGCTCTCTACGTTGGTGAAGTCGGAATCTACACTCAGGTAATTGTGGATCCGAGGAGGAGACATGGGTTGATAACGCATTAGATGAGAATGTCTAGTTTATCGAAGAAGATTACATGAAGATCTCAAGAGGTCCTGAGAAGAAGAAGCGAACCTAAACGAAGAACAAGTCTGCAGATTTGTCACCAGACATGCTGAACTTGTTTTGCACTTTCTGGAGGCCTCAGTTGTTCGATCGACTATTATGACCATGCGTTAGAAAGCTCTTTTAGAGAGCTACAACTTTCTTGTTGACAACAAGATCAAATTCGAAACAGACTTTCCATGAAAGACAATATGCCGCGGCCGCCGTCAGGGTCGCTGCAGTGGGATATGGGAGAGCTGTTGATGCTGCGGCCGCAACATTGGTCGTTAGCGCATATACACTGCGTTTCGTTTAATGAAACCCTAGTTTTTATTCTTAGTTGCTTTGTGGCCGACTTGGATCTTTATAAGGCCAATTTTAGTTATTTTTCAAGAACTTCTATTCTATTCCACGTTCTATCAGACAATGAGAGAGAGAGCGATGTTCGCCATGGGTGGCTAAACTCTCTTCGTTCTACTTGCAATTTGAAGCTTTATTTGGATTGATTGTGAGTTTCTGAATCTTGTTCCTTATTTCCTATATTGAATGTTTCAACTTCTTTGTGCTTGCATGTTTGATTGTTTTATTCTATCTAGCCCGTGTAACTAGTTAGAATCAATTCAATTGCTAAGGTTTTGTAGATTCCTGGTTGCGAACCTTAACCTAAGTAGCAAACTTGTTCCTTTAGGGCTGGTTGAACTAATTGAATGAGTAGGAAGTTGGATGTGTTGTTAAATCCCTCTTTAGGGACTTCAAATACCTTGGTTAATCTCTGAACTTAAAGCTATCAATTGGGTTAAATCCTTCTTTATGGACTGTTTGATTGATAAGGGTTTCTAGGACTGGTTGGACTAGTAACTATATTAGGTTGGGACAAGGGCATTCATAGGAAGACTAAATGGATTGTAGGTTTGAGTTTTATTTTGATACGGTTTACGTGACTAAAAACCGTCCATCAAATTGGTGTCGTTGCCGGGGAATCAAGTTTATTTCTATGTTATTTTTATTTATTGATTTTTGTGCATATATCTAACACGTTGTGAGCCTATCTTACGGTTCACAACACCCTTGCTACTAACTTTTTCAAGATGTTGAGATTAGCGCAGTTTGAAGGTGAGAACTTTCACCAATACTTCAGGAGATTGCATGAGTATGTTCACAACCTTGGTTCATGGGGTGATCAATTCAGCATCTGAGATATGATTATGTGCATAATTGATGGGATGAATGTTGAGACGCGAGCGCTTGCTGATCACCTGAGTAACGGAGGCCTGAAGCGGTTAGGAGGATTGTCGGGGTTGTGGGATTTTTTCTGTTATATTGATTACCATGTTGCACAAGAAGAATTGCTCACCACGTCTCCTCCGCCAATGGAGAACTCTATCACATACCTTACACAAGTGTTGCAAGAGCAAGCTGAGAGCAGTAAGAACTTGGAGAATTAGATGAACAAACTCATTCAAATTTTAAGTGCAAAAGGTGAGAAGGAAAGGGGCTTAGAAGAAGGAGTTGAAGTTGTAACGGAGGGTAAAAATTCTGAGGAGCAGCAATCGCCGTAGGAGGGCGGCGATCGCCGCACTGCTACTAATGAGCCCCCATCGACGTCTTCTTCTCTTGATTTTGAGAAACCCACCCCACCACCCCTTGAGTCTTTAAAGGGTGCAAGAATGGAAGATCCTATCGAAGTCATTACACTTAGTTCATTCCCTCCTATGTGGTTTCAACATGACAATGACATGTCGAATGAGGAGGAATTGGTTGCAGACAGCGATAGTTTCTTAGATTATTGAGGAGAGTTTCTAGTGCTTCCTGACTTGGAATCTCTTGAGTCGACGCATGAGGTTACATGTGATGTGTCTCCTACTCCATCTGCATCATCCATTCTGCGCTCGTCCATTGATGAACCAGGTCCAGAGCCATCAGCTGAGGCTCAAGAGGTAATAGAGGTAAACTTTTGCAATTTGGAAGGTAATGGTGGTTATGTTGATCCTTTTGATTGCTATTTTGATAAGCCACCAGCAGAACTGTGTTGGTGGTATCATATTCCTTCTGCAGAGAGTCATGCTAGACTCTTTGATAGATTGAAAGGGTTCTTGAGTTCCACATTTTATACTTTCAATCTATTGTGCTATGATGTTCTTTGTAAGATGTGTGCACAGGAATATGATAGGCTACTGAGGACCTTGACGATGTCTGAGAGATAAGGTCTTGAGATTGAGAATAAGTCAAGCCAATGACATTAAAGAAAGGCGATTCTCGAGAGGCAACTCGAGGTAAGTTTTAGTTATTTCAATTCCTCTTTAGCTAGTTTTCTTTTCAATAAATTAGGTTTTCCATTAGGCATTAGATAGTTGCTTTTAGTTTTTGGATAGACTAAGTGGAGATGATGTATGTATGGTTGTGCATTGCGAGAGGCATAGCCGAAATAAGGTAACCCTTCTTGCATAATAGAGATTACTTATTACTAGGGGCCTAAGTAGGATAAAATTCACTTATGAGTAAAAGTCTAGTAAGCTTGGACCTAGGGAGGATAAAATTCACCTAGGGGCAAAAGTAAGCATAAAAGAAAAGAAAAGAAGTCACCATAAAGAAAAAAAATGCATGAGTTTTATGACTATTGAAATCGAAGAGTGTTTATTGATGTGTATTGGAGTTTATGTTATTGGAATGATTTGTGAAGTATGGAAGTTTTTGGTGTTCTTCTGATTGGTTGTTGTTCCCTTTTCCCGGATTTTCAGCACCACAAGCCTAAATATTTCTCATGCCTTATGTTCCTACCAAAGCCCCATTACAACCCTATAAAAGTCCTCATGATGTTGTTTGCAAGTGATAACTTTCACGGTGTATAGAGCATTTTGGATTGAGTTGAGAGTTGGAGTTTAAAGCCTAAACACATGAGAGCTTGAGTGAAACACATTATCCCGGTGAGGTTGGATTAAATTTGCTTTTACTATTGGATCGCTCATATATTTGCTAGGATATTTGTTCTCTCATTCATGGCTCCTATTGCTTGATGTTGCTTTTCTAAAACTATAGCATGAAGATCTTATTTGTGGGATGATCAATTTTATATTTGTTTTTCATTGCTTGAGGACAAGCAAAAGCTTAAGTGTGGGGGAGTTTGATAGCATGCATTTAGAGGGTCATAATAGGTTGCATTTAGCTTAGTTAAGATGCATATCATGCATGGTTTAAGTACAATTTGCATATTTGCTCTCTACGTTGGTGAAGTCAGAATCTACACACTTTTATTGATTATTTGAGGTAACTGTGGATCCGAGGAGGAGACATGGGTTGATAACGCATTAGATCAGAATGTCTAGTTTATCGAAGAAGCTTACATGAAGATCTCAAGAGGTCCTGAGAAGAGGAAGCGAACCTAAACGAAGAACAAGTCTGCAGAAGTTGTCGCCAGACATGCTGAACTTGTTTTGCACTTTCTGGAGGCCTCATGTGTCCGATCGACTATTATGACCATGCATTAGAAAGCTCTTTCAGAGAGCTACAACTTTCCTGTTGACAACAAGATCAATTTCGAAACATATTTTCCGTGAAAGACAATATGTCGCGGCCGCAACATGCATAACGCGGCCGCCGCCAGGGCCTCTGCAACGGGATATGGGAGAGCTGTTGATGCTGCAGCCGCAGTATTGGTCGTTAGCGCATATACACTACGTTTCATTTAATGAAACCCTGGTTTTTATTCTTAGTTGTTTTGTGGCCGATTTGGATCTTTTATAAGGCCAATTTTAGTTATTTTTCAAGAACTTATATTCTATTCCACGTTCTATCAGACAATGAGAGAGAGAAAGAGCGATGTTCGCCGGGCAGCTAAACTCTCTTCGTTCTACTTGCAATTTGAAGCTTTATTTGGATTGATTGTGAGTTTCTAAATCTTTTTCCTTATTTCCTATATTGAATGTTTCAACTTCTTTGTGCTTGCATGTTTGATTGTTTTATTCTATCTAGCCTACGCAACTAGTTAGAATCAATTCAATTGCTAAGGTTTTGTAGATTCCTGGTTGTGAACCTTAACCTAAGTAGCAAACTAGTTCCTTTAGGGCTGGTTGAACTAATTGAATGAGTAGGTAGTTGGATGTGTTGTTAAATCCCTCTTTAGGGACTGCAAATACCTTGGTTAATCTCTGAACTTAAAGCTATCAATTGGGTTAAATCCTTCTTTAGGGACTGTTTGATTGATAAGGGTTTCTAGGACTGGTTGGACTAGTAACTATATTAGGTTGGGACAAGGGCATTCATAGGAAGACTAAATGGACAAGAGGAAGTTACAATATCAATTCAACCAAATAAAGTGAATAGTTGTAGGTAGAGCGATCTTCTCTAAATTGTTTTAAATAAATCTGTTTATAGTTTATTTTGTTTTCTTTCTTATTTCAATCAACCAAAACCCCCCTTTCTACTAATTGGTAAATACACTTTGCTGAGAAATACTTGATTCTCTGTGGGATCGACCTCTTACTTACTTGCTACACTAGTTTGTAGGTTTGAGTTTTATTTTGATACGGTTTATGCGACTAAAAACCGTCCATCACTCCGTCTCCTCCTTCACTTCCCTTGCCGCACACTCCTCGAAGCTCTCCTGCATCGACATAGACACAGGCTCCATCAGATACCTCCCATTCACTCAACCCATTACAGCCGGTCACCAACAGTGCAAGAAAACCGGACTTTTTATTTGCAAAAGATAGACTGGGTTACTTTAGCAAATTTTGGACCTTCTAGGTCAATTGTGCAAATAGGCCCATAAAATGGTCTATTTTGTACCATTTCCTCTTATTTTGATTGCGATTTTCTTTGATTGACCTTCGCCCTTATTCTTTTGCAGATATGTTGATTGATAAAGCGAAGCTTTCTGCCCTGGCCGTGAAGTAAGGTGCCGCCAAAACACCCCTCACTATCACCCCACGGGCGGGTGATAGTCGGCAGCCGGTTGCATCCCGTGCCTCCTCCCTTGCGACGAAGAGTACCAAAGGAAAAGAGCATGTTGAAGATAGGCAAAGTTTATCGGAGGACGACATACCCCTGACTCGTCGCGGAAAAAAAAGGCACAGGGAGAAAGTGGTGACTAACAAGCTTTTAAGTGCTGAGCCAATCACCATATCAGGGATTTATATGGTTGCGTACAGGCAACCTGGGTTTTCTCCACTCGATATCAAAGCTGCTGGACCAGGGCCAGAAGACTGGGGCTGGGTAATTTTCTTGGCGATTTAATCTTTCTTATTTATTTTATATTGCGTATGCGCTTATTATCCTTTGTATGCCATCACAGGGAAAATTGCAATGGTCCGAGGTGGCTGGGCGCTTAAGGAAATACGACGATTGACATGGGACGATCGTCGTTGGCACTTTCAGCCTCTGTCAAATAGTAATAATATCCAAACTTAAATACACAACCAATAGGTTAGGCAATCAATCACTTGATAAACCAAATAACTACTAGTATGGCGATGAAGTCCAGTGTCGAACCCACAGGGAGAAGCGATTTCCTATTCAATAACTCTAAACAAGCACTCTTAAAGCAAAACAATGATCTTGGACTAATCGCAAATATGTAAAGGTAACCAGATTGCAAATCACAAAGCAAATTGATATCAAGGTATAAAGAACATTTCCCCTGTAATTCTCTGACAATAGTTGGAATTCATGGTCCTCGGATTAATCTATTGATTATTCATATTCCGAGGTCTACTTGACTAAAGTTGAGAGATCTGCAGAGATTCACTCATCTTATTCAATATCACTAAAGAATAACATTAAGAACTCAAGTAATCAAGACCAATTGGCACATTTGTAACGGCCCAGAATTATGATTTCCGGGTTACGTTTCAAGGGGTAAAACCCCTTGTTCGGATCTTGCAATCCAGGTACGGGTCGAGGTTTCAAACTCATCTTAAGATTAATAGAAAGAGGGATTTCAAACCCTAAAAACCTCGAAGGGTCGTTGGGTACCCTTAACCTGTCCTAAGACTATGTCGCGAAATCCAATTCAAACGGAAGTAAAGCAGAAGCAAAATTAAGATACAAAATGTCATGGCAGAGCCGGGTCAAACCAAAATGTAAGCGAATGATTATCATTTATACTAAGTTAGAGAACTAGCCAGGTTCTTTAATTCGCCAAAAGGAAACCCCGTCATATAGACATCGAGCACTCAGAATCTGCAAAAAAATACCTTAAAAAAAAGAACGGGGAAAGGAGTCAGATCGAGCCACTCATGCGGGACCGGCAGTCCTCGCTGAGGCCACATAGTATGCGCTATACCTAATAAAGATGCTCTAATGCAGTACGAAAGTCAAGCACACTAGCATGCTCTTAGGTATAATAATGTGCAGAAATACTGTAAAGGGCTCAAGACAATGCCAAATGGCATATCCCTCTCCTACCTCCACCCCCTTCCGATAAGGCGGAGACTGGCCGCTCGTGAATGCATTCCATCATAATCGGGCGGCACGCATGCCTAACCCGCTCCACAATAAAGCCCGCAGGCATAATATAAGGAAGTTCATGACTCGATTGACTTAGGGTAGCCGATGAGGCTGGGCTACCCTATGACCCTAGCAAAGACTCTAGGACTATCACAGATAACGGCCGTTCTGTTTCAAACGCATAAAGTAAGAAGATGCTCATTCAATTAGTGCAACCTAAACAGGATACTACATGACATGCTTTTATGCATATGCAACACCTAACATAAAATGCAACAACATGCATGAATGTCCAACCTGAGTAAGCCCCCTAGGAAACTTACCTGAAGATGCAGAACAGCAAGATAACACAAGCAAGGGCCCAATGCAAGTCCAAAGCAATCCAAAAGCAATACACACCTATCATTAAGCCATTTCCATAAGCTACCGATCCATCATTCATTATCACACAAAACTCAAGTTCTCAACATGTTCAAAACCAACCGATAGTAAAACCATTTCCAAGACCCTTCCGATATGATCGAAATCAACCAAAACCATTTACTTCCAATCAACCCCATCGATAAAAGCATACCAACTATATTTTCCAAACTTCCTTCTCAAAACCAACATCATCAAACCAGGACAAAGAATCCCGACATTAAATATTTAAACCTTAAATTCAATACCTCAAAATCATATTATAAAATTTATTCCGGCATTTTGGTTTCAACACATCAAATCCTTTAAGAATCATTTTCGGACGACTTAAAACCTTTTCCAAATAATTTAACAACAATGTTTATCTAAATTAAACATTAAAATCAATCCATCTTTATAATCCCCATTTATAAAGCATATTAAATAAATTACCTTATCAATTGACCTCAATAAATCACTTTAAAATTCCTAAAACCACATTTCTTAAACAACATAAAATGCATAGTCCAAATAATATCATTTCTAAAACCATTTCATAATATACAATAATCTTCGGTATATATATATATATATATATATATATATATATATATATATATATATATATATATATATATATATATATATATCATAAATCTCATAATGTAATAAAATAATACAATAATAACAATTAACTACTAATCATAATATAAAACCGTAACATATACATAACATATATCATAAACATCTAACACAAAATAACATCTTTAAAACAACCCAAAAGAAAAGGCCCAACACCCTCAACCCATTTCTGAGACCCGGCCCACAAAGGAAGGAAGGAAAGAATGAGAGAGCCAGCAACCCGGATCTAGCTCTCTCACAAAACCAACCCGGAATAAATTGTGAAGATCCGGCCCGTGACCCGGAAGAAATGAATGGTGGATCCGAAAATTAGGCCCATACCCGGCCCAACCAAAAATAAGAAAATATGACAGATCCCTCGTCCCCTACCTCTGGAACGCAGACTCGATGACGGAAGAAAAGGACGGGAGGAGGAGGAACCCAGGCCACCGGCTATCCTTCTCCGACAAAATCTCACCCAACAGGCCGAAGACCATTTCCGACCCCAACCCGCCTAGCAGAATCGAAACACGCAGAAAGAAGGAGAAAGAAAAAGAGAAATTTACCGAGGCGTCGTTCTCTGAAGGCAACGGCGGATTCCGACCGAAATCGACGAGGAAGGGGCGAGCTCAGGCCTAGGAAGAGGTAAGGGGTGAGTACGAGCTTGATCGAATGAGATTTGAACCAAAACGAGAGTGAAGAGCGTAATGAACCTTCACGGGAAACAGGGCGCGCTCGTGGCTCCGACAGGGCTCCGGGGATGTGCTTCTCCGTCTTCCGGGAACGCAGGAGGAGTGAGGGAGCAGATTCACATTGATTCGAAATGAAAATGAAGGATTGGAGGGTTTTACCGCTTTTCAACAAAACAGAGGGAAAGGAAGCTCCTTCGGTTGCGCCGGTGGCTCCGGCGACGAACAAGCGCAAGAAGGTGATGGCGATTGAGGGTGTTCTGCTAACGACGACCGACGCGGAGGGTGCAGGTGGTGGCTGGTGGCTAATTGTCCAATGTAAGGGATAAAGGAGGAAGCTTTTGAGGTTCTGCAAACCAGAGTACAAGAAAGGGAGAAAGGGGTACCTTTTGTGGGTTTGGAAATGAAAATGAGAGGTGAAGAGAATCCTATGGATTTTGAATCAAAAAGGCAGAGGGAGGCTATGCAATCAGACAAAACTAATTAAGGGTCTATGAATCTCTCTAGGCACAGCTGGGCAGAAGGCGTGGGAGTTGCAGTCATGGGAACAAAAGGGTGAGCTGCGTGGGAGTTGTAGAAATTGAAGGTAAACTTAAGATGGTCCCAAAATTCTAAACGTCAAATACCCGGAATATAAATCTGAAACCGGCTCACTCGACCTTATCCTGACGCGACTAAAATACTCCTCAATTTTCAAAATCCGAATTTAATAAATGAAATCCGCACATTATTTTCAAATTTTCGGTATATAAAAGTAGAGTATAATGTATTTTAAAATTCCAATTAAATAATGCCGGAACTCGTTTTGAAATATTTAGAATAAAACCAATAGCTCAAGGACGGAAATTCCAAACCTCCCCAATCTTAGAAATCGAAATTATTATAAATCACTATTTTAATAATTTAATATTCTAAAATTTCCCGGTCTTTACAACATTGACTCTACACAAACAAGACAGATAGGCGCATACCGAACTCAATCCTAATCACATATCCTCAACATAGATCAATTGAAATCATCCACTACAAAGACAAAGAGACATCACTATCATCAATACCTTTGTTTGCTATCGAGAAAACAACAACGAGTTCATAGCTATAGATGCAATTCCTAACATGTTGATCAGACATATAAAAGAACACAGATATAAATTAAGACAAAGCTGATAACTAAGAATATGAATAATCAAATAGAATCAAATCCTCACAATTCAAACAAACATGTCTTCGAATCACAGGCGAAACTATGAGTTTAGCAACTCATAGGTCAATTCTCTCTCTCTCTCTCTAATGGTGTTTATCGTTTCACACAAAAGCCACACACCATGAAAATAAACTGAAAACAACCTTAAAAGGTCTCTCAAGGGTCGACAAAACCCTAGAAGAATTAATGGGAAATAATATAAAATAATAGTCTTCGGATCCAAAACCGCGTTTCCGGGATCTGGGCCAACAGCGGGCGCCGTTTCTGCAGTGCTCGACGTTCCTCGAATTTCTTCGTTGAATTCCAATGGTGTGTCTCCTTGCTCCTCCTTAGCTCCCATTTGCTCCAAAACATGCTTCTTAAGCTCTTTCCAAAGTCCATCCAAGATCGGAATGTAAATTTGTAGAATAAACACTAAAAACGCATAGATTCCGAACTCGAATACTCCACAAGTAATAAACGGAACTAGACTAAAAACATAACAAAACCAATACCTAAAAGCAATAAGAAACACCTAAATGCCTATATGAAATATGCATTATCAAATCCCTCCACACTTAACTCTTACTTTCCCTCAAGCAACCATAAGGAAAAACATCATCTATGCATCCCACAGGAAATCTTTCACAACTTAACTCATCAAAAGCAACATCATAAATAGTGAAAATATAACCAAACATACAAACGTCATCACATGTATATATGGGATCAAGTGGCTTGCATGCTCAAAAATCAACCTTACCAAGGATAAAATGTGTACCTCTCACTCTCATGTGTTTAGGATTTAAGCACACACTCACCTCAATTCCATATACAAGCATCAACTCAAATATTGACATTTATATCTCAAAATCTCCACTGGATACGCCAATGCAAAAATAAGGACATCAAGAGGACTTTCGCTCAATGGAAACCGTAATAGAAGATTCCATTCGGCGATGTTGTATTGGGGCTTGGTAGAAATATAAGGGCAAAGAATTGTATTTGGTCATGTGGTGCAATAAATTCCGGGAAAACAAGATTCCAAAACTCCCAACATAACACAAACCAACTCAATAAATCAAGCTCACAAATACACAACATCTCTCAATATCATCAATATAACTCCAAAAATCTCTAATCTCATCATCTTACATATCATGTAATCTCAAAACCCAACCAATGTATCTCATAACCAACATAAATCCCAATTCTTCCTCATTATGCAAACATAAGATAAATGGCTCTTTATTTTTTTTTCTTTTTCGTCTTTTTTCTCGGATTTGTTTTTAACTAATTGAGCCAAGATACATGGAAATTCAAATGCATAAACATGAGGGACTAAGTAAGCACATAACATTACATCTTCTCAAAACCATAAACCATAAAACCACACTTTAGCTTCATTCTCCTCAAACTCTAAAATAGATTCCACAACCCCCTTAAAATCTCAATTCCCCCGGAATAAGGGTAAGGCTTATCATAGGCTAGGAATAATAATTTTGTGGAGCTAACAATAAAAAGGCTAAAGGCTCAAATTGGCTTCAAAGCAAGACATAACATAAGGTAGATATGGATAAATATGAGCTAAAAGATTGCCTCTATCATTTGAACTCATCAAGCAATGAAAATGTATATAATCAGCCTTGAAAATAGATAAACATGACAATACTCAATGATAAATGCATAGGAAGAGTATATCACACAAGAAAAGCAAAAGGAATAAAGATGTATTCTTTATAAGGCCAAAAATATCTCACTGGAACAAATTTTTGTTGAATTCCAAGCATACTCCCAAACTTAGATCATACATGCTCAATTATATATGCTCACTCACATTTCACATAAAAACCAATTTTCAGGATAAAATCAAATCATTCCAGATTTCCATGGGATTTATAAGATCATGTCAGGACAAACTCAAATTAGATGGGTATTTTTGAACACACAATGCAAAACAACAAAACAAAGCAAGACTCACTTTTTTCTATTTTTTCGAAAATTTTCAATTTTTTTTTCATTTTTGACATTTTCTTTAACACAAAATAAATAATATAAATGAAATAACATAAAGAAAATAACGAAGACTCAAAAGCAAAAACTAAAAAACAAACAGAAACTCAAACATGAACTAACCTAACAAATTCACTTCAATCTCCCCCCCCTCCCCCCAACACTTACATATTGCATTCTCCTCAATGCATAGAAACACAAAAAGGAACAATGAAAAATATAAAAATAAAGGGCTTGAAAGAAGCAAATGACTGACCAATTACTGTGAAGGGGGGGTCTGGGGTTCAGACCGTTGATTGATGTCCAAGGAAATGTATGCCCAGGGCTTACGAAGACATGTTTCTATCTTGTCAATCTTCTTCTTTAGAATCAACTGATGCTAATAAAATCTGTGAAATTTCTCATTTGTTGATCTTATATTTTAGTCGAACGACGGTCGATAGTCACCACAAGCTCAAACAAAGGAATACTCTTAGTGGGGATATCAAGATCATCATCGGTCCCATCTTCTAGAAGAAATCTGCTTCAAGAGAGCGGGTCCACAACCATCCCAACAGGTGCTGGAACATGACGGGTGACAAAAGCAGCCAAAGTAGGTCCAATAGGTATATGCGCAGGAAGACACAGGTGGTGCTCAGCCTTCTCGTCAGATAGCCAACGGAAACGCCCGCCAATGTCAAAGCGGCTAACTCTCCCAATCAAACGAGCGTTCAGCATGGTTGATATCTCAAAATAATGAGGCGTTGGCAAGGGTTGCAGGGAGCTCAAATCCATACCCAAATAGCGTTCTATTAGGGTAATCATCCCACCAAAAGTAAAAACAACAGGGACACTCATATCATGTTTTCCTCGAAATACGTCAGCGCAATCAGCCACAAACAACTGTGTCCAATCTGGGACATATTCGGCCCCTAGCGTCAAACATTGTAATCACAACCATATCCTCTTGGGAATAATCGTCAGATCAGCATAACCATGGAAGGCAGGAGTCAACACCCTATGGCAAAGTCTAAGGCCAGGGTGCGTAATCGAATAGTTGTGAAAGCTTTCAGCCAAATCAGAATGTGTAGTAGTCGATAAGCTCTGACGCAAAGGACTCAACCAAGGTACGTTCACTCCTAGAGCATGAGATAACAATCGCTTCTGAATTGATCATTCAGTACCCAATAGTATGAAGCGGATGTCCTTATCAGAACGCACCTCCAGAGTTGACAGGAACTCACGCACAAAAACAGGATAAGTTGGCGCGCTCATCGATATGAAATTAGCAAGACCTCTTAATTCCAGCATTAGGGATACTGAACTATAAAGACCAAGCTTCTGCAATGTCTCCAGATGAAAGAATCGCGCCGACTGATAACTCAAATTCCTCAGTTGAAGCCACCGCTCCTTCTCAATGTTGGACAAATAGGTTGGGGCATCCACAATAGGGGCACGATACATGACATAAGTCGAGGAAAAAATAGATGAATATCCACAAAAACGACCAAAATACGGGCTCGTTGTAGAGGCGGCGAGCGCCGTGGCAGGGGCAGCGGGCCCCGTATACGCGGAATCACTAATCCGAGTGAAAATGTTGGAGAACCGACGTCCACTCCTCCAAACTTCAAACTTTCTCGAACAACTTGGTTTCAAAAGGTTCTTTTGTGACAGGTAAGGGAATGGAATGGGCAAAGAGTGAATTTTGTGGATGTAGGGTAATGGTGGAAAGTGTTTTGGTAGATTGAATCGATTGAAACACAAGGCTTTTAGGTAGTTGGATTGGATTCCAGTTGACTTTTGGTATTCTTGAGATTTCTCTTGAGCAAGTTTGATTGATCCACAATAGAAGAAATAATATATGGTGAGGTGGAAGGAATATCTATAAAAAAAGATAAAAGGAAAAATATTAGATCTAGATAAAATAGAAATAGAAAAGATAGAAAATCTAATCCTAAGAAAATAAGAAAACTAGTCCCACAAAGAAAAATCCTAAAATAAATAGAAAATAATAAAAGATAAAATATTAACCTAAGATAGATAGAAATTAATCTAACGTAAAACAAAAAAGAAAACAATCTAATCCTAGAAAGATAAAAATAAGGCAAAATTGCAGCAAACCACCCTTTAAATAGGGTAGTTTGCAAGAAACCACCCTTTAAATAGTGTAGTTTGCAAGAAACCACCCTTTAAATTTTATTTTGCGGCAAACCACCCTTTAAATATAGTAGGTTGCAGAAAACCATCCTTTAAAATACATTCATTTAAAAAACATCACCCATAAACACTTTTCATTAAAAATCTATTAAGTAAATCAAAATTACCCTTTTGCCCCCCAAAATATATAGGGTTATTTGCAAAACTAACCTAAAAACCCGGTTGGGTTGCACTCCCTATCCCCTATCCATATTATTTGCAAAAAGTTAGCCCAAACCCTTTAAAATTTGCAGCCCAGCCGGTTACAATAGGGAGAGAGACCGGTTGCATTGATGGAGGAGAGAGAGGGAGACGTGTGGGGGGAGTTAATTGACAAAAGCATGTCAATTCAACTGTCGATAGTTGCTCCATCTCTCTCTCTCTCACAGAAAATAAAAAACGGAAGGAAGAAGATGAAGGAGTTCGAAGAAGAACAAGAGCAAGTTTGCAAAGGAGAAGTAGAGGCGGACATCAAACAGGCCACACACCTCGAAAATGGATATATTGGTTGTAGTTAGATGGGGAAATTGGGGGAATGGGGGGATTGGCTAAATTGGAGGAATTGGGGATTTTGGGGGAATTGAGGAAATTTGGGAACGGCTACGTGGAATACGAAATACCAGGAGTAGGGCGACTTGGATATGTTTAATCTTGTGATACCTTTGAACATTTAATGGATTTGCCGACACTTTGATTTTTGTCATGTTTGTAGTAGTCAGATGTCATGTTTATAACTCAACCTGTCATGTTTGTAGTAGTCAGGCGAGGTATGGTTTAATGTTTTCCTGGTTCTAGTGTAGCCCTCCCCTCTAAACCCATGCGGTAAAAAGAGAGAGGATAGAGGGGATAAGACAGAGACAAAGATAGAGGGGGGAGTGACGGTAAGGGGGAATTAATATAATTTGAATTAAATCTTAAGTTTTAGAGAAAAACCATCGAACCATTAATATAATTTGAATTAAATTTTAAGTTTCAGAGAAAAACCATCGAAGGAGAAGCAAGTGATCGAGCTGGGGTTTATTTGCAGTTTGACGTGTAAGCAGTTAGTTTTAACTGGACACCAAAAGCAAAACGACATGCCACATATTGGAACCGACTGGACAAGAGTTATCGGAGAAACATATTCACCATCGACTTCGGATAAAAATTGGGTAAGTTTGCTTTCGATAAAAAAAATCAGAGAGAGAGAGAGAAAGTATGCAGAGGAGATAGAGGACATGAGAGAGAGAGAGAGGAGTGAAAAAATAAAAGTAAAGTTGCAGATGAGAGAGAGAGAGAGAGAGAGAGAGAGAGAGAGAGAGAGAGAGATATTAGTGAGGATAAGACAGAGAGAGAAAAGTAAAAGAAGGTCTGTAGTGGAAAGAGAAAGCTTGCAGAGGAGAGAGGGAGAGAAAGAGAGAGAGAGAGAGAGTGTGTATGTGAAAAAAGAAAAGTAAAGCTGCAGAAGAGAGAGAGAGATCAGTGGGGATAGGACAGAGAGGGATGGAAGGGTCCTTTCTCCTCTGCAACTTTACTGTTGCTGTTTCACTTCGAAGAAGAAGCAATTGGGTGGGGCTTATTTGCAGGTTGACATGTAAGCAGTTAGTTTTAACTGGACACCCAAAGCAAAACGACATGACACATATTGGAATCGACTGGACATGAGTTATTTGAGAAACAGATTCACCATCGACTTCAGATAGAAAATGGGTAAATTTGCTTGAGATTTGAGGGAGACACCTCTCGCATAACCTTTATCGAAAGCAAACTTGCCCATTTTCTATCCGAAGTCGATGGAGAATCTGTTTCTCCGATAAATCTTGTCCAGTTGATTCCAATATGTGTCATGTGATTTTGCTTTGGGTGTCCAGTTAAAACTAACTGCTGACACGTCAACATGCAAATAAACCCCCGCCCAAATGCTTCTTTGAAGTGAAAGAGTAACAATATCTTTTTATACCCCCTCACTGACACTCTACTGATCTCTCTCTCCTCTCATACTTCACTTTTCTTTTTCACCTCTCTCTCTCTCCCTCCCTCCTGTCATTTCTCAATTGCTTTTTCTCTCTCTCCGCCTCTCTCCTCTGCAGACGGGACTTGTTCCCTCTCTCTCTCTCTCTCTGGCCAGGTGTCACACATTGGAAGGTTGCACCCCCCCTCCCTTAACTGCTACCGGCTCCAAGGGTTTCCCAATTATCCGGTTTCACCCAATTATAAACCGGGTTGGGTTAACCTTGCAACACTTTCGGGTTTTTGGGTTAGTATGTGCAATTCCCTCAAATATATATTACTCACTCTGTCTTATAATTTAGGTCATTTGACTTTTTGACATGCTGTTGAATGTGTTAACAACTCTATAAAATATTGTATAAACTTTTTTTTTAAATTTAAAAATAATTTCAAATTTATTACCTGAATTATGAGACGGAGGTAGTATATTTCAAGGTTGTTAAAAAGAAAAACAATTGTCTTTGTATGCTTTTAATTTACAATCTACTGAATATCATTGCATCTGAAATATCTTCTTTTTCATTTCTCAAACATTATGTTTGAAATCCTTGAAATCTATATTTAAATCTTTATATATTATATTAAATCTATATCTAGTATGTATTAATTTATATGAATTTAAGATGATGTGTCATCTATATCTACTATTTATATATGAGTCTTTATGATGATTTTTCATAACCCACTTTTTTTTTAGAATCTCATAACCAATTTATTTTCAGGTGTTTTAAACAATAAGTTCCAATTACAACTATATTTAAAAAAATTCCTTAAGATATTCTACACTTTTTAACCCAATGAATTTAATTCAATACATTGAATTAATATATAATCTATATATCTATATGTAAATATTTATATATTATATTAAGTCAAATCATTTTTTTAATGTTTATCTCTCCTTGGACAGATATAAAATTATATTTAGTTAAATCTTTTAAATAAGGTTACAATCACTACATTGATAACGTAAAAATATAACAAAATTTTCTTTCTAACAACTTTAAAATAATATATATATATATATATATATATATATATATATATATATATATATATATATATATATATATTATTTACTTACATTTTTTTTAATAAAAAGTGATGATGAGTGATGTTTTTTAAATGAATGTATTTTAAAGGGTGGTTTTCCACAAACTACTATATTTAAAGGGTGGTTTACCGCAAAAAAAAAAATTTAAAGGGTGGTTTCTTGCAAACTACCCTATTTAAATGGGGGTTACACAATTTTACCTAAAAAAAACTAACTTACTCTCGGAAAAATAACAAAAAAAAAAGATACTTCGCTTCCAATTTTACCAAAATTCGGATTTGTCAGGCGGACAGACAGGCGGCGAGCGCCGTGGCTGGGGCGGCGGGCGCCATGTCCACATTGCACAACTCTGTCTTTTAAATCAATCAAAACGCAAACCCAACATCGATTTCACTTACCGTAACTTCCGAAATCCGTTGACACGATTGATCCTACTTTATTGAATTAAAACAACTAAATGCAAAATAAAAGTAATACCTAACTACCTTGGGTTACCTCCCAAGAGGCGCCTTTGTTTCACGTCTTTGGCTCGACCAGTGTTCTAAAAAGCGCTAGGCGGCCGCTAGGTGGTGGGTGGCCACCTAGCGCCTAGGCGGTTAGGCGGGCATCTAGGCGGACTTAGACTAAACTTGATTATTTCCCTATATTTCAATGGATAGAACATCTCAATAATTTAGTAATATTTATAATATCACTCATAAACCCAAGTTTGGTTTGTTTAACTAACACTAAAGTTAATAAATGTAAAAGCGCTTGTCTGGCTGATAACTTTAAACCTCCTAAAATCCGAAACCATAGGCTTGAATCAAAAGTAAATGCATCCCCACTTGGTGGGTAACAAAAACTATAAGCTGACTAATCACTCACCTAGAAACTAAATCTAAATAATCACCCACCTAGGCGGGGACTATACGACATCTAGGCGGGATTAGGCAGCACTTAGGCGGAAATCCGCCTAGAGACTGCCTAGGCGTAAAAATTCCTAGGTGTCTTGCCGCCTAGCGCCTAGGCGGTGCCTATGCGCAATTTTTAGAACAGTGGGCTCGACGTGATACATTCTTGATCAAGTTATTCCACCGAGATCCCCCACACTTGTCCTTTTTAGAACAAGGGGTGGAACTTTAGGAACTTCTCCGACATATCCATCCATTGCATCCATCGATTCCTTCTTGAAATTAGTAACTCCAGGTGGTTGTCCTGTAATTGCAAATGCCTCAACATTATTAGGAATCGAATTTTCATAGGGAAAATCAATAGAATCATTCGAATGAGGCACATTTTCATGCGACTTAAACAAATTCTCAATTTTCTTCTCAGTGTCATCTTTCCCTAAACCAATTTCACCTTTGTTAGAAAACTTAAGATTCATAGATTCATTTTCAATAGAAGCATCTAACAAAGCATTTGATTCATTCTTGTGATTAGTTTTATTAGAGTCAAGAACATCTACGAAATCATTGGCAGAAGAAACAATAGGCTCAAATATAGAAAACTCAATCTTTTTACAATCAAACTCCATAGTTAGTGAACCTTCAAAATAATCAATCTTATTCTTAGCCGTTCGCAAGAATGTCCTTCCCAAGATAATAGGGGTTTCAGGCGTACCTTGGTCCATTTCTAGAATGAAGAAATCAGCTGAAAAAAATCAAATCATTTACCTTAACCAAAACATCTTTAACAACTCCTCTAGGCTTAATACTAGAACGATCAACGAGTTGTATAGTAACACCAGTTTCAGATAATGAATTAAGACCTAAAAACATGTACAAGTTATAAGACATAACATTGATTGAAGCACCTAGGTCTAACATAGCTTTGGTGAAGCTAGCATTACCTATTGCATATGGTATAGTAAACATGCCTGGATCTCCGCACTTTTCAGGCAATTGTTTCTGAAGCAAAGGAGAAACATTCTCACTTAAACTTACCTTTTCTTTCTTTCTCATCTTTTACTTGTGCTTCATCGTGCATAGCTCTTTCATGAATTTCGCATAGCGAGACACAATTTTAATCAAATTAAAAAGTGGAATATTTACCTTACAATGAGCAAAGGTGTCGTAAAGAATTTGTTCATCTTCCCACTTATGATCGGATCTTAAGGCATGAGGAAAAGTTGGTGCAGGTCTTGAAACCTCAGAAGACCACTCTTTAGAAGCTTTCTTCGGGGATTGACTAACGTCAAAAGTTGGATCCGTCAATGAAGGTGGTGGCGGGTGCCGTGGTGAGGGGTGGTGGGCGTCGTTTATGCAATGCGTCTCCAATTCCGTCTCTTTCTCCTTATTTCCCAATTCAACTTCCTCTTTAGGCCTCTCCTTCACATTCCTTTTGGGTATATTCACTTGTTTACCTCCTCTAAGGGTCATGGCGCTAACATTCTCCTTCGGATTCACTACCACCTGCGATGGCAACTTAGCCAAATCTTTTGCTTTCAATTCACCAATCTCCTTAGCCATTTGACTCAACAACTTTTCTTGAACACTCATCTTGTCCAATAACAACCTCAATGTCTCATATTTTGTCATCTTGTTGAGTGTTTGTAGGATAATTCTCATATTGTCCTCTCTGAAAAGGGACTTGTTGCTACTAGCCTCTTCCGTAGAATCCACTTTGGTAGTTTGAATTGTAGCTCTGATTGTAATTGTTACCAAAGTTACGACGAGATTCATAATCCATATCATTCACTTCAGCGGTGTCCTCCTAAATCAAGGGACATTTATCATTCGGATGAGTTGGATCTCCACAAACACCATAAGGTCTAGGCTGATGGGGTTGATTCATTTGCATAGCCATCTTGTTCACAATCTCCATAAGCCTCGATACCATCCTTTTGTCCATCCCTCGAACTATCCAACTTATGAACTCCTCTAACTCATTGGTGTCTCCCATATTGTTGCGATGCATTAGCCAGCCCTTCAAAAATCTGCATTGCTTCCTGATGTGTTTTATCCAAAATATCTCCTCCGCTAGTAGCATTGATGAAACTCATGTCGGTGTCAAGCAAGCCTTCACAAAGATATAGCACTAGATCATCCTCGGCTATATCGTGTTGTGGACAACTACCCTTAAGCTTCTTGAACCACTCAACATACTCATAAAGACTTTCCGTAGGTGATTGCTCAATACTGGACAACACCTTCTTAAGTTTGTTGAGGCGAGTCGCAGGAAAGTACTTTTCCAGGGAAGCTTTCTTCAATTGCACCCAAGTAGTAATGCTTTTTGAGGGTAGGTAGTAAAGTTAATCGCTTGCAGCATCTTTCAAAGTAAAGGGGAACACTCTCAGCATCAATTGGTCTTCAGCCAATCCTTGGAGTCTCAGTCTATCACACACACTCACAAAGGTAGCAACGTGCTTGTTTGGTTCCTCCCCAGGCAATCCACGAAAGTTAGGTAAAATTGATGACCAATTAGATTTAAACTCAAATCTTGAACCCTCAAGGAGATCCGGAAGGCTAATAGCAAGTGATTGAGCACTCAAATCGGGTTTCTTCAGGTTTTTCAGGGTTCTTCTTGACGGATTAACAACAACGTTTGCCATCCCTTCATCTATCTCAAACGCGAGCCTCCTCTCCGACCGAAAAGATCTTTCAACCTCGGGATCAAAAGACAAAAACGGTGAATTAGAAGATCTAGTTTGAACCATACAAAGACACAACAAACTCAAAGTAAAGAGTAATTGAAAAAGTTAAAGAAAAGAAAACTCTTTTCTTCTTCCCGGTAACATCGCCAAGAATTTGACGCGGGACGAACATCGTTGGCACTTTCGGCCTCTGTCAAACAGTAGTAATATCCAAACTTAAACACACAATCAATAGGTTAGGCAATCAATCACTTGATAAACCAAATAACTATTGATATAGCGATGAAGTCGGGTGTCGAACCCACAGGGAGAAGCGATTTCCTATTCAATAACTCTAAACAAGCACTCTTAAAGCAAAGCAATAATCTTGGACAAATAAAAAATATGTAAAAGTAACCAGGTTGCAAATCACAAAGCAAATTGATATCAAGGTAGAAAGAACATTTCACCTGTAATTCTCTGACAATGATTGGAATTCATGGTTCTCGGATTGATCTATTGATTATTCATATTTCTAGGTCTATTTGACTAAAATTGAGAGATCCGAAGAGATTCACTCATCTTATTCAATATCACTAAAGAATAGCATTAAGAACTCAAGTAATCAAGACCAATTGGCACATTGGCTCTACACAATCAAGACAGATAGGCACATACCGAACTCAATCCTAATCGCATATCCTCAACATAGATCAATTGAAATCATCCACTACAAAGACAAAGAGACATCACTATCATCAATACCTTTGTTTATTGTCGAGAAAACAACAACGAATTCATAGCTAGAGATGCAATTCCTAGCATGTTGATCAGGCCTAGAAAGGAACACAAATATAAATCAAGCACAAGATGATAACTAAAAATACAAATATAAATTAACGAGTCATCCTTCCACTTTTTATCTAGTATTTGAATTTGTTTTGTGATGGGAAGCAAGTTTAAAACATTTTTACCCGCGGTGTGAGCTTTATGCTTCGCTGTGGTTCGTGCCTTGTTTTTTGGGTGGGAAACATTTTAGCCCATGACAGGCGGTATGCCTTGTCATGGTATTTTGACGTTGTGAATACTTCATCTTTATTTCTAGTATGTTTTTGTTTATGCTCTTTATCTTTTTCTCTGGAGTTTAACACTCTTTTCTGCTCGCGACTGGAGTTTAACTTGCTATTGTTATCTTTTTTGGAGAGTTTGTTTGTGGTACCCTTACCCATCTCCTGTCATTGAGGGTTTTATGAAATGAATCGTGAGATGACAAAAAATAAGGGTTTGCGGATTTATTGCATACCTAAGTGCTATAAGCACTTTTATTTGGTGCGATGCAAAGTAGAAAACGACTTATATCATGTATATTTATATTTCTTCGTAACACAAGTAGTCGGGGAGTACATCTCTGTTTTCTTCTGGGCCTGGTTGTTCTATGGTGACATCAAAGTGTGACTCTCCTTGGTATTCAAAAGTGAGGTAACTTCCTCTCCTTCGTCCCTTTCGACTAAGACCAGAAATTCTTGATTTGAAGGAGAACATATGATGATTTGGTTTAGTACGTTGTCCCCGAATTCTACAAAGATGTAAGATAAGGGGAGCCTACTTATATATATATATATATATATATATATATATATATATATATATATATATATATATATATGTCATACTCTTTTCCTCACACTTCCACTCATCATTCATTTTCATCCTTAGAATGGCAGGTTTAATTGTTCAATACACTATCCTCAATGACATTTCTAAAGCATCCACCATAAAAGTGTTTCTACTTCGGGTGTTTTCTAAGCCTCCATATCCTGGGAGCCGATTTACCAGCGCTTCAATTGATTTGTGTTAACGAAGAGGTATGTGGTGTTCCTTCACTTAACTTAATTTCTTTATCCTTGATAATATTTCACAACTCATTTGTTTATACCAACATCTTCATTCAGTTTACTGTATTATAGGGACATCGAATCGAGGCAACAATCAACTCTAACTTGATATCAAAATCTTCCTAAATAATATCCATCATACGACTTCACCCATTTGTATTAATCAATATTTTTTTGTCTTGGATTTGCATGGACGAAGCCTATAGCACCAACTATTTGTCTTTTCTAAACACTTATGTCGTTCAAGAACAATTTTGTTGTTTTAGACTTCCCAAACATTTGTTTATATTTTATTTGGCAATTCCTTATAATATATATTTTATAGTCAGATTTTTTTTCCATCGCAACCACGCCATGGCGCGGGAATTCCACTAGTTATTATTATTAATCAATTATTCAATTGTTAATGCTTTTTTTTTTATTAGGTAAAAATTCGATAGCCAGACAAACCTGGCTCATCGAGAGGCCGACAGAGTCAGCAGACAGCGAACCGTCGAGCATACAATCTAAAATAAATGGTGCAATACAAAAGCGGCAAACAAACAAACCCAGACAAACAGACAAACTTAACCCAAACAAGCTGAGAACAACAAGGACAAACCCCGGAGCCAAGCGCCACCAAGCGATGACATCGCTGGCCAGCGGTACATCAAGAGTCCCTCCTGTGGGCGAGACGAATCTCCAAGGAAATTTCCGGAATACGGAGTCGCCTCGATGCACACCTCCACGACCCCGACCAGACTCGACAACGGACACCAGAGTCCCAACTTAGACTAGGACCGCCAAGAACAATCGAAAACGTCACCGAGAGCCACCCTGAATATAATGCACCAGAAAACCCTTACGAGAGATTGTCAAGACCCTCACGGGTGGATTTACTTCGACCCTAACGGAATTTTTATTTTTATTTTTTTTGTTTTTTAACTTTGGGGAGCTTTGGGCCCAGGTCATTAGCCTTGGGCCCAAAGCACCACATTTGGCCCATCTCTATAAAAAAGGGGCCACCTTTGGGCCCAAGTAGACCCAAAGAAGCCCGGTAACAGGAGACGACTCACAAGCGATACAGAGAGCAAGGGTGGAGACGACGATAACCCTCGGGAGACACCGGCAAACCCAGCACTACCGGAATCCGATAGGGGAGGGAAGCAGAAGTCCCATCCGCAAGACAGCCCAGCCAAATTTGCATCGAAGACGATCAACAACCCACCTCCCCGACCAGACCCAAGTCGGACGATGATAGAGAGCCTGAAGCCCACCCGAACCGTGAGCGCGATCAGAGGACGTGGAGGGTAAATAAAGGGGGAGACAAGATCCACATCGGGGATTGGTCAAGCCGACCACAAAAGCCACGGAATCGGGAGTCTAGGGAGCAAAGACAACCCAAAAACCACCAAAGTTGAGCACGATCTACTAAGAGAATATGGATACGAGAAGATGGATTCAAGAATTTGTGATTAGATGAACAGATTGGCCAAATCAAAACAGGTTTGGGAAGGGTAGCAAACCGAAGATGGGTAAAATTAGGGATTTGACAAGAAAATTTGGGGTCCAGAACCAAACTCTGCGAGAAGGGCCCAGGAGAAGGTCGAAGGAGGAGGTGCACAGAGAGTTTAGATGGTGGTGGTGCACATGCATGGATTGAAACCAAAGGAGGCTCAACGCGTTCTTTTTTTCTCAAAAAGGCTTTCAGACCCCCAACCTAGTGTCGTTTCTCAAAAAGATAGTTCAACATTGTTAATGCTCTTTTGTTCGTATAGGGCCTAGGCTTGAATAAAATAGCAATAAATTAAATTCATAAATAATAGTTGACTTTTAATAAAACACTATAATTACCATTTTAATCCTATTATAAATTTCCATTTTGATCCTATTATAAATTAGCATTTTTCACATCAATTATAGGACATCAATTCATTCAGATACATATATGCTGGTATGCATAAACATCTCTACCACACAATGTAAGAGAAGCTGAACTGCCTGCATATTTATCCTACAACATGCAAGTCCAGCAACCTTACAATGTAATCATACAAAGACTACTCCATGACCATAGCGATTGTTTTCGAGATTATCTTTTCCTGCATGGAGACTTATACATATGCATATGTATACATAACACATTCATATATATTAGCTAGGTTCCACCACCCGATCGAGGTCTAATTTCATGTAGATCTCCATGTATAGTTAAGTTTTGTTAATTAAAGGGATGATGATCGAACATGTTGTGGTTGCAATGTTAACTAATTCATCTCCCAAGGGCCGTGCATCCAGGAGGGCATCTGTGTCCCCATCTGGTCTTGCATTTCACTTCCTTCTTCACCAGCTCTCCCATCAAACCGGTTGCTTCTGCTACATGTTTTTACTCAGCCAATTAATCATCCGGATATAGATATATATACAATACATATGTCTAGACTGCAATCTTATTACGGTCATATATAGCTAGTAACGTACAGAAGCACTTTTGTTCATTATATAAGATTGTTTGTCTTTTTAGTTGTTTCTATTCGACAACACCTTATCTAGTTATATGTACAAGTACATATAACTAGATAATTAAGGTATTGTCAGAATATAGATGCACTACACTCCCAATAAATTTGAAAAAAAAAAAACAAGAACTGACCCAATGTTCAACGTGGTCATGTTGTCTGCAAGGAAAGCGGATGAGTTAAGGTCACCATCTTGCTGATCCAACTGATGAGTTTGTGGATCCAGTTCCTTCTCCTTCTCCTTGGCTTTCACCTGTTATTCATTACAGGAATTCAGTTAGCGACATATATATATTTAATTTGGGGTGAAGAACTCGACAAATCAGCTTGATACCAACATTTTTTGCAAGCACATTGTTCTCCTCCTGAAGTGTTTTTGCCTGCCAGTGCCAGATCAGAAGTAAATATAATTGCTAGCTAACATATAAATTAAAACACAGCCATTCTCAATTACAACAAACTTCTGTAATCAGGAGTTTTTACCCTTTTCTGAACCGCTGAGATTGATTCATTCATCATTTGGTTCTGCAATAAACAGCCAACATTTTATTCACTATATCACAAGTATGATGCATAGAATAAACGAATTTGTCGACTTTGCACCTACTTTCTTTGTTCGGATATGCTTAAGAGCGTTCTCAAGGTGTTGCTCTAAGCTCTGCAGCTCCTTCAGACTCAAGCATTCGAGGTCCTCCCCTACGTAATGCCTGCAAAAGTCGAAGAAAAATCATGCGATTGATTTGTTTAGTTTGATTAACTTCAACATCCGGCTAGCTAGGTTATGAATTTACTTGAGGTTTTTCTGCAGGACCTCCAGTCTAGCCTTGAGCTTCGCTTTCTCTAACTTCCAGCTTCCCTACATATATACATATGATAACGTGATCGAGTTAGCTAGCTAGCTAGGTTTTTATAACTTGTTTTTTCATGAACAAACAATTAATAGGCATACATATGATGTTTCTTCTGGCAGATTCGGTTGCCTCTCCGAGTAGGAGTATCTCTCGTATCGTTCAAGAATCCTTTCCATGCTGTTCACGAGAAGGTAACGTAATCAGCTTGTTATTTAGGGTTTTAAAGAAAATCACTAGCCTGTTGCATTAATTTAATCTTGAGATGATGAGAAAAATATGTAATATTGATTATATAAATAGATCATACATATATTGTTTATACCTCCCTTTTGTTGTCTATTGACAAAATTCTAAAACGCGCTATAGGTGAGTTGCTTATGCGGCGGATCTTTGATTATTTTCTAATCATGTACGTGTTCAACAATGTTATAAAAGATGCCTTTGGTTAAGCATATTTACTTGGTAATTGGGGACATGATGACACCAGCTAATCGAACAAATCAAGAAATAAGGAATATATTTACCAATCAATTCCTAGGGCTAGATGAGGTGCCACATATAACAAACTACCTCCGTTCAGAAATAGATGTCGTTTGACTTTTTGACACGTTTTTTAAGAAGCTAAAAACTATATGAAATATTAACGTTTTAACTAATTTTTTTAAATAACATGACACTTATTATTAATAAGTATTTATACAATATTAAAAAAATTACTAAAAATTTGATATTTTATATAGTTTTTAGCTCATTAAAAAACGTGCTAAAAAGTCAAAACGACATCTCTTTCTAAACGGAGGTAGTATATAGGTTCGATTTTTAGAACATTACTGATTGATTACGACCCCGGTCAATAGTCCCATCAGGCTTTTTTGATTAAATAAGAAAGAAAAATCATGCACACTGTCTAGCATAGTATCCATGCAGGTATTAGTTACATTTAAGTATTATTCAAAGCAAAATGGATAGGAATTAAAGATCTTTCCAATGTGGCGCGCAGCAGCTTCAATAAGGGCATAGGGCAATTTTAGCTTACGTCAAATTCGGTTTGTTTAACCACAATGTATTGATTGCTCAAAGGGATACGTCTTTTATATATAAAAGACGGGGATCTTATATATTAACAAAGGTAAAAGATTAATAAAGGCTATGGCTGATTAAATCAAAACGACGCCATTTTCGTTCTGATATTCGTAACCCTACTCGCCTGCCTACTTCGTCTCTCACTCTCTCCCGTGTCGTGAATCTGAGTCCTGTGAATTACTTCGTTTCTCAATCTCTCGCCCGCCCACTTCGTGTTGCCGTCGCCGTCGTCGTGCTCTATCTACATTTACCATCAGTAGAAGGCCGCATCCAGTTTGCCATCATCGAACTCTCAAACCACTCAAACTCTTGAACGCATCCGGCATCCTGTTTTCCATCGCCTGTCGAGCTCCATCTCCATCTCCATTCTCCATATCCGGTTATCTGACCATTGTCCATCGCCGTTTGAAGAGTCGGCAAATCAGCGATCCCTATCTTCTCCTTGCCATATGTTGGACTGTCGCTCGCGCCTGATTGCTCACTGCTAGAGTACTGGACTGTCGCTCGCGCCAAAGTACCAATCTCAAATCTGACATTGCCGAGCTTGCCGAGCCGAACCCCATTAACAAGATGAGTCTTCCTACTCCTAACCCACTAATTAAAATTTGATTATAGTGTGTTAACTCCATTTTCGAATTTGTAAAATTATTGCTTGAGATTGAGTTATTTCCTAGTTATTGAACTTTGATTATGTGCTTATAGAAATTGGTGGTGGGTAGGATTTGAGATTGATTAGAATTTTTTTTTGTAGTGCGTTGGATTTGTGATTGATATTGAATTATGTTTGTGGGCAATCGTATTTTATTCGAATAGGAATATGGATAAATTTGTTATCCAAACTAAGAATACATCTATCCCAAATGTTGGGTCCTCTACTACTCTCAATCTTGATTTTGTTATATAGAGAGCGGTCAATCGGGCGTCAAATAGAGAATGTTCAGGTACTAACACGATATCCTTATCGACTCGACAACCCCGAGATGGTTCTACAAGTACTACTCCCAATCAATTGCAGGAGATTGACGGAAGTGTTGCTAATATCGAACACTTTGGGTACGGTGTTTTATATATGACTACTTTTTCTATATTGTTGTTGGGTACTTTTATGCCCCCTCATAACTTTCTAGCTCAGCCACTAGATTAAATAATCCATCTCTTTCACATATTACTGGTCGTTTTAGATGATATTTTTGTTCTGAATTATTTGTGGTTTTAGACAATGGCTGAGATAGAATTTCCGTCAGAGGGATGCTAAAAAAATTTCGTGAAATATTTGTTTTGGTGTATAAATCTATCCCAAATGTTGGGTCCTCTACTACTCCCAATCTTGATTTTGTTATATAGAGAGCGGTCAATCGGACGTCAAATAGGGAATGTTCAGATACTAACATGATAGCCTTATCGACTCGACAACCCCGAGATGGTTCTACACTTACTACTCCCAATCAACCGCAGTAGATTGACGGAAGTGTTGCTAATATCGAACACTTTGGGTACGGGGTTTTACGACTTCTTTTTCTATATTGTTGTTCCGTACTTTTATGCCCCCTCATAACTTTCTAACTCCGCCACTAGATTAAATAATCCATCTCTTTCCCATATCACTGGTCGTTTTAGATGATTTTTTTGTTCTGAATTATTTGTGATTCTAGACAGTGGCGGAGCTAGGATTTCCGTTAGGGGTGCTAAAAAAAATTCGTGAAATATTTTTTTTGGTGTATACTTATTAACAAGATTTTTTAAAAAAAAATAGTGAAAAAACACTAAAATTGTAATTTTTTAATGATTTTATTTAATTTATATAGTTGAGAGATTATTTTTAAAACAACATTGAAATAAAAATTTAAATGGATAATGTAAACATAAATATGAGATTATTTTAATAAAGTAATTGATAGAAATAAAAAAATATAGAGAGAATCAAGAATAATTAATGATATAATAAAGGAAATAAAAAGTGAATGATTTGATATTTGAATTCAAGACCTTTTGATTCCCCTTTCTAACTTCCACCCTTCCTTTACCATTTGAGCTAGGGGGTGCTCGAGCACCCTCAAGCACCCCCTAGCTCTGCCAGTGGTTTTAGATTACCAATGTACCAATAACGGTTAAAAACACATACTCTATCAGTTAATTAATTAAAATGTGTTATTTTTAGAAATTTGCACATTTTAAAAAAAAAGAAATATAAATATATCCTTCATTATTATTCTACTTTTTTCACCTTATTTAAAATCACAACAAACATATTCTTAATCATTAAAAGGACACATTTGGAAAGTGGAAACAAAAATATCAAAAATGACATTTTAAGGGCTAATCACCCGGGGGCCCTAGACCTTCTCAAGTTTGGTTTGTGCTAATCAAATGTTGGTTTTCTATTTATGTCATTTTGCTACTCAAATGTTTACCATGAACGTGACAATTGGTACTAGTTATTTTAATTTCCAAATGTTATATTTGTAACAACACATCTTTTATGCCTTTTAATTTTAAAAAAAATAATCCATGTAATCACCCCGCTAATCCATATTTCGCTATGTCTTTTTAATTAAAAAAATTGCATGTAAGCACCTCCACTAATCCACATTAGCAAGATAGGTGGTACGTGCCACTAACCGCAACTAAACCCCAAAGTTGGTGATTATTTTTGTATTTCATTAAGTTCGTGCCACTGAGTGCAACTATATCTAAAGTTTGTGCTATTTTATGCAATTTGCCCTTTTTTTAATAAGATTTTCTCTAATTAAAACGATATATTTTTCTTAAAGGATGTAACATTATTTTACTTTCTAATTATAATTGGTTGATTTTGCGGCAATTTGTTTTTAAAAAAAAAATAGCATTGTTGTCTATAATTCATTAGTTTTAGTTTCTCAACCACAAATGTTCTTCTCTTAGAGTTGTAGATAACTAATTCTTTTTCTTTTTTTTTTGGGTGTAAGTAAATAAGTAATTCTAATTCGATAAATCATACTATATGTATGGTTATTTCCTAACATTTTAAACGTTTCATTTAGTCCCAAACCTCATCCATGCATACCATTTAAAAAGTGGTCATTCTTGAAGCTAAAGCGACAAGTAAAATGAAGGCCAGGGAGGATCAAGTACCATTCAAACTTTTTGTAATATTTCTTTTGTATTCTTTTGATAAAAACATGCATGACAACGTACGTTTATCAATCATATATATATTCAGCTGCAACTGGAAGAATGTAAAAGTATCATAATATAGACTTCTCAGCATGTCTTGGTTTGTTCAGTGTATTTATATTTATGCTAGTTAACCTATTTAACACGGATTTAAGATACGGAGTCAAAAGTTATATAAAATATTAATTTAAAAAAAAATATTTCAATACTCATTAATAATAAATAAAGAATTAATAATTTATATAATTTTTAACTATTTCAAATATATACAGAATAATAAAATATTAATTAAATAGGCAGCATATATTTATATTTTTTTTGAATATATGCAGATATTTATATCCCTTACAAAAGAGAGTATATATATTATATATAATTGTTTCAAAGAGAGTATATTTATATATCACTTACCAAAGAGCCAAAAGATTTCGATATTAATTAAATAGCCAGCAGACCTGTACTAATTAAACTTCTTATAACGCTTTGTTTGCATAGCCACATATTATGACTTATAATGCACAATATTGCATTATAATATATATTATAATGCAATATTGTGCATTATAAGTCATAATATGTGGCTATGCAACCCATAGACTGAGGGGAATAAGTACTAACTGATACTTCTGGAATAATTAATAAATGAATATTGTATTGCATTAACTGAATACTACTATTATGTTAGAAAATTACACACGTAATTCAAGTTTAGGAAAACAGAAATTAAAGTGAAATGGTTAAATAAATGAATATTGTATTGTATTAATGTGAATATTATGGCAATTTGACTGTGTTGTATTAATTCGATCTGTTGAATCCATGGATGAAGATTGACATAGGAGAGAAAGAGAATTAAAATCGCAATTTGAGACGAGAGGAAAAGAAAGAGAAACTTTTGTATTACTTGATGGAGTTGATGCTAATTCAGTATCACAATGGGGTTTATGTAGAACAAAGCTCCTGCAGCTAGATTCAGGGGCGGCCCCAGGGTGGGGCGCCCGCCCCACCTTTCGACGGTTCGACCCACAAGCCCCGGGAGTTTAGAGAGAAAAAAAATATTTATATATGTGATTTTGTTATAATTAGTAAAATTAGAATGGGACTTGAATTAATTAATTGACTTAGCTCAATTGGTAAATGGGAAGGAGTGAGAATTAAATGATACAAGAGGACTTGGGTTCGATTCTTTGCTCCCTCTTTTATTTCTTCTTTCAATTTTATTATCCTTTCCTTTATTTCAATTTTTTTTTCCTTATCTTCATTTTGCCTTTGATCGTAAATAATTATAGTGAATTTAGACATATTATCTCTTTTATCTTATTAATTATGATGATGGTAAATAATTTACTTATATTAAAATATTAATTATATCTTTTTATTTAGCATATCTTGAATGTTTTTTTTTTGCCTAAAAGACTCAATTATAGGATGATGACATTTCAAATTAGTTTTCTCAACTTTAGTAATATATAAGATTTCATAAATATTTTATACTTTTCAAAAAATACAACATTCAAAATTTCTACATCCTATTAAACAAATAAAATTTACTTAAAATTAATTAGAACCCATAAAATAGGCGAATTAAAAATTATAATGAAAAGAGACTTATAATTCATTGAAACCTTTGTAGAAAAAGATAATTTATATTGTATAATGATCTATAATATTTGTACTATATCATATGACATAAATATAAACCTTTTATTGTAAAAAATCTCTACAATGAACTTTATAGCCGAAAATATTTTAAAGTTATGAGAACTAATTTAGTTTGTAAGAATTCGAATACTATTACATACATAATAATATTAATTTGTATAGGAATCCAATTAGTGCCAAGAATGACTATAATATCATATGCCTCATTTTAATAATTGTATAGGGCCCTCAAAATTGATTGAACGCTCCTCCAAATCTTAAGTCTGTAATTTCGGCTGTAATTTCGCCCCACCTTTCAGAGATTCCTGCGGCCGCCACTGGCTAGATTAGCCTAACCACCTAACTAATTAATTAAGTTCTTAATATTTACAGATTGTATCCTATATTTACAAATTATAGATCCCACAAACAATATATTGAATTTAAATATAATATTATATATATTTACATGACACAATATTTATTTATTTCACAGTTTGACTATAGTTCTGTTTCACTAAAATCATACCATATATATATCTACAAGCTAGTACACGTCCAAGTCTTTTAAGTCTTATACAAACCCTAACACTACAACCAAACTAATCTTCAAACCATGTGTATGTACTAATTACTGAGGTTTTGAAGTGTTGCAAAGTTTTTGATAGTTGATTTAGTAATTATCTAGCTCGCTAGGTACTTTCCTCCCTCCAATCAACTATATTTGATGTTGTAGAATTTAACACAAATAATTATAAGAAAACTAATTTTGCCCTTTTAACCTATAAAACAATTAAAAAGAACTCGAATTAGCTCATAAAAATGCTCTGTTGAAGTAGAATTAACTTGAAGTAGAATTCAACATTGAGAATTGAACTAAATGCATATACTTAATTCGTATAAATTAGTATATATAAAATATGAATCATTTTTAATCAAAATTTATCATTTAAAGCAACAATAAAATTTATTGGAGGGGGTATTTAGCTAGCTAGATATCTTCATTCTGTACTAATGGTTTATGTTTAATTGTCTTTTTTAGTGCTGAATTGCTAGTGAATTTACGGAGTAGTAATAATTAATTTTTAAACATTGTCTGTACGTACTTAATTGACAAGTGATTGACATATGCACCAAGCCAACTGAACCAGCTAGCCTTCAGTTTGGTTATGTTGTGAGTTGTGACTCTTTTGTACTTTTAATTTAGATCGAGATTTAACAAGTAAAACAAAAACAACCAACTCAAAATTTTAATAGCAAAATAGTTCTCCGTATGTTTAAAATTCCATTTAGGGATCCGATGGAGCCATGCATGAACTGATTCATTAGACCTCACATATGTGCACATACCCCCAAAAAATAAAAATAAAAATAAAAATAAAATATTAATTAGTAATTAATTAATTATATAAAAAGAAAAAGAAAAAGAAAGAGAAAAGGGCATACCAAGAATCAGTGGAATACTCAAAGAGCTTGCCTTTTCCGGAGAAGACGATGAGGGCAACTTCGGCGTCGCAGAGGACGGAGATCTCATGCGTCTTCTTGAGAAGGCCGGTGCGGCGCTTCGAGAAGGTGACTTGCCTATTGATCTTGTTCTCTATCCTCTTCATCTCCACTTTCCCTCTCCCCATACTGGCCGCCCCGCCCTAGATCCGATCCCTTTCCTTTATTATGTATATATATGTAACCCTACCTAGCTCAATTCCAAGCTATCTTTGTTTAATGGCTGGTGGCCACTGGCCAGAGAGAGAGAGAGAGAGGGGGGGGGGGGGGGGGTTAAATTGCCAGAAATGGAGGGTTTTTATGGAGTTTGCCCTTTACATGGGAAACAGTCAGAAGAGAGGGTATTTGGGGCATTTTTAAGTGCTAGCCAATGGCACCACCAAGGCATCAAGGGACCTCCTCTCCTCATTCACCAACCAATTAAGTACTTTACACATTTAATTTAAATTATACTTTTTTTTTAATTAAAAAATAAGATCTTTTATTTTGGAAATTTGTGGTAAATATTAATTTGTTTAGTGTCACCAAATTTCGGGGAGTATATTCTATTTAGCTTAAATTTACCATCAGTGGGCGATAAAATTTTCTATTAGTGAATGATAAGGGTTGGCTTAGGGCGCTACTTATAGAGTGTGTGTAATATCTTTTTTGGATTGGAATCATATTTATATCTTTTGTAGAAAAGTTTGATACGATAGCTCGATTTTCTTTTAGTGTCCGTGAGAGATTGAAATGATGATTTCGGATGCTCAGAGGCTTTGTCGATCTTTCGAGCGGGTCACCGTTGCGCATATATTCAGAGAGGGTAACGAGGTTGTGGATCGTCTGGTGCATCTGTGGCTAGCGTCACATTTTGTAGCTCACTGCGTTCCAGCTGAGATCGTAGATCTCGTCTGTTGGGACGCCATCGAACGGTGAGTTAGTCGCGTCTAACCCCACCCAAATTCTTGCCTTGTATCAAAAATAAATTTTAAATTTTAAAATAATATTTAGGTTATAAAAAAGGATGAAACATTAATATCTAATCGTTTAATTAAGTTTGCATGATTGAAGTTTATCAGTTTATAATAATGATAATGATAATAATAATAATAATAAATTAATACTCTCTCCGATTTTTAATATAAGGCATTGAGATTTTGTGCACGCAGTTTAAGGAGTTTAAAACTATATAAAATATTAATGTTTTTTATTAATTTTTTTTACATTACTTATTACTTATTACTAATAAGTAATAAGTAATGTAAAAAAAATTAATAAAAAACATTAATATTTTATATAGGTTTTAGTTCTTTAAACTACGTGCACAAAATCCCAATGTGTTATATTTCCAATCGGAGGGAGTATAATTCAGTCTTTGTTAACGACCCATTAAATATTTAATATCCACCCATCTTGTAGCATGAAATGAAATTAGATCAAGTGTAGCAATTTTTAATAGTTTCTATAATATATTTTACAGCGTATTTCCCTTGTTATTGAGTTCATTTGGTTTGATTTTATTTTTTAATCTTGATTTGTCAATTGGTTTAACTGTTTAAGACTTTTCAAGTAGATAGTGAATCGACACCTGTTGTGTATGGAGGTGATGAAGGTGGTGACCGGGCCATTGATGTCGCTCCAATTTTGTGGTACAGGTCACAAAAATTCAGAAAAAAAAAATGTGGTTTGCAGAATTGAGAAACGATTTGCTCGAATATCATTTGTTATGTCCAAGGATATGGATAGGAAAAGGTTAGCTTTCAATGGGGATTGAGAGAGAAAGAGGAAAGAGATTGAGAAAGATAGAGTTTAGAGGGGTTGAGGAAAGAGGAAAGAGAGATTAGATGAGAGGGTTGAGAGTGAACATTTTATTATTACTTTTGATAACTAATAAGTCCCAACAATTACAATCCATAAATATTTATCCCCTTAATTCCTATCTACTAAGGTCATTACAACACCATCCATGACATGGGTTTGTAAATTCATAATGGTATGTACTACGGAATATCATTAATTTATGGACTTTTTTTACGTACATTAATTTATGGATCGACTTGACTTCCATCCTAATTAGGAATATAAATTAATTAAAGGAAAAAAAATATTAACATCTGTTATATATAATAGATAGATTGACAGATTGCACGTCAAACAATAATTCTAATATAGTAGTGTCGAATTTTTGGTTGAAAGGCATGTTATACCTAAAATTGAAAAATAAAATAAAAAGGATGATTCATGAATTGAGGGCAAAAATTGTGCTATTTAAGGTTTGGATTATTTTACTTGAACATTAAAAAGTCTATTATAAACTAAAAAGTACTGTTTTGGGTTTATAATTATTATGTTAATTTAAAATATATCGCAATAATAATAATAATAATAATAATAATAATAATAATAATAATAATAATAATAAATTAATACTCCGTAATAAATTTGAATTGGATGGATGCATGGATCGTTTAGGGTTGAGGCGAGTTGATCTTGACTCATTTTATTATTTTTATATATTGAAAGGGATTTGTAATTTTTCTTATATAGGGAGATCCCTACTTGTTGATGGATGACTATATATTAAGATTTGAGAATATATACCATAAATAGCGGAAATTCTCTTATTTGAGCCACAGAAATAAATTGTGCATGACAATGTAGTACATGATGAGTTTCGATAAATAAGATTTTTATTTATGATAGGAGGGTGGTTTTGTGAACCCGGAGTGGTTTCGTCAAATGCGCTGTCGTCACGAGGGAGGCCCTGGGCGTAAAAGAACAAGCAGAGATTAGGAGTACAAGCGGTTTCTGAAAACCGGAGTGGTTTTGAGAAATAGCCTGTCAACTTCTGATTGGTTAACCGACCTGGTTGAAAGAAGAGATGGCCTCTTTTTTTCTTTCTTTTTTTAACAAGGTAAAGAAGGGATATGGCTCTTGAGTATTGACACCTCTTGTTTGTGGTACAAACACGACAGTAAAAGAAATGATATGAAGAAATTAATTACGCTCGAATATTCGGAAGTTTTCTTTTTTCCGGAGTTATTTTATGTTTGCACTCTCCGTATTATTTACTGAACCTTTTTTTTAACTCAACGAAAATCGTTACTATCTCTTGAATATGTAAATAAAGAGCGGTCATTCTGGGATTCGAACTGGGGACCTATGAGTACTACCCACAAATCCTTTTCGGTGAGACATTCCGAAATGGTTTATCTCAGTTTCATTTTCTGTCCATTGAGATTTGAGTTGCATTAAATTATACGTATTATTTCAATGATTTAATTTATAACTCTTTATGAGACACAGTAAATTCAGTTAAGTATCACCCCAGAGTCAAAGTTTACAAGAGTGCTTCAAGTAGTAGAGATGAAATCATCACGTGACAGTACAAGCTGTTCTCCGATTATGTGAGTTGTCGCACCCTCCTGTGTTTTCGACATTCGTGACTAGAAGATTTTATGAGTTGTTTGAGTTTTCTTTTAGGGGTGATTAACTGGATGTTTATAATTTTGGGCTTTATTAGGAAAATTTCCACCACCCTCACCATATTAGCAAAATGTTCACCCTAAAATAAAGTGGCTGAAACTCCTGTGCTAACCTCTGTTTCAGCAGTTTTTTTTCGCTTTTTTTAATTTTTTTTCCGCATTTCCAGAGTTGCTGAAACCCCTGTGCCACCCTCCGTTTGAGCAGTTTTTTTCGCTTTTTTTTCGTTTTTTTTTTCCGCATTTCTAGAGTTGCTGAAACCCCTGTACCACCCTCTGTTTCAGCAGTTTTTTTTTTTGCATTACTGTTTTTTTTTCGCGTTAAATTTTTTTTTTCACGTTGCCGAAACCGGAGTTGCTGAAACCCCGGTTTCAGCAACGTTGTTGATGCTAAGCCCACGGTTTTAGCAACGTTGTTGATTCTGAAACCCCGATTTCAGCAACGTTGTTGATGCTGAAACCGGGGTTTCAGCACTGTTGTTGATGTTGAAATCCCGGTTTCAGCAACGTTGTTGATGCTAAAACTCCGGTTTCAACAACGTTGTTAATGTTGAAGTAATTATTGTTGACATTGCTGAAAATGTTATACATACAAGCTACTGAAATGCTAAAATACTGAAAACAGAAAAGCTGAAATGTTGTCATATATGCTTGTAAGATATAGTAGCTCATACAATTTTATTAGAATCAATTTCAGCAAGGCAATTTTTTTTTTGTTGAAACTGCCAATATCCAAACTCTCATTATCTAAAACATTAGCTCTACCGGCTTTTTACATTAGCTAATTAAGAACATTGACTCTACCTGCTGAAATGTTGAAACCGGGGTTCTTCGTGCTCTCTTTGTCCTTCCTAACTCCCTTGCTCGCTTGCATTCTCACCGAATACACCAGTATACTAGTCAATATACACCAGACATTTATATTCACAATAATTTGCTGAAATTGCACAAAAAAAGTCTAGAAAAAGGCTCAATTTGATAACAAAGACTCAATATACACCAGACATTTGTATTCACAATAATTTATATATATCTATAAATTAATCAATGAAAGAGAAAGAAATTGAAATGGTAAAGCAATTGCTGAAATGCTGAAACTCATTAAACTACTAAAATGCACATGGCGGACTATTGCTTCGTTTCTCCAGCCCATGCTGAAACCGAGGTTCACCATGCTGAAATGCAAAATCCATAGCAAACTAGTTTCAATTTACAATTTGAGTGATAATTCATCCAAATTTTGATTAAGCACAAACCATATATTACAATGTGGATTCATTGCAAAACAGAGGTTGCAGGACCAGGAGAGGAGGAACTAAGTGCATCTGATTTCCTCGTCACTAGGACACAGTGCATCAGCTTCAGTGAACTCGGCTATGTAAAAAATCAAGACCCATATCAGCCGCATCAGAAGCCTGAAGCTCCATCTAAATGTTGTCGAGCTCCCTCTTGAACCTTTCCCGGGAACACCAGGGCCACCTAGGCAACATCGTCGTCTCCCCTTCCTCCGTTGCCTCCACTCCGTCGTCTCCCCTTCCTCCGCTGCCTAGGCAACACCAACGCCGCCTCCGACCTCGGCCAGCAGGGCTCCACCACCACCGCCTTCGATCTGGAGAGAACATACCTTATACAAAGAGAAACGACCATGGGAAAGATGCGAAAATCGGAGAGAGGTTCCATGGAAGCTCGGATTTGGAGCCGCCATGGAAGCAATCTGGAGAGAGGTGTCGATGTGAGAGACCGGAGCAGGAGCGAGAACGGAGGAAGCAATAGGGAGATCGAGGAGAGAAATCGAAGATAATTGTACCTTAGACGGAGAAGACGCGAATCGCAGGCAGAGATGAGATGCGTCTGGCAAATGCTCTTCCTGAACATAATCAATTCCCGGACTTGTGGACGAGTTCAAGGCCTTCGGCCTTGCCGGAATCGCGGGGGTCGCCATGATCTAGACCGCAGATGTCGTCGAGATTTGGGAGGAGCAACGACGGATTTGGGAGGAGCAATGACAGACCTTCAATGGAGCACCGTCAATCTGTTGTTGTTGCCATCGTCGATCTGTTGATTGAGGAAGGAGATGGAGGACGAGGAAGACTCGGAATCACCGGCGAGCACCGGACTCCGGCTGTAAAGGCTCGGATTTTCAAATTCTAATTTTTTGGAAATAGAGAATTAAAAATGAAATTTAATCGGTATTAAAAATCGTTTAGCAGATTCCGACCGGAATATAAAATTTGACGAATAATTTCCATCCTTTTACCTCAAAAATTCAAAATAATTATCGGATGGCGATATTTTTTTATATATAAATCTAATTAATCGAGAAAGCGAGAGCGAAAACTAACATTTGAAAACTAATTTCGTGATTCAAAATTCGCATATTCGGGATTACTTTCGGGTATTTATTTGACTAAGTCTTTAACCAAATTCATACTTCACTCCCATACCCCGTCAGTCTTCATTCAACCCATACCCCGTCAGTCTTCATTCGTCATCCTCACCAACTCTCTTTCATTCATCATCATCCCTCTCTTTCTGTCATTCATCACCACCATCACTCTCCCACTCTCTCGGTTCACCATTTCCGTTACCGATCACCACCACCGAGATACCACCGGAATCCCCGAGCTCTCCCCACTTTCACTCCTCTATTTTCTTTCCCGAGCCCTGAACCGTCGTTCCCACCACATCCCTCTTTGCCTCTTGAAGGGCAGCGGCATCAGCACCATTCCGCACCTTCCTTGACGTCCACAACTGCCCAGGAACCACCGGAGCCATCCAGAAGCTGCCCAGCGCCACCGATAAGCCACCGAGGTCCATCGCCCCCTTCAAGCGTGAACAATCTTCCGGTAAGCCGTTCTTACTCGTTTTCGAGCGGAATCACCCTCGGACTTCACCATCACGTTCACCCATATCCAACGCAGGTTCGACAAGCCATCGATGGCCTCCGAAGGCGCCCAGACCTCCGATCGAGAGCTCCGAAGTCGCGAACACCTCGGTGAGCTTACGCCATTTCCTTCCTTCCTTGATTCGAATTCGTGCTTTATTTAATGTTTAGATTAGTCGGGAGTGAGCGAGGGCTGAGTGCGGGACAATTGGGTTAGCTCGAGAGCTCCGGTGAGCTCGAGAGAGAGACGTGAGCGAGCAACGTCGATCCGAGAGCGCGAGCGAGCGAGGAGCAAGGGCGAGCGGGTGCGAGCTGTGAGCAGGAGGCCGAGCCGAGGCCGAGCAGGCTTGGATGAGCGAGAGCCGAGGAGCTGGTCGCGAGCAAGGTGGAGCTTGGCGAAGCCGAGGCGCATCGAGGAAGCATAGGCGCCATGGCGGGGCGGGAGTCCTCTTCGAATTTGGAGGAAGAGGATGGCTCCCGTGGGCCCCACCTCACCTATATATATATATATTGTTATATAACCAAGTTGGGATTAATAATTGGGGGCTGGTTTGGATTCGGTTCGGTTTGGGTTATCCGTTTATTATTTAACTAATTAGCGGTAATTAAAATATATTATAATAGTAATTGAGGATTTAAAAGATAAAGTATTAATTTTGGAGATTTATAAAGGGTTGATTTTATTTAATAAAAACGGTTTGGATTTTAGGGATTTGGAAATATTTTATAAAAGTGCTAAATAAATGGTATGTAAAATATCATGTAATACTATTTGAGATTTAAAATATATTATTGGGACTTAAAGATTTATAAAGAATTTGGAAAAGAATTTCAAGGTTGGAAAGTAATCTAATAAATAAATTTAAAAGGGAATTTGGCGAGTATTTTCAAGGGTCAGAATACTTAACTATTTAACTGAGACTTGAAACGGTTCTGAAACTAACTTGGGAATAAGACTTATTCGATGACTAACTAGCATGATAATATGATCGTTTGACTAACAATATGATATGTATGACTAATAGCATGACTTGTGGTGAATTATTATATGAGATTAAATGTTGGATAATTATGGCGATCTAGTAGGATTTTATATCACACAAATTATGTCTTATGATTTTGATGAACCGTTGAGGTATATGCGGAAATGACGTATATGAACATGCAGAATTGGTTGAATAATTTATGGAGAACAATGTGGTCTTGAGGAGTGGATGATGCGATGAAATGACTTTCATAATATGTTACTTGTTCTATTGATTGAGGTGTGCTTGAGTGCTTAATAGTTGAATTTAGACTTATGTATATTCCATTATGTACTAGGTGATACTCTGTGATTGTGAATACTGTGTGATGGATTGTTCTATTGCCGGTCTGCTAGCCAGATAAGTACCTCCGGGGCTTACTCAGTAACCAGTACCTCCTGCCTGATGTGTCATATAGTATGTAGGTGTTTCATATGCATAAGAGCATGCCATGTAGTATCATGCTTAGGAATTGCAATTACGAATGAGCATTCTTATTCTGTATGCGTTTGAATACAGAACGGCCGTTATCTGTGAGTCCTAGAGTCATTTCTAGGGTCATAGGGCAGCCCAGTTTCATCGGGTGTTGCCCTCCTTGAGTTATATATATATATATATATATATATATATATATCACGAGATACGAGATGAGCATGAGATACGAGATGAGCATGAGATGCGATATTATGATGAGATTTGATATGCTATAGTATCGAACTGGCCAGTCTCCACCCTAGCTGGAAGGGGGGTGGTGGTAGAAGAGGGATATACCACTTGGTATTCTTTGTTAAGGCCTTACTTAATATTCTACATATATGAATTAGGATCATGATAGTGTGGTTAAGATTTCAGTACTGCATGAAGGCATCCTTTATTCTAGGTATAGGCGTATTATATGTCCTCAGCGCGGTCAGAGGACCCGCGGGCGGACTCTTGGCCTGACTTGGTGGTATAGTTTCAGGTACCCGATACACTGCTGGATTTTGTTCTGTTATGACGGGGTCTATTCATATGGCGGAGAGTGAGTGGTTGAAACCTGACTTCACCAGATTCACGCTTTTGGGATTTCACTCTAATTATACTCTGTTTTGACCCAGCTCTGCCGTGGCACTGGTTGTATCACTTTCAGAACTTATGCCCTTTGCATGATAAAGGATTTTCCCGCGTTGTAGACTTAGGACAGGTACAGGGGTTTACCCCGGGGTCTCCAACGGACCTTCCGGATTTGGGTGCGAAATCCCACTTTAAACTACCCATCTTCGATTTCAAACCTTCAACCTGTACTCGGGGCGCAAGATCCCAACGAGGGGTTTCATCCCTCGAAACGTAACTCGGGAATCATAATCCTGGGCCGTTACAAAGGTGGTATCAGAGCTGAGGTTTTGCAATCTGAGTACAATAGGTTGAAGAGGTTTTGAAAGTCGCCCAATGTTTTCAAATGGTTTTGGAAAGAATTTTATAAAGGGAAAAATGAATTTAATTGGACTTAAAACCTAAAATGAATAAAGGGGAAACAATCTCGTGGGTAAAGACTAAAGCGATAGACATCCCTTATGGATGTAGAACTCGGGGAACGGTAGGCAAAATACTAGCTTTTATTTACAGATGGGTCTAGAAGACTCCAAGGAGCACCACGAAGGTTGGAGTGTCGAGTTAGGAGGCCGTGAGGGTCTTGCCCCTCCGGTCAGCTGTCCCTCGAAGGACGGCATAGATCGTCTCTATGCTTACGTTATATATACATATATGCAATTGGGCCCGAGGGCGATCCTCCTCGAAGAGGATCATATTAATCTTGTTGATTGCTTCCGTGTTGAGTGCTATTGTGCTTAGGATAGAGAACTAATCAGTATGCCTTGAATTGAATCATGTGTTGAATGACTGTATGTTAAACGGGATAGCGGGAGGAACCCTTGTTCTTATGTAATCAGATTTTCTGTCTTGTCGGAATAGTTCTTCCATAGTACAACCCCCTTGATACTCCCGATTCCGTCGTCCGTCCCATCAAAGCACTTGGATGTGTTAGTAAGGGTCGAGAGTGTCTGTTCCTTTTGACTTGAGTCCTATTTGTATTCCAACCATAGATGTTCATCGAGTCTCATACCTAATGTCAACCTTCTCTACGAGAAATTTAGGTCGGTCAACTAACTACTTTCGGAGATTGTGTATGATGAGAGGGTTACCAGAAGTTGATTATCGACATTCTTCCGATTTAGGAGTGTGTTGTCTTATGGAGTCATCTGTAACGGCCCAAAATTATAATTTCCGGGTTACGTTTCAAGGGATGAAAACCCTTGTTCGGATCTTGCAATCCAGGTACGGGTCAAGGTTTCAAACTCTTTTAAGATCAGTATAAAGAGGGATTTCAAACCCTAAAGTATCGTAGGGCCGTTGGGTACCCTTAACATGTCCTAAGACTATGTGGTGAAATCCAATTCAAATGAAATAAAGCGGAAGCAAGGTTAAGATACAATGACACAACAGAATCGGGTCGAAACCAAATCATAAACAAGTGATTACCATTTGCCAAGTTAGAATATTAGTCAGGTTCTTTGATTCGCCCAAGGGTTTCCCGTCACATGAGCATGGAGCAAACAAGATCTGCAGAAATACCTTTAAAAGATGAACGGGGAAAGGAGTCAGATCGAGCCACTCATGCGGGATCGGCAGTCCTCGCTGAGGCCACATAGTATGTGCTATACCTAATAAAGATGCTCTAATGCAATACGAAAATCAAACACACTAGCATGCTCCTAATTCATAATAATGTGCAGAAATACTGTAAAGGGCCCAAGAAAATGCCAATGGCATATCCCTCTCCTACCTCCACCCCTTCCGATAGGCGGAGACTGGCCAGCTCGTGAATGCATTCATTCATAATAGGGCGGCACGCATGCCTAACCCGCTCCACAATAAAGCCCGCAGGCATATCATAATATAAGGAAGTTCATGACTCGATTGACTCAGGGTACCCGATGAGGCTGGGCTACCCTATGACCCTAGCAAAGACTCTAGGACTATCACAGATAACGGCCGTTCTGTTTCAAACGCATAAAGTAAACAGATGCTCAATCAATTAGTGCAACCTAAACATGATACTGCATGGCATGCTTTTTTGCATATGCAACACCTAACATAAAATGCAACAACAGGCATGAATGTCCAACCTGAGTAAGCCCCCTAGGGAACTTACCTGAAGATGCAGAACAGCAGGATAATACAAGCAAGGGCCCAATGCAAGTCCAAAAGCAATACACACCTATCATCAAGTCAATTCCATAAGCTACCAGACTGATATTCATACATACGAAACCCAGGTTCTCAACATCCTTAAAACCAATCGATCGTCAACCATTTTCCAAAACCTTTCCGATACGATCAACATCAACCGAAATCATTCTTCCAATCAAACTCATTGATGAAATCGTACCAACCATATTTTCCAAACTCTTAAATCCCAATTTTAGTCAACTCAGGAAATCAAATAAATCTTTTAAAATCTTACTTAGCCAAATCCCGGCATTAAATATCCAAACCTCAAAACTAATCTCTCAAAATCATATTTTATAATTAATTCCGACATTTTAGTTTTCCGACACAAATCCTTAAAATAAATTCCCGGAAACTTAGAAACTCCTTTTAAATAATTTACTCAATAATACTTAAATAGGATATCAAAATTAAATCCTCTTCACACATCTAAGTTATAATTCCCGGCCAATAAAACATTTCCTAAATTTATTTATTTAAATCATCATAAAATGTATATTCCAAATAATACTTAATACATCTAGCAATTAATATGCCTGTAATATGAGCCCAACATACAACCCCCAAAATCTGAACAAAAGAAGCCCAATCAACCAAAAGAGAAGGCCTAACCCGGATGGAGCCCAGCCCAAACCCAATCTCTCAACCCATCCCTCATTTTAGTGAACCGAACCGAACCGGACAAGAAAAAAAAAGACCCGGACCGGACCATCTTCTTCCCCAACCTGAAGTCGAACAGAGGAGAAGAAGGGGGGGTCTCGCCGGAGGCTCTCGCCGGCGGCCTGGGCTTGCTCCTCCACTGCTCCCGCTCCCGTCCTCGCTCTCTCGCAGCTCTCGCTACCCGCTCTCCCAACCCCAACCCTCCTCGCCGGACCCCTCTCTCGACCTCCTCGGCCTCACCGGAACTCTCGCCGGAAAACTCAAACGCTCCCACCCTCAGCCACTCTCTAGTTCACTGGCGCTATTGCCCAACAACTTATGACACGAAAAGAGGCGAAAATGACATACGAGAGAGAAGGAAAGAGGATCGAAGCTCACCGAGGGCGTCGACTCGCCGGAAAGCCTCGTCGGTGCGCGATTGAGCTTGTCGGAGGCTCAGGGCTGCGGTTCTCGGCCTAGATTGAAGGTAAGAGGTTTAAAGGTGAAACCTTGCAACATTTTCGATCGGAAGGGAGGAGGGGAGCCTTACTTGGTCTTTTGGCCGGAAAACAGAAGAGAGGAAGGGGATGGACGGAGCTGCTCGGCGTCGGCTTCGGCGGTTGGGACCCTGGCGGCTTCGGCTTTGGTGGCTCGCGGTGGTGGTCAAGCTAGCAAGGAGGAGGAGTGGTTGGTGTTGGGAGCTCACGGCCGGCTGATGAACAGAGGTGGAAAGGGACATTGGGGGTTTGTCTTCCTTTGTTCAACAGGTTGCTACAATAAGCTTTAGGCTTTACTTTTTGTCAAGTTTGCAAGGGTTTGGTTGTCAAAACAATAGAAATCAAAGAAGGGAAGGGAAAGCATAGATAAGATTTTACCCAAAGGAGGAGGAGGTGAGTTGGATAAGAAAATTGGTCAAATATGGGATCAATTGTAGAGATTTGGGTAAGAATTGGTGATATGAGACGGAAAGAATTTCGAATCCCGAGGGAAAAGACGGATTCAATCGTTAAATTAAAAAAATTTGGTCGGAATTCGCTTTAAGAATCTAAATTTTGATTTAGCAAATTAATGACGAGTTTTCCTTGAAATATTCGAATTAAATCCGATTTAATTTCACTTTTAATTTCTTTTTCCGAAAAAATCGGATTTAAAAATCCGGGCCTTTACATCATCCACCTCTAAAACAAGTCTCGTCCCCGAGACTAAAGCCAAAACAAAGTAGGGGATGAAGTTTGAAATTGATGAGCCCAAGGACCATGTCCAAAGATCTTGTAATCATCTCGGTTGCGTCTTCCGGGATTCTCACAACATCCTAGTCATAGTCGTGACATCTCCAATTGGCCTTGACAAGTATGCGATAAGCGCCCCTATCACATTCTTGCCTCGATTTTTCGGAAGTACCACAACTCTAAAAGTTCTACAATGTCATCACTAGGTCTTAGCAAGCACCCTACAAGCGCCCTCATAAAATGCTTGTATCCACTTCGTGAAGGATAATAGACATGCCCGGGTTTGAAAAGTTTCAAATGGGATTTCCGCAGTTGAAAAAAAAGATTGGCCTCAATATCGTGGAAATTATCGGTAACGTTCATTCTGTAAAATTTCAAGTAACTTCTTTTCAAACCGCGCAAAACCTTCAAATAAGACGTTTAACCATGCAACCTTACACCAAAACAAGTGAAATCGTTTCGACCAAAATTTCGTCAAATCCTCTAAACCAATTCAGTTTCCCGCATAACAATCAATCAAATTCAGAAGCTCGGAGGTGGAATCATCCACCTCTAAGGGCTTATCTCATATTCTCTTCCTAGTTTCCAGAATCAAAACAAGCTATCAGTCTCAATTCAAGCAAGCTTCACAAGCCATAAGAAATGCATAACCAAATAACCAACCAATCTCCAATCAGTACATCATAGGACAAGTCCCAAACATATGCATGCCATCACAGTGCCACAAGGTCACATAAAAAATCTCTACATCCTACTATGGGTCATAATATGCATCTCAACCACACAACAAAATCATAATAATGTCTCGACATCACATCGGAAGTCATAAAAGTATCACCCCATCATAGAGTCAACGAACCAAAACTCATTGTCAACACAACAAAATCATGCCATTAAGATTCAGCGAAAAGGGAGGTCAAGCAGCATATGGATCATCGAAGGTCAGCATACTCACCAGACATCATCTTAACTCCTCACAACGCCATGTAGCGATCATTTAGTAATCAGACATCATTATCTCATATATATATATATAAATCATATTCATTTTGAAAGCCATATTCTTGATGCAACACATCCATAAGCGTGCTTGCTAAACATATAATACAACATCATGTTTACTACCACATAATGTAACATCATGCTTTCACCCTATAACATAACATCACACTTTCACATAATAATACATTATTATCTCATATATCAGATCACAACATATCCTAACATGCTCCTAAAACAACATAGCAGAGCAGCAATATATCGTGATAACATTTGTCACTACCAACTAGATTCCAATATTGCATAACAACAGGAAATATCATTCCGTATCAGATTCATCATGGTCGTTATCTAATTATCATGCAAGCACACATTAATAAATCACAATATCAAGAAGATTCTCACATCATCACCAACCAAAATAAAACACAATCTCCACTCGCCCATCTCCACTCTCAACCTAAGACTAACCCTCTTCTAGACTCAATAACACTAACTACGACAAAAATCCCCTGAAGAAATCCCAATTCATTTCGATACTCCAATCTCACCCCTCATTCCATCAGGCACTCTCACACACCATCCACCTCTAAGAACTCAACCCCTATCTCTAACTTCATACCCGAGAACCCTCTCATACTATAACATCCATACTCTCAAAAGTCATTCCCACACTTCACATACTACTCAAGACATCACAAGCATCATACCCTGCTAACCACCTGGATCCCTCTCTCGCGTCTTACCTCGTAATGCCATCGATCATCCTAACCGCCTAGAAGTCTTTTACCACTCATCAACCACCCCACAAGAGAACCCTCACCCACAAGTTCAAAAGAAGAAGCAATCATGGACGTTATTACACATAAGGACCACATCATATCAACTAGCATTCATATCAATAGCATCATTAGTTCAGCATTAACATTGCAACTGCGTCGATAAATCTCAATTTACCATCATGCTCAATCATTATTACAAATCGTCATATATGCACATAATCAAGTCGAGCTAACAAGTTTCATTATAACCTTATCAGATAAACAATTCAGGTTCTCAGTATTTGCATTTCACATTTTATAGGCAAGAAATTTAGATCATGCTTAACAACTCAGAGTATCAACACATCAAGACACCATGTACATTAGAACTGTAAAGCACCGAATCATATCATCATAAACAGCGGACAATCAGACAACAGTCATTACCAAGTCAACACATCAACACGTAAATCTTATCGCCAAGTTAGTGCAATATCATTGTCAACAAGTTCAAAAGGGTCAGTAATTCGAACGGAGAACACTCTCGCTTACAAGTCATATCTTACTCAGTAACCGAAATTCTTGATGCGTTCCCGTTCCGTCGACATCACTGATCCTGAGGCCCGTGGGTTATGGGCCCACACTTCCGTTGCGCCGCTCTATCGTTATCTCACCTTCCGTTCTCTTTCCCAAGCGGGTGCTCGTCCAAGTATCGCAGAGGAGTCTAAGTTAACAAAGATAGGGGAGTGACAAGGACGGGCAACCCAATGTTCACTTCGGAAACAAATACAGACCAAGGCTAAAGGACGACAAGATTGAAGACAAGACTCTGACCCAAGAATAGCAACGATGCCCTTATGGAAGTCTATTAGGGTACAATTGTGACGAGCAAAATGGATTCATCATGGAGCACATCAGTCACATTAATCCATACTACCATGTACCTATCTCAAGTAGAACGACATGCACATTCATTCCAAAAGACACAATCCAGTCCTACACGGATTCATGCGAGACAAGTTAACAGTCTATTACTCCAGGAAAGCAGATATGCCAAGTAATTTCAAGCAAATTATGCGGAGCTAGTCATGGTCATGCGGGGTTTAACGAGGATGACAAGTATCATGTATATGAACAATGAACGAGCATGGTATACATGTCAACAAATGAGGTCAAATATAGCATGACAAGGTACATTATAACCATCAAATCAACATCATACGAGGATACATAAGAGCGGCATGACAATTATCACATCTAACAACAATGATCATATAATAGGTTGCGATCGGCGTGTAACCATATGACGCGATACATTTAAAAGGCGTAAGTAATACATGGTACTAGCGATACATGATAAGGCATGATCATAGGCAAGAGTGATTAAATGAGTTCAATATGATGTACGTGAAAGCAAAAGGATCACCACAGGGTAAACAAGATAACATCACGGGCGATAGGTTATAATCGTGCCAAGAACGAACCGTCATAGAGCACGTATATGGTACAATAGTCATCACATCATAGAACAAGTACAGCACGTGATCATCTAGCGAGTCATATTGGGAATCATAAGCCCTACATGACACTACTGGCACATATCGAACATGAATACAATCAAGATAATGCGATTAGATTCATCCTAACATTCAGGTGTCATGTGTGTGCAAAATCATAATCTAACGTGGTGTGTGATCATGCGAGGTGTCAAGCCATACGTTCATGCAAATACGAGAAGATGTCATATAGTAATAGAGGAATACCACCGAGTGAGATCATGTAAAAATGCTAGGACCTACCATTGTAGAAAGCAAGTCGGTCATCGAATTTAACATCATCTAGCCAGGATAAGTAAGACATGTTATGGTAATAGAAAGAGGGAAAAACCACACTATCAGGAACCTAGCTCGAGAGAGAATCAGCAATAAAGTAGGCAAGGTACATATGGTCCACATAGGTCGCAACCAAGGGTCCTACATGATACTAATGGCATATCATAACATTTGATACATGCATACACTTGATTGATTAACGCAACAATACACAAAGACACCGCATTAACATAGTCCATCGATACAGAGCATGGGAGGAGTGTAGCAACGCGTAATGCAAGCCTATATAACAGGGAAATATAAGTAGAATGTGAAGGCATGTGTCCCAATTCAATAATACTAAATGAGGCACACATTTATCAAGACATTACTTCGACAGCATGGTCACAGATGAGCTACTAATTTAATCAAACAAGCCAAGGGCAATCTTCTCACACTATCATGGACCTAATCCAGGAAAAGGCAACAATTATATAGACTCATATCATGCCATTCATGCTTCTAATAAGTCATTAGCACTACCAATACAACATGTCAATTAGACTTGCGAAGACAACAAATAATCAAGACAAGAAGGGAGGTGCAACACAAGACCTAAGCAAAGAGGCAAGCATGGGTACAGAATGTCACACCACCACGAATTTACTCTAAAGATCATCATCATAATATGTACTGGGAATTACATATCACATAAGGCATGTTGACATCCAGTTGTAACACCTATTCATCAAGTAAGGAACTCACTCTATCGTGACATCAGAACTGAACGATCACACTATCATGAACCTATTTACAGGGAGGACATCAAATATGCAACTTTCCAACATATGATATATACATTCATGCACTTATATGATGATGCAACATACTAAGTAAAACATGCTGGGATGATAGGGATGTAACAATTGCAACTCGGACCCATACAGTGGTCATCATGAACATCAACATGTAGGCATAATTTCACTTTAAAGGTCAATCCGTAGGTCAAGGAGTAGTTCATATAGAATCATGCGATCAATGGACCAATTAAACATGCTATAACAACATAAAATCATGATAGAAGGCAAAACACAACGCGAGACTTCAGCAATATAATCAATCACATATGTAATAGCATGAGCAGTCTGTATTAATGGTCATTCGCAAGGTATATACAGGAGGTATAAGATCATGTCATGCAATTCAGAGAGAGTCATTATTACAACCGGACAAAGATCCCTAAGGGCAACCATTGACCTTTCCCAACCGACTCATCACCCCTCTTTCCCGTGGAACTTTGGTACGACTCTTATGGTAGGAAAACACTGGTTAATCATCGTAAAAATCAAGAAAGACAGCCTCATAAACACCTTACTCTCGACTCAAAATGACATCAAGAACTACCTTCCAATACTCACTCAAACCACCTTTATATTCGTACATGTTCCGACACAATGTGTTTACCGACCCGATTCCCCGTGGAAGACACTGACATCTGGGAGGAAGACTCGATATAACATAGTTGAAGGGCTGTTTCACACAAGCTGGACACCATATAGAAATAAAGGTACTCCCGCTATCCCGTTTGCACAGGTAGTCAATACACAACTCATTGTTAAGCATACCAGATCAGATCTCTAGCATAGCAAGCACTCAGCACATAATCAGTTAATAAGACACATAATGACCTCTTTTGATTCTCCCAACCCATCTGTAAAGAACAAGCTGATATTTCGCTTACCGTTCCCAACTACACCCAATAGGGGTGGTCTATCGCCTTCACTACCCACTCGTGCCACCGTTTGGTCGGTTTTCCTCTTTTATTACAAGTCGAGCTCATTACTTAGTCCAATTTCGGTTAGGCATCTTAAGTTCATTTTGCCCCTTTAAAAACACTTCCAAATCCTTCGAAATTCATGGGCGGTTTTCCAAAACATACACTCGACCCTTTTGTACCCGAATTGCACAACCTGGCTTTGATACCATCTTTTTAACGGCCCAAAATTATAATTTCCGGGTTACGTTTCAAGGGATGAAAACCCTTGTTCAGATCTTGCAATCCAGGTACAGGTCAAGGTTTCAAACTCTTTTAAGATCAGTATAAAGAGGGATTTCAAACCCTAAAGTATCGTAGGGCCGTTGGGTACTCTTAACATGTCCTAAGACTATGTGGTGAAATCCAATTCAAATGAAATAAAGCGGAAGCAAGGTTAAGATACAATGACACAACAGAATCGGGTCGAAACCAAATCATAAACAAGTGATTACCATTTGCCAAGTTAGAATATTAGTCAGGTTCTTTGATTCGCCCAAGGGTTTCCCGTCACATGAGCATGGAGCAAACAAGATCTGCAGAAATACCTTTAAAAGAAGAACGGGGAAAGGAGTCAGATCGAGCCACTCATGCGGGATCGGCAGTCCTCGCTGAGGCCACATAGTATGTGCTATACCTAATAAAGATGCTCTAATGCAATACGAAAGTCAAACACACTAGCATGCTCCTAATTCATAATAATGTGCAGAAATACTGTAAAGGGCCCAAGAAAATGCCAACGGCATATCCCTCTCCTACCTCCACCCCTTCCGATAGGCGGAGACTGGCCAGCTCGTGAATGCATTCATTCATAATAGGGCGGCACGCATGCCTAACCCGCTCCACAATAAAGCCCACAGGCATATCATAATATAAGGAAGTTCATGACTCGATTGACTCAGGGTACCCGATGAGGCTGGGCTACCCTATGACCCTAGCAAAGACTCTAGGACTATTACAGATAACGGCCGTTCTGTTTCAAACGCATAAAGTAAACAGATGCTCAATCAATTAGTGCAACCTAAACATGATACTGCATGGCATGCTTTTATGCATATGCAACACCTAACATAAAATGCAACAACAGGCATGAATGTCCAACCTGAGTAAGCCCCCTAGGGAACTTACCTGAAGATGCAGAACAGCAGGATAATACAAGCAAGGGCCCAATGCAAGTCCAAAAGCAATACACACCTATCATCAAGTCAATTCCATAAGCTACCAGACTGATATTCATACATACGAAACCCAGGTTCTCAACATCCTTAAAACCAATCGATCGTCAACCATTTTTCAAAACCTTTCCGATACGATCAACATCAACCGAAATCATTCTTCCAATCAAACTCATTGATGAAATCGTACCAACCATATTTTCCAAACTCTTAAATCCCAATTTTAGTCAACTCAGGAAATCAAATAAATCTTTTAAAATCTTACTTAGCCAAATCCCGGCATTAAATATCCAAACCTCAAAACTAATCTCTCAAAATCATATTTTATAATTAATTCCGACATTTTAGTTTTTTGAAACAAATCCTTAAAATAAATTCCCGGAAACTTAGAAACTCCTTTTAAATAATTTACTCAATAATACTTAAATAGGATATCAAAATTAAATCCTCTTCACACATCTAAGTTATAATTCTCGGCCAATAAAACATTTCCTAAATTTATATATTTAAATCATCATAAAATATATATTCTAAATAATACTTAATACATCTAGCAATTAATATGCATGTAATATGAGCCCAACATACAACCCCCAAAATCTGAACAAAAGAAGCCCAATCAACCAAAAGAGAAGGCCTAACCCGGATGGAGCCCAGCCCAAACCCAATCTCTCAACCCATCCCTCATTTTAGTGAACCGAACCGAACCGGACAAGAAAAAAAAAGACCCGGACCGGACCATCTTCTTCCCCAACCTGAAGTCGAACAGAGGAGAAGAAAGGGGGGTCTCGCCGGAGGCTCTCGCCGGCGGCCTGGGCTCGCTCCTCTGCTGCTCCCGCTCCCGTCCTCGCTCTCTCGCAGCTCTCGCTACCCGCTCTCCCAACCCCAACTCTCCTCGCCGGACCCCTCTCTCGACCTCCTTGGCCTCACCGGAACTCTCCCCGGAAAACTCAAACGCTCCTACCCTCAGCCACTCTCTAGTTCACTGGCGCTATTGCCCAACAACTTATGACACGAAAAGAGGTGAAAATGACATACGAGAGAGAAGGAAAGAGGATCGAAGCTCACCGAGGGCGTCGACTCGCCGGAAAGCCTCGTCGGTGCGCGATTGAGCTCGTCGGAGGCTCAGGGCTGCGGTTCTCGGCCTAGATTAAAGGTAAGAGGTTTAAAGGTGAAACCTTGCAACATTTTCGATCGGAAGGGAGGAGGGGAGCCTTACTTGGTCTTTTGGCCGGAAAACAGAAGAGAGGAAGGGGATGGACGGAGCTGCTCGGCGTCGGCTTCGGCGGTTGGGACCCTGGCGGCTTCGGCTTTGGTAGCTCGCGGTGGTGGTCAAGCTAGCAAGGAGGAGGAGTGGTTGGTGTTGGGAGCTCACGACCGGCTGATGAACAGAGGAGGAAAGGGACATTGGGGGTTTGTCTTCCTTTGTTCAACAGGTTGCTACAATAAGCTTTAGGCTTTACTTTTGGTCAAGTTTGCAAGGGTTTGGTTGTCAAAACAATAGAAATCAAAGAAGGGAAGGGAAAGCATAGATAAGATTTTACCCAAAGGAGGAGGAGGTGAGTTGGATAAGAAAATTGGTCAAATATGGGATCAATTGTAGAGATTTGGGTAAGAATTGGTGATATGAGACAGAAAGAATTTCGAATCCCGAGGGAAAAGACGGATTCAATCGTTAAATTAAAAAAATTTGGTCGCAATTCGCTTTAAGAATCTAAATTTTGATTTAGCAAATTAATGACGAGTTTTCCTTGAAATATTCGAATTAAATCCGATTTAATTTCACTTTTAATTTCTTTTTCCGAAAAAATTGGATTTAAAAATCCGGGCCTTTACATCATCCACCTCTAAAAACAAGTCTCGTCCCCGAGACTAAAGCCAAAACAAAGTAGGGGATGAAGTTTGAAATTGATGAGCCCAAGGACCATGTCCAAAGATCTTGTAATCATCTCGGTTGCGTCTTCCGGGATTCTCACAACATCCTAGTCATAGTCGTGACATCTCCAATTGGCCTTGACAAGTATGCGATAAGCGCCCCTATCACATTCTTGCCTCGACTTTTCGGAAGTACCACAACTCTAAAAGTTCTACAATGTCATCACTAGGTCTTAGCAAGCACCCTACAAGCGCCCTCATAAAATGCTTGTATCCACTTCGTGAAGGATAATAGACATGCCCGGGTTTGAAAAGTTTCAAATGGGATTTCCGCAGTTGAAAAAAAAGATTGGCCTCAATATCGTGGAAATTATCGGTAACGTTCATTCTGTAAAATTTCAAGTAACTTCTTTTCAAACCGCGCAAAACCTTCAAATAAGACGTTTAACCATGCAACCTTACACCAAAACAAGTGAAATCGTTTCGATCAAAATTTCGTCAAATCCTCTAAACCAATTCAGTTTCCCGCATAACAATCAATCAAGATGATTATATGAACAGGTTCGCTAGATCTTGCATAACTTATGCCATATATGTTCCATGTCAGTCTGTGCATACATGTTCTTAGTCTGTCAAGCATGATTGGTGAATGAAATGATTGGTTGCTAGCTTGTTCTGCGCACATATAAAGATGATTATATGAACATGTTATGAATGCATAAATCGATATTCCTTGCGATAGGTGCATACTAGTGTGAAATAATGTGATGATATCTCTTGATTTTTATGTAATTGCGTGCCACAATTATAAGGGCATCGTTGTAACTCTCGGGTTGGGATCTTCTCCTTGGTCTCGTCGTCCCTAGTCCTGATCCATGTCTGAACTCTTAAGAAAGTTGTGTCGTCCGCCCTTGTCTCTCCCCTATCTCCGTAACTTCTAACCCTTGCAATCCTTCGATGAGCGCCGACATGTAAGAAAGGACCGATGACCAAGTGGCAGCATAGCAGCACAACGGAAGTGTGATGGGTCCATGACCCATAGACCACAGGACTGACGTCGCCAAAAGTATACAAAGGACGAACACATTTGAAAGATGGTAGCCGCGTACGTGATTCTCTTAGATGACTTAATGATGGACGTTCTTATTTCAAATCGTGGATTCTTCTATACTAATCGGAATTAATTTATTGTGATAGGCCTAGAACTGACATAATTGAATGTGTGATGACGGATGTGCTGAATATATTGGTAGCAATGATTGCCTGACTAACTTGTTTCTATGACGATGTGCCTTGGTGCTTGGTATACTGACTTGCCAGTGAGTAGGTTATGGGTTATATGTATGTGAGTGCTTTCTTCTTAAGCTTGAGTCGTGAGATTCTTCAGTGAGACGGGTTAGAAAGTGGTAGGTGGATTAAGGTCTTCGGATTGGGTCATTGGTCGTGTGAGATGGGGTACATGAATGATGCGTCAGCTTGAGTAGAGCCGAGTGAGTTGGGATGTGTCGAAGATAGTGGTTCGTGAATATAGATGAGCTTCGAGGTAGGTCTTAGGTGGGGAGTGGGGCTAGTATGTTGAGATTTTGAGGGAGATGTCCTAGCTAGGAGTTTCGGTAAGTAGTGGGTGCGCGGTGTGAGCGGTTGAGGTCTAGACTAGTTGCATGAGAGTGAACTTGCGAGTGGGTGTGAGTATAAGCCGTTGGCGTAGTTCTAGAGGTGGATGGGCGAGCTAGGAGTTGATCGGGGGATTCTTGAGGGGAGGTTTTGTGAGACGAATTGGTGTACTAAGGAAGGTCTCTAGATAGTCTATAAGCGGATCATGGGCGATGTCGAGGATGATCGATGAAGGAACGTCTGAGGAATCGTAGAATTTGGGACTAGGTGATGTGTGCTGTGAGTGGGAGAGATTTCGATAAGGGATGAGGTTGAGGAATTGCCAAGGAAGAGTAGTATGAGGTCGCTTGGGAAATTATCGATCGGGGATATTAGATTGTTCATATCAGGGTTGTTCGTGTGATGGGTATTTGAGGGTTGTACAGATATGATTGGTAATGCTTGGGGAATTTATGAGTGAAGGATCTCTAGATGCATTGTTGGAGGATTTTGGGATAGGGAATGAATAAGGATTTATGTGTGGAGATCATTGTGGCTATTGAGGTAATTGAGGATGTGAGATGAATCTTCGAGGAAAGGCTGGTAGCTAGGCAAGGATGTAGTTGACATTCCTAGTACGATTGTGGGCTTAAGGTTGAGATAGGAAGATTATGAGCATGGATTTGGGAACCAGTCAAAGTAGAAGGTATTGAGGACGCTAGAGGATAAGAGATTTTTGAAGGTTGGTGAAGTTACGGTGCTTAGGAAATTCGGACGAGCATGTCATACGAATTCGGTGAAAATGATAATCGGTACATTAGGGTTTAAGCGGTAGAGATTTCGAAGTTTGAGGAAGCGTGATTTGAGGCAATTTGGGGAAACATGCGGAGTTGAGGGAACTAGTCCAAGTAGAGTATGCTGGGAAGAGGATCTAGAGTGGGGGTCGGCTTGAGGGTCATGGTGATTCGTGGTTGGGAGTACCACTAGTTGGGTTCTGCGTTAGAATTGGTCGGGAGTGTCAGGTGTGAGATGGTCAGCATGAGTTGGGTCCTTAGAGGTGGATGGTTCGTGAGAGTGGTTCATTTCAGGACTCGGAATTTTCTATTTGAGGGTAAAGATGGGGTTGATAGACGAACCCTAGGGGAAGGATGTGTTATATATGGAGTCTTGGTAGTAGATCGAGTTGTTCAGCTTGTTGTAACGAGGGAATTTTGTGATTTGGGAACTCCGAGAGATAGTTTTAAATAGTCGAGTGGAAGGTAGGACTTGAGATCGGGATGTCACAGTGGATTGGCCTTTAGATGGCTTGATGGCATAAGAGTTGGGATACCTTGTAGTTGGTTTGGGTATTTGACCTTGATTGCGAATAGTTATGAGTATAGAAAGGTTGTATGTGAGCAGGATACAATGGTGCCTAGAACTGGTAGTGGATTGAGTTGGTAGACATCGGTGAAGTTGATCTTAGTGCAAGGGATGGTGAGTAGTGGTAGTGTCTCGTCATGATTGGTAGTGTAAGGCAGATTCTCCTGAGATAGTGATCTAGTGTACACTTTACTTGGGGCCGAATGTTGTGCGAATTCTATGCTATAGGCGATGTTGATTCTCTGATGTGTTGCCGTTGACAATAGGGAACTGTTAGTACTAACATAGTTATCCCTGAACTCGATAGAATGCTATTGTACGGAAGCAGCTGTATGCCTCTAATGCGATGATGCTTGGTAGTTAGAATGAGTATGATGTGCTTATCTGATTGATATGGTGTGTAACATCCGTGAGATGATGTGATAAATCCTACAATATATGATACGATGCTAGATATGTTATGGTATGTGACTGTTCGTGACATGAGTATGACCTGGTTAGGAATGTGTGATGCGATTGCTATGTTGTATGATTGTTGTGTTATATGATGTCCTGAATTCGAATTGCTAAGATGCTAGAACCGAATTGGTGAAATTTGACTCTGACTTGGAACCTAAGAAGGAAATATGAGGTTAGCCTTAGAGGTGGATGATTCCACCTCTTGAGTTCTGAAATTTCTTGACTAACGTCGGATTCAAAGGATTTTAAATGGTGTTTCAAAAGAAACTAACTTGGATTTTAAGAAACTAATGCGACCCTAGTTTTCATTATAACGCCCCACGAAGTAGATACAAGTATTTTATGGGGCACCTGTAGATTACTTGTTATGACCTAGTGGTGACACTATTATGTTTTGAGTTATGATATGACCAAAAAGTCGGAGTAAGGATGTGGTTGGGGCCCATATTACATCCTTGCTACGGTCTGTTGGGAATATTATGATCACGACAACGGTACTGTGAGGATCTCATAGGGGCACTTATGAGGTGCTTACGGGATCAATGACATGATCCTTGGACTCACCAATTTCAAAATTCATCCCCTATTTTAAGATAATTTTAGTCTCGGGGACGAGACTTGTTTTTAGAGGTGGATGATGTAAAGGCTCGGATTTTCAAATCCTAATTTTTCGGAAATAGAGAATTAAAAATGAAATTTAATCGGTATTAAAAATCGTTTAGCAGATTCCGACCGGAATATAAAATTTGACGAATAATTTCCATCCTTTTACCTCGAAAATTCAAAATAATTATCGAATGGCGATATTTTTTTATATATAAATCTAATTAGTGGAGAAAGCGAGAGCGGAAACTAACATTCGAAAACTAATTTTGTGATTCAAAATTCGCGTATTCGGGATTACTTTCGGGTATTTATTTGACTAATTCTTTAACCAAATTCTTACTTCACCCCCATACCCCGTCAGTCTTCATTCAACCCATACCCCGTCAGTCTTCATTCGTCATCCTCACCAACTCTCTTTCATTCATCATCATCCCTCTCTTTCTGTCATTCATCACCACCATCACTCTCCCACTCTCTCGGTTCACCATTTCCGTTACCGATCACCACCACCGAGGTACCACCGGAATCCCCGAGCTCTCCCCACTTTCACTCCTCTATTTTCTTTCCCGAGCCCTGAACCGTCGTTCCCACCACGTCCCTCTTTTCCTCTTGAAGGGCAGCGGCATCAGCACCATTCCGCACCTTCCTTGACGTCCACAACTGCCCAGGAACCACCGGAGCCATCCAGAAGCTGCCCAGCGCCGCCGATAAGCCACCGAGGTCCATCGCCCCCTTCAAGCGCGAACAATCTTCCGGTAAGCCGTTCTTACTCGTTTTCGAGCGGAATCACCCTCGGACTTCACCATCACGTTCACCCATATCCAACGCAGGTTCGACAAGCCATCGATGGCCTCCGAAGGCGCCCAGACCTCCGATCGAGAGCTCCGAAGTCGCGAACACCTCGGTGAGCTTACGCCATTCCCTTCCTTCCTTTATTCGAATTCGTGCTTTATTTAATGTTTAGATTAGTCGGGAGTGAGCGAGGGCTGAGTGCGGGACAATTGGGTTAGCTCGAGAGCTCCGGTGAGCTCGAGAGAGAGACGTGAGCGAGCAACGTCGATCCGAGAGCGCGAGCGAGCGAGGAGCAAGGGCGAGCGGGTGCGAGCTGTGAGCAGGAGGCCGAGCCGAGGCCGAGCAGGCTTGGATGAGCGAGAGCCGAGGAGCTGGTCGCGAGCAAGGTGGAGCTTGGCGGAGCCGAGGCGCATCGAGGAAGCATAGGCGCCATGGCGGGGCGGGAGTCCTCTTCGAATTTGGAGGAAGAGGATGGCTCCCGTGGGCCCCACCTCACCTATATATATATATATTGTTATATAACCAAGTTGGGATTAATAATTGGGGGTTGGTTTGGATTCGGTTCGGTTTGGGTTATCTGTTTATTATTTAACTAATTAGCGGTAATTAAAATATATTATAATAGTAATTGAGGATTTAAAAGATAAAGTATTAATTTTGGAGATTTATAAAGGGTTGATTTTATTTAATAAAAACGGTTTGGATTTTAGGGATTTGGAAATATTTTATAAAAGTGTTAAATAAATGGCATGTAAAATATCATGTAATACTATTTGAGATTTAAAATATATTATTGGGACTTAAAGATTTATAAAGAATTTGGAAAAGAATTTCAAGGTTGGAAAGTAATCTAATAAATAAATTTAAAAGGGAATTTGGCGAGTATTTTCAAGGGTCAGAATACTTAACTATTTAACTGAGACTTGAAACGGTTCTGAAACTAACTTGGGAATAAGACTTATTCGATGACTAACTAGCATGATAATATGATCGTTTGACTAACAATATGATATGTATGACTAATAGCATGACTTGTGGTGAATTATTATATGAGATTAAATGTTGGATAATTATGGCGATCTAGTAGGATTTTATATCACACAAATTATGTCTTATGATTTTGATGAACCGTTGAGGTATATGCGGAAATGACGTATATGAACATGCAGAATTGGTTGAATAATTTATGGAGAACAATGTGGTCTTGAGGAGTGGATGATGCGATGAAATGACTTTCATAATATGTTACTTGTTCTATTGATTGAGGTGTGCTTGAGTGCTTAATAGTTGAATTTAGACTTATGTATATTCCATTATGTACTAGGTGATACTCTGTGATTGTGAATACTGTGTGATGGATTGTTCTATTGCCGGTCTGCTAGCCAAGTAAGTACCTGCGGGGCTTACTCAGTAACCAATACCTCTTGCCTGATGTGTCATATAGTATGTAGGTGTTTCATATGCATAAGAGCATGCCATGTAGTATCATGCTTAGGAATTGCACTTACGAATGAGCATTCTTATTCTGTATGTGTTTGAATACAGAACAGCCGTTATCTGTGAGTCCTAGAGTCATTTCTAGGGTCATAGGGCAGCCCAGTTTCATCGGGTGTTGCCCTCCTTGAGTTATATATATATATATATCACGAGATACGAGATGAGCATGAGATACGAGATGAGCATTAGATGCGATATTATGATGAGATTTGATATGCTATAGTATCGAACTAGCCAGTCTCCACCCTAGCTGAAAGGGGGGTGGTGGTAGAAGAGGGATATACCACTTGGTATTCTTTGTTAAGGCCTTACTTAATATTCTACATATATGAATTAGGATCATGATAGTGTGGTTAAGATTTCAGTACTGCATGAAGGCATCCTTTATTCTAGGTATAGGCGTATTATATGTCCTCAGCGCGGTCAGAGGACCCGCGGGCGGACTCTTGGCCTGACTTGGTGGTATAGTTTCAGGTACCCGATACACTGCTGGATTTTGTTCTGTTATGACGGGGTCTATTCATATGGCGGAGAGTGAGTGGTTGAAACCTGACTTCACCAGATTCACGCTTTTGGGATTTCTCCCTAATTATACTCTGTTTTGACCCGGCTCTGCCGTGGCACTGGTTGTATCACTTTCAGAACTTATGCCCTTTGCATGATAAAGGATTTTCCCGCGTTGTAGACTTAGGACAGGTACAGGGGTTTACCCCGGGGTCTCCAACGGACCTTCCGGATTTGGGTGCGAAATCCCACTTTAAACTACCCATCTTCGATTTCAAACCTTCAACCTGTACTTGGGGCGCAAGATCCCAACGAGGGGTTTCATCCCTCGAAACGTAACTCGGGAATCATAATCCTGGGCCGTTACACCGGCCGAGTAACAATTTTGTCAACGGCCGAGGGAGGGAGACGGAGAGAGCGAGAAAGGCGGGGGGGGGGGGGGGTGGTGGTGGTGGTGAGAACTTACAGAGGTCTTAGCGGCGCGAGAGGAGAGGAGGGAGAAAGGGTGTCTATGGATCTGTGGTGCTGAAACGGCAATGGATATATGAGATTAGGGGGGTAATTTTGTCTAGAAAATTTTATGTGGACAAAACCCTAATTTTCCACACTTGGGGGACACTCTCTCAATATGGTCAAAAATTCTCAATATGGTGAAAAATTTGCGCCATCGGCGCAAATTTTCTCCTTCTTTTAGGTGTAGTGATTTTCATTATTTAGTGTATTGTATGTTGATGGTTTGTCCGTCTGTCGATTCATTGATTTATTGAGCTACCAGCTGACAACTTTTGTCTAATACATCAAATTCTGACCTAATAAACAAAAGTAGATGTTGTGAAGCTAGCTGTTGCAAGCCAGAAATTGAAGAGCTAGATAGATGTTTATTTGTGGAGGAAGGAATATATGTGTAGGCATATGCCAATGGAGAAAAGAAGTTGTTACAAAATGACTCACTTGACCCCTTATTTATACGCATATCACCCTCTTAACCAGTGGCGACCGTAACCTCTGATTAATGAAATTTCGCACTTGTAAATTTATAGTCCTCAATACAAAAATAGTAACATCACCAAAGTACAATGTTCGAGCTTTAGTCGCATAGTCTTGATCTTCAGAGAGAAAGTCAAACGATTAGAATGTGTTGCAACAGACACGCATCTTGTCACACTTTGTTTCCGATTAATAAAATCAAAGTACAATGTTCAAGCTTCATTATGAACACCACCAACAGGACCAACATGATCTCTAAACCTCTAAGGACCATTCTTCCAATTACGAAATCTTGATTTCACAAAAGCATCATTCAAGTTCATGTGTTTCCATTTGGTCGCCCCTTGGAAAAGATAACACCAAAAATAAAAGGCAGCATCAGTAGATACACTGTATTCTAACCATGTCCATTCCTTGAACCAGTTCACCGAAAAAGCTCTTTTTGACCTATCTCGAGGGAAGTTATGTGATAAAGGTTTTGACAAGGATCTTTAGTCACATACTATCTCTTTACAACATCCCTGATTGAAGGTTCATAGTCCTATATACGCTTCCGTAATACAGGATCACTGGCAACTATCTGATAATCAATTCTAACATTTTTCCGAATTTGGCTAGCTATCAGCATCATCTCACACTCGGTCCATGTACTTGGAACCTCCTCACTACCCTTAACACCATCATCTCCATCAATAAAGCTCAACGTCATCAATCAAAGGAGTAGGAATTGAATTATCCACATTTGCCTCGACATTAATTAGCATTATCAACATTTGCGACTACATTGTGAGGACTGGATGAACCAACACTTGACACTTTGTTGATTCGAGAAAAATATTTATCCATACCGAAATCCCTAAATCGCTAATCATAATTCATAAACAATGAAATGAACAAAATCTCCAATTTTCACACTTACAATTAAATCTCAAACCCTAAAACCTACACTACAAAAAAAAATTTAAATTTGCTTCGGCAAAAAACGGTGGCAAAAGCCCATCCTAGGCTGGCGAAAACGGTGGCAAAATTTGGTAGCTTCGACTACTAGTCGTGGCAAAAAAAGTTAGCCATGGCTAAGGGATGGCATAGCAACCTCTGATGAAAGACACACCACTTTTTCCACGACAAACTGCCGTAGCTAGATTGTGGGTGAAAAATAAAAAAAAAAACTATTTTTTATCCCAAAATCTTCAAATTCGGACTAAAATGTCCAATATTTAAAAAAAAAATAACACATAATTTAAATATTTATTAAAGTTTCATTAATTATAGAATACTAACATATATAATAAAATACCAATAAACTACATAATTTATTACAAATGCTTTCCTTTTTTTATATCACAAATGCTACTTCTAGATCTTTATAAACCTATTAGAAATAATTACAAGAAATTTACAAGGAGATAATTTAGATAAAGATAGTAGAAGGGGAAATAAATTCCTATGTCGATGCAGCAAGCTATGTAAGGGGAAGTTGACTTCTGGAAAGATACTTCAAACCTGAGCTATCTACCAAAAAAATTTAATAAATCAACCTGTGCATAAGGCAAATAGATGTGAATCATTTACACAGGCTAATCAAACACCACTATTGTTCCCACACATGCATATTATATTAATACCTAAACTTTATTATCTCAATCATCAAGTATGGAGTGTCTTCAATCACAAATCATTCTTTTAGGATCAATTCTAAGGTAGCCCGGTCAGTTAGCAAATCTCAAAGAATCCAAGAACTTCACACATGCTATTCTCTAGTTATTTATTTCTATTATAGTTAAATGGGGTACATTCTGATCTATGACAAATGTAATAGCAAAACCATAAATAAAAAAAGAATCCAGTTTCAATACTTGACTCTAATGTAGTCCCAATGATATATAATGGAGTATATCAAAATAATAGAGTTGTTCAGGGATTAAAATATCTGATACTTACCAATACTAAATAAAAGAACAGAAAAATGAGATGGCATGGTAAGGGAAGTAACATAAAAGTATTTTAATAGAGAAAGGGATCAAAGGATATACATTATAACTGAATGTAGAATGATATTGATTGATGTAAAATCCTCCGCGTGATTACATTCCTCGTAATGTTATATATAGTGTAACGGCTCGAGTTAAGGAACCCGGTTACTTTTCGAAGGATTAAATACCTTGATTCGGATCTTGCAATTCGAGTACGGGTTGAGTTTTAAAAATAAATTTTTGTGCTAAAAGAAGGGATTTCGAATCCTTAAATATCGCGAATCCATTGGGGACCAAATACCTACCTGAGTCTAATCGTGAAATCGAGCGAAAGCAGAAATGAAGTTGAATTTAAATACAATCCCCAAAAAGGGTATAAAAGAGAGGAAGTATAGTGGTCTCTTAGGCTCTTGATCTAACGCCAAAAGTCTGAAGCCACCAAGCATCCACATAAACAACGATAGCGGCTAACAGTTACCTGAATCTAAAAAAAATGAGGGGGGTTTGGGTCAATCATCAGGTCACTCATCCGCGTATGTAAACACACTGTGAGAGGCATATAATAAGCATCCTATTCCTAAGATAAAATGCGTAATGCGATGCGGAAATTAAATCATATATAGATATATATACTGACAGTTTAATATAATGCAGAAAGCGATAAATGGATCCACACAGAATGTCAAGTGACATGTCCCTCTACTCCCGCACCCATGCTCTTTAGTGCGGGAATCAACCGCGTTTCATCTCCCGCACCCATGCTCGTTAGTGCGGGAACCGGTCGCGTTCAATACCATTTCATCTCCTGCACCCATGCTCGTTAGTGTAGGAACCGACCGCGTTTAATCTTGTAATATACAGTCTGACTCGATGAGGACTAAGCCCGATGGGACTGGGTCGTCCTATGACCCTAGCAAATGACTCTAGGACTTACAGATAATAGTCGTTCTCTTGTAAGGACATATAGCAAATCATATGATTTTCATTTTAGATCCTCAGCCTGATTCTAAGTCGTATGGTGCATGGACCATAACCTACTATATAACACCCAGTGCATAGAGCGCCCATCATGAGTAAGTTCAAAGAACTTACTTGGAGTACCAGATCAGCAAGATGAAAAACAACAAGATATAAGCAAACATGATACAGATCACCAAGGAATTATTATTAAATATGCATAAGTAAACTGTACAAAACGGGATCCATTTACCACTACAAAATATGCTCATCAATCCATTAATCATAGCATCATCAGCATCCTTTATCTCAACTTATCTCAACATCTTATATCATCTTATTCCATTGTCATTTTCATAACTTGCTCAATCATACTTCAATCCAAATAATCTCACTAGCTAGTCCAGTTGTTGGTCAAAACAATTACTTCAAAATTATACTTAGCCATTTCTAATTCATAAAATATTTAATCTTTAAAACTACTTCCAAAAATCCGATTAAATAATACTGGCATACTTTACTTTAATTAAAATCATCATTCTAGGGACTTAAGTAACTTTCAACCGTTACTAAATAATTCAATTTATGTACTTTAAAACCGACTCTTTTTAAATATCGACACACAAATCGATTTCTAAATAATCAATTATCGGAAATCGGTTAAGCAATTAATTAATAAATCAAAATCCTAAATAAATAACGAATAAATCAGAATCGAACCAACGCTTTTAACCCAAACCGAATAAAACCCATTTAAATCCAACCGAACCGAACCGACCCCGTCTAATTAAATCCCAACCGGTTCAATAATAATCAAGTAATATAAATTTACGGTTTAGCTATATACACCCCAAATCATGCACGTCCTTAAGGACGTGCATGATTAAAAGGGGTTGATATTTTAAAAAAAAATTTTAATTAGACACAAGGCTTGCATGTCCTTAAGGACGTGCAATTTTAACCTTGTGATTTGTGGTGTATCTAGCAACACCCTAAATTTATGAGGTGGGACCCACGCCTTCATCTCCTTCCTTTGAAAGCTGAAGGCTCCCGCTCGTGCTCGCCTGCAACTGCTCATTGGTGCCTGAAGTGGGAGGCCGCCGCCGACTGCTCGTCCTCATCATTCCTTCACCTTCCGGCTCTTCCACTCCGAGCCCATGGTCCCGCCCTGCCTCCAGGTTCCTCGCAGCTCACTCGTACCGCACTTCGCTCCCCCGCACGCACACGCTCTCTCTCTCGGCCTCGCCGACTCTCGAGATCACCGGAGCTCTCGAGCTTGCCTAAGCTCTCCACTCTCAGCTCACACACTCCCTTCCCGACTCTGAAGAACGAAAAGGACATGAAAGGCTAACGGAAAGAAAGGAATGGAGATCACCGTGGTTCGCGAATGTCGGAGCTTCGAACTGAGTTCTGGGCATCGTCGGAGGCTCTCGATGGCTGCTTAGACCTGCGTCGGATGTGGCTGAATGTGATGGTAGGACTCGAGAGAGGTTCGGATCGGAAATGAAGGAGAACAACTTACCAGATGGTTGGTTCGCGCTCAAACGGAGGCGACAAACCCTCGGTGGTTCGGTGGTGGCGTTAAGAGCCCCAGAGGCTGCTTTGGCTCGATGGACCTTGCTAGCAGAGGGAGGAGGCTCGAGCTCTGGGTGGTGGAGGTGTTGAGCAGGAGACGATGGTGGTGTGTCGTGGGTTGCCGCAGAATGAGGAAAGGCTGAGTGACGGTAATGAAGGAGGGATGATTGATGATGAAAATGAAAGGAGGGAGTAGCCGGGGTTTGGAAGATAGCAGGAGGGTGGAGGGAGATCAGATGTGAAAGACAACGATGGGGTGGTGATGGGTTTATAGATGGGGGAGGAGCGAGTGTACAACTAGGGGTAGGGGAAAGAGGTTAGAGTAGGGGGTTAGGTGTAGGGTGGCTTGATGGGAAGGGTAATAAGTGCAATTGTCAAATTCTAATTACTCGAAAATAAATCTCAAAACCCGCTTTCTGATCTTAATCCGACGCGATTAAAGTAAGTTTAATATAAACATGCGAAACCGAGTTAAATAACGAAACCCGAAAATATTTTCAAGCTAGCCTCGGACATATAAGGCGAAATAAATTCCTTTCCATGTTTGAATAACAATTTTATGCCGGGATTGGCCTCATGGAATAAAATAAATTGGTTACATGAGGACACAAATTTTCAAAATCTTCCGGGGTCTTAGAACCTAAATGATATTTAAATTAGAATAAAATCTATAATTTACATAAATAATGTTTTTAAAATCTCGGTCCTTACATATAGATTACAAGAGAGTAGGAATATGCCTTAAGCTAATAGGCCCGTACACTATACAATATATAATATATCAAACCCCCGCAGTCGAAAGTGGACGTTCTCGAACAGTGAGACTGGACCGAAAATCAATGAACAATTGACGAGGTAAACCTTTTGTGAAAATATTGGCGTACTGAAAGGAGGATGGGACATGAAGAACACAAACATGTTCAAGAGCAACCTTGTCCCGAACAAAGTGGAGATCAAGCTCAATGTGCTTGGTGCGCTGATGTTTTACCGGGTTGCTTGCAAGATAGACGGCAGAAACATTGTCTGTGTAGACCAAAGTGGTCTTTTGAAGAGGGCAGCGAAGCTCAAGCAGAAGATTACCCAACCACGAGATCTCAGAGACAACGTTGGTGACACCCCTGTACTCAGCCTCAGCACTGGATCGAGATACCATAGACTGACGCGTCGCCGAACAGGACAGAAGGGTGTCATTGAGGAAGACACAATAACCAGATGTAGAGCGGTGTGTGTCAGGACACCTACCCCAATCCGCATCCGTGTAAGCGATGAGGTATTGCCGAGAGGAAGGAGAGATCATGGTACCCATATCCAACGTACCACTAATGCATCAGATGATCCGTTTCAAGGCCTGAAAGTGTGGCTCCCTAGGTGCATGCATGAACAGACAGATTTGTTGAATGGCATAGCTGATGTCTAATCGAGTAAAGGTAATATACTATAACGCGCCGGCAAGACTCCGATAAAGTGTAGGATCATCAAACAGAGCCCCAGAGTTAGCACTAAGCTTATTGGAGGTATCAATGGGGGTTGAGATGGGCTTGCAATTGCTCATCTTGGCATGAGCAACAACTTCTGCAGCATACTTACTTTGCGAAAGAAACAACCCAAATACATGACGCTGCACTGAAACTCCAAAAAAATAAGTCAACGGCCCAAGGTCGGACATTGCGAACTCGGAGCTCAATTGGGCAATGATGGAGGTCTGTAACGCATAGGAGGAGGCAGTGAGGATGATTCGTCCACATATAACAAAAGAAAAGCCATGTCTTTACCTCTATGATAGATGAAGAGAGACGAATCGGATCAGTTTCCAATGAATCCCAAGAAAAGCAGGTGAGAAGCAAAGCGCTGGAACCAAGCCCGAGGGGCCTATTTGAGACCATATAGAGAACGCTTCAGAAAATAGAGGTGGTCAGATCGATCTGAATCAACAAACCCCGGTGGTTGGAACATATAGACAATCTCATTCAAATGGCCATGCAGAAATGCATTCTTGACATCAAACTGATTAATAGACCAATTTTTCGATAGAGCTAAGCTTAGCACCACACGAATATTGGAAGCCTGCTGAGCCCGACCATTAACCAAAAGACGAGCTTTGTAATATTCCAACGTCCCATCAGAGCAGAACTTGTGTCTGAAGAGCCACATACAACGAATGACATTCGCCTTAGGAGGTCGGGGAACAAGAACCCAGGTACCATTCCTTGTAAGAGCCCTGAATTTATCGAGCATAGCTGCTTGCCAATTCGGGTCGAGGAGGGCATAGGCATACCATGTAGAATGATATTGATTGATGTAAAATCCTCCTCGGGATATCATTCCTCATAATGTGTATATATATATATATATATATATATATATATATATATATATATATATATATTACAAGAGAGTAGGACTGGGCCCTGAGCCAATAGGCTCGTACACTATACAATATATAATCTATCACTGAAAAACAGATGCAAAATATTAAACAAGAATTTCCCGCAGTTCTTTAGGCATACAAGCTGCCTGTACTGGTCCACGCCTTCCAACCAAGTATATTTTCCTGAATCAAAATTCGAAAGCTATAAAAAACAGATGTGACCACCTCTAAATGTCTAATTGCAGGGTGAAATTATTGCAAATAAATAAGTAAAATAGAGCCTTCCAGCAAAAAGGTTCTCTTCAGTTGCTCTTTTGTATAGGAGAACTGATAAGGCATAGTATTTTTAGTTGTGTTTCATAGGTGTTTGGTTATGTTTTAAAGTTAAATGCGTATTATGCTCTTTTAGTGGTAAAGATCAGAAACTACGCTATTTTATTGGATTTATGCAGATTCGTAGTGCCGACATGGTGAAGAGCTTGGGAAGAGACCAAAGAGAATGTACAAAGAACGAGGAACAAGTCAAGGAAGGATTAGAAGGCGATTTGGGAAGCAATGGAGCACAAGAACAAGAGCGGAAACGAAGCACTTGGAGAAATCGTATATTTGAGGTTTTGAGAAGTTGGATTCAGTTTCTGAGTTCCTCATAAGAGTTTTATAAATTTAAAAGAGCTTTCCAACGCATATTCATATGCATCAATCAAGTGAACGACGACTCCGAAAAGTGCATTACAAGTTCAGTTTGCGAAGCTGTCAAGGCGGCACCCGTCGTGGTTTAGACGGCGCCCGCTGATTCAGTGCAAATGTCGATGACTCCTGGTGACATTGAGGAGAAAATGAAGGTGCCATTTGATAGTCCTATCACTCGTGCAAGGGCCAAGAAGATTCAAGATGCAACTAAAGCACTTCTTGTCCGTTACCAAGGAACAATGGAGCAAGGGTTCATGCCACCCTGGATCACTTTGCTCAGGACTACAACACCAACATAGAAGTTGAGCTTGTGTCCACAAACGTAGCTCATGAAGAATCGTCTACACCCAACTTGAGCAACATACTCGGTATCCACTCGGTACACACTCGGTTTACATCCATGTCGAGTAGGCCTTGCTATGTCGAGTTCCTCTTGTGGTGTAGGCCGATTTATTTTATGAATTAATGAGTTTTATTATTTCTTGCAATTAGAATTAATAATGTGGAAATTAATTATATCTATCCTAGATGTAATTCTTGTCCACTAAGTTTTATCTTTCTAGGTTTACTTATCTTTAGGTATTTAAATTCTATGTTTTATCAAACCAAACTCTATCTTGCATGATAGAACTGGTTATGCAATTTCTATTTAAACATTGTATTCCCTTTTGAATTAATTAAATTGAATATAGAATTGAGGAAACCTTTTGGCTAAAAGGTTCCTCAATTATCAATCCCAGAGCTCTCAAGTTCTCACACGTTCTTGGTTACAATCGGAAACCTTTTGGCTAAAAGGTTCCTCAATTATCAATCCCAGAGCTCTCAAGTTCTCACACGTTCTTGGTTACAATCGGTTCTTACACAATCACAAACACAACCCTTGCATTCAGCGAAACCAAACACAAACCCTAGTTGAATTTGTCGCAAGAAGAAAGAAGAAGATCCAACGATTGGACCTCGACACCCGCTCCGTGGTCCTCGGCGCCTGGCGCCTGGGCGCTCCCTCGCTCTCGCACTCGCCCTCGCGTCCTCGCACTTGCTTCGGCTGCTTCACTCTCGCACATCGGCCTTCTCGCGCGCCCTAAGGAGCGTTCGTTCCTGCGCTCGACGTCTACGCTTCCAGCGAAGCGCTGGTCCTGGTCCCGCGAGCCCTGCTCCCGCGCTCCTTAGATCCCTCTCGCGCTCTCGTCCCTTGTCTTTCTTTCTGTCGCTATTATTGTTACTAGAATTTATTCTAAGTTTGATTTCGTCGCTAAATCAGTTTAATTAATTAGTTGATTAATTTTTTCCAATCAAAATATATCGAAGAGCATTGCAAGATCGGGAAAATATACGACGTGGTTCTTGATCTTGAGCCCACGGGCGAAGGATCCGGGATTCCAAACGTATCAAGTGGTATCATATTCTCAGGTTTATGTAAGTTCTTTACTCTTTTGATTCTTTATTTGAGTGATTTCTTTCGTGCCATGTGTTTCACCATTCCCGCTGCATACATTTTAGATTTTTATTTTTTACCCTTCAAATTTGGCACTTTATTTTGGTTTATTTTCTTGTTGGATCTATAATTTGTAAGATATTGAGTTTTTGGTTGCAAGTTTTGATTTTTATTCCTTGTTTGCTACATATCATGACTATGAATGTGATTCTTGGATTAAAGTATGTTATGAACTTGCACCACTAAAGAACCCTAATTTTCCAGATTTCTAGCCAATTTCCCTTATTTACTTTCTTTTTGCTTACTTTTATATCATCGTAGCTTAGTAATTTGTTATTTTTATTTTCGTCTTCAGTTTCTTGTCGCCTTTACAATCTTAAAGCGACACTTCATAGTAAAAAAAAAAGTCGAGAGCTTAAAAAAAAATTAGCATTCATCTTTACATTTGTTTGAGTTAGTAACTTTTGCATATTGTTATTTCTTTTATTAGCTACTTTTTAGATGATTTATTTGGTTTCAAGTATTACAAAGAACCCTACTTGTGTGATTTTGTGCTGTGTCGACACAGGAGTCTTGGTCACACCCCTCGTTTTCTGAACCGTGTTGCAACTGTCAGATAATAATTGACGGAGTGTGTGCACTTGATTACCCTTGTGATTGCATCGTTTCTATTCCTACATATTGCTGAAATTTTCGAGCATCATATTGTATTATTTTATTCTCTACACATTATCCGTTTGTTCATACTTGCTATCCAACTTTTGGCTGATTTTAATTGCAATTTGGATCTCTACTTACCATCTTCAATATTGCATAATTCTGTGTCCCGGGAAGATTACTTGAATATTGTGCTTTGTTTTCTCGCCTAATTGATTTCTAAAACTTAATCACTTTTAGGATCAAAAAGGCTTGCATTACTTGGTTTCTGGTCCTTGCTCCGTTTACCTGTTGCTCTTCTGATATTGTAGGAACATGTCTAACGACAAAGACGAAAATAACTCTTCCCCTACCCCTCCTACTACCCTTATTGCATCCGATATGCAGTCCATCATTGAGGCTGCCTCAAAAGCCGCTTGGAGGTTTCCAACAAAGCCCGTGATAATCGCTTAGCCATCGAAAGGGCTCAAGACCGTTCTCTTCTCACTGACCAGATCAACCAAGCAATTGATCGAAAATTCAAGGAGATGAAACAAAATGAGGCTTTTGGATCTACGCCTCCAGGTGGTAAGCCACCCCCATCAGGTAATACACCCCCTCAGGTCAACCACCCCCTTCTGGTCAATTGCATTTTAAACTTAGATTTGCTGCTCCTAATCCTTTTAATGGCAAGAATGAAAACGATGATATACTATCTTCTTTTAACAGCAACCATCACCATAAGGGGCAGCAGAATCGGCAACAACACCAGAATTTCGAGAACCCACACTTCCCCAAACGTAATTAGGAGGATAGTTGTGACAATGCTGATCTGAACGACATGCCACATGTTGAGGACGCTTATCAAGAGGTAGATCCCAATCTTGATGATATTCCTAACCCTCACTTTGGTCGTCCTAGACTTGATAATGCACAGGCTATCCAACGACGAGATGTTAAAATTAAATTAGAAACTTTTGATGGTGATAATGACCCCGATGCTTATATTATGTGGGGTGATCATACCAATTATGTACTTGAACATATTTGCTATAATGAAACAGATAGGTTAGAGGTTGTTACTTTACATTTGACAGGTATGGCTCGCTCTTGGTGGTTTCACACTCGTGAAATCCGGCGTCGTCAAGGTAAACAACCTGTTGAAACTTGGCCTCAACTGCGCTATCACCTAAAGAAGAGACACATTCCAGAGGAGTACACGGAGACTATGAGGATGCATTTGGCTTCATGTAGACAGAGCTCTCGTTCCCCTATGGAGTACAGAGATGAGCTCGAACACCTTGCTCATATGGCTAATATTTATCTTACTGAACGTGGTTTATGTACTTAGTTTCTTGTTGGTCTTAATATTTCTATTAAAAATCCTTTAGCTATTCATTCAATTAGAGATATTAACATTTTGACTCATAAATCGCAGCTTCTGTATGATCAGCAGCAACAACAGAGGGCCATAACCGACCAGTCCTCACAAGGTCGCAGGTTTGTTCCATTATCTTTTTCTAGTCAATCTAGATCTTCTACTAACCCTTCTATGCAGCAAAAGGGAGTTCCTAACTCACCTAAACAGGGTTATCAGGTCGAAATTAGAAGAGTTGCTGCCCCATATAAGGAACGCACTAAAGGCATCCGATGCTTCACTTGTGGTGTGGTTCTGGACATGTCTCTCGCAAATGCCCTCAGAAAAGAAAGGTCCTTCTCAATGATTTGGGAGACCATTACTATGAGGAGGAGATTGTCGAGGACCATGTAATTTTGAATGAAGTGGATGAGGACCAAATATTTGATCCTGAAGAAGAGATCGACCACAAAAACTTTCAGGATACTCGATCTCTGTCTTGTCAATCGTCGGGTCATACACATTCAAGCAGCTCTCATGGCGGATCAAAGGGATAACATCTTCCACACCAAGTGTGTGGTTCACGAGGCTACCTTGAGCGTCATCTTCGATTTTGGGAGTTGCTACAACCTCATCAATGAAAATGTAGTGGATTTCTTGCATATGACTACTACTCCTAGAGCTACTAACTATGGACTGAATGGTATTACCGATGATGGATCTGATATTATGGCTACTAAATAGTGCTTAGTTTCTATTTCTATTGGTTCATATCATGATAAGATTTTATGTGATGTTGCTAGAATGGACTGTAGTCATATTTTGCTTGGTCGTCCTTGGGTATATGATCGTTCTGTTATACATGACGGTCATGCCAATACATATTCCTTCACCTTTGATGGGAAGAGAGTTACTCTCTTACCCTTGTCACCTCAAGCTGTTTTGAAGGAACAAGTTCGCAAGCGACAACAACAGGACGCTCAAAAGGAGGCCCAAAAAATGGAGAAGAATCATATGCCCTCAGCCGACACCACCGCGCTCGCGGCCTCTGTCACCGTACCCGCGGACGCACCTCCGTCCACACCTTCCCCTTCTTCCTCGACACCACATTCTTCTACTTCGCTTAAAGGCTCTCTCGAACAACGATCTCTTGTCTCTCAGCCACATAAAGAGACTATCACCCGAAATGCTCATCGACCTCATATCCTTTTGATCATGAAAGAGGTATTACTTAATGTTGTTGATTTGAGTCAAATTCCTGCACCTATTGCTTCTCTTTTGCAGGATTATTTAGATGTCCTTCCAGTTGATCTACATCAAGGATTGCCACTCATTCGAGGGATGGAACATTAGATTGACTTCGTCCCTGGCGCAACCTTGCCTAATCACGCCGCCTACAGAGCTAGCTTTGAGGAAACAAAGGAGTTGCAACGCCAAGTCACAGATCTGATGGATAAGAGCTTTGTTCGAAAGAGCTTAAGCCCTTGTGCCGTCCCTGTGATATTGGTCCCACAGAAGGATGGCCACTACTAGAATTTTGTTCATAGACATCGGTTAAAAACCGATGTTAAAAAAAAAAAATTCAACGTGTTAGTGGGTGGTGTTAAAAATCCCAACTTTACCACATCGGTTTATACCCGATGTCTTTAATAACTTATAACATCGCTTTTCCTTTTTATAATGATTTGAATACATGAATATAATTACGTTTTGATGTATTCAACTAATGTTAAACCATTATTTTTTTGCATTTCTAGCAATTTAAATGTATGCTAACACAAAATTTCACATTAACATCGCTATTTTTTATAGACCTGATGTTTTACATTCATATATACATCGATAATGCATTATTCAATTTGTGAATACTCTTTTTTCATTTATGATTTGTGATATTATTTTATATAAATATAATGTTCCATATTGAATATTTTAAAAGACGATGTTATTTATGTATTTTCACATCAGTTTTTAATTGAGAAATGATGTTTTTGTGTTTTATAACATCGTTTTATATTATAATTTTGATATATATAGTGAGTTTTAGAAATCAATTTGATCTTTATAATCGACATATCTATAAAGATAGACATCATTTTTTTTCCCAAATCCGATGTCTTTCCTTGAATACACCAATCATCGAATATCCCTATTTATCTATATTGTGATCCTGTTTTAGCTAATAGAAAATTAAACATTGAAAAGACAAATATACATTAAATAGTGACAATAAAGTCAAATACAAGAGAGCAATAGTGTCAAATACAAGATAAAATACATTAATAGACATTTTAAGTTGCTAGTCATTTACATAACACTACAATACAACCCATTTAGAGGTACCTCTATATGTGTTAATCATCCTACAACACATCAATCGTCATCGCTAGAGTGCCAACAACCTTTCCTAAGGTAGGCACTAAGAAATGCCAATTGAAAAATTCAGCAACATCAAGAGACTGAAACTAGATAAAAAATTCAGCAGCATCCTACTGAAATGGAGCAGCAAAAAATAACACCAATGTCCATCTGTATCATCACCCTAGCTGCGACAAACAAAACACAAAAATAACTCCATCACTCGTACAAAGTTATTGATTCAGAGCGGTTTGTTTCCTGCTAATGGTAAATGAAGGAAGAATGGCTTGAATTTAATATGCAATTATGAATGATGCAATATATAATATGTAAGAATAGTAGCTTATAGCTGCGACAAACAAAACACAAAAACAACTCCATCACTCGTACAAAGTTATTGATTAAGAGCGGTTTGTTTCCTGCTATTGGTAAATGAAGGAAGAATGGCTTGAATTTAATATGCAATTATGAATGATGTAATATATAATATGTAAGAATAGTAGCTTATGACCTTCTACGAATCACATCCTATTACCTTTCCTCTAAAAAACGAATTAGAGAAACAATAGAGACAAAGAATATTATACCGACAAAGAATGACTTGTAATTATATACGACTTATCTCCCTCTATCCCGTAGAACATTGAACACATTTAAGCATGACCATGGTAAATAAGCAATTTGATAATACTGAATCCACACACACCAAAAATAACCTAGCAATGTGAAACATTAAAGTAGGGTAACTGATCTATAATATAAACACTTAAAACATATATTTCTTCGTCAATGTTCTCTCTTGATTGAGAAGTTCCCAGGGTCTCAAAAACACACATTTCTCGCCCATATTTATCTTTAGCAGCTATAAGCTTAGCCTATAAGTACATTGATGCAATTAAGTATTGAAACTCACCAGAACATCATAAAAATAAAATAAAATTGAGAAATGCACAAAACCACCCTTTTTAGGCCACTTTGCATAAGACCAAGTGACCAACCTTTACCTTACAAATAGCATCAGAACACCCCTTGTCCATTTTCATATTTCACAACTCATACCTATTGCACTACAAAACTTTTACATTGGGCATTTCCTTTCTCCTTTCATATTTGAATAAGACTAAAAAAACATGTGGTGATTAATTGTATTCAAAATAGGCATAAATGGTGGTTTAAATGCATGAAGAGTGGGATTCTGCAAAATGGGCTAAACAAGGGGTGGTTATGGGTAATTTACCCTAAATATTGCTGCATTGCTAATCTATACTCATTGAACATGAACATGTTACTGCAGTAAGCAGATCAATTGATTACTTTGATATGAAATTTAAATAAATATAAGTTATTTAGTACTATTCTTTTTCAAGTATAAAGAGATAGATCAGAATAGAGTAATAATCAATTTAAAGAGGCCCCCTTTTCCATGGCAAAATTTTGTTAGCGGCGACTTGCAAATTGCAATCTAATCAATAACATGTGCCCTGCATAAACCTTCTAGCAACTATATATCATACACAAGTGTAAAGATAAACCAGATCCCCAAAACATAAAAAAACACACACACACACACAATTATTGACCATACAGACTGATTTATGGACAAGAGAGGAGAAGAGTAAAAGGAAAGAGAATGAATGACCTTGGCGTCGTCGGCTTCCATGGAATCGGAACTGGTAAATCTCCGGTGCTTGAAAGTCGGTGGAGATTTAAAGCTCATCAGATGAAGAGATCATCAGAAGCCCTTGATCACTCTCAAATCACAATCGCTCCTTTTCACAGGAAATTCAATTGTTCCTTCTTCTGGCTAATCAAACCCTTTCTTGCTCTCGTCTTTATCCTTCACCTATATACGACTAAAAAGGGATACACAATACCAAACTAAATAATCCATACTGATTCAATTAAATAAAGTAATGAAGCATTTTAATTTAAATCCAATAAGGAAAAAAAAAGCATATCCCTTCTAAGCTTCAAGTAAAGCACAATTGTGAACCTCAAATCCCCAATATACTTCAAAACCCTACATAACCACAACAGAAGTGACTGCAGTGTTGGCGACATTTTGTAAAGAGAAATGATTGCAGTGTTGACAACATATGTGATTGCAGATTCAAGTAAAGCACAACCGCAAGATGGGAGGAAGATGAGAGGAGCGATAAACAAGTGTGTAATAAAGAGAAGTGATTGCAGTACTGACAACAGAAAATTATATTTAGTTGTTCCAAATAGCGTAGAAAATGCTTGACTGAACTCATCCCCAACATCTATGATCAGTTATCCAGAAAATATAGAAAATGCATGACTAACCTCATCCCCAACATCTATGATCAGTCAACTAGAAAATAATTTTATTCATACATACATTTTTCATTATGAAATAGAGAAATTGCATATGAAAAGACAAAAGAGATAGCAAACAGAAAATGATTCACAAATCAACTCTTTAGTGAACGACCACGTTGAGTTGAAATAAAACATTTAAAAAAAAACAAAGAAAATGTATAAACCCTACCTCTTCAACTTTGACAAGAAGACAAAATGTATCTCTTTTTCACTTTGAATCCAGGTTCATGAGATGGGATAGATACTGAATTTCATTGCAAAAGCTTGAACCACACACACACACATACATGACTCACTAAAAAATCAAAACAGAATACAAGTCTGAAGCATGTGCTGACCTATCAGACACTGAGCACTGAACAAGTAATCGATCATAGAACAAATTGACGCTATTCATTTTCCATTATAAGTCTATTTTGATGTTAGGATAACATTGAGTTGCCAAATATTCAATTTTGAAAGGAAATGGAATGCACTGACATATAATTAACACTTACCTGTGGATTTGGAGACAAAAGAACCGCATCAACTGGTGAGATTAAAGTGGCCTAGCCTTAATGGCCATCTTATATAAAGCAATTGAAGCATCTTCCTGCTACTTTTTACATGAAGACCAGGTCTCAAAACCCAAGGGAAAGTCGAAGGGAGACAGTAACTGGGCGGATATTGGCGGGTTTTTTGCGTCGTTTCTCATTCAGAGAGCTTGAACGGTTTGATAATCCTGATGTTCATGGGCCAATCAAGAGAGCAATAATACATACGCATAGAAACGAGCCATCTTAATAACAATAGGGAAACGAAAATTTCATGAACCTAAGAAAATTGAAAAGCTCACCAGCTTAAACTAGCAGCCAACATACTCGAAAGCTTTGTATTGGCTGGCCTTCCGTTCTTCTGAACCAGAAACCATAACGACGTCTTCAATTGGCTTCGCCGCCCCCACGTCCTTGTCTTCTTCAATCGGCTTGCCATTGAGAGATTTATGAGAAAGGGAACCGAGCGAAAGTGAGAGAAAGAAAAGGAATTAACCAGATCTGAGGGCAACAAATCTTCTTCTTCACCGTCTTCATCCGCACGTGGAGGAGGGAGGTTGAGAGGATGAGAGCATAGAAAAGGGTAAAGAATCAGAGGAGGAGAGGAAGGAGAACATGGGTTGGGATTCTCCATGGCTGAGGGTAGGAGTTCTGAGATGAAAGAAGGTTGAGGATGAGAGAGACTAGGGAAACTGAATGAAGAGGTGAACTAGGGATTTCAAATTTTAATTTGGAGAAATTTGAGTATATGGGTTAAATTTTTTAAAGTGTTGAAGGGAATTATTAAGTGGAAATTTTAGAAATTGGATTCACTTTATTTTTAAGTGTTGGGATCTGACTGAAGTGAAGCAATTTGAGCTATCTCTTTTTACCGCTTTAAATTTTGACTAAGTGCTATGCGCGCGCATTAAAAAAAATTTAAAATGAAATTTTAACATTGTCCATAAAGTACGATCGAAGTACAAAATCTCAATAACATCGATAATTTTCAAACCGATGTTATAACTATTTTTAACATCAGGCGTTTTTCTGACCGATATAAAAGATCCGATGTCTATTAACACAATTCTAGTAGTGGGCTCATGTCGTATGTGTGTTGATTGCAGGGCAATCAACCAAATAACGGTTAAGTATCGTCACCCTATTCCTCGTTTAGATGATATGCTTGATTAATTGTTGTTGTTGCAGGAGGATGTGTCAAGTATGAACTAAAAGATAAAATATAAAGCAAACTGACTCCCTGTCTCATCAAATAAATACAAGACATCCCCCCATTGTAGTAGAAGACAGTCAGTATCGATCCACCAGGAAGCGTGTCAGCGCCCGTCTTTTCAGTTCTAGATCTCCACAGAATTTCGACCAGAAGAGTCCTCGATTTCGACCAAACAACTCGAAATCGACCAACACTGTCGACCAAAAACAGAAAGCAAACCAAGCAGAAACGAAAACCAAACAAGAGAACTCGACTTGGACAAAACCTGCCTCGACATCGAGCAAAACTGTTCGAGATCGACTAAACACATAAACTAAATTTGCAACTTTTCGAACGAAAACGAATGTAAACATGAATTTAACCCAATAAACTAAAGACTTCCAAGATCAGGGTTTCAACACCACAATGATAACCATGTAAAATAACATATAAAGACATAAAAGATCATGCTTTTCATCAAATAACCTTCTTTATTAACAAATAGGAATATAGAGGCTTTCGCATAAACCCTAATTGTTACTAACCCTTTTTCACATAATGAACCCAAGTTGTATTAAGATCACTTTCGCTTCAATAACACAAACAAGGATCACCTTCAACTTTCGCAAAAGAATCATGGTTATAGAGATAGAAGACGAAGCATCAAAAGACTGTACCTTTTCAGCATCACCTTACATGGCTACCGTCGGGTTCACCTCGACCCTAGAAGTTGGGTGACTACTCGCTCTTCATCATTAATAGACTCATCAATAATAAAAAGAAATTAATTTGCATTAAATAAACTAAAAGAAAGCTTACAACTGAATAAAGACAACTCCGCTCTCGCAAGACAAACTCCACTCGGGCTTCACCTTCTCTCTCCTACTCGATTTCTCTCTCTCTTTCTATGCTCTCTTGTGGCTTGGCTTGGATTATTGAATGAATAAAATCCAGCCCCTAATGCCTTATTTATAGTATTCATTCCATAGCTAATCTAGGAAAGAAACTATATATATATATATATATATATATATATATATATATATATATATATATATATATATATATATATATATATATATATATATATATATATCTAAATCTATCTATCTATATCTAAAGATTAAATTACAGAATTAAAAGAAATAAACCTAAAAGGAAATAAAGACTAATGTGGATAAATATCTTCTCCCTTGATAGAACTTGATGTATCTTAATAGAATTCCACGAATCTTGGCTTGCAAGTAACATCCATCACTCGGACTCAACTTGATATAGACCCGGACAACTTTCTAGAATCTCCTCGACGTCGACCAACTTCCTCGACGTCGAGTAGAATTCTTCGCCTCGAGTGGTCCTATGCTCAGCTCGTGCTCGATCTTGTCCTCTGGAGCAGAGCAGTTATCGAGTAAATTTGGTCGACTTCGACCAGTTTGGTCGACTTCGAGTAACTCTGTCAATTTCAGCATTCTGCTCCGTTCTTAAAGCGCGATTTCCCGAGTCTTCGTTCGTCCGATTGACGCATATGACAATGCGTTGGAAAGCTCTTTTCGAGGGCTACAAATTTCATGAAGACATCAAAGCTTGATTCATGAGGATGAATTTTGAAAAATGGGCTTTTCTCCAGCTACACCAATCCTTAGCTTCTTCATGACATTCCTTTAAGCTCCAAAGTGCGTCCGATTTCTGCGAAATATAACAAAAACTTGTGTAGACCTCCATATATTGCAAATAAACATAAACTACACAAATTATGTATTATTCTAACCCAAATGCATGAAATGCATGCATAAATCGATATAAAAGATAGTATAAAACATGGCAATTTAGGCTCACAACAAACACCCCATACTTAAGCTTTCTTGTCGTCAAGCAATACTTTTAATTGTCATTCAGGGGAAGAAATCAAACTCTCAACAACTTAAATTCATTTCCATATGTCCCTGCAATCAATTGTCATCCTCGAAAAGGTACTAATGTCGCAAATCCATGCATCTGCAATTATAAAGCAACATCTACTCACAAAATGAGGGTTATGCAAAACAATTCATTCGTGACAAAGCATTAATAATCAAGAGGACTTTAATTTAAGCTTAATAAGGAATAGATTGGTAAAAGGCTTATAGGTGGGCAAATTTTTGGCAATGTGGTGCTAATAATCCGGGGAAATGGAGTATTTCCAAATTTTCATACCACATTTCTTTTTCTTTTAATTTCTCACCTTTCTCTCATCGCTCAATAATTTTTTCAATATTATGCTTTTACTTCTCTAACATCAGCACTGCCTTCTCGCGGGTCGCAAACATGGTTGTCATGAACGGCCCGGGATACTTAGTGCTTCGGACTCCTCACATTGTGTATCCCATCTCGCCAAACTATTATCTCAGCGAGCAGGGTCGATCTATCTTTATCTCCTGAGGTGATCGGATTTTTTTTCACTCATTAAATTTTCCATATATTTCAAACATTCCTGCCAAACTCCATATATGATATATAACAAAAACACAAACACCATATAACAATCTCCATAATGTGAGATCATTCTCAACATAATCCCCGGATAGGAAATAAGGTAAAGAATGGGCAATTTTTAGATCGTGTGGAGAAAATATGAAATAAGGCTCAATATGGCTTTTGTTATGCATAAGCATAGGTATGGCTAGGATATAACAATATGAGCATTATATGGAAATATAAAGTCCTCCATCCTCTTATCATGCAGCATGTGAAAAGCAACATCAAAATTTTCCTACTTTCATGGTTTTCAGGAAAATAATGCACTTCATTGTGACTTCCCTTTACTAGGCAATTTCATGCTATATCTCTAATGAATCCAATTTTGCATCGTCGAGTTCAATAAAGCTTCCATGACATTATTCAAAAAATTTCAATGGGGGTCATTTTTTCAAACTTTGGAAAACATGCATGTAAGCACATAAATTAAATATGAATTCCAAAATAGCCATGTATAAGCAATTCAAGAAATAAACATTAAACATGCACACAAAATGTCAAATATGCACAAAGTAATCCCTTTCCCCACCCCATACTTAAACATTACAGTGTCCTCACTGTATAAAATATAAGGGTAAAGAAAGAAACTCACTAGACAGGTGTGTAAGGCTTCAAAACCGAGTGCCATGCTGCTGGCCCTGGTTGATTTTGGTTGCTTCTATACTTCATGGACCTGAAAAATTTAGAAGAGATATACCCACAATAGATAATAATGTCCAAAACCAAAAATCAAAAGCTCTAGACTTTGTAGTCGCTAGGCCGACTTTCTCTATTTAGCTCAAGGTGGCATTTGCAGGGCCCATGTAGCATGGCCTTCAAACATGACTCCATTCTTGTCCATCAGTTGCAGTCGTCTAGAATGGATCTTGTTCACCGTGAAAGGGCCCATCTTCTTATTCTTGAATTTATTGGGAAACCAATGATCATTTGATTTGGAAACATAGAGCTTTTCTCCAACTTCATATTCCTTGGGCTCATCATTGGAAATCCTGCACAAGCGCACATAGCAAGGCAAACCTCTCCCATGTATAGATAAATCATTAATGGAAATAGGAGTACAAAGATCCAAACCTTGACTTACCTTTGCAGAATCGGACTCCGGAAGCTCTTGATGGTCTAGTCGATTTCGAGTAAGCTTACTCGACATCGAGTTCTGTTGCTCTAGTGAGGACTCAGTCGATATGGAGGAAGACTTGTCTGCTGGATATCGAGTCACCTGGATCGATTTCGGCTGGGTTATGCTCAACATGAGGAGTCGACTCGGCGTGGTTTGGTCGATATCGACCAATCTTGGTCGATATCGAGTGGTGCTGCTTGATATTCCTCTGCTCGATTTCTGGTGGGGCTGTCTCGGCATGGGGAGGTCGATATTGACTTGTGGTGGTCGATATCGAGTGCTTTTGTGGCTCTGTCGACTTCTCCTGGTCATTTTTTACCCCATACTTAAGACCTGGCAAAGCATCCGAAAAATAGTTAGTCCATAACGACGTACCTTGGTTTGTGTCGAGTGGATTCTCTGCTTCTTCGTTCTGGATGGTCATGATCTTCTCCACCTGGGCTTCCATATCCCTCTTTTCTCGCTCTTCATGGGTGATATTTCTTACCTTAGGCTCCCCGCAAGTAATGTATCCGGCTGATATGGATTTGACCTCTTCCATGGGACATGTATGCCTTTCAGTTTTATTAAAGGAATACTCAATTACCTCATCACTGATGTTGAAAGTGAGCACTCCCTTCCTTACGCTTATGTTGGTATCCACCGTCGCCAAGAAGGGTCTTCCTAGAATAATTGGACAAGCAGGATCCTCCGCCATTTCAATAACTAGGAAATCAGCAAGGACGAAGAACTTACCTACTTGTACTGGCACATTGTCCACCATGCATGTTGGGATGACCACCGTGTTGTTCGCCATGTAAAGTTTAGCATCCATAGGCTCTAGGGCACCTATCTTAATCTTGGACCATATTGATAGAGGCATTATACTCACACTGGCTCCAAGATCACATAATGCATGAAATCTATATTGACCAAATCCAATGGTTATAGCAAACTTACCTGGATCTGGCATTTTCTCTAGTACATCCATCTGGCTGCACTCCTCTGCGATCTCAGCCATTGACCGCTTTTTGCTCAGAATCTCCTTTAGGAACTTGACGTAGGATGACATTTCATTAAGAGCTTTTGTGAAGGGTATGATGACATTGAGCCTCTGAATCATCTTGATGAAGTGCTGGAATTTTTTCTCTGCTGGATCCTTTGGAGATTTCGTCGGGAAAGGCAGCTTTTTCTTCGTCGGAGGTGCAGAAGTTTGGTCGACGTTGAGTACAGGTTGGTCGATATCGAGTTGGTTTTGGTCGATATCGACTACAGTGGTCGACTTCGGCTTGGGTTGTTGCACGTTCTCGTCGACATCGAGTTGATGCTGGTCGATGTCGAGTTGTCTGCTGCAGCTTCTCCTTTTGTGTTGGGCTCGGGCGTTTGCATTTGTCGCCCACTCCTTAGATTCATTGCAGCTACTTGCCCCGCAGATTTGCCTTTAGGGTTGGGCTCAGAAGATACAGGGAGCGTACCTGACTGTCTAGGGATGCTTGCTGCTAGCTGGCCAATCTGTGTGTCAATCGATTTCCTCCAGATATCGATTTTCCCAAGCTTGAAGTTGACACTATGCATTTGAGTGTAGATGGAATTGATGGATTGTTTGGTGTCTAAATGATTCATTTGCGTCTCTTCAAGGATGATGTACAGGTCATCCTTCTTACCTTCTCTGTCAGGGTGACCAGGGGCTCTGTAGGGAGGGGGATTCTGATGTCGGGGCTGGCGATAGTAGCTTCTATTCTGGTTATGATGTTGTCTTGAGTATTGTCCCCCCGCATACCTTACCTCCTCTTGGGTTTCTCCTTGATGTACTTGATCGACGTTTGGGCATGCAGTAGTGTTGTGCCTCATAGACCCACATTCCAAGCAAGGTTTATCCTTAGACAGAAACTTAACTTGCTTGGTGAGACGTCGCACATGATCGTTGTGGAACTGTTCCCTGACGTCTGGATCAACCTCCTTAGGTGGCACATACAACGACATAGATGGGGCATGCCTTTTATATCTTTCGTCAGAGGCGACCGCAGAAGTCCCATAGGTGTTGTCGTAGTTTGCCAGTGTCTCAAATACCTCCCATGCTCGGCGTGGAGTGTATCCAAGATATTCATAGTTGGTGTAGTTGTTGATCCTATCTTTAGTAGGCGCATCCAGACAGTTGAAGATGATCTTCTGGATGACGTAGGGCGGCTGGCCATGACTAGGACAGGATTTCAGAAGCCTCTTGTAGCGCTCCCAGACTTGTGCTAGTGGTTCTCCTGGCTTTTGTCTGAAAGCCGTGATTTGTTGTCTGAGGGCAGCTGTCTTTGCAGGAGGAAAGAACTTGTTGAGGAACAGGTCATGTAGCTCATTCCAAGTGCGAATTGATCGTGCAGGCAATCCTTCTAGCCATTGTTGGACTATTCCTGTAAGGGACTAGCGAAAAGCCTTTAGTTTTAGATATTCAAGATTGGCACCATCAGCTATATCTTCGCATAAGTCTATAAAAGTGGTGACATGTTCTAAAGGACATTCATTTATTCTTCCCCTAAATTGACTCTTTCTAATTTCAGTAATAAAAGAAGGACGAATTTGAAAATTAAAAGCAGAAAGAATGATCCCTGATGCTAGAACTTCCAGAGTAGGATGCAGATACTCATTTGCTTTGGCTGGGATGTGCCCAATCCGCTCCTCAAGTTCCCTTCTCGTGTTGACTTCGCGATCTACCCTTGCCTCCCACCGTTGTTGATTCTGTGCATATTCCGCCTCTCGCCGGGCGTGTTCAGCTTCTCTAGTGGTGAATGCCTCAATCTGTTGGCGGAGTTGCTCAAGCTCCTGTGCAGGTGTGAGCGGGTCCGTATTCTCGTTGTCGGATGTTGACATGAGTCTCCTCCTAAGCCTTTGCTGAAGATGGAAAAACCGCTCAGGCTCGAGAATAGGGTCAATAGGCGTGCGATCAGTTCTTCACATGCACGTGAAAAGCTAAAAGAAAAAGCAAGTAAAAATGAACTAAAAATAAAAAGAAATATAAAGAAAAGAAATAGAACTAAAAAGGGCGCGCTTGATTGCTTCCCCGGCAACGACGCCAAATTTGTTGTTGCAGGAGGATGTGTCAAGTATGAATTAAATATAAAATATAAAGCAAACTGACTCCTTATCTCAGCAAATAAATACAAGACTTCCTCCCGTTGTAGTAGAAGGCAGTCAGGATCGATCCACGAGGAAGCGTGTCAGCGCCCGTCTTTTCAGTTCCATATCTCCGCAGAATTTCGACCAGAAGAGTCCTCGATTTCGACCAAACAACTCGAAATCGACCAACACTGTCGACCAAAAAACGAAAACAAACCAAGCAGAAATAAAAACCAAACAAAAGATCTCAACTTCGACCAAACCTTCCTCGACGTCGACCAACTTCCTCGACGTCGAGCAAAACTGTTCGAGATCGACTAAACACAGAAACTAAATTTGTAACTTTTCGAACGAAAACAAATGTAAACACGAATTTAACTCAATAAACTAAAGACTTTCCAAGATCAGGGTTTCAACACCACAACGATAACCATGTAAAATAACACATAAAGGCATAAAAGATCATGCTTTTCATGAAATAACTTTCGTTATTAACATATAGGAATATAGAGGCTTTCGCATAAACCCTAATTGTTACTAACCCTTTTTCACATAATTAACCCAAGTTGTATTAAGATCACTTTCGCTTCCATAACACAAACAAGGATCACCTTCAACTTTCGCAAAAGAATCATGCTTATAGAGATAGAAGACGAATTGCATCAAAAGACTGTAGCTTTACCGCATCACCTTACATGGCTACCGTCGGGTTCACCCTGAACCTAGAAGCTTGTTGACTACTCGCTCTTCATCATTAATAGACTCATCAATAATAAAAAGAAATTAAATTGCTTTAAATAAACTAAAAGAAAGCTTACAACCGAATAAAGACAACTTCGCTCTCGCAAGACAAACTCCACTCGGCCTTCACATTCTCTCTCCTACTCGACTTCTCTCTCTCTTTCTATGCTCTCTTGTGGCTTGGCTTGTATTATTGAATGAATAAAATCCAGCCTCTAATGTCTTATTTATAGTATTCATTCCCCAGCTAATCTAGGAAAGAAATTATATCTATATCTATATCTAAATCTATATATCTATATCTAAATATTAAATTATGGAATTAAAAGAAATAAACCTAAAAGGACATAAAGACTAATGTGGATAAATATCTTCTCCCTTGACAGAACTTGATGTATCTTGATAGAATTCCACGAATCTTGGCTTGCAAGTAACATCCATTACTCGGACACAACTTGATCTCGACTCGGACAACTTTATGGAATCTCCTCGACGTCGACCGACTTCCTCGACGTCGAGTAGAATTCTTCGTCTCGAGTGGTCCTATGCTCAGCTCGTGCTCGATGTTGTCCTTTGGAGCAGAGCAGTTGTCGAGTAAATTTGGTCGACTTCGACCAGTTTGGTCGACTTCGACCAGTTTGGTCGACTTCGAGTAACTCTGTCGCTTTCAGCATTCTGCTCCATTCTTAAAACGCGATTTCCCGAGTCTTCATTCGTCCGATTGACGCATATGACAATGCGTTGGAAAGCTCTTTTTGAGGGCTAAAACATTCATGAAGACATCAAAGCTTGTTTCATGACGATGAATGTTGAAAAATGGGCTTTTCACCAGCTGCACCATCCTTAGCTTCTTCATGACTGTCCTTTAAGCTTCAAAGTGCGTCCGATTTCTGCAAAATATAATAAAAACTTGTGTAGACCTCCATATATTGCAAATAAACATAAACTACACAAATTATGTATTATTCTAACCCAAATGCATGAAATGCATGCAGAAATCGATATAAAAGATAGTATAAAACATGGCAATTTAGGCTCACAACAATTGTATGATGCTTGCATCTTTTCTAAAATCGATCTTAGAAGTGGCTATGATCAAATTAGGATAAAACAGAGAGATGAATAGAAAACAGCTTTTCAGACTAAGTATGGATTATATGAATGGTTAGTAATGCCTTTTGGTTTAACTAATGCTTCTTGTACTTTTATGAGGCTTATGAACCATGTGCTTAGATGATTCTAAGGAAAATTTGTCGTTGTTTACTTTGATGATATCTTGATCTATAGCAAGAACCTGCATGATCATCTTAGTCACTTAAAATTGGTATTTGGTTATTTAAGAAAGGAGAAATTGTATGCCAATTTGAAAAAGTGCTCTTTTGCTTCTGAATCTACTATTTTTCTTGGATTTTTTGTTTCTGCTTCTGGTTTAAAGGTAGATGAGGAAAAGGTTCGAGCAATAGCGGAGCGGTCCGAGCCACATACTCCTACCCATGTTCGGTCATTTCTTGGTCTTGCTGGCTTCTATCGATGCTTCGTCAAAGATTTTAGCACCATAGCCGCTCCCCTCCACGAGCTGACCAAGAAAGATGTGACGTTTCGCTAGACAGACTCACATCAAAGGGCATTCGATGCTCTCAAAGATCGACTCACCCATGCCCTAGTGCTGCAACTACCTGACTTCGCACAACCGTTCGAGCTCGAGTGTGATGCTTATGGCATTGGCATTGGTGGGGTTCTGCTACAGAATAGGTGTCCTATTCTGTATCCAAAAGGAAAGCATGGATGCAACTAAGCAACTGGACTTCATCAAGCTCTTGCATGAGAAAACCAAGGCACGACTGGAAAGGAAAAGCGCTCAATACAAGGCATGGAAGGACAAACATCGTCAAGAATGTACAGTTCAACGTTGGTGATCTTGTGTGTCTGCATTTCAGGAAGGAAAGGTTTCCGCAACAACGGAAATCTAAGCTAGACCCCATGAGAGATGGACCATTTCGAATTGTTCAAAAGATTGGTCGTAATGCTTACAAGATGGATCTCCCTGCCGACAAGTACAATGTTCATTCTACCTTCAACGTCGCCGATCTGTCTTTGTTCGTGCCTGACGATGACTCTGACGATGATTTGAGAACAAATCAAAATCAAGTGGAGGAGAATAATGCAGTGCAAATGTCAATAACTCCTGGTGACATTGAGGACAACATGAAGGTGACATTCGATGGTCCTATCACTCGTGCAAGGGCTAAGAAGATTCGAGATGCAACTAAAGCACTTCTTGTCCGTTGCCAAGGAACAATGGAGCAAGGGTTCAAGCCACCCTGGATCCCATTTCTCAGGACTACACCACCAGTATAGAAGTTGAGCTTGCGTCCACAAACATAGCTCATGAAGAATCGTCTACACCCACCTTGAGCAACACACTTGGTACCCACTCGGTACACACTCGATTTACATCCATTTCGAGTGGGCCTTGCTATGTCGAGTTCCTCTTGTGGTGTGGGCCGATTTATTTTATGAATTAACTAGTTGTATTATTTCATGCAATCAGAATTAATAATGTGGAAATTAATTATATCTATCTTAGATGTAATTCTTGTCCACTAAGTTTTATCTTTCTAGGTTTACTTATCTTTAGGTATTTAAATTCTATCTTTTATCAAACCAAACTTTATCTTGCATGATAGAATTGGTTATGCAATTTATATTTAAAGATTGTATTCCCTTTTAAATTAATCACATTGAATATAGAATTGAGGAAACCTTTTGACTAAAAGGTTCCTCGATTATCAATCCCAAAGCTATCAAGTTCTCACACGTTCTTGGTTACAATCAGTTCTTACACAATCACAAACACAACCCTTGCATTCGGCAAAACCAAACACAAACCCTAGTTGAATTCGTCGTAAGAAGAAAGGAGAAGATCCGATGCTTGAACCTCGGCACCAGCTCCATGGTCCTCGGCGCCTGGCGCTTGGGTGCTCCCTCGCTCTCGCACTCGCCCTCACGTCCTCGACGTCTTCGCTTCCAGCGAAGCACTCGTCCTGGTCCCGTGCTCCTCAGACCCCTCTCGCGCTCTCATCCCTTGTCTTTCTTTCTGTCACTATTATGGAAACTAGAATTTATTCTAAGTTTGATTTCGTCGCTAAATCAGTTTAATTAATTAGTTGATTAATTTGTTCCAATCAGGAGATATCGAAGAGCATTGCAAGATCGGGCAAATATACGGCGTGATTCTTGATCTTGAGCCCACATGCGAAGGATCGGGGATTCCAAACGCATGTCCCGCCGTCCCTTCAGATCCGGATACGCGTAAGCGGCCCAATTTCTATCTTTTGTGGAAACTCTAATCTAGGGTTTTGCCGACCCCTTTAGGCTTTATATTAGGTTTTTCTTAGCCGTTTGGAGAATCATGTAAAGGCTCGGATTTTCAAATCCTAACTTTTTGGAAAAAGGAAATTAAAAATGAATTTAAATCGAATTAAAAGCTCGTTTAGCGGATTCCGACCGTAATATAAAATTTGACGAACGATTTCAGTCCTTTTACCTCGAAAATTGAAAATAATTATCAGATTACGATATCCTTTTTGATTTTATAAATCTAATTGATCGAGAAAGCGAGAGTTGGGAAAACTAACATTTGAGAACTAATTACGGGATTCGAAATTCACGTATTTGGAATTTAATTCCGGGTATTGGTTAACCAATTCCACACACAATCCCTTACCCATACCCTCACCCATACCCCATCACCCTCACCATCACATTCATGGCCATCACCATCTGGAACTCACCATTCCCACGCCACCATCATATCCCTCCTTCACGCCATTACAATCTCCCATTCTTCATTATCCTTCCAGGAGCCCTCATCACCGTCTCCTACTGATGCACTCAAAACACCACCAGACCTTCCACCTCTCGCCACCATCGCCACAAACCACACCTCGGTGACCCTTCATCGCCGTTGTCATCCTCGACTCTTCCTCTTTCATCGAAGAGCAACAACCACCACCCCCAGAGCACTCGACGACATCGACAAGCCACCGAAGATCCACCGCCCATTCAAGAGTGAAACAACCTTCCAGTAAGTCTTTCTCCTTCGTTTCTGATCCAAACCACTCTCGAGCCCTACCATCGCACTCACCCTCATCCAACGCAGGTCCGAGGAGCCATCGCAAGCCTCCGACGACGCCCAGAGTTCCGTTCGAAGCTCCGACGTTCGCGAACACCCCGGTGAGACCCCAAGCCTTCATTTCTTTCCTCGTTCGATTTTTTGCATCCTTGTTCTATTAGACTAGTCGGGAGGGTAGTGAGGGTTGAGTGCGGGAAGCTGGGTTGAACTACGTCGATCGAGTCCGGCGAACTCGAGGGCGGCGCGACAAGCGTGAGAGCGAGGGAGCGTGTTTGAATGGAAGCTCGGGAGTGTGCTGCGAAGGCCGGCGTGAGAGAGAGCCTGGAGCAGCGATGCAGAGCGAGGAGGCGGGAGCACAGAGAGCCGGACTAGCTGGGCGGAGCCAAGGCGCGGCAGGCGGAACGGACGATGGCGTCGAGTGGGTCGCAAGCTCAGGCGGGAGCCTTCTGATTTCAAAGGAAGGAGAAGTAGGGCGTGGGCCCTCTCCTTGCCCAGTCAGCATGTGGGCCCTTCATTCCTATGGCGTTGTTTACCGGTTGAGATTTGTTTTAGCGGGTTCGGTTCGGGTCGGGTTTATCCGTTAATTTATTTAACTATTTAACGACAATTAAAATATATTATAATATTATTTGAGGATTTAAAAGATAAAATATTATTTCGGGAATTTTATAAAGGGTTGGTTTAACCGAATACAAATGAGTTGGAATTATTTCATAAAGGATTTAGAAGAACTCTCTAAGGGTGTTTTGTTAAATGGCGTTTTAAAATATTATATCTATAATAATAAATTAAAAGAGGAATTTAGCGAGTATTTTCAAGGGTCGGAATTCATAGCTGTTTAATTTGAATTTGAAACAGTTTTGAAACTAATTCGGGAATAAGACTTATTCGATGACTAACTAGCATGATAATCTGAGCGGTTGACTAACGACATCATATGTGTGACTAATAGCATGACTTGCGGTGAATTACTATAAGAGATTAAATGTTAGATATTATGATGTTGATGATAGATACATCTTTATGCCATGTGTGACTATGAAACGGTAATATGTGAAATTGGCTAAGTATGGGATGGAGGTTGTTATGAGCTGATGAGGATGATGTTATGATTGAAATGAGAAAGTTGTTAATTTATGAGATATGATGAGACAAGATGAGAATTGAAGATGAGATGATAATGTTAATATCGACGAGATGGTTGAATTATCATATGTCTGTATCTTATATGTTTCATATGTGACTTGTGTGCTTTGTGTAAATTAGACTTAGACTTATTATGTGATTTATAGGATTACTAGGTGATCTATGATCTGTTGGACTGCTTGCCATTGCTGATCATTGTTTGGATCCCGTGCTTCTCCAGGTAAGTCCTCCGGGGCTTATTCAGTAACCAGTACCTCCTGCCTGATGTGTCATATACTATGTAGGTGCTGCATATGCATAAAAGCATGTCATGTAGTATCATGCTTAGGAATTGCACTTACGAATGAGCATTCTTATTATGTATGCGTTTGAATACAGAACGGTCGTTATCTGTGAGTCATAGAATCCTTGATAGGGTCATAGGACATCCCAGCTTCATCGGGTTCATCCTGAGTCATTCGGGTCGTTGGAACACTTTTACTATTATCAGCATCATTATTTTCTTTTCGCAAGATCCACGATATGATGATGAGATACGATATGATGATGAGATTTGAGATGCTAACGAATCGAACTGGCCAGTCTCCACCATACTTGGAAGGGGGTGGTGGTAGAAGAGGGATATACCACTTGGTATTATTTGTTAAGGTCTTACTTAATATTCTGCACATATGAAATAGGAGTATGATAGTGTGGTTAATATTCCAGTACTTCATGGAGGCATCCTTTATTCTAGGTATAGGCGTATTATATGTCCTCAGCGCGGTCAGAGGACCCATGGGCGGACTCTTGGCCTGACTTGGTGGCATAGTTTCAAGTACCCGATACACTGCTTGATTTTGTGCTGTTATGACGGGGTCCATTCATATGGCGGAGAGTGAGTGATTGAAACCTGACTTCACCAAATTCATGCTTTTGGGATTTCTCCCTACTTATATTCTGTTTTGACCCGGCTCTACCATGGCGCTCGTTGTATCGTTTTCAAAACTTATGCCCTTTGCATGATAAAGGGTACAAGGGTTTACCCTGGGGTCTCCAACAGACCTTCCGGATTTGGGTGCGAAATCCCACTTTGAACTACACATCTTCGATTTCAAACCTTCAACCTGTCCTCGGGGCGCAAGATCCCAACGAGGGGTTTCATCCCTCGAAATGTAACTCGGGAATCATAATCCTGGGTTGTTACAAAGGTGGTATCAGTGCCAGGTTTTGCAATCCGAGTACCTAAGGTTGAAGATGGTTTTGAAAATCTCCCAATGTTTTCAAATGGTTTTGAAAGATGTTTTCAAAAGGGCAAAATGAATTTAATTAGACTTAAACCTAAAATGAATAAAGGGGAAACAATCTCGTGGGTAGAGACTAAAGCGATAGACATCTCTTATGGATGTAGAACTCGGGAAAAGGTAGGCAAAATAATAGCTTTTATTTACAGATGGGCCTAGAAGACTCTAAGGAGCACCACGAAGGTTGGAGTGTCGAGTTAGGAGGCCGTGAGGTTCTTACCCCTCCGGTCAGCTTTTCCTCGAAGGACGGCATAGATCGTCTCTATGCTTACGTTATATACACATATATGCAGTTGGGCCGGAGGGCGATCCTCCCCGAAGAGGGTCATATTAATCTTGTTGATTGCTTCCGTGTTGAGTGCTATTGTGCTTAGGATAGCGAACTAATCAGAATGCCTTAACTTGAACATGTAAATGACTTTATGTTCAAACGGGATAGCGGGAGGAAACCTTGTTCTTATGTAATCAGATTTTCTGTCTTGTCGGAATAGTTCTTCTATAGTACAACCCCCTTGATAATCCCGATTCCGTCGTCCGTCCCACCAAAACATCTAGGCATGTTAGCAAGGGTCGAGAAGCATCCGCTCTCCCCGCTTCGAGTCTTGTTTCGTATCCCACCATCGATGCTGCTATCGAGTCTCGTACCTGAGGTTGGGCTCTTCCACAGGAAATTTGGGTCGGTCAACTAACTACTTTCGGGGATTGTGTATGATGTGAGGGTTACCTGAGGTTGATTAACGAAATTATTCCGAGTTAGGAGTGCGTTGTCTTATGGAGTCATCCTTCTTGAGTCTCGTAATAGTCAACCGTGTCTCCTTGCCAAAAGAGTCTAAACATGAATTCTACCCTCTTCTCTTGGAAACGGTGTGAATGTTCTTATGTTCAGCGAGTCATACTAGCGTCCCACGGGGAAACGGGGTTGTGAGTCGGTGATTGTCCTTAGAGAATTCTGTCAAGTTATAATGATAGCCTCCTTGTGATTTCATGACATGCTATATTGGTATAATTCAGCATGACTTGCCTCGTACCTTGCATGGTTGCACTTGTGAGTGGATTCATGTGTCGTATGTATTGAATTCCCATGATTACTGTCTCCTTATGAACTAAGTCCATGATAGTGTGGCCAACTCTCGTTGCATGTTTAACACGTGAATCAGATGACTTAGCATGCCAGATTAACCTAATTGGACCTCATTGATTGTGTACATGTTTATTGAGTATTGCTAGTATCATGTAAGGCATATACCTCCCAGTTATAGACCCTCGTATGATTGTGTGACGTCCTAGTCTTACTATGTGAAAATGGATGTATGTGATGATATAGTTGCTATACCAACCCTGCATGAACTGACCATACCCTTAGCATGATTTTTAGGGTACATCTTAGCATGCTTTCCGTAATATTATGACTTGCTTAATTGTGTATCTAAATGAGTGATAAGTCGTGCATATGATATCCTCTGATGTTGCTAGATCTTGCATAACTTATGCCATATATGTCCCATATCAGTCTGTGCATACATGTTCTTAGTCCATCAAGCATGATTGGTGAATGAAATGATAGGTTGCTAGCTTGTTCTGCGCACATATAAAGATGATTATATGAACATGTTATGAATGCATAAATCGATATTCCTTGAGATAGGTGCATGCTAGTGTAGAATAATGTGGTTGAGATTCGTCGTGATTGCTATGTGTTGCTTGCCATAATCATAATCTCACAAAATACCCTGAATGGATCGTTGTAACTCTCGGGTTAGGATCTTGTCTCTTGTCTCTGGTCTCATTGTCCTTAGTCCTGGTCTATGTCTGGATCCGTAAGGAAGTTGTGTTGTCCGTTCTTGTCCCTCCTCTATCTCCGTAAAATTTAACCCCTTGTGTTCCCTTTGTTGAACGTCGACATGGAAGGAAAATTGAACAACCGTGTAGCACCGGAGCGGCTCAGCGGAAACGTGGTGGGCCCATAACCCACAAACCTCAGGACCGACATCACCGATGGCACAAAAGGGACGATTACGCTTCAAAGATGGTCGTCGTGGATACGATCATTAGGAATGACTCAAGGAAGGGTGTTCTTCATTCGAATTATGGTTTCTTCTATGCTAATTGGAAGTGATGTTGTGCGATAGACCTAGAACTGACATAACCAGATATCTCATGACTGATATGTTGAGCTGGTAGTGAGTAATTGCCTGATTATCTTGTGTCTATGATGATGTGCCTTGATGTTGGAGTATACTAATGTGCTAATGAGTAAGTTATGAGGTATATATGTTGGATGGTTCTTCTTTTATGAACATGGGACGTTAGGTTCTTCGGTAAGCTAGGTTGAAAAGTGGTTGGTGGGTTTGAGGTGTTCAGATTTGGTCTTTGTTAGTGTGAGATGGAGTACAGGAAGAATGAATTAACTTAGGTAGAGCCGAGTGAGTTAGGACTAGTAGGAGGTAGTAGGAAGTGGGGTTCTCAGATGAGCTTTTAGGCAGGTCTTAGGTAGAGGTGGAAGTATAGATGTTGTTGCAGGAGGATGGTCAAGTATGAAATAAATATGAAATAAAGTTCAGACTGACTTCCCTGTCTCAGCAAATAAATACAAGACTTCCTCCCGTTGTAGTAAGAGAATAGTCAGGATCGAATCCACGAGGAAGCACGTCAGCAGTTCTCAGGTAGCTGTAAATTCTCACAGACAGAGCAGCAGAAAAGACAGAAACACAGAAACAACGAAAGAAACAGAAATAAAAGCAGAAGCAAAGAGCAAAGCAAAACAGGAAAGACAAAGCAATGTAGAAACTAAAAGCAAAGCAAAGGGCTCGTCGATCTCGACAAACAGCTACTCGAGATCGACCACAGCAGTCGACAACGGAAAATCGGAAATCACAGCAGACAGGCAAACCCGGCAAGGGCAACTCGATCTCGACCAAGTCAACTCGAGATCGACAAGGGAAAGTCAAGACAGAAACTTCAGAAATCGACAACAGAACAGAACTCAACTCGACCTAGACGAAGCGTACTCGAGATCAAGTACAACCAACTTGAGATCGGCAAGATCTCCTCTGTATCGACAAGAATTGACAGAAAAATATAAATTGCAAATTCGAAACTAAAACTCAGATTTTTGACAGAAATAAATCAATATAATAAAAGACTTCCAAGACTAGGGTTTCAACACCACAACGATAACCATGCAAAGTAACACACAAAGGCATAAAAGATCATGCTTTCCATCAAATAACTTTCGTCATTAACAATTAGGCACATAGAGGCTTTCGCATAAACCCTAATTGTTACTAACCCTTTTTCACATAATTAATCCAAGTTGCACTAAGAACACTTTCGCTTCAATAACACAAACAAGGATCACCTTCAACTCTCGCAAAAGAATCATGCCCATAGGGATAGAAGATGAATTGCACAAAAAGATCTGACCTTTATCGCATCGCCTCACATGGCCACCGTCGGGCTCACCCCAGCCCCAGAAGTGGGTGGACTACTCGCTCCTCATCGCAATTGCACACATTGATGTATAAAAAGAAACTTGCATTAAACTATATTCAAAAGCCTTTACAATCAACTTTCGCAGAAAGCCAAAACCCTAAAAACCTTAGAACACCTAAACTTCTTTGTAGAACTACCTCCCTACCTCTCTTTACTTCTCTCTGAAATTGAATGTAAGATAAGATGCCTAATGCTCAGCCCCTAGGGCTTTATTTATAGCCTTCTATTCCTTGCTACTCAAGGATAGAATATCTATATCTATATCTAAAACTATATCTAATTTGCTAAAAGATAAATAAATTGTTTTAAGGAAATAAATCAACTAAGGAAAAGATAAATCTAACTAAGGTAAGTCTTCATGTCTTGAGAGATCAACTTTCCATAGATAGGCTTTGATCAACTTTGGATAGATCTTCGGCCATTCTCGGATTCCCTCATGCCCAAGTAAAGCTAAACCGAGTAGGACTCGTCACGACGAAGCGTTTCTGGAAACTGGGTCTACTCGACCTCGACCACGGCTCGTCGACCTCGACAAGACTTGTTCGTCGACTGGACCTCCCGGCTAGCTCTGCTCGACAGGCTCGGACTTGGGCTCCTGGTGCTTGTCGATCTCGACTGGGTGGCTTGTCGATCTCGACAAGGGTCTTCCCTTCCGCTTCCGCGAGTTGCCCCTTCCGCTGGAGGGAGTAAGCTTTTCCGTCGGCTTGGTGCATCCCGCTGGCAGCGGGATTTTCCGCGGCAGCGAGACGTCCGCTGCAGCGAGTGGAGTCGCTGGCAGCGAGTGCCTCCATGTCGGCCTCGGCTTGTCGACTAGCTCTTCTTCTCGTCAACTCCGGGCGTGGCGCTGGGCTTCGTCGATCTCGACTAGGGCTTGTCGAGATCGAGTAGACTCCAGAAGTCGGGTTGGTCTGGCTTTCTCGATCAGGCTCTGTCGACCAAGACTGCTCGGACATGCTCGTCTAAGTCGAGTAAGAGCTACTCGAGATCGAGTAGCTTGGGTTCTCGGTTCGATTTGACTGGTTCTGCTGCTTATTTGACCTTGGACTTCTGTAGTGGTTTTCCGAGCTTTTCTGACTTTCTGTAGAATTGCTGTAAAATGCCTCGATTTCTGCGAATTAAACAGAAACTGGTGTAGATTCCATAATTTGGCAAATAAACATAAACTACATAGGTTCTGTACTATCTAAGCCCGAATGAATGCAATGTATGCAGAAATTGATATAAAAGTTAATGTAAAACATGGCAGATTCAGCTCACAACAATAGACAAGTAGTGTATGAGGGTATAAATAGTTTGGATAGTTCTAGAGGTGGCTGGATAGGCTAGGAGTGGTCAATGAGTTCTTGTAGTGGAAGTACTATTAGACGGGTTGGTGCACTAAGGGTAGTGCTTCTAGGTAGTCTAGGAGCGGAGTTTGGGCAATGTAAGGATGATCGATTAAGGAATGTCTAAGGAACCATAGGATTGGGGACTAGGTTCTGTGTGCCATGATTGGGAGCAGTTTTCGGTAAGGGATGAGGTTGAGGAATTTTCTAGGAAGAGTAGTATGAGGTTGCTTGGGAAATTATCGTTCGGGGATATTAGGTTGTTCATATCAGAGTTGTTCGTGTGATGAGTATTTGGGGGTTGTTTAGATAGGATTGGTAATGTTTGGGAATTTATGAGTGAAGGATCTCTAGAGGCGTTGTTGGAGGATTTTGGTATATGAAATGAATCGGGATTCATGAGTGGAGGTCATTGTGGCGATTGAGGTAATTGAGGGTGTGAGATGAATCTTCGAGGAAAGGTTGGTAGCTAGGCAAGGATGTAGTCGAGATTCCTAGTAAGACTGTGGGCTTAAGGTTGAGATGTGGAGATTATGAGATGTGGAGATAATGAGTGAAGGATCTCTAGAGGCGTTGTTGGAGGATTTTGGTATATGAAATGAATCGGGATTCATGAGTGGAGGTCATTGTGGCGATTGAGGTAATTGAGGGTGTGAGATGAATCTTCGAGGAAAGGTTGGTAGCTAGGCAAGGATGTAGTCGAGATTCCTAGTAAGACTGTGGGCTTAAGGTTGAGATGTGGAGATTATGAGCATGGATTTGGGAACTAGGCAAAGCAGAAGGTATTGAGGACGCTAGAGAGATTTTTGAAGGTTGGTGAAGTTAAGGTGCTTAGGAAATTCGGGCGAGGATGTCATAGGTATTCGGTGAAAATGATGATCGGTACATAAGGGTTTAAGTGGTAGAGGTTTCGAAGTTTAAGAAAGTGCGATCTGAGGCAATTTGGGGAAACATGCAGAGTTGAGGGAACTAGTCCAGGTAGAGTATGATGGGAAAAGGATCTAGAGTGGGTCGGCTTGAGGGTCATGATGATTGTGGTTGGGAGTACCACTAGTTGAGTTCTGCGTTAGAATTGGTCGGGAGTGTCAGGAGTGAGATGGTCAACATGAGTTGGGTCCTTAGAGGTGGATGGTTAGTGAGAGTGGTTAGTGGCATGGGGAGTATGATTAAGTTAGCAAGGTGATTCGCGATGTCTCTTTAGGAGATGATAGTCGAGTGAAAGGTAGGACTTGAGATCGGGATGTCGAAGTGGATTGGCCCTTAGATGGCTTGATGGCATAGGAGTTGGGATACTTTGTAGTTGGTTTGGGTATTCGACCTTGATTGCGAATAGTTATGAGGCTACAAATGTTGTATGTAAGCAGGATACAATGGTGCCTAGAACTGGTAGTGGATTGAGTTGGTAGACCTCGGTGAAGTTGATCTTAGTGCAAGGGATGGTGAGTAGTGATCGTGTCTCGTCATGATTGGTAGTGCAAGGCAGATTCTCCTGAGATAGTGATCTAGTGTATACTTTACTTGGGGATGAATGTTGTGCGAATTCTATGCTATAGACGATGTTGATTCTCTGATGTGTGTCATTGACAATAGGGAACTGTAGTACTAACATAGTTATCCCTTAACTCGATGGAATGCTACTGTATGGAAGCAGTTGTTTACCTCTAATGCGATGACGCTTGGTAGTTAGAATGAGTATGATGTACTTATCTGATTGATATGACGTGCTTATATGATTGATATGGTGTGTAACTTCCGTGAGATGATGTGATAAATTCTACCATATATGATACGATGCTAGATATGATATGTGGCTATTCTTGAAGTGATTATGTTATGCTATTAGACGTGAGGTGCTATTGTTATTTGATGTATATACATGATGCTTGATGATGGAAATGATAGAAATTGAACTGTTGAACCTTGATTCTGTCTTAGAACCTAGGAAGAGAATATGGGATTAGCCTTTAGAAGTGGAGGGTAGGATGAATGAAGAGGTTAGGAATGCTTTTGACTAATGCCGAACTTGAAGTTTTGAACGGTGTTTTAAAGAGGACGTTGTGATGTTTTGAGTTATGATATGACCGAGGAGTTGGAGTAAGGATGTGGTAGGGGCTCATATCACATTCTTGCTACGGTCTATTGGGGATATTATGATCACGACAACGATACTGTGAGGATCTCATAGGGGCACCTATGAGATACTTACAGGGTCAATGACATGATCCTTGGACTCACCAATTTCAAACTCCATCCCCTATTTTATAATGATTTTAGTCTCGGGGACGAGACTTGTTTTTAGAGGTGGATGATGTAAAGTCTCGGATTTTCAAATCCTAATTTTTCGGAAAAAGAAAATTAAAAATGAATTTAAATCGAATTAAAAGCTCGTTTAGTGGATTCCGACCGTAATATATAATTTGACGAACGATTTCCGCCCTTTTACCTCAAAAATTGAAAATAATTATCAGATGACGATATCCTTTTTTATTTTATAAATCTAGTTGATCGAGAAAGCGATAGTCAAGAAAACTAACATTTGAGAACTAATTACGGGATTCGAAATTCACGTATTTGGAATTTAATTCCGGGTATTGGTTAACCAATTCCACACACAATCTCTTACCCATACCCTCACCCATACCCAATCACCCTCACCATCACATTCATCGCCATCACCATATGGAACTCACCATTCCCACGCCACCATCATATCCCTTCTTCACGCCATCACAATCTCCCATTCTTCATCATCCTTCCAGGAGCCCTCATCACCGTCTCCTACTGCTGCACTCAAAACACCATATATCATCACCGCCACCACGAGACCTTCCACCTCTCGCCACCATCGCCACACACCACGCCTCGGTGACCCTTCATCGTCTATGTCATCCTCGACTCTTCCTCTTTCACCGAAGAGCAACAGCAGCCACCCCCGGAGCACTCGACGGCATCGACGAGCCACCGAAGATCCACCGCCCATTCAAGCATGAAACAAACTTCCGGTAAGTCTTTCTACTTCGTTTCTGATCCAAACCACTCTCAAGCCCTACCATCGCACTCACCCTCATCCGCCGCAGGTCCGAGGAGCCATCACAAGCCTCCAACGACGCCTAGAACTCCGTTCGAAGCTCTGACGTTCGTGAACACCCCGGTGAGACCCCAAGCCTTCCTTTCTTTCCTCGTTCGATTTTGTGCATCCTTTTTCTCTTAGACTAGTCGGGAGGGTAGTGAGGGTTGAGTGCGGGATGCTGGGTTGAACTACGTCAATCGAGTCCGGCAAACTAGAGGGCGGCGCGACGAGCGTGAGAGTGAGGGAGCGTGTTCGAATGGAAGCTCGGGAGTGTGCTGCAAAGGCCGGCGTGAGGGAGAGCCTGGAGCAGCGACGCAGAGCGAGGAGGCAGGAGCACAGGGAGCCGGACCAGCTGGGCAGAGCCAAGGCGCGGCAGGCGGAACGGACGACGGCGTCGAGTGGGTCGCAAGCTCAGGCGGGAGCCTTCTGATTTCAAAGGAAGGAGAAGGAGGGCGTGGGCCCTCTCCTTGCCCAGTCAGCATGTGTGCCCTTCATTCCTATGACGTTGTTTACCGGTTGAGATTTGTTTTAGCGGGTTCGGTTCGGTTCGGTTCGGTTCGGGTTTATCTGTTAATTTATTTAACTATTTAACGACAATTCAAATATATTATAATATTATTTGAGGATTTAAAAGATAAAATATTATTTCGGGAATTTTATAAAGGGTTGATTTAATCGAATACAAATGGGTTGGAATTATTTCATAAAGGATTTAGAAATACTCTCTAAGGGTGTTTTGTTAAATGGAGTTTTAAAATATTATATCTATAATAATAAATTAAAAGAGCAATTTAGCGAGTATTTTCAAGGGTCGGAATTCATAGTTGTTTAATTTGAATTTGAAATAGTTTTTAAACTAACTCGGGAATAAGACTTATTCGATGACTAACTAGCATGATATTCTGAGCGGTTGACTAACGACATGATATGTGTGACTAATAGCATGACTTGCGGGGAATTACTATAAGAGATTAAATGTTATATATTATGATATTGATGATAGATACATATGTATGCCATGTGTGAGTATGAAACAGTAATATGTGAAATTGGGTAAGTATGGGATGGAGGTTGTTATGAGCTGATGAGGATGATGTAATCATCGAAATGGGAAAGATGTTAATTTATGAGATATGATGAGACAAGATGAGAATTGAAGATGAGATGATAATGTTAATAATGACGAGATGGTTGAATTATCATATGTGTGTATCTTATATGTTTCATATGTGACTTGTGTGCTTTGTGTAAATTAGACTTAGACTTATTACGTTATTTATGAGATTACTAGGTGATCTCTGATCTATTGGATTTCTTGCCATTCCTGATCATTGTTTGGATCCCGTGCTTCTCCAGGTAAGTCCTCCGGGGCTTACTCAGTCACCAGTATCTCCTGCCTGATGTGTCATATACTATGTAGGTGCTGCATATGCATAAAAGCATGTCATGTAGTATCATGCTTGGGAATTGCACTTACGAATGAACATTCTTATTCTGTATGCATTTGAATACAGAACGGCCGTTATCTGTGAGTCCTAGAATCCTTGATAGGGTCATGATAGTGTAGTTAATATTCCAATACTGCATGAAGGCATCCTTTATTCTAGGTATAAGCGTGAAGGAATCCTTGATAGGGTCATGAAGGCATCCTTTATTCTAGGTATAAGCATGAAGGCATCCTATATTCCAATACTGTATGAAGGAATCCTTGATAGGGTCATGATTGTTAAGGCCTTACTTAATATTCTACACATATGAAATAGGAACATGATAGTGTAGTTAATATTCCAATACTGCATGAAGGCATCCTTTATTCTAGGTATAAGCGTATTATATGTCCTCAGCGCGGTCAGAGGACCCGCGGGCGGACTCTTGGCCTGACTTGGTGGTATAGTTTCAAGTACCCGATACACTGCTTGATTTTGTGCTGTTATGACGGGGTCCATTCATATGGAGGAGAGTGAGTGATTGAAACCTGAATTCACCAGATTCATGCTTTTGGGATTTTTCCCTACTTATATTATGTTTTGACCCGGCTCTGCCGTTGTGCCCGTTGTATCGTTTTAAGAACTTATGCCCTTTGCATGATAAAGGATTTTCCGCGTTGTAGACTTAGGACAGGTACAAGGGTTTACCCTAGGGTCTCTAACGGACTTTCCGGATTTGGGTGCGAAATCACACTTTGAACTACACATCTTCGATTTACAACCCTTCAACCTGTACTCGGGGCGCAAGATCCCAACGAGGGGTTTCATCCCTCGAAACGTAACTCATGAATCATAATCCTGGGCCGTTACAAATCATCTAACAACAAACTAATAATTTGACTTTAGTTTTGTTTTCCATTCAAGAGAAGGGATTTGGGTAAGCCATGCTTGGCTAATTCTCCGTTGTTTTCATCTACACTTTCGAGACTTAGTTGGCTGTTTTTGAGTTTCTTATGAAGTATTGATTCTCTCTTTAATATCTTTCGATCTCCCTAGCGAATATTGATGATATTATTGTGATTAGGGTCGCTCAATCCTATCAAATAAATCCGACTAACCAACTAATATAGTTTGGCAAGTACGGGTTGATCCCATAGAGAGTCAACGATTTTTATGCAAGTCAAGTGTGTCAACAAGAACAAGAAACAAAGAGGGGGGATTTTGATGGTTTAAACTAACTAAGAATGCAAAAGTAAGAAAAATAATAAAGTAAAACAGATTAAATGGATCAACATGAGAGAATAGCTCAGATCAATCATTCTCAGCAATCAGCTTTGTTCATTGATCATTGATATCGAAAAGATAAATTCCTCTTGAATACTTTGTTGTGGAAAGACTAGGTCTTTTTAATCCAATTCCTTATCAAATCTAGTTAACAAGACAACCAGACCCTGAAAACCCTAATTATCAAACAATCTTGAAACTACCAAGATTCAATTCAATAATGCGATTAAGCTTAAAGGAAATCAACAAAGACAATCGACGCGCACAACCAGTTATTGCATCAATTGGAAATCAATTCTTTATACAAATCCCAAAATCAACCAGTTTAAGAGATTTAAACTTTGCTACTCAAGAATATAAATAATTCAACCAGAAATTACCTATATCTAGCTATAGATTATCATGAAAAGGCATCAATTGATCAGGCTAATGGAAATTCACGAAAACCCTAAACAATTGGCGCAAAGAATTGATAATATTCAAAAAGGAGTATTAAGAACAGAAATCTCACAATGAAAAGATAAACCCGACGCTTCGATTAATTTTCCCAAGCAAAGAGGATTAGTTGTTCATACTTGAGAATTCACAAAGGGTATCCAATTGGCTTCGTACGTACCAAACTCTCTTCGTGGTTACCCAACCAAAAACACACCAAAACCTACTTAGTTGTTCCACCGTTTGGTCTCCTCCCTAATTAACCATAATTAAAAATAACATCTTTCAACAATTAAACATGAGTAACAGCCCACATCCTTGTAGTTGTAGCCGCTACAAAAACTCGGGCGAGAAACCAAAGAACTCGGGCGAGTTTTTATGCCCAGACCGAGTTTCTTTTCAGCAGCCATCTTGACGTCCAGATTTCGTTGTTTTCAAGTCTGAATTTGGAAAAGTCGTAAACAAGAAAGTTATAGGTCTTCGAATCCTCTTTCCAATAAATACAGCCTTCAAACAACTCGTTTTAGTATAGCGTCGCCAGCTTGGACAGCTCCAATCTTTTACATGTTTAGCTCATCTCCTCGTCTCTCGTGCTCTTCTATTCTCGTCCAATCTTCCAACATTGGCTCGAGCTTAGCTTCACCTCTTTACAATCACCTGAAATCATGCACAAATCTCGTAGATTCCGACTCTAATTGAAACATAATGAAAACATTAAAACTACTCTAACTCATGCATTTTACCCTATCTAAACATATCTAAATGCTTATATTAACATTACCTAAATGTGCATGATCAAACTCCTCCACACTTGAACCTTTCTTGTCCTCAAGAAAACGAAACAAATCCAAACACACATCCCACAAATACACTCTTCATGCATTCACCTCGTCAAAACACAATCCAAACCAAGTAGGAAGCACAAGAAAATAATCAACATCCTCACATGTATTTGAGCAACTCAAAGGCTTAGGCACATTTCAATCCAACCTCACCGGGTTTATAAAGTGTTTCACTCCTCGCTCTTGTGTTTAGGCTAATTCAATTCCGCTCAAACTCAATCCAATGTAACTAAGCTCTATGAAAATTGAAATCCACATCATAATCTCCACCATGGGTGACATTACAAGTAATAATCATCATGAGGTCTTGTAAGGATTGTAGCGAGGCTCGGTGAGAAAATTAAGGTAGAGGATGTTTTTGGCTTGTGGTGCTCATAATCCAGGAACTAAGTTCCTAGTAACCAATTACAAGCTCAACCAAAACTTATCACAAACCCTCAAACTCAACACTCAATCCCAACACAATACAAGAACTTCCTTCAAACCAAACAACACTCCCAAATCATATATATACATAAATTGTAGCGAGGCTCGTTGAGAAAATTAAGTTGATGAAGAATGGTTCTTTTTATTGCAACTTTTTTTTTCCTTTTCTTTTTCTTTTTTTTTTCTTTTTTTTCTTTCTCGACTTTTACTCCTAAGTGAATTTTATCCTCCTTAGGCCCCGAGTATACATATATATACATAAATTCATAGAACCAATCATCATAATAAGCGCCAAATGATTCAACACAATACATAAATCCCATTCTCAAAGCACTCACTCAACTCAAACCATCATTTTACCAATTCTAATCCTAATTCCCGGATGGGTTAGACTACAATTGACTAAGGATAATTTTTGTGGAGCTACAAAGATAGGCTAATAGGCTCAGTTTGGCTTCAAACAATTCATGATATGCAAGGGAAGATGGGGAATATCATGGCTTAGTAACAATCACGCCTCAATCATGCGAAAATCACAAGTAATGATCACAATATACAGCCTTGACATAGATATCAATCCCAATTCTTAGAGGTAGTCACATTGGAGAGTATCACACACAAGAAGCAAAGAGGACATCCATAAAGCATAGTCCCAAAAAGGCTAACAAAAACTCACAAGGTAAATTTTTGTTGGATTTCAATGTCACCTAAAATGTAAGAGTTATACATGCTCAATCCATCCATTATCTCATGCTCCAATAGATCAAACAAACTAGACGAGGATCAACAATTCAAGCATATCATGGGACTTATAGTTATATTAAGAAGAAAACTGGCACAAATGGGGCTATCTGAAAGATCCTAAATCTAGAATGTCATGCATGCTGGTTTTTTTTGTTTTTATATGATTTTTTTGTTTTTGTTTTTTTTTATAATATGCAAAACTAAGAATAATAACCATGAAATGCAAAAACAAGGAATAAATATATACAATGCAACCTAAATGCAAACATGCAAATGTTCTCTCCCCCAAACTTAATTTACACATTGTTCTCAATGTGAAAAATAAAATAGAAGGAGAACAATACTTATGGAATCATCTGCATATCAAGTGAAGGTGATGAATTCAAGCACAAGAGTGTGATGAGCCATTATTCTTTCTCGTCTCGACCTCAAGGAGACACCACAACCTAATCTCTACAAACAAGATCCAAGACAACATCAACAAAGAAATATTTGTTGTCCTGGCATGGACAACTTACAATAATAATCAATGGTGTCAATCCACTCCCAATGACAATCAAGCATAGCCACCATTCTCTCGAAATATTGCAAATCGATAACAATTAAGCATAAATTGATCAAAACTAAAATCAATAAACTCAACAAGAAACTCTTATCAAGTTTAATATCAAAAAGTAAGATCAATTCAAATGCTCGACTCATAATTCCCAAATTTGTAATTCAACAATTAAGCACAAGAATCCCAATCCTAATCACAAACCTCAATCAATCTAATTCACCTCCGAATTTCTCTATCAATAAGTTCCTAATTCACCCAATTCGGCATCTCAAACTACAAATTCAATCCAAGTCCAAATTCAATCACTCTCCGATTACAAATCTAGCACAAATAAGGTGTAATCTCACCCAATCAACCCCTTAATTACACAAATTTATTCAATTTGAGAAAACCTAGAAATAGGGGTTTTGAAACTTTACCTTAAATCTTCAATGGAGGGAGGAGAGAGGAGAAAAGGCTGACCAGAGATGGTGCTCGACGTTGGGTGGCGGAGGTTTCGGTCGGGTGGCAGCAGTGGCTGGTGAGGCCGGCGCTGGCGGCTGCTGGGAACAAAACTCGGGTGCTGGAACTCGGGAGAGAGACGTGAGGGGCTCCGGGACTCTAAAGGCTAGGCGGAGGTGATCGGCGCGGTGGGAAACGGCTGTTGGCGGTTGGAGGGGAGAGTGCTGGCGAGGTTGGGTGGTGGCGGCCTAATGGGAACTCGGGGGAATACTCGTGCAAGAATAGGCGTTTCCTGTCTTCCTTCTTTTTTATTTCTTTTTTCTATTTTTTTAAGAAGACAGAATATAGCTCGGGTGAGGCTTTAAAAACGCAACCGAGTTCTATTCCCCCACCCGAGTTCTTTTTCGGAGAACTGTTTGTCACTCGGGTTGGCCAAGGGACTCGGCCGAGCTTCTTACCTGAGTACCCTACTGGACTTTCTCTTGCTTTTTTACCCTTTTTGACGAACTCTTTTTTTTTGAAACCTGAAATTGAAAAGTTAAAACGAAAAAAAAATTGAAAAATGAAAATCTAAATTACTCATCTTGGGTTGCCTCCCAAGAAGCGCTTGGTTATGATCGGTAGCTCGACATTTTAGTTGTCCATTTAAGACTCACTCGGACATCGTCAGTGCCCTCAACAACAAATCAAAGTCTTGTGCACACCATCTAGGTAGACTAGCACTACATACGAATAAGTTGAAGTTAAAGTATGTCCTCAACTCATGCCCGAGCGTGACTCCCCGTCGCGGGTATGTAGAACCACCAATTCAGTTCCATTGGAGGTATGTCGAAATAATGAGCCCAAGGGTCAACATAATCACCAACCTTCTCACCATTGCAGAGGATATCAATTCTTTGCTCAGGAGACACAAAAAATAGCTCCGGACTTGGTTTCATGATAGGCGAGCTCGGGACAATCTCATCGAATGAAGGAGCTAATAAATCACATGGAATATCACGCGTTGACTCATGATACTCCAAGTCAGGAAGTAGTGTACTCTCCTCTTCATCGCCGAAGAAACTGTCATCATCTACGAACATGTCCTCCTCCGCCAAAACAATAGTATGCTCATAGTTCAAGTGTAGTAGGGGAGATGGCGGAGTAGACTCGGATGAACTCAATGAGGGAGAAATAGCAATCACGCACACCTTCATTGTCATGATTTTCTGAGCTTCCCTCGGGTGTGACAAACAGGTTCTTGCCACTCCCTAAGGTGTTTGTAGTGAGGCTCTCTGTTGGTTTAACCACCGGTTGAGACGTTAGTTCACCCGCTTCAAATGCTAGTATATCATTCCCCACTTGGACCATTTGGTGAATTTGTTCATCTAGTTCAACGATCTACTGACACAATTCCTCATTCTCCTCGTAAGAGGCCTTGTATAGATTCTCCTAAGGTGCGTAGAAGTAATCCATTGGTTGAGGTTCCAGCGCGAAGGATACTTCCTGCAACGCCTGGTGACCCATGTAGCAGATAAGATCCCAAATTCCCACCAAACCTAACCTTGCTAGACTTCCGCCGCTCATGTATATAGCACGCGTCTTTGTCTCAACAATCATCCCCTCTACAACACAGAAAACCATATCTCGCCAACTATCGTGGAAACCCCGCTTATTGTGGATGTCTACACACATCTGCAACCTAGTGAGATATAGGTGAAAGTTTCACCTTCGAACTGCAATAACCTCAACATCTTAAACTGTTGGTAGCATATGCGTCATGAACCGTAAGATAGGTTCACAAAAAAAGTTAGTAGCTAATTAAATTAACATAAAAGACAAAAAAACAAATAACAACTTGACTCCCCGGCAACAACGCCAAATTTGATAGGAATTTTTCAGTCGCCTTAAATCCTATCAAATCAATCCGACTAACCTAACTAATGTAGCTTGGAAAGTATGGGTCGATCCCACAGAGAGTCAACGATTTGTATGCAAGTCAAGTGTGTCAACAGGAACAAGAAACAAAGAGGGGGGATTTCGATGGTTTAAACTAACTAAGAATGCAAAAGTAAGAAAAATAATAAAGTAAAATAGATTAAATGGATGAATATGAGAGAATAGTTTAGGTCAATCAATCTCATCAATTAGGTTTTTTCATTGATCATTGATATCGCAAAGATAACTTCCTCTTGAATACTTTGTTGTGGAAAGACTAGGTTTTTTTTAATCCAATTCCTTATCGAATCTAGTTAACAAGACAACCAGACCCTGAAAACCCTAATTATCAAACGATCTTTAAACTATCAAGATTCAATTCAATAATTGATTAAGCTTAAAGGAAATCAACAAAGACAATCGACGCGCACAACCAATTATTGCATCAATTGCAAATCACTTCTTTATACAAATCCCTAAATCAACAAGTTTCAGAGATTTATACTTTGCTACTCAAGAATATAGATAATTCAACCAGAAATTACCTATATCTAGCTATAGATTATCATGAAAAGGCATCAGTTGATCATACTAAGGGAAATTCACGAAAACCCTAAACAATCCGCGCAAAGAATTGATAATATTCAAAGAGGAGTATTAAGAACAGAAATCTCACAATGAAATGATAAACCCGACGCTTCGATTAATTTTCCCAAGCGAAGAGGATTAGTTGTTCATACTTGAGAATTCACAAAGGGTCTCCAATTGGATTCGTACGTACCAAACTCTCTTTGTTGTTACCCCACCAAAAACACACCAAAACCTACTAAGTTGTTCCACCGTTTGGTCCCCTCCCTAATTAACCATAATTAAAAATAACATCTTTCAACAATTAAACAGGAGTAATGGCCCACGTCCTTGTAGTTGTAGGCACTACAAAACTCGGGCGGCAAACCAAAGAACTTGGGCGACAAACCAAAGAACTCGAGCGAGTTTGTATGCCCAGACCGAGTTTCTTTTCAGAAGTCATCTTGACATCCAGATTTCGCTGTTTTCAAGGCTAAATTTGGAAAAGTCTTAAACACGAAAGTTGTAGGTCTTCGAATCCTCTTTCCAACAAGTATAAGTACGCCCCGATCCGATAAATACAGTCTTCAAACAACTCGTTTTAGTGTAGTGTCGCCAGCTTGACAGCTCCAATCCTTTACATGTTTAGCTCATCTCCTCGGCTCTCGTGCTCTTCTATTCTTGTCCAATCTTCCAACATTGGCTCGAGCTTAGCTTCACCTCTTTACAATCACCTGAAATCATGCAAAAATCTCGTAGATTCCGACTCTAATTGAAACATAATGAAAACATGAAAACTACTCTAACTCATGCATTTTACCCTACCTAAATATATCTAAATGCTAACACAGGGTCGGGGTTGACCCGAGACCCCCAAACTAGATTCTTAGAAGTGATTTAGGTAAGCCATGCTAACACTTTGACTTTAGTTTTGTTTTCCATTCAAGAGAAGTGATTTAGGTTAGCCATGCTTGGCTAATTCTCCGTTGTTTTCATCTACACTTTCGAGACTTGGTTGCTTGTTTGTGAGTTTCTGATAAAGTATTGATTCTTTCTTTAATATCTTTCGATCTCCCTTGCGATTATTGATGATATCATTGTGATTAGCTACCATGATAGTATCTTGCTAGGTATTTGTTCTTTCGTGATTGAATGAATTCTGTAGTAGCATGCTTCGGATTGTGAGAACCTTCGTTTGATCATGACTAAGTAGGGATTTCGACATATGTCTTAAACATCGGTTACCTTACATACTTGGTGTTATTCATATGCCTAGATTCTTAGAAATTTGTGCTATATTTATGCTAAATCTCTGTCCGTGCAAAGGTTACATAAAGGTGTAAGGACTAATTGTGCTCTTTGTGTTTTCATCTATTCAAACTAAGATGGGAGGAATTCATAGATGACACTTCAATTGGATTCGACGACCAATAACGCCAACCAATGTCGAGAATTTGTGGATGGAAATATCTCTTTTAACTATCAGTTGCTTTTGTTTAGATTAGTCTTTTATTTACTTCTTTCCCATAACTTGCCTTTCAATTGATAAATACACAATTCTTCAAAATACTTGTTTCTCTGTGGGATCAACCCCTTACTTGCAATCTATACTAGTTTGTTTGTTTGAGAATTATTTTGATAAGGGAAATCAACGACTTTCCCTCTGTCAAGAACCCTCCAGTCATGAGATCTCTTGCTTGTGTTAGATCAATGAACTGTTGGTGTAAAGACCGATATTTATTAAATATTATATTTACCTAATTTGGAAAGTCTTCGGAAAAAAACTCGTCCTCGAGTATCTTGCTATTTTGGGAAGTTTTCTGCTCTAAAGATTCAGATTTGACAATTTGGAGTTTATTTGGTCAGTTTGAAATGATTTGAAATTTCGATTTTGGATTTCGAGTTAGACCTAGCAAGATCCTCTCTCTCTCTCTCTACTCTCTCTCTCTCTCTGTCCCCTCCTCTCGTTTGTCCTCTTATCCATTGACCTTATTAAATCCACTTTTGCCTCCTCAATAAAAGGTAACCTCAAATCATAAATCCTTAAAGATCCACATAAAAATCTGAGCCACCACACCCCAAAACCCTACCTTGATCTCTCTCTCTCTCTCTTTCTCTCTCTCTCTCTCTCTCTCTCTCTCTCTCTCTCTCTCTCTCTCTCTCTCTCTCTCTCTCTGTGTCCGATGCGGACCAAGATGACCTTTCGTGGGTCAAAAAATAATCTTGATCGAGGCGAGCTCTCAAGATCGATTTGAAGGCTATTGATAGCAAAGCATGTCTTCCTCAAGAGGAAGAAGAAGGCGTCACCATGGTTGAAGAGAAGAAAGATATTTTAATTATTTAATTATTATTATTATCATTAGTATTTAGGTTTTTTCCATATTTAGTAACTCCTATGTTACTTGGAGCTATTTATGGATTGTCTTATTTTAGTAATACTTAGTTAGGTGAATAAAAGTGGAAAAGGAAAGTTTATCTCTTCTAGATATTTTCCTTGGACACTAAGTATCAATATTTACCTAGGAGTTTATTTATTATTATTTTATCTAGTCAAAGTTCTATCATTTGCAAGTAAGAATTGACATTGCTTTGTTCATTAAACATTTCTTTACATTCAATAAAAAGTAGATGGAAATTAATATTGAAGCAACCTTTTTGGCTAAAAAGGTTCTTCAATTCCCCCATCCTAAAGCTTTTGTATTCAAGTTATTGTTCGATCAATGATCTCATACCAAACCTTAATCCAAACACAATCCCAACAACAAGGAAGAAACCCTAGCGGAGCAACCGTCGCAGAAATAGGGTCAGAAACCATCGCATGCAGAGGAAGACCGTTGTAGGATCCCTCGCACCCGCCACTAGTGGCAGCCGCCGCTTGCTCTGTTGCGGCCACTCCATCCTCCCGCCGCATGACCGCTGCACGTGTAGCTGCTGGGTTGCTGCGTTTGTCGCTACTGCTGAGTTTATGTCGCTACTTATTTCCACCGCATTAAATTCAAAACCTTTAATTGTAATTGATTGTATTCATCAAGAATAGCAAGGATAATTGCAAGATCGGGACAAACATAAAGTCGTTATTCTTGATTCCGAGCCCATAGGCGAAGGATCGAGAATCACAATGTATCACTCCCTCTCCCATTCAAAATCCAAGGAAGAACTCTCATCTCACCCTCTCCTCAACCCTTGTTCAATCTTCAAATCCACCTAAAAAATCCTTGTTTTGCGTTTCTCCCAGCCGAAAGACCACCAAAACACCTCTCATCTCTTCCCTTTGAAGATCAAATGAAGAAGACAAATGATAGCCATTGATCCAAGAAAAAACAGAAGTTATTGCCGTGTTTCTCCGCCGCGAGTTCTTGTTCATCGCCGCAAGGAAGAACCCAGGTGGTGCCCTATTCGTTGGTTCTTGCGGTAATGAGCTTGTTCTTCCACTTTCTTGCCTCCCTTATCCTTCTGTGATCATAAATGTGAACCTTTACTAAGTTTTCTACCTTCCAAGATCGAAAGAGAGTTGATCTTAGCCTCGGAAAAGCAAGATCGAGCCCTTACTCCCTTCTTCCCCTATTTTTCTAAGGTGAGCTTGGTTTTAGTCATTTTCTCTCGTTTTGATCCTAAATCTTCGTAAAAGAGGACTTTTACTCATCCTCTATATTTCCTACGCTCGATCGTTCATTTTCCACGTTGATTCGGAGCTCAGAGGACCACCATTGAAGCTTGTGAAGGTTTCTTGAAGACCCTTGGGTAATCCCTCTTCCGCTCTCCCTCTTTGGTCCTCTTTGGTGTCATTTTGTGTTTTTTTATGGTTGGGGAAGGTTAGACTTTAGTTTAAAATTGGTTTAGAAAATAACAGGATTGTTTCAAGGCAAAAATGAGCCAAAATATTCGAATCTTGTCGCGTCGAAACCATGGTCGTCGCGGCGAGTTAAAACAGAAGCCACTGGGAGGAAGAAGTCATTTCGCGGTTGCGAATAACCATTTTGCCATGGAAAAATAGGTCTCTCGTGGGAGCCTGTGATGTATTTCACCGCGGCGAGCAGCCACTTTGCCGTAGCGAAACCAGCCCTAGCAACTGTTATGAGGAAAATCAAGTATGAAATAAATATCAAATATAAATCTCAAACCGGATCCCTGAACCACACAAATAAAATTACAAGACTTCCTCCCGTTGTAGTGGATGGGAATCAGGATCGTGTCCGTGAGGAAGAGTGTCAGTGCTCGCCTTTCTCGTTCCAAATTACTCTCGTAATCGACGAACAGACTACTCGATGTCGAGTAGAGTACTCGATATCGACTAGACCTATAAACTAAACCTACAGATCTACACAACAGAACACGAAAATAGCCAATATCGAGTAGGGCAGTACTCGATGTCGACTACAGTACTCGATGTCGGCTAGAATTGGTCGACGTCGAGTGCTTGTCAGTGCAAAAATCGTAACTTGTTGTAGAAATAAAGACAGAAGAAAACACAATTCATAGAATTCGAATTCAATTAACTAAAAGCTTCCAAAATCGGGGTTTCAATGCTACAACGATAACCATATAAGAATAATGCTAAAGGTATAAAAAGATCATGCATTTTCATCAAATAATTGTCGCAGTAACAAATAGGTAGATATAGGCTTTCGCATAAACCCTAATTGTTACTAACCTTTTTCACATAATTAATCTGAATTTGCATTACGATCACTTTTGCTTCAATAACACAAATAAGGATCACCCTCTACTATCGCAGAAGAATCATGCTCATAGGGATAGAAGATGAAATCGCATTAAAAGTTGTACCTTTGTCGCATTACCTTACATGGCTACCGTCAGGCTCGGCCCGACCCTAGAAGTTGGGTGACTACTCGCTCTTTATGATCAAAAGACACATCAATAATGTAAAGAAACTAACTTTCATTATATCAAAACAAAGCTTACAACCGATCAACGCTAAATCGCTCTCGCTCTTTCACCTTACTCGGCCAGAAGCTTCAACAAAAACTTCTAAATTGCCTAACTAGTGGTTGCTCAATTGTTTGAGAGAAGAATTGGATGATTCCTAAGACTAGCCCCTATGACTTTATTTATTGTATTCAATCCCCGTTATCCAAGGAAAGAATAATCTAGATATATCTAAAACTATCTATCTAAAAGCTTAAGATATAACTTGGTAAATAAAACAAATAAATCCTCTTTAAGTAGAAATAGGAATTCCCAATGTGGATAAATATCTTCAAATTGAAAGATCTTCACTCCTTTTGATAGATTTCCCACGTGCATTTACTTGCAAGTAAACTATCTCTCGGATCTTCACTCGGATTCCACTCGGACTGGTCCAGAGAAGTACTCAACATCGACCAAAGTAGTAGACATCAAGTAGAGTTCCCTAAAAAAAACAATTTAGCATCGGCAATTTACCGTGGCAAAAAGCCAATCTGGGGTGGCAAAACCCATTTAGCCACGGCAGTAGGCACGTCAAACAGGGGTGGCCAAGTCTGGGGTGGCAAAATGATACTAGCTACGGAAACTTGTCGTGGCTATGAATTCAGCCACGGTTAAGCAACAACGAAGCAACCCTTTGAAAGACATGACACATTTGCCACGTCAAGTTGTCGTAGCTAAAGGGTGGATGGAAAATTAAAAAAAAAACTGCTTTTTAGCTCGGATTCTTCAGACCCGGGCTAAAAAGTCGAAAAATTATTTAAAAAAAATAAAACAATACACACAATTTACATATACAATAAAATTTTGTTAATTATACAAAATTTACAATGTATAATAAAGTTATGTCAAAAACTACATAATTTATATACAATAAATATACATAATTATAAAATTTACATATATAATAAAATGTTCAAAACTACATTTTAACCCAAAAAAAAAATGTCCAAATGTTATATTTGTCAAGGATGTGCCTTCATGCAACTAAAATTTTCTATGTAAAATGTCTAACTGCATCAAACTCCTGCAGAGAGAGATTACCAGACTCTTTAAGAGAAAAAGATGATAACACAAGTAATATTGTACTAGTAGTTCTTTATGCATTTAGCTATAGCAACATATATGTCAGGCAACATATTTTCAAAAGGGGACTAAGAACAAGGTAAAAGCAAGCACTTTCAACTCTTCAACAGTATTACACTATAAACCTAATTCCTACTTGATGGTATCCCTATAGAAATTGGAGTCAAATCTGATAAAAATAAGACCTCTTCGTACAATTACGCTTCCAACTCTTTAACAGGCTGACCACGAGCCCTGCTTCCATAGATAGAACTTCTTCAGAACAATATGGGAGAGAAAGCATCTGATTAGGAGGCAAAGAAGCAAGAGCACGGGCTGCATCCCTGGTAAGGACCTAAAAATATTCAAATAGTGAGTGATGACAAAGAAACTTTTCCTACATAAAAATGTGCTAGAAATCAAGATGTGAAAACATAATTAAAATATATATTATACTACTATTTATATATATAATAAGATAGAAAGAAATTTCTTTAGAATTGTTCTGAAGCATATGTATTCAACATAATTCGAAGCTTCAAATCTGCTTCTTAATTAATAGCAAATTTTCCCATGTAGCACATTGCAAGCAAATCCTGCAAAATGGGAGAAGGATACCAAATGCCAGCTATAAGAGATTAAACAAAAAAAAAGGAAAGAAATCAACATACCACAGTTCTTTATTTGCATAATAGAAAGAGATTGTCTCCAAATTGCTGAAAGTAAGATAGAAATGTGCCGAATTTCCATTTTTCTAGTGCTGCAAAGTATCATCTATCCAACAAGAACCATGACCACAAAAGCAAGGGCCACAACAAAGACTGTGTTGCGGCGGTGCAATGGGCGGAGATGGAGAGACGAAGGAAAAGTGAGGAGCTGGGAGTCGGGGACTAGATCTACGGGAGTTGGAGGAAGTGAATGAGAGAGGCAAGGTGATAGGGTTTTAGTTATTACTATTGTTTTTTCTTTTCCAAAAAATTATAATATCACGACGGAAAATGTCTAGTTGTGGCAAAAAGTGCCCTATTAGCCACTACAAAACTCTTCCGTTGCCACCAAGAGTGGCAAAGTCGACCCAATAGCTTCGGCAAATCCTTGTCGTTTCTACTGTTCTGGTTTTTTTCTTGGATACAACTCTTGCCATAGCTAATCCCGTGGCAAAATGGTGGCAATTTCCATGGCACATGCCTGCTGAAGGTACCAATGGTGGAAAAAATAATATATTTTTTTTACAATGGTTGTGTTATCCTCGGATATGGACTCCAGCTCGACCTGAATTGCTTATTCAACGGGTACTAAATATCGAGTAAGTTACTCGACTTCAAGGACTTTTTTTCTCCTCGAGTGGTTTGTTGCTCAGCTCGTGCTCGACTGGGTGATTTCGACCAGATGTACTCGGCATAGACTAGAGTGGTCGACGTCGACTAGTCCTGTCGAGTGCTTTTCTCTTCTCTTCTACTTGATGCGCTCTGGTTCAGCTGCTACTCGACGTTGGACTTTCTATAGTCGACCTCGAGCTCTTCCATGGTTTCCTCCCTTCACCGAATTACTGTAAAATATCTCGATTTCTACGAAATTAAACAGAAACTAGTGTAGACCTCTATAATTGGCAAATAAGCATAAACTACATAGATTTTGTATAATTCTAACGCAATGATATGAAATGCATGCAGAAATCAATATAAAAGTTAATGTAAAACAGGGAATTTAGGCGCACAACAACAGCCTTGCCCGAGACGGCTCCTTTGATCTCTTTGCCCATTTGGTTTGGTTATTGGCTTTGACCAATCTATCTTGGGTTTATTGTTGATTATTGATTTCAAATGTAGATTTTCAATATGTTCATTTTATGGGATTATTATATGTTATAAAATATGGTTTTAAGGATTTTGAAAAGTGTTTGATTGTATTGATTTAAATGTGTTGAGATGCTTGGTTGTTTTGAAATATCTCGAAAGGTTTTGAACACTAGTTGCTATTCAATGTTTGACGATCTTAGAACTTTTATTCGGGAATGTTTTGAAAGGTTTTTTGTTTTCAAACCGAGATGTCGGGATTCTTTTAACGATAACTTTGACCAATTAATTGGACTTAATGATTTAAGAACGACTTGTATTAACAATGTTTCACGGACCTGGTTTAACAGACTATTATAACTTGTCGGACTTTTGGACCCCTTCAAACCGGACTTCTTGAAACTGTTTAACTGAACTTGACTTGGACTTGCCTTGAGACTTGATTAGACCTATGGACTATATATAACTGGGCCAGACTTTGAGATTGAGATTGGCCGTATGAATGATGATGATTATGAGAATTGATATGAAATGGTAATCTTTGGATATCTCGGTGTTCGAATGTTTTCTTGTGTTTCGAGTAGTTTTAAAATGTTTTGACGTATCGGATGATTTTGGAAATGCTTTTGAGTATGCGCTCTCTTTGTGATTAGTTAGTAGAATTGTTTAGCTTATCACATCCTTATTATTTATACTAGGTGCTTACTGGCTTGTTGGACTTCTGCTACATGCTATTGCCTTTATTGTTCAGCTTTACAGGTAAGTTCCCTCATGGAGTTTACTCAGATTGATTATCTTATGCATGTAGTCACATGATATGCTAGGTGTTGCATGTGCATAGTCCCATGTTTCATGCAGTATCCTGCTTAGGTTGCACAGTTGAATGAGCATTCGTTTACTCAATGTGTTCGGCTTTGCAGGTAAGTTCCCTCATGGAGCTTACTCGGATTGATTCTCATATGCATGTAGTCACATGATATACTAGGTGTTGCATGTGCATAATCCCATGGTTCATGTAGTATCCTGCATTGGTTGCACACTTGAATGAGAATTCGTTTACTCAATGTGTTTGGAAATAAAATGGCCGTTATCTGTGAGTCGTAGAGTCTTTGCTAGGGTCATAAGACAGCCCATCCCCATCGGTATTGTCCCGAGTCATTATTGTCACGAGATATGAGATGAGCTTGATTGCTTTATGAGCTTGATTTATTATGAGCATGATGACTAGACGAGTATAATGATTGATGAGCATGATTATTGATGCGCATACACACACGGTGGATTGGATATGCTATAGCATCGAATATGCCAATGTATGCCCTAATGGGAAGGGGGCAGAGGTAGGAGAGGGATATGCCATTTGGCATTCTTTGGGCCATTTATTGCACTTTCTGCATATTATATATCATGATAAGCATGATTTGTGTGTTTAAATTCCGAGTTGCATTAGAAGCATCTTTATTTAGGTTTAGCATATATTATGTGATCGTAGTGGGACCGAGTTCCGTATGTGAGCCCCAGTATGATCCCATTCCCCGTATTATTTTTAAGGTATGATTATAGATTGATGCTTGCTCTATGCTTCCATGGCATGTTATATTTTGGGATGATTATCGACCAAGAGATGGACTTTCACCAGACTTCTGACTTCGATGTTTTACATACTCGTTGTATACTTGGTTTTGATCTGGCCATGTCGTGGCAAGTTGTACTTTGATTTCTGCTTTTTCTTTATGATATCCTAAAGGAGCCTTGAGAGGAACGTTGTATTCCATGTTCTTAGGTCTTTCAAACCCAAACCACCTTCTTCTTTAGGCAAAAATACATCTTTCCATCTTACCTATAAGATTTCTAGATAAATTTTTCACAAAGGCTATTTACTCTATCTATGAGAGTGGATAGGGAAGAGAGAATTGAAAACCAAAAGGCCAGAATTCCTTGGAAAACAGTCCTTATTAGTTCCACTTTACCTGCATAAGACAAGGTTTTAGAGTTCCAATAACTAATATTAGTGAGGGTTTTATCAAAGAAAGGAGAAAATTGGGATATGGTGAGCTTTCTTAAGCGGATGAGAATTCCTAGGTACCTAAAGGGAAACACCCCTTGGGAGAAGCCTGTTTTGTTGGCCGCATATTCCTTGTCATTGTTGTATGAGGAAATCGAGTTCAAAATATAAAATATAGATCAAACCAGATTATGCCCACGCAAATGATTACAAGACCTCCTCCTGATGCAACTGCGGGAAGTCAGGATCGATCCACGAGGAAGCGTGTCAGCGGATCCTAGGCAGTAGAGAAATCTCACGGACAGAAGTCGACCACAGGTTGTCGATCTCGACTAGGGTTAGTCGACAGAAGATCGGACAAGTCGAGCAGCGCAGCAGCAGTCACAGGCAATTAGTCGATATCGACTAGGCTTTACTCGATATCGAGTAGAGTTGTCGATGTCGATGAAGTCCTTGTCGAGCACCTGCACATGAAAAGCTACAACGATCAGGGATCGGGGATCAGTAACTCGATATGGACCAGAAGTTGTCGATATCGAGGAAGGCAGAACTTAAAACGAAATAAAATAAAGACAAAGGCTTTGGGATTCTTGAAATAAACTTTATAAAAGACAACTTCCAAGATTGGGGTTTGCGACAACAATAACCAAGCATGCATAAGGCAGAAATAAACAAATAATCATGTAAATCGCATCAAAGGATCAAGCTTTCACCTTTTCCAACAATTAGACAACTCTTTCAAGAAACCCTAATTGTCTCTACCGATTTTATGTTTACAATCCAAGTTGTTAGCATGGACCTCCGATTATGGGTAATAAACATATAACAAGTAGCAGATGCTTAAAACATGATAAAAGTCGTATCTTTACCTCAAATACGCAGGGCTATCGTCAAACTCACCCCAACCCTAGAAGTGGGTGGACTACTCGCGCTTCATCGCAACCTCAGACATTGATTGAAAGGAAATAACTACCTGTATTAAACCAAACTGAAGAAAGTACAGACCGAACAAAGCCAACTTGCTCTCGCTCCTTTGCTCCACTCGACCTCTCTTTCTCTCTCTACTACTACTTCTCCTACTGAAATTGAATTGTTGTGTGTTGGAATGAATAAAACTCCGCCCCCTAAGGCTTTATTTATAGACTTCTAATCCTTGCTAATCAAGGATAGAAATCTCTATCTATATCTAAATCTCTATATCTAAAAGCTTAAAGATAAATAAATGGAATAAAGGAATTAAATCAAAAAGGAAAATTATGTCTAAAAGGCTAAAATATCTTCAAGTGGGTAAATCTTCTCTTCATTGGATGGATCTTGATAGATGTTGTAGCAGGGAATCGAGTATGAAATATAATAAAATAGATCAAACCAGATTTAGGCCCACGCAAATAATTACAAGACTCCCTCCCTATGCAGCAGTGGGAAGTCAGGATCGATCCACGAGGAAGTGTGTCAGCGTATCCCAGGTAGCTGTAAATCTCACAGAAAAGCAAACAGAAAGACAGAAACAAAGAAACAAAGACAGAAATAACCAAGCAAAATAGAAACGAAAGCAAAGACACAGATTTACTCGATCTAGACTAAGCAGTACTCGAGATCGACAACAGACAGCGACGACAGAAACTCAAAATCGATCAACAGAAGCAGAAACTCAGACACTGTACTCGATCTAGACTAGCACCTACTCGATCTCGACTAAGGCCAACTCTAGATCGACAAAGTTCTCCTCTAGATCGACTAAAAACAGTAACTTTCAAATTGCAAACTCGAACACATAATCGCAGATTTCCGATGAAATAAACTCAATATATAAAGAACTTCCAAAGCCATGGTATCAACGCCTCAACGATAACCATGCAAAGTAACACATAAAGGCATAAAAGATCATGCTTTCTATCAAAATAACTTTCGTTATTAACAAATAGGCATATAGAGGCTTTCGCATAAACCCTAATTGTTACTAACTCTTTTCACATAATTAACCCAAGTTGCATTAAGATCACTTTCGGTTCAATAATACAAACAAGGATCACCTTCAACTCTCACAAAAGAATCATGCTCATAGGGATAGAAGACGGATTGCACAAAAAGATTGTACCTATACCGCATCACCTTACATGGCCACCGTCGGGCTCACCCCAACCCCAGAAGTGGGTGGACTACTCGCTCTTCATTATCAAGAAAGACATTAAATAACAAAAGAAACTAACTTGCATTGAAATAAACCAAAGAGAGCTTACAACCAAACAAGACAAATCCGCTTTCGCCTTTCCACCTTGCTCGCCACAAACTCTCTCTCTCTCTCTACTACTACTTACTTGTTCTCTCCGAAATTGAATGATGAAAAACCAGCCCCTAAAGCTTTATTTATAGCCTTCTACTCCTTGCTATTCAAGGATAGAATATCTCTATCTCTATCTAAATCTATATCTAAAAGCTTAATGATAAATAAATGCAATTAAGGAATTAAATCTAAAAGGGGAAATTATATCTAAAAGTAGCAAAATATCTTCCATGTGTAGGTAGGTCTTTTCCATAGATAGAACTTGATATTTGTGGATAGATCTCGGCATTCTTCGGCTCCAAGCAATCCAAATCCGAGTAGGACAGCAAAACCGCGTAACGCGCTCCCGGACATGGTTTTCTCGAGATCGAGTAAACCTACACGAGATCGAGTACTGGTGACATCGAGTATGGCTTGGCTGGGCTTGGTCGAGGACTCTTCCCCGACTCTGGCTCGGACTGGCGTTGTGGTGGTTGTCGAGATCGAGGTATTTACTCGAGATCGAGTACTGTGGTGCTCGGCTTCTCCGTCGTCGGCTTCTCGACTTGGCACAGCTCGTCGACTCCGGACATGGCATCAAGGTTTTGTCGATCTCGACAAGTTTACTCGAGATCGAGTAGGGCTTCCGGAGTCGGGTTGTCTCTGGCTCGGACATCTTTGTCGAGATCGAGTAAGTTAACTCGAGATCGAGTAAAGTAGGGCTTCCAGCCTGATTCATCCGGTTCCGCTACTTCTTGACCTTGGACTTCTATAGTTGATTTCCGAGCCTTTTTAAGCCTTTCTCAGAACTGCTGTAATTTGCCTCGAATTCTACGAAATTAAACAGAAACTGGTGTAGATTCCATAATTTGGCAAATAAGCATAAACTACATAGATTCTGTATTATCTTAGCCCAAATGCATGAAATGTATGCAGCAAACGATATAAAAGCAACTGTAAAATATGGCAGATTCAGCTCACAAAAAACACCCCATACTTAAGCTTGCTTGTCCTCAAGCAATACTTTTAATTGTCATTCAGGGGAAGAAATCAAAACTCCCAACATCTTAGATTCATTCTTATATAACCCTGCAATTAATTATCATCCTTGAAAAGGTACTAGTGTCATAAATCCATGCATGTGCAATTTAAAGAGCAACATCTACTCACAAAATGAGGGTTATGCAAAAACAATTCATGAGTGACAAAGCATTAATAATCAAGAAGACTTTAATTTAAGCTTAATAAGGAGTAGATTGGTAAAAGGCTAAAGGTGGGCAATTTTTGGCAATGTGGTGGTAATGATCCGGGGAAATGGAGTATTTCCAAAATGAATTTCATACCACATTCTTTCTCATAAGATTCATTACCTTTCATAATGCTTTTTTTCCAATAATTATGCTTTTACCTCTCTAACCTCAGCACTGCCTTCTCGCGAGTCTCAAACATGGGTGTCATGAATGGCCCCGGATACTTAGTGCTTTGGACTCCTCACAATGTGTCCCATCTCTCCAAACTATTATCTCAGAGAGCAAGGTCAATCTACCTTTACCTCCTGAGGTGGTTGGATTTTTTCTCACACATTAAAATTTTCCATATATTTCCAAACTTTTTCCTTCCAAACTCCATATATGATATATAAAAACAACACAAACACCATATAACATCTCCATAATGTAACATCATTCCCAACATAATCCCCGGATAAGGTAAATAATGGCAATATTTAGAACATGTGGAGCAATATATGAAATAAGGCATATTATGGCTTTTTGTGATGCATAAGCATAGGTAAGGCTTAGGATTTCAAAACATATGAGCATTATATGGAAATATAAAGTCCTCCATCCTCTTATCATGCAACATGTCAAAAGCAATATCAAATTTTACCTCCTTTCATGGTTTTCAAGAAAATATGCACTTCATTGTGGCTTCCTTTTACTAGGCAATTTCATGCTATATCTCTAATGAATCTAATTTTGCATCATCGAGTTCATTAAAGCTTCCATGACATTAATACAAAATTTTCAATGGGGGTCATTTTTTCTTTACACTTTGGAAATCATGCATGTAAGCACATAAATATATAATGAATTCCAAAATAGCCATGTATAAGCAATTCGTGAAATAAACTTTAAACATGCACGCAAAATGTCAAATATGGTCAAATATGCACAAAGTAAGCCCTTCCCCCACCCCATACTTAAACATTACAGTGTCCTCACTGTATAAAAAATAAGGGTAAAGAAAGAAACTCACTAGACAGGTGTGCAGGGCTTCAAAATCTCGAGTGTAAATGCTTGCGCCGAGTCCGAATATAGCTTATCCCATAGACCTGAAATATGGAAGACATATACCCACAATAGAAAAACTAAAAATGCTCAAAACCCAAAACAAACAAAACAATGTCTAAAAATGGGGTTGTAGGATGGAATCGAGTATGAAATATAATAAAATAGATCAAACCAGATTTAGGCCCACGCAAATAATTACAAGACTCCCTCCCTATGCAGCAGTGGGAAGTCAGGATCGATCCACGAGAAAGCGTGTCAGCGTATCCCAGGTAGCTGTAAATCTCACAGAAAAGCAAACAGAAAGACAGAAACAAAGAAACAAAGACAGAAATAACCAAGCAAAACAGAAACGAAAGCAAAGACACAGTAATACTCGATCTCGACTAAGCAGTACTCGAGAGCGACAACAGACAACGACGATAGAAACTCAAAATCGATCAACAGAAGCAGAAACTCAGACACTGTACTCGATCTAGACTAGCACCTACTCGATCTCGAGTAAGGCCAACTCTAGATCAACAAAGTTCTCCTCTAGATCGACTAAAAACAGTAACTTTCAAATTGCAAACTCTCAAGAAAATATGCACAGAATCGCAGATTTCCGATGAAATAAACTCAATATATAAAGAACTTCCAAAGCCAGGGTATCAACGCCTCAACGATAACCATGCAAAGTAACACATAAAGGCATAAAAGATCATGCTTTCTATCAAAATAACTTTCGTTATTAACAAATAGGCATATAGAGGCTTTCGCATAAACCCTAATTGTTACTAACTCTTTTCACATAATTAACCCAAGTTGCATTAAGATCACTTTCGCTTCAATAATACAAACAAGGATCACATTCAACTCTCGCAAAAGAATCATGCTCATAGGGATAGAAGACGGATTGCATAAAAAGATTGTACCTTTACCGCATCACATTACATGGCCACCGTCGGGCTCACCCCTGCCCCAAAAGTGGGTGGACTACTCGCTCTTCATTATCAAGAAAGACATTAAATAACAAAAGAAACTAACTTGCATTGAAATAAACCAAAGAGAGCTTACAACCAAACAAGACAAATCCGCTTTCGCCTTTCCACCTTGCTCGCCACAAACTCTCTCTCTCTCTCTCTCCACTACTACTTACTTGTTCTCTCCAAAATGGAATGATGAAAAACCAGCCCCTAAGGCTTTATTTATAGCCTTCTACTCCTTGCTATTCAAGGATAGAATATCTCTATCTTTATCTAAATCTATATCTAAAAGCTTAATGATAAATAAATGCAATTAAGGAATTAAATCTAAAAGGGGAAATTATATCTAAAAGTAGCAAAATATCTTTCATGTGTAGGTAGGTCTTCTCCATAGATAGAACTTGATATTTGTGGATAGATCTCGGCATTCTTCGGCTCCAAGCAATCCAAATCCGAGTAGGACAGCAAAATCGCGTAACGCGCTCTCGGACACGGTTTCCTCGAGATCGAGTAAACCTACTCGAGATCGAGTACTGGTGACATCGAGTATGGCTTGGCTGGGCTTGGTCGAGGACTGTTCCCCGACTCTGGCTCAGACTGGCGCTGTGGTGGTTGTCGAGATCGAGGTATTTACTCGAGATCGAGTACTGTGGTGCTCGGCTTCTCCGTCCTCCGCTTCTCGACTTGGCACAGCTCATCGACTCCGGACATGGCATCAAGGTTTTGTAGATCTGGACAAGTTTACTCGAGATCGAGTAGGGCTTCCGGATTCGGGTTGTCTATGGCTCAGTTTCCTCGATCATGCTCTGCTCGACCAGGCGTGCTCGGACATCTTTGTCGAGATCGAGTAAGTTAACTCAAGATCGAGTAAAGTAGGGCATCAAGCCTGATTCGTCTGGTTCCGCTGCTTCTTGACCTTGGACTTCTTTAGTTGATTTCCGAGCCTTTTTCAGCCTTTCTCAAAACTGCTGTAATTTGCCTCGAATTCTGCGAAATTAAACAGAAACTGGTGTAGATTCCATAATTTGGAAAATAAGCATAAAATACATAGATTTTGTATTATCTTAGCCCAAATGCATGAAATGTATGAAGAAAACGATATAAAAGCAACTGTAAAACATGGCAGATTTAGCTCACAACAATAGACTCGGATAGAACTCGGATAGACTCTGACAACTTCGGCCCCAAGCTAACCAAAATCGTGTCAGACTGCTCAAACCGCGTACGCGGCTCCTGGACAGATCTCCTCGATATCGAGTAAGGTTGGCGTCGACTTCAGCTTCAGCGGCATGCTCAACTAACTGGTCCTCGACATGGCTCGGGTGTGCTCCTCTAGTGTTGTCGATATCGAAGAGAGCTGCTCGACCAAGCCAAGCCACACAGGTTGATGAAGCCAATTTCCTCAATATCGAGTAATCTACTTGATATCGAGGAAATTGGCTTCATCAACCTGTGTGGCTTGGCTTGGTCGAGCAGCTCTCTTCGACATTGCTCGGACACATGATATGGGTTTGTCGATATCGAGAAGTCTTCTCGATATCGAGGACTGGTGTTGCTCAACATCGGTTGTCTGGTCAAGTCGAGTAGCTCTCCGCGGCTCCTCGGTCAGGCTTCTTCCTCGACTCCGGGCTGGTCTTCAAGGCTTTATCGATATCGAGTAGAGTACTCGATATCGAGTAACTTTCTAGAGTTGGGTAACTTCGTTCCTCAGCTTCTCGACATGGCTGTCCTCGATCATGGTGTGTCCGGACTTCTTTAGTCGATATCGACAAAGACTCGTTGATATGGAGTTGCTTTCAACTTCCGTCTTTACTTCTTGGTTTTCTCCCGAAATGGCTCCATATTCTGTAATATTAAACCAAAACTTATGTAGATCTCCATTTCTTGCAAATAAGCACATATTACATAAATTCGACATATTCCCAACCCGAAATATGCAAAGTGTATAGAATATGAAACTAAACTATGCATTTCAACATGGCTATTTTAATAGACATCAGTCATCATTGTTAACTCTAGCCAAAAAGTAGGATGATTTAGAAGGGCTTACCTCTAAACCTGATATAGTAGAGAAATGGTCTAGAGCATCAAGAAAAATAGAAATGGAACCCCTATCCCCTCTTGACAACAAAATTAGATCATCCGGATAAGCTAGGTGGGTGATTTGTAGCATTTTACATTTCGGATGAAATTTAAAACCAGGGAGTCTTGATTTGCAGTTCAGAACTCTTGAAAGGTAGTCTACTGATAGTACAAAGATCAAGGGGGAGATGGGATCCCCTTGCCATAGCCCTCGTTTTCCAAGAAAATACCTCTACAAGCATCCATTGATATTGATAGAGAAGGAGGTCGAACACACACACTAAAGCACCCAATGCACAAAGAGATTAGGGAAATTGAGGTGAATGAGCATCTGTTTTATAAATTTCCAGGAAATGGTATCATAGGCTTTCCTCAAGTCTAGGTTAAAAATGCATATTGGGCTGATTCTCTTCCTAGAGTATTTACTAATCAATTCTTGTAGGAGGAAAATATTTTCATTCATCATTCTTCTTTCAATGAATCATATTTGAGAGGGTGAGATAATGCTACTTAATAGAGAAGATAATCGCCTAGCAAGGATTTTTGTAATGATTTTATAAGTTATGTTGCAACAATAAATAATTTCTGACTCTAGGATATAACAAGTAGTTGGAAAAATAAGTAGGGGTAAGCAATCATGATTCTTGATGCATTCACGTGTCTCTCTTAGACTGGTCGTAAAAAAAACTTGAAAATCTCTCCTCTTTATAATAATTTCTAAGTAGATAAGTATGTAACATGATTGCATGACTTTCTTTCAGTTGGAGGAGTATAATAAATTGACCTAAGAGGCGAGCACCAGAAAAAAGATCAAGAACTAGAGTATACAGTATTTGTGTAAGTATTTGCACACTAGGCCAAGAGTTTTAGTATATCAATATGTTAATGTTTCTGGTTTATTGTGATTCAAGATGTTTTTGATGCTTTTTGATACTATGTTGTGACCTGAGTTGCATCAAGATATGATATTTATGATGATTTCGATGTTGCAGTTGAAGTTTTTGGTTTAGACGAAATCTGATTGAAGTAACTGTGAAAGAGTTTTTCACTTTTCCTGATAGGAGAGTTTTTCTAATTAAAAGCGAGGCTAGCAACTTTTCTATTTGAAATGTAACTGTTTACACAATTCACATGTATTTAAACTTGGAACTGCAGAGCAGATGAAGTCAAGATAAACTTAAAAAGGTCATTCGTCTTAGAAATTATGCTTAAAGAAATGTATATTGCTAACAACTACAGAGGAAATGAATTTAATGCTTATTCAACCTTTGTTAATCATAGAGTTGTGTTGTTGCCTTGTATGTGTTTGATGAGTGATGTACTATGCTTATACATTTATTTGATATTTGTAGATATCACTAGCTGCGTTGGATATCCCAGAGGAGTCTTAAGGTATATTTTTTCTTCATTGGTTTGGCTAATAATGTTCTGACTCTAGGATATAACAAGTAGTTGGACAAATAAGTAGGGGTAAGCACTAAGCATTAGTTCTTCAGAGCTTTTGATTTTATAGAACAAGTCTCACACTAGCATAACAAGTAGTTTGCCAAATACGTGCTTTTTTTTAATCACTTTCTTGTGATTTATATGACGAAGTAATGATTTATGTAAAGGCTGACACTTGGATTATTGACTTTTTTTTTTGTTAACTACGATTATTAACTAATGATTTAAGTAAGGGTTGCAGGTTGTATATAACTAATGATTTGCATCCAAGTAATTGGACGAATACGTGCTGATTTTAATCACTCGTTAAATTTTTAGCCTATTAGCTAAATGGTAGAACTTTGTGTCTATTCACAAAGATACCGGTTCAAATCCCGCATAGGCTACTATAACAAAAAAAAAATTTAGTTTTGATAAACTCATTAGAAATGGTATGTTTACCGTCGCAAAAAATCCATGTAGTGCCAGATGGGAAAAAGGCGGGAAAAAAGAGCAGCAAAAGTACTTTCAGCAATTTGGCTAAATTTCTTGTGAGAGCACATGCCATCGCAAATATCCGTCGCTAATACCTTGCAACGGGAAGATGTCGTCGCTCAGGGGTATTTGCTACCTTAGGGCTAGCGACCAATGATTTGCCGTCGTATAGCCGTGGCAAATGTTTTTTAGCGACGGTAATCATAGTTTTTGCGACGGTAAATAGTCGTTTCTAAAGTCATTTTTTTGTAGTGATAAGTGATCTGGAGCATCATCGAATTCAATATTCACCATTATTTTTAGCTCTTTGGAACAATCCATATAAACTAATACCCTTGCATATAGTTGTTTTGTCCTGTGCTCTATGTATCACAGGGGTCTAAAACTCAGTGGGGAGTTTGTGTATTCTTATCCAAATAGGTTGGCTAGAGAAGAGGGCTTTATCGAAAGTAAAACGTTCAAGCGCACACTTTAACAACAAGGTATACCCCAGACCTGTGTAAGGACCTTTAAGCAGCACTTCATCTCTGTCCTCCTCTTTATCAAACTTGAACATTAGCAAGCTCCCTTGGGCATTATATTGATGTTTTGGTCAGTTTTCTTTTATCTTACCTATAATCTGGAAGATTAGGAATCTTCCTACTACATAACCCACAAAAACAAATCCCCAAGCCTCTTCCAAGCTAAGACAGTCACTCCTAGAGGCTTTGACAACATCTCCCTCACCTGATTTCTGGTAAGTTAGCTTGAAGCCCCGTGGTTTGGTGATTCTCCCTTTAATAAGGGAATTTGTGGCCCATAATGCACCCTGAATCTGAGAAGTGTTGATGGGTCTTGAGGTAGAGGGTTAGCCATCTGTTAAGGGAGAGGTGGGTTTGTAAGATTCAGTCGGGATGGGTTCAGGGGGTTGAGGAAGGAGGAAGGGATGAGGATATGTTGGTGGTTCACTAAAGGCTTAATGGAGTTACTTCCAATAGCATTCACAATAGGTGCAAATCCTGACTCTGAATTCTGAGAACCAGCAGTTTTCACCCCTAGGACACACTCATTCACACCACTGGTGGTAGCAGCTAGGGAAGAGTTACCAGTCTCAGGCAGCTTTTGATTTAGTTCTATTCGATTTGATTCCATGTTTTCATTTTGCAAATTCTAATGTCCCTCCATTGGGATCTTTTCCACATCATTTTGAATATTACTAGCAGAAATAAGGCAAGTAATTTGTCCCTCCATTGGGATCTTCTCCACCACTAAATGTCCCTCCATTGGGATCTTTTGAACATCCAATTGTCCCTCACTACAACAGAAAAGTCTTTTAGCAACCAAAATTTTAGCGATGAATTATTTTTCCTCGGTAAATGTGGGATTTAGCGACGAACCTATCCACTCCTCATAAAATGGCACATGAACTTTTGCAAGAAGCCTATATTCCTCGTTAAAAGTGGTATTCAACGACATTTTTTTCGACTCGTCGCTAATTGTTAATACAATGTGGCCGCATAAACCATAATGAAAATAGCGACAAATTTGGAGCTTTTATCGAAAAATGTTTTCATCGCTAAAAATACTTTCATCGAGGAATTTTTAATTTTGTCGTTATTTGTTTGGTGGGAATTAGGTAAAACCCGCCAAATTTATTAGCGACAAAAATTACAGTTACTCACTAAAAGTATGTGTTTCTCGAGAAAATATTTTGTCACTAAACATTTTAATTAACGAGGAAATTTTATTTTGTCGTTATTGGCTTGAGTTAAATATGGAAAATGGATCAAATTTTTAAGGGAAAAATTTATTCTTACCCTACCTTATAACCCTCACTAGTTCGCTTCTAGCCTTGCGACCGTTCTCGATCTCCATTATCCTCTCTCTCCTCTTGCTCATTTCTCCCCTGCTGCATGAGTTATGCTCACCGTCGGCGTCGCCCCTCGGTTCTCTCTCGGCCCGGATTGGCTCTTTCCTTCCCAAATTTCCCAATTTCGGCGCCCCTCTTCTTTCCTCTGCTCATATCATCATCTATCCTGTTGCCTGAGATATGTGTGTCGTCGGTGTCGCCCCTCTCTCTCATTTTGTTCTCAATCTGTTGTTGGTCTGGTTTCTTCCTTTATTGCCGCCACAAACAGGTTTGTCTGCTCCTTGTATATGATTCGATTTTCCTTCCTTGATGTAACGGCCCAGGATTATGATCCCCGAGTTACGTTTCGAGGGATAAAACCCCTCGTTAGGATCTTGCGCTCCGAGTACAGGTTGAAGGTTTGAAACCGAAGATTTGTAGTTTAAAGCGGGATTTCGCACCCAAATCCTGAAAGTCCATTGGAGACCCGGGGGTTAACCCCTGTACCTGTCCTAAGTCTACAACGCGGAAAACATTTTATCATGCAAAGGACATAAGTGCTGAAAACAATACAACCAGTTCCGCGGCAAGGCCGGGTCAAACAGAGTATAAGTAGGAAGAAATCCCAAAAAGTGTAAATTTGGTAAATCCATAGTTCAACACTCACTCTCCGCCATATGAATGGACCCCGTCATAACAGTACGAAATCAAGGAGTGAAACGGGTACCTGAATCTAAAAATAAGAGGGGGATCTGGGTCAATCATCAGGTCACTCATGCGCGTGTGTAAACACACTCTAAGAGGCATATAATAAGCATCCTATCCCTAAGATGAAATATGTAATGCAGTGCGGAAATTAAATCAAATATATATATACTGACAGTTTAATATAATGCAGGAAGCGATAAATGGATCCACACCGAATGCCAAGTGGCATGTCCCTCTCCTACCTCCACCCCCTTTCGATAGGGCGGAAACTGGCCAGCTCATGAATGCATTCCATAATAATCGGGCGGCACGCATGCCCAACCCTCCCCATAAGAAATAATAAAGCCCGCATGCAGCTTTCGCAATCATGCTCATAATATAAGTAAAGGAACTTCCATGACTCGATTGACTCAGGACGGGACCCGATGGGACTGGGTCGTCCTATGACCCAAGCAAAGACTCTAGTTACTTCACAGATAACGGTCGTTCTCTTGCAAGGACATATAGCAATCATATGATTTTCATTTTAGCTCCTAAGCGTGATTCTAGGTCGTATGGTGCATGGACACTAGCCTACTATATAACACCCAGTGCATAGAGCGCCCATCATGAGTAAGTTAAAAGAACTTACCTGGAGAAGCGCAGAATCCAAACAATGATCAGCAATGGCAAGCAATCCAACATATCAGAGATCACCTAGTAATCCCATAAATAACATAATAAGTCTAAGTCTAATTTACACAAAGCACACAAGTCACATATAAAACATGTAAGATACACACACATGATAACTCAACCATCTTGTCATTATTAACATTATCATCTCATCTTCAATTCTCATATTGTCTCATCATATCTCATAAATTAACATCTTTCTCAATTCGATCATAACATCATCCTCATCAGCTCATGACAACCTCCATATCATACTTAGCCAATTTCACATATTACCGTTTCATACTCACACTTGGCATACAGATATATATCAACATCATAATATCTAACATTTAATCTCATATAGTAAATCACCGCAAGTCATGCTATTAGTCACACATATCATGTCGTTAGTCAAACACTCATATTATCATGCTAGTTAATCATCGAATAAGTCTTATTCCCAAGTTTAGATTCAAATCTGTGTCAAATCCGCGTTAGAATCTCGACCCTTGAAAGTGTTAGCAAAATTCCCTTTTTCTATTATTTATTAAATCATTTTCCGACCTTGAAATTCTTTTCCAAACTCTCTTTATAAATCTTTAAGTCCCAATAGTAGTATAGATATTTTAAACACCATTTATATTTAATAAAACCAACCATTTATAAATCTCCTGAAATAATATTTTATACCTTAATCCCCAAATAATATTATAATATTTTAAATACCGCTAAACAGTTAAATAATTAAGAGCATGTGCAGTGGGGGTTCTTTAATCCAAATTTAAGAAATTTAATACTATTTTATTTGAGATTGTAAAAAATGGATTAAGGAACGATTTGACATGTTCTCTCCTAAGGAACTCTTAAACACCCTACAAAAGAGAGAAATTGGAGACCACATCAAAAAAAAGTTTAAAGAAGAGTGAAGAGATAAAAGATAAAAAGGGAGTTAAGAAACTCATATGGGTTCTAGGGATGTGAGTGAAAATGTATAATGGGTTGTTTAAAGAATAGTAAAGAGAGAGAAAGATAAAAAGTGGAGTTAAGAAACCCAAATGGGTTCGAGGGATGCGGATGCTCTAAACGGATAAACCCGAACCGAAACCATAATATAAATCCCAACCGGTTAGCATTAAACAGAATGTATATATGTTAGTATGGGGCCCACAAGGCCACGTTACTCCATCTTCCTCCTGAAATCAAAAGGAAGTCGCCCGTGCTTGGCCGATGGAGCTCGACCCCACCGGCGACGTCCTGGCCTCGCGCCCAGCCGTGGCTCGTCCGGGCTCACCCAGCTCGGACCCTCGCACCTGTCTCCTCGTGTTCGCTGCTCGCCCTCTCGCACACGCTCAGGCCGACCCTCGCCTCTCTCTCTCGCTCGTCAACACTCGCTACGCCAATTCGAGCTCGCTGGAGTTGTCGTCAGAGATCTCGAGCCCACCCAAACATCCCGCACTCAGCCCATGCTCACTCCCGACTAGTCTAAGCATCGAAAAAGACTAAAACAAACTAATCGAAACGAGGATAAATTCGGAGCTCACCGAGATGGACTTTTCGCGACTTCGGAGCTCTCGATCGGAGTTCTGGGTTTCGTCGGTGGCTCTCGGTGGCTTGTCGGACCTGCTTCGGACATGGGTGAGTATGTTGGTGGAGACCGAAGGCGATTTCGATCAGAAACGAAGGAGAACGGCTTACCGGAAGCTAATCGCGCTCGAACGGAGGAAGTCAAGCTACGGTGGCTCGGTGGAGGAAGACGTGTGGTGGCAGCATTCGGTGGCCTGAACCAGGGCTCGGTGGATCCCCTTGCTGCGAATCGGAGGGGGAAAGTAGAGGTGGAACTGTGGGCTGGTGTTGCTGCTCGTTAATTTGCCAGAAAATGGAGGGAGTTTCGGGGTTGGCGTTGGCGGCTGAAGGAGACGGAGACGGTGGTGGCTCGGACAGCAGGGGATGGAGATGGTGTCAAGGAGTGCCAAGGGAGGAGGTGGTGTAGTGGTTGCTCAAGTGGCTGCGATTTCAACTGAAAAGAAAAGGCTCCTTGTGGCATGGGTTTGTGCCTGGGACAGCGAAGTGGAGAGTGAGGGCTAATTATGGGGAACGTGTTGTTGAAATGAAAACAGAAGAGTAGGGCTGAGCTGATGTTGAAAGAAAGCAAGAGTCATGGTGAGGGAATGGGGCTGCTGCAGGGTAAGGTAGGAGGGAGTGGTGAGTGTGTGAGGTGGAGTGTAAAATCGGTTAAACCAATACTCGAAATTAAATTTTGAATACGCGAATCTCGAACTCTGAAATTAGTCCCCGAATGTTAGTTTCTCCGACTATCGCTTTATCGATCAAGTAGATTTTTAAAATCGACAAGGATATCGTCATTTGATAATTATTTTAATTTCCGAGGAAAAAGGATGGAAATTGTTCGTTAAATTTATATTCCGGTCGAAATCCGCTAAACGAGTTTTAAAACCGATTTAATTTCATTTTTAATTCTCTTTTTCCAACAAATTAGGATTTGAAAATCCGATCCCTTACACTTGACACCTTGATTAGGGTTTCTTTGCACCACAAACAGGCAGCGATTCCTGCAAATTATTCGATTCCCCTTGTGTATGGTTGATTGTGTCTGATTCTTAGTGACATTTCTAATGAAACTTTAGCTTAGGCCTACGATGATGAATTTTACCTAATGAGATTGTGTATGATTATTAGTCTGATTGGTGATTTCAAGAACTATCATGAATTGTTGAGGCCTCATATGGAATTTTACCTTGTTTTTGTGCATATAAACTTGCATTGAATTGCAGTTGATTCTAGAGTTTAATTGTATCAGATTCTGTTTGATTCATAGTCTGATTGATTAGTTTTTGTTTCAGTTTATGTTATGATATATTACAAAAAGATAAATGCTTCAAAACTGTCATTGTTGTGGTAAAATTATGAAGGCGACATATATGCGCAATTGAGGGTTTTAGAACATGTATCTTTTCTATAGCTCTGACGGGGATGCTTTATGGTTGGTTGGTTCTGGTTCAGTTTTTACTTATGCTTATAGTCATCTATAATTTTAAGAGAACCATTGCATATTTACTGTTGTTTGAACTAGATTGCATATCAAATATAGTGTTTATTGCCTTGTTGAGTGTACTTTGTGGATGAAATGCATCAATATTGACATTCTTAAATTAGACCTCACCTTTACAAGATGAATTGGCTCATTCTCAGTTTGACTTTCAGTGGATCTTCTATAAATTCTCTTATGGTTCCTTACTTGTTTAAACATCTTGCGAGTGGTTATATTTAGCTTTAAAAGCTGCCCTTGTGATGTATTTTTCCTGATTTATTTTAGTTGATTGAAGTTTTTTTGTATGGTTATGCAACAAATCTTGTTGGTCCTGGATCTTTTATAAAATTTATGATTTATTTTAGATGATTCAAGTTCAATCTATGTGCTTAAACTTTCATTTTTCTAGTAACATGGAATATATATCTTGTTGTATCTGTATATCTACAATTAAACTGTTCAATGATAGACATGGTCATTGAACTTGAATATCACTATTTTCTTATATTATATTGTCGGTTCACTTGATCATGAAAGATAAGGGATACCTCTTGCTACCTTGATCAGTTTAATATTTTTTTAACTTATTTCTGAACTTAGATTCACTTGAGTAGTTGAACCGAGGCTCGGTAAGAATTCATTTAAGCTTAGATGAAGCTTTTTACTTTTTTATTTTTGGGGAGGAACTTCTCTTGTCATTTTTTTTAGTATATTTTTGGGAATTATTAAAAGCTACAGTTTGGCCAGAGATTATCTACAGCTTAAATGATTTATTGGTATATTATCATATCATTTATATGTATAGGTTAAAAACATCTTATATTATTTAGATGAAAATGATATAAATGCTAATATAAGTTTCTTTTATTTGATATATTTGCGCATACCATCAGTAGTTAACTACTCTTGGCTTTATCTGCTTCAAGTTCATTTATTTTGTAGTAGAAGAATTCATCTGTACTCAGTCTGTTTTATTTTTTTGTATAGGGTAGACTGCTTCTTTTTAACAAATTCAGTAAAGCATTTTTTCTAGTCTTCTGGGATATATTTTTTCAGGCCTTGTTAATCAGTTAAGCTAGCTGATTTTTAACAGAATCTGTTAAATTTATTTGCATGTTTCTATGTATATGAGGTCTTGTTTATGGTTTTATATTTAAGGGAGTTGTAGATACAACCTGCATATTTTGAAAAGTGTATCATTTCATCTTTAGAAGATCATGCTGATAACATTGGCTAATACATGAAGTTTTTCTCTGGAGAATGTGTTTCACACTAAGTAGCTCCATTAAATGCATTAGATAATCAACTTGTCTCATGACAAACTAAGTCAAATCAACACTCACTAGGAATAGCTTGAATTTTAGAAGTTGTTGCCTTTATACTCATGCTGGACTTTATTTGCATGATGAAATTGTGTTGATTTGAACCTAGACAACTCAAGAAGATTGAACTCGCATAATGGTTGCAGGTGAAGAAAACTACCAACAAGTTATTCGAAAAAATTCAGTATCCATCAAAGGTTGTAGTTTGGACCTTGACCAATACCAATTAAGCTGCCTCAATCATCATTACATGATATATCTGAGAAGAACACAGCCTTGAAAGACAAGTTCAAAGCTCAAAACGCGTTGATTAATGCATTATAATAGATGGAGAAAAAGATGGAAGAGGTCATGGTAAACTTTGATGGCCAACAAGACGATTAGGGATTGAGATGGATGACTTCGATCTCCCAAAGATGGACAAGTCAAGGCTGAATTTTTTAGTACATGAGAGACATCATCTTGTGATGAGAGGTCAGTATTTTGAGAGCATGCATTCTCCTGAGTGAGTTTGGCTTGGCTTTTGGATACTTTTGCTTCATCTTTGAGGAACTTGTCAAAAAAGGTTTTGGATTATAATTATTTATATTAAAATTATATTATAATAAGCATTTTCTGTGTAGGCTTACCAATACTTCTTTGCTATAAGTAAAGATCAATAATGATGAAATGATATTTTCCTTTTTGATCCATATATTTTGCCGAATACATGTTCTTGCTAAAAACATCCCCTTACAGAATCAAAAATATATTTTCTCGCCAAAAGATATATAATACAATGAAGTAAAAATTATCTTGAGAAAATAATTCCTCATTTATAGTACTTTTAATGACAAATATACGTTCGTTGGCAAAATAATATTTAAAATTAATTTTTTTTATTTCAAATGTTATAATTACAAGTCATCATTAACGAGGAAACAAAGAAAACAGCGAGAAATTTTATTTCGTCGGAAAATATATTCAGTGACCATTTTCGACCCTTGAAATATATTTGCCAACGAAAATTGCTAACTTTTGACGAGGAAAATATTAGTCGCTAAATTATAATAGCGACAAATTATAACCATCGCAAAAACTTGTTTGCGAGAAAAAAAAAAATTCTCGTTAACACTTTCCTTGACGAGCTTTCCGCGACCACCTGACGAGGAAATAAATTTCCTCGCCAAACACTTTAGGCGACAAAATCTCTATTTTCTACGAGGAAATATTTTCTAGCAAATAGCCAGTTTTCTTGTAGCGATGTACCATAAACACGGGAGTAGTTGTTGCCGCCATCAAAATTTATTTTACAGGTTTCTTGTGCTGGTTTTCTCTATCTCATGAATCTTTTCTTCCTTGGTGTCACTGTGGATGTTTTAAGCTTCGTTTGTTTTGTTTTTTTCTTTTTAGATTTTTCCAATTTATAAGTGAATTATTTCCTTTTCATTCCCTTTCACTAAACAAATGGGTCTGCATTTTATTCTATTAATTCTCTCTACCTCCGATATGGATAGCACAAAGAATTAAGAGAGCTAATGAAAGTGGATTTTTTTTATATATATTCTTAAACCTCTAAAGCTCTTGTTCTTTTGTGTTGCTTTTATGTGTTTTTTGGCACTTCAAATAACACTCTTTTGCCTCTCTTTTTTTGTAACTCTTGAGCTTCAACTCCTTGTCTACACAAAAAATGAAAACTCTTGAGCAAAATTAACGCGCTTCACGCGCCTTCTTCCTCTTTCCATACCCGTCGCCTATTCGTGAACAAATCCCACTTGATTCCCCACCCATGAAACTCCTTTCCTATCAAATACCCTTACTTATGTCCACTTATTGACGTAGCTCCCTCCTCGTGGCCTGATTCTGGGCTACTTGTGCACTCGATGTTCAATCTCCCTGTAAATTTGCAAATTGTGGTCGTCGGTGGTTTGTTGGCGGTCTCTTATTCTCCCTTGGTCCAAAGTGGTGCCATCGGGTTTGTGTTCGAATGCCTGTGGTGGGGCTCTGATCAGGAGGTGGTTTACCATTCGTTTGGGTAGCTATTGGTTTGAGCGGTGGACTGGATGGTTGTTTTATCCTTGTCCCCTTGCTCCTAATGGCTTTTGATGGTGCATTTACCCTCAATTCTCAACCCCTTAACATGTTAATTACCTTAATTTGCCTGGTTATATCGAATTTACTGATATTATTTACAACCCTAACTCCTATTTAAGATTTCTAGGCTTGAATCATTGTGATTATCTTCATATTAGCCCAAATTAAGCAATTTCTAGTCTTTCAATTTCTTCTTTGGATTTTTGTATTGTTATGCCCCTTGTCATGATGCCCAAATCGGGTGACTGCCCTAAGACCCTGTTTGACATTATGTTTTTTAGGTTATTGGGGGTGAAGGTTTTTTTTTTTAAAAAAATAACCTTGGCCTCCGGTGTTTGGGAATGTAGGTGTAATTTTGGGAAATAGATGAGGTGGAGGTGAAAACAAACACGCCATCCACCAATCCCCAAAATCTGTTGAAGAGTGAAGTGCTCGAAGTGAGAGCACTTCTCTCTAAAAAACCAAAAACCCAAAACCATCTACCAAGAACTCCATTGCAGATTTGCAGATAAATTACAATCGCATTCTCTCTTCTTCATTTTTGAACACCTAATACGGTAATCAACAAATACAATACCGGGGAACAACGAAGAGTTAAAATCTCGACCCCAACAAGGAACACTACAATACCGGGGAACAACGGAGAGTTAAAACTCTCGACGCCAACAAGGAACGCTAGTATCGCTATTGAAGAACACCACGTAAGAAATACACCAAATCCATAAGAAATACACCAAATCAAATGGTTCAATCAGGAATCACTATTGTCGACTTCATGGTCTCTACCTACCTCTCCGGAGCAACGTCACTTCACCACTAAGGCTAGAGCTGGCAAGTTGGTCGTTCTGGTCGGGTTCGGGTCAGGCTTGCTCGGGTCGAGTCACTGACGAGTCGGGTCAGTTCGGGTAAAATTTATGGTTGGGTTCGGTCATAATGAATTTTAGATTGGTCGGGTTTTGGGTTAAATCGGGTCATGCCCATTCGGGTTCGGGTCAAAGCAGGTCGGGCTCGTTCGGGTTTCGGGTCAAGAGGCGGGTCGGTCTCATTTGAGTTTCGAATCAAAGTTGGTATAGCTTGTTTGAGTTTTCGGTCGAATCATATTCGACCCGTTTAGTTAGGTTGATTTTCACTCGGTTGAATACTTAAATATGTAATTTACTTAAAATAAATGATTTTGACTCGGTTGAATACTTGAATATGTAATTTTGACTTGGTTGAATACACTCATTGTCATTGACTCATCGGTTGTCGACCGATTTTCAAAAAAGTCAGAATTGGAAATTCGGTATTCGATAACATCGTCCTTTTTTAAATATTTAAACCAATTGATCGGTGCTATAATTAAATCAAATTAATTATAAATTTAGGATTTAACCTTATTTTAAACCTTATTATAATTAAATCAAAGTCGGGTCAGGTTTATAGTCGGGTCGGGTTTGTTTGTGTTCGGGTATATTTCGAGTCGGGTCAAGTTCGGGTCGGGTGGGTCTCGGTTTCGAGTTACGGATGATTCTAGATTTTTAGGTTCCAGTCGGGTTCGAGTTTGGGTGAGTCGGGTCGGGTCAGATTTTGCCAGCTTTAAATAAAGTCAACGACATACCACAAGGGCGACTCCCACCTACCATCACCTTCAGACCCAAGACTAATCTAGATGAGATCAATTTGAGCCCTTTCATTCGTTTTCAACTTCTTCTGCAACTTTTTTTGGGTGATTGTGGGTGGTATGTCCCCCTAATAAAAAACCCGTAATTAATTTCCAAATAAGAAATTTTGAAGGCAGATCTTATCTTTCTCTCTCACTGAGAAGAAATCCCAATTTGATTCTTGGGTTGCAGCCCATTAGCCTTTTACACAGAACTTGGTTTCTCCTGCTAGGTTGGACCTATTCAGTTACCTCCAACCCTTCCTCGTCGCTCATCTACCTTGGCCAACGAACCACCAGTCCACCACAATGTTTTTAGAATGGAACTATTTTCTCGCTTGGTTCTGCATCATGATCGATCTAATAGATTGCAAGGATGTAAGATACTCGACCAATCCACTAACTTGACTCGAAAAAGCATCAGCAACAAAACAACAAACCTGCCAAATCGCCATCCCCACCACCTTTCAAGGTTGTGAAAACCAAATTCAGCATGGTTTCTATAGATTCTGTCCGGATCTATGACCTTCTACACCAAATCCTCCTAGATCTGAGAAACGCCGTCATTAACAAGGATCCCCTTGCTCTCACCGTAAGGATCACCACCCATAGATCTTGTCACCGGCTTTTTCGATCCTCTGCTCTCTCTCTCTCTCTCTCTCTCCCATTACTATCTCCGAGTTCTATTGCAGACTTTGAGACACCCATGTCCACCTTTCCTCTGCCGCCTCCTCCACCCAGCCGCTTTCCTCTTCGCCGCTTTGCTGTGCGGTGGTTATGTTGAAAGTGAAAACCTTTCTTTTCTTTTTTATGAAGAAAAATGGAATATCAAATTGGAATATCATAGCCTAAAAAAAAGAAGCTAAAATTTGGGCATGTTTGCCCAATTTTGTACTTAAAAATATTTATAATCAAATTTATACGGAATATATATTTATATTTAAAAAAACAAAAAAAAAATCATCCGACTCGCCAACTTTTAACGGTATTACCCGTTTCTTTCGATCTTAGTTTTAATGGCCCTTCTAAGTAGATTCGTTTCTTAGGTGCGACTAGGTTTGGTTGTGGATGAAGTTGCAGTCTCGGGCATCTTGTTATTCAAATTCACCGTGGTAGTGTTTGTGATTCTAGAAGATCCCTTGGTGGGGGTAACGTCGTTGATCCACACTTTCCTAGGAGATGCTTTTTCCGCTATTGGGTTTCTGCCTCTGTCTCGGAAAATACTTGGATGACCCAAATTTGGGTGACCCAAGGGGTAGTTATGTAAATTCCACAAAAAAAAATCAAATGGATAAAAGGAAACTAAAATCTGAAGAGTACGTAATGAGTACCCTACTTCTAGCCCATGTAAATAATGATGTTTTTAATTTTACTTTTCCTATCAAATATTTGAATTGCAAATTTACATTTTATTCAATTACAAACTTTCAAGTTATTCAAACTCTCAATCTCCAATCGGTAATACAGTTCTCCTCACACGTTTTGGTCGGAATGAAAAGTTAACTCGCCGACATTTGTGGTGGATCGTCGGATTCAAGGTTTCCGATCACCGAACTCACTGACGATTTAAGGTTTGATTTACTATTCTTTATCAGTTTGAAGTTTGCATGTTGCTTTTTAATCTTCAATGGAGGCGTTTTCATTTGTTTGCACAAACTGATTAGGGTTCAAGGATGTGAGAAACACTTGATTAAAATTGATCGTCTATTAGGGTTCACGGATGTGACAAGTTGATTGAAGATTAGGGTATGAACAAACCGATTATCCTCTTATTTTCCGAAATCGAATATCTAGGGTTAGGGTGCATTCGAATACAAGTTGATTGAAGATTAGTGATCAATTAGGCTCCTTAGAAGTATAATTTTCGTGAGTATCTAGGGTTCTAAGATGTAATCTTGCATCTGAATTGTGGCAATATAGCTAAGAAGAGTTGTTTATAAGTTGATTTGTGGCAAAAAGGTATTACCTTCTTTTGTTTCGAAACTAATTGTGGCAATTGCTGGATTCATTGGACAATGAGGGGGTAAATCATCTTTAACTTTGATGAGGGTTTAGGATTATGGATGTGTTTATTTTAAATAAGATTATTCAACAAAACTGTATTTTATATTTATTTTAAATAAGAACACATTTAATCTTATTTTAAATAAGATTATTGATCCGAAGCCAAAAACTTAAAATTTGGAGAAAAAAAAATAGAGAAATAAGACAGTGGCATTATCCAGCTCAATGATATTATATATTTATTTTAAATAAGAACACATTTAATCAACAAATCTTTATTTTATATTCTGACAAGAAAAAATAGTATAACTGGACGCGGCTTGCCGATAGGTCTGCGTGCATTGGATAAGAACACATATAATCATACATTCATTACGTTTTTTGTCTGTCCCGCTACAATATTATGGGTATAACTTGGTTTCATCTTTCAATAACAGTCGGGTTCCTCCCAACTGGGATGATTGTTTAATCTTATAATCATTGTTGAGTCAAAAATGAGGATTTGATCTTGACGTCGGATACGAGGACATTGGGTCCGACAACGACTCGGGTAGCTTACTCTATCAATTAATTTTCCATTAACATTGTGTGCATATGAATAAATTCCATGACATACCATTTGTTGCATGCATTTGCGAATAATACGTACAGCTGGGTTAGAATCGCAAGACACCATTGTCGTGATTTCAGATGATGACGTCGTAGAGGGTACGTCGATGAGTGGAGATCACATTGACATTACTGTCAATAAAGGAGAGGGTGTCAATGTGCCAACGTCGGATGATGGCGTTGAAGCTGATGTTAATTGTCCAAAGGTCGGGATGATTTTGGAACACAAACAAGATGTGTTCGGATTCATCAATAGTTATGCTAAACGACTGTTGTAAGTAGGAAATCGAGACCTGCAATTCAAAATATAAATAAAGTAAAGCAAAACAGATTCCGTCCCTTGCAAATGATTACAAGACTTCTTCCCGATGCAGCAGTGGGAAGTCAGGATCGATCATCGAGGAAGCACGTCAGCGGATCTCAGGTAGCGGAAAGATCTCAGCGAAGTCGACCAGAAGATTCCTCGATATCGAGAAAAGTACTCGATATCGACTAACCTGTCGAGTAAACAGAAAGCAAAACAAAACAGAAAACGAAAACCAAGAGAAAGTACTCGACTTCGACAAACTTTACTCGATGTCGACAAGATCTCCTCGAGATCGACAAAAACCTGCTCGAGATCGAGTAAACTCGGTAACAAAAATCTCAACTTTTCGCAAGCCAGAACACGAATTTCAATGAAATAAATCAATAAACTAAAGACTTCCAAGATCAGGGTTTCAACACCACAACGATAACCATGCAAAATAACACATAAAGGCATAAAAGATCATGCTTTTCATCAAATAACTTTCGTTATTAACAAATAGGAAGATAGAGGCTTTCGCATAAACTCTAATTGTTACTAACCCTTTTCACATAATTAAACCAAGTTGTATTAAGATCACTTTCGCTTCAATAACACAAACAATGATCACCTTCAACTTTCGCAAAAGAATCATGCTCATAGGGATAGAAGACGAATTGCATAAAAAGATCAAACCTTTACCGCATCACTTCACATGGCTACTGTCGGGCTCACCCCAACCCTAAAAGTGGGTGGACTACTCGCTCTTCATCATCAAGAAACTCATCAAAGATTTCAGGAAAATAAATTGCATTAAAATAAAGCAAAGAGAACTTACAACCGATCGAAGACAAACCGTCTCTCAACACCTTCTCTCCTCTTGCCACAAGCTCTCTCTCTCTCTCTCTCTCTCTCTCTCTCTCCTACTTACTTGATGTAATTGAAACTAGAATTGAATTAATGGAAATCAGCCCCTAAGGCTTTATTTATAGCCTTCATTCCAAGCTAATCTAGGAAAGAAACCTATATCTATATCTAATTCTATCTATCTTTTATCTAAAGATTAAATAATGGAAATAAATAATTAAATCAACTAGGACTATATCTAATGTGGATAAAATATCTTTTCTCTTTACTTGATGGCACTTGATAGATCTTGATAGAATTTGATCTCGAAAATACCTCCATCGGCTTCGGGATAGAAACTTAACAAGAATCCGGATTACTTCTCGTCGGCCACTGGGATTTCCTCGATATCGAGTAGAATTACTCGATATCGAGTAGCACTTTCTTTGTCTTCCGCTCAGCAACTCAATATCGGCCAACAGGAGCAAAGTCGACTTGGGTTTTTACTCGACATCGACGAACATCTTGAGCTCCCAACTTCACTTGTTGATGTCTGGTGCTCAGCTCGATATGTGGCCAACTCGATATCGACTAAAGGAAGTTGATATCGACCAACTTTCTCAGCTCAGCTCGATTTCTGTCAACTCTGGTGAAAACCGACTTGACTGTACTCGATATCGACTAATCTTGCTCGATATCGACCAAGCTGTGTTGACTCGATTTTTCCTTGTTTTCAGCTTGATTTGTCCTGGTTCCACTGCTCCTTGACCTCGGTCTTCTGTAGTTGACTTCGATCTTTTCTCCTTTTCTTAGAACTACTGTAAATTGCTTCGATTTCTGCGAAATTAAATAGAAACTGGTGTAGATTCCATAATTTCACAAATAAGCATAAACTACATAGATTATGTACTATTCTAACCCAAATGCATGAAATGTATGCAGAAAACGGTATAAAAGATAATATAAAACATGGCGAAATAGGCTCACATCAAACACCCCATACTTAAGATTGTTTGTCCTCAAACAATAATTTTAATTGTCATACAGGGGAAGAAATTAAAACTCTCAACATATCAGATTCATTGTCATATGTCCCTACAATCAATTACCATCCTCGAAAAGGTACTAGTGTCACAAATTCATACATGTGCAAATAAAAGCAACATCTACTCACAAAAGGAAGGTTATGTAAAAACAATTTATGTGACAAAGCATTAATAATCCAGAGGACTTTAATTTAAGCTCATGGTGAAAAAAAGGCAAAAGGTAAAGTGGTGGGCTATATTTGGGCAATGTGGTGCTAAATCCGGGGAGAATTTCCTTAAACTTGCTTTCTTGTTTTGATGTACTTTCTCCTTTCATAATTTCCACATCACTCATCCTCTCATAAATCACTCTTTGCTTTTTTTTTTCTATAATGCTTTTACCTCTCTAACCTCAGCACTGCCTTCTCGCGAGTCGCAAACATGTGTGTCATGAATGGCCCCGGATACTTAGTGCTTTGGACTCCTCACATGTGTCCCATCTCGCCAAACTATTATCTCAGCGAGCAGGGTTAATCTACCTTTATCTCCTGAGGTGATCGGATTTTTTCTCACTCATTAAATTTTCCATATATTTCAAACAATTTCCTGCCAAACTCCAATAATGATAACAACACAAACACCATATGATAATCTCCATAATGTAACATCATTCTCAACATAATCCCCGGATAGGAAATAAGGTAAAGAATGACACTTATTTAGATCATGTGGGGCAATATATGAAATAAGGCATAATATGGCTTTTGTGATGCATATAAGCATAGGTAAAGGCTAGGATATAACAATATGAGCATTATATGGAAATATAAAGTCCTCCATCCTCTTATCATGCAACATGTCAAAAGCAATATCAAATTTTACCTCCTTTCATTGTTTTCAATAAAATATGCACTTCATTGTGACTTCCCTTTACTAGGCAATTTCATGCTATATCTCTAATGAATCAAATTTTGCATCGTCGAGTTCAATTAAAGCTTCCATGACATTTATTCATAAATTTTGATAGGGGTTTATTTTTTCAAACTTTGGAAAAAAATGCATGTAAGCCCATAAATTAAACATAAGCACATAAATCAACAATGAATTCCAAAATAGCCATGTATAAGCAATTCATGAAATAAACTCTAAATATGCACGCAAAATGTCAAATATGGTTAAATATGCACAACGTAAGCCCTTTTCCTCACCCCATACTTAAACATTACAGTGTCCTCACTGTATAAAAAATAAGGGTAAAGAAAGAAACTCACTAGACAGGTGTGCAGGATGTCAGAATCGAGTGCTATGTTGTTGGCCTAGTCTGAATTTAGCTTGCTTCTATCCCCATGGACCTGAAAAAATCTAGAAGAAAAATACCCACAATAGAAAAACTAAAAGTTCAAAAAACAAACAAAAAGAAACAATGTCCAAAAGTCCCAAAAAATAAATGTCTATTTACAGGCTCTAGATTTTATAATCGTTAGGCCGCCTTCTCCTTTAAGCTCAAGGTGGCATTTGCATGGCCCATGTAGCTTGGGCTTCAAATAGGACTCAATTCTTGTCCATCATCTGTAATCCTCCTGAATGGATCTTGTTCACCACAAAAGGCCTCATCTTCTTCTTATTGAATTTGTTAGGAAACCAATGATCTTTTGATTTGGAAACATAGAGCTTGTCTCCAACTTCATACTCCTTAGGCTCATCATTGGAAATCCTACATAAGTGCACATACCAAGGCAAACCTCTCCCATGTATAGATAAATCTTTAATTGAAATAGGAGAAGAAAGATCCATACCTTGGCTTACCTTCGCAGAATGAGATTCGGAGGCCTCAGTGTTTGGTCGATTTCGAGCTGATTTACTCGACATCGAGGAGTTCCCTTCTTCTGGTGGGCTGCTGCTCGAGGAAGGACTAGTAGAGGGAGGCAATTTTTGGTCGATGTCGAGGAAATCGGCTCGTTTGGTGGACTGCTGGTCGAGGGAGGCTAGGAGAAGGCGAGGATGCAGACTTTTAGTCGATATCAACCAAGTTGGTCGATATCGAGTTATTCCTGGCTTTCAGTGTATTGCTTGTCGAGGGAAGAGAAGTCGAGGTTGCAGTAGTGTTTTGGTCGATATCGACCAATTTGGTCGATGTCGAGTTGATCTCGGCTTTAACTAGAGTGCTCGACGAAGCTGCTGCCGGTGGAGGGCTCTGAGTTTGGTCGATGTCGACTAAATTACTCAATATCGAGCAATTTTGGTAGACTTCGACCCCATACTTGCATCCTGTCAAGGCATCTGAGAAATAATTAGTCGACGTCGACTTACCTTGGTCGATGTCGAGCAGATCATCTGGGTCGTCGTTTAGGATGGCCATGATCTTCTCCGCTTGGGCTTCCATATCCCTCTTTTCCAGCTCTTCAGGAGTCATATTTCTCACCTTAGGCTCCCCGCAAGTAATGTAACTAGCTGATATAGACTTTACCTCTTCCATGAGACCTGTGTGCCTTCCAGTTTTATTAAAAGAATACTCAATTACCTCGTCACTAATGTTGAAAGTGAGTACTCTCTTTCTTACGCTTATGTTAGCATCCACCGTTGCCAAGAAGGGCCTTCCTAGAATAATTGGACAAGCATGGTCCTCCGCCATATCAATAACTAGAAAATCAGCCGGGATGAAGAACTTACCTACTTGTACTAGCACATTCTCCATCATGCTTATTGGGATGACCACCGTGTTGTTTTCCATATAAAGCTTAGCATCCACAAGCTCTAGGGCACCTATCTTAATCTTGGACCATATTGTTAAAGGCATTATACTCACACTCGCTCCAAGATCACATAAAGCATTGAATTTATATTGACCAAATCCAATAGTTATAGCAAACTTACCTGGATCTGGCCTTTTCTCAAGAACGTCCATCTGGCTGCACTCCTCCGTGATCTCAGCCATTGACCGCTTTTTGCTTAGGATCTCCTTTAGGAACTTGAGATATGATGGCATTTCATTAAGAGCTTATGTGAAGGGTATGGTGACATTGAGCCTCTGAAGCATCTTGATGAAGCGCTGAAATTTCTTCTCTATTGGATCCCTTGGAGATTTTGTTGGGAAAGGCAGCTTCTTTTTCTGGTTCGGGGCCAGAACAGATGTCGGAGGTATTGCAGCTTTCTCGACGTCGACTTGGTTTTCCTCGATATCGACAAGATTCTTCTCGATATCAACCAGTTTCCTCAATGTCGAGTTGTTGTGTTGTGCAGACGAATCGTGGCCAAGTTTTTCCTCGATGTCGAGTTGACTTTGCTCGATATCGACCAAGTTTTGATCAACATCGACTTGTTTTTTCTCGATATCAAGTTGTTGTTCAGCTCTGTCCTGCTGCTTTCCGACTTCTAGCTCGTGTAGTTGGTGTCGCTCCTGAGTTTTACGACTGCGATGTGTCCGGTCTTCCCTTTGGGATTAGGCTCAGAAGATCCAGGGAGTGTACCTGACTGTCTGGGGACGCCTGCTGCTAGCTGGCCAATCTGTGGATCAATTGATTTCCTCCAGACATCCATTTCTCCAAGCCTAGCGTTGACACCTTGTATTTGAGTATAGACGGAATTGAAGGACTACTTGGTGTCTGAATGGTTCCTTCGTATTTCCTCAAGGATGGTCTGTAGGTCATCCCTCTTCTGGTCCTTTTCCAGATGTCCTGGAGCTCTGTATGGCGGGGGGTTTCATAGGGGCACCTTGGTTTCATTGTTGTTGCTGAAACCTTTGGTCCCCCATATAGCGATTGGGACCCCCTACGTAGGCTACCTCTTCGTGGTTTTCTGCCATCCTGACTTGCTCTGCGCGTGGGCACTCAGTAGTGGTGTGCCGTAGTGATCCGCATTCGATGCAGGGCTGGTTGACAGAAAGATACTTGACTTGTTTGAGGAGCTTGCGATTCTGATCTCTCTAGTACTACTCCTTGACATTTGGGTCAATCTCCTTAGAAGGCTCATAGAGGGGCATGGATGGGGCTGGCCTGGCATAGGTATTCTCATCATAGTTGATTGGAGTCCCATACTTGTTGTCGTAGTTGGTCAGCTTGTCGAGGGTAGCCCATGCTTCAGTTGGCAGCATTGTTAGATACTCATAATGAGTATACGTGTTGATCCTATCCTTAGTGGCCAGGTCAAGAGAATTGAAGAAGATCTCCTGAACAATGCAGGGTTGTTGTCCATGTATAGGGCAGGATCGCAGTAGATCCTTATATCGTTCCCATGCTTTTGCTAGCGAGTCCCCGGGCTTCTGTTTGAAAGCTGTAATCTTCTGGCGAAGGAGCGCTGTCTTGGCAAGAGGAAAGAATTTGTTGAGAAATTCCTACCTTACTTCAGCCCATGTTGTGAGGGATCGTGGACGGAGACCTTCAAGCCACTTCAATGCTGCCGGCCAGAGACCAACGAAAAGCCTTCATCATGACATATTCCAAAGTGGTACCTTCAGCAAGAGTACGGCACATATCAGTAAAGTTGGTAATATGTTGAAGAGGACATTCATTAAATCTCCCAAAAAAAGCATTATTTTTAATTTCAATAAGGAAAGGAGTGCGAATTTAATAGTTATTTTCAAGGATTAGAATGGCCGATTTAGGCACGACGAGAGTCGGGTGCATGTAATCCTATGTAGTGGTAGGGTATTGGGCAAGCTCAGCTTCCGCTTGCCTCCTTCGCTCTGCCTCTTGTTCCCTTTGTGCTCTCTTAGTGTCGAGAGTAGTATCCTTCGTGGCTAGTTCTGTCCTAAGCCTCTATATCAGCTGTTCTTATGCTTCTGCGGCCGACATGGCACTTTTTAGTTTAGCGTGGACGTGTATAAGGCGTTCCAGGCCGCCTAAGGCGTCAAACTCAGGTTGTTGACTAGAACGGTGCATACACTATAAAATCAAAACTTAAAGAAAAGTGAGATCTAACTACCTAAGGCGGGAATGATTGCTTCCCCGACAACGGCGCCAATTTGTTGTAAGGAGGAAATCGAGACTTGCAATTCAAAATATAAATAAAGTAAAGCAAACCAGATTCCGTCCCTTGCAAATGATTGCAAAACTTCCTCCCGATGCAGCAGTGGGAAGTCAGGATCGATCCTTGAGGAAGCACGTCAGCGGATCTCGGGTAGCGGAAAGATCTCAGCGAAGTCGACTAGAAGATTCCTCGATATCGAGCAAAGTACTCGATATCGACTAACATGTCGAGTAAACATAAAGCAAAACGAAACAAGAAACGAAAACCAACAGAAACTAATCGACTTCGACAAACTTTACTCGATGTTGACAAGATCTCCTCGAGATCGACAAAAACCTGCTCGAGATCGAGTAAACTCAGTAACAAAAATCTCACCTTTTCGCAAGCCAGAACACGAATTTCAACGAAATAAGTCAATAAACTAAAGACTTCCAAGATCAGGGTTTCAACACCACAACGATAACCATTCAAAATAACACATAAAGGCATAAAAGACCATGTTTTTCATCAAATAACTTTCGTTATTAACAAATAGGAAGATAGAGGCTTTCGCATAAACCCTAATTGTTACTAACCCTTTTCACATAATTAACCCAAGTTGTATTAAGATCACTTTCGCTTCAATAACCCAAACAAGGATCACCTTCAACTTTCGCAAAAGAATCATGCTCATAGGGATAGAAGACGAATTGCATAAAAAGATCAAACCTTTACTGCATCACTTCACATGGCTACCGTCGGGCTCACCCCAACCCTAGAAGTGGGTGGACTACTCGCTCTTCATCATCAAGAAACTCATCAAAGATTTCAGGAAAATAAATTGCATTAAAATAGACCAAAGAGAACTTACAACCGATCGAAGACAAACCGTCTCTCAACACCTTCTCTCCTCTTGCCACAAGCTCTCTCTCTCTCTCTCTCTCTCTCTCTCTCTCTCTCTCTCTCTCTCTCTCTCTCTCTCTCTCTCTCTCTCTCTCTCTCTCTCTCTCTCTCTCTCCTACTTACTTGATGTAATTGAAACTAGAATTGAATTAATGGAAATCAAGCCCTTAGGCTTTATTTATAGCCTTCATTCCAAGCTAATTTAGGAAAGAAACCTATATCTATATCTAATTCTATCTATCTTTTATCTAAAGATTAAATAATGGAAATAAATAATTAAATCAACTAGGACTATATCTAATGTGGATAAAATATCTTCTCTCTTGACTTGATGGCACTTGATAGATCTTGATAGAATTTGATCTCGAAAATATCTCCATCGGCTTCGGGATAGAAACTTAACAAGAAATCGGATTACTTCTCGTCGGCCACTGGGATTTCCTCGATATCGAGTAGAATTCCTCGATATCGAGTAGCATTTTCTTCGTCTTCCACCAGCAACTCAATATCAGCCAACAGGAGCAAAGTCGACTTGGGTTTTTACTCGACATCGACGAACATCTTCAGCTCCAAGCATCACTTGTTGATATCTGGTGCTCAGCTCGATATGTGGCCAACTCGATATTGACTAAAGGAAGTCGATATCGACTAAAGGAAGTCGATATCGACCAACTTTCTCAGCTCAGCTCGATTTCTGTCAACTCTGCTGAAAATCGACTTGACTGTACTCGATATCGACTAATCTTGCTCGATATCGACCAAGTTGTGTTGACTCGATTTTTCCTTGTTTTTAGCTTGATTTGTCCTTGTTTCGCTGCTCCTTGACCTCGGTCTTCTGTAGTTGACTTCGAGCTTTTCTTCTTTTCTCAGAATTGCTATAAATTGCTTCGATTTCTGCGAAATTAAACAGAAACTGGTGTAGATTCCATAATTTGGCAAATAAGCATAAACTACATAGATTATGTACTATTCTAACCCAAATGCATGAAATGTATGCAGAAAACGATATAAAAGATAATATAAAATATGGTGAAATAGGCTCACATCAACGACAAGGATTTCAAACAAGAATTCGGAGTTCCACCTTGTTAAAGGATGATGAAAGAGGCATTCATGTGAGAGGTATGAATAATAGGCACCATATGTTTAGGATAATATGCTCTAAAGGGGTAAGGTTTAAAATGAGGTCAAAGGACCCGAGGAAGGGGCCCACGTCGGCTGTTACAGAGTGTAAGGTCGGGGTTAAGGTTGTCCGTGGGAAAGCGGGGGTGTGGAAGATAACTAAAGTTTCGCTTGAGCATAACCACAAGTGCGTCCCGGTGAATTCAAGATTCCTTCCAAATTATAGGATCATCACCAAAGGGAACAAGAAACGGATTTTAGACATGGATAGGACGGGTGTGCCAATAGATAAGAACTACACATCGTTTGTAATTGTAGGTGGGAACCACGAGAATGTTGATTTCAATGAGCGGGACCTTAGAAACTTAGTTGGCAAGGCCCGGAGAGAAGACATGGATAAGAGTGACTTCAATGCGATGAGGAAACATTTTGAAGAAATGTGTTCAAGAAACTCAAATTTTTTCTACGCATACGATGTCGATGACAACAAGACATTGAAGAATGTGTTTTGGGCAGACGGAAGGAGTCGAGCAGCGTATGCGGAGTTTGGTGACGTCGTCTCCTTCGATACGACGTACGTATCGAATAGATACAGGATGCCCTTTGCACTGTTCATCGGGGTTAACCACCACGACCAGAGTGGGTTGCTAGGATGTGCTTTACTTATCGGAGAAGAAATAGAGAACTTCGTATGGTTGTTTCGTACTTGGCTCAGGTATATGTCCGGAAAGATGCCAACCGCAATCTTAACAGACCAATGTCAATCCATCGGTATGTTGTACATTCCTCCATCCAGTTATTTATTAATACATTGTAGCATGTCATTAGTTACTGTAATGTAGGCTTTTAGCTATTGTAGGCTTGTAGCAACCTTACAACTTCGATCTGTGGCGTTTGTGTTCAGGAATCGCAGTGGGGCAGGTGTTTTCGAACACTCCACATCGGTGGTGCATATGACATGTGATGCAAAATGCACGAAAACATATTAAGAGCAAACCTGAGTTGAGGGGCATACACAGTGCACTCCAAGCGACTCTAAACGATTAACTAAGTATTGCGGAATTCAAAAATGCATCGTCGGAGATGCTGGGCAAGTTCGATCTGCATAAGCGAAGCCGTTGGGTTCCTATCTACTTCAAGGACACATTTTGGGCCGGAATGTCGAGCACACAAAGGAGTGAAGGTATGAATAATTTCTTCAAACAGTTTGTCAGCATCAATACTACTTTGAAGCTATTTGTTGAGCAGTACGGTCTTGCATTATTGAAGAGGGTTTGGGAGAAGGAGACTACTACCTTTGCATCCATCAATAATCCAATTCGGTGTATGACCGAGCATGTGTTTGAGCTTCGTATTCCAGCGGTTGTGCACTTCTACGAAGTTTGCCGAGTTACAAAAGAAGGTGCAAAAGCTCGTGTACAACAATGCGGTTAAGGTTCTCCACTCTGGAGATGTGTGCTCTTACGACATCATCGTACAGCAACCTACATACAGTGGTACACGGTGCAAAACGTTTAAGGTGATAATGCATAAAGCCACGCCGGACATAAAATGCGATGAAGTCACCCTTATCCATGTCATACAAATGAAGGTTCACAAGAAAATGTTAGACATAGCAAGATTGGAAGACGGATTAAAAAAATGTTAGATATAATAAGAATGGAACTAACATGTTGAAATAAGAGTTGTGTGTATAACAACAACAGAAGAGGTCTACAAATAATGTAATTACCTTCTTTCTTTGCAACCATTTTCCCAAAGGTGTATCCCGGTTTAGAGTCTGAAACAATGTCAGCTAGTAACCTATTCACATCAAGAATTAGAAGCTTTTTTTTCTCATTCATGTCCTGGCTTCCTAAAGATATTTCATCCTCGTAAGGCCTCTTCCCAGTACTCCTCCTAATACAAAATGCAATTTTTTATCCATCTAGTGTACAATATTCAGGACCCCATAATTTATCACAAAAAAAACATACCAGAACTTGTACAATATGGAAGCATCAATGGTATTTTCCCACTTACAACAAACACAAATCAATTTCATGACAATATTTGTACAATCTGGAAGCATCAATGGAGGAGAGAAATATCTGCCTCGTCGCGCCAGCCATACTGAAATCGAGCAATCAAGGACGGGGGCGTCAAACCGTCCAGGCGGGGTTCTTCTTGCTTGCGAGCAGTATGAGAAGTACCGACCACGCGGGAGGAAGCTCCGAGAATACCATAACATACCAGACAAATGAGAAAAAAAACTCAAACAATCCGTGTCAAGAGAAATGAGGTAAATAAATCCGAAGTAAATCAAATGCCAATTATGTACATAATTGACATTTGCTTTACTTCGGATTTATTTACATCATTTGTCTTGTCAATGCTTGTTTGAGTTTTTTTCTCATTTGTTTGGTATGTGTTATTATTCTCGAAGCTTCCTCCCGTGTGGTCGGTACTCCCCATACTACTCGTGGTCGAAGAACCCCGCCTGGACAGTTTGAAGCCCCCGTCCATGACCGCTTGATTACTACAAACAATATTATGGTATTTTGCCACTTATAGAAAACACAAATAGATTTCATGAAAGTATTTGTACGATATGGAAGCATCAATGGAGGAGAGCAATAATTGCCTCGTCGCGCCATCCACCCTGAAATTGAATTTGATATCTGATATCTGCTATTTTGAATGAAATTTCAGAATATCAAATACAAACGAAGGGTTCAACCATAACATACAAACGAAGGGTTCACCCATGACATACGAACGAAGATTCACAAGAAAATCAAAATAACACAATAAAACACAAATTTCAGCACCGCTAACAAATTCATCACAGTTGAACAAGATAAATCTCAAACAAATCAATATAAATAGAAACGAATTCACATTACAAAAAAAAATATGAAACTCTACAGATTTCTATTATACAAGGCATTCAAATTTCATATTGTACAAACCCTTTACCATTGAACCCTATTTTCATAGTGTACAAGCCCTAATTTTAATTGTGCAGGCAAAGAACAACATCCCCTATATCAACAATCCAAAAATCGCCCAAATAAATGCACAGACCCTAATATACATATCGCACATCCCCTAGCCCTAGATTTTGAATTTGGGATTGCCCATAGATTCCAACAAGCCAAAGTCACCTACGTGGATAGAAGAAAGACAGAAGAAGGACAGAAGAGAAAAACGAGAGAAGAGAGAGCGTACCTGAGCGTTGAGAGAGCGAGCGAATAGAGCAAGAGAATGGAGAACAGAGAAAGAGAAGGGAGAGCGTGATATCAGTTACCCCTCATTATAACCGTCTGCAAGCTTCTCGCCAATCCGCTGCATGACCGCAAGCTGATCGGCGATCTGCTGCCTGTCTTTATAAATGCCCGCAGGCTTATCGGCAAGCCGCTGCTTGTCTTTATAAATGCTCGAAGGCTTATCGGCAAGCCGCTTTTTGTTATTTTCGTATAAAAATAAATATATAATATGCATTTGTAAAAAAACGAGATTTGTATAGTTATTAATTTATTAAAAAAAGCTAAATAATTTTTAAAAAACTTCTTTTTAAAAACAATATTTTTAATGAATTCATTATAAATTTTATATATGTACACAAATAAATGTATGCAGGCCTATCGGCATGTCGTTGCGTGTTCTTTAACTTTGTTAAATGTTTTCATATTAAAACTAAAAAAATAGATTATAAATTTGGGGGAAAAGCTTGTTAGTAAGTTTAGTTAGTAAAAAAAAAGTTGACCATTATTTTAGTAATGCTTGTTTCTATTTCCATTAGTACTAATTTTGTAGAATTTATCAAATGGGTTATTATATGGAAAAAGAATTCTCGGAGTATTTGTTCCACTCTGTGATTTTATGATGATTCGATTCGGTTTAAATAAAGGTCAAAGAAATAACTTACATTGTGGTTAATAAAACATGAATTATAAGACTGATTTTATTATATAAACAGAATTATAAAAAAAGCGTGAATTATAACTGAACACTAAGTTACAAATTAATAAAGAATTGTAAAAAAAATAAAGTTGAATTATAACTTGGTATAACCCAAAAAGAAACTAATATATAAATTAGAGGGAGGAGCCTAGCCCTAGAGTATAGCCTTTTAGAAAAAGTCAGCCTACTTTTACTTATTTTTCTTTTTTCTTTTAACATATTTTCAAAATGACCATGAAATACCCCTTGGGTCACCCAAATTTGGGTCATCGAATCAGTGTCCCTCTGTCTTCCGGGCGTCGAGACGTCGTGTCAATCCATCGACTTTCCCATGTTCTTGGTATTCACAACTTTCACTTGGTGTCATTTCGACCGTCTCTCTATTGGCCTTCTTTGCTGAGATCTTTTGTATTCGGGGTTTCTTTTTGTATTTTGCTTATTTTGGTTATATCATGATGGTTAGCTCGTCTGCCGATTCCATTCGACCTCTTGTTTTCCCATATTTTTGTTGTCGTTTAGGATTTCGAATTATTTCATTTTCAAAAAAAAAAAAGGAGGTGGAGGTGAATTGGGGTGAAATGTGAGCAAGAACCCCACCCTAAAATTTGAAGGTGTAGGTATAGAGGCCAAAATAACCTCTTAAAATTGTCTTTCTTGCCCCTTCTCATCTCTCCCTTTACTGCTCATCTCTCTCTTTGTTGATTGTTATGGCAGGCGCCAATGCCACAATAATCCCTTTCAATCATCTTTGCTCAGATCAAGGCTGACGTCCACCTCCTTCCATTCTCATCGGCATGGCCGTCTAGCCACCTGCTCCTCTCCAACGCGCTCAATCCATGCTCAAATTTGTTGTTTTGAAAGCTATTCCTAACCGATGGGAGAAGATTATGGAAGAAGGAGATAAGGAGGAGGAAGAAGATGACGACGACGAGGAAGATGGATTGGTTTATAATTTGAAGAGGAGTAGCGGGAGAAGAGGAGTTAGGGTTAGGGTTGTGGAAGAGGAGGACGGAGAATGGGAAATGGCAGCCATAAAACTCACTTAAAACAATGGTATTTTAGTTATTTTATTTTTTTCTAAAAAAAAAAACCATATATCCATCAGACATTGTACTGGGTTATGTCAGAGTTATTTTTTTTAAACAATCTCCACCTCTTCCACTTCCATAACCCTTACAATAATCTCCACCTTAATTAACCCCTTAAAAATAATCTCCACTCCTTAAAAAATAACATTTTGCCAAACATTGCCTAATTTTTTTAAGGAAGTGATGACGAAGGATCATTCTCCTGCTAACCCTTCTTATAAAATTCATCCTAACTCGCTAAGGGTAGCCCTGCTGGTGGCCATGTCGGTGTCGGGGGTGATGTGCCTACCCCAAGGTTGTCTGCAACTCAAACATGTAAGACAAAGGTTGAATGTGGCTTAGATGCTCCCTGCTTCTAAGGTGCCTCCAGTTCCCTAAGAGCATGTCGGCTACTTTGATAGCCAGCTTAAGGTTCGTAAGAAGGTTGTATCCTTGATAATGCATATTTTACATTGGCATTATAGGTAGTTTTAAACTAGTTAGGATGCATTTGTTACATGTTTTATATCTAAGTTGCCTATTATGCTATTGGAAGAGTTCGGAATCTGCGCATTTATCGGTTTATTTTGCAGAGATATAGATTCGAACGTAAGAAGTGGATGCAATGAGCTCTGGAGCTAAGGATTCATAGGTTCAAATATGACCAAACTAGAAGAGGAAAGAAAGGAAGAACATATAACGACTAAAGTTGATGCGAGCAAGGCAGGAAGTGGCGGAGACCGGGTTCGGCGACCGCCGCGAACATGAGACAAGGATACATTAGTGGCGACCGCCACAACCATGCGAGCGTAGATGAGTCAGGTGACGTCAATGAGACGCGTCTAGATTTTACGCAGATTTGTTTGGATCTATCCTAAAATGATTTTATATATCTTTTTAATTTATGACCGAATTCGAGCACTATATAAAAGGGTTTAGCCCTAGAGTTTTCATAAAATTGAGAAGACAAATTAAGTTTATTTTGAGAGTTTTGTATATCATGAGTAAATAAATTCTTTGCGATTTGCCTGCAATTTGAAGCTTTGTTTGGATTGAGTGGTGAATTTCTTAATCTTGTTCATTTTTCTAATATTGAGTGTTTCAACTTCTTTGTGCTTTAAAGAATTTATTATTTTACTCTATCTTCTCTAGCCAACTAGGTAGAATTAATTCAATTGCTAGGGTTTTGTAGATTCCTGATTGCGAACCTTAACCCAAGTTGCAAACTTATCCCTTTTGGGCTGATTGAACTAATTGGATGGGTAAAAAGTTGAATGTTTGCGAAATCTTTCTTTAGGGGTTCAGATATCTTGGCTAATCTTTGAACTTAAAGCTATTGATTGGGTTAAATCCTCATTTGGGACTGCTCGAGAAATAAGGGTTTCTAAGACTGATTTTACTAGTAACTAAAATATGCTGGGACAAGGAGATTGATAGGAAAACTTTTTGTAGGAGGAAATCGAGTTCAAAATATAATGAAATAAATCAAACCGGATTCTGCCCACGCAAATAAATACAAGACTTCCTCCCGATGTAGAAACAGGAAGTCAGGATCGATCCTCGAGGAAGCTGATTAGCGGATCTCAGGCAGCGGAGAAATCTCACGTCGATTTTGACTGAGGGGATCAACTCGATATCGACCAAATCCATTCGATTTTGGGAAGCTCCAGAAAGTTAGTCGATTCCAGCCAATTGTCCTCGATATCGACTAGTTCTCCTCGAAATCGACCTCATCTGCAGGAACACAAACAAGCAGCGATCTTTCTGGATCGAAAGTCAAAAGTCGATATCGATCATAGGTTGGTCAATATCGAGTAGAACGCAGTAACGAAAATAAAGGACAAAGCTTTTCAGATTCGGAATAAACTTATGTAAAAGAAAACTTCCAAGATCGGGGTTTGGAACAACAATAACCGAACATGCATAAGGTAAGATAAATAACGATAATCATGCAAATCGCATAGAAGGAACAAGCTTTCGCCTTTTCCAACAATTCAACAACTTTTTCAAGAAACCCTAATTGTATCTACCGATTTTATGTTTATAATCCAAGTTGTTAACATGGATCTCTATTAAATAGGTAATAAACACATAAAAGGTAGTAGATGCTCAAAACATAATAAAGGTCGGATCTTTACCTCAAACGCGCATGGCTATCGTTGGGCTCGCCCCGACCCTAGAAGTGGGTGGACTACTCGCTCTTCATCGCAATTGCAGACATCATTGATGGAAAACAAACTTGCATTAATAAACTAAACAGAGCTTACAACAAAACGAACCCAATTCCGCTCTCACTTCACAAACTTCTCTTGGCCTCCACTCTATCTCTCTACTTTCCTTCTCTAGAATTGAATGAATAAAAATCATCCCCATGGGCTTTATTTATAGGCTTCCAATCCTTGCTAATCAAGGAAGAAAATTTTATCTATATCTCTATCTAACTAGAAGATATAATTCTACTTGGAAATAAATAAATCTAAACTAGATAAAACAAGATAAATCCTAGGGTAATTAAGTGTTCAACCCTTAGGATAGATAAAAAGATAAAGAAGATAAATATCTAAAATCTTCATGTGTTGGGAATCTTCTCTCGGAAATATCTCAATTGGATTCGGGATAGAACCTTATCAAGAACTCGGACAAGCTCAAAATCGGCCACTCTTGGTCAACTCGATATCGAGTAGCCTCACTCGATATCGACCTGCAATTTCCCGGCATCACTTCAGCAACTCGATTTCGGCTCCCGGGATGGATGTTGACCTCACTCTATTTCGGCATCACTTTTTACCCATCCAATTACCTCATGTTTAATTTTAGCATTCTAGCACTTTAAAAAAAATTGAATTAGCTTTTATATGCATTCAAAAATTAAAAAAAATTAGAAAAATATCTAAAAATATTATGCATTCCATATAGGTTTCAAACACCCACCTTGGTTAGCAAAACTCTACATTCTTAAGGCATGAACTTGTAAATTCCAAGATAAGTTTGAAATGCTTATCCCTATCACTTTAAAATAGTTTCTTACGCAACATGATTTTGTGATGTAATTGAGCATGTATGGTTAAGCTTGAGTATGATTGAAATCCTACAAAACATGACCCTTGTGAGAATGTTTTTTGCTTGTGAATTTCAAATGATTAAGGCATGTTTTCTTTAGCCATGTATTTCTTTAGTCATGTTTTCTTTAGTCATCTATTTTTCCTTTTCCTTTTATTGTGTGATTATACTTTCCATATGCTTATTTTTCAAGATCGTATTGCACATGTTTGTTGCTTGTAAATTTTAAATAATTGAGGCATGTTTTCTTTGGCCATGTATACCGTTATCTACCCCTTACATTATCCTTTGCTTGAAGCCAGTCTGAGCGTTAATGCCTATTTTTATTAGCTCCACAAAATATATCCTAGCCAATAATTAGCCTGACCCTATTCGGGAATTAGGAGGAGACTTGGTGAAAAATCTAGAAGATGTTGGAGTTGCTTTGAGTAGAGAATGTATGATTGGGTGGAATTTGAGCTTAATAGAGGTGACAAATTACTAGGGGCCTAAGGATGATAAAATTCACTTAGGAGTAAAAGTCTAGTAAACTGAAACCTAAGAAGGATAAAATTCACTCGGGGGTAAAACTCATGTAGCTTAGATCTAGGGAGGATAAAATTCACCTAGGGGCAAAAGTAAGCAGAAAAGAAAAAGAAAGAAAAAGTGATCATAGGAACCGAAAGAAATAAAGATTTGCATGGCAATTGAAATCATTGAAAGAGCTCATTGTATGTATTGGAGTTGATGTTATTAGAATGGTTTACGAATTATGGAAGTTTTGGTTGTTTATTATCTCTTTCCCCAGATTTTTAGCACCACAAGCCAAAGTTTTTCCCATACCTTATGTTCCTACCAAAGCCCCATTACAACCCTATAAAACTCTTCATGATGTTGTTTGCAAGTAATGACTTTACGCTAAATAGAGCATTTGGATTGAGTTAAGAGTTGTACTTTAAAGCCTAAACACATGAGAGCATGAGTTAAACACAAATTCCTGGTGAGGTTGGATGATGTCTACTTATATTGTAACGGCCCAGAATTATGATTTCCGGGTTACGTTTCAAGGGATAAAACCCCTTGTTCGGATCTTGCAATCCAGGTACGGGTTGAGTTTTAAGACAAAATATTTGTACTAAAAGAAGGGATTTCGAACCCTTAAAGATCGCGGATCCATTGGGGATCAAATACCTGCCTTAGTCTAATCGTGAAATCGAGCGAAAGCAAAAATAAGGTTGAGTTTAAATACAATCCGAAAAGGAGTATAAAAGAGAGGAAGTGTGGTGGTCTCTCAACCTCTCGATCTAACGCCAAAAGACTGAACCCGCCAAGCATCCACATATGCAACGATAGCGGCTAACGGTTACTTGAATCTAAAAAAAATGAGGGGGATCTGGGTCAATCATCAGGTCACTCATGCGCGTATGTAAACACACTCTGAGAGGCATATAATAAGCACCATATTCTTAAGATGAAATGCGTAATGCCATACGTAAATTAAATCACATATATATATATATATATATATATATATATATATATATACTGACAGATTAATATAATGCAGAAAGAAATAAATGGATCCACACAGAATGCCAAATGGCATGTCCCTCTCGTACCTCCACTCTCTTTCAATAGGGCGGAGACTGGCCAGTTCGGTGCTATAGCATATCAATTTCCTCGTGGTGGTGCACAAACCACGGCATCATCATATCATATCATCTCATCGCTTGCCCGATGGTGCTGGGCTATCATATCATGCTCATATAGACTCGATTGACTCAGGGTACCCGATGAGGCTGGGCTACCCTATGACCCTAGCAAAGACTCTAGGACTATCACAGATAACGGCCGTTCTCTTGCAAGGACATATAGCAATCATATGATTTTCATTTTAGCTCCTAAGCGTGATTCTAAGTCGTATGGTGCATGGACACTAGCCTACTATATAACACCCAGTGCATAGAGCGCCTATCATGAGTAAGTTCAAAGAACTTACCTGGAGTAGCAGATCAGCAAGATGAAAAGCAGCAAGATATAAGCAAGCAGGTTACAGATCACCTAGCAATTATTAATAAATATGCATAAGTAAACTGCACACAACGGGATCCATTTACCACTACGAAACATGCTCATCAATCCTTTAATCATAGCATCATCAGCATCCTTTATCTCAACATCTTATATCATCTTATTCCATTGTCATTTCCATAACTGGCTCAATCATATTTCAATCCATATAATCTCACTAGCTAGTCCAGTTGTTAGTCAAAACAATTACTTCAAAGTTATACTTAGCCATTTCTAATTCATAAAATATTTAATCTTTAAAACTACTTCCAAAAAATCCGATTAAATAATCCCGGCATACTTTACTTTAATTAAAATCATCATTCTAGGGACTTAATTAGCTTTCAACCGTTACTAGATAATTCAATTTATATACTTAAAAACCGACCCTTTTTAAATATCGACACACAAATCGATTTCTAAATAATCAATTATCGGAAATCGGTTAAACAATTAATTAATAAATTAATTAAGTAACAAATAATGAATAAATTCGAACCGAACCAACGCCTTTTAACCCAAACCGAATAAAACCCATTTAAATCCAGCCGAAATGAACCGAACTGAACCCGTTTAATTAAATCCCAACCAGTTAAACAAAATAATGAAACAAAGAAGGTGGGGCCACGTATGCTGACTGGGCAGGGGCCCCACACGTCCTTCTTCTTCCTTCAAAAATGGAGGTTCCTGCTCCCGTAGCTCGCCAGTGTTGCTCGACCGCTTCGACACCGCCCGGAGAAGAAGGCTCGCCGGCGGCTGCTCGTCCCAGTACCTCAGCGCAGCCATCTCCGCTCTTGCCCACTGCTCAGGCTCTCGTAGGCCTGTTCATCGCAGCTCACTCTCTCGCACACGCTCTCTCTCTCTCGGTCTCGCCGGCTCTCGAGCTCGCCGAAGCTCTCGAGCTGCCCAAGCTCTCCACTCTCAGCTCACACACTCCCTTCCCGACTCTGAAGAACGAAAAGGAAATGAAAGTCTAACGGAAAGAAAGGAATGAAGCTCACCGAGGTTCGCGAATGTCAGAGCTTCGAACGGAGTTCTGGGCATCGTCGGAGGCTCTCGATGGCTCCTCGGATCTGCGTCGGATGGGGGTGAGTGTAATGGTAGGGCTCGAGAGTGGTTTGGATTAGAAACGAAGGAGAATGGCTTACCGGAAAGTTGTTTCGCGTTTGAGTCCACGACGGACTTTCGGTGGCTCGTCGGTGACGCCGAGTGCTCCGGGGGCGATTGTTATTGCTATTCGATGAAAGAGGAGGATGCGAGGGTGACAACGATAATGAAGGGGCTCCAAGGCGTGGTTTGTGGCGATGGTGCCGAGAGGAGGAAGTGGCGGTGATGGAGGAGGGATGATTGATGATGAAAATGAAAATGAAAGGAGGAGGGAGTACAGGTGAATGGAGGTGACGGGGTGAATAAAAGGAGAGATGGAAGGGGATTAGCTTTACAGCTAGGAATAGGGGATGATGGGCATTGCACAGCCTAGCCATAGGGTGGCTTGGATGGGATGTGCATTAAATAGGGAGAAATGACAACTTAATACCCGGAAATAAATCTTGAATCCCGCTTTCTGATCTTAACCCGACGCGATTAAATTAAATATCCAAACCCGAGATAAATAACAAGTCCCGAAAATATTTTCAACTTCGAATAACAAATTTATATCGGGAGTGGTCTCGAGAAATAAAATAATTCGGTTTATCGAATACGTAAATTTTCAAAATTTTCCCGAGTCTTGGATCTTAAACGAATTTTAATTAGAATAAAATCTATAATTTATATAAATAATATTTTAAAAATCTCGATCCTTACATCATCCACCTCTAAAAACAAGTCTCGTCCCCGAGACTAAAATCACTTTAAAGTCATGGGATGAAGTTTGAAATTGGTGAGTCTAAGGATCATGTCATTGATTCCGTAAGTACCTCATAAGTGCCCCTATGAAATTCTCACAGTATCTTCGTCCTGATAATAATATCCCTAAGCGATCGTAGCAAGAATGTGATATGGGCCCCTATCATATCCTTACCCCGATTTCTCAGTTATATTATAACTCAAAAAGAATCATAGCGTCCACTAGGTCTTATCAAGCAATCTATAAGTGCCCCTATAAATGCTTATATCCACTTCGTGAGACGTCATAATGTAAATTTAGTCCCGAAAAGTTCAGAAGAGTTTTGTAAGTGGACAGATTGACCTTCAAATCATTGAAATTCTCGATAGCGCTTATTCCTTAAAAATCCAAGTTAGTCTTTTTCAAAACCATTCAAAATCTTCAAATCCGACGTTATTCAAGCAATTTCAGATCACAAGAGGTGGAATCATCCACCTCTAAGGGCTAATCCCATATTATCTTCCTATTTTCCAGAATCGGTCAATCTATCAGTTTCAATTCAAGCAAGACTCATAAGCTATAAGAAATGCATACCTGCTTAAACCAATCAATCTCCAACCAGTACATCATACGGCAAGTCTTAAAACATATACCAACACAGTGCCAGAAGGTCGCATCAAGCATCTACACATCATACTAAAAGTAATAATAAGTGCATCATCAAACCATCATAGCAAATCACGCAAGCACACATGTCAATAGATCAATGGATTAGGTGTCATGGAGTTAGTACGTCTCTACAAGTCAAATCTCACTATTGCATATCAGCACCGCAATCATAGTAGAATCGGTCACAACAAGGGATTTCATTTAACGCATAATTTCACATCGTCATCCTATCCAAATTCTATCTGGCATGGTCTTATCGGATTTATCATGTCAACATGGGTATTTTAAAGGTAGTCATATTGAAATTTTCATCATAGGGTCAACGAACCAAACCCATTGTCAACACATCAACACAACAAAGTCATGCTATTAAATTTCAGTAAACGGAAAGATCAAACAGTATATCAATCATCAAAATGTCAACATGCTCTCCAGACATCATCTCAACTCGTCACAATACCATATAACGATCATTTAGTAATCAGACACCATTATCTCATTTATACAAGTTATATTCATGCTCCAAGTCATATTCATCATTTACATATTCATCATCATGCTTACCGACCATATAATATAACATCATGCTTTTACTTAGCAACATATCATTATCTCATGATTAATATATCATTTTACAATACATCATAACACGCTTCTAAATCAACATAGACGAATAGCAATGCATCAATATATCATGCCAGTTCATATTAACGATTCACATAACCAAGAAAATTTCCACATCATCACCAAACAACAAGTCTCAATTTGTTATTATGCTCAAAATTGTTGCAAAACACCATATATGAACATAGTCAATTCAAGCTAGCAAGTTTCATCATAACCTTATCAGATAGTAATTCAGGCTCCTCAGCATTTGCAGTTCATATTTTATAGGCAAAGGAATTTAGATCATGCTTAGCAATTCAGAGTAGCAACACATCAAGACATCATGTTATGTAAGAACTTCAAGGAATTGAATCATATAATCATAATCATTGGACCCTTAGGCAACATTCATTACCAAGTAAGCACATCAACACGTAAACTTCATCGTTAGGTCAGGGGAATATCACCATCAACTAATTTAGAAGGATTGGCAATTCAAACGAAGGACACTCTTGCTCGTAGTTCATATCGTACTCAGTAATCGTCATCATCAAAACGTGATTGTCCTGCCGAAATCGTTGATCCTAAGGCCCGTGGGTTATGGGCCCACGCCTTCGCGGCGTTGCTCTATCGCTATCGAACTTCCCATTTCCTCTTTCATGCGGTCGCTCCTCCAACGTATCGCGTAGGAGTTCAAGTTAGCGAAGATAGGGGAGGGGCAAGAGCGGACAACCCAATGTTCCTTTCGGAACAAACACAGACCAACCCTAAAGATGACAACTAGAGACGAAACTCCGACCTGAGAATAGCAACGATGCCCTTATGGAAGTCCATTAAGTTATAATCGTGACAAGCAAACACGAATTCATCACGGAGAATATCAATAACACTAATCCACGCTAACATGTACCTATCTCAGGGGAGCAACATTCGTATTCATTTCCAACAACACGATCGATTCCTATACAGATGCATGCGAGACAAGATAGTAGTCTATTATTCCATCAAAGCAGATATGCCTAGCAACTTAAGCAAGTTATGCGGAATCAAAAATGATCATACAAGATTCGAGGTCATGTGGGATTTAACGACGATGACGAGTATGGTGTATATGAACGAATGCACAAGCATGGTGTACACATCAATAGGTGAGGTCAAATATGGCATGGCGAGGTGTAACATATCAACCAGATTAAGTGTCATACGAGAACATATAGGAGCAACCTAATAACTATCTCATCCGAACACACTGGTCATATAATAGGTCAAGCATGGCACGTAATCATACGACATGATACATTTAGAGAGCACAGGTCCTACATGATACTAGCGACACATAATGTGATACAAGTATAGTCAAGAGTCATTACAAGGGGTTCAACAGGATGTTCACGAAACATGAGGCATCATTAAAGTAACAAGAAGGGCATCATGGGCAATAGGTTATAATCATGCTAGGAACGAATCATCATAGGACACATATAAAGGTACAATAGTTATCACATCATAGAACAGGTACAACATGTAATCATTTAGCGAGTCATATTGGAAATCATAAGCCCTACAGGATACTACTAGCACATATCGAATCATGACCACAATCAAGGTAACTCAACTAAATTCATTTTAACATTCATGTGTCATGCATATGCGAAATGATATAACGTGGTGTGTAATCATGCGAGGTGCCAAGTCATACATCTATGCCAACACTACCGAGTGATAACATGTAAGCATGCCAGGATAAACCATCACATAAAGCAATTGATCATCGAATTCAACATCAATCTAATTTGCATGAGTAAGATATTTCAAGGTGATAGAAAGAGGGAAGGATCACACTATGAGGGACCTAGCTCAAGAGGGAATCAGCAATAATGCAAGCAAGTTATAAATTCACACAAGTCACAACCAATGACCCTACATGATGCTAAAAGCTCAATATGACATTCGATACATACATGCGCTTGAATGACCAACACATCGATGTGTAAGAAATCATATTAACATAGCCCGTCGATATAGAAGCATGGGAGGAATATAGCAATGCATAATGCAAGCCTACGCAACAAGCAATATGACTAGCATACAAGGTATTCCAACTCAACAACCATTTGAATAAGGCATGCATTTACCAAGACATCACGTCAAATAGCATGATCACAATTGAAATACTAATTTAGTCAATAACCATGGGTAACATCGACTAATCATGCAGGGGAAATCATCTTACGACATTCATACAAGGGAAGTGTAACACACTATCATGGGTCTAATCTAGGGGAAGACAATAACTATATACAAACTCCTGTCATGCAATTCATGCTTCAAATCAGTCGTTAGTACGACCAATACAACAGGTCAATTAGACATGCAAAGGCGACATATAATCAGGACAGGAAGCAAGGTGCAACATGTGACCTAATCAATGGGGCAAGCATGGGTACAAAATGTCATACAACCACGAATTTACATTAAGGATCATCATCTTAACATGTACTGGGAATTACGTATCATATAAGGCATGTTGACATCAAGTTATAACACATATTCATCAAGTATGGAACTCACTCTATCATGACACTAGAACTGAACAATCACACTATTATGAACCTATTTACAGGGAGAACATTAATCATGCGGCTTCCTAACACATGACATTTAAATTCATGCACTAGTATAGCGATGCAACATACTGAGTAAGGCATGCTGGGATGATAGAGACGTAAAATGTGTAACTTGAACTCACACAATGGCCATCATGAAGTCATAAACATTAAAGCATGCATTCATCAAGACTCAATTATACCACATACTCCTCATCCAACGCACTAATCACACAACAATATAAAGTGCAAAACAACGACGAATACAGAATAGATGGGCATGTTGTAGATTCTTGTTATAAAACGAACAATAAGCACCAAGGCGTCATCAGCTAGTATGCTAAAGATATCATTTACAGGCATTCACACGAAGAAGAGTTTATCACGCTATCATGGGCCTAACCCAGGAGAAAACCATTATCATGTAGGTTCATATCATGTGGTTTATATGCTTCCAATCAATTATTAGTACAATTAATACAATAAGTCAAGTAGGCATGCTATGACAACGTAATCACGATAAAGAGTGAGGCATAACACAAAACTTGATCAATGTAACTAATCACAGATGTAATAACATGAGCAACATTTTACAAATGAGCATTTGCAAGGTACATGCAGGAGGTTACAAAATCATGTCATGCAGTTTAGAGAGAGTCACCATTACAACCGGACAGAGATCCCTAAGGGCAACCATTGACCTTCCCCAACTGACTCATCACCCCTATTTCTCGTGGGACCTTGGTACGTACGACTCCTTGAAAACCTCGGTTGATCATCATAAGAATCAAGGAAGACAACCCCGAAACACCTTACTTTTGACTCAAAATGACATCAAGAACTACCTTCCAATACTCACTCAGACAAACTTCATATACATACATGAGTTCCTGACACAATGTGTTTACCAACCCGATTCCCATGAAAGATACTGAGATCCGGGAGAAAGACTCGATAGAACCGTCAAAGGGTTGACAAACATAGTGGAAGGGGCTGTTTCACACAAGCTGGGTTGACCACACAGAATTAAGGGTACTCCCACTATCCCGTTTGCATAGATCAGTCGATACACATTTAATTGTTAGGCATACAAATCAGACTTTAGTATATCAAGCACTCAGCATAGAATCAATCAATGACAATTATAATGACCTCCTTCGAGGGAGATCGTACTCGGTCTCAATATATAAAGCACATCAAGCTATCAAATGTCGCTCTTCGAGGAGCGACTGACCGGAGGGGCAAAAACCTAGCGATCCTACCTAACTCGCCACTTCAACCACCTTGGTGCAATCTCCTTGGAGTCTTCCGGACCCTCTGTAAAGAGCAAGCTAGTATTTTGCCTACCGTTCCCAACTACACCCAATTGGGGTGGTCTAGCGCCTTTACTACCCACTCGTGTCCCCGTTTGGTCGATTTTCCTCATTTATTACAAGTCGAGTTCATTACTTAGTCCAATTTTAGTTAGACATCTTAAATTCATTTTGCCCCTTTAAATCCTTTTCAAAAAGTCTTTGAAACTCGTGGGATGTTTTCAAAACATACACTCGACCCTTGTGTACCCGAATTGCACAACCTGAGCTCTGATACCATCTTTGTAACGGCCTAAAATTATGATTTCCGGGTTACGTTTCAAAGGATAAAACCCCTTGTTCGGATCTTGCAATCCAGGTACGGGTTGAGTTTTAAAACAAAATTTTTGTACTAAAAGAAGGGATTTCGAACCCTTAAAGATCGCGGATCCATTGGGGATCAAATACCTGCCTTAGTCTAATCGTGAAATCGAGCGAAAGCAAAAATAAGGTTGAGTTTAAATACAATCCGAAAAGGAGTATAAAAGAGAGGAAGTGTGGTGGTCTCTCAACCTCTCGATCTAACGCCAAAAGTCTGAACCCGCCAAGCATCCACATAAGCAACGATAGCGGCTAACGGTTACCTGAATCTAAAAAAAATGAGGGGGATCTGGGTCAATCATCAGGTCACTCATGCGCGTATGTAAACACACTCAGAGAGGCATATAATAAGCACCCTATTCTTAAGATGAAATGCGTAATGCCATACGTAAATTAAATCACATATATATATATATATATATATATATATATATATATATATATATATATATATATATATATATATATATATATATATATATACTGACAGATTAATATAATGCAGAAAGCGATAAATGGATCCACACAGAATGCCAAATGGCATGTCCCTCTCGTACCTCCACCCCCTTTCAATAGGGCGGAGACTGGCCAGTTCGGTGATATAGCATATCAATTTCCTCGTGGTGGTGCACAAACCACGGCATCATCATATCATATCATATCATATCATCTCATCGCTTGCCCAATGGTGCTGGGCTATCATATCATGCTCATATAGACTCGATTGACTCAGGATACCCGATGAGGCTGGGCTACCCTATGACCCTAGCAAAGACTCTAGGACTATCACAGATAACGGTCGTTCTCTTGCAAGGACATATAGCAATCATATGATTTTCATTTTAGCTCCTAAGCGTGATTCTAAGTCATATGGTGCATGGACACTAGCCTACTATATAACACCCAGTGCATAGAGCGCCCATCATGAGTAAGTTCAAAGAACTTACCTGGAGTAGCAGATCAGCAAGATGAAAAGCAGCAAGATATAAGCAAGCAGGTTACAGATCACCTAGCAATTATTAATAAATATGCATAAGTAAACTGCACACAACGGGATCCATTTACCACCACGAAACATGCTCATCAATCCCTTAATCAAAGCATCATTGGCATCCTTTATCTCAACATCTTATATCATCTTATTCCATTTTCATTTCCATAACTGGCTCAATCATATTTCAATCCATATAATCTCACTAGCTAGTCCAGTTGTTAGTCAAAACAATTACTTCAAAGTTATACTTAGCCATTTCTAATTCATAAAATATTTAATCTTTAAAACTACTTCCAAAAAATCCGATTAAATAATCCCGGCATACTTTACTTTAATTAAAATCATCATTCTAGGGACTTAATTAGCTTTCAACCGTTACTAGATAATTCAATTTATATACTTAAAAACCGACCCTTTTTAAATATCGACACACAAATCGATTTCTAAATAATCAATTATCGGAAATCGGTTAAACAATTAATTAATAAATTAATTAAGTAAACAAATAACGAATAAATTCGAACCGAACCAACGCCTTTTAACCCAAACCGAATAAAACCCATTTAAATCCAGCCGAATCGAACCGAACTGAACCCGTTTAATTAAATCCCAACCAGTTAAACAAAATAATGAAACAAAGAAGGTGGGGCCACGTATGCTGACTGGGCAGGGGCCCCACACGTCCTTCTTCTTCCTTCAAAAATGGAGGTTCCTGCTCCCGTAGCTTGCCAGTGTTGCTCGACCGCTTCGACACCGCCCGGAGAAGAAGGCTCGCCGGCGGCTGCTCGTCCCAGTACCTCAGCGCAGCCATCTCCGCTCTTGCCCACTGCTCAGGCTCTCGTAGGCCTGTTCATCGCAGCTCACTCTCTCGCACACGCTCTCTCTCTCTCGGTCTCGCCGGCTCTCGAGCTCGCCGAAGCTCTCGAGCTGCCCAAGCTCTCCACTCTCAGCTCACACACTCCCTTCCCGACTCTGAAGAACGAAAAGGAAATGAAAGTCTAACGGAAAGAAAGGAATGAAGCTCACCGAGGTTCGCGAATGTCAGAGCTTCGAACGGAGTTCTGGGCATCGTCGGAGGCTCTCGATGGCTCCTCGGATCTGCGTCGGATGGGGGTGAGTGTAATGGTAGGGCTCGAGAGTGGTTTGGATTAGAAACGAAGGAGAATGGCTTACCGGAAAGTTGTTTCGCGTTTGAGTCCACGACGGACTTTCGGTGGCTCGTCGGTGACGCCGAGTGCTCCGGGGGCGATTGTTATTGCTATTCGATGAAAGAGGAGGATGCGAGGGTGACAACGATAATGAAGGGGCTCCAAGGCGTGGTTTGTGGCGATGGTGCCGAGAGGAGGAAGTGACGGTGATGGAGGAGGGATGATTGATGATGAAAATGAAAATGAAAGGAGGAGGGAGTGCAGGTGAATGGAGGTGACGGGGTGAATAAAAGGAGAGATGGAAGGGGATTAGCTTTACAGCTAGGAATAGGGGATGATGGGCATTGCACAGCCTAGCCATAGGGTGGCTTGGATGGGATGTGCATTAAATAGGGAGAAATGACAACTTAATACCCGGAAATAAATCCTGAATCCCACTTTCTGATCTTAACCCGACGCGATTAAATTAAATATCCAAACCCGAGATAAATAACAAGTCCCGAAAATATTTTCAACTTCGAATAACAAATTTATACCGGGAGTGGTCTCGAGAAATAAAATAATTCGGTTTATCGAATACGTAAATTTTCAAAATTTTCCTGAGTCTTGGATCTTAAACGATTTTTAATTAGAATAAAATCTATAATTTATATAAATAATATTTTAAAAATCTCGATCCTTACATATATGTTTTGATCGCTAAATACATCCTATGATATTATTCAATTGATCTTGTATTCATTCAAATTGATGTTGCTTTTGATTGAGGCTTGCGTGAAGGATGAACTCATATGTGTATGTTGCTTTTGTATGATTCTCTCGAGGACTAGCAAATCTTAAGTGTAGGGGGGTTTGATAATGCATATTTCAATCGGCATTATAGGATAGTTTTAGGTGCATTTCATTATCACATATTCAAGATTCGTAGATCCTAGGTGAGGAGCACGAGGAACGGAGCTAAGAAGGCTAAGGAGAGACTTGGAAGATCTAAAGAACAAGTCCTAAAGAGCAAGGAACAAGCCAAGGAAAGGTTAGAAGCTGAATCGGGAAGCTAAGGAACGAGTGGAAACGAAGAAAATAGAGAAATCTCTTATTTTAGCTTTTGAAGACTTTGAATCAGCTTCTAAGATTTCCATGAAAGTTGTATTCCTTGAAAATAGCTTTCCAACGCATATTCATACACGTCAATCGGGCGAACGACGACTCCAGAAAGAGCATTACAAGTGAAGTCTGTCGAAACTGTCAGTCTTATGGCCGCGTCGAAATTCTTGTCGCCGTCGCGAAATCCCTGTCGTCGTGGCGAAAACGTCACAAAATCCATATTTGGAAGGAAATCTCATCTATTTGGTTTGGAAACTCTATCAAGGCTGATCGATTATCTACTCCGGCTGGGTTAATATATTCAGATTTAGGATATTTTATTATTTAAATTAGGATTTAATATTTTTAGGATTTTTATTTATTATTTAGGATATTTTATATTATCTTTTTAGGGTAGAATCTAGGGTTTTTGGGCCAATTTCTTCCTATAAATATCTAAGGCACAGAATTCCCTAGTATTCATTAAGATTTTACAACAACTTCTTAACGTTTGACAATAGGTTTTAGTTGAGTCTTAGCGTTTTATCTTCCATTCAAGATAAGGAAGTTAGGTAAGCCATGCTTAGCTAATTTTCCATTGTTTTCACCAACACTTTCGAAACTTGGGTGGTTGTTTGTGAGTTTCTAATAAGTTAGTATTTCTCTCTTTAATATCCTTTAAATTTCCTTTTGTATATTCTGATATTATTATGATTAGCTACCACGTAGTATCTTGCTAGGTATTTGTTCCATCATATGTGAATGAATTCCGTAGTAGCATACTTAGGATTGTGAAAACCTATTTTGATCATGACTAAGTAGGAAATTTGACATATGTCTTAAACATCAGTTTACCATTCTTAACAATTGAGATGGAAGATTAGTCGTTTCATTTTGCTTTCCAATAAATGAGATGTCGTCACATTGAGGCATGACTTGGCTGGTGTCATTCCTGAGTCGGTTATAATCATATTTGTGAATTAAATCTTCCGGTTAACCACGTGACTAATAAATTGTACTGGGGTCCAACCACATCTGGTTGGTTCACCACCAAATCGACCACATCTTTAGTGCCTAATGGAGCAAAAGATCACAATCTTGAATTGCAAGTGGATTTGGAAACTTGACAATCCACCGAAAGTTTGCCATTTTTATGGAAAATTGCGAAAGACGGCCTGTCATCCAAAGGCAGGTTGCAACGTTCACATATTGTTGTCCCTATGGGGTGCATTTTTTTTTTTTTTATTGTTCCTATGAATCTACAAACCATATCTTGGTGGATTGCGTTATGACCAAACAATCGTTGTGTAATTTTGAAATGTTCCATTCATGAGTTGTCTAGTGTTAAGTTTGAGCAGAATAAGCATGGGGAGGTTCTACAATTAGGACAAGATATGACTTCGGTATTATGGCTGACATTGCACTTTATTGGTAGACATTATGGTTTCCCCGTAACTAACTAGCTTTTGGTAATTTATCAGCGGTCACGATACAAAATTTTTAGGGCTTCTTATTGACTATTAAACAAACTTGGACAAAAGCTAGGCACTTCAACTTGGATACTGGCTCGTTTAGAGAGAACTATGACAGTAGTTGGTTTGCCGGCTTGGGATGCATCGTTGTGAAAAGGGTAAATGGAGAAAGAGTTTCATTGCGATAGATCTCCTCCAAATTCATTCGTACTCAATTTTTGATGGTTCAAAATTGAGTTCGAACATGGCATCTTACGGTTTCATTATTCAGGACCCATACTCGAATGTTGTTGTCTTGGGTAGGGGTATTTGTCATTTTAATTCTATTGTATATGTTGAAGCATTAGGCCTTCACAATGGGTTATACATGCAAAAGAATTGGGAATTTACAAACTTTTGATCGAAGGAGCCATTCCGGAATGACTCACTGAAAAGAACTTGCAGGTAATACCCAAAGGTCACCAGTTCGAACTCCGGATATGACCGCTCTTTATTTACAAATTCAAGGGTAATAGGAAGTGTCTTGGAGTATTAAACTCCTACAATCAAATACCCAACTCATTATACAATGAGTTATTTTAATTCAATTTATATTCATCATATTTTTAGGAAAGCTAATATTGTAGTAGATATAATTGTTAGCTCTACCGATTATGCTTTGGATGAAGATATAGGACTTCGAGTTCTTGTCTGGAAGGACACTCTAGGATGGAGCTACACTAGGTTGTGTTAGTTCAATTCTAATGTATTTTATTGTTTCAAAAAAAAAAACTCCTTGTCTACACGAACCCTTTATTTGCTCGAACTATCCCATTTCAAGAACTGAGACGCATCCTGGCATCAAATTCAATCATCCGTTTATGGAACACATGGAAACAATACAGAAAAACTAGTTAAACTTCCGGAATTTCCCTGTCATGTTATCAGTTCCGAAAATTTTGGAATGACGAACTGACCGTTGTAACAATCCCAAGGAAGGCTAGAGGGCCTCTTTCCAAAAGCGCACAGAACGGTCAGTTCCACAAGTCATGAAAGCTGCCTCATTTGGTGAATGCTCTATCCAACGGAGCGGCCCAGCATGGTTGGAACACAGTCTTGCTACTTCAGTTGTCAGTGCATCCCAGACGACAATCTGAAATGTTGAGCATGATATTTGTCATTAACTTCGTTTCTTTGTTTTTACAAACTTCAGAAGACACTTAACTCACCTCGTTTCTTTGTTCGTCTGCTGCTAAAACAAACTCTTCTGTGGCACTGAAAACAGCCTGAAAAAGTTGCAGTGTTGTTACTCTTCGCAGTTTCAGTAAGTCATTCTACAAAGCATAATTGATTTGAAGAACATCTTCTTCTTTTTTATCAGGCACTCTAATCTTTCAAGGAAGCATCTCATTAAGCACTCCAACGGGTCAGGTGCTGCATAACTGATGGAAGTCGGTCCGGACCCCTAAACTAAATGGACCCTCCAATGGATCTGATTTTGGTTGTTTTGTGGGGTTCATTTTGAAATTATATGGCAGAGTGAGCCTGACATCACAACTGTCAAGACCACAACAAGCACATACCTGACACCGCAACTCTCAAGACCACAACAAGCACATACCTGACACCGCAACTGTTTACGAGTGGCTCCCAAGTACTGCTTTACCATTCTTCCAGTGCCAACATCCCAAAGTTTTACGGTAGAATCCTTCCCAGAAGAAAGAATAAACCTACAGTTGCAGCATGATAATGATATTAGATGCAGCATCCCGCAATGAAAAAAACATAGCATCATCCATTTGAAACCAGATTTAGCAAGACAATAGAATTTGTCAAGAAAACAAAGTGGCAGCTCAGGAATGAATAGCATGATTCAAGCAAAGATCCGAAGGTATGCAAAAGAATCAAGATATAATTGCAGATTAATGTCGCATACTTTTCATCCTTTGTAAAGATTGCACTGGTAACCTCTGTTGTTCCATGTGCACTGACTATGGAGCGTAAACAATGCGCATTGATGCCATTCCACAACCGAATGACTCCATCTTTAGATGCCGTGACGTACAAAGCACCTGTAGCAGAGTACCTCACCTGCATGATGAAATAATTGCAACAATTCTCATATAACAGATGCTAGTAATATAACCGGATGAGACAGAGGCTAACCAAGATAAATGAGGGCCCGTATACCTGATTTATTGCAGAATTAGCTCCAACATCTTGAGCATTTTCCGATAGGTAACACTTGAAAGTATTGATATCGTATAGGTGTGGAATTGGATGATCAGTTCCTGCAGGTGTTCAGTGGAAAATCTCATACCGGGGATAGTTCAGGACAATAATTCGATTATTAAGAAAATCCTGTAATGACTTGGCCCTGATAAAAAAAAATGCTGATATGTTGGAATTTTAGGGAACCTTAAATCAACTTAACAGTGTCAAACAAATGCAGCATTATCTTCTACAGTCTTTCTAATGAAATAATGCTAATGATTTGTCCATAAACCCTTTTTGTTGAATAATATTTTCCTCACAATTTAATTTGACATTAGAATGGTAGTAAAATCCACAAATGTATAGAAATATTACAATCGTTCACATCAATTGATACCTGCCAAAAGGTAGTTTCCAGAAGGATGGAAAGATACAGAACGGACATTGTGAGTATCCTGCAACACATCATAACGGAATTAGTGGAGGAAAATAATTTGGTTAACGTTGAGAGAACACAAGCGAAAGAGAGACTTGTAGACTGTCAAATCAAGCACAGGAAACTAAGACCTGAATGACTCTAAAAGCTCTTTTTGCTGTTGCTTTTGAGAAGTCAAAGAATCTGAATGAACAAATTAAGGAGAAAGCAAGTGTTAGTTGAGCCCAATGCTCGGGTGGGGTGGGGTGGGGTGGGGGGGGGGGGGGTTTGAAGTCTCTTAACAAGAAGCGTAAAAAAAATGCAAAAAAGGGGTAAGATGGAAGATAACGATAATTTGATTAAAATGATATCCCATACTTTATTGTCTGATCTTTGGCTGCGGATATCAGTATTGTGCTCTGAGGATGGAAATCTAAATCATTTACTGGCTGCAATTAAGGAAATGCTAGCATCAGGAATGGGAAAATCAATCCCAAGTTCTTGTTATCTTACTACTCTTACAAACAGATAATTGGTTGATCTGAATTTTCCCAGATGAGGACGATAGTTCTTAAGGGATATGGAAAGACCCCATAGTAACAATAAAGAGGCAAGAATATTAAAGAATGTGAAAAATAAAGTTCAAAAGCTTATTTAAGTAATGAACCTACCAAGGGACTGTATAGTGAAACAACTAAACTAAAGCTGCATTATATCAATATACATCAATTTCGGCAAATAGTGACTATGTAGTTGGCGTTTGGTCAAACCTAGCATATGAGAGCATATCAAAACTATAACGTAGCATCACAGAAAGACTCCTGAAAATAAAATAAAAAAGAGGTTTACTTGTGAATGATCATAAAATGTTCGAATAACCGGTCGAACAGGTGTATCTTTAGAATCTGGCAGCATCATCTGCTTGATCTTTGCAACCTGCAACCAAAAATGACGTGCGTGCCCATTTGTAAGAAAAATTGCTCAAATCTGATCTGAATCCCCATAAAAAGTAAAGCCACGCATGCCATCCATGAATAGCACACACCTCAAAGAGCTTAATAGACATGTCTGCACTCCCTGTTGCAACATACTTTCCATCAGGACTGAACCTGGAACATCTAGCAACATTCTTCGAAAAAATCAAGAAAACAAAATTGACAATCAGCCAAAACCTAACAATCAGAACACCGAAATTTCATTTCTTTTTAGATCAAGATACTACATAACATACTTTATGCTCGGAAATGCTCCGTGACTCGTGTTCCCTAAAGGTTTTAGACACTGCTCTAACATCCTGAGTGGCACTGTTTCATAACAACAAGAGCAACCAAATTGACATCATCTAGAGTCTAGACACATTCCAATCTCAAGCCAAAACATCATACTGAGCTTTGATTTCACAAAATCATTCACGTTGCTGGTTACAACAAAGCTGACTATTAGGACAAACATGCCTGAAATCAACGACAGCGGCCCGATGAGCAAGCATAGATCCACCCAAATCATGCAAAAGAGACGAACAAACTCCTCTTACTGGCTCACCTTTCTCTGCTGCAAGGCCCTGCTCACATCTTAGACTCGTTCCAGATAACAATGGAAGAAGTAAAAAAGAGGAGTTTACATAGACATAGGTGAACATAACCGGAAACAGAAGAGAGGAATGAACCTTGGCGACGAGATCAAGCAATCGATTGGGAGGCAATTTGACGTCCAGCGGCGTCATCGTCGCCATGGAAACAGCGTTGGCCGCCTGATTGAAGCTATTATCGCGCAGGTGAGCGACGATTAGCGCATTCACCTGGCGGTATAGCTCTCCTTCCAGCACTAACTGCTCCAAATTGTTATCGGTCCCCATCGCCTGAACTACACAAACCCTAATCGGAAAATCCCTTTTTCCAATCGCTTCAATTTCGGCTTCACCCCACACCAGTGGCGGGGATCCAAGATTTTTTACTGGGCTAAAAATTTGTAAAAACAATAATAAAACACAATTTACGTTTAGCGCAGCTTAAATTTCCGTTTAGCACGTGGCTACTTGGTCGCAACTACCAAATGTCAATTAGTCGTTGCGATCAATTTTTTTTTTTACAAAAATGAATGGTCGCAATGACCAAATGGGAGAATGGTCGCAACGACCATGTACGGTTTGGTCGTTGCGATCAATTTTTTTTTTACAAAATATGAATGGTCGCAACGACCAGATGGGAGAATGGTCGCAACGACCATGTACGGTTTGGTCGCAGCGACCAGTTTTTTTTAAAAAAAATTTTTATCACGGTTCTGTTTATAACCGGGATAAAAAGTAAGACCTTTTAGCTCGGTTCTAGGATGAACCGTTCTAAACAGTCATAGAGTCCCTCTGTCTTCTTCTTCGGTCCGTCCGAATTGGGTAACAAGGGTGTCGATTTTATGTTTTTATGCTCTTGGCCTTGTGCGAGTGTGGAATGTGAAATCGCCGGTTAGGGTTTGGGATGAACGACGAGGGTGTCAATGTTTGGACTAGAAATTGGGATATGGGAGAGGTAGAAGACGATTGATTGAGGTTTGAGCCGTATTTGATTTGGTATTTAATTGTTTGAAAGTGAAATTGGGTGATAGGGGTTTCGAATCGAGTGACAGTGGTTTCGAATTGGGTGACAAGGGTGTCGATTTATGTTCTTATGCTCTTGGCCTTGTGATGGTGGTTTATGGCAATGGCGAGGGTGGTTTTGGGGATTGGGGATGTGTGGCTGAGTGATTGAAAGATAAAGGGGCTAGGGACATGGGTGTGAGTGAGGCAAGGTCGGACCGAGTTCGGGAAAATGTGATGGGACCAGGTAAGCCTGGGAAGATAAGGTGGGGAAGACACTTGAACTGATGTTGGAGAGGTTGAGAACTATGTCAACATGGATGCCGAGTTCGGGAAAATGTTTTGCCCCAATTATGAACATCATTGATGACAGGAGGAAATAGACTAGCGACACGGTATGTTTAGTAAGTGACACGGGTAAATTTTTCCCCAATTACGAATAACATTGGCGAACCACCCCTCATTTATGTATTGTGTGTTTTAGATGAAGGTCGTGGAAGGTGTTGTGAATGGGATGCGAGATGCCCATTGGAATGCAGGAGGTGTGCAGACACCAATGAGAGATGTCCGTCGTGAGGATGAGGGGAAACTTGGGGAGGCTGAGAAGAACCACCAAAAGTCTGGGGGGCGGAGGGACCAACTAAGGTGGATGATCAGCCACCAGAAGGACATGAGGAGGAGGTAAATCGGTTGTTAGTTCACATGGTATTTTCTCTCAATGGGTCAAGGGTTAATAAAAACTAGGATTGTCATATTTTAATATATTGTAGTCAAGTGACAAGGTTGGTTATGTTAAGCGACACAGATTACTAAGTTGGGTGACACGGGAATAAAAAAAATCTGGGAATGATGGTCCAAACATTTTAACCATTTGCTAGATCTCAAAGGCTACAAAAGCGGAGCTCATTCAAGGCAAGAAGAGTAAGAGGGATCCAGGAGGTGATGGAGAAGTAAAGTCCCCCTCCCCCCTCCGAAGAAACAGCATGGCCGAAAAGGGAATGACGTTGTCGAAGGCGCGGACGCGATTGAGCTGAGACTTGTATCTGTGCTCGACAACGATGGTTTCCTCCATTGGATGGCCATTGTTATGAACTTTGTTGTTAATGTAGTAGGTTGTTATGAACTTCGTTGTTATTGTCGTAGGTTGTTATGAACTTTGTTGCTCCAAACATATAGTTGTCGACGGTAGTTGACTAGGTTGTTATTGTAGTACGTTGCTATGAACTTTGTTGCTTTCTTTATAATGTTCGTTGGTCATAAGTTGTAGAATGTTATGATATTTGTTGGCCGGTAGTTGACTATGTTTGATGCGGGACCATCTTCTACAGCTCCAGGCACACCTATCATCTTAGGAGAATTACCTATGACTCGAGCTCGAGCTAAGAAGCTTCAGAGAGACTCATTCGCATTTGTGAGTCATGCTTTATTCTCGAGCAAGGTTCAACTCCCAGAGCCACCAATGAAGACATACATGTGCATAGGCATTGCTGATGGTCTCGATGCCGACACCAGGGGTATCGACGCCAACGCCTAAACACATGTTTAAACACGGAGGCCCTCGGCGCCAACACCAAGCCTCTCGGCGCCGACACCAACACGCCTAGAACATACATGGATCGGATTTTGGGCTTTCTTTTAAGTGTTATTTTAAGACCCTATTTACTTAAGTTATTTAGGAGTTATTTTAATTATTTCTTTTATCTTCTTTTATCTCTTTTATTAATTAAAATCAGCCAACAGCTATTAGAGCCTTATATAAGCAGATTCCCCCTATTGTAATCAGTCGGAATATTATTGAATAGAATTTAGATCTCTCAAATTGTGAGAAACACATTGAGTGCTTGTTGATCAATTAGAGCCGTGCTCATTGATCACGAACCGGTAACTGTCTCAGCTTGGTTTGCTTTGTGTTCATCAACTTCGCAAGACTTGCTGATCCTAGTATCCACGAGCCCCCTCCTTGTGCCTCCAAGTTATCCGCTTGGTTGTGTAGGGTTATAGAGGCGGGTTATATAGTCATTGGTATTGGTTCTTACCCTCTGAGGAGGCCTGGGGTCTTTATCTTGTTCTATATAGATCGACCCAATCCTTATCGGTCGTGTCTTTCAATTCTTGCAATTAAATTTCGAGTCTTGCATTTTTCTTTAATCGAGTCTTGTTTTTAGTTCTTGTCGATTTTGAGTTCAGCCCCTGATCTTGAGATCTTGTCGAGTCTTGGTTCATTCTTGGTCGATATTGGTTGTTCTTGATCGATTCTTGATAAGTTCTTGCTGTGTTTCTTTGAGTCTTTATTGTTTCTTTTTTTATCGTCAAAGATCGGGCCATCTCACGGCTAACCCTGTATCAACGTTGTTATGCTTGAAACTTTGGTTATTGACGTACCGTCATATTCAAATAAGTGACACGATAAATAATTCAGGTGATACGGGATTCCAAACAGGTGACAATGGTGATTTCCTTATCGAAGCAGCAAAAACGCTCATAAATGTAATCATCAAATTCACACAAGTGCCAATGGTGATTTCCTTATGTGACTAGCACAAACACTCATAAATGTAAACATCAATTGAAACAAGTGTCAAGGCAAGTATGCACATCAACCTTTCATGCGAATAATTGTTCATCTGAAAGTTTTGTCATGTAATCGTCAAATTCACACAAGTGCCAAGGATTGTCTTCAATGGTCGACCTCTTCACAACAAACTCGAAGCACTTCTCCACCGCGTTCAACTTAAGACGAGTCTGCACATCAGACTTCGATGCGAATAATTGTCCCTCCGAAAGTTCTGTCATGTTGCGTCGTGGATCCTGGGTGTGAGGCGTTGCTCTCTCCACCATAGCTTGAATGTTCTCCATCGTAGTTGGGGATATGTTGGACCTCAGAACCCAATCTTCAAGTTCCCTCATCACCTCATCCTCAACTTCGTCCCTCTCCATCGACATCCTCATACCCGGGTCGTCCTCGACAACCTACCACTGAAAATCATCTCATACTTCTTCTCGCTTCACTCCGACGTCTTCGTCCTCATCCTCCTCCTGACTGCTTATGGATATGACCTCCAACCCCTGATACATGTCACCTTGGCAGTTTACCGTGTCATCTGAGGAGTAGTCTGTGTCACACAATTGGATCACATTCAAACCCTTACCCTTGTCCCCTTTATACATATGCTTGTCACCAGTTCCAAAACCTCTGTCAATAATGTCTACCGCACCCAGATCCTTACTCTTCCTTATGGCCTCCATCACCTCACCCAAGTGGATCACATCCGGACCCTTAGCCTTGTCACCTACATACATATGCATGTCACTAGTTCCAACGACCATTGAAGACGAGTGTGACACATACTTTAGCGTTTTTCCCTGAAAATGAAAAGTGGGATCAACACTATGGTTCATGGGTATCTGCTTTTCACAAAACATGAGGAGAGACAAGAGAGACGCCTACCCATTGCAACTGAGAATTAGGGTTTTTCATAAACCAAAGTGACACGGAAGTTTCTGAACACTGACACGAACAAGGAATGAGGCCGACAAATGCTCTGCAACTGGACCTTGAGGCCGACAGATTTTCTTCAATAGTTGCCTTATTCTCCAGCCCTTTTGTCCAGGGGAGGAAGAAATTGAATGTCTTTTCCCCTCCTTTCTTTTTATACTTTGCAAATTGGAGGAAAACTCCCTATTACATCCCCCTTTTTTCTTGTAATGATTGGTGTCTTGTCACCTCTAGTTTTGGTGCCAAATTCCCCACCAAAAACTCATCTCCCTCCTCCTCTCTCTCTTGCTCAGTCCTCTCTCTCATTCTCTCTCCTACCCATTTTTACCTTCGACCGGCTATTCCCTTCCTTTTTTTTTTTTGCACAAAATGACACCTATGCTACTTTTGCAATTTTCCCAAAAAAGTGACATTTTTGCAAGGTCACAAAAAAAGCTGCTAGTTTTGCAAATCCCCCTAAAATTTATTAGGATCGGGGAAACATTTCCACGAAAACCATATTAACATGTCCAAACCGAACCAATTATATTGGTAACCAATTTAATTGGTAACCAATTTAATTGGTTCGGTATACCGAACAAATTGTCAGAAGTCGGTACGGTAATGGTAATCGAAACGGAAAAGTTGGGATTACTATTACCAACCGATTTGCAATTGATTGGTATGGTAATTATCAACCAACTGCTACCAATATACATTTAGGTTTTTTTAATTATATTTTAATTATTTTAAGATTACATTAAATTGGAGTATTTTTTTTTCGGTTCTAAGACTTGCTGTTTGTTATTGGTGTTTGTTATTCAAGTTAATAAGTACTCTGTATTACCTATTTCTTTTTTATTTGTTATTTTGTTTTTGATACTAGTATTACCCATTAACTTGATTTCTTTTTATATTTGCTATTTTTATAAATTGTTTTTAATCAAGGGAGGAATACTAGTTCGACTTCGGTTCAGACTAAAACCTAAATTTTATTTGGAAGCTAGTGGACATGTTATTTTGAATATTATCGGGACTATTTAAGTCTTTATATTGCTTTTGTGCTTAAATGTATGAACAATTTAAGTATTTATGTTGTTGCTACTTATAAATTTTAAAATTTATTTAAGTTGTATTGTCTTTGGTTATTTGTATGTTTTTTTCATCAACACCCAAAACATGGTAAAATACCATTACCAATCAACTTAATTGGTAACCAATTAAGTGTACAACCCCTTCGGTGGTTGGTAATGGTTTGGATTTTAGGATTACCAATTATAATTGGTTAGTACATGGTAATGACTAAAACTAATTGGTATTGCACCAGTTCCACCCCTAAATTTTTTTAAATTGCACAGTAAGTCCTTTCTATTTCGAAACCCTAGCCTCCAAACAATCAACCTCCTCTTCAACCTCTATCTTCTTCTCTTGCACCGTACGTCACTCCATATCTCCTTCGCCTGCTCTTCTTCCAGCCATGACCATCTGCTCCCGCTCTTCTTCCAGCCATCACCATCTGCTATGTAAGATGTTTAATAATGGGGCATCACGACCGACATCACCATAATTGAGAGGTAAAACTAATTTAAATAACCCAAACTTTGGTAGGGTGTGCAAGTAGTACCATGAACTTTACAAAGTGACAAAAATAACCTAAATTGTTACTACTATGTGCTTATATCACCACCAGGCACCAATATCATTTTTAAAATAAAAAATACCACTTAACTTTTATAGTTTTGAATTAAAATCTAAAACAATATTAAACAAGGTTTTTTTAATCAAAATTAAACAAAAGGTAAATTTTTATTAATGAAAAATAATTTTTTGACTTACGATAATTGAAAAAAATATCACTAATTTATGTCATATTTAAAAAACCCAAAAGTTGGTTTGAACAAATGATAAAAGTTAGAAATATTTTTGTAAAATATTTCTTAAATGAATTTTTAATAAAAATTACAAAAAAAAATATAACTTTTTATATTCCCTTTAAATATTTCTCAAATTATATAGCTTTTTAGATTTTTCAAATAGGACCTAAACAATATTAAACTAGGTTTGTAATCAAAATGACATAAAATATACATTTTTTAAAATGAAAAATATAATTTCCTGCTTAAGATAATTGGAAAAAAAATTCGCTAATTTATTTCATATTTCAAAAACCCATAATTTGGTTAGAACAAATTATATAAGTTAGAAATATTCTCAAGTGAATATATATTTTTAATTTTTTGTATTTTTGTTAATTTATTATTTTTTAATTAAAGAATAAATTTAAAAATGCATTTGAGAAATATTTTTAAAAAATGTTTCTAACTTACATCATTTGTTCAAACCATATTTTGGGTTATTAAAATATGATAATAATTTAGCGATATTTTTTTCAACTATATGAAGTAAAAAAAATTCATTTAAATTTTCTTTACCTTTTGTGTAATTTTGAATAAAAAAACCTAGTTTAATATTGTTTCATATTCTATTTCAAAACTATAAAAGTTAGGTATTATTTTTTATTTTAAAAAAGACATTGGTGGTGATATAAGCACATAGTAGTAAGAGTTTAGGTTATTTTTGTCACTTTGTAAAGTTCATGGTGCTACTTGCACACCTATAAAAGTTTGGGTTATTTGAATTAGTTTTACCTAATTGAGATATACCCTATTTTTTGGTCCTATTAATTGGGATTTTGCTTTGCTTCTTCGTCGATATTTATCTATTATATACTCCCTCCGTCTAAAAAATTAAGTCGTTTTAGGATTTTTCACAAGTTTTAATAAAACACTCACCCCTCAATCAACATCATCATTCCACTAACTTTTTCATAAATTTTATTATTTTTTATTACCCACTACATTTTTGAACCAATCAAAATCCTTAAAAAAGTCAACAACACACAAATTGATACAAATCATTACTATCATCTACCTTGAAAAACCTAAAATGACATCTATTTTGATACAAGAAGAAAGACCTAAAACGACCTAAATTTCAAGACGGAGGGAGTATAATAAAGGAGAAGTTGTCTAAGACACATAGCGACTTTTCCTTATTCGTAATCATATGAAACAATCACAAATTTTTGAAATAATTAATATATGCATAAGATAAAATTTATTCTAACTCTATTTAATCAATATATATAGATATATAGATATATGCATAAGATAAAATGATAAGATAAAATTTTATTCTAACTCCATTTAATCAATATATCTATATATGCATGAGATAAAATTTGACCCAATTTGATTAGATATGGATATATTTTTAGAAGATATTAACTAATTTTAAAATATATGCACAAGATATATTTTGTTCTAACTCTATTTAATCAATATATCTATATATGAATAAGATAAAATTTGATCCAATTTGATTAGATATGGATATATTTTTAGAAGATATGAACTAATTTTAAAGACTATTATATAAGATAAGATTTTACCTATTTTCACTATATATGAACATATTTTTAGAAGATAATAGCTTTATCAATATATTACATGATCATACTAATTAAATAACTTTATCAATAACTTCATCAATATGAACATTTTTTAGAAGATAAAAAGTTTTGACGAAATTGAAATAATACTAACTAGCATGGTCATAATAATTACTCCACACTAAAAACATGTGTAAGTTTTGACGAATTTTTTTTATAATTTCATACTTCACACTAACAAGTATGTAATTAATTAAAAAAATTGATTAAAAAAATAATATTCTATACAGTTTTTGCATCCTTGAAATGCGTACACTAAATGTCAAATGACATTTATTTTGAAACGGAGGGAGTAAATAATTTTATCAATAACTTTACCAATACGAAGTAGATAAAAGGTTTTAGGTAAATTGAAATAATACTTAACCGTGTAAAGGTTATCAACTCATGGAATTCCATTTTTGTTAATATATTTTCCCCAATTATTTTATATATGGATATAATTTTGGAAGAGATCATAATTATTTTTATGAAAGATCTATCGCTTTTGCGGATAAAGAAATAAAATTTTCCTATCTTGAAGGTATTGATATATATATATATATATATATATATATATATATATATATATATATATATATATATATATATATATATATATATATATATAGGGGTGCGCTTCAGTGAAAACCGAAATTAGGGTGAAAACTGTGAGGAACAATTTGATTGGTCCTTATATAACATGTGTGTAAAGACCGGGAATTTTAGAATATAAAATTATTAAAATAGTGATTTATAACTATTTCGATTTCTAAGATTTGGGAGGTTTGGAATTTCCGTCCTTAAGCTATTGTTTTATTCTAAATATTTCTAAACGAGTTCCGACATTATTTAATTAGAAATTTAAAATATGTCATACTCTGCTTTTATATACTAAAAATTGAAAAATAATGTTCGGATTTCATTTATTAAATTCGGATTTGGAAAATTGAGGAGTATTTTAAACGCGTCGGGATAAGGTTTAATTATCGGGTACTTGAGATATATATTCCGGGTATTTGACGTTTGGAGTTTTGGAATCACTTGTCAATTTCTCCTCCTGACCGAATGACCGGATTGCCCAGCAGAAACAACAATGTTCTTTGTCTTTTTCCCCTATTTTGCAATTGCCAACCCACGCCTCTATTTCATAGCAGGTCTCCCTCTTCCATTTCTTCAATTTCAGTCAAACAAAACCCACAATTTCTTCCTTCCCCTCTTCGTTCCAAGGAACCCACAAAAACCACCTTCACCCATTACACCAAACCTCCGTGTTCCCTGTGTTGGCAAGTTCAGCAACCCATCACCACCTTAGCCTCTCTCCTCGTCGTTCCTCGTGGTCGCCGGCACCGAACAGCCACAACTCGGGAAGGTTCCTCTGTTCACCGTGAAGGCCAAGCCCTCCTCATTCTGAGTTTACTGAAGTCCGTTAGGACTCGGGACCGGGGGTCGTGTGCACACGTGCGCCCTTGCGCTAATAGCCTAGCACATAAGCCGAGCGGGGTTCCATCCTAAAACCAATTGGCTTTAGGTGGGGTAATCCACTAGGTTATATACTAAGACTTCTTTGTTCAAACTATCGATGTGGGACTCTTTTTGGTCTCTTCACATCTCATTCTCTCAACACGCCCCCGCAAGTGCAACTAGGGTCGTTTTTCGCCTCTAGTTGTCACTTGGACATCGGGTCTAGCATCTCATTCTCTTTTTAGCTAGCCCAGGATCGAGAGTCGGGCCGTTTGGCTTTTCCGCTCTGATACCATACTGAAGTCCGTTAGGACTCGGGACCGGGGGTCGTGTGCACACGTGCGCCCTTGCGCTAATAGCCTAGCACATAAGCCGAGCGGGGTTCCATCCTAAAACCAATTGGCTTTAGGTGGGGTAATCCACTAGGTTATATACTAAGACTTCTTTGTTCAAACTATCGATGTGGGACTCTTTTTGGTCTCTTCACATCTCATTCTCTCAACAGAGTTCGAGCGAGCAGCGGCGTCTTCAACCCCGGCCTCCCTTCCCGTTTCCAACATCCACAGGAGCACCCAAGAACCCCTCTCTCGAAGCCGTCTCCTCGGTTCTCGTTTATAGGGTCGGTAAGTTTCCATCCTTCGATTCCGACTCGATTCCTTCATAAAGGCACTCTTTTATAATGATTCCCTTCTTCCTAGAGCGATTCGATGTTGGTTTACTTTCGTTGGAGCCGAATCGAACTCCGGCGAGCTCTTTCCGGCGACATTTTTGACGGCCACTCGGTGAGCTTTCTCTTCCTCCTTCCTCTTTGCTCTTGTGTCGGTCCTTCCGGGTTAATTGAGGTCGGGAAAAGGGGGATGGCGAGGAGGAGTGTGGGTTGGGATTGAAACAGCCGCCGGAATCTGGATTCCTTTCCTCGTCGTTCCCATTCTTGAATGCTGAAAGCTCTGCAGATTGAATTGGGAAGGGGATGAATGGCGCCGGTTTGGTTCTTTCCTTCTTTTCTTTATTTGACCGGGTTCGGTTCAGCCATTTTTCAGTAAACCGGTTCATGTTAATGGGAGATTGGGTTGGGTTTGTTTTAAATCCAGATTTAAGATTAGGCCTAATTCTTTCTTTCTCCTTGGGCTGGGCGAGTCGGATCTGTTCTTAAGAGAGATGTGGGTTGTGCTGATGTTTTGGGCTGTTGTTGTTATTTGTTATGTTTAAATGAGTGGTTACTTATAGTTATATATGTTATGATTTTACTTAATTAGTGTTAGTTTATTATCCTTATTATATGATTCTGTTTTGGAAAAAATATATTTTCTGAAATTACGATTATCCGTTTAAAAGGATATTAAGATAATATTATTTATATATGATGCATTTTGTGATGATTTAAATAGGCGATTTTGAGAATTTTGGAAAAAAATCACTAATAAAATAATTTATGCTTATGATAATTATATTTATTGTTGATAAAGTATTTAAGAGGGTTTTTGAGTTCCGGAAATATACCTTAAATGATTTATTGTTTGAAAACCAAAATGCCGGAATTATTCTATAATATGATTTTGAGAGATTAGCTTTAAGGTTTAAATGTTTAATGTCGGGATGTGACTAAGTACGATTTCAAAAGAATTGTTTGGAAATGAGTTGAATTAACTTGAGATTTAAAAGTTTGGAATTATGGTTGGCACGATTTTATCAATGGGTTTGATTGGAAGTAAATGATTTTGGTTGATGTTGATCATATCGGAAAGGTTTTGAAAAATGGTTTTACTATCGATTGGTTTTGAGTATGTTGAGAACTGGGTCTCGTGTTTATGAATGTTGGCCCGGTAGCTTATGGCAATGGCTTGATGATAGGTGTGTATTTGCTTTTGGATCGCTTTGGACTTGCATTTGGGCCCTTACTTGTGTTATCCTGCTGTTCTGCATCTTCAGGTAAGTTCCCTAGGGGGCTTACTCAGGTTGGACATTCATGTCTGTTGTTGCATTTTATGTTAGGTGTTGCATATGCATAAAAGCATGCCATGTAGTATCCTGTTTAGGTTGCACTAATTGAATGAGCATCTGCTTACTTTATGCGTTTGAAACAGAACGGCCGTTATCTGTGATAGTCCTAGAGTCTTTGCTAGGGTCATAGGGTAGCCCAGCCTCATCGAGTACCCTGAGTCAATCGAGTCATGAACTTCCTTATATTATGAGATGCCTGCGGGCTTTATTGTGGAGCGGGTTAGGCATGCGTGCCGCCCGATTATGATGGAATGCATTCACGAGCTGGCCAGTCTCCGCCCTATCGGAAGGGGGTGGAGGTAGGAGAGGGATATGCCACTTGGCATTGTCTTGGGCCCTTTACAGTATTTTCACATATTATTATAACTAGGAACATGCTAGTGTGTTTGACTTTCGTACTGCATTAGAGCATCTTTATTAGGTATAGCACATACTATGTGGCCTCAGCGAGGACTGTCGGTCCCGCATGAGTGGCTCGATCTGACTCCTTTCCCCGTTCTTTTTTTAAGGTATTTTCTGCAGATTTGATTGCTCGATGTCTATATGACGGGGTTCCCTTTTTGCGAATCGAAGAACCTGGCTAATTCTCTAACTTGGTGTAAATGGTAATAATTTGCTTATGTTTTGGTTTTGACCCGGCTCTGCCGTGACACTTTGTATCTTAACTTTGCTTCCGCTTTACTGTCATTTGAATTAAATTTTGCGACATAGTCCTAAGACAGGTTAAGGGTACCCAACGACCCTTCGTGACTTTTAAGGTTTGAAATCCCTCTTTCTACTAATCATAAAATGAGTTTGAAACCTCGACCCGTACCTGGATTGCAAGATCCGAACAAGGGGTTTTGTCCCTTGAAACGTAACCCGGAAATCATAATTCTGGGCCGTTACAAAGATGGTATCAGAGCTGAGGTTGTGCAATTCGGGTACGCAAGGGTCGAGTGTATGTTTTCGTAAACCGCCCATGAATTTCAAAGGATTTGAAAGGATTTTAAGAAGGGCAAAATGAACTTAAGATGCCTGACCGAACTTGGATTAATTAATGAACTTGACTTGTAATAAAAGAGAAAAACCGACCAAACAGGGACGCGAGTGGGTAGTAAAGGCGCTAGACCACCCCTGTTGGGTGTAGTTGGGAACAGTAGGCAAAATATTAGCTTGTTCTTTACGGATGGGTTGGGAGACTCCAATAAGATCATTGGACATTATTTAATTAGAAATTTAAAATATGTCATACTCTGCTTTTATATACTAAAAATTGAAAAATAATGTTTGGATTTCATTTATTAAATTCGGATTTGGAAAATTGAGGAGTATTTTAAACGCGTCGGGATAAGGTTTAATTATCGGGTACTTGAGATATATATTCCGGGTATTTGACGTTTGGAGTTTTGGGATCACTTGTCAATTTCTCCTCCTGACCGAATGACCGGATTGCCCAGCAGAAACAACAATGTTCTTTGTCTTTTTCCCCTATTTTGCAATTGCCAACCCACGCCTCTATTTCATAGCAGGTCTCCCTCTTCCATTTCTTCAATTTCAGTCAAACAAATCCACAATTTCTTCCTTCCCCTCTTCGTTCCAAGGAACCCACAAAAACCACCTTCACCCATTACACCAAACCTCCGTGTTCCCTCTGTTGGCAAGTTCAGCAACCCATCACCACCTTAGCCTCTCTCCTCGTCGTTCCTCGTGGTCGCCGGCGCCGAACAGCCACAACTCGGGAAGGTTCCTCTGTTCACCGTGAAGGCCAAGCCCTCCTCATTCTGAGTTCGAGCGAGCAGCGACGTCTTCAACCCCGGTCTCCCTTCCCGTTTCCAACATCCACAGGAGCACCCAAGAACCCCTCTCTCGAAGCCGAGCCCGGAGCCTGCGTTCCTCCTCGTCTCCTCGGTTCTCGGTTATAGGGTCGGTAAGTTTCCATCCTTCGATTCCGACTCGATTCCTTCATAAAGGCACTCTTTTATAACGATTCCCTTCTTCCTAGAGCGATTCAATGTTGGTTTACTTTCGTTGGAGCCGAATCGAACTCCGGCGAGCTCTTTCCGGCGACATTTTTGACGGCCACTCGGTGAGCTTTCTCTTCCTCCTTCCTCTTTGCTCTTGTGTCGGTCCTTCCGGGTTAACTGAGGTCGGGAAAAGGGGGATGGCGAGGAGGAGTGTGGGTTGGGATTGAAACAGCCGCCGGAATCTGGATTCCTTTCCTCGTCGTTCCCATTCTTGAATGCTGAAAGCTCTGCAGATTGAATTGGGAAGGGGATGAATGGCGCCGGTTTGGTTCTTTCCTTCTTTTCTTTATTTGACCGGGTTCGGTTCAGCCATTTTTCAGTAAACCGGTTCATGTTAATGGGAGATTGGGTTGGGTTTGTTTTAAATCCAGATTTAAGATTAGGCCTAATTCTTTCTTTCTCCTTGGGCTGGGCGAGTCGGATCTGTTCTTAAGAGAGATGTGGGTTGGGCTGATGTTTTGGGCTGTTGTTGTTATTTGTTATGTTTAAATGAGTGGTTACTTATAGTTATATATGTTATGATTTTACTTAATTAGTGTTAGTTTATTATCCTTATTATATTATTCTGTTTTGGAAAAAATATATTTTCTGAAATTACGATTATCCGTTTAAAAGGATATTAAGATAATATTATTTATATATGATGCATTTTGTGATGATTTAAATAGGCGATTTTGAGAATTTTGGAAAAAAATCACTAATAAAATAATTTATGCTTATGATAATTATATTTATTGTTGATAAAGTATTTAAGAGGGTTTTTGAGTTCCGGAAATATACCTTAAATGATTTATTGTTTGAAAACCAAAATGCCGGAATTATTCTATAATATGATTTCGAGAGATTAGCTTTAAGGTTTAAATGTTTAATGTCGGGATGTGACTAAGTACGATTTCAAAAGAATTGTTTGGAAATGAGTTGAATTAACTTGAGATTTAAAAGTTTGGAATTATGGTTGGCACGATTTTATCAATGGGTTTGATTGGAAGTAAATGATTTTGGTTGATGTTGATCATATCGGAAAGGTTTTGAAAAATGGTTTTACTATCGATTGGTTTTGAGTATGTTGAGAACTGGGTCTCGTGTTTATGAATGTTGGCCCGGTAGCTTATGGCAATGGCTTGATGATAGGTGTGTATTTGCTTTTGGATCGCTTTGGACTTGCATTTGGGCCCTTACTTGTGTTATCCTGCTGTTCTGCATCTTCAGGTAAGTTCCCTAGGGGGCTTACTCAGGTTGGACATTCATGCCTGTTGTTGCATTTTTTGTTAGGTGTTACATATGCATAAAAGAATGCCATGTAGTATCCTGTTTAGGTTGCACTAATTGAATGAGCATCTGCTTACTTTATGCGTTTGAAACAGAACGGCCGTTATCTGTGATAGTCCTAGAGTCTTTGCTAGGGTCATAGGGTAGCCCAGCCTCATCGGGTACCCTGAGTCAATCGAGTCATGAACTTCCTTATATTATGAGATGCCTGCGGGCTTTATTATGGAGCGGGTTAGGCATGCGTGCCGCCCGATTATGATGGAATGCATTCACGAGCTAGCCAGTCTCCGCCCTATCGGAAGGGGGTGGAGGTAGGAGAGGGATATGCCACTTGCCATTGTCTTGGGCCCTTTACAGTATTTTTACACATTATTATAACTAGGAACATGCTAGTGTGTTTGACTTTCGTACTGCATTAGAGCATCTTTATTAGGTATAGCACATACTCTGTGGCCTCAGCGAGGACTGCCGGTCCCGCATGAGTGGCTCGATCTGACTCCTTTCCCCGTTCTTTTTTTTAAGGTACTTTCTGCAGATTTGATTGCTCGATGTCTATATGACGGGTTTCCCTTTTTGCGAATCGAAGAACCTGGCTAATTCTCTAACTTGGTGTAAATGGTAATAATTCGCTTATGTTTTGGTTTTGACCCGGCTCTGCCGTGACACTTTGTATCTTAACTTTGCTTCCGCTTTACTTTCATTTGAATTAAATTTCGCGACATAGTCCTAAGACAGGTTAAGGGTACCCAACGACCCTTCGTGACTTTTAGGGTTTGAAATCCCTCTTTCTACTAATCATAAAATGAGTTTGAAACCTCGACCCGTACCTGGATTGCAAGATCCGAACAAGGGGTTTTATCCCTTGAAACGTAACCCGGAAATCATAATTCTGGGCCGTTACAATGTGCCTCACTCTCCATTAGCCGCGTGTTGCGCCAACAGCTGGTAAAAATAATTAAAACGGCGGCAATCTGACGCGCGTTGCGCCAACTGGTAAAAATAATTAAAAACGCCAATCTGGAGCATTGTTGACAAAAATTACTCCCTCCGTTCCTTAATATGTGTCTTTTTCAAATCTGCACGATTTTTTAGAAAGGTAAAAATTATATAAAATATTAATTTTTTATTCATTCTTTTTTAATAATATTATACTTATTATATTAATCCCAGTATCCCACCAACTGGGAAAGAGAGCATTTATGCTTTCAACTTACATATGTTTTTATTAATTCTAATTAAACTACGTATTCAAGTCTTAATATCTCTTTTTTTTTTTTGGTGTAAGCAGTCTTAATATCTCTATTTTAAGTTTTTAACCCATTTTTATTTTTCCTAATTGGTTACAGTAAGCTTTGATAGATTTTTATTTCAATCTACTTTTATATTATATAAATAAAAAATTACTTAGCATATTAATTAGACATGGATTGAGTTTTTTTTATATAACTATGGATTCAATGATTTTTTTTTATAACGTGGGTTCAAGATTATTATAACCTATATTATGGGTTCAAGATTTAGCGCTAGATATAATTATGAATTCAATATTTTATAATTATCATGATTTTATACAATTTTAGAACGATGAGTTCAAAATTGGTCCTACTTAATAAAATATTGAAATTGAGTTTAAGATTTTACAAATATGCGTTCAAAATTTTAAAATCTTGAATCCTTTTAATAAAATTTTGAGCGTATTCTTTTATAATTGTGGGTGCAGGATTTTAAAATATTGATCTTAATTAATAAAATTTGAACATATGTTTTATAATTTGGTGTTCATTAACCTGTTTAGCAAAATTTTGAATCTAAAGTTTTTTTTTTTTTTGCATAATTGTGGGTTTAAGATTTTTTTATAATTGTTGGATCAAGATGTCACTTTAGGATTATAATTGTTGGATCAACATGAGATGTAAGATTTTTTTTTTTTTTTTTTTTTGGTGATTATGGAGTGTCATGATTTTTTTTAGAACATGGATTCAAAATTATAGATTCAAGATTATGGGTTCAATAATTGTTATTTGATTAATTTATCAAGTAGATTCAAGCACTACAATAAAAGTGACTATTAGCGGGGAAATTTTTTGTCACTGAAAATTGATTTTTTGTCGCTAAAGAGATTTGGCGAGGAAATACATTTCATCGTCGGTTCGTCACCAAAAGCTCGTCAAGGAAAGGTTAGTCGATGGAAAAAAAATCGTCATTGAAATTTTTTTAGCGATGAAATCATTTTCTCTTGCAATAACTATTAGTGACTAATATTTTCCTTGTAAAAAGTCAATTTTTTTTTGTCACCAAACAGGTGGAAGGATTCGATAATAGTCGTTGAAGGTGTTTGGCAACAAATAAAATTTCGTCGATAATATGTTTTTTCCTCGTTAATGATGACATCAATTTGTGTCTATATTTTCATCACAAAAAGACATATTTTCCTTGACAAAATGTTTATTTCCTCGCCAATGGTAAATAGTAATTATAAATTTGTAATTATGAAAATAGATCTTTTACGACAAATTTATATTTGTCGATGTAGATAATTTTGGCGAAGAAATTGTTTCATCGCAATCAATGTTTTTTAGCGAGGAAAAAGAATTCGTCATGTAATTTATGGTTTCAGTGATCGACAAAATTTTGGCTCAAGAAAGGGGTTCATTAACGACCTTTTTTTCATCGTAAAAAAGGCTTAAAGTGAGGATTTTATTCCTCGTTGTAAACCAGAATATGGCGAGAGAATTTGATTTTATCGTAATATGTATCCATTTATCGAGAAAATAGTTTTTCTTCACTATATTGTAATGTTATTAGCAAGGAAATTGTATACGTTTTATAATTTAAATAATAAAATACTTAAAGAAAGAAATATAAAATTAATAGCTAATAAAATATAGAATGAATGTTATATTTCATATCCCTAAACTAGTAATTCAAATTGAATTCCAACTAAAATTCAAATCGATCTACTAAAATATGTTGAGAAAAATATACTAGTAATCAATAAGCATCTAAGCAGCTCCATGATCTAGATTGAACTTTGCCATAAAATCTTCAAACTTCTTTGTAGTCTCCTTCAATGCAATGATCTCTGGAGCCTGAGCTTGGACAACAGTTTGAGTTTCATCAAGTTTTTCTTGCAGTGCCTTGTTCTTCTCATTCATTTCTTGAGTTGATGATGCAGAGGCATATTTGGAGGGAGGTCGAGGTCCAAAACCAGAACCTTTGATGTAGCCGGATTTCGCTCCTCATACCTTTAAACATATCTCTTTATCAGTCATTGTTCGGACTCCATCTTCTTGTGTTGTTTCGGAGCACATTTGCACCATTTTTTTCCTACATAAACATCAAGAATTAGTAAAGAAATAAATCTAGAAAAATCTTTGTTCGGCCAAATCCAATATTCCTACGAAGTTCCAATTGATTCTATTCAAGATTTTGTGTACATACCCATAATTCTTTGGCTCCAACATCCCATCCTTTGGTCGAGCTCTTGTGGTGTACTTCAAAAGAGTCAATTGCATCAAGCGGTACACCCGTTTTTGCAACATACGTAAGGACCCAAGTGTATAAGACTTTAATGGCACATAAGGAGACTACTATCCTCAAAATTAATCCACATTGGGCAATTAAAATTAAACAAATAAAAAGACATTTATATCAACTTACCTCGTGTTTCTGTTGCGACTGAAATGATCTGAAGCCTGTTTTATGGTGATATTTCAGTTTTGCCCTATTAGCAGAATTTTTCTTAGACACACTCTGCAAAATAAATTACATTTAATCTATTTAGAACTGTGTGGAAGATGAATATCACATTATTGATATTAACACTAAACTTCATACCTTGAATCCATCACTTGAAAAATAGCTACACAAGAATTTCCAATCCTCGTATGTTTTGACGTCCTTGTGTCTATTTTTTAAAGCTTCTTCCATGGTTGGGTAGTTTTTAAAATGATTTGTAAGCTTGAACCGAAAGTTAGCAAAAGAGGTGCCTAAAGCTTTATTAACATATCGGTCCAATAGGGGAAGCTTCATGTCAAAGTCAAAACTATTATGTAGAAAGTACAAATGGTAAAATAATCACTCAAGCCATATTCATTTTAATAGGAATTAATAAATTTAAGGTAAAAATTACTTATTTGAAAAAGTAAAACTTACTTGGATTCTTTTGATCAAACTTTCCTTCACTTCGCTAGAAACATGGTTCCACTTCTTGATATTGAGAGGGTGCGTGGTTCCTAATCACAAAGCCAATCTCACTTGCAAACATCTCTGCATAAGGACCAGTTAGTCGACCCTCGTCTTCTCCTACGATGGTGATTGGTAGTTTCGCACCAAGCTGATTCTGCACCTTATCAGCATTGGCACCTCTAGTTCTTCCTCAAACTTTTTTATTCGACAATTCTGGAAAAGAAAATTTAGTTTATTATGAAAAAATATAGAAGTAAATAAAATAAAAACATATGAAAGAGAAGGATGATGTTCTGTATAACAGATGGTTGCACTATGATTGATGCGGAAGCATCAGTTATCGTATCAACAGTTACTGTATCAGCACCAAAATTATCAACATGTTCATTTGTGGACCGGTCAGCTGCATTAGAAAAGACATGTTAGAATAATATGGTTGTAAACTTGTAATCATCTCCATAAAAATATGTTATGGGACACAATATTTACCATTTGCTGGGGTGGCTGTGAGGGTTGAAGAATGCTCAGTTGAATTAATTCTAGTAGAGTTGGCCACAAAAGACATGGGAGCTTCGTCAGGTTGTGAAGCAGGTGACGTAGCGTGCACACGTGTCCTTTTCAACACAATCACAGCTATATATTTCGTATGATAATTAATTAATATGAATTTATATGTTCACAGAAATTATTCTATATTGGATTTTTTGCACATATCGGCAATGGTTCGGGCACTATTATTGACCACGTATGATCGTAGAGGGCGCTTCTCGGCTCCTTTTTGTTTGATGTTGGTTTTGTTCATTGCAATCGAAGAACCAATTTTTGTTACTCCTTCAATGTAGCCCTACTTCTTGCTCACTGCAATAAATAACACAAAATTGAGGGCAAAAAACAGTAGCCAAACAACACCAATTTCTTGTTTCATGAACAAAAAAAAAGGCTGAATAAAATTTGGAAGATTATTTAGCTGTTGATACAAATGTGCATTTGATAGCATCCTCAGTTGACATTAAAAAAAGGCTGAATAAAATTTGACTGATAATCCAACAGACAGACAAATTGGAAATTCACCAAAATCACCATAATTATATCACACTTGCAAACACAGACTTAGAATTCAAAATTCAAACAAACAGAGAGATTGAAAAAAAAATTGCGAACAAACACACCCATTCATTGAGAATTTAAAATTTAGAATTCAAAATTCAAACAAACTAAGAGCTCAGAATTCAAACTAAATGAGGGAATTGGAAATTCAGAATTCACCAGAATGAAGATCGAAATCCAAAGTCGGATTTCAGATCAAAATCTGAATTCAGAATTCAGATCGATTCAGAATTTGTAATTCAGAAATGCAAAAGAATATTTAAACAAACGGATCGACACGACAAAACTAAAAAAACTATGAAACACGCAAGCCCATCAAATCACCAGAATGCATAATATTTAGAATTAGAGCAATACAAAGAACATATTGAGAGAAGTCTGGAGTTCATACCCTTTGATTAATATGCTTGTTTCTCTTTTTAACTCAATTACTGAAATCAAAATCTTGATGAAGAACATACACATCCATGAAATGAACCACCGCATACAAGCATAAGAAACACATTAAAGAAGCAAGTTGTCGCAATTAAGGGCAAAATTCTCAACATGAGAGAAATCAGAGAAGGATGGACAGAAACAAGTAAGTCAGTCTATACCTGATTGGGGCTTCGGGGTGTCGTTCTGTGAAATAGTCTCCACGAGGAGCGAGGTTGATCTTCAATAATCGACCGGATGCAAACAAACGGGCAGAAATTCGAGAACGTGGTGAGGAAAGCTGGGTTAGGGTTTGAGTGTGCAAGCTTTCGAGCAAAGGTTTATAAGGGTAAATGTGCGCGCTTGTTGAAAATTTTGGAGGGACTTCAAAATTGAGGGATTTTTTCCTAGATATTGGGTTGAAAATAGGATCAGCCGATCAGATATCGAGATTCTTTTTCTATTTTATTTTGGTACTAATGTAAGGAATATTCATACAAATAATGTTATAACGATATATAATTATCATTTGTAAATTTTAAAATACTACGCCCTGAAAATGACATTTAAAATACATAAATTATAACTAAAAATAAGATTGAAACAATTTGTAATTATTATTAATTTTCATAAAAATAATGGTCCATTTATTTTTTATGAAATAAGAAATTATCATACAATTTATTTATAGAGAAAACATATCTTATAAATTAAGAAAAAAAAATATTGTAAATGAAACAATTTGTAATTATTATTAGTTTTCATAAAAATAATGGTCCATTTATTTTTTTGTAAAATAAGAAATTATGATACAGTGTATTAATTATAGAGAAAATATATCTTATAAATTAAGAAAAAAATATTGTACAATTAGACGATATGCTCGTTCACAATAAACATTGTATACCATAAAAGCGGAGTGGCACTGCCCCCCTACCCCCGCCAGGGGTGCGTCGCCCCTTTGACCCTCGACTCGTTGACCGGTCAGCGAGACTACCACCACTCCACTAGGGGTCGGAGTCTCCGGACCTCCGATGTGTCGGCGGTCAACATGTTAATTTAAGCTTTGAAATGATCTAGAATAGTCGAAAGAGCCTATAGATTATGACAAAGTTGCGGGTTTAAACTGTGAGCCGATTTTTTTCCCAGAAAGATATATACTCAATCAGACACTGGACAACCGAAATACTTCTTATGCGATTTTCAACTTCATCGTGTGATTGCTCGTCGATGGTATAAAAGTGTTATGGAACTAAATCATATGTTCACCTCTTGACAAGGGACTTATATGCTTTGACTCTACTTTTAATTAGTATTGCGGGTTTTGTATTTGGCCTTGACTCTATTTTATTTCTATCTAGAGTATGTTTTTTTAAAAAGTATATATATTTCTCAAGTTGTTATCTTATTTATAAGATGTCACTATATTATGACCTTAATTTTAAAGATACTATCTATTTAATATTCAAACTAGGAATTTAGTTCCATGCATCTATATGTTATATTATATTATGTATATCTTATGTATATCTAATTATTAAAAGAGAAACATTTTTTATGAGGTGTCACTCTTTTCTTAAAAATAGGTTATTCAATCATTTTTTTCAAAAATTCAATAATCCATGATCTTAGCTTAAATGATAATTTTAGTAGTTTTTTTTTTAAAAAAAAATCTATATCTATATCTAACTATTAAAAGGGAAGCATTTTTTAGTTTTTACGAGGTGTCATTTTTTAATTTTAGCCTAAAAGTATAATTCAATCAATTTTTTCAAAAATTCAATAATCCATGATCTTAGCTTAAATTATAATTTTAGTAGTATTTAAAAAAAAACAATGGGATTAATTCAAAATATAAATATATTTTTACAATATTTAACGGTATAATTACAAAACTACTAAATCAAACAAATCCTTGGCTTCGATTCTTTCGGCTATGGGACATGTCTCCACTTAATCAACTTTATTAAATAATCTATTCGGTTCTACCAATAAAAATTAAACAATCAATTTTATTATCTCATATTTAACCTTTGGTTTGTTTTAGAATCATATATAGAATTAGAAGAATGGGTAATAATAATAATTTTTTAATTAAAAAATTAAAGAATATATATGTATATGTTATACTAATTTCTTTTAATTGTATCTGAATTATGTAACAATTAAGAAGTATTGAAGAAAACTAATTAGCTGGTTAAATGGGTATTAATATCAAATTTATTTAAATTAAAAAATAGGGTGATTACCTCGATGTCCAATTGCTTCAACTTATCCTCCCCAGAGAATATTCTTGGAGCTGCCCGATTTTCAACCTTGCCATTATATTCTTTACTCCTTCGCCACGCATGATTATTAGGCAAAAATCTTCTATGCCCCATATAACAAATTTTCCCTCTCAACCCATTCGAAATTATGTCTTCATTATGTGCTCCATCCTGATAAATTTTCATAAGCCGGAAAGTCATTTATAGTCCAAATGATACATGCTCGCAATGTAAACCATTCTTTGGTAGAAACATCAAAAGCATCAACACCAACTTCCCATAATTCTTTAAGTTCATCTATTAAAGGACGAAGATACACATCCATGTCCTTTCCAGGTGCCCGTGGACCAGGAATAAGCAGTGACAACATTGAAAACATTCCTTTCATGCATTTCCATGGAGGAAGGTTGTAAGGCACCAAAATAACAGGCCACATACTATAACTAGTACTCATGTTCCCAAATGGATTAAACCCATCTGTAGCAAGTCCCAACCTCACATTTCTACATTCTGCAACAAAATCAGGATACTCTAAATCAAACTTTTTCCATTGTGCAGCATCTGCAGGGTGTCTGAGATAATCATCTTCAGTTTTACATTTCAGTTGATGCCATTTCATATATGTAGCCGTATGTCTAGACAAATATAGTCTCTTTAGTCTGTGCTTTAATGGAAAATAACGCAATACCTTTTGTGGAACTTTTTTACCTTTTCCTTCTTTGGATTTGTATCTAGGCTCATGACACTCGGGACATTCTTCAAGGTTAGCATTCTCTTTCCAAAACAACACGCAATCATTTGTACACGCATGTATACATTCATACCCCATCTCTAATTCTCGCAACTTTTTCTTTGCTTCGTAAAACGATGAGGGGATAGCTACCCCGGTTGGGTGAGAATCTTTCAATATTTTCAGTAACATATCGAAACTTTTATTGCTCCATCGACCGAGTACCTTTGTGTGCATGAGTTTTACAATAAAACTCAACGCATAGAACTTTTTACAACCTGGATACAACTCCTTCAAGGCTTCTCTAAACATATCATCATAGTTATTACCATGTGTACTATCTGCAGGATCATTTATATCCTCTTCATCTAATTCCATTCCTCCCTGCACATCATCAAACATGTCTCTCATTGACACATCATCATCATAGCCTTCGTCATCACCCTGGTCACTATCACTTCATCTTCTGGTTCATTACCTAGTCCATCCTCATGATCATTCCTATCTTCCTCATGATCGGTCCATACTGTATAGTTGAATTGAAATCCATTTTGCAATATATGATGACGAGCCACTTCCAATGTTTTCAAATTCCCATTTTTACAAATACGGCAAAGGCAACGAGTTTCCCCTTTTTCATTAATTAACATGCTTTTTTGCAGCCTCTATGAATATATCTAGGCCATTGTAAAATTCATCTTGAAATCGATGAGGCAAGTACATCCATGTTCACTCCATCCTAAAAAAAATCTTCAGATTGAACAAAAACAAATAAATACACATATCACAAATTAAACAAATAAGCACTCCCCCCCCCCCCCCCCCAAAAAAAAATAAGTACTTTTATTTTCTTATGACACTAATGTTTCAAGTAGTTTTTATGTCTCAACAAATTGATCAATGTTAATGTGTTCGAATAAAATATTTTCATAGTTGGTGATTTTTTGTTTATGATTTTTGTTAATGATCTTACAACATCTAATTAATACTCTTTTTAATAATATTCAAAATTAAGTCTTTGTAATTTGTGTATTTGACAGGAAGGAGTTGATGCTTTGTATGAATGTGGATCTGCCTAGTTGGTATTTCTCATGGAAGTAGCAACACAGATAAAAACGGAACCGCTTTTTGCAAGGCTACAGGGAGAAGGGTGAAGAAAAGCAGGGTTTTTTTTGGTTGCTGCTGCGTAAGAGCACAATGATCAGTTTGGTGTTGGTTTTGATGTGCTACTAAGCTAAGGTTTTTTTGGTTGAATTAGTGGGGATTTTCTTATGATTCTTTTTGAAATACTAATTAGGATAAACAATTGTGAAGGGCTTTGATTTATTTGAGTAATTAAAGAAGTGTTGTTGGTCGCTTTTTTGCAACTAGATGAGAACAATAATACATACTACGTATTCTATCCACAATAAACAACACCAACAAAATATATATAAGTTAGATCAAAGTAAACAATTACCTATATTGGCAAAATAATAGCTTTTGTAACCACTGAATCCTTTTGCTAGGTTGAATGTGATAATCTATGGTGATACTTTAATTATGAAAGTATATATAACAATTAGAAGGTTCACGTTTTATCTATAGATCTATCTAAATGATAGAAGATAGATAGATAGATAGATTTAGATAGATTTATCTTTATCTATTCATAAGTAATATCAGTTCATGTCAAAAAGCATCTATCTAAATGATAGAAGATAGATAGATAGATTTAGATAGATTTATCTTTATCTATTTATAAGTAATATCAATTTATGTCAAAAAGCAAATTACCCACTTCTAATAATCAGTGTATAAGGCACACTTTATTAAATTATACCATTTTATTAAATAATACACAAAGTATATTTATATTTTATTTAATTAGATAGAATAGATATACTTATAATTAATAATAGATGGCATAATTTAGCAACATGACAATTATGGAAGTATAAAATTGCAGTTACACATTTATATGAAGCTAGTGTAGATCTCGTCCCATGCACAGAAAATACATTAATATAAATAATATAGATAGATTCTAATAAATAAAAAATAATAATCTAAATATAAATAAAATTTTCTACCAAAAAATAATATAGATATAAATAAAATTAGTTCTACATATTATATATAAATATTTTTTTTTTCAAATCTATCGTTAATTAAATCTCATGTAATATAATATATAGTTGATTTTGAAAAATATTTTAATATTCTTCTTTTATTAAATATGTAATACATATTTATTACGTTAGTTTACTAAAATATTTATGCACAGATAGATTGTGGCTACATATATGACTACATAATATTTTAATAATTTATTTCGGCCTCAAAAACAATATAGATATAAATAAAATAAAAATGATTAAATAATTAATTTTGATATAAATAATTCTATCCACCAAAAAATAATCTAGATATAAATAAAATAGCACCTATCAAATACTACATATTTATCTATTACTCCCTCCGTTCGGAAATATAAGTCCATTGACTTTTTGGCACGCTTTTTAATGAGTTAAAAACTATATAAAATAATAATTTTTTTATTAATTTTTTTACATAACTATATACTTATTAGTAATATCTATAAGACTATGTAAAAAATTTAATGAAAAAAAATATTATTTTATATAGTTTTTAGCTCCTTAAAAAGCGTGCCGAAAAGTCAATGGACTTATATTTCCGAACGGAGGTAGTAATATTTTTGGTATGACTATGAAATATTTTTTATTTATATTTTTGTCAATTAACTAAAATATATAGATAGAGAGATTGTGGCTTATATAACTTTCTATAATAACATATTATTTTATTAATTTTTATCATAGAATCAATCACAACATGCCATATAAATTCTTTTTATCCTAGAATCAACCACAATGCGCCATATATGACGATATGCATCGGTTTTAGTATATGAATATAAATATCTATATCTATACATATATACTACAATAACCAAATAAATTATTAAAAATTAATATTTTATTATAATTTATAGAAAGTCATCTCGAGCTATAATCTATCTTAACATATTTTAGTAAATTAACATAAAAGATATCATATAGCGAGGAATTGAAACTTTTCTAGTTAATAAATCCAAGTCATTTTCTATTTTCACCCAATCCAACAATGACCAAATGATATTTCCTCGTTGATTTATATATTTAGTAACAAATTTTTTCCTTGGTAAAAACTTTTAGCAATGAATTAGAATCTCATTCACTAATAAATTTGGCGAGGAATTTAAATTTTCTCGTTAGTGAATTTGCGTACTTTTATCTATTTTCATCCAAGCCAATAGCGATGAAAATGGAATTTTCTCGTTCATTAATTTGTTTAGCTAGAAATTCATTCCTCAAGAAATACATACTTTTAGCGAGAAATTACAATATTTATCGCCAATAAATTTGTCGAGCTTTAAAAATATACACCAAACATATATCGACAAAATATGAAATTCCTCGATAATTGTAGTTTTTTGCCGATAAAAATATTTCTCAATAAAAGTTCCAAATTCGTCACTAATTTTGTTAAGCTTTAGGCGACTACATTCTAATAGCAATTAGCGATGAATCAAAAAATTTGTCGCTAAATGTCACCTTTATCGAGGAATATTGGTTCCTCACTAAAGTTCACATGTCCTTGTGCGAGGACCGATTATGTTCGTCGCCAAAGACCACATTTACTGAGGAAAAATAATTCGTCGCTAATATTTTGGTCGCTAATAGGGATTTCTGTTGTAGTGAAGTTTTTATGACGGTGTATTGCCTCCATTTAAAGTAGGTTCAAGATTTTTAAATCTTGAACCCATAGTTATATATGGCTTATATTTCATGTCGGTTTATTAAGTAGGTTCAAGTTTTTTTAGCGATGTATTGTCTCCATTTAAAGTAGGTTCAACATTTTAAAATCTTGAACCCTTAGTTATATATAGTTCTAAAGTGACATCTTATCGTCTTACATTTCATGTCGGTTTATTAAGCTGGTTAAAGTTTTTATTATGATGTATTGCCTCCATTTAAAGTATGTTCAAGATTTTGAAATCTTGAATTGAACCCCTAAAGTGACATCTTTGCGTCTTACATTTCATGCCAGTTTATCAAGTAGGTTTGAGTTTTTATCGTGATTTATTGCCTCTATTTAAATTAGGTTCAAGATTTTTAAATCTTGAACCCATAGTTATATATATCCCTAAAGTGATATCTTGATACCTTACATTTCATGTTGGTTTATTAAGTAGGTTCAAGTTTTTTTTCATAGTATACTGTCTTCATTTAATGTAGGTTCAAGATTTTAAAATCGTGAACCCATAGTTATATATAGTGCTAAAGTGACATTTTGATGTCTTACATTTCATGTCGATTTATTAAGTAGGTTCAAGTTTTTATTACGATGTATTGCCTCCATTTAAAGTAGGTTCAAGATATTGAAATCTTGAACCTGTAGTTATATATAAACCTAAAGTGACATTTTTCTTTCTTACATTTCGTGCCGGTTTATTAGGTAGGTTAAATTTTTATTATGATATATTACCTCCATTTTAAAGCATCATCAAGATTTTTAAATCTTTAACCCATAGTTATATTTAGCCCTAAAATGACATCTTACTGCCTTATATTTCATATTGGTTTATTAATTAGGTTCAAATTTTTTCATGGTGTGTATTGCCTTGATTTAAAATGGGTTCAAGATTTATAAAATTTTAAACTTAGAGAGATAAAACTCTTAGAACCTATATTTTTTTTTATAACCATGGATTTTAAAATCTTCCACCCTTGTGGCTATACGCCATATACCGATATACGAACATTAAACAATTAGACAATGATGTTATTGTTAACTCATGTATCATCACGTAGAGGATAATTGGGATGGAATCTTGCAGCCTTAGGAAGTTATTATAAAATTTTAAGCATGATGCTGATATTCATATGAATATTACCCTTCCAAGTTCCACCAGCACTTTCCTCACCTAAAGCGCTCTCTAAAAATATTGACAAAAAGCAAATAAATTTCAATACTGAAATGATAAAACCTTGAATTGTTTAATTAAGAACATCCTATAAATACAATTTCTCCGAACTGTTCAAACATCAAAAAATGGCAGGTGACCTCCTCCGTGAAAATAAGTTTCAGGACATGTAGAAAACAACCATTTATACTTGTTTTTGAAAATTTTGGTTCCTTGCATAGTCTGCCATTACAGTTATGTACAGTACTGAAAGTATACAGATTGTAAAAGACAACCTGAAGACAGCCAGTGAAAAGGAGACTCGGAATTGCTCGTAATAACAGCATCACGTATCCAACGGTGTAAGCTTCATGACGAGAACTTATCTGTTCCCACTCTGCTTTCGGTTTGGAAGCGGACTCTGCCTGACATCTTTGTACCCTGAAGGTGTATCGTCCAATGAACTTTATGCTAATCTTGTAATAGTATCTCTTATCCTTAGTAGATGCAAAAGGAACAGCATCAGCCAAAAGAAACTGAATTTTAAACCCCTAATATCTAAACACATTTGGGGATGGGAGGAAACAAGGGAAAAAAACAGAACTAGTATATAATCTGGGTGTATAGTAAATTTTGGAGTTAGTTTTTAGTATTCAAGTTAGTTTTTAGTATCCAAAGAATCTGGGTGTATAGTAAATTTTGTGAATTTCCTTTCCTTTACTTCCTAATCAAAGAAAAAAAAGGCTAAAAACCCAGATGGGGAAACATTACACAACTCACAAGGAGAGCTGCTAGCAAAACCAAAGAAAAGACCCATTTGGGAATGAGATTGACCCATAAAGATGCAAGTTTTGGGGTTGAAATTGAAGCACTTACTTAATAGCAAGAGTCGGTGAAAGGGCTCAAATCAAGCAAAAACCCCGGGAAAGAGAAAACCCAGATGGGAAACTAGGACTAGCTAGTTTGATGGCCAGTTACTGGGTGTGTATAAACTACTAAAATTGGAGGTTAAAAATTTTAACTTTGTATGGGGTTGTATAGTAGGGGGATTTTGGTTAAAATTGGAACTTAAAAAATAAGTCACTTTTGATAGCTTTTTTGGTGGTTTTGGGGTTTATTTGATTTGAAAATACAATTATACCCCTAATAACAACCAAATAAACTCCATTTTTTACGAATAAACTGTTTTTCATCCCATACGGGGTTTATATTTCACACAAAATTTTAACCTTATTTGAGGTTAAATTTTTAACTTTAACCTGTTTATAAATTTTAGTCATTTTTTTAACCCCGATCCATACGACCCACTGTCCTCCAGAAAGACTCATTTGAAATCTACACAAAGCCATTAGATGATCCAATTTGAGCTGCAATTTTTCCTTCCCTTTTTTTAATTATCCCTACAATATACTACGTGTCTAGGAGAGGCTTTTTGGAGTTTTTTTTAGGTTTTTTAGAAAATCCATATGAAGTTCCCTTCCCTGATTCAGTTATCTCTCTCACGATCCCCATCTCCTCTGGCAACTCCCTCTCAATCACAAGAGAAGCTTCGACGGAGATCCAACCGCCATGGATTACAACCAAGGGCGGAGCGATTCTGAACAGAGGAGGACGCAACCGCCGGAAGACCGATACGCAACCGCCTGGAAATTCAAGAAGTGCATCACTATCTCCGACGTCTCCTCCGGCATGAACGACGAACCCTAGGGCAACCTCTCTCGCTCTCTCTCAGTCACGCCCACGTTCAATTGATGTGAGCAACGATCTAAGTGTTTCGCTCTCCATCTCTCTCAGGCGGTATCTTTCTCCTCAGTCCTCTCTAACTCTCAATAGCTGCATCTTCTCAAGCGGTTTCAATTTCCTCCTCAGGTTCTCCACTTTTTGAATTGTGGTTATCTAAATTTTGGTTCTGGATTGTAGGATGGAAGCGCCAAATTTGTGAGGGAGCAGGGGTTGTCGCTCAGAGAAGAGGGGAAGGAATTCAAGGCACCTATCTCCTGTGAGCAAAAACCTCAGAGTCCGTGGAGAGGAAGCCGTTCTCATCTTTCTAGAGAGCGGCTCGGGTCGTCTCAAGGTGTTTGTTCTTTTATATCCTTGGCTCGTGTTATTATTGCTCCTGATTTTGATTTTCAGCTCTCAGTTAACATATGATTTTGTTTTTAAGCATTATAAGATTTCTAGGAGTTTGGATCTGTTGAACTTGCATTTTGTCATATAGATATCCATTTCTGATATTGCATTATTGAATCAAAATTAGGGTGAGGGTTATTCTGATGCTGTGATAGAGAAGAACAATGGGTAGTTTTTAAGCTTCTCAACTTCAAAAGCTTTTTTCTCTGGTAGATGCTGTTATAGAGAAGACCAATGGGCAATATTATTTTGATGGATTATTTAAAGAAATTAGGGTGAGGGTTGATGCTAATGTTGTTCTTGCCTCATTGCCCAGTTCTCTTTTCTGTGTGTCTTTACTTGTATATAGTTAATTAGGTGCCACAATGGAATTTCTCATTTGATTTGCAGGCAGTGGAAATGAGGAAAATTCAGCAAGAAAGCGAGGCGAAAGCCTTGAAGGGACGCAGCAAACAAGATCATGATGAGAAAATAAAGGAGTTGTATAAAAAGGTATGGTTATCACTCTTGCCATTTAAAAAGCCTTTTCTTCCTTTTAATGTTATTAGGGTAATCAATACTAAGGCTTAGTTGAAAGGCTTTTATTTTTCGTGTGATTTTCCGGTAGCTGCATGCCTGCATCGACTAAAATTGCACTAGAAAATGTGGCGAAAGCCCTTAAAGAACACCGGAAACGACGAGAACACGATGAGTTATTGTAGAAAATTCATATTTCATCTGATGAACGAATTAAGGATTTGAATGAAGAGGTATAGTTATCAATAAAAGTGGATGCAATTTTTCTGTAGCAGCACTGGTCAGATGACTGATCTTGATACACACCAGTTCACCACAGATCTAACTTTGTAGCTTATTCTAAAGGATTTTCATGGGGATATGGTGTCTGTGGCAGCTAATCAAAGAGCTTCACAATGGATGTGTATTCGACGGATGGGAAGAAGGGCCTATTGACTTTCCACCAACTTACAAGTATATGAGATTAACTCGGATCAATATGTTTGCAAAAATCCTCAAGAAGGGGAAAACAAGAGATCACCAGCTTGGTGAGTACAAATCTATTCAAATTTAAAAGCGTAAATAATTGCATTGAGAAAGGGTTAAAGTTAGACATAGCCACATAGGTAATGCCTATGACACTCTTGTATTATGTTGATGCCTTTGTAGAAAAGAGAGGGTATGTGTTTGTACAAAAGAATGAGAAGGATAAAAATCTTCCCTTCTATAGTGAATCATTTCTAAATGAATTTTGTATTGTAGGCGTGATCGAGTTATATGGTCGGGCAAGGGAATAAAGCAACAAATCTACAGAATTGCAGACATTAGGATGTCCGATCACCGGCCTGTTAGTTCCATGTTCTTCTCTGTTGAAGACGAAGCAATGGATCAACAAAAGCTTCATAGAGTTGCCGACAATAACAGTGCAGCTGCCAACTATAACAGTGCACCCCCCTGTAAAGTACTAGACTGTATCGATCTTCAAGAAATAACTAGTGGAATGTTATGAAGTGGGCAAAGCAAGACCGAGCTATCATTCTCATTTCTCACCAGTAAGTAGTAATTATCTCTTCCTCATTGCACATGCTTGCTCTCTGTAAATGAGTACTTACCTCAAATTTTGTTTTTCTGTCAACTCATTCTGTGGAAGAACCTAAGGTTCTTTGTGATAGATTGGGGATTTTTGTTGATGGAAGGTTGCAGTGCATAGGAAACCCAAAAAGGTAACATTTGCTGCTAAAAAACACTTCAGATGACTGCAAAAAAAAAAAAACCAAAAATCAGGTTTCATTTGTGTTACTTCTGAACAAATTGTTGATCATTTTAATGTGTTTATTATGGCAGCTGAAAGCTCGATATGGAGGTTCTTTTCTGTTTACAATTACAACTTCTTCAAGTCACGAGGAGGTGTAATCCTATGATGAGGGATAGCTGTCATATGAGGATTATGAGCTTTATTACACCGTGAGTGAAGCGCTGAGAATAACGTCATCAACATGCGACTTATATTATCTGAGTCAAGTCCTTTTTCCTCTGTAGTGTTTTTATTTTGTTTTCTTTCCCCTTCGTGTATTCAGATAGAGAAGGTGGAGCAAATGTTGTAGGAAGGAAGTTTAAATGTATTCAGAAGGTGGAGCAAATAATGCAGGAAGTGGTGGAAATCCTTCAAAAGCTGCAGTTAGAGGGTTGTCTCTTGCTTTGCCTCATGGTGAATGCTTTGGCATGCTTGGTCCTAATGGTGCTGGTAAATCATCCTTTATAAGCACGGTTGGTAAAAGTCATTTTCATGAGCTTTCAAAAAGTTCTGATAAAGATCCAGTCCTTTCTACCATATTTGACAAATTTATATTCTTATTGATAGATGATAGGGCTATTAAAGCCAACCTGAGGCAGAGCATTTGTTGACGGTAAAGACATATTTGTTGACAGTAAAGACATGCTGAGTCAAATGGACGATATATACACAAACATGGGAGTTTGTCCACAACATGAGTATGTCTAAATAACTAAATTAGCTTGTGTGTTTGTTTTCTTCTACATATTTTCCTAGGAAAAGGTACAGAAATAATCCTGAATTCTCATATATCATAAATCTAATTGTCCATCCCCATTCATACTTCAACAGTTTGCTATGGGAATCCTTAACAGGAAGGGAGCACCTTCTGTTCTATGGTAGGCTTAAGAACCTAAAAGTTGATGCTTTAAAGAAGGTAAATCCTCTCTACCTAAACTTTCATTGACATTTGGAGAAGTTGTTATTTCTTAGGGAATATAGTTTATATCTTGGACGTCTATGTGGAACGAGTCTTAAATATGAAGGCCTTTTACAGCGAAATTTTCATCTGCTGTTATAGGCTGTGGAGGAATCACTTTGAAGTTTGAATTTATTTCTTGGTAGTGTTAGTGACAAATTTGCTGGCAAAAATAGTGGAGGAATGAAAATGAGGCTTTGTGTGGCTATCTCATTGATTGGGGATCCAAAGGTTTGTTTTTCCATCCTGGCCTCTATATGACATATCGTTTCGTTTAGTTCAGATTGAACGCATAGTATTCAAAGCATCCTCTTCATTATTAAAGCTCTAGCAACCTTTGTTGAAAAGAATTTGCCATGCATTAGGGCTAGATGAATTTCTAAGATTAGTTTTTTCCCTTCCTTTCTCTCCCCCATTTCAATAAAATTGCTTTGTGCTTACTTCACACCCCACATTCTCTCTCCCATTTCACATCCCGCATTCTCTCTCCCTTGCTGACCTTGCCTTGATTGATCCCGAAAGAGCTAAAAAGTAAGTTTTCGGACATTTTCCCCCTTTCGTTAACTAAATGATCTTACTGAAATTGATTGATTGGTGTTATTTAGCTGGGAACAAGAGCTGAAGTACAGAACAACAGTTGATGTAATTTTGATAGTTGATATGTTTATTGTATAAACGATAGTGCTTTTGCCTCTGCTTTGTTGAATTTAAGCAAAATACCATATATTAGGTGATATTGGGTTAAACCTTATAGGTACTGAACTACTGCAGTTCACTTGTGATTTGCTGATGTTTCATTTGATTGGTCCGAAGAAACAACATTTTGGTTTAACTTGGGGTCTATTTAGTGTTGGATGATTGAGAATTTCCTAATGTTTTTTTTTCATGAAGGTTGGTTGATTGGTAGTATTTGTCGCCCTTTGAATTTGAATGCTTATTAAAGCTACAGAACTATCTATGGATTAATCTGAAATTGTCCCACGTGTAAGTATATGCAAACAGTGAAAAATGTATCAAAGTTGAATCTAGGCATTCTTAATACTCCCTCCGATCAAATATATAAGACTTTTGACTTTTTGTGCACATAATTTAAGGAGTTAAAAACTACATAAAATATTAATTTTTTTGATTAAATTTCTTTACAATATAATATTTATTAGTAATAAGTATTAAATCGTAAAAAAATTTAAAAAATTAAATTAATATTTTATATAGTTTTTAACTTATTAAACAACCTGCCCAAAAGTGAAAAAATCTTATATTTGTGATAGGAGGGAGTAGAAGATTTTATCTGATGTTTGGTTTACTAATGTTCAGCCGTTTAGGTGTATGCTGTATTAGAGGGGAAAATATTTGGATGCATTGAGGGATGTCGTGAAACTTCCATTCCTTCCACTAGATCCTCAAACTCGTGACATAACATCAGATGGGTATGAAGACTCTATCCCCAAATGTCCCGACCTGTATCCCTGATCTTTTGAGAGTTACTCTAACCTCTTTGGACAACCTTACTTCTGATAGTGATGGATCTCTTTGTGCTTTGAGAATTAAGGTAAACATTTCACTGTTGGTAAACCTCTGCTCACTGTTACTTAAGATACTATCAATGCATTCATAGATTCTGATTATCTTACACGGTGTTTCTAGCATATATAGTATATAGGCATGCCTTTGGGTGGTTACTGATATACAATTTACTATTGGGTGTGGTAGATTTCAAACTTTTTGGCAAACAATCTGCATAGGAACTGGCATCCCGATTTGTATGTAAAGGTTGCACAAAGGCTTTGATAGATGGCACTTTGAAGACACCCTTGCTTGGCAGAGATGAATCCAAGGGCAATATTGTTCATATTTTAATCATGTTGTACAAATTCTAAAGGGATCAACTTACTTTAGTGTCTTTTTTTTTTCTTTTTATGTTGGATGAGGAGGGGGATTGGAGTGTTGAGGAAGAATTTAGACGAATTCCTACAATTTGGTGTTCTTATTCTAGATTTACAATCAAAGAAGTCCACTTAATGGGGGTATGGTAGTTCAATTGAGAAGTTGGATTTGCATTTCCAGTTTGCTGTGTATATGGTTGTCCATCATCATCATCATTTGTCACTTCCTATTGAGGGTTTCATATTTTAATGTGTAGAGTTTTCTGTGTACATGGTTTGACCATCATCATCATCATCTGCCATTTTTTCATGTTTTAGAGTTGATAATGGGCACAACTTATCTACATGCCTTATCCACATTCAAATTGAGGAAATATTGAAGTATACATCCTTTTATAACCTTAATCTTTTCTAATCAAAATTGATAGCATGCATTTATGCTATTAATTAGCTTAGTTTAGGAGCATAGTATGTATGGTTTAGGTAGAATTAATCATGCGAAAAAATAATGCCCCTCCAACATCATCAAGCAGTAGACGACTAGGAGGATTTTCATCTAAAATGACCTCCTAATTAAGGGCATGTTTGACACAAGTTTATTGGAGTTTTTCAAAGAGTTGTGACAAAGTTTTTTGCGATTTTCGAAAAAATAGTTTTACAACTCTATGTAATTTGTCACGTTAAACAAGAATTGACTCGTTTTTTTTTATGAAAGAAAGACTTTACTCTTTTAATCTATTCACAAAAGTTAAAATTTCATCTAGATTTTAATTTTAAACTAGATTATAATTTTAAGTTAGATTAATCTCTGACGCGTCAAACATACCCTAAATCCAAAGAGAACATAAAAAGGGAAAATTAGCTAAATATACCTTTTTGTATTTTTATATGGGTAATTGCACCCATGAAGTTTTTGTTTTGCTAATTTTACCTTCTTTTTTTTACTAATGATTGATTTGCCCATGTATTTTAAATAGAGAAAAAAAATCTCTTACCTTATGTTTTTCTCTCTCTATGTATATGTTTGTGAAGGTATTATGTTGTCAACGCAAGCGCTATTTTTTTTTTTTTTGATTAGGAAAAAATTCGGGCGAGCAAGCTCTACCCGGCAGCATCCTTGCGGATGAGGTTTAGGAGACCATAATCGTTTTAGATATCGACACCCCAAGCAAAGTGACAAAGGTGTGCAACCTTATCCGCCACTCTATTGCCTAACCGGGGAACATGAAAGAAAGACACTTCTTTCACAGTCGATAAGAGGAGTTGAATATCTGATAAAATCAGTTCGATTTCCCACGGACATTTACCTCTGTTTTTTAGGTGGTTTATGATTATTAAGGAATCACCTTCAATGTGGATTTTGTCGATACCAAGTTGTCGAACATGTTGAATTTCCAGTTTAAGAGCAAGAACTTCCGCTCTCAAAGGACTTTGTTTACCAAGTTTTTTTTATAGGAAATGTGTATAGGGCGGCGTCCATCCCAGCCCTGGATTACGGCTCTAGCCGAGCTATTATTATTTGCGATTGTGGATCCATCAAAATTTAGCTCGAGGGTTTCCCTCGGGGGTTTGCGCCATTATGAAATAACATATACTGTAAGTCTTTTCAACAAATAAAAAAAATAGTTAATTACATGTTTGTGTTCATTATTGTTGTTATTGATGTAATTAACATGAAGTGTAAATCTCATTTACAACCGTAGTTATAGTTGTTTTATACATCATTTAAACGCATTGATGAATATATCAACTATTATTTATTTTTTATTATAATTTTGATGAATCTATAATAAAAAAAATATTAATGTCATTTTCTAAAAATATTTTTTATGCAATAATAATTCAAATATGTCAAATATTATAGTCATATCGAAGAACTCTTGAATATCTTAACAATACTCCAAATTTGATTTTTAATTGTAAATCATAACTATATAATATATAGATTTATAATTGTATTATTTATAAATGGGGGCTTTAGGTAAATATCCATAAATATTAACTAAATTAGAGGAGTATCCATATATTTGAATATTTTACAAAAGCGTCCATCGCTTTCATTCATAGTCGTTCCTCGTTCAATCCTCCATCGTCGTTCATCTTTCGTTCACCGTTCTTCCATCGCCTTCCTCCACCGTCGTTCCTCCGTCGTTATTCCTCCGCCGTCGTTCCTCCGCCGTCGTTCCTCCGTCGTGTTTCCTCTATCCTCTGTCCTTCTGCAGTGCATCTCGAAGCAAGAGTACATCAGATCAGCCGTGCTTCTCGCATACTAAAGGTATGAAATCGCACAATATCCTACTCAACTATGCAACTATAATCGGATTAAGCCTTTTGAAGTAATAATCTTTCACCAACGATTCATAAACACTTACAATAGGAAACTATCTAACGATTACATGTTCTTACTGATTGTGTAAATTTAACGATATCGACTTAAGATAATCATTGTAATCAAATTTGTGCCGAAGACATAAATTTTGATTGAAATTCATTCAGTTCGAAGTATCTGATATTAATATCACAGAAAAACAGTAGTGCAGTATTAATTTTCGAAGACCTAGTTCTGCTGACATATAATCTAATATATAAATGTGTGCCTTCGGCACAAATTTAGATTGAAGTTGATGAACTACCTGCTCTTTTAATAGTTATGCTACTACTGTGTGAAACTAATGCAAATAACTGGTGCTGCTGACAAGTAATAGTTTAGCTCAATCTAAAGTATTGATTGAGTTGTTTCTAATGTAAAATGCAGTTAGATATTGTGTAAATAGCTTGTAATGATTATGCACACTCAAACTGTGGATATTGATTTTAGAATGAACTGAATTATTGTAAAAATATGTTACACTGCTGACATTTTATGTATTGAAGTAAAATTTGTGCCAAAGGCACAAATTCATATTGAAATTTATGAATTTACGAGTCTTTTGTATTGAAACTAAAAACAAATTAGTTGTGATTATTCTAAAAGAAAGAATAGTTGTGCAACTACTAATTTAATACTTATGCAAAAATCTGGTGTTGTTGACAAGTAATAGTTGAACTCAATCTAAGGTGTTGGTTGAATTGATTCTACTGTAAAATGCAGTTAGATGTTGTGCAAATAGTTTGTAATGATTATGCACACCAAAACTATCATTTTGATTTCAGAACGAACTGGATTGTTCTCAAAATCTGTTACACTGCCGACATTTTATGTAATGAAGTAAAATTTGGGCCAAAAGGCACAAATTCAGATTGAAATCTAGGAAGTTACTACTCTTTTGTATTGAAACTACAAAGAAATTAATAGCGATTAATCTAAATGAAAGAATAGTTGTGCAACTATAATTAATAGTTATGCAAAAATCTGGTGTTGTTGACAAGTAATGGCTCCATATGTGATTACAGTAGTATATGGTGGAGGATGGAGGTTTTCTGAGACCGGGCTTTCGTTTGTTGGAGACAAAACTTCCAAGGTTTTTATATTAAATAATTCAATCACTTTTCAGCGGCTGGAAGAAAAAGTACGTAGTAGGTTCAATATTTATATTGCAGTTGGTTTAGAATTCAACCACCTACACCCTTTCAGATTGCTGAGATCGCCGCTGAAAGTTGAATGTGATGCTGATTTTCAAGAATTTTTGGCTTTGACAACACTTGCCAATGTGAAATTTGCTGTTGAACTGTGTGTTAGCAAAAAGTTTTTAGCTTTGTCAATAGTTGATGCAGATGACAGAGAAAGTTGGAGATCTTTTACATCTGAACAATTGCAGTTAGTTGAATATAATATGAATTTGGTTGAAAATATTGTTGAAAAGGATAGCACATCAGTGATGTCTAACTCGAAGATGAAGAGCGTAAAAGTAGAAAACATGGAAGAGGATGATTGGTCTCAATATTCTGAAAGTGAAACAAAATCAGATGTTGAGGCTTGTAGGAATCTATACTCTTCAATGCAGGGAAGAGACACATTAAAGGAAGAGTGGGATGCTTCCACATCCAGTGAGCTAGTTTTACCAAACAACTCGAGTGAAATTTTGTATGTTGGAAAAACTTTTGTGTCAAGACAAGCAGCAAAGGATGCTTTGACAATTCTGTCAGTAACTCAGACATTTGGTTTTAGAGTAACAAAATCAGAGCCGAAGTATTTTAGAGTGCATTGCATGGATGCTAAATCAACTGGAAAATGCATCTAAAGACTGTTTCTCAAACTTGTTATGTAGTCACAATGTACAATGAGGAACACACCTGCACATGGGATGCCAGAACAAAATATTGCGAAAAAGCTCCATCCTCAGTTGTTGCAAGAATCATTGAATCTAGGTGCGCATTATGTACAAAATAAAATTTTAATTAATTGCTTCCATATTTATTTTTATTTGTTCTAACATATCAGTAGTTATAAAGTGTCGACAGTGGATTCAAACCAAAGCAGATAATCGATACGATGAGAAATGAAAAAAAAAAAAATACCAGTTAGCTACTGGACAGCTTGGAGAGCATCACAAATAGAAAAGGAAAAAGTTCGGGGGACACCAGAATCTAATTATGCTGATCTGCCATCATTTTGCCATATGCTCAGGGAGAAGAATGAAGGAACTATTGCAATAATCTCAACCGATAATGAGGACAGATTTAAGTACTTATTCTTATCATTTGGAGCTAGCATCCGTGCTTTTCCTCTTTTAAAGAAGGTATGTCCTGTTGTGTGTCAGCATACGGTCTCATCCTTTTTTATTTAGATGATTAATTACAATCAAATGTACTTTGCATTCTTTTAACCAGGTAGTTGTTGTTGATGGCACGTTCTTAACTGTGAAGTATAGAGGGACTTTGCTTGGTGCAACTGCCCAAGATGCAAATAGGCAACAAAATGATTTAGTCTTTGTGTCTGATAGACATGCGAGCATTGCAAGAGCTGTTGCCCTGATTTATCCTACTGCTCAACATTGCGTTTGTACTTGGCACTTAAAGGAAAACATCAAAGCTACCTTCAAGAAAAAGTATCTGTCAGGCGGGTTTCAGAACACAGCAGATTGTTACACTATTGGTGAGTTCAACATCAAATTCAGGCACATACAAGATAATTTCCCCAAGCTAGCAAAATATTTAGAGGATGCAGGTCTTGATAAGTGGGCTAGGGTACATGCAAGATCAAACATATACAACATGATGACTTCAAACAATGCTGAAACCCTGAACTCTGTAATAACAGGGAAGAAGAATTATCCAGTTGTAGCCCTATTAAAGTTTGTGCGAGAAAAGCTCACTTCCTGGTTTCAAGAAAGGAGAGAAAAGGCACTGCAAAACCAAGACAAAATAACCCCAGAGATACTGAAGGTGATCAGCAATTTACAGGAGAAGATTGGAGCATACAAGGTGGTGAAAATTATTGAATTTGAGTTTGAAGTCATAGGAGAAGGAGCAGAGGTAATAGTTGATCTGTCAAGAAGGAGTTGTACATGTAGGGTGTTTGATGTTGAACAAATACCTTGTGTGCATGCTTTGGCAGCAATTAAGCACATAAAAGCAAATATATCAGATTTTGTAGCAGATTTTTACACGAATGAAGCTTGGGCATTGACCTATCAGGAAACGATATATCCAGTGCTGTGTGAAGATGAAGAAATTCTCCCTGATGCTATAAAATTTATCAAATGTTACCCCCCCCCCCGTTGTAAAGAGAAGGGCAGGCAGACCACCGTGTAAAAGAAAACCTTCTCTTTCGGAGTTCAAGAGAAGAATAAAGCACTCAAAGTGACAGTCTCAACAACACAGCTTATGTGCCATCTTTTAGCAAACTGATACATTTTGTAAACAACACTACATATGCACTTTTTAGGGTTACAAGTTTGAAAAATTACAATTTAAAATCTTCTACTATATAAATTGAATGACTTTTATATTTTAAATTCGAACAATTTTAATTTTTTACTGTCTTAACAGTATTTTCTTTTCATCTTGCATTGGTTTTTCTTGCATATTATAAAGTATTGTTGTGCAACTTGTAAACATATGATATGCACCTATAAATCATTGATATGCAAATATATCGTTATAATATGCAAAAGTTAATTCAAGATGTGCAAATATATGCAAATATAAGTTGATGATATGCAAATATAAAATCATCTAATGCGTATATAAGATTATTAAATATAAATATTAATTGTAATTTAATATTGTGGTGGTACAAATAGATACACCGATGTTATGCAAATGTACAATTATAATATCCAAATATAAATTCATGATATGCAATTATAAGTTGATGATATTCAAATATAGTTTGATGATATGCAAATATAAGACTGTGATATGCAAATATAAATTGATTATATGCAAATATAAAATCATTTAGGGCATAAATAAAAAATAAAAAATAAAAATATTAAATGTGGTAGTATAAATAGACACAACACCGCCCTTCTATTTTTGGTCGCTTTATCGCTTTACGAGTTTCACTTTTTACAAGCTTGTTCCATAACCTTCGTTCGGGTGATCGTTTTGTGTTGATCAACGATTTCTTCGTTCGAGTGATCGTTGTCGGTTTATTTTAAGCTTCTCTGTTTCCATGTCTTCCAATTCATCCGGTAAATCTCTTCTATCTTCAAATTTCCTTTGTTTTTTAGGTTAGGGTTTAATGTTATGCAAGTTTTAACGGAAATTTTTACGCGAGTTTTTACAATGTACTGCTTCTTAAATTTCTGTTGCCATTAATTACTTACTGGAGTAATTGATAGAGCTTATAGCTAGATGAATGTGGGTAACTAACCCTTCGTTGATTTTTCGCATATTTATTGTCGTTTTTTACTTGTATTCTCTTTGGTAAACGACTACGAACTAGAGGTGATTTCTGTTCAAATGTTGTTCCTACCTCGAGTAAGAAACATGTTAAGAAATCTGCAACCTCTCGTCGTGCCCAGAAGGCAGTTGATCTGTCGATGGACTCTCCCGTTTTTTCAGATTTATCACAGCTTACTGGGTCAGTAGAAGCTGAAGAAGAGTAACACATTATTTGTAAAGAAGGAAGGAGTGTTGGTGGTCCAACGACTATTGGTCCAGACTCGCAGCCTCCCGTACTTTGTCCTGAAATTCTATCAACAAGATATCCAGATCCGGTTAATTCTGCTTATTGTACTGTTAATGAGAATCCTGATGCTTTTGTGTCCGTTGAGTGCACGGTTAATCTGAATTCTGATTCTCAAAACGCAACTTGTGCAGCAGCAGATGGGACTCCAAGATTTACTGATCCTGTTACTTTTGCTGATTATACTGTTAATGAGAATCCTCATGCTTTTGAGTCTGTTGAGTGTACCGTTAATCTGAATTCTGATTCTCAAAATGCAACTTGTACAGCATATGAAGTTCCCTCTGGTTCTTTTCTTGGTGTTAGTTTACCTCAAAATATATCTTCTGATTCATTCCCTTCTGTAAATGGTGGTACTATATTAGATTCTGGAAAGGAAAATGCAAATCAGCAAAATCCTGAGGTCCCACCTGCATCTGATTTTGAGACTGCTGATAGAGCATATTTAGTGTTGCATAATATATTGCATTTAGCATAATTTAGGTGTGAATATTGCATATATTTAGCCGCATTTACATTATCACTTGTTGAGTTAGAAGAGGCGGAATCTACATGATTTTATGGTTTATTTCAGGTAAAGTAGATTGGAGGTGAAATGAATTTGAAAAGAGAGAAAACAAGTTAAAGAAATACATAGGAGGTGCTGGAGTAACGGAAGAAGGATTCTAGAAGAATCGCTGGCCGCCCCACGGCTCGAAGGCAGAAACAGAAGACTTCGCTGATCACCGGTCGCCCCGCGGCCCGTGCAGAAACTGAACATCAGTTCCGGATTTTAATTAGGGTTTTGGTCTAAGTTATTTGTCCGACTTTCTAAAGACTATTTAAGGCTTTTCTAGTTATTATTTCCATTCACCTTATGCACTTTATTCCATTGTTGAGAGCGCCGTTGAGCATGAGCAACTAAACTCTCGAGGTTTCGCCTACAGTTTGGATCTTTGATTGTTGAATTGTGAGTTTCTTAATCTAGTCCTTATTCCTATTGCAATGTTTTGACTTCTTTGTGCTTAATTGCTTGAATGTGTTTTATTCTCTCTGGCCTGGCCGACTATTTAGAGTAGATTCATTCAATTGCTAGGGTTTTGTAGATTCCTCGTAGCGAACCTTAACCCAAGTGGCAATCATATCCCTTTAGGACTCGTAGGACTAATTGGATGTGTAGGAAGTTGAATATATGTTAAATATCGACTCGTAGCTTGATATTGCATGTACCTTGGTTAATTCATATTCTCAATGCTATCTCTAGGTTAAATCTTAATCGTGTTAGGGTTATTTAGAGATAAGGGTTGCTAGGACTCGTAGGACTATTAATTTACCAAAGATCTGGACAAGGATATTGATAGGAAAAGACAAGAACTAGAGGCTGAAACAAGGATCGAATTCATCAATCGAAGTGATAAATTATAGGTGAACCTATTCCTCTCCACTGCATTCTACAATCTATTTACTTTGTTTGCTTACTTCCGCTTTGATAAAAGGCTGACCTTTTTTCACACCAAACCCCCCAATTTCTCCTCTTAGCAATTAGGACTGACACTCGAATTGAATAGATTTCCCTGTGGATGGACCTCTTGCTTACACACTATACTAGTTGTGAGTTTGAGTATTCTTTGGCAAGAACAACGACAGGTTTTCCTCTTGTCAAATTTGGCGCCGTTGCCGAGGAATTATCTTATTGAATTCTTGTGTTATTTTAATTGCTAATCTTGGTGTGGACCACCTATATGGTCCACACTCGTGCTACTAACTCATCTTTATTGTCTTTAGATTCAGAGATTGAGAGGACTCTCTCTAGTTTGAGGCGAGAAGCTCGTGATTACTTTCACGAGTTACCTTTCGATCAAGGAGAAGAACAGAGTATAGAGATGGCTAACGATGATAATCAAACATTGAAGGAGCTCACAACACCAAACTTAGCCCAACAACCATTGGCTATCGTGTTCCCTGAACTTGATGAAGGTGTCAATTTTGAGCTAAAGTCTGGGGTGGTTCATCTCTTACCCAAATTCCATGGGTTGAGTGGTGAGGACCCCCACAAGCACTTATCTGAGTTCCATACTGTCGTGGTGGGAATGAAACCAGGCAATGTCACGGAGGAGCAAATCAAGTTGAGGGCATTCCCCTTTTCGCTTAAGGACACTGCTAATGAGTGGTTCTACTACTTGCCACCAGGTAGTGCAACAACATGGATTCAGTTGAAGCGTCTCTTTCTGGAGAAGTACTTTCCTGCGACCAAGTTAAACAGTCTGAAAAAGGAAATCAGCAGCATTGACCAGCAGGCTACAGAGACACTCTATGAGTACTTTGAGCGCTTCAAGAAGCTTTGCTCTAGTTGCCCTCACCATCGTTTCTCAAAGAAGGATTTAGTGCTCTTTCTATTTAATAGATTGCTTGACGAGGGGCGCAAGACGGTGAACTTTGCCTATGGAGGCAACATCTTGAACAAAACACCCAATGCTGCTTGGGAGGTGTTTTCAGAGCTTGCTGATGGCTCTAGACAATTCAGCAAGGGACTTCATGCTAGAGGGGTACTCGCTGTTGACTCCTCAACTTCTACATTACATAGCGATGTGGCTGAATTGAAGGATATGATGAAGAGGTTCATGCTACAAGGAACCCCACAACAACTTAAGGCATGTGGCATTTACGCTGATTTTTATCACCCGACGAACACTTGTCCTATGCTGCAGGAGCCAAATGTAGAGTTGAATGCATGGAGAACTTTTTTCCGCAGCGACCCAGGTATGGTAACTATGCTAATCCCAATAATTACAATAATAACTATAATGCAGGTTACCAGGGGTATGACTATGGTAATAATCAAGCCCCTTTCAATCCACAAGGAGGACCGCATTTCAGACCTCCACCAACTGATGATCAATCCAATGAGTATCCTATCAAAGCTCTCACAAAGATCGTCATGAGTCAAGCTGAGCACCAAAATAGTCAAGCTGAGCGCCAAAAGAATTTGGAGAAGCAAATTAGCCAATTGACTCAATTGATGAGCGAAATGCAGGCTAAGGACTCAGGAAAGCTACCATCTCAAACGATGGTGAATCCCAAGGAGAACGTTAGCGCTGTAACGCTAAGAAGTGGCAAGGAACTGATTACCACTCCCCATAATGATGCTAACATAGAGGATTTTGAAACAGGTACGAACGAGGAAGAAGAGGAGGTTCACAATCGACGGCCGCTCCGCGGCCAAGGCGATTCTGACGCTGCAGAAATCTCCGGGCCGCCCCGCAGCCAAGCTCAGCCGCTCCGCGGCCCCTCCAGTAACTCATCTGACGGGTACGTTCGACCTGATTTTCCTCCTCTTAATTCTTTCAAACATATTCCTCCATTTCCTGAAGCACTCAGAGACACAAAAAGACCAGATAATGACAAAGAGATCTTTGAGACGTTCAGTAAGTGCGAGGTAAACATCCCCTTACTCAATCTGATTAAAAGTATTCCTCGTTATGCTAAATTTCTTAAGGAACTTTGCACAATAAAGAGAAATCAAAAGTTGAAGGGGAAGCAGAAAATTAAGGTAAGCGAACATGTGTCTGCTGTGTTTCAAAAGCGTATGCCCAAGAAATGTAGCGACCCTGGCATGTTCACAATCCCATGTGTGATAGGTGAAACTAAGTTTGATAAAGCTTTGTTGGACTTGGGTGCATCTATTAACGTGTTACCTTATTCTCTGTATGAATCATTGGGTTTAGGACCTCTGCATGAGACTAGAGTGGTGATCCAACTAGCGGACCGATCAAATGCTTTTCCTAGAGGCATAGTTGAGGATGTTTTAGTCATGGTTGACAATTTGATCTTTCCTGCTGATTTCTTTGTCTTAAACATGGAGCATGATAACCAAGAGGCTCCTATTCTCCTAGGAAGACCCTTTTTAAAGACTGCTAGAACAAAAATTGATGTGTGTTCTGGTTCTTTGACTATGGAATTCGATGGTGAGAAGGTTGAATACAATATATATGATGCAATGAAATTCCCTTCTGATGATCATTCCTTATGCTTTATGGATGCCATTGATACTTGTATGAGTTGTGTGGATGCCATTGATACTTGTATGAGTTGTGTATGCAGGATACCTTTGATATGAGTTGTGTAGATGACCTGCAGGTAGCTTTAGAGTCTCCTATTGAGGAGTTTTCATTGAATTATGTTTTGTCTACTAACCTGCAGGAGACCATAAGAGGCTTGTCTTCCCTACCTGTATACTCACAAGCAGATACCTTTATGGCATTAACCATTCCAAATGAAAAGCTCTTACCTTCTATCGTACATGCACCTGAAGTTAAGCTCAAGCCTCTTCCTGCGCATCTGAAATATGCACTTGTGGGGGAAGGTGACACCTTGCCTGCCATCATCTTTAACAAGCTTACCAAAGAACAAGAAGATAGGCTAGTAGGAGTACTCAAAGAGCATAAGATAGCGTTGGGATAGACCATAGCGGATATCAAGGGAATCAACCCTGCTACTTGCATGCACAAAATATTATTAGAAGAGGGAGCCAAACATTCCAGGCAACCTCAACGGAGACTCAACCCACCTATGATGGATGTAGTGAAGAAGGAGGTGCTCAAACTCCTTCAGGCAGGTATGATCTATCCCATCTCTGATAGTCAATGGGTTAGTCCAACACAGGTAGTACCAAAGAAGAGAGGCATAACAGTGGTGGAGAATCAAGAAGGTGAGTTAGTCCCTACCAGAGTCCAATCAGGCTAGAGAGTTTGCATCGATTATCGTAAGCTGAATGTGGTAACTCGAAAAGATCACTTTCCCTTACCATTCATTGATCAAATGCTTGAAAGACTTGCTAGTCGTCCATATTATTGCTTTTTAGATGGATATTCCGGGTACTTTAAGATAGCCATCGCACCAGAGGATCAAGAAAAGACAACATTCACTTATCCGTTTGGCACTTTTGCATATTGCAGAATGGCTTTGGGCTTGTGCAACACTCCTGGGACATTCCAACGGTGTATGGTAAGTATCTTTTCTGAATATATAGAGCAATTCATTGAGGTTTTTATGGATGACTTTACAGTCCATGGTGATAGTTTTGACATTTGCCTCAACCATTTGGCGCTTGTGTTTAGAAGATGTGTTGACACTAACTTAGTGCTCTATTCAGAAAAGTGTCACTTTATGGTTGAGGAAGGCATTGTTTTGGGTCACATTGTCTCCCATAAAGGGATTGAGGTTGATAAGGCAAAGATTGACATCATTCAATCATTGCCTTATCCTACTAATGTGCATTCCTTTTTAGGCTATGCAGGATTCTACCGCAGGTTCATTAAGGACTTCTTAAAGATCACCTCACCCTTGTGCGAGCTGCTGAAGAAGGAGGTCACATTTTCTTTTGATGAGAAGTGCAGGACGGCGTTTGATGAGTTAAAGACTTGTCTTACTAGTGCACCAATTATACAAGCACCAAATTGGTCTCAACCGTTCGAATTGATGTGTGACGCTAGTGACTACGCCGTGGGAGCCGTGCTTGGACAAAAAGAAGGGAGAAGCTCTCATGTCATATACTATGCATCTATAACCCTGAATGGAGCTCAAAGGAATTACTCAACCACAGAAAAGGAACTTCTTGCTATAGTTTTTGCACTTGAGAAATTTAGATCCTATTTGCTTGGTACAAAAGTTATTGTTTATACTGATCATGCAGCACTTCGTTACCTTTTGAGGAAGAAAGAGGCCCAGCCAAGACTGATTAGATGGATCTTGCTTTTCAGCGAGTTTGACATCGAAATCAGGGACAAAAAGGGTGTTGAGAACCTAGTTGCTGACCATCTAAGTCGTATTGTGCAGGAGGAGAATGGACAAGAAGGCATATTGGGGAGCTTTCCTGACGAAGAGCTGTTATAGGTCTTCGCAATCACCAGCCGCCCCGCGGCCACCCTAGGCCGCCCCGCGACCAAGTCTTCGGAGAACACCTCCTTCGCAATCGACGGCGGCCCCACGGCTAGCCCTGGCCGCCCCGCGGCCCCTGCAGAATCCGATATTGAACTCCTCCTCAAGGTAAGTTCTCTTCCACGCCCTTGGTTTGCTAACTTGGTCAACTTTTAAGTGTCGCAAGAGTTTTCACCCAACTTTTCGAAGGCTCAGAAGGACAAGATACGCCACGATGAGGTACAATCTGTATAATCTCTTCAGCGCCCTTGGTTTACTAACTTGGGATGACCCTTACCTATGGAAGCATTGCGCAGATCAAGTGATACGTCGGTGTCTTCCCGGCGATGAGGTACAATCTGTCCTAAATTTTTGTCATTCCCATGAATGTGGTGGACACTTTGGACCGTAAAAGACAGATAGAAAGGTACTTGATGCAAGATTCTTTTGGCCACACATATTTCGTAATTCATATGTTTTTTGCAAATCCTGTGATCGCTGTCAGAGAGTTGGGAATCTTTCTAAGAGGAATGAAATGCCACAAACTCGCATGATATTTTGTGAGATTTTTGATGTTTGGGGCATTGACTTCATGGGACCATTCCCTAACTCCTTTGGAAACCTATATATTTTGCTTGTGGTGGACTACGTCTCCAAGTGGGTGGAGGCGAAGGCCACCGGAACTGATGATTCAAAAGTAGTTGCAGGTTTCCTCAAGGAGCTATTCTCTAGATTTGGAGTTCCAAAAGCACTAATCAGTGATAAAGGGACTCATTTCTGCAACAAGACTGTGAGTGCGCTCTTAAAGAAATATCATGTGACTCAGAGGGTGTCTACTACATACCACCCCCAGACCAATGGGCAACCTGAGGTGTCTAATCGCGAGATAAAGACTATCTTGGAGAAGACTGTTGCCCCAAACAGGAAGGATTAGAGTGTCAGACTCGATGATGCTCTATGGGCTTATCGAACGGCTTACAAGACTCCCATTGGGATGTCTCCGTTCAGATTAGTCTATGGAAAGGCTTGCCATCTTCCTGTCGAGATTGAACATAAAGCATATTGAGCGGTTGTTGTAAGCTGAATCTTCCATGTTTTACAATAACTTTTATGTCGTTTTATGCATACATTTCATGCATTTGGGCTAGAACAGTACAAAATCTATGTAGTTTATGTTAATTCTCCAAATTATGGAATCTACACCAGTTTCTGTTTAAATTCGCAGAATTCGAGGCAATTTACAGCATTTCTGAGAAAAGTTGGAAAAGCTCGGAAATCAGCAACAAAAGTCCAAGGTCAAAGGACTACAGAACCAGGATGAATCAAGCTGGAGCCCAGAAGTTACTCAATATCGACAAAGGATGTCCGAGCAGTGCTGGCCGAGTAGGAGCTGATCGAGGAAGCTGAAGACGAAAGCACCCCGACTCCGGAGCTTTACTCGATATCGAGTAAGCTACTCGATATCGACAAACACCCTGATGCCATACCCGGAGTCGAGGAGCTGTGCCAAGTCGAGAAGCCGAAGACCCGGAGACGCCGAGAAGCATCTACTCGATATTGAGGATCTTACTCGATATCGACAACCTTAGCGCCACATTTCCGAGCCAGATCGGGGAGCAGTTCCTCAACTAAGACCAACAACGCAGAAGTCGACACAGTTTACTCGATATCGAGGACCCCAGCAGTGCCTGTCCGAGCTAGATTGAGCACCAGCTACCCGACATGCCGAGCCAGCAGAAGTCGACGTCATTTTTAATCGATATCGAGTAGTTTACTCGATATCGAGGAGCGCCATCCAGAGCCGCGTTAAGCGGTGTGCTGTCCGTGTCGAGCTGGCTTTGCTTGGAGCCGAAGGAGTCCGATTCTATCCACATCTATCCACACCTATCAAGTTCTATCTATGGAGAAGATCTACCCACAGAAGAAGATATTTTGCTACTTTAGATATAATTTCCGTTTTGATTTATTTATGTTATTCCATTTATTTATCTTTAAGCTTTTAGATATAGAGATTTAGATATAGATAGACCTTCTTACCTAGAATAGCTAGGGAATGAAGCCTATAACTAAAGCCTTAAGGGCTGGTTTTCACACATTCAATTTCAGAGACAAGTAGTTACACATTGAGAGAGAAAGAGAATAGGTTGTAAGTTTGAGTTTATTAATGCAAGTTAGTTCTTTTTCATCAAAGATGTCTGCTATTGCGATGAAGAGCGAGTAGTCCACCCACTTCTAGGATCGGGGTGAGCCCGGCGGTAACCATGTAAGATGACGCAGTAAAGGTTTGAGCTTTTTATGCAATTCGTCTTCTATCCCTATGAGCATGATTCTTTTGCGAGAGCTGAAGGTGATCCTTGTTTGTATTATTGAAGCGAAAGTGATCTTAATGCAACTTGGGTTAATTATGTGAAAAGGGTTAGTAACAATTAAGGTTTATGCGAAAGCCTCTATATTCCTATTTGTTAATAACGAAAGTTATTTGATGGAAAGCATGATCTTTTATGCCTTTATGCAAAAGCCTCTATATTTCTATTAGTATATTGATTTATTTCGTTGAAAATCCGAGTTCTGTGTTCGAGAATTTGCAATTTAAAGTTTCTGTTGTTTGTCGATCTCGGGGAGTTGTTAGTCGATATCATATAGCACTTAGTCGATATCAAGTAGAAGTTTATCGAGATCGAGTTTCTGTTGCTGAGTTTGCTTTCTGTTGTCGACTTGCTGTAGTCGATATCGAGGACTTTTGCTCGATATCGAGTAACTTATGTGTCCTTGCTTTATTTTCTGCTTGTGCTTTGTTATTTCTTTCTTTCTGCTATTCTATCTGTGAGATTTACAGCTACCTGGGATCCGTTGAAACGCTTCCTCGTGGATCGATCCTGACTTCTCACTACTGCATAGGGAGGGAGTCTTGTAATTATTTGCGTGGGCCTGAATCTGGTTTGATTTATATTTTATATTTTGAACTCGATTTCCTCCTACAACAAATTGGCGCCGTTGTCGGGGAAGCAATCATTCGCGCCTTAGGTAGTCAGATCTCACTTTTCTTTTGAGTTACTTTGCAGGTATATGCGCCGTTCTGGTCGAACACCTGAGTTTGATGCCTTAGACGAACCGGAGCGCCTTATACACATCCAAGCTAAACTAAAAAGAGCCATGGCGGCCGTAGAGACACAGGAACAGCTGATTGAAAGGCTTCAGAGGGAACTAGCTGCTAAAGATACTGCTCTCACCACTGAGAGAGCACGCATTACACAGGAGGTTGTGCGAAGAAGGAAATTGGAAGATGAGCTTGCCCAATACCCTACCACTGTAGAGGATTACAGGCACCCGACTCTCATAGTGCCTGAATCGGCCATTCTAATCCCTGAAAATAAATATGAAATTCACACTCCTTTCCTTATTGAAATTAAAAATAATGCTTTCTTTGGTAGATTTAATGAATGCCCTCTTCAGCATATTACCAACTTTAATGACATGTGTCGTACTCTTGCTGAAGGTCCCACCTTGGAGTACATCTTAATGAAGGCTTTTCGTTGGTCCCTAGCTGGTCCAGCATTGAAGTGGCTTGAAGGGCTGAAACCGCGATCCCTCACGACATGGGCTGAAGTGAAGCAGGAATTCCTCAACAAGTTCTTCCTTCATGCCAAGACAACACTCCTTCGCCAGAAGATCACAACTTTCAAACAGAAGCCTGGGGAACCGCTGGCAAAGGCTTGGGAAAGATATAAAGATCTACTACGATCATGCCCTACACATGGACAGCAACCCTGCGTAGTTCAAGAGATCTTCTTCAACTCTCTTGACTTGGTTACAAAGGACATAATCAACACATATACTCACTATGAGTATCTGACGATGCCGCCTGCTGACGCATGGGCTGCTCTTGACAAGCTGACCAACTATTATAACAAGTATGGGACTCCAACCAACTATGAAGAGAATCCCTACGCTAGGCCAGCACCATCCATGCCCCTCTATGAGTCCTCTAAAGAGATTTACGCAGATGTCACAAGGAGAAGTACTACAAAGATCAGAATCGCAAGCTCCTCAAACAAGTAAAGTATCTTTCTGTCAACCAGCCTTGCATTGAATGCGGATAACAGAGGCACACCACTACCGAGTGCCCACACACAGAGCAAGTTAGGCTGGCAGAGTACCATGAAGAGGCAGCTTATGCAGAGGGTCCCAATCGCTACATGGGGGACCAAAGGTTCCTGCAACCACAATGGAACCAAGGTGCCCCTAGGGACCCCCCGCCCTGCAGAGCTCCAGGACATCCGGAAAGAGACCAGAAGAGGGATGATCTACAGACAGTCCTAGAAGAAATACTAAGAAATCATTCAGAAACTAAGCAGTCCTTCAACTCCGTTTACACTCAGATTCAAGGAGTCAACTCTAGGCTTGGGGAGATTGACATATGGCGGAAATCAGTTGATACACAGATTGGCCAGCTAGCAGCAGGAGTCCCAGACAGTCAGGTTCACTCCCAGGATCTTCAGAACCAAATCCCATGGGAAAGACTGGTCACATCGCTGCTGTAAAACTCAGAAGCGGCCATGAACTACAAGAGCCAGAAGTCGGAAAGCAGCAGGACGAAGGAGAACATCAACTCAATATCGACCAGACCTTGGTCGATATCGACAAGAGGCAACTCGATATCGAGAAAGGTTTACTCGATATCGACGACAAAGTGGACCATCCTTGACGGAGGGAAAGTCGTTGATTTACCTCGCCAAAAATAAATCCCAAACAAACAAACTAGTATAGTATGCAAGTAAGGGGTCGAACCCTAGAGAATCAAGTATTTCTAAATATTGTGTATTTATCAATATAAAAGAAACGATTTTTATGAATGAAAATAAAAGAAAATAATATTGACAAAAGAAAATAAAGGATAGAAGAAAAGCGTTTCCACCTACAAGTTCTCGACTTTGGTTGGTTTTATTGATCTTCGAATCCTTTTCAAGTTATTATCTTTTCCTACGAATTCCTCTCGTCTTGGTTTAAGTAGATTAAAAGTCCTACGAGTCCAATTAATCCCTTACACCTCAATGCAACCTTAACACGGTCAAGATTTAACAAAGAGATAGCAAATAGTCCCAAGAACTTGAGCATATAAATAACACCAATTAAACACGGTAAATCAATGTTTAAGATATATGTCAACTCCCTACATAATCATGCTTCAAACACGGAATCCACAATCTTATGCGTGCTACTACGGAAATAACACAAATACGAAAGTATTAAATCCTAGCATGAAATCAATATTATCAAGGTAGCTAATCAAGATAACATCAATAACATAATCAATATCACATAAAGAAGTTGAAAGAATTATAGAGGAAAAATAACTTAAATTAGAAACTCACAAACCACCAACCAAGTCTCGAAAGTGTAGGCGGAAACTACAAAATTAGCCAAACATGGCTTACCTAAGCTTTCTTCTCTTCAATGGTGATTTCTCTACTTGGAATTAATTTTTTTAAACTAACCCTAGAACATCCTATTTATAAGCCTAATGTCTTTCATAAAAGGTAGATAAAAGATAGATAAAAGATAGAAACTTCCTAAACAAACTAGATAAAAGATAGAACTTTCCTAAAATAATTCAGCGTCGGATTCCGCTGGCAGCGAGAAATTTCCGCTGGCAGCGAAAAGCCTTGATTGAGCCACTGTTGGATTTCCGCTACCACACTCGCTACCACACTCGCTGGCAGCGAATGTCCATGCCTTAGAATATTTTCAAGCTTCTTCGAGGACCCTTCTTTCCGCTTCCGCGAGACACTGAACCCGCTTCCGCGAGCTAGGCCTTCCGCTGCCGCGAGATCTCAAACTCGCTGGGGCGAGTCCCTTCTTCCGCTGGAGCGAGTAGCCGAAGCTTCGGGTCCTGGTGATTCTCGCTGGCAGCGGAATTTTCCGCGGCAGCGGACGTCTCGCTGCAGCGAGATTAGTCGCTAGCAGCGGGCATTGCTTGCCCTTCCTCTCTCGTTGGCTCCTCCTCTCGCGGACTCTCTCTCGCTGGTTCTCCTCTCGCTGGCTTTCTCTTCCCGCGGGCTTGCCGGGCTCCAGGCTTCTGGTTCCACTCGCTGGCAGCGACTGTATAATTCGCTGGCAGCGACTGATGCCCAGAGACTTGATTCTTCATTGTTCTTCCCTCGTTCTTTCTTTCCTCCTTTCTTTCTCTTCTTAGCTTGATTTCTTGACTTCACTTGGCCATGTTTAACAGCTTTCCACCATGTCGGATCTACGATTCTGCACAATTCAACCGAAATAGCGTAGATTCCGAACTTTTCCACAAAAAGAGTTTTATCTAAATTAACACTAAAACATGCATATTCTACAATGTAAATGCAACTAAACTATCCTATAATGCCAATTAGAAATGTGCATTATCAATCCTCCGTCTGCAAAGCATAGCAATTCGACATCGAAGAACCTGGTTGATATCGATAAGACTGTGGTCGATATCGAGGAGACCCAAGTCGAGATTGAGAAAGCTGCAGCACCTCCGACATCTGCTCTGGCTCCAAATCAGAAAAAGAAGCTGCCCTTCCCAACAAAATCTCCAAAGGACCCAGCAAAGAAGAAATTCCATTGCTTCATCAAGATGCTTCAAAAGTTCAATGTCACTATACCCTTCACAGAAGCTCTCAATGAAATGCCATCCTAGGTCAAGTTCCTCAAGGAGATTCTAAGCAAGAAGAGATCTATGGCTGAGATTACAGAGGAGTGCAGCCATTTAGAGATACTTGAGAAGAGGCCAGATCCAGGTAAGTTTGCTATAACCATTAGATTTGGTCCATATAAAATTAATGCTTTATGTGATCTTGGAGCTAGTGTAAGTATAATGCCTTTAACAATTTGGTTCAAGATTAAGATAGGTTCCCTAGAGCTTGTGGATGCTAAGTTGTATATGGCCAACAACACGGTGGTCATTCCAACAGACATGGTGGACAATGTGCTAGTACAAGTAGGTAAATTCTTTGTCCCTGCTGATTTCTTAGTTATTGATATGCCAGAGAACCTTGCTTGTCTAATTATTCTAGGAAGACCCTTCTTGGCGACGGTGGATGCCAATATAAGCGTGAGGAAAGAAGTGCTCACTTTCAACATCAGCGATGAGGTAATTGAGTATTCCTTTAATAAAACTAAAAAATCTATATCAGCTGGTTACATCACTTATGGGGAGCCTAAGATAAGAAATATGACTCCCGAAGAGCTGGAAAAAAGGGATATGGAAGCCCAGGTGGAGAAGATCATGGCCATCCTGAACAAAGAAACAGAGAATCCACTCGACACGGACCAAGGTACGTCGATTTGGACTAACTATTTTTCGGATGCCTTGACAGGATGCAAGTATGGGGTCGTAGTCGACCAGGATTCCTCGATATCGAGGACTTTGGTCGATATCGACCAAACCCAGAAACCACCACCAACAATAGCATCGTCGAGCAGCCAACCTGAAGCACATCACTCCTCGATATCGAGTACTTTACTTGATATCGACCAAAATCCAACTGCATCGACTTCGCCTTCCTCGACGCTGACTCCACCAGAAAAGCTGAACTCCTCGATATCGACCAACACATGGCTTCCTCGACTCCAGCATCCTCGAGCAGCAGCAGACCACCAGAAGCTGAAAACTCGTCGAGATCGAGTATTGTTCCTCGAGATCGACCAAATACAGTGGTTCCCGAATCCGTTTTTGCGAAGGTAAGCCAAGATATGGATCTTTCTTCTCCTATTTCAATTAAAGATTTATCTATACATGGGAGAGGTTTGCCTTGGTATGTGCGCTTATGTAGGATTTCCAATGATGAGCCTAAGGAGTATGAAGTTGGAGACAAGCTCTATGTTTCCAAATCAAAAGATCATTGGTTTCCTAACAAATTCAACAAGAAAAGGATGGGACCCTTCGTGGTAAACAAGATCCATTCTGGAGGACTGCAGCTGATGGACAAGAATGGAGTCCTATTTGAAGCCCAACCTACATGGGCCCTGCAGATGCCACCTTGAGCTTAATGGAGAAAGTCGGCCTAGCGACTATAAAATCTAGAGCTTGTAAATAGACATTTATTTTTGGGACTTTTGGACATTGTTACTTTTGTTTGTTTTTGGTTTTTCTATTGTGGGTATTTCTCTTCTACATTTTTCAGGTCCTTGGGGATAGAAGAAAGCTAAATCAGACTCGGCCCAGGCATATTATGAAGCCATGCATACTTGACTTGTGAGTTTCTTTCTTTACCCTTGTTTTTATACAGTGATGACACTGTAATGTTTAAGTATGGGGTGGGGGAAGGGCTTACTTTGTGCATATTTGCCATATTTGAGATTTGGTGTGCATTTTTAAAGTTTATTTCATGAATTACTTATACATGGCTATTTTGGAATTCATTATTGATTTATGTGCTTACATGCATGTTTTCCAAAAGTTTGAAAAAATCACCCCCATTGAATTTTTTTTATTAATGTCATGGAAGCTTAATTAAACTCGATGATGCAAAATTGGATTCATTAGAGATATAGCATGAAATTGTCTGGTAAAGGGAAGTCACAATGAAATGCATATTTTCTTGAAAACCATGAAAGGAGGTAAAATTTGAAGTTGCTTTTGACATGTTGCATGATAAGAGGATGTAGGACTTTATATTTCCATATAATGCTCATATTGTTATAATCCTAGCCTTACCTATGCTTATGCATCATAAAAGCCATATTATGCCTTATTTCATATATGCTCCACATGATCTAAATATTGCCATTCTTTACCTTATCCGGGGATTATGTTGAGAATGATTTTACATTATGGAGATTATCATATGGTATTTGTGTTGTTGTTGTTGTTGTTATTATTGATGTTTGGCGGAAAATTGTTTGAAAAATATGGAAAATTTAATGAGTGAAAGAAAATCCAATCACCTCAGGAGATAAAGGTAGATTGGCCCTGCTCGCTGAGATAATAGTTCAGTGAGATGGGACACACATGTGAGGAGTCCAAAGCACTAAGTATCCGGGGCCATTCATGACACCCATGTTTGCGACTCGCGAGAAGGCAGTGCTGAGGTAAGAGAGGTAAACGCATTATTATTGAGAAAAAAAACATTATGGATGGTGAGAAATCAAAGGAAGAAGGAATGTGGTAGGAAAGTTGGAAAGTACTCCATTTCCCCGGATCATTAGCACCACATTGTCAAAAATTGCCCACCTTTAGCCTTTTACCAATCTACTCCTTATTTTGATGAGGCAATCTACTCCTTATTGAGCTTAAATTAAAGTCCTCTTGATTATTGTGTTTTGTCACATATGAACTGTTTTTACATAACCCTCCTTTTGTGAGTAGATGTTGCTCTTAAAAATTGCACATGCAGGGATTTGTGACACTAGTACCTTTTCGAGGATGGTAATTGATTGCAGGGACATATGAGAATGAATCTAAGATGTTGAGAGTTTTGATTCCTTCCCCTGAATGAAAAATAAAAGTATTGCTTGAGGACAAGCAAGCTCAAGTATAAGGTGTTTGTTATAAGCTGAATCTGCCATGTTTTACAGTAACTTTTATGTCGTTTTCTGCATACATTTCATGCATTTGGGCTAGAATAGTTAAGAATCTATGTAGTTTATGTTTATTCACAAAATTATGGAATCTACACCAGTTTCTGTTTAAATTCCCAGAATTCGAGGCAATTTACAGCATTTCTAAAAAAAGTTGGAAAACTCGGAAATCAGCTACAGAAGTCCAAGGTCAAAGGACTACAAAACCAGGATGAATCAAGCTGGAGCCCAGAAGTTACTCGATATCGAGTTCTCTTACTAGATATGGACAAAGGATGTCCGAGCAGTGCTGGTAGAGTAGGAGCTGATCGAGGAAGCTGAAGACGAAAGCAACCCGACTCCGGAGCTTTACTCGATATCGAAAAACACCCTGATGCCATACCCGGAGTCGATGAGCTGTGCCAAGTCGAGAAGCCGAAGACCCGGAGACGCCGAGAAGCATCTACTCGATATCGAGGATCTTACTCGATATCGACAACCTCATCGCCACATTTCCGAGCTAGATCGGGGAGCAGTTCCTCGACCAAGACCAGCAACGCAGAAGTCGACACATTTTACTCGATATCGAGGACTTTACTCGATATCGAAGACCCCAGCAGCGCCTGTCCGAGCTAGATCGAGCACCAGCTACTCGACATGCCGAGCTAGCAAAAGTCGACGTCATTTTTACTCGATATCGAGGAGCGCCATCCGGAGCCGCGTTACGCGGTGTGCTGTCCGTGTCGAGCTGGCTTTGCTTGGAGCCGAAGGAGTCCGATTCTATCCATATCTATCCACACCTATCAAGTTCTATCTATGGAGAAGATCTACCCACACAAGAAGATATGTTGCAAGTTAGATATAATTTCCTTTTAGGATTTATTTATGTTATTCCGTTTATTTATCTTTAAGCATTTAGATATAGAGATTTAGATATAGATAGACCTTCTTACCTAGAATAGTTAGGGAATGAAGCCTATAAATAAAGCCTTAGGGGCTGGTTTGCACACATTCAATTTCAGAGACAAGTAGTTACACATAGAGAGAGAAAGAGAAGAGGTTGTAAGTTTGAGTTTATTAATGCAAGTTAGTTCTTTTTCATCAAAGATGTCTGCTATTGCGATGAAGAACGAGTAGTCCACCCACTTATAGGGTCGGGGTGAGCTCGGCGGTAGCCATGTAAGATGACGCAGTAAGGGTTTGAGCTTTTTATGCAATTCGTCTTCTATCCCTATGAGCATGATTCTTTTGCGAGAGTTGAAGGTGATCATTGTTTGTATTATTGAAGCGAAAGTGATCTTAATGCAACTTGGGTTAATTATGTGAAAAGGGTTAGTAACAATTAGGGTTTATGCGAAAGCCTCTATATTCCTATTTGTTAATAACGAAAGTTATTTGATGGAAAGCATGATCTTTTATGCCTTTATGTGTTACTTTGCATGGTTATCGTTGTGGTGTTGATACCCTGGCTTTGGAAAAAATTTAGTATATTGATTTATTTCGTTGAAAATCTGAGTTCCGTGTTCGAGAATTTGCAATTTAAAGTTTCTGCTGTTTGTCAATCTCGGGGAGTTATTAGTCGATATCGAATAACACTTAGTCGATATAGAGTAGAAGTTTATCGAGATTGTGTTTTTGTTGCTGAGTTTGCTTTTTGTTGTCGACTTGCTGTAGTCGATATCGAGGACTGTTGCTCGATATTGAGTAACTTCTGTGTCCTTGCTTTATTTTCCGCTTTTTCTTTGTTATTTCTTTCTTTCTGCTATTCTGTCTGTGAGATTTACAGCTACCTGAGATCCGCTGACACGCTTACTCGTTGATCGATCTTGACTTCTCACTACTGCATAGGGAGGGAGTCTTGTAATTATTTGCGTGGGCCTGAATCTGGTTTGATTTATATTTTATATTTTGAACTCGATTTCCTCCTACAACAAATTGGCGCCGTTGCCGGGGAAGCAATCATTCGCACCTTAGGTAGTCAGATCTCACTTTTCTTTTGAGTTACTTTGCAGGTATATGCGCCGTTCTGGTCGAACACCTGAGTTTGACGCCTTAGACGAACCGGAGCACCTTATACACATCCAATCTAAACTAAAAAGAGCCATGGCGGCCGCAGAGACACAGAAACAACTGATTGAGAGGCTTCAGAGGGAACTAGCTGCTAAAGATACTGCTCTCACCACTGAGAGAGCACGCATTACACAGGAGGTTGCACGAAGAAGGCCATTGGAAGATGAGCTTTCGCAATACCCTACCACTGCAGAGGATTACATGCACCCGACTCTCATAGTGCCTGAATCGGCCATTCTAATCCCTGAAAATAACTATGAAATTCGCACTCCTTTCCTTATTGAAATTAAAAATAATGCTTTCTTTGGTAGATTTAATGAATGCCCTCTTCAGCATATTACCAACTTTACTGACATGTGTCGTACTCTTGCTGAAGGTACCACCTTGGAGTACATCTTAATGAAGGCTTTTCGTTGGTCCCTAGCTGGTCCAGCATTGAAGTGGCTTGAAGGGCTGAAACCGCGATCCCTCACGACATGGGCTGAAGTGAAGCAGGAATTCCTCAACAAGTTCTTCCCTCCTGCCAAGACAGCACTCCTTCGCTAGAAGATCACAACTTTCAAACAGAAGCCTGGGGAACCGCTGGCAAAGGCTTGGGAAAGATATAAAGATCTACTGCGATCATGCCCTACACATGGACAACAACCATGTGTAGTTCAAGAGATCTTCTTCAACTCTCTTGACTTGGCTGCAAAGGACATAATCAACACATATACTCACTTTGAGTATCTGACGATGCTGCCTGCTGACGCATGGGCTGCTCTCAACAAGCTGACCAACTATGATAACAAGTATGAGACTCCAACCAACTATGAAGAGAATCCCTACGCCAGGCCAGCACCATCCATGCCCCTCTATGAGCCCTCTAAAGAGATTGACCCAGATGTCAAGGAACAGTACTACTAAGATCATAATCGCAAGCTCATCAAACAAGTAAAGTATCTTTCTGTCAACCAGCCTTGCATTGAATGCGGATCAAAGAGGCACACCACTACTGAGTGCCCACACACAGAGCAAGTCAGGATGGCAGAGTACCATGAAGAGGCAGCTTACGCAGGGGTCCCAATCGCTACATGGGGGACCAAAGGTTCCAGCAACCACAATGGAACCAAGGTGCCCCTAGGAACCCCCCGCCCTACAGAGCTCCAAGACATCTGGAAAGAGACCAGAAGAGGGATGATCTACAGACAGTCCTAGAAGAAATACGGAGAAATCATTCAGAAACTAAGCAGTCCTTCAACTCCATTTACACTCAGATTCAAGGAATCAACTCTAGGCTTGGGGAGATTGACATATGGCGAAAATCAGTTGATACACAGATTGGCCAGCTAGCAACAGGAGTCCCAGACAGTCAGGTTCACTCCCAGGATCTTCAGAACCAAATCCCAAGGGAAAGACTGGTCACATCGCTGCTGTAAAACTCAGAAGAGACCATCAACTACAAGTGCCAGAAGTCGGAAAGCAGCAAGATAGAGGAGAACAACAACTCGATATCGACCAGGCCTTGGTCGATATCGACAAGAGGCAACTCGATATCGAGAAAGGTTTACTCGATATCGACGACAAAGTGGACCATCCTCCGTCTGCAGAGCACAGCAATTCGACATCGAAGAACCTGGTCGATATCGAGAAGACTGTGGTCGATGTCGAGGAGACCCAACTCGAGATTGAGAAAGCTGCAGCACCTCCGACATCTGCTCTGGCTCCAAATCAGAAAAAGAAGCTGCCTTTCCCAACAAAATCTCCAAAGAACCCAGCAAGAGTTGGAAGAGTTGAGATTGGATGCCTATGATAACTTCGTCACCTATAAGGAGAAGACAAAGGCATGACACGATAAACATATCTTGCGAAAGGACCTCAAAGTTGGGGAAAAGGTCCTTCTATTTCAATCGCGCCTACAACTCTTCCCAGGTAAGCTTCGTTCTAGATGGACAGAGCCATATGTGATTACTAATGTCTTTTCCCATGGTGCAGTAGAGCTACTAAATAAAAGGAATGGAGACATCTTCAAGGTAAATGACTATAGAGTACAACCATACTTTGAAAGCTTTGTCAAAGAGGACGGTGATGAGTTGGTTCTCACTGAACCAAGTGCTGAGGATCATTAGGGAGCCATAACGTCGAGCCAATGACGGTAACTAAAGGCGTTGCTTGGGAGGCAACCCAAGGTAATAGTTTAGGTATTATTTTTCTTCTTACATTAAGTTTTTTTTTAGTTTAGTTTAGGTTGGCTTGGGATACTAACGTTGCAGGAAGGAAACGGAGAAGGAAAAGGGTGAAAAATGGACAAGCCGCCCCGTAGCCAGCATGGGCCGCCCCGCGGCCAAGGAGCCCAGCGAAATCCTTCGCGGAATCGCCGGCCACCCCGTCGCCCACCCTGGCCGCCCCACGGCCTCTTCCGGATAGAAAATTTTTTAGGGGCCCGTGTGGGCCCCCACTTGCTACATCTAAATAAACCATATCCACCTCTTTTCTTCGCTTTCCCTTCTTCAGTAGCCGCCCCCTCGCCAAAGAGCCCCCTACCTCTATCTTCTTCCTCCTCTTTCAACCTCCCAAAAACTCCATTGAAGCCAACTTCCAAGCTCTCTTCACCAAAAATCATCCTTCTTTTCCATTATTCCCCTCTTCCTTCTACAAAAACTTCACCATACCACCTCACTCTCCTAAGATCTACACACAAATTTCCCATCCCACGGATTTTTGAGGGGTTTCTTTCGGATCCAACTAGGAGAGAGATCGGCGACGACATCGGAGACCAGATCCGACATGGAAATTCCAGATCCGGAAAAATCCCCAGCCGCCCCGTCGCCTGTTGAGCCGCCCCGCGGCCATCTCTGTTGCCAGCCGCCCCGTCGCCCTGCTCGGCTGCCCCGCGACCTCTGCAGTGTCTCACCATTTGTGAGTTTTTTCTTCGCTTCCATTCTTTTGGGTAATTTTTTTTAGCTCGGATTCACAATGTCGAGACCACATAGAATGAGCCGAAATCAGAAGGAGATATGGAATGCTCTAAACACTAGAAATTTCTTTGTAACAATTTTTTTTCATGATTCTACCTTAAGATTGTTACAGATGGATGTATGCACTAGGCAATTATTAGAGCATGGGGGCTTAGGACAATTTTTAGGGAAGAATTCCCCTACATATCCGAGCTTATGTAAATAATTTTTAGCAACTTTGAGTGTGGGGCGTACATCTATTGATTTTCGATTGCTTGGGAGAGATTTCACGCTATTGAAGGAGAGATTGACATAGATTTTGGGTATTACTGTTGCGCCGACTGCTAGTTGGCTTGATGTATGTAAGGGAAAGGGCCCTGTGGCTTTTTGGATGGCGTCTACTAGGGTGCCTTTTGAGGCCAAGAAGGGCCAGTACAATTCCAGCATTCTCCATCCTACATTACGACTGATTCACAAGGTTCTGGCGAACACCTTCTTTGCACAAGCTGAGGTCAACAAGATCTCGCTTAAGGATATGTCATTTTTATGGTGTCTGACGCTAGAGAGCCAAGTGATTCCTGGTTAGGTGGATCTGTTTTTGATGAACTGCAAGGACATTCTGGACAAGCGCAACAAGGCGACCATTAGCTTTGGGGGTCTTATCACCCTCATAGCTCGAGCATGCATCGATGTGAGCACTGTCCATGATGCCCAACATGGTTCGTTCCTATATGATGAAGCCCAACTAAGAAAAGATGGCCACTTGGAGGGCAGGTCACCGATGTAGATCTGGAAGGCAGGCCATCAGGGGAGGATTCAGTTGAGATTACCCCGACATCTCCCATTTGGCCCTACGACAGCTGATTTTTACACGGGGGATGAGATGCCTGAGGATTCTGATGATGATGATGCGGAGGAGGATACTCCTGATGCTGAGCAGGAAGATGTTGATGATGTTCCCAGAGTTCAGACGGATATTGAAGGTAGTGGTGCTGGACCTTCTGGCACAGCTGGTGCTGGTTTGAACTACTACGTGCTGGAGCAGTGGATGGCAGATATGTGTCTTCGTCAGGACACCATGTGGGAGCATCAGCAGATGATGTCCCGTCGTCAGGACGTCATGTGGGAGCACCAGCAGCGGATGTCCCAGGGCAAGGACTTGATGTGGGAGCAGCAGCAGCAGCTGTATGTGGATGTCGGCGACATTCGTTGGGATGTCCGTGCTTGGACTTCTCGCCTAGAGGATGTCTCTGAGGGCCAGGCAACAATCAGACAGATGCAGGAGTAGATATGGAAGCGGCAGGAGGACTTCTATCGATACGCCTATCCACAATTTCCACCTTACCCGCCACCTCCGCCACCTCAGCAGTGAGCATGTCAGTTGTTTCTTTTCTTTTCCTTTTTCTTTTTATTTTGATTTTTTGTTCTCTTTTCAGCATTGAGGACAATGTCAGAACTAAGTGTGGGGGAGAAGACTTGCATATCACGTTTGTATTTTGGTTTGCACTGCATTTTGACTTTTAAGTTTGCATGTTTATTTATATGGGTTGTATGCATGTTTAATTTTCTACCATTGTTATTCCTATTCTAAAAAGAAAAAAAAATGAAAAAAAAAGTTTTAGTTCTTGCATTATTAGGAATAAGTCTTATTTCCCCATATGGATGCCGTTTGTCCTCCATTTTATCTCTTGAGATTTATGCCCCATGATGTGCTTGAATTGTTGAAGCCTTCGATATATGTTTTCTATACTATTTGGTGGGCATGTTTGATTAATAATTGAGCACATAAAATCTTGAATTTTTGGGTGATCTTGAAGTTCTAGACATGTCCTGGTGAGCTTATTTTGGCCTATGCAGGACTACATTTTATTGAGTCCTCTTGCTTATTGTGTGTACTCTCTTCCATTGCTTTCTCTTTAGCTTGCATTTAGATATCTTGTTCAAGGCTGCATATTATGATTTCTGCACACGACTTAAACATGATTGAGGCACCTTTATTAGCCCTATTTGACTCTATTCCCACCTTACATATTATCCTATGCTTGAAGCTAGTTTGAGCCTTGATACGGGGTTAGCCGTGAGATGGTCCGATCTTCGACAACAAGCAAGAAACTTAAAGAAAGACTTAAGAAACCAAGAACGCAGCAACTAAACTTAAAGAAATCGATCAAGAAACACCAAGATCGATCAAGACTCAACAAAGAACTTCAAGAACAAGGATGTTCTAGAGATCGACCAAAACAAAGAAACAAAGACTCGACAAAATTGAATAAAGACTCAAAATTTATGTAAAGACACGACCTGATAAGGACTGAGTCGATCTATATAGAACAAGATAAAGACCCCAGGCCTCCTTAGAGGGTAGGAACCAATACCAATGACTATATAACCCGCCTCTACAACCCTACACAATCAAGCGAACAACTTGAAGGCACAAGGAGGGGGCTTGTGGATACTAGGATCACCAAGTCTTGCGAAGTTGATGAACGCAAAGCAACCCAAGCTAAAACAAACCAATTCGATGATCAACGAGCACAATTCTAGTTGGATCAACAAGACACTACATGTGTTTCACACAATTTGAGAGATCTAAATTCTATTCATTGAAATCCAACTGAATACAAAGGAGGAATCGGCTTATATAGACCTCCAAGGCTGATGGGCCGATTTATCTAAAGGAATTAATAAAACTAATAACTTGAGAAATTAATAAAATAACATCTAAAGTTTCCTAAAATAACTTAAGTAAAATTAATACTAAAAATAGTAATGTAAGCAGCTGATTCTCGTTCCAAACAGTACAACTTGCAAATATGTTGATTTTCGACCAAACTCTAGGACGAATCTAGAAAAACCTTCAACAGAAAAGTTGTAGATCTCTTCCTCCTCGTTCAGACAAGGTATGGCACGCCTCAATCCGATAAATATGGAATCCGTACGACCCATTTTACAGAGACGTTGAAAAGCTGTCAAAAGTCTGAACGAGTGTAAAACGGCAAGCTTCCACCTTTGGACCTTCTCCCATGGTGGAGCCTTCTTCTTCCTCTTGAGAAAGACATCATCCGAAGGTGTCTTGGATGGTCCTGCATCAATCTCCCTTTCTTGAAAATGATTCGTCCTCGAATCCAAGGTCGCATATGATTCCGCAAAGACATCCACACGAGCTCCTGGATCGAAAACCTTATGCCCATGGAAACTCATCTCAAGAACGATTGTTGTAGGGATTGACCACTCCTCGATGGTTATTGTCTCAGCTTCATCTACAAAATCAAGAAAAGAAACTTGATTAGTGCACAATTCAGATTTCATATTAATGTCATGATGTCCTAATTGAATATGCACTTGACCTAGATCATTAATCCCTAAGTTTCCATCCAATACTAGCAAGTTTTCTTCCTTTTTCAAGGCCGAATTTTCAATTAATTCAAGGCTAGCATATTAGGAAGAATTTGAAGAATTTGCACCATCAATGATCATATTAGGAACATTGCCTTTGTCTAAGCATTTACTATGACATAAATCTTCTCTTTGATTATCATCACAAGGTGTAGGTTGAACATTTAAATCAATCAAACAATCATCATGCTCATATTCAATGCAATCATTATGGTCATAGGCAAGTAAATTAAGATCTTGATCATTATTATCAACATGCTCAACATTTTCAGCAATAAGAGAATTATCTATGCTTGAAGAAACATTATATTGGTTAACAGTAGGATGAGTTTCTTCCCTTTCAATTGGTGGCACTGCAACTCTAAGTGGTACTCCTTGTCCGAACACCGTATTAGAGCCAAATCGCCGAAGCTCATATGCCGTAAAGCTTTTATCCAACTTAACCAAGTCTTCATTGGTCACCAAATTCTCTTGGATCTTAGCTAACTTCTCCATGACGGTACTGAACCAGTCATTGCCCTGGCTATTAGACATTGCAAAATAAAGACAAACAAAGAACTATGTAAGGGTTAGTGAAAAGTATAAACAGCTCACAATTGTGTTTCGCTCACACTCCCTCTCTAATTGATATATCACGCTTGCTAGGGCAATCCGCTTTGGGCAAATCAACAATCAAGCAAAGAACTTAACAATCAAAGTATAGAATTCAAGAGAATGAATGAAACAAACAATCAAGAGTACTCAACACAGGGACTGTGGTACTCGACAGCTCAAAGAAAGCACTTGATCAAGGAAATCAGTACTTCGACTAAGCAATTACAATCAATTCAATACCAATTTGATACGGGGTTAGTCGTGAGATGGTCCGATCTTCGACAACAAGCAAGAAACTTAAAGAAAGACTCAAGAAACCAAGAACGCAGCAACTATACTTAAAGAAATCGATCAAGAAACACCAAGATCGATCAAGACTCAACAAAGAACTTCAAGAACAAGGATGTTCTAGAGATCGACCAAAACAAAGAAACAAAGACTCGACAAAATTGAATAAAGACTCAAAATTTATGTAAAGACACGACCTGATAAGGACTGAGTCGATCTATATAGAACAAGATAAAGACCCCAGGCCTCCTCAGAGGGTAGGAACCAATACCAATGACTATATAACCCGCCTCTACAACCCTACACAATCAAGCGAACAACTTGAAGGCACAAGGAGGGGGCTTGTGGATACTAGGATCACCAAGTCTTGCGAAGTTGATGAACGCAAAGCAACCCAAGCTAAAACAAACCAATTCGATGATCAACGAGCACAGCTCTAGTTGGATCAACAAGACACTCCATGTGTTTCACATAATTTGAGAGATCTAAATTCTATTCATTGAAATCCAACTGAATACAAAGGGGGAATCGGCTTATATAGACCTCTAAGGCTGATGGTCCGATTTATCTAAAGGAATTAATAAAACTAATAACTTGAGAAATTAATAAAATAACATCTAAAGTTTCCTAAAATAACTTAAGTAAAATTAATACTAAAAATAGTAATGTAAGCAGCTGATTCTCGTTCCAAACAGTACAGCTTGCAAATATGTTGATTTTCGACCAAATTCTAGGACGAATCTGGAAAAGCCTTCAGCAGAAAAGTTGTATATCTCTTCGTCCTCGTTCTGAAAAGGTATGGCACGCCTCAATCCGATAAATATTGAATCCGTACGACCCATTTTACAAAGACGTCGAAAAGCTGTCAAAAGTCTGAACGAGTGTAAAACGCCAAGCTTCCACCTTTGGACCTTCTCCCATGGTGGAGCCTTCTTCTTCCTCTTGAGAAAGACATCATCCGAAGGTGTCTTGGATGGTCCCGCATCAAGCCTAATTGCCTATTCTTTTATAGCTTCACAAGATTTTCCCATAGCCAATGATAGCCTGACCACATCCGGGAATTTAGGAATAGTTGGTGAATATCTATAGTGTGGATGATGGTTTGTAGTGGTGGATTGTATGTTTGAGGTGTATTTATGAGATGTTTGATTCCTTCTAGCATATTTATTACTTGGGACCTAAGGAGGATAAAATTCACTTAGGGGCAAAAGTCAAGGAAAATCGGTTGATATAGCATGAATGAAAAAAAAAAGAGAAAAAAAAGTAAGAAAGAAAAAAAAGAGAAGAAAATAATAAAGGAATGAGTTGAGTATGGTTTGTAAAGTTTTATGCTTGAGATTGGTATTGTTTGGAATTATAGAGATATGGTATGAGAAGTTTATGAGTGGTTTTATGATTTGGTAGCTTCCTTAGTTCCTGGATTATGAGCACCACATGACCAAAATTGTTCCATACCTTATATGTTCTACCTTGGCCCCATTACAACCCAATTAAAAGACCTCGTGATTTTTGTTGTGTGTAGAGTCACCAGCGGTGGAGAATTAGAACACTGGTGCAAGACTCTTGTAGCTAAGTTTTTGAAGATTGAGTTTTGAGCGTAAACATTTAAACCCAAACACTTGAGCGAGAGTGAAACACATATCCTTTGTGAGGTCTAGAATGGATATGGATGCCTGATTTCATTGATAATTATTCCAATTATGTGCTATGATGTTGTTAATCTATTGTGTTTGCTAGTTTTTCATGCACTTAAAGAGTATTGAGGTGTGGATACATGAATTGCGCTATTCTGTGGGGCTGCAGAGTTGAGTTTTCTATTGCTTGAGGACAAGCAAAGGTTCAAGTGTGGGGGAATTTGATAGAGCATACTTAGTGTTGCATAATATATTGCATTTAGCATAATTTAGGTGTGAATATTGCATATATTTAGCCGCATTTACATTATCACTTGTTGAGTTAGAAGAGGCGGAATCTACATGATTTTATGGTTTATTTCAGATAAAGTAGATTGGAGGTGAAATGAATTTGAAAAGAGAGAAAACAAGTTAAAGAAATACATAGAGCTGCTGGAGTAACGGAAGAAGGAGTCCAGAAGAATCGCTGGCCGTTATTATTTCCATTCACCTTATGCACTTTATTCCATTGTTGAGAGTGTCGTTGAGCATGAGTAACTAAACTCTCGAGATTTCGCCTACAGTTTGGATCTTTGATTGTTGAATTGTGAGTTTCTTAATCTAGTCCTTATTCTTATTGCAATGTTTTGACTTCTTTGTCCTTAATTGTTTGAATGTGTTTTATTCTCTCTGGCCTGGCCGACTAGTTAGAGTAGATTCACTAGTACAAAATGATTGATTAAGAGCGGTTTTTTTTATTGATAAGGATAGCGCTTATTGAGGTGCTGTTAATGAAACACAAGGAAAGCGCTTATTTGTAAAAACCGCTTTCATCCTTTTTTTTTTTTTTTAAAAATCCGAAAAAGGATAGCGTTTTTTCATAACAACTGCTTTCTATGATAATATTTTTAAAAAAAATTGTAGCTTTGCAAATCAGTTATACTAGCAAAATTTACGCAAAACCACCGATTCAACATGGCATCAGTTACCACCCCATCTTTACCACTTTCACCTCTCTTTGCAACTTCCATGTATCGGTCAAATTTTACCACATCTTCGGAGAGACACCACATAAGTACGTATTATCAAAATTCAAAACACTCATAAACAAGAACCCATATATTAATGGCGTATGAGAAGAATTACAAATCAAATTGTCCATAAAGTCTACAAACTTACATAAAAATGGAACAATTGATGGAAGTACAGAACAAATTGAATAACAGATTGAACTTGATGGAAATACAGAAAAATTAACCCTAGAGAACCACATCAGTACGTAGGAGATCAAAGGAGCCTTTAAGGACGGAGATCGAAGGAGTAGGACCTGGGTAGGAGAAGGTAGGAGATCGAAAGCGGAAGTGGCCTGGTGGTTGTGCTTAAAGGTGCCTTTAAGGATGGAGATCGAAGGAGCAGGACCTGGGTGGCATCGGAAGCAGAACATACCGAAAGCGACTCTAGCCAACTTCTGGATTGCATTAGAAGCAGATCAAAATGGAAGAGGCTCAGTCCACCGGAAGCAGCATGGCTTAGTGGAGTCGGAAGAGGAAGTGACTCAGTCCACCGAAACCGCCGAAGTGGCCTGGCTCGGTGACGTCAGAAGCCGAAGATCGAGGCGGTGAAGATGGAAGATGGAGGCGGTGGGCGGAAGACGGAAGTGGAAGATGGAGGCAGTGGCCTGATTCAATGTGTTGGTGGGCAGAGGAAGATGGAGGCGGTGAGTTGTGTCTGGTGAGATAAGGAGGGTTAGGGTTTTTTAAAGTTTAGAAGTTAGAAAGTTTTCTAGTGGTTTATTTTTTTTTATTCGGTAAATTAATATGCAGCCATAGCACTTGTCTCATAAAACGGCTATTTATGTGAACAAAATTATTTTTGATTTTCTTGATTTTTTTATTATTAAATTTAATAGCGCTTTTTCAAAGAAAGCGATGTGCTTGTTTGAATAAACATAGCGCTTTTCTAAAAAAACGTTGTGCTTGTTTGAACAAGCATAGCGCTTTTCTAAAAAAGCGATGAGCTTCCCATATATTAATATTACTTGTGTTTAAACAAGCGCTATGCTTGAAGAAACATATATATAAAAATAAAGTAAATATATTCTCAGCGCTCGTTTAAAAAAAGCGCTATGCTTCCCATACATTAATAGCAGTTTTGAATAAGCGCTTTTATATTTTTTCGCTGTTAATGACTTAATTTGTACTAGTGATTCATTCAATTGCTAGGGTTTTGTAGATTCCTCGTAGCGAACCTTAACCCAAGTGCCAATCATATCCCTTTAGGACTCGTAGGACTAATTAAATATGTAGGAAGTTGAATATATGTTAAATATCGACTCGTAACTTGATATTGCATGTACCTTGGTTAATTCATATTCTCAATGCTATCTCTAGGTTAAATCTTAACCGTGTTAGGGTTATTTAGAGATAAGGGTTGCTAGGACTCATAAGACTAGTAATTTACCTAAGATCTGGACAAGGATATTGATAGGAAAAGACAAGAACTAGAGGCTGAAACAAGGATCGAATTCATCAATCGAAGTGATAAATTGTAGGTGAACCTATTCCTCTCCACTGCATCCTACAATCTATTTACTTTGTTTGCTTACTTCCGCTTTGATAAAAGGTGGAGCTTTTTCACACCAAACCCCCCAATTTCTCCTCTTAGCAATTAGGATTGACACTAGAATTGAATAGATTTCCCTGTGGATCGACCTCTTGCTTACACACTATACTAGTTGTGAGTTTGAGTATTCTTTGGCAAGAACAATGACAGGTTTTCCTCTTGTCAATTGCAGCTGCTAAAAAACAAGATTATGTTATGGATTATATGCATAGTAAAAAACAGACTGTCAAGGCCAAATATACTGATGTCCCAGTGTCTTCTGCTGGATGTCAAGAGGCTGATAAAGAGAAATCTCCTGAAGTCCAACCTACTACTGATTTGAAGACTGATGCTAATGAAGAACAACAACATGTTATGGATGATATGCATCAGAAAGAACAAACTGTCAAGGGCATGGATATTGATGTCAATGTCTCTTTAGGGGATGCCCATAGCCTGGTAAAAGACAGACTTCTAGTGGTGGTGGCTTGCTTGAAGATCCAAATCTGCATAGTGAATCCTCTGATATTCCAACTCACAAATCCGATGTAGAGCCTGGTCCTTCTCATAGAGCTATGTTGTCAAAGAAGCCGAGAATTCCAAAAGGCAAGAAGTTCCTTACACTGAAGACAAGATCCAACCCAAAGATGTTTGTTTCTGCAATTGAGAGGCTCAGTAGTAAACAGAAAGAGTACATTAAAGGGAGTGGGTGTGGAGATCTCCTTGATTTTAAAATACAGAATCTCCCGTTGTCGCTTTCTTACTGGTTGGTTGATAATTTTGATGCAAACAAATGCTCTTTGATTCTACCTACTGGAGATATGTTAGCGATAAGTAATTTGGATGTGCACATTTCCTTGGGCCTGCCAATGGGAAGGAAGTTGATATGCAAGAAAAGCTGTAAAGAAAACTTTGAGGTTATCAAAGAGTGGCGTGCTTCTCTTTCAGCTGGGGAAATGATTCAACCTTCTATTTTGATAGAAAAGATGATTAAAGATGTTGATGCTGGTGATCAGTTCCGGTTGAACTTTGCAGTTTTGTTCCATTCTTTTCTACTGGACACACATCAGAGTGGGCACATAAACCAGAGTTTAGCTAGAGTTTTTATTGGCCAAGAAGATTTCAAGGAGTTTAACTGGTGTGCATTCTTATTAGAATGCTTGGTTGACTCAAAGAAAAGTTGGGAGAAAACCAAACAAGGGCAGTTCAAAGGTCTTGTATTGTTTTTAAACGTAAGTATTTATTTTTAAAATAGTATATCTAATTCTACTTTTTAATATCATATTGGCTCTAGTATATAATTAACATCATGTTTTCCTGTTACAGTTGTTCTATGTTGACAGAGTGAAGTTGCTTTCGAGCATTTTGTTCAGAAGATTCACTAGATCAATCCCAATTTTCATTGGTTTGACGTCAGCAATGCTTCGTCAGCGTGAAAAGGATGATATTGAAGCAGGAGATTTTGGTTATGGATTAATTCAACCTCGTCAATGCATCCCTGGCTCTGAAACTAGTAATCCAGAAACTACTCCAACATCTCCTCCCCCTATGGAACAAACTGTCCCAAATAAAGAGCCAACTCCTATCGAGGTAGCTTTTTTATTATTTGATTTTTCTTTTGTTGCATCCCTTAATTTTGATATATTATTTAAAATCTTTTACTTGCATCTATATTTAGTTATTCAAACAAGCTTTGGCTCAAAAGACTACTACATTAGCATCTGCAATCTCTGAATTTGCTAGTATGTCTACAAAGGTTCCATCCGAGTTTCAAGATAATGAGAAGGGCAAAGCTCTCGTTGATGCTGCTAATAATCTTCTGGGGTTAGTAAATGAGCCGAATCAAGCTGCACCTGAAGATCATTATCATAATTATATGGATGACTCTCCCAACACAATCTGGAATAATTCTCAGCATCCTTTTTGGTCAGATCCAGAGTTGTTGGATGTCCTAACTCAGGTTGATTTAGCTGCAAAGAACAAGGAACGAATGAAAGATAAACTCCCTAAAAAAGGTCCTGTTGATGACTTCACTTTTGTTGGTTGTCCAACTACAACAACTAAAGCTCCATCAAAACAAGCTGCTGGTGACAAAGAAGTGCATCTTACAGATTTACAGAAAAAAGATATTTTACATGCGAAGAGAAAGAGAAAAGGAAAAGCCCCTCTCTCTGAAGAGCCAACTTTTGATTTGTTTGGGTCTAATCCTGCTTTCTTAACAACTAGTTCAGAGAAGGTTGTTAATGATGCAACTAATCCTCCGTCACACTCAGATGGAAAAAATAAAGCACCTGCACAGAAAGAAGCTAGTTTTGATGTGAAAGGAAAGGGCTTGAAAGTGCGAATTTCTGAAGACCCAGATTTGGATATATATGATACTTACTCAACACCTCCAGGAGCTACCTTAAAAGATTGTGGGCAAGCAGGGAAGAAGGTTGATAGAGATGTAATGAAGGGTTTTAGTGATGCGACAAAGGCTGCTCACGCTGCAAGGAAAGTTGGGGATAAGGTTGTTCATGCAACAATTCACATTGGATCAGCTGCAGAGAATGTTCACGGTGTGCATCCACAAAATATTAATGAAGGACATACGCATGTTTCTAAAAAACAACAAGATGAATAGAAAAATGTTGAAGAGGAAGGCCATGCCAGAAAAGAAGCTGATGTTGTTGAAGACCTGCCTGCTGAAAAAGTTGACAATGCTAAATCTGTTAAAACTTCAGTGTATTCAAGGAAACCCAAGCCAGCTGTTGCTATGTCAACTCGTAGATCTACTCGCAGTTGTACTAATGTTTTGGGTGATAAAGAAGAAGTTCATGTAGAGAAGGAAGATGGAGATGGGAAAAGGGCACATAAACCAGCTGCATCCTTACGAAGCCCTTATTATTTCCGTGTTGTTGACATCGGGGATAATATGTCTGAGCTTGAGAAGATTTTAGCTGCAAGTGTTAGTAGGAGAACAGCATCTGACACGTATGTTTATTCCCATTCATTTATTTACTTTAGATTTTCATCTATATTCTCTAACTAAGTTTTATTCACATTTGTTTTGTGTTCTTGATGCATCTAATTGCAGTGAAACCTTATTTAAATGCAATCCTCTAAACTTATTTAGGGCTGATATGAGATCTCTGGAGGAGGATTGTAAAGTATCTCCCAATATTATTGATGCTTGGGCAGCAATCCTAAATCACAAAGAGCAATACATGAGTGATTTGTCTCCATCAAGGCTTTTCTTGTTTATCGACTCGTCTGTAAGATTGCAACTTTTATTTTATTTTCAATTTCATGTGTATTTTTTATAAATTTATCAAGTTAAAATAAATCATTTTGCCGCCATTCTTCTAATATTTTTTTCCATCCAGAAATATCGAACGGAAGTTTCATTATCTGAAAGTGCGCAACAGATTGAAAAGTTTAGTCTCCGAGTTGACACTGCATTGTCCTTTGCTCCCCATATTAAATTGAAAAAACTGGACATGGTAATTACATAGTAATTCTTTTTTTTAATTGAATTTCTCATTTATGTTAATAACAACAATTTTGTACTGCTGACATGCTAGTTGTATACATATATTCCGATATATCATACTGACATTTGTTGTAATAATATGAAAGAAAATATATATTAATGTGAATTCTTGTTTTTTTATATGAACTTTAAATGCAATACCATACCTATATCCCTATTTATTTTTTTATGTCTGCTGTATTTAAACACAGTTGTTGACTTCCTGTAAAAAAATGTACTGCTGACATGTTTACTGATGACATGTAGTGAGTTGAATAATACATATATGTATTCATATGATATGAATATGCATACATTAATAATAAATATTGTTTTTTCATACGATATGTTAATATAATTTTGTAAGTATATAAGTGATAATAAAGACCCACTTCAGATGTCAACACTAATACAGATGTCAACACTGATAATAAAAAATTGCTTCTAATAGATATCTTTTGATATATTTTTACCTATGGTAGTTATTTCTTGATTTCTAGTTGTTTTTAAATACCTATATCAATGATTATTTTTGCATGTCATAAGTATTTAGACACAGTTGTTGAATTACCTGTAAAAAAATGTATTGCTGACATGCTTACTAATGACATGTAGTGGGTTGAATAATAGTACATATATGTATTCATGTGATATGAATATACATAGATTAATAATAAGTATTGTTTTTTGATACAATATGTTAATGTAATTTTGTAACTATATAACTGATAACAAAGACTCACTTCAGATGTCAACACTAATACAGATGTCAACACTGATAATAAAAAATCACTTCTGATAGACATCTTTTGATATATTTATACCTATGACGGTTATTTCTTCATTTCTAGTTATTTTTAAAATCCTAAATTTTTTATTGACAGCCCAAATTATTTTTTATGTAAGTTCAGATACAATATAGTCGGTGTGTCACTGTAAAATTTATACTGCTGACATGCAAGATGTTGATATAGTTTTGAATTTGATGTATAATTTGTATTTGGTGTTTACGCTGAAGACTATATCTACATGGTGGTTTTCAACTTGAAGACCAAGATCACACAGATCCTGGATGTAACTCCCTCCTGTTATGAACAAAAATGCAACTGCCCGCCTTTGCTTGACAATTTGGTTAGTCATATTATTTCCAATTTAGATATTCAAATTTACTTTACTTTTAAAAAATTATAGATTGTTAGTTTGATATTAAGTTTAATTTCCCTTTCTTTGGCTTATGTAGGCAGACCTAGTCAATGAGTATCTGACGAAAAAGGGGTTAATTGCAAAGGCAAATGTAATCCCATATTCCAAGATAGAGGTGCTGGACCTTCCATGGGCTAGTGAGGACAAGGTTCTGCATTCGGGAATATGTGTTATGCGTCAAATGGAAACTTTTTTGAGGATTGCAAAAGGCTACAAGTGCGGGTTCGAGCCAAATAGTGAGAAAAATATTTCAAAGCTGCGGTTGAAGTATTTGGCTAAAATCATTTGCTCAGACTTGAATGAATAAAGGAGAGAAGTTGTAAACGCAGGAAGAGCACATGCAAAATTGACAATGAAAGGTGTCAAACCACAAAGGTTAAACTTGGGTTAGAATGGAAAGACAAAGCTGGGTTGTGTCTTGATCATACTCTTTAAACCCTAATTATCGATAACTTTTAAGACATTATGTTTCTTTGGGTTGGACTTATTTAATAACTACTAAGACTTACCTATGTTGAGTATTCTGAACTTATGTGGTATCTTGACTGACTTACCTATGTTATGTTCCATTCATTTGTTGTTTTTTAACCTCATCGTTAGAACTTTGATGTGCAAATATATTGTGACTATATGCAACCATATTACAACGATATTCAATTCGACTACTATGTTATGAAAAAGTACCGATAGTAATATCTTCTATTTATCTCTTTAGTATAACAGTTAAAAAATTACTGTGTTCCTTTTTAAATAAGTTCACATGTTTAAACATCATATGCAGTTATAACCGCCTGATATGCAAACATACACTTGTGTTGTGTAAGTTACCAACAAACAAAACACATACACAAAATCCAACTTGATATTGATCTACTAATATATATTCATAGTGGTATCATAAACTGAAACTTGACATTAATATTTTAAATAAAAGAGTGCCAAAAAACAAATTACAGAACATGTTCTTCTTCCAAAAAGCAGTAGAAATAGTTACAAACAAACATAGTAGGATTGAAAGAGCAATGAAACCAGATTCCTATATATTCTTCAATCTTATCCCCCCTTTCAAACTCATTCTCAAAGGCAGTGGAAATGAGTCCAGTGATGAAGTCCTTCACTTCTTCCAGAATACCTTCTTCCTTCTCCTTCCTTTCCAATAACTACAATAACCGAATAAAAATTTAGAGGCATACACAAAAAATATACAAACAGATTTATAAAGGATGAATAACTTACAGTTGTAGCCAGAGCATCATTCCCTGATCGAGTTGCAGAGAAGATTTGAGAAGAAAGGTGAGATATATCTTTCAATATCTCCTCATAAAAGAACTGTTAGACTTGAGCAGTTCTCATGGTGTCCACCCTGTTAGCCCTGGTGGTTCCAGCAGCCTCTTCTAAGAGGTTCATCTGATATCCTAGATAGAGTTTCTCATCCAGTTCATCCATGTTTTGGTAGAAGGTCTGAAGAACATCAAATGGTTTGAAATCATATGAAGCATTTTTTTTCCGTTTTGGGAGATGAGAGGTTTGTTTGGGAAGGATAAAAACTGATTGGAAAGTTGAAATGAGAGGATATGCAATAGGTTGGCGAGGGTATATTTTTATAGCCTATAATGATTCACTTTTAAGCCTTCAACTTCCACCTACCCCTTTCTCCCACCCAATCTGTAATGCCCTTTTAATAGTTGCTTTTCTAATCCAAATTGCAATCTCAATTATACTAAAAGTTAATAATACTCCCTCCTATCTTTAAGATCTTTGAGGGGAATAGATCTGATCAGAAATTTTAGCTTTTCTAGGAAGTTTACACAATTTCCTTTTGTTTTTCCTTTACCATCACATTTATTTCTGGGGGTATGTGTCAATTTGCAAATGTATCTTGTATATTATCATGATTGCTAGTCTAAGATGTGTGAGAGAGGGGTGTTAGTACATAATCTATTAAATATGCATATATTATGTATTGATATGCAAACCCAAATACTACTTATGCAAGAAAAGTGATTGAGTGTGATAAAAGTAGATATCCCATCCTTCTTGGAAAAAACAACACTCCAATGCATGGGTATTGAAAAAAAAGAAGGATTTTTGAATCTACCATAATCATTGCATTTTTTAAATAATTTTTTTTTTAGTTTAAACATTGATAAAACAGAAAGGACATTTTACACACTCATAAAACAGAAACATATTTGTTTAAATAATGCATTATTAATATAAATATAGTCAATAATTTCTGTTTTAACACAACGACATTTTAGCCACTAATAAAATAGAGAAGTTGAACACACTGATAATCAAGTATCAAATAACGGAAATATAAAATAACAGAAATATAAAACAGAAAAGTTAAAATATAAAACTTTAAAGTAGTAGATTCATCAGCAGTTATAATGGTAGATAAGCAAAAGTACATACATTAAACACCAAAAAACTACCTATTAAATATGCATATATTATGTCCTGATATGCAAACTCAAATACTACTTATGCAATAAAAGTGATTGAGTGTGATAAAAGTAGATGTCCCATCCTTCTTGAAAAAACCAACACTCCACTGCATGTGTATTGAAGAAAAAGAAAGACTTTCGAATCTACCATAATCATTACATTTTTTAAATAATTTTTTTTTGGTAGTTTAACCATGGATACCTCATACAACAGAAAACATTTGTTTAAAATGATGCATTATTAACTTAAATATGGTGAATAATTTATGTTTTGACACAAAGATATTTTAGAAACTGATAAAATATAAAATTTAAACACACTGATAATCAATACAAAAATAAAAAAACAGAAATGTAAAATAACAGAAATATAAAACAGAAGAGGTAAAATATAAAACATTAGAGTAACAGATTCATCAACATTTATAATTTTTGATACGCAAAAGAACTTACATTAAAACCCAAAAATAACAAAAATATTGTTTCATAAACCCAAAAGAACATAAACAGAAAGATAATCATCTAATTCCCAAGGAAGGCTGCGATCTTCTCGTGCCTCTTTTTTTCTTCTTCATAAATCTCCTCGATCGTCTCAAATACGTTCACCCTGAACATCTGCATCTGTTCCTCCAGATCCTCTAATCTTCCTTGATTCTACAATCATTTTTTAATGCAAAAGTTAAATATTTAACTACTTATTAAATAATATTATGCAAAACAGAATAGACTTACAGCCTCATCAGTCTTCTGATCGTCATCTTCAAGGGCCCGCCTGATCAAATAGGAGATATGATCTTTCTCCTGGTAGATGTTGAAGTAGAAACCTTGGAATTGCTCAATCGCTTCGAGAAGACCCTTCGTCTTGGCTGTAGTGTAGGTCTCCGCAGCATCTTCAAGGAGGGACATATGATACCTTGGGTATCTGTCTTTGTCGAGTTCGTCGCACATCTTGTAGTAGTCCTCTATTAGTGAGAGAGGATAAAAATAGTAATCCATTTTTTGGCTTGGAATGAAAGGGTAGGGTTTCCGAAGACGGTGAGAGAGAAGAAAAAGGGTCAGGCGATTTTGTGATGGATAGAAACAGACGGGTGAGGGTCTCCTTATATAGGAAGAAGCGGTTATTCAACTTCCCCCCATCAACAAGTTGTCACTCTTTTTAAAGGGCGGTCTCCCAATGCATTGTAACCTTTTCCTTTCCCCATAACTGTACTAATTAGATCAGATTTCTCTCTATTAAGTAAAGACTAACTGTAATAATTACTTCTATTAAGTACTAGTACTTTGTATTTGCAGAGCACCAGATACATCCCCCCCCCCCCCCTAATGATAGTCTTTTTTTACTGTATCTGTTTTTCCCTTTTTTTTTTCTTTTTTTTTAAATACAAAGACAATAATGGTTGAATAAAATTGATAACCATGAATAGTTATGCTACTAAACACTGTGTGTCTCTTGTGATGAATTGAATAAATATACTCCGTAACAATCTGTCACACTCCTGACATTTGGCTTAAAAAAACAGAATTTGTGCCAAAAGCACGAATGTAGATTCAAAATAATAAAGTTACTTCTCTTGGAAACCAATCTTCAAAAGAAATTAAAAGAGATAAATCTAAAATAAACCACAGATATGCTACGAAAACCTATATAACTAAATAAAAACTTTAATGCTGCTGACATATAAAGACTGCACAACATCTAAGATATTAGATTTGTGAATTTTAATGCTAGAATGCACTGAGTTGTTATGCTGATAGCTTTTAATGATTATGGACATGAAATGCTTGCTTTCTCTCCAAGAATAAATTGAAATCTTATAACAATCTGTTACTCTGCTGACATCTTAATTTAAAAATAATAATTACTACGAAAGGTGCGAATTTAAACCCAGTCTAATAAAGTTACTGCTCTTTAAAACCAAAATTAAAAGAAATTAAAAGTGATCAACAGAAAATAAACAATAGGTATGCTACTAAAACCTGTAGCACTTATGCAAAACTTTGATGCTGTTGACATATATACACTGCACTACATCTAAGGTATTATATTTGTGAATTTTAATGCTAAAATGCCCTGAGATGGTGTGCTTCTAAGTTGTCATGTTTATGGACATCAAAGTCTTGCTTTGTCTCTAGTAATGAATTGAATTAGTATACCAATCTGTTACTCTGCTGACATTTTAATTTAAAAATAATAATTAGTGCCAAAAGGCAAGAATTTAGATCCAATTTAATAAAGTTACTGCTATTTAAACCCAATATTAAAAGAAATTAAAACGGATCAATCTAGAACCTATGTCACTTATGCAAAATATTGATGTCGTTGACATATAGAGACTAGCTTAAATCTAAGGTATTGGATTTGTGAAATTTGATGCTAAAATGCACTGAGATATTTTGCTACTGGCTTGAGATGAGTATGCACATCCAAAATATGCATAAGGTGATGTGCAACTAACTTAAATTAATTTTGTACAAGTGTAAAATTATGATATGCAACTATATTTTACTGATATGCAACCTCATATGACTGATATGCAAAAGTAAGATTAAAATATGCATAAGTTGATGCCGATGACATATAGAGAATTAGCTAAATCTAAGATATTATGTTACTGATTTTTAATGCTTAAATGCAAGGTGATGTTCTAATAGATTGTAATTATGATACACATCAAAAGCTTGCTTTCCCCCCTTTGAATGGATTGAATTAATATAACAATATGTTACTCTGCTGACATGTGATATATATAACGACTCCACCAGATCAAAGATATTAGATATGTGAATTTTAATGCTAAAATGCACTGAGATGCTGTGCTTTTAACTTGTAATGATTATGGATATCAAAGCCTAGCTTTGTCTATAGCAACGAATTAAATTAGTATAGCAATATGTTGTTCTGCTGACATTTTACTTGATGTTGCTGACATATAGAGACTAGCTTAAATCTACGGTATTGGGTTACTGAAATTTAATGCTAAAATACAATGAGATATTTTGCTAGTAGCTTGAAATGATTATGCACATCCAAAATACGCATAGGTTGATGTGCAACTAACTTAAATTACGTGTGGACAAATGTACAAGTTGTAATGGCTCGGATTTTTATATCCTAATTTTCGGAAAAAGAAAATTAAAAATGAATTTAAATCGAATTAAAAGCTTGTTTAGCGGATTCCGACCGTAATATAAAATTTGACGAACGATTTCCGTCCTTTTATCTCGAAAGTTTGAAAATAATTATCAGATGACAATATCCTTTTTGATTTTATAAATCTAATTGATCGAGAAAGAGATAGTCGGAAAAAACTAACATTTGGGAACTAATTTCGGGATTCTAAATTTATGTATTCGGGATAGATTTCCGGTTATTAGTTTAACCACTTCCACACACTACCCTCACCATACCTCTTTAAAGGCCATCCCTCACCCCCGACGTCATTCATTCATTCATCATCACCCTCACCTGCTCCCTTCCATCTTCACCGATCATGACCATCCCACGCCATCACCTTCTTCACCATCTGTTCACCATCACCAACTCCTCTCCTGCTCCCTTCCATCACCCTCGACTTCACCGCAGCTCACCATCACCATCGTTCCATCACCGTCGCCGCACTTTCGAACCACCGCCCAACCTTCTTCGACCTTCCTCTCTGAGACCGCAGCAGCAGATTCACTAACCCGCACCTCCATCGACGTCCAACGCCACACCGGAGCCGCCCAAGAGCCGCCCAACGTCATCGACAAGCCTCTGAAGATCCCTCGTCCGTTTGATCGTGAACCGACATTTCGGTAAGCCATATTCCTTTGTTTCTAATCCAAATCACCCCTGATCTTCACCATCATGCTCACTCATGCCCGACGCAGGTTCGACGAGCCATCGCGAGCCTCCGACGATGCTCGAACCTCCAATCGAGAGCTCAGAAGTCACGAACAAGTCGGTAAACCCCTGAGCCTCCTTTTCCTTTCTCGTTCGATTTCCTGCTACCTTTCGATGCATAGACTAACTGGGGGTGAGTGAGAGCCGAGTGCGGGAAGTCGGGTGGGTTCGGGACCTTTGGTGAGAGCTCCGGCGTAGAGCAGAGGCGAGGAGCAGCAGCGAGGCCGGCTGAGCTGTGCGAGGTGAGCTACGCAGAGGCGGGAGAGAAAGCAGCAGCGGGCGTGAGCGTGGGTGAGAGGCAACCAGCGAGTAGGAGTGGCGAGCCAGCGGGCGCGGGTGCAGGCGAGCCGGCGGGAGCGAGCAGAGCCAGCGGGCACGGGACGTTCCTTTCGAATTCGGGAGGAAGAGGACGATGATGTGGTCTTGTGGGGCCCTCCTTCCTTTTATCATATTATTTGTCTTAGTTGTTTAACCGGTTGGGTTCAGATTTAGCGGGTTCGGTTCGGTCCGGTGGGATTTAATTGGGTTTGGTTCAGTTCGGGTTAAGCCGTTTATTTAATAAATTTATTTGATGGTAACTAAAATAAAATATAATATTATTGGAGGTTTTAAGAGATAAAATATTATTTTTGGAAAATTATAAAGGTTGGTTTATTGAATAAAAATATTTTGGATTTAGGGGATTTGAAAATATTTTATAAAGGGGTTTAATAAATGGTATTTAAAATATCATATAATATTATTTGGACTTGAAGATTTAAAAAAGGAATTTGGAAAAGAATTTCAAAGTTGGAAAAGGATTTAAGATAATAAATTTAAAAGGGAATTTGGCGAGTATCTTTAAGGGTCGAAATACTTAACTATTTAACTGGGATTTGAAACGGTTCTGAAACTAACTTGGGAATAAGACTTATTCGATGACTAACTAGCATGATAATATGATCGTTTGACTAACATTATGATATGTATGACTAATAGCATGACTTATGGTGAATTATTATATGAGATTAAATGTTGGATAATTATGACGATCTAGTAAGATTTTATATCACACAAATTATGTCTTATGATTTTGATGAACCGTTGAGGTATATGCGGAAATGATATATATGAACATGTGGAATGGGTTGATTAATAATTTATAAAAAACGATGTGGTCATGAGGAGCGGATGATGCGATGGAATGACTTTCATAATATGTTACTTGTTCTATTGATTGAGGTGTGCTTGAGTGCTTAATAGTTGGATGTAGACTTATGTATATTCCATTATGTATTAGGTGATACTCTGTGATTGTTACTACTGTGTGCTGGATTCTCCTGTTGCCGATCTGCTAGCCAGGTAAGTCCTCCCGGGCTTACTCAGTAACCAGTACCTCCTGCCTGATGTGTCATATAGTATGTAGGTGCTGCATATGCATAAAAGCATGTCCATGTAGTATCATGCTTAGGAATTGCACTTACGAATGAGCATTCTTATTCTGTATGCGTTTGAATACAGAACGGTCGTTATCTGTGGGTCCTAGAGTCCTTGCTAGGGTCATAGGGCAGCCCAGCTTCATCGGGTGTTGTCCTCCTCGAGTCATTTATATATATCACGAGATACGAGATGGGCATGAGATATGATATGATGATGAGAATTGATATGCTATAGAATCGAACTGGCCAGTCTCCACCCTGCCAGGAAGGGGGGTGGTGGTAGAAGAGGGATATACCACTTGGTATTCTTTGTTAAGGCCTTACTAAATATTCTACATATATGAATTAGGAGCATGATAGTGTGGTTAAGATTTCAGTACTGCATGAAGGCATCCTTTATTCTAGGTATAGGCGTATTATATGTCCTCAGCGCGGTCAGAGGACCCGCGTGCGGACTCTTGGCCTGACTTGGTGGTATAGTTTCAGGTACCCGATACACTGCTTGATTTTGTGCTGTTATGACGGGGTCTATTCATATGGCGGAGAGTGAGTGTTTGAAACCTGACTTCACCAGATTCATGCTTTTTGGATTTCTCCCTACTTATATTCTGTTTTGACCAGGCTCTGCCGTGGCGCCCGTTGTATCGTTTTAAGAACTTATACCCTTTGCATGATAAAGGATTTTCCATGTTGTAGACTTAGGACAGATACAAGGGTTTACCCCGGGGTCTCCAGCGGACCTTCCGGATTTGGGTGCGAAATCCCGCTTTAAACTACAAATCTTCGGTTTCAAACCTTCAACCTGTACTCGGGGCGCAAGATCCCAACGAGGGGTTTCATCCCTCGAAACGTAACTCGGGAATCATAATCCTGGGCCGTTACACAAGTATGATATGCAACAATATTTTGCTGATATGCAAATACATTTGACTGATATGCAGATATAATATTAAAATATGCATAATTTGATGTTGATGACATATAGAGACTTAGCTAAATCTAAGATATTAAGTTACCGATTTCTAATGCTTAAATGCAATGTGATTTTCTATTAGATTGAAACGTTTATGGACATCAAATGGTTGCTTTTCCTCTTTGAATGAATTGAATAATTATAACAATCTGTTACTCTACTGACATGTGATATGCATAAAATTACTTTGTGCTATTAGAGGTGGCAATCGGGCGGGTCGGATCGGGTTCGAGTTCGGTTAGTCGGGTTTCGGGTTATTCGGGTTTCGGATAATTCGGGTTTCGGGTAATGTCTAATAATTTGGTCATTTGGTTGGGTCAGGTTCGGATTTCGGTTGTATCGGGTTTCGGTTCATTCGGGTTTCAGTTATTTCAATATTCATTTTGAAAAATTTACTAGAATGTATCTTAAAGTTCGGGTTATATCGGGTTTCGGTTGTAACGGGTTCGGGTCTTAATGGGTTTCGGTTGAATCGGATTTGGGTGAGTTTCGGTTATCGGTTATTCGGATTTCGAGTCCAAAATGGATCGGGTTGATCGGTGTTCAAAACAATCGGTTCCGGGTCGACCGGGTCGGGTTTTCGGGTTCGGGTCGGGTTTTGCCAGCTCTATGTGCTATAGACACGAATTTATATTGAAATTGATAAAGTGAGTGCTCTTTTAAACCAAACTTACAAGAAATACAAATGAAAACACTGTAAAATAATACAGAATCTTCAATAAAAATACAAAGTTGACAACACAACTAATATATGTCTAATGACAATACATATTTACATTATAAAGCTCCATCGCTCCTTCATCAAATCTAAGCAAATAAGCTCTCGATATCGAAAGAGCTTTTCATTTGTGATTGCCTTCACATCTCCTCCAAATATAAGCGCTTCAATTGCTTTTACTACAAACACCCCACAAGCACACCTTCAATTCAAACACAAAAAGGGAAAAATAAAAAGGTGAAAAAGTGTAATATGTGATGAAAGTAAAAAAATTATGTCAACACAAGAAGAGCACGTACGAAGAACGATCGTGAACTAAATTAGGCACCCTAAATAACTTGAAGGGCGAAGAGGTGAAATTTTCGTACACACCAACTTTCGCCAAATGGATTGGAAGCCACTTAGTAATTGGTTGCAAATATTCTTCGAGTAACCCATCACGAATTCCAGTAACATTGCAATCATACACATTTATAACCTTTTCATCAATTAGTATCTCCAAGGCTACCCAATGAATGTTGTGGATATTGAAAGGTGTATATATCTTCTTTGTTGAAGCCCAGGGTTTAGGATACCCATCAGGACAAATGCCCATGAAATAAGCCTCAATAGATTTGTCAACATTATCATCTTCCACAAAAGTTGAAGCGTATGAAGGCAAGTACTTAAGGACAAAAAGCCAATCCAACACAACACAATCCTTGTACTTGTCCGCTTCTACATAAATTTGCTTTCTCATATGATATAACCATGCTTCAAGATTCTGTAAAAACACACTGCTGTCAAGCAGATTAAAAAGGGAAAGATCCCCATATTTGGTTGATGTCAGCAGTTCTTACCTCTGAATCCAACCACTTGGTCCTACTTAAAATATTCATGAAAAATGATTTGCAGAACCGTCCAAAAGGAGTAGCAACAGAAAAATTACTGGAAAAAAATATACAATACAGATAACTTTACAACAATCATAGAGAGGGTAATAAATAATAAAAGCATATTAATATATAAGTAAGTGAATAATATAATAAAAACAAAATACCGGTTGCTCTTTATAATAGAATACATAAACTGGTGATCCTTGCTACTTATCCGTGACATCTTGGCATTGTACTGTGCCAATTTCTTTTCCTTTTCATCTATACGTGGGCCGAACAAAAAGCTACTGTCTATAGGAATGTTGTTGGATTGCTTTAATTCTTCAATGTCACTTAAGATAGTAGGATCCTTTGCATATGTATCCTAATCAACAAATCTTGGCGCAACATAATCGTCTGGAACTAGAACAAGACTGTCTGATACAGAAGGAATAGCAAAAGCAGAACCCTTTACAGAAGCAGTCCCAGCTTTCGTGGGTGAGATGTCAGTAACCTTACCAACACCATTTGCATCGCCGACGATAGTACCCTTCACATCATACAGTCCACCCTCAACAACATCTTTTAATGACAAAAGAACCTCACTGATGACAATAGATGGAGATGATGACATATCACAAGCGTTTGCGCTGCATTTAGCATCATTCCCAACTGCATTTACATCACCAACCATTAATTTCTGCACATCACCAGCAAACGTTGATTCATTTCGATAAGAATATCCTGCCCCACGCCCCATGTCATCAACATTCTCAACATCAACTCCAACATTTTTTGAGAGGGGATCCATTTCAAGAGAAACAACGTTACATGGAGGACACAGAACATCAAAATCGTTTGATTGCAACTTTATATTAACACCTTCCAAGCCCATTAGTGTGATATCATCATCCTTTTCGTCGCTTCCCGTACAACAAGTAATTGAATCCTGCACATCAGAACCTCCACCCTCATGTTCAGTGTTAGGGGGAGCAATTTGTATACACTGTGCATCACCTAAAGGGCACTGTGCATCAACAAAATCAACATCCAATGGCCTGACATCAACGTCAACCCCACCTACAGTCTCAATAAATTCAATACCTTCTTTCACATAAGAAATTCCGACATCAAACTCAGACTCAGTAGCATTCAAATCAACAACTTCATCACTACACTTGCTATCGATGTCAGCCTCAGATAATACATTAAAATCTGATGACATCTGAGTGTCAACACACACAATTTTTAAGCATTGTGCATCCCCTTAAGGGCGCTTTGCATCAATAATTCCACCTTCAATTGGCTTCACATAAACATTCATGCCACCTGCATCATCACTAACTCCCTTCACTTCCTTGACATCAGAATCTTCACTCTCAACTTCATTCTGTGCATCCTCTTGAGGGCGATGTGCATCAATAATTCCACCTTTCATTTGCTTCCCATCAACATCCATCCCACCTGCATCCTCAATAACCCCCTTCACGTCCTTTACATCAACATCTTCATTCTGAGCTTTATTCAAATCACCAGCTTCACCGCTCCGCTTCAAATCAAAGCAAGTCTGAACGCCATGAAATTCCTGCTCAATGGAATAAACTTGACAACCTCCACTATCATAATCATTACCTACCACATCCCCCAATGAAATGTCAGCATCAATATGGATGTCAGCATCAGGAAGACCATTTGCATCTCCAACGCCCACCCCCGATAAAGAGATGTCACTATCATTTTTATCTACATCGCCAGCAAATTTTTTTGAGGAGGGACACACCTTACCATCAATAATAGTAGATGGGGGACATAGAACATCAGATTCATATGGACGAGGCTTGATAGCATAACCTTCCGATCCCATTAATGTGATTACATCGCCATCTTTATCACCTCCCACACAAGACTTAATCGAATCCTCCATATCAAAACCTACACCCTCATATTCAGTGGTAGGACATGCAATTTTTAACCACTGTGGATCACTGTTAGTACAATGCGACACGCCAAATTCACCTTCTGTTGGAATGACATCAACATCCATCAGAAGTGCATCCTCAATAACAACTTTTGGTTCCTTCACATCAAAATGTTCCCCATCAACTTCGGGTTGAACATCATTCAAATCAACAACTTCAATGAGACGCTTGCCTTCAATGTCAGCCTCAGATATTACACCAAACTCAGATGACATTTCATTAGAGGGTAAATTTAGATCAACATTTGAGATACCTACTTCATCTCCTTTATTGAAATCCAAAACAACTCCGTGAGCAACAGGCAAATCCGCCGGTATATCAGGGAAAACTTCATTATTAACTGTTGTACCAGCATCATCAATGGGAATGGAATGCAATGACTGGGAGACATCACCTGTACATGCGTGCATTGTAACCTTATTCTTAAGTGAAGTGAACTTCTCCCCAATAACAGAAAACATGTTAATAATCCCATCTAACTTCCCCATACATGTATTAATTTCACCTACACTGGCAGCCAACTCCTTTATACATTCAGGTAACTGTTCTAGCTTATCAAGACGCCTAAAAATTTCTTGCACTAGCTGAGATGAACTATCAATAACAGGGGCGGGAGCATTAGCATCAAATTTAAAAGGAACATCACCCATTTCATCCCTTATTTCACCCTTGTTGGGAGACAACACCCCTACACCACAACCATTTCCGGGTACATGGCCATATGTCTTAGCTTAAGGAATTGAAGCATCAATCGGATCATCAACACAAACACCAGGTTTTTTTGCATCAGAATCAACTCCCAAAGGTATGTCTTGAATCTCTAGACCAGATGAATTAACATGGGCATGAGGAGAACCAATAGGAGACACAGTTGACCCAGTAGAGTCAACAGAATGGGTTCCGCCAAAGTCATCATCAAGGGCAGCCCCAATTTCAGAGTCAACGGCATCCTCATGTACCCCACCAGTATCACGATTAGAACCAAACACATCACGCTTTTCATTAGACAGTCCATCAGGGACCAACATATCTGCAGTAGAAACGACTTGCAAAGATACAGACTTCTCAGCACATTCTGAATAGAATACATTCCTAGGATCTTTATCACCAGTCTTCCTCTTCTTCAGACTATGATAAACAATCTTTAAAGGTACAAGCTTCTCACACTCAATCATTGGATCAACCTTGTCACCAGCAACAACAGGTATAACGGACTTCTTGACTAACACAACTGTCTCAGCACCTGAAACCCGAACCTTCTTACTTGACTATTTCTTCTACCGCATATTAGTAGCTTTCCTCTTATTTGATTTCTTATCATCTAAAGACAAAACAGGGGAGGAATGAAAGGTACGTGCGTAGCGACCCCTTCTCAAGAATGTCATCTTCTTTCATTTATTTACAACATCATGTTTTACCTCCAAAATGACTTCATCATTCCCAACAACATCATCTAAATCATCATCATTTACAACATCCTGTTTCTCGACCAAATTGCCATCGTCATTCCCAGCAACCACAGCTAAAGCATCATTGCGTATGAACCTATTATCATATGCCTTTGTACGCAATCGATGACTTTCATACAGAAAATCATCCAGCTTGGGGAAAACAGGTTGAGCAATGTCATCAACTCTTTCATCAGCAACTTCTTCAATATACACCATGCCTGGTGTTCTTGCAAATTCACCATAAGTAGGGAATAATGGCGCCTACACAAAATAGAGTAAATATCTGATTAAAAGCACGGATATTTACAACAAAACAACAACTATGCTAATAACATGTAATACTTATGCAAAACTTTGGGACTGCTGACATAAAATGACTAAGCCAAATAAAAGATATGCACCTACTGACTTTTAATGATAAAATAGAATTAGATGTTATGCAATTATATTTAAATGACTATGCCCATCCAAACCTTCTTTCCTATTTGAGAATGACTTGAGGTAATCTAACAATTTATTACTCTGCTGACATGTGATCTAAATAAAAATATCTTAACACTTATGCAATAATTAGGTTCCTACTTGTTAAGATATCTATAAAAAAAATTAAATCAAACATGATCAATGTCAAACAAAAATCATTTCTGATACAAAAAATTAAAAATTTTGCAAAAATGTGGTTCTGCTGACATGTCTGGTGTTTTTGCAAGTTTCTGCTGACGTCTCTGGTGTTTTTGCAAATTTACCAAAAGTAGTGGACAATGGTGCCTAAAACAGAGATTAAATAAATTGAATAACAACTACAAAACATAATAAACTTACCAACTGATCATCAAAAAGTGCAGAAGCACTATCGTATATGTGTGTAATGCGACATTCCCAGCGCAAAAAGTGTGGATCTCCAGCAACCATTTTGAAATTACAGTCAAATTTTGCAGCAACTGATGGGAAGGCTTCTATAATCCATGACTAGTACACATAAACATAAAATATTTGAAATATTGAGCCAGAAGAGTAATATATGATAACAAGCAATAAATATGCTGACAAACTTCAAAAAGGATAACAAACAATAAATATGCGACATTAAAGACTACCTGAAAAGCAAGATTATACCCATGTATATCATAACAACCTCTATCATCATTACGATCAGCCAGAGCTATATTCTTTAATGTCGTCACCAACTTCGAGTACGAAGCTCTCCCCCAAGGATAAATTTCAAACTCATTCTCAGCGCAAGCAAGGGATAAGTTTTCTTCACTGACAAACTCTGATCTCCTGAATAATAGGACCTTTTCAATAATAAGCAGCTTAGCCAGAAACAACTTCTTCTTGGAAGATTTTCTCTCAGATTTAAAACATTGAACTAACTCTTTATAAGAGCATTTCTTCTGCCCAAAAAAATCAATTGAAGACACATGTTTGGGTGGTTTACAACCATTAGCTTTGCAAGGAAGACCAGTAATAACATGGAATTCAGCAAGAGAAAACCGAGCCATAAATCCATCAACCTTAAACCACAACTCCATCTTCTTTTTGGTGGAAACTTGACGCAACATCATCTGATGCATGAGCTGAAAGTTAAAAACCATATTGATTCCCTGTGTCAACACCCACCCCACACAACTCTTGCACAATATCTGATAGTGTTTATCCGACAGATGACTTTTGATGAGATTACAAACATCAGGATAAGAATATCTGTTTGATCTAGAATGGAACCACTCTTCCTCAGGAATACAATAAGAAATGTTCTGTTTAAAAACAAGCAAAAATATCAAAAATAAATGCATATCAACATAAGTAAACAGCACTGTATAAACAGACAGGGGAAAAAGATCAAAAAAAAAAAAACTCACATCAAATTGCCTTTTGTATCTGACTAAATCAGTAAGTGAACCTGATAAACACGAAAACATAGAAATCAGAAAAGGAAAAACGATGGGAGCATATAGAAATCTTCAGTAGAAATCACATATTTGATAATATAAACACTAACAACACTCCCGCATTTGCAAGCACGAAACCACTCAACACTAAACCAACAAAAATCCCGCACCAGTAGAACAAAAACCTACATAAACCGCAGGAAAAAAAAACCCCTAACCAACAGGAAAAACGATGAAGCAAAATCAGCACCTGAACTACCAGCGAATTCCGCCATATGAGCAATTATGGTAAGAAAATGCAATAATCGACAGCAAAAATCACTCTTTTGAAGATGATTCAGTCAAAATTTGACAGCAGTAGAAAAGAGACCATCGCCGGGGCAGTTTCCGCTCGTTTGATGCTGAACAACGGTAAAAGAATATGGAAGGGCAAAATCGTCAAATAACCAGCCGAATTTATAAAAGTGGACACTCTACTAAATTTTACAAAAGCTAGGACAAAACTCAAATTAAGGTGAAAATTTACTTCATATTATGGTTTTGATGTTTTTTGGGATTTTTTATTATTACTTTCAAATATAGTAATTTATGCAACTCGATATTTATTTATGAGATATGATTTTGATGAAGATGAAATAATATAAAATGAATTTTTTTTCTTCTAAAGATATTAATTATTTATGCAAATATAATCTAAACATATTAAATATTATAGTCATATTAAAGAACTCATCAATATCTTTACAAACTATAACTTTTAGTTTTGATAAAAATTATAATTAGATAGTTTATATACAATTAATTGTGTGATTTATAAATTTATATTAATAATGAACAATTAAAAATAAAAAAATGGTGGAATTCACATTTGGCCTTCTAAAATTTCAAGCCAAATTTGGCCTTCATTTTAGAAATAGGCCAAAATATTTTTGGCCAAAATGGGTTTTGGCCTATGATGGAAGAAAAAAAAAGGCTAAAACCCATTTTATAGCCTATGGTGGGAGATGCCCAGGCAGAAAATTAGGGAATACCTTTTTAGTGTAGAGGTTGGAGAAAAAAAGCCCAAATCCGATCTAAAATGATGGATTACAGAGAGTTAATCCTACTATTAAAGTAAAACAAATCTTCACAGGGAGAGGCGCAGCGTGGCGTGGCAAGGTCGATTGGAGTCGAGGAGACTGCGAGGAAAGAGGAGAGGCGAAGGTGCATCGTGGCGATTGGAGGCAAAGTCGACAATGGCGATTGGAGGCCAGGCCAGGTCGAGAGGAGAGGGATGAAGCAAGGTCGATGACGCGATAGGAGAGGGATGACAATTGAATAAACTAATGAAGTCAGACATGACTCACAGACTCACACGAGGGAAGGTGAATAATGCGAAAAGACAGAAATACCCCTCTTTTTTTTAAGACCCGTCCACCCCTAACCAATCAAAATAGTCCTCACGGTTTTCACCCTAATTTGAGGTTTTCACCAGAGTCGATCCGTATATATATATATATATATATATATATATATATATATATATATATATATATATATATATATATATATATATATATATATATATATATATATATATGGAGTATGGATCAAATGTTAACAAGCCTTAAGGTGTTTTGTGTTAACAAATCTCAGCCCTTGATTAAGGAAAGATGGATGGCCCAGATTATTCTAATATATTAATTTAAATGTAATTTAAATGAAAATTAAAAAAGCCCACCCACCCTTAGCGCGTGAGAGTCTACAATATAACCCTAACCTAAATCCCCAATTTGTCGACCACGTTGAGAGGAAGAACTGATGGCAATGGAAAATTGCGGCGATTGGTGATGTCGATTTGCGGAGGCCGAGGCGGAGGTGATTGTAGAGGAAGAACATCTCGAGCCCCAGGATGAGGGACGGTTTGGGATGGCAGAGGCGATTGCGGAGGCTAGGTACGAAGAACATCTCGAGCCCAAGTGGAGGCGATTACGGAGGCGGAGGCGATTGGCGATGGAGGTTCGGGATCTGGAGGCCAAGAATGAGGCGATTGGCAATTGCACATCGTCGGAAACCGCTGCTGATGCAATCATCATCCTTGAAATCCGTCACCGCTGTAACCATCTCCCTTTCCTCTCCCACGCCAGGATCCGGTGTGATGAGGGTTTTGGCAACCAGCGGCGGCGAAGTGGCGATGGCGATGGCGAAGCAGCGATGGCGATGTCGAAGAGGCGGCAGCGGTTTGAAGGAGGACGATGGTGGTCAGAAGGCTGACGGAGGACGATGGTGGAGAGAAGGCTGACGGAGGACGAGGCCTACGACGATGACGGCATCGGCGATTTGGTTAATTAGATGCCTGCCTTCGATTTCAGAGAGTCAGTAGGCCTATTTTGATGGTGTTGACCTGCGGTGGTGACGATGCTCATTTCATCGGATCTCCAAGGTACATGATAAGTTTGTAACCTTAGATCATAGTTTGAAGGAATTATTCATTGGTATGCAATAAATATTCGATGGAATGTGATAGAGTATTCGTTACTATCTGTTTAAAATTATTCATGTATTTATCAAATATTCGGCAAATTCAGAGGTATTATTCGTTGATAATAAGAAATTATTCGTATGTATCGGTTTAAAATTGTTCATGTATTTATCGAATATTCGACAAATTTAGAGTTATTATTCGTTGATAATAAGAAATTATTCATATATATATGGGGCAATTAAATGGAGGTTTCTCGGAATTCAAGCTCATGAATTTATTGACTATGACCATTCGGTGAGTTCGGAGTCACTATTCGTTTATAATAAATAATTATTCATTTATAGGTGGGTAATTAGATGTGAGTTTCTTGAAATTAAAACTCTATTTAAAATTAGTAATGAATTTACCGAATATTCGGCGAATTCAGAGTAATTATTCATTGATAATCTGGAATTATTCGGTAATTTGTTCATGCATTTATCGACTATTCGGCAAGTTCAGAATCACTATTCATTGATAATTAGAAATTATTCATATGCATTGGGGCAATTAGACGTAGGTTTGTTGAAATTCAAATTCTTTCTAAAATTTTGTATGAAATTATCGACTATTCGGCAAGTTCGGAGTCACTATTCGTTAATAATAAGGAATTATTCATTTGTAGGTGGGTAATTAGATGTGAGTTTCTTGAAATTCAAACTCTGTTTAAAATTGGCAATGAATTTATCGAATATTCGACGAATTCAGAATCATTATTCATTGATAATCTGGAATTATTCGGTAATTTATTTGTTATTATTCATTATACACACGCTGCAAGCAAAATCTCATCCTCTCTACCCAAAAAAACGTGGTGGGACCAACGCACGCGCTTTCCTTAGGCAAGTTGCCTATAAAAGTGGTGGGACCTACTATTTTTTTTAAATAAAAAAAAGAAAAATCTCAATTAATCTCACCCATCCATTTCTAATCAATCAATGGCCTAGATTTGTTAACACAAAACACAATAAGGGGGGTAAACACTTGACCCAACCTCTCTCTCTCTCTCTATATATATAGGGAAGCTTTAACATGTAAAATATCCTTAACGTGTAAAATTTGCTTAACGTGTAAAATTTAATTTTTTTAATAAATCAACACGCACTTCACTGGACAACATCCCGCGCTTCACATGTAAAGACCCGATCAAGCCAGCATCGACTTCTCTCTCGGCCTCCCACACCCACCTCGAGCCACCTCCGGCCACCAGCCCCTAGCCGCACTCGAGCCCAACCCTGTGCGCACCTACCGAGCCAAGACGTGGCCCTGTTTGAGCCACCTGCTGCCCCCAGCGCCCACCTGCTGCCCCCAGCGCTGAGTCGACCCACCAGCGCGCAGCTTCTCTCCTCGCTGTCCACGCCACCCACGAGCCACCTCCAGCTACCAGCCCCCACCCGCTCGAACCCCCTCACTCAGGCGCACCCCCCGACACCGGAACCCCCTTGGTTCGTGCCCAGTCGAGCCCACACCGAGCCCATCTTCCCCAACAGCGCTAATCGGTTCTTTTGGCTCGATACATTCGAAATCCCGATTTTGCTCCTTGTTTCCACTCGAATTTAGTATGATTTCTAACTCTAAACTTGTGTATTACAGTTATTTGGATTGTTTGAATGATTTAGGTTGAGATTGAAAACCTAGGGTTTGATTTAGGAGCGGAATTTGGGGCTTTTTGCCAAAAGCCAAATTGATGATATGGTTGTGTTGTTGGGTTGATTTTGAGCTAATTTCATGTTAATATCATTGTCAAATTGTTTATAGATCATTAGGTAATTGGATTTTAGAGTTTTATAGTGCAATATGCTTTAGAATTTGGGGCTTTTTCCAAAAGCCAAATTGATTGAAATTGATGATATGGTTGTGTTGTTGGGTTGAATTTGAGCTAATTTCATGTTCATATCATTGTCAAATTGTTTATGGATCATGAGCTAATTGAAGTTTGGAATTTTATATTGCGATATGCTTTAAAATTTGGGGTTTTTTGCCAACAGCCAAATTGACTGAAATTGATGATATGGTTGTGTTGTTGGGTTGATTTGGAGCTAATTTCATGTTCATAGCATTGTCAAATTGTTTATGGATCCTGATCTAATTGGATTTTAGAATTTTATTGCGATATATTTTAGAATTTGGGTTTTTTTTTGCCAACATCCAAATTGATTGAAATTTATTATATGGTTGTGATGTTGGGTTGATTTGGAGCTAATTTCATGTTTATAGCATTGCCAAATTGTTTGTGAATCATGAGCTAATTGAATTTTAAAATTTTATTGTGATGTGCTTTAGGTCGATTAGGTTCTTCTATTTTAACATAAAAATCATAATTTAGCCTATTAGCTCAATTGGTAGAGCAATGTGCGTTTGCAAAAAAGATGTGGGTTCAAATCCCATATAGGTTACATAATAGACAAGAGCGCAATAATCGCAAATTGTTAATCATGCACATTATAATCTTAGTTATGCACTTTTTAACCTTAATTATGCACATTTTAATCTTATTTATGCACTTTAATTTTAAAAGCTTATACATAAAAAAAATCGATTTCAAACTTACATCTATCAACCTAAATTATCCGAGAGGGGAAACCAAACTCTCAAAAGTAAAAAAAAATAAAAAATAAAACATCGATTTCAAAAGCACATCTTTTGTCTTATTAATGCACATTATGATCTTACATTTCCACAATTGTATTCTAAATCTGCACAATTGTATCTTACTTTTGCACAATTGTAGTTTAAATTTGCACAATTGTATTCTACTTTTGCACACTTGTATTCTAAATTTGCACATTACAATTTTATTTTCACACTTTATGTTCTTATATTTGCACTTTAAAGTTGCACAAATGTACTTTACAGTTGCACAAATGCACTTCACAGTTGCACAATTGTAGTTTAAATCTGCACAATTGAATCGCGAGAACCCGCGGTGAAGAAATAAGAAGATTTTTATATATAAAAATATAAGTTGAAAAAATCATAGGCAAATTCCTGTCGGTAAGAATGTGGAGAAGAAAAAAAAAATGGTTCCGCCTACTCAAAGTATTCTAAATGTGTACAATTGTATCTTACTTTTGCACAATTGTAGTTTAAATCTGCACAATTGAATCTTACTTTTGCACACTTGTACTCTAAATGTGCACATTATAGTTTTATTTTTGCACTTTATTATCTTATAGTTGCACAAATGCACTTCACAGTTGCACAAATGCACTTCACAGCTGCACAAATGCACTTCACAGCTGCACAAATGCACATTATAATTTTATTTTTGCATCTTATACTATTCACGAAGAGAAACATAATAAGATATATCACATAGATAGCCTATACGGGGTTTGAACCCGCATCTTTGTGCGTAGGCACATTGCTCTCCCATTTTGAGCTAATAGGCTTTAGTGCAAAACTTCAAAAGGTTTTAAATCCTTTTGGTATGCGAAATCCTCTACTCAATCTCAATTTCTCTCATAGGCATTTTATCAAACACCTAGAAGGCATGAATTTACCTATCTCAATCTCAATTTCAAATCCACAAAGCTAAATCTCAATCCAATTAAGAAAGCAAGACTTACTACTAGTTCAAGCAAGCATTTGAAAAAAAAATCAGATTGACTAAATTTTACTCCAATGTCGCATCCCACATAGAGAGACTTTTTAACTGTAAAGTCTGTAAGCCAGTCATTTATAATCTCTTTTTGCAGGTGGCTTTGGTAAACCTCATTAATCAAGTGAAAATCAACCTTTTTTATTCAGGTGAACAGCAAAGCAAAATTTTCATTTATTATCAACAAACATTCAACATTACCTTGTAGCCTTTTATTGTGGGGGTGGCAGCTAATATTTAATTTAATATCAGAGAAAAAAAGTAAGAAAAAATGACCTTAAAAATTCATTAATACCAACATTAAGGAGTGGAACCTACTCGGAATTAAGAATTTTAAATTAAACCCAACAAAATAGAGACCCAGGGGTTGCTACACGTTCTGCAGTTTCGTTGTCATCAACTCTTGGAGGCTGCTCACACATAGTCAAGACAAGAGGAAACATTGTTTCAGACGTACAAAGCTTCTGAAATGTTCCACTACATTGTTTTTTTTTTCATTTTTCTTTTGAGATAACTACATTCTAGAATACATCTTTCATTATTATTAAAAGAAAAAAAGTGTGTTCCCAACTCAAGGAAACCAAAAGAATATGTCAATCTCCAAACCGCAGATCTCTGTTCTTTTCTTTTCATAAAAATTGACGGAATGAGGAAAGAGAGTTTGACTTACGCCTAATACATCTTCTAGCATGGACTCGTCAACAATCAGAGGTGAAGAAATACAGAATGTAGTTGCAATCTCTCGATTGTCAACGCCCATGGGGATGACTTTCATTTCAACTTCACCTTCATCTGCAAGCCTGCTTTCTAGAACTGGTGCAGTAAGCTGATGCATATCCTTGCGAAGTGGGTCAGTGTATTCTTGTTCTTGTTCTGCAACCTTTACCGCAACAGTACGAGCCAAGGCAGCCAAGTTTCTTTCCAAATTCCGAACACCTGCTTCTCTAGTGTATCTCTGTATAACAAGTTTAACCATATCCTGCCCGTACGCAAATATGTCATCAAATACTTGTAGTTTAATATGAATTATGAAGTCTTCACTTACTAGAAGAATTTGATCCGATTCGTAGAGAATTGCAAGCAACAGCTCATTCTAATGAAGTGGTAAAAGACACAAATCTTTTTCTTGTTTGCAGAGACACAAGAATCCTTCACAATGAATTAGGTTCATGTTTCTGATTCATACACGTAAAATGTTCATAACCAAGTTTCCTTCAACCAATACACACTGACTTTTTTCCTTTTGCATTGTCAGAATCCAAAGGTTGTCTTTGAAGAGTGGTATCTCACTTTGCAGAAAAAAATTAAACGGTTGCCCAAGAGTAATAGCAAGTATTGCTGATTTAAAAAAAATAGCAAGTATTGCTTGTTATTGTCATCCAGAATTAAAATGCATAAACTACCTCTGGAATTTGAAGAAAATCTGAGCTTAATCCGTGCTGGTCCAAAACCCTGGGTATAAGGTGCTTTATAGCTATATGAAGCTTCTCTTCAGGAGTATAACCAGGGAGTTCCACAACTTCCATCCTATCCAGAAGAGGTGGATGAATAGGTTTCATCCGATTTGCAGTTGCCACAAAAATTACATTTGAAAGGTCAAATGGAACATTCAAATAACTGTGAACACGGTTAAGGAAATGCATTTTGATAAGCATCAAGTTTGAAGAGCTTAATATGCAATTTATTAGGAAAAAGTATATTATGTAACTTGATAGTCAATAAAGTACAAATCTACACAACATCAACTCTTTAGGAGATGCGCTTTAATAAAACATAAATTGTGATAAACAACAAGTTTGAAGGGAACTTAATATGCAAATGCGACTCTTTTGGGAAAAAAGTGTAACATGTAACTCGATGTATTAAAAATCCAAGCATCAGTAATATTGATCCTATCCTCAAAGACTGTAGAAAGAATGTGTTTTTTCATGAGCAACTGAGCAAGTATATACTGCAGTAAGATGATTCATTTAGCTGTGTAAGGAGTATTCAAGAAAATTTGGAGATGAGTATATACTGCAGTCAGATCAGCGCAGCTAATGCTAAAAGCCAACAAGCAATGCACAAATATAGGAGTACCCCAGATGATAATTTGTACCCAATTACGCAATGAAATGAGTTCATATTTTAGAGGGAAAAAAAGATAAGTCAGGTTCATACAATGTCATATACATTGCCATGTTTAAATATGGAGGAACAATTATTTCAACCGATAATTTTTCAAGGATACTGATCATTGAATGCGTTGTTCTGCTCAGGATCAAAAACCTCCAGCAATGCTGCTGCCGGATCCCCACGAACATCAGAACCAGTCTTGTCATTCTCATCCAACAGCATAACAGGATTGCAGACACCTACTCTCTACAGCCCATGAGTGCAACATGAGGTGACCCATAGCACAAGCCAAACATTAAACCGAAAAAACAAGAAGAAACAAGCAATAGTGCAAGCTCACATCAGCAATATGAAAATAATTTTTAGTTCCTCATAAGTTACAAATAGTTCCGACCTAATTCCAGATGATTTACTCAAATGGTCAAGAAGATGGAATCAATGAATGCCGAAGAAGTTGGCTATGTCATGATAGTAATTTCCAGTATCGTGGCTCTTGTATTTAGTATTTCAAATCTGAAACATGATGCAGGCTTTTTCAAGGAAGTTGTTAATAAATGAACTATGAATTAACATATAACTTGTTCTTTCACATGGAAACTTATAGCTCCAGCACAAGACATTTTTTCACACACATGGAACATAAAAAGCAATATTACTAGGAAAGACTTCTTCATTGAAGATGAAAGAACAACTTGCTCGGAACCAAGCTCGCAATAAACTACACAAATAACCCTCTCTATCAATTCAAACTGACCCTAGTACTTTTCCTAGTAGGTTCCTACAACCAAGTTTTAAGGAACCTGAGAACATAAAATTTAATTTAAAATTCTCAGTGTTACTGTTGGGTTTAATGTGATCCAACATTAAAAAGCAGCTAATATTTAATTTAAAATTCTTAATTCTAGTATATCTGTGTGATACGAAATAATAAGTAATCCCAATACCGAAAAGGATATTATAAAAAAGCATAACAAAAAAATGTTCAAAATCAAATAGCAGTGATGTCTCCATTGTGATACTTGAATTGGGCATAGTATTGGAGGAAAAATCAGACACACAACTGAGATATCCATCTTTTGGTGAACAGCAACTGATTAATAGAAAAAGCTTGAAACCAATAGCCAAAGAAACTGTCACTGGGAACAAACAAAAGTGCAACATATCCTATATATCGTAAGCCTAATAATACTTTTTCCATGATCAAATGGGCCAAGTATTGACCCTTTAACCAGTTACTATTATACATTGAGCATGTCTTGGCCACAATATTACAAAATGATCCACCACATTTGCACGCATGCTCCTGGCTTCTGTTTTCAACAGTTGCCTTAATCTTAATTAACTAAACACAATAGTGAGTTAGTAACTAACAAAAAAAAAAGTAGCAATTCATATGATTCACAGTAATTGCTATTAAGAAAAAATTGCCAGGTACCTTACCTGTACCTCACATAAATGGTGTGGAATTTCTCGAAGGAAGCGTGAAGGTTGAAGCATCTGCAACAAATTTTGCCAGCTACAGTCTACAGAAGGGATGTTCACTACTAAAGAGGATTTAAATTTGCCTGGAAACTAAAGAATAAAGTTAATCTGCCAGTTGGAGTCCATTATTAAATGTAAGAGGAAAAGTTTTCTTCTTGTACGAGTCATTGTTACATAGAAGAGACGCCTTTCTTCCTACATTTGCAGAGAGAAACTTTATTTGAATTATATGAAAATTCAGCAGTGATAAAAGCACAGGATTAAATTAACAGCAAAAAAAAAATGTATACCTCCCAGGAATTTCCTTTTTCATTTGCAATTCCAGTGTGTTCATGCAACAAAAGAATCTCAGATTCATTCACCTAGCCATTGGGATAGGGTATTAAAGCCCATTATAGTGTTGAACTAAATGAAACATATAGTGAAGAAAAGATGAAGAAAAGAAAGTTACAGCTGTATGTCTATATATAAGTGATCACAAATAATTGCTGCGTCAATTAAAGGGTAGTTACCTTCACTATGAACACAATATCACACTCCAGGCCTTTTGACTGCACGACAGATGAAAAAGCAGTTACAATTCAACGAATCAAACCAATAACCGATCTATAAAAAAGCACGAATCACCTTAAGATGGAGAGTGCCGCCGCCAAATTCGGCAATTGCCTAGTGAGGGAAAACTAATATGAAGTTGCTCTAACTAATATAGCATATGCATGTGCACATCTTTCCTCTCTTGGACATTTTTACAAACACCTTCCAAACATGAATTTAACCAACAACCAAAAATCAATATCTAATGCTGAATTTATCCAAATCCCCCATCAAATTCCTATAATCAATAGAGAATCTCCCTAATCCAATTCATCAAATATCAATTTCTAATTCAATTCATCAAAGACCTAATTCAAATAATATCCTAACAAAATTATATGAGCAATAAAAAGAAATTATGGACAGAAAATTACGAAATACCTTTTTAGTGTAGAGATTGGAGAAAACAAGCCCAACTCCGATCTAAAATAATGGATTACATAGGGTTAATCCAACGATTCAATAGCACTGACAGAACGAGGCGTGGTAATTAGCGAAATAAGCCGTGGAAAGACTGCGAGAGGAGAGCAGAGGCGAGGCGTTGGGTGGCGCTTGGAGGTAAGGTTGATAATGGCCGCCGATTAGAGACGAGTCTCCGGCGAGAGGAGAGGGATGAACGTCGGCTCAAGCGAGAGGAGAGGAATGAAGGTCGGCTCGCAAAAACAGTCAATATATGGGAGGGTTTAAGTGAGAATAAATTCATCCGGTAAGAAGGAAAGAACTGATTTAATTGGTCAAACTAAAATAAGCACTCGCGCCCTTTTATTTGTCTGTCTCCTACTCCCTTTCACCTTCCCCTCCATGGCTGCCTTCCATGGCTCTCCCTCACCTTCCCCTCCACTTCCCCCACTGCGCACCAGCCTCTGGAACACCGCCGACAGCCTCGCCGCACGTACTCCTCATCCTCATTGTCGTACTCGTTGACCGCATTCGCTGGCAACCACCGCGACGATCTCGCGCCTCTTCTCTTCTCATATCTGACCTCAATTTCTTCCTCCCAGCGTCGGATCTCCTCCCAGCGCCGGATACGCCACAGTCCCCGCTCCCATCCTCCCAGAGTACACCGTCACTTGCATCGCATCGGGCGACGACGACAACGAGATCCACCGAAGCGCTAGCCCATCGATGTGGAATCTGGAAGCGGAGGCGCAGGATCCGCCATTGAAGGTGAGCGCGATAGTCACCTGATTCCTTAATCTCCTCCCCCTAGCCTCCCTTAATCGACCCATTTGATTAATCTGTCGATTAATTTTAGTTGCTCCTCCATCTCTCTCTAATCTCTATGTAGCTATCTCCTCGGATTGATCTTCAACTTCAACGGAGCGGGGATGAATCCTCATCAACCACGGCGATTTCGGACTTTGATGTCCTCGAATTCGGCACCAATGACGCAGTCTCCCCTGCTTCATCGACCGTGACTGGAGTCCGACGGGCTGTTAGGAGGGTTGGTGCTGGTAAAGGGAATTGATAAGCTGGAGGATCACATGGACGATGAAGCAGCGGAGAGGGTGGCCGATGAAGCAGCTGAGAGGGTGAAGGAGGATCAGACGAAGGTGTGACTAAATATAGAGGCGGATGGTGCAAATAAATTTGTTAATTGCAATTTTCTTCAAAAGGGAAATTACTCCAGGGAGATTGCCGGCGACGCACTGGAGCCGCTCCTCAACGGTGGTGGCCGCTACGAGGAGAGTTATTCTGTTTTTGCTGCTATACTGCCGTGAGCTTTCTCCCTCTTTAAGAATTTGTCAAAATGAAAATATATACAGAGACTCTCCAAGTAGCTTCCTGGGCATTGAATGTTACATGATTTAATTTAAATCCAAGGGCAATGGAATGGCTTTGATTTGCAATCGAAGTGATGTTCTCCGATTTCAATTTCTCTTATACTGCTTTGTTGATGCTTCTTCTGACCACTTGCAAACCTAGTCTATATAGATGATAAGATTATTGAGTGTAATTTCTGGCTTTCCTACTGCAATTTACCTTTTACCAAACTCTTTTGGGATTATAATGTCTGACCCTTTTGCCTTGTTTATGGACTGTCATATATTACACATTAACAACAAACAAGCAATACCATTAGCTTATACTTCAGGAAATCAAATTTACTGCATAGCTAACTAACACACAACACTTGATGATAAGATTACTTGCAAACCTAGTAATATATTGCTCCTTGCATTTGATGATAAGATTACTTGCAAACCTAGTCTGTAATTGTAGTTGTTCTCCAATCTGTCAAATTGTCTACAGATCTCCATGATCTCCTAAAGTCACCTTAAACCTCTTGTTCTTAATTTTGTCTTGTGGCTGCATTTATGTCAGCAGCCTCCCATGTCTTGTTCTTAATTTCGTTGAATCATTGGTGTCAACACTAATAAAGAGAGGGATAAACGTACAGATCAGTAAATGATGTTTGTTGCATTTGTTTTGTTTTCAGATTAATTATTTTTCTACTCTCAAACCTGTGAATTCATTTATGTCAGCAGCCTCCCAATGCAAGTGAATTCTGTAGTAAGGCACATATTGGAATGTTCAAATATTTTGAACTCTGTTTCTGATCTAGTGTCAGTTATAGAATTGGCACTTATTTGGTTACGAAAGGCTTTATTTGATTATGATTTATGATTTTTCTTTTGAACGTAGGGACATGGTGTATAGGCTAGTTCATTTGCACGAATTGGGCATAATCCATCGAGATGTTAAACCTCAAAATGTTCTGATAGCCAATGGAATGACCTTATGTGCAAAACATTCTGATATGGGCATTAGCAAATGTCTTCCTCCAGATATGTCTTCCTTGAGTCAGAATGCTACTGGTAAGCTCCTAATATTTTCTTCTATTTTTTTTTTACCTTTTACTTCAAAAGGATGTTAGACTTGAAAATTTGGTGATTTCTTCTTCTTTTATATATTAGCCATGGCATTGTTTTGAAAAATGTCTTCAAATAGAAGCATTTTTTTTATTGTTTATAGTTTTATATTATCATTCTGATTAACATCGGGTCCATTCAGTGTGATGTCATGATTTATTACAGGGAGCCGATAAGAAATAATGTGATTTGCTAATTTATGATATGGAACTCCCAAAACGAGCTCATGAGGAATAATGTGTGTTGAAATGGAATAATTGTTCATTAGATAGGATGATGTGTTGGCATTAATGGCATGCGTACTCCTAGAATTCTGTAATTTTTTTTACAGATTTTTTTAATTCTTTTTGCATAAACAGTTGATGATCGGATTCTAATTTTGATGATACAACTTACAGATTCATGTGATCCATTCTTGTAAATTGCTTGCCAGAAACTCCTAAGTTTTCATTTGCCTTTTATTGTTGATATTAGTGTGTTCATTTGCGATCGTTATTCGTTTTATACATAGTTTAGTGTCACTGTTGCTTCTCTTGTTCCATTGTGCATCTACTGTCACTGTGGCGTTAAAACCAACTTATGTGTTTTAAATGAACATATGACAGTTATTTTGTCACCATGGATATTTTCTAGCTATCTTTATCACATCTTGGTTGTGAAATTTTGGACTTCATGAGTCATCTTGGTTGTGAACTTTTACATCATCAACGTTTCTGTGTAACTGTCAAAAGCAGAATCTCTAGTCAACGTATCATTGTTATTACTGCAAAGTAGGGTTGTCCTTTTTTTTACTAATAATTAAGAGGGAAAAATAATGTTGACATCTAGATGAATATGTTACTGTTTTTATTTTGAATTTTTAATTTTTTTTGGAGTGAGTATTTCTTTGAAATTGGTGTTTGGGTATGTTTGAATGCTGACATTTTGTGGCTCTTGTAGTTATGAAGCTTAATCTCTCTTTCTGATGCTTAATCTTTTTTTTTCCTGATTTTACTGGTGTTGCAAACATCTAGCTGACATCTTCTGGAAATGTTGACATCTTCTTGAAATGCTGGCATCTTCTGAAATGATGACATCTCCAATATAAGCTTATTTTTGTGTAATTAAGTAGACCATTTATAATATAAGATTATCAGCTACATATATATAAGATTCAGAAACATATGTGCTGACACGGAGTGAATATGTGCTGACATGTGCTATTTTTGTTCAATTCAAGTAGATGTATATGCTATTTTTTATTTCTAATTGTGTGACATGATCTCTTGTGCAAATATAACATGTGGACATGAGTTTTGTACACTAGATGAATGAGTTTTTAAGTTATTAAAAATCATGTCAGCAAGCTTAATTCAAAACTAGTGATGCTTGCCTAGTATGCGGTCTCGGTAGAAGTGATATCAAGCATCCGGTGTCGGATTCTCTATTATGATACCTTTCCGGATAGGGAATCGCGCCACGGTTCAAACTCACTGCTACGCGGTGTCTATGGTCTTTTTAGGCCATCGGAGATCATTTCAGGGTTTAAAATTGAGTTTTTATTTTTATCGCATAATAACTAGGGTTTGTTTCCACTTTGCCTATTTAATAATGTGTTTGTATATGTGTTTGTATATGTACATTGAAGTGCCTTGTGCAATTCAAGTTAATGTATATGTTTTTTTTTTCCGTTAGAATGTATAAGTTCTTTTTTTTATTTCTAATTGTGTGTTGACATTGTCTCTTTTTGTGCAATTCAAATAAATTTATAGGTTCTTTTTTTATTTCTAATTATGTGCTGACATGATCTCTTGTGCATATATAGCTTATGCTTTTATCAGTTTCTATAAGTGCATGATCCCCCTTGTCATTCTGAAATTATTTATTTTCCCCCTTTGGGATTTTGAGTTTATGGTTCTAGGTCGTAGAGAGTTTAGGGTTTTAGGGTTCTGCTGTTGTATCATCTTGTGGCTGCTGTAGCTTCTGATGTTCGCTTGCATCTTGCTTCCGCTGATTTTGGGTCTCTTTTCGGGGTTGTTGTAGCTTCTGAATGTTGCTTGCATCTTGCTTCTCCTGATTTTGGGTCTCTTTTAGGGGCTGCTGTAGCTTCTGAATTTCATCTTCTGTTGTTGTATCTGTTGTAACATAAATGTTGACATTTAGCTTCAATGTTGACATTTAGCTTCAATGTTGACATTTAGACTAAATGTTGACATTTAGCCGTTGATGGGCAAAAACTTTATATTTTACTATTTCTTTTCACATTATTTGCTTAAAATTAAGAGGGAATAACAATCTTGCTGACATCCGGTGTCAGCAGTTTCAATTTGCATAACAGATTGTTATATGTGCATATCATGAAGTTTTATTTGCATAACAGTAATTTATATTTGCACAACATAAATTTCTTATTTTTCACTTTTTTTTGATTAACTTTCTCTTTTTTCTTTTTTCTTTTTTCTTTTTTTTTTGTTATCCTATTCTCCCTATAAAGTATGAATTCTCTTGCTAGTTATGCTATGTTTTATATTGATGTGTATGTTTTTTTTCTATATTTCTAATTGTGTGCTGACATGGTCTCTTTTTGTGCAATTCAAGTTGATGTATATGTTTTTTTTTTCAATTGTGTGCTAACATGACCTCTTTTTGTGCACATGTGTATACAAATGTGTATTGATTATTAGGAGTTCCTACTTTTTTTTTTCTCTTTTTTTGGTTGTGGCGCGAACATAACTCTTATTTGTTTATTTGAATGCTATGTTATAATATAATTAAAAGCCTTTTAGCTCAATGGTAGAGTGATGTGCTTATGCGCATATACGTGGGTTCGAATCCCGCATAGGCTAAAATTTATAATAATTCTAGTAATTAACAAAATTTTCTAGTAATTAATAATTGCATATTATACTTTTACATTTGAATATCATCAATTTATATTTGCATATTTTAATGTTATATTTGCATATCATCAATTTATAATTGCACATCATACTTTTACATTTGCACACCATCAATTTATATTTGCATATTATAATCATATATTTTCACAACATCAATTTGTATTTCCCCAACTTATTTTTATTTCACCAACTTATTTTTATATTTACATATCATCAACTTATATTTGCATATCATCAAATTATATTTGCATATCATCAACTTATATTTGCATATCGTCAATTTATATTTGCATATCATACTTCATTACATCAAATGTTAGCAGTGTAACGGATTTTTACATTAATTGAATTCATTCTAAAATCAAAATGACAGTTTGGGTGTGCATAATCATTACAAGCTATTAACACAACTTCTCACTGCATTTTACATTAGAAACCATTCAACTAAAACATTAGATTGAGCTCAACTAATACTTGTCAACAGCATCCGAGGTTTGCATAGGTACTACATAATAGTAGCACAATTGGTATTTCTTTTATACTTATCACTACTAAATTTTTTTTAGTTTCAATAAAAACAGTAGTAACTTCATAAATTTCAATCTAAATTTGTGCCGAAAGCACAAATTTTACTTCATTATATCAAACGTCAGCAGTGTAACAGATTTTTACAGTAACTCAATTCATTCTGAAATCAAAATCAGATTATGGTTGTGCATAATCATTACAGGCTGCTAACACAACATCTCACTTCATTTTACATTAGAAGTCATTCAACCAACACCTTATATTGAGCACAACTAATACTTGTCATCATCATCCGAAGTTTGCATAGGTACTAAATAGTAGTAGCACAACTGGTATTTCTTTTATACTGATCATTATTAATTTCTTTTTAGTTTCAATACAAAGAGTAGTAACTTCATAAATTTCAATCTAAATTTGTGCCGAATGCACAAATTTTACTTAATTACATCAAATGTCAGCACTATAACAGATTTTTACATTAACTCAATTCATTCTAAAATAAAAAATCAGTTTTTGGTTGTGCATAGTCATTACAAGCTAGTAACACAATATCTCACTGCATTTTAGCATTAAAAGCCATTCAACCAACATATTAGACCGAACTCAACTATCACTTGTCAACATCACCAGATTTTTGCATAAATATTAATTAGTAGTAGCACAACTATTCTTTCTTTAAGACTTATCCCTACTAATTTATTTTTAGTTTCAATACAAATAGTAAAGGCTCGAGCAGTCGGGTACGGAGTATATCTATTTACTCGTTATAACCGGGTTGGGATTAATTAGCGGGTTTGGTTCGGTTCGGTTCGGGTTATCTGTTCATTATTTAACCAGTTAACGGTAATTAAAATATATTGTAATACTATTTGAGGTTTAAAATATATTATTGGGACTTAAAGATTTATAAAGAATTTGGAAAAGAATTTCAAGGTTGGAAAGTAATCTAATAAATAAATTCGAAAGGGGATTTGGCGAGTATTTTCAAGAGTCAGAATACTTAACTATTTAACTGGGATTTAACACGGTTTTGAAACTAACTTGGGAATAAGACTTATTCGATGACTAACTAGCATGATAATATGATCGTTTAACTAACAATATGATATGTATGACTAATAGCATGACTTGTGGTGAATTATTATATGAGATTAAATGTTGGATAATTATGACGATCTAGTAGGATTTTATATCACACAAATTATGTCTTATCATTTTGATGAACCGTTGAGGTATATGCGGAAATGATGTATATGAACATGCAGAATTGATTGAATAACGATGTGGTATTGAGGAGCGGATGATGCGATGAAATGACTTTCATAATATGTTACTTGTTCTATTGATTGAGGTGTGCTTGAGTGCTTAATAGTTGGATGTAGACTTATGTATATGTATTCCATTATTTACTAGGTGATACTCTGTGATTGTGAATACTGTGTGATGGATTGTTCTGTTGCCGATCTGCTAGCCAGGTAAGTACCTCCGAGGCTTACTCAGTAACCAGTACCTCCTGCCTGATGTGTCATATAGTATGTAGGTGTTTCATATGCATAAGAGCATGCCATGTAGTATCATGCTTAGGAATTCCACTTACGAATGAGCATTCTTATTCTGTATGCGTTTGAATACAGAACGGCCGTTATCTGTGAGTCCTAGAGTCCTTTCTAGGGTCATAGGGCAGCCCAGTTTCATCGGGTGTTGCCCTCCTTGAGTTATATATATATCACGAGATACGAGATGAGCATGAGATACGAGATGAGCATGAGATGCGATATGATGATGAGATTTGATATGCTATAGTATCGAACTGGCTAGTCTCCACCCTATCCGGAAGAGGGGTGGTGGTAGAAGAGGGATATACCACTTGATATTCTTTGTTAAGGCCTTCCTAAATATTATGCACATATGAATTAGGAGCATGATAGTGTGGTTAATATTCCACTACTGCATGAAGGCATCCTTTATTCTAGGTATAGGCGTATTATATGTCCTCAGCGCGGTCAGAGGACCCGCGGGCGGACTCTTGGCCTGATTTGGTGGTATAGTTTCAGGTACCCGATACACTGCTGGGTTTTGTGCTGTTATGACGGGGTCTATTCTTATGGCGGAGAGTGAGTGTTTTAAACCTGACTTCACCAGATTCATGCTTTTGGGATTTCTCCCTAATTGTACTCTGTTTTGACCCGGCTCTGCCGCGACACTGGTTGTATCATTTTTTGAACTTATGCCCTTTGCATGATAAAGGATTTCCCGCGTTGTAGACTTAGGACAGGTACAGGGGTTTACCCCGGGGTCTCCAACGGACCTTCCGGATTTGGGTGCGAAATCCTACTTTAAACTACAAACCTTCAGTTTCAAACCTTCAACCTGTACTCGGGGCGCAAGATCCCAACGAGGGGTTTCATCCCTCGAAACGTAACTTGGGAATCATAATCCCGGGCCGTTACAATAATCATTACAAGCTACTAACACAACATCTCACTGCATTTTACATTAGAATCCATTCAACCAACTTCTTATATTGAGCACAACTAATACTTGTCATCAGCATCCGAGGTTTTCATAGGTACTACATAATAGTAGCACAACTGGTATTTCTTTTATACTGATCACTATTAATTTCTTTTTAGTTTCAATACAAAGATTAGTAACTTCATAAATTTCAATCTAAATTTGTGCCGAAGGCACAAATTTTACTTAATTACATCAAATGTCAGCACTATAACAAATTTTTACATTAATTCAATTCATTCTAAAATCAAAAATCAGATTTTGGTTGTGCATAATCATTACAAACTAGTAACACAATATCTCACTACATTTTAGCATTAGAAGCCATTCAACCAACACATTAGACCGAGCTCAACTTTCACTTGTCAACAACACCAGATTTTTGCATAAGTATTAATTAGTAGTAGCACAACTATTCTTTCTTTTAGACTTATCACTACTAATTTATTTTTAGTTTCAATACAAAGAGTAGTAACTTCAAAAATTTCAATCTAAATTTGTTCCGAAAGCACAAATTTTACTTCATTAAATCAAACGTCACCAGTGTAACAGATTTTTATAGTAATTCAATTCATTCTGAAATCAAAATCAGATTTTGGTTGTGCGTAATCATTACAAGCTACTAACACAACATCTCACTGCATTTTACATTAGAAAACATTCAACCAACACCTTATATTGAGCTCAACTAATACTTGTCAACAACATTCGATGTTTGCATAGGTACTACATAATAGTAGCACAACTGGTATTTCTTTTATACTGATCACTATTAATTTCTTTTTAGTTTCAATACAAAGATTAGTAACTTCATAAATTTCAATCTAAATTTGTTCCGAAGGCACAAATTTTACTTAATTATATCCAATGTCAGCACTATAACAAATTTTTACATTAATTCAATTCATTCTAAAATCAAAAATCAGATTTTGGTTGTGCATTATCATTACAAACTAGTAACACAATATCTCACTACATTTTAGCATTAGAAGCCATTCAACCAACACATTAGACCGAGCTCAACTTTCACTTGTCAACAACACCAGATTTTTGCATAAGTATTAATTAGTAGTAGCACAACTATTCTTTCTTTTAGACTTATCACTATTAATTTCTTTTTAGTTTCAATACAAAGAGTAGTAACTTCATAAATTTCAATCTAAATTTGTGCCGAAGGCACAAATTTTACTTCATTAAATCAAACGTCACCAGTGTAACAGATTTTTATAGTAATTCAATTCATTTTGAAATCAAAATCAGATTTTGGTTGTGCATAATCATTACAAGCTACTAACACAACATCTCACTGCATTTTACATTAAAAGCCATTCAACCAACACCTTATATTGAGCTCAACTAATACTTTTCATTAGCATCCGAGGTTTGCATAGGTACTACATAATAGTAGCACAACTGGTATTTCTTTTATACTGATCACTATTAATTTCTTTTTAGTTTCAATACAAAGAGTAGTAACTTCATAAATTTCAATCTAAATTTGTGCCGAATGCACAAAATTTACTTAATTACATCAAATGTCAGCACTATAACATATTTTTACATTAATTCAATTCATTCTAAAATCAGAAATCAGATTTTGGTTGTGCATAATCATTACAAGGTAGTAACACAATATGTCACTGCATTTTAGCATTAGAAGCCATTCAACCAACACATTAGACCGAATTCAACTATCACTTGTCAACATCACAAGATTTTTGCATAAATATTAATTAGTAGTAGCACAACTATTCTTTCTTTTAGACTTATCCCTACTAATTTATTTTTAGTTTCAATACAAAGAGTAGTAACTTCATAAATTTCAATATAAATTTGTGCCGAAGGCACAAATTTTACTTTATTTTATCAAACGTCAGCAATGTAATAGATTTTTACAATAATTCAATTCATTCTGACATCAAAATCTGATTTTGGTTGTGCATAATCATTACAAGCTACTAACACAACATATCACTACATTTTACATTAGAAGCCATTCAACCAACACCTTAGATTGAGCTCAACTAATACTTGTCAGCATCATCCGAGGTTTGAATAGGTACTATATAATAGTAGCACAACTGTTTTTTTTTTTATATATTGATCAGTATTAATGTCAGCAGCGTTAGCATCTCCGATATCGGCGTCAGCCGACATCAGCGTCAGCGCTGACACGAAAAATGTTAGTGGTGTTTGCAATGTTAATGGTGACAGTGTCAGCAGTGTCAACAATATTAGTGCTTGCACGAAAAAAAGAAGCGTTGGCACAAAAAAAGCATCTTCGACGTCGGCGTCAACAGTGTTCGCAACATCGATGTCGACGTCAGCCGACATCTCTGATGTCAGCGTCAGCAGCGTCAACATATCCGATGTTGACGTCAGCAACATCAACATCAGTGTCAGCATTTCCGATGTCAATGTTAGCAGTGTCAGGCCGTCTGACGTCAGCAATGTTAGAATCAATGTCAGCATCTCCGATGTCGGTATCAACAATGTCAACATCATTGCTTCTGACACGGAAAAAAGCATATTCGACGTCGACGTTAGTCGACATCAGCGTCAGCATCTCCGATGTCGGCGTTAGCCGACATCATCGTCATCCAACATGAGCGTCAGCATCTCCAATGTCAGTGTCAGCCGATATTAACGTCAACGCTGATACGAAAAATGTTAGTGGTGTTCGCAATATTAGTGGTGACAGTGTCAGCAGTGCCAACAATGTTAGTGTCAACGCTGTCAGGAATGTCGGTGTCAGCAACATCGGGTTTGACATTAATGCAATTTTAAAGCCTCTTAAGTCAATAAATGGTAGAGTGACGTGATTATGTGCAAATAAGATATATTAATGCAATTTTAAAATACAAATGCATTTGCATATTCTTCCCATAAGGTTTTTTAAGCTTGCATATCATAATATTAAATTTGCATAACATCGGGTTATAGTTGCATATTTGAAAGTGCTGACATGTAAATTTAAAAAAAAAAAAAAAAAAAAAAACTAGGCGCACGAGGGTGGGCCTGGGGGGCACCGAGTGGGGGGGGGGGGGGGGGGAAGGGGGATGGACACTTTTGCAAAATTTTCAAATATATGAATACTCCTCTAATTTAGCCCATTTTTATGGATATTTCACTAAAGGCCCCTTAATTTTATTGCAATGGTTCAACACATATATAGAGAGTGGTTCAGTGGTTAAATAGAGTGGTTTAATGACTAAATAGAGGTTGGTTCAGTGGTCAAATAGAGTGGTTCAGTGACTAAATAGAGGTTGGTTCAATGACTAAATATGTTGGTTCAATGACTAAATAGAGTAGGGGTGGAAATGGGTCGGGTGATGGATGGGTGGAGCCATTTTTTCACCCGACCCGTCACAAAAAAATTTCACCCGACCCATCACTGTTGTGAGCCGAATCTGCCATGTTTTACAGTAACTTTTATATCTTTTTCTGCATACATTTCATACATTTAGGCTAGAATAGTACATAATCTATGTAGTTTATGTTTATTTGCCAAATTATGGAATCTACATCAGTTTCTGTTTAATTTCGCAGAATTCAAGGCAAATTACAGCAGTTCTGAGAAAGGTCAAAAAAGCTCGGAAATCAACTACAAAAGTCCAAGGCCAAGAAGCAGAGGAACCAGTCAAATCAAACTAGGAGCCCAACTTCAGAGTACTTTTACTCGATCTCGACGAAGGTGTCAGAGCACAGGCCTTGTCGACTAAGCACTGATCGAGAAACCGAGTCAGAGACAACCCGACTCCCGGAAGCAAACTCGATCTCGAGTAAACTTTGTCGAGATCGACAACACTGTGATGCCATGTCCGGAGTCGACGAGCTGTGCCAAGTCGAGAAGCCGAGGACGGAGACGCCGAGCACCACTGTACTCGATCTCGAGTAAACAACTCGATCTCGAGGACCACCATAACGCCAGTCCGAGTCCGTGCCGAAGAGGACCTACTCGACAACACCAGGCCACACAGAAGTCGACATGTCTATTCAATCTCGAGGAATTTTCTCGATCTAGAGGACCCAGCACCGCACTTGTCCGAGCATGTCGAGGAAGAGCAACCCGAGACGTCCAGCGAAGCGAAGTCGACAACAATCCTACTCGATCTCGAGTATGTTTGGTCGAGATCGAGGAACGCCATGTCTGAGCCGCGTTACGCGGTTTGCTTTCCTACGCGCTTTGGGAGTCCTTGGAACCGAAGGAGTCCGAGATTTGGCCGAGATCTATCCTACATCTATCAAGAAGATATTTTACCTATTCTAGATTTAATTCCTTAATTACTTTTATTTATCTTAAAGCCTTTAGATATAGATTTAGATAAAGATAGATATATTCTATCCTTGAATAGCAAGGAATAAGAGGCTATAAATAAAGCCTTAGGGGCTGGTTTTTCATCATTCAATTTCAGAGAGAACAAGTAAGTAGTAGTAGAGAGAGAGAGAGAGTTTGTGGCGAGCAAGGTGGAAAGGTGAAAGCGGATTTGTCTTGTTTGGTTGTAAGCTTTCTTTATTAATTTTAATGCAAGTTAGTTTCTTTTGTTATATTATGTCTTTCTTGATAATGAAGAGCGAGTAGTCCACCCACTTCTGGGGCTGGGGTGAGCCCGACGGTGGCCATGTGAGGTGATGCGGTAAAGGTACAATCTTTTTATGCAATTCGTCTTCTATCCCTATGATCGTGATTCTTTTACGAGAGTTGAAGGTGATCCTTGTTTGTGTTATTGAAGCGAAAGTGATCTTAATGCAACTTGGGTTAATTTTGTGAAAAGGGTTAGTAACAATTAGGGTTTATGCGAAAGCCTTTATATGCCTATTTGTTGGTAACGAAAGTTATTTTGATGGAAAGCATGATCTTTTATGCCTTTATGTGTTACTTTGTATGGTTATCGTTGTGGCGTTGATACCCTGGCTTTAGAAGTTCTTTATATATTGAGTTTATTTCTGTCGAAATCTGAGTTTTGTGTTCGAACTCTGCAATTTACAGTTTCTGTGTGTTTACTCGATCTAGAGGAGTTCTTTGTCGAGATCGAGGAGGCTGTTGTCGATCTCGAGTAGGGTTTGGTCTAGATCGAGTTGTGTGTCTGAGTTTCTTCTTCTGTCGTCAATTCTGATGTTTCTGTTTCTGCTGTTGTTAGTCGATCTCGAGTTAGCTTTGTCGAGATCGAGTAGTTGCTATCTTTACTTTAATTTTTGCTTTCGTTTGTCTTTCTTTCTTTGTTTCTGTCTTCTGTTTGCTTTTCTGTGAGATTTACAGCTGCCTAGGATTCGCTGACACACTTCCTTGTGGATTCGATCCTGACTTTCTCTTACTACATTGGAGGGGGTCTTGTAATTATTTGATGGGGCATGAATCTGGTTTTAATTATTTCATTATATTTTGAACTTGATTTCCTCTTTACAACAAATTGGCGCCGTTGCCGGGGAAGCTATCATTCGCGTCTTAGGTAGTCATATCTCACTTTTCTTTTTAAGTTACTTCGCAGGTGTATGTGCCGTTCTGGTCAACCACCTGAGTTTGACGGCTTAGACGAACCAGAGCGCCTTCTACACATCAGAGCTAAACTACAAAGAGCGATGGCAGCTGCAGAGACACAGGAACAGCTGATCGAGAGGCTCACGAGGGATCTAGCCGCTAGGGATGCTGCTCTCGCCACTGAGAGAGCAGGCAGGCAACAGGAAGTTGAGCGTGCGAGGCAAGCAGAAGTTGAGCTTGCCCTATACCCAAGCACTGCAGAGGATTATATGCACCCGACTCTCGTCGTGCCTGAATCGGCCATTCTAATCCCTGAAAATAACTATGAAATTCGCACTCAATTCCTTATTGAAATTAAAAATCATGCTTTTCATGGTAGATTTAATGAATGCCCTCTGCGCCATATTACCAACTTTACTGACATGTGTCGCACTCTTTCTGAAGGTACCACCTTGGAATACATCCTGATGAAAGCTTTCCGTTGGTCTTTGGCTGGTCCTGCATTGAAATGGTTAGAAGGGCTGAAACCACGATCTCTCACGACATGGGCTCAAGTGAAGCAGGAATTTCTGAACAAATTCTTTCCTCCTACCAAGACAGCACTCCTGCGCCAAAAGATCACATCTTTCAAACAGCAGCCTGGAGAGACGCTAGCAAAGGCTTGGGAACGCTTTAAGGATCTACTGCGATCCTACTCTACACATGGACAGCAACCCTGCGTAGTTCAAGAGATCTTCTTCAATCCTCTGGACTTGGCTGCAAAGGACGAATCAACACATATACTCACTATGAGTATCTGACAATGTCGCCTGCTGATGCATGGGCTGCTCTAGACAAGTTGACCAACTATGACAACAAGTATGGGACTCCAGTCAACTATGAGGAGAACCCCTACGCTAGGCCAGCACCATCCATGCCCCTCTATGAGCCCCCTAAGGAGATTGATCCAGATGTAAGGGAGCAGTACTACAGACACCAGAATAAGAAGCTCCTCAAACAAGTAAAGTATCTTTCTGTCAACCAGCCTTGTATTGAATGCGGATCACAGAGGCACACCACTACCGAGTGCCCACACACTGAGCAAGTCAGGCTGGCAGAATACCATGAAGAGGCACCTTATGCAGGGGGTCCCAATCGCTACATGGGGGACCAAAGGTTTCAGCAACCACAATGGAACCAAGGTGCCCCTAGGAACCCCCCGCTCTACAGAGCTCCGGGACATCCAGAAAGGGACCAGAAAAGGGATGATCTACAAACAGTCTTGGAGGAAATACGGAGGAATCATTCAGAAACTAAGTAGTCCTTCAACTCCGTCTACACTCAGATGCAAGGTGTCCACTCTAGGCTTGGGGAAATTGATATATGGCGGAAATCAGTTGATACACAGATAGGCCAGCTAGCAGCAGGAATCCCCAGACAGTCAGGATCGCTCCCTGGTCTTCAGAACCAAATCCCAAGGGAAAGACTGGACACATCGCTGCTGTAAAACTCAGAAGCGGCCATCCACTACAAGAGCCAGAGGTCGGAAAACAGCAAAACGACGGAGAACAGCAAGTCGACCAGCAGCAGGTCGATGTCGACAAGCACTTGGTCGATCTCGAGGAACAATTAGGCCAGCCTTCGTCTGCACTACACAGAAACTCGAAGTCGACTACAGTGGTCGAGATCGAGAAAGACGTGGTCGAGATCGAGGAAGGTCAGGACGAGATCGAGAAGGCTGCTACACCTCCGACATCTGTTCTGGCTCCAAATCAGAAAAAGAAGCTGCCTTTCCCCACAAAATCTTCAAAGGACCCAGCAGAGAAGAAATTTCAGCGCTTCATCAAGATGCTTCAGAAGCTCAATGTCACCATTCCCTTCACAGAAGCTCTCAATGAAATGCCATCCTATGTCAAGTTCCTGAAGGAGATTCTGAGCAAAAAGAGGTCAATGACTGAAATTATAGAGGAGTGCAGCCATTTGGACATACTTGAGAAGAGGCCAGATCCAGGTAAGTTTGGTATATCCATTGGATTTGGTCCATACAAAATTAATGCTTTATGTGATCTTGGAGCTAGTGTGAGTATAATGCCTTTAACAATTTGGTCCAAGATTAAGATAGGTGCCCTAGAGCTTGTGGATGCTAGACTTTATATGGCCAACAACACGGTGGTCATTCTAACAGGCATGGTGGACAATGTGCCAGTACAAGTAGGTAAATTCTTTGTTCCTGCTGATTTCTTAGTTGTTGATATACAAGAAGACCCTGCTTGTCCAATTATTCTAGGAAGACTCTTCTTGGCGACAGTGGATGCCAACATAAGCGTGAGGAAAGGAGTGCTCACTTTCAACATCAGCGATGAGGTAATTGAGTATTTCTTTAATAAAACTGAAAGGCATACAGGTCCAATGGAAGAGGTAAAATCTATCTCAGCTGGCTACATCACTTGCGGGGAACCCAAGGTAAGAAATATGACCCCTGAGGAGCTGGAAAAGAGGGATATGGAGGCCCAGGTGGAGGAGATCATGGCCATCCTAAAGGAGGAAACAGAGAATCCATTCGACACGGACCAAGCTACGTCGTTATGGACTAACTAATTTTCGGATGCCTTGACAGGAACCAAGTATGGGGTCATAGTCGACCAAGATTCCTCGATATCGAGGACTCTAGTCGATCTCGACCAAAACCAGGAGCCTCCACCAGCACCAGCGTCGTCGAGCAGCAAACCTGAAGATCAGAACTCCTCGAGATCGAGTAGAGTACTCGAGATCGACCACGACTCCACTGACTCGTCTTCACCTTCCTCGACGCTGACTCCGCCAGAAGGGCAAATCTCCTCGAGATCAACCAATCTAGTCGAGATCGAGCAACCCTCACCGTCCCCAGCTCCTGCATCCTCGAGCAGCAAGCCACCAGAACCTGAAAGTTACTCGAGATCGAGTAATAGTACTCGAGATCGACCAAACACCGTGGTCCCCGATTCCGTTTCTGCGAAGGTAAGCCAATGTATGAATCTTTCTTCTCCTATTTCCATTAAAGATCTATCTATACATGTGATACGGGGTTGGCCGTAGGTTGGTCCGATCTTCGACAACAAGCAAGAAACTCAAAGAAATAAGCAAGAACTGAACAAGAACTCAAAACGCAGCAATGATAGCTTCAAGAAACGAACAAGAAAGCAAAGATCTTGGACAAGATTGACCAAGAACGACTCAAGAACGCAGCAAGACTTCAAGAACTCGACCAAGATTGATCAAGAACTCCAAGACTCTATGTCGACAGCAACAAAGAAGACAAAGACTCGATAATATAGATCAAGACTCGAAATTTGATAACAAGAATTGAAACACACGACCGATAAGGACTGAAACGATCTATGCAGAACAAGATAAAGACCCCAGGCCTCCTCAGAGGGTAGGAACCAATACCAATGACTACACAACCCGCCTCTACAACCCTACACAATCAAGCGGACAACTTGAAGGCACAAAGAGGGGGCTTGTGGATACTAGATTCACCAAGTCTTGCGAAGTTGATGAACAGCAAAGCAAACCAAGCTAGATCAATACCAATAGTTGCAATTGAAGAGCACAACTCTATTCAATCGACAAACACTCATTGTGTTTCACACAAAAAGAGAGCTTTTCTCATATCATTCAACGTGTTTGATTACAAAGAAGGCATTCGGCTTATATAGACCTAACTAGGGCCGAATGGGCTGATTTTAATAAAACTAACAACTATATGAATTAATTAAAATAACCTTAAAGTTTCCTAAAATAACTTAAGTAAAAGAAATACTAAATAGGAAATAAATATAATGTTCCAAAACTTAACAAAATCCCGTCAAAACCAGCAGCATCTCAAAGAATGTGGATTTCGGCCAAGATATTGGACGAATCTGGAAAAACCTTCAACAACAAAGTTGTAGATCTCTTCGTCCTCGTTCCAACAAGGTATGGCACGCCTCAATCCGATCAATATTGAATCCGTACGGCCCATTTTACAGAGACGTCAAAAAGCTGTCAAGTTGCTGAACGAATGTAAAAAACGCCAAGCTTCTACCTTTGGACCTTCTTCCATGGTGGAGCCTTCTTCTTCCTCTTGATAAGGACATCATCCGAAGGTGTCTTGGATGGTCCCGCATCAATCTCCCTTTCTTGAAAAGGATTCGTCCTCGAATCCAAGGTCGCATTTGATTCCGCAAAGGCATCCACACGAGCTCCTGGATCGAATACCACATGTCCATGAAAACCCTTCTCAAGGCTGATTGGTGTAGGGATTAACCACTCCTCGATGGTTATTATCTCAGCTTCATCTACAAAATCAAGAAAAGAAACTTTATGAGTGCATAATTCATATTTTATATCATCATTATGTTCTAACGTAATATGCACTTTAGCTTGGTCAATAATCCCTAAGTTTCCATCCAATGCTAGCAAGTTTTCTTCCTTTTTCAAGGCTGAATTTTCAACTAATTCAAGGCTAGCAATAGTAGAAGAATTTTCGCCATCAATGATCAAATTAGACACTTTGCCTATTTCTAAGCACAAATACTCTCTTTGATTATCCTCACAAGGACTAGGTTGAACACTTAAAACTTTACTATCAATTAAAGAATCATCATGCTTAGATTCAATGTAAACATTATCATAATAGACAATTAAATTAAGATCTTGATTACTATTATCAACATGCTCTACATTTTCAGCAATAAGAGAATTATCTATGCTAGAAGAAACATTAAGTTGAGTAGAAATAGGATGAGTTTCTTCCCTTTCAATTGGTGGCACGTCATCTCTAGGTGAGGCTCCTTCTACAAACACCGTATTAGAGTCAAAACGCTGAAACTCTATTGTCGCAAGGCTGTTTTCCATCTTAGCTATGCTGGCATTCATCTTAGCTATGTTCTCCATGAAGGTATTGTACCAGTCATTGCCCTGACTATTAGACATCGCAAATAAAGACAAACAAAGAACAATGTGAAAGGTTAGAAAAATATAAACAACCTCACAATGTGTTTTGCTCACACTCCCTCTCTAATTGGTATGTCACGCTTGTTGGGGCAATCCGCTTTGGGCAAATCAACAACCAAGCAATAGACTAAGCAATGAAAGTATGTAATGAATGAAACAACGCAGAAGAGTACTCAACAAGGGTTGTAGAGAACTCGATGTAAGCAATAAACTCAATTCAAGCAAAACAGATGGGAATTTGCAAGAATTCAACTCAAAATAGACCAAGGAGTACTCGACAAAGGTGGAGAAGTACTCGACACAAGCTATGGTGCACTCGACAGGGGTCTAATGCACTCGACACACACAAGAGAGAACTCGCAAGGGCTGAGATCACTCGACACAAACACTTCAAGCACTCAACAGTAGCAAATAACACACAACAGTACTCGATCAAGGTAGTAGAGTACTCGACACAGAGAGAAAAATAAGAGAAATAAAAGAAAGAATGGAAATTTACCTCTTTTGATTGAAAACCTTAAGTTATGATGTTGTAGTTGCAGGGTAGGGTTTCAATTTTGTGGAGGTGTGTGTTTGGGACAAGAGTTGTCGACTAAGGGCTGTTTGAAATCACCAATTTTGGTCCTTGGAGCTTTCTTGCACTAGTAGAACAACACTTTTTTTTTTTGACTTACTTTTGCCCCTAGTGAATTTTATCCTCCTAGGTCCAAGTTCAATCTAATTTTTTTTTTTGACTGAAATTCGAAACTGATTTTTTTTTTAACCTAATGCAAGAAAGACTCTAGATGAACATAGGACTCGAAAATTTGAAGCTAATGGTGATAGAAGATAAAATTCAGCCCGAAGATAAATAAATAGACAACTTTAGATAAAATAGGAAAGTGGATATATCTTTAGCCTTTTTAGATAGTTGATAGATATAATAGAAATTAATATCCAACAACTTAATAAAATCTAATTTTAGGCAATGGATAAAAGATAAATCAAAATTCCCAAAGATAGAATAGATAAACAAAAGGATAGAAAAGATAGAACAAACTAGGGTTTGTGTATGTGGAGGACTGATTTTCGGCCAAGCAAAGGCTATGGGGACAGCTTGCTGCCGTCGGCTCTAGGGTGTTCACAAGGGGTTGTGTGCACCTTTGGTCGACTCCACGGTCTCGGCTAGGCTTTGTGTTTAGGCTATGCAACCACAAACAATCACAAACTCAAGATTAGTGCAAGAATCAATAAAGAATGCAAGAAGTAAATAACCAAACAAAGAAAAGACTCTATTTTTGTGTTTTTGTGTTTAGGAAAAGAAAAAGACTCAATCTTGTTGTCGGAAACCAAAGCTCTGATACCGATTTGATACGGGGTTAGCCGTAGGTTGGTCCGATCTTCGACAACAAGCAAGAAACTCAAAGAAATAAGCAAGAACTGAACAAGCACTCAAAACGCAGCAATGATAGCTTCAAGAAACGAACAAGAAAGCAAAGATCTTAGACAAGATTGACCAAGAACATAGCAAGACTTCAAGAACTCGACCAAGATTGATCAAGAACTCCAAGACTCTATGTCGACAGCAACAAAGAAGACAAAGACTCGACAATATAGATCAAGACTCGAAATTTGATAACAAGAATTGAAAGACACGACCGATAAGGACTGAAACGATCTATGCAAAACAAGATAAAGACCCCAGGCCTCCTCAGAGGGTAGGAACCAATACCAATGACTACACAACCCTCCTCTACAACCCTACACAATCAAGCGGACAACTTGAAGGCACAAGGAGGGGGCTTGTGGATACTAGATTCACCAAGTCTTGCGAAGTTGATGAACGGCAAAGCAAACCAAGCTAGATCAATACCAATAGTTTCAATTGAAGAACACATCTCTATTCAATCGACAAACACTCATTGTGTTTCACACAAAAAGAGAGCTTTTCTCATATCATTCAACGTGTCTGATTACAAAGAAGGCATTCGGCTTATATAGACCTAACTAGGGCCGAATGGGCTGATTTTAATAAAACTAACAACTATAGGAATTAATTAAAATAACCTTAAAGTTTCCTAAAATAACTTAAGTAAAAGAAATACTAAATAGGAAATAAATATAATGTTCCAAAACTTAACAAAATCCCGTCAAAACCAGCAGCAGCTCAAAGAATGTGGATTTCGGCCACGCTATTGGATGAATCTGGAAAAACCTTCAACAGAAAAGTTGTAGATCTCTTTGTCCTCATTCCAACAAGGTATGGCACGCCTCAATCCGATCAATATTGAATCCGTACGTCCCATTTTACAGAGACGTCGAAAAGCTGTCAAGTTGCTGAACGAATGTAAAAAACGCTAAGCTTCCACCTTTGGACCTTCTCCTATGGTGGAGCCTTCTTCTTCCTCTTGATAAGGACATCATCCGAAGGTGTCTTATATGTTCCCGCATCAACATGGGAGAGGTTTACCTTGGTATGTGTTATGTAGGATCTCCAATGATGAGCCCAAGGAGTATGAAGTTGGAGACAAGCTCTATGTCTCTAAATCAAAGGATCATTGGTTCCTTAACAAATTCAACAAAAAGAGGATGGGACCTTTCGTGGTGAACAAGATCCATTCTGGAGGATTACATCCGATGGACAAGAACGGAGTCCTATTTGAGGCCCAAGCTACATGGGCCCTGCAAATGCCACCTTAAGCTTAATGGAGAAATTCGGCCTAGCGACTATAAAATCTAGAGCTTGTAAATAGACATTTATTTTTGGACTGTTGGACATTGTTGCTTTTTGTTTGTTTTTGGTTTTGAACATTTTTTTTTCTATTGTGGATTTTTCAGGTCCATGGATAAAAGCAAGCTATATTCGGACTCGGCCAAAGCATATTATGAAGCCCTGCACACTTGTCTTGTGAGTCTCTTTCTTTACCCTTGTTTTTAAACAGTGAGGACATTGTAATGTTTAAGTATGGGGTGGGGGAAGGGCTTACTTTATGCATATTGGCTTTATTTGACCATATTTGTGCATTATTTCTTGAATTGCTTATAAATGGCTATTTTGGAATGCATTATTGATTTATGTGCTTATATGCATGTTTCCCAAAATTTGAAGAAAAATGACCCCCATTGAAAATTATGATAAATGTCATGGAAGCTTATATTGAACTCGACGATCCAAAATTAGATTCATTAGAGATATAGCATGAAATTACCTAGTAAAGGGAAGTCACAATGAAGTGCATTATTTCTTGAAAACCATGTTAGGAGGTAAAATTTGAAATTGCTTTTGACATGTTGCATGATAAGAGGACGGAGGACTTTATATTTCCATATAATGCTCATATTGTTATAATCCTGGCCATACCTATGCTTATGCATCACAAAAGCCATAATATGCCTTATTTCAATTATTGCTCCACATAATCTAAATATTGCCATTCTTTACCTTATTTCTTATCCGGGGATTATGTTGAGAATGATGTCACATTTGGAGATGTTATATGGTTGTTGTGTGGTTAAATATCTTATATGGAGTTTGGAAGGAAATTGTTTGAAAAATATGGAAAATTTAATGAGTGAAAGAAAAGCCGATCACCTCAGGAGATAAAGGTAGATCGACCCTACTTACTGAGATAATAGTTCAGTGAGATGGGACACATTGTGAGGAGTCCGACACACTAAGTATCTGGGGCCATTCATGACACCCATGTTTGCGACTCGCGAGAAGGAAGTGCTGAGGTTAGAGAGGTAAAAGCATTATTATTGAGAAAAAGCATTATGAAAGGTGATGAAACTTATGAGAAAGAATGTGGTATGAAATTCAGTTTGGAAATACTCCATTTCCCCGGATCATTAGCACCACATTGCCAAAAATTGCCCACCTTTAGCCTTTTACCAATGTACTTCTTATTGAGCTTAAATTAAAAGTCCTCTTGATTATTAATGCTTTGTCACATATGAATTGTTTTTTTGCATAACCCTCCTTTTGTGAGTAGATGTTGCTTTTGTATAATTGCACATGCATGGATTTGTGACACTAGTACCTTTTCGAGGATGGTAATTGATTGCAGGGTTATATGAGAATGAATATAATATGTTGAGAGTTTTGATTTCTTCCCCTGAATGACAAATAAAAGTATTGTTTGAGGACAAGCAAGCTTAAGTATGGGGTGTTTGTTGTGAGCCGAATCTGCCATGTTTTACAGTAACTTTTATATCGTTTTCTGCATACATTTCATACATTTGGGCTAGAATAGTACAGAATCTATGTAGTTTATGTTTATTTTCCAAATTATGGAATCTACACCAGTTTCTGTTTAATTTCGCAGAATTCAAGGCAAATTACAGCAGTTCTGAGAAAGGTCAGAAAAGCTCAGAAATCAACTATAGAAGTCCAAGGGCAAAAAGCAGCGGAACCAGTCGAATCAAGCTAGGAGCCCAGCTTTACTCGATCTAGAGTACTTTTACTCGATCTCGACGAAGGTGTCTGAGCACAGGCCTTGTCGACTAAGCACTGATCGAGAAACTGAGTCAGAGACAACCCGACTCCCGAAAGACAACTCGATCTCGAGTAAACTTTGTCGAGATCGACAACACTGTGATGCCATGTCCGGAGTCGACGAGCTGTGCCAAGTCGAGAAGCCGAGGACGGAGACGCCGAGCACCACTGTACTCAATCTCGAGTAAACAACTCGATCTCGAGGACCACCATAGCGCCAGTCCGAGTCCGTGCCGAGGAGGAGCTACTCGACAACACCAGGCCACACAGAAGTCGAAATGTCTACTCGATCTCGAGGAATTTTCTCGATCTCGAGGAATTTTCTCGATCTCGAGGACCCAGCACCGCATTTGTCCGAGCATGTCGAGGAAAAGCAACCTGAGACGTACAGCGAAGCGAAGTCGACAACAATCCTACTCGTTCTCGAGTAAGTTTGGTCGAGATCGAGGAACGCCATGTCTGAGCCGCGTTACGCGGTTTGCTTTCCTACGCGCTTTGGGAGTCCTTGGAACCGAAGGAGTCCGAGATTTGGCCGAGATCTATCCTACATCTATCATGTTCTATATATGGAGAAGATTTACCACACAAGAAGATATTTTACCTATTTTAGATTTAATTCCTTAATTACTTTTATTTATCTTAAAGCCTTTAGATATAGATTTAGATAAAGATAGATATATTCTATCCTTGAATAGCAAGGAATAGGAGGCTATAAATAAAGCCTTAGAGGCTGGTTTATCATCATTCAATTTCAGAGAGAACAAGTAAGTAGTAGTAGAGAGAGAGAAAGAGAGAGAGAGTTTGTGGCGAGCAAGATGGAAAGGCAAAAGCGGATTTGTCTTGTTTGGTTGTAAGCTTTCTTTATTAATTTTAATGCAAGTTAGTTTCTTTTGTTATTTTATGTCTTTCTTGATAATGAAGAGCGAGTAGTCCACCCACTTCTGGGGCTGGGGTGAGCCCGACGGTGGCCATGTGAGGTGATGCGGTAAAGGTACAATCTTTTTATGCAATTCGTCTTCTATCCCTATGAGCATGATTCTTTTGCGAGAGTTGAAGGTGATCCTTGTTTGTGTTATTGAAGCGAAAGTGATCTTAATGCAACTTGGGTTAATTATGTGAAAAGGGTTAGTAACAATTAGGGTTTATGCGAAAGCCTCTATATGCCTATTTGTTGGTAACGAAAGTTATTTTGATGGAAAGCATGATCTTTTATGCCTTTATGTGTTACTTTGCATGGTTATCGTTGTGGCATTGATACCCTGGATTTAGAAGTTCTTTATATATTGAGTTTATTTCTGTCAAAATCTGAGTTTTGTGTTCGAAATCTGCAATTTACAGTTTCTATGTGTTTACTCGATCTAGAGGAGTTCTTTGTCGAGATCGAGGAGGCTGTTGTCGATCTCGAGTAGGGCTTGGTCTAGATCGAGTTGCGTGTCTGAGTTTCTACTTCTGTCGTCGATTCTGAAGTTTCTGTTTCTGCTGTTGTTAGTCGATCTCGAGTTAGCTTTGTCAAGATCGAGTAGTTGCTGTCTTTACTTTTATTTCTTGCTTTCGTTTGTTTTTCTTTCTTTGTTTCTTTATTTCTGTCTTCTGTTTGCTTTTTTGTGAGATTTACAGCTGCCTAGGATCTGCTGACACGCTTCCTCGTGGATTCGATCCTGACTTTCTCTTACTACATTGGAGGGAGTCTTGTAATTATTTGCTGGGGCACGAATCTGGTTTGAATTATTTCATTATATTTTGAACTTGATTTCCTCCTTACAACAATCACCCGTCCGTCTAATATTTCACCCATCACCCGATCCGTCGGGTGAATCGGGTGGGTAATCGGGTGAAGTAAATTAAAAGAAAAAGAGTCATAAGACATACTTAGAAATCGATCATATTGGATAATTTCACAAACCACGTCAACGTGGAAATCTTATTAATTGTATAAAAGATTTATTCATACATTATATCATTATTCTCATCTTACAAATTTGGCATTAAAAGTTTAATATCAAATCAAATGAGATGAATTTTAGTCCGTTGCTAAACTCATAGTTAAAAAAAAAGAAAAATAATTTGGTAAATCATGTCTTAACACACTAAATGCTAAATCGTTGAAATGAGCGAAATTGCTAACATTTTAGTAGTATATGCAAAATAAATAAAATAGTTTTTTTTTAAAAGATGTAATGAGGGATTAAATAAAATAACTTTATATTCTTTTAGATTTTTTTGCACAAAAACAATTAGAGAATAAAGAAGCTAGAATTAGAAAAATAAAAAATATGTAGTTATGTTAGACTATATTTTTTATAAACTGGGATTTTTTAAAAAATAATCAGGTGGGTTAGCGGGTGGTTAAGCGGGTCGGGTAATGGGTCGGGTGATGGGTCGGTAATGGGTGAAAAACATATCACCCATCACCCGACCCATCACCCGTTTCACCCACCCATCACCCATCCATCACCCGTTTTTTTTTTGGGTTTTCACCCGTATAATCGGGTCGGGTGAGTCGGTCACCCACGAGTGATTTCCAGTCCTAAAATAGAGGTTGGTTCAGTGACTAAATAAAGGTTGGTTCGGTATTTAATTAGAGGTTGGTTCGGTGACTAAATAGGTTGGTTCAGTGTCTAAATAGAGATTGGTTCAGTTACTAAATAAGTTTGTTCATTGACTAAATAGAGGTTGGTTAAATGACTAAATAGAGGTTGATTCAATGACTAAATACAGGTTGGTTCAGTGACCAAATAAGCCCATGAACCACTTCTTATAGGCCCATGAACCACTTCTTTATAGCTTGATGAACCACTTCTTAATAACTTGACAGACCACTTCTTTATAGCTTCGTGAACCACTTCTTTATAGCTTGATGAACCACTTCTTGATAACTTGATGAACCATTTCTTGATAACTTCTTTATAGCTTGATGAACCACTTCTTGATAACTTCTTTATAGATTATAATGTGCATGATTAACAATTTGGGATTGGTGTGTTCTTGTTTATAATATAACCTATGTGGGATTCGAACCCACATCCTTGTGCATACGCACATCGCTCTACCAATTGAGCTAATAGGCCAAAAATATTCTATCATAGTTGGGATTTGCTTAATGGTGTCAAACTTGAAGGGTGTGGTCCTTTATAGGTGAAGTGTGATTGTCTTATGGGTTTGGTTTCTTTCATCCTAGTTCATGATCAATTGTAATCACTTCTTGTGGTTTAATCGCATCGTGTCTAGCCATCCCAAAATACTTTCAAAGCCTGCAATTGTACCAGAAATAATAAGCTTAATATGGTTTATTAAAAAGATCCAAGGTAGTTCTTTAGAATGCTAAGCGAAAGATGATCTACAGCACAAAGACGTCTTACCACATCAACAAGATTGATTATCCCATCATTGATGGCACAATATACCTTAAAGCTCTCTTTCAGAACCTACATGAACAATGTGTATATTAAATGTAGTTCAGGAAAATTACTTAGGCAGTAGCATTAGAAAAACTATTGCAAAGTATGATAGTTTCCATACCAAAGTTAACGAATATTGTATGAGATAATTGGTGCAAGCTAGTCCTCTTGGCTGCAATTAGTCAGCATGTCAGACAGTTAGAGGCCACATAAAAAAATACAAACAATCAGCAAAAGTGGAAGCCTTCCATATTGCAATCTGCGTGTATAAATTGCAAAAATGGGAGCTCCACTAAGTTTGAAAATTAATAATTGTTATTATATGATATGTTTTGTGTAATTTGATCCTCTTTTGTATTTGGCAGACAAGAGTGGGAGCGATTCTCATTCAATCACCTTGTTGCACAGTTGATGTTTGGAAGGATCTTGCTTATGTAAGTAGGCCATTACCTTTTTCTGTCCTTGCAGATTTATATACATCTGATACATCTCCTGTTACCTGCAGAAACATTAACTGTTGATCCAAAACCCATCTAGTCCAGCTTTAAAATGACAGTAGATATCAAAGCAATAGAAATAGACAAAGTTTAACAAGAGATTATTAATTAAACTTCAATTCGATTTAGAAAACTATTTGTTTTCTTGATGTATATATGCAAGTCAAGCCAAGCAAATCCAGACCCAAATTAAAATAACTTATAGATCATCTGGGCCACCCCGTAACCTCCTTTAACAGTACCTACATTCCGCCAAACAGACCCTAAGCTGACCATCAACTCACCAAGGAAAGCATGTATGGCTCAAGGGCATGCCTACTAATCCTTAAAAGAATGATTCCCGCCTTACTAGCATCAACACATTCCTGCCTTGCATCTTCTAGCAGTAGCACCCAAGACAAATTTAAGAGCAAGATTAAACTTTTAATAGTTTAACAAGGTAGCAAGGCCAACTTTTTTATATCAAGTATGCACTATTTCACCTTTTATATGCACATTGTCTATCTAATACTTCAAGGAAGCTATGAAGGCCTAGAAAGCACTCTTGACAACATAAAAGAACAAAGAAATGATCCATGCTTTCAAGGCTGAGTAACTTCCTAAACGATCAAGTAAGGATCTTCAGGCTCAAAGTTATGCAACAATTGAACAGTTAAGCATGAGTAGAACTGAGTCAAATGTGCAGAGCGAGAAAAAAATAAGATTATTAACTTGCTTTCCGAACCTGCAGAAATTTCAGCATCACTAGAACACTCATCAATCAGATGCTAAAACTATACAAACTTCAAGCACGAAGGAGCAAGTGAAAGGATACTAAACAGATTCAGAGAGATTCGGAAACCAGTTGAATCTACGCAAATTCATAAACCCTAAGTTTAATTTAGGCACCAGTCGAAAAACAGTCACTAAAACAGCATGAGGTTGATAGCTGAAAAAAGAAGTCATGCTTAATTTAGCAGCCAAAACATTCACATTTTCCTTTCCTTATAGGATTATACCACAGGCACTGATTGAGTAACACAATCATGTAACCAATTTGCTCATATGTTTCAACTGAACATCTACAGTTCCAAATGGTCTTAATCTAGAGACGTAGTGAATGCAAGTAACTACATAATCAAAAAATTCAAAGACATGGATTGGTCACATTAACCACTGACACTCACATTATCAAAATCAACCAAAAAGATACAAACTTGAGGACATAAAATCAGGTTCTGAATCAAAGGCAAAGTGATGAATAACTCAAGTATGTCGCCGGCTCGATACGGGCCGGCCTTCAGAAGGCGGCTGGTTATGTCATTCTCAAATATGAGCTCAATGGTGTCATGGAAAACCCCTAAATTCTCGAGATCAGGCACCTCAATCCTGCACAAACCACCTGCGGAGTTCAAGTTCTTCCGACAATGGTCGGAGATCAAACCCTTGAATATGGGGCTGTTTTGGCTCAGAACTTGGGAGCTCAGCTCCAGCGCTAGATACGCCCCTCTTTTCCCCTTCAAATCCATCCTCACCTCAAACGGCTTACAACCACCGACACTGGCAGCGCCACGGCTAGAGATTCTCTCACCGTCGGCCGTCGGTTTGCCCAAATTGAGCTTCTGAGAAGCGTCGAGAATGGTTGGGGCGAGTGGTTCGGGGTCGACATTGGCAAGGGGAGACGGTTCAGGGCTTAGCTGAGAGAGGGAAAACGAGAGATTGGGGAGGGTGGCAGGAGCTCCGAGGTCAGAGTCGTCGCCGGATCTGAAGAGGGTGAGGCAAAAACGAACCAGCATCGATGGCGGGGAGGAGAGAGAGGAACGTAGGGGCAGCCATGGCCGGCGTCATCAAGTCTTTGTTGTTGCTGGGCGAGAAGCGAGAGAAGAGAGAGAGGGTTTGGGGGCAAATTGGGTTCTTTTTTTTTAAAAAAAAAATGAAGGGCGCGTGTCTCACAAAATTTTACACCTTAAGCAATTTTACACCTAAGGATGTTTTACATTTTAACGTTTCCCTATATATATATATATATATATATATATATATATATATATATATATATATATATATATATATATATATAACTACTTAATTTCGTATACTTTCCGTTGACGTGGCGCGCTCTCCTTATTTCACTCCCTTCTGACCAATCACTTTTTTTCCCTTTTTTTTTCTAATTTACTTTCAATTTTCTTCCCCCTCTTCACAATTGGGAAAGAACGCTTTGTTAGGGTTTAGTTCTCCTCCGCCGACTTCAATCGTGGCATCCTTCGCGCCTCATGCCTTCGTTTTCCTCCTCCGTTGAAGATATCCCGCCTCAGAACTCCGTCTTCTTCCTTCGCCGAGGTTAGACCGCCTCCCGTCATCATCTTCCTCATTGAGTTTCAATTTTCGTTTTTCTTTCCCACAATTTGCACTAAAGAATGATTAGGGTTGATTTCTCTCCCACGCCTTGCCTCTGCCGGTTCCCTCATTCTCCCGCACGCCTCTTCTCCTATTCTTTCTACCTCCTCTCTCTCAGATGCCTCCTCTTCTCCTAAATCGAAGTTTGATCTTGCCTCTGTCGGTTCCCTCCTCTTCTTCGCCTTTTCGCTGATTTTGCTCACCGTCTTTGTCCAATCGCACACCGAATCGAGCGACTGGATCTGCAATTCTAACTCAGACGCCCGGATTGTTGCCGAGGTCAGACCAAGAATCATCGCCTTCAATGGCTACGCCAACGATTGGAAGCCGGTTGACACTTGACAGCCACGAATTCCCTCTCATTCCTGCTCTTGACCCTCGACGGTTGTAGTTCAGCATCTAGGATGTTCTCATGCCAATGGCAAACCGTAAGCCCCACATCCTTTTCTTTTAGTTTCATCCTCTCTCCTATTCTTTTTAATGAAAATTTAGGGTTCATCTTCTATATATATAAAATTATGGATAGATTTTTAGACTTTAACCTATATATATACTTTAGATTGTTAATGTTATTTCACAAACGTTGATGTCTTCTCCCTTCTTTTTGGTGTTGTTATTGCAGGTTATTTACGACATTGTTTACGATTTCCTTGGTAAGCTTTTCGAAATAATTTAGTGATTGGTTACAAGGTATGATTTTTTGTTATTTCCACTAATATACAGTAGCTTTTCACATGTTGTCGATAAAGTATAAAATTAAGATTTGAGAAATTAGCTTTTCATATGTCGTTTCCACTAATATATACTAGCAAGGAGTAGGGAAAAATCAACTTTTATACTAATAAAGTATAAATTCATTCAGATTTGAGAAATCAGAAGTATGAACGAAATTAATTAACTGAATAAACGAGTGTTAGTATCAAATTTATTTAAATTAAAAAACCGCACAGTGTGAGTACGTAACTAGTTGATACGATAAATTAAATCAATCTCAAGATGCAACCATTTTACAAATAGGTTTTCAAGGCAATAAATTGAAAAGAAATTTGATTAAATTTCTAGGGCGTGTTTGTGTATGATTATTATTGAATTAAATTAAGGCTAATTCACCTTAATGGTAGGGGAGATCTTGTCATCATATACGTATATGACTAGTTTTACTACCCGGTTAAATGATATTTAATTTATATTTGCTTTTTGAAATTTGAAGGTTATAATAGTTTGTTTGAAATCTTTGTATCTTTTAATTTACTTAAAATTTTCTTAAATAAATAAATCAAAATCTTGGACATTTTTTAAGATAAAAATAAAAAGTGTACAGAATCATAGCATAATGTCGGTTAAATTTGGTGAATATCCATTTTAGAGGTGAAAATTAAGTAAATGTCCATTTTCTTACATAATTAAGTAAATGTCAATTTTTTTCAAAAATACCCCTCTTTCCCCATCCCTAACCCTCCCACCTTCCCCATTGACCAATTTTAATTTTAACATTAACTAGTTAGCATTGACCATTTCGGTGAACGCTTGCATTTGGTGACAGTTTTTTTGTGACAGTTTTTTGGTGACAATTGCGTATATTTTTCGGTGACAGTTATTTTTGACAATTATTTTGGTGACAATTAACTTTTTTGGTGACATTTTATTTTATTCTAGTGATATTTAACGGATTTTTTTTCTGGTACTAGTGAACACTATCACCAACCTATTGTCATCAATTATAGAACATTGTCATAACCTATAGAACATTGCCACCAACTTTTGTTCATCTATTATAAAATATTGTCACCACCAATTTTTACTAACTACATACTATCACCAACTACAAAATATTGTCACCAATCTATTGTCAACAACTACGAAACACTGTCATCAAATTATTTTTGCCAACAAGCTAACATTGTCACCAAACATTGTCACAAACCAATTGTCACTGACTAAAAAACATTGCCACCAATCTATTATCCCTACACAAAGAAGATTATCATCATCCCCTATTGTCACCAACCTACTTTTATAATCTGTTGTCACCAACAATAAAATAGTATCATCATCCTATTGTCATCAAAATATTGTTTCAACAAATATTTGTCACCAAAATCATGTAATCACAAACAAACCGTCATCACCATACTAAATATCACCAAGATATTAATCTATTGTCAACAATGAGAAAACATTATGCCATAGAGTGACTAAAATTAAGCAAACAGTAATCTATTGTCACCAATGACAAAATATTGTCACCAAACTGAAACTCCATCCTCAATCATTAAAAAAAACTGATCTAGATTCAAGTTGTGTAGGCTTTAGCTACATAAATTTCTAACTTAAAAAAGCAATGATAATCTTGTTTCCTGCAATTTCTCTAACCACAATGGGACTGCAATTCCACAAATTGAACAAAACCACAAATTGAACAAAATAAGGCTCCCGTTGTTGGCGTCGCTGAGACTAGGCATCGCGTCGCTGACGGAAGGAAAGTCGTTGATTTCCCTCGCCAAAAATTATTCCCAAACAAACAAACTAGTATAGTATGCAAGTAAGGGGTCGAACCCTAGAAAATCAAGTATTTCTAAATATTGTGTATTTATCAATATAAAAGAAACGATTTTTATGAATGAAAATAAAAGAAAATATTATTGACAAAAGCAAATAAAGGATAAAAGAAAAGCGTTTCCCTGCATTGTTAGCTCAAAATATCCAAAAGCATCTATCTACCATAGAAAATAATTAGGAAATTTCTAATTTATTAAACAACCAAACTAATTAAATAACTAGGAATTGAAATAACTAATTTAGGAAAACTTACCTCGGGTTGCCTCCCAAGAAGCGTCCTTGTTTATCGTCATAGACTCAACGGTTTATTTGTTCGCGCATTCAAGACTCACTCGGACATTGCTAACGCCCTCTTTAACAAATCAAACTCCGGTGCACACCATCTAGGTAGGCGAGCACCACATATAAAGAAGCCGAAGTCAAATGATGTGATGTTGAAGAAGGTCTCCAACTTTTCATATGCCCGAGCATGACTTCTCGCCGAGGGTATGTAGTACCACCAACACAGTTCCGCTGGTGGCTTGTTGAAGTAATGCTCCCAAGGATCTACATATTCACCAAAATCCACAAAAGTGTCAAAAATATCATTACCTTTCTCAAAAGCCACAGAAATCGGCTCTGTACTTGGTTCCTCAATAGGTGCATTGGGGATGATTTCTATTGGTGGAGTAGGTGCCAAAATACATGGTTCCTCATGCGTGCACTCATGAGACTCCATGTCAAGGGACATCGGGCTCCCTTCTCCATCTTTGATTGAACCATTGATGCTTGCGTCCTCATGGATCTCGTCCGCCATTGGTTTGAAAGGTAAGGGTGTGGATGCCAACATGTAGTCTTCTTCCACCTTTGCCATGTCACCCACACAAAGGAAAATATCCCACAATTCCGGCCAATCCAAATCATAAAAGCCTTCGTTTTTCAAAGATTGGGCGAATTCTCGTATCTCGGGAAGCATGCCATCTTGAACGCAAAGTACTTGTTCTTTCAAATCATCTTGGATACCCCGTGAAGCACGGTCGTCCACTAAATCTTGCACTCTTGCGAGGTAATGGTGAAAGTATTCTCTTTGGTATTGCCATAACTCCAACTTCATTGCAAACAATTAGTAACGAGGTGTCGTGAACCGTAAGATAGGTCCACGACGGGGATAGATATATATACAAATATTAATAAATACACAAAACAAATAAATAAACTTGATTCCCCGGCAACGGCGCCAATTTGACGGAAGGAAAGTCGTTGATTTCCCTCGCCAAAAATTATTCCCAAACAAACAAACTAGTATAGTATGCAAGTAAGGGGTCGAACCCTAGAGAATCAAGTATTTCTAAATATTGTGTATTTATCAATATAAAAGAAACGATTTTTATGAATGAAAATAAAAGAAAATATTATTGACAAAAGCAAATAAAGGATAAAAGAAAAGCGTTTCCACCTACAAGTTCTCGACTTTGGTTGGTTTTATTGATCATCGAATCCTTTTCAAGTTATTATCTTTTCCTACGAATTCCTCTCGTCTTGGTTTAAGTAGATTAAAAGTCCTACGAGTCCAATTAATCCCTTACACCTCAATGCAACCTTAACACGGTCAAGATTTAACAAAGAGATAGCAAATAGTCCCAAGAACTTGAGCATATAAATAACACCAATTAAACACGGTAAATCAATGTTTAAGATATATGTCAACTACCTACATAACCATGCTTCAAACACGGAATCCACAATCTTATGCGTGCTACTACGGAAATAACACAAATACGAAAGTATTAAATCCTAGCATGAAATCAATATTATCAAGGTAGCTAATCAAGATAACATCAATAACATAATCAATATCACATAAAGAAGTTGAAAGAATTATAGAGGAAAAATAACTTAAATTAGAAACTCACAAACCACCAACCAAGTCTCGAAAGTGTAGGCGGAAACTACAAAATTAGCCAAACATGGCTTACCTAAGCTTTCTTCTCTTCAATGGTGATTTCTCTACTTGGAATTCTTATTGAAACTTCTTAAACTAACCCTAGAACATCCTATTTATAAGCCTAATGTCTTCCATAAAAGGTAGATAAAAGATAGATAAAAGATAGAAACTTCCTAAACAAACTAGATAAAAGATAGAACTTTCCTAAAATAATTCAGCGTCGGATTCCGCTGGCAGCGAGAAATTTCCGCTGGCAGCGAAAAGCCTTGATTGAGCCACTGTTGGATTTTCGCTACCACACTCGCTACCACACTCGCTGGCAGCGAATGTCCATGCCTTAGAATATTTTCAAGCTTCTTCGATTCCGCTTCCGCGAGTCCACCCTTCCGCTGCCGCGAGAGCTCCAACTCGCTGGAGCGAGTCCGGCCATCCGCTGGCAGCGACTCCATTCGCTGGAGCGAGTCCGGCCATTCGCTGGCAGCGAGTCATGCTGCTCCTGGACATGCTCCCGCTAACTCCAATCGCTGGCAGCGAGATGCCATTCGCTGGCAGCGACTCATGCTCAGTCCGGCCACCTTCTCGCACATGTTGTTGCTGACTTGATTCGCTGCAGCGGAAAGGCATTCGCTGGCAGCGAAAATCCAACAGAACACCATCACGTAGATCTTCGAAAGAGCTTTCCAACGCATGCTCATATGCGTCGATCGGACATCCGAGGCCTCCGGAAAGTGCGTTACAAGTTCAGCTCGCCGAGCGGACAGCTTTCGCGACTCGCCCTCGTTTTCGCTCTTAGACCTCGATTTCGTTCTCCGTTGCTCCTTAGGTTGTTCCATTCTCTTCGGGACTTCTTCCTTAAGCTCTCTCAAGTCTCGTCTTATCCTCTTTTAGCTCCGTTCCTTGTGTTCTTTGCCTCGGATCTACGAATCTACATAAAACCATCGAAATAGCGTAGATTCCGAACTTTCCCACAAAATGAATGCTAATCTAATTAACACTAAAACATGATTATATAACAATGAAATGCAACTAAACTAACCTATAATGCCTATTGGAAACATGCCTTATCAGTCGCCGAAGAAGATCCTCCTCCCGGAAGATTAGGTAGCTCCTTTTCAACGTCACGAATTTTTGAATAATTTTCTTGAATGTATCTGAATATGTGAACAAAAGGAAACAAGATATAAAAAACTGACAGGTAATGAAAATTCAATAACACGGTTGATTTATAAATGTTAGCACACGCAACATTCAGAGACCTTAAATACCAACAATTAACAAATGAGACTACACAATTAATGGAATGACTACACAATTTTCTTTTAGAAAATATAAAAAGGGCTAAAATTTACAAAACTCATTGAATCTAAACCTAGATTGTTAGAAAAAAAAAAAGAAATACAGATTTCCAATTTATGAGCAAACAAAATTGAATTTCAAATATGAAACTCAAGAGGTGGGATAAGCAATCAAAGAGAATGAAGAGAAAAACCTAAAAGAGAGGGTAATTTTTCGAGGCCTCAATAAATTTCAGCAAATCAGCACCTCTACACCATCAAACCAGTGTAAAAAAATAATGATTTAAGGAAAAATTGAGCAAAAAGAACATGAATTGGTACCCAGTAGCAGCAGCGGCTGAAATCTGAAGCACGGAGGCGTCATGGGAGTTGAGTCCGAGATCTCGAGAGGGAGCACGAAGGGGCAATGCTTGGCTTCGGGTCGATGGGGGAGGAACAGACAATGGAGGAGCCAACCATGGAAGGTAGACTGAGATTTCGATCTCAGATCTGGAGGCGGAGGGATGAGACAGAGAAAGGGAGAAGGATTCAATTAGGTATCTGGATTTCCCAAATCAATCCAAGCAGGGGATGTGGTTTGAAAGAGCGAAGGAGAGAGACGCCGGAGTGGGGTGAATTTTATATCAAGGGCATAGTTGGAATTACAAAAAAAATGTGGACATTTACTTAATATCTGATTAAAAAAGGACATGTACCTAAATAGCTTTTGTAAATGGACATTTGACCTAATTTTTCCAATAATGTCAACATATCTATCATATTATTATGTAATTTTTATTAATAATTGTGTATAAATAATAGGCTAAATTTGGTAAATATCCATTTTAGATGTCAAAATTAAGTAAATGTCAATTTTTTTACATAATTAAGTAAATGTCCATTTTTTTCCAAAAATACCCATCATTCCCCATCCCTAACCCTTCCTCGTTCCCCCATTGACCATTTTTAATTTTAACATTGACTAGTCAACATGGATCATTCCGGTCAACACCTGCATTTGGTGACATTTGAGTATATTTTTTTGGTGACGGTTAATTGTGACAATTATTTTGGTGACAATTGATTTTTTGTGACATTTTATTTTTTTCGATGACAATTAGGGGAAAAACTTTTCTAGTGACGATTGATTTTATTTTTTTCTTGTGATAATTGTTGGTGACAAATTTTTTTGGGTGACAATTGCCAGTAACACTTTTCCTCGGTGATAGATGGGTTTATTTTAATAGATGATTTTCCTGATGACAATTGTTGGTGACAACTATTAGTGATGAGGTTGATGACAATATATTGTCACCATGATGTTGTAACCTTAAAAAACTGTCACCATAACATTATACATTACGAAGGCATTGTCACCAACTACAGAACACTATTTTCATATTTTTTAATCAACCGTATTGTCATCAACTTATAAAAAACATTGTCACCACCCCTATTGTCATCAACCTCTTTTCGGCAATCTATTGTCACCAATAATAAAACAATGTAATTAACCTATTTTCATCAACCTTTGGTAAATAATCTATTGTCACCAATTAGAAAACTTTGTCACCAATCTACTGTCAACCACCTATTTTTAAAAATTAATTGTCACCAACGATAAAACAATGTCACCAACTACAAAACACTTTCATCAAACTAAAATGTTTACAATTCTAATGTTATCACATTTGTCATCTAATATTAACACATTTTTGTTATAAAACTGAAATCCTAGAACAAGGGGAGCATAGACCCAAGAGGGGCTAAACCTGACCAGACAAAAATTTGATGTACAATATATTTTAGGGTTTAGGGTTTAGTCTTTGGCCCTAAACCCTAAATCCTAAACCCTAAAACCTAAAATGTGTACAGTACCAATGTTATCAGATTTGTCATCTAATATTAGCGTATTTTTGTTACGAAACTGAAACCCTAGAACTAGGGAGAGCATATACCCTAGAGGGGCTAAACTTGAGCAAATGAATAATTTAATGTACAATACTAATGGCATCACATTTGTCATCTAATATTAATGTATTTTTGTTACAATAATAACCCTAAGTAGATGAAATTTGGTGTAAAGTTTAACTTTCTAATACTTAATTGTAAGACTACATTAACTTGCAAAAATATCAAAACAAAGGGGAACAGTTGAGACATTCATACTGAACATCCAAAATAGCTTTCAAACTACAAGCGCCAGGGAACTTTGTACTACTTATTATAAATCCCCAATTTTCAGACTACATTAACTTCCAAAATAAAGGGGAACAGTTGAGACATTCTCCATGATAGTCAGATTGCAATAAGTATCAAAATACAAGCATCATGCAACATTCTACTTCTTAATAGCCTAAAACAGTGACAATTAAAACGTAGGTGCAGATTGTAGTCCTACAACTCCCATGTCCAACACTTCTTAAACAGATCCATAGCCATCCTCTCTCTATACGCATCCATATACTTGTCTGAAATAACTTCAATACCACCATGAAATGCAAGACCCTCGATATATTTGATGGTATACATACCTAAACTTCCACTACAATTGAACATAAGGATAATGAAAATTACATTATAGCTAAATAAGATATAAATTCCATTTGTCACTAAAACAGAATATATAACTCTACCAATTGTCACCAATCTTATAAAAAAAACAAAATAACAACATAAATTCCATTTGTCATTGAAACATAATATATAACTCTACCAGTTGTCACCAATATAAAAACAACAACAAAATAACAACATAAATTTCATTTGTCACCAAAACAGAATATATAACTATACCAATTGTCACCAATCTAAAAACAACAACAAAATAACAACATAAATTACATTTGTCAACAAAACAGAATATATAACTCTACCAATTGTCATCAATCTAAAAAAACAACAAAAAATCAAATTTTCACCAAAACAGAATATATAACTATACCAATTATCACCAATCTAAAAAAAACAAAATAACAACATAAATTCCATTTGTCACCAAAACAGAATATATAACTCTACCAATTGTCACCAATCTAAAAATAACAACATAAATTTCATTTGTCACCAAAATAGAATATATAACTCTACCAATTGTCACCAATCTAAAAATAACAACATAAATTCCATTTGTCACCAAAACAGAATATATAACTCTACCAATTGTCACCAATCTAAAAAACAACAACAAAATAACAACATAAATTCCATTTGTCACCAAATAATGAAGCGAACCCCTAATAGTCTCAATAAAATTGATGATATAAAATCAAGGTAAATACTAATTGTCATCAAACAAACAATTGTCACCAAAACAAACAAGCAATGATAAATACTTGAAATTGAACAACCTATAAAGTAAGAACGCATTAGATTCATCAATAAGAACACTAACCTGGATTATCCATTTGAAGTAGATAGAAACACACAAACCCTAAAAAAACATAAACAAATTGTCATAAGATCAATGTACTCACAAAAACCATGTATGTACAAACATATCGGTACTTCTAATTCTTAGCTTGAGGAACTTGGTTTGTATCATTAATCATGATAGAGGACGTTGAACTCTAGCTTGTAGGATCATGTAAGAAGATATATATGCAAATATGTTGTTTCTATTGATACATTATGCAGTGTTATGACAACTTTTGAGTACCATTTCTTGCCTCCAAGTCAGTAGAACACTAACCTGAATCATGATAGAAGGCATTAAACATCTATTTTGGAGCATTAGCAATCCCAATCGAAATCCCAATCGAATTTAGGGCTAATAATCCCAATCGAATTTAGGGCTAACACGCTAAAAACGAAAAACCAATCGAATCGAATTTAGGGCATAAGTAATCCTAATCGAGTTTAGGGCTAACAACAAAACTCCTCAAATCAAAAGGGGAAGTGAATAAAAAAGGGGAGGGGGAATAGATTGAGAACGAAGGGAAGGAGAAAAGGAAGCTTATCAATAGCGGCAACACCAGTAAAAGCAACACCGGTGAAGGCACGAGCAGTGGGAAGAACAAGCTGCGGGAAGAAGCGAGTGGTGCAGTCTTTCACGGTCTATCGCTAAGACTGGAGGCAACGAATTTAGGGCTAATAATCCCAATCGAATTTAGGGCTAACATGCTAAAAACGAAAAACCAATCGAATCGAATTTAGGGCATAAGTAATCCTAATCGAGTTTAGGGCTAATAACAAAACTCCTCAAATCAAAAGGGGAAGTGAATAAAAAAGGGGAGGGGGGAATAGATTGAGAACGACGGGAAGGAGAAAAGGAAGCCTATCAGTAGCGGCGACACCAGTAGAAGCAACACCGGTGAAGGCACGAGCAGTGGGAAGAACAAGCTATGGGAAGGTGCGAGTGGTGCAGTCTTTCACGGTCTACCGCTAAGACTGGAGGCAACGAGTGTGACCAACGACGGAAAATGGAGATTCCGACGGCAATGAGTGCGGTCGGAGACGGAGCAGGGCAACACTAGTCCGGACGGAGACGGAGTGGGACTGTCAATGGAGCATCGCCTGGGCTGCTGGGAAGGAGAAAGACAAAGAACGAATAGAGGTCGGACGGGTGAGGTGAGGGAAGGGTATTTTAATAGCAGGGGTAAAGTTGGGATTACAATAAAATTGTGAACACTTCCTTAATATCCCCTTAAACATGGACATTTACTTAATTGGCTTTCCTAAATGGATATTCCACCAAAATTTTCTAAATAATACTCTGTATTTAGTTTAGAAACCAAAGCATGAAAATAATAAATATATATTAGCAACTAATTCAAGTTAAATTTGATTGAGGAAATTAATGCTGGAAAAAAAAATAAAGCAAAGTATCTTTATCAAGCATCAAGTGCCTTTCAAAAGATGGATAACAACTAATATATACTCTGTATTAAATAAACCAATGGATTTATTTTAGGTTTAATTCAGGAAAAATTTGGTAGAATATCCATTTAGGATTTGAAATTAAGTAAAAGTCCATTTTTATTTAGCAATTAAGTAAATGTCCATAATTTTATCTTAATACCTAAACTACCCCTATTTTAATTTAACATTTTTCTTCCTTCAGTTCATGGCTTCCCTCACCGCCTCTGAATCACAACCCCGTCTCCCCCCTTCTTCTTCCTCCATTCCATCTGTTACCACTGCCACGATCACAACCGTCATTACCACCGAATCTGATCTGCTCTCCCCCCTCTCCGATTTCCTCTCCTTCATCTTCGCTAATCGCCAAATCAAGCACATCGTCGGCCTCGACATCGAAAGATCCTACGATTCTTCGCCGAATTCGGCTGCCACCACTGCTGTCTCCGGTAAATTCGTCGTCTTAGAGATGCAAGGCGAAATCAAAAGGCACATAGTGTAGGGAATTCAAGAAATCGCGAATCGAATTTCATTACCCCCACTGAACAGCGAGCGGTTCATAATCCTAGTACTCCCTGGGGAGGCGAACATTGACATCAGCATAAACCCGAGCCCTAGACATGGCTTCACACACACCGAGCATTCGATCCTTGATCTCCTTCGCTGCTCTAGCAACGACTTCTGCCGGATCGAGATGGAGCGGCAGCAACGACGACGCTAGATTGGGAGCGGATTCGCCGACGGGAAGGATAGAGGAGGAGGAGGAGGCGGTGAGACGGGAGCGGTGAGGGCGTCGACCTATGGTGAGTTGGAGGCGTCGCACTTGGGATGGGGTCGGTGGTACTCTGAGAGAGATGAAGCGGCGATGAGTACTTGATTGTCGGATGAGATGTCTGATTTCTTCTTCATTTCCTTTTAATTTCAATTTCTGTTTGTTAATTTCAGTTTCTGTTTGATTTAATTGGTTTCTACTTAAATCTATTTGCTATGAGATTGAGATGGAGACCTGGTTCTCATATATATGCAAAGATGGATCTTTGACCAAACAGATTGAAATTGATGACGGTAGAGTTTGAGTTTATTTGCTTATGTTCTCATATATATGCAGAGATGGATCTTTGACCAAACAGATTGAAATTGATGACGGTGGAGTTTGAGTTTATTTGCTCATGTGCTTGTTTTGGTGACAAATGGAATTTATGTTGTTATTTTTAGATTGGTGACAATTGGTAGAGTTATATATTATGTTTTGGTGACAAATGGAATTTATATATGTTGTTATTTTGTTGTTATTTTTAGATTTGTGACAATTGGTAGAGTTATATATTCTGTTTTGGTGACAAATGGAATTTATATATGTTGTTATTTTGTTGTTTTTTTTAGATTGGTGACAATTGGTAGAGTTATATATATTCTGTTTTGGTGACAAATGGAATTTATATCTCATTTAGCTATAATGTAATTTTCGTTATCATTATGTTCAATTGTAGTGGAAGTTGTGGTATGTATACCATCAAATATATCGAGGGTCTTGCATTTCATGGTGGTATTGAAGCTATTTCAGACAAGTATATGGATGCGTATAGAGAGAGGATAGCTATAGAGGGTCTTGCTATTTTGGATGTTAAGTATGAATGTCTCAACTATTCCCTTTGTTTTGATATTTTTGCAAGTTAATGTAGTCTGACAATTAAGTATTACAAAGTTAAACTGTACATCAAATTTCATCTACTTAGGGTTATTATTGTAACAAAAATGCGTTAATATTAGATGACAAATGTGATACCATTATAGTATTGTACATCGAATTATTCGTTTCCTCAAGTTTAGCCCCTCTAGGGTCTATGCTCCCCTAGTTCTAGGGTTTCAGTTTCGTAACAAAAATGCGTTAATATTAGATGACAAATCTGATAACATTGGTACTGTACACACATTTTAGGGTTTATGGTTTAGGATTTAGGGTTTAGGGCCTTGGCCCTAAACCCTAAACTATACTGTACATCAAATTTATGTCTGCTCAGGTTTAGCCCCTCTTGGGTCTATGATCCCTTTGTTTAGGGTTTCAGTTTTGTAACAAAAATGTGTTACTATTAGATGACAAATGTGATAACATTAGCATTGTAAACATTTTAGTTTCATGAAATTGCTTTGTAGTTAGTGACAATTGGATAGTGACACTGTTTTGTCGTTGGTGACAATTAATTTCTAAAAATAGGCGGTTGACACTAGATTGGTGACAAAGTTTTGTAATTGATGACAATAGATTATGACCAAAGCTTGATGAAAATAGGTTGGTTACACTGTTTTATTGTTGGTGTCAATAGATTATTGAAAAGAGGTTGGTGACAATGTTTTTATAAGTTGGTGACAATACAGTTGATTAAACAATATCAAAACAGTGTTCTGTAGTTGGTGACAATGTCTTGGTGATATATAATGTTATGGTGACAATTTTTTTAAGGTTACAATATCATGGTGATAATATATTGTCATCAACCTCGTCATTAATAATTGTCACCAACAATTGTCATCGAGAAAATCATTTATTAGCAGAAAAACCCCATTTGTCACCGATGAAAAGTGTTACTGGCAACTATCCCTAGAAGAAAATCAATTGTCACCCAAATTTTTTTTTGTCAATGATGAATAAACTGAATAAAACCTAATATAGACTCATAAGGAGTCGGCAAAACCCTAATGGAAATAGTAATAAAATAATAGGAAATAATGTGTTCGGATCCAAAATCGCAATCGCTGAAAACCGGCCCACGGCGGGCACCGCCTATGCAGTGACGGAATTCCCTCGATTGAGTTCAATAATATCCAATGTCGTGCTTCCTTGCTCCTCTCTAGCTTCCTCCTTAGCCCCCATATGCTCTAAAACATGTCTCTTAAGCTCTTCCAAAGTCCCTTCAAGGTTGGAATGTAATTCTGTAGAATAAACATTAAAAAAGCGTAGACTTCGAACTCGAATACTTTACAAGAAATATACGAAACTAGACGCAAACATACACAAACCAAAGTCCCTTCAAGTAAGTGCATTATTAGAAACAAAAACTGAACGCCAACCAAAAGAGACAGTTTTGAAAAAAGTAGGGTTTGATCATATGATTTGGTCCCCAGCAACAAAAAGGGCTTGAGGATTATGTGTTTTATGGAAAAGCCATAATCTTGAAGAGGAATCCCTAGAAATGGTCCGTACGGATCAAAGATTCGTAGTAATCAGATATGAAAACAAACATACAAACATTACTATCAATATCGTATTAGTATACGAACCCCCTCGTGAGAACGAAAAATCAAACTTCTGGACTGGACTACAACGTTACGTCCAATCCTTGGACTGCCCATTCATGATCATGGGAGATCTAAATAAAATTCAAAATAGCTCAGAAAAAGAAGGAGGGATGGAACCACATCCGAACCAATATAGAATACTAATAGAATTCAAGGATAGATGTTTCTTATAAGAAGTGTCTACGATTGGAAACTCTTTTACATGGAGGAAAAATAGATCCAATAACAATAACATCATGGAAAAACATGACATAACCATAATGCAAATGAAAATACTCATTTGGTTCCCCAACATTACAACGAAAAATCATGCATTTACATCATCAGATCATTTTCCCATTGTAACAAAATTAGATAACCAAGAACAGTTCAAAGCCCAACCATTTAAATTTGAAAAAATGTGGACTACAAGAAAAGATTACCGACATGTGGTCCAACAGGCTTGGAGATCAAATGTTGGAGGATCACATATGTACAATCTGGTGAAAAAAAACACAAATACTTAAGCGATTGACTAAAGAATGGAATAAGAAAACATTTGGAATTATATTTTGTCAATTAAAATAAATCGATCATTCACTATTCGATTTACAAAGCAGAAACGAAATATCCTAGAATGGAAACAATAACCAACAACAGAACAAAATTATAAATAAACAAGAGAAGACCTTATCATACCATATGATGTATTGGATCCAACGAGCCAAAACAAAACACCTTAAATTGACTGACACAAATTAAGGTTATTTCCACCGAATGGCATTGGGAAGGATAAATAGAAAAATAATAAAGGAAACGCAAACTATAGATGGCACACTAGCCACAGAAGAAGAAAATATTACAAGAGAAATAAAAAATGATTTTGATAAAAGGTTTAGGATCCAACCCATCAACCATAACCTTCTTAATGATTATCTCTCACTCATCAACACAGAAATCACTAATGATGACAATTCGAAGCTAACTAAATATATATCAAACCAGGAAATAAAAAATGCGTTCTTCTCAATTGGAAAGGATAAATCCCAGGACCTGATGGAATGACAGCAGAATTTTACTAGGAATACTAGGATATTGTAGCCCCATCAGTCATAAAGGCAATTAAAGGATGTTTCCACTCTGTTCGAATCCTAAAACAAATCAACCTCACCTTTATTATTTTGATCCCAAAATGTGATAACCCGACAACTACCAACCACATCAACACCAATTAGCCTTTGCTCAACGATTTACAGAGCTATAGCCAAAATCATTGCAGAAAGGATGAAACCGATTTTAAAGAAAATTATTCACCCCCTCCAAGAGGCCTTTGTATCTGACAGAGTTATCCAAGACAACGTCTTAATAGCTCATGAAATCTTCCACTCATATAAAAGTAGACGCGGAAAAGAAGGATGGATTATCGTCAAACTAGATATAAAAAGGCATATGATAGAGTAGAATGGGACTTCCTATTCAGAATTCTAGAAAAAATCGGCTTTTGCCAAAAATTCTAAACATGGATAGAGCAATGTGTCCAAACTGTCTCCTTCTCATTCTTGGTTAGTGCTAGTCCCACGAACCCCTTGATACCAGGGAGAGGGATCAGACAAGGAGAGCCACTCTCACCCTATCTATTCATCATAGGAGCAGAAATTCTTGCTAGGAAATTACAAGCCACTTCAAACCAGTCAGACAAATCCATCAGATTCAAAATATCTAGATCAAGCATCAAAATCCCCTTCCTATCCTTCGCAGATGATATTATGATATTCGCCAAGGCAAACCAAGACTCTTGTCGAGTGGTGAAGAATATTATTGATGACTATTGTGCCATATCAGGACAAAAGGTCAATTTCCACAAATTGGTCTTTCAAACTACCTCAAAAGTCCTGAACAAGACAAAACAGATGATCCTAAGTATGATCCATATCACAAACCAGATAGCACTTGATAAATACCTCGGTTGTCCCATTATCAAGGGTCAAGTCAACCGAACCACATTTGAAGAAACAATAACCAAAACCAGACAATAACTCACGAAATGGAAAGCCAACTCTCTTTCACAAGAAGGAAGGGCGACCCTAATAAGATCAAATCTGGCAACTAAGCCAAATTATATTACACAAAATTTTATGCTCCCCACAACAATTCATAAAGAATTTGACCAAATAAACAGATGCTTCTTCTGGAACAAATATCAATCCTTCTCCCCCCTTATTGGTTGGGACAACGTGTGCAAGCAGAAACGATTGGGAGGCGCAGGAATACATAAAACAAAAAATATGAACCAAGTACTACAAATGAAATTGCTTTGGAAAATCTTAGCAGAGCCATGTAACCTATGGGTCCAAGTGATTAAAGAAGATTATTTGAAAGAAACCCTCGTCCTTGAATAGCAGCGAAAAGGAAATTCATTTTGGCAATGGGCCAAATTAATGGAACTAAAAGAAGAATTCTACAAAGGACTAATATGGCAAATAGAAAATGGAAAGACGATAAATTTTTAGAAACACATCTAGCTAGACGGAAAACCACTACAAGGTCGACAACATCCAAACATCACAATCAACGAAAATGACAATGCGGAAAAATACATCGACATCAACAAGAAATGGAATATTGATGAACTATCCAACATCCTTCCAATGGATGTGGTCAACAAGATAAATGACATTTACATACTAGAACACGAAATAGAAGAGAGACTATACTGGAAACCAAGTAAAAATGGTTGGTTCAACACGGCAAGTGCCCTAGAACACATCACAAAGCAAAACACAGAAAAAACTCGTGACACGACATGGATATGGAACCTGGACACATTCTCGAAAGTCAAAAACTTCATCTGGAAACTTACACTAGATGGAATTCCGATGAGAACCAGACTAGCAAACAAAGGCATTCATGTTCCACTAGCTTGCGCTTTGTGTGACCGGACGGATGAAAGTCCAACCCATCTCTTTACTGAATGCCACAACACCCTACAACTGATTCACAAAATTGACTCAAACATTGAAAAACTAATTCAAGAAATTGACACTAGAAACAAACCAATCAAAAACATTGTATGTGAAATTTTTACTAAACTCAACCACGAGCAAAAAGGAAAACTTGCGATGACATGGTGGAGCCTATGGACGAGTAGGAATTGGCAAGTATTTGAAAACCTCAATAAAGCATCCATCCATACTATGGAAAATTATACCAAACAACAAATGCAGAACTGAGCTACCTCTAAATTGACCTTTGAAGAGGAGGTCACATGCCACCACCAGAAAATTCGCACAACTCAACCACAGAGAAGAAGAAATTTGAGATGGAGAAAACCAGATGAGGGATCTTTCATAATTAATTAAATGGATCCAAACTATCTTCGGGTGAAGCCTATACAGGTTTCATTATTATGGACCACAATAAGGCAGTCATCTAGTGTGGCAGCTTCAAATGTGGACACATCTCAGTATTAGCTGTGGAGGCTCTGGCGATCAGAGGAGGCATCACCAAGGCAAAGGAGCTTCGCCTTTTGAGCATCATGATTGAAGGCGACAACCTCACCGTCATCAATTATTTGCGATGCATGTGGTGCTGCCCGTGGGAGATCGAGATGTTGATTTCTGACACCCTGCTCCTACTCCAACACTTTGCTAGGGTGCAATTCGGTCATGTCTTCCGGGAGGTCAACTCGATCGCTGACAGGATCGCGCGTCTAATCCACACAACGCCCAAGCGGGACCTTCTCATTGATCCTGCCCTACGCATACTCATCCGCAAGGATGCCCTTGAGTGGTGGTCTAGCGGGGCCTGACCTCATCCAAATCTTTACCTTATCAAAAAAAAATAGTCAAACTGTTAAATTTTTATTTGTTGACAATATTTTGATTATATATAATGTGTTAGTGAGTAGTGACATTTATTGTCATGTTGACATATTTTTGTAAACATTAATGGTTCAACGTTTTACAATATAGGTTGATAACAATACCTTGGTGATATATAATGTTACGGTGACAATTTTTTAACGTTACAATATTGTGGTGACAATATATTGTCATCAACCTCGTCACTAACAACTGTCACCAACAACTATCACGAGAAAATAATCTATTATAAAAAAAAAATCATTTGTCACCGAGAAAAAATGATATTGGCAATTGTCACCAGAAGAAAATCAATAGTAAAAAAAAATGTATCTCACTGGAAATTAAAAAAAATCAATTGTCACCAGGAAAAAAAAATCTTCCAAATGTCACTAGAAAAAATAAAATGTCACAAAAAAAATCAATTGTCACCGAAACAGCTGTCACCAAAAAAATATACTCAATTGCCACCAGAAAAATTGTTACCTAATATAGGTATTGACCAAAATAGTCAGTGTTGACTAGTCAATATCAAAACTAAAAAGGGTCAAAGGTAGACCTGTCAAAACACAAGACGACTCAACCCGAATGCCCGAAAAATTTCCGGCTGGAACCCGAAAATTTTTTCCGACTCGAACCAGAAATTTCGGAAATTTTTTGGGCAATCTGGGTTTCGACCCGATGACCTGATTGACCCGGTTGATTTATAATTATATATGATTAAAAAAACTTTATGGAGATTCCAATTTATTACATTTTTTTTATGGAGATTCCAATTTATTTCCGATTGACTCGGAAATTTATTATATTTTATAATTAAGAGAAATAATAAAAATCAAATATTTTAGATTAGACATAGTATATAATTATAAGCACTAGAACTTATAAGCAACGTCTTTAATTTTAGAATTTTAAATTTATCGCAAAATTATCAAATCGTGATTTTTTTTAATTTAAAAAAGAAAAAATCGACCAATCCGAAACCGACCCGAATTGACCAGAAACCCGGTCGAAGCCGAGTTTGAGTCAATCCGAAAATACCCGAAACTCGTATTACACGGGACCCGAAGTGACCCGACCCGAACCCGGATCGAATGACCCGTTCGATAGGTCTAGTCAAAGGGGGTGGAGGAATAGTTAGGGATAAGAAAGGATGGGTAAAAATCACAAAAATGGACATTTACTTAATTTATTTAAAACGTGGATGTTTACCTAATTATAACAATTTTTTTGGACATCGACTAAATTAAAGGTTTAATTTAGTGGATGTCCAAAAAAATGGACATAATTAAGTAAATGTCCACTTTTAAAAAAAATTAAGTAAATGTCCATATTTGACACTTTTACCCTTCCTTCCCATCCCTTACCCTTCCCTTCCCCCTTTGACCCTTACCCTCCCCTTCCCCCTTTGACTATTTTTAATTTTGATATTGACTAGTCAACATTGACCAATTAAGTCAATGCCTAGATTTGATGACAATTATTTTTGGTGACAGCGGTTTCTGATAATTTTTTTTGGTGACAATCATTTTTCCGGTGACAATTTTGGAGTAAATTTTTTCTGATGACAATTGATTTTTTTTTCTTGGTGATAATTTTTTCGGTGACAGATTTCGGTCAAGGGCCTACATTCAATTTTTTGGTGACAACTGAGTATATTTTTCTAGTGACAGTTAATTGTGACAATTATCTATTGTGTGAGACTATGAACACCATTAGAAAGAGAGAAAGAATTGACCTATGAGTTGCTAAACTCATAGTTTCGTCTGTGATTCGAAGACATGGTTGTTTGGATTGTAAGGATTTGATTCTATTCAGTTATTCATATTTAAAGTTATCATCTTGTGATTATTGATTATATTTGTGTTCCTTTATATGATTGATCGCCATGTTAGGAATTCCATCTTCGCTATGAATTCGTTATTGTGTTCTTGATAGCAAACGAAGGTATTGAAGTAGTGATATTTCTTTGTCTTTGTAGTGGATGATTTCAATTAATCTATGTCGTGGATATGTCGATTAGGGCTGATTAGGTTTGTTCTAGTTTGTTTTAATTGCATTGAATCAATATGTCAATTGGTCTGATTACTTAAGTCCTTAATGCTATTCTTTAGTGATATTTAATAAGGTGATTGTATCCTGGCAGATCTCTCAACTTTAGTCAAGTAGACATGTGTTTATGAATAATTGATAGATCAATCCTAGGACCATTAATTCCAACCATTTTTAGAGAATTACAGGTGAAATATTCTTTCTACTTTGTTATCAATCTACTTTGCAATCATAAAGTTGGTTACTTTTACATCTTGGTTATTTGCTACAAATCATTGCTTTGTCATAAGAGTCATTGTTAAGAGTTATTGAATAGGAAATTGCTTCTCCATGTGGGTTCGACTCTGGACTTAATTGTTATACTAGTAGTTGTTTAGTTTATCAAGTGATTGATTGACTAATCTATTGTTTTTGTGTTTGAGTTTGATTATATTACTATTTGGCAAAGGGCGAAAGTGTCAATGACGTTCGTTCCACACCAATAGCCATCCGGCTAGCTGGTTTCCTTCAAACCCTATATCCCTTTTTTTATTTTCATTATTTCAATTATGTCAGCGTCTTTAACATCAGCTTTTGTCCAAAAATGTTGTCTTTTCTAGTTTTCACATCAGTCGCAGAATGTGTCAAATTTCTAATTCTGTTTGCTCTTGTGTTTGCGAGCCATTGTTGGAACGATCCATCAACCCTACATCACCAAAGTTAAACCATAGCAAGAAAGAAGTGTCTTTTGCCCACCTTCCATTCCTCTTCGGTCCAAAGTGACCCCATTTTGAGCCTCTCCTCGAGATCAACCTCTTCTTATTTATGTTTTTAAAAGAAAATTAGGTTTTTGAGATGAATTTTCACAAAATGTTAGGGTTTTGAAGAAAAGGTGGTATCATGGAGCCAAAAACTCGTTTTTCCAAAGTATTTTCTAAGCTTGGTGATTTTTCTACCATATGTTTTGTGTGATTAGTTAGAATGCTTGAAATCTACATTTCGATGATACTTGTAATGTGATTGACATATTTGGGGGGTGGAAGTATAAATCTTGGTAGTCCTAACACTAGGTAATGTAGTATGTGTTATGCTGAGCTAATGTCCTTATAAAACTCTCATCTTTTAGTATGTCACATTTTTTCATGTTTGGGACCTTTTATAATATTTGTGTAATTTTTAAAGATTGTTGAATGGACGAAGTGAATTTTTCAACCTCAGGTTGTGCTGCTGGAATTTCGTTCACTGTTTGACATAGGTTCGGTATTAGAAGGATAACTACTTGAGTTTTTATGATAAATTATGCATAATATCAATCTGTAAATATGACTTTTGGATCTACAATATTGGTGTTGAGAGTTTTTGCAATTATCTTATGAATGATAAGGAATCTGGGTCAAAAGTAAAAATTGATTATTGAAAGACAAAATCTGAGATACATTATTGTGAAATTTTTTTAGGGATTATTACAGAAGCTCTTAATAAGATTCAAGAAGCTAAATTGTAGCTCCTCTTATGTTGAATGCAAGAAAATGGGACATGTATGCATTGGAGTTTTTATGAATTTGATTTTGATTTTTCAATGCAAGTTAGAATCTAAAAGAAACCAAGAAGTTACTTGCTTGTTGCATATATGTGAATTTGATTTTGATGAGAGTTTAGGATTTTTCAATGGGACATGTATGCATTGGAGTCTATTTATTTTTTACATTTTTCACTTGTCAATGTCAATGGAATTTGCATGCATAGTCCTTCTAACTATTTCCATGGTTATTGCTGCAGGGTTGCTATGTATATGATGTGCATGGAAAGAGGTATTTGGATGCTCTTGCTAGTCTTTGGTCTACAACATTAGGTAGGTAACTGCTGCTTATGATATTCATCTTGTATATAAAGAATATCTGAAAATGAAAAAAAAATTTATGAACACCTCATGCTAGCGATTATTTCAAAAAATGACTTCTGGCTACTTGTAAAACTACAAGAGGAAATGAATCGAGACTTGTTGTTGCTGGCTGTTGCAAATGAACAGTTGAATACTCTGCCTTTTTATCACTCATTGTGAAACCGCATAACGAAACCCTCTTGGTAATTGAAACTTCATTTTCCCCCCTCATAACTTAGTATCGAGTTGTATGCTTGCTTGTATTTGGATAATAAGATATTAACATGATCTAAACCATGTTAGTGGACCTTTTTATCCTGCTTGCCTTCTTTTTTTCTTTTTCATATCATGTATATTGTTGTTGTCTTTCTAGACATACCTTCAACAAAAAATGTTGTAGTTTGCATAAAGTGTGCTTAGTTGTAGGTCTAAAGAGAACTTTTTTTAATGGATATTATTCTTTTAAACAGAGAAATTAGTTGGGGATGGTAATTGCAGAAGCCATCAAACAAAAAAGACATGAATTTTGAAGATGTAGCTTTATAAGATCTTGATAACAACACATTTGATTTTACCAGAAAAATTAGTTGGAGGATCCTTTTTAACTCTCTTGCCTCCTTAGAATATTTGATTTTACCAGTAGCATAGGTTCAATGACCGATGGTTGAATCCAAGTTGTCATTAACTATGAACACTCTTACAAGAAGTACCTATTCGCAATCCTATGTACCTAATGTTAGGTGCATCTATCCATAATTGCATCAGAAACTTTAGTTTTCCCTGTGTATGGATTGAAGGACTAATTGCTCCTTATCCTTAAAAGTTTATGATACAGAAAGACAGTTAGATTATAATGCATTATCAGATGTTCTTCTGTAGCTTCAGGAAGTTATAAAAGGTGTTAATGAAGGCGATATCTCTTCCAATAAGATCGATGGAGCTCTTCTTGCAGCTCAGGTGCATAGCTAAGAACTTTTTAGCTCGTATACAAAAACAGTTAGATTATAATGCAAATATATTTTCAATTCTCACTATTTAGATGCTTGAGCAGGTGCCTATCTAGTCGTGTATTTTTGGTCTCCTGAGACAAGTTAGCATGATTAATGAATAGAAAAAAGCAATTGAACATGTTTAATATTTGATGTGTTGATGTAGTCTGAAGAGTCTATAAGGCGATGAATAATATTCTAGAAGGGGGGGGGGATGAATAGAGTATGGATGATTTTCGCAACAATAGAAATTTAGTGCAACTTGTCAAGACCTTGATATAGGCTATCAGGACTTCACAAAGTAAAATCGAATATGATAATGTAAATGGAGAATATAAAAGATGAACACACGAATTGTTAACGAGGTTCGGCACCAACTGGCCTACGTCCCCGCCTAGGGTTATCCAACCCGTAGGATTCAAACACTTCTTATTTCACTTATCTTGAGCTTAGAACTTCCTAGAAAAACTTCCTTTTCTCTATACAAAGCCTCACCGCTTCTATTCTAGCTCTCAACCTTACAAGTGAAATAAAAGCTCACACTACACACCAAGTGTGCTTTGATCGAGTATGAAAACTCTAAGTGTAAAATGAATGACTTGTACAATAAGTGCTAGTGTTTCTCTCAACTCTTAAACAATGATCAACAACTAGGATTTAGGAGAATGTAAGAGAAACTTGACGAATGCTTTAGGATGCTTTTGATTTCTTCAGTGCTTGCTTAGTTAGCTTTCATCCTTCTTAGCCTTCGTCTTTTTATAGTTGGAACACTTGTAGAGCTTCTTGGAGGGAGACCGTTTGAAATTCAAATCCTTTCCAAGGTATTTGAATTCTTTCCGAAAATGATCCTTTGTGTGCCTTCCAAGATTGTTCTTTCAACTTTCTTCATGATCAAGTATGATCAACTAAGGATCGGTTCTTTCCTTATATGAAAAATGAAATCCTAAAAGAACATACATAATGTATCTAACACATAGAATGGGTTAGATGAGAAACACATATATAAATCGATTAAGACCAAATCACATCTCATAGCCCAATAAAAGGCCCATGATAATTTAGGCCCAACAAGGTTGGCCTCGGATTCTTTCCTGTGAGAGAACATTTCAAATAGAAATATATACGTGATATTCCAAAACATTTTAGTCTAGGTTTCAAGACCTTGAAACCCAGACTTTTGTCTTTCATCATCCTTTAGATCACCTGCACGTTAGGTCTCAAGATCTTACAATCAAGGTGGAGTCCTCAATCTCCCCCTTGATGGAAGACAAAACCTGTTTCAATATACATAATATATTTCCAGCAATCATTATGAGGATATGAGCATATTTTATATTATGAGCAGAAAATGTTTGGATCATCTAAGTTTTTAAAACATCAAGCACTTAACCAACCAGTGCCAAAACGGCCAAAACGCAGCAACCAAAACATTCTCCCCCTTTTTGTCTTCCAACAAAAGGGCAGAGAGGTGAAAATGTCTGAAACACCAACCAAAAGACCAGGAGTTTTAAAAGACGAGCAACAAAAGAAGATTTTTTAGAAAGTAGAGCAAAGAGGGTGGGAGATCAAGGCCTTGAGTCAGAATCCCCATCTGCATCCTTCTTCTTCTTGCTCCTTAGAGCCTTCTTGCCTTTCTTAGCAGAGGATGGCCCAACAGCAGAGGATGTACCAGGGGCGCCATGAGCATTAGGATCTTCAAGAGGGGCAATGCCAGCGCCTTCCTCAACCCATTCGCCGAAGGTGGGGTACTGCTTGTTGGGTGGAAGGTACTTCCTTCTTACCTCATCTATGCACTTCTTCCTCCACCTATCAAGGGCGTCTCTGGAGATCTTGTCTCTCTCCATTTCTGCAAGTTGTCTTTGACGCTCCACATCCCTGTATTTCTTGACCACACCATATTGTTCGACTGTGAGAATGGTGGGTTCATGATGAGTGGGGCGCAGAATAGGACGTTTTTTCACTTGATTTTCATAGTTGAGGATGATATTCACTGTCTTCTCACGCACATGATCGAAGGTTTCTTGCTCCATTGGCATGATAGAGCATGTAGCAGTGTAGGTGAGAGCATTGAGAAGCATCATCTGATCAAGCTTGCAGTTGACCATAGAGAGTAGCTCATGGGTCTGGTCCTGTCGAATCACCACATCCGACCACATTCTGCTCAGATCAAACCTAAGGTCTTGAATCTCAGTCTCCACAGCAGCCAATCTGTCCTCATTCATATTAGGTTCAGCAACTTGTTTTCCCTTCGAATCTTTCTTCAGAAACCATTGCCCCCTCAGGTTTTTGACAATACCCAATCTCTCTAGACAACCTTCATCAACAATCCCACTTTAGGTTTGCTTTTCTTCTCCTGATTTGTCGATGTCAAAGGCTTCAAAGATTTTGGGCAAGAGGTTTGCATAGGGTAAAGGCATAGGCCGAGAAGAGGTAGAGACGTGGGTCATGTAGTCGAGAATGAGTTTGGGCAAGTCAGGCTCGTATCCGTTCATGATTAGGAAGAGGATCTCGAGAAGATTCTCGGTCACCAATTCCCTAGAATGGATGTGTGGGAAGATACAGCGAGCCAGAATAGTGAAGATGAGCTTGGCTTGAAGGTTTAGGGCAGTGTGAGTGGGTTTGAGGGTGGATGAAGATCCAGGGCCTTGAGATTTTAGGAAGAATTCATCTCGTGCTCGTGAGAGACACTCAAATCGGCTTGGGAATTTATTTGTGGGAATCTCAGTTGGAAGATCAAGGATGAGAGCAAGGCTTTCAGGAGAGAGGCGGATTCGGGTGTTCTTGACCTTGGATACTAGAGTTAGGGTTCCATTTACCCGATGAACAGTAAGGTTAGCATAAAAGAGTTGGGTAAGTTGGGGATAGGAAAAATTGCCAGGGTTGAGCAAGGTCCAGAAACAGGTAGATTTGAGGAGGGAAATGCAGGGCAAGGGCATGGATTGGAGGAGGTTGAAATCGACAGCATCACAGAAGCATAATCGACGGTTGCAAAAGTCCTGTTTCTAGGACTCCTCAACCTCTTTAGAGAAAAACCAATTGGGGGAAATACCAGAAGATACATGGGGAGGCTGAGTAGGAGCAGAAGTGGCTGGAGCTTTGCCTTTGGATTTCCTGATCAGAGGTGGTGGTGATGGTGTGTTCTCGCTAGAATTCTCGGAATGTTCTTCAGAATTCCTCCATGATTTGCTTCCCCTTGTTGGTCGGCATCTTGTACCTCTTAGTAGAAGGAGCTGGAGAGAGAGAGGCTGAAAAGCGCTTTGATCCCACCATTTTTGGTTTCAGAAACAGGGAGGGTTTTTTGGAACTCGGAAAGAGAGAGAGAGAGAGAATGAACACAGAGAGAGTGAGGGTGGAGTAGATTAGACCGAGAGGAGGGAGGGATCAAAAAGCAACAACACTGGAAACTGAATCGTTTCACAATATTTTCAAATGGGCAAGTACAGATTCATTAACTCACATGAATAGTAAGTAATGATGATCTGATTTTTCTAAACCCAAAGTGTCACATCCACTTGCAAAAATTCAAGAGATTCGGAATAATTTTAAAATGGGAACCAAAATATGTGAAAACCGATATTTGAAAGCGGTAAATAAAATCAAAAGACACTCTTGGTGAATATCCATAAGATACTTAACAGGGTTTGATCCAATATAATTTTATTTGGATGATCATCTCGGATCCTTATGAAGTCAAGGCCTTGAGATGACATTTGAATTCCGAACTTTCATATAGGGAGTAATTACTCCCCCTAAGAAAGTGCTTCCCTATTAAGCATACCCAACTCCAGTCTAATAAAACTGAAACGATCTTCAGGGAGTGGTTTAGTAAAAATATCAGCTAACTGAAAATCAGTGGATATGAAGGATATTGATACATCACCTTTCTCCACATGATCTCTTATAAAATGCTGTCTCACATCAATGTGCTTGGTTCTCGAGTGCTAGACTAGATTTTTAGTGATGGAAATAGTACTAGTATTATCACACAATATAGGAATACCTTTAAGATCAATTCCAAGGTCTATGAGCTTTTGTGCTATCCAAAGAATCTGTGAGCAACATGCACCAGCAGCGATGTACTCGGCTTCTGCAATTGATAAGGCCACTGAATTTTGTTTCTTAGAGTGCCAACTTATCAAGGAGGATCCTAGGAGTTGGCAACAACCAGAAGTGCTCTTTCTATCAACTTTGTAGCCTACAAAATCTGCATCTCAGTAGCCTGTTAAATGAAAGTTACTCTGTTTGGGATACTAGAGCCCAAGGCCTTGAGATCCATTTAGGTATCTGAAGATTCTTTTCACATCAATAAGGTGAGACTCGTTTGGGTCACTTTGGAACCGAGCACACATACAGACAATGAACATTATATCAGGTCTACTAGCAGTAAGGTATAGGAGTGAACCAATCATACCTCTGTGCTCATTTTGGTTCACATTCTTACCATTCTTATCTTGATCAAGGGAGAGAGTGGAGCTCATAGGGGTCTTTGCTACCTTTGATTGTTCCATTTTGTATTTCTTTAGTAGATCCCTGGTGTATTTCCCTTGATTCAGAAAGATACCCTTACTTGTTTGAAGAACTTGTAAACCGAGGAAGAAGTTTAATTCTCCCATGAGACTCATTTCAAATTCTCTGCACATAATTTCAGAAAACTCCGTGCAGAGGGAATTGTTAGTAGCACCAAATAATATATCATCTACATATATTTGAACAATCAAAAGATCATTTCCATGAGTCTTGATGAAGAGAGTTTTATCAATCAATCCTCTTTGAAAACCATTTTCAAGAAGGTATTTGGACAATCTTTCATACCAAGCTCTTGGGGCTTATTTGAGACCATAGAGAGCTTTCTCCAATTTATACAAATGATTAGGAAATTCTTCACTTTCAAAACCTGGTGGTTGAGCAACATAAACCTCTTCTTCTAAGAACCCATTTAGAAATGCAAATCTGACATCCATTTGAAATAGCTTAATACCCATGAAAGATGCAAAAGCAAGTAATATTTGTATAGCTTCTAACCTTGCTACGGGAGCAAATGTCTCCTCGTAGTCTATACCTTCTTCTTGATTATATCCTTGAGCAACAAGTCTTGCTTTGTTTCGAATGATCTTGCCTACTTCATCCAGTTTATTCCGAAACACCCATCTAGTTCCTATGACTGATTGGTGTTGTGGTCTGGGTTGAAGAGTCCATACCTTGTTCCTTTCAAACTCATTTAGCTCATTTTGCATGGCAGTGATCCAGTCCGAGTCCTTGAGTTCTTCAGCTGGGGTTTTTGGTTCTACAAGAGAAACAAAAGCATAGAAGGCACAAAGATTCTTTAATCTAGATCGAGTTTGTACCCCAGATGATGGATCTGATATGATATCTTGAGCTGAGTGTGAAGAGGCATGTTTGAACTTTCGTAGCTTTGGACCCTGATCGTTTGAAATAGTAGCAGGTCTCTCTTTAAGGTCTTGAGAGATAATTTGAGTGTTGGATTCTTCAATGACTGAATCATGATTCTGTAGTCCCTTATCAAGGTTTTGAGATAGCTCGTTGGTATCTTGGATTTGTTCTTGCATGTTTCTTTCTTGGTCCCGCTTATTTCCAGCCTTGTCCTCTTCTTATCCATCCGAATCATGATGATTTAGATTGAGATCTTCATCACTTTTTAGGTTTGAAGGAACTGCGTGTCTGTTTGCCTCTTGTGCATGCATTGCATAGATCTTCTTTCTTGAAGTTCAGATCAGGCAATCCTCTAACAAGATCTCTTGTTTTAAGTTTATTGAGGGTGTGCATGCTTACATGACCTCGTCTTCTATGCCATAGGCTGGGGTCTTCTGTCAAGACCTTGAGACACTTGAGTTTTGTACCTGTAATATGGTTAGCATTTACAGCATAAGTGTTGTTGTCCCTGTGAGCAGTGATGATTAGATCATCAGTCTCTTCATTCCTGACTTCACACTTGTGTCTGTCAAAGCCAACTTTGTTTCCTTTATCACACAATTGAGAGACACTTAAGAGGTTATACTTTAATCCATCAACAAGATAAACATCCTTAATGCAACTTTCTGAATTACCAATATTACCAATAATGTTGCACTTCCCTTTATCACCAAGAGTAATTGTTCTAGTGGTTTGTTCCTTAAGATCTTGAAATAGAGATTTCTTTCCACTCATGTGTCGTGAGCATCCACTGTCCATTATCCATTTTGGCTATTTGCTCTTGATGATATCCTGCAATACCAACATCAACCTTTCCGGCTAGACCAATACATAGTTTTCGATTCATAATGAGGATAGACCATGTTGGGTAGTCTTGTCCCCTTAGGAACCCAAACTTGTTTTATCTGTTCATTAAGTCGAACTGGAAATGTATTTCTAATGATGTAGGGATCCTTTCTCCTATATGGACAAGCTTCTCTAACATGCCCTTTCTTACAACAATGAAAGCAAGTAGGAGAACGCCAATAGCCTTTAGCTTTAACAAAAGTGGTACTAGGTTTCTTTGGAAAATTCTTGTTGCATCCAATACCACTTCTATTAATAGAGAGTTGTTGTTCACCCAATATCTTATCAAGATTAGCTTTAGATCTGTTGAATTGAATGAGTGAAGTCTGCTGGTCTTGACACATATCGGTTAGCTTTGTCTTCTCTTTCTCTAAATCCTCATTACGATTCTTTAGAGATGAGAGGTTTTGCCTGAGATCAGAATTTTCTGAGCTCAAGGTCTTGACTTTAATGTCAAGGGCCAACCGAGATGTTTCAAGATTTTTCATTTCCAGCGACATATCACTAATACATTTCTGTTGATCTATCAACTTTTCCTTCAAGGTGTTGATTTCACTGTTGTAAGCATCTTCATTAGAAATCATATTTCTTAGGACTTCAGAAAGAACATCGGGGGGACTAGACATTAGGTTTCTTACCACTTGTTCAAGGTCTTGAGTCTGTGATCCTTCGTGTTCAGCCATAAGACAGAGATTTGCCTATTCTTTTTCGGTGTCTGAGTCACATGATGAATCTGAGTCACTCTAGGTTGCAAGCATAGCCTTTTTCTTTTGTTCATATTTCTTGAACTTATTTCTTTTCTTCATAGGACACTCCTTTACGAGATGATCTGTCTCGCCACACTCAAAACATGTTAGCACTTTTGGCTTCTTTGACATGTTGGGAGACTTGCTTTTGAATCTAGATGAATCAGTATTTTCACGGTTGGAAAATTGTTTTTTCATCTTCAGAATTCGAGCTAATCCCCGTGTGATGAGAGCAAAGGGATCATCTTCGTTGTCTGATTCATCACTCTCAAATTGTGAGTGATCTTTCTTAGCTTTGAGAGCAAGGTTCTTTGCTGTTGAGGGTACTTCTCCATCTTCCTCGTTTAATATCATCTCATGAGTAATAAGTTTTCCGAGAAGATCATCTAATGGTAGTGTAGAAAGATCTTGAGCTTCCTCAATTGCAATAACCTTGGGACCCTACTTGATTTTTGGGAGGCTCCTTAGAACCTTTCGAACCTTTTTTGGGTTGGAGAAGGTTTTTCCAAGTGAGTCAAGGTTGTTTACAATCTGAGTGAATCTTGTAAACATCTCTTTTACTGTCTTATCAGGATTCATCTTGAATAGCTCGTATTGCCTGAGAAAGATATTAATCTTACTCTCTTTGACTTGACTGGTGCCCTCATAAGTAACAATAAGCTTGTCCCAAATTTCCTTGGCACTTTTGCAAGCTGAGACTCGGTTAAACTCATTAGCATCGAGAGCGCAATACAGTAGATTCATAGCTTTGTAGTTCTTAGCAATGTTTTCAAGATCAGTCTGATCGTAATCAGATTCAGTTTTATCAACTTGCTTTCCATCGACAGTCTTTTTTGGAACGTGTGGTCCATTCTTGACCAGGCCCCATAGCTCAAGGTCTTGATCAATGATGAACATTTGCATCAGTGATCTCCAGTGGACAAAGTTATTGCCACAGAAAAGTGGAGGTCTATTGGTTGACCTTCCTTGACCAAAACCTCCATCACCTATGGTAGACATGCTGAAAACTCACAAGATTGTTAAATCAAAACAATGAGCAAAGCTCTGATACCAATTGAAGAGTCTATAAGGCGATGAATAATACTCTAGAAGGGGGGGTGAATAGAGTATGGACGATTTTCGCAACAATAGAAATTTAGTGCAACTTGTCAAGACTTTGATATAGGCTATCAGGACTTGACAAAGTAAAATCGAATATGATAATGTAAATGCGGAATATAAAAGATGAACACACGAATTGTTAACGAGGTTCGGCACCAACTGGCCTACGTCCCCGCCTAGGGTTATCCAACCCGTAGGATTCAAACACTTCTTATTTCACTTCTCTTGAGCCTAGAACTTCCTAGAAAAACTTCCCTTTCTCTATACAAAGCCTCACCGCTTCTATTCTAGATCTCAACCTTACAAGTGAAATAAAAGCTCACACCACACACCAAGTGTGCTTTGATCGAGTATGAAAACTCTAAGTGTAAAATGAATGACTTGTACAATAAGTGTTAGTGTTTCTCTCAACTCTTAAACAATGATCAACAACTACGATTTAGAAGAATGTAAGAGAAACTTGACGAATGCTTTAGGATGCTTATGATTTATTCAGTGCTTGCTTAGTTAGCTTTCACCCATCTTAGCCTTCGTCTTTTTATAGTTGGAACACTTGTAGAGCTTCTTGGAGAGAGACCGTTTGAAATTCAAATCCTTTCCAAGGTATTTGAATTCTTTTCCGAAAATGATCCTTTGTGTGCCTTCCAAGATTGTTCTTTCAACTTTCTTCATGATCAAGTATGATCAACTAAGGATCAGTTCTTTCCTTGTATGAAAAATGAAATCCTAAAATAACATACATAATGTATCTAGCACATAGAATGGGTTAGATGAGAAACACATATATAAATCGATTAAGACCAAATCACATCTCATAGCCCAATAAAAGGCCCATGATAATTTAGGCCTAACAAGGTTGGCCTCGGATTCTTTCCTGTGAGAGAACATTTCAAATAGAAATATATACGTGATATTCCAAAACATTTTAGTCTAGGTTTCAAGACCTTGAAACCCAGACTTTTGTCTTTCATCATCCTTTAGATCACCTGCACGTTAGGTCTCAAGATCTTACAATCAAGGTGGAGTATTCATAGTCAATGCTAAGGGTTTCATTGGTTGTCTGAAAGAAAACCATTTTGTATATTCTTATTGAGAAGATGACAACTTATTTTGAATGTGATGAATATAGGGAATCTTCTAGGTTGTTGAAGCCTTTTAGAGCTTCAACAAAACAATGCATGAAATTCCTACTTGGTTACATGGATTTTTATCTTGCCACGTACTTGATTGCAGCCTCTAATCTCAGCTTTGATGATGCTGAGAAGCATATTACGTATCAGTCCATCTCATTTGAAGATATTCATGGTGAAGTTGATGAACTAAAGGTGATTTTTTTTCCAGTGTTTCACTTCTCTGGTACTCTTTTACAATTACTGGGTAGATGGAATTCTCACCATTTTAAAAGCTAAAGCACCTATTGTATTATATTTTACATAGTTATCTTAGATTCTTAGGCAGTGCTTGAATTATTTCTTTATTAAAGGCCATTGTTTCTCTTATTTGACTAATATACATATATGCCTCTATAACTAAAAAAGAAAGTAATTTGATAGCTAGCTAATCGATGATATATGGATGGAACAAAAAGAGAATATTACATGATCATTGATTTATTGGTTACCTATGTAATGTACAAATTTCACAAAATCAAAGAAAGGAAAAAGGAAATGAATGTTCCTTCATACTCGAACATTTGCAGACCCTTTTGAAATATAAAGAGCTTTGAGATTGTTAATCCAAGCCGTTATAAGATGTACCTTCAGATATTCTTCCCCTATTGTAACATTCATGTCATTCCTTCAACATGTCCATTGATTTGTCTTCTCATTTTTGTAAGGCTATGGGAGGTATTCTGGTTGCCTCAAATTCTAACTAGTTTGCCTGAACAATTTAAACTAGCTATTTAAATGTTCATTTGATGTTGACAAGTTCTAACTAGTTTGCCTAAATAATTTGGACCTTCTTTATCTTAAGATTTTGATGCTTAAATGGGTTGTGTTCACCTTGTACTTCTCTGTATTTCTACCGGACAATCTTGATCAGCTTAATTTTAGCAAGTTTCAGAGAAGATCAGTGGCAACACAAGGTCTGAACGAGAGGAAGAAGCAACAAACGGCGAAGAGGAAGATCGTTGCATCTTGGCCTTGATATGCAACCGAAGAGTGACGAAGCTCTGCAAAAGAAGGTCGACATCAACGGTGGACATTGACTCGGCTACATCCCCATGAGTTCATAGAGATGCCAAAATTCAGGGAGTTCAATCCCCTATCCATTCATCCCTGCATTACTCGTCGTTTGTGAAATTAGCTTTTGGTTCTTGGTTCTTGCGTCGTTCTTGTATAGATGGACCTCTTATGAGTTTGTATGTTTTTGTTTTTTCCTTTAGAGCAACCTCTAAAGTCAGGATTAGCTTGGACCTCGTAAATATATCGTTGTGCCCAATTTGCTTATGTTCAATTGGGATGGATACTTGTATCCATCATTTACAAAGTCTTATTATATATCAAGCAAAGGGTATTGTGTGTCAAATGAAAAAGTATTGGATTATAAATGAACAGTGTTGTGCCTTAATAGCTATGAAATCGAATCATTAGATTAAACAGATGCTAGTATCATTATAGACATCGTCTAAATAATGTAAATGAATGTGTAACATATATTTTTACAACACAAAATTGATATAAATTGATATATATTACTAATAAAAACATGTTTATAAAAATATAAAATGATGTTCATATCACATTAACACATCACTTTTGTACATATTTCATATGATATATTATTTTAAAACAATAAAAAATCACAAATTATATATAGGAAATTGATATACACAAAATCAATATAATAAAAAAGATGTCTATTTTGATATAATACATTAATTATTTTTAAAATAGTGATGTAAATGTAAAATTTAGGCTTGATGTGGATATCTTCAAAAGCTAATAAATGAAAAATAATGAGGTTTTAACAACAAGTAAACATGTCAAAAATAAATTTGAGGGGCTGATTTATATCTATATTCAAAATAAAACAGATGTTTTAACCAAGAAAAGACATCGGCTTAAAACCAATGTGGAAAAATTGATCTTTTACTACACGCACAAAGAGGTCGGAATTTTTTTTGAAAGACATCTGTTCACAACAGATGTCTAATTGCATTTTTCTTGTAGTGGGTGATGATGAGATATTCGATTATGTGAACTTATATGGGAATTATTTAAGCTTGTGTGTTTGAATGTAGACTTATATGTTTATCATGCTTACTAGGTGATATATAATCTATCCTACTGCTTTGCCTTTTTTTTCTACACCTTCAGGTAAGTTTCCAAGGGGGGCTTACTCAAGTTGGACTCTCATGCCTGTTGTTGCATCTTATGCTAGGTATTGCATATGCATATCACATGATCATGTAGTATCCTGCTTACGATTGCACAATTGAATGAACATCTGTTTGCAATATGAGTTATGATATTATATGATGAAAATATCACAATTGAATGAATATCTTTGATCATGTAGTATCATCATCGAGCCATCGAGTCTATGATACCATATGAGAAAGAAATGAGAAATGAAAATGAGATGAGCATGATATATGAAATATGAGTTATGATATTATATGATGAAAATTGTTATATAGCTACGAACCCGGTCGGCGTCTACACTAATGAGAATGGATGCAGAGGTAGAACAGGGACATGTCACTTGGCATTCTGAGGTATGTTTAGACCTAAATAGTCAGTACAAATGCACTACATAGTCAATTATAGTTCTGTTATGTTTAGCACAAGAATCACTATGCTAAACATTGTGATAATTTTTGTAGGATTTTCAATCCAATGCAAGTTCATTTTTTGTATAAAGCTAATTTTGAGTTCATTATGTGGTATTTAAATCTCGGATATGTCAATGTAATATGGGTTCGTCAAACAATCTCAATTTAAACATCCTGAAAAACGGTTGAAGCCCTACCTTGACAATCTCCGAGGTTCTACTTGTCGTAAGATCAATATTTCTTAATCCAGAGCCATGTAAGCTCTTATCATTCCTCCATAGTAAGAAAATCTTCTATTATACATATGTTGCATTGCCTATTGCAAGTCAACATACTCACCCATTCACTGCATACCTACACATAGCACGCTTTCCCTTGGCATTATGCACCTTTACATGGTCGAAAAAACTAAGCACGGCCAAATAGCAGCTGAATGGACCCTCTATTTTTCTAGTTTAAAGCGGTTTTGAAAACGATATCCATCAGATATGCGGGAAAAGACCTCCTTGTACACCCTTTAACAGAAACTATTCAGCTCAAAGGTACATACCTGTCCATGTGAGCAGTTATAATTTAGAGCTTAGATTGCCTTCAATATGATATATGAGAATGAGAATGAGAATGTTTCCCATACGTTGTTAGTAAAAGACTCATCTGAAAACACGAATTGATGTGGCGTGGTATATATCCGAACCCACTTCCTTAGAAGCGATTTCATCCCAACCATGGTGCAAGTCGGCTTCTGGAATGGCCCCCAAGGTTACACAGCACCTCCGATTGCGTGCACTAGCAAAAAAAGGTTTGGAATCAATAGGAACTCAGAACACTTTTCTACAAAGAGGAAGAAGATGGGGAACACACGCTATATCTTAAAACCCTAAAAGGTCTGTTTTTAAGATGAGGAGAACGTGTTTTTACCCCACTCTCCCACGAACCTTCTTAGTTGAGGAAAAACCTCAAAAACTAATTTAAAAACCATTTTCCGTTTCTTTTAAATATGGATAAGTTTGCATGAAATAAAGCATATCATAAAACCTTATTCAAGCATCCATTATAAAACCTTATTCAAGCATTATTTCCAACAATCCCCCACAAATGCGTGAAAATAGGTTTTCTAAAACAACTTTGAAAACAACGTTTTGAGCTGGTTTTAAGGAGGAGATACTTAAATGTTGATGAACAAGTCTTGAACCAACATATAGTGAAGTTAAATGCCTCATTTGTCATAGAAGTGAACAAGTCTTGAACTACTATACATGAGAGGTGATCTCAAAAACACATACCTCAACCATGATCCTCGTGATTCCGTGATAAGATCCTAAAATATATATGTCATCATCTCATACCTTGGGTGCTAAAGAGTGCTCTAGGAAGATCACCCTAGTTGTCCATAGAAGGTGACCAACCCCTTCACACTCTCGTAGGTAGCTTCATCAACTCTATCTCACACAGACCACCCTTATTCGGGATATGAAACCATTAAGAGCTTTGCGCTCACCCTCTTCTATATTCGGTGAATCCATCAAGTCATTCTCAGTAGAACTACCCAACTTTGGGCTATGGACTCATTAAAAGTACATGACTCAACCTTTCTCAATACACCTGTCATGGGAATGAGAAGTGGTGTATCTCTCCTTATATGGGTTTGAGTCTCATTCCCTTAGACAAATCAAGGACTAGTCTCATGTTCAGTCATTTTGTTAATAGATCAACAATATCCTCTTGGACCTCACATCCTCCAAATAGATGACATCATTCACAATCAGCTGTCTCCCAACTTCATGTTAAGTCTGTGTATGTCTCTTCTTGCCATTTTATGTATTGCTACTAGCTACACAAATAACAAATGTGAGTCACAATGTAAAGAATTAGATAGAGCTTTATGCCTCACAAAGATAACTAAGCCAGTAACATTCTCAACTACTTAATCTCTTGTCCAGCTAAATCTAAAACTATGATCTCATATTTCATAGTCGATCTAGCAAACATGACAATTTTTATGATTTTCACAACATAGAACCACCACATAATGTAAAAAATAAACCCACTAGTTGAGCTATAACATCATCATAATTAGAATGTTCGATCATACTGGGACAACGATAAAGTTATCAAACCTTCTCAACATTTCTCTACATAATGGAATGAAGCAATTTCATTTTTCTAGTTTCTTTAACATTTAGAAATACATCAACTTCACCCACACCTTTCATTTCAAAGCAAGAGGAAATAAACTTTTTAGTTTCATTTATCATATGCATACTAGTGCCAAATATCATCTCATATCCAAATAAAGGCACATAACCAATGTAACACATCTTGGTATAAAAACATGCATTATATACACAAAACCAAGCTTCAACACAGTTTGGTAAAGTCCTCATAACATTTCAAATATGTTTGGTTAAAGCAATATACTAATTTCTTAAGTGAACACAAAATTCTCTTTTCTAGGCACAACAAGCATATAGGTTGTTCTACCATGTCTCTTTCTCTAGATCGTCATTTAAAACACAGTTCAACATCCATTGATGTACTGTCAATTTAATTAGATTCTAAATGTCAAGAGGAAAATCAAGTATGAAATAAATGAATCTCAAATTGACTCCCTGAACCACGGAAATAAAAATTACAAGACTTCCTCCCGTTGTAGTGGAAGGGAATCAGGATCGTATCCACGAGTAAGCGTGTCAGCGCTCGCCTTCTCAGCTCCTAAATCCTCTCAAAATCGACCAGAAGGCTCCTCGATGTCGAGTAGAGTACTCGATATTGACAAGACCTATCGACTACAACCTGCAAAACCGACCAATCGAAACGAAAACAAGTAATGTCGAGCAGAAGAGTACTCGACGTTGACCAGACTCCTCGACGTTGACCAGTGTCGTCGATCTCAAGTAGTTTCGCAGAGTAAAAATCGTAGCTTTGTGACGAAAATAAAACAGAAGCAACACGAAATTTGTGGGAATTCAATAATATAAAAGACTTCCAGAATCGGGGTATCAATGCCACAACGATAACCAGATAAGAATAATGCCAAAGGTATAAAAGATCATTCATTTTCATCAAATAACTGTCGTCATTAACAAGTACGAATATAGAGGCTTTCGCAAAAACCCTAATTGTTACTAACCCTTTTCATATAATTAATCCAAGTTGTATTAAGATCACTTTCGCTTCAATAACACAAACAAGGATCACCTTTGACTGTCGCAGAAGAATCATGCTCGTAGGGATAGAAGACGGAATTGCATTAAAAGATTGTACCTTTTGTTGCATTACCTTACATGGCTACCGTTAGGCTCACCCCGACCCTAGAAGTTGGGTGACTACTCGCTCTTCATCATAGAAACACACATCAATAATAAAAGGGAACTAAGTTGCATTAAACTGAAATAAATCTTATAACCGATCGAAGCCAAATCCGCTCTCGCAAACAAAACCTTCTCTCGGCTCCAAACTCTCTCGAAACTCTCTAAACTCGCTATCTATGGTGGAACACAGTTGCTTGTGGCTTGGGATGATTCCTAAAATCAGCCCCAAAGGCCTTAATTATAGTATTCAATCCTCGCTATCCAAGGAAAGAATATTCTATCTATATCTAAAACTATCTATCTAAAGCTTAATGATAAAACTTGGAAACAAAACAAATAAATCCCTAAAGTAAGTAAGACTAAGGTGGATAAATATCTTCAACTTGATAGATCTTCCGCATTATTTGATAGAATTCCACGTGCCTTGGTGTAGAAGCAAGCTCAACAACTCGGATTCCCTTCGATTTCAACTCGGATTTGATGCTGGAAAGTACTAGACATCGAGTAATGTAGTCGATGTTGAGTAGGTGTCTTCTTCTCCTCGATTCCGATCAAGCTCGACTAGGATTCGAACACTCAACGAGTACTCGACATCGAGTAAAGTACTCGACGTCGAGTAGATCTCTGCTCCTCGAGTGGTTCTGTGCTCGGCTTGTGCTCGATCTCGGATGATGATGCTGAGGTCGACCAAAGTTAGTCGACATTGACTAGGTGTATTCGACATCGACTAGTCATTTTGAGTGCTTTCTTCCTTGTTTTATTCTTGACGTGCTTTGATTTAGCTGCTACTTTTCAGGAGGAAATTTCAAGTATGAAATAAAAATCTCAAATTCAACTCCCTGATCTCCGCAAATTAATTAAAAGACTTCCTCCCGCTGTAGTAGAAGGTAGAGGCTTTCGCATAAACCCTATTGTTACTAACCCTTTTTCATATAATTAACCCAAGTTGCATTAAGATCACTTTCGCTTCAATAATACAAAAAGGATCACCTTCAACTTTCGGAAAAGAATCATGCTTGTAGTGATGGAAGACGAATTGCATCAAAAGATTGTACCTTTACCGCATCACCTCACATGGACACCGTCGGGCTCACCCCGACCCTAGAAGTTGGGTGACTACTCGCTCTTCATCATGAAGAAAGACATTAATAATAAAAGGAAATAACTTTGCATTAAATAAAACTAAACAAAGCTTACAACCAATCGAAGCCAATTCCCGCTCTCGCCTTCTCCAACTTCAATCGGCTCCAACTCTCTCTCTACTCTCTCTATGTAACTAATTGTAACTGAAATTGAATGAACAAAATTCAGCCCCTAAGGCCTTATTTATAGTGCTCCATGTAGCTATTCTAGGACGGAACAACTATATCTAAATCTATCTAATAATATAAGATAACATTATGATAAAAGAAATAAATCTTAAAAGGAACTAGGACTAGTTGTGGATAAATCCTTCTTGAATCGATAGATCTTGATAGAATTTCATCTTGTGGATATCTCCATTGGACTTTGGATAGAAATTTGACTAGAACTCAGATACCCTCGAAATCGGCCACTGTTGATCAAGTCGATGTCGACCTCGTCCACTCGATATCGACGTGCAACTTTCAGCTTCTTCTTCCTTGACTCGATATTGGCCTCCAGGGTGGAAATCGAGTGACTTCAACTCGATATCGACCAAGACAGGTCGATATCGACCAAGACAGGTCGATATCGACCTCTTCCTTTCTTCTTCAGCTTCTCGAGTCGACTTCTGGATCTTCGCTCTATTTTTGGGTTACTCGATATCGAATTGTTGTACTCGATATCGACTTCTCTGTTATTCCTTAGCCGATTCTGGCTTCTCTGGATGGAAATCGAGTTGCTTACTCGATATCGACTAAGATAGGTCGATATCGACCAGTGTGTTGTCGACTCGATTTTCTTGCTTCCAGCTCGATTTGTCCTGGTTCTGCTACTCCTGGACCTCAGACTTTCTGTAGTTGACTTCGAGCTTTTCCTCCTTTCTCTGAACTGCTGTAAATTGCCTCGATTTCTGCGAAATTAAACAGAAACTGGTGTAGATTCCTTAATTGGCAAATAAACATAAACTACATAGATTCTGAATTATTATATCCCAAATGTATGAAATGCATGCAGAAAACGATATACAAGTAAGTATAAAACATGGCAAATTAGGCTCACAACACTACTCGACCTTGGACTTTCTGTAGTTGACCTCGAGCTATTCCATGATTTCCTTCCTTCTCCGAACTGCCGTAAAATGTCTCGATTTATGTGAAATTAAACAGAAACTAATGTAGACTCCATAATTTGGCAAATAAGCATAAACTACATAGATTCTATATAATTCTAACCCAATGATATGAAATGTATGCATAAATTGATATAAAAGTCAATATAAAATATGGCAATTTAGGCTCACAACAAACACCCCATACATAAGTTTGCTTGTCCCCAAGCAATACTTTTAATGGTCAGACATGGGAAGAATTCAAACTCTCAACATCTTAGATCCATTGCCATATGTCCCTGCAGTCAGTTACCATCCTTAAAAAGGTACTTGTGCCACAAATCCATGCTTGTGAATAAAAGCAACTTCACACAAAAAAGGAGGGTTATTCAAAAATAATTCATATATGACAAAGCATTAATAATCAAGAGGACTTTTATTAAGCTCAATAAAGAGTAGATAGGTAAAAGGCATAAGGTGAGATATTTTTGGCCATGTGGTGCTAATGGTCCGGGGAAGTTGAGTGATTTCCAAACTTTCATACCAAATTTCCTTCTTCCTTTGATTTCTCACCTTTGTCTCATCGCTCATTGTTTTTTTCACTATAATGCTTTTACGTCTCTAACCTTAGCACTGCATTCTCGCGAGTAAAAAACATGAGTGTCATGAATGGCCTCGGATACTTAGTTCTTCGGAATCCTCACATTGGTATCCCATCCTGCAGAACTAAGATCTCAACGCAGGCAGGGTCGATCTACCTTTATCTCCTGAGGTGACCGGATTTTCCTTCACTCATTAAATTTTCCATAATTTGATCTATTTCCTGGCAAACTCCAATGATGATATTAACAACACAAACACCATAAAATAATCTCCAATAGTAACTTCCATTCTCAATAAAATCCCCGGATAAGGAAATAAGGTAGAAAATGGGCAATATTTAGATCATGTGTAGCAATAATTGAAATAAGGCTCAAATATGTTTTTTTTTTTGTGATGAAAATAAGCATAGGTATGGCTGGGATATAAACAATATGAGCATTGTATGGAAAATATAAAGTCCTCCATCCTCTTATTATGCAACATGTCAAAAGCAACTTCAATTTTTACCTCCTTTTATGGTTTTCAAGAAATAATGCATTTCATTGTGACTTCCATTTACTAGGCAATTTCATGTTATATCTCTAGTGAATCTAATTTTGCATCGTCGAGTTTAATATAAGCTTCCATGAAACTAATCAAAATTTTCAATGGGCGTGATAAAAACAAACTTTGGAAAACACTTGTAAGCACTTAGATGAATAACAATTCCAAAGATAGCCATGTGTGAATAATTCGGAAAATATGCACATATAATGTCAAATAAAGTCAAATATGCATGAAGTAAGCCCTTCCCCCACCCCATACTTAAAGACTACAGTGTCCTCACTGTATAAAAACAAGGGTAAAGAAAGAAAATCACTAAACAGATGTGCAGAACATCGGAATCGAGTGTTGTAGTTGCTGCAGAAGTGGTCGATCTCGAGGAGAGTAGTCGACATCGACTAGATCTACTCGATCTTGAGTACAGTGAAGTCTTAGTGTGATCCTCCCTCAACCACAGGCTCTTTTTCTCATCCTGGGTGGTCGACGTCGAGTAGACTACTCGACGTTGAGTACTTCTGCAACTTTTTTCCTACCTGCAAAAATCCTAAAAACTGATTGTCTTGTTACAAGCTCTAGACTTTATAGTCGCTAGGCCAACTTTTTCCATTTAAGCTCAAGGTGGCATATGTAGCGCCCAGGTAGACTGCCCCTCAAATAAGACTCCATTCTTGTCCATAAGATGTAATACTCTGGAATTGATCTTATGCACCGTAAAAGGTCCCATTTTCTTGTTGTTGAACTTGTTAGGGAACCAATGATTCTTAGATTTGGAGACATAGACCTTGTCTCATACTTTGTACTCCTTAGGCTCGTCATTTAAAACCTTGCATAACCGCACATACCAAGGCAAACCTTTCCCATGTATAGATAAATCTTTACTTGAAATAGGAGAAGAGATGTCGTTACCTCAGCTTACCTTCGCATAATCGGCATTCGGGACCTCTGAATCTACTCGACATCGAGTAGTAGTGCTCGACGTCGAGTACATTTATGCTTCTGGTGGGTTGCTTATCGAGGAGGGAGAAGTCGAGTGCCCCTGGGTCTGGTCGACGTCGAGTAAACTACTCGACGTCGAGTACTTCTAGGCTCCTGGTGGGTTGCTCGACGGGGGTGTACTCGATGGAGGCTTCTGATTCTGGTCGACGTCGACTAGAGTACACGTCGTTGAGTACTTCTGGTCGACATTGACCCCATACTTGAACCCTGGCAAATATTTTGAATAAAAGTTAGTCGACGTCGACTTACATTGATCGATGTCGAGTAGATTCTCTATTTCCTCGTTCTGAATAGCCATGATTTCCTCCACCTCGGCTACCATATCTCTCTTCTGCAACTCTTCAGGGGTCATATTTCTTACCTTTGGCTCCCCGAAAGTGATGTACCTGGCTGAGATTGATTTGACCTCTTCCATAGGACATGTATGTCTTTCAGTTTTATTGAAAGAGTACTCAATTACCTCAACCCTGATGTTGAAAGTGAGCACTCCCTTATTTACGCTTATGTTGGCATTCACCGTCGCTAAGAAGGGTCTTCCTAGAAAAATTGGACAAGTAGGGCCCTCTGCCATATCAATTACTAAGAAATCAGTAGAGACAAAGAACTTACCTACCTGTACTGGCACATCGTCCACCATGCATGTTGGGATGACAACTGTGTTGTTTGCCATATAGAGCCAGGCATCTGATAACATCTATTTTAGACTAACTTTGGGCATACATTTGCATATTAGTTGAGGCTATTTTCATGCATATTTATCATATTTTCTATTTTATTTATTCCATTTTGCATTTTCGGAGTCTACACCTGGGTTTGATTTGTTTCAGACATTCGGAGGCTAATATTGAGGAAAATCAAGCTTTAATACGGATCGGCAAGCATATTGGATTGGACTCGAGGAGCTAAATTGTCAAATGCGGAAGTTGCTAAATCCTGCGACTGTTGAGTGGAGTTAATTTATAATTGGGTGTTGAGATACAATTTAATTATTTAATTTTGTGGGCCAAAATTGTAATTTTCTTCAATTACAAATATATTATGCCGATTGTAATAGAGGAGGGGGATTTCATTCAGCACTTTTGCCGTGAATAAGGGCTTCGACCTATTGTGTTTCGTCAGTTTAGTTTTTCGCCAGTTTAGTTTAGGTTTAGATTAGGGTTTAGTTTTTAATCTATTTTGCTATCGTTTCGCAAGACAACGGGAATTTAGTTTGGTGTGATCGAAGATTTAAGCTTATATCAAGTTTCAACTTTTGGATTATTTGCAAGATTAAGGATAAGTCTTCTTACTCTTTCTCTTCTAATTTAGTTCATGATTGTTGGGATTGATTCAATTGCTTTTATCATATATTCGATCATGCTTGGTTAATTCTCTTGTCTAAGGTGATGGGTTGTTAGGTTTAATATGTAGTCGAATATGGATTTGTTTAATAGCCTAATTTGTTGTGAATAGCATGACAAGCTTAATAGCTTCAAATAAGGGTGAACAACATGTGGTGTTTAATAACTTCGAGTCTAAGTGAATCTAATAGCTTTCTATTTGAGGTGAACTCATTAGCTTTTGATCTAAAGTGAATAGCTTTCACACGCTTAATAACTTTTCATCGAAAGTGAACACAATAGCCTTGGATTGAGAGTGAATTTACTAGCTTTGGTTTGACAGTGAATAATACCGGTTTACTAGTTAATAGTCTAGAGTGAATAACGAGATTTTAATAGCTTTTAGATGAACATGAACAACCGGATGAATTTGATACTTGACATAACATTAACCTAATACCCAGATCCTTAGATGTCTTTTATCTCTATTTCATATATTTTATATTTGCTTGTGTCGTTAGTTAATTTTTATATTTTTGTCAACTCTCTTCTTGGTTCTTATTTGCTGGTTTAACTTAACTAGACTAATTGATATTGAGCCTTAGGTCCCTTGGGAAGAATGATAAATTTATTACTTGATACTACAATCGATCCCGTATACTTGCGGGTAGGTTTTTAGCCTATCGGCATCCACAGGCTCTAGAGCACCTATCTTGACTTTTGACCAGATTGATAGAGGCATAATACTTACACTGGATCCTAAGTCACATAATGCATTAAATTTGTATGGACCAAATCCAATAGTTATAGCAAACTTACCTGGATTAATTTGGCCTTTTCTCTGGAACGTCCATCTTACTGCATTCCTCCGCGATCTTTGTCATTGCCCGCTTCTTGCTTAGGATTTCTTTGAGAAACTTTACGTATGAGTGCATCTCATGAAGAGCTTCTGTAAAAGGAATGGTGACATTGAGCCTTTAAAGCATCTTCACGAACTGCACAAACTTCTTCTCCGCTTGGTCCTTCAAATATTTTGTTGGGAATGATAGCATTTTCTTCTTCAGAGGTGCGGGAGTGTGGTCGACATTGTCAGAAGGATGGTCAACATCGACTGGGGGTTGGCCGACGACGAGTACAGTAGTCGACTTCTGGGCAGGTGCAAGGTTCTGCTCGACGTCGACCATGTAACGACCCGAAATTTAAGTACCCGAATTAACCTCCATAAACCTAATTAGAAGGTAAATAAGGTTCGGAATACTAGATTATCGAGGAACGTTATAGAAGAAGTTTGATCTTCTTCCGTGAGCTTTGGATCTTACGACCGAGTACGAGTTATTATTAGGTTCATTTAAGCGGAAGATTTAGTTGTCAAAAGATGGGGATTGCGAACCCCGAAAAGATCGTAAGCCCGTTGGAGGCTTTACCTGTCTTAGGCTATCGCGAAAACGTTTCGAACTGAAATAAACGCGGAAATCATAAATACAACAAAATGCCACGGCCACGCCGGGTCAAAACGATAAAACGTATGAGCAAAAGAGTACGAATGTCAAGCGCCTCCCTCACTCTAATCGTCCAAAAGGTTTGTCCCGACAACCATCCATATAAGTAAGTCATATCGGGTAAGGGGTACCTGAATCTAAAAACAAGAAATAAATCGGGGTCAATCATCGGAAATATGCACACTCAATGCCATATAAAGAGGCATACTTAAACTACATGAATGTTAAAATGTAACACATAAGCAAGTGTATAGATATATATAAATGCGAAATAAACACACACGGGCCCTTATCATCATCGTCATCATCATCACCATCATATCATAATATCTTCTCAAACGTACTCATCCTTCTCAAACATACTCATTCTTTCTCATCATGAGTCTTTCATCATTTCATTCGTGTTCCATCGAGTATAAGTCCTTTATTCAGATTTTGACGGCCGTCCTACCATAGACACATAGCATACATATGGATTGTTGGATTTACTAAGTTCATCCTACGTCATATTACCGGTTTATATTCCTAAACATGTTGCTAGGTCGCGTGATGCATGAAGACTCTCGATAAGACAAAGAGTATCACATAAATCCATCATGAGTAAGTCCAGGGGACTTACCTGGAGTCCGGAGAATAAGCAAGCAATAAAGTGCACAACCAAGGATCCAATCAACAAGAGCCTATTAATTTCATTAAGCTTTCATTAGGAGGTATTCTAATGCAATGTACCCAACCAAATAATCAACATACATCCACATAAGGTTCACGATTCTATAGATTACGCACTTTGGTTAAGTGATCCGGACTTAACCAGTTATAATCTATATCGTATTATCACATAATCGATTTTCTTCTTATCGGATCATAAGCCAAGTTATGAGTATACTTCATTTCTGTATTTTATATGCTCTAATTTTCGGTTATGCCATCATATATTTAACCATATTCTTAGCATTCCCTTAACCAAGTTTTTTTTAACCGAGTCATTATAAACACTGGTTACTAAAATTATAATAACTCTTGATCTAACCGTTGGATCGCCCTAATATTTCAAGGACAGTTATATAACATTCTCATGAACATCATATTACGATTTCAGTCAAATCAGACCGTTGGATTGGAATTAAAGTCCAAATTACAGAGGCACATATATCCATTTTTTTGTTGTGACGTTTGCTACAAAACGCAACCAAAAACACATAGAGGCTCCACTTCCTAAGCCCTAATTTACACATAAGGATCCTAACCTATAGAGGGGAAGGTGGATGAGAGATTACCCTCGAAGCCTCTCTCGAAAAAGACCAAATTACCCCTCCAAGCTTCCCGGGACCTTGCGCCAAACACCTAGCATTTTTGACAAATCCAAACCAAAACATAAAAGGAATTCTTAGACAAAAACCTTCAAAATTAGTTGTAAAACAAGTATAAAATCAGATTTGAAGGGGAGGAAACCAAGACTCACCCAAACACACCTGAAAACCTCAAGAACACAAAGGGCTCAGCACATCTGTCTCGGAAACGGGGCTCAACGAGTGGCTTAATGGGACTGGATTTTTATGAACTCACTATGGTTGGAAAGGCCTCTCTTTTGTGGATATTTGGCTTCAAGAATCATCCAAAAAGCTTGAGTGAGGAGGGAGTTATGGTGGTTTGAAGTTGGCAAGGTTGCTAGGGCAACTTGCTCTCTCTTTCTTTCTCTCTTTCTTTTTCTTTCTTTCCTTCTTCTTTTCTCTCTGATTTTTGGCGTGTGAAGTGGCTGAATGAGGCCAGAAATGTGTCTTTAAGAGAGCCAAAAGGTGAAGTCAAAGTTGGTCAAGGAGTTGGTAAGGCTTAGGTAGAATAGTGGCCAAATAGGAACAAGTTATTCATCCAACATGGCTTCTATTTGTTTAATGCAAAAACATATGGCTCATATTTGATCATATAAAGGGCTGAAATGGGGTGGTTTAGGCAGCAATTTAATGTTAAAACAACGTCCCGAAATGTCGCGACAAGTTACGAAAATTACCGAAATAAACGGATGACAAGGCTTTTGCCTCACTAATATTTCTCGGAAAATTATCATACGAATTCTAATAGATTGGAATTGTAATCCTCTTTCCATATAAAATATGTCATAAATTTTTTTTTTTTTATTTTTTCCGGGTTTTCAAAATCGTCAAAAGAAGGATAATTGATCGAATTATCCCTCGGAAATTAATTAAATCTTAATTAATCATAATTAAAATTTTCGGTCTTTACAATCATCCACCTCTAAAAACAAGTCTCGTCCCCGAGACCAAAAAGATTCAAACCGGTGGAGAAGGTGTTAAACTTTGAGTCCTTGGATCTGAACAAAAGGCACGCGATCATCTCGGATGCGTCGTCCAAGAATCTCATGATGCTTTAGTCACGACCGTAATAGTCTCGAACGACATCGTCGAGCATGTGAATGGGGGCCCCTATCACATCTCGCCTCAACCCTCGAGAGTATCACAACTCGAGAGATATCATCATCCTACCGCTAGGTCTTTGCGGAAATTCCACGATGGCCGTCGCGGAAAGTCCGTATCCACTTCGCGAAGCACAATGAGCTTACCCGGATCATGGAAGTTTAAACTCAATCATTCCTCAATCAATTTCGATTTAAAGGCGTTGGCGTCCCGACATGACTTGGCCTAGACTCCTCTAGACCCCGCTCGACTTTCTCTCTCGGGAGGTGGTCATCCACCTCTAAAGTTCAAACCCAATTCTCGACATTCTATTCTCCTAACAAGAGGGTGGATCAAAAATCCACCTCTAAGGATCAAACATATGATCTCATACGACTCAATCAAAACAGAGGGTGGATTAACATCCACCTCTAAGGCTAAGCCTTAATCCTTTTCCTAGGTTCAACATTCCGACATACTATCATTTATCAACCATACTCACAACAATCACATAATTATAACGATATCATATCAGTCATATACCATAAAGTATCACACATCAATGATAATCACATCATGTAGGACCGCTCATGGGCCCCACCACGCATATCAATCACAGAAAGTGCGCACTCAATCACAGAGGTAAACACCTAATCACACATAGGACGACTAAGGGTCCCCCTCCCAGGTACTCACCGGCCACTCACGTAGTCAAAGTTATATCTGCAGGTGGCTGTACATACGACGCTAGCAACTCATCTAATACATCTCCATAGCTCGCCCGTATACTCTCCTCTGTCTCCCAAGTAGCCTCCTCGGGGCTTCTCCTAGCCCATTGTATAAGTACCAACGGTACCTCTCTGCGCCTCAGCTTCTTGATCCGTCGGTCAAGAACAGCAATCGGATGCTCCACGAAGGTATGGTCAGGTGCTATCTCTAATCCGGAGTAGTCCAATCTATGACTCAGATCTAGCTCGTACTTCCTCAGCTGTGACACGTGGAAGACAACGTGTATACCAGCCAAACGGGGCGGTAAAGCAACTTTGTAAGCAACCTCTCCTACTCGCTCGAGGATCTCAAAGGGGCCCACATATCTAGGGCTCAGCTTGCCCTTCATCCCGAATCGTCGGATCCCTCTTGTCGGTGACACTCGCAACCAGACATGATCTCCAACCTCAAAGGTCAACTCAGTCCTGCGCCTATCAGCATACTTCTTCTGTCGGTCGTGCGCAATCCTCAGATGCTCTCGAATCCGTTTGACCTGATCTGTCGCCTCCTGCACGTACTATGGTAGTGTCCCCACTCGGTCTGCAGGCTCATCCCAACAGATAGGCGACTTGCATCGCCTCCCGTACAACGCCTCAAAAGGAGCCATCCTGATCGATGAATGATAGTTGTTGTTGTACGAGAACTCTACTAGGGGAAGATGCCGAACCCAAAGGTTCCCCCACTCCAAAACACAAGCTCTCAGCATATCCTCCAACGTCTGAATCGTCCTCTCGCTCTGCCCGTCCGTCTGCGGGTGATAGGCCGTGCTGAAATGCAACTTGCTCCCCAGAGCCTCGTGCACCTGCCTCCAGAATCTCGAAGTGAAGCGACCATCTCTATCAGATACTATCCTCTCGGGAACCCAATGCAACCTCACTATATGTTGTATAAAAGCTCGGACTAAATCAGACACAGGCCATGTCTCCTGAATCGGAATGAAATGGGCGGTCTTGGTCAACCTGTCGACCACCACCCAAATCGCATCAAAGCCTCGTACATCTCTCCTCAATCCTGTCACGAAGTCCATCGTGATATCCGTCCACTTCCACACAGCGTCGGGAAGTGATCGTGTCATCCCTCCGGGCTTCTGGTGCTCTATGCGCACCTGCTGGCAGACCTGATATCGCGCTACAAACAAAGCGACGTCAGTCTTCATCCTGCGCCACCAGAACGTCCTCCTCAAGTCCTGGTACATCTTATTCGATCCTGGATGGACCGAATAAGGAGTGGAATGTGCCTCCATCATGATCTTCTGCTTCAGGTTGTGCACATCAGGCACAGCAACTCGTCCCTGCAACATCAGCATCCCATCATCTCGGACGGTAAAAAACCTACAGTCGCCCTGGGCCATGCGCTGTCGGATATCGGCAATCCGCGGACACTCTGCCTGCGCTCGTCGGATCTCATCCATCAACTTTGACTGAACCTCCAGGAAACTCAGATGTCCACTCTCTCGTTGTGACCAGACCTCTATCCCACAACTGATCAGATCCCGTTGTAACTCGAGTCGAGCCGTCAATCTGGACAAAACAATCTCCTGGCGAGTCTTCCGACTCAAGGCGTCGGCCACCACATTGGCCTTCCCCGGGTGATACTCAATCTCCAACTCGTAGTCCTTGATCAACTCCAGCCACCTCCTCTGACGCATATTCAGCTCCTTCTGCGTGAAAATGTACTTCAGATTTTTGTGATCGGTCATGATCCTCACTGACGTGCCATACCGATAGTGCCTCCAGATCTTGAGCGCATGTACTACTGTGGCTAGCTCAAGATCGTGCGTGGGGTATGACTCCTCCCCTGGCTTCAGCTGGCGTGAAGCGTAAGCGATGACCCGATCCCTCTACTGTAGCACACAACCTAAACCTGAACTCGAAGCATCCGTGTAGACCACGAAGTCCTCCGTCCCCTCTGGTAGTGCTAACACTGGCGCGGATGTCAACTTCTGCTTCAGCAGATCAAAACTGGCCTGGCACGCCGGGCTCCACTCGAAAGGTACTCCCTTCTTCGTCAGCTGCGTCATCGGCCTAGCTATGCTGGAGAAGCCCTCGATGAATCGTCGGTAATAGCTAGCCAAACCTAGAAAAGACCTGATGTCTCTAACGTTCTTGGGGACCTCCCAAGCAACGATAGCATCAACCTTCGATGCGTCCACTGATATCCCTGCTGCGGATATAACATGACCAAGAAACATCACCTCGGAGAGCCAGAACTCACACTTGCTAAACTTCCCGAACAGTTTATGCTTCTGCAGAATCCTCAACACAATCCTCAAGTGCTCAGTATGCTCCTCTCTGCTCCTCGAGTAGATTAAGATGTCATCGATAAATACCACCACGAATCTGTCAAGAAAATCGATGAACACCCTGTTCATCAACTCCATGAAGGCGGCTGGCGCGTTGGTTAGCCCGAACGGCATAACCACAAACTCGTAGTGTCCGTATCTAGTCCTGAAGGCCGTCTTCGGGATGTCCTCTGCCTTCACCCTCAGCTGGTGATAACCCGAACGCAAATCTATCTTCGAGAAGACGACAGCTCCCTACAGCTGATCCATCAAGTCGTCTATTCTCGGCAATGGGTAACGGTTCTTCACCGTAGCCCGGTTCAACTCTATGTAATCTATGCATAGCCTCAACGACCCATCCTTCTTCTTCACGAACAACATTGGTGCTCCCCACGGCGAAGCACTCGGCCTGATGTAGCCCTTCCCGGCTAGCTCCTGCAACTGTGCCTTCAGCTCGGCCATCTCTGTCGGCGCCATCCTATACGGGACCCTCGAAATCGGCCTGGTAGCTCGTCTGGGAAAATGTCAGCAAACTCACTAACAATGGGGACATCTGTCAGGCTGGGTCACTCGCGATCCACCTCTAAAGTGTAACACCAGTAGCTCGTGCATCCCTGGTCTAGAAGTCTCGCCGCTCGAACGGCGCTGATCTGGGCTCCGTGGGTCGTGGCCTCTTTCCGCCAGATGGAGTGCAGAAAGCTGAAGACGTGGCAGCTGTCAGACGTAGCTGCTGGTCATAGCGGAGGATCATCTCTAGAAATCTGTCATATGTCATTCCCTCCATGTTGGTAGAGATCAGAAGAACGTCTGGCGGAAGCATCATAGAAAGCATGCGGATGTGCATCTCATCGGTGTTACAGACCATTCCATAATAGATGAGCTTCTTCTTGAACTGGCAGACAATCTCGGAAATAGATAGCCGTGGGTCATAGCGGGTGCTGAAGAACGCAACCTCTCGTGCTGCTTGTGTCCCAGATGGACAGTACTCTCTTAGCATCAACTTCCTGAACTCCTCGTAGGTCCATGCAGTACGATCATCACAGTAGACAAGCCATCTTTCATAAACATCTCCTTTAAGCTGCCCAGCCGCAAGCCTTTGTCTCTCTGCATCGGGTACTCCAATCAAGCTGAAAACTCCCTCGAGTCCTCTGAAGAACTGCTCGATATCCTCTCCGGGTCCGGCCTCGAAGATAGGCGGGCTACTCTGTGATAGTCTCTTCACCCAGTCGGTGACGCCAACCGATCTCTCTCGCTCTAGCAACGCAAGTAATGCCCTCTCTATCGCTGATCCCTGCTGCTGCCTATCAGCCTCTCCCTCGTGCTGTCCGGGGATCTCGACCTCAATATCGGTCTCAGTCTCAGTCTCTGTCTCGGGAATGCGACCACGACCTCGGCCACGTGGTCTCCCGCGTCTTCTAATAATCTGGTTGTCGACCATGCTGACAACTGGACATTTAACTGTACTCAATATACAACTAAATAAAACGTCTTCTTCGAGGAAGACGGCCCTCAGGCACATTCATCTCACATAATTACATCCCTTCAAGGGGATGGCCCGCAGGCACAGTTTTATATTGCACGGAAGCTAACTAGATAGCTATCCTATGAGGGATAGCTTGGCGAGCCCGCCTCTAAATCTTATCCTGCTCCAACCACCTTGGTTGCTCCCTTGGAGTCTTCCAGGCCCGTCTGTAAGGAAAAGCTAGGCAGTCTACCCGAACCCTTCTACATCTCTAAGGATGCCTATCACCTTGTCTCTACCCGTCGATCCTATCTCTCGTCTATAAAGATCCTAACCATTTTCATTTTCCAAAGGGTTTTCATCTTTGCCCTTTAAACACTTCGAAATCCTTAAAAATTTCCAAAACGGTGGGCGGGTTTTGAAAATTAAATTTTAACTCGTGCGTACTCAGGTCGAACAACCTGGCTCTGATACCAACTTTGTAACAACCCGAAATTTAAGTACCCGAATTAACCTCCATAAACCTACTTAGAAGGTAAATAAGGTTCGGAATACTAGATTATCGAGGAACGTTATAGAAGAAGTTTGATCTTCTTCCGTGAGCTTTGGATCTTACGACCGAGTACGAGTTATTATTAGGTTCATTTAAGCGGAAGATTTAGTTGTCAAAAGATGGGGATTGCGAACCCCGAAAAGATCGTAAGCCCGTTGGAGGCTTTACCTGTCCTAGGCTATCGCGAAAACGTTTCGAACAGAAATAAAAGCGGAAATCATAAATACAACAAAATGCCACGGCCACGCCGGGTCAAAACGATAAAACGTATGGGCAAAAGAGTACGAATGTCAAGCGCCTCCCTCACTCTAATCGTCCAAAAGGTTTGTCCCGACAACCATCCATATAAGTAAGTCATATCGGGTAAGGGGTACCTGAATCTAAAAACAAGAAATAAATCGGGGTCAATCATCAGAAATATGCACACTCAATGCCATATAAAGAGGCATACTTAAACTACATGAATGTTAAAATGTAACACATAAGCAAGTGTATAGATATATATAAATGCGAAATAAACACACAAGGGCCCGTATCATCATCATCATCATCACCATCATATCATAATATCTTCTCAAACGTACTCATCCTTCTCAAACGTACTCATCCTTCTCAAACATACTCATTCTTTCTCATCATGAGTCTTTCATCATTTCATTCGTGTTCCATCGAGTATAAGTCCTTTATTCAGATTTTGACGGCCGTCCTACCATAGACACATAGCATACATATGGATTGTTGGATTTACTAAGTTCATCCTACGTCATATTACCGATTTATATTCCTAAACATGTTGCTAGGTCACGTGATGCATGAAGACTCTCGATAAGACAAAGAGTATCACATAAATCCTTCACTACTTCTTTGTCAATGGTAAGAATTCTGCCTTTAGGGTTTCGATTTAGGGCTTTTGTGAATTGGTAAGAATTTCGCCTTTAGGGTTTCCATTTAGGGCTTTTGTGAATTGGTAAGAATTCCGCCTTTAGGGTTTCGATTTAGGGCTTTTGTGAATTGGTAAGAATTCTGCCTCTAGGGTTTCGATTTAGGGCTCTTGGGAATTGGTTTATCAAGTGTATATATGTAGCAGAATTCCGCCCTTAGGACTTTTGTGAATTGGTAAGAATTCCGCCTTTAGGGATTCGATTTAGGGCTTTTGGGAATTGGTCTATCAAGTGTATATATGTAGCAGAATTCCTCCCTTAGGGCTTTTATGAATTGGTTTATTCCGCCTTTTAAGAATTCCGCCTTCACTACTTCTCTGTCAATGGTAAGAATTCCCTTCTCCGGTTGTCGAAAACCCTACCCCTTCACTGTGGGGGCTCTTTGCTTGCGGTTACATCCCCTTCCTCTTGACCTTGGCATGTACTTATTTAAGGTTGTGTTGAAACAGGTAATTGTGATGGTGCGGTTTGGTTTGGAGTTGTGCTGCTAGTGTTGCTTCTCCCAGGGTCGTTTCATTTGCTTCTTGAACTACTGATATGGCTGCTATATCCCAATCTAGTAAAGTTATCTTCTTTATAATGGTTATAATCTCCTCCGTGCACGTAACACCCCTTAATGGCCCAATTTTCTCTTATTATTCTTCTTGGCGGATGTGTGATTTACTTGTTGTGCATGATATTTTTATCTAATATATAGTTTTAGAAATACGAAGGATTGACCCTTATGTTTTGAGATTTGTTTCTTTACAAGCCATGTACCTCTGATTGCTTCTTTGCACCTCATGCCTTGTCTTCCGTAATTGAAAGTTCTAGAGCAGATCCTGAAAGTGTAATCTTCATCATGGTCTTTAAATGCTTAAGAAGTTCTCCCTATTTTCTGCTATTCTCTTATTACATTTTTAGTTTGCCAATACATATCTCTATTTTCTATTATTTGTTTTATTGCTTTTCCATGAATAAAAACTTCGATTAATAGTCACATGCTAGGTTTGCATCTCTTTACATTTTTTTCGTTGAACCTTTGCATGTATTTGTTTAATATTGTTGTACATGTACTTTTCTGTTTTTAGGGGGATCTGTAATTCTGTATGTTCTGTAATTCTATATGTTCCGATGTGAATTGGATGGTTTTTTGTAATTTATATTGGCATTTTGCTTCCATTGTTGTCATTTTTTTGTGCCTTTTGGTTCTTGATCACAAATTGAAACTTGATATCATGATCTGTTAGCGTTTCGGTCAGGTTGGTGGTTGTACTGCTGCGATAATCCTTGAGTCCGCTTTTATAGTAATTGTAGATAATATCATGTGCAATATATTCCATGCCCCTTGCTATATCTTTATGATGAAGATTAATTCTCCTAATGTTCAAATGTTTTGTAGTTGGCATATCAAAAATTGTTTCAATTTCATATGAATTAAGCTAGTTTGCTGGAAGATGCAAGTGGTGAGATGAAAATATTGTACAGTAAATGTGATGGTTCAAGGAAATTAAAAGGAGTGATTTTTCATCAATAAAATACAGACAATAATTACATGAAACTATTGGAATTGACTTTGTCATTTTGAAATGTCCTCTTTTTAGACTTTTCAAAGCAAAAAAGCAGACCTCCCATCACACCATAGATGGACCCCTTTTTTGAGTTGTCGTTAAAAATGATATGCTTACCTTTTCCTCTCTTTCTCTTTCCCTTGCAGGAAAAGATTTACCAATTCATATTGAAACAATAAGAGGAGGGTTCAAGGGTGACACATTTTGATATAATTGGATATCTTCAGGTTTGTATTCGAGGCTTACCCATTTCTTTTGTATGTTTGTCGGGTAGGGGAATGCACCTTGATAATGTTACCAAATTTTCTGTTGGAAAAACATTTCCTAACTAAGCTCCTCATTGCTATGTATGCTCCCTCTATATTGTATTATGTGGCTAATTTGTGCATGCAATGGATATTATAACGGTGTTTGTATCCCATCAATGTAAAGACCCGAATTTTCAAATCTTAATTTTTGGAAAGAAGAAATTAAAAATGAATTTAAATCGGATTATTTAAAAACTCTTAAAAGTGGATTCCGACCAAAATCTGAAACTTATGCAAAATAGATTTATTCTGTTTTCATATACCGAGAATTGAAAAATGATGTTCGAATTTCATTATTAAATTCGGATTGAAAATTTTAAAATTTAGTTTAATCGAGTTAAGATAATGTCGAGAGAGCGGGTTCCGGGATTTATTTATCGGCTACTCTGAAATTCAATTAGTATCACATGAGTTGTGACTTATCCTTGATTTGTTTAACCTCACAATAGCTCTGCCCACTCCCTCCTGGCACTACCCACTTTGAGCTAGCATCTCCCCTGTCATCCTCCTCCTTCTAGTCTATGCTTCCCTAATTTTGGTAAAGCCTCAAATACTAACCACGCCAAGCTTCAAGACCTGGACCTGCAATTTGATTCTTTTGGATTTTAACGAAACACAAACCATCCTCCTCCTCATGTTTGATTCACAAATTTCAACTCCCCAGTGCAGCTCTCCCTTCCTTTTATTCTGAAAAGCCTCAAACCCACACAACCCCACATACTCTCACTCTCTTCACCCATGTGGGTCACAGCACCTCCGAGCACCACCAGGGCGCCTCCAGCCGCCGCCACCACAGCCGAAGCCACCAGGAGCGGCCGTCGCCGCCACCATCTTCCTCCCTCCCCCGATTTTCCTGATTTCGAGCGGTAAGGGTCCGTTTCCATTCCTCTCGGTTCCCTTCGTCCTTAAACAGCGTAAAGGTGGACTTTTAACCCTCTCAAACCCTTCCTAGGCCACTTCCGGCATGATGCCGTCGCCGGCGAGCCTCGATTCGACTCCAACGAAGCAAATTGTGCCTCCGACGAACTCCGGCGAGTCGACGCCCCTCGGTGAGCTTCGATCCTCTCTTCTTCTCTCTCGTATGTCATTTTTGACTCCTTTCGTGTTCATAAGTGGTCGGGGAATAGCGCCAGCGAGCTAGAGAGTGGCTGAGGGTGGGAGCGACGGATTTTCCGACGAGCGTCCGGTGAGGCCGAGGAGGTTGAGAGAGAGGTCCGGCGAGGAGAATCGGGGTTGGGAGAGCGAGGGGCATGAGCCGAGTGCGAGGGAGAGTCATGCGGGATGGAGACGAGGGCGGCGAGGCACGAGGACCGGTGCCAGCGGATTCCCTAGCCTCCTTCGAGCAGGCGCGGCGAGACTGGGAAGAAGAAGAAGCCGGTGTGGGCCCCGTCTGGCCACCTCAGCGAGTGGGCCCCGCCCTTCTTTTATTCAATTGCTTCGGGTTGACTTGGGCAGATTGAGAGGTATGATTGGGCCGGGTTTGGTTTTAACGGGTGGGCCATCCCCTTGCTTGTGTTATCTTGCTGATCTGCATCTTCAGGTAAGTTCCTTAGGGGGCTTACTCAGGTTGGACATTCATGCCTGTTGTTGCATTTTATGTTAGGTGTTGCATATGCATAAAAGCATGCCATGTAGTATCCTGTTTAGGTTTCACTAATTGAATGAGCATCTGCCTACTTTATGCGTTTGAAACAGAACGGCCGTTATCTGTGATAGTCCTAGAGTCTTTGCTAGGGTCATAGGGTAGCCCAGCCTCATCGGGTACCCTGAGTCAATCGAGTCATGAACTTCCTTATATTATGATATGCCTGCGGGCTTTATTGTGGAGCGGGTTAGGCATGCGTGCCGCCCTATTATGAATGAATGCATTCACGAGCTGGCCAGTCTCCACCTATCGGAAGGGGTGGAGGTAGGAGAGGGATATGCCGTTGGCATTGTCTTGGGCCCTTTATAGTATTTCTGCACATTTTATGAACTAGGAGCATGCTAGTGTGTTTGACTTTCGTATTGCATTAGAGCATCTTTATTAGGTATAGCACATACTATGTGGCCTCAGCGAGGACTGCCGGTCCCGCATGAGTGGCTCGATCTGACTCCTTTCCCCGTTCTTCTTTTAAAGGTATTTCTGCAGATCTTGTTTGCTCCATGCTTATGTGACGGAAACCCTTGGGCGAATCAAAGAACCTGACTAATATTCTAACTTGGCAAATGGTAATCACTTGTTTATGACTTGGTTTTGACCCGATTCTGTTGTGTCATTGTATCTTAACTTCGCTTCCGCTTATTTCATTTGAATTGGATTTCACGACATAGTCTTAAGACATGTTAAGGGTACCCAACGGCCCTACGATACTTTAGGGTTTGAAATCCCTCTTTCTACTGATCTTTGAAATGAGTTTGAAACCTCGACTCGTACCTGGATTGCAAGATCCGAACAAGGGTTTTCATCCCTTGAGACGTAACCCGGAAATCATAATTCCGGGCCGTTACAATCAAATTATTAATAACTTATTTAGAATTGATAAAGAGTTTGGGTTTGTTTCTGCCTATAAATAATGCTTTACTGCTATTAGAATAAGTTATCTAGTATCTTTTTTCATTGACTCATAACCGCCCTTATCTGAATAGTTGAGAAGAAAATACTATTTCGATATATAAATAAGTTGATATATATCCAAGTTATGAGTTATTTAAATTATAGTTCATGTTTTTTTAGTAACATTGTTTCTATTCTTCTTTTTCTATTTGTTTTATAATTTTTAGCAATGGATAAATCATGGATTGACGAAGATAGGTTAAGTGAGAAGTATCAATTGGGGTTGGACGCTTTCTTTGTTTATGCTAGAACTAACTCTAATAACGCTAAGAAAGTAAGATGTCCTTGTTCACAATGTGTTAATTTTAAGAAGAGGACATTTAAAGTCATGAGAGAACATTGCCATAAATTTGGGTTCAGTTTGGGATATAAAAATTGGATTTGGTATGGAGAACCTACTGCCAATGTTGACACAAACAATGATGTCCACAAAGCTCATCACCCTCAACTCGGCTCCAAAACAGTGGAGATGTATGAAGCAGCTTGGAATGAAGGCGATGATTATGATGCAGAATCTGATGACTTCAATCAGTTTGTCGAAGATGCACAAAGACCGTTGTTTGATGGTAGTGATGACACGAAGTTAGATGCACTAGTTAAACTTCACTCTCTTAAAGCAAAGTTCTGCCTGAGTGACACTTGTTTCAATGAAGTACTAGAGACCGTATTGTCCTTGCTTCCGAATGGAAATGTGTTGCCGCAAACTTTGTACGAGTCAGGAAAAACACTAAACAAGCTAGGGCTTTCATATCAGAAAATACATGCATGTCGCAATTACTGTATACTCTATAGGAATGAGTATGCCGAGTCAAACTCTTTCCCTACTTGTGGTCTCCCTCGTTGGAAGTTGATGAGAGATCAAGCGGAAAAGGAGGGACAACCAGCAAAGGTTTTATGGTATTTTCCTATCATCCCTCGATTACGCCGTTTGTTTAAATTCGTTGAAACAACTGAATTGATGACATGGCATGATGAGAGTCGCAGTCAAGATGGCTACATGAGACATCCAGTTGATTCCCCTGCTTGGAAGTTGATCAATTACAAGTGTCCAGATTTCGCAGCAGACGCTAGAAATTTGAGGATGGCATTGGCAGCAGATGGCATTAATCCACATAGTAGTATGAGCAGTAGATATAGTTGTTGGCCTGTAACTTTGGTAACATATAATCTTCCTCCATGGTTATGCATGAAAAAGGAAGTTTATGATGTTATCTTTAATAATTTCTGGCCCAAAACAGCCCGGCATTGATATAGATATCTACTTGGCGCCACTAATTGAGGATCTGCAGACATTGTGGGTAGGGGTCCTTAATGTGTATGATGCTCATAAAAAGGAACACTTCACCCTCAGAGTTGTACTACTATGGACCATCAACGATTTCCCTGCATATGGAAACTTATCCAGCTGCTCCACTAAAGGGTACAAGGCATGTCCAATATACGGTGATAAAACTACAACAATTTATCTACCACATAGTAGAAAGATGGCTTATGAAGGTCACCGTAAGTTTCTTAATCGCTATCATCCATATCATAGGCAAAGGAAGGCCTTTAATAATGAGCAAGAGTTGGGAGATGCAACATTGCCCCAATTAGGTGTGGAAGTGTTGAAGTGGGTTGAAAATATTAATTATGTTGAAGTGGGAAGAAAAAAAAAGAATAAAAACCTAGAAACAGACGCTACTTGCTAAAAGAAGAAGTCAATCTTCTTCAATTTGGAAGATTGGATGTGGTTACATGTTCGCCATTGTCTCGATGTGATGCACATCGAGAAGAATGTCACAGAAAGTTTGGTTGGGACATTGTTAAACATACCTTTCAAGACAAAAGATGGTGTTGTTGCCCGCCAAGATATGGTTGATATGGGTTCGAGGCTTGACCTGGGTCCACAAGCTAGAGAGAAGAGAACGTACATACCTGCTGCCCCATTTACTTTGTCCAGGCCTGAGAAGGTCAAAATGCTCACTTCTCTATTGTGTATGAAGGTTCCAGACAGGCATTCTTCAAATATCAAAAATCTCGTGTCTATGGTTGATTTGAAGTTATATGGATTGAAGTCTCATGATTGCCACATACTAATGCAACAACTACTCCCTGTAGCCATTCGCTTAATCCTTCCAAAGCATGTAAGGGTTACTATTATGAGATTATGTTTCTTTTTCAATGCTTTGTGCACTAAGGTGGTAGACGTGTCAAAGCTAGTCAAGATGTAGTCTGATCTAGTGCTGACATTGTGCGAGCTAGAGAAGATATTCCCCTTATCATGCTTAGATGTAATGCTACATCTGACTGTGCATCTAGTTAGAGAAGTCAAATTATGTGGCCTTATGTTTTATAGATGGATGTATCCATTTGAACGATTCATGAAGGTTCTAAAGGGGTATGTGCGCAATCGCTTCCATCCGGAGGGCTGCATTGTTGAGAGCTATATTGTTGAAGAATCAGCTGGGCTGTGGGGTGATTTCAGGAAAGATTGTGGGCCAGTTGGACTTCCTAGGGATGTAAGTACCCTATCGGGCCCAATTTCAGCACCTAAATTGAGGCAGTTGGATGAAGAAGAGCTAAATGCAGCCCACCTTCATGTGCTATCAAACAATGAAGAGCTTGATCCATATATACAGTAAGTTTCACTATTTCACACACATATTCGGTACAGTTTTGGGTAGATATTTTCCATTGCTAATAAAAGTGCATTTTATGAAGCACACACAAGCAATTTCTGGAGAAATTATACGAAGGAAAAAGAAAGACTAAAAAGTGGCTTCAAGATGAGCATAATCGTACCTTTGCTGATCGGTTTAAGCAAAAGGTACATTAATAGATAATATCCATTGAATTTATATTATTCACAGTATTTTGTGATCCTGCAAACTCGTAATATGTATTAAGCGCTTCCCCTAGTTGTTGGGCCTTTAGGTAGAGGATGAACTGAAGGAAAAGTCCAACGGCGTTTCAGAAACAGTGAGATGGTTGGCTGCAAAGCTAAGTTTCACCGTTTTCACATACAATGGTACCGATGCAATGGAGTTAAGTACTTCACAAAGCAGTGAGACAAGTGTCGAGTTGTCCAAAACAGCTGCGTTTCTTTAGTTGCTAACACAATGCAAGTGGCTAGTGCTAAGGATAAAAACCCAGTGATTAGCGAGATGACATTTTATGGGGTTATTCAACAGATCTGGGAGCTAGATTATTTTGACTTCAAAACGCCATTGTTTTTGTGTGAATGGGTAGAGAGCGGACGAGGAATTAAACACGATGAGTTTGGTTTTACGTTGGTCAACCTAAATAGGCGGGGTCATACAAGGGATCAGTTTGCTTCTCTTACCCATGTGAAACAAGTGTTTTATGTGGAAGATCCCCTGGATCGAGATTGGTCAGTTGTTCTTAGGACCCCCAACAAAGAATATCGTGATTCCTTATATGAAGATGAGATAAGAGAGAGTTTTATGGAACATCAACCATTTTCTACAGAGATACATTTGCCTTGTGATGCAGAAGATAACGAGGGGGATGTGACGTATAGAAGGGATAATGTTGATGGAACTTGGATTGAGAAAAATGTTGGTCCAACGGAAGATTAGAAACAAGTAACGATTATTAGCCTATGTAGTCAAGCAAAATGTAGAAAAGGCTGAAGTTATATTGTCTGTGTCTTTGTATTTTATATTTTCATTTTTTAATTGTAGTTATTTTGGAGTTTAGGGGTATAAAAAAAAACAGATTTGGCCTTTGAAGGATTGTAACAACACCTAATGCAGATGCAACCCATGGTATATATTCTTGCATCTTTAGAGTCACCTAACTGCATCATTGATTTTCGTTTGTATTGTTCCATTTTCTAGGCTTTATAATTTATATGCCTTTTTCCTTCTTCAATTTGCTTATTTGATGTTTACATGCTATAAAAGATTGGAATGTTGTACTCCATTGGTATGATAGTAAAAAATAACTTCAAGCAAGAATGTGTTAATGTGGAGTTTGATTAACACGACTTGGCTTTATGCTATCTTCAATCGATGTTTTTCTTTCTTCACAGAGCGGTTGACTACACAATGGTTTCCAAGAAGTTTAAGGGTAAGGGTAAGGTTGCAAGTGAACCAAAGGAGAAGCCCAAGAGTAAGAAAGTGTAAAAAAAAAACTGCTGAAGATTCTGTTTCAGCTGCTAAGGAGGTGGTTTCAGCTGCTGATGAGGTTCTTCCTACTACTGATGGAGACAATCAGCCCACCTCAGCTGGTGCAATTACTGAAAAGGGTAAACAAATGGGGGTACGAGGTTCTGCACAGATGTACAAGGTACTTGTGAAGAAGGCAAAGAATAAGAAAATCAAAGTCGAGTACAACCGGACAGGCAACCCATGTGGAAAAACTCGGGCGACCCTTCAATCTTATAATGGAATGCTTGCTCGTCAAATGGTGTCAATCACAATTTCCAGCTGGCCCAAAGTCGACAAGGAGCTGAAAGATAAGCTTTGGAAAGACATTCAAGTATGTGTGTATTTAGGTTAGTCTATATTATCTCTCATCATCACTTCCCATAATAACATATCCATGAACATTATTTGTGTGCCTCGTTTATTTAGGACACATTCAAAGTGGCCACTGAATGCCGCGCATTGATCTTGTCTTCTGGTGGGGCTAAATGGCGACAGTTTAAAACAAATTTGACGTCAAACGAGGTTCTTCCATGCTATGGACAAAAGAAGAAGCTGAGAAATCCTCCAAAGAAATACGCATTCATTGGTAAAGAAAATTGGAGGGAGTTTGTCAAATCAAGGTGTACAGAAGAATGGAGGGTAAGTTTCTTGTTTTTAATTCATCAGGTTACCCCTATAGGTCAATCCATAAAGTACTTGACAAATCGAATAGATTCTCACTTTCTATGATATTTTCTCTGTAGGAGACACATGAGCTTAATAAGGAACGAGTTCAGAAGAGAAAGTATCATCACAGAACTTCAAGATTTTGTTACATTGGTGTCGAAGAGAAAATGGTAATTAAGTTGCCCTTATCCCTTAACTGATCTACATTTAGTTCTCCACCCATTTTGAATGATGCATTCAACTCATTTTAGGATAATGGTATTTGTAAGTTTGCAATTGAAACCATCACCAACATTGTGGCCTTTGGCACCGTCATAGAGGGTGAAGGTATGATGGACAGTATCCATGGACTCCCAATGCCAGAAGGGTGTGTGCGAGTATCAATTGCTGGAGATATTCAAGGTGACCAACCACTTCCATTCCCTATACTGAATGCCGGGATTTTGTTGGTCAAGGATGCCATTGGTAGTCATGTGCCTTGGCCTGAAAAATGGGTCGTCAGAAAAAATTCTGCTAAACCAAAGAAAAAGCCAAAGAAAGCACAAAAATTATTTGGTAAGAGTGAGTTACCTCAACATGTCCCCAAGTCCTGCAAGCTCTTATACAACCATGCTAAGGATACCATGGCTGAAACTGGTATGTCCATAACTACTAATCTGGAAGATGCAGTTTTTGGTGTACCTAAGCGACTAATTGTGTTACGAGAGAATGTGGTTGACCTGTTAGAGCTAAGTTGGATTGGAGCTGGAGTGTTGGATGCTTACATGGCGTAAGTAAAGTTTTTCTATTCTAAGATCTTTACTATTTTAGTTCCATAGTTGATCACTCTAATTGAATTCAGTTTTCCCTAACTGAATAGGTATCTCTATGAATATGTTGCTGCAAAGAATGAGACAGACTTGTTTGCTTTTGTTGACTCCGGGGCTACAGCTGCTTACACAAGAGCAAGTTTTGTTCCATACTTGGTGGCACAACTAAAAGAAGGGAAGAACGACCGCATATTCATGATCCCTCATAACCCCGGGTGTGTTGTGGTCTTTTTTTTTTATAACTATATGCACTTATGATCCCTCATGACCGCATATACATCATCCCTCACAAACTTTGTGTTGGAAAATTGAAAAAAGTCCATTTGGTTGTCTATTGATTGCATGTATGCATTTTTTTTTTTGAAATGTTTAGGAACCATTGGATCTTAACAGTTATATGAGAGTCACAAATCTTCATAATTGACTCCATGCCAAGACCAACTGTGTACAAGGGCTGGGAGAAGGCAGTGCAGAGGTAATTTATTCAGGCTTATGATTTTTATGATTTAACAAATTATTGATAGCTTTTATATCCATATGAAACTTAATTTCAGCATGTGATATATATGTAGTGCTGTTAAATAATTCAATGAGGAGACTGGTCATGGTGATGGAAAAATGCCAAAGGTCACACCCCTCAAGGGTGCACCTATGCAGCCGGGTGGACATGAATGTAGGTATTACGTAATACGGTTTATGAAGGAGATTGTAGAGGATGAGAGTCTTTCATTCAACACTAAGGTATAAATATTGGATCTTTCGTGATGTACCTATTACTTATTGATTAGGTGCACATTAGATCTTTGTTGCTTATAATTAAGATGTATGCACTACTATATAGAAATATAACAACATGTTTTATTTGTGATATCAGTGGACTGCTGGAAGGAGTCGTACATCCTATTCCCAAGAGGAGATTGATGAAGTCCAGGTTGAACTTGCCGAATTTATCGAGGGCTTGTTGTAGGTCGATCCATTGCTTTTATTAATTAACTACCTAGCTTCTGGAAGGTTTGTCTATTTTTTCATGAATTCAAAGCCTATTTTTTGGATTTCTAATTGCCTAGCTAGAAGCACGTATAGAATATACTAACTAGATCAGGTGAGTTCGCCTTTAACCTTGGTGCCACCAAGATTGAAGATCCTATTTTGTGGATTTTGTAAGTATTTAGGATGTGCAGCTAGCCTTTAACCTTGGTGTCCCAAACATGCCAATTTTGTTGATAATACAAATTATCCAAATGTAGTGCATTGTGTGGCATTTGACCTTTGTTTATAAAAATATGTTCTGTTCATTTGGTATTGTGTGGTACTTTAATCTGGTGTGTGTATATATAGACAGGATATTGTGTTTATGAACCAAATTGATTCGGTTCATATGCTAGCACGTCGGGTATGTTCTGATTGGTTGGTATTGTGGTAATGTGGTCTGGTGTATGTGTATATGTATATAGACAGGAAATTATAGCGGTTTTACAGGCAAAAGACAACGATTTGTTGTAATAAAAGACATCAATTTTACGTACTAAACACATCAGTTTTACGTACTAAAAACATCAGTTTTACAAACTAAAAACATCAAATTTACGTACTATTAACATCAGTTTTACGAACTAAACACGTCATTTTTATGAACCAAACACATCATTTTTATGAACTAAACACGCCAGTTTTAAGAACTAAACAAATCTGATTATTAATAATTTTGTGCATATGTCTAACCCGTTGTGAACCTATCCTATGGTTCACGATGCCCTTGCTACTAAATTTTTAAGATGTTGAGATTGTTGCAGTACGAAGGTGATAACTTTCACCAATATTTCACTAGATTGCATCAGTATGTTAACGACCTTGGCTCACAGTGTTGTCAATATGGTGTGCGGGAGATGTGTATTTACATATTTGATGGGATGAATGCTGAAACACGGATTCTTGCTGAGTCCATGAGTAATGGAGGCCTATTGGATATGGGACTCATTGAGATTTGAGATTTTTTCTGCAACATGAGTCGACAGGTTGAGCGGGAAGTATTAATCCGAACTCTCACACAAGTGTTGCAGCAGTCGGAGGAAGAAAAAATGAGTCAACTAGAAAAATTGAAGAATCATATAAGCCAACTCATTCAAGAAGATGATGAATTGGTTGCAGACAACGATAATTTCTTCGACGATGGAGAAAAGGATCTAGTGCATCCTGACTTGAAATCTCATGAGTCGATGCATGAGGTTACATGTGATGTATCCCCTACTCCATCTGCACCAGCGGAACTGTATTGGTGGTATCATATTCCTGCAGGAGAGAGTCATGCTAGACTCTTTGATAGATTGAAAGGGTTTTTGAATTCCATATTTTATGCTTTCAATTTATTTTGCTATGATGTTCTTTGTAAGATGTGTGCACATGAATATGATAGACTATTAAGAGCTTTAACAATGTCTGAATCGATCTTAGAGATTGTGAGCCAACCAAGGTATTTTCTTTATTCCTTTTATTTTAAGTTAGGATTATTTATACTATAATTTTTTTTATTTTGGTAAAAAAAAAAAGAAAAAAAAAGAAGAAGAAGGAAAACCCTCTTCCCGTCTCCCTCGTTCTTTCCCTTCTGCCCATCTCGTGGAGTGTCGCTCAGTGCCGCCCTTCACCTCTACGTCCTCCTCTGATCGCCGGACTCCCGCCATCGATGGAATAACACGCCCCTCCACCAGACTATCTCCCATTCAATCGCCATATCTACCCTCCGATAGCCTCTACAACTTCGCAGCAACCTTCCCGCTCGCCTTCAACACCATCCCCATCTCCGGCCGAGTGCAATCGAGCCACTTCGGCCATCTGAAGCCGTCGACCGCCACCACCGTCCCATTCGCCCTTGTCCCAACGGAACCCTAAACCAAGGGCCGCTTGCTTCGGCCATATGAAATCCATCAATTCCGCAATTGGTAAGTGCAGGTATGGTATTTCTGACTTACCCAGTTGTGTGACTTGTGTTCTTGTGAATATTATGGAACATAGGATTTGCATATCTAATTTTAGGTGAAGCATTAGTAGCTTGGTGGGACTGGAGTCCTTTGATCTTGGTGGTTTTTGGGTTGTTTACAGAGTTAGCTATGCAACATCGATTGAATTGTGCTAGAAATTTCCTTTGGAGTTGTGCAGTTGGCTGAGTTGTTATGGCTGGATTGCTTGTGGTTATTGTTGATCTTGTGCTCAGTTTGATTAGGGAGAGTACTTGCTATGATTTTTTTTTGGCCTTTGAGCATTCTCCTGGACTACATTATGTGTCCTTTGAGTATGTCAGCTCTTGTGTCAATTTACTATTGATTTTGTTGAGATGTCTTAATGTTGGTTTTAAAACTCCTTTTTGTTAACTCATCGGAGTTGATCGGTTTCTTCTTGTTATGTTTAAAATTAGTTGAGTTCTTTTAGCTACTCTCTAGACAGTTGGGTTGTGCTTTACGTTGGCCTAGGTGATTTGTATGATTGGTGCTTGTCCCCTTGATTGTCTCATGCTCCTTGTATCCATCAAATTTTTCGTGATTTTAATTCCGAAAGATGGGTGAGTCTGAGCATCAAGGCTGATTTTTTTTTTGTTTGGGTGGTCTTTGTTGTTCTTCATTCTTGGATGGTATATTTTTCTTGGTGGTTGGAATGTGTTTGTTTGTGGTGCATTCTTTTTGTTTTGTGCATTGGCCAGACGTTTTGGAAAGAGGATATCCCTATATTTATCCAACTCCAAGAAGGTTCACGAGTGTCAATTGCATCCAAGAATTGCTTAAAGTTTCTGCTGCCCACCTGGGGCTGTAATTTCTACTCTTTTATCATGTTTTAAGGGTGTTAGTACCTAGGAATAGTCAGTTATCTTGCTGAATTTTCTGCTTTAGATATTCTTTTTCTACTGAATTGAATCTGCTGCTGATTACTATTCTAGTTTTGCTTGTTTTTGCTATTGTGAGCTGCTAGCCTGGTTCTTACGAGTTACTGCTGCATTTTCTGGTGGGATTTGCTGCTGAATTTCCCTAAGGATATCACTTGTTTTCTTAGTTGTACTCTGATCAGCGGTTACATCACTACCTAGTCTTGAGTTGAATGAATGGCCTAGAATGCTTGGTTACTTGGTGAGTTTTCTCTACCTTTTTCATCATTTTTCTTTACTTTGAGAACAAAGTAAGATTTTAAGCATGGGGTGGGGAATTCAAGTGTAGCTCCGTATTTATATATATGTTAGTTTTGTTTTTTGTTTTTTTGTTTTTTCATTTTTTGTTATGCATTTTATTTCATTATAGGTTGCATTATAGATATTTATATTTGATAATTATCCCATGTTCATATATAAGTCATTGAGTCTTTGTTTTTTATTTGTTAGTTTTTTTGAGTTTTCTTAGGAAAGATATTTCTATGATTGGTATGACATCGATGATTATATATGGTTTTTCATGGCTTAAGAGTTAATAAAATTGAATTTTAATTGCATAACGACACTTGTGGGATTCCCATAGATAATCTGGATTATGAGCTTTAGTTATAACTTGATTATTGGTCGGATGTTCAATTTAGAGCAATCTTTAAAACTTTTATATGATTTCTATTGTATATGTCTAAACCCCTGATGAAAAGCACTAGTAAGATCGGTCATTTATTTGATGTGATTTAGTATATGTTTGATGTGTTTTGATATATGTATGTTGGGTTGATGAGTGTAAGGAGGATAAAATTCACTTACACCGCTCGAGGAGGATAAAATTCACTCGAGTGAAAAGAATCATCAATAAACCAATGTTCGAGGAGGACAAAATTCACTCGACACTCCTAAGAATTAAGAAAAAAAATACGGTTAGTAACCGATCCTGTTGGTGGAGGATAAAATTCACGCAATGAGGAAGAAAGAAAAAAGAGCTTTATTGTAATTCCGAAATAGAAAAGGCCTAGTAATCTATGGGTGTTTATGACTATTTTTTTTAGTGTGATTAATGAATTTGATTGCTCAATACATTCTGAATGCAAGCATCTCCTGAACCTAATCGGAGTTTAAAGCAATGAGTATGAAGGGTTTGATGTGGCTCTCATAGTGTCATAACTATTTTGAGCTAAACATAATAATACTCCTGAAGCCATGATAACTATACTGATGAGTGATCATTAATATAAATTATTTGAGTCTTTGTTTTTCTCTTTGAGTTTATCTTTGTTTTGTGTTTAGTTTGCGCGGGGACGAGCAAAAGTCTAAGCATGGGGTAGTTTGATAGAGTCTATTTTAGTCTTATTTTAAGTATAGATTTGCATATTAATTTAGAGTATATTTTACATATTTTACGGTTAATTTATATCATTTAGTTTTCGGAGTCAACGCTAGTATTTTTATATATTTCAGGCATTTTTGGGCTGGATCGTATGAATTCGGAGATCGATCATAATTTATGGAATTATTTCGCAAATTGGAAGTGAAGACGGGCCGACTCGAATCGATAAATGGGCCTGATGCGTTACCTTTGTGCAATTGGAGTTAAGAAGCAGCTTAGGAGTATTGCTTATTATTGCTTTCCGTTATTTCATTAGATAGAGTAGTCAGATAGATTGAATTAGATAAATTAGCTAGATATATTAATATTATATAATTAGATTAAGAGACGACATACTATATATACATGCCATACGGCAAAACACGAAAGGGAGGCCGAACATACGTGACCGACCGTGACTGATTTTTATTCCTCTTAACCCTAATTGTCTTTTGTTTTATTTTTATGGGGATCTAAACTCTTCCGTTTCGTCTACGATTTGAAGCGTTGTTTGATTGATTGTGAGTTTCTAATTCTTGCTCCTTAATTCTACTATTGAATGTTTCGACTTCTTTGTGCTTGAATGTTTGATTGTTTTATTCTATCTTACCTGATCAACTTGGTAGAATCAATTCAATTGCTAGAGTTTTGTAGATTTCTTGCTTCGAAACTTAACCCAAGTGGCAAACTTGTTCCTTTAGTACTGGTTAAACTAATTGAATGAGTAGGAAGTTGGATGTGTTGTTAAATACCTCTTTAGGGACTGCAAATACGTTGGTTACTCTCCGAACTTAAAGTTATCAATTGGGTTAAATCCTTCTTTAAGGATTGTTTGATTGATAAGGGTTTCTAGGACTGGTTGGACTAATATTAGGTCGGGACAAGGGCATTCATAGGAAACCTAAAAAGATGAGAAGAAGTTACAAGGATTGTTTCTACCAAATAAATTGAATGTTTGTAGATGAAACTATTTTATTAATCGTTATCTCCATCAATTCATTTATAGTTTATTTTGTTTTCTTTTTAATCTCAATCAACCAAAACCCCCATCTATTAATATTACTAATTCTGCTAGCATTTTGCTGACTTGTCACGCCCACAATTAAAGTTGAATTTTTTATTCAAATGAGATTTTCTTATTGGTCAATATTATTATGGAAACTTTAAAATATTTGTTTCCTATTTTAAATATGATTTGAATCCGTTCCTTTTTTTATTTATTTTCGGTTATATTGCTGTAAATATTGAGACATGTTTCCATTTTTTTTTTTTCGATTGCAATATATATATTACTAATTCTGCTAGCATTTCGCTGACGTGTCACGCCCACAATTAAAGTTGAATTTTTTATTCAAATGAGATTTTCTTATTGGTCAATATTATTATGGAAACTTTAAAATATTTGTTTCCTATTTTAAATATGATTTGAATCCGTTCCTTTTTTTATTTATTTTCGGTTATATTGCCGTAAATATTGAGACATGTTTCCATTTTTTTTTTCCGATTGCAATATATATATTACTAATTCTGCTAGCATTTTGCTGACGTGTCACGCCCACAATTAAAGTTGAATTTTTTATTCAAATGAGATTTTCTTATTGGTCAATATTATTATGGAAACTTTAAAATATTTGTATACTAATTTAAATATGATTTGAATCCATTCCCTTTTTTTATTTTCGATTATATTTCCGTAAATATTGAGACATGTTTCCATTTTTTTTCCCGATTGCAATATCTATTAATATTACTAATTCTGCTAGCATTTTGCTGACGTGTCACGCCCACAATTAAAGTTGAATTTTTTATTCATATGAGATTTTCTTATTGGTTAATATTATTATGGAAACTTTAAAATATTTGTTTCCTATTTTAAATATGATTTGAATCCATTCCTTTTTTTCATTTTCTGTTATATTGTCGTAAATATTGAGACATGTTCCATTTTTTTCCCGATTGCAGTCTCTTTTCGGTTATATTGCTAATGTGTCACGCTCACAATTTAACTTGAATTTTTTATTCAAATGGTATTTTCTTATTGGTCAATATTATTGCTGAAATTTTAAAATATTTGTTTCCTATTTTAAACATATTTGTTTCATATCTATCTATCTAATTCTGCTAGCATTTTGCTGACGTGTCACGCCCACAATTAAAGTTGAATTTTTTATTCAAATGAGATTTTCTTATTGGTCAATATTATTATGGAAACTTTAAAATATTTGTTTCCTATTTTAAATATGATTTGAATCCATTTCCTTTTTTATTTTCGGTTATATTGTCGTAAATATTGAGACATGTTTCCATTTTTTTTCCCGATTGCAATCTCTTTTCGGTTATATTGCTGATGTGTCACGCTCACAATTAAACTTGAATTTTTTATTCAAATGGTATTTTCTTATTGGTCAATATTATTGCAGAAATTTTAAAATATCTGTTTCCTATTTTAAACATATTTGTTTCCTATTTTTATACTAAAATATTATTTAATTTGATATGTTGTATGTCAATTTCTGATCTATTTTAATCGTCTACGTACTTTGAACATTCGTCAATTCTTGGCTGATTTTATTCTTGGATATTGAAATTGTTGATTTATCATTTTTAACCGATTGCAATATTCCCCACAATGTCTACATACAACGAACATGTAATAATCAATTTGTAAATATTCGATTTCAAAAATTAATTATAAAAATCAATTAGATCCAAATAAGTGTTATTTTATAATTTAATTATTTTAGACATCTTAAATGACTATCGAAAAATAAATAATATTTTAAGACTCACAAGCATTATTAATGCTTATTTTACATCTTGGATGAGGCTTCTTAGATCACTTTTCTACCTTTAAGGATCTTTTTTTTACCATCTTACCTTTATTTTCTTTATTAATTTCTCTATCTTTCTAACCATCTTTCTCATGAAAATAATCAATAAGTTATGTACATCTACATATTTAACTTCAAAATTATTCACACAATCATGTGCTTATGATTTTTTAATATTTGTACGGGAGCTTATATTTTACTTTTTTAGATCTATGCTAATGATAATAGTTATATATTTATTTCAAATTATATTAGATGGTGTGTTTGAGTATTATTACTCCTTTAGCTTATTAAATCATTTTCAAAATTTGTATCGTATCTCTTTCCAACTAATTTATAAATTATAAAAAAAATATTTTATACATATTTTTGTTGTAAACACGTATATATATATATATATATATATATATATATCAATATAGTATTATATAGATATATAAAATGATGTTCAAATTAAAATGGATCAAGCTCCCGTGCCTTGAAGGCACGGGTATTACACTAGTTTCTACTAATTGGTAAATACATATTGTTGAGAAATACTTGATTCTCTGTGGGATCGACCTCTTACTTACTTGTTATACTAGTTTTTAGGTTTGAGTTTAATTTTGATACAGTTTACGCGACTAAAAATCGTTCATCATGAGGACAGGAAGACCCACTTTGGCGGTAGAGGCCCGTATTCGGCCTCGAACTGAGGGGGCAAAACCTGCACGCGATCAGACAAACAACAAAGAAATAGAAAGCTTAAGTTAGAGCTCGTTTTCCCTTCATAAAATCGAAGACTCCTTACCTCGGGGGGGGGGGGGGTGCTTCCGAGTGAAGTAAGCTGCCCAACGGTCCCTAATATCTAGAAAAACACCCAAGGATTGAAGCTCCCCGGAGCCATGGTCACCGAGGTTATTCAGACAGCCAAAAGATTTAAAAATACGCAAATGGCGAATCACATAAGAAAAGATGACCCTAAAAAAGAAGGTAATTCCCCGCGGGCAAGGTACAGGTGGAAGAGGAACTTTTTACACCTGGAGTGAAGTCTCTCCACACTTGGGGCAGATACCGTAACACATGGGAAACCAATGCCTCCACACAAAATAACAACAGTAAATAGAACGTTGGCAAAAACAGTAAGGTCAGATTAAGTGGTTAACAACGGCATAAAAAACTTTACAAGTGTGACTTTCAAACACGAGGGGCCATGAACAGCGCCCAGAGCAAGAGTTTGTTTTCCATTAAGATAAGAAGAGAAATAAAAAAAAGATCAGTAGATCCGGGTTGGAGTCTCTTATTCATCAGCAACGTCTTCTTCTTCATCCTCAGCTTCAGATTCGTCCGCGGCCAGGTCTTCCATGGAGAGTCCCCGGTCTTCGATCTCAATGCTAGGACTGAACTTCTCCAAGAGAACCCAAGGGTTAGAGGAAGAGCGGGTCACGCTCTGATTGATTTCCGCGGTCATCCCCTTTCAAAAGTACCGAAAGCATTTGTCCTTCAGAATCCCGTCACCCTCTGGAGTTTGGAGACAAGCTTTGGCCACTGATGATAGGAAAGAAGAGCCGGCCTCTATTTTGATCCATTTCAAAGACAAATTCTTTAACCCCTCAGGAGTCTAAAGCCATTGAAGAGCTAGAGCCTGGTCCGAATGAGATTGAGCCGCCTCCAAGTCTTGTTTCAAGATAGACTGCTCCTCGCGGATGATTGAGTAATCCTCTTCCAGCTTGTGGATAGAGGCATGGCTCGTGCGAAGTTGCTCCTGCAATTGCTCAGCCGTGGACCTGAGCTCATCCGTTTGAAAACGGGCATCACCTAGAGCAGACCTCGCATCGTCTCGTTCTTTGGTCAACACTGTCATTTTTTCCTTGACACTTGCAGCTCTTCATGAAGATCCGCGGAGCGTTTCCTAAACTTCTCCACAGAGGCGGGATCTCCAACAGTGTTCCCAACAATCTGCACCCAGTTAACCAGCTCCTTGATCTCAGTGTCCTTCTTGAAGATATCCATCTCTTGACAAACCAGACGCCTTTCAGTGTCAGTTTGTATCGCCCTTAGCTGCGAAAGAAACAAACGACAAATGCATCAGGCAACAACAATATACTCAATCAATAAATAAGCATAGTACGACCTTAACTCACCCATTGAGTGATTCGGTTGAACTCCATCGAAAATTTGCGGGCATCCAAGCGCTTAATATAGGCATGTTCGTTGCGCGCGAATTTTTCGTGAAGTTTGAGACTGATTTAGGCATGTTTGTTGCGCTAATTTTTCTTGTCGTCTCCCTCCAGACAAAGGGACTGGTCTTTTTCCCCCGCGGTCGATGTACCGACAGCGCCGTTGACGTTCTTCTTCTTCCTAGAGGCAGATGGATCAGATGAACAAGCACACTTCTCGCGTGCTTCACGGGCTGCAGCAGTCCCCTCAACATTAATTTTCGCGCCCATGTCCGCAATAAGATCAACGACCGTGGGCACAACTGAGGCCTGGGGAGGCCCGCGAGCGGCTGAGCTTTTCTTCCGACCCCCATCCTTTGCTTTGTGGCGCTTTAAGAGGGATTCCAGGTCCATTTTATCTGAAAGAAGAATATCAGAAGAATAAGTCACCAACTAGTAAAAATAAAGGCATGAAAAGAGCAGCTATGAATGAAGGTTTCCTTGAAGAACTAAAGAAAACAAAGAAAAAAGGTCGAACCTAAGGAAACACCTAGACGCGGATGAGGAAGGCTTAACCCAGCCATCTCAAGTCGAAGAGCCAAGATCATTCCACGCCAAGGAAATTTTTGTTTGTGAGCAAAGGATTCTTTGAATTTGGAAATACCAGTGACCGCTGGCCTCTTCACGGCACTAAACCAACCAGGAACAGTTCGGCAGTTCAAACTCTTCCCAATCTTATCGCGAACAAGAAACCACTTATGTTTCTAGTTCGACTTACTAGAAAGTCTTTCGACATAGATGCAACTAGAATTACACTGGTAAAACCTCGAATCCTGGGGACCCTTCTTCATGGAAAAAATGCTAAACGTCAACTCCACAGACGGGGAAACCCCGATTTCCAAACACCTCATGATGAAGCTAGTGAAGAACATCCAGCAATTTGGAGCTATCTGTGTGGGGTTTAGGTTGTATCCTTTCAGAAACTCCGCGAAAAAAGGGATGAAGAGAAAGGCGGAATCCTTGAGACAAACTCGCGGCATAAACGACCAAGCAATCGTCATACGCGTCAAGACAACCTCCACCTTCAACTGGAAGACAAAGTTTCAACTCAGCAGGCCACGGGAAAATCTGAGAGATCGCATCAAGATCAACCAGGTCCAGCAGAGTTGTACAACCCCGCAATTTCTCAACAGGAGATCGTCGCGGGTGAACTCTCTTAGCAATAATCAAAGGACGAGTCAGAGGGGTGCAGATGGAAAAATTCCCACGAAAAGAACAAATATCTAAGTCTAGAAGTTCGTAGAAAGGGGTATCCAGATCACCCAGGTTTTCTTTAAAATGAATCATGAGAGGGATCTCTGCAGTACCGATAGGGGATTCCGCATAAGGGACCCAAGGTAATTCAGGATCTCGAACAACAACCTCTGGATGAGAAGTAGAGGAGGGGCCCGCGTCCTGAGAAGAGTGAAGTCTTGAATCCTCCGCGCCCGTGGAAGCATCATCTCCCTCGCTTCCCTTCGAAGAAGAAGAAACCGTGTAAGGAGAAGAATAATAATCAGGGTCAGAGCGCTTCCGACGCCTTCTCACCTTGACAGGACTACCAGTAGGCCCCGTCCAAGCCGGGATAGACTTGGTACAAGAAGTAGATGACTCCGATGATGATGATCCCACTTGAATTAGAGGAAGAACTCTCAGAAGAAGAGGATGATGACCTTTAAACTTCAAGGTCAGGACACGGACGGGAAGCCGATGACGCGTCATCCCTCCATCCTTCCTCCCTCTCAAACTCATCCAGCATGTCGTGTCCCCCCACTAGGATTAGCCATTCCCAAAAGCTAGAGAAAAACAGAGTGAAGAATTTTACACGTAGATCAAAGATCTCGGACAAAGAAAAAACAAATCTGACAAAGAAAACCAATCATGTTTTCGATCTAAAGAGAAGAAACCCTAAGGAAATCAAAGCAAGAAACAAGAAAGATTCAAGGAGTGCAAGAACAAAAACAAAGAACAAAAAGAAAAACCTTGATCTTGAAGAACACCGTCGGAAAGCTCAACTGGAAGAAGACCGCCAATGAAGGAATACCACCGGAAAGCGAAAAGCAGTAAAGAAAAAAATCTGAAAACCGAAATAAGACAAATGAGAAGTAAAAATGGAACGAGGTACCGACCGTTGAACTTCCCAATACCATTGGGCCTAATGGGCCCTTAATGGGCCTCAATGGGAATTTCAACCCGTACCGTCCATAAGGCCCAAGAAAGGGAAAAACGTTCAAGCCTGGATATTTTCCGCGGAAGGTAAGTCGGCTCGCATCAATTCCGTATGGAATAGACCCAACCCAAGGAGCTGTGATGAAACCAGCTGTAAAATATCTAAAAAGTAATGAAAATGTAGAAATAATAATAAACAATAAGAAAGGGGGTCAAAGAGAGGAAAACTCCAAAAGGCCGTCCGCAGCTTCAAGACAATGGACTCCCCTCTAGCGTGCCGTCCGCGGACAAAAAAGAGGCTACGTGTCACGCATGCCCTCATACGACGAGGGAGACACGTGTCATTTTAAAAGCGACACTTGTCAATAAGCAGAAGACCTTCTATCCTTTTAAAAGGCGAAGGCTAAACACTGAGAAGGGACTTTTGATAGAAAGGAGAAAAGAAATAGAGAAGAGCGGATAAGAGTGGAGGAATAGATATATTCTCCGATAAAGACCGAGAAGCAAAACACATAACAAGAGAAGTGAAACCCGCTCCGCGGACGAAACAAGGCCACATCCGCGTCCAACTAGAAGAGCTCCATTGAAATCCATCAGTCGAAGGAGAGGATTCATAGGGTCACGATCAATTCTTCAAGTCGAATGATTAACGATAGGTAAATGATGAATCTCCACCACGTTGATGAAGCTCCACAATAGAGAAGGCCCCGAAGGGCACCATCCTATTCATGACACATGTTGGGCCGCGTCGAGATTATCGGCACGGGTCAGGTAAGCCCGTCGAAAGAACATTGGGTCCCCCGGGGTCAACCCTTGGGTCCCACCAAAAGTGGAAACTTGAAAAACGAGTTTCGTCAGTACCAAAAGAAGTGAAGCAGGCTCGAGTGCTCGAGCAAACTTAAACCCCAAAAACCACTTGGTCGAGTGATGCTAGAGTGAAGTCAGGATGAACAAGCCAGAAGCCACTCGAGACCCACTCTGGTCGAGTGCGTTACAGGCAATATTGCTTTTCAAAGTGCACTCGACCGAGTGCAGAAACCCCTCGACCGAGTTTTTCTTGTGTTCCGAATTAAATTCGTTTTCTTTTCTAAACACTTAAGGGGAATTCGAAAGGTTGGAGTTTTTTAGATCAGTTTGAGGCCGAAAATCTGACTTGGTTGGGGTGTTTTTGGAAGCTTTGGAGACTAGAGATTTTTGGGGGAAGAAAAACTTGTTCGATTAATCAAATTCTGGTAATTCCGTTTCCATCTCCGTTGTTCTATGTTTGTCTTGTTGAATTTGATTGAATCAAGCATGTACTTTTTCATGAGTGGCTAGATCTCTTGTTCTAGGGTCGGGGTTATCCCGACGATGCGGAAATAAACTCATTCTTAGTATCGTTTGATTGATTTCTGATTCTATTTGGTGATTTAATCATATTGCGCCAGCCCTAATCGATGAGAACTGGTTAGAACTGATTTTGGGTTTGAAATCGAAAGACTAAAACCCTAAATTGGAATTTAGATGGTGAATTTAGGCCGAAAGGCTATTTTATCCATTGGAACCATAGGATTAAACCCGAAGTTTAGTTGCATTTGGATTGCTTGGACTTGCATTTGGGCCCTTTGCTTGTATTATCCTGCTGTTTTGCATCTTCAGGTAAGTTCCCTAGGGGGCTTATTCAGGTTGGACATTCATGTCTGTTGTTGCATTTTATGTTAGGTGTTGCATATGCATAAAAGCATGCCATGTAGTATCCTGTTTAGGTTGCACTAATTGAATGAGCATCTGCTTGCTTATTGCATTTGAAACAGAATGGTCGTTATCTATGATAGTCCTAGAGTCTTTGCTAGGGTCATAGGGTAGCCCAGCCTCATCGGGTACCCTGAGTCAATCGAGTCATGAACTTCCTTATATTATGAGATGTCTGCGGACTTTATTGTGGAGCGGGTTAGGCATGCGTGCCGTCCGATTATGATGGAATGCATTCACGAGCTGGCCAGTCTCCACCCTATCGGAAGGGGGTGGAGGTAGGAGAGGGATATGCCACTTAGCATTGTCTTGGGCCCTTTACAGTATTTTTACACATTATTATAACTAGGAGCATGCTAGTGTGTTTGACTTTCGTACTGCATTAGAGCATCTTTATTAGGTATAGCACATACTATGTGGCCTCAGCGAGAACTGCCGGTCTCGCATGAGTGGCTTGATCTGACTCCTTTTCCCGTTCTTTTTTTAAGGTATTTTCTGCAGATTTTGATTGCTCGATGTCTATATGAAGGGGTTCCCGTTTTACGAATCGAAGAACCTGGCTAAATCTCTAACTCATTATAAATGGTAATCATCCACTTATGTTTTGGTTTTGACCCGGCTCTGTCGTGGCGCTTTGTACCTTAATTTTGCTTCCGTCTTACTTCCGTTTGAAATGAATTTCGCGAGTTAGTCCCTAGGACAGGTTAAGGGTACCCAACGGCCCTCCGATATTTTCAGGGTTCGAAATCCCTCTTTATTACTGACCATAAAAATGAGTTTGAAACCTCGACCCGTACCTGGATTGCAAGATCCGAATAAGGGGTTTCATCCCTTGAAACGTAACCCAGAAATCATAATTCTGGGTCGTTACAAAGATGGTATCAGAGCTGAGGTTGTGCAATTCGGGTACACAAGGGTCGAGTGTATGTTTTGAAAATCGCCCACAAATTTCAAGGACTTTTGAAAAGGATTTTAAGAAGGGAAAAATGAACTTAAGATGCCTAACCAAAATTGGACTAAGTAATGAACCTGATTGGTAATAAAAGAGGAAAACTGACCAAACGGGGACGCGAGTGGGTAGTAAAGGCGCTAGACCACCCCTATTGGGTGTAGTTGGGAACAGGTAGCCAAAACATAGCTTGATCTATATATGTGGGCCTAGAAGACTCCAAGGAATCGCGCCGTGGTGGTTGAAGTGGCGAGTTATGTAGCTTGATTGTGTTTACGCAAACTCTTGATGACTGATTCCATGTTGATTGTTGTAATGCTGAATGTCTGATTGTTGTGTTCTAACTATGAAATATGGATGATTGCGTGAACGGAGTAGCGGGAGTATCCTCATTCCTATATGGTCAAGCCCAACTTGTGTGGAACCACCCCTTCCATTATGAAACCTTTAAGTAGCGGGAGTATCCTCACGGGAAATTGGGTTGGTAAAAGCAAAGTTGTCGGGAATCCTGATCGAGTATGTTGGTTATGGGAGTGAGTCTTGGAAACGGTCTTTGACATGGGTTCGAGATGGAGAGTAAGGTATTGATGGGGTTGTTCTCCCAAATTCTTATGACGATCTACTGATGTCTTATTGTTACAAAAGTCGTACCCGAGTCCCACGGGAAAGATGGGCGATGAGTCAGTTGGGAAAAGTCAATGAATGCCCTAAGAAATCTCTGTCGAGTTATCTTAATTGCTCCGTCAATGATCGTATGATTCTATATGTACTACTCTTTGACCTACAGATTGATCCTTAGTGTGAAATTGTACTTACATGTTTAATATGTTCATGATGACCACTGTATGGGTCCAAGTTACAATTGTTACCTCCCTATCATCCCAGCATGTTTTACTTAGTATGTTGCATCGTCATGCAAGTGCGTGAATGTAAATGTCACATGTTGGGGAAGCTGCATAATTGATGTTCTCCCTGTGAATAGGTTCATGATAGTGTGATCATTCAGTTCTGATATCATGATAGAGTGAGTTCATTACTTGATGGATACGTGTTACCACTTGATGACAAAATGCCTTATGTGATACATAATTTCCAATACATGTTATGATGATGATCTTTAAGGTAAATTCGTTGTTGTATGACATTTTGTACCCATGCTTGCCCTGTTGCTTAGGTCTCGTGTTGCACCTTGCTTCTTGTATTGATTATATGTCGCATTCGCATGTCTAATTGACATGTTGTATTGGTCGTACTAATGACTGATTAGAAGCATGAATGGCATGATATATGTCTATATAATTGTTGCCTTCTCCGGATTAGGTCCATGATAGTGTGCTAAACTTCCCTTGTAGGAATGCCGTAAAATGATTTCCTCCGCATGATTAGTCGATGTTACCCATGACTTATTGACTAAATTAGTAGTTTTGGCTGTGATCATGCTATTTGAGGTGATATTTAGGTAAATGCATGCCATATCCGAATGGTTGTTGATTTGGAACACATGCCCCGTATGCTAGTCATATTGCCCTGTTGCGTAGGCTTGTATTATGCATTGCTATATTCCTCCCATGCTCCTATATCGATGGACTATGTTAATGTGATTTCTTACACATTGTTGTGTTAGTCAATTAAGTGCATGTATGTATCAAATGTCGTGTTATGCCATTAGGATCATGTAGGATCCTTGATTATGATGTGTGTGGATTTATACCATGCCTACGTTACTGCTGGTTCTCCCTCGAGATAGGTCCCTGATAGTGTTCACTCTCCCCTCCTGCTACTCTTTTAAATGATTGTGTTCATCCTGGTTAGATTAATGTTGAATTCGAAAATTGACTTGCTTTCTGTGATGGTAATCCTAGCCTGCTTACATAGTTGTCGCTCAGTAGTGTTTCCCCTATTGCTTTATGATATCCTCTCGTGCTTGTATGAACGTATGACTTGACACTTCGTATGATCACACACCACACTACATCATTATATTGGACATGCATGACACATGAAGGTTAGGACGAGTTAGTGAAGTACCTTGCTTGTGACCATGTTCGATATGTGCTAGTAGTATCCTATAGGACTTGTGATTTCCAATATGACTCGCCAGGTGGTAACTTGTGATACTTGCTGCATTACGTAAATATACTTCATGAACCTTATGCTGCGTTTCCTTAGGTCGCTCTTAACCATGCCATGTCTCATCGTGTATCGCTAGCATCAGGTAGGATCTATGCTTTCTCAATATGGCTCGTCGTCTGTTTACATGCCATTCTTGACTTATTATATATGATCATTGATGCCAGATGTGATAGATACTATGTTGTTGTTACGTGTTCTCGCATGACACTTAGTCTGATTGATATGTTATACCTCACCATGTTGTGTTGACCTCGGTTGTTGATATGTATACCATGCTCATGCATTTTTCATATATGCGATACTTGCTATGCTTATTAAACCCCGCATATCTTGCTTAAGGCTACTAGGCGTATCTACTTTCATGGAATAATAGACTGCTAGCTTGCCTCGCATGCATTAGTGTAGGACTCAATTGTGTCTTTTGGAATGTACATGTATGTCGCTGTTCTTTGAGATAGGTACATGTTAGTGTGAATTGATATGGTTGATTTGCTTGTGATAAACTCTTGCTACTTGTTACAAATTGTAACCTCACCGACTTTCATAAGGGCATCGTTGCTATTCTCGGGTCAGGGTCTTGTTACTAGTCTTGTCGTCCTTTAGCCTTGGTCTGTGGTTGTTTCCGAAGTGAACATTGGGTTGCCCGTCCTTGTCACTCCCCTATCTTTGCTAACTTAGACTTCTATGTGATACTTGGAAGAGCGATCGCATGGGAAAGAGAATGGAAAAGGGATAACGATAGCGCGGCGCAACAAAAGCGTGGGCACATAACCAACGGGCCTCAGGATCGATGACGCCGACAGAATGAGCACACAAATGGGTTGCGATCACTGAGTACGATATGACTTGCAAGCAGAAGTGCCTTCCGTTCGAATTGTTAATCCTTCCTGAATTAGTTGTCGACCAGATTACACTGACATAACGATGAAATTAACGCGTGGACGTGCTGACTTGGTAACGATTGTTTCCTAATTGGTTGTTGTCTATGATGATATGATTCGATGCCTTACAGTCTCATGTACCATGATGTCTTGATGTGTGATAATCTGAGTTGCCAAGCATGATCTAAATTCCTTGCTTATAAAATATGAACTGCAAATGCTGAGAAACCTGAATTGTCTATTAGATAAGGTTAGGATGAACTTGCTAGCTTGAATTGATTATGTGCATATATGATGATTTGTAATAATGATTGAGCATGACGGTAAATTGAGATTTATCGACGCAGTTGCAATGTTTAATGTTGAAATAATGATGCTATTGATATAAATGCTAGTTGATATGATGTGGTCCTTATGTGTAATAATGTCCATGATTGCTTCTTCTTTGAACTTGTGAGTGAGGTTTCTCTTGTGGAGTGGTTGATGAATTGTAAAAGAATTCTAGGCGGTTAGGATGATCGATGGTATTACGAAGTAAGACGCGAGAGAGGGATCCATGTGGTTAGCAGAGTATGATGCTTGTGATTTCTGGATTAGTATATGAAGTGTGGGGAATGACTTTTGAAGGTATTGAGGATATAGTATGAGAGGGCACTCGGGTGTGAAGTAGGAAATAATGGAGTTAGGTTTTAGAGGTGGATGTCCATGGGAAGGTCCAGGGAGATCACTTTTGAATTGGGATATATAGTAGGTGAAGGTGGCCACACTAAAGGGTAATGTCCGTTTTGGGATTGTGAGTTTAGTTGAGGATGGTTTTGGCTTGGGAATTGGTGGTGAGTGTGTGGGGATCGTGGCTAATTATGACTGGTAAGTATGTGCAAACTTTCTTGATTATGTGATTTGTTGATATGTGCTGACATGATGTTAAATGACTATTATGATGAATCTGTTATAGAATGCCATTACATGTTGATATGCAATGATTATATATGTTTTGTGCTTACTATGTTGTTAGACCTTGCTATTGTTGAATCATGAGAGCATGAAAAAAAAATCTATGTTGATGACTTGGACTTAATTGCTAAAATGTGGTCATGTTAATACCTCTATGCATAGATATTTCAACTGGATCCTTGGTTATGGAAATGGTGAATGTCCTGGCTTACTGAATCTTGATTTAATGGATTTCTTTGTGTTGACTTATTGCCTTTTATCAGACTGACACCCTATTGTGACGCATATTTGAATTATGTGCGCTTGTGTGATTAGCTGTGTAGGTTTGATGATATATTTGCCAATACTTGTAGTATGCTATGAATGTGAGGATACCTTTCGTGACTTTTGTGTGTTGTCGAGACATTTGTTATAATTAGTGATACGTTGTTGACATGCATATTAGGGTAGTTAAATTGATGTGGAGATACTTGATGTGACCTTGTGGGAATATGTTGGTATGTGTTTTGAGAATTGTCGTCAGACGTACGAGTTGGAGACTAGTTGGTTGATACGATTGTACATTGTTTATGGCTTGTGAATCTCGCTTGAATTGAGACTGATAGATTGATTTGATTCTGGAAACTAGGAAGAGAATATGGGATTCACCCTTAGAGGTGGATGATTCCACCTCCGAGCTTTTGAAATTGATTGATGTTTATGCGAGAAACTGATTCGGTTTTTAGAAGATTTTGACCAAATCTTGATTTCAAAGGATTTGACTTGTTTTGGTGTAAAGTTGCTTGATTAAGCGTTGGATTTGAATATTTGAACAGTTTTGAAAAGGGTTAACTTAGATTTTTAAGGAATAAACGTTACCGAGAATTTCAACGATTTTGAGGCAAATCCTTTTCAATTGCGGAGTCCCTTTTGAACCTTTTCAACCCGAGCTTATAATATAACGCCTCACGAAGTGGATACAAACATTTTATAGGGGCGCATATAGAATGCTTGCTAAGACCTAGTAGGGGCGCTATAGTTGCTTTTGAGTTATGATATAACCGAAAGGTCAAGGTAAGGGTGTGGTAGGGGCCCATATCGCATACTTGCTACGACCAATTGGGAATATTATGATCACTTCGAGGGTACTGTGAGGACCTCATACGGGCCCTTATGAGGTGCTTACGAGGTCAATGACATGATCCTTGAACTCACTAATTTCAAACTTTATCACCTTGTTTTAGAATGATTTTAGTCTTGGGGACGAGACTTATTTTTATAGGTGGATGATGTAAAGGCCCGACTTATAAAATCTTAAATATCAGAAAGGAGAATTTAAAAATGAAATTTAATCGTATTTAATTCGGATATTTCTAGTAAAACTCGTTCCAAATTTTAATAAATCAAACTTGAAATTCTTAAAGCGAATTCCGACCCAATTTTAACTTTAAAAATCGATTTCATCCTCTCTCTTCCATTCTTATCAAGTCCCAACTCATCTCTCTAATATTTTGAGTAAAATTCTACCCTATACCCCATCCCTCCCTTCTTGATCCCATTTTATTTGACAAACAAACAACCCAACATTACCTTCTCCCTTATGAAATTGTCAAAGGACGTCTACAGACTCACTTTTCCTCTTACAAAAACCAGAAGGGAATCCTATTCCCCCACGTTTCCCATTTTCTATTTCAAAAAGAAAAGGAATTACCCTTATCCCTTTGGTTGACCGAGAGCAAGAGCTCTTTTCATCTCCCATTTCGGCAACCACCAGTTGCTCACCTCCACCTCTCCTTTCTCTCCTTGGAACGTCGGCCACCACCACACAAACACTTCCTTGTTCTCCCCTTGGCCGTGAGCCACCATCGCCAACCACCTCCTCCTCCTCCCGCCTGAGCAGCGCCACCACTCAACCTCTTCACCATCTCCACCCCAGCAATGCACCAGCGCCCTCGACACCTCCAGAAGCCGCCAGGCGCCAGCAGCCGTGGGAACTCCTCTGTTTCCGGCTTGAACGCCATCCGAGGCTCCCGGCGACCACCGATGAGCCTCCGCTTCGTTCGAGAACGCCCGGGCCGAGAGTCGCATCCCCAAGCCTCCGACAAAGCCCATCAGAACTTCGACGAACCGCCAGGACCACCGTGGCCGCCGACGCCAGCCCCCGAGCTCCTCGTTTTCCCTGTTTTCCGGTTCAAGTGCGGTAAGGTCCTTCCTCCTTCCTTTCATTTTGAAACTGCATAAAGCTTCATCCTTTGACCTCCTACCTCCATCCTAGGCCGATAACGCACCGATTCCGTCCTGAATCGTTCCTCCGGCGAGCATTCCGGCAAGTTGAGAACCCCCCCTTTCGGTGAGCCTCTTCCTTCCTCCTTCGTTCTTCCCCTTCCTTGGTTGCGTTTTGAGTGTTCTTCATGTCAATGGGGACGGGTCGGGTGGCCAGAGTCCAGCTCCACCACCGCCGGCGGCCTCCCCTTCCCTCTTCCTCCTTCGTCCGAGCGCAGTGCTCCCTCAGTTCTGCTTCTTTTCAAATAAAAGAAAGAGGGGGAAGAAAGTGGTTGTGGGACCCTTCCTTTTTCCCACATCAGTGCCAACTCATCCCTGGCCCCACTTTTCTTTTATTCTTTTGTATCCGGAATTGCAGATTAAAAGAGAGAATGGGATGACCTCTTGGGCCTATTTTCTTTGGGCCGGAGTGTTTGGTTTTAAAGGAAAATGATATTGGGCTTATTTTAAAATTATACTCGGTTTTGGTGGATTTGGAACAAGAGGGGTCGGTTTTGACTCTTGTAAAATGAGGGGATCGGTTTTTGGAAATTGCAAATAAAAAGGGCTGATTTTCTGGAATTATAAAATAAGGGCGTGCTTGGTAATTTGAAAAGGATAATTTGATTAAATGAAATGGTTGGGGTTTTAAAGGATTTAGAAATATTTCGTGAAAGTGTTAATAAATGGTATTTAAAATATTATATAATATTACATGAGATTTAAAATATAAAATATTATTATTGAGATTTAAGAGTTTGAAAAACTTGAAAAATGAGTTTGGAAATATTATTTTAATATTGAATATTAAAGAAGGGATTTGACGGAACTTGAACTATTTGATCTTGAGCTTGAAGTTATGTTAAAAGTGTCATTTCAAATGTCGGGATTTTTGTCTTGGTTTGATGACGTTGGTTTTGAAAAAGAAATTGGGAAAATGATTTTGGTTGATGTTTATTGTATCGGAAAGGTTTTGGAAAATTGTTTTATCGTCGATTGGTTTTGATGATATGGAGAACTTGGGCTCAGATGTGTAAGAATGTTAGTTCAGTAGCTTATGGAAATGTCTTGATGATAGGTGTGTATTGCTTTTGGATTGCTTGGACTTGCATTTGGGCCCTTTGCTTGTATTATCCTGTTGTTCTGCATCTTCAGGTAAGTTCCCTAGGGAGCTTACTCAGGTTGGACATTCATGCCTGTTGTTGCATTTTATGTTAGGTGTTGCATATGCATAAAAGCATGCCATGTAGTATCATGTTTAGGTTGCACTAATTGAATGAGCATCTGCTTACTTATTGCGTTTGAAACAGAACAGCCATTATCTGTGATAGTCCTAGAGTCTTTGCTAGGGTCATAGGGTAGCCCAGCCTCATTGGGTACCTTGAGTCAATCGAGTCATGAACTTCCTTATATTATGAGATGCCCGCGGGCTTTATTGTGAAACGGGTTAGGCATGCGTGCCGTCCGATTATGATGGAATGCATTCACGAGCTGGCCAGTCTCCGCCCTATCGGAAGGGGGTGGAGGTAGGAGAGGGATATACCACTTGACATTGTCTTGGGCCCTTTACAGTATTTTTACACATTATTATAACTAGGAGCATGCTAGTGTGTATGACTTTCGTACTGCATTAGAGCATCTTTATTAGGTATAGCACATACTATGTGGCCTCAGCGAGGACTGCCGGTCCCGCATGAGTGGCTTGATCTGACTCATTTCCCCGTTCTTTTTTTTTAAGGTATTTTCTGCAGATTTTGATTGCTCGATGTCTATATGACGGGGTTCCCTTTTTGCGAATCGAAGAACCTGGCTAAATCTCTAACTCATTATAAATGGTAATCATCCACTTATGTTTTGGTTTTGACCCGGCTCTGCCGTGGCGCTTTGTACCTTAATTTTGCTTCCGTTTGAAATGAATTTCGCGAGTTAGTCCCTAGGACAGGCTAAGGGTACCCAACGGCCCTACGATATTTTCAGGGTTCGAAATCCCTCTTTATTACTGACCATAAAAATGAGTTTGAAACCTCGACCCGTACCTAGATTGCAAGATCCGAACAAGGGGTTTCATCCCTTGAAACGTAACCCGGAAATCATAATTCAGGGTCGTTACACTTTCAAGCCTCTGCATCCTCGTAGACAATTCATTTCCTTGCTTATCTACCTTATCGGCTAACTCTTTTCCTTGCCTCAAAATAGTGTCAGCCAATGCCTTGAATGCGGACACGATCTCGCTTGATGCAACAATGTCTTTATTTAGAGGGAATTGTTCATCTGCCTTCATTTGTTCCCTATCAACACTTCTTTTCTGATTGTCAACCAGATTCTTCACATTGTCATCAAGGTACTCATCAACTACTTCATCAGAGAAGTCGCACTCGTCTAACATATTCTCTTCACCTTCCTTCTGCATTTGTAACAAAGAGCTAATCATAACATGGTCATGTGTAACATCAGAGTGCCAACGTAAAAACCGTGGAATGACACATTCGTCAAGCCTAGCTGCACACTTGGAGCCAATGTCTGAGACCGCTTCAAATACCCAAATCTGCGTTCATGTAAATGTCATGTGAGTTTATACATTTTCCTATAAACATTTACAAATTACTTCATGTATTTTGCCTCTACTCTAAATGCCCAACAACACAACACCACCAACTAGGCACATCTTGTACCCTCATTACAATATTATATTTGAAAAGAGCATACAAATAGTGACATTACAACACCAAATTATCAAACAATCACATGTCAGTTCTATGATCATTAACAAATTACAAGAGCATTCAAAGAAAACATTATTATATGCACACATTTACCTAGAAAACGAGAGGTAAACCTTTCATGGTATACCCTGTTCGACAAGCTGAAGAACTGACTTGTGATTTTGCATTGGTTGCAAGTCGTCTACTTAGAGCATTCTTCAAACTGTCATGCAGCTCCAAATAAGCAATCCTACCCCATGAGAAATTATTGAATCGATCCATATCTTCAAGCAATTTCACATGTGCAGAGTTGACGAAGCGCTTTTTGTCGCCAACTAGGATAACACCCTCCAAAATCAACAAAAGGGCCAGCTTAAGTTTTCGGGTATTTTTCTCTTCAGCCTCTATGAACAGACTCAAAAGTTCAGCAATACTGATTTTGGTCCCTCTTAACATTGAAGTCATAGCACGATTGTCATTTTCCAGTTCCTCATATTCGTGGCAATTCAACCCAATAAGCAGCCTAAATTCTTTAAGGGAAAAACGACAAATTTTCCCATCCACTTCATACCATGTCTCCCATTTATTTTTACACACTAATTGTCTAAACAACACATGGTGCGACAGCTGAGATGATAGCTTCAATGACTTTATCATCTTCACAATTTTCCCGAATGGCCCATCTAAAACTAGTTGCCATATTCTAGGGGATAATTTGTCCTCAATAGCCGAAGATATGCAAGCCTAGAGTTTTTGGTTTATTCTCCCATAAAACATACGTTCACTCTTATATTTCAATTTCACCTGCATGATGAAGTTCAATTATAGACTAACTAAATAACTTAGAGAAATGATTTGAACTATATTAAAGATGAGTTGTACTAACTTGCACTTCCGGTTGAGGAGTAGATGTTTTAGGTTTCAATTTGCTTGTACTAGTACCCACATCTTCCATGCCATTTGAGTCATCTAACTCAAGGATCCCCTTCCTTTTACCCTTTGCCCCCGACGAACTTGCTTTCGCCGCCTTCCCTCCTCTTGTAATAGCCATAGAAGCTACTGAGTAGTTCTTCAGTAGTTCTTGTAGCCTTAACCCACAATGTTGTAATCTATGGAATTCAAATTCAGATTAAAGAAATTAACAATCAATATGAAAAAAAAAACCTAAAGAAAATCCATCCAAATAACTAAATATTGATGGACAACCACAAAATTTAAGCAAAAGGGGGAAAAACCTAGAAATTGACCAAGCAAGAGGGAGGATTGTTTATTGGTGGTAATATACATACAAAAGCATATCATCATTCAAACAACTACCAATCTGCAACTACTGCTAGTGAGAATACAAGGGCATGATCCAGAATTAGCAATATAAGGGGAACTCAAAACAACAAAAAAGCCAACAGAAAATGATGGATTTTGAGCTATGTTTGTGATTCCTGGACAAAGACCAGTTTCAGAACAAAGCATTATTGTATTAGCAAAACCAAGCAATGAAAGTGGCCATTAAACACCAATTGAAGTTCTTAAAATGAAAATTAACTATAAGGGTACACCAAATCGGATGTCAGTTCCTCAACATTTCGGCATGGGAATACAATTCATGGACACATACTTTTCATCTCAAATCGGAGTACATTATTGAGTGAAACTATGAAGACAATATTTGCGATTTTAAGTGCTACATGCAATACAAATATCCATCAAAGAATGAAGAACTGAATTTTGTTTTCAAACAGTCTTTTTTACCTTCGGGAGGTCACTCGAGAGAGTTTCTGACACTCGAGAGAGTTTCTGAGACTCGAGAGAGTTTCTAACCAGACAAGTCGCAGGGTGGACTGATGGAGCTAGAGCCGGAGGGTTGGTCTGCTCTTGGGGTCGAGGCCGGAGCCGGAGACTGATTGCGTCGGAGTGCTCGCACAGCGACAGAGGGTGAGGGCGGCGACGGTCGGGCTGCGCTTGTTTTTTCTAGTTAGGGATTGGGATTGGGTCGTTCGGAGGCGGCGAAGTGTAGATGCAACGACGGAGTCGGAGACGCGAGCTATGTTTCGAGCACCGGAGACCTGGGTTGGGGCCGACAAAGTCGGAGAGAGATGGCGTTGTGTGTTTTGGTTAAAGTTTTGATTGGCTTGGTCGGGTCTATCATTTAGTAGGAAAGGGGTTAAGAATTTATTTTTATTTTTTTTAATTCCAGATTTTTATTATTATTTAATTATTTAATATAATTTAAAAATATCAGAAAAATAAAAAATACCTAAAATATTTAACTTTTTTTTTCCTGATTTTTTGGGGTGGTGGGTAGTTTTGATAATTAAAAAGGTATTTTTTCAAATTTTCATATACTGATGCAATTGTTTTCAAACCTAGGTATTTTTGCAAACCAAATATCAAAGTGGGGTATTTAGTAGTAATTCCCCTAAATAAAATCTTATATTTATTTAATTTATAACTATATAATATTAAAATCAGAAGGTCCAATAAACTAAAAGATGAGTGGAAGATATGATTTTGCACTGCCAGGGTATGCTCTGATTACAGTAGTTAATGTTTGGAATTTGGAGTTTGAGATCTGAAAGGGTAAGCGGAGGAGTACGTTGACAATGCATTCAAAAATCACGGTGAGTATATACACGGAAAATTATTGTTATTTTGGACGTATTTTAACATTAAATTGGATGATAAATAATGTTAGATTGGATGTTGTTAAGTATAGAAGTTGTCGAAGTTACTTGATGGCTAACGAAGGATTGGGTCGAGCTAGACAACAACGTTGAATTCGACGTTGCTAGTACAAACTGGATCGAACCTAACATATAATATTACAAAAAAGTGGAGTGAACAACGTCCGTTTAAACCTTTTTTTCTTTCTTTGTGTGTGATTGTTACCTTAGCAACGTCCACCCAATCGACTAGGTCATCCGATCAAGCAAAGTGGATAACTTTTATCACTCAGCAACATACAATTCATTGATGTACAACATTCGTTTCAACATTAATTAAAGATGTATTACAAAGCAAATTTACAGTGTATATAACAATAATCTTCAAAATTCCAATTTTATGGAAAAAGCACGCAACGCGTGGCCTCTCTTCTTTCCCTTTTGTTTCTTCGTTTCTTCTTCAACCTAGTTTGCTTCTCAATCTATGGATGCCGACAACTTCTTTCCTCTTCTTCTGCTGCCTCCATCGCCTCTTCCCAATCCTTTCCGCGTTCGATCGATCGCTCTCGCAGCCTCTTGGTGGACGGGTTCTTCTCGCTATTCTCCGTTGCTTTCTTTCTCTTCGTTTGGAGCCCTTTTGGTTTACCTCTGTTCACGTCTCGGTTCTTGATTTGGCTTCCTTTTCTTGTGCTTTTGTTCTTCCTTCTTCCTTTTCCGCTCTTCTTCATTGTTTCCCCATAATTTTTGTTTATCCCCTTTTTTTAGGGTTTCTCCGATTTTGGGCTTTCGGCTTTTGTTTCGTTTTATTCTTCCTTTGTTCGATTCTTGTTCCTTTTTTCTCCTCCTCGCCGCCTATTTTCGCTTTTTGTTGTGTTTTGTGCGATTCTTGTTCCTTTGTGCGGTTCTTGTGTTTTGTTAGTTCTCCATTTTCGGTTCTCTTTTGTTTTTCTTGGCCTATTTTTGTTCTTGCGATTTCCTTGTCTTTTCGTCGCTTTGTGATTTGTTTGCCTGTGCTGTTTGTGATTTTCTTTTTGGTGTTTGTTTTTCCTTTTTGTTGTTGTGTTGTTCTTGCTAGTTGATTTTCGTTAATTTGCCCTTGTCGTCGTCGGTTTTGTCGTTCGTTTTCTCTTCTCTCTCTCCCTCTCTGTTTTCCTCTTATGGTTTTTTCTCGCTTAGTTTCGCCCGTTTCTTTTTCCTGTTTTTTTTTTTGTTGAGGTCTGTTTTTTTTGTTTGGTTTTTGTTTTTCGTTTTGCTGGTTCTTTTTTTTTTGCGTTCGTTTTCTGCTTGGTTTTGTTTCTGGCTTTTTCTCGTCCTCCTGCCTTCTTAGCGCCTCCGCCTTCGTCCCTCCCCAGATTTCTTTCCCTCGCTCGTCCGCCATCCACCCTCTTTTCCCGCCCTTGCCTTAGCCTCCCTTGTTCCTAGCCCTCCCATCGGCTCTTTTTTCTTTACCTCCTTCCAATTCCCTGCCTTAGCCTCTATCTTTCGCTTATCCGTAACCCGAAACTCCTTCTTTGGGAACTGGTACCCTTCCCTAGGAGCCAGTGTACCACCACTAACACTCATGTGGGAGTCATAACCCATCCCTATGGGATCCACCAATACTCCTTCGGGAGTTAAAGCCCCTCCCTATGGAAGACACCGCTACTCCTTCGGGAACCGAAATTACTTCTTTTGGGAGCCGAAACTACTCCTTAGGGAGTTGTAACCCTCCTTCGAGAGCCAACACCCCTCCTTCGGGAGCCGAAATTACTCCTTTTGGGAGCCGAAACTACTCATTCGGGAGTTGCAACCCTCCTTCGAGAGCCGACACCCCTCCTTCGGAAGCCGAAAACCCCCACCTCATTTAGAAGTGGTAAAATATTAAAATCAAAATAATATAAATAAAACAAGTTAAACATGAAAATCCCCTTTTTGGGCGATAAACCCCTCTCGTTAATGGTATAAATATGTAATTATGTTAAAATAAAAATAAAAATATAAAAGATTCGGACTTTAATTAAAATCTAATTGAGTACTACCTCTTTGGAGGCTGAAAATCTCCTCTTTGGAGGTCAAAAATCCACCTCGTCGACTCTTGAATCGAGTCTAGTACCCCCTCTCACCTCGATGCCTGCCAATTCTCGGTTTTCCTTCCTCAACCCTGAATCCCTTTCCTTTTGAGGCTAACCTTGCGGTGTTCGACTCTGGCTTCCTTTTTCCCTTAGAGTCTATTCCTGGGGTTTGTGGCTGGTTCAGGGTCGGTAATCTTGCTTATTAACTCATTTTTATACAATTTGACTCATTTGCCCTTGATTTTGGTTCTCGGGTGCTAAATTTCTAGCTTTTCTATATAGGCTCCCGAATCTCAAATATATAGATATATATATAACGTGATGGATGTCATATATAAATATGATTTCATATTCGGTTGGATTTATATATGTTGTTCCATCGTTGAGTGAACCCGCCCGTTTAGAGTGAAAATAAATCCCGTAAGGGTCTAATTAAATCCCGAAAAGGCTTCTTGGTGCTTCTTACTTGGGTGGTTCTCGTCTGCAGGTCTAGTTGTTCTTGGCGTTCCGCTTCTAGCTGGAGCTCTCGCGTCCGGTGTCGGGTTTGGCTGGGGTCGAGGCGGTGTGTATCGAGGCGACTCCGCGATACGGAAATTTTCTTGGAGGTTCGTCTTTACTGCCCACAGGGACTCTTGATGAACCGATGGGCAGTGATGTCAATGCTTGTGGTACTTGGCGTTGGTTCTTTGTCTATGTTGTCTCCGACTGTTCTGAGATTGGCTCGCCTGCTCGACTGTTTCTGTTTGTGTTCCACCGTTTGTACTACATTTTTTTCCTTTTTTTATGTTGTATGTTTTGACGATTCTCCGTTTGCCGATTCTGTTAGCCTCTCGAGGTGTCGGGTCTGTCCGGCCCTCGAATTATTTCCCAATAAAAAAAATCTTCAAAAATTGACATTAATTAGGGAAAATTAGCAAGAGCATCCCCAACAACTCTTGTAAAATAGAGAAAAAAAGGCAATTTTAGAAGAAATATGAGTTTTGTAACCCCAACAGGTCTGGTAAAACAATAATGAAAATAGATAAATGGGAGGAGAGAAAAAAATCTCTAAATTTAGAGGAATGATTAAAATCTTTAAATTAATTGCATTCATTTTTGTAATGTATACATACCTATTTGTTCATTTGTCGTTGTCTATTGATTTAATTAAGTTATTGATAATGCATATTTCATATAGGCATTATAGGTGTTTCTTATTGCTATTAGGTAATGGTTTTGTTATGTTTTGAGTCTAGTTCCGTATATTACTTGTGGAGTATTCGAGTTCGGAATCTATGCGTTTTTAGTGTTTATTCTACAGATTTACATTCCGATCTTGAATGGACTTTTGGAAGAGCTTAAGAAGCATGTTTTGGAGCATATGGAGGCTAAGGAGGAGCTAAGGAAGAGCAAGAAGGCACGACATTGGAATCCGTTGAGGGAAATTGAGGAACGTCGCGCACTGCAGAGATGCCCCCCCCCCCCCGTGGCCCCAGATCCCGGAAACGCGGTTTTGGATCCGCAACCTATTATTTTATATTATTTTCTAGTATTTCCTACTAGGGTTTTGCCGACCCTTGTGAGACTTATTTAGGTTATTTTCAGTTTATTTCGCCGTTTGTGTGGCTACTGTGTGAGACGATGATTCGAAGACATGTTGTTTGGATTGTGAGGATTTGATTCTATTTGATTATTCATGTTCTTAGTTATCCTCTTGTGCTTCATTTATAGTTGTGTTCCTTTCTATGCCTGATCAACATGTTAGGGATTGCATCTTTAGCTATAAATTCGTTGTTGTTTTCTCGATAGCAAACAAAGATGTTGATGATAGTGATGCCTCTTTGTCTTTGTAGTGGATGATTTCAAATGATCTATGTTGAGGATATGCGATTAGGGTTGAGTTCGGTACACACCTATCTGTCTTAATTGTGTAGAGTCAATGTGCGAATTGGTCTTGATTACTTGAGTTCTTAATGCTATTATTTAGTGATATTGAATAAGATGAGTAAATCTACGCGGATCTCTCAACTTTAGTCAAGTAGACCTAGGAAGAGGACAATGAATTCCAACAGGTGAAATGTTCTTTCTACTTTCATTACAAAAAAAACATATTAGCAACGGATGGTAGCAACGGCATGGATCTGTCGTGGCGATTGAGTGGACTTTTGACACAGCACAACAACTTTTAGAATAAAAAAAGGGTGATGATATCTTCACCGCTAATTTTTACTATTTCCACCGCTAATCACCGCATACCTATGCGGTGGGTTTAATGACAGTCAACGATCCCACCGCATAGGTATACGGTGGGTCACCGCAATACTTTACGGTGGGTCGAGAAGTACACATGTCTAAAACCGTCGCCATAACAGTCCAAAACTGTTGCCATAACACACCGAATCGGTATACGGTGGGTTTGAACTGTCGCCATACAGCCCAAAACCGTCGCCATAACGATCCAAAACCGTCGCTATAACCCACCGCATACATACCTCTGCGGTGGGTTATGGCGACGGTTTTGAATAACTTCTACAAACCCTTTCCAATTGCCAAAAACCCAATGCATGTATACCGTCGCCATAACCCACCGCATAGGTATGCGGTGGGTTCGTATACGGTAAACGGATCCACCGCATATACATGCGGTGGGTTTGGAAAAAAGTGGATTAAGACCACCGCATACGTATGCGGTAATTAGCGATGAAAATAGTAAAAATTAGCGGTAGAGATATCGTTTCCGATAAAAAAAACATGATTATAATTCCAATCTACGTTTTCAATCTCTTTAACATCTCTCTTCGAGCCCTCTCTCTCAAACCAGACCACTCCAAATCGACACGACCTTCGCGCCGGAGCTGCTCGTCCTCGCGCCGTTGTGCCGCCGCTCGTCCCCATGCCGTCGTGACACGGCTCATCCTCACGCCCCCGTGACACCATCGATTACTTGACCCTGCCTGGCTAGGGTTGCTCGTTTGCGCTCGTCAGATCTTGGACACTTTCGACAGCAGCGGGCGGATCTCAGGGGCCTTCCTCGCATCTCCGGCATCTCAGTTGTAGGTAATCTCTTCAAATCCCTTCAATTTTAATCGTGATTACTGTGTGTTAGGGTTTGATTTTAAGCAAAAGTTGCCATTTGGTTAGGGTTTGATTACTTCAATTTCAATTCTGAAATATATATTAATTGACTGTTATTGATGTTCCTCGTATCTCTTGCTTATTTTATTGATAACATTCAGTTTACTAAAATTTAACTGGACAACCTTGAGATGTGTGAGTTGATTTTCACAGGGAGTTGCTAGAGCAATAATCACATACCTGGGATACACTTCTGGACTCTTTATAGCAGGGTTGTTTGCATTTTGATTTTGTGGATTTAAGCTAACTTCTTGTTCGTGCTCGTGCGGTTATTGTTTATAATTGGAGGTAAGGTTCGTCACTTCCACCCATAATTTTTTCTAAGTTGTAAGCATTTTTCCCCAGATCAAATAGCATGTCATTGGTGTCATCTGAGTTGACTTTTTTATATATGAAAATGTTTTGACATTTAATGTCTTCCAAGCCTGGGCTTCTCCTTGAAGAAAGGCCATAAATAAGGGTTTGTGCCGATATGTGGCATGAGAACGAATAAGCTTTGTTGCATTACTACATTATCTATCCAGTTTCTATTCTTTGACTCTAATGTTAAGGTTCACAACAAGGAAAATTTGTGGTGCTGATATTCGAACTTTTGAGCACATACATTAACATAATATACTGAAGATAATTCTCTATTAGTTATCATGTTCTTTTTATCCATTTAGATCATTTAACATTTTAACCTCATTTGTATATGTTGATTGGCAATCTCATTGACCTTTCTACTTGAAAAGTTTAGTTTTTTTAAAAAAACATTTATTGAAGCTAAATTGTCTCTTTGAATGTAATAGGATGTTATAACTTGAACATTACAATCTTTCTGTAGTCAAGAGTAGTTCATCTGGCCAAGGGAGAAAGATCTTACCATATTTTTTTTATCAACTCTGTAATGGAGCCTCTTCTGTCCTTAAGAGGTTGTGTTTTATTACATACGTTACTTGAGCTTCACGAGTTTGTGAGTTTCTATAGTGTGCATCTGATAGTTATGACTTATGCTTATATTAAAAATCAATGTATTCCTCACGCTCACTAGATGTTCCTCTCTTTCCTTAGATAAATTGAATATCAAAATTGCAAGCGACTACTATTACCTTAACCAAGCTAACTGCCTCACAATTGGTGGTGTTGATGATGCTGATGAATATAATAAATTAGTGGTAACTTAAAACCGTATCTGTTCGTGAGTAACATTCTATTAATATGCTTTATGCTTTATTCTCACATATATATATAGGAGGCCTTGAAATAATTAAGGAAGAGCAGGAGAGTTGTTCCTGAGTAACATTCTAGTAATTAAGGATGAGCAGGAGAGCTTTCTTTCAGTTCTTGCTTCTATTAATGGTTGGGTAACATAACATTTGAAGTAATTGACCGTGAAAAGGCCGTCAGAGACTAGTATAAATAATGAAGTTTGTTGGATAGTTTACTGTTCCCTTTTTACCTTTCCACCCGTTTTCTCTTTTGAATTAAAAAAAAAATCAACAATCCGTCTGCTTGCCAATTCCAATTCATAGCTTGATCCAAAAAATTTAATCTTTTGATTGTCTGTTGTTTTTATGATCCTTTGTGTCTTCAATTTGTTGGTTGATTGAAATTGGACTTGGGAGTCATTGACTCTGATGGTGAGTGGTGAGAGTTGAAACCATAATAATCTAATTATTCATTTATATGATAGATTAGTTAAATTATAAGTGGTAGATCATAGCAAATATTTATGTTGATTCTTGACATTACATCATCAAGTCTTTTGATGTATTTTTTTATGCTTATTTTGTCAATTATAAGTTATTAGGTAACCACTTTCTTGGATTTAGCTGCCAAATTCAAATAGGTATTCTATGTTTTGCACAAATCTTTTACTTTTTAATGTCTCTGGGATTTACCTATTCCGAGCTTTGTTATCTGGATGTTAGGGTTATGTCTTTTTTTTCGAAAAAAAAAAACTAGGAATCACCAAGTGTGTTGTTTTGTACTGATTGTTCTAGTTCTGAACTATCAAAGTTCATCTGTTAGGAATGAAATCTTTTTTTTTTCGTTTTGTTTTTATTCCCTTCTTTTGGTGACTGTTGTGAATGACTGAATGGGGACTAATATAAATTGGCAGATCGCCCTTGGATTTCCGTTTATTAATGCTTTCGAATTTGCTTTAACGGATTGTGTTTTTGGTCTTATTTTCAAGTGAATGTAGCTCTTGGAATTAGTGCTTCTCCTTCCGAAGAGAATATGCGCTACTTCAATGTGATGGTCATTTGTCCCTTCTCATTTTCCTTATGAAGGTAAATCGGATTGCTTTTTGCTTTTTTTCTGTTAAGTTTTGATCAGATTTTCTGTCAAGCTTAGCTTCATCTGTCTTAAGAGGGAATTGCCACTTGAATTGTAGTTTGCCTTTGTTTTGGTCTAATGTGAGTTTCTACATATGATCATGTTGTCCATAAGGTGTTTTTAAGTTGGAATTGTTTTTACCGGAAGAGGTACCTCATGGCCCCTCCTAAGGCCTCTCAAGCTTCCTCCTATATCAACTGCTAAAGTTCTGATTATGGATTAGGACATTGAATCTGGTTTATTTTGTACCGAATTTTCGCTACACACTCATGATAAGAAAAAACACCCTTTGTTCTTCTGCATTTATTCTTAGATGGACTGTGTGTTGTTAATTGATTTTATACAATGATACTGATGCAATTCAATATTTCTTATTTCTCTCTCCAACCGAATGGAAAATTTGATCCATGTTATGTTTCATAAATTTCTTATACTTGTCTTATGATGCCATTTTTCAGAGGAACGGTTTTGAGCAACTCTGTATCAATTACACATTTGATTTTCCTTCAACGGAGGTTCATCAATAGGGGCAAGCCAACACTGAGCTAAAGATTAGCAACAAAATCTGGTCAGATTTCGACAATTCTGCAAGACAGATTAGAGGTAAACTTTCCTGTTCCTTTTTTACAGTTAAACAAGTTGGTGTTTTGATATACCAACACGGGCTCGCAATATGAATGAGCTAAAATTTGGATGGATGATAGAATGGAAAGCTAATTGAGTTGTGCATGCATTGGGTTTGTTATGTTGTGAAGGAGTGTTCTATAGTTGACCTCAGGTAAACTTAGAGATGTGTAATTATAAATTAATGCATTACTAGGCCTCCTAGCTATCTAGTCATTTTCTGAAATATATGGTAAAGGCCTGTGAGCCTCGTTTTGGCTCAGATTTTGACCAAGGGTTGTTGCCCTTTGGAGTGTTCAATCCTGGGTGGGTTGGTTTGAATCGACTTCATCTCTCATACACTAGACCCAAATGATTCCTGGATTTGATTGGGCAAGACTTGGATAAGTCCAACTGAATTGTATACATCTTTTAGCATTTGTCTGTAATGAGTTTCTAGTCTTCATTATATTTTGTCCCATTATTCACTTACAACTGAAAGTTTGCATTTGAAAATATATATATATATATATATATATATATATATATATATATATATATATATATATATATATATATATATATATATATATATTTTCAAATGCAAACTTTCAGGGTTAAAATAGGAAACGGAAATCTCAGTTAATCTGTGCCGTTGATATATATATATATATATATATATATATATATATATCAACGGCACAGATTAACTGAGATTTCCGTTTCCTATTTTAACCCTGAAAGTTTGCATTTGAAAATATATATATATATATATATATATATATATATATATATATATATATATATATATATATATATATTTTCAAATGCAAACTTTCAGGGTTAAAATAGGAAACGGAAATCTCAGTTAATCTGTGCCGTTGATATATATATATATATATATATATATATATATATATATATATATATATATATATATATATATATATATATATATATATATACACTACGTTAAAAGAGGCAAGTTTTATAAAAGCTCTGCTGCAATTTGGGCTGTAGATAACGAATTTGTTAAAATTTCAACGGCACAGATTAACTGAGATTTCCGTTTCCTATTTTAACCCTGAAAGTTTGCATTTGAAAATATTTATTTTTTTCTTTTGTGGGGCGTTTCGGTACTTTCCCCTTCTATTTCTCTCTCCCACCGCCTCTTCTCCTTCTCCACCTTCGTCAGACGCCATTTCTTATTCCCTGTGTTGCCCTGTCTGCACGACTCCATCGAACGTCCTCTCCACCTTTCTCCGTGCTTCTGACTCGCTTCATCTCGCTGCTTTATCCAGCCGACCTCGGACAGATCTCCTCCGCAAACGCACTCCTTCGCTGGCCCTTCGCTCCATCTTGGTCAGTGCTCTCGCCTTCTACGACCCTTCTCATCTTGGTTAATATATTAATTTGTTTATTAAAAAGTCAGATTCTTTATACTTTGTTTTGGGCTTTATTTGGGTTGATTATCTGGTAATCGGTTGCATTTCTGCTATGTCGATGGTTTTGAGGTGGTTGTTTGTGGGTTTGGTTGCAGGAATTGTGACGAGGAGGCGTTGCAATTGCATAGAGCAGAGCAAGAAGCCACTGAATTCGCCGAGTGCTCTTGCATCCTAAAGTCGGATTTTTGGGGATTTTGGGGCTTTAGGCTTAGAAGATTTGAAATCGACTCGAAGAACTCAAGGTTACATACCTGGACTGTTATCCACTTGCCGTTGCTGTTAACCCTAGCTCTGCTATTTTGAGATTTTTTGAAATTGCTATTAATTGTTGCCTTTTTTGGGTTGTTCAGATCCCGAATGGTGATGCTGGCCATTACCTCCTTGGGCTGATTTACAGGTTATCATTATCTTTTACTCGATATTGTAGATTTGGTTGAAGTTAATAATTTATTTGTGTATTTTGAATGCCTTTAGCTATGGCTTTTGAGACTGCTACCTGTATTAATTGGCAAATGTGTGTGATTGTTTCTTCCAAGTTACTTGTAACCTTAGCTTACCTTTAGCCATTAGGCTGTGTATATTGGAACTCCTATATATGGACCCTAAAGGCTAAAACTATGATGTAGTTGAAAAGTTCTTTGGTGAAAAAGTTAGAAGCCCTTTAATATTATTTTCCTCAGTTTAAGGGATGGAGATGAATTTATGATAAAAGTTGAAGGGAAAAGACTCTGTTTACTTGACACAGGTGTCAATACATTGACCTGAATTAATTCAATGCAACAAGGGATCTAATATTGGGAATAACATACGACACAAACCCACATGTTTTCTGCTTGCATTTCTCTACCAATCTCTTTCCTTTAGAAAAGCTGTTCATTTTTTAAGCTCACTCCTAAAACTAACCCCATTTATCCAACAAAATCTTGCATGATTTTAATCATCAATTCCTCTTCCCTCTTTCGTCTCACTATATGCTCTCTCTTTGAATTCCAGAAATTTGTTTGTTCCTTCCTTTCATGTGTTTGCCTTTATTTAGTTCCTTAGATGGGTACTGGAAGGGGAAAATTCAAGAAGAGGCGGAAGGTAGAAAGAAAGGGCGAGCCAAATGGGTTCTCTGACAAGGTACTGTTCGAGGATAGGTGGTGTGATTTCTCCAAGAAAATTTCAAGTATGTTGTTTGATACTTTCTTAGTCCAAGTTTCATGCTCTTTTCATATACTTGATGTGATACTATGTGTATATTTCCCTTTGTGATTTTATTATGTTCATGTATCTGGGTTTTCTTGTCTGTGTGTGAACTGGAATCTGTGGGTTGTTCTCTAAATCATCATTGCAAATGTGTGAGGGTTTCGGTGATAAAGGATTACAAGATTATGGTTGCTGCTATGGCCTCTCGTTCTTGGGTTCTTTTGGTTTCTTGATCTGTTCAAGTGGGATACTGTGGATTATATAGTTTGTGTATTGCTGGTAAGTTAATTGGGAATTTATGTTGTGATACTCTTTACATGATTGTTGATTTCTGTTTGTGAATCTTGGTTTAGCATCTTGTGGGTTTCTAGGGCCGATAAATCAATTCTTGGTAAAGCAATTGATTTAATGGTTAAACACTTGAACTGGTCAACTTCTCTCTTTAGTTCTCCATTTTGTTCAGCCTAGCGGTTAAATATCCATGGAGATTCGATGCTTCTGAATCTTTGGGTATTGTATGTGTTGATAACTTAAGATTGGAATCACTTGGAAATATGAAATAGGCTTTGATCCGATCCGGAAATACCTACTGGCTACTAGAAGCGGGCACGGTGATAAAGCTTTGGTCCAAGACTTATTGGAAAGGTAATGGACCATAGGGAGGAGGTTAGATACGAAGAATTATTGGATGATTCTTCTTATTCCAGCTTTTTCCATACGTGTACAAGGCCCGGGAACGAATTCACCGCCGTATGGCTGACTGACGATTACTAGCGATTCCGGCTTCATGCAGGCGAGTTGCAGCCTGCAATCCGAACCGAGGACGGGTTTTTGGGGTTAGCTCACCCTCGCAGGATCGCGACCCTTTGTCCCGGCCATTGTAGCACGTGTGTCGCCCACGGACATATTTGCCCAATTGACACGTCTAAAGGAATCAATGTTGGACTTATTGGATCCTTAGCAATTCATGCTAGGATTGGTTCTTGGGGGTCTCTAGAAAGTCCGTTTTATGAAATTTATTTAGACTAATTGGAAATAAAAATGGTATCTAATGAAATCAGAATCCTAGGACTTTATATTTGCATTAAAATCCATTTATTTCCTTTGATTTGTTCTGATGTAGTGACTATAAAATTTTCTTTTACCCATCTCATTTCTAAACCTAAAACATGGTCAAGAGAAGTCTCAAATCCATTATTTAGGCTGTGTTTTCCTCCCTACCTCATTTAAGGGATGGAAAGGGGGTAAGATCCCCTCCACCTCCTCTACCTACCCCCCAAGGTAGAAAAACAAACCCCCCACCTCCACCCCCTTCAACCCCTTAAAAAATGGGGGAGGAAAACAGGGCCTTATCCTACCTTACATACTTAATATGCCGTATCATACTTGATATGCCTCACTAATCCTTATTTCACTCCTTGGAATTGCTTTATTTTTGTTTTCCTTTATAGTGATTTCTAAGCACTATTGATTTTTCCCCTTTTAAGTATCATGTGCCTTGATATGATGTTTGAATGGAAAACCATGCTAATTCTGATCATAATCATGATCGATAAAATCTTAGTGCATTTACTGAGGAACACATGTACTTAGAAATGAAATGTTTTCCTCTTTTAGTTACAATTTTGATTAATGATAAAATCTTAAATTTTTAGATTACATGTTCCAAACTGAAAGTGCTCATATCATATTACATGCATACTTATTCTTTTAAATATACTCTCGGTACGTAATAAGGGCATTCTTTCAATTTTATAACTAATTTTTTAATTTTAATGCCCTATTTTTATAAGATGGGTATACGGTGGTTAGCTATTAGAAGTTTACTTTCATACATGAATCATTTAATTAAATGATTTCCTTCAATTCTAACAGGGCAAAACATAAAGGAACTTGGTGAAAGATGGATTTATCATCAAGCAGCCAACAAAAATCTATGCTCGTTCTTGTGCACGAAGAATGAAGGAAGCTAAGAGAAAGGGAAGACACCCTGGTTATGGTATTTGTCATTATTTCAACTCATTGAGGTTTTCATAAACATATTTCTTATGGTTAATTTTTTTTTAATTGAACAATTTTATTTATAAATCATGATGGATTGTCTTTTGCTAGAAAGTTTTGTTTCTTTCCTTGTGTTTTCCTTATGTTTCTAGGTAAGCGCAAGGGTACAGCGAGGCTCGACTTCCAAGTAGACACTTGCTGTGCAAATACAGGGATGCTCAGGAACTTGACAAGCACATGTATCATGACATGTATATGAAAGTGAAGGCTGAAGGGTAACATGTTCAAGAATAAGTTTGTTCTTAAAGAGAGCATCCAAAATCCACAATCAGATTGAAGCTAAGAGAGTCAAGAACAAGGCTAGCCAAGAAAGAAGGCATGCTAGGAGATAAGAACGTTTGGCTCAGGTTAGTTTCTCATTTTTCCTTTTAATACAAAAAGCTGCTTTTTGGTTAGAAACTTGGCAAACATATATTGAACTGTTCTGATGGTTACATCGGTTTAATCTGTTTGGAAAACTCCTTGTTCTTATATGTTTTAGTTTATATTTTGATATGTTGATTTTGCACTGAGTTTGTTAATCTCTTACAAGAAACAATAAGTTATTATCATTGGTAGAGGATGTGCTAAAACTAGGGGTGATATACGAGCTCACGAGCTCGAGTACTCAATGTTCAAGCTCGGCTCGTTTATAGACGAGCCGAGCTCGAGCTCGAGCTTCATATGAAAACGAGCTCAAGCCTGCACTCGAACTCGGCTCGCGAGCTGGGGGAGATACTCGAGATCGAGCTCGTTAGCTCGCTTCCCCTCGAGCCGAGCTCGAGCTCGTGAGCTCGATTACTCGAGTTGAGCTCGAGCTCGTGAGCTCGTTTACAGTATTCGAATTGCAATACCTAATAACCTGTTCCTGTTGTATAGCTTGATTTGTATTCAATCTCAGCCCTATGCAAAATACCTAATAACCTAAATAATTGAATTGCAAAGGAATCTAAAACATCACACCAGTATTCAGAGTACAACCCGACATTACAAAGTTCAAATACATCATAAACTCGAAATAGATAAAGTTCAAAATAGAACAACATAAATGCAACACACGAACACAACAACGACATAAGCAACACGAACAATAACATCCGGGCACTTGGGCAGCAACGACATGAACACCGGCTGGAAAAATAAGAAATAAGAACATCAGCAATGAGAAAATAAAGAAGGGCTGGAAAAACATTATATGAATTCAGTGAGTTTTCAATCTACAACACAAGTTGTAAATGAAGTCCAACTTTCACTCTAAAACCGCAACACAAAAAATTAAGCTTACTGTCAAAGGCTAAAACCAAAAAGCAGCATCCCAACAGCATATTAAGCTTACTGTATCAAAGGCTAAAACCAAAAAATTCCAGCTGTTTTTTGAGCATTATATCACTATCAAAGGCTAAAACCAAAAATTAAGCTTACTGTTTTTTGAGCATTTCTAATCAATAGAGAGCAGCGACGTTACAGCATCCCAACAACAGCAACAACAACACAAAATTCCAGCTGTAAATTACAGCAGCAGCACCATTGAATGTTCGAGTAAATAAAATGAGAGATGGAATTTACAGCAGCTTGAAGGAACTAAAATCATATAACTAAAATGCAATAAAATGAGAGATGGAATTACCTTAATTTGAGTCATCTAGGCTTTCCAAATCGAGTATATCCAAATCCGACTTAAACCAATTCTGTCCACAGACAAGTGCTTCCAATGTTTCATCACCCAAAGAGCATCGATCATCCCCAAGAACTCGACGCCCAGTGCTAAAGGCCGACTCGGAAGGCACACTAGTTATCGGAACAACCATAATATCCCGAGCCATCTGGGATAAGATTGGAAAGCGTGTCACATGTAGCTTCTAGTGGTTCAAGATATCAAAAGCTTTTCCACCTTCATCCAACCCGTCATCGATATATTTATCAATCTCTTTTGTAGATGGACGCGCAATAGATTTGTTCTTCAACCATTCTTGAAAATCCACCATATCTTGTTCTCCTAGGCTACTGATATCTCCTTCAACGGAATCAGACATACCGGTTCTAGCCATGTTACACTTGTTCCTAGAATATTCTTCGAAGAGTGCATTCAATTCACGCATCACATATTGAACCCTACCTTCAACATTTTCTGCTCCATATAGCTTCTCGAACACGAATTCTATCCATTGAACCTTCTTGCGAGGATCCAACACTAGAGCTATTATCATCAAAAGATTGGTGTCCTGCCAATACTTTTCAAATTTCGCTTTCATTTTCTGAACCATGGTCTTCATGAACGGTCTTTGATCTTTCTCATATTCATCTAGGAGCTGCTTGATCTTCCAAATTTCAGGAAAATACAAATTCGAAGTTACATAATCCCTCCCCGAGAAGAGTTCTGTAACATTGTTGAAAACAGCCAGAAACTTGCAAACATCTCGAGCTATTTTCCACTCCTCTTCAGATGGTGCCAATTTATATGAAGTGTCTCTAATGGCATACCTTGGGAAAGCCTCTTTGAATATAAGTGCCCTCTCTAACATATGGTAGGTGGAGTTCCATCGGGTTGGAACATCAAAAATCAACTTCTTATTGGTTGGCAAGCCCATGTTCTTCACAACTTCATTCCATTTGTGAAGACGAGAAGGGGTCAAGTTGATGTACCTCACACTGTCACGAACTTTATCAACAAAGCCCTTGAGAGCTTCCATCCCATCTTGCACCATGAGATTCAAGATATGTGCACAAAATCTAACTTGCAAGATCTTCCCGTCAAAGTAGAGAGCATCTCTGGACTCAAAATGTTCTTTGAGAGCTCGAGTGGCCGTATCATTTGAAGTTGCATTGTCGAATGTAATTGAAGAAACTTTATCTTCAAGACCCCATTCAGATAGGCAATAAGATATTTTATCAGCAATAGCAACTCCCGTGTGCGGTGGGGGCAACAAACAGAAATTTAAGATGCGATTTTGCAACTTCCACTCCTCATCAACATAGTGCCCAGTGATGCACATATACGATTTGGTTTGCTTAGAAGTCCACAAATCTGAAGTTAAGCTAACCCTTCCAACATTTGCAAAACTTGCCTTCATCTTTTCCTTTTCTTCTTTATACAGCTTCATTACACGACCTTTAATACAAAGACGTCCAACTGGCTCATACCTTGGGTTAAGCAACTTGTTGTGAATTCTAAACCACTTATGCTCAACCATAGAAAATGGATACTCATGAACCATTATCATCTTCGTTGTAACATCATAGACTCCTTCCTTATCATACTTGTAAGATGTCAACGAACCACTTCCTGCAGAATCGAAGCTCAACATTGTCCGTTGAGATCCACCTTTACCTTTACCCAAAAGTATAGTTTTTTTGACAGTAGAAGAATTCACATGCCTTATGTAGGAAGATGTTGGTCCTCCTTTGCTAACCGTCATCTTGAGGCCACAATAGTTGCATTTCATAAACTTTTTGCCCTTCTCTTCAACTTCAGTCACCTCATCCCAAATCTGCCCCGTCTTTTTTCTCTTCTTACCAACCACATTCCCAGTCATTTCTGTTGCCTCATCAACTTCCTCATTCGAAGGAGCTGTGGCAGAAGCCCCTATGTCGACTGATTCATTGACACCTTGAGACTCATTGACATTTGGAGACTCGTTGACATTTGGAGACTCGTTGACATTTAGAGATGACATAATCTACAAATAAATTATCATCACAAATCAGAATTCCAATAAACTGGTTAAGCAACAACAAAGCTCAACTCTTTCTTAATTTACACATCCACAATATAAATGAAGTGAAACAAATTGCTTGTAATTGCTTCACTTACTTGGTCAATAAGGGACATTATCTCCACAGGTAAGAAGCTCACCTCTTTCTTAATTTATCCAATAAACTGGTTAAGCAACAACAAACTATCAGACTAATTCGTATCCAACAAACTCATTAAGCAACAACAAACTCATGAGATTCGTAGCCAACAAAGCTATCAGATTCAAAGCTAATAAGCTATCAGATTCAAAGCTATCAGACTAATTTGTAGCCAACAAAGTCATTAATCAACAACAAACTCATCAGATTCGTAGCCAACAAAGCCATCAGATTCAAAGCTAACAAAGCTATCAGACTAATTTGTAGCCAACAAAGTCATTAATCAACAACAAACTCATCAGATTCGTAGCCAGCAAAGCTATCAGATTCAAAGGTAACAAAGCTATCAGACTAATTCGTAGCCAACAAAATCATTAATCAACAACAAACTCAAAGCTATCAGACCTGAAATGGAGAAATGGTGGATTACTAGATTGGGAACGAACCAAACAAGGGCCGAAGGCTATCAGATAGCGCCGGAGAGCAACAACGAACGAAAATGGAGAGCAACAACTCTTTCTTTCCTCTGCAAATGGAAACACATATCAGATCTGAAATGGAAACGCAAATGGAGAGCGCTGGACAGTCAAATAGAGAGCGCTGGACACATATCAGATCTTACCTCCGGAGTTCGGACAGTACTTTTGAAGGGAGGGGAACACCGGTGACGGCTACGCAGGAGGGTGACGGGTGACGGCTACGGCGTCGCTGGACTGGACTCTCGAGGGAGTGGAGAACTCGAGGCCAGGGTGAGGCCGTGAGGCGGTGAGGGTGACGGATTTAGGGTTTGTGTCGCGCGGACGGCGGAAGCGGAATGGGGTTGGGGATTACGGGGTCAGGGGCTCAGGGTTGTGAAAGTGTGAAACAAATTGCTTGTAATTGGGGGGTAATTTCGTCAATTCAAGTTTATACCGAGTTGACGAGCTACTCGAGAGCTCGAGCTCATTTAAAGGCTCGAACTCGGCTCATTTGTTATTCGAGCGATCCCGAGTCGAGTTTTTATCGAGCCGAGCCCGAGTCGATCTCGAGCTACTCGGCTCACGTATCAGCCTTAGCTAAAACGATACCGCTCTCTTCCCATTAGCCTCGCAATCTTGCAAGGAGAATGGTTTACATGATTCCTCTTCGTGCAGCATTCATAGTTTGAAGCCAAAAATCGTGCTGATGGAAAAGGAGCAGCAGAAGCTTCTCAAACAGTACAATGTGGAAGAAAAGCAGGTCAACTATTTTTCATTATCTAGATTTTTAAATTCAGTGATCGATTTGCAACTTTTGTATTATGTGTGCCTTAGTTTTCCAATTTATTTGATGCTAACATCATTTAAATTTACCATCATTTTGGACTTTTAGAAGAGGAGACATATAAGGACAATCTTATATGTAAGAGAAAATTAATGGCATGATTCTCAGTTAAATTAGAGTTTAGAGACTCCCGTAGACGCATCCACGTAGCCATCCAACACTACTGTATTTTTTTTTTTTGAGAAACCCTACTGTATTTCATTAATATATGCTCTTCTTTTCATTTTGATTTATAGGATGCTGGTTGTTGGTGCTTGTGCAATTCATAGTTTTATATTGTGTAATTCTAATATGTTCTTACAATTTTAAATTATTTTTCTTAAATGTTATCTTATTATCAATTGAATTAATTTCCCTGATCATTTAGACGACCTTCTTCATTTATCAAGCTCCCATGAAATCTGCACTTTTACATATATGCTTTGTGTTGTGGTTCTTTTGACTTTCTCTCTTTGCAATGCAGGTATATCAATGAACTAAAAGAAAATATCTCATGTTTAATAACTTTAGTTTTTATATCACATTTTAATTGTTTCAAATCATTAGATCATTAAATTTTTTCCATTCCACTTCTTATACATTTTCAGGTACGGGCACCCACTTCTTAGGGGCACCCTTTGAAAGTTAATTGTATTTCTGTTTGCTATACTTTACCTACCTTCGAACTGATTATAGTTCACTACCTGCTACAGAATTGGACTTAAATCACAGCCATTGCTACAGAATTGCTTTTTTTTTAAAAATCTTTTAAATGTAATTAATACACATCAAATAGCTCGACGAGTTTAATGTGGGTTGGTTTCCATTCTTTAGATAACCTGTTTGGATATCATACAAATACCTATCTAAATATAAACATCATACAAATACCTATCTAAATATAAACTAATTGGCCTGTCCGCGCGCTTAATATTCCTAGTATATTAAATATATGAGACTTTTTTAGCCCGGGCCTAAAAAATTTGGGCTAAAAGGTAATGTTTTTTTTTATTTCCCAGAAATAAGTTAACAACGGCAACTTGCCGTGGCTAGCACTTTAGCCACGGCGGTAGCCGTTGCTATACTCTTTTGCCACCGAATGTTTCCCCACGGCTGGTTTCCTGTGGCTTTAGCCGTTGCTACTATCCTTTTGCCACAGCAAATGGACTTTTAGCCACGGTAAACAGCCGTTGCTAAAATGGTTTTTTTTGTAGTGTTTGATATCTATTTGCTTTGTGATTTGCAATCTGGTTACTTTCACATATTTGCTATTTGTCAAGAATCGTTGCTTTGCTATAAGAGTGCTTGTTTAGAGTTATTGAATAGGAAATCGCTTCTCCATGTGGGTTCGACACCGGACTTTATCGCTATACTAGTAGTTATTTGGTTTATCAAGTGATTGATTGTCTAACCTATTGTTTGTGTGTTTAAGTTTGGATATTATTATTACTCCATCCGTTCAACAAAACTTGACGTTTTACTATTCATGCACGTTTTTTTAGGAGCTAAAAACTATATAAAATATTGACTTTTTAAATAATTTTTTTTAACAATTTTGTAGTTATTATTAATAAGTACAAACTTGTTAAAATTTTTTTTAAAAAAATGAATATTTTATATAGTTTTTATCATTCGTGCGTGAATAGTAAACGACAAGTTTTGTTGAACGGAGGGAGTATTATTTAGTAAAGGGTGAAAGTGCCAACGATGTTCGTCCCGCATCAGTTATTGAAAATTTATTTATTAAATTATGAATTTTCACATTTATTACAATGTATAATAAATATAAAAATTTATACAATACTTCATCGATCTGTTAATTAAAACTTGTTGTTTTAGGTAGTAAATATTGTTAAGAAAAACTTGTCATTTTAGGTTTTTCGTCATCTACTTTAAAAAATTACCCTTTTAATAATTAGATAGTTGTTAGTTGTAGTTTTTTATAAAGTAAAAAAGTAGAGGAATAATTAGACGTATAGCTGTATTTTTATTTATTTTGATTTCGAAAATTACAAGTTTTAATTAACAGATAGAGTAGAAAAGTTATTGGAGTTATAATGTAAATTTTTAAGATTTTTATTATTTTATTTGTTTTTTTAGAGGGACGTTTGGTTGGAATGGTAAGAGAATTTAAATATTGTAGCCCTGCAATTAAGGATGAAGTGGCTTTGAGTGATGTCGACTTAAGTCAATTTGTATGACTCGCCAACACGTCTTTACTTTTTCTACGGGTGGTAGGTCCCATCAACCGGACGGGACATATGCGACGTGTTTCATACTCGGTGACCGCCGGTAACATTGACCGGCCAGCACCCTCTGACCCTCTCGCCTCCTTCCGATGAAGATATAGTATATATATTTTTTTAATGAATATATTGGGCGGGTATGAGGATAGTCTTAGACTTTTAGTAGTTTAAACTACAAAAATAATAAAGCAGATATTTGGCTAAATGTCCATTTTGTCAACTCATTTTTGTAAAAATATTCACTTAAAATCAGTTTTTGCTAAATGTTCAAAAACATTTTGAAACCCCCGTTTTACCCTTTCATTACTCAACTTCACAGATCTGAGGGAGAGATGCGAGAAAGCGGAGGCTCTTCGTCGATGTCGGAGAGGGCGATCAAGAGCGGAGACTTAATTTCCTCGTCTGATTACACAGCAGGCCATGGAATTCCCACGAATCTGAGGGATGGAGGCGAGAAAGCGAAGGCTCTCTTTGTCGTCGATGTCGGAGTGGGCGATCAAGAGCGGAGGCCTTCTTCGTCTGATTACATAGTAACACCGTCAAGGACAAGGCCCCCGAGATCTACAATATCCAGAGGGGATTAGGCTTGCTCGCCTCCGATCGAGCGATGTAAGCCGATGCAAGGACAAGGCCTTCGTTGGCGAGTTCGCCGACGGTGAGAATGGCCAGAAGGCGTTCTTCGATGCGTTCACGACGGTGATGCAGAAGCTCAACGTGCTCGGAGTCAAGGCTGGGAGGCATGGACGGCGAATTTCGTTCGATTCGACTTCGATCTCGCTCATATCCTGGTATTTATTAGGTTTTTTTATCATTAGGTTTGTTGTTGTTTCAATTTCAATTCGACTTCGATATTGTCTTAGTTTCAATCCTTAAAAGGTTGTTGTGTTAATTATTTGTTGTTCTTTCTACTCAACGATTGACGAATTCGGAGCTCTTCGCCTTCGAAACCAAGCAGATGATAGTCCTCTTGGATTCCAACCATATCTAGGTTCGAGATTGCCTCTTCAATCCTATACTTCAGAGCAATCTGTTATAATTAGTCGAGTTTCCGTGTCTCTTGGTTACAATTAGGAAAAGGAAATTGTTTGATTTCTGAACAGGTAATATGAGTTTGTTAATGGGACAAGATGGAATCTAGGTTGCTATGTGTGGGGAATTTATGAAATCAAGGCTCAAGGCAAACTTTTCCATGGCATTTACCGATAAAGATGAAATATTCCTTCCATATTGGTGTGCTGATGCTGATAAGTAAAGAGAATGTGCTACAAAAGAAAAGAGAATTGCTACAGTGCGGTTAAGTGGGGATTATTGGGGGCATTCGAAGGATAAGCTTGAGACCAGGAGTGGTTAGTTGTAAATAGTTTGGACAAATTGCAAGCTGATGTCTCTAGATACTCGTGAATGATTTTTTTTTTGGTGTTTAATTCATTCTTACGTACCCGTAAATTAATTTTTTTGTTTTGGTTTTTTTTATTAGGTAAGAATTTGGGTAGGAAACTACCCAAGAGCATTGACAAGAGGAAAACCTGTCGTTATTCTTGCCAAAGAATACTCAAACTCACAACTAGTATAGTGTGTAAGCAAGAGATCGATCCACTGGGAAAACTATTCAATTCAAGTATCAATTCTAATCGCTAGTAAGAAGATGGGGGTTTTTGGGTGTGAAAAGATCCGCCTTTTAGCAAAGCGGAAGCAAGCAAATAAAGTAAATACGTTGTAGAATTCAGTGGAGAGAAATAGGTTCACCTACAATTTATCACTTCGATTGATGAATTCGATCCTTGTTTCAGCCTCTAGTTCTTGTCTTTTCCTATCAATGTCCTTGTCCAGATCTTAGGTAAATTACTAGTCCTACGAGTTCTAGCAACCCTTCTCTCTAAATAACCCTAACACGGTTAAGATTCAACCTAGAGATAGCATTAAGATTATGAATTAACCAAGGTACACATAATATCAAGCTACGAGTCGATATTCAGCATGTATTCAACTTCCTACACATCCAATTAGTCCTACGAGTCCTAAAGGGATATGATTGCCACTTGGGTTAAGGTTCGTTACGAGTAATCTGCAAAACCCTAGCAATTGAATGAATATACTCTAACTAGTTGATCAGGCCAGAGAGAATAAAACACATTCAAGCAATTAAGCACAAAGAAGTCAAAAAACATTACAATAGGAATAAGAACTAGATTAAGAAACTCACAATTCAACAATCAAAGATCCAAACTGTAGGCGAAACCTTGAGAGTTTAGTTTCTCATGCTCAACGGCACTCTCAACAATGGAATAAAGTGCATAAGGTTAATAAAATAATAAACTAGAAAAGTCTTATAAAGCCTCTAACAAGTCGGCCAAAGAAAAAAACAAAAACCCTAATTAAAGTCCAATTATGAACGGCGTGTTTCTGGGAGGGCCGCGGGACGGCCGTCGATCAGCGAAATCGCTCGTCAGAGGTTCGGGCCGCAAGGCGGCTAGCTTGGCAGCGGGACGGCTTTTACTGTTCACAGCGATTTTTCCGTTTCGGATTTGGTCTCGATGTCAACACAAAAGTTGTAGATCTCGAAGAGAGCTTTCCAACGCATGGTTATAATAGTCAATCGGACCACCGAGGCCTCCAGAAAGTGCGAAACAAATTCAGCATATCTGACGACAACTTTTGATGACTTGTTATTCACTTAGGTTCTCGAAATTCGACTCCGCTCCCGTGCTCTTCACTTTTCTTCCTCAACGTGAATCTTCCTTCATTCAAGAGTCTCCTAATTCCTCGTCGGATCCACATTTACCTGAAATTAACCATAAAATTGCATAGATTCCGACTCTTCCAACACCACAGGTAAACATGTAATTGTAACTAAAATATGCACTATTCGCAACTAAATTATGCTAAATGCATTCTATAATGCAACACTAATCATGCTCTATCAAATTCCCCCACACTTGAACCTTTGCTTGTACTCAAGCAATAGAAAACTCAACTCTGCAGCCCCACAGAATAACTATTCATGTATCCACACCTCAATATTCTTTAAGTGCATGAAAACTAGTAAACACAAAAGATTAATAACATCATAGCACATAATTGGAATAATCAATGAAATCAGGCAACCATATCCATTCTAGACCTCACAAAGGAGATGTGTTTCACTCTCTCTCAAGTGTTTGGGTTTAAATGTTTACGCTCAAAACTCAATCTTCAAAAACTTAGCTACAAGAGCCTTGCACCAGTGTTCTAACTCTCCACCGCTGGTGACTCTACACACAACAAAAATCATGAGGTCTTTCAATTGGGTTGTAATGGAGCCAAGGTAGAACATATAAGGTATGGAACAATTTTGGTCATGTGGTGCTCAAAATTCGGGAACTAAGGAAGCAGCCAAATCATAAAACCACTCATAAACTCCTCAGATCATATCTCTATAATACCAAACAACACCAATATCAAGTATAAAACTTTTCAAACCATACTCAACTCATTCCTTTATTTTTTTTTTCTTTTCATGCTATATCAAATGATTTTCCTTGACTTTTGCCCCTAAGTGAATTTTATCCTCCTTAGGTCCCAAGTAATGAATGTACTAGCAAGAATTAAATCTCATAAATGCACCTCAAACATACACAATCCACCACTCAAAACCATCATCCACAATATAGATATTCACCAACTATTCCTAAATTCCCGGATGGGGTCAGGCTATCATTGACTATGGAAAAATCTTGTGGAGCTACCAAAGAATAGGCAATTAAGCTCAAACTGGCTTTAAGCAGAGGATAATATGCAAGGTGGGAAAAGAGTCAAATAGGGCTAATAAAGGTGCCTCAATCATGTTTAAGTCATGTGCAAAAATCATAATACGCAGCCTTGAAAAAGATATCTAAATGCAAGTCAAAGAGGAAGCAATTGAAGAGAGTACACTCAACAAGCAAGAGGACTAAATAAGGTGCAGTCCTGAATAGGCCAAAATAAGCTCACCAGCTCATGTCTAGAACATCAAGATCACCCAAAATTCCAAGATCTTTTGTGCTCAATCATTAATCAATCATGCTCACCAAATAGTATAGAAAACATATATCGAAAGCTTCCACAATCCAAGCACATCGTGGGGCATAAATCTCAATAGATAGAATAGAGGACAAACGGTATCCATATGGGGAAATAAGACCTAATCCTAACAATGCCATTTATAAATAACTGATTTTTTTTTTGGGATTTTCTTTTTAAAGACTAACATGCTGATATGCAATATAAACTAAAAACAAAAATAAAAGTGCAAACTAAAAATAAACATGCAATCCTATCATACTATGTGATTCTTCCCCCCACACTTAAATCAAGCATTGTCCTCAATGACATAAAAGACAACAAAAGATAAAAATATCAAGGAAAGAAAGAAAAACTAACTTGTTCACTACGGTGGTGGAAAGTGAGGAAAGGGAACATTTGAATCCTGTCAGAGGTCGTGGGGTGGCCTGCGAAATGCAGCTCTTCAACGCCTTTTCTCCCTGCGGTGTTAGCTTCCTACAACCGAACAGAACCAAAACTAGTCTGATAAAACAAAAGTCACAGAGGAAAACAGAAAACTTACCTTGGGTTGCCTCCCAAGCAGCGCCTTTGTTTAATGTCGTTGGCTTGATAGTTTCTTTAAGCTTAAAACACTAATTAATCAGACATAGTCAAAGCCCTCAGTAACCTATCAAACTCTTGTGCACAACTACCAAACAAGCATGCACTACATACAAATAAATTGAAACGAAATAAAAAAGAATGTAAGAGTTGTTTCGACTTATCGTATGCCTGAGTTTGACTACCCACATAGGGTATATAATACCACCAATTCAGTTCTATTGGTGGCTTATCAAAGTAGTAGTCAAATGGATCAATGTATTCATCAATATTCTCTCCAGTGCAGAAGGTAACTTTTACTGGCGTTGTAGCCTCAGCAATAGGCTCTAGATCTGATTCATCAATGGGCGAGCTAGGGATGATCTCGTCAGATGGATTGTTTTCTATCTTCTCAGTGGGATTTTCCACAATGACCTCAAGAGGTGCAACATAGGTCTCAACGATTTGAGATACATGAGGAAGTGACTCATTCTGCGCACATTGATAATTCATGTAGCAGAAAAAATCCCACATCTCCAAGAGTCCCATATTTAATAAACCTCCATCACTCATTTGCTCAGCAAGGCTCCTTGTGTCAGCAGTCATACCATCAAAGATGCATAGAAGCACTTCCCTTCTACTAGCTTGATAACCCCATGAACAAAGATCGTTAATGTACTCATGCAGTCTGATGAAGTATTGATGAAAACTCTCTCCATGTAACTGCAATAACCTCACCTTCAACATAGGTTAGTAGCAAGAGTGCAGACCATGTATGTGGTCCACACTAAGGTTAGCGATTAAACAACACAAGAATTTAATATGATTTCCCCGGCAACGGCGCCAAATTTGACAAGAGGAAAACCTGTCGTTGTTCTTGCCAAAGAATACTCAAACTCACAACTAGTATAGTGTGTAAGCAAGAGATCGATCCACAGGGAAAACTATTCAATTCAAGTATCAATTCTAATCGCTAGTAAGAAGATGGGGGTTTTTGGGTGTGAAAAGATCCGCCTTTTAGCAAAGCGGAAGCAAGCAAATAAAGTAAATAGGTTGTAGAATTCAGTGGAGAGAAATAGGTTCACCTACAATTTATCACTTCGATTGATGAATTCGATCCTTGTTTCAGCCTCTAGTTCTTGTCTTTTCTTATCAATGTCCTTGTCCAGATCTTAGGTAAATTACTAGTCCTACGAGTCCTAGCAACCCTTATCTCTAAATAACCCTAACACGGTTAAGATTCAACCTAGAGACAGCATTAAGATTATAAATTAACCAAGGTACACATAATATCAAGCTACGAGTCGATATTCAACATGTATTCAACTTCCTACACATCCAATTAGTCCTACGAGTCCTAAAGGGATATGATTGCCACTTGGGTTAAGGTTCGTTACGAGTAATCTGCAAAACCCTAGCAATTGAATGAATATACTCTAACTAGTTGATCAGGCCAGAGAGAATAAAACACATTCAAGCAATTAAGCACAAAGAAGTCAAAACATTGCAATAGGAATAAGAACTAGATTAAGAAACTCACAATTCAACAATCAAAGATCCAAACTGTAGGCGAAACCTTGAGAGTTTAGTTGCTCATGCTCAACGGCGCTCTCAACAATTGAATAAAGTGCATAAGGTTAATGAAACAATAAAGTAGAAAAGTCTTATAAAGCCTCTAACAAGTCGGCCAAAAAATAAAACAAAAACCCTAATTAAAGTCCAATTCAGAACAACGTGTTTCTGCGAGGGCCGCGGGGCAGCCAACCCAGGCCGCGGGGCGGCCTGCGATCAGCGAAATCGCTCGTCAGAGGTTCGGGCCGCAAGGCGGCTAGCTTGGCCGCGGGGCGGCTTTTACTGTTCACAGCGATTTTTCCGTTTCGAATTTGGTCTCGATGTCAACACAAAAGTTGTAGATCTCGAAGAGAGCTTTCCAACGCATGGTTATAATAGTCAATCGGACCACCGAGGCCTCCAGAAAATGCGAAACAAGTTCAGCATGTCTGACGACAACTTTTGATGACTTGTTATTCACTTAGGCTCTCGAAATTCGACTCCGCTCCCGTGCTCTTCACTTTTCTTCCTCAACGTGAATCTTCCTTCATCCAAGAGTCTCCTAATCCCTCGTCGGATCCACATTTACCTGAAATTAACCATAATATTGCATAGATTCCGACTCTTCCAACACCACGGGTAAACATGTAATTGTAACTAAAATATGCACTATTCACAACTAAATTATGCTAAATGCATTCTATAATGCAACACTAATCATGCTCTATCAAGCATCCAGACGGATGAGATCCTAAAGATCTTTGTTAGTTGTTAGTTGGACCCCATAGGCAGAGTGACAAAGGTGTGCAACCTTATCAGCCACTCTGTTGCCTGCGCGAGGAGTATGAGAAAAGGAAACTTTCCTCACATTTCGAATGATGGATTGGATGTCGGACAAGGTCATTTCTACTTCCCATGGGCATCGGGTTTTACCTCTCATGTAGTCAATAATGATTTTGGATTCGCCTTCAAAGATAATGTTCTGGATATTTAATTTTCTGGCCTCTACCACCCCCAGCCTAAGAGCTGCGGCTTCAGCCTGTAGGGGTGATGAACGACCTATTTTTAAGTATGACATTTGGATGGGGTTTGCGTTCCAGTCTCTGATGATCATACCAGCGGAGCTCGCCCCATTACGTAGTACTGACCCATCGAAATTGATTTTATATGTTCCACATGGTGGCCTTTTTCATTTATCGTGTTTCCTTCTGTCAGTTTGTTTATAGTTTTTAGTTTGTACGGGATATCTTACTTGTTGGTTAGTGTGATCATCCTCCTCAAATTGGCATGCCCGGTTCCAGTTCTCCATTTGTTTAATGGAAAATGCGTCAATACTGTTTGCTGTGGGTGATTTTTAGTTTCTGAATGTTACCCCATTTCGGAAGTACCATATACCCCACCACCTTGTGGCAATGACTTGTATTTTTGTATTTGGTAGGTTGTGTAACCAGTTCATCAATTCACCTGTATCCCTGGTTCTAGCCGTAGTTTGTTGAAGCTTCTGTTGCTCTGTTTTACTTAGGTGATTTCTGGTCAGCTCAGGGAAACATTCTGTTAGAATATGGGTATCATCCTCCATACAGCCGAAGCACCGATCGCACGCCGAGGGCACAGAGACCCCACGTGAGGCGAGTCTGGCCTTAGTGGGCAAGCCCGACCGAGATATTTTCCACAGGAAGTTCTTTATTTTAGGTGGTAAATTAAGTTTCCATATCCATTCGTAATCTCTGTGTTCGTTTGCCGGCTCATTCATGATAAATTTGTAGGCAGAAGATGTAGTAAACCAACCGTGTTTGTCAGGCCACTAGTAGAGCATGTCCTCTAATGGGGTAACAGGTAGATGGACCGAGAGAATGTCATCTACCAACACACTTGGAAGCACCCTACGGAGTTTCTCCACCCACCATTGTCCATTTATAATATATTCGTTGACCGTTTCATTGCTATCAATTTGTGTCGGGCATTCCGGTCTACCCCTCAAAGGTTTTTCAGATACCCAATTGTCAGTCCAGAATTTTACCGATTTTCCATTTCCAATGGTCCAGATGATCCCGGTTTTGAACTTTTGTAGCTGGCTTGTTAATTTGGCCTATTGCCAGGACATATTCCCAGCTTTCTCGTACTTAAGTATATGTGTTCCCTTTAGGTATTTGTATGTGATTACCTGGACCCATGTGTTGTTTGGTTTGGCTAAGATTTTTCCATAGTAGTTTTAGTTGTAGAGCCTTATTCATTTCTTTAGCTTTTCTAATACCCAAGCCCCCTGCTTTATTTGATTTACAAATTTTGTCCCATCCAATTAATGGTCTGTGTTGAGTAGTAAGTGTTTGATTACACTATATTTTTCGGTGATATAGTATTTGATTGCACTATATTTTTTTATAAAATTATGTATTCTTTTTTATTTTGGTGATATTGTGTTTGATTACACTATTTTTCGTTGATCTTATATGTTCTTTTTTAATCTAATGTTTAAAATGTCCCGGTGATACTATTTTCGGTGATATTTAATGCGGTGATAATTTAATGCGAAGTTGTCACACACATAAAGGAGTCTCATATGTGTCATCTGCAATGTCATCATTTATAAGTGTGGTGACACTAATCAATTGTACGAGTTCCAATTTAAGACGATACTAACTTAGGATTAGCCCCTATAGGCCTTGTTGACAACAATAGTTTTGCTTCTCATTAGCCCCTTTAAGGTTTGTGTTGGTGACACTAGGGTGGTGACAATGATAAGAGTGGTGACAGTGATAAGGGTGGTGACGGCTATAAGGGTGGTGACAGTGATAAGGGTAGTGACAGCGATATGGGTGGTGGTGACAGCGATAGGGGTGGTGGTGACAACGATAGGAGTAGTGGTGACATCGATAGGAGTGGTGACAACAATAGGGCGGTGTCAGCGATAGAGGTGGTGACATCGATATGGGTGGTGGTGATAGTGATATGGGTGTGGTGACATCTATAGAAGTGGTGGTGACAGCGATATGAGTGGTGGTGATAGTGATATGGGTGTGGTGACATCTATAGAAGTGGTGGTGACAGCGATATGAGTGGTGGTGACAGCGATAGAAGTGGTGACAACGACAGGGCGGTGACAACGATAGAGGTGGTGACAACAAGAAGGGTGGTGACAACAATATGTGTGTTGGTGACAGTGATAGGGGTGGTGCTGACAGCGATAAGGGTGGTGGTGACAACGATAAGAGTGGTGGTGACAGCGATATGAATGGTGTCAGCGATAGGGCGGTGACATCAATAAGGGTGGTGACAGTGATAGGGGTGGTTGTTGTAGGAAGAAATTGAGAATTGCAATAAAATACGAATAAATCAAAGCAAACCAGATTTCGTCCCTTGCAAATGATTACAAGACTCCCTCCCTATGCAGTAGTGGGAAGTCAGGATCGATCCACGAGGAAGCTTGTCAGCGGATCTCAGGTAGCTGTAAATCTCACAGACAAAAAAGCAGAAAGACATAAAGAAAGACAAAAATAACAAAGCAAAGCAGAAAATAAAGCAAACACGGAAACTGGTCGATATCGACAAGGAGGTACTCGATATCGACAAAGCACAGTGACGACAGAAAGCAAACTCAGCAACAGAAACTCGATCTCGACAAACTTCTACTCGATATCGACTAACAATCCCCGAGATCGACACAGACAGAAACTTTAAATTGCAAATTCTCGAACACCGAACTCAGATTTTCAATGAAATAAATCAATATACTAAAAGACTTCCAAAGCCAGGGTATCAACACCACAACGATAACCATGCAAAATAACATATAAAGGCATAAAAGATCATGTTTTCCATCAAATAACTTTCGTTATTAACAAATAGGCATATAGAGGCTTTCGCATAAACCCTAATTGTTACTAACCCTTTTCACATAATTAACCCAAGTTGCATTAAGATCACTTTCGCTTCAATAATACAAACAAGGATCACCTTCAACTCTCGCAAAAGAATCATGCTCATAGGGATAGAAGACGAATTGCATAAAAAGATTGTACCTTTACCGCATCACCTTACATGGCTACCGTCGAGCTCACCCCGACCCTAGAAGTGGGTGGACTACTCGCTCTTCATCGCAATAGCAGACATCTTTGATGAAAAAGAACTAACTTGCATTAATAAACTCAAACTTACAACCTCTTCTCCTTCTCTCTCTAGGTGTTGTTATCTCTGAAATTGAATGTGTGTCGGAATGAATAAAACTGAGCCGCTAAGGCTTTATTTATAGTGCTCAAACCCCGCTAATGAAGGAAAGAACAACTATATCTATATCTAAATCTCTATATCTAAAAGCATAAAGATAAATAAATGGAATAACATAAATAAATCCAAAAAAGAAATTATATCTAAAGTAGCAAAATATCTTTTTGTGTGGGTAGATCTTCTCTCCATAGATAGAACTTGATAGATGTGGATAGAATTTGGTCTCGAAACTATCTCCATTGGATTCGGGATAGAAACTTAACAAGAAGTCAATTAAGCTCGGAATCCGTCGCCGTGGGTCCAGTCGATATTGACTTGGTTAAGTCGATATTGACCTAGTTAAGTCGATATTGACCTGTGCTTCCTTGGTTTCTCTTCAGCTGCTTGCATTGGGCCGACTTCTGGAATATTGACTCGATTTGGGTACTCGATATCGACTTTGGGTAGTCAATATCGACCTCTTACTTTCTTCCTTTGTCGATTCTAGCCAACTCTGAGTCGATTTGGAGAATTTCGACCTAAATCTGGTCGATATTGAGTGTCCTTGGTCGATATCGACCAGTCTTCTCAGCATCCTGCTCTGTTCTAAAAACGCACTTTCCCGAGTCCTCGTTCGTCGGATTGACGCATATGACCATGCGTTGGAAAGTTCTATCTGAGGGCTACAACTCTTATGAAGACATCAAAGCTTGATTCAGAACGAAGAATGGTGAAAAATGGCCTTTTCTCCAGCTGCACCATTCTTAGCTTCTCCAGCTGCACCATTCTTAGCTTCTCCATGACTTTCCTTTAAGCTCCAAAGTGCGTCCGATTTCTGCGAAATATAATAAAAACTTGTGTAGACCTCCATATATTGCAAATAAACATAAACTACACAAATTATGTATTATTTTAACCCAAAAGCATGAAATGCATGCAGAAATCGATATAAAAGTAGCTATAAAACATGGCGAATCAGGCTCACAACAGTGGTGGTGACAATAATATGGGTGGTGGTGACAACGATAAGGGTGGTGGTGACAGCAATAGAGGTGGTGACATCGATAAGGGTGGTGGTGACAGCGATAGGGGTGGTGATAGCGATAGGGGTGGTGACAGCAATAAGGGTGGTGACAACGATATGAATGGTGGTGACACTAATAGGGGTGATGGTGACATCGATATAAATGGTGATAATGATAGAGGTGGTGACAGCAATAAGGGTGGTGACAAAGATATGAGTGGTGGTGACAGTGATAGAGGTGGTGATGACAGCGATAGGAGTGGCGGTGACAGCGATAGGAGTGGTGACATCGATGACAACGATAGAGGTGGTTAAAGCAATAAGGGTGGTGACAACAATATATATGGGTGCTGGTGACGGTAATAGGGGTGGTGGTGACAGTGACCATTGATAAAAGTGGTGATAATGACCACTAATAAGGGTAGTGACAGCGATAAGGGTGGTGACATTGATCATTTTTTAGGGTTTGTGCTTCCCTTGTCCTAAGGTTTTCCTTTGGTTGCAGTGTCTATGACACTTTCCACTATCTTAAGGTTTGTGCTTCTCTTGTCCTAGTATTTTCCTTTGGTGACAGCAACAATTTTATTTTTTTTTAAATTGCGGTGACACCACTAATAACACTTTCCACTATCCTAAGGTTTTCCTTTGGTGACAGCGGTTGTTTTGCTTAAAATTAGCCCATCTAGGGTTTGTGCTTCCTTTGTTTTCGTTTGGTGACAGCAGTGCTTACATTTTTTTTTATTGTGGTGACATTATAATAACATTTTCTTTTGTCATAAGGTCTTCCTTAGATGACAATAGTGATTACATTTTTAATTTTTTGTTGTGGTGACACTAATAATCACATTTTCCCTTGTCCTAGGGTTTTATTTCTTTAATTTGGTGACAATAGTGATTATTTTTTTTAATCGTGGTGACATTGTTGATAACACTTTCCCTTGTCCTAGGTTTTTTTTTTTTGGTGACAGCAATAGTTACTTTTTTTTAATTGTGGTGACACTACTAATAACACTTTTTCTTGTCCTAGGGTTTTTCCTTTTGGTGACAGCAGTGGTGACACTATTTTTTATTGGTTACACTACTAATAACACTTGATCATTCTTTCCCTTGTTACATTGGTGGTGACACCACTTTGTACGCTTATGGTGACACTGTTTTTATGGCGGTGACACCACCAAATTTTCTTTTGGCTAGCATTAGCCTTTATAAGGTTTTTTCTCCTTTTTGTCATAGGATTTTCCTCTGGTGACAGCAATGGTTTCACTGTTTTTATGGTAATGAAACTATCAATAACATTTTTTTTTACATTTTTTTTACCAGGTCAATGGCACTATTGGTGTGACACATATTATAGATAACTTCATTTTTCTAACAACTTTATTTTTTATAGTTTTTTTTAGCATTTTATTCCATGGTGACACGTATGTATATGTATAAGCCCAATCATCTCCTTAAAGTTAAATAAGTGCTACTGCCTTCCATCTTCTCCATGAAAGGTAGAAGCTTTTATTTTGGTGGGACTTAATATATCATCACAAAATCACTTTGTTTCTTCTTTTGTCATGCTTCGATTATACTGTATAGATTAATCATAGGAGTAAAAAAATCATCAATAATAAGGTAGCATCGGAGAAGATGAAACTCCGTTCAAGCAAATCAATGGAAACTTCGCCCAGCATCTGCGAGGACGTCGGTCTCAGGCCGGTTCGATGACCTCTGATATGATTTCTTATGCATCCTGCTGCTCCTGAGCACCACCTCGGGCGGTAGGATCGGGTGCTCGCTACAATTTCAAGCCCAATCATCAAGCCATCCACAACTCACAAAGGTCCAATCTAGACAAAATTCAACAGACCATCAATTGAAGAATATGAGATTGGCGAGAGGAAAACCGAACCTTCCAGAACTTTAATATGAGGCCCCATTCTGTCTCTGTGAGAACCACGAAAACAGTTAAAATGGTAGCGTAATATCAGAAAATCCATCCCGTCGAACACTTGCGAATTGCAAAGGATCGGAAAGCTTCAACGGACAAAATTGACAAAATGTGAAGATTCCATATAGATTGCTGCAAATTTATGGATATAGAAAGTGAGAGATTACATCAGATCCATTATTGAAGGATCGGACGGCCTCCGGGGAGCGATACACAGAACACAACCAAAATTAGGGCAAGGTGAGGTGAATTCGCCTAGCGCCGACAGCAGCACCGCTTTCGCTCCCAAAGAAATCGAACTTGCATGGTCGAGCAAGACGAAGGTAGGCATGGCCTCGCGAACTCCATGGACGCTTCGCTCTTTCTCCATCGACGTGAACTCCATGGACGCTTGTTTTAATTTGGGGGAGAAGGTGAAGAAATAAGAGTAGGGACAAAAGTGTCATTATAGGAAATTTATTTAATTACCTTATGAAAGTGGACATTTAGCAAAACAGCCTATCCAAAATGGCCAGTTACCAAAAATTTCCAATAATAAAAGGGTTAAAATAATACTACGTAGTTATGTACGAGGCTTGTTATAATTGAGTTTTTTAAAATTAAAATTTGTTTTTTAAAAAGAATTATCACAAGCTTTTTTAAGTGGTTTTAATTTATTTGGTTTAAAATTACTATAACACTTCTAATAAGAACCAAATAAACTTCACATTTTAATAAATAAACTCTTGTACGCCCCATATGGAGTTTATATTATTTCATAATATTTCAACCTTTATTTCACATATTTTTTCAATTTTAACTTGTTTATAATTCTAATTACTTTTTCTACCTCTCGCCCCATACGTATTAATGCAGTAGTGGGGAATATGGATTATTACCGTATTCCATCCGTTTCTTTTTTTACCGTATGCTTTTATTCCAGTTATGCACATGTAAACATTATACAATGAAATATTTTTAAAATTTTTTAAAATAATATCATACGGAATACTTTTTTTTTTAACTTGAAATAATTCGAGATACCAAACAGTTTTGGTAACTTGAGAGATCGAAAAATCGAAAAATTTGTATCCGGAAGGACCGGGAAGTACAACACACAAACCATCAACAAGTAACCAAACAATAAGAAAAACAATAAAAAGGCGATAACAGACGATTCAGAAAGGCGCTGGCTAAGTAAGCGAAATCAGGACAGAGGCACAGCCATGGAAAACAATTTAAAAAGTTGGAAGAGGTGACACAGGCGAAGTCCTGAGAACAACAATAGAGGCTTCAGATTTCGACTCGATCAACAAAGAACCTTCAGCCCTCGATCGAAAATCCACGGAGTACTTATTATTAATAGGTATGAAATTATTTTTACAGATTTAATTAAAAAAATAATAGTTTATACAATTTTTATTAATCTAAGAAAACGTTCGTGACTATAAAAAGTCACTTAAAAAGAAACGAAGGGAATATTTTCTTTCAATTGTTGGGATGTTAAAAAGAAAAAAAATAGCATCATGACCTAGGATCACCTTAAATGGTGGTACCTATATCAAGTATTAGTATTTTATGTTTTATTTTCTATTGTCACATCATTTTAATATACTTGAATAAAGAAAAAAAATATTTTCTAGAGAGATGAGCTCTCTCCTTTCTCTTGAAAGCTCAAACTCTTTTTAAAGGTGAAAAACTATTTTGAATGACCAGCTTAACACCAAAACACATGATAACACGCATTTAGGTAGGATAATAGGTTGCATTTAGCTTAATTAAGATGCATAACATGCATGATTTAAGTATAATTTGTGTATTTACTCTCTATGTTGGTGGAGTTGGAATCTACACATTTTTATCGATTATTTCAAGTAAATGTGGATCCGAGGTGGAGAGCACAAGGAAAGGAGTTAAGCAAGATAAGGAGAGAGTTGTAAGAGCTAAGGAAGAAGTACCAAAGAGAAAGGAACAAGCAAAGGAAGTGTTAGAAGTCAAATCGAAAAACTAAGGAACGAGCCAAGATGAAGGACATGGAGAAATCTCCTATTTTTGCTTCTGAAGACTTCAAATCAGGTTCTGATGTCTTCATAAGAGTTGTAATCCTTAAAAAGAGTTTCCAACGCATATTCATATGCGTTGATTGTTTGTAGGAAAATCAAGTATGAAATATAAATTCCAAATTCGACTCCCTGTTCTCCGCAAATTAATTACAAGACTTCCTCCCGCTGTAGTAGAAGGTAGTCAGGATTGATCCACGAGGAAGTTTGTCAGCGCCCGCCTTTTCAGATCCAAACTCAGCAGAAAACAGTAAAACACAGAAGAAAGCAGAAACAGAACAAAGACAGAAACTTGGTCGATATCGACATGATGAACTCGATATCGACTAACAAAATCGACTGCAACAACTCAATATCGAGTGGAACAGAAACAAAGTTTGCAAATTGTGAAATAAATCAATAAAATAAAGACTTCCAAGATCAGGGTTTCAACACCACAACGATAACCATGTAAAATAACACATAAAGGCATAAAAGATCATGCTTTTCATCAAATAACTTTCGTTATTAACAAATAGGAATATAGAGGCTTTCGCATAAACCCTAATTGTTACTAACCCTTTTTCACATAATTAATCCAAGTTGTATTAAGATCACTTTCGCTTCAATAACACAAACAAGGAACACCTTCAACTTTCGCAAAAGAATCATGCTCATATGGATAGAAGACGAATTGCATCCAAAGATTGTATCTTTACCGCATCACCTCACATGGCTACCGTCGGGCTCACCCCGACCCTAGAAGTTGGGTGACTACTCGCTCTTCATCATCAAGAAAGACATCAATAATAAAAAGAAACTAAATTGCATTAAATAAAATAAAAGAAAGCTTACAACCAATCGAAGCCAAATCGTCTCTCAACTCTCTTGCTCCTCCTCGCCACAATCTCTCTCTCTCTCTCTCTCTCTCTCTCTCTCTCTCTCTCTCTCTCTCTATGTAACTAATTGTATCTAGAATTAAATGAATAAAACCCATCCCCTAGGAAATTAGGAAAGAAAACTATATCTATATCTAAATCTATCTATCTATATCTAAAGATTAAATTATGGAAATAAAAGAAATAAATCAACAAGGAAATTATATCTAAAGTACACAAATATCTCTTCCATCTTGATAGAACTTGATAAAATCTTCTCTTGTGGGTATCTCCATTGGACTTTGGATAGAAATTGGAATAGAGCTCGGATATGCTCGAAATCGATCACGGGTGGTCACTTGATATCGACCAGCCTAAGTCGATATCGACATGCGTTTTCTCGACTTCACTTCAGACACCCGATATTGGCTCCCAGGGTGAAAATCGACTTGCTTTGACTAGATATCGACCATCCTAGGTCGATATTGACCTGCATTTTCCTTGCTCCAACTCCTGGGTCGATTTCTAGATCTTGGCTCGATTTTGGTCACTCGATATCGACTTGGTGTGGTCGATATCGACCAACTCTCTTCTTCTTCACTCGATTCTGGCTCTTTAGGTGGAAATCGACTGGACTCCTCGACATCGACCAAATGTACTCGATATCGACTGGATGGTGTTGACTCGATTTTCTCGGACTTCTGTAGTTGACTTCGAGCTTTTCCTCCTTTCTCTGAACTATTGTAAATTGCCTCGATTTCTGCGAAATTAAACAGCAACTGGTGTAGACTCCATAATTTGGCAAATAAACATAAACTACATAGATTCTGAACTATTCTAGCCCGAATGTATGAAAGGTATGCAAAAAACGATATAAAAGTAAGTATAAAACATGGCAAATTAGGCTCACAACATCGATCGGATGAACAAAGACTCTGGAAAGTGAGTATAAAACATGGTCGAAATCGACTGGCGTCTAGTCGATATCGACCTGTGTCTGGTCGATATCGAGTGGATTGGCTGGCCTCGGGATCTGGGGAGGAATTGGGTCAATTTCGATCAGTGGTGGGTCGATATCGACTGGGTTGGTCGATATCGACTAGTCTTCAGTGCCCTCTTCCTCCGTCGTTTCCTCGGGTGTTTGCATCTGTCGCCCACTCCTTAGGTTCATAGCAGCTACCTGTCTAATAGATTTACCCTTAGGGGTAGGTTCAGAGGTTCCAGGGAGTGTACCTGATTGTTTGGGGAGGGATGTTGCTAGCTGACCAATTTGTGTGTCGATCGATTTCCTCCAGATATCGATTTCCCCAAGCCTAGAGTTGACACCATGCAGTTGAGTGTGGATGGAATTGATAGATTTCTTGGTGTCTGAATGATTCCTCCGCATCTCCTCAAGAATGGTCTGCATATTATTTTTCTTACCTTCTTTGTCAGGGTGACCAGGAGCTCTGTAGGGAGGGAGATTCTGATGTTGGGGCTGACGATAGTAGCTCCAATTCTGGTTTTGATGTGGCCCTGAGTAGTGTCCCCCCGCATACCTTACCTCTTCGTGGGTTTCCGCTTGATTGACTTGATCGACGTGTGGGCACGCAGTGGTGTTGTGCCTCACAGACCCACATTCTAAACAAGATTTATCTTTAAAAAGAAATTTAACTTGTTTGGTAAGGCGACATACCTTATCGTTGTGAAACTGGTCCCTGACGTCTGGATCAACCTCTTTTGGTGGCACATATAATGACATAGATGGGGCCGACCTTTCATACTTTTCGTCGGAAGTGGCCGCATAAGTCCCATGTGTGTTGTCGTAGTTGGCCAGTGTCTCAAATACCTCCCATGCTCGGCGTGGAGTGTATTCAAGATACTCATAGTTGCTGTAGTTGTTGATCCGATCCTTAGTAGGCGCATCCAGGCAATTGAAGATGATCTCCTGGATGATGTAGGGCGGATGTCCATGCGTATGACAGGATTTCAAAAGCCTTTTGTAGCGCTCCCAGACATGTGTTAATGGTTCTCCTGGCTTTAGTCTGAATGCCGTGATTTGTTGTCTGAGGGCAGCTGTCTTTGCAGGAGGAAAGAACTTGTTGTGGAACAGGTCTTGTAGTTCGTTCCAAGTGCGAATTGATCGTGCAGGCAATCATTCTAGCCACTGCTGTGCTATTCCTGCAAGAGACCAACGAAAAGCCTTTAGTTTTAAATATTCCAAATTAGCACCATCAGCTATAGCTTCACATAAGTCTATAAAAGTGGTGGCATGCTCTAAAGGACATTCATTGATTCTTCCCCTAAATTGACTCCTTCTAATTTCAGTAATAAAAGAAGGACGAATTTCAAAATTAATAGCGAGAAGAACGATTGCTGATTCTGGAACTTCCAGAGTAGGATGCAGATATTCTTTTATGTTGGTTGGGACATGCCCAATCCGCTCCTCAAGTTCCCTTCTTGCATTGATCTCGTGATCTACCCTTGCCTCTCACTATTGCTGATTCTGTGCATATTCTACCTCTCGTCGGGCATGTTCAGCTTCTCTGGTGGTGAGTGCCTCAATTTGTTGGCGGAGTTGCTCAAGCTCCTATGCTGGTGTGAGCTGGCCCGCATTCTCGTTGTTGGATGTCGACATGAGTCTCCTCCTAAGCCTTTGCTGAAGATGGAAAAATCGCTCAGGCTTGAGAATTGGGTCTATAGGTGTGCGATCAGTTCTTCGCATGCATCTAAAAACAAAAAGAAACAAGTAAAAAGAAACTAAAAAGCAAAAAGAAGAGTAAAAAGAACTAAAAAGGGCGTGATTGATTGCTTCCCTGGCAACGACGCCAAATTTGTTAGGAGGAAAATCAAGTATGAAATTTAATTCCAAATTCGACTCCCTGTTCTCCGCAAATTAAATACAAAACTTCCTCTCGCCGTAGTAGAAGGTAGTCAGGATCGATCTACGAGGAAGCGTGTCAGCGCATGTGATGATGCCCGAAATATAAATAATAATATTCTTAATTATCATAAATAAATAAGGTTCCCCGCTATATAAATAGAACCTTATAAACATGAAAAATGGGCGAGTACGAGTCAATATAGAGACTCAAGACGTCCCCGGACGATAAACCGTCCGCGACTCCCACATGCATGCTAGGACACATGTCGTCCATGCCCCCCTCCCACATGTCATGAGGCATGTTGATGCGGGACCATCCAAGACACCCAAGACACCTTCGGATGATGTCCTTCTCAAGAGGAAGAAGAAGGCTCCACCATGGGAGAAGAAACTTTGTTTAAATGACGTTTTGGATTCGTTCAGAACATTAACAGCTTTTCGACGTCTCAGTAAAATGGGTCGTACGGATTCTATATTTATCAGATTGAGGCATACCATACCTTGTTGGAACGAGGACGAAGAGATCTACAACTTTTCTGTTGAAGGTTTTTCCAGATTCATCCTAGAAAATCTTTGCAAGCTGTACTGTTTGGAACAAAAATCAGCACCTTATGTTACTATTTTTAGTATTCTTTCTTACTTAAGTTATTTTAGGAAACTTTAGGGGTAATTTTATTAATTCCTTTAAGTTGTTATTTTATCTTTTTTTATCTTCTTAGAACATTAGAATCGGCCCAGCAGCTCTTAGAGCCTATATATGTCGATTCACCCCTTTGTAATTCAGTAGGAACATAATGAATAGAATTAGTCTTCTCAAATTGTGTGAAACACATTGAGTGATTGTTGGATGATTAGAGCTGTGCTCATCATTCATGAATTGGTATCTATCTCAGCTTGGTTTGCTTTGTGTTCATCAACTTCGCAAGACTTGGTGATCCTTGTATCCACAAGCCCCCTCCTTGTGCCTTCAAGTTGTCCGCTTGATTGTGTAGGGTTGTAGAGGCGGGTTGTGTAGTCATTGGTATTGGTTCCTATCTTCTACAGAAGCCTGGGGTCTTTATCTTGTTCTACATAGATCGACTCAGTCCTTATCAGGTCGTGTCTTTTCAATTCTTTATTGCAATTTCGAGTCTTTATCGAGTCTTGTTCACTTTCTTGAAATCGACATTAAGTACAACCCCTGTTCTTGGTGTTCTTGTTGAGTCTTTGGTCGATATTGGTTGTTCTTGATCGAATCTTGAGAGTCATTTATTGCTGCGTCTTTGTTTCTTGTTAATTCTTGCTTGTTGTCGAAGATCGGACCATCACATGGCTAACCCCGTATCAAATTGGCATCAGAGCATTGGTTTCCGACATCAAGATTGAGTCTTTTCTTTCCTAAACATAAAAACCACAAAAATAGAGTCAGTTCTTGTTTTGGTCTTTTACTTCTTGCATTCTTTATTGATTCTTGCACTAATCTTGAGTTTGTGATTGTTTGTGGTTGCATAGCCTAAACACAAAGCCTAGCCGAGACCAGTGGAGTCGACCAAGCCGTGTACACAGCCCTTGTGTTCACCCTAGAGCCGACGACATTCTTGTCCCCATAAGTCTAGCTTGGCCGAAAATCAGCCTCCACACAAAGACAAACCCTAGTTTGTTATCCTTTCTATCCTTTGTTCTATCTTTGGGAATTTTGATATATCTTTTATCTAAATTCTATTTATCTATTGCTTTTATTATAAATCTGATTTTTGGTAGATATAATCCCTATTTATCTATCATTTATCTTTAAAGCTTTAGATAGATCCACTTACCAAAGATAACAAAAGCCTCACCTATTTATTTATCTTTAGGGCTTCATATTCTATCTTTTATCACCGTTACATCAAATTTTCGAGTCCTATACCTTATATTGAGTCTTTTCTTGCATTAGTTTCATATTTAAAAAAAAAAAACAGAAGAGAAATCAGTCCGAAAATTACAAAAAAAAAAAAGAGAAAGTGTTTGTTAGTTGTTTGTTGATCTAGTGCAAGAAAGCTCCAAGGACTAACCTTTGTTGGTGATTCCCTAGCCTAAATCGACAACCCTATTCCCAAATACATTACCTCCACAAAATTCTAAATTGAAACCCTACCTTGCAACTACAACATCATAACTAAAAGTTTTCAATCAAAAAGAGGTAAATTTCCATTCTTTCTTAATTTTCTTTTATTTTTCTTTTAATTCCAGCTTTGTCGAGTTGATTTGCTGGCTGTGTCGAGCACTTATACCATTGTTGAGTGCTTATTTGTGAGTGTCGAGTACTGATCTTGTCGATCAAGTGCTCATAGCTGTTATGTCGAGGAGATCTCAGGCCTTGCCGAGTTCTCCCTTTGATTGTGTCGAGTACATTGACCCCTGTCGAGTACTCTTTAGCTTGTATCGAGTTGAATTCTTGCAAATACCCATCTGTTTTGCTTGAATTGAGTTGTTGCTTACATCGAGTTCTCTACAGCCTTTGTTGAGTTCTCTTGGTTGTTATTTCATTCATTCTCTTGACTGCATACTTTGATTGCTTAGTTCTTTTGCTTGGTTGTTGATTTGCCCAAAGCGGATTGCCCTAGCAAGCGTGATATATCAATCAGAGAGGGAGTGTGAGCGAAACACAAATTGTGAGCTGTTTATATTTCTCTAACCTTTACATAGTTCTTTGTTTGTTACTTTTTGATGTCTACTAACCAGGGAAATGATTGGTACAATACCTTCATGGAGAACATGGCTACGATGAATGCAAGCATAGCTAAGATAAATGAAGGAATGAAGGCAACAGAGCTTCAGCGTCTTCGCTCTCACACGGTGCCTCACAATAAAAGGGAAGTAACTAATCATAATTCCCTTCCTAATCCTCATGCAAATCAGCACCATGTTGTTAATCCTCATATAGTTAAACCTTTATTTGATAAGGACATCTCTCCACGAAGGGAGAGACATGGTAGAAATAATGTGTTTGCTACTATGCAGGGACGAGGGAAAGGACGATGGCAACAAGAAGGAGAGTACTACTTCTCAGAGGACGACGACGACTTCCAAGAGGATGATCATTGGGAGCAACGTCCTAGGCAAAATGATCGAGGAAGTCGATACCATTATCGAGCACCTAGAGAGCCTGCACAAGATGGCATAGGTAAGGTAAAGGTAAAGATCCCTCATTTTTATGGTAACACCGATCCAGATGCATATATTGATTGGGAAACTAAAATGGATCGAATATGGATTTGTCATAACTTCTCTGAACATAAAAAGGTGCAACTAGCTTCCTTAGAATTTCAAAGTTTTGCTTTAATCTGGTGGGACAATCTAGTAAAGGAAAGAAGAAGAAACCTTGATCCACCTGTTGCTTCTTGGATTCAATTAAAAGCACTTATGAGAAGTAGGTTTGCTCCTCCACATTATGCTAGCGAGCTTAGACAACGATTAGAAAATCTTAAGCAAGGTAGCAAAACTGTTGAGGAAACCTTTTATGCAATGCAAGAAACCATGGCTAGAGCTAATGTAGTTGAACCCTATGAAGATAGTAATGCTAGGTTTCTTAGAATATTGCACCCCGCCTTAGCTTATGAAATTAATTACTTTCCTTATTCTACGCCTACTGAACTTTTACATTTAGCTATGACAGTGGAAAAGAATACGATAAAGGAGCCAAGGTGGTAGAATGTCGAGTGGGCAACCCCAAAGGTTGCACCAAGGCCATGTGCAGCAGCCCCAAAGGAGGATTGATGGCGGCTCAAGGGAGAGAGTAGGCCAGCCCCAAGGGAGGAGTAAAGGCCGAATGCCTCATGAGCCCATCGACAATGGCAGAGGGCCTTGGAACAGACATGAATCGTCTAGGGTATCTACTGGCCCTAAAGGGAGTAATCCTAACTCTTCTACTCTTGAACCTATGTACATTCCTTGCTTCATATGTCAAGGTAGTGGACATGTTATGAAGGATTGCCCAAATAAGAAGCCTCTCATGACTAATTACCTAGACAAAAATGAATATGAAAATTCTAGTGATAAACATGATGAGCATGTTCATAATGATCAAGATATTAGTTTACTTGCCTCTAAAGATGATTGCCTTGAACATGAGCATGTTGATTCTTTGATTGATTTAAATGTTCAACCTATACCCTGTGCTGATAATCAAAGCAAAGATTTGTGTCAAACTACATGCTTAGAAGAAGGCATAGTTTCTAATATGATCATTGATGATGAAACTTCTTCTCCTATTGCTAGCATTTAATTGAAAATTCAGCCTTGGAAAAGAATGAAAACTTGCTAGGTTTGGATGAAAACTTAGGGATTAATGACCAAGCTCAAGTGCATATTCAAATAGCACATCATGGCATTGATATGAAATCTGAATTGTACACTAATCAAGTTTCTTTTCTTGATTTTTTAGATGAAGCTGAGACAAAAACCATTGAGGAGTGTTCAATCCCTACAACAATCGTTCTTGAGATGAGTTTCCATGGACATAAGGTTTTCGATCCAGGAGCCCGTGTGGATGCATTTGCGGAATTTTATGCGAGCTTGGATTTGAGGACGAATCCTTTTCAAGAAAGGGAGATTGATGCGGGACCATCTAAGACACCTAAGACACCTTCGGATGATGTCCTTGTCAAGAGGAAGAAGAAGGCTCCACCATGGGAGAAGATACTTTGTTTAAATGACGTTTTGGATTCGTTCAGAACATTGACAGCTTTTCGACGTCTCAGTAAAATGGGTTGTACGGATTTTATATTTATCGGATTGAGGCGTACCATACCTTGTTGGAACGAGGACGAAGAGATCTACAACTTTGCTGTTGAAGGTTTTTCCAGATTCATCCTAGAACATCTTTGCAAGATGTACTGTTTGGAACAAAAATCAGCACCTTATGTTACTATTTTTAGTATTCTTTCTTACTTAAGTTATTTTAGGAAACTTTAGGGGTAATTTTATTAATTCCCTTAAGTTGTTATTTTATCTTCTTTTATCTTCTTAGAACATTAGAATCGGCCCAGCAGCTCTTAGAGCCTATATATGTCGATTCACCCCTTTGTAATTCAGTAGGAACATAATGAATAGAATTAGTCTTCTCAAATTGTGTGAAACACATTGAGTGATTGTTGGATGATTAGAGTTGTGCTCATCATTCACGAATTGGTATCTATCTCAGCTTGGTTTGCTTTGTGTTCATCAACTTCGCAAGACTTGGTGATCCTTGTATCCACAAGCCCCCTCCTTGTGCCTTCAAGTTGTCCGCTTGATTGTGTAGGGTTGTAGAGGCGGGCTGTGTAGTCATTGGTATTGGTTCCTACCTTCTACGGAAGCCTGGGGTCTTTATATTGTTCTACATAGATCGACTCAGTCCTTATCAGGTCGTGTCTTTTCAATTCTTTATTGCAATTTCGAGTCTTTATCGAGTCTTGTTCACTTTCTTGAAATCGACATTAAGTACAGCCCATGTTCTTGGTGTTCTTGTTGAGTCTTTGATCGATCTTGGTTGTTCTTGATCGAATCTTGAGAGTCATTCATTGTTGCGTCTTTGTTTCTTGTTAATTCTTGCTTGTTGTCGAAGATCGGACCATCACACGGCTAACCCCGTATCACATGTGACATTTGGCAATGTTTGGCCACCATGATTAAAACACACACTTACACTATAAATACATGAGAAGGGGTACGGAGCAAGAGGTCGGTTCCCATGGTATCCCTAGGGGCATAGGCCGGGAATAAGGGGTTGTACAAGCCTATCTTAGCGGGTTCGTCTCGACTCGGTAAGGAGCCGACATTTGGTGAGATCATCGCCCGAAAAGTGGAACGAGCCGAGCGCAGGTCCGACGGCACAGGTGGAGGCCCCCATTTAGGATAGACAGTTGTAGGGGGGGTTCAGGTAAGACCGTCGACCAACTGAAAATCGACACGTGGTTCACCTCTCTCACGGGGACGTGGAAGGAGGTTCACTTTTCAAATGTGGTTTCATCATTGGCGCCGTCCGTGGGGACTCCTCACGCTAAGAGGTAATATTTCAAGGTAAGTAATCCGTTTATCTTACTTTGATAAGGGTCCCAAAATTACGAATTTTGAATTCTAGATAAACCAAGCAGCTAGTTGTTCCAAGCAAGTATATATAGCTGTTTGATTTATTATGCAATTGAGTCATTGATCGATCGGTAGACGTACCTAGAACCATTAAAGCATCGTCAAATTATGTAAACATTCTGCCTTGCTCGGGTTCTTTGATCAGTGGATCTGAATTTTGCAAGAAGGCAATGGTTGCAACCAAACTTTTACCTTGATGAAGTTGATCGTTCGCGGCCAAATAGATACTGGGAAAAGATATGCGAGGTCCCATGGAAGACGAGAACCGGACGCAGGGTGTCTTTCCCTCTCTGAAAAATTAATGAGTAGTCTCTCTCCTTCCTTTTTCGGGCACACCAGCCGATGCCGAAAACTCGACCGGTTAACTCCGAAGAGTTAGACGCGGATGGTCAAGATTAATTCCATGAGGAACCTATGATCCTCACGAGGCCACTGACTGCTTGCAATCCTTCGCATCCGCGAACGGCGGGCACTTCGCCTAAACAAACACAAACGTCGCAAAACGACAAGTCCGCAAACCTGCGAGGGTGAAGAGAGGTATTGCCATCAACGGATTACAATGGGGGCATCACTTTATGATTTCAAGCAAATGAAAGTAGGGAGAATTTATGGGTAAAATAAAAATAATAGTATGTTCAGAGGCAGCAACGACAAGTCTGAGGATTCTGGCTAAATCGGGAAATCTGAGTCCTAGACGCGACCCCGCCTGCATATGATGGCTCGCCCTCATCCGTTGACCCTCAAACGATGCCACGACCGGTACAAGAGCAACTTGCCGGGTCAAAGACCGGCATGAACGACACCAGCCGCGAACGGCCATCCGCGGTGGAAGAGGAAGACGACTGTCGGACTTAATAAGCGAAGCGTCGGCTATCAGCCCCCGTAGAAATGATCAAGCCGCAGAGCCACCTATTGGGCCAACTCATTGGGAAAGGCCCAACATCTATACAAGGACAATCCAAGCGCGACGGGGCATATTTTTGAAATTTTAGATGCCAGGGGTATTAAATACTAAAGTACCTAAGTGACCCGATCAAAGGTATATAGCAAATAACACACGTCATAGGGGTTGACTCCATTTCACGGCCATCTAATGAATAGCTAGCTTAAAGGCATGAAGTTATGTATACTTTACATCTCTCCCGTCATGAATAAATAAAAGCCCCAGGACGCTTGAGCTTGCTCCGCGTCGGGTATCCGATCGTAGAGCTAGCCTCCCGGATCGAATATTTTATTAAGTCCTATGACGCTGGAGCTTGCTCCGGGTCGGACATCCGGTGGACGCATTGAGCTCCCGGACTATACTTGGAGTCCTATGACGCTGGAGCTTGCTCCGCGTCGGACATCCGGTGGACGCATTGAGCTCCCAGACAATACTTGGAGTCCTATGACGCTGGAGCTTGCTCCGCGTCGGATATCCGGTGGACGCATTGAGCTTCCGGACTATACTTGAAGTCCTATGACGCCGGAGCTTCCTCCGCGTCGGACATCCGGTGGACGCATTGAGCACCCAGACATGGAGTCCTATGATGCTTGAGCTTGATCCGCGTCGAACATCAGGTGGACGCATTGAGCTCCCGGACTATACTTGGAGTCCTATGATGCTGGAGCTTGCTCTACGTTGTACATCCGGTGGACGCATTGAGCTCCCGGACTATACTTGGAGTCCTATGACACTGGAGCTTGCTCCGCGTCGGACATCCGGTGGACGCATTGAGCTCCCGGACTAAACTTGGAATCCTATGATGCTGGGGCTTGCTCCACGTCGGACATCCGCTTGACGCATTAAGCTCCCGGACTATACTTGGAGTCCTATGACGCTGGAGCTTGCTCCGCGTCGGACATCCGGTGGACGCATTGAGCTCTCGGACTATACTTGGAGTCGTATGACGCTGGAGCTTGCTCCATGTCGGACATCCGGTGGATGCATTGAGCTTCCGGACTATACTAAAAGTCCTATGACGCTGGAGCTTGCTCCGCGTCGGATATCCGGTGAACGCATTGAGCTCCGGGACTATACTTGGAGTCCTATGACGCTAGAGCTTGCTCCACGTCGGACATCCAGTGGACGCATTGATCTCCCGGACTATACTTGGAGTCCTATGACGCTGGAGCTTGCTCCGCGTCGGACATCCGGTGGACGCATTGAGCTCCCGGACTATACTTGGAGTCCTATGACACTGGAGCTTGCTCCGCGTCGGACATCCGGTGGACGCATTGAGCACCCGGACTAAACTTGGAATCCTATGATGGTGGGGCTTGCTCCACGTCGGACATCCGCTTGACGCATTAAGCTCTCGGACTATACTTGGAGTCCTATGACGCTGGAGCTTGCTCCGCGTCGGAAATCCGGTGGACGCATTGAGTTCCCGGACTATACTTGGAGTCCTATGACGCTGGAGCTTGCTCCGGGTCGGACATCCGGTGGATGCATTGAGCTCCCGGACTATACTTGGAGTCCTATGACGCTGGAGCTTGCTCCACGTCGGACATCCGGTGGACGCATTGATCTCCCGGACTATACTTGGAGTCCTATGACGCTGGAGCTTGCTCCGCGTCGGACATCCGGTGGACGCATTGAGCTCCCGGACTATACTTGGAGTCCTATGACACTGGAGCTTGCTCCGCGTCGGACATCCGGTGGACGCATTGAGCTCCCGGACTAAACTTGGAATCCTATGATGGTGGGGCTTGCTCCACGTCGGACATCCGCTTGACGCATTAAGCTCCCGGACTATACTTGGAGTCCTATGACGCTGGAGCTTGCTCCGCGTCGGAAATCCGGTGGACGCATTGAGTTCCCGGACTATACTTGGAGTCCTATGACGCTGGAGCTTGCTCCGGGTCGGACATCCGGTGGATGCATTGAGCTCCCGGACTATACTTGGAGTCCTATGACGCTGGAGCTTGCTCCACGTCGGACATCCAGTGAACGCATTGAGCTCCTGGACAGTACTTGGAGTCCTATGACGCTGGAGGTTTCTCCGCGTCGGACATCCGGTGGACGCATTGAGCTTCAGGACTATACTTGAAGTCCTATGACGCTGGAGCTTCTTCCGCGTCGGACATCCGGTGGACGCATTGAGCACTCAGACTTGGAGTCCTATGATGCTTGAGCTTGATCCGCGTCGAACATCTTGTGGACGCATTGAGCTCCCGGACTATACTTGGAGTCTTATGATGCTGGAGCTTGCTCCACGTTGTACATCCGGTGGACGCATTGAGCTCCCGGACTATACTTGGAGTCCTATGACGCTGGAGCTTGCTCCGCGTCAGACATCCGGTGGACGCATTGAGCTCCCGGACTATACTTGGAATCCTATGATGCTAGGGCTTGCTCCACGTCGGACATCCGCTGGACGCATTGAGCTCCCGGACTATACTTGGAGTCCTGTGACGCTGGAGCTTGCTCCGCGTCGGACATCCGGTGGACGCATTGAGCTCTCGGACTATACTTGGAGTCGTATGACGCTGGAGCTTGCTCCGCGTCGGACATCCGGTGGATGCATTGAGCTCCTGAACTATACTAAAAGTCCTATGACACTGGAGCTTGCTCCGCGTCGGATATCCGGTGGTTGCATTGAGGTCCGGGACTATACTTGGAGTCCTATGACGCTAGAGCTTGCTCCACGCCGGACATCCGGTGGACGCATTGAGCTCCCGGACTATACTATGAGTCCTATGACGCTGGAGCTTGCTCCGCGTCGGACATCTGGTGGACGCATTGAGCTCCCGGACTATACTTGGAGTCCTATGACGTTGGAGCTTGCTCCGCGTCAGACATCCGGTGGACGCATTGAGTTCCCGAACTATACTTGGAGTCCTATGACGCTGGAGCTTGCTCCGGGTCGGACACCCGGTGGACGCATTGAGCTCCCGGACTATACTTGGAGTTTTACGACACTGGAGCTTGCTTCGCGTCGGACATCCAGTGGATGCATTGAGCTCCCGGACTATACTTGGAGTCCTATGACGCTTGAGCTTTCTCCGCGTCGGATATCCGGTGGACGCATTGAGCTCCCGGACTATACTTTGAATCCTATGACGCTGGAGCTTGCTCCACGTCGGACATCCGGTGGACGCATTGAGCTCCCGGACTATACTTAGAGTCCTATGACGCTGGAGTTTTGATAATGGGTTAGCCGTAGGTTGGTCCGATCTTCGACAACAAGCAAGAATAATCAAGAACTAATAAAGACGCAGCAAGAACTAAAAAGAACGATGCAAGATTTATGCAAGATTCAACAAGAAAGAAAAGAAACGCAGCAAGACTCTCAAGAATCGATCAAGATAGGGGAAGATCGGCCAAGAAACACCAAGAACAGGGGCTGTACTCAATGTCGACTCCAAGAAGATGAACAAGACTCGATAAAGACTCGAAATTGCAACAAAGAATGAAAAGACGCGACCGATAAGGACTGAGTCGATCTATGCAGAACAAGATAAAGACCCCAGGCCTCCTCAGAGGGTAGGAACCAATACCAATGACTACACAACCCGCCTCTACAACCCTACACAATCAAGCGGACAACTTGAAGGCACAAGGAGGGGGCTTGTGGATACTAGATTCACCAAGTCTTGCGAAGTTGATGAACGGCAAAGCAAACCAAGCTGAGATTATCAATCAATGACCAACGAGCACAGCTCTAGTTGAATCAACAAACACTCGATGTGTTTACACTCTATATGAGAGAATTGTATTCATAAAAGTCCCAATCTGATTCAATGAAGAGAATACGGCATATATAGCCTTACAATGCTGTTATGGCCGAAAATAATAACATATTAAAATAAACTAATTAAATTATTGGGCCTAATAATAAAAATAACACCTAAAGACATAAATAAATAAGGTCTCTAAAAATAATAACTAGAAAAGCCCAATTCAGCCCAATAGAACACTTAAGCTGAAAATGGGAAATAACACTTAGGCAAATTCGGCCAAGGCTTTGCTAAGGTGGCTCGGCCTCCATTTGAACTCCAATGCACATGTATGTCTTCAATGTAGGCTCGGGGAGTTGAACCTTGCTCGAGAACAAAGCATGACCCACAAAGTTGAATGAGTCTCTCTGAAGCTTCTTAGCACGAGCTCGAGTCATTGGTCCTTCTCCAAGTATGATGGGTGTGTCTGGAGCTGTAGAAGATGGTCCCGCATCAACCTCCCCTTCTTGAAAAGGATTCGACCACGAATCCAAGTCTTCATCCATAGCGAAGTAAGGGATTAGATCCGCGACGTTGAATGTAGCGCTCACGCCCATGTCTCCAGGAAGCTTCAATTGGTAGGCATTGTCGCCCACTCTCTTCTTGATCCGAAATGGTCCATCACCACGAGGCGACAACTTGTTCTTCCGGGCTTCTGGAAACCGCTCCTTCCTCAACTGCACCCATACAAGATCTCCAGGCTGAAATGTGACCAAGCGACGTCCCTTGTTGGCCTTGTTAGCATTGTATTCAGCCTTTAGCTTCAGCTTCTCTCGAGTTCGTTCATGCAGCTCCTTTATGAACTCGACATGCTTACCTGCCTTAAATGATTCTTTGTCTCTCATAGGATATGGAGTAAGATCAAAAGGGGTTAGCGGATTAACACCATACACACATTCAAATGGACTGATTTTAGTAGCCGAATGCATGGTTCTATTGTAAGCAAATTCCGCATGAGGTAAGGCTTCTTCCCAAAGTTTCAAATTCTTCCTAATAATGGCTCTTAGGACAGTAGCAAGGGTTCTATTAGTCACCTCAGTTTGGCCATCAGTTTGGGGGTGGCTAGAAGTAGAGAATAGCAATCTAGTTCCCAATTTATTCCATAAGGTACGCCAAAAATGAGTTAAGAATTTTACATCCCTATCACTAACAATGGTTTTAGGCACACCATGCAACCTAACTACTTCTCTAAAGAATAAATTAGCAACATTGGTAGCATCATCAGTTTTGTGGCATGCAATGAAATGAGCCATTTTAGAGAATCTATCAACCACTATAAAGATTGAATCCCTCCCCTTCTTAGTTCTAGGCAACCCAACTATAAAATCCATAGAAATGTCTTCCCAAGGGGCTGAGGGTATCGACAGTGGTGTATAAAGGCCATGGGGCATAAGCTTAGCTTTGGCTTTAATGCAAACTATGCATCTCTTAAGGCAATGTTCTACATCCCTAAGCATATGTGGCCAATAAAAATGTGATTTCAGTGTGCTATATGTCTTATCCCTACCAAAATGTCCCATTAATCCACCACTATGGGCTTCACCAACAAGTAATAATCGTAGAGAACATCTAGGAATGCACACTTGATCTTTTCGAAATAAGAATCCTTGATGTATATAAAAGCTGTCATTAGGACCCTTTTCTAGGCATTTTCGAAATATATCTCCAAAATCCAAATCAGATTCATACAATTCCTTTATGTAAACAAAGCATAAGACTCTAGAATCCAAAGTGGTTAAAAGAACATGTTTTCTAGATAAGGCATCAGCAACCACATTGTCTTTGCCTTTCTTATACTTAATCACATAAGGAAATGTTTCAATGAATTCCATCCATCTACCATGTCTCCTATCAAGTTTATCTTGGCTTTTAAAGTATTTTAAAGATTCATGATCAGTTCTAAGAATAAACTCGCTAGGCCATAGATAGTGAGACCATGTCTTAAGTACTCTAAACAAAGCATACAATTCCTTATCATAGGTAGAGTAATTAAGACAAGCACCTTTCAACTTCTCAGAAAAGAAAGCAATAGGCTTACCTCCCTGCATAAGGACTCCACCAATTCCAACTCCGCTAGCATCACACTCTACCTCAAAAGGCTGAGTAAAGTCCGGCAAAGCTAATAGAGGTGCGTGAGTGAGCTTGTCCTTAAGTGTGTTGAATGCTTCCTCCTGAGCTGCTCCCCATGTGAACTCACTCCTTTTCTTTGTAAGCTCTGTTAGTGCGGCTGAGATGGTACTGAAATCTCGCACAAAGCGTCGGTAGAAGCTCGTAAGACCTTGGAAGCTGCGTACATGGCCTATGTTGGTGGGGGTCGGCCACTCTTGGATAGCTTTGATCTTTGATTCATCAACACGTAGTTCATTAGAGCTCACTACAAATCCAAGAAAAGACACTTGTTCATTACATAATTCACACTTCTTTAAATTAGCATACAAGCGTTCAATTCTCAGCGTTTTAAGCACTTCTCTAAGATGTTATTCATGTTCATTAGAAGACTTGCTATAAATCAGAATATCATCAAAATAAACTACAACAAACTTTCCAATGAAATCTCGAAGCACATGATTCATTAAGCGCATAAAAGTACTAGGAGCATTAGTTAAACCAAAAGGCATAACCAACCACTCATATAAGCCTAGCTTAGTCTTAAAGGCTGTTTTCCATTCATCACCTTCTTTCATTCTAATTTGATGATAGCCACTCCTAAGATCAATTTTAGAGAATATAGAAGCTCCATGTAACTCATCTAGCATATCATCTAATCTAGGAATAGGGTGACGATATTTAATAGTAATGTTGTTAGTAGCCCTACAATCTACACACATTCTCCATGAACCATCTTTCTTAGGGACTAATAACACAGGCACAACACTAGGAGTTAAGCTAATTCGAATATAACCCTTATCCAACAGTTCCTGGACTTGGGTTTGGACCTCTTGGGTCTCAGTGGGATTTATACGATACGCAGGCCTATTAGGTAATGCAGCCCCTGGAATAAGATCAATTTGATGCTCAATTCCACGAATAGGGGGTAGACCTGGTGGTATGTCATCGGGAAACACATCCTTAAACTCCTCAAGAAGAGCGAGAATGTTCGATGGAAGAGAAGCTTTAAGCTCTTCACTTAACATACTCAAGCTCTTGCAAAGGCGCATAAGAACAGTTCCACCATCCGCAAAGTCGTCCATGAATGTGCTTTTGGAAGCCAAGAACACACTCTTAGATCGAGTTTGAGGATCCACTTGGCTCGACTGAGCCTCCTGATCTAATTCACCTTTACTTACCTTGCGCTTCTCAATCTCATCAGCTACTTGCGTAGGTGTCATGGGTTTGAGAATGACATTCTTTCCCTGAAAAGTGAAGGTATAGCGATTAGTAAACCCATCATGCATAACCTTACGATCAGATTGCCAAGGACGGCCTAATAGAATATGACAAGCTTGCATAGGCACTATATCACATAAAACATCATCTTCATAATGTCCTAGTTTAATATGCACTTTAACTTGCCTATTTACTTTCAATAAGCCACAATCATTCATCCAATGCAATTTGTAAGGTCTAGGGTGTTGGACAGTAGGTAAATGCAATTTGTCAACCATTTCTTGACTAGCTAAATTACAGCAACTACCTCCATCAATGATCACATTTACAACCTTTCCTTTAACTAGACAACGAGTATGAAACAAGTTTTCCCTTTGATTATCATCACATGGTGTAGGAACAACACTTAAAACTCTCCTAACAATCAAAGATTCTCCATGCTCATATTCAACCTCATCATCATCATTTTCATAACAAACAAGGTTTAAGTTCTGATCATTGTCATTAGCATGCTCGTCATGTTCATCACAAGAATTTTCAGATTCATATTCTCCTAAGTGATTAACCATGAGAGTTTTCTTATTAGGGCAATCCTTCATATAATGTCCTCTACCTTGGCATTTAAAGCACACAATATCTCTAGATCTAAGGGTAGAAGGGTTAGGATTACTCCCTTTGGGACCAGTAGATGTCCCAGACGATTCTCGTCCATTCCATGGACCTTTTCCTTTGTCGAGGGGCTGCTGGGGCTGTCGACTCTCACTCCTCCATTGGGGCTGCTGAGCTCGCTCTCTAGAACCCATTTCCGAGCGCCCTTGGGGCTGTTGGGGCCGGTTTTGGCGCCATCCTTGTTGCTGGCCACTCGACATCCTATTAGCTTGGCTCTTGTAGCTATGTCCCTTTTCTACTTTCATAGCTAGATGTAACAAATCAGTGGGAGTAGTATAGGGAAAGTAATCAATTTCATGAGCTAAAGCGGGATGCAATATCCTAAGATATCTAACATTGGTTTTCTCATGAGTTTCTACTATATTAGCTCGAGCCATAGCTTCTTGCATAACATTAAATGTTTCCTCAACACTTTTGCTACCTTGTTTAAGGTTTTCTAATCTGTTCAATAACTCTCTATCATAATGTTGAGGTACAAACCTATTTCTCATTACCACTTTTAATTGTTCCCAAGAAGCAATAGGTGCATCAAGGGATCTTCTTCTTTCTTTAACAAGATTATCCCACCAGATTAATGCAAATCCTTGAAATTCTAGGGATGCTAGTTGTACTTTCTTAGGTTCTGAGAAATTATGACAATTCCAGATTTGCTCCATTTTAATTTCCCAATCAATATAAGCATCTGGATCAGTCTTACCATCAAAAGGAGGAATCTTTACCTTAACCTTACCCATGTCGTCGTCGTCATTGAACCTAGGAGATCGGTTCTGATTTCCTCTTTGATTTCGTCTTGGGCGTTGCTCCCAATACTCCTCTTCTTGGAAGTCCTCATCTTGCTCCGAGTAGTAGAATTGCTCTTGATAGCCACGTCCTCTTCCTCTTCCTTGTCCTTGACCTTGCACATTAACAAACCCATTATTCCGATCATTTCTCCCACCTCGTGGAGAGTTTTTTTCATTGAATAAAGGATTCTGTAAATTAACATTAACATGAGGATTAGGATTAGGAATAGGGTTAGGATTAATGACCTCTCTTTCTTCTTGAGGTATCTCAACTCGCTCTTGCTGACCTCCTATGGTGTTCGAACCACTAGGCCTAGAGCTCTCCCAAGCCGCCATCTTGGCTTGCATCGCAGCCAATGTATCCGTCAAGGTGGCTATGTTGGCCGTCAAGGTATTGAATTGCTCGGGTTTCACAGTAGCACTCGAGTTTGTGGAGTTATTACCACCATTGTTGTCCTGATTGTTAAACATTATAACAAAGACAAAAGAAACAAAGAACTAAGTTAAAGGTTAGTAAAACTTATAAACAACTCACAATTGTGTTTCGCTTACACTCCCTCTCTGATTGATATATCACGCTTGCTAGGGCAATCCGCTTTGGGCAAATCAACTACCAAGCAAAAACTAAGCAATCAAAGTATGTAGTGAATGAAACAAACAGCAAAGTGCTCGATAAAGAAGAAAGAGCACTCGATAGCAGCTGTAAGCAATTGATTCAAGCAAACAGATGGGTAATTGCAAGGAATCAACTCGACACAACAAGGAGATCACTCGGCAGGGGCTGAGATCACTCGACACACACAAGAGAGAACTCGGCAAGGGCTGAGATCACTCGACTCAATCAAAGCAAGCACACAACAGCACTCGGTCAAGGTGAGAAAGAGTACTCGACACAAAGAGAAAATAAGAAAGCAAAAGAAAATTTGGAAATTTACCTCTTTTGATTGAAAACCTTAAGTTATGATGTTGTAGTTGCAAGGTAGGGTTTCAATTTTGTGGAGGTGTATGTGTTTAGGGATAGGTATGTTGATTAGGGCTGAGAAGAGGGTTCACCAATGATGTCCTTGGGAGCTTTCTTGCACTAGATCAACAACTAACAAACACTTTCTCTTTCTTTTGAATTTTCGGACCTTAATTTACTGTTTTTTTTTTAAATGTGAAACTAATGCAAGAAAAGACTCAAATTAATGTATAGGACTCGAAAATCTGGTATAGATGGTGATAAAAGATGAAAATTTATAGCCTTAAGATAAATAAATAGACAACCTTTGGATAAATATGGTAACAAGATCTATCTTATGCCTTAATAGATATTTGATAGATATAATGAATTAAATCCACTAAAAATCAGAATTTAAATAGGCAATAGATAATATGGAAATAGATATAGATAGAACAAAAGTTCCAAAGATAGAACAAACAACAAACTAGGGTTTCTTGTGATATGTGGAGGACTGATTTCGGCCAAGCAATCAACTATGGGGACAAGGTATTGCCGCCGACTTAGGTGCTGCACAAGGGGAATTGTGCACCACTTTGGTCGACTCCACGGTCTCGGCTAGGCTTTGTGTTTAGGCTATGCAACCACAAACAATCACAAACAAAAGATTAGTGCAATAATCAATTCAAGAAACAGGAAGTAAAAGACCAAAACAAGAAAAGGACTCTTTTTTGTGGTTTTTTTTGTGTTTATGAAAAGAAAAGACTCAATCTTGATGTCGGAAACCAAAGCTCTGATGCCAATTTGATACGGGGTTAGCTGTAGGTTGGTCCGATCTTCGACAACAAGCAAGAACAATCAAGAACTAATAAAGACGCAGCAAGAACTAACAAGAAAGATGCAAGATTTATGCAAGATTCAACAAGAAAGCAAAGAAACGCAGCAAGACTCTCAAGAATCGATACAGATAGGGCAAGATTGACCAAGAAACACCAACAACAGGGGATGTACTCAATGTCGACTCCAAGAAGATGAACAAGACTCGATAAAGACTGAGTCGATCTATGCAGAAAAAGATAAAGATCCCAGGCCTCCTCAGAGGGTAGGAACCAATACCAATGACTACACAACCCGCCTCTACAACCCTACACAATCAAGCGGACAACTTGAAGGCACAAGGAGGAGGCTTGTGGATACTAGATTCACCAAGTCTTGCGAAGTTGATGAACGACAAAGCAAACCAAGCTTATATTATCAATCAATGACCAACGAGCACAGCTCTAGTTGAATCAACAAACACTCGATGTGTTTACACTCTATATGAGAGAATTGTATTCATAAAAGTCCCAATCTGATTCAATGAAGAGAATACGACATATATAGCCTTACAAGGCTGTTATGGCCGAAAATAATAACATATTAAAATAAACTAATTAACATATTGGGCCTAATAATAAAAATAACACCTAAAGACATAAATAAATAAGGTCTCTAAAAATAATAACTAGAAAAGCCCAATTCAGCCCAATAGAACACTTAAGCTGAAAATGGGAAATAACACTTAGGCAAATTCGGCCAAGGCTTTGCTACGGTGGCTCAGCCTCCATTTGAACTCCAATGCACATGTATGTCTTCAATGTAGGCTTGGGGAGTTGAACCTTGCTCGAGAACAAAGCATGACCCACAAAGTTGAATTAGTCTCTCTGAAGCTTCTTAGCACGAGCTCGAGTCATTGGTCCCTCTCCAAGTATGATGGGTGTGTCTGGAGCTGTAGAAGATGGTCTCGCATCAAGTTTGCTCCGCGTCGGACATCCGGTGGACGCATTGAGCTCCCGGACTATACTTGGAGTCGTATGACACTGGAGCTTGCTCCGCGTCGGACATGAGGTGGACGCATTGAGCTCCCGGACTATACTTGGAATCCTATGACGCTGGAGCTTGCTCCGCGTCGGATATCCGGTAGACGCATTGAGCTCCGGGACTATACTTGTAGTCCTATGACGCTAGAGCTTGCTCCACGTCGGACATCCGGCGGACGCATTGAGCTCCAGGACTGTACTTGGAGTCCTACGACGCTGAAGCTTTCTCCATGTCGGACATCCGGTGGACGCATTGAGCTCCCGGACTATACTTGGAGTCCTATGACGTTAGAGCTTGCTCCGCGTCGGACATCCGGTGGACGCATTGAGTTCCTGGACTATACTTGGAGTCCTATGACGCTGGAGCTTGCTCCGGGTCGGACATCCGGTGGACGATTTGAGCTCCCGGACTATACTTAGAGTCCTATGACGCTAGAGCTTGCTCCGCGTCGGACATCCGGTGGACGCATTGAGCTCCCGGACTATACTTGGAGTCCTATGACGTTGGAGCTTGCTCCGCGTCGGACATCCGGTGGACGCATTGAGTTCCCGGACTATACTTGGAGTCCTATGACGCTGGAGCTTGCTCCGGGTCGGACATCCGGTGGACGCATTGAGGTCCCGGACTATACTTAGAGTCCTATGACGCTCGAGCTTGCTCCGCGTCGGACATCCGGTGGACGCATTGAGCTCCCGGACTATACTTGGAGTCCTATGACGTTGGAGCTTGCTCCGCATCGGACATCCGGTGGACGCATTGAGTTCCCGGACTATACTTGGAGTCCTATGACGCTGGAGCTTGCTCCGGGTCGGACATCCGGTGGACGCATTGAGCTCTCGGACTATACTTGGAATCCTATGAGGCTAGAGCTTGCTCCGTGTCGGACATCCAGTGGACGCATTGAGCTCCCGGACTATACTTAAAGTTCTATGACGCTAGAGCTTGCTCCGCGTCGGACATCCGATGGACGCATTGAGCTCCCGGACTATACTTGGAGTCCTATGACGCTAGAGCTTGCTCCGCGTCGGATATCCGGTGGACTCATTGAGCTCCCGAACTATACTTGGAATCCTATGACGCTGGAGATTGCTCCATGTCGGAGATCCGGTGGACGCATTGATCTCCCGGACTATACTTGGAGTCCTATGACGCTGGAGCTTGCTCCGCATCGGACATCCGGTGGACGCATTGAGCTCCCGGACTATACTTGGAGTCGTATGATGCTGGAGCTTGCTCCGTGTCGGACATTCAGTGGACGCATTGAGCTCCCGGACTATACTTGGAGTCCTATTACACTGGAACTTGCTCCGCGTCGGATATCCGGTGGACGCATTGAGCTCCGGGACTATACTTGGAGTCCTATGACGCTGGAGCTTGCTCCACGTCGGACATCCGGTGGACGCATTGAGCTCCCGGACTATACTTGGAGTCCTTTGACGTTGGAGCTTGCTCCATGTCGGACATCTGGTGGACGCATTAAGCTCCCGGACTATACTTGGAATCCTACGACGTTGGAGCTTGCTCCGCGTCAGACATCTGGTGGACGCATTGAGTTCCCGGACTATACTTGGAGTCCTATGACGCTGGAGCTTGCTCCGGGTCGGACATCCAGTGGACGCATTAAGCTCCCGGACTATAATTGGAGTCCTATGACGTTGGAGCTTGCTCTGCGTCGGACATCTGGTGGACGCATTGAGTTCCCGGACTATACTTGGAGTCCTATGACGCTGGAGCTTGCTCCGGGTCGGACATCCAGTGGACGCATTGAGCTCCCGGAATATACTTAAAGTCCTATGACGCTGGAGCTTGCTCCGCGTCGGACATCCGGTGGACGCATTGAGCTCCCGGACTATACTTGGAGTCCTATGACGCTTGAGCTTTCTCCGCGTCTGATATCCGGTGGACGCATTGATCTCCCGGACTATACTTGGAATCCTATGACGCTAGAGATTGCTCCAAGTTGATGATCCGGTGGACGCATTGAGCTCCCGGACTATACCTGGAGTCCTATGACGCTAGAGCTTGCTCCGCGTCGGACATCCGGTGGACCCATTGAGCTCCCGGACTATACTTGGAGTCCTATGACGTTGGAGCTTGCTCCGCATCGGACATCCGGTGGACGCATTGAGTTCCCGGACTATAATTGGAGTCCTATGACGCTGGAGCTTGCTCCGGGTCGGACATCCGGTGGACGCATTAAGCTCCCGGACTATACTTGGAGTCTTATGAGGCTAGAGCTTGCTCCGTGTCGGACATCCGGTGGACGCATTAAGCTCCCGGACTATACTTAAAGTTCTATGACGCTGGAGCTTGCTCCGCGTCGGACATCCGGTAGACGCATTGAGCTCCCGGACTATACTTGGAGTCCTATGACGCTTGAGCTTTCTCCGCGTCGGATATCCGCTGGACGCATTGAGCTCCCGGACTATACATGGAATCCTATGACGCTGGAGATTGCTCCATGTCGGAGATCCAGTGGACGCATTGATCTCCCAGTCTATACTTGGAGTCCTATGACGCTGGAGCTTGCTCCGCGTCGGAAATCCGGTGGACGCATTGAGCTCCTGGACTATACTTGGAGTCGTATGACGCTGGAGCTTGCTCCGCGTCGGACATTCAGTGGACGCATTGAGCTCCCAGACTATACTTGGAGTCCTATGACGCTAGAGCTTGCTCCACGTCTGATATCCGGTGGACGCATTGAGCTCCCGGACTATACTTGAAGTCCTATGATGCTGGAGCTTGCTCCATCTCGGACATCTGGTGGACGTATTGAGCTCCCGGACTATACTTGGAGTCTTATGACGTTGGAGCTTGCTCCGAGTCGGAGATCCGGTGGACGCATTGAGTTCCCGGACTATACTTGGAGTCCTATGACGCTTGAGCTTGCTCCGGGTCGGAAATCCAGTGGACGCATTGAGCTCCCGGACTATGCTTGGAGTTTTATGACGCTGGATCTTGCTTCGCGTCGGACATCCGGTGGACGCATTGAGCTCTCGGACTATACTTGGAGTCCTATGACGCTTGAGGTTTCTCCGCGTCGGATATCCGGTAGACGCATTGAGCTCCCGGACTATTCTTGGAATCCTATGACGCTGGAGCTTGCTCCACGTCTGACATCCGATGGACGCATTAAGCTCCCGGACTATACTTAGAGTCCGATGACGCTAAAGTTTGCTCCGCGTCGGACATCCAGTGGACGCATTGAGCTCCCGGACTATACTTGGAGTCGTATGACGCTGGAGCTTGCTCCGCGTCGGACATTCGGTGGACGCATTGAGCTCCCGGACTATACTTGGAGTCCTATGACGCTGGAGCTTGCTCCGCGTCGGATATCCGGTAGACGCATTGAGCTTCGGGACTATACTTGGAGTCCTATGACGCTAAAGCTTGCTCCACGTCGGACATCCGGTGGATGCATTGAGCTCCCGGACTATACTTGGAGTCCTATGACGCTGGAGCTTGCTCCGCGTCGGATATTCAGTGGACACATTGAGCTCCCGGACTATACTTGGAGTCCTATGACGCTGGAGTTTGCTCCGTGTCGGATATTCAGTGGACGCATTGAGCTCCCGGACTATACATGGAATCCTATGACGCTGGAGATTGCTCCAAGTCGGAGATCCGGTGGACGCATTGATCTCCCGGACTATACTTGGAGTCCTATGACGTTGGGGATTGCTCCGCGTCGGACATCCGGTGGACGCATTGAGCTCCCGGACTATACTTGGGGTCGTATGATGCTGGAGCTTTCTCCGCGTCGGACATTCAGTGGACGCATTGAGCTCCCGGACTATACCTGGAGTCCTATGACGCTGGAACTTGCTCCGCGTAGGATATCCGGTGGACGCATTGAGCTCCGGGACTATACTTGGAGTCCTATGACGCTGGAGCTTCCTCCACGTCGGACATCCGGTGGACGCATTGAGCTCCCGGACTATACTTGGAGTCCTATGACGCTTGAGCTTTCTCCGCGTCGGATATCCGGTGGACGCATTGAGCTCCCGGACTATACTTGGAATCCTTTGACGCTAGAGATTGCTCTAAGTTGGAGATCCGGTGGACGCATTGAGCTCCCGAACTATACTTGGAGTCCTATGACGCTAGAGCTTGCTCCGCGTCGGACATCCAGGGGACGCATTGAGCTCCCGGACTATACTTGGAGTTTTATGACGCTGGAGCTTGCTTCGCGTCGGACATCCGGTGGACGCATTGAGCTCCCGGACTATACTTGGAATCCTATGACGTTGGAGCTTGCTCCGGGTTGGACATCCGGTGGACGCATTGAGCTCCCGGACTATACTTAGAGTCCTATGACGCTAGAGCTTGCTCCGCGTCGAACATCCGGTGGACGCATTGAGCTTCCGGACTATTCTTGGAGTCCTATGACGTTGGAGCTTGCTCCGCATCGGACATCCGGTGGACGCAGTGAGTTCCCGGACTATACTTGGAGTCCTATGACGCTGGAGCTTGCTCCGGGTCGGACATCCGGTGGACGCATTGAGCTCTCGGACTATACTTGGAGTCCTATGAGGCTAGAGCTTGCTCCGTGTCGGACATCCAGTGGACGCATTGAGCTCCCGGACTATACTTAAAGTTCTATGATGATAGAGCTTGCTCCGCATCGGACATCCGATGGTCGCATTGAGCTCCCGGACTATACTTGGAGTCCTATGACGCTAGAGCTTGCTCCGCGTCGGACATCCGGTGGACTCATTGAGCTCCCGGACTATACTTGGAATCCTATGACGCTGGAGATTGCTCCAAGTCGGAGATCCGGTGGACGCATTGATCTCCCGGACTATACTTGGAGTCCTATGACGCTGGAGCTTGCTCCGCGTCGGACATCCGGTGGACGCATTGAGCTCCCGGACTATACTTGGAGTCGTATGATGCTGGAGCTTGCTCCATGTCGGACATTCAGTGGACGCATTGAGCTCCCGGACTATACTTGGAGTCCTATGACGCTGGAACTTGCTCCGCGTCGGATATCCGGTGGACGCATTGAGCTCTGGGACTATACTTGGAGTCCTCTGACGCTAGAGCTTGCTCCATGTCGGACATCTGGTGGACGCATTGAGCTCCCGGACTATAATTGAAGTGCTATGACGTTGGAGCTTGCTCCGCGTCGGACATCTGGTGGACGCATTGAGTTCCCGGACTATACTTGGAGTCCTATGACGCTGGAGCTTGCTCCGGGTCGGATATCCAGTGGACGCATTAAGCTCCCGGACTATACTTGGAGTTCTATGACGTTGGAGCTTGCTCTGCGTCGGAAATCCGGTGGACGCATTGAGTTCCCGGACTATACTTGGAGTCCTATGACGCTGGAGCTTGCTCCGGGTCGGACATCCAGTGGACGTATGGAGCTCCCGGACTATACTTAAAGTCCTATGACGCTGGAGCTTGCTCCGCGTCGGACATCCGGTGGACGCATTGAGATCCCGGACTATACTTGGAGTCCTATGACGCTTAAGCTTTCTCCGCGTCGGATATCCGGTGGACGCATTGATCTCCCGGACTATACTTGGAATGCTATGACGCTAGAGATTGCTCCAAGTTGGAAATCCGGTGGACGCATTGAGCTCCCGGACTATACTTGGAGTCCTATGACGCTAGAGCTTGCTCCGCGTTGGAAATCCGGTGGACGCATTTAGCTCCCGGACTATACTTGGAGTCCTATGACGTTGGAGCTTGCTCCGCATCGGACATCCGGTGGACGCATTGAGTTCCCGGACTATACTTGGAGTCCTATGACGCTGGAGCTTGCTCCGGGTCGGACATCCGGTGGACGCATTGAGCTCCCGGACTATACTTGGAGTCCTATGAGGCTAGAGCTTGCTCCGTGTCGGACATCCGGTGGACGCATTGAGCTCCCGACTATACTTAAAGTTCTATGACGCTGGAGCTTGCTCCGCTTCGGACATCCGGTGGACGCATTGAGCTCCCGGACTATACTTGGAGTCCTATGACGCTTGAGCTTTCTCCGCGTCGGATATCCGCTGGACGCATTGAGCTCCCGGACTATACTTGGAATCCTATGACGCTGGAGATTGCTCCAAGTCGGAGATCCGGTGGACGCATTGATCTCCCGGACTATACTTGGATTCCTATGACGTTGGAGCTTGCTCCGCGTTGGAAATCCGGTGGACGCATTGAGCTCCCGGACTATACTTGGAGTCGTATGACGCTGGAGCTTGCTCCGCATCGGACATTCAGTGGACGCATTGAGCTCCCAGACTATACTTGGAGTCCTATGACGCTAGAGCTTGCTCCACGTCGGATATCCGGTGGACGCATTGAGCTCCCGGACTATACTTGAAGTCCTATGATGCTGGAGCTTGCTCCATCTCAGACATCTGGTGGACGTATTGAGCTCCCGGACTATACTTGGAGTCTTATGACGTTGGAGCTTGCTCCGAGTCGGAGATCCGGTGGACGCATTGAGTTCCCGGACTATACTTGGAGTCCTATGACGCTTGAGCTTGCTCCGGGTCGGACATCCAGTGGATGCATTGAGCTCCCGGACTATACTTGGAGTTTTATGACGCTGGAGCTTGCTTCGCGTCGGACATCCGGTGGACGCATTGAGATCCCGGACTATACTTGGAGTCCTATGACGCTTGAGCTTTCTCCGCGTCGGATATCCGGTGGAGGCATTGAGCTCCCGGACTATTCTTGGAATACTATGACGCTTGAGCTTGCTCCACGTCGGACATCCGGTGGACGCATTGAGCTCCCGGACTATACTTAGAGTCCTATGACGCTAAAGTTTGCTCCGCGTCGGACATCCAGTGGACGCATTGAGCTCCCGGACTATACTTGGAGTCGTATGACGCTGGAGCTTACTCCGCGTCGGACATTCGGTGGACGCATTGAGCTCCCGGAATACACTTGGAGTCCTATGACGCTGGAGCTTTCTCCGCGTCGGATATCCGGTAGACGCATTGAGCTTCGGGACTATACTTGGAGTCCTATGATGCTAGAGCCTGCTCCACGTCGGATATCCGGTAGACGCATTGAGCTTCGGGACTATACTTGGAGTTCTAAGACGCTAGAGCTTGCTCCACGTCGGATATCCGGTGGACGCATTGAGCTCCCGGACTATACTTGAAGTCCTATGATGCTGGAGCTTGCTCCATCTCGGACATCTGGTGGACGTATTGAGCTCCCGGACTATACTTGGAGTCTTATGACGTTGGAGCTTGCTCCGAGTCGGAGATCCGGTGGACGCATTGAGTTCCCGGACTATACTTGGAGTCCTATGACGCTGGAGCTTGCTCCGCGTCGGACATCCGGTGGACGCATTGAGCTCCCGGACTATACTTGGAGTCGTATGACGCTGGAGCTTGCTCTGCGTCGGATATTCAGTGGACACATTGAGCTCCCGGACTATACTTGGAGTCCTATGACTCTGGAGTTTGCTCCGTGTCGGATATTCAGTGGACGCATTGAGCTCCCGGACTATACATGGAATCCTATGACGCTGGAGATTGCTCCAAGTCGGAGATCCGGTGGACGCATTGATCTCCCGGACTATACTTGGAGTCCTATGACGCTGGGGATTGCTCCGCGTCGGACATCCGGTGGACGCATTGAGCTCCCGGACTATACTTGGAGTCGTATGATGCTGGAGCTTGCTCCGCGTCCGACATTCAGTGGACGCATTGAGCTCCCGGACTATACCTGGAGTCCTATGACGCTGGAACTTGCTCCGGGTCGGATATCCGGTGGACGCATTGAGCTCCGGGACTATACTTGGAGTCCTACGACGCTGGAGCTTCCTCCACGTCGGACATCCGGTGGACGCATTGAGCTCCCGGACTATAGTTGGAGTCCTATGACGCTTGAGCTTTCTCCGCGTCGGATATCCGGTGGACGCATTGAGCTCCCGGACTATACTTGGAATCCTTTGACGCTAGAGATTGCTCCAAGTTGGAGATCCGGTGGACGCATTGAGCTCCCGAACTATACTTGGAGTCCTATGACGCTAGAGCTTGCTCCGCGTCGGACATCCAGGGGACGCATTGAACTCCCGGACTATACTTGGAGTTTTATGACGCCGGAGCTTGCTTCGCGTCGGACATCCGGTGGACGCATTGAGCTCCTGGACTATACTTGGAGTCCTATGACGTTAGAGCTTGCTCCGCGTCGGACATCCGGTGGACGCATTGAGCTCCCAGACTATACTTGGAGTCCTATGACGTTGGAGCTTGCTCCGCATCGGAAATCCGGTGGACGCATTGAGTTCCCGAACTATACTTGGAGTCCTATGATGCTGGAGCTTGCTCCGGGTCGGACATCCGGTGGACGCATTGAGCTCCCGGACTATACTTGGAATCCTTTGACGCTAGAGATTGCTCCAAGTTGGAGATCCGGTGGACGCATTGAGCTCCCGAACTATACTTGGAGTCCTATGACGCTAGAGCTTGCTCCGGGTCGGACATCCAGGGGACGCATTGAACTCCCGGACTATACTTGGAGTTTTATGACGCTGGAGCTTGCTTCGCGTCAGACATCCGGTGGACGCATTGAGCTCCCGGACTATACTTGGAGTCCTATGACGTTAGAGCTTGCTCCGCGTCGGACATCCGGTGGACGCATTGAGCTCCCAGACTATACTTGGAGTCCTATGACGTTGGAGCTTGCTCCGCATCGGAAATCCGATGGACGCATTGAGTTCCCGAACTATACTTGGAGTCCTATGAGGCTAGAGCTTGCTCCGTGTCGGACATCCGGTGGACGCATTGAGCTCCCGGACTATACTTAAAGTTCTATGACACTGGAGCTTGCTCCGCGTCGGACATCCGGTGGACGCATTGAGCTCCCGGACTATACTTGGAGTCCTATGACGCTTGAGCTTTCTCCGCGTCGGATATCCGCTGGACGCATTGAGCTCCCGAACTCTACTTCGAATCCTATGACGCTGGAGATTGCTCCAAGTCGGAGATCCGGTGGACGCATTGATCTCCCGGACTATACTTGGAGTCCTATGACGCTGGAGCTTGCTCCGCATCGGAAAATCCGGTGGACGCAATGAGCTCCCGGACTATACTTGGAGTCGTATGACGTTGGAGCTTGCTCCGCGTCGGACATTCAGTGGACGCATTGAGCTCCCGAACTATACTTGGAGTCTTATGACGCTGGAACTTGCTTCGCGTCGGATATCCGGTGGACGCATTGAGCTCCGGGACTATACTTGGAGTCCTATGACGCTGGAGCTTGCTCCACGTCGGATATCCGGTGGACGCATTGAGCTCCCGGACTATACTTAGAGTCCTATGATGCTGGAGCTTGCTCCATGTCGGACATCTGGTGGACGTATTGAGCTCCTGGACTATACTTGGAGTCCTATGACGTTGGAGCTTGCTCCGCGTCGGACATCCGGTGGACGCATTGAGTTCCCGGACTATACTTGGAGTCCTATGACGCTGGAGCTTGGTCCGGGTCGGACATCCAGTGGACGCATTGAGCTCCCGGACTATACTTGGAGTTTTATGACGCTGGAGCTTGCTTCGCGTCGGACATCCGGTGGACGCATTGAGCTCCCGGACTATACCTGGAGTCCTATGACGCTGGAACTTGCTCCGGGTCGGATATCCGGTGGACGCATTGAGCTCCGGGACTATACTTGGAGTCCTACGACGCTGGAGCTTCCTCCACGTCGGACATCCGGTGGACGCATTGAGCTCCCGGACTATAGTTGGAGTCCTATGACGCTTGAGCTTTCTCCGCGTCGGATATCCGGTGGACGCATTGAGCTCCCGGACTATACTTGGAATCCTTTGACGCTAGAGATTGCTCCAAGTTGGAGATCCGGTGGACGCATTGAGCTCCCGAACTATACTTGGAGTCCTATGACGCTAGAGCTTGCTCCGCGTCGGACATCCAGGGGACGCATTGAACTCCCGGACTATACTTGCAGTTTTATGACGCCGGAGCTTGCTTCGCGTCGGACATCCGGTGGACGCATTGAGCTCCTGGACTATACTTGGAGTCCTATGACGTTAGAGCTTGCTCCGCGTCGGACATCCGGTGGACGCATTGAGCTCCCAGACTATACTTGGAGTCCTATGACGTTGGAGCTTGCTCCGCATCGGAAATCCGGTGGACGCATTGAGTTCCCGAACTATACTTGGAGTCCTATGATGCTGGAGCTTGCTCCGGGTCGGACATCCGGTGGACGCATTGAGCTCCCGGACTATACTTGGAATCCTTTGACGCTAGAGATTGCTCCAAGTTGGAGATCCGGTGGACGCATTGAGCTCCCGAACTATACTTGGAGTCCTATGACGCTAGAGCTTGCTCCGGGTCGGACATCCAGGGGACGCATTGAACTCCCGGACTATACTTGGAGTTTTATGACGCTGGAGCTTGCTTCGCGTCGGACATCCGGTGGACGCATTGAGCTCCCGGACTATACTTGGAGTCCTATGACGTTAGAGCTTGCTCCGCGTCGGACATCCGGTGGACGCATTGAGCTCCCAGACTATACTTGGAGTCCTATGACGTTGGAGCTTGCTCCGCATCGGAAATCCGGTGGACGCATTGAGTTCCCGAACTATACTTGGAGTCCTATGAGGCTAGAGCTTGCTCCGTGTCGGACATCCGGTGGACGCATTGAGCTCCCGGACTATACTTAAAGTTCTATGACACTGGAGCTTGCTCCGCGTCGGACATCCGGTGGACGCATTGAGCTCCCGGACTATACTTGGAGTCCTATGACGCTTGAGCTTTCTCCACGTCGGATATCCGCTGGACGCATTGAGTTCCCGAACTCTACTTCGAATCTAATGACGCTGGAGATTGCTCCAAGTCGGAGATCCGGTGGACGCATTGATCTCCCGGACTATACTTGGAGTCCTATGACGCTGGAGCTTGCTCCGCATCGGAAATCCGGTGGACGCAATGAGCTCCCGGACTATACTTGGAGTCGTATGACGTTGGAGCTTGCTCCGCGTCGGACATTCAGTGGACGCATTGAGCTCCCGAACTATACTTGGAGTCTTATGACGCTGGAACTTGCTTCGCGTCGGATATCCGGTGGACGCATTGAGCTCCGGGACTATACTTGGAGTCCTATGACGCTGGAGCTTGCTCCACGTCGGATATCCGGTGGACGCATTGAGCTCCCGGACTATACTTAGAGTCCTATGATGCTGGAGCTTGCTCCATGTCGGACATCTGGTGGACGTATTGAGCTCCTGGACTATACTTGGAGTCCTATGACGTTGGAGCTTGCTCCGCGTCGGACATCCGGTGGACGCATTGAGTTCCCGGACTATACTTGGAGTCCTATGACGCTGGAGCTTGGTCCGGGTCGGACATCCAGTGGACGCATTGAGCTCCCGGACTATACTTGGAGTTTTATGACGCTGGAGCTTGCTTCGCGTCGGACATCCGGTGGACGCATTGAGCTCTCGGACTATACCTGGAGTCCTATGACGCTGGAACTTGCTCCGGGTCGGATATCCGGTGGACGCATTGAGCTCCGGTACTATACTTGGAGTCCTACGACGCTGGAGCTTCCTCCACGTCGGACATCCGGTGGACGCATTGAGCTCCCGGACTATAGTTGGAGTCCTATGACGCTTGAGCTTTCTCCGCGTCGGATATCCGGTGGACGCATTGAGCTCCCGGACTATACTTGGAATCCTTTGACGCTAGAGATTGCTCCAAGTTGGTGATCCGGTGGACGCATTGAGCTCCCGAACTATACTTGGAGTCCTATGACGCTAGAGCTTGCTCCGCGTCGGACATCCAGGGGACGCATTGAACTCCCGGACTATACTTGGAGTTTTATGACGCCGGAGCTTGCTTCGCGTCGGACATCCGGTGGACGCATTGAGCTCCTGGACTATACTTGGAGTCCTATGACGTTAGAGCTTGCTCCGCGTCGGACATCCGGTGGACGCATTGAGCTCCCAGACTATACTTGGAGTCCTATGACGTTGGAGCTTGCTCCGCATCGGAAATCCGGTGGACGCATTGAGTTCCCGAACTATACTTGGAGTCCTATGATGCTGGAGCTTGCTCCGGGTCGGACATCCGGTGGACGCATTGAGCTCCCGGACTATACTTGGAATCCTTTGACGCTAGAGATTGCTCCAAGTTGGAGATCCGGTGGACGCATTGAGCTCCCGAACTATACTTGGAGTCCTATGACGCTAGAGCTTGCTCCGCGTCGGACATCCAGGGGACGCATTGAACTCCCGGACTATACTTGGAGTTTTATGACGCTGGAGCTTGCTTCGCGTCGGACATCCGGTGGACGCATTGAGCTCCCGGACTATACTTGGAGTCCTATGACGTTAGAGCTTGCTCCGTGTCGGACATCCGGTGGACGCATTGAGCTCCCAGACTATACTTGGAGTCCTATGACGTTGGAGCTTGCTCCGCATCGGAAATCCGGTGGACGCATTGAGTTCCCGAACTATACTTGGAGTCCTATGAGGCTAGAGCTTGCTCCGTGTCGGACATCCGGTGGACGCATTGAGCTCCCGGACTATACTTAAAGTTCTATGACACTGGAGCTTGCTCCGCGTCGGACATCCGGTGGACGCATTGAGCTCCCGGACTATACTTGGAGTCCTATGACGCTTGAGCTTTCTCCGCGTCAGATATCCGCTGGACGCATTGAGCTCCCGAACTCTACTTCGAATCCTATGACGCTGGAGATTGCTCCAAGTCGGAGATCCGGTGGACGCATTGATCTCCCGGACTATACTTGGAGTCCTATGACGCTGGAGCTTGCTCCGCATCGGAAATCCGGTGGACGCAATGAGCTCCCGGACTATACTTGGAGTCGTATGACGTTGGAGCTTGCTCCGCGTCGGACATTCAGTGGACGCATTGAGCTCCCGAACTATACTTGGAGTCTTATGACGCTGGAACTTGCTTCGCGTCGGATATCCGGTGGACGCATTGAGCTCCGGGACTATACTTGGAGTCCTATGACGCTGGAGCTTGCTCCACGTCGGATATCCGGTGGACGCATTGAGCTCCCGGACTATACTTAGAGTCCTATGATGCTGGAGCTTGCTCCATGTCGGACATCTGGTGGACGTATTGAGCTCCTGGACTATACTTGGAGTCCTATGACGTTGGAGCTTGCTCCGCGTCGGACATCCGGTGGACGCATTGAGTTCCCGGACTATACTTGGAGTCCTATGACGCTGGAGCTTGCTCCGGGTCGGACATCCAGTGGACGCATTGAGCTCCCGGACTATACTTGGAGTTTTATGACGCTGGAGCTTGCTTCGCGTCGGACATCCGGTGGACGCATTGAGCTCCCGGACTATACTTGGAGTCTTATGACGCTTGAGCTTTCTCCGCGTCGGATATCCGGTGGACGCATTGAGCTCCCGGACTATTCTTGGAATCCTATGACGCTAGAGCTTGCTCCACGTCGGACATCCGGTGGACGCATTGAGCTCCCGGATTATACTTAGAGTCCTATAACGCTAGAGCTTGCTCCACGTCGGACATCCGGTGGACGCATTGAGCTCCCGGACTATACTAGGAGTCCTATGACGCTGGAGCTTGCTCCGCGTGGACATCCGGTGGACCCATTGAGCTCCCGGACTATACTTTGAGTCGTATGACGCTGGAGCTTGCTCCGCGTCGGATATTCAGTGGACGCATTGAGCTCCCGGACTATACTTGGAGTCCTATGACGCTGGAGCTTGCTCCGCGTCGGATATTCAGTGGACGCATTGAGCTCCCGGACTATACATGGAATCCTATGACGCTGGAGATTGCTCCAAGTCGGAGATCCGGTGGACGCATTGAGCTCCCGGACTATACTTGGAATTCTATGACGCTGGAGATTGCTCCGCATCGGAGATCCGGTGGACGCATTGATCTCCCGGACTATACTTGGAGTCCTATGACGCTGGAGCTTGCTCCGCGTCGGACATTCAGTGGACGCATTGAGCTCCTGGACTATACTTGGAGTCCTATGACGCTGGAACTTGCTCCGCGTCGGATATCCGGTGGGCGCATTGAGCTCCCGGACTATACTTGGAGTTCTATGACGCTGGAATTTGCTGCGCGTCGGATATCCGGTGGACGCATTGAGCTCCGGGACTATACTTGGAGTCCTTTGACGCTGGAGCTTGCTCCATGTCGGACATCCGGTGGACGCATTGAGCTCCCGGACTATACTTGGAGTCCTATGACGTTGGAGCTTGCTCCGCGTCGGACATCCGGTGGACGCATTGAGTTCCCGGACTATACTAGGAGTCCGATGACGCTGGAGCTTGCTCCTGTTCGGACATCCAGTGGACGCATTGAGTTCCCGGACTATACTAGGAGTCCTATGACGCTGGATATTGCTTCGGGTCGGACATCCAGTGGACGCATTGAGCTCCCGGACTATACTTAAAGTCCTTTGACGCTGGAGCTTGCTCCGCGTCGGACATCCGGTGGACGCATTGAGCTCCCGGACTATACTTGGAGTCCTATGACGCTAGATATTGCTCCAAGTTGGAGATCCGGTGGACGCATTGAGCTCCCGGACAATACTTGGAGTCCTGTGACGCTAGAGCTTACTCCGCGTCGGACATCCAGTGGACGCATTGAGCTCCCGGACTATACTTGGAGTTGTATGACGCTGGAGCTTGCTTCGCGTCGGACATCCGGTGGACGCATTGAGCTCCCGGACTATACTTGGAGTCCTATGACGCTAGAGCTTGCTCCGCGTCGGACATCCGGTGGACGCATTGAGCTCCCAGACTATACTTGGAGTCCTATGACGTTGGAGCTTGCTCCGCATCGGAAATCCGGTGGACGCATTGAGTTCCCGGACTATACTTGGAGTCCTATGACGCTGGAGCTTGCTCCGGGTCGGACATCCGGTGGACGCATTGAGCTCCCGGACTATATTTGGAGTCCTATGAGGGTAGAGCTTGCTCCGTGTCGGACATCCGGTGGACGGATTGAGCTCCCGGACTATACTTAAAGTTCTATGACGCTGGAGCTTGCTCCGCGTCGGACATCCGGTGGACGCATTGAGCTCCTTGACTATACTTGGAGTCCTACGACGCTAGAGCTTGCTCCGCGTCGGACATCCGGTGGACGCATTGAGCTCCCAGACTATACTTGGAGTCCTATGACGTTGGAGCTTGCTCCTGTTCGGACATCCAGTGGACGCATTGAGCTCCCGGACTATACTTGGAGTCCTATGACGTTGGAATTTGCTCCGCGTCGGATATCCGGTGGACGCATTGAGTTCCCGGACTATACTTGGAGTCCTATGACGCTGGAGATTGCTCCGGGTCGGACATCCAGTGGACGCATTGAGCTCCCGGACTATACTTAAAGTCCTATGACGCTGGAGCTTGCTCCGCGTCGGACATCCGCTGGACGCATTGAGCTCCCGGACTATACTTGGAGTCCTATGACGCTTGAGCTTTCTCCGCGTCGGATATCCGGTGGACGCATTGAGCTCCCGGACCATACTTGGAATCCTATGACGCTAAAGATTGCTCTAAGTTGGAGATCCGGTGGACGCATTGAGCTCCCGGACAATACTTGGAGTCCTATGACGCTAGAGCCTGTTCCACGTCGGACATCTAGTGGACGCATTGAGCTCCCGGACTATACTTGGAGTTTTATGACGCTGGAGCTTGCTTCGCGTCGGATATCTGGTGGACGCATTGAGCTCCCGGACTATACTTGGAGTCCTATGACGCTAGAGCTTGCTCCGCGTCGGACATCCGGTGGACGCATTGAGCTCCAAGACTATACTTGGAGTCCTATGACGTTGGAGCTTGCTCCGCATCGGAAATCCGGTGGACGCATTGAGTTCCCGGACTATACTTGGAGTCCTATGACGCTGGAGCTTGCTCCGGGTCGGACATCCGGTGGACGCATTGAGCTCCCGGACTATACTTGGAGTCCTATGAGGCTAGAGCTTGCTCCGTGTCGGACATCCGGTGGACGCATTGAGCTCCCGGACTATACTTAAAGTTCTATGACGCTAGAGCTTGCTCCGCGTCGGACATCCGGTGGACGCATTGAGCTCCCGGACTATACTTGCAGTCCTATGACGCTTGAGCTTTCTCCGCGTCGGTTATCCGCTGGACGCATTGAGCTCCCGGACTATACTTGGAATCCTATGACGCTGGAGATTGCTCCAAGTCGGAGATCCGGTGGACGCATTGATCTCCCGGACTATAGTTGGAGTCCTATGACGCTGGAGCTTGCTCCGCGTCGGAAATCCGGTGGACGCATTGAGCTCCCGGACTATACTTGGAGTCGTATGACGCTGGAGCTTGCTCCGCGTCGGACATTCAGTGGACGCATTGAGCTCCCGGACTATACTTGGAGTCCTATGACGCTGGAACTTGCTCCGCGTCGGATATCCGGTGGACGCATTGAGCTCCGGGACTATACTTGGAGTCCTATGACGCTGGAGCTTGCTCCACGTCGGATATCTGGTGGACTCATTGAGCTCCCGGACAATACTTGGAGTCCTATGATGCTGGAGCTTGCTCAATGTCGGACATCTGGTGGACGTATTGAGCTCCCGGACTATACTTGGAGTCCTATGACGTTGGAGCTTGCTCCGCGTCGGACATCCGGTGGACGCATTGAGTTCCCGGACTATACTTGGAGTCCTATGACGCTGGAGCTCGCTCCGGGTCGGACATCCAGTGGACGCATTGAGCTCCCGAACTATACTTGGAGTTTTATGACGCTGGAGCTTGCTTCGCGTCGGACATTCGGTGGACGCATTGAGCTCCCGGACTATACTTGGAGTCCTATGACGCTTGAGCTTTCTCCGCGTCGGATATCCGGTGGACGCATTGAGCTCCCGGACTATTCTTGGATTCCTATGACGCTGGAGCTTGCTCCACGTCGGACATCCGGTGGACGCATTGAGCTCCCGGACTATACTTAGTGTCCTATGACGCTGGAGTTTGCTCTGCGTCGGACATCCAGTGGACGCATTGAGCTCCCGGACTATAGTTGGAGTTTTATGACGCTGGAGCTTGCTCCGCGTCGGATATCCGGTAGACGCATTGAGCTCCAGGACTATACTTGGAGTCCTATGACGCTAGAGCTTGCTCCACGTCGGACATCCGGTGGACGCATTGAGCTCCCGGACTTTACTTGGAGTCCATTGACGGTGGAGCTTGCTCCGCGTCGGACATCCGGTGGACGCATTGAGCTCCCGGACTATACTTAGAGTCGTATGACGCTGGAGCTTGCTCCGCGTCGGATATTCAGTGGACGCATTGAGCTCTTGGACTATACTTGGAGTCCTATGACGCTGGAGCTTGCTCCGCGTCGGATATTCAGTGGACGCATTGAGCTCCCGGACTATACTTGGAATCCTATGACGCTGGAGATTGTCCAAGTCGGAGATCCGGTGGATGCATTGATCTCCCGGACTATACTTGGAGTCCTAAGGACATCCGGTGGACGCGTTGAGCTCCCGGACTATACTTGGAGTCGTATGATGCTGGAGTTTGTTCCGCGTCGGACATTCAGTGGACGCATTTAGCTCCCGGACTATACTTGGAGTCCTTTGACGCTGGAACTTGCTCCGCGTCGGATATTCGGTGGACGCATTGAGCTCCGGGATTATACTTGGAGTCCTATGACGCTGGAGCTTGCTCCACGTCGGACATCCGGTGGACGCATTGAGCTTCCGGACTATACTTGGAGTTTTATGACGCTGGAGCTTGCTTCGCGTCCGAAATCCGGTGGACGCATTGAGCTCCCGGACTATACTTGGAGTCCTATGACGCTTGAGCTTTCTCCGCGTCGGACATCCGGTGGACGCATTGAGCTCCCGGACTATACTTGGAGTCGTGTGACGCTGGAGCTTGCTACGCGTCGGACATTCGGTGGACGCATTGAGCTCCCAGACTATACTTGGAGTCCTATGACGTTGGATCTTGCTCCGTGTCGGACATCTGGTGGACGCATTGTGCTCCCAGACTATACTTGGAGTCATATGACATTAGATCTTGCTCCGCGTCGGACATCCGGTGGACGCATTGAGTTCCCAGACTATACTTGGAGTCCTATGACGCTGGAGCTTGCTCCAAGTCGGACATCCGGTGGACGCATTGATCTCCCGGACTATACTTGGAGTCCTATGACGCTAGAGGTTGCTCCGCGTCGGACATCCGGTGGACGCATTGAACTCAATGACTATACTTGGAGTCCTATGACGTTGGAGCTTACTCCGCGTCGGACATCCGGTGGACGCATTGAGCTCCAGGACTATACTTGGAATCCTATGACGGTTGAGCTTTCTCCGCGTCGGATATCCGCTGGACGCATTGAGCTCCCGGACTATACCTGGAATCCTATGACGCTGGAGATTGCTCCAAGTCGGAGATCCGGTGGACTCATTGAGCTCCCGGACTATACTTGGAGTCCTATGACGCTGGAGCTTGCTCCGTGTCGGACATCCGGTGGACGCATTGAGCTCCCGGACTATACTTGGAGTCGTATGACGCTAGAGCTTGCTCCGCGTCGGATAACCGATGGACGCATTGAGCTCCGGGACTATACTTGGAGTCCTATGACGCTAGAGCTTGCTCCGCGTCGGACATCCGGTGGACGCATTGAGCTCCCGAACTATACTTGGAGTCCTATGACGTTGGAGCTTGCTCCGCATCGGACATCCGGTGGACGCATTGAGTTCCCGGACTATACTTGGAGTCCTATGATGCTGGAGCTTGCTCCGGGTCGGACATCCGGTGGACGCATTGAGCTCCCGGACTATACTTGGAGTCCTTTGACGCTGGAGCTTGCTCCATGTCGGACATCTGGTGGACGCATTGAGCTCCCGGACTATACTTGGAATCCTACGACGTTGGAGCTTGCTCCGCGTCGGACATCTGGTGGACGCATTGAGTTCCCGGACTATACTTGGAGTCCTATGACGCTGGAGCTTGCTCCGGGTCGGAAATCCGGTGGACGCATTGAGTTCCCGGACTATACCTGGAATCCTATGACGCTGGAGATTGCTCCAAGTCGGAGATCCGGTGGACGCATTGAGCTCCCGGACTATACTTGGAGTCCTATGACGCTGGAGCTTGCTCCGTGTCGGACATCCGGTGGACGCATTGAGCTCCCGGACTATACTTAGAGTCGTATGACGCTAGAGCTTGCTCCGCGTCGGATAACCGGTGGACGCATTGAGCTCCGGGACTATACTTGGAGTCCTATGACGATGGAGCTTGCTCCGCGTCGGACATCCGGTGGACGCATTGAGCTCCCGGACTATACTTGGAGTCCTATGACGCTGGAGCTTGCTCCATGTCGGACATCTGGTGGACGCATTGAGCTCCCGGACTATACTTGGAGTCCTATGACGTTGGAGCTTGCACCTTGTCGGACATCCGGTGGACGCATTGAGTTCCGGGACTATACTTGGAGTCCTATGACGCTGGAGCTTGCTCCATGTCGGAAATCTGGTGGACGCATTGTGCTCCCTGACTATACTTGGAGTCATATGACGTTGGATCTTGCTCCGCGTCGGACATCTGGTGGACGCATTGTGCTCCTAGACAATACTTGGAGTCATATGACATTGGATCTTGCTCCGCGTCGGACATCCGGTGGACGCATTGAGTTCCCAGACTATACTTGGAGTCCTATGACGCTGGAGCTTGCTCCAAGTCGGACATCCGTTGGACGCATTGATCTCCCGGACTATACTTGGAGTCCTATGACGCTAGAGGTTGCTCCGCGTCGGACATCCGGTGGACGCATTGAACTCCAGGACTATACTTGGAGTCCTATGACGTTGGAGCTTACTCCGCGTCGGACATCCGGTGGACGCATTGAGCTCCAGGACTATACTTGGAGTCCTATGACGCTTTAGCTTTCTCCGCGTCGGATATCCGCTGGACGCATTGAGCTCCCGGACTATACTTGGAATCCTATGACGCTGGAGATTGCTCCAAGTCGGAGATCCGGTGGACGCATTGAGCTCCCGGACTATACTTGGAGTCCTATGACGCTGGAGCTTGCTTCGTGTCGGACATCCGGTGGACGCATTCAGCTCCCGGACTATACTTGGAGTCCTATGACGCTAGAGCTTGCTCCGCGTCGGATAATCGGTGGACGCATTGAGCTCCGGGACTATACTTGGAGTCCTATGACGATGGAGCTTGCTCCACGTCGGACATCCGGTGGACGCTTTGAGCTCCCGGACTATACTTGGAGTCCTATGACGCTGGAGCTTGCTCCATGTCGGACATCTGGTGGACGCATTGAGCTCCCGGACTATACTTGGAGTCCTATGACGTTGGAGCTTGCACATTGTCGGACATCCGGTGGACGCATTGAGCTCCCGGACTATACTTGGAGTCCTATGACGTTGGAGCTTGCTCCGGGTCGGACATCCGGTGGACGCATTGAGCTCCCGGACAATACTTGGAGTCCTATGACGCTGGAGCTTGCTCCATGTCGGACATCTGGTGGACGCATTGTGCTCCCAGACTATACTTAGAGTCATATGACGTTGGATCTTGCTCCGCATCGGACATCGGGTGGACGTATTGTGCTCCCAGACTATACTTGGAGTCATATGACATTGGATCTTGCTCCGCGTCGGACATCCGGTGGACGCATTGAGTTCCCAGACTATACTTGGAGTCCTATGACGCTGGAGCTTGCTCCAAGTCGGACATCCGGTGGATGCATTGATCTCCCGGACTATACTTGGAGTCCTATGACGCTAGAGGTTACTCCGCGTCGGACATCCGGTGGACACATTGAACTCCAGGACTGTACTTGGAGTCCTATGACGTTGGAGCTTACTCCGCGTCGGGCATCCGGTGGACGCATTGAGCTCCAGGACTATACTTGGAATCCTATGACGCTGGAGCTTGCTCCAAGTCGGACATCCGGTGGACGCATTGAGCTCCCGGACTATACTTTAAGTTCTATGACGCTGGAGCTTGCTCCGCGTCTGCCATCCGGTGGACGCATTGAGCTCCCGGACTATACTTGGAGACCTATGACGCTTGAGCTTTCTCCGCGTCGGATATCCGCTGGACGCATTGAGCTCCCGGACTATACTTGGAGTCCTATGACGATGGAGCTTGCTCCACGTCGGACATCCGGTGGACGCATTGAGCTCCCGGACTATACTTGGAGTCCTATGACGCTGGAGCTTGCTCCATGTCGGACATCTGGTGGACGCATTGAGCTCCCGGAGTATACTTGGAGTCCTATGACGTTGGAGCTTGCACCGCGTCGGACATCCGGTGGACGCATTGAGTTCCCGGACTATACTTGGAGTCATATGACGCTGGAGCTTGCTCCGGGTCGGACATCCGGTGGACGCATTGAGCTCCCGGACTATACTTGGAGTCCTATGACACTAGAGCTTGCTCCGCGGCGGACATCCGGTGGACGCATTGAGCTCCTGGACTATACTTGGAGTTTTATGACGCTGGAGCTTGCTTCGCGTCGGACATCCGGTGGACGCATTGAGTTCCCGGACTATACTTGGAGTCCTATGACGCTTGAGCTTTCTCAGCGTCGGATATCTGGTGGACGCATTGAGCTCCCGGACTATACTTTGAATCCAATGACGCTGGAGCTTGCTCCACGTCGGACATCCGGTGGACGCATTGAGCTCCCGGACGATACTTAGAGTCCTATGACGCTGGAGTTTGCTCCGCGTCGGACATCCGGTGGACGCATTGAGCTCCCGGACTATACTTGGAGTCGTATGACGCTGGAGCTTGCTCCGCGTCGGACATTCGGTGGACGCATTGACCTCCCGGACTATACTTGGAGTCCTATGACGCTGGAGCTTGCTCCGCGTCGGATATCCGGTGGACGCATTGAGCTCCGGGACTATACTTGGAGTCCTATGACGTTGGAGCTTGCTCCACGTCGGACATCCGGTGGACACATTGAGCTCCCGGACAATACTTGGAGTCCTATGACACTGGAGCTTGCTCCATGTCGGACATCTGGTGGACGCATTGCGCTCCCAGACTATACTTGGAGTCATATGACGTTGGATCTTGCTCCGCGTCGGACATCCGGTGGACGCATTGTGCTCCCGGACTATACTTGGAGTCCTATGACGCTAGAGGTTGCTCCGCGTCGGACATCCGGTGGACGCATTGAACTCCCAGACTATTCTTGGAGTCCTATGACGCTTGAGCTTTCTCCGCGTCGGATATCCGCTGGACACATTGAGCTCCCGGGCTATACTTGGAATCCTATGACGCTGGAGATTGCTCCAAGTCGGAGATCCGGTGGACGCATTGAGTTCTCGGACTATACTTGGAGTCCTATGACGCTGGAGCTTGCTTCGCGTCGGACATCCGGTGGACGCATTGAGCTCCCGGACTATACTTGGAGTCGTATAACGCTGGAGCTTGCTCCGCGTCGGACATTCAGTAGACGCATTGAGCTCCCGGACTATACTTGGAGTCGTATGACGCTGGAGCTTGCTTCGCGTCGGACATCCGGTGGACGCATTGAGCTCCCGGACTATACTTGGAGTCCTATGACGCTGGACCTTGCTTCGCGTCGGACATCCGGTGGACGCATTGAGCTCCCGGAATATACTTGGAGTCGTATAACGCTGGAGCTTTCTCCGCGTCGGACATTCAGTGGACGCATTGAGCTCCCGGACTATACTTGGAGTCGTATGACGCTGGAGCTTGCTCCGCGTCGGATATCCGGTGGATGCATTGAGCTCCCAGACTATACTTGGAATCATATGACGTTGGATCTTGCTCCGCGTCGGACATTCGGTGGACGCATTGAGTTCTCGGACTATACTTGGAGTCCTATGACGCTGGAGCTTGCTCCAAGTCGGACATCCGGTGGACGCATTGTGCTCCCGGACTATACTTGGAGTCCTATGACGCTAGAGGTTGCTCCGCGTCGGACATCCGGTGGACGCATTGAACTCCCAGACTATTCTTGGAGTCCTATGACGCTTGAGCTTTCTCCGCGTCGGATATCCGCTGGACACATTGAGCTCCCGGGCTATACTTGGAATCCTATGACGCTGGAGATTGCTCCAAGTCGGAGATCCGGTGGACGCATTGAGTTCTCGGACTATACTTGGAGTCCTATGACGCTGGAGCTTGCTTCGCGTCGGACATCCGGTGGACGCATTGAGCTCCCGGACTATACTTGGAGTCGTATAACGCTGGAGCTTGCTCCGCGTCGGACATTCAGTAGACTCATTGAGCTCCCGGACTATACTTGGAGTCGTATGACGCTGGAGCTTGCTCCACGTCGGACATCCGGTGGACGCATTGAGCTCCCGGACGATACTTAGAGTCCTATGACGCTGGAGTTTGCTCCGCGTCGGACATCCGGTGGACGCATTGAGCTCCCGGACTATACTTGGAGTCGTATGACGCTGGAGCTTGCTCCGCGTCGGACATTCGGTGGACGCATTGACCTCCCGGACTATACTTGGAGTCCTATGACGCTGGAGCTTGCTCCGCGTCGGATATCCGGTGGACGCATTGAGCTCCGGGACTATACTTGGAGTCCTATGACGTTGGAGCTTGCTCCACGTCGGACATCCGGTGGACACATTGAGCTCCCGGACAATACTTGGAGTCCTATGACACTGGAGCTTGCTCCATGTCGGACATCTGGTGGACGCATTGCGCTCCCAGACTATACTTGGAGTCATATGACGTTGGATCTTGCTCCGCGTCGGACATCCGGTGGACGCATTGTGCTCCCGGACTATACTTGGAGTCCTATGACGCTAGAGGTTGCTCCGCGTCGGACATCCGGTGGACGCATTGAACTCCCAGACTATTCTTGGAGTCCTATGACGCTTGAGCTTTCTCCGCGTCGGATATCCGCTGGACACATTGAGCTCCCGGGCTATACTTGGAATCCTATGACGCTGGAGATTGCTCCAAGTCGGAGATCCGGTGGACGCATTGAGTTCTCGGACTATACTTGGAGTCCTATGACGCTGGAGCTTGCTTCGCGTCGGACATCCGGTGGACGCATTGAGCTCCCGGACTATACTTGGAGTCGTATAACGCTGGAGCTTGCTCCGCGTCGGACATTCAGTAGACGCATTGAGCTCCCGGACTATACTTGGAGTCGTATGACGCTGGAGCTTGCTTCGCGTCGGACATCCGGTGGACGCATTGAGCTCCCGGACTATACTTGGAGTCCTATGACGCTGGACCTTGCTTCGCGTCGGACATCCGGTGGACGCATTGAGCTCCCGGAATATACTTGGAGTCGTATAACGCTGGAGCTTGCTCCGCGTCGGACATTCAGTGGACGCATTGAGCTCCCGGACTATACTTGGAGTCGTATGACGCTGGAGCTTGCTCCGCGTCGGATATCCGGTGGATGCATTGAGCTCCCAGACTATACTTGGAATCATATGACGTTGGATCTTGCTCCGCGTCGGACATTCGGTGGACGCATTGAGTTCTCGGACTATACTTGGAGTCCTATGACGCTGGAGCTTGCTCCAAGTCGGACATCCGGTGGACGCATTGTGCTCCCGGACTATACTTGGAGTCCTATGACGCTAGAGGTTGCTCCGCGTCGGACATCCGGTGGACGCATTGAACTCCCAGACTATTCTTGGAGTCCTATGACGCTTGAGCTTTCTCCGCGTCGGATATCCGCTGGACACATTGAGCTCCCGGGCTATACTTGGAATCCTATGACGCTGGAGATTGCTCCAAGTCGGAGATCCGGTGGACGCATTGAGTTCTCGGACTATACTTGGAGTCCTATGACGCTGGAGCTTGCTTCGCGTCGGACATCCGGTGGACGCATTGAGCTCCCGGACTATACTTGGAGTCGTATAACGCTGGAGCTTGCTCCGCGTCGGACATTCAGTAGACTCATTGAGCTCCCGGACTATACTTGGAGTCGTATGACGCTGGAGCTTGCTTCGCGTCGGACATCCGGTGGACGCATTGAGCTCCCGGACTATACTTGGAGTCCTATGACGCAGGACCTTGCTTCGCGTCGGACATCCGGTGGACGCATTGAGCTCCCGGAATATTCTTGGAGTCATATAACGCTGGAGCTTGCTCCGCGTCGGACATTCAGTGGACGCATTGAGCTCCCGGACTATACTTGGAGTCGTATGACGCTGGAGCTTGCTCCGCGTTGGACATCCGGTGAACGCATTGAGCTCCCGGACAATACTTGGAGTCGTATGACGCAGGAGCTTGCTTCATGTCGGACATCTGGTGGACGCATTGAGCTCCCAGACTATACTTGGAGTCGTATGACGCTGGAGCTTGCTCCGCGTCGGATATCCGGTGGACGCATTGGGCTTTGGGTTTATACTTGGAGTCCTATGACGCTGGAGATTGCTTCACGTCGGACATCCGGTGGACGCATTGAGCTCCCGAACTATACTTGGATTCCTATGACGCTGGAGCTTGCTCCATGTCGGACATCTGGTGGACGCATTGAGCTCCCGAACTATAGTTCGAGTCCTATGACGTTGGAGCTTGCTCCGCGTCAGACATTCGGTGGACGCATTGAGTTACCGGACTATACTTGGAGTCCTATGAGGCTGGAGCTTGCTCCGGGTCGGACATCCGGTGGACGCATTGAGCTCCCGGACTATACTTGGAGTCCTATGACGCTAGAGCTAGCTCCGCGTCGGACATCCGGTGGACGCATTGGGTTCCCGGACTATAATTGGAGTTTTATGACGCTGGAGATTGCTTCGCGTCGGACATCCGATGGACGCATTGAACTCCCGGACTATATTTGGAGTCCTATGACGCTTGAGCTTTCTACGCGTCGGATATCCGGTGGACGCATTAAGCTCCCGGACTATACTTGGAATCCTATGACGCTGGAGCTTGCTCCACGTCGGACATCCGGTGGACGCACTGAGCTCCCGGACTATACTTAGAGTCCTATGACGCTGGAGTTTGCTCCGCGTCGGACATCCGGTGGACGCATTGAGCTCCCGGACTATACTTGGAGTTGTATGACACTAGAGCTTGCTCCGCGTCGGACATTCGGTGGACGCATTGAGCTCCAGGACTATACTTGGAGTCCTATGACGCTGGAGCTTGCTCCGCGTCGGATATCCGATGGACGCATTGAGCTCTGGGACTATACTTGGAGTCCTATGACGTTGGAGCTTGTTCACTGTCGGACATCAGGTGGATCATTGAGCTCCCGGACTATACTTAGAGTCCTATGACGCTGAGCTTGCTCCATGTCGGACATCCGGTAGACGCATTGAGCTCCCAGACTATACTTGGAGTCCTATGACGTTTGAGCTTGCTCCACATCGGACATCCGGTGAACGCATTGAGTTCCTGGACTATACTTGGAGTCCTATGACGCTGGAGCTTGCTCCATGTCGGACATCTGGTAGACGCATTGAGCTCCCAAACTATACTTGGAGTCCTATGACGTTGCAGCTTGCTCCGCGTCGGACATCCGGTGGACGCATTAAGTTCCCGGACTATACTTGGAGTCCTATGACGTTGGAGCTTGCTCCAAGTCGGACATCTGGTGGACACATTGAGATCCCGGACTATACTTGGAGTCCTATGACGCTAGAGCTTGCTCCGCGTCGGACATCCGGTGGATGCATTTAGCTCCCGGAATATACTTGGAATCTTATGACGTTGGAGCTTACTCCGCGTCGGACATCCGGTGGACGCATTGAGCTCCCGGACTATACTTTGAATCCTATGACACTGGAGCTTGCTCCGCGTTGGACATCGGATGGACGCATTGAGCTCCCGGACTATACTTGGAGTCCTATGACGCTGGAGCTTGCTTCACGTCGGACATACGGTGGACGCATTGAGCTCCCGGACTATACTTGGAGTCGTATGACGCTGGAGCTTGCTCTGCATCGGATATCCGGTGGACGCATTGAGCTTTGGGTTTATACTTGGAGTCCTATGACGCTGGAGCTTGCTCCACGTCGGACATCCGGTGGACGCATTGAGCTCCCGAACTATACTTAGAATCCTATGACGTTGAAGCTTGCTCCATGTCGGAAATCTGGTGGACGCATTGAGCTCGCGGACTATACTAGGAGTCCTATGACGTTGGAGCTTGCTCCGCGTCGGACATTCGGTTGACGCATTGAGTTCCTGGACTATACTTGGAGTCCTATGACGCTGGAACTTGCTCCGGGTCGGACATCCGGTGGACGCATTGAGCTCCCGGACTATACTTGGAGTCCTATGACGCTAGAGCTAGCTCCGCGTCGGACATCCGGTGGACGCATTGAGCTCCCGAACTATACTTGGAGTTTTATGACGCTGGAGCTTGCTTCGCTTCGGACATCCGGTGGACGCATTGAGCTCCCGGACTATATTTGGAGTCCTATGACGCTTGAGCTTTCTACGCGTCGGATATCCGGTGGACGCATTGAGCTCCCGGACTATACTTGGAATCCTATGACGCTGGAGCTTCCTCCACGTCGGACATCCGGTGGACGCATTGAGCTCCCGGACTATACTTAGAGACCTATGACGCTGGAGTTTTCTCCGCGTCGGACATCCGGTGGACACATTGAGCTCCCGGACTATACTTGGAGTCGTATGACGCTGGAGCTTGCTCCGCGTCGGACATTCGGTGGACGCATTGAGCTCCCGGACTATACTAGGAGTCCTATGACGCTAGAGCTTGCTCCATGTCGGACATCTGGTTGACGCATTGAGCTCCCGGACTATACTTGGAGTCCTATGACGTAGGAGCTTGCTCCGCGTCAGACATCCGGTGGACGCATTGAGTTCCCGGACTATACTTGGAGTCCTATGACGCTGGAGCTTGCTCCGGGTCGGACATCCGGCGGATGCATTGAGCTCCCGAACTATACTTGGAGTTCTTTGACGTTGGAGCTTGTTCCGCGTCAAACATCCGGTGGACGCATTGAGTTCCCGGACTAAACTTGGAGTCCTATGACACTGGAGCTTGCTCCGGGTCGGACATCCGGTGGATGCATTGAGCTCCCGGACTATACTTGGAGTCATATGAGGCTAGAGCTTGCTCCGTGTCGGACATCCGGTGGACGCATTGAGCTCCCGGACTATACTTAAAGTTCTATGACGCTGTAGCTTGCTCCGCGTCGGACATCCGGTGGACGCATTGAGTTCCCAGACTATACTTGGAGTCCTATGACGCTGGAGCTTGCTTAGGGTCGGACATCCGGTGGATGCATTGAGCTCCCGGACTATACTTGGAGTCATATGAGGCTAGAGCTTGCTCCGTGTCGGACATCCGGTGGACGCGTTGAGCTCCCGGACTATACTTAAAGTTCTATGACGCTGGAGCTTGCTCCGCGTCGGACATCCAGTGGACGCATTGAGCTCCCGGACTATACTTGGAGTCCTATGACGCTTGAGCTTTCTCCGCATCGGATATTCGCTGGACGCATTGAGCTCCTGGACTATACTTGGAATCCTATGAAGCTGGAGATTACTCCAAGTCGGAGATCCGGTGGACGCATTGAGCTCCCGGACTATACTTGTAGTCCTATGACGTTGGAGCTTGCTCCAAGTCGGACATCCGGTGGACGCATTGAGCTCCCGGACTATACTTAAAGTCCTATGACGCTAGAGCTTGCTCCGGGTCGGACATCCGGTGGATGAATTTAGCTCCCGGAATATACTTGGAGTCTTATGACTTTGGAGCTTACTCCGCGTCGGACATCTGGTGGACGCATTGAGCTCCCGGACTGTACTTGGAATCCTATGACGCTGGAGCTTGCTCCGCGTTGGACATCCGATGGACGCATTGAGCTCCCGGACTATACTTGGAGTCCTATGACGCTGGAACTTGCTCCACGTCGGACATATGGTGGACGCATTGATCTCCCGGACTATACTTGGAGTCGTATGATGCTGGACCTTGCTCCGCGTCGGATATCCGGTGGACGTATTGAGCTTCGGGTTTATACTTGGAGTCCTATGACGCTGAAGCTTGCTCCACGTCGGACATCCGGTGGACGCATTGAGCTCCCGAACTATACTTGGATTCCTATGACGCTGGAGCTTGCTCCATGTCGGACATCTGGTGGACGCATTGAACTCCCGGACTATAGTTGGAGTCCTATGACGTTGGAGCTTGCTCCGCGTCGGACATTCGGTTGACGCATTGAGTTCCCGGACTATACTTGGAGTCCTATGACGCTGGAGCTTGTTCCGGGTCGGACATCCGGTGGACGCATTGAGCTCCCAGACTATACTTAGAGTCCTATGACGCTAGAGCTAGCTCCGCGTCGGACATCCGGTGGACGCATTGAGCTCCCGGACTATACTTGGAATTTTATGACGCTGGAGCTTGCTTCGCGTCGGACATCCGGTGGACGCATTGAGCTCCCGGACTATATTTGGAGTCCTATGACGCTTGATCATTCTACGCGTCGGATATCCGGTGGACGCATTGAGCTCCCGGACTATACTTGGAATCCTATGACGCTGGAGCTTGCTCCACGTCGGACATCCGGTGGACGCATTGAGCTCTCGGACTATAGTTAGAGTCCTATGACGCTGGAGTTTGCTCCGCGTCGGACATCCGGTGGACGCATTGAGCTCCCGGACTATACTTGGAGTCGTATGACGCTGGAGCTTGCTCCGCGTCGGACATTCGGTGGACGCATTGAGCTCCCGGACTATACTTGGAGTCTTATGACGCTAGAGCTTGGTCCATGTCGGACATCTGGTGGACGCATTGAGCTCCCGGACTATACTTGGAGTCCTATGACGTTGGAGCTTGCTCCGCGTCAGACATTCGGTGGACGCATTGAGTTCCCGGACTATACTTGGAGTCCTATGACGCTGGAGCTTGCTCCGGGTCGCACATCCGGTGGATGCATTGAGCTCCCGGACTATACTTGGAGTCCTATGACGTTGGAGCTTGCTCCGCGTCAGACATCCGGTTGATGCATTGAGTTCCCGGACTATACTTGGAGTCCTATGACGCTGGAGCTTGCTCCGGGTCGGACATCCGGTGGATGCATTGAGCTCCCGGACTATACTTGGAGTCATATGAGGCTAGAGCTTGCTCCGTGTCGGACATCCGGTGGACGCTTTGAGCTCCCGAACTATACTTAAAGTTCTATGACGCTGGAGCTTGCTCCGTGTCGGACATCCGGTGGACGCATTGAGTTCCCGGACTATACTTGGAGTCCTATGACGCTGGAGCTTGCTCCGGGTCGGACATTCGGTGGATGCATTGAGCTCCCGGACAATACTTGGAGTCATATGAGGCTAGAGCTTGCTCCGTATCGGACATCTGGTGGACGCATTGAGCTCCCGGACTATACTTAAAGTTCTATGACGCTGGAGCTTGCTCCGGGTCGAACATCCGGTGGACGCATTGAGCTCCCGGACTATATTTGGAGTCCTATGACGCTTGATCTTTCTCCGCGTCGGATATCCGCTGGACGCATTGAGCTCCCGGACTATACTTGGAATCCTAAGACGCTGGAGATTGCTCCAAGTCGGAGATCCGGTGGACGCATTGAGCTCCCGGACTACACTTGGAGTCATATGAGGCTAGAGCTTGCTCCGCGTCGAAACTCCGGTGGACGTATTGAGCTCCCGGACTATACTTGGAGTCCTATGACGCTGGAGCTTGCTCCATGTCGGACATCTGGTAGACCCATTGAGCTCTCGGACTATACTTCGAGTCCTATGACGTTGGAGCTTGGTCCGCGTCGGACATTCGGTGGACGCATTGAGTTCCCGGACTATACTTGGAGTCCTATTACGCTGGAGCTTGCTCCTGGTCGGAACTCCGGTGGACGCATTGAGCTCCCGGACTATACTTGGAGTCCTATGACGCTAGAGCTAGCTCCGCGTCGGACATCCGGTGGACGCATTGAGCTCCCGGACAATACTTGGAGTTTTATGACGCTGGAGCTTGCTTCGCGTCGGACATCCGGTGGACGCATTGATCTCCCGGACTATACTTGGAATCCTATGACGCTGGAGATTGCTCCAAGTCGGAGATCCGGTGGACGCATTGAGCTCCCGGATTATACTTGGAGTCCTATGACGCTGGAGCTTGCTCCGCGTCGGACATCCGGTGGACGTATTGAGCTCCCGGACTATACTTGGAGTCCTATGACGTTGGAGCTTGCTCCGCGTCGGACATCCGGTGGACGCATTGAGCACCCGGACTATACATGGAGTCCTATGACGCTGGAGCATGCTCCCCGTTTGATATCCGGTGGACGCATTGAGCTCCGGGTTTATACTTGGAGTCCTATGACGCTGGAGCTTGCTCTACGTCGGACATCCGGTAGACGCATTGAGCTCCCGGACTATACTTGGAGTCCTTTGACGCTGGAGCTCGCTCCATGTCGGACATCTGGTGGACGCATTGAGCTCTCGGACTATACTTTAAGTCCTATGACGTTAGAGCTTGCTCCGCGTCGGACATCCGGTGGACGCATTGAGTTCCCGGACTATACTTGGAGTCCTATGACGCTAAAGTCGGACATCCGGTGGACGCATTGAGCTCCCGGACTATACTTGGAGTCCTATGACGCTAGAGCGAGCTCCGCGTCGGACATTCGGGGGAAGCATTGAGCTCCCGAACTATACTTGGAGTTTTATGACGTTGGAGCTTGCTTCGCGTCGGACATCCGGTGGACGCCTTGAGCTCCCGGACTATACTTTGAGTCCTATGACGCTTGAGCTTTCTCCGTGTCGGACATCCGGTGGACGCATTGAGCACCCGGACTATACTTGGAGTCCTATGACGCTGGAACTTGCTCCGTGTCGCACATCCGGTGGACGCATTGAGCACCCGGACTATACTTGGAGTCCTATGACGCTGGAGTTTGCTCCGCGTCGGACATCCGGTGGACGCATTGAGCTCCCGGACTATACTTGGAGTCGCATGACGCTGAAGCTTGCTTCGCGTCGGACATCCGGTGGACGCATTGAGCTCCCGGACTATACTTGGAGTCCTATGACGCTGGAGCTTGCTCCGCGTCGGACATCCGGTGGACGCATTGAGCTCCCGGACTATACATGGAGTCGTATGTCGCTGGAGCTTGCTCCGCGTCGTAAATTCGGTGGACGCATTGAGCTCCCGGACTATACTTGGAGTCATATGAGGCTAGAGCTTGCTCCGTGTCGGACATCCGGTGGACGAATTGAGCTCCCGGACTATACTTAAAGTTCTATGACGCTAGAGCTTGCTCCGCGTCGGACATCCGGTGGACGCATTGAGCTCCCGGACTATACTTGGAGTCCTATGACGCTTGAGCTTTCTCCGCGTCGGATATCCGCTGGACGCATTGAGCTCCCGGACTATACTTGGAATCCTATGACGCTGGAGATTACTCCAAGTCGGAGATCCGGTGGACACATTGAGCTCCCTGACTATACTTTGAGTCCTACGACGCTGGAGCTTGCTCCGTGTCGGATATCCGGTGGACGCATTGAGCTCCGGGTTTATACTTGGAGTCCTATGACGCTGGAGCTTGCTCCACGTCGGACATCCGGTGGACGCATTGATCTCCCGGACTATACTTGGAGTCCTATGACGCTGGAGCTTGCTCCATGTCGGACATCTGGTGGACGCATTGAGCTCCCGGGCTATACTTGGAGTCCTATGACGTTGGAGCTTGCTCCGCGTCGGACATCCGGTGGACGCATTGAGCTCCCGGACTATACTTGGAGTCCTATGACGCCAGAGCTAGCTCCGGGTCGGACATTTGGTGGACGCATTGAGCTCCCGGACTATACTTGGAGTCGTATGACGCTGGAGCTTGCTCTACGTCGGACATTCGGTGGACGCATTAAGCTCCCGGACTGTACTTGAAGTCCTTTGACGCTGGAGCTTGCTCCATGTCGGACATCTGGTGGACGCATTGAACCCTCGGACTATACTTGGAGTCCCATGACGTTGGTGCTTGCTCCGCGTCGGACATCCGGTGGACGCATTGTGTTCCCGGACTATACTTGGAGTCCTATGACGCTAGAGCATGACGCTGGAGCTTGCTCCGCGTCGGACATCCGGTGGACGTATTGAGCTCCCGGACTATACTTATAGTCCTATGACGCTTGAGCTTTCTCCGCGTCGGATATCCGCTGGACGCATTGATCTCCCGGACTATACTTGGAATCCTATGACGCTGGAGATTGCTACGCGTCGGACATCCGGTGGACGTATTGAGCTCTCGGATTATACTTGGAGTCCTATGACGCTGGAGCTTGCTCCGCGTCGGACATCCGGTGGACGTATTGAGCTCCCGGACTATACTTGGAGTCCTATGACGTTGGAGCTTGCTCCGCGTCGGACATCCGGTGGACGCATTGAGCACCCGGACTATTCATGGAGTCCTATGACGCTGGAGCTTGCTCCCCGTTTGACATCCGGTGGACGCATTGAGCTCCGGGTTTATACTTGGAGTCCTATGACGCTGGAGCTTGCTCCACGTCGGACATCCGGTGGACGCATTGAGCTCCCGGACTATACTTGGAGTCCTTTGACGCTGGAGCTTGGTCCATGTCGGACATCTAGTGGACGCATTGAGCTCTTGGACTATACTTGGAGTCCTATGACGTTTGAGCTTGCTCCGCGTCGGACATCCGGTGGACGCATTGAGTTCCCGGACTATACTTGGAGTCCTATGACGCAAAAGTCGGACATCCGGTGGACGCATTGAGCTCCCGGACTATACTTGGAGTCCTATGAGGCTAGAGCTAGCTCCGCGTCGGACATCCGGTGGATGCATTGAGCTCCCGGACTATACTTGGAGTTTTATGACGCTGGAGCTTTCTTCGCGTCGGACATCCGGTGGACGCATTGAGCTCCCGGACTATACTTGGAGTCCTATGACGCTTGAGCTTTCTCCGCGTCGGACATCCGGTGGACGCATTGAGCACCCGGACTATACTTGGAGTCCTATGACGGTGGAGCTTGCTCCGTGTCGCACATCCGGTGGACGCATTGAGCACCCGGACTATACTTGGAGTCCTATGACACTGGAGTTTGCTCCGCGTCGGACATCCGGTGGACGCATTGAGCTCCCGGACTATACTTGGAGTCGTATGACGCTGAAGCTTGCTCCGCGTCGAACATTCGATGGACGCATTGAGCTCCCGGACTATACTTGGAGTCCTATGACGCTGGAGCTTGCTCCGCGTCGGACATCCGGTGGACGCATTGAGCTCCCGGACTATACTTGGAGTCGAATGTCGCTGGAGCTTGCTCCGCGTCGAACATTCGGTGGACGCATTGAGCTCCCGGACTATACTTAGAGTCATATGAGGCTAGAGCTTGCTCCGTGTCGGACATCCGGTGGACGAATTGAGCTCCCGGACTATACTTAAAGTTCTATGACGCTGGAGCTTGCTCCGCGTCGGACATCCGGTAGACGCATTGAGCTCCCGGACTATACTTGGAGTCCTATGACGCTTGAGCTTTCTCCGCGTCGGATATCCGCTGGACGCATTGAGCTCCCAGACTAGACTTGGAATCCTATGACGCTGGAGATTGCTCCAAGTCAGAGATCCGGTTGACGCATTGAGCTCCCGGACTATACTTTGAGTCCTATGACGCATGAGCTTGCTCCGTGTCGGATATCCGGTGGACGCATTGAGCTCCGGGTTTATACTTGGAGTCCTATGACGCTGGAGCTTGCTCCACGTCGGACATCCGGTGGACGCATTGAGCTCCCGGACTATACTTAGAGTCCTATGACGCTGGAGCTTGCTCCGGGTCGGACATCCGGTGGACGCATTGAGCTCCCGGACTATACTTGGAGTCCTATGACGCTAGAGCTAGCTCTGCGTCGGACATTTGGTGGACGCATTGAGCTCCCGGACTATACTTGGAGTCGTATGACGGTGGAGCTTGCTCCGCGTCGAACATTCGGTGGACACATTGAGCTCCCGGAGTATACTTGGAGTCCTATGACGCTGGAGCTTGCTCCGCGTCGGACATCCGGTGGACGCATTGAGCTCCCGGACTATACTTGGAGTCCTATAACGCTGGAGCTTGCTGCGTGTCGCACATCCGGTGGACGCATTGAGCACCCAGACTATACTTGGAGTCCTATGACGCTGGAGTTTGCTCCGCGTCGGACATCCGCTGGACGCATTGAGCTCCCGGACTATACTTGGAGTCGTATGACGCTGGAGCTTGCTCCGCGTCGAACATTCGGTGGACGCATTGAGCTCCCGGACTATACTTGTAGTCTTATGACGCTGGAGCTTGCTCCGCGTTGGACATCCGGTGGACGCATTGAGCTCCCGGACTATACTTGGAGTCGTATGACGCTGGAGCTTGCTCCGCGTCGAACATTCGGTGGACGCATTAAGCTCCCGGACTATACTTGGAGTCCTATGACGCTGGAGCTTGCTCCGCGTCGGACATCCGATGGACGCATTGAGCTCCCGGACTATACTTGGAGTCCTATGACGCTTGAGCTTTCTCCGCGTCGGATATCATCTGGACGCATTGAGCTCCCGGACTATAATTGGAATCCTATGACGCTGGAGATTGCTCCAAGTCGGAGATCTGGTGGACGCATTGAGCTCCCGGACTATACTTGGAGTCCTATGACGCTGTAGCTTGCTCCGCGTCGGACATCCGGTGGACGCATTGAGCACCCGGACTATAGTTGGAGTCCTATGACGCTGGAGCTTGCTCCGTGTCGGATATCCGGTGGACGCATTGAGCTCCGGGTTTATACTTAGAGTCCTATGACGCTGGAGCTTGCTCCACGTCGGACATCCGGTGGACGCATTGAGCTCCCGGAATATACTTGGAGTCCTATGACGCTGGAGCTTGCTCCATGTCGGACATCTGGTGGACGCATTGAGCTCTCGGGCTATACTTGGAGTCCTATGACGTTGGAGCTTGCTCCGCGTCGGACATCCGGTGGACGCATTGAGTTCCCGGACTATACTTGGAGTCCTATGACGCTGGAGCTTGCTCCGGGTCGGACATCCGGTGGACGCATTGAGCTCCCGGACTATACTTGGAGTCCTATGACGCCAGAGCTAGCTCCGCGTCGAACATTCGGTGGACGCATTGAGCTCCCGGACTATACTTGGAGTCCTATGACGCTGGAGCTTGCTCCGCGTCGGACATCCGGTGGACGCATTGAGCTCCCGGACTATACTTGGAGTCCTATGACGCTTGAGCTTTCTCCGCGTCGGACATCCGGTGGACGCATTGAGCACCCGGACTATACTTGGAGTCCTATGACGCTGGAGCTTGCTCCGTGTCGCACATCCGGTGGACGCATTAAGCTCCCGGACTATACTTGGAGTCCTATGACGCTAGAGCTTGCTCCGCGTCGGATATCCGGTGGACACATTGAGCTCCCGGACTATACTTGGAGTCCTATGACGCTGGAGCTTGCTCCAAGTCGGACATTCGGTGGACGCATTAAGCTCCCGGACTATACTTGGAGTCCTATGACGGTAGAGCTTGCTCCGCGTCGGACATCTGGTGGACGCATTGAACTCCCGGACTATACTTGGAGTCCTATGACGTTGGAGCTTACTCCGCGTCGGACATCCGGTGGACGCATTGAGCTCCCGGACTATACTTGGAATCCTATGACGCTGGAGCTTGCTCCGCGTCGGACATCCAATGGACGCATTGAGCTCCCGGACTATACTTGGAGTCCTATAACGCTAGAGCTTGCTCCACATCGGACATACGGTGGACGCATTGAGCTCCCGGACTATACTTGGAGTCCTATAACGCTAGAGCTTGCTCCACATCGGATATCCGGTGGACGCATTGAGCTCCCGGACTATACTTGGAGTCCTTTGACGTTGGAGAATGCTCCGCGTCGGACATCCGGTGGACGCATTGAGCACCCGGACTATACTTGGCGTCCTATGACGCTGGAGCTTGCTCCGTGTCGCACATCCGGTGGACGCATTGAGCTCCCGAACTATACTTGGAGTCCTATGACGCTAGAGCTTTCTCCGCGTCGGACATCCGGTGGACGCATTGAACTCCCGGACTATGCTTGGAGTCCTATGACGTTGGAGCTTACTCCGCGTCGGACATCCGGTGGACGCATTAACCTCCCGGATTATACTTGGAATCCTATGACGCTGGAGCTTGCTCCGCGTCGGACATCCGATGGACGCATTGAGCTCCCGGACTATACTTGGAGTCCTATGACGCTGGAGCTTGCTCCGTGTCGCACATCCGGTGGACGCATTGAGCACCCGGACTATACTTGGAGTCCTATGACGCTGGAGTTTGCTCCGCGTCGGACATCCGCTGGACGCATTGAGCTCCCGGACTATACTTGGAGTCGTATGACGCTGGAGCTTGCTCCGTGTCGAACATTCGGTGGACGCATTGAGCTCCCGGACTATACTTGGAGTCCTTTGACGCTGGAGCTTGCTCCGCGTCGGACATCCGGTGGACGCATTGAGCTCCCGGACTATACTTGGAGTCGTATGACGCTGGAGCTTGCTCCGCGTCGAACATTCGGTGGACGCATTGAGCTGCCGGACTATACTTGGAGTCATATGAGGCTAGAGCTTGCTCCGTGTCGGACATCCGGTGGACGAATTGAGCTCCCGGACTATACTTAAAGTTCTATGTCGCTGGAGCTTGCTCCGCGTCGGACATCCGGTGGACGCATTGAGCTCCCGGACTATACTTGGAGTCCTATGACGCTTAAGCTTTCTCCGCGTCGGATATCCGCTGGACGCATTGAGCTCCCGGACTATACTTGGAATCCTATGACGCTGGAGATTGCTCCAAGTCGGAGATCCGGTGGACGCATTGAGCTCCCGGACTATACTTGGAGTCCTATGACGCTGGAGCTTGCTCCGCGTCGGACATCCGGTGGACCTATTGAGCTCCCGGACTATACTTGGAGTCCTATGACGTTGGAGCTTGCTCCACGTCGGACATCCGGTGGACGCATTGAGCTCCGGGTTTATACTTGGAGTCCTATGACGCTGGAGCTTGCTCCACGTTGGACATCCGGTGGACGCATTGAGCTCCCGGACTATACTTGGAGTCCTATGACGCTGGAGCTTGTTCCATGTCGGACATCTGGTGGACGCATTGAGCTCTCGGGCTATACTTGGAGTCCTATGATGTTGGAGCTTGCTCCGCGTCGGACATCCGGTGGACGCATTGAGTTCCTGGACTATACTTAGAGTCCTATGACGCTGGAGCTTGCTCCGGGTCAGACATCCGGTGGACGCATTGAGCTCCCGGACTATACTTGGAATCCTATGACGCTAGAGCTAGCTCCGCGTCGGACATCCGGTGGACGCATTGAGCTCCCGGACTATACTTGGAGTCCTATGACGCTGGAGCTTGCTCCGCGTCGGACATCCGGTGGACACATTTAGCTCCCGGACTATACTTGGAGTCCTATGACGTTGGAGCTTGCTCCGCGGTGGACATCCGGTGGACGCATTGAGCACCCGGACTATACTTGGAGTCCTATGACGGGTCGGACATCCGGTGGATGCATTGAGCTCCCGGACTATACTTGGAGTCATATGAGGCTAGAGCTTGCTCCGTGTCGGACATCCGGTGGACGCATTGAGCTCCCGGACTATACTTAAAGTTCTATGATGCTAGAGCTTGCTCCGCGTCGGACATCCGGTGGACGCATTGAGCTCCCGGTCTATACTTGGAGTCCTATGACGCTGGAGCTTGCTCCATGTCGGACATCTGGTGGACGCATTGAGCTCCCGGACTATACTTGGAGTCCTATGACGTTGGAGCTTGCTCCGCGTTAGACATCCGGTGGACGCATTGAGTTCTTGGACTATACTTGGAGTCCTATGACACTGGAGCTTGCTCCGGGTCGGACATCCGGTGGATGCATTGAGCTCCCGGACTATACTTGGAGTCATATGAGGCTAGAGCTTGCTCCGTGTCGGACATCCGGTGGACGCATTGAGCTCCCGGACTATACTTAAAGTTCTAAGACGCTGGAGCTTGCCCCGCGTCGGACATCCGGTGGACGCATTGAGCTCCCGGACTATAGTTAGAGTCCTATGACGCTTGAGCTTTCTCCGCGTCGGATATCCGCTGGACGCATTGAGCTCCCGGACTATACTTGGAATCCTATGACGCTGGAGATTGCTCCAAGTCGGAGATCCGGTGGACGCATTGAGCTCCTGGACTATACTTGGAGTCCTATGACGTTGGAGCTTGCTCAGCGTCGGAACTCCGGTGGACGTATTGAGCTCCCGGACTATACTTGGAGTCCTATGACGCTGGAGCTGGCTCCATGTCGGACATCTGGTGGACGCATTGAGCTCTCGGACTATACTTGGAGTCCTATGACGTTGGAGCTTGGTCCGCGTCGGACATCCGGTGGACGCATTGAGTTCCCGGACTATACTTGGAGTCCTATGACGCTGGAGCATGCTCCGGGTCGGAACTCCAGTGGACCCATTGAGCTCCCGGACTATACTTGGAGTCCTATGACGCTAGAGCTAGCTCCGCGTCGGACATCCGGTGGACGCATTGAGCTCCCGGACAATATTTGGAGTTTTATGACGCTGGAGCTTGCTTCGCGTCGGACATCCGGTGGACGCATTGAGCTCCCGGACTATACTTGGAGTCCTATGACGCTTGAGCTTTCTCCGCATCGGACATCCGGTGGACGCATTGAGCACCCGGACTATACTTGGAGTCCAATGACGCTGGAGATTGCTCCGTGTCGCACATCCGGTGGACGCATTGAGCACCCGGACTATACTTGGAGTCCTATGACGCTGGAGTTTGCTCCGCGTCGGACATCCGGTGGACGCATTGAGCTCCCGGACTATACTTGGAGTCGTATGACGCTGGAGCTTGCTCCGCGTCGGACATCCGGTGGACGCATTGAGCTCCCGGACTATACTTGGAGTCCTATGACACTGGAGCTATCTCCATGTCGGACATCTGGTGGACGCATTCAGCTCCCGGACTATACTTGGAGTCTTATGACGTTGGACCTTGCTCCGCTTCGGACATCCGGTGGACGCATTGAGCACCCGGACTATACTTGGAGTCCTATGACGCTGGAGCTTGCTCCGCGTCTGATATCCGGTGGACGCATTGAGCTCCCGGACTATACTTGGAGTCATATGACACTGGAGCTTGCTCCACGTCGGACATCCGGTGGACGCATTGAGCTTGCTCCGTGTCGGACATCCGGTGGACGCATTGAGCTCCCGGACTATACTTAAAGTTCTATAACGCTAGAGCTTGCTCCGCGTCGGACATCCGGTGGACGCATTGAGCTCCCGGACTATACTTGGAGTCCTATGATGCTTGAGCTTTCTCCGCGTCGGATATCCGGTGGACGCATTGAGCTCTCGGACTATACTTGGAATTATATGACGCTGGAGCTTGCTCCGCGTCGGACATCCGATGGACGCATTGAGCTCCCGGACTATACTTGGAGTCCTATGATGCTGGAGCTTGCTCTATGTCGGACATCTGGTGGACGCATTGAGCTCTCGGACTTTACTTGGAGTCCTATGACGTTAGAGCTTGCCCTATGTCGGACATCCGGTGGACACATTGAGTTCCCGGACTATACTTGGAGTCCTATGACGCTGGAGCTTGCCCCGGGTCGGACATCCGGTGGACGCATTGAGCTCCCGGACTATACTTGGAGTCCTATGACGCTAGAGCTAGCTCCGCGTCGGACATCCGGTGGACACATTGAGCTCCCGGACTATACTTGGAGTCCTATGACGTTGGAGCTTGCTCTGCTTCGGACAGACGGTGGACGCATTGAGCTCCCGGATTGTACTTGGAGTCGTATGACGCTAGAGCTTGCTCCGCGTCGAACATTCGGTGGACGCATTGAGCTCCCGGACTATACTTGGAGTCATATGAGGCTAGATCTTGCTCTGTGTCGGACATCCGGTGGACGCATTGAGCTCCCGGACTATACTTAAAGTTCTATGACGCTAGAGCTTGCTCCGCGTCGGACATCCGGTGGACACATTGAACTCCCGGACTATACTTAGAGTCCTATGACGTTGGAGCTTACTCCGCGTTGGACATCCGGTGGACGCATTAAGCTCCCGGACTATACTTGGAATTCTATGACGCTGGAGCTTGCTCCGCGTCGGACATCCGATGGACGCATTGAGCTCCCAGACTATACTTGGAGTACTATGACGCTGGAGCTTGCTTCGGGTCGGACATCCGGTGGATGCATTGAGCTCCCGGACTATACTTGGAGTCATATGAGGCTAGAGCTTGCTCCGTGTCGGACATCCGGTGGACGCATTGAGCTCCCGCACTATACTTAAAGTTCTATGACGTTGGAGCTTGCTCCGCGTCGGACTTCCGATGGACGCATTGAGCTCCCGGACTATACTTGGAGTCCTATGACGCTTGAGCTTTCTCCGCGTCGGATATCAGGTGGACGCATTGAGCTCCCGGACTATACTTGGAGTCCTATGACGTTGGAGCTTGCTCTGCTTCGGACAGACGGTGGACGCATTGAGCTCCCGGATTGTACTTGGAGTCGTATGACGCTGGAGCTTGCTCCGCGTCGAACATTCGGTGGACGCATTGAGCTCCCGGACTATACTTGGAGTCATATGAGGCTAGATCTTGCTCTGTGTCGGACATCCGGTGGACGCATTGAGCTCCCGGACTATACTTAGAGTCCTATGACGTTGGAGCTTACTCCGCGTCGGACATCCGGTGGACGTATTAAGCTCCCGGACTATACTTGGAATTCTATGACGCTGGAGCTTGCTCCGCGTCGGACATCCGATGGACGCATTGAGCTCCCAGTCTATACTTGGAGTCCTGTGACGCTGGAGTTTGCTTCGGGTCGGACATCCGGTGGATGCATTGAGCTCCCGGACTATACTTGGAGTCATATGAGGCTAGAGCTTGCTCCGTGTCGGACATCCGGTGGACGCATTGAGCTCCCGGACTATACTTAAAGTTCTATGACATTGGAGCTTGCTCCGCGTCGGACATCCGATGGACGCATTGAGCTCCCGGACTATACTTGGAGTCCTATGACGCTTGAGCTTTCTCCGCGTCGAATATCCGGTGGACGCATTGAGCTCCTGGACTATACTTGGAATCCTATGACGCTGGAGATTGCTCCAAGTCGGAGATCCGGTGGACGCATTGAGCTCCCGGACTATACTTGGAGTCCTATGACGTTGGAGCTTGCTCCGCGTCGGACATCCGGTGGACGCATTGAGCACCCGGACTATACTTGGAGTCCTATGACGCTGGAACTTGCTCCGTGTCGCACATCCGGTGGACGCATTGAGCTCCCGGACTATATTTGGAGTCCTAAGACGCTAGAGCTGTCTCCGCGTCGGATATCCGGTGGACACATTGAGCTCCCGGACTATACTTGGAGTCCTATGACGCTTGAGCTTTCTCCGCGTCGGATATCCGCTGGACGCATTGAGCTCCCGGACTATACTTGGAATCCAATGACGCTGGAGATTGCTCCGCGTCGGACATCCGGTGAAAGCATTGAGCTCCCGGACTATACTTGGAGTCCTATGACGCTTGAGCTTTCTCCGCGTCGGACATCCAGTAGACGCATTGAGCACCCGGACTATACTTGGAGTCCTATGACGCTGGAGCATGGTCCGTGTCGGACATCCGGTGGACACATTAAGCTCCCGGACTATATTTAATGTTCTATGACGCTAGAGCTTGCTCCGCGTCGGACATCCGGCGGACATATTGAACTCCCGGACTATAGTTAGAGTCCTATGACGTTGGAGCTTACTCCGCGTCAGAAATCCGGTGGACGCATTAAGCTCCCGGACTATACTTGGAATCCTATGACGCTGGAGCTTGCTCCGCGTCGGACATCCGATGGACGCATTGAACTCTCGGACTATACTTGGAGTCCTATGACGCTGGAGCTTGCTCCACGTCGGACATACGGTGGACGCATTGAGTTCCCGGACTATACTTGGAGTTTTATGACGCTGGAGCTTGCTCCGTGTCGGACATCCGGTGGACGCATTGAGCTCCCGGACTATACTTGGAGTCCTATGACGCTGGAGCTTGCTCCATGTCGGACATCCGGTGGACGCAATGAGGTCCCGGACTATACTTGGAGTCCTATGACGCTGGAGCTTACTCCGGGTCGGACATCCGGTGGACGCATTGAGCTCCCGGACTATACTTGGAGTCATATGAGGCTAGAGCTTGCTCCGTGTCGGACATTCGGTGGACGCATTGAGCTCCCGGACTATACTTGAAGTCTTATGACGCTTGAGCTTTCTCCACGTCGGATATCCGCTGGACGCATTGAGCTCCCGGACTATACTTGGAATCCTATGACGCTAGAGATTGCTCTAATTCGGAGATCCGGTGGACGCATTGAGCTCCCGGACTATACTTGGAGTCCTATGACGCTGGAGCTTGCTCCGCATCGCACATCCGGTGGACGCATTGAGCTCTCGGACTATACTTGGAGTCATATGAGGCTAGAGCTTGCTCCGCGTCGGACATCCGGTGGACGCATTGAGCTCCCGGACTATTCTTGGAGTCGTATGACGCTGGATCTTGCTCCGCGTCGGACATCCGGTGAAAGCATTGAGCTCCCGGACTATACTTGGAGTCCTATGACGCTGGAGCTTGCTCCACGTCGGACATACGGTGGACGCATTGAGCTCCCGGACTATACTTGGAGTCTTATGACGCTGGAGCTTGCTCCGCGTCGGACATCCGGTGGACGCATTGAGCTCCCGGACTATACTTGGAGTCCTATGATGCTGGAGCTTGCTCCGCGTCGGACATCCGGTGGACGCATTGAGCTCCCGGACTATACTTGGAGTCGTATGACGCTAGAGCTTGCTCCGCGTCGAACATTCGGTGGACGCATTGAGCTCCCGGACTATACTTGGAGTCATATGAGGCTAGAGCTTCCTCCGTGTCGAACATCCGGTGGACACATTAAGCTCCCGGACTATACTTAAAGTTCTATGACGCTAGAGCTTGCTCCGCGTCGGACATCCGGTGGACGCATTGAGCACCCGGACTATACTTGGAGTCCTATGACGCTGGAGCTTGCTCCGCGTCGGATATCCGGTGGATGCATTGAGCTCCGGGTTTATACTTGGAGTCCTATGACGCTGGAGCTTGCTCCACGTCAGACATCCGGTGGACGCATTGAGCTCCCGGACTGTACTTGGAGTCCTACGACGCTGGAGCTTGCTCTATGTCGGACATCTGGTGGACGCATTGAGCTTTCGGACTATACTTGGAGTCCTATGACGTTGGAGCTTGCTCCGCGTCGGACATCTGGTGGACGCATTGAGTTCCCGGACTATACTTGGAGTCCTATGACGCTGGAGCTTGCCCCGGGTCGGACATCCGGTGGACGCAATTAGCTCCCGGACTATACTTGGAGTCCTATGACGCTAGAGCTAGCTCCGCGTCGGACATCCGGTGGACGCATTGAGCTCCAGGAATATACTCGGAGTTTTATGACGCTGAGCTTGCTTCGCGTCGGACATCCGGTGGACGCATTGAGCTCCCGGACTATACTTGGAGTCCTATGATGCTTTTGCTTTCTCCGCGTCAGACATCCGGTAGACGCATTGACCACCCGGACTATACTTGGAGTCCTATGACGCTGGAGCTTGCTCCGTGTCGCACATCTGGTGGACGCATTGAGCACCCGGACTATACTTAAAGGTCTGTGACGCTAGAGCTTGCTCCGCGTCGGACATCCGGTGGACGCATTGAGCTCCCAGACTATACTTGGAGTCGTATGACGCTGGAGCTTTCTCCGCGACGGAAATCCGCTGGACGCATTGAGCTCCCGGACTATACTCGGAGTCCTATGACGCTGGATCTTGCTCCGCGTCGGACATCCGGAGGACGCATTGAGCTCCCGGACTATACTTGGAGTCCTATGACGTTGGAGCTTGCTCCGCGTCGGACATCCGGTGGACGCATTGAGCACCTGGACTATACTTGGAGTCCTATGACGCTGGAACTTGCTCCGTGTCGCACATCCGGTGGACGCATTGAGCTCCCGGACTATACTTGGAGTCCTATGACGCTAGAGCTGTCTCCGCGTCGGATATCCGGTGGACACATTGAGCTCCCGGACTATACTTGGAGTCCTATGACGCTTGAGCTTTCTCCGCGTCGGATATCCGCTGGACGTATTGAGCTCCCGGACTATACTTGGAATCCTATGACGCTGGAGATTGCTCCAAGTCGGAGATCCGGTGGACGCATTGAGCTCCCGGACTATACTTGGAGTCCTATGACGCTGGAGCTTGCTCCGCATCGCACATCCGGTGGACGCATTGAGCTCTCGGACTATACTTGGAGTCATATGAGGCTAGAGCTTGCTCCGCGTCGGACATCCGGTGGACGCATTGAGCTCCCGGACTATAGTTGGAGTCCTATGACGCTTGAGCTTTCTCCGTGTCGGATATCCGCTGGAGGCATTGAGCTCCCGGAATATACTTGGAATCCTATGACGCTGGAGATGGCTCCAAGTCGGAGATCCGGTGGACGCATTAAGCTCCCGGACTATACTTGGAGTCCTATGACGCTGGAGCTTGCTCCGCATCGCACATCCGGTGGATGCATTGAGCTCTCGGACTATACTTGGAGTCATATGAGGCTAGAGCTTGCTCCGCGTCGGACATCCGGTGGACGCATTAAGCTCCCGGACTATACTTGGAGTCGTATGACGCTGGACCTTGCTCCGCGTCGGACATTCGGTGGACGCATTGAGCTCCCGGACTATACTTGGAATCCTATGACGCTGGAGCTTGCTCCGCGTCGGACATCCGATGGACGCATTGAGCTCCCGGACTATACTTGAAGTCCTATGAAGCTGGAGCTTGCTCCGCGTCGGACATCCGGTGAAAGCATTGAGCTCCCGGACTATACTTGGAGTCCTATGACGCTGGAGCTTGCTCCGCGTCGGATATCCGGTGGACGCATTGAGCTCCGGGTTTATACTTGGAGTCCTTTGACGCTGGAGCTTGCTCCACGTCGGACATCCGGTGGACGCATTGAGCTCCCGGACTATACTTGGAGTCCTATGACGCTGGAGCTTGCTCTATGTCGGACATCTGGTGGACGCATTGAGCTCTCGGACTATACTTGGAGTCCTATGACGTTGGATCTTGCTCCGCGTCGGACATCCGGTGGACGCATTGAGTTCCCGGACTATACTTGGAGTCCTATGACGCTGGAGCTTGACCCGGGTCGGACATCCGGTGGACGCAATTAGCTTCCGGACTATACTTGGAGTCCTTTGACGCTAGAGCTAGCTCCGCGTCGGACATCCGCTGGACGCATTGAGCTCCCGGAATATACTTGGAGTTTTATGACGCTGAGCTTGCTTCGCGTCGGACATCCGGTGGACGCATTGAGCTCCCGGACTATACTTGGAGTCCTATGATGCTTTAGCTTTCTCTGCGTCGGACATCCGGTAGACGCATTGACCACCCGGACTATACTTGGAGTCCTAAGACGCTGGAGCTTGCTCCGTGTCGCACATCCGCTGGACGCATTGAGCACCCGGACTATACTTAAAGTTCTGTGACGCTAGAGCTTGCTCCGCGTCGGACATCCGGTGGACGCATTGAGCTCCCGGACTATACTTGGAGTCATATGACGCTGGAGCTTTCTCCGCTTCGGAAATCCGCTGGACGCATTGAACTCCCGGACTATACTTGGAGTCCTATGACGCTGGATCTTGCTCCGCGTCGGACATCCGGGGGACGCATTGAGCTCCCGAACTATACTTGGAGTCCTATGACGTTGGAGCTTACTCCGCGTCGGACATCCGGTGGACGCATTGAGCACCCGGACTATACTTGGAGTCCTATGACGCTGGAACTTGCTCCGTGTCGCACATCCGGTGGACGCATTGAGCTCCCGGACTATACTTGGAGTCCTAAGACGCTAGAGCTGTCTCCGCGTCGGATATCCGGCGGACACATTGAGCTCCCGGACTATACTTGTAGTCCTATGACGCTTGAGCTTTCTCCGCGTCGGATATCCGCTGGACGCATTGAGCTCCCGGACTATACTTGGAGTCCTATGACGCTGGAGCTTGCTCTATGTCGGACATCTGGTGGACGCATTGAGCTCTCGGACTCTACTTGGAGTCCTATGACGTTGGATCTTGCTCCGCGTCGGACATCCGGTGGACGCATTGAGTTCCCGGACTATACTTGGAGACCTATGACGCTGGAGCTTGCCCCGGGTCGGACATCCGGTGGACGCAATTAGCTTCCAGACTATACTTGGAGTCCTATGACGCTAGAGCTAGCTCCGCGTCGGACATCCGGTGGACGCATTGAGCTCCCGGAATATACTTGGAGTTTTATGACGCTGAGCTTGCTTCGCGTCGGACATCCGGTGGACGCATTGAGCTCCCGGACTATACTTGGAGTCCTATGACGCTTGAGCTTGCTCCGCATCGCACATCCGGTGGACGCATTGAGCTCTCGGACTATACTTGGAGTCCTATGATGCTTTAGCTTTCTCTGCGTCGGACATCCGGTAGACGCATTGACCACCCGGACTATACTTGGAGTCCTAAGACGCTGGAGCTTGCTCCGTGTCGCACATCCGCTGGACGCATTGAGCACCCGGACTATACTTAAAGTTCTGTGACGCTAGAGCTTGCTCCGCGTCGGACATCCGGTGGACGCATTGAGCTCCCGGACTATACTTGGAGTCGTATGACGCTGGAGCTTTCTCCGCTTCGGAAATCCGCTGGACGCATTGAGCTCCCGGACTATACTTGGAGTCCTATGACGCTGGATCTTGCTCCGCGTCGGACATCCGGGGGACGCATTGAGCTCCCGAACTATACTTGGAGTCCTATGACGTTGGAGCTTACTCCGCGTCGAACATCCGGTGGACGCATTGAGCACCCGGACTATACTTGGAGTCCTATGACGCTGGAACTTGCTCCGTGTCGCACATCCGGTGGACGCATTGAGCTCCCGGACTATACTTGGAGTCCTAAGACGCTAGAGCTGTCTCCGCGTCGGATATCTGGTGGACACATTGAGCTCCCGGACTATACTTGGAGTCCTATGACGCTTGAGCTTTCTCCGCGTCGGATATCCGCTGGACGCATTGAGCTCCTGGACTATACTTGGAATCCTATGACGCTGGAGATTGCTCCAAGTCGGAGATCCGGTGGACGCATTGAGCTCCCGGACTATACTTGGAGTCCTATGACGCTGGAGCTTGCTCCGCATCGCACATCCGGTGGACGCATTGAGCTCTCGGACTATACTTGGAGTCATATGAGGCTAGAGCTTGCTCCGCGTCGGACATCCGGTGGACGCATTGAGCTCCCGGACTATACTTGGAGTCCTATGACGCTGGAACTTGCTCCGTGTCGCACATCCGGTGGACGCATTGAGCTCCCGGACTATACTTGGAGTCCTAAGACGCTAGAGCTGTCTCCGCGTCGGATATCCGGTGGACACATTGAGCTCCCGGACTATACTTGGAGTCCTATGACGCTTGAGCTTTCTCCGCGTCGGATATCCGCTGGACGCATTGAGCTCCTGGACTATACTTGGAATCCTATGACGCTGGAGATTGCTCCAAGTCGGAGATCCGGTGGACGCATTGAGCTCCCGGACTATACATGGAGTCCTATGACGCTGGAGCTTGCTCCGCATCGCACATCCGGTGGACGCTTTGAGCTCTCGGACTATACTTAGAGTCATATGAGGCTAGAGCTTGCTCCGCGTCGGACATCCGGTGGACGCATTGAGCTCCCGGACTATACTTGGAGTCCTATGACGCTTGAGCTTTCTCCGCGTCGGATATCCGCTGGACGCATTGAGCTCCCGGAATATACTTGGAATCCTATGACGCTGGAGATTGCTCCAAGTCGAAGATCCGGTGGACGCATTGAGCTCCCGGACTATACTTGGAGTCCTATGACGCTGGAGCTTGCTCCGCATCGCACATCCGGTGGACGCATTGAGCTCTCGGACTATACTTGGAGTCCTATGACGCTGGAGCTTGCTCCACGTCGGACATACGGTGGACGGATTGAGCTCCCGGACTATACTTGGAGTCTTATGACGCTGGAGCTTGCTCTGCGTCGGACATCCGGTGGACGCATTGAGCTCCCGGACTGTACTTGGAGTCCTATGACGCTGGAGCTTGCTCCATGTCGGACATCCGGTGGACGCATTGAGGTCCCGGACTATACTTGGAGTCCTATGACGCTGGAGCTTGCTCCGGGTCGGACATCCGGTGGACGCATTGTGCTCCCGGACTATACTTGGAGTCATATGAGGCTAGAGCTTGCTCCGTGTCGGACATCCGGTGGACGCATTGAGCTCCCGGACTATACTTAAAGTTCTATGACGCTGGAGCTTGCTCCGCGTCGGACATCCGGTGGACGCATTGAGCTCCCGGACTATACTTGGAGTCCTGTGACGCTTGAGCTTTCTCCGCGTCGGACATCCGCTGGACGCATTGAGCTCCCGGACTATACTTGAAATCCTATGACGCTAGAGATTGCTCCAATTCAGAGATCCGGTTGACGCATTGAGCTCCCGGACTATACTTGGAGTCCTATGACGCTGGAGCTTGCTCCGCATCGCACATCCGGTGGACGCATTGAGCTCTCGGACTATACTTGGAGTCATATGAGGCTAGAGCTTGCTCCGCGTCGGACATCCGGTGGACGCATTGAGCTCCCGGACTATACTTGGAGTCGTATGACGCTGGAGCTTGCTCCGCGTCGAACATTCGGTGGATGCATTGAGCTCCTGGACTATACTTGGAGTCCTATGACGCTGGAGCTTGCTCCGTGTCGGACATCCGGTGGACGCATTGAGCTCCCGGACTATACTTGGAGTCGTATGACGCTAGAGCTTGCTCCGCGTCGAACATTCGGTGGACGCATTGAGCTCTCGGACTATACTTGGAGTCATATGAGGCTAGAGCTTGCTCCGCGTCGGACATCCGGTGGACGCATTGAGCTCCCGGACTATACTTAAAGTTCTATGACGCTGGAGCTTGCTCCGCGTCGGACATCCGGTGGACGCATTGAGCTCCCGGACTATACTTGGAGTCCTATGACGCTTGAGCTTGCTCCGCGTCGGACATACGGTGGACGGATTGAGCTCCCGGACTATACTTGGAATCCTCTGACGCTGGAGATTGCTCCAAGTCGGAGATCCGGTGGACGCATTGAGCTCCCGGACTATACTTGGAGTCTTATGACGCTGGAGCTTGCTCCGCGTCGGACATCCGGTGGACGCATTGAGCTCCCGGACTATATTTGGAGTCGTATGACGCTAGAGCTTGCTCCGCGTCGAACATTCGGTGGACGCATTGAGCTCTCGGACTATACTTGGAGTCATATGAGGCTAGAGCTTGCTCCGCGTCGAACATCCGGTGGACGCATTGAGCTCCCGGACTATACTTAAAGTTCTATGACGCTGGAGCTTGCTCCGCGTCGGACATCCGGTGGACGCATTGAGCTCCCGGACTATACTTGGAGTCCTATGACGCTTGAGCTTGCTCCACGTCGGACATACGGTGGACGGATTGAGCTCCCGGACTATACTTGGAATCCTCTGACGCTGGAGATTGCTCCAAGTCGGAGATCCGGTGGACGCATTGAGCTCCCGGACTATACTTGGAGTCCTATGACGCTTGAGCTTTCTCCGCGTCGGATATCCGCTGGACGCATTGAGCTCCTGGACTATACTTGGAATCCTATGACGCTGGAGATTGCTCCAAGTCGGAGATCCGGTGGACGCATTGAGCTCCCGGACTATACTTGGAGTCCTATGACGCTGGAGCTTGCTCCGCATCGCACATCCGGTGGACGCATTGAGCTCTCGGACTATACTTGGAGTCATATGAGGCTAGAGCTTGCTCCGCGTCGGACATCCGGTGGACGCATTGAGCTCCCGGACTATACTTGGAGTCATATGAGGCTAGAGCTTGCTCCGCGTCGGACATCCGGTGGACGCATTGAGCTCCCGGACTATACTTAAAGTTCTATGACGCTGGAGCTTGCTCCGCGTCGGACATCCGGTGGACGCATTGAGCTCCCGGACTATACTTGGAGTCCTATGACGCTTGAGCTTGCTCCGCGTCGGACATACGGTGGACGGATTGAGCTCCCGGACTATACTTGGAATCCTCTGACGCTGGAGATTGCTCCAAGTCGGAGATCCGGTGGACGCATTGAGCTCCCGGACTATACTTGGAGTCCTATGACGCTGGAGCTTGCTCCGCGTCGGACATCCGGTGGCCGCATTGAGCTCCCGGACTATATTTGGAGTCGTATGACGCTAGAGCTTGCTCCGCGTCGAACATTCGGTGGACGCATTGAGCTCTCGGACTATACTTGGAGTCATATGAGGCTAGAGCTTGCTCCGCGTCGAACATCCGGTGGACGCATTGAGCTCCCGGACTATACTTAAAGTTCTATGACGCTGGAGCTTGCTCCGCGTCGGACATCCGGTGGACGCATTGAGCTCCCGGACTATACTTGGAGTCCTATGACGCTTGAGCTTGCTCCACGTCGGACATACGGTGGACGGATTGAGCTCCCGGACTATACTTGGAATCCTCTGACGCTGGAGATTGCTCCAAGTCGGAGATCCGGTGGACGCATTGAGCTCCCGGACTATACTTGGAGTCCTATGACGCTTGAGCTTTCTCCGCGTCGGATATCCGCTGGACGCATTGAGCTCCTGGACTATACTTGGAATCCTATGACGCTGGAGATTGCTCCAAGTCGGAGATCCGGTGGACGCATTGAGCTCCCGGACTATACTTGGAGTCCTATGACGCTGGAGCTTGCTCCGCATCGCACATCCGGTGGACGCATTGAGCTCTCGGACTATACTTGGAGTCATATGAGGCAAGAGCTTGCTCCGCGTCGGACATCCGGTGGACGCATTGAGCTCCCGGACTATACTTGGAGTCCTATGACGCTGGAACTTGCTCCGTGTCGCACATCCGGTGGACGCATTGAGCTCCCGGACTATACTTGGAGTCCTAAGACGCTAGAGCTGTCTCCGCGTCGGATATCCGGTGGACACATTGAGCTCCCGGACTATACTTGGAGTCCTATGACGCTTGAGCTTTCTCCGCGTCGGATATCCGCTGGACGCATTGAGCTCCTGGACTATACTTGGAATCCTATGACGCTGGAGATTGCTCCAAGTCGGAGATCCGGTGGACGCATTGAGCTCCCGGACTATACATGGAGTCCTATGACGCTGGAGCTTGCTCCGCATCGCACATCCGGTGGACGCTTTGAGCTCTCGGACTATACTTAGAGTCATATGAGGCTAGAGCTTGCTCCGCGTCGGACATCCGGTGGACGCATTGAGCTCACGGACTATACTTGGAGTCCTATGACGCTTGAGCTTTCTCCGCGTCGGATATCCGCTGGACGCATTGAGCTCCCGGAATATACTTGGAATCCTATGACGCTGGAGATTGCTCCAAGTCGAAGATCCGGTGGACGCATTGAGCTCCCGGACTATACTTGGAGTCCTATGACGCTGGAGCTTGCTCCGCATCGCACATCCGGTGGACGCATTGAGCTCTCGGACTATACTTGGAGTCCTATGACGCTGGAGCTTGCTCCACGTCGGACATACGGTGGACGGATTGAGCTCCCGGACTATACTTGGAGTCTTATGACGCTGGAGCTTGCTCTGCGTCGGACATCCGGTGGACGCATTGAGCTCCCGGACTGTACTTGGAGTCCTATGACGCTGGAGCTTGCTCCATGTCGGACATCCGGTGGACGCATTGAGGTCCCGGACTATACTTGGAGTCCTATGACGCTGGAGCTTGCTCCGGGTCGGACATCCGGTGGACGCATTGTGCTCCCGGACTATACTTGGAGTCATATGAGGCTAGAGCTTGCTCCGTGTCGGACATCCGGTGGACGCATTGAGCTCCCGGACTATACTTAAAGTTCTATGACGCTGGAGCTTGCTCCGCGTCGGACATCCGGTGGACGCATTGAGCTCCCGGACTATACTTGGAGTCCTGTGACGCTTGAGCTTTCTCCGCGTCGGACATCCGCTGGACGCATTGAGCTCCCGGACTATACTTGAAATCCTATGACGCTAGAGATTGCTCCAATTCAGAGATCCGGTTGACGCATTGAGCTCCCGGACTATACTTGGAGTCCTATGACGCTGGAGCTTGCTCCGCATCGCACATCCGGTGGACGCATTGAGCTCTCGGACTATACTTGGAGTCATATGAGGCTAGAGCTTGCTCCGCGTCGGACATCCGGTGGACGCATTGAGCTCCCGGACTATACTTGGAGTCGTATGACGCTGGAGCTTGCTCCGCGTCGAACATTCGGTGGATGCATTGAGCTCCTGGACTATACTTGGAGTCCTATGACGCTGGAGCTTGCTCCGTGTCGGACATCCGGTGGACGCATTGAGCTCCCGGACTATACTTAGAGTCGTATGACGCTAGAGCTTGCTCCGCGTCGAACATTCGGTGGACGCATTGAGCTCTCGGACTATATTTGGAGTCATATGAGGCTAGAGCTTGCTCCGCGTCGGACATCCGGTGGACGCATTGAGCTCCCGGACTATACTTAAAGTTCTATGACGCTGGAGCTTGCTCCGCGTCGGACATCCGGTGGACGCATTGAGCTCCCGGACTATACTTGGAGTCCTATGACGCTTGAGCTTGCTCCGCGTCGGACATACGGTGGACGGATTGAGCTCCCGGACTATACTTGGAATCCTCTGACGCTGGAGATTGCTCCAAGTCGGAGATCCGGTGGACGCATTGAGCTCCCGGACTATACTTGGAGTCCTATGACGCTGGAGCTTGCTCCGCGTCGGACATCCGGTGGACGTATTGAGCTCCCGGACTGTTCTTGGAGTCCTATGACGTTGGAGCTTGCTCCGCGTCGGACATTCGGTGGACGCATTGAGCACCCGGACTATACTTGGAGTCCTATGACGCTGGAGCTCGCTCCGCGTCGGATATCCAGTGGACGCATTGAGCTCCGGGTTTATACTTGGAGTCCGATGACGCTGGAGCTTGCTCCACGTCGGACATCCGGTGGACGCATTGAGCTCCCGGACTATACTTGGAGTCCTATGACGCTGGAGCTCGCTCCGCGTCGGATATCCGGTGGACGCATTGAGCTCCGGGTTTATACTTGGAGTCCTATGACACTGGAGCTTGCTCCACGTCGGACATCCGGTGGACGCATTGAGCTCCGGGACTATACTTGGAGTCCTATGACGCTAGAGCTTGCTCCGCATCGCACATCCGGTGGACGCATTGAGCTCCCGGACTATACTTGGAGTCATATGAGGCTAGAGCTTGCACCGCGTCGGACATCCGGTGGACGCATTGAGCTCCTGGACTATACTTGTAGTCGTATGACGCTGGAGGTTGCTCCGCGTCGAACATACGGTGGACGCATTGAGCTCCCGGACTATACTTGGAGTCCTATGAAGCTGGAGCTTGCTCCATGTCGGACATCCGGTGGACGCATTGAGGTCCCGGACTATACTTGGAGTCCTATGATGCTGGAGCTTGCTCCGGGTCGGACATCCGGTGGACGCATTGAGCTCCCGGACTATACTTGGAGTCCTGTGACGCTTGAGCTTTCTCCGCGTCGGACATCCGCTGGACGCATTGAGCTCCCGGACTATACTTGAAATCCTATGACGCTAGAGATTGCTCCAATTCAGAGATCCGGTCGACGCATTGAGCTCCCGGACTATACTTGGAGTCCTATGACGCTGGAGCTTGCTCCGCATCGCACATCCGGTGGACGCATTGAGCTCTCGGACTATACTTGGAGTCATATGAGGCTAGAGCTTGCTCCGCGTCGGACATCCGGTGGACGCATTGAGCTCCCGGACTATACTTGGAGTCGTATGACGCTGGAGCTTGCTCCGCGTCGAACATTCGGTGGATGCATTGAGCTCCTGGACTATACTTGGAGTCCTATGACGCTGGAGCTTGCTCTGTGTCGGACATCCGGTGGACGCATTGAGCTCCCGGACTATACTTGGAGTCGTATGACGCTAGAGCTTGCTCCGCGTCGAACATTCGGTGGACGCATTGAGCTCTCGGACTATACTTGGAGTCATATGAGGCTAGAGCTTGCTCCGCGTCGGACATCCGGTGGACGCATTGAGCTCCCGGACTATACTTAAAGTTCTATGACGCTGGAGCTTGCTCCGCGTCGGACATCCGGTGGACGCATTGAGCTCCCGGACTATACTTGGAGTCCTATGACGCTTGAGCTTGCTCCGCGTCGGACATACGGTGGACGGATTGAGCTCCCGGACTATACTTGGAATCCTCTGACGCTGGAGATTGCTCCAAGTCGGAGATCCGGTGGACGCATTGAGCTCCCGGACTATACTTGGAGTCCTATGACGCTGGAGCTTGCTCCGCGTCGGACATCCGGTGGACGTATTGAGCTCCCGGACTGTTCTTGGAGTCCTATGACGTTGGAGCTTGCTCCGCGTCGGACATTCGGTGGACGCATTGAGCACCCGGACTATACTTGGAATCCTATGACGCTGGAGCTCGCTCCGCGTCGGATATCCAGTGGACGCATTGACCTCCGGGTTTATACTTGGAGTCCGATGACGCTGGAGCTTGCTCCACGTCGGACATCCGGTGGACGCATTGAGCTCCCGGACTATACTTGGAGTCCTATGACGCTGGAGCTCGCTCCGCGTCGGATATCCGGTGGACGCATTGAGCTCCGGGTTTATACTTGGAGTCCTATGACACTGGAGCTTGCTCCACGTCGGACATCCGGTGGACGCATTGAGCTCCCGGACTATACTTGGAGTCCTATGACGTTAGAGCTTGCTCCGCATCGCACATCCGGTGGACGCATTGAGCTCCCGGACTATACTTGGAGTCATATGAGGCTAGAGCTTGCACCGCGTCGGACATCCGGTGGACGCATTGAGCTCCCGGACTATACTTGTAGTCGTATGACGCTGGAGGTTGCTCCGCGTCGAACATACGGTGGACGCATTGAGCTCCCGGACTATACTTGGAGTCCTATGAAGCTGGAGCTTGCTCCATGTCGGACATCCGGTGGACGCATTGAGGTCCCGGACTATACTTGGAGTCCTATGATGCTGGAGCTTGCTCCGGGTCGGACATTCGGTGGACGCATTGAACTCCCGGACTATACTTGGAGTCATATGAGGCTAGAGCTTGCTCCGTATCGGACATCCGGTGGACGCATTGAGCTCCCGGACTATACTTAAAGTTCTATGACGCTGGAGCTTGCTCCGCGTCGGACATCTGGTGGACGCATTGAGCTCCCGGACTATACTTGGAGTCCTATGACGCTTGAGCTTTCTCCGCGTTGGATATCCGCTGGACGCATTGAGCTCCCGGACTATACTTGAAATCCTATGTCGCTGGAGATTGCTCCAAGTCGGAGATCCGGTGGACGCATTGAGCTCCCGGACTATACTTGGAGTCCTATGACGCTGGAGCTTGCTCTGCATCGCACATCCGGTGGACGCATTGAGCTCTCGGACTATACTTGGAGTCATATGAGGCTAGAGCTTGCTCCGCGTCGGACATCCGGTGGACGCATTGAGCTCCCGGACTATACTTGGAGTCGCATGACGCTGGAGCTTGCTCCGCGTCGAACATTCGGTGGACGCATTGAGCTCCCGGACTATACTTGGAGTCCTATGACGCTGGAGCTTGCTCCGCGTCGGACATCCGGTGGACGCATTGAGCTCCTGGACTATACTTGGAATCCTATGACGCTGGAGCTTGCTCCGCGTAGGACATCCGATGGACGCATTGAGCTCCCGGACTATACTTGAAGTCCTATGACGCTGGAGCTTGCTCCACGTCGGACATACGGTGGACGCATTGAGCTCCTGGACTATACTTGGAGTCTTATGACGCTGGAGCTTGCTCCGCGTCGGACATCCGGTGAAAGCATTGAGCTCCCTGACTATACTTGGAGTCCTATGACGCTTGAGCTTTCTCCGCGTTGGACATCCAGTAGACGCATTGAGCTCCCGGACTATACTTAAAGTTCTATGACGCTGGAGCTTGCTCCGCCTCGGACATCCGGTGGACGCATTGAGCTCCCGGACTATACTTGGAGTCCTATGACGCTTGAGCTTTCTCCGTGTCGGATATCCGCTGGACGCATTGAGCTCCCGGACTATACTTGGAATCCTATGACGCTGGAGATTGCTCCAAGTCGGAGATCCGGTGGACGCATTGAGCTCCCGGACTATACTTGGAGTCCTATGACGCTAGAGCTTGCTCTGCATCGCACATCCGGTGGACGCATTGAGCTCTCGGACTATACTTGGAGTCCTATGACGCTGGAGCTTGCTCCGCGTCGGACATCCGGTGGACGCATCGAGCTCCCGGACTATACTTGGAATCCTATGACGCTGGAGCTTGCTCCGCGTCGGACATCCGATGGACGCATTGAGCTCCCGGACTATACTTGAAGTCCTATGACGCTGGAGCTTGCACCACGTCGGACATACGGTGGACGCATTGAGCTCCTGGACTATACTTGGAGTCTTATGACGCTGGAGCTTGCTCCGCGTCGGACATCCGGTGAAAGCATTGAGCTCCCTGACTATACTTGGAGTCCTATGATGCTTGAGCTTTCTCCGCGTTGGACATCCAGTAGACGCATTGAGCACCCGGACTATACTTGGAGTCCTATGACGCTGGAGCTTACTCCGCGTCAGAAATCCGGTGGACGCATTAAGCTCCCGGACTATACTTGGAATCCTATGACGCTGGAGCTTGCTCCGCGTCGGACATCCGGTGGACGCATTGAACTCCCGGACTATACTTGGAGTCCTATGACGCTGGAGCTTGCTCCATGTCGGACATACGGTGGACGCATTGAGCTCCCGGACAATACTTGGAGTCCTATGACGCTGGAGCTTGCTCCGCGTCGGACATCCGGTGGACGCATTGAGCTCCCGGACTATACTTGGAATCCTATGACGCTGGAGCTTGCTCCGCGTCGGACATCCGATGGACGCATTGAGCTCCCGGACTATACTTGAAGTCCTATGACGCTGGAGCTTGCTCCACGTCGGACATACGGTGGACGCATTGAGCTCCTGGACTATACATGGAGTCTTATGACGCTGGAGCTTGCTCCGCGTCGGACATCCGGTGAAAGCATTGAGCTCCCTGACTATACTTGGAGTCCTATGACGCTTGAGCTTTCTCCGCGTTGGACATCCAGTAGACGCATTGAGCTCCCGGACTATACTTGGAATCCTATGACGCTGGAGCTTGCTCCGCGTCGGACCTCCGATGGACGCATTGAGCTCCCGGACTATACTTGAAGTCCTATGACGCTGGAGCTTGCTCCACGTCGGACATACGGTGGACGCATTGAGCTCCTGGACTATACATGGAGTCTTATGACGCTGGAGCTTGCTCCGCGTCGGACATCCGGTGAAAGCATTGAGCTCCCTGACTATACTTGGAGTCCTATGACGCTTGAGCTTTCTCCGCGTTGGACATCCAGTAGACGCATTGAGCACCCGGACTATACTTGGAGTCCTATGACGCTGGAGCTTACTCCGCGTCAGAAATCCGGTGGACGCATTAAGCTCCCGGACTATACTTGGAATCCTATGACGCTGGAGCTTGCTCCGCGTCGGACATCCGGTGGACGCATTGAACTCCCGGACTATACTTGGAGTCCTATGACGCTGGAGCTTGCTCCATGTCGGACATACGGTGGATGCATTGAGCTCCCGGACTATACTTGGAGTCCTATGACGCTGGAGCTTGCTCTGCGTCGGACATCCGGTGGACGCATTGAGCTCCCGGACTATACTTGGAGTCATATGAGGCTAGAGCTTGCTCCGTGTCGGACATCCGGTGGACGCATTGAGCTCTCGGACTATACTTAAAGTTCTATGACGCTGGAGCTTGCTCCGCGTCGGACATCCGGTGGACGCATTGAGCTCCCGGACTATACTTGGAGTCCTATGACGCTTGAGCTTTCTCCGCGTCGGATATCCGCTGGATGCATTGAGCTCCCAGACTATACTTGGAATCCTATGACGCTCGAGATTGCTCCAATTCGGAGATCCGGTGGACGCATTGAGCTCCCGGACTATACTTGGAGTCCTATGACGCTGGAGCTTGCTCCGCGTCCGACATCCGGTGGACGCATTGAGCTCCCGGACTATATTTGGAATCCTATGACGCTAGAGCTTGCTCCGCGTCGGACATCCGATGGACGCGTTGAGCTCCCGGACTATACTTGAAGTCCTATGACGCTGGAGCTTGCTCCACGTCGGACATACGGTGGACGCATTGAGCTCCCGGACTATACTTGGAGTCTTATGACGCTGGAGCTTGCTCCGCGTCGGACATCCGGTGAAAGCATTGAGCTCCCGGTCTATACTTAGACTCCTATGACGCTTGAGCTTTCTCCGCGTCGGACATCCAGTAGACGCATTGAGCACCCGGACTATACTTGGAGTCCTATGACGCTGGAGCTTGCTCCGCGTCAGACATCCGGTGGACGCATTAAGCTCCCGGACTATACTTAAAGTTCTATGACGCTAGAGCTTGCTCCGCGTCGGACATCCGGTGGACACATTGAACTCCCGGACTATACTTAGAGTCCTATGACGCTGGAGCTTGCTCCACGTCGGACATACGGTGGACGCATTGAGCTCCCGGACAATACTTGGAGTCTTATGACGCTGGAGCTTGCTCCGCGTCGGACATCCGGTGGACGCATGGAGCTCCCGGACTATACTTGGAGTCCTATGACGCTGGAGCTTGCTCCATGTCGGACATCCGGTGGACGCATTGAGGTCCCGGACTATACTTGGAGTCCTATGACGCTGGAGCTTGCTCCGCGTCGGTCATCCGGTGGACGCATTGAGCTCCCAGACTATACTTGGAGTCCTATGACGCTTGAGCTTTCTCCGCGTCGGATATCCGCTGGATGCATTGAGCTCCCAGATCATACTTGGAATCCTATGACGCTCGAGATTGCTCCAATTCGGAGATCCGGTGGACGCATTGAGCTCTCGGACTATACTTGGAGTCCTATGACGCTGGAGCTTGCTCCGCATCGCACATCCGGTAGACGAATTGAGCTCTCGGACTATACTTGGAGTCATATGAAGCTAGAGCTTGCTCCGCGTCGGACATCCGGTGGACGCATTGAGCTCCCGGACTATACTTGGAGTCGTATGACGCTGGAGCTTGCTCCGCGTCGAACATTCGGTGGACGCATTGAGCTCCTGGACTATACTTGGAGTCCTATGACGCTGGAGCTTGCTCCGCGTCGGACATCCGCTGGACCCATTGAGCTCCTGGACTATACTTGGAGTAGTATGACGCTAGAGCTTGCTCCGCGTCGAACATTCGGTGGACGCATTGAGCTCCCGGACTATACTTGGAGTCATTTGAGGCTAGAGCTTGCTCCGTGTCGGACATCCGGTGGACGCATTAAGCTCCCGAACTATACTTAAAGTTCTATGACGCTGGAGCTTGCTCTGCGTCAGACATCCGGTGGACACATTGAGCTCCCGGACTATACTTAGAGTCCTATGACGCTTGAGCTTTCTCCGCGTCGGATATCCGCTGGATGGATTGAGCTCCCGGACTATACTTGGAATCCTATGACGCTGGAGATTGCTCCAAGTCGCAGATCCGGTGGACGCATTGAGCTCCCGGACTATACTTGGCGTCCTATGACGCTGGAGCTTGCTCCGCGTCGGTCATCCGGTGGACGTATTAAGCTCCCGGACTATTCTTGGAGTCCTATGACGTTGGAGCTTGCTCCGCGTCGGACATCCGGTGGACGCATTGAGCACCTGGACTATACTTGGAGTCCTATGACGCTGGAGGTTGCTCTGCGTCGGATATCCGGTGGACGCATTGAGCTCCTGGTTTATACTTGGAGTCCTATGATGCTGGAGCTTGCTCCACGTCGAACATCCGGTGGACGCATTGAGCTCCCGGACTATACTTGGAGTCCTATGACGCTGGAGCTTGCTCCGCATCGCACATCCGGTGGACGCATTGAGCTTTCGGACTATACTTGGAGTCATATGAGGCTGGAGCTTGCTCCGCGTCGGACATCCGGTGGACGCATTGAGCTCCCGTACTATACTTGTAGTCGTATGACGCTGGAGCTTGCTCCGCGTCCAACATTCGGTGGACGCATTGAGCTCCCGGACTATACTTGGAGTCCTATGACGCTGGAGCTTGCTCCGCGTCGGACATCCGGTGGACGCATTGAGCTCCCGGACTATACTTGGAGTCCTATGACGCTGGACCTTGCTCCATGTCGGACATTCGGTGGACGCATTGAGGTCCCGGACTATACTTGGAGTCCTATGACGCTGGAGCTTGCTCCGGGTCGGACATCCGGTGGACGCATTGATCTCCCGGACTATACTTGGAGTCATATGAGGCTAGAGCTTGCACCGTGTCGGACATCCGGTGGACGCATTGAGCTCCCGGACTATACTTGGAGTCTTATGACGCTTGAGCTTTCTTCGCGTCGGATATCCGCTGGACGCATTGAGCTCCCGGACTATACTTGGAATCCTATGACGCTGGAGATTGCTCCAAGTCGGAGATCCGGTGGACGCATTGAGCTCCCGGACTATACTTGGAGTCCTATTACGCTGGAGCTTGCTCCGCATCGCACTTCCGGTGGACGCATTGAGCTCTCGGACTGTACTTGGAGTCATATGAGGCTAGAGCTTGCTCCGCGTCGGACATCCGGTGGACGCATTGAGCTCCCGGACTATACTTGGAGTCGTATGACGCTGGAGCTTGCTCCGCGTCAAACATTCGGTGGACGCATTGAGCTCCCGGACTATACTTGGAGTCCTTTGAGGCTAGAGCTTGCTCCGTGTCGGACATCCGGTGGACGCATTGAGCTCCCGAACTATACTTAAAGTTCTATGACGCTGGAGCTTGCTCCGCGTCGGACATCCGGTGGACGCATTGAGCTCCCGGACTATACTTAGAGTCCTATGACGCTTGAGCTTTCTCCGCGTCGGATATCCGCTGGATGGATTGAGCTCCCGGACTATACTTGGAATCCTATGACGCTGGAGATTGCTCCAAGTCGCAGATCCGGTGGACGCATTGAGCTCCCGGACTATACTTGGCGTCCTATGACGCTGGAGCTTGCTCCGCGTCGGTCATCCGGTGGACGTATTAAGCTCCCGGACTATTCTTGGAGTCCTATGACGTTGGAGCTTGCTCCGCGTCGGACATCCGGTGGACGCATTGAGCACCCGGACTATACTTGGAGTCCTATGACGCTGGAGGTTGCTCTGCGTCGGATATCCGGTGGACGCATTGAGCTCCTGGTTTATACTTGGAGTCCTATGATGCTGGAGCTTGCTCCACGTCGAACATCCGGTGGACGCATTGAGCTCCCGGACTATACTTGGAGTCCTATGACACTGGAGCTTGCTCCGCATCGCACATCCGGTGGACGCATTGAGCTTTCGGACTATACTTGGAGTCATATGAGGCTGGAGCTTGCTCCGCGTCGGACATCCGGTGGACGCATTGAGCTCCCGTACTATACTTGTAGTCGTATGACGCTGGAGCTTGCTCCGTGTCCAACATTCGGTGGACGCATTGAGCTCCCGGACTATACTTGGAGTCCTATGACGCTGGAGCTTGCTCCGCGTCGGACATCCGGTGGACGCATTGAGCTCCCGGTCTATACTTGGAGTCCTATGACGCTGGACCTTGCTCCATGTTGGACGTTCGGTGGACGCATTGAGGTCCCGGACTATACTTGGAGTCCTATGACGCTGGAGCTTGCTCCGGGTCGGACATCCGGTGGACGCATTGATCTCCCGGACTATACTTGGAGTCATATGAGGCTAGAGCTTGCACCGTGTCGGACATCCGGTGGACGCATTGAGCTCCCGGACTATACTTGGAGTTCTATGACGCTTGAGCATTCTCCGCGTCGGATATCCGCTGGACGCATTGAGCTCCCGGACTATACTTAGAATCCTATGACGCTGGAGATTGCTCCAAGTCGGAGATCCGGTGGACGCATTGAGCTCCCGGACTATACTTGGAGTCCTATTACGCTGGAGCTTGCTCCGCATCGCACATCCGGTGGACGCATTGAGCTCTCGGACTATACTTGGAGTCATATGAGGCTAGAGCTTGCTCCGCGTCGGACATCCGGTGGACGCATTGAGCTCCCGGACTATACTTGGAGTCGTATGACGCTGGAGCTTGCTCCGCGTCGAACATTCGGTGGACGCATTGAGCTCCCGTACTATACTTGTAGTCGTATGACGCTGGAGCTTGCTCCGCGTCCAACATTCGGTGGACGCATTGAGCTCCCGGACTATACTTGGAGTCCTATGACGCTGGAGCTTGCACCGCGTCGGACATCCGGTGGACGCATTGAGCTCCCGGACTATACTTGGAGTCCTATGACGCTGGACCTTGCTCCATGTCGGACATTCGGTGGACGCATTGAGGTCCCGGACTATACTTGGAGTCCTATGACGCTGGAGCTTGCTCCGGGTCGGACATCCGGTGGACGCATTGATCTCCCGGACTATACTTGGAGTCATATGAGGCTAGAGCTTGCACCGTGTCGGACATCCGGTGGATGCATTGAGCTCCCGGACTATACTTGGAGTCTTATGACGCTTGAGCTTTCTTCGCGTCGGATATCCGCTGGACGCATTGAGCTCCCGGACTATACTTGGAATCCTATGACGCTGGAGATTGCTCCAAGTCGGAGATCCGGTGGACGCATTGAGCTCCCGGACTATACTTGGAGTCCTATTACGCTGGAGCTTGCTCCGCATCGCACATCCGGTGGACGCATTGAGCTCTCGGACTGTACTTGGAGTCATATGAGGCTAGAGCTTGCTCCGCGTCGGACATCCGGTGGACGCATTGAGCTCCCGGACTATACTTGGAGTCGTATGACGCTGGAGCTTGCTCCGCGTCGAACATTCGGTGGACGCATTGAGCTCCCGGACTATACTTGGAGTCATTTGAGGCTAGAGCTTGCTCCGTATCGGACATCCGGTGGACGCATTGAGCTCCCGAACTATACTTAAAGTTCTATGACGCTGGAGCTTGCTCCGCGTCGGACATCCGGTGGACGCATTGAGCTCCCGGACTATACTTAGAGTCCTATGACGCTTGAGCTTTCTCCGCGTCGGATATCCGCTGGATGGATTGAGCTCCCGGACTATACTTGGAATCCTATGACGCTGGAGATTGCTCCAAGTCGCAGATCCGGTGGACGCATTGAGCTCCCGGACTATACTTGGCGTCCCATGACGCTGGAGCTTGCTCCGCGTCGGTCATCCGGTGGACGTATTAAGCTCTCGGACTATTCTTGGAGTCCTATGACGTTGGAGCTTGCTCCGCGTCGGACATCCGGTGGACGCATTGAGCTCCCGTACTATACTTGTAGTCGTATGACGCTGGAGCTTGCTCCGCGTCCAACATTCGGTGGACGCATTGAGCTCCCGGACTATACTTGGAGTCCTATGACGCTGGACCTTGCTCCATGTCGGACATTCGGTGGACGCATTGAGGTCCCGGACTATACTTGGAGTCCTATGACGCTGGAGCTTGCTCCGGGTCGGACATCCGGTGGACGCATTGATCTCCCGGACTATACTTGGAGTCATATGAGGCTAGAGCTTGCACCGTGTCGGACATCCGGTGGATGCATTGAGCTCCCGGACTATACTTGGAGTCTTATGACGCTTGAGCTTTCTTCGCGTCGGATATCCGCTGGACGCATTGAGCTCCCGGACTATACTTGGAATCCTATGACGCTGGAGATTGCTCCAAGTCGGAGATCCGGTGGACGCATTGAGCTCCCGGACTATACTTGGAGTCCTATTACGCTGGAGCTTGCTCCGCATCGCACATCCGGTGGACGCATTGAGCTCTCGGACTGTACTTGGAGTCATATGAGGCTAGAGCTTGCTCCGCGTCGGACATCCGGTGGACGCATTGAGCTCCCGGACTATACTTGGAGTCGTATGACGCTGGAGCTTGCTCCGCGTCGAACATTCGGTGGACGCATTGAGCTCCCGGACTATACTTGGAGTCATTTGAGGCTAGAGCTTGCTCCGTATCGGACATCCGGTGGACGCATTGAGCTCCCGAACTATACTTAAAGTTCTATGACGCTGGAGCTTGCTCCGCGTCGGACATCCGGTGGACGCATTGAGCTCCCGGACTATACTTAGAGTCCTATGACGCTTGAGCTTTCTCCGCGTCGGATATCCGCTGGGTGGATTGAGCTCCCGGACTATACTTGGAATCCTATGACGCTGGAGATTGCTCCAAGTCGCAGATCCGGTGGACGCATTGAGCTCCCGGACTATACTTGGCGTCCTATGACGCTGGAGCTTGCTCCGCGTCGGTCATCCGGTGGACGTATTAAGCTCTCGGACTATTCTTGGAGTCCTATGACGTTGGAGCTTGCTCCGCGTCGGACATCCGGTGGACGCATTGAGCACCCGGACTATACTTGGAGTCCTATGACGCTGGAGGTTGCTCTGCGTCGGATATCCGGTGGACGCATTGAGCTCCTGGTTTATACTTGGAGTCCTATGATGCTGGAGCTTGCTCCACGTCGAACATCCGGTGGACGCATTGAGCTCCCGGACTATACTTGGAGTCCTATGACGCTGGAGCTTGCTCCGCATCGCACATCCGGTGGACGCATTGAGCTTTCGGACTATACTTGGAGTCATATGAGGCTGGAGCTTGCTCCGCGTCGGACATCCGGTGGACGCATTGAGCTCCCGTACTATACTTGTAGTCGTATGACGCTGGAGCTTGCTCCGCGTCCAACATTCGGTGGACGCATTGAGCTCCCGGACTATACTTGGAGTCCTATGACGCTGGAGCTTGCTCCGCGTCGGACATCTGGTGGACGCATTGAGCTCCCGGACTATACTTGGGGTCCTATGACGCTAGACCTTGCTCCATGTCGGACATTCGGTGGACGCATTGAGGTCCCGGACTATACTTGGAGTCCTATGACGCTGGAGCTTGCTCCGGGTCGGACATCCGGTGGACGCATTGATCTCCCGGACTATACTTGGAGTCATATGAGGCTAGAGCTTGCACCGTGTCGGACATCCGGTGGACGCATTGAGCTCCCGGACTATACTTGGAGTCCTATGACGCTTGAGCATTCTCCGCGTCGGATATCCGCTGGACGCATTGAGCTCCCGGACTATACTTAGAATCCTATGACGCTGGAGATTGCTCCAAGTCGGAGATCCGGTGGACGCATTGAGCTCCCGGACTATACTTGGAGTCCTATTACGCTGGAGCTTGCTCCGCATCGCACATCCGGTGGACGCATTGAGCTCTCGGACTATACTTGGAGTCATATGAGGCTAGAGCTTGCTCCGCGTCGGACATCCGGTGGACGCATTGAGCTCCCGGACTATACTTGGAGTCGTATGACGCTGGAGCTTGCTCCGCGTCGAACATTCGGTGGACGAATTGAGCTCCCGGACTATACTTGGAGTCCTATGACGCTGGAGCTTGCTCCGCGTCGGACATCCGGTGGACGCATTGAGCTCCCGGACTATACTTGGAGTCGTATGACGCTAGAGCTTGCTATGCGTCGAACATTCGGTGGACGCATTGAGCTCCCGGACTATACTTGGAGTCCTATGACGCTGGAGCTTGCTCCGCGTCGGTCATCCGGTGGACGTATTAAGCTCCCGGACTATTCTTGGAGTCCTATGACGTTGGAGCTTGCTCCGCGTCGGACATCCGGTGGACGCATTGAGCACCCGGACTATACTTGGAGTCCTATGACGCTGGAGGTTGCTCTGCGTCGGATATCCGGTGGACGCATTGAGCTCCTGGTTTATACTTGGAGTCCTATGATGCTGGAGCTTGCTCCACGTCGAACATCCGGTGGACGCATTGAGCTCCCGGAGTATACTTGGAGTCCTATGACGCTGGAGCTTGCTCCGCATCGCACATCCGGTGGACGCATTGAGCTTTCGGACTATACTTGTAGTCGTATGACGCTGGAGCTTGCTCCGCGTCGAACATTCGGTGGATGCATTGAGCTCCCGGACTATACTTGGAGTCGTATGACGCTGGAGCTTGCTCCGCGTCGGACATCCGGTGGACGCATTGAGCTCCCGGACTATACTTGGAGTCCTATGACGCTGGACCTTGCTCCATGTCGGACATTCGGTGGACGCATTGAGGTCCCGGACTATACTTGGAGTCCTATGACGCTGGAGCTTGCTCCGGGTCGGACATCCGGTGGACGCATTGATCTCCCGGACTATACTTGGAGTCATATGAGGCTAGAGCTTGCACCGTGTCGGACATCCGGTGGACGCATTGAGCTCCCGGACTATACTTGGAGTCCTATGACGCGTGAGCTTTCTCCGCGTCGGATATCCGCTGGACGCATTGAGCTCCCGGACTATACTTGGAATCCTATGACGCTGGAGATTGCTCCAAGTCGGAGATCCGGTGGACGCATTGAGCTCCCGGACTATACTTGGAGTCCTATGACGCTGGAGCTTGCTCCGCATCGCACATCCGGTGGACGCATTGAGCTCTCGGACTATACTTGGAGTCATATGAGGCTAGAGCTTGCTCCGCGTCGGACATCCGGTGGACGCATTGAGCTCCCGGACTATACTTGGAGTCGTATGACGCTGGAGCTTGCTCCGCGTCGAACATTCGGTGGACGCATTGAGCTCCCGGACTATAGTTGGAGTCCTATGACGCTGGAGCTTGCTCCGCGTCGGACATCCGGTGGACGCATTGAGCTCCCGGACTATACTTGGAGTCGTATGTCGCTAGAGCCTGCTATGCGTCGAACATTCGGTGGACGCATTGAGCTCCCGGACTATACTTGGAGTCATATGAGGCTAGAGCTTGCTCCGTGTCGGACATCCGGTGGACGCATTGAGCTCCCAGACTATTCTTAAAGTTCTATGACGCTGGAGCTTGCTCCGCGTCGGACATCCAGTGGACGCATTGAGCTCCCGGACTATACTTGGAGTCCTATGACGCTTGAGCTTTCTCCGCGTCGGATATCCGCTGGACGGATTGAGCTCCCGGACTATACTTGGAATCCTATGATGCTGGAGATTGCTCCAAGTCGGAGATCCGGTGGACGCATTGAGCTCCCGGACTATACTTGGAGTCCTATGACGCTGGAGCTTGCTCCGCGTCGGACATCCGGTGGACGTACTGAGCTCCCGGACTATACTTGGAGTCCTATGACGTTGGAGCTTGCTCCATGTCGGACATCCGGTGGACGCATTGAGCTCCCGGACTATACTTGGAGTCCTATGACGCTGGAGCTTGCTCCACGTCGGACATCCGGTGGACGCATTGAGCTCCCGGACTATACTTGGAGTCCTATGACGCTGGAGCTTGCTCCATGTCGGACATCCGGTGGACGCATTGAGCTCCCGGACTATACTTGGATTCCTATGACGTTAGAGCTTGCTCTGCGTCGGACATCCGGTGGACGCATTGAGCACCCGGACTATACTTGGAGTCCTATGACGCTGGAGCTTGCTCCGTGTCTGATATCCTGTGGACGCATTGAGGTCCCGGACTATACTTGGAGTCATATGACACTGGGGCTTGCTCCACGTCGAACATCCAGTGGACGCATTGAGCTCCCAGACTATACTTAAAGTTCTATAACGCTAGAGCTTGCTCCGCGTCGGACATCCGGTGGACGCATTGAGCTCCCGGACAATACTTGGAGTCCTATGACGCTTGAGCTTTCTCCGCGTCGGATATCCGGTGGACGCATTGAGCTCTCGGACTATTCTTGGAATTATATGACGCTGGAGCTTGCTCCGCGTCGAACATCCGGTGGACGCATTGAGCTCCCGGACTATACTTGGAGTCGTATGACGCTGGAGCTTGCTCCGCGTCGGACATTCGGTGGACGCATTGAGCTCCCGGACTATACTTGGAGTCCTATGACGCCTGCGCTTGCTCCGCGTTGGATATCCGATAGACGCATTGAGCTCCGGGACTATACTTGGAGTCCTCTGACGCTAGAGCTTGCTCCACGTCGGACATCCGGTGGACGCATTGAGCTCCCGGACTATACTTGGAGTCCTATGACGTTGGAGCTTGCTCCGCGTCGGACATCCGGTGGACGCATTGAGTTCCTGGACTATACTTGGAGTCCTATGACGCTGGAGCTTGCTCCGGGTCGGACATCCGGCGGACGAATTGAGCTCCCGGACTATACTTAAAGTCCTATGACGCTAGAGCTTGCTCCGAGTCGGACGTCCGGTGGACGCATTGAGCTCCCGGACTATACTTGGAGTCCAATGACGTTGGAGCTTGCTCCGCGTCGGACATCCGGTGGACGCATTGAGTTCCCGGACTATACTTTGAGTCCTATGACGCTGGAGCTTGCTCCGAGTCGGACATCCAGTGGACGCATTGAGCTCCCGGACTATACTTAAAGTTCTATGACGCTGGAGCTTGCTCCGCGTCGGACATCCGGTGGACGCATTGAGCACCCGGACTATACTTGGAGTCCTATGACGCTTGAGCTTTCTCCGCGTCGGATATCCGCTGGACGGATTGAGCTCCCGGACTATACTTGGAATCCTATGACGCTGGAGATTGCTCCAAGTCGGAGATCCGGTGGACGCATTGAGCTCCCCGACTATACTTGGAGTCCCATGACGCTAGAGCTTGCTCCGTGTCGGACATCCGGTGGACGCATTGAGCTCCCGGACTATACTTGGAGTCCTATGAGGCTGGAGCTTACTCCGGGTCGGACATCCGGTGGACGCATTGAGCTCCCGGACTATACTTGGAGTCCTATGACGCTAGAGCTTGCTCCGTGTCGGACATCCAGTGGACGCATTGAGCTCTCGAACTATACTTAAAGTTCTATGACGCTGGAGCTTGCTCCGCGTCAGACATCCGGTGGACGCATTGAGCTCCCGGACTATACTTGGGTTCCTATGACGCTAGAGCTTGCTCCGTGTCGGACATCCGGTGGACGCATTGAGCTCCTGGACTATACATGGAGTCCTATGACGCTTGAGCTTTCTCCGCGTCGGATATCCGCTGGACGCATTGAGCTCCCGGACTATAATTGGAATCCTTTGACGCTGGAGATTGCTCCAAGTCGGAGATCCGGTGGACGCATAGAGCTCCCGGACTATACTTGGAGTCCTATGACGCTAGAGCTTGCTCCGTGTCGGACATTCGATGGATGCATTGAGCTCCTCGACTATACCTGGAGTTTTATGACGCTGGAGCTTGCTTCGCGTCGGACATCCGGTGGACGCATTGAGCTCCCGGACTATACTTGGAGTCCTATGACGCTTGAGCTTTCTCCGCGTCGGATATCCGGTGGAGGCGTTGAGCTCCCGGACTATACTTGGAATCCTATGACGCTGGAGCTTGCTCCGCGTCGGACATCCGGTGGACGCATTGAGCTCCCGGACTATACTTAAAGTTCTATGACGCTGGAGCTTGCTCCGCGTCGGACATCCGGTGGACGCATTGAGCTCCCGGACTATACTTGGAGTCCTATGAGGCTGGAGCTTACTCCGGGTCGGACATCCGGTGGACGCATTGAGCTCCCGGACTATACTTGGAGTCATATGAGGCTAGAGCTTGCTCTGTGTCGGACATCCGGTGGACGCATTGAGCTCCCAGACTCTACTTAAAGTTCTATGACGCTGGAGCTTGCTCCGCGTCAGACATCCAGTGGACGCATTGAGCTCCCGGACTATACTTGGAGTCCTATGACGCTTGAGCTTTCTCCGCGTCGGATATCCGCTGGACGGATTGAGCTCCCGGACTATACTTGGAATCCTATGATGCTGGAGATTGCTCCAAGTCGGAGATCCGGTGGACGCATTGAGCTCCCGGACTATACTTTGAGTCCTATGACGCTGGAGCTTGCTCCGCGTCGGACATCCGGTGGACGTACTGAGCTCCCGGACTATACTTGGAGTCCTATGACGTTGGAGGTTGCTCCGCGTCGGACATCCGGTGGACGCATTGAGCACCCGGACTATACTTGGAGTCCTATGACGCTATAGCTTACTCCGCGTCGGATATCCGGTGGACGCATTGAGTTCCGGGTTTATACTTGGAGTCCTATGACGCTGGAGCTTGCTTCACGTCGGACATCCGGTGGACGCATTGAGCTCCCGGACTATACTTGGAGTCCTATGACGCTGGAGCTTGCTCTATGTCGGACATCTGGTGGACGCATTGAGCTCTCGGACTATACTTGGAGTCCTATGACGTTGGAGCTTGCTCCGCGCGGACATCCGGTGGACGCATTGAGTTCCCGGACTATACTTGGAGTCCTATGGCGCTGGAGCTTATCCCGGGTCGGACATCCGGTGGACGCATTGAGCTCCCGGACTATACTTGGAGTCCTATGACGCTAGAGCTAGCTCCGCGTTGGACATCCGGTGGACGCATTGAGCTCCCGGACTATACTTGGAGTTTTATGACGCTGGAGCTTGCATCGCGTCGGACATCCGGTGGACTCATGGAGCTCCCGGACTATACTTGAAGTCCTATGATGCTTGAGCTTTCTCCGCATCGGACATCTGGTGGACGCGTTGACCACCCGGACTATACTTGGAGTCCTATGACGCTGGAGCTTGCTCCGTGTCGCACATCCGGTGGACGCATTGAGCACCCGGACCATACTTAAAGTTCTGTGACGCTAGAGCTTGCTCAGTGTCGGCCATCCGGTGGACGCATTGAGCTCCCGGACTATACTTGGAGTCGTATGACGCTGGTGTATTCTCCGCGTCGGATATCCGCTGGACGCATTGAGCTCCCGGTCTATACTTGGAGTCCGATGACGCTGGAGCTTGCTCCGTGTCGGACTTCCGGTGGACGCATTGAGCTCCCGGACTATACTTGGAGTCGTATGACGCTGGTGCTTTCTCCGCGTCGGATATCCGCTGGACGCATTGAGCTCCCGGACTATACTTGGAGTCATATGACGTTGGATCTTGCTCCGCGTCGGACATCCGGTGGACGCATTGAGCCCCCGGACTATATTTGGAGTCCTACGACGCTGGAACTTGCTCCGAGTCGAACATCCGGTGGACGCATTGAGCTCCGGGACTATACTTGGAGTCCTATGACACTAGAGCTGTCTCCGCGTCGGATATCCGGTGGACACATTGAGCTCCCGGACTATACTTGGAGTCCTATGACGCTGGAGCTTGCTCCAATTCGGACATTCGGTGGACGCATTGAGCTCCCGGACTATACTTGGAGTCCTATGACGCTAGAGCTTGCTCCGCGTCGGACATCCGGTGGACGCATTGAACTCCCGGAATATACTTGGAGTCCTATGACGTTGGAGCTTACTCCGCGTCGGACATCCGGTGGACGCATTGAGCTCCCGGACTCTACTTGGAATCCTATGACGCTGGAGCTTGCTCCGCGTCGGACCTCTGATGGACGCATTGAGCTCCCGGACTATACTTGGAGTCCTATGACGCTAGAGCTTGCTCCACGTCGGACATACGGCGGACGCATTGAGCTCCCGGACTATACTTGGAGTCCTATGACGCTGGAGCTTGCTCCGCGTCGGACATCCGGTGGACGCATTGAGCTCCCGGACTATACTTGGAGTCCTATGACGCTGGAGCTTGCCCCATGTCGGACATCCGGTGGACGCATTGAGCTCCCGGACTATACTTGGATTCCTATGACGTTAGAGCTTGCTCTGCGTCGGACATCCGGTGGACGCAGTGAGCACCCGGACTATACTTGGAGTCCTATGACGCTGGAGCTTGCTCCGTGTCTGATATCCGGTGGACGCATTGAGGTCCCGGACTATACTTGGAGTCATATGACACTGGGGCTTGCTCCACGTCGGACATCCGGTGGACGCATTGAGCTTGCTCCGTGTCGGACATCCGGTGGACGCATTGAGCTCCCAGACTATACTTAAAGTTCTATAACGCTAGAGCTTGCTCCGCGTCGGACATCCGGTGGACGCATTGAGCACCCGGACTATACTTGGAGTCCTATGACGCTATAGCTTACTCCGCGTCGGATATCCGGTGGACGCATTGAGTTCCGGGTTTATACTTGGAGTCCTATGACGCTGGAGCTTGCTTCGCGTCGGACATCCGGTGGACGCATTGAGCTCCCGGACTATACTTGGAGTCCTATGACGCTGGAGCTTGCTCTATGTCGGACATCTGGTGGACGCATTGAGCTCTCGGACTATACTTGGAGTCCTATGACGTTGGAGCTTGCTCCACGTCGGACATCCGGTGGACGCATTGAGTTCCCGGACTATACTTGGAGTCCTATGGCGCTGGAGCTTATCCCGGGTCGGACATCCGGTGGACGCATTGAGCTCCCGGACTATACTTGGAGTCCTATGACGCTAGAGCTAGCTCCGCGTTGGACATCCGGTGGACGCATTGAGCTCCCGGACTATACTTGGAGTTTTATGACGCTGGAGCTTGCATCGCGTCGGACATCCGGTGGACTCATGGAGCTCCCGGACTATACTTGAAGTCCTATGATGCTTGAGCTTTCTCCGCATCGGACATCCGGTAGACGCATTGACCACCCGGACTATACTTGGAGTCCTATGACGCTGGAGCTTGCTCCGTGTCGCACATCCGGTGGACGCATTGAGCACCCGGACCATACTTAAAGTTCTGTGACGCTAGAGCTTGCTCAGTGTCGGCCATCCGGTGGACGCATTGAGCTCCCGGACTATACTTGGAGTCGTATGACGCTGGTGTATTCTCCGCGTCGGATATCCGCTGGACGCATTGAGGTCCCGGGCTATACTTGGAGTCCTATGACGCTGGAGCTTGCTCCGTGTCGGACATCCGGTGGACGCATTGAGCTCCCGGACTATACTTGGAGTCGTATGACGCTGGTGCTTTCTCCGCGTCGGATATCCGCTGGACGCATTGAGCTCCCGGACTATACTTGGAGTCATATGACGTTGGATCTTGCTCCGCGTCGGACATCCGGTGGACGCATTGAGCCCATGGACTATATTTGGAGTCCTACGACGCTGGAACTTGCTCCGAGTCGAACATCCGGTGGACGCATTGAGCTCCGGGACTATACTTGGAGTCCTATGACACTAGAGCTGTCTCCGCGTCGGATATCCGGTGGACACATTGAGCTCCCGGACTATACTTGGATTCCTTTGACGCTGGAGCTTGCTCCAATTCGGACATTCGGTGGACGCATTGAGCTCCCGGACTATACTTGGAGTCCTATGACGCTAGAGCTTGCTCCGCGTCGGACATCCGGTGGACGCATTGAACTCCCGGAATATACTTGGAGTCCTATGACGTTGGAGCTTACTCCGCGTCGGACATCCGGTGGACGCATTGAGCTCCCGGACTCTACTTGGAATCCTATGACGCTGGAGCTTGCTCCGCGTCGGACCTCTGATGGACGCATTGAGCTCCCGGACTATACTTGGAGTCCTATGACGCTAGAGCTTGCTCCACGTCGGACATACGGTGGACGCATTGAGCTCCTGGACTATACTTGGAGTCCTATGACGCTAGAGCTTGCTCCGTGTCGGACATCCGGTGGACGCATTGAGCTCCTGGACTATACCTGGAGATTTATGACGCTGGAGATTGCTTCGCGTCGGACATCCGGTGGACGCATTGAGCTCCCGGACTATACTTGGAGTCCTATGACGCTTGAGCTTTCTCCGCGTCGGACATCCGGTGGACGCATTGAGCTCCCAGACTATAATTGGAGTCCTATGACGCTTGAGCTTTCTCCGCGTCGGATATCCGCTGGACGCATTGAGCTCCCGGACTATACTTGGAATCCTAATACGCTGGAGATTGCTCCAAGTCGGAGATCCGGTGGACGCATAGAGCTCCGGGACTATACTTGGAGTCCTATGACGCTAGAGCTTGCTCCGTGTCGGACATTTGATGGACGCATTGAGCTCCTGGACTATACCTGGAGTTTTATGACGCTGGAGCTTGCTTCGCTTCGGACATCCGGTGGACGCATTGAGCTCCCGGACTATACTTGGAGTCCTATGGCGCTTGAGCTTTCTCCGCGTCGGACATCTGGTGGAAGCATTGAGCTCCCAGAATATACTTGGAGTCCTATGACGCTTGAGCTTTCTCCGCGTCGGATATCCGCTGGACGCATTGAGCTCCCGGACTATAATTGGAATCCTATGACGCTGGAGATTGCTCCAAGTCGGAGATCCGGTGGACGCATAGAGCTCCCGGACTATACTTGGAGTCCTATGACGCTAGAGCTTGCTCCGTGTCGGACATTCGATGGACGCATTGAGCTCCTGGACTATACCTGGAGTTTTATGACGCTGGAGCTTGCTTCGCTTCGGACATCCGGTGGACGCATTGAGCTCCCGGACTATACTTGGAGTCCTATGACGCTTGGGCTTTCTCCGCGTCGGACATCCGGTGGAAGCATTGAGCTCCCAGACTATACTTGGAGTCCTATGACGCTTGAGCTTTCTCCACGTCGGATATCCGCTAGACGCATTGAGCTCCCGGACTATAACTGGAATCCTATGACGCTGGAGACTGATCCAAGTCGGAGATCCGGTGGACGCATAGAGCTCCCGGACTATACTTGGAGTCCTATGACGCTAGAGCTTGCTCCGTGTCGGACATTCGATGGACGCATTGAGCTCCTGGACTATACTTGGAATCCTATGACGCTGGAGCTTGCTCTGCGTCGGACATCCGGTGGACACATTGAGTTCCTGGACAATATTTGGAGTCCTATGACGCTGGAGCTTGCTCCGGGTCGGACATCCGGTGGACGAATTGAGCTCCCGGACTATACTTAAAGTTCTATGACGCTGGAGCTTGCTCCGCGTCGGACATCCGGTGGACGCATTGAGCTCCCGGACTTTACTTAAAGTTCTATGACGCTGGAGCTTGCTCCGCGTCGGACATCCGGTGGACGCATTGAGCTCCCGGACTATACTTGGAGTCCTATGACGCTGGAGCTTGCTCCGGGTCGGACATCCGGTGGACGCATTGAGCTCCCGGACTATACTTAGAGTCCTATGACGCTAGAGCTTACTCCGTGTAAGACATCCGGTGGACGCATTGAGCTCTCGGACTATACTTGGAGTCCTATGACGCTTGCGCTTGCTCCGCGTCGGATATCCGGTAGACGCATTGAGCTCCGGGACTATACTTGGAGTCCTCTGACGCTAGAGCTTGCTCCACGTCGGACATCCGGTGGACGCATTGAGCTCCCGGACTATACTTAGAGTCCTATGACGCTAGAGCTTGCTCCGCGTCGGACTTTCGGTGGACGCATTGAGCTCCCGGACTATACTTGGAGTCCTATGACGTTGGAGCTTGCTCCGCGTCGGACATCCGGTGGACGCATTGAGTTCCCGGACTATACTTGGAGTCCTATAACGCTGGAGCTTGCTCCGGGTCGGACATCCAGCGGACGCATTGAGCTCCCGGACTATACTTAAAGTTCTATGACGCTGGAGCTTGCTCCGCGTCGGACATCCGGTGGACGCATTGAGCTCCCGGACTATACTTGGAGTCCTATGACGCTTGAGCTTTCTCCGCGTCGGATATCCGCTGGACGCATTGAGCACCCGGACTATACTTGGCATCCTATGACGCCGGAGATTGCTCCAAGTCGGAGATCCGGTGGACGCATTGAGCTCCCAGACTATACTTGGAGTCCTATGACGCTAGAGCTTGCTCCGTGTCGGACATCTGGTGGACGCATTGAGTTCCCGGACTATACTTAAAGTTCTATGACGCTGGAGTTTGCTCCACGTCGGACATCCGGTGGACACATTGAGCTCCCGGACTATACTTGGAATCCTATGACGCTGGAGATTGCTCCAAGTCGGAGATCTGGTGGACGCATTGAGCTCCCGGACTATACTTGGAGTCCTATGACGCTAGAGCTTGCTCCGTGTCGGACATCCGGTGGACGCATTGAGCTCCTGGACTATACCTGGAGATTTATGACGCTGGAGATTGCTTCGCGTCGGACATCCGGTGGACGCATTGAGCTCCCGGACTATACTTGGAGTCCTATGACGCTTGAGCTTTCTCCGCGTCGGACATCCGGTGGACGCATTGAGCTCCCAGACTATAATTGGAGTCCTATGACGCTTGAGCTTTCTACGCGTCGGATATCCGCTGGACGCATTGAGCTCCCGGACTATACTTGGAATCCTAATACGCTGGAGATTGCTCCAAGTCGGAGATCCGGTGGACGCATAGAGCTCCGGGACTATACTTGGAGTCCTATGACGCTAGAGCTTGCTCCGTGTCGGACATTTGATGGACGCATTGAGCTCCTGGACTATACCTGGAGTTTTATGACGCTGGAGCTTGCTTCGCTTCGGACATCCGGTGGACGCATTGAGCTCCCGGACTATACTTGGAGTCCTATGGCGCTTGAGCTTTCTCCGCGTCGGACATCCAGTGGAAGCATTGAGCTCCCAGAATATACTTGGAGTCCTATGACGCTTGAGCTTTCTCCGCGTCGGATATCCGTTGGACGCATTGAGCTCCCGGACTATAATTGGAATCCTATGACGCTGGAGATTGCTCCAAGTCGGAGATCCGGTGGACGCATAGAGCTCCCGGACTATACTTGGAGTCCTATGACGCTAGAGCTTGCTCCGTGTCGGAAATTCGATGGACGCATTGAGCTCCTGGACTATACCTGGAGTTTTATGACGCTGGAGCTTGCTTCGCTTCGGACATCCGGTGGACGCATTGAGCTCCCGGACTATACTTGGAGTCCTATGACGCTTGAGCTTTCTCCGCGTCGGATATCCGGTGGACGCGTTGAGCTCCTGGACTATACTTGGAATCCTATGACGGTGGAGCTTGCTCCGCATCGGACATCCGGTGGACGCATTGAGCTCCCGGACTATACTTGGAGTCCTATGACGCTAGAGCTTGCTCCGTGTCGGACATCCGGTGGACGCATTGAGCTCCTGGACTATACCTTGAGTTTTATGACGCTGGAGCTTGCTTCGCGTCGGAAATCCGGTGGACGCATTGAGCTCCCGGACTATACTTGGAGTCCTATGACGCTTGAGCTTTCTCCGCGTTGGACATCCGGTGGAAGCATTGAGCTCCCAGACTATACTTGGAGTCCTATGACGCTTGAGCTTTCTCCGCGTCGGATATCCGCTAGACGCATTGAGCTCCCGGACTATAATTGGAATCCTATGACGCTGGAGATTGCTCCAAGTCGGAGATCCGGTGGACGCATAGAGCTCCCGGACTATACTTGGAGTCCGATGACGCTAGAGCTTGCTCCGTGTCGGACATTCGATGGACGCATTGAGCTCCTGGACTATACCTGGAGTTTTATGACGCTGGAGCTTGCTTCGCGTCGGACATCCGGTGGACGCATTGAGCTCCCGGACTATACTTGGAGTCCTATGACGCTTGACCTTTCTCCGCGTCGGATATCCGGTGGACGCATTGAGCTCCCGGACTATACTTGGAATCCTATGACGCTGGAGCTTGCTCCACGCCGGATATCCGGTGGACGCATTGATCAACCGGACTATACTTGGAGTCGTATGACGCCAGAGCTTGCTCCGCGTCGGACATTCGGTGGACGCATTGAGCTCCCGGACTATACTTGGAGTCCTATGACGCTGGAGCTTGTTCCGCGTCGGACATCCGGTAGACGCATTGAGCTCCGGGACTATACTTTGAGTCCTATGACGCTAGAGCTTGCTCCACGTCGGACATCTGGTGGACGCATTGAGCTCCCGGACTATAGTTGGAGTCCTATGACGCTTGAGCTTGCTCCGTGTCGGACATCTGGTGGACGCATTGAGCTCCCGGACTATACTTAGAGTCCTATGACGTTGGAGCTTGCTCCGCGTCGGACATCCGGTGGACGCATTGAGCTCTCGGACTATACTTGGAGACCTATGACGTTGGAGCTTGCTCCGCGTCGGACATCCGGTGGACGCAATAAGTTCCTGGACAATATTTGGAGTCCTATGACGCCGGAGCTTGCTCCGGGTCGGACATCCGGTGGACGAATTGAGCTCCCGGACTATACTTAAAGTCCTATGACGCTAGACTTTCTCCGCGTCGGACATTCGGTGGACGCATTGAGCTCCCGGACTATACTTGGAGTCCTATGACGTTGGAGCTTGCTCCGCGTCGGACATCCGGTGGATGCATTGAGTTCCCGGACTATACTTGGAGTCCTATAACGCTGGAGCTTGCTCCGGGTCGGACATCCAGCGGACGCATTAAGCTCCCGGACTATACTTAAAGTTCTATGACGCTGGAGCTTGCTCCGCGTCAGACATCCGGTGAACGCATTGAGCTCCCGGACTATACTTGGAGTCCTATGACGCTTGAGCTTTCTCCGCGTCGGATATCCGCTGGACGCATTGAGCACCCGGACTATACTTGGAATCCTATGACGCCGGAGATTGCTTAAAGTCGGAGATCCGGTGGACGCATTGAGCTCCCGGACTATACCTGGAGTCCTGTGACGCTAGAGCTTGCTCCGTGTCGGACATCTGGTGGACGCATTGAGCTCCCGGACTATACTTAAAGTTCTATGACGCTGGAGCTTGCTCCACGTCGGACATCCGGTGGACGCATTGAGCTCCCGGACTATACTTGGAGTCCTATGACGCTAGAGCTTGCTCCGTGTCGGACATCCGGTGGACGCATTGAGCTCCTGGACTATACCTGGAGTTTTATGACGCTGGAGCTTGCTTCGCGTCGGACATCCGGTGGACGCATTGAGCTCCCGGACTATACTTGGAGTCCTATGACGCTTGAGCTTTCTCCGCGTCGGACATCCGGTGGACGCATTGAGCTCCCGGACTATACTTGGAGTCCTATGACGCTGGAGCTTGCTCCATGTCGGATATCCGCTGGACGCATTGAGCTCCCGGACTATACTTGGAGTCCTATGACGTTGGAGTTTGCTCCGGGTCGGACATCCGGTGGACGCATTGAGTTCCCGGACTATACTTGGAGTCCTATGACGATAGAGCTTGCTCCACGTCGGACATCCGGTGGACGCATTGAGCTCCCGGACTATACTTGGAGTCCTATGACGCTGGAGCTTGTTCCATGTCGGACATCTGGTGGACGCATTGAGCTCCCGGACTATACTTGGAGTCCTATGACGCTGGAGCTTGCTCCGGGTCGGACATCCGGTGGACGAATTGAGCTCCCGGACTATACTTAAAGTCCTATGACGCTAGAGCTTGCTCCGCGTCGGACATCCGGTGGACGCATTGAGCTCCCGGACTATACTTGGAGTCCTATGACGTTGGAGCTTGCTACGCGTCGGACATCCGGTGGACGCATTGAGTTCCCGGACTATACTTGGAGTCCTATGACGCTGGAGCTTGCTCCGGGTCGGACATCCGGTGGACGAATTGAGCTCCCGGACTATACTTAAAGTCCTATGACGCTAGAGCTTGCTCCGCGTCGGACATCCGGTGGACGCATTGAGCTCCCTGACTATACTTGGAGTCCTATGACGTTGGAGCTTGCTACGCGTCGGACATCTGGTGGACGCATTGAGTTCCCGGACTATACTTGGAGTCCTATGACGCTGGAGCTTGCTCCGGGTCGGACATCCGGTGGACGCATTGAGCTCCCGGACTATACTTCGAGTCCTATGACGCTAGAATTTGCTCCGTGTCGGACATCCGGTGGACGCATTGAGCTCTCGGACTATACTTGGAATCCTATGACACCGGAGATTGCTCCAAGTCGGAGATCCGGTGGACGGATTGAGCTCCCGGACTATACTTGGAGTCCTATGACGTTGGAGCTTGCTCCGCGTCGGACATCCGGTGGACGCATTGAGTTCCTGGACTATACTTGGAGTCCTATGACGCTGGAGCTTGCTCCGGGTCGGACATCCGGTGGACGAATTGAGCTCCCGGACTATACTTAAAGTCCTATGACACTAGAGCTTGCTCCGCGTCGGACATCCGGTGGACGCATTGAGCTCCCGGACTATACTTGGAGTCCTATGACGTTGGAGCTTGCTCCGCGTCGGACATCCGGTGGACGCATTGAGCTCCTGGACTATACCTGGAGTTTTATGACGCTGGAGCTTGCTTCGCGTCGGACACCCGGTGGACGCATTGAGCTCCCGGACTATACTTGGAGTCCTGTGACGCTTGAGCTTTCTCCGCGTCGGACATCCGGTGGACGCATTGAGCTCCCAGACTATACTTGGAGTCCTATGACGCTTGAGCTTTCTCCGCGTCGGATATCCGCTGGACGCATTGAGCTCCCGGACTATACTTGGAGTCCTATGACACTTGAGCTTTCTCCGCGTCGGATATTCGGTGGACGCATTGAGCTCCTGGACTATACTTGGAATCCTATGACGCTGGAGCTTGCTCCACGCCGGACATCCGGTGGACGCATTGAGCTCCCGGACTATACTTGGAGTCGTATGACGCCGGAGCTTGCTCCGCGTCAGACATTCGGTGGACGCATTGAGCTCCCGGACTATACTTGGAGTCCTATGACGCTGGAGCTTGCTCCGCGTCGGATATCCGGTAGACGCATTGAGCTCCGGACTATACTTGGAGTCCTATGATGCTAGAGCTTGCTCCACGTCGGACATCTGCTGGACGCATTGAGCTCCCAGACTATACTTGGAGTCCTATTACGCTTGAGCTTTCTCCGCGTCGGATATCCAGTGGACGTATGGAGCTCCCGGACTGTACTTGGAATCCTATGACGCTGGAGCTTGCTCCACGTCGGACATCCGGTGGACGCATTGAGCTCCCGGACTATACTTAGAGTCCTATGACGCTGGAGCTTGCTCCGCGTCGGACATCCGGTGGACGCATTGAGCTCCCGGACTATACTTGGAGTCGTATGAAGGCTGGAGCTTGTTCCGCGTCCGACATTCGGTGGACGCATTGAGCTCCCGGACTATACTTGGAGTCCTATGACGCTTGCGCTTGCTCCGCGTCGGATATCCGGTAGACGCATTGAGCTCCGGGACTATAGCTGGTGTCCTCTGGCGCTAGAGCTTGCTCCACGTCGGACATCTGGTGGACGCATTGAGCTCCCGGACTATACTTAGAGTCCTATGACGTTGGAGCTTGCTCCGCGTCGGACATCCTGTGGACGCATTGAGCTCCCGGACTATACTTGGAGTCCTATGACGTTGGAGCTTGCTCCGCGTCGGACATCCGGTTGGCGCATTGAGTTCCTAGACTATACTTGGAGTCCTATGACGCTGGAGCTTGCTCCGGGTCGGACATCCAGTGGACGAATTGAGCTCCCGGACTATAATTAAACTCCTATGACGCTAGAGCTTGCTCCGCGTCGGACATCCGGTGGACGCATTGAGCTCCCGGACTATACTTGGAGTCCTATGACGTTGGAGCTTGCTCCGCGTCGGACATCCGGTGGACGCATTGAGTTCCCGGACAATACTTGGAGTCCTATGACGTTGGAGCTTGCTCCGCGTCGGACATCCGGTGGACGCATTGAGTTCCTGGACTATACTTGGAGTCCTATGACGTTGGAGCTTGCTCCGGGTCGGACATCCGGTGGACGAATTGAGCTCCCGGACTATACTTAAAGTCCTATGACGCTAGAGCTTGCTCCGCGTCGGACATCCGGTGGACGCATTGAGCTCCCGGACTATACTGGGAGTCCTATGACGCTTGAGCTTTCTCCGCGTCGGACATCCGGTGGACGCATTGAGCTCCCAGACTATACTTGGAGTCCTATGACGCTTGAGCTTTCTCCGCGTCGGATATCCGCTGGACGCATTGAGCTCCCGGACTATACTTGGAATCCTATGACGCTGGAGATTGCTCCAAGTCGGAGATCCGGTGAACGGATTGAGCTCCCGGACTATACTTGGAGTCCTATGACGCTAGAGCTTCCTCCGTGTCGGACATTCGATGGACGCATTGAGCTCCTGGACTATACCTGGAGTTTTATGACGCTGGAGCTTGCTTCGCGTCAGACATCCGGCGGACGCATTGAGCTTCCGGACTATACTTGGAGTCCTATGACGCTTGAGCTTTCTCCGCGTCGGATATCCGGTGGACGAATTGAGCTCCCGGACTATACTTGGAAACCTATGACGCTGGAGCTTGCTCCACGCCGGACATCCGGTGGACGCATTGAGCTCCCGGACTATACTTGGAGTCGTATGACGCCGGAGCTTGCTCCGCGTCGGACATTCGGTGCACGCATTGAGCTCCCGGACTATACTTGGAGTCCTATGATGCCGGAGCTTGCTCCGCGTCGGACATTCAGTGGACGCATTGAGCTCCTGGACTATACTTGGAGTCCTATGACGCTGGAGCTTGCTCCGCGTCGGATATCCGGTAGACGTATTGAGCTCCGGGACTATACTTAGAGTCCTACGACGCTAGAGCTTGCTCCACGTCGGACATCTGGTGGACGCATTGAGCTCCCGGACTATACTTGGAATCCTATGACGCTAGAGCTTGATCCGTGTCGGACATCCGGTGGACGCATTGAGCTCCCGGACTATACTTAAAGTTCTATGACGCTGGAGCTTGCTCCGCGTCGGATATCCGCTGGACGCATTGAGCTCCCAGACTATACTTGGAGTCCTATGACGCTGGAGCTTTCTCTATGTCGGACATCCGGTGGACGCATTGAGCTCCCGGACTATAGTTGCAGTCCTATGACGTTGGAGCTTGCTCCGCGTCGGACATTCGGTGGACGCATTGAGCTCCCGAACTATACTTGGAGTCGTATGACGCTGGAGCTTGCTCTGCGTCGGATATCCGGTGGACGAATTTTGCTCCGAGAGTATACTTGGAGTCCTATGACGCTAGAGCTTGCTCCACGTCGGACATCCGGTGGACGCATTGAGCTCCCGGACTATACTTGGAGTCCTATGACGCTAGAGCTTGCTCCATGTCGGACATCTGGTGGACGCATTGAGCTCCCGGACTATAGTTGGAGTCCTATGACGTTGGAGCTTGCTCCGCGTCGGACATCCGATGGACGCATTGAGTTCCCGGACTATACTTGGAGTCCTATGACGCTAGAGCTTGCTCCGGGTCGGACATCTGGTGGACGAATTTAGCTCCCGGACTATACTTAGAGTCCTATGACGCTGGAGCTTGCTCCACGTCGGACATCCGGTGGACGCGTTGAGCTCCCGGACTAAACTTGGAGTCCTATGACGTTGGAGTTTGCTCCGCGTCGGACATCCGGTGGACGCATTGAGCTCCCGGACTATACTTGGAGTCGTATGAAGCTGGAGCTTGCTCCGCGTCGGACATCTGGTGGACGCATTGAGCTCCCGGACTATACTTGGAGTCCTATGACGTTGGAGTTTGCTCCGCGTCGGACATCCGGAGGACGCATTGAGTTCCCGGACTATACTTGGAGTCCTATGACGCTAGAGCTTGCTCCGGGTCGGACATCCGGTGGACGAATTGAGCTCCCGGACTATACTTAGAGTCCTATGACGCTGGAGCTTGCTCCACGTCGGACATCCGGTGGACGCATTGAGCTCCCGGACTATACTTGGAGTCCTATGACGTTGGAGCTTGCTCCGCGTCGGACATTCGGTGGACGCATTGAGCTCCCGAACTATACTTGGAGTCGTATGACGCTGGAGCTTGCTCTGCGTCGGATATCCAGTGGACGAATTTTGCTCCGAGAGTATACTTGGAGTCCTATGACGCTAGAGCTTGCTCCACGTCGGACATTCGGTGGACGCATTGAGCTCCCGGACTATACTTGGAGTCCTATGACGCTAGAGCTTGCTCCATGTCGGACATCTGGTGGACGCATTGAGCTCCCGGACTATAGTTGGAGTCCTATGACGTTGGAGCTTGCTCCGCGTCGGAAATCCGATGGACGCATTGAGTTCCCGGACTATACTTGGAGTCCTATGACGCTAGAGCTTGCTCCGGGTCGGACATCTGGTGGACGAATTTAGCTCCCGGACTATACTTAGAGTCCTATGACGCTGGAGCTTGCTCCACGTCGGACATCCGGTGGACGCGTTGAGCTCCCGAACTAAACTTGGAGTCCTATGACGTTGGAGTTTGCTCCGCGTCGGACATCCGGTGGACGCATTGAGCTCCCGGACTATACTTGGAGTCGTATGAAGCTGGAGCTTGCTCCGCGTCGGACATCTGGTGGACGCATTGAGCTCCCGGACTATACTTGGAGTCCTATGACGTTGGAGTTTGCTCCGCGTCGGAGATCCGGAGGACGCATTGAGTTCCCGGACTATACTTGGAGTCCTATGACGCTAGAGCTTGCTCCGGGTCGGACATCCGGTGGACGAATTGAGCTCCCGGACTATACTTAGAGTCCTATGACGCTGGAGCTTGCTCCACGTCGGACATCCGGTGGACGCATTGAGCTCCCGGACTATACTTGGAGTCCTATGACGATTGAGCTTTCTCCACGTCGGATATCCGGTGGACGCATTTAGCTGCCGGACTATACTTGGAATCCTATGACGCTGGAGCTTGCTCCACGTCGGACATCCGGTGGACGCATTGAGCTCCCGGACTATTTTTAGAGTCCTATGACGCTGGAGCTTGCTCCGCGTCGGACATCCGGTGGACGGATTGAGCTCCCGGACTATACTTGGAGTCGTATGACGCTGGAGCTTCCTCCGCGTCGGACATTCGGTGGACGCATTGAGCTCCCGGACTATACTTGGAATCCTATGACGCTGGAGCTTGCCCCACGCCGGACATCCGGTGGACGCATTGAGCTCCCGGACTATACTTAGAGTCCTATGACGCTGGAGTTTGCCCCGCGTCGGACATCCGGTGGACGCATTGAGCTCCCGGACTATACTTGGAGTCGTATGACGCTGGAGCTTGCTCCGCGTCGGACATTTGGTGGACGCATTGAGCCCCCGGACTATACGTGGAGTCCTATGACGCTGGAGCTTGCTCCGCGTCTAATATCCGGTAGACGCATTGACCTCCTGGACTATGCTTGGAGTCCTATGACGCTGGAGCTTGCTCCGGGTCAGACATCCGGTGGTGGAATTGAGCTCCCGGACTATACTTGGAGTCCTATGACGTTGGAGCTTGTTCCGCGTCGGACATCCGGTGGACGCATTGAGTTCCCAAACTATACTTGGAGTCCTATGACGCTGGAACTTGCTCCGGGTCGGACATCCGGTGGACGCATTGAGCTCCCGGACTATGCTTGGAGTCCTATGACACTAGAGCTTGCTCCGTGTCGGACTTCCGGTGGACGCATTGAGCTCCCGGACTATACTTAAAGTTCTATGACGCTGGAGCTTGCTCCGCGTCAGACATCCAGTGGACGCACTGAGCTCCCGAACTATACTTGGAGTCCTATGAGGCTTGAGCTTTCTCCGCGTCGGATATCCGCTTGACGCATTGAGCTCCCGGACTATACTTGGAATCCTATGACGCTGGAGCTTTCTCTATGTCGGACATCCGGTGGACGCATTGAGCTCCCGGACTATAGTTGGAGTCCTATGACGTTGGAGCTTGCTCCGCGTCGGACATTCGGTGGACGCATTGAGCTCCCGAACTATACTTAGAGTCGTATGACGCTGGAGCTTGCTCTGCGTCGGATATTCGGTGGACGAATTTTGCTCCGAGACTATACTTGGAGTCCTATGACGCTAGAGCTTGCTCCACGTCGGACATCCGGTGGACGCATTGAGCTCCCGGACTATACTTGGAGTCCTATGACGCTAGAGCTTGCTCCATGTCGGACATCTGGTGGACGCATTGAGCTCCCGGACTATAGTTGGAGTCCTATGACGTTGGAGCTTGCTCCGCGTCGGACATCCGATGGACGCATTGAGTTCCCGGACTATACTTGGAGTCCTATGACGCTAGAGCTTGCTACGGGTCGGACATCCGGTGGACGAATTGAGCTCCCGGACTATACTTAGAGTCCTATGACGCTGGAGCTTGCTCCACGTCGGACATCCGGTGGACGCGTTGAGCTCCCGGACTATACTTGGAGTCCTATGACGCTTGAGCTTTCTTCGCGTCGGATATCCGGTGGAAGCATTGAGCTGCCGGACTATACTTGGAATCCTATGACGCTAGAGCTTGCTCTACGTCGGACATCCGGTGGACGCATTGAGCTCCCGGACTATTTTTAGAGTCCTATGACGCTGGAGCTTGCTCCGCGTCGGACATCCGGTGGACGGATTGAGCTCCCGGACTATACTTGGAGTCGTATGACGCTGGACCTTGCTCCGCGTCGGACATTCAGTGGACGCATTGAGCTCCCGGACTATACTTGGAGTCCTATGACGCTTGCGCTTGCTCCGCGTCGGATATCCGGTAGACGCATTGAGCTCCGGGACTATACTTGGAGTCCTATAACGCTAGAGCTTGCTCCACGTCGGACATCCGGTTGACGCATTGAGCTCCCGGACTGTACTCTAAGTCCTATGACGTTGGAGCTTGCTCCGCGTCGGACATCCGGTTGACGCATTGAGTTCCTTGACTATACTTGGAGTCCTATGACGCTGGAGCTTGCTCCGGGTCGGACATCCGGTGGACGAATTGAGCTCCTGGACTATACTTAAAGTCCTATGACGCTAGAGCTTGCTCCGCGTCGGACATCCGGTGGACGCATTGATCTCCCGGACTATACTTGGAGTCCTATGACGTTGGAGCTTGCAACGCGTCGGACATCCGGTGGGCGCATTGAGTTCCCGGACTATACTTGGAGTCCTATGACACTGGAGCTTGCTCCGGGTCGGACATCCGGTGGACGCATTGAGCTCCCGGACTATACTTGGAGTCCTATGACGCTAGAGCTTGCTCCGTGTCGGACATCCGGTGGACGCATTGAGCTCTCGGACTATACTTAAAGTTCAATGACGCTGGAGCTTGCTCCGCGTCGGACATCCGGTGGACGCATTGAGTTCCCGGACTATATTTGGAGTCCTATGACGCTGGAGCTTGCTCCGGGTCGGATATCCGGTGGACGCATTGAGCTCCCGGACTATACTTGGAGTCCTATGACACTAAAGCAATGTAATATTCTTTTCTTCACTTGGTTCAAATATTATCTTAAGAAAAACGGAATAGAACACCCTTTTAATTATAAGTCTATAGAAGTACAGACTAGACTTACCAAAACTTGGAACATTCTACCAGATGGAATTGTTCATTCCATCCACCCTCCTCTCAAAGGAATAAAAATTAAAACTGAAGAAGGAGAAATAACAGGAGAACCATTTAAAAATGATAGGATGAATACCTCGGATAATAGAACTTGTACATTAGAAGACGTTAAAAAGGTTTATCTACAAAATAATTATTCTAATCAACTTCTTCATACTATAGCCTCCCAAGTAGAACTTGTTCACGAAAAAATAGCAATTGAAGATCCTAAGTTTCCTAGAAGTATTTCTAGACCGCATTTTCAAATTCAAGGAATTCCAAAAGACACTTTAAAAAATGTTTCATTAAGTTCACCTTTAACTCTAATTGACAGAATAAACCTAAAATTAGACAAAGAAAAACAAATACAATGTATAAACGAACAAAATAGTGAATCCTCCTCCAACTATCCTACTACTGAAGAATCTACTGATAATTCAGAAGATTCAGATAATGAGAAAATAATTCATAATATTGAAGCGAATTTTAAAGACGACTCTTTAGAGATAAATAAAATGAGAAGAAATAAAAGGGGATTTCAAAGGTATTTTCAAAGACATAGAGGAATTAATAGAAATATGGACACCAGGAACTTTTATTCTAGACCTACTCCTCCAGATATTCAATATGAAGAAAGATCTAAATTTAGATCTACAGACTATAATGGACAAAGCATTTATGAATGGAATATAGATGGGAAATCAGAAGGAGAAATCCTAAATACTTTGCAAGAAATGGGAATGGCTAATATAGCCTATAAGTGCTCAGATAAAAGTGACCAAGTTTGTGTATCCTTGATTGTTACTGGATTCACAGGACAACTAAAAAATTGGTGGGACAATGCCCTAACTTACCAACAAAAAGAAGAAATCTTAAATTACAAAAACGATTTAGGAGAAGAAGAACCAGTGAATCAATTAATTTACACAATAAGTATGCACTTTATTGGAAACCCTAAAGAAGAGCTCCAAGCTAATAGAGAGATACTCTCTAATTTAAAGTGTAAAACACTTAGTGATTATAGATGGTATAAAGACGTTTTCCTTTCATATGTATTCAAGAGATCAGACTGTAACAAAGGATATTGGAAGGAACACTTCGTTTCAGGCCTTCCTTCTCTATTCGCTCAAAGAATTAATCAAAAAATTAAAGAAGAATTACAATCTGAAGAAATCCCTTAGAAAGACATAACATATGGACAACTAACTGCTTTTATTAAAAAAGAAGGATTAGCCTTATGTTCTGAACTTAAAATACAGGCTAAATATGGTAAAGATAAAGGATCAAGAAGAAAAGAGTTAGGAAACTTTTGTCAAGACTTTGGATTAGAAAAAATCAGCGATCCACCTAGTAAAAGAAAACAATTCAAGAAAACTGATAGAAGACAGAGTTTTAGAAGATCTAGAAACAATCAGCAAAATAATAAAAAATCAAATAAATCTAAAGAAAAGAAAATTATTTGCTATAAATGTGGAAAACCGGGTCATAAAGCCAATCAGTGCAATCTTAGACAAAAGATTTCAGAAGTCTGTAAAGAGGATAATGAATTAAAAGAAAAACTAGTTAAAATCCTTATTAAAGATTCATCAGAAGAAGAAAATCAAGAATCATCAGACTCTGATGACTCAGGAACTACTCAATTCTGTTATGTCATAACAAAAGAAGTAGAAAAAGAGGCTTTATTCCAACTCATAGATAAAATTGAAGATCCAGCCATAAAACAAGAATATTTTATTAAATTAAAAAACTTAATTTTCAGAGAACAAAAAACTCTGCCAGAAGAACCGTTTAGTTTATCAAAGATGATAAGCAAAAGACCTTCATCAAGTATATTCTCCTCTATAACTACTAAAGACCTTCAGGCTGAAGTTAATAATTTGAAGAAAGAAGTTAATGCTTTACAAGAACAACTTATTCTAAATGAAGCCAAAGACTTAGAATTAGAAACTAGAATTGCTCATCTTGAATTAAATAAACATGGCAGTGATGAACAATATTCAGACTCATCCTCTAATATTAGATCTAAAGAAGATATTAATATTAATGACGATACTTTCATAAATGTTATTGATCAAATAAACTTTCAAAAATGGTATGTTCATATAACCATAAAAGTTGAAGATTTCGTACTTAATACTATCGCTCTATTAGACAGCGGAGCTGACCTCAATTGCATTTGCGAAGGGATTATTCCTTCAAAATATTATCATAAAACTACAGAAAAGCTACAAAATGCAAATGGTGTAAGAATGAAACTTAATTACAAAATCCCCAGTACATCTGTTTGTAACAATGGCTATTGTTTTAAAAATACTTTTATAATGGTAAAAGACTTAGCACAAGAGGTTATATTAGGAACACCTTTTTTAACACAGATCTATCCTTTTAAAGTTAACAGACATGGTGTTCATACTAAAGTAATGGGAACCAAATTAACATTTAAATTTCTTAATCCCGTTACACACTCAGATGTCACTTTACTCCAGTCCTCAACAATAATAAAGAAAATAAACCTCATCACAAGAAAATCGTCATTAATTAACTCTTTAACCAAAGAGATTTGCAATCTTAAAATAGAAGAAAAATTAGTGAATCCTAATCTACAAATAAAAATAAAAGAGCTTGAAGAACTCTTTAAAAGATCAGTTTGTTCAGATTCCCCAATAGCTTTTTGGGAAAGAAAAAGACATCAAGTAACTTTACCTTATGAAAAAGAATTTAAAGAAATCAATATTCCTACTAAAGCCAGACCAATACAAATGAACTTAGAATTATTAAATTACTGTAAAGAAGAAATAAAGTCTCTGTTAACTAAAAACTTAATTAGAGAATCAAAGTCTCCATGGAGTTGTGCAGCCTTTTACGTAAATAACCAAGCAGAAAAGGAAAGAGGAACACCTCGTCTTGTTATAAATTATAAACCACTTAATAAGGCTTTGCAATGGATAAGATATCCTATACCAAATAAAAGAGATTTACTTAATAGACTTTTTGACTCTAATATATATTCAAAATTTGATATGAAAAGTGGATTTTGGCAAATACAAATAATAGAAGAAGATAGATACAAAACAGCTTTTACAGTTCCCTTTGGACATTACGAATGGAACGTAATGCCATTTGGATTAAAAAATGCACCTTCGGAATTTCAAAAAATTATGAACGATATATTTAATCCATACTCCAAATTTATAATAGTATATATAGATGATGTTTTAATATTCTCTAAAACCATAGAAGAACATTTTAAACATTTAAATACTTTCCTATATGTCATAAAGAAAAATGGTCTAGCAGTCTCAGCCCCAAAAATAAAATTATTTCAAACCAAGATAAGATTTTTAGGACATAATATTTATCAACAAACCATAAGACCTATAAACAGAAGTATAGAATTTGCCAATAAATTTCCAGATGAAATAAAAGATAAAACACAACTTCAAAGATTCTTAGGATGTTTAAATTACATCTCAGACTTCTTCCCTAATCTTAGGACAATATGTACTCTTCTATTTCAAAGACTAAAGAAAAATCCTACCCCATGGACAGAAGAACATACTAAAATCGTTCGTATGATAAAAGAAAAGGTAAAAACTCTGCCGTGTATTAATATTCCTCATCCATCTGCATTTATGATAGTCGAAACAGATGCCTCAGAAATAGGCTATGGAGGAATACTAAAGCAAAGACTCCAAGAACAAACTAAAGAAACTTTAGTTAGGTACTATTCTGGTGTTTGGTCTGGACCACAAAAGAATTATAGTACTGTTAAAAAAGAAGTTCTTTCTATAGTTTTATGTATTTCAAAATTTCAAGACGATCTTTACAATAAGAAATTTTTACTTAGAGTAGATTGTAAATCTGCTAAAGAGATTTTACAAAAAGATGTTCAAAATTTAGTTTCTAAACAAATTTTTGCTAGATGGCAAGCTATAGTTTCAGTCTTTGACTTTGAAATAGAATTTATAAAAGGAGAACAAAATTCCTTACCTGATTTTCTTACAAGAGAATTTTTACAGGGAAAAACAGCACAATGAGATTTATTTATAAAACATGGAAGGAGAAGATTGAACAAGATTTATGGATTCCCGCAGTACAAGATGTGATAGACATTTCAATCCTCCATGGGTATCCTAATAAAGAAATGATTGATTTTCTTAAGAAATTAAAATTAGAAGCCAGAAAGAGATTAAATAAAATTCCATTCTGATAAATATTTCCGTTATCAACTGCCTTTTTACAAAAGAATTTATACAGATTTTTATATGAAGACTATCATTATTAATCCTCATTTCAAGCCATTGAGAGAACAGATAGAGCAAGAGTTACAAATACCATTTCTCCATACAATGCTCAGACTATCTATATTACGTGGAGATCCAGATTTTAATCTAATATTGGTTATTGACCAGAGATTACAAATTGCAGATAAGAGATTTCGAAGTATTCCATTCTAATGGAATCCAGTAGCAGAAAACAGATCCCACAAGATTATGAGCTTGTTCCTACAAGTTCAGCAATTGTCCCAACTCAAAATCAGTTCCAATCTCTTTCAGAATTTCCTCCTCTCTCATATCAAGAAGTCCTTTTTAGTCCAAAGACTCCTGCTAAGGCAATTCCCAAAAGAGACACTCCTTATTTCAGATATGTTACAAAACAAAATCCCATACAAGAAGTCTACCTTACCCTAGAACATGAAGTCCTGTCACAAACACAAATAGAACCTTTTATTACCAAACTCTTCCCTACAGACTTCCAATGGTTTCCAGATGATTTAAGAAAGACTAGAAGATTCTATGAGCTCATCCTCATAGACTCTGGTTCTGCTGAAATCATCCACAGAATGTGTGAGTCGGATACAAAAAAGATCAACTTCTCTAAAATAAAAATTCTTCAAGTCCTCACTGTTTCCGACTGGAGTAGCCCTTGGGATCTTAAACCCTTTACGGTTCCTCAAGCCCTTCCTGGCTACTCTTACATAGACTACAAAAATGCTTGGTATTACACATTATTGCTAAGACCCTATAGTCATTCTTGGTTCATCTTCTTTGACAGAAGATGCAATGACAATATTCCAGTATGGTTCTATCATTGGTGGTATCACTTTGGTGCTATTGATGATATTTACCCAGATCTCGCGAGAGTTACTTATGATTATTATTGTAAGCATTCTCTAAATAAACCTTTTACCAGACCTCTTAGGTTTCACAAAGATACTGGTTTAGCATGGATTTTTTGCTGGACCTATGAAACCATCCAAGTCCTCCCAAAACCATTCCCCTTAACATTATGCAGGAAATACAAAATCAGATGGTGGGAAAAGTTTGATCTCAATGTCCTCACCATACCAAAGATACAAGAAATCCTGTCCAAGAAAAAACCAAAACCCCAAAGCCCAGTACCACAAACAAATAGCCCAATACCTCCACAACAGTCTCCAGTAAATTGCCCTGCTGATCAATTAAAGCAATGGCAAGAATTCCAAGCCTTCCAAAAATACCTAGCATCACAAAATGTACAACCAGCAGCATCCACCTCACAAAACAGTCCACCCATAAAAGATGATCCTTCACAAGATACTCAAGACCCATATGATTTTTAGTTTATATGTAAATTTTTTTTTAAAAAAAAAAAAAAAAAAAAAAAAAAAATTTGATGATGATGAGTATTTGTATTTGTAAGCATTGTATTGTAAGTATTGCGTATATTTGTAAATATTGTATTATATACGCATATGGTGTAATCAGTAAATCAACTAGACCACTGAAGCCATCAAGAGAAGAAAGACGACACATGAAGGAAAGAAGAGACGACAACAGACACTATTCCCCATCACTATGCACTATTCACTATTTCAACTTTTACTATTCACTCGTATTATTAATAAAGAGCCAAAGAGACATCTCCCGCTATTTTCACGGAAAGAAATACTTCATCAAGAGATCCATCACATGCCTACAGTTGAACTACAACAGACGTATGCAATGACGTCAAATGCAGATCAACTCTTGCCTATATAAAGAAGGATACAGATTGAGGAGAGGGCATCGAAAAAATCAGAGAGCTCAAAACCTCTTAAATTCTCAAACTCTTGTAATCCTTTCTTTCACCCTCAAAGTTCTTAGTGTTTATTTGAAGAAAAGTTTGCATCTTTGTAAGTCTTCTTAATTTTTCTTAAAGTTTCAATAAATTGCTTGTATTTTACAGTCACGAGTTAATATAAAAGGTTTATAATTTGTGTTTACTTTCTGTTTTCTAAATTTCGTTACTATACTTGGAGTCCTATGACGCTAGAGCTTGCTCCGCGTCGGACATCCGGTGGACGCATTGAGCTCCCTGACTATACTTGGAGTCCCATGACGTTGGAACTTGCTCCGCGTCGGACATCCGGTGGACGCATTGAGTTCCCGGACTATACTTGAAGTCCTATGATGCTAGAGCTTGCTCCGGGTCGGACATCCGGTAGACGCATTGAGCTCCCGGACTATACTTGGAGTCCTATGACCCTAGAGCTTGCTCCGCGTCGGACATTCGGTGGACGCATTGAGCTCCCGGACTATACTTGGAGTCCTATGACGCTGGAGCTTGCTCCGCGTCGGACATTCGGTAGACGCATTGAGCTTCGGGACTATACTTGGAGTCCTATGACGCTAGAGCTTGCTCCACGTCGGACATCCGGTGGACGCATTGAGCTCCCAGACTATACTTGGAGTCCTATGACGCTGGAGCTTTCTCCATGTCGGACATCCGGTGGACGCATTGAGCTCCCGGACTATACTTGGAGTCCTATGACGTTGGAGCTTGCTCCGCGTCGGACATCCGGTGGACACATTGAGTTCCTGGAATATACTTGGAGTCCTATGACGCCGGAGCTTGCTCTGGGTCGGACATCCGGTGGACGAATTGAGCTCCCGGACTATACTTAAAGTCCTATGACGCTAGAGCTTGCTCCGCGTCGGACATCCGGTGGACGCATTAAGCTCCCGGACTATACTTGGAATCCTATGACACTGGAGATTGCTCCAAGTCGGAGATCCGGTGGACGCATTGAGCTCCCGGACTATACTTGGAGTCCTATGACGCTAGAGCTTGCTCCGTGTCGGACATCCGGTGGATGCATTGAGCTCCTGGACTATACCTGGAGTTTTATGACGCTGGAGCTTGCTTCGCGTCGGACATCCGGTGGACGCATTGAGCTCCCGGACTATACTTGGAATCCTATGACGCTGGAGCTTGCTCCCCGTCGGACATCCGGTGGACGCATTGAGCTCCCGGACTATACTTGGAGTCGTATGACGCTGGAGCTTGCTCCGCGTCGGACATTCGGTGGACGCATTGAGCTCCCGGACTATACTTGGAGTCCTATAACGGTTGAGCCTTCTCCGCGTCGGATATTCGGTAGACGCATTGAGCTCCGGGACTATACTTGGAGTCCTATGACGCTAGAGCTTGCTCCACGTCGGACATCCGGTGGACGCATTGAGCTCCCGGACTATACTTGGAGTCCTATGACGCTGGAGCTTTCTCCGTGTCGGACATCCGGTGGACGCATTGAGCTCCCGGACTATACTTGGAGTCTTATGACGTTGGAGCTTGCTCCGCGTCGGACATCCGGTGGACGCATTGAGTTCCGGGACCATACTTGGAGTCCTATGACGCTGGAGCTTGCTCCGGGTCGGACATCCGGTGGACGAATTGAGCTCCCGGACTATACTTAAAGTCCTATGACGCTAGAGCTTGCTCCGCGTCGGACATCCGGTGGACGCATTGAGCTCCCGGACTATACTTGGAATCCTATAACGTTGGAGCTTGCTACGCGTCGGACATCCGGTGGACGCATTGAGTTCCCGGACTATACTTGGAGACCAATGACGTTGGAGCTTGCTCCGGGTCGGACATCCGGTGGACGAATTGAGCTCCCGGACTATACTTAAAGTCCTGTGACGCTAGAGCTTGCTCCGCGTCGGACATCCGGAGGACGCATTGAGCTCCCGGACTATAGTTGGAGTCCTATGACGTTGGAGCTTGCTACGCGTCGGATATCCGGTGGACGCATTGAGCTCCCGGACTATACTTGGAATCCTATGACGCTGGAGCTTGCTCCACGTCGGACATCCGGTGGACGCATTGAGCTCCCGGACTATACTTAGAGTCCTATGACGCTGGAGCTTGCTCCGCGTCGGACATCCGGTGGACGCATTGAGCTCCCGGACTATATTTGGAGTTGTATGACGCTATAGCTTGCTCCGCGTCGGACATTCGGTGGACGCATTGAGCTCCCGGACTACACTTGGAGTCCTATGACGCTTGAGCTTGCTCCGCGTCGGATATCCGGTAGACGCATTAAGCTCCGGGACTATACTTGGAGTCCTATGACGCTAGAGCTTGCTCCACGTCGGACATCCGGTGGACGCATTGAGCTCCCGGACTATACTTGGAGTCCTATGACGCTGGATGTCCGACATAATGTTAAGGGGAATGGTTTTGGGATCCCGACAAGACTCCAGGTATGACACTGGAGATTGCTCCAGGTATAGTCCGGGAGCTCAATGTAGTTGGAGCTTTCTCCGCGTCGGACATCCGGTGGACGCATTGAGTTCCCGGACTATACTTTGAGTCCTATGACGCTAGAGCTTGATCCGCGTCGGACATCCGGTGGACGCCTTGAGCTCCCGGACTATACTTGGAGTCCTATGACGTTGGAACTTGCTCCGTATCGGACATCCGGTGGACGCATTGAGTTCCAAGACTATATTTGAAGTCCTATGACGCTGGAGCTTGCTCCGTGTCGGACATCCGATAGACGCATCCCGGAACATACTTGGAGTCCTATGACGCTAGAGCTTGCTCCGCGTCGGACATCTGGTGGACGCATTGAGCTCCCGGACTATACTTGGAGTCCTATGAAGCTGGAGCTTGCTCCACGTCGTACATCCGGTGGATGCATTGAGCTCCCGGACTATACTTGGAGTCCTATGACGCTGGAGCTTGCTCCGTGTCGGACATCCGGTGGACGCATTGAGCTCACGGACTATAGTTGGAGTCCTATGACGTTGGAGCTTGCTCCACGTCGGACATCCGGTGGACGCATTGAGCTCCCGGACTATACTTAGAGTCCTATGACGCTGGAGCTTGCTCCGCGTCGGACATCCGGTGGACGCATTGAGCTCCCGGACTATACTTGGAGTCGTATGACGCTGGAGCTTGCTCCGCGTCGGACATTCGGTGGACGCATTGAGCTCCCGGACTATACTTGGAGTCCTATGACGCTTGAGCTTGCTCCGCGTCGGATATCCGGTAGACGCATTGAGCTCCGGGACTATACTTGGAGTCCTATGACGCTAGAGCTTGCTCCACGTCGGACATCCGGTGGACGCATTGAGCTCCCGGACTATACTTGGAGTCCTATGACGCTGGAGCTTTCTCCATGTCGGACATCCGGTGGACGCATTGAGCTCCCGGACTATACTTGGAGTCCTATGACGTTGGAGCTTGCTCCGCGTCGGACATCCGGTGGACGCATTGAGTTCCTGGACTATACTTGGAGTCCTATGACGCTGGAGCTTGCTCCGGGTCGGACATCCAGTGGACGAATTGAGCTCCCGGACTATATTTAAAGTCCTATGATGCTAGAGCTTGCTCCGCGTCGGACATCCGATGGACGCATTGAGCTCCCGGACTATACTTGGAGTCCTATGACGTTGGAGCTTGCTCCGGGTCGGACATCCGGTGGACGCATTGAGCTCCCGGACTATACTTGGAGTCCTATGACGCTAGAGCTTGCTCCGTGACGGACATCCGGTGGACGCATTGAGCTCCCGGACTATACTTGGAGTCCTATGACGCTGGAGGTTGCTCTGGGTCGGACATCCGGTGGACGCATTGAGCTCCCGGACTATACTTGGAGTCCTTTGACGCTAGAGCTTGCTCCGGGTCGAACATCTGGTGGACGCATTGAGCTCCCGGACTATACTTGGAGTCCTATGACGCTGGAGCTTGCTCCGCGTCGGACATCCGGTGGACGCATTGAGCTCCCGGACTATAGTTGGAGTCGTATGACGCTAGAGCTTGCTCCGCGTCGGACATTTGGTGGACGCATTGAGCTCCCGGACTATAATTGGAGTCGTATGACGTTGGAGCTTGCTCCGCGTCAGATATCCGGTGGACGCATTGAGCTCCGGCACTATACTTGGAGTCGTATGACGCTGGAGCTTGCTCCGCGTCGGACATTCGGTGGACGCATTTAGCTCCCGGACTATACTTGGAGTCCTATGACGCTGGAGCTTGCTCCGCGTCGGACATCTGGTGGACGCATTGAGCTCCCGGACTATACTTAGAGTCCTATGACGTTGGAGCTTGCTCCGCGTCGGACATCCTGTGGACGCATTGAGCTCCCGGACTATACTTGGAGTCCTATGACGTTGGAGCTTGCTCCGCGTCGGACATCCGGTTGGCGCATTGAGTTCCTGGACTATACTTGGAGTCCTATGACGCTAGAGCTTGCTCCGGGTCGGACATCCAGTGGACGAATTGAGCTCCCGGACTATAATTAAACTCCTATGACGCTAGAGCTTGCTCCGCGTCGGACATCCGGTGGACGCATTGAGCTCCCGGACTATACTTGGAGTCCTATGACGTTGGAGCTTGCTCCGCGTCGGACATCCGGTGGACGCATTGAGTTCCCGGACTATACTTGGAGTCCTATGACGTTGGAGCTTGCTCCGCGTCGGACATCCGGTGGACGCATTGAGTTCCTGGACTATACTTGGAGTCCTATGACGCTGGAGCTTGCTCCGGGTCGGACATCCGGTGGACGAATTGAGCTCCTGGACTATACTTAAAGTCCTATGACGCTAGAGCTTACTCCGCGTCGGACATCCGGTGGACGCATTGAGCTCCCGGACTATACTTGGAGTCCTATGACGTTTGAGCTTGCTCCACGTCGGACATCCGGTGGACGCATTGAGCTCCCGGACTATACTGGGAGTCCTATGACGCTTGAGCTTTCTCCGCGTCGGACATCCGGTGGACGCATTGAGCTCCCAGACTATACTTGGAGTCCTATGACGCTTGAGCTTTCTCCGCGTCGGATATCCGCTGGACGCCTTGAGCTCCCGGACTATACTTGGAATCCTATGACGCTGGAGATTGCTCCAAGTCGGAGATCCGGTGAACGCATTGAGCTCCCGGACTATACTTGGAGTCCTATGACGCTAGAGCTTGCTCCGTGTCGGACATCCGATGGACGCATTGAGCTCCTGGACTATACCTGGAGTTTTATGACGCTGGAGCTTGCTTCACGTCGGACATCCGGCGGACGCATTGAGCTTCCGGAATATACTTGGACTCCTATGACGCTTGAGCTTTCTCCGCGTCGGATATCCGGTGGACGAATTGAGCTCCCGGACTATACTTGGAAACCTATGACGCTGGAGCTTGCTCCACGCCGGACATCCGGTGGACGCATTGAGCTCCCGGACTATACTTGGAGTGGTATGACGCCAGAGCTTGCTCCGCGTCGGACATTCGGTGCACGCATTGAGCTCCCGGACTATACTTGGAGACCTATGATGCCGGAGCTTGCTCCGCATCGGACATTCGGTGGACGCATTGAGCTCCCGGACTATACTTGGAGTCCTATGACGCTGGAGCTTGCTCCGCGTCGGATATCCGGTAGACGTATTGAGCTCCGGGACTATACTTAGAGTCCTATGACGCTAGAGCTTGCTCCACGTCGGACATTCGGTGGACGCACTGAGCTCCCGGACTATACTTAAAGTTCTATGACGCTGGAGCTTGCTCCGCGTCGGACATCCGGTGGACGCATTGAGCTCCCAGACTATACTTGGAGTCCTATGACGCTTGAGCTTTCTCCGCGTCGGATATCCGCTGGACGCATTGAGCTCCCGGACTATACTTGGAATCCTATGACGCTGGAGATTGCTCCAAGTCGGAGATCCGGTGGACGCATTGAGCTCCTGGACTATACTTGGAGTCCTATGACGCTAGAGCTTGCTCCGTGTCGGACATCCCATAGAGGCATTGAGCTCCTGGACTATACCTGGAGTTTTATGACGCTGGAGCTTGCTTCGCGTCGGACATCCGGTGGACGCATTGAGCTCCCGGACTATACTTGGAGTCCTATGACGCTTGAGCTTTCTCCGCGTCGGATATCCGGTGGACGCATTGAGCTCCCGGACTATACTTGGAATCCTATGACGCTGGAGCTTGCTCCACGCCGGACATCCGGTGGACGCAGTGAGCTCCCGGACTATACTTAGAGTCCTATGAAGCTGGAGTTTGCTCCGCGTCGGACATCCGGTTGACGCATTGAGGTCCCGGACTATACTTGGAGTCGTATGACGCTGGAGCTTGCTCCGCGTCGGACATCTGGTGGACGCATTGAGCTCCCGGACTATACTTAGAGTCCTATGACGTTGGAGCTTGCTCCGCGTTGGACATCCTGTGGACGCATTGAGCTCCCGGACTATACTTGGAGTCCTATGACGTTGGAGCTTGCTCCGCGTCGGACATCCGGTTGGCGCATTGAGTTCCTGGACTATACTTGGAGTCCTATGACGCTAGAGCTTGCTCCGGGTCGGACATCCAGTGGACGAATTGAGCTCCCGGACTATAATTAAACTCCTATGACGCTAGAGCTTGCTGCGCGTCGGACATCCGGTGGACGCATTGAGCTCCCGGACTATACTTGGAGTCCTATGACGTTGGAGCTTGCTCCGCGTCGGACATCCGGTGGACGCATTGAGTTCCCGGACTATACTTGGAGTCCTATGACGTTGGAGCTTGCTCCGCGTCGGACATCCGGTGGACGCATTGAGTTCCTGGACTATACTTGGAGTCCTATGACGCTGGAGCTTGCTCCGGGTCGGACATCCGGTGGACGAATTGAGCTCCCGGACTATACTTAAAGTCCTATGACGCTAGAGCTTGCTCCGCGTCGGACATCCGGTGGACGCATTGAGCTCCCGGACTATACTTGGAGTCCTATGACGTTGGAGCTTGCTCCACGTCGGACATCCGGTGGACGCATTGAGCTCCCGGACTATACTGGGAGTCCTATGACGCTTGAGCTTTCTCCGCGTCGGACATCCGGTGGACGCATTGAGCTCCCAGACTATACTTGGAGTCCTATGACGCTTGAGCTTTCTCCGCGTCGGATATCCGCTGGACGCCTTGAGCTCCCGGACTATACTTGGAATCCTATGACGCTGGAGATTGCTCCAAGTCGGAGATCCAATGAACGCATTGAGCTCCCGGACTATACTTGGAGTCCTATGACGCTAGAGCTTGCTCCGTGTCGGACATCCGATGGACGCATTGAGCTCCTGGACTATACCTGGAGTTTTATGACGCTGGAGCTTGCTTCACGTCGGACATCCGGCGGACGCATTGAGCTTCCGGACTATACTTGGACTCCTATGACGCTTGAGCTTTCTCCGCGTCGGATATCCGGTGGACGAATTGAGCTCCCGGACTATACTTGGAAACCTATGACGCTGGAGCTTGCTCCACGCCGGACATCCGGTGGACGCATTGAGCTCCCGGACTATACTTGAAGTGGTATGACGCCAGAGCTTGCTCCGCGTCGGACATTCGGTGCACGCATTGAGCTCCCGGACTATACTTGGAGACCTATGATGCCGGAGCTTGCTCCGCATCGGACATTCGGTGGACGCATTGAGCTCCCGGACTATACTTGGAGTCCTATGACGCTGGAGCTTGCTCCGCGTCGGATATCCGGTAGACGTATTGAGCTCCGGGACTATACTTAGAGTCCTATGACGCTAGAGCTTGCTCCACGTCGGACATCCGGTGGACGCATTGAGCTCCCGGACATCCGGTGGACGCATTGAGCTCCCGGACTATACTTGGAGTCCTATGACGCTGGAGCTTGCTCCGCGTCGGACATCCGGTGGACGAATTGAGCTCCCGGACTATATTTAAAGTCCTATGATGCTAGAGCTTGCTCCGCGTCGGACATCCGATGGACGCATTGAGCTCCCGGACTATACTTGGAGTCCTATGACGTTGGAGCTTGCTCCGGGTCGGACATCCGGTGGACGCATTGAGCTCCCGGACTATACTTGGAGTCCTATGACGCTAGAGCTTGCTCCGTGACGGACATCCGGTGGACGCATTGAGCTCCCGGACTATACTTGGAGTCCTATGACGCTGGAGGTTGCTCTGGGTCGGACATCCGGTGGACGCATTGAGCTCCCGGACTATACTTGGAGTCCTTTGACGCTAGAGCTTGCTCCGGGTCGGACATCTGGTGGACGCATTGAGCTCCCGGACTATACTTGGAGTCCTATGACGCTGGAGCTTGCTCCGCGTCGGACATCCGGTGGACGCATTGAGCTCCCGGACTATAGTTGGAGTCGTATGACGCTAGAGCTTGCTCCGCGTCGGACATTTGGTGGACGCATTGAGCTCCCGGACTATAATTGGAGTCGTATGACGTTGGAGCTTGCTCCGCGTCGGATATCCGGTGGACGCATTGAGCTCCGGCACTATACTTGGAGTCCTATGACGCTGGAGCTTGCTCCACGTCGGACATCTGGTGGACGCATTGAGCTCCCGAACTATACTTGGAGTCCTATGACGTTGGAGCTTGCTCCGCGTCGGACATCTGGTGGACGCATTGAGTTCCCGGACTATACTTGGAGTCCTATGACGCTGGAGCTTGCTCCGGGTTGGACATCCGGTGGACGCATTGAGCTCCCGGACTATACTTAGAGTCCTATGACGCTGGAGCTTGTTCCGCGTCGGACATTCGGTGGACGCATTTAGCTCCTGGACTATACTTGGAGTCCTATGACGCTGGAGCTTGCTCCGAGTCGGATATCCGGTGGACACATTGAGCTCCGGGACTATACTTGAAGTCCTATGACGCTGGAGCTTGCTCCCCGTCGGACATCTGATGGACGCATTGAGCTCCCGGACTATACTTGGAGTCCTTTGATGCTGGAGCTTGCTCCATGTCGGACATCTGGTAGACGCATTGAGCTCCCAAACTATACTTGGAGCCCTATGACGTTGGAGCTTGCTTCGCGTCGGACATCCGGTGGACGCATTGAGCTCCCGGACTATACTTGGAGTCGTATGACGCTGGAGCTTGCTCCGCGTCGGACATTCGGTGGACGCATTTAGCTCCCGGACTATACTTGGAGTCCTATGACGCTGGAGCTTGCTCCGCGTCGGACATCTGGTGGACGCATTGAGCTCCCGGACTATACTTAGAGTCCTATGACGTTGGAGCTTGCTCCGCGTCGGACATCCTGTGGACGCATTGAGCTCCCGGACTATACTTGGAGTCCTATGACGTTGGAGCTTGCTCCGCGTCGGACATCCGGTTGGCGCATTGAGTTCCTGGACTATATTTGGAGTCCTATGACGCTAGAGCTTGCTCCGGGTCGGACATCCAGTGGACGAATTGAGCTCCCGGACTATAATTAAACTCCTATGACGCTAGAGCTTGCTCCGCGTCGGACATCCGGTGGACGCATTGAGCTCCCGGACTATACTTGGAGTCCTATGACGTTGGAGCTTGCTCCGCGTCGGACATCCGGTGGACGCATTGAGTTCCCGGACTATACTTGGAGTCCTATGACGTTGGAGCTTGCTCCGCGTCGGACATCCGGTGGACGCATTGAGTTCCTGGACTATACTTGGAGTCCTATGACGCTGGAGCTTGCTCCGGGTCGGACATCCGGTGGACGAATTGAGCTCCCGGACTATACTTAAAGTCCTATGACGCTAGAGCTTGCTCCGCGTCGGACATCCGGTGGACGCATTGAGCTCCCGGACTATACTTGGAGTCCTATGACGTTGGAGCTTGCTCCACGTCGGACATCCGGTGGACGCATTGAGCTCCCGGACTATACTGGGAGTCCTATGACGCTTGAGCTTTCTCCGCGTCGGACATCCGGTGGACGCATTGAGCTCCCAGACTATACTTGGAGTCCTATGACGCTTGAGCTTTCTCCGCGTCGGATATCCGCTGGACGCCTTGAGCTCCCGGACTATACTTGGAATCCTATGACGCTGGAGATTGCTCCAAGTCGGAGATCCAATGAACGCATTGAGCTCCCGGACTATACTTGGAGTCCTATGACGCTGGAGCTTGCTCCACGCCGGACATCCGGTGGACGCAGTGAGCTCCCGGACTATACTTAGAGTCCTATGAAGCTGGAGTTTGCTCCGCGTCGGACATCCGGTTGACGCATTGAGCTCCCGGACTATACTTGGAGTCGTATGACGCTGGAGCTTGCTCCGCGTCGGACATCTGGTGGACGCATTGAGCTCCCGGACTATACTTAGAGTATTATGACGTTGGAGCTTGCTCCGCGTTGGACATCCTGTGGACGCATTGAGCTCCCGGACTATACTTGGAGTCCTATGACGTTGGAGCTTGCTCCGCGTCGGACATCCGGTTGGCGCATTGAGTTCCTGGACTATACTTGGAGTCCTATGACGCTAGAGCTTGCTCCGGGTCGGACATCCAGTGGACGAATTGAGCTCCCGGACTATAATTAAACTCCTATGACGCTAGAGCTTGCTCCGCGTCGGACATCCGGTGGACGCATTGAGCTCCCGGACTATACTTGGAGTCCTATGACGTTGGAGCTTGCTCCGCGTCGGACATCCGGTGGACGCATTGAGTTCCCGGACTATACTTGGAGTCCTATGACGTTGGAGCTTGCTCCGCGTCGGACATCCGGTGGACGCATTGAGTTCCTGGACTATACTTGGAGTCCTATGACGCTGGAGCTTGCTCCGGGTCGGACATCCGGTGGACGAATTGAGCTCCCGGACTATACTTAAAGTCCTATGACGCTAGAGCTTGCTCCGCGTCGGACATCCGGTGGACGCATTGAGCTCCCGGACTATACTTGGAGTCCTATGACGTTGGAGCTTGCTCCACGTCGGACATCCGGTGGACGCATTGAGCTCCCGGACTATACTGGGAGTCCTATGACGCTTGAGCTTTCTCCCCGTCGGACATCCGGTGGACGCATTGAGCTCCCAGACTATACTTGGAGTCCTATGACGCTTGAGCTTTCTCCGCGTCGGATATCCGCTGGACGCCTTGAGCTCCCGGACTATACTTGGAATCCTATGACGCTGGAGATTGCTCCAAGTCGGAGATCCAATGAACGCATTGAGCTCCCGGACTATACTTGGAGTCCTATGACGCTAGAGCTTGCTCCGTGTCGGACATCCGATGGACGCATTGAGCTCCTGGACTATACCTGGAGTTTTATGACGCTGGAGCTTGCTTCACGTCGGACATCCGGCGGACGCATTGAGCTTCCGGACTATACTTGGACTCCTATGACGCTTGAGCTTTCTCCGCGTCGGATATCCGGTGGACGAATTGAGCTCCCGGACTATACTTGGAAACCTATGACGCTGGAGCTTGCTCCACGCCGGACATCCGGTGGACGCATTGAGCTCCCGGACTATACTTGAAGTGGTATGACGCCAGAGCTTGCTCCGCGTCGGACATTCGGTGCACGCATTGAGCTCCCGGACTATACTTGGAGACCTATGATGCCGGAGCTTGCTCCGCATCGGACATTCGGTGGACGCATTGAGCTCCCGGACTATACTTGGAGTCCTATGACGCTGGAGCTTGCTCCGCGTCGGATATCCGGTAGACGTATTGAGCTCCGGGACTATACTTAGAGTCCTATGACGCTAGAGCTTGCTCCACGTCGGACATCCGGTGGACGCATTGAGCTCCCGGACTATACTTAAAGTTCTATGACGCTGGAGCTTGCTCCGCGTCGGACATCCGGTGGACGCATTGAGCTCCCAGACTATACTTGGAGTCCTATGACGCTTGAGCTTTCTCCGCGTCGGATATCCGCTGGACGCATTGAGCTCCCGGACTATACTTGGAATCCTATGACGCTGGAGATTGCTCCAAGTCGGAGATCCGGTGGACGCATTGAGCTCCTGGACTATACTTGGAGTCCTATGACGCTAGAGCTTGCTCCGTGTCGGACATCCCATGGAGGCATTGAGCTCCTGGACTATACCTGGAGTTTTATGACGCTGGAGCTTGCTTCGCGTCGGACATCCGGTGGACGCATTGAGCTCCCGGACTATACTTGGAGTCCTATGACGCTTGAGCTTTCTCCGCGTTGGATATCCGGTGGACGCATTGAGCTCCCGGACTATACTTGGAATCCTATGACGCTGGAGCTTGCTCCACGCCGGACATCCGGTGGAAGCATTGAGCTCCCGGACTATACTTAGAGTCCTATGAAGCTGGAGTTTGCTCCGCGTCGGACATCCGGTTGACGCATTGAGCTCCCGGACTATGCTTGGAGTCGTATGAAGCTGGAGCTTGCTCCGCGTCGGACATCTGGTGGACGCATTGAGCTCCCGGACTATACTTGGAGTCCTATGACGTTGGAGCTTGCTCCGCGTCGGACATCCGGAGGACGCATTGAGTTCCCGGACTATACTTGGAGTCCTATGACGCTAGAGTTTGCTCCGAGTCGGACATCCGGTGGACGAATTGAGCTCCCGGACTATACTTAGAGTCCTATGACGCTGGAGCTTGCTCCACGTCGGACATCCGGTGGACGCATTGAGCTCCCGGACTATACTTGGAGTCCTATGACGATTGAGCTTTCTCCGCGTCGGATATCCGGTGGACGCATTTAGCTGCCGGACTATACTTGGAATCCTATGACGCTGGAGCTTGCTCCACGTCGGACATCCGGTGGACGCATTGAGCTCCCGGACTATTTTTAGAGTCCTATGACGCTTGAGCTTGCTCCGCGTCGGACATCAGGTGGACGGATTGAGCTCCCGGACTATACTTGGAGTCGTATGACGCTGGAGCTTGCTCCGCGTCGGACATTCGGTGGACGCATTGAGCTCCCGGACTATACTTGGAATCCTATGACGCTGGAGCTTGCCCCACGCCGGACATCCGGTGGACGCATTGAGCTCCCGGACTATACTTAGAGTCCTATAACGCTGGAGTTTGCTCCGCGTCGGACATCCGATGGACGCATTGAGCTCCCGGACTATACTTGGAGTCGTATGACGCTGGAGCTTGCTCCGCGTCGGACATTCGGTGGACGCATTGAGCCCCCGGACTATACGTGGAGTCCTATGACGCTGGAGCTTGCTCCGCGTCTAATATCCGGTAGACGCATTGACCTCCGGGACTATACTTGGAGTCCTATGACGCTAGAGCTTGCTCCACGTCGGACATCCGGTAGACGCATTGAGCTCCCGGACTATACTTGGAGTCCTATGACGTTAGAGCTTTCTCCGCGTCGGACGTCGGGTGGACGCATTGAGTTCCTGGACTATACTTGGAGTCCTATGACGCTGGAGCTTGCTCCGGGTCGGACATCCGGTGGTGGAATTGAGCTCCCGGACTATACTTGGAGTCCTATGAAGTTGGATCTTGTTCCGCGTCGGACATCCGGTGGACGCATTGAGTTCCCAGACTATACTTGGAGTCCTATGACGCTGGAGCTTGCTCCGGGTCGGACATCCGGTGGACGCATTGAGCTCCCGGACTATACTTGGAGTCCTATAACACTAGAGCTTGCTCCGTGTCGGACTTCCGGTGGACGCATTGAGCTCCCGGACTATACTTAAAGTTCTATGACGCTGGAGCTTGCTCCGCGTCAGACATCAAGTGGACGCACTGAGCTCCCGAACTATACTTGGAGTCCTATGACGCATGAGCTTTCTCCGCGTCGGATATCTGCTGGACGCAATGAGCTCCCGGACTATACTTGGAATCCTATGACGCTGGAGCTTTCTCTATGTCGGACATCCGGTGGACGCATTGAGCTCCCGGACTATAGTTGGAGTCCTATGACGTTGGAGCTTGCTCCGCGTCGGACATTCGGTGGACGCATTGAGCTCCCGAACTATACTTGGAGTCGTATGACGCTGGAGCTTGCTCTGCGTCGGATATCCGGTGGACGAATTTTGCTCCGAGACTATACTTGGAGTCCTATGACTCTAGAGCTTGCTCCACGTCGGACATCCGGTGGACGCATTGAGCTCCCGGACTATACTTGGAGTCCTATGACGCTAGAGCTTGCTCCATGTCGGACATCTGGTGGACGCATTGAGCTCCCGGACCATAGTTGGAGTCCTATGACGTTGGAGCTTGCTCCGCGTCGGACATCCGGTGGACGAATTGAGCTCCCGGACTATACTTGGAGTCCTATGACGCTGGAGCTTGCTCCACATCGGACATCCGGTGGACGCGTTGAGCTCCCGGACTATACTTGGAGTCCTATGACGCTTGAGCTTTCTTCGCGTCGGATATCCGGTGGAAGCATTGAGCTGCCGGACTATACTTGGAATCCTATGACGCTAGAGCTTGCTCCACGTCGGACATCAGGTGGACGCATTGAGCTCCCGGACTATTTTTAGAGTCCTATGACGCTAGAGCTTGCTCCGCGTCGGACATCCGGTGGACGGATTGAGCTCCCGGACTATAGTTGGAGTCCTATGACGTTGGAGCTTGCTCCGCGTCGGACATTCGGTGGACGCATTGAGCTCCCGGACTATACTTGGAGTCCTATGACGCTGGAGCTTGCTCCGCGTCGGACATCTGGTGGACGCATTGAGCTCCCGGACTATACTTAGAGTCCTATGACGTTGGAGCTTGCTCCGCGTCGGACATCCTGTGGACGCATTGAGCTCCCGGACTATACTTGGAGTCCTATGACGTTGAAGCTTGCTCCGCGTCGGACATCCGGTTGGCGCATTGAGTTCCTGGACTATACTTGGAGTCCTATGACGCTAGAGCTTGCTCCGGGTCGGACATCCAGTGAACGAATTGAGCTCCCGGACTATAATTAAACTCCTATGACGCTAGAGCTTGCTCCGAGTCGGACATCCGGTGGACGCATTGAGCTCCCGGACTATACTTGGAGTCCTATGACGTTGGAGCTTGCTCCGCGTCGGACATCCGGTGGACGCATTGAGTTCCCGGACTATACTTGGAGTCCTATGACGTTGGAGCTTGCTCCGCGTCGGACATCCGGTGGACGCATTGAGTTCCTGGACTATACTTGGAGTCCTATGACGCTGGAGCTTGCTCTGGGTCGGACATCCGGTGGACGAATTGAGCTTCCGGACTATACTTAAAGTCCTATGACGCTAGAGCTTGCTCCGCGTCGGACATCCGGTGGACGCATTGAGCTCCCGGACTATACTTGGAGTCCTATGACGTTGGAGCTTGGTCCACGTCGGACATCCGGTGGACGCATTGAGCTCCCGGACTATACTGGGAGTCCTATGACGCTTGAGCTTTCTCCGCGTCGGACATCCGGTGGACGCATTGAGCTCCCAGACTATACTTGGAGTCCTATGACGCTTGAGCTTTCTCCGCGTCGGATATCCGCTGGACGCATTGAGCTCCCGGACTATACTTGGAATCCTATGACGCTGGAGATTGCTCCAAGTCGGAGATCCGGTGAACGCATTGAGCTCCCGGACTATACTTGGAGTCCTATGACGCTAGAGCTTGCTCCGTGTCGGACATCCGATGGACGCATTGAGCTCCTGGACTATACCTGGAGTTTTATGACGCTGGAGCTTGCTTCACGTCGGACATCCGGCGGACGCATTGAGCTTCCGGACTATACTTGGACTCCTATGACGCTTGAGCTTTCTCCGCGTCGGATATCCGGTGGACGAATTGAGCTCCCGGACTATACTTGGAAACCTATGACGCTCGAGATTGCTCCACGCCGGACATCCGGTGGACGCATTGAGCTCCCGGACTATACTTGGAGTGGTATGACGCCGGAGCTTGCTCCGCGTCGGACATTCGGTGCACGCATTGAGCTCCCGGACTATACTTGGAGACCTATGATGCCGGAGCTTGCTCCGCGTCGGACATTCGGTGGACGCATTGAGCTCCCGGACTATACTTGGAGTCCTATGACGCTGGAGCTTGCTCCGCGTCGGATATCCGGTAGACGTATTGAGCTCCGGGACTATACTTAGAGTCCTATGACGCTAGAGCTTGCTTCACGTCGGACATCTGGTGGACGCATTGAGCTCCCGGACTATACTTGGAATCCTATGACGCTAGAGCTTGATCCATGTCGGACATCCGGTGGACGCATTGAGCTCCCGGACTATACTTAAAGTTCTATGACGCTGGAGCTTGCTCCGCGTCGGACATCCGGTGGACGCATTGAGCTCCCAAACTATACTTGGAGTCCTATGACGCTTGAGCTTTCTCCGCATCGGATATTCGCTGGACGCATTGAGCTCCCGGACTATACTTGGAATCCTATGACGCTGGAGATTGCTCCAAGTCGGAGATCCGGTGGACGCATTGAGCTCCTGGACTATACTTGGAGTCCTATGACGCTAGAGCTTGCTCCGTGTCGGACATCCCATGGACGCATTGAGCTCCTGGACTATACCTGGAGTTTTATGACGCTGGAGCTTGCTTCGCGTCGGACATCCGGTGGACGCATTGAGCTCCCGGACTATACTTGGAGTCCTATGACGCTTGAGCTTTCTCCGCGTCGGATATCCGGTGGACGCATTGAGCTCCCGGACTATACTTGGAATCCTATGACGCTGGAGCTTGCTCCACGCCGGACATCCGGTGGACGCATTGAGCTCCCGGACTATACTTAGAGTCCTATGACGCTGGAGTTTGCTCCGCGTCGGACATCCGGTTGACGCATTGAGCTCCCGGACTATACTTGGAGTCGTATGAAGCTGGAGCTTGCTCCGCGTCGGACATCTGGTGGACGCATTGAGCTCCCGGACTATACTTGGAGTCCTATGACGTTGGAGCTTGCTCCGCGTCGGACATCCGGAGGACGCATTGAGTTCCCGGACTATACTTGGAGTCCTATGACGCTAGAGCTTGCTCCGGGTCGGACATCCGGTGGACGAATTGAGATCCCGGACTATACTTAGAGTCCTATGACGCTGGAGCTTGCTCCACGTCGGACATCCGGTGGACGCATTGAGCTCCCGGACTATACTTGGAGTCCTATGACGATTGAGCTTTCTCCGCGTCGGATATCCGGCGGACGCATTTAGCTGCCGGACTATACTTGGAATCCTATGACGCGAGAGCTTGCTCCACGTCGGACATCCGGTGGACGCATTGAGCTCCCGGACTATTTTTAGAGTCCTATGACGCTTGAGCTTGCTCCGCGTCGGACATCAGGTGGACGGATTGAGCTCCCGGACTATACTTGGAGTCGTATGACGCTGGAGCTTGCTCCGCGTCGGACATTCGGTGGACGCATTGAGCTCCCGGACTATACTTGGAATCCTATGACGCTGGAGCTTGCCCAACGCCGGACATCCGGTGGACGCATTGAGCTCCCGGACTATACTTAGAGTCCTATAACGCTGGAGTTTGCTCCGCGTCGGACATCCGATGGACGCATTGAGCTCCCGGACTATACTTGGAGTCGTATAACCCTGGAGCTTGCTCCGCGTCGGACATTCGGTGGACGCATTGAGCCCCCGGACTATACGTGGAGTCCTATGACGCTGGAGCTTGCTCCGCGTCTAATATCCGGTTGACGCATTGACCTCCGAGACTATACTTGGAGTCCTATGACGCTAGAGCTTGCTCCACGTCGGACATCCGGTGGACGCATTGAGCTCCCGGACTATACTTGGAGTCCTATGACGTTAGAGCTTGCTCCGCGTCGGACGTCGGGTGGACGCATTGAGTTCCTGGACTATACTTGGAGTCCTATGACGCTGGAGCTTGCTCCGGGTCGGACATCCGGTGGTGGAATTGAGCTCCCGGACTATACTTGGAGTCCTATGAAGTTGGAGCTTGTTCCGCGTCGGACATCCGGTGGACGCATTGAGTTCCCAGACTATACTTGGAGTCCTATGACGCTGGAGCTTGCTCCGGGTCGGACATCCAGTGGACGCATTGAGCTCCCGGACTATACTTGGAGTCCTATAACACTAGAGCTTGCTCTGTGTCGGACTTCCGGTGGACGCATTGAGCTCCCGGACTATACTTAAAGTTCTATGACGCTGGAGCTTTCTCCGCGTCAGACATCCAGTGGACGCACTGAGCTCCCGAACTATACTTGGAGTCCTATGACGCATGAGCTTTCTCCGCGTCGGATATCTGCTGGACGCATTGAGCTCCCGGACTATACTTGGAATCCTATGACGCTGGAGCTTTCTCTATGTCGGACATCCGGTGGACGCATTGAGCTCCCGGACTATAGTTGGAGTCCTATGACGTTGGAGCTTGCTCCGCGTCGGACATTCGGTGGACGCATTGAGCTCCCGAACTATACTTGGAGTCGTATGACGCTGGAGCTTGCTCTGCGTCGGATATCCGGTGGACGAATTTTGCTCCGAGACTATACTTGGAGTCCTATGACGCTAGAGCTTGCTCCACGTCGGACATCCGGTGGACGCATTGAGCTCCCGGACTATACTTGGAGTCCTATGACGCTAGAGCTTGCTCCATGTCGGACATCTGGTGGACGCATTGAGCTCCCGGACTATAGTTGGAGTCCTATGACGTTGGAGCTTGCTCCGCGTCGGACATCCGGTGGACGAATTGAGCTCCCGGACTATACTTGGAGTCCTATGACGCTGGAGCTTGCTCCACGTCGGACATCCGGTGGACGCGTTGAGCTCCCGGACTATACTTGGAGTCCTATGACGCTTGAGCTTTCTTCGCGTCGGATATCCGGTGGAAGCATTGAGCTGCCGGACTATACTTGGAATCCTATGACGCTAGAGCTTGCTCCACGTCGGACATCAGGTGGACGCATTGAGCTCCCGGACTATTTTTAGAGTCCTAAGACGCTAGAGCTTGCTCCGCGTCGGACATCCGGTGGACGGATTGAGCTCCCGGACTATACTTGGAGTCGTATGACGCTGGACCTTGCTCCGCGTCAGACATTCAGTGGACGCATTGAGCTCTTGGACTATACTTGGAGTCCTATGACGCTTGCGCTTGCTCCGCGTCGGATATCCGGTAGACGCATTGAGCTCCGGGACTATACTTGGAGTCCTATAACGCTAGAGCTTGCTCCACGTCGGACATCCGGTTGACGGATTGAGCTCCCGGACTGTACTCTAAGTCCTATGACGTTGGAGCTTGCTCCGCGTCGGACATCTGGTTGACGCATTGAGTTCCTTGACTATACTTGGAGTCCTATGACGCTGGAGCTTGCTCCGGGTCGGACATCCGGTGGACGAATTGAGCTCCTGGACTATACTTAAAGTCCTATGACGCTAGAGCTTGCTCCGTGTCGGACATCCGGTGGACGCATTGAGCTCCCGGACTATACTTGGAGTCCTATGACGTTGGAGCTTGCTACGCGTCGGACATCCGGTGGACGCATTGAGTTACCGGACTATACTTGGAGAGCTATGACACTGGAGCTTGCTCCGGGTCGGACATCCGGTGGACGCATTGAGCTCCCGGACTATACTTGGAGTCCTATGACGCTAGAGCTTGCTCCGTGTCGGACATCCGGTGGACGCATTGAGCTCTCGGACTATACTTAAAGTTCAATGACGCTGGAGCTTGCTCCGCGTCATTGAACTTTGGGGTATTTCATTCCTCACCACTTAAAATAAGTTTCGTCCCGAAACTTAGAGAAAAGAGAGAACACCACTAGACTATGGATGAGAGGGTACTCGAAGGAGTTCGACTTTCGAGAATGATAGGAGGTAACTAACTTCGTTTCGAAACTTAGGAATAAAATAAATGGGTAGAAAGGATATAAAGGAATATCTCTTATCGTTAAAACAATTTAAATATGCCTAGTCAACCAAGAGCTAAAAAGGAATCACGGGGGATTGAGCATGAGAGAACACCACTTGATGGGGAGAACTAATATCATCAACTCATTCCACACACTTAACTTCATCTGCAGGAGCCTCCACGGAGATAGATATGGCCATCGATAATCTTGAGAGCTCATAGTATTGGATTGGATATTAGGATGTATACAGTTGACTGAATACCTTACGAAATGGAATTTTCTTAAAGAGCAAAACAACATAATTACTTCTATTGTAATTAGTTGTTCACCGAACTCATCATGGCTAAAGTCTAAGAATTATTTCTCTGGCTACTGCCTCTGAACTTAGGCCTAAGCACGAACGATTGAGTTGTTTTACACATTTTTTTATTTTATTTTATTTTGATTTGAGCACGTTCGACGATATGTTAAACATTAGCGCAAGTTAGTCAACTCTTATCACACATTGAACACGGTATTCCAGTTTACCCTTGGCTTTCTTCTCAACCCCACTTGGCTTCCTTTTCCAGGTTACCAAATGGTCGCGCGATGGTTTCGAAGGCAACCACTATAGGCAAAACTGATATCCTATTCACATGTAACGAGTGCTCCGTGTGGAACGGGTTCTTCTTTTGATCTTCTTTGCGTTCGTTGAATAACACGTTGTCCGGTGTTTCATCTTCCTCTTGAGTGCGGACGTGATTTTCAAATTTATTTTTATTATATAAATCTAACGTATTTTACTTTTTATTACTTCATGCGTTCGACCATGAGAGTTCGGGCAAGATTTAAATTACACCAAGATTGAGAAAGGAACAGTAGGAGTTACTACTAGGGCACGGGCGATGGAACACAAGTAAAAACTGAGTTTTACTCACTAATCGAGGAGTGCATGGAATACTTAATCAATTTTCACACACACGGTAGACCACGAGGATATCGTTTCTTTACTATAGAAATATCGAGTATATCACATGGACATTCACCACAAACACTTACATTAGCAGGAATAAAGACACAAGGGATAGATGACTTGTGGGACTTAGAAGTAGTTTAGAGTCGATCTCGAGAAGTTGGAATTGAGACAATGAATTTTTACACACTTAAATCTTATACAAGCTTTACCCACTTTACTTTCAAAACCTCTTAAAAATTCGACACTATCTTTCATCATTTTAAAATTTTCATAGCATACAAAATTGTCACAGATAAGATTCCCTTCAAATGTTTTGACGAGGTTCAAAACGCTACACAAGTAATCATATAGTTTCTTAGAATACTAGGGGGTTTACATAGAATAATCTTTACACACTTGTACACATGAAAAATACGTTGACGCTTAACACATATCTTTGATAATGAATTTTAGTTGAAAAGATTACACTTGCATTTTTTTTTTTTAAATAAAGTACGAAAAATAAAAGAGGATTTCACCTTAAGATTTATTTCAAGAATTTAATTTTATTAAACTTTATATTTTATGAAAACATTTTGATAAATAAACAAACTTTTTAATGTGCATTATTTTTCAAAGAGATTTGTTTACTTTTACTATAAAACATTAAAAATTATATTTCAAACTTTATACGAAGGATTTAATAAAATTAATTTGAAAACTCGTTTACGAAAACCATCAGCTCTGATACCACCTTCTGTAACACCCCCTTTTATAACCCGAGGGAATGCCACAGCGCCAGTGATTACTCGGACTTTAATGTCTTTGTAACCACCTTAGGCTTATAGGGACATGCAACCATGCTCCCATAAACAAGATGATAATAACTAAATATATAAATGAAATACGATTAAATAGCGGAAGACTTGAATAAAATAAATAAAAATAACTATTTATTAATCTTTCCTCTAAAACTGAGGATTTGAATTTACAACCTGTTAACATTAAAGCGGAAGACCTTTAAATTTAAGAAAGCATTTAAACCCCTATACAATCTATCTAGAACTTTTAAAATGTAAATACAATATTAAAATAACTTAAATGTCTTCTCAACTTCTCTTCATCTTCTCTTCTGTGACTCGACCTAAACCTGCCGTCACAAAAACTAGGACGGTTAGTTCGTAAGAACTAGCAAGCAACGGCTCGAAAACTGGGACTACTTTGAATTCAAACTCAGTAACCATGATAAGGTATGAATCTAAACCCAAATGTGATTATTGAGAATATTTTATGTAGGCTTAACATTTTAAGACACGACTCATGTGACACGGATAATCCAAAAGGATTGAGTAACAAAAGATGCGAGCGACAAGCACTCTTAGGAACCATACTCCGATTACAGATGGAATATGATATAGCTTGAATTAATTGTGATCACTATAAAGCTTTGTTCTGACTATGTTAACAAAATATATGTATATATATCACACACCTCGCTCACTTCCTCACGTCGAGTAGCTTAAAACAATTTGATATAACACACTTCACTCACTTCCTCACATTGAGTAGCTTAACCACAAATTTATACACTTAACACGTTTACGACTTTTATTATAAGTTGAAAGATTTCCAACACACACTATTTGTTATAATATGATACCGGCCCCGCTCTCACTAGCAGATAGCAGCCTACTACCGGAGGTAGTTTAACATTTCTCTACGGAAATGATGATACCGGCCCCGCTCTCACTAGCAGATAGCAGCCTACTACCGGAGGTAGTTTAACATTTCTCTACGGAAATGTGTTAGTTTCATGAAACCCTTTATAGACCGGGCACACACAGTCCCGACCTGTTTCCATTATTTTTATTACTTTACATACTACATTCACTTTACTCTGCATTGATTGACACATTTTATTTGATTGATCTTGATTCAATTGAGTTCCGGTCGTACGTAACACACGATCCTCACATTGTTAACTATTTACTTAAGACATTCTAGGTGATCACACAACACAATATAACCCATGTTATTTATAGGTAACATGGATGCCAAATGAAATTAAAGCAATTAAAATAAAAGGATGGAAACATCAAAGAAAAGGCATGTTCCATACCTAACCAATTAGCATGAAGAAAACAAGAATAAATCATGCTTTAAATAAACGGTGGGTAACTATATTATTATCTTATCTTAAGGTCACCCAGCTAAACTTGCCAAATTCAAACTGAACGGTAAATAAATCACACAAGCAGGTGAATTGCAATTTATTTTATTTAACTTGGCAAGCAATCAAAGACGGGAAAACAAACAAGACACGAAGGCACCAATTGAGCAGAAAGGCTCGGAATGTCACTTGCCTGATTCGCCTTGTTGGATTTCGGTACCAACTATGGACTTCAAAGCACTCGGTGACAGTGTTAACGAAGTCTACAAATGAATCAATGCTATCTTCTTTGGAATCTTGACTCATTGTGGATGGGTAAGGATTTGACGATAACGCTGCGGATTAAAGAGATTACCCGGGTTAAAACAACTTCTAAAACTGTGGGGTAATTTTTGAAATTTTAGAAACTATAATAGGGGCATATTTTACAAAAACTGAAAGTTTGGGAGGTTTCGTGTAAATACCCACAAACAGACATCAGTCCGACAGTGCAACCGTACAGATTCCATTGTGATTTTCGGCGATCTTCCGAGGGCTCGTTCTCCTTGCACAGAGCTTCGATCGATGCGTATGACCTATCATACTGACGAGTGCAAGCTGTACTTGAGTGTGATTGTGTTGGTTTTGTCGGAAGGTAAACAATGATGTCGAAATAGGTGCTTGAACAGTGGCTGCGATTCGAACAAAACAGGACACGCACACACATGCTTGGTTAGGTAAGTTCGACAACAATTCGACGTCAATTAGGGACACCAAAAATGGGTCTTTCAAACTTACCACTTCTCATTGATGTGCAAGGTTTCTGTGGAATTGATTCGGGGTCGAAGGCGTTGAGCTATGGCTGCGGAAATGTGGACCAATGCACATGAATAGATTAGTTTAGAATCCTGACAGCCCTTTGGACATCCTTTCATAACTCCTTCGTATGAAATCGGAATTAAGAAAAATTGAAAGATTTGGAAACTAGACTTACCAAGCTTCATTTCGATATTAAGAACAGGGGATTTGGGCGAGAGACGACGGAGAACGAGGTCCCGCAAGTCGTCGCAGTTTTCGCTCAGTCAGGGATTTTCCTGGGCACTTGCATCCGCCTTGATGCTTCTAAAAATCTTGAATCATTAAGAATTTGGCCATGACTTGTGAATAAAAGTTGTAGTACACGGAGTTGTCTTTGAAACGTGCTATCAACGGATAGAGACGACCCATCACAGCCTTCTAGGGGCATCCCGCAAGAACCTGTCGACAGTTACTATAGTTTCAAACGCTGCTGTACTTCAGCATCCGTAATTTCCTAATGCCAGATCGGAATTGAATGAAATTAGAGGCAATGGAAAGTAGACTTACAGATCTACGATTTGGTATAAAGAATTTGAGATTCCGCTGAGAAACGAGAGAGAACGGAAGGTCGAAAGTTGCTGCAGAAACCAGTCGACACAGTGGCCTCAATTCGAAGCTTGAGGCGGCTGCTGGGCTTGGTTCAGAACGGCTTCAGTCGACTGGGCCGCGTGATACATCTCCTGGGGAACTCCCGGGTGCACTGGTGGTCGCCGGCGTCGAGGAATAGCAAAACTCCGTTGCTCGACGGCGACTTTGTTTGGAGGTGTGTTATGATTTTGGAGAAACAAGGAGATGTCGAACGAGCAAGCTTGGGGAATGGATTAGGATCAATCCCAAGAATAATATGAGTTTAACAAATTGATAAGATCGGGTTGAAGATATACCGAGATTCGCTAGATTTGAGGGAGGAAGTTGCAACTTTGTTAAACATCGGCTTCTCGAACGGAAATGACTGAATGAATGAAGGAGATGGGTTCACCACCCGGTTCGGTCTGATTTAGAAATGTTAATTTAATGGGTCCGGTCAACTGCACCGGAAAAAAAAAATAAAACCATCGGTTCAAGCTCTATATCCAAAATTTCATTTATTAAAATTCTACACTATTTATTCAAATACATTTTATCTTGCGTAACACAATTTCTCTACAACCTTATACCAAAACAATTTTAATAAATTATAATAGTTTATAATTATACATCATTCCTTATTTTTGGAAAAAAATATCTCACTTTGCCTTAAAGCAATATAACTTAAAAACTGATTTATTTACTATGAATACCTATAAGAGTAAAAATTGAATATCTTAAAAATATATAGTTATAAAACATTACATATATCCAATTTGAAAGAAACAAAAAGTTTTCTAAATTCAAAATAAAATAACTTTTATTACGAAAATTATATTTACATAAAACGAAATACCCAAAGATAATTTGGGGTATTTCACCACGTCGGACATCCGGTGGACGCATGAGCTCCCAGACTATACTTGGAGGCCTATGACGCTGGAGCTTGCTACGCGTTGGACATCCGGTAGACGCATTGAGCTCCCGGACTATACTTGGAGTCCTATGACGCTGGAGCTTGCTCCCCGTCGGAAATCCGGTGGATGCATTGAGCTCCGGGACTATACTTGGAGTCCTATGATGCTGGAACTTGCTCCGCGTCGGATATCCGGTGGACGCATTGAGCTCCCAGACTATACTTGGAGTCCTATGACGTTGGAGCTTGCTCCGCGTCGGACATCTAGTGGACGCATTGAGTTCCGGGACTATACTTGGAGTCCTATGATGCTTCAGCTTGCTCCACGTCGGACATCCGGTAGACGCATTGAGCTCCCGGACTATACTTGGAGTCCTATGACGCTAGAGCTTGCTTCGCGTCGAACATTCGGTGGACGCAATGAGCTCCCGGACTATACTTGGAGTCCTATGACGCTGGAGCTTGCTCCGCGTCGGACATCCGGTGGATGCATTGAGCTCCGGGACTATACTTGGAGTCCTATGACGCTGGAGCTTGTTCCACGTCAGACATCCGGTGGACGCATTGAGCTCCCGGACTATACTTGGAGTCCTATGACGCTAGAGCTTGCTCCGCGTCGGACATCCGGTGGACGCATTGAGCTCCCGGACTATACATGGAGTCCTATGACGTTGGAACTTTCTCCGCGTCGGACATCCGGTGGACGCATTGAGTTCCCGGACTATACTTGGAGTCCTATGACGCTGGAGCTTGCTCCAGGTCGGACATCCGGTAGACGCATTGAGCTCCCGGACTATACTTGGAGTCCTATGACGCTAGAGCTTGCTCCGCGTCGAACATTCGGTGGACGCATTGAGCTCCCGGACTACACTTGGAGTCCTATGACGCTGGAGCTTACTCCGCGTCGGACATCCGGGGGACGCATTAAGCTCCGGGACTATACTTGGAGTCCTATGACGCTGGAGCTTGCTCCACGTCGGACATCCGGTGGATGCATTGAGCTCCCGGACTATACTTGGAGTCCTATGACGCTGGAGCTTGCTCCGTGTCGGACATCCGGTGGACGCATTCCGCTCCCGGACTATACTTGGAGTCCTATGACGTTTGAGCTTGCTCCGCGTCGGACATCTAGTGGACGTATTGAGCTCCCGGACTATACTTGGAGTCCTATGACGCTGGAGCTTGGTCCGTGTCAATCATCCGGTGGACGCATTGAGCTCCCGGACTATACTTGGAGTCCTATGACGCTAGAGCTTGCTCCGAGTCGGACATCCGGTGGACGAATTGAGCTCCCGGACTACACTTGGAGTCCTATGACGCTAGAGCTTGTTCCGCGTCGGACATCCGGCAGACGCTTTGAGCTCCCGGACTATACTTGGAGTCCTATGACGTTGGAGCTTGCTCCGCGTCGGATATCCGGTGGACGTATAGAGTTCCCGGACTATACTTGGAGTCCTATGACACTGGAGCTTGCTCCGGGTCAATCATCCGGTGGACGCATTGAGCTCCCGGACTATACTTCGAGTCCTATGACGCTAGAGCTTGCTCCGCGTCGGACATCCGGTGGACGCATTGAGCTCCCGGACTATACATGGAGTCCTACGACGTTGGACCATGCTCCGCGTCGGACATCCGGTGGACGCATTGAGTTCCCGGACTATACTTGAAGTCCTATGACGCTAGAGCTTGCTCCGGGGCGGACATCTGGTAGACGCATTGAGCTCCCGGACTATACTTAGAGTCCTATGACGCTAGAGCTTGCTCCGCGTCGAACATTCGGTGGACGCATTGAGCTCCCGGACTATACTTGGAGTCCTATGACGCTGGAGCTTGCCCCGCGTCGGACATCCGGTGGACGCATTGAGCTCCCGGACTATACTTGGAGTCCTATGACGCTGGAGCTTGCTCCGCGTCGGACATCCGGTGGACGCATTGAGCTCCGGGACTATACTTAGAGTCCTATGACGCTGGAGCTTGCTCCACTTCGGACATCCGGTGGACGCATTGAGCTCCAGGACTATACTTGGAGTCCTTTGACACTAGAGCTTGCTCCGCGTCGGACTTCCGGTGGACGCATTGAGCACCCGGACTATACTTGGAGTCCTATGAAGCTGGAGCTTGCTCCGTGTCGGACATCCGGTGGACGCATTGAGCTCCCGGACTATACTTGGAGTCCTATGACGCTGAAGCTTGCTCCGTGTCGGACATACGGTGGACGGATTGAGCTCCCGGACTATACTTAGAGTCCTATGACGCAAGAGCTTGCTCCGCGTCGGATATCCGGTGGACGCATTGAGCTCCGGGATTATACTTGGAGTCCTATGACGCTGGAGCTTGCTCCGTGTCGGACATCCGATGGTCGCATTGAGCTCCCGGACAATACTTGGAGTCCTATTACGTTGGAGCTTGCTCCGCGTCGGACATCCGATGGACGCATTGAGTTCCCGGACTATACTTGGACTCCTATGACGCTAGAGCTTGCTCCGGGTCGGACATCCGGTGGACGAATTAAGTTCCCGGACTACACTTGGAGTCTTATGACGTTGGAGCTTGCTCCGCGTCGGACATCCGGTGGACGTATTGAGTTTCCAGACTATACTTGGAGTCCTATGACGCTGGAACTTGCTCCGGGTCAATCATCCGGTGGACGCGTTGAGCTCCCGGACTATACTTGGAGTCCTATGACGCTAGAGCTTGCTCCGCGTCGGACATCCGGTGGACGCATTGAGCTCCCGGACTATACATAGAGTCCTATGACGTTGGAACTTGCTCCGCGTCGGACATCCGGTGGACGCATTGAGTTCCCGGACTATACTTGAAGTCCTATGACGCTGGAGCTTGCTCCGGGTCGGACATCCGGTAGACGCATTGAGATCCTGGACTATACTTGGAGTCCTTTGACGCTAGAGCTTGCTCCGCGTCGAACATTCGTTGGACGCATTGAGCTCCCGGTCTATACTTGGAGTCCTATGACGCTGGAGCTTGCTCCGCGTCGGACATCCGGTGGACGCATTGAGCTCCGGGACTATACTTGGAGTCCTATGACGCTGGAGCTTGCTCCACGTCGGACATCCGGTGGACGCATTGAGCTCCCGGACTATACTTGGAGTCCTATGACGTTGGAGCTTGCTCCGCGTCGGACATCCGGTGGACGCATTGAGCCCCTGGACTATACTTGGAGTCCTATGACGCTGGAGCTTGCTGCGTTTCGGACATCCGGTGGACGCATTGAGCTCCTGGACTATACTTGGAGTCCTATGACGCTGGAGCTTGCTCCGTGTCGAACATTCGGTGGACGCATTGAGCTCCCGGACTATACTTGGAGTCCTATGACGCTAGAGCTTGCTCCGCGTCGGATATCCGGTGGACGCATTGAGCACCCGGACTATACTTGGAGTCCTATGACGCTGGAGCTTGCTCCGTGTCGGACATCCGGTGGACGCATTGAGCTCTGGGACTATACTTGGAGTCCTATGACGCTGGAGCTTGCTCCGTGTCGGACATCCGATGGACGCATTGTGCTCCCGGACTATACTTGGAGTCCTATTACGTTGGAGCTTGCTCCGCGTCGGACATCCGGTGGACGCATTGAGTTCCCGGACTATACTTGGAGTCCTATGACGCTAGAGCTTGTTCCGCGATGGACATCCGGTGGACGCTTTGAGTTCCCGGACTATACTTGGAGTCCTATAACGTTGGAACTTGCTCCGCGTCGGACATCTGGTGGACGTATTGAGTTCCCAGACTATACTTGGAGTCCTATGACGCTGGAGCTTGCTCCGGGTCAATCATCCGGTGGACGCATTGAGCTCCCGGACTATACTTGGAGTCCTATGACGCTAGAGCTTGCTCCACGTCGGACATCCGGTGGACGCATTGAGGTCCCGGACTATACATGGAGTCCTATGACGTTGGAACTTGCTCCGCGTCGGACATTGACAGGCCTAAGGTCGTTATGCCTAATCAAAGTAAATTCCTAAGATGCAAACTATAACAAGTATAGTAGGTAAGTTAGGGTCGAACCCACAGGGAAACAGAATCAATTGTAAGAGCAAATATTATTACCCAAAAGTAACCAATTCAAGGGGAGTTTTGTGTGTAAGCAAATGGTGACAGAACAAGTTGCAATAAGAGGTTGCGAATATATGATGGAAAAGTATCACACCAGGTAATTATCCACACAACAATTGAGATGGTTCATCATCGCATTCTATGAATCTCAAGTTCTAATGTCCAGTAATTGTTCTCAATTCAGATCGTGTAATAGCTTTTAGTCCTACCAGTCCTAAAAGCACTTATCACCAAATTACAAGGGAAAACCTTCACCGAATAATAAAGCGATAGCATTCAAACATGAATTATAATGAGATACAAGCGATTGTAACAAGCCGTTAAAATAGCCTGTAATCGAATCTCCTTCACAATCTACCACAAGCAACCCGCGTATGGTGATTGTGTTTGCTACAGTGAATCTACAACCCCAAACCTGGAATTGGAAACCCTAGCAATATGACTAGTATCAATAAACCTAGGTGATCAATCCAGATTAACCAATAATAAGCAATCAAGCAATAAACTCAGGAGATCGAAACAATTAACAAAGGACAAACAAGAGTAGAATACTCACAACCAAATCAATTGAAGGCTTCAAAGAACCAAGTGTAACAACGGAGAGTTAGTTCTCCATAGGGTTTGTGAGATGAAGAAAAGGAAACTACGTCTCTGGAAAAATAACCCCCCTTCTCCTGCCTTCTCGGCCATAATATATAACCTAATAAAATCGGGTTTAACATCCCGTAAAAATATAAAATATAATATTAAAACTAATAAGATAGGGAAAATCGGATAAGAATCCGTCTTCAGGGACCAACGCGGGCGCGCCATGTAGCAGCGCGGGCGCGCCAGCCTTTGACTTGCTTCTTGTCTGGTGAATCGACGCGGCCACTTCCTCCTAGCAGCGCGGGCGCGCCGGGTCGCAGCGCGGGCGCGTCAGGGGTCAGCGCGGGCGCGCCAGACTCACCAGCCTTCCAGCTGCTTCCGAACTTCTTCACTTCAGCTCTTCTGTAACTTGCCTGATTTCTTCAACTTCTTCAACAGGTTCCGAATCACCAAGTTCACACAAATACCTCTCACAATGACATGTAAATGATGACAAAAACTACTAAATGCGCTATAGAATATATCGCCTATCAAATTCCCCCATACTTAAACCTTTACTCGTCCCGAGTAAGCATAGAAGTTAAGCCTACTCTCACCATAAATCTCAAAGGTTCACAGACAGTACAAGGAAAATGAACACTAAGTACTAGTAGTTTTCACCATCTCAACAATCAGCCCAAAAGACAATCAAAATAGAAAATGAGATCTATAATTGTATCTCAACCATCTACACCTTATGGCTCCCAGTGGCCTACCCGAAAACCTCCTTATCACTCCACTTCTTATGTCGCCTTCGCCAAGAGATCAATCCTAAACACTCAAAGTAAACGCTCATCTTGCCAAGGCGCCCTTTCGGGTTTTCACCAAGCCACTCTTTTTTTTTTTTTCAAAGATGGTACTCACATAAACATTCTCACTTTCCTCAAGTCTCATATTGCCAAAGCCTAAGGCTCGCCAGACTACCTGCTTTTTGCCTGAGTCGCCCTTTCGGGTTTTCAACTCATCCCAGGATTTTGATTGCTTTTTTTTTTTTTTTTTTTTTTTTTTTTTTTTTTTTATAGAATAACAAGTGCAGAATCTGTACAAAAATAATGCGGAAATGAAATATGTACAAGATATGTAAATCCTTTCCCTCCCCCATACTTGAATGAAGCATTGTCCTCAATGTGAAAGAAGACAGAAATAAGTAGGGAGAAAGGAAACAGAAGGACTCACTAAGGGGGTGGATAGTGGCGAGAGTAATCCTCTCGCATGCGGCGCAGCTCTTCCCTCATCTCTCTGAACTCGCCAAAGCCTTCTAGGACGTCGGCCTGCTGGTGGAGAATCTGGTTCGTCACTGTCGTCAAACTCCCCACGTCTTGGCGCAGAAGGCCAATCTGATCAACCAGGTAGCCCCACTGGTGAGGCTGCTGATGGGCATCCTGAAAAGCTTGTGGGGGCCAAGGGGCCCACTGATGTGAATCCTGCTGGCTCTGATACGTCGGTTGAGAATCCCAACCGTGAGAGGGGGTCTGATAAGCAGGCATCTCCTGCTGTGGGTTCTGTGCGAAACCCTGTGTATCTGTCTGAACAAACGCCTGCGGAGCCACAGGCGCATCCTCATCCGTGGCAGCTCCAGCTGTGCCACTACTGCTACCCACCTCAAGGCGACGCCGTCTACCTAGAACTGACGTCGGAAAATAATCAGCCTCAATATACCAATCCGTCCAAGTCTCAGACCAAGGAAGGGGCTTAGGGAGCCTGAACTGATGCTCCTTCTTCTTGCCCGTGCACCAAATGGCTCCCCCATCCGGTGCAGTATCCAGCATCAAACACCTTCGCAGATACTCCTCTGTATAGGTCCTCGCTATGACCTGCTCCTCCAGTGCCTGCAAACCATTTTGCCCAACGCCTGCAGCAATGGCTACCCGAGTAATAAGTCCGCTCTGGACCATTTCTGGTCCAGCGGCACTGCGATCCTTTCTGATCCTGTCGAGGCCATCGAAAAAGAGTCTAACCCAGTCAGGCGTATAATCTGCAGTAGGCACAGCGCTGTAAGCAAACCGCAGGTGCGTCATGGAAAGCTTTGTATCTGTGATCAGCCCATAATATGTTCCAGAAACGATCTTGCACAACATACGGAAGACAGGATGAGTAATCCTGCTGTTGTACTCGTTACTGGTCAAGAATTCCTCTCCAGACACCACTCTAAAGAATGCAACAAGGTCTGCGTCGGTCGCGGCTGTTACCCATCCATCAGTTGGGGCTTTAGTGACTCCCAAAGCTTTTCGCAACCTTTCTGCAGAAGCCCTGTAGGTAGTGTCATTGTATCTGAAAGCAACCCCTCTAATTCTGTTCTCACCAAGGTAAAGCTGATATGTTGCGAGGAACTGCTTGCACAGTTCCGGGTATCCTACCGCTCTCAATTCCAAAAAGTCACTAATACCAGCGTGAGCTAGACACTTCTGCATACAATCTAGCATCTGAAGTCTCTGAAGTGTCTCTTCATGCAAATACTTCGTAGAACTGACACAGCCAACCTTATTGTAAATAGCCCATTCCTCATCAGACATTTCTAATCCATTATCAGATTGACTCGCCTCCTCCTCCGATGAACTCATACTCGATAGATAATAGGACTAAATCGGAATCGAAATAAGGACAGCGGGAGTAACTCACGAAGAACAGCGGAGTCTCGGCGCAGGGGGCAGACGCGGGCAAGTTGGAGCACAGAGCAGGCGCGTCGAGTAACAGCGCGGGCGCGTCTGGTGGCAGCGCGGCCGCTTCGGTTGTGTCACCTGTTTGGTGGTTTTCTCTGATAGGCGCGGGCGCGTTAGGGGTGGCGCGGCCGCGTCGGCGATTTCTGCAGATCCGGAAATCGTCGAAAGCAGCTTGTCGATGTGGAGCCCGCCGTTGTGTTGAAGGAAGGGAGGGGGACGGGGTGTGGGGACCCTGGTGGGGGGTGTTTGAGTGGAGTGTGGAGGAGATTGGGTGTGAGAGGAGAGGGTGTGGGGAAGGTGAGAGAGTGTGGGGGATGTAGGGTTTTGGTGGTATTTGAGGGGATGGTGATGGGTAGTGATGATGGGGCTTGAAAATGGCGGGCTGGCCCGAAGCGGGTTTTCCAGCCCGTGGGGCTTTTTTTTTTTTTTTTTTTTGGACGAAAATTAACACTGTGGAAGCAGTGGGTCCGAAATGCGGGTGCAATTCGTCGCTAAAAACTCCGTCTTTATTACCTACAAGTTACAATAAAATCGAGTTAAGGGAAAGAATGCAATACCTTGGGTTGCCTCCCAAGCAGCGCCTTTGTTTCATGTCGCTGGCTCGACTAAGCCTTTTCGATTATTCTAACTCTGCATTTGGCTCCTCCAAAGCTAACTCATCCATAGCCTCCTTTGGGAACCCTTCATAGTATGTCTTAAGCCTTTGACCATTTACCTTAAACTTCTTGTGGCTATTCGGGTCATATAACTCTACAGCTCCATGTGGGAAAACTTCAGCAACAATGTATGGTCCCCCCCACTTTGACCTGAGCTTCCCAGCGAAGAGTTTCAGGCGAGACTGAAAGAGTAGGACTTTGTCACCAGCTTTAAAGTCCTTCCTATGGATGTGCTTGTCATGCCATGCCTTGGTCTTCGCCTTGTAGATTGCCGCATTATCATAGGCGTCCAACCGTAACTCCTCGAGCTCGCCTAACTGTAGCTTCCTGTGTTCTCCGACCCCGTCACTCTGCATATTGCATTGTTTCACTGCCCACCAAGCCTTGTGCTCCAGCTCAACAGGAAGATGACATGCTTTACCATAGACAAGTCTGAAAGGAGACATCCCAATTGGAGTTTTGTAAGCAGTGCGATAAGCCCACAACGCATCATCAAGTCTCAAACTCCAATCCTTCCTGTTAGGATTCACAGTCTTCTCGAGAATGGCTTTGATTTCTCTATTGGACACCTCTGCTTGGCCATTCGTCTGTGGATGGTATGCGGTGGAAACTCTATGTGTGACATGATATTTTTTTAGCACGGCAGTCACAGTTTTGTTGCAGAAATGGGTACCCCTGTCACTAATCAGCGCTCTAGGAATACCATGCCTGGCAAAAATATTGCTTTTCAAGAACCCTGCCACAACTTTAGAATCATCAGTTCTGGTGGCCTTCGCTTCCACCCACTTGGAAACGTAGTCCACCGCAAGTAAAATATACAAGTTCCCACAAGAACTAGGAAAAGGTCCCATAAAGTCAATGCCCCAAACATCAAAGATTTCGCAGAAAATCATTGGTGATTGTTGCATTTCATTCCTTTGAGAGATATTCCCTAATCTTTGACACCTATCACATGCCTTGCAGAAAGAGTAAGCATCTTTAAAAATATGTGGCCAATAAAATCCAGCTTCAAGTACCTTTCTAGCAGTTTTATTGGCACCAAAATGTCCCCCACATGCTTGAGAATGACAAAATTCAAGAACAGATCGTACCTCATTATCTGGAAGACAACGACGAATTACCTGATCAGCACAATGTTTCCAAAGGTATGGGTCATCCCAAACATAGTGGTTTGCTTCTCTTCGAATCTTCTCCGTCTGGGCCCTGGTATGATCCGGAGGAAATTCCCCACAAACTAAGTAGTTCACAATGTCCCGGTACCAAGGGCTTACAGAGTGGAGTCTCAGAACGGGCTGAGATGGGCTGAGAAGCAACAGCGTGGGCGCGTCAGGGGTCAGCGCGGGCGCTCCATGGAGCAGCGCGGGCGCGTCAGATGTCAGCGCGGGCGCGTCAGCTGTTGACGTGGGCACGCCAGACTCCGGCGTGCCTTTGTGCTCGATTCTGCATAATGTGTCATCCGGAAACGTGCCTAAGATGGGTTTCTGTGACTCCGGCTTGTCCTCCTCATTCACCAATCTGCTTAAGTGGTCAGCCACCAGATTCTCCGCTCCTTTCTTATCCTTAATCTCCGCATCAAATTCGCTGAGCAACAAGACCCATCGAATTAATCTTGGCTTTGTCTCCTTCTTTGTCATCAAGTAGCGGAGAGCTGCGTGATCTGTGTAGATAATCACTTTGACCCCAAGCAGATACTGTCGAAACTTCTCTAGTGCAAACACCACAGCTAGCATTTCTTTCTCAGTGGTGGAGTAGTTGCGCTGCGCTCCATTCAGAGTCATGGAAGCATAATGGATCACATGAGAGGCTCTTCCCTCTTTTTGGCCTAGCACTGCTCCCACTGCATAGTCGCTCGCATCACACATGATCTCAAATGGGCGAGACCAGTCTGGTGCCTGAATGATTGGTGCACTAGTGAGGCGTCCTTTCAGCTGGTCGAACGCCTCTTTGCACTCTTGTGTGAGTGCAAAGGTCACATCTTTCTTCAGAAGGTCGCACAAGGGTGAGGATATCTTTGAAAAGTCTTTGATAAACCTGCGATAAAAACCTGCATGGCCTAGGAAAGAACGAACTTCGCGCACATTAGTAGGATAAGGCAGAGATTGAATTACATCAATCTTCGCCTTATCGACCTCAATACCCTTTGCAGAGACTATGTGACCTAAAACAATTCCCTGTTCTACCATAAAATGACACTTTTCAGAGTTTAAAACCAGATTAGTTTCAACACATCTTTTCAACACTAGTGCCAAATGGCTCAAACAAGTATCAAAGCTATCCCCATGTACTGTGAAATCATCCATGAATACTTCAATGAAATTCTCAATGTACTCAGAGAAGATACTAACCATACATCGTTGAAATGTCCCGGGTGCGTTACATAGTCCAAATGGCATTCTGCGATATGCAAAAGTACCGAAAGGACATGTGAATGTAGTCTTTTCCTGGTCCTCTGGCGCTATGGCCACCTGAAAATATCCAGAATATCCATCCAAAAAACAATAATAGGGGCGCCCAGCAAGGCGTTCTAGCATCTGATCAATAAAGGGGAGGGGGAAGTGATCCTTCCTGGTTACTGTATTCAGCTTGCGATAGTCTATGCATACCCTCCAACCTGTTTGTGTCCGGGTAGGGACCAACTCACCTTGTTGATTCTCCACGACTGTAATCCCTCCTTTCTTAGGGACAACTTGTGTAGGACTTACCCATTGACTGTCAGAAATTGGGAAAATCATGTTTGCTGATAGCAATTTCAGCACTTCCTTCTTCACCACATCCATCATGGGAGGATTGAGCCTTCTCTGTGGTTGGCGTGATGGCTTAGCTTCATCCTCCAGCAGGATCCTGTGCATGCATGTAGATGGACTAATTCCCTTGATGTCAGCGATGGTCCATCCCAATGCAGTTTTGTACTCCTTTAGAACCTCCACTAACTTTTCCTCCTGCTCCGCTGAGAGCTTACTTGACACAATAACTGGTAAAGTGTCATCAACTCCTAGGAAAGCATACTTGAGATGACTAGGGAGTTGTTTGAGTTCAATTTTAGGTGCCTGCACAACAGATGGAACAAGCACTTCGCTTGGAGTCAGTAGATTGGGGCCAATGCCCAAAAGAGTAGGGGAATTACCTTCTACATCCATCAGGGCTACTAATTCCTGCATGTTAGATGAAATTGAAAACTCGGACTCGTCAATATCATTCTCAATAATTGACTGCAACTCATCTTCCCTAGAAATATCAAATAGATCTTGAGCTAATGGTTCAATCACATCAATAGAGCACAGAGAATGGTCATCAACAGGATGTTTCATAGCCTTGTATAAATCGAATTCAATCTTTTCTCCATCAAATTCCATTGTTAGTGTCTCAGAGACACAATCAATTTTTGTCCTAGCTGTTTTAATAAAAGGTCTACCTAACAGAATAGGCGCATCATGCTTATCATGTTCCATATCCAGGACAAAGAAATCTGCAGGAAAAATCAGTTTATCGACCATAACTAATACGTCTTCCACTACTCCTTTAGGGTATTTATTAGACCTGTCAGCTAGTTGCACAATTACTCCAGTTTCATGCAAAGGTCCTAAATCTAGCGATTTGTAAAGTGAGTAGGGAAGCACATTTATGGAAGCACCCAAATCAAGCATAGCTCTATCAAATTTGACATCTCCAATGACACAAGGGATAGTAACCATACCTGGGTCAGTGCACTTTTTCGGCATTCTCCTCTGAAACATAGCGGATACTTGCTCACTTACTTTCACTTTCTTTTTTCCTTTCAGCTTCTGATTCCTCTTCACTGTGCAAAGCTCCTTCAAGAACTTGGCGTACTTGGGCACAGTTTTTAACATTTTCAGCAGAGGAATGTTCACCTGACACTTGCTAAATGTCTCGAAAAGCTCTGAATCATCGATTATCCTCCTCTCTTTGAGTGCCTCAGGGAACGGAGGTTTTGGTTTCTCCGACCCGAGAGGGGGAAAATTCGGTCGTACATATGTATCGACATAGGGCTCAGATTCAGGCGAGATCGGACTCGCCGTGGGCGCGTCAGCAGGCAGCGCGGGCGCGTCAGAAGGCAGCGCGGGCGCGTCATACTGTGGCGCGGGCGCGCCAGTGTTAGGCGTGGTTACGTCGGAGATTGGCGTGCTTTCCTCCTCATCTTCCTGACCTTTCAGCTCTTTTCCATTCCGAAGAGTTATAGCACTGACGTTTTCCTTTGGATTGACCACCGTTTGAGATGGTAGACCCCCTGACGTCCTTGCCTCCATTCTCGTGATTGCTTCAGCCATTTGCCCCATTTGTTTCTGTATATCCTTTATGCTCGATTCAGTTGTCTGAACATGCGCAGTAAAGTGCTGTGTCAGCGTATTGAGCATGGACTCAGTAGAGGGAGCGTTACCCTGCTGCCTCTGATTGTAGGGAGGTGGCTGTTGCTGATGTGGTTGGTTCGGTGGGTCCCTCCATCTGAAATTTGGGTGATCCCGCCAACCTGGGTTGTAGGAGTTTGAGTAGGGGTCATGTCTGGGTCTCTGAGATCCATTTCCACCTATAGCACTTACTTCAGCGGTGTCTTCCTGAAGTGTAGGACACGCATCAGTTGGGTGGAAGTTATCATTGCAGATTCCACAAGCCTTGATTTGTTGAGGAGTCCCTTGCAGAGTGAGCCTCCTAACCATATCCTTCAATGCAGCAATATCCTTGGCTTGGTTAGAGTCTACCGAGTTGACCCCTTTCTTTCTGGTGGACTTTCCAAAATTTCTAGTCCCCTCGGCCATTTCCTGAATCTTCTCCATAGCTCCCTCTGGCGTGGCATTCAGAATATTTCCTCCGCAGGCGGCATCAATCATCCTTCTATCAGATTCCAGCAATCCCCCATAGATGTATAAGACTAGGTCCTTCGTGCTGTAGCCATGGAAAGGGCAATTAGCACAAAGCTTCTTGAACCTTTCATTGTAATCATAGAGGGTTTCATCATCTTCTTGCTCTATATTGCTGATTGCCTTCTTCAAGGTGTTCTCCTTCTTAGCAGGGAAGAATTTCTCCAGGAAGGCCTTGTGGAGCTTAGGCCAAGTATCGATGCTCCCTGTAGGAAGGCTGTAGTACCAGTCATCCGCAGCATCGACCAACGTGAACCCAAAAGCTCTCATCTTTATCTGTGCTTCGGATATATTGGCTGGTTTCATGCTCATGCACACATTATGAAACTTCCCCATGTGCTTGATGGGGTCTTCTCCAGCCAATCCATGGAATTTGGGCAGTTGATGAATCAGCCCAGACTTTAGCTCAAAATGGTTGTCATCCCCTATAGCAGGGATTGTCACAGCAGGTGCCTGCTGTGTGATGTTTGATGCTGTCAGCTGTCGCAGCGTCTGATTTACATTATCAGCCATTGGATCGGGTTGTTGGGAATGTTGGGGTTGTTCTCTAAGACGGCGGTGGTATGTCCTGTCAATTTCCCAATCAAAAACAACAAGATGGGGATCAGTAGCACGAGTGCGAACCATGCAAGAGGTTCGCACCCAAACAGGTAATAAGACAAACAAGAACAAAGATAATCCGTTTCCCCGGCAACGGCGCCAAATTTGACAGGCCTAAGGTCGTTATGCCTAATCAAAGTAAATTCCTAAGATGCAAACTATAACAAGTATAGTAGGTAAGTTAGGGTCGAACCCACAGGGAAACAGAATCAATTGTAAGAGCAAGTATTATTACCCAAAAGTAACCAATTCAAGGGGAGTTTTGTGTGTAAGCAAATGGTGACAGAACAAGTTGCAATAAGAGGTTGCGAATATATGATGGAAAAGTATCACACCAGGTAATTATCCGCACAACAATTAAGATGGTTCATCATCGCATTCTATGAATCTCAAGTTCTAATGTCCAGTAATTGTTCTCAATTCAGATCGTGTAATAGCTTTTAGTCCTACCAATCCTAAAAGCACTTATCACCAAATTACAAGGGAAAACCTTCACCGAATAATAAAGCGATAGCATTCAAACATGAATTATAATGAGATACAAGCGATTGTAACAAGCCGTTAAAATAGCCTGTAATCGAATCTCCTTCACAATCTACCACAAGCAACCCGCGTATGGTGATTGTGTTTGCTACAGTGAATCTACAACCCCAAACCTGGAATTGGAAACCCTAGCAATATGACTAGTATCAATAAACCTAGGTGATCAATCCAGATTAACCAATAATAAGCAATCAAGCAATAAACTCAGGAGATCGAAACAATTAACAAAGGACAAACAAGAGTAGAATACTCACAACCAAATCAATTGAAGGCTTCAAAGAACCAAGTGTAACAACGGAGAGTTAGTTCTCCATAGGGTTTGTGAGATGAAGAAAAGGAAACTACGTCTCTGGAAAAATAACCCCCCTTCTCCTGCCTTCTCGGCCATAATATATAACCTAATAAAATCGGGTTTAACATCCCGTAAAAATATAAAATATAATATTAAAACTAATAAGATAGGGAAAATCGGATAAGAATCCGTCTTCAGGGACCAATGCGGGCGCGCCATGTAGCAGCGCGGGCGCGCCAGCCTTTGACTTGCTTCTTGTCTGGTGAATCGACGCGGCCACTTCCTCCTAGCAGCGCGGGCGCGCCGGGTCGCAGCGCGGGCGCGTCAGGGGTCAGCGCGGGCGCGCCAGACTCACCAGCCTTCCAGCTGCTTCCGAACTTCTTCACTTCAGCTCTTCTGTAACTTGCCTGATTTCTTCAACTTCTTCAACAGGTTCCGAATCACCAAGTTCACACAAATACCTCTCACAATGACATGTAAATGATGACAAAAACTACTAAATGCGCTATAGAATATATCGCCTATCAGACATCCGGTGGACGCATATAGTTCCCGGACTATACTTGAAGTCCTATGACGCTGGAGCTTGCTCCGGGTCGGACATCCGGTAGACGCATTGAGCTCCCGGACTATACTTGGAGTCCTATGACGCTCGAGCTTACTCCGCGTCGAACATTCGGTGGACGCATTGAGCTCCCGGACTATACTTGGAGTCCTATGACGCTGGAGATTGCTCCGCGTCGGATATCCGGTGGACGCATTGAGCTCTGGGACTATACTTGGAGTCCTATGACGCTGGAGCTTGCTCCACGTCGGACATCCGGTGGATGCATTGAGCTCTCGGACTATACTTGGAGTCCAATGACGCTGGAGCTTGCTCCGTGTCGGACATCCGGTGGACGCATTCCGCTCCCGGACTACACTTGGAGTCCTATGACGTTTGAGCTTGCTCCGCGTCGGACATCTAGTGGACGTATTGAGCTCCCGGACTATACTTGGAGTCCTATGACGCTGGAGCTCGGTCCGTGTCAATCATCCGGTGGACGCATTGAGCTCCCGGACTATACTTGGAGTCCTATGACGCTAGAGCTTGCTCCGGGTCGGACATCCGGTGAACGAATTGAGCTCCCGGAATACATTTGGAGTCCTATGACGCTAAAGCTTGTTCCGCGTCGGACATCCGGTGGACGCTTTGAGCTCCCGGACTATACTTGGAGTCCTATGACGTTGGAGCTTGCTCCGCGTCGGATATCCGGTGGACGTATTGAGTTCCCGGACTATACTTGGAGTCCTATGACACTGGAGCTTGCTCCGGGTCAATCATCCGGTGGACGCATTGAGCTCCCGGACTATACTTGGAGTCCTATGACGCTAGAGCTTGCTCCGCGTCGGACATCCGGTGGACGCATTGAGCTCCCGGACTATACATTGAGTCCAATGACGTTGGACCTTGCTCCGCGTCGGACATCCGGTGGACGCATTGAGTTCCCGGACTATACTTGAAGTCCAATGAAGCTGGAGCTTGCTCCGGGTCGGAAATCTGGTAGACGCATTGAGCTCCCGGACTATACTTGGAGTCATATGACGCTGGAGCTTGCTCCGCATCGGACATTCGGTGGACGCATTGAGCTCCCGAACTATACTTGGAGTCCTATGACGCTGGAGCTTGCTCCGCGTCGGACATCCGGTGGACGCATTGAGCTCCGGGACTATACATAGAGTCCTATGACGCTGGAGCTTGCTCCACGTCGGACATCCGGTGGACGCATTGGGCTCCCGGACTATACTTGGAGTCCTATGACGCTGGAGCTTGCTCCGCGTCGGACATCCGGTGGACGCATTGAGCACCCGGACTATACTTGGAGTCCTATGACGGACGCTGGAGCTTGCTCCGTGTCGCACATCCGGTGGACGCATTGAGCTCCCGGACTATACTTGGAGTCGTATGACGCTAGAGCTTGCTCCGTGTCGGACATCCGGTGGACGCATTGAGCTCCCGGACTATACTTGGAGTCCTATGACGCTAGAGCTTGCTCCGCGTCGGATATCCGGTGGACGCATTGATCTCCGGGACTATACTTGGAGTCCTATGACGCTGGAGCTTGCTCCGTGTCGGACATCCGATGGACGCATTGAGCTCCCGGACTATACTTGGAGTCCTATTACGTTGGAGCTTGCTCCGCGTCGGACATCCGGTGGACGCATTGAGTTCCCGGACTATACTTGGAGTCCTATGACGCTAGAGCTTGCTCCGGGTCGGACATCCGGTGGACGAATTGAGCTCCCGGACTACACTTGGTGTCCTATGACGTTGGAGCTTGCTCCGCGTCGGACATCCGGTGGACGTATTGAGTTCCCAGACTATACTTGGAGTCCTATGACGCTGGAGCTTGCTCCGGGTCAATCATCCGGTGGACGCATTGAGCTGCTGGACTATACTTGGAGTCCTATGACGCTAGAGCTTGCTCCGCGTCGGACACCCGGTGGATACATTGAGCTCCCGGACTATACATGGAGTCATATCACGTTGGAACTTGCTCCGCGTCGGACATCCGATGGACGCATTGAGTTCCCGGACTATACTTGAAGTCCTATGACGTTGGAGCTTGCTCCGGGTCGGACATTCGATAGACGCATTGAGCTCCCGGACTATACTTGGAGTCCTATGACGCTAGAGCTTGCTCCGCGTCGAACATTCAGTGGACGCATTGAGCTCCCGGACTATACTTGGAGTCCTATGACGTTGGAGTTTGCTCCGCGTCGGACATCCGGTGGACGCATTGAGCTCCGGGACTATACTTGGAGTCCTATGACGCTGGAGCTTGCTCCACGTCGGACATCCGGTGGACGCATTGAGCTCGCAGACTATACTTGGAGTCCTATGACGCTGGAGCTTGCTCCGCGTCGGATATCCGGTGGACGCATTGAGCACCCGGACTATACTTGGAGTCCTATGACGCTGGAGGTTGCTCCGTGTCGGACATCCGGTGGACGGATTGAGCTCCCGGACTATACTTGGAGTCCTATAACGCTGGAGCTTGCTCCGTGTCGGACATCCGGTGGACGCATTGAGCTCCCGGACTATACTTGGAGTCCTATGACGCTAGAGCTTGTTCCGCGTCGGACATCCGGTGGACGCTTTGAGCTCCCGGACTATAATTGGAGTCCTATGACATTGGAACTTGCTCCGCGTCGGACATCCGGTGGACGTATTGAGTTCCCAGACTATACTTGGAGTCCTATGACGCTGGAGCTTGGTCCTGGTCAATCATCCGGTGGACGCATTGAGCTCCCGGACTATACTCGGAGTCCTATGACGCTAGAGCTTGCTCCGCGTCGGACATCTGGTGGACGCATTGAGCTCCCGGACTATACATGGAGTCCAATGAGGTTTGAACTTGCTCCGCGTCGGACATCCGGTGGACGTATTGAGTTCCCGGACTATACTTGAAGTCCTATGACGCTGGAGCTTGCTCCGGGTCGGACATCCGGTAGACGCATTGAGCTCCCGGACTATACTTGGAGTCCTATGACGCTAGAGCTTGCTCCGCGTCGAACATTCGGTGGACGCATTGAGCTCCCGGACTATACTTGGAGTCCTATGACCTTGGAGCTTGCTCCGCGTCGGACATCCGGTGGACGCATTGAGCTCTTGGACTATACTTGGAGTCCTATGACGCTGGAGCTTGCTCCACGTCGGACATCCGGTGGATGCATTGAGCTCCTGGACTATACTTGGAGTCCTATGACGTTGGAGCTTGCTCCGTGTCGGACATCCGGTGGACGCATTCCGCTCCCGGACTATACTTGGAGTCCTATGACGTTTGAGCTTGCTCCGCGTCGGACATCTAGTGGACGTATTGAGCTCCCGGACTATACTTGGAGTCCTATGAAGCTGGAGCTTGATCCGTGTCAATCATCCGGTGGACGCATTGAGCTCCCGGACTATACTTGGAGTCCTATGACGCTAGAGCTTGCTCCGGGTCGGACATCCGGTGGACGAATTGAGCTCCCGGACTACACTTGGAGTCCTATGACCCTAGATCTTGTTCCGCGTCGGACATCCGGTGGACGCTTTGAGCTCCCGGACTATACTTGGAGTCCTATGACGTTAGAGCTTGCTCCGCGTCGGACATCCGGTGGACGTATTGAGTTCCCGGACTATACTTGGAGTCCTATGACGCTGGAGCTTGCTCCGGGTCAATCATCCGGTGGACGCATTGAGCTCCCGGACTATACTTGGAGTCCTATGACGCTAGAGCTTGCTCCGCGTCGGAAATCTGGTGGACGCATTGAGCTCCCGGACTATACTTGGAGTCCTATGACGCTGGAGCTTGCTCCGCGTCGGACATCCGGTGGACGCATTGAGCTCCGGGACTATACTTGGAGTCCTATGATGCTGGAGCTTGCTCCACGTCGGACATTCGGTGGACGCGTTGAGCTCCCGGACTATACATGGAGTCCTATGACGTTGGACCTTGCTCCGCGTCGGACATCCGGTGGACGCATTGAGTTCCTGGACTATACTTGAAGTCCTATGACGTTGGAGCATGCTCCGGGTCGGACATCCAGTAGACGCATTGAGCTCCCGGACTATACTTGGAGTCCTATGACACTGGAGCTTACTCCGGGTCAATCATCCGGTGGACGCATTGAGCTCCCGGACTATACTTGGAGTCCTATGACGCTAGAGCTTGCTCCGCGTCGGACATCCGGTGGACGCATTGAGTTCCCGGACTATACTTGAAGTCATATGACGCTGGAGCTTGCTCCGGGTCGGAGATCCGGTAGACGCATTGAGCTCCCGGACTATACTTGGAGTCCTATGACGCTAGAACTTGCTCCGCCTCGAACATTCGGTGGACGCATTGAGCTCCCGGACTATACTTGGAGTCATATGACGCTGGAGCTTGCTCCGCGTCGGACATCTGGTGGACGCATTGAGATCCAGGACTATAGTTGGAGTCCTATGACGCTGGAGCTTGCTCCGCGTCGGACATCCGGTGGACGCATTGAGCTCCGGGACTATACTTAGAGTCCTATGACGCTGGAGCTTGCTCTACGTCGGACATCCGGTGGACGCATTGAGCTCCCGGAGTATACTTGGAGTCCTATGACGCTGGAGCTTACTCCGCGTCGGAGATCCGGTGGACGCATTGAGCTCCCGGACTATACTTGGCGTCCTATGACGCTAGAGTTGCTCCGCGTCGGAGATCCGGTGGACGCATTGAGCTCCGGGACTATACTTGGAGTCCTATGACGCTGGAGCTTGCTCCGTGTCGGACATCCGATGGACGCATTGAGCTCCCGGACTATACTTGGAGTCCTATTACGTTGGTGCTTGCTCCGCGTCGGACATCCGGTGGACGCATTGAGTTCCCGGACTATACTTGGAGTCCTATGACACTAGAGCTTGCTCCGGGTCGGACATCCGGTGGACGAATTGAGCTCCCGGACTACACTTGGAGTCCTATGACGTTGGAGCTTGCTCCGCGTCGGACATCCGGTGGACGTATTGAGTTCCCAGACTATACTTGGAGTCCTATGACGCTGGAGCTTGCTCCGGGTCAATCATCCGGTGGACGCATTGAGCTCCCGGACTATACTTGGAGTCCTATGACGCTAGAGCTTGCTCCGCGTCGAACATTCGGTGGACGCATTGAGCTCCCGCACTATACTTGGAGTCCTATGACGTTAGAGCTTGCTCCGCGTCGGACATCCGGAGGACGCATTGAGCTCCGGGACTATACTTGGAGTCCTATGACGCTGGAGCTTGCTCCACGTCGGACATCCGGTGGACGCATTGAGCTCCCAGACTATACTTGGAATCCTATGACGCTGGAGCTTGCTCCGCGTCGGATATCCGGTGGATGCATTGAGCACCCGGACTATACTTGGAGTCCTATGACGCTGGAGCTTGCTCCGTGTCGGACATCCGGTGGACGCATTGAGCTCCCGGACTATACTTGGAGTCCTATAACGCTGGAGCTTGCTCCGTGTCGGACATCCGGTGGACGGATTGAGCTCCCGGACTATACTTGGAGTCCTATGACGCTGGAGCTTGCTCCGGGTCGGACATCCGGTGGACGCATTGAGCTCCCGGACTATACTTGGCATCCTATGACGCTGGAGCTTGCTCCGCGTCGGATATCCGGTGGACGCATTGAGCTCCCGGACTATACTTGGCATCCTATGACGCTGGAGCTTGCTCCGTGTCGGACATCCGGTGGACGCATTGAGCTCCCGGACTATACTTGGAGTCCTATAACGCTGGAGCTTGCTCCGTGTCGGACATCCGGTGGACACATTGAGCTCCCGGACTATACTTGGAGTCCTATGACGCTAGAGCTTGTTCCGCGTCGGACATCCGGTGGACGCTTTGAGCTCCCGGACTATACTTGGAGTCCTATGACGTTGGAACTTGCTCCGCGTCGGACATCCGGTGGACGTATTGAGTTCCCAGACTATACTTGGAGTCCTATGACGCTGGAGCTTGCTCCTGGTCAATCATCCGGTGGACGCATTGAGCTCCCGGACTATACTTGGAGTCCTATGACGCTAGAGCTTGCTCCGCGTCGGACATCCGGTGGACGCATTGAGCTCCCGGACTATACATGGAGTCCTATGACGTTTGAACTTGCTCCGCGTCGGACATCTGGTGGATGCATTGAGTTCCCGGACTATACTTGAAGTCCTATGACGCTGGAGCTTGCTCCGGGTCGGACATCCGGTAGACGCATTGAGCTCCCGGACTATACTTGGAGTCCTATGACGCTAGAGCTTGCTCCGCGTCGAACATTCTGTGGACGCATTGAGCTCCCGGACTATACTTGGAGTCCTATGAAGCTGGAGCTTGCTCCGCGTCGGACATCCGGTGGACGCATTGAGCTCCGGGACTATACTTGGAGTCCTATGACGCTGGAGCTTGCTCCACGTCGGACATCCGGTGGATCCATTGAGCTCCCGGACTATACTTGGAGTCTTATGACGCTGGAGCTTGCTCCGTGTCGAACATCCGGTGGACGCATTCCGCTCCCGGACTATACTTGGAGTCCTATGACGTTTGAGCTTCCTCCGCGTCGGACATATAGTGGACGTATTGAGCTCCCGGACTACACTTGGAGTCCTATGACGCTGGAGCTTGGTCCGTGTCAATCATCCGGTGGACGCATTGAGCTCACGGACTATACTTGGAGTCCTATGACGCTAGAGCTTGCTCCGGGTCAGACATCCGGTGGACGAATTGAGCTCCCGGACTACACTTGGAGTCCTATGACGCTAAAGCTTGTTCCGCGTCGGACATCCAGTGGACGCTTTGAGCTCCCGGACTATACTTGGAGTCCTATGACGTTGGAGCTTGCTCCGCGTCGGACATCCGGTGGACGTATTGAGTTCCCGGACTATACTTGGAGTCCTATGACGCTGGAGCTTGCTCCGGGTCAATCATCCGGTGGACGCATTGAGCTCCCGGACTATACTTGGAGTCCTATGACGCTAGAGCTTGCTCCGCGTCGAACATCCGGTGGACGCATTGAGCTCCCGGACTATACTTGGAGTCCTATGACGCTAGAGCTTGCTCCGCGTCGATCATTCAGTGGACGCATTGAGCTCCCGGACTATACTTGGAGTCCTATGACGCTGGAGCTTGCTCCGCATCGGACATCCGGTGGACGCATTGAGCTCCGGGACTATAATTGGAGTCCTATGACGCTGGAGCTTGCTCCACGTCGGACATCCGGTGGATGCATTGAGCTCCCGGACTATACTTGGAGTCCTATGACGCTGGAGCTTGCTCCGTGTCGAACATCCGGTGGACGCATTCCGCTCCCGGACTATACTTGGAGTCCTATGACGTTTGAGCTTGCTCCGCGTCAGACATCTAGTGGACGTATTGAGCTCCCGGACTACACTTGGAGTCCTATGACGCTGGAGCTTGGTCCGTGTCAATCATCCGGTGGACGCATTGAGCTCCCGGACTATACTTGGAGTCCTATGACGCTGGAGCTTGCTCCGCGTCGGACATATGACGCTGGAGCTTGCTCCACGTCGGACATCCGGTGGACGCATTGAGCTCCCGGACTACACTTGGAGTCCTATGACGCTGGAGCTTGCTCCGCGTCGGACATCCGGTGGACGCATTGAGCACCCGGACTATACTTGGAGTCCTATGACGCTGGAGCTTGCTCCGTGTCGGACATCCGGTGGACGCATTGAGCTCCCGGACTATACTTGGAGTCCTATGACGCTGGAGCTTGCTCCGTGTCGGACATCCGGTGGACGCATTGAGCTCCCGGACTATACTTGGCATCCTATGACGCTAGAGCTTGCTCCGCGTCGGATATCCGGTGGACGCATTGAGCTCCGGGACTATACTTGGAGTCCTATGACGCTGGAGCTTGCTCCGTGTCGGACATCCGATGGACGCATTGAGCTCCCGGACTATACTTGGAGTCCTATTACGTTGGAGCTTGCTCCGCGTCGGACATCCGGTGGACGCATTGAGCTCCGGGACTATACTTAGAGTCCTATGACGCTGGAGCTTGCTCCACGTCGGACATCCGGTGGACGCATTGAGCTCCCGAACTATACTTGGAGTCCTATGACGCTGGAGCTTGCTCCGCGTCGGACATCCGGTGGACGCATTGAGCACCCGGACTATACTTGGAGTCCTATGACGCTGGAGCTTGCTCCGTGTCGGATATCCGGTGGACGCATTGAGCTCCCGGACTATACTTGGAGTCCTATGACGCTGGAGCTTGCTCCGTGTCGGACATCCGGTGGACGCATTGAGCTCCCGGACTATACTTGGCATCCTATGACGCTAGAGCTTGCTCCGCGTCGGATATCCGGTGGACGCATTGAGCTCCGGGACTATACTTGGAGTCCTATGACGCTGGAGCTTGCTCTGTGTCAGACATCCGATGGACGCATTGAGCTCCCGGACTATACTTGGAGTCCTATGACGTTGGAGCTTGCTCCGCGTCGGACATCCGGTGGACGCATTGAGTTCCCGGACTATACTTGGAGTCCTATGACGCTGGAGCTTGCTCCGGGTCAATCATCCGGTGGACGCATTGAGCTCCCGGACTATACTTGGAGTCCTATGACGCTAGAGCTTGCTCCGCGTCGAACATCCGGTGGACGCATTGAGCTCCCGGACTATACTTGGAGTCCTATGACGCTAGAGCTTGCTCCGCGTCGATCATTCAGTGGACGCATTGAGCTCCCGGACTATACTTGGAGTCCTATGACGCTGGAGCTTGCTCCGCATCGGACATCCGGTGGACGCATTGAGCTCCGGGACTATAATTGGAGTCCTATGACGCTGGAGCTTGCTCCACGTCGGACATCCGGTGGATGCATTGAGCTCCCGGACTATACTTGGAGTCCTATGACGCTGGAGCTTGCTCCGTGTCGAACATCCGGTGGACGCATTCCGCTCCCGGACTATACTTGGAGTCCTATGACGTTTGAGCTTGCTCCGCGTCAGACATCTAGTGGACGTATTGAGCTCCCGGACTACACTTGGAGTCCTATGACGCTGGAGCTTGGTCCGTGTCAATCATCCGGTGGACGCATTGAGCTCCCGGACTATACTTGGAGTCCTATGACGCTAGAGCTTGCTCCGGGTCGGACATCCGGTGGACGAATTGAGCTCCCGGACTACACTTGGAGTCCTATGACGCTAGAGCTTGTTCCGCGTCGGACATCCGGTGGACGTATTGAGTTCCCGGACTATACTTGGAGTCCTATGACGCTGGAGCTTGCTCCGGGTCAATCATCCGTTGGACGCATTGAGCTCCCGGACTATACTTGGAGTCCTATGACGCTGGAGCTTGCTCCGCGTCGGACATCCGGTGGACGCTTTGAACTCCGGGACTATACTTGGAGTCCTATGACGCTGGAGCTTGCTCCACGTCGGACATTCGGTGGATGCATTGAGCTCCCGGACTATACATGGAGTCCTATGACGTTGGACCTTGCTCCGCGTCGGACATCCGGTGGACGCATTGAGTTCCCGGACTATACTTGAAGTCCTATGACGTTGGAGCTTGCTCCGGGTCGGACATACGGTAGACGCATTGAGCTCCCGGACTATACTGTAGTCCTATGACACTGGAGCTTGCTCCGGGTCAATCATCCGGTGGACGCATTGAGCTCCTGGACTATACTTGGAGTCCTATGACGCTAGAGCTTGCTACGCGTCGGACATCCGGTTGACGCATTGATCTCCCGGACTATACATGGAGTCCTATGACGTTGGACCTTGCTCCGCGTCGGACATCCGGTGGACGCATTGAGTTCCCGGACTATACTTGAAGTCCTATGACGCTGGAGCTTGCTCCGGGTCGGACATCCGGTAGACGCATTGAGCTCCCGGACTATACTTGGAGTCCTATGACGCTCGAACTTGCTCCGCGTCTAACATTCGGTGGACGCATTGAGCTCCCGGACTATACTTGGAGTCATATGACGCTGGAGCTTGCTCCGCGTCGGACATCCGGTGGACGCATTGAGCTCCCGGACTATACTTGGAGTCCTTTGACGCTGGAGCTTGCTCCGCGTCGGACATCCGGTGGACGCATTGAGCTCCGGGACTATACTTAGAGTCATAAGACGCTGGAGCTTGCTCCACGTCGGACATCCGGTGGACGCATTGAGCTCCCGGACTACACTTGGAGTCCTATGACGCTGGAGCTTGCTCCGCGTCGGACATCCGGTGGACGCATTGAGCACCCGGACTATACTTGGAGTCCTATGACGCTGGAGCTTGCTCCGTGTCGGACATCCGGTGGACGCATTGAGCTCCCGGACTATACTTGGAGTCCTATGACGCTGGAGCTTGCTCCGTGTCGGACATCCGGTGGACGCATTGAGCTCCCGGACTATACTTGGCATCCTATGACGCTAGAGCTTGCTCCGCGTCGGATATCCGGTGGACGCATTGAGCTCCGGGACTATACTTGGAGTCCTATGACGCTGGAGCTTGCTCCGTGTCGGACATCCGATGGACGCATTGAGCTCCCGGACTATACTTGGAGTCCTATTACGTTGGAGCTTGCTCCGCGTCGGACATCCGGTGCCGCATTGAGCTCCGGGACTATACTTAGAGTCCTATGACGCTGGAGCTTGCTCCACGTCGGACATCCGGTGGACGCATTGAGCTCCCGAACTATACTTGGAGTCCTATGACGCTGGAGCTTGCTCCGCGTCGGACATCCGGTGGACGCATTGAGCACCCGGACTATACTTGGAGTCCTATGACGCTGGAGCTTGCTCCGTGTCGGATATCCGGTGGACGCATTGAGCTCCCGGACTATACTTGGAGTCCTATGACGCTGGAGCTTGCTCCGTGTCGGACATCCGGTGGACGCATTGAGCTCCCGGACTATACTTGGCATCCTATGACGCTAGAGCTTGCTCCGCGTCGGATATCCGGTGGACGCATTGAGCTCCGGGACTATACTTGGAGTCCTATGACGCTGGAGCTTGCTCTGTGTCAGACATCCGATGGACGCATTGAGCACCCGGACTATACTTGGAGTCCTATTACGTTGGAGCTTGCTCCGCGTCGGACATCCGGTGGACGCATTGAGTTCCCGGACTATACTTGGAGTCCTATGACGCTAGAGCTTGCTCCAGGTCGGACATCCGGTGGACGAATTGAGCTCCCGGACTACACTTGGAGTCCTATGACGTTGGAGCTTGCTCCGCGTCGGACATCCGGTGGACGTATTGAGTTCCCAGACTATACTTGGAGTCCTATGACGCTGGTGCTTGCTCCGGGTCAATCATCCGGTGGACGCATTGAGCTCCCGGACTATACTTGGAGTCCTATGACGCTAGAGCTTGCTCCACGTCGGACACCCGGTGGACGCATTGAGCTCCCGGACTATACATGGAGTCCTATGACGTTGGAACTTGCTCCGCGTCGGACATCCGGTGGACGCATTGAGTTCCCGGACTATACTTGAAGTCCTATGACGCTGGAGCTTGCTCCGGGTCGGACATCCTGTAGACGCATTGAGCTCCCGGACTATACTTGGAGTCCTATGACGCTAGAGCTTGCTCCGCGTCGAACATTCGGTGGACGCGTTGAGTTCCCGGACTATACTTGGAGTCCTATGACGTTGGAGCTTGCTCCGCGTCGGACATCCGGAGGACGCATTGAGCTCCTGGACTATACTTGGAGTCCTATGACGCTGGAGCTTGCTCCACGTCGGACATCCAGTGGACGCATTGAGCTACCAGACTATACTTGGAATCCTATGACGCTGGAGCTTGCTCCGCGTCGGATATCCGGTGGACGCATTGAGCACCCGGACTATACTTGGAGTCCTATGACGCTGGAGCTTGCTCCGTGTCGGACATCCGGTGGACGCATTGAGCTCCCGGACTATACTTGGAGTCCTATAACGCTGGAGCTTGCTACGTGTCGGACATCCGGTTGACGCATTGAGCTCCCGGACTATACTTGGAGTCCGATGACGCTAGAGCTTGTTCCGCGTTGGACATCCGGTGGATGCTTTGAGCTCCCGGACTATACTTGGAGTCCTATGACGTTGGAACTTGCTCCGCGTCGGACATCCGGTGGACGTATTGAGTTCCCAGACTATACTTGGAGTCCTATGACGCTGGAGCTTGCTCCTGGTCAATCATCCGGTGGACGCATTGAGCTCCCGGACTATACTTGGAGTCCTATGACGCTAGAGCTTGCTCCGCGTCGGACATCCGGTGGACGCATTGAGCTCCCGGACTATACATGGAGTCCTATGACGTTTGAACTTGCTCCGCGTCGGACATCCGGTGGACGCATTGAGTTCCCGGACTATACTTGAAGTCCTATGACGCTGGAGCTTGTTCCGGGTCGGAGATCCGGTAGACGCATTGAGCTCCCGGACTATACTTGGAGTCCTATGACACTAGAGCTTGCTCCGCGTCGAACATTCAGTGGACGCATTAAGCTCCCGGACTATACTTGGAGTCCTATGACGCTGGAGCTTGCTCCGCATCGGACATCCGGTGGACGCATTGAGCTCCGGGACTATACTTGGAGTCCTATGACGCTGGAGCTTGCTTCACGTCGGACATCCGGTGGACGCATTGAGCTCCCGAACTATACTTGGAGTCCTATGACGCTGGAGCTTGCTCCGTGTCGGACATCCGGTGGACTCATTCCGCTCCCGGACTATACTTGGAGTCCTATGACGTTTGAGCTTGCTCCGCGTCGGACATCTAGTGGACGTATTGAGCTCCCGGACTACACTTGGAGTCCTATGACGCTGGAGCTTGGTCCGTGTCAATCATCCGGTGGACGCATTGAGCTCCCGGACTATACTTGGAGTCCTATGACGCTAGAGCTTGCTCCGGGTCGGACATCCGGTGGACGAATTGAGCTCCCGGACTACACTTGGAGTCCTATGACGCTAGAGCTTGTTCCGCGTCGGACATCCGGTGGACGCTTTGAGCTCCCGGACTATACTTGGAGTCCTATGACGTTGGAGCTTGCTCCGCGTCGGACATCCGGTGGACGTATTGAGTTCCCGGACTATACTTGGAGTCCTATGACGCTGGAGCTTGCTCCGGGTCAATCATCCGGTGGACGTATTGAGCTCCTGGACTATACTTGGAGTCCTATGACCCTAGAGCTTGCTCCGCGTCGGACATCCGGTGGACGCATTGAGCTCCCGGACTATACTTGGAGTCCTATGACGCTGGAGCTTGCTCCGCGTCGGACATCCGGTGGACGCATTGAGCTCCGGAACTATACTTGGAGTCCTATGACGCTGGAGCTTGCTCCACGTCGGACATTCGGTGGATGCATTGAGCTCCCGGACTATACTTGGAGTCCTATGACGCTGGAGCTTGCTCTGCATCGGACATCCGGTGGACGCATTGAGCTCCGGGACTATAATTGGAGTCCTATGACGCTGGAGCTTGCTCCACGTCGGACATCCGGTGGATGCATTGAGCTCCCGGACTATACTTGGAGTCCTATGACGCTGGAGCTTGCTCCGTGTCGAACATCCGGTGGACGCATTCCGCTCCCGGACTATACTTGGAGTCCTATGACGTTTGAGCTTGCTCCGCGTCAGACATCTAGTGGACGTATTGAGCTCCCGGACTACACTTAGAGTCCTATGACGCTGGAGCTTGGTCCGTGTCAATCATCCGGTGGACGCATTGAGCTCCCGGACTATACTTGGAGTCCTATGACGCTAGAGCTTGCTCCGGGTCGGACATCCGGTGGACGAATTGAGCTCCCGGACTACACTTGGAGTCCTATGACGCTAGAGCTTGTTCCGCGTCGGACATCCGGTGGACGTATTGAGTTCCCGGACTATACTTGGAGTCCTATGACGCTTGAGCTTGCTCCGGGTCAATCATCCGTTGGACGCATTGAGCTCCCGGACTATACTTGGAGTCCTATGACGCTGGAGCTTGCTCCGCGTCGGACATCCGGTGGACGCTTTGAACTCCGGGACTATACTTGGAGTCCTATGACGCTGGAGCTTGCTCCACGTCGGACATTCGGTGGATGCATTGAGCTCCCGGACTATACATGGAGTCCTATGACGTTGGACCTTGCTCCGCGTCGGACATCCGGTGGACGCATTGAGTTCCCGGACTATACTTGAAGTCCTATGACGTTGGAGCTTGCTCCGGGTCGGACATACGGTAGACGCATTGAGCTCCCGGACTATACTGTAGTCCTATGACACTGGAGCTTGCTCCGGGTCAATCATCCGGTGGACGCATTGAGCTCCTGGACTATACTTGGAGTCCTATGACGCTAGAGCTTGCTACGCGTCGGACATCCGGTTGACGCATTGATCTCCCGGACTATACATGGAGTCCTATGACGTTGGACCTTGCTCCGCGTCGGACATCCGGTGGACGCATTGAGTTCCCGGACTATACTTGAAGTCCTATGACGCTGGAGCTTGCTCCGGGTCGGACATCCGGTAGACGCATTGAGCTCCCGGACTATACTTGGAGTCCTATGACGCTCGAACTTGCTCCGCGTCTAACATTCGGTGGACGCATTGAGCTCCCGGACTATACTTGGAGTCATATGACGCTGGAGCTTGCTCCGCGTCGGACATCCGGTGGACGCAATGAGCTCCCGGACTATACTTGGAGTCCTTTGACGCTGGAGCTTGCTCCGCGTCGGACATCCGGTGGACGCATTGAGCTCCGGGACTATACTTAGAGTCATATGACGCTGGAGCTTGCTCCACGTCGGACATCCGGTGGACGCATTGAGCTCCCGGACTACACTTGGAGTCCTATGACGCTGGAGCTTGCTCCGCGTCGGACATCCGGTGGACGCATTGAGCACCCGGACTATACTTGGAGTCCTATGACGCTGGAGCTTGCTCCGTGTCGGACATCCGGTGGACGCATTGAGCTCCCGGACTATACTTGGAGTCCTATGACGCTGGAGCTTGCTCCGTGTCGGACATCCGGTGGACGCATTGAGCTCCTGGACTATACTTGGCATCCTATGACGCTAGAGCTTGCTCCGCGTCGGATATCCGGTGGACGCATTGAGCTCCGGGACTATACTTGGAGTCTTATGACGCTGGAGCTTGCTCCGTGTCGGACATCCGATGGACGCATTGAGCTCCCGGACTATACTTGGAGTCCTATTACGTTGGAGCTTGCTCCGCGTCGGACATCCGGTGGACGCATTGAGCTCCGGGACTATACTTAGAGTCCTATGACGCTGGAGCTTGCTCCACGTCGGACGTCCGGTGGACGCATTGAGCTCCCGAACTATACTTGGAGTCCTATGACGCTGGAGCTTGCTCCGCGTCGGACATCCGGTGGACGCATTGAGCACCCGGACTATACTTGGAGTCCTATGACGCTGGAGCTTGCTCCGTGTCGGATATCCGGTGGACGCATTGAGCTCCCGGACTATACTTGGAGTCCTATGACGCTGGAGCTTGCTCCGTGTCGGACATCCGGTGGACGCATTGAGCTCCCGGACTATACTTGGCATCCTATGACGCTAGAGCTTGCTCCGCGTCGGATATCCGGTGGACGCATTGAGCTCTGGGACTATACTTGGAGTCCTATGACGCTGGAGCTTGCTCTGTGTCAGACATCCGATGGACGCATTGAGCTCCCGGACTATACTTGGAGTCCTATTACGTTGGAGCTTGCTCCGCGTCGGACATCCGGTGGACGCATTGAGTTCCCGGACTATACTTGGAGTCCTATGACGCTAGAGCTTGCTCCAGGTCGGACATCCGGTGGACGAATTGAGCTCCCGGACTACACTTGGAGTCCTATGACGTTGGAGCTTGCTCCGCGTCGGACATCCGGTGGACGTATTGAGTTCCCAGACTATACTTGGAGTCCTATGACGCTGGTGCTTGCTCCGGGTCAATCATCCGGTGGACGCATTGAGCTCCCGGACTATACTTGGAGTCCTATGACGCTAGAGCTTGCTCCGCGTCGGACACCCGGTGGACGCATTGAGCTCCCGGACTATACATGGAGTCCTATGACGTTGGAACTTGCTCCGCGTCGGACATCCGGTGGACGCATTGAGTTCCCGGACTATACTTGAAGTCCTATGACGCTGGAGCTTGCTCCGGGTCGGACATCCTGTAGACGCATTGAGCTCCCGGACTATACTTGGAGTCCTATGACGCTAGAGCTTGCTCCGCGTCGAACATTCGGTGGACGCGTTGAGTTCCCGGACTATACTTGGAGTCCTATGACGTTGGAGCTTGCTCCGCGTCGGACATCCGGAGGACGCATTGAGCTCCGGGACTATACTTGGAGTCCTATGACGCTGGAGCTTGCTCCACGTCGGACATCCAGTGGACGCATTGAGCTACCAGACTATACTTGGAATCCTATGACGCTGGAGCTTGCTCCGCGTCGGATATCCGGTGGACGCATTGAGCACCCGGACTATACTTGGAGTCCTATGACGCTGGAGCTTGCTCCGTGTCGGACATCCGGTGGACGCATTGAGCTCCCGGACTATACTTGGAGTCCTATAACGCTGGAGCTTGCTACGTGTCGGACATCCGGTTGACGCATTGAGCTCCCGGACTATACTTGGAGTCCGATGACGCTAGAGCTTGTTCCGCGTTGGACATCCGGTGGATGCTTTGAGCTCCCGGACTATACTTGGAGTCCTATGACGTTGGAACTTGCTCCGCGTCGGACATTCGGTGGACGTATTGAGTTCCCAGACTATACTTGGAGTCCTATGACGCTGGAGCTTGCTCCTGGTCAATCATCCGGTGGACGCATTGAGCTCCCGGACTATACTTGGAGTCCTATGACGCTAGAGCTTGCTCCGCGTCGGACATCCGGTGGACGCATTGAGCTCCCGGACTATACATGGAGTCCTATGACGTTTGAACTTGCTCCGCGTCGGACATCCGGTGGACGCATTGAGTTCCCGGACTATACTTGAAGTCCTATGACGCTGGAGCTTGTTCCGGGTCGGAGATCCGGTAGACGCATTGAGCTCCCGGACTATACTTGGAGTCCTATGACGCTAGAGCTTGCTCCGCGTCGAACATTCAGTGGACGCATTGAGCTCCCGGACTATACTTGGAGTCCTATGACGCTGGAGCTTGCTCCGCATCGGACATCCGGTGGACGCATTGAGCTCCGGGACTATACTTGGAGTCCTATGACGCTGGAGCTTGCTTCACGTCGGACATCCGGTGGATGCATTGAGCTCCCGGACTATACTTGGAGTCCTATGACGCTGGAGCTTGCTCCGTGTCGGACATCCGGTGGACTCATTCCGCTCCCGGACTATACTTGGAGTCCTATGACGTTTGAGCTTGCTCCGCGTCGGACATCTAGTGGACGTATTGAGCTCCCGGACTACACTTGGAGTCCTATGACGCTGGAGCTTGGTCCGTGTCAATCATCCGGTGGACGCATTGAGCTCCCGGACTATACTTGGAGTCCTATGACGCTAGAGCTTGCTCCGGGTCGGACATCCGGTGGACGAATTGAGCTCCCGGACTACACTTGGAGTCCTATGACGCTAGAGCTTGTTCCGCGTCGGACATCCGGTGGACGCTTTGAGCTCCCGGACTATACTTGGAGTCCTATGACGTTGGAGCTTGCTCCGCGTCGGACATCCGGTGGACGTATTGAGTTCCCGGACTATACTTGGAGTCCTATGACGCTGGAGCTTGCTCCGGGTCAATCATCCGGTGGACGTATTGAGCTCCTGGACTATACTTGGAGTCCTATGACGCTAGAGCTTGCTCCGCGTCGGACATCCGGTGGACGCATTGAGCTCCCGGACTATACTTGGAGTCCTATGACGCTGGAGCTTGCTCCGCGTCGGACATCCGGTGGACGCATTGAGCTCCGGAACTATACTTGGAGTCCTATGACGCTGGAGCTTGCTCCACGTCGGACATTCGGTGGATGCATTGAGCTCCCGGACTATACTTGGAGTCCTATGACGCTGGAGCTTGGTTATTTACGTAAAAGGCTGCACAACTCCATGGAGACTTTGATTCTCTAATTAAGTTTTTAGTTAAAGAGACTTTATTTCTTCTTTACAGTAATTTAATAATTCTAAGTTCATTTGTATTGGTCTGGACCACAAAAGAATTATAGTACTGTTAAAAAAGAAGTTCTTTCTATAGTTTTATGTATTTCAAAATTTCAAGACGATCTTTACAATAAGAAATTTTTACTTAGAGTAGATTGTAAATCTGCTAAAGAGATTTTACAAAAAGATGTTCAAAATTTAGTTTCTAAACAAATTTTTGCTAGATGGCAAGCTATAGTTTCAGTCTTTGACTTTGAAATAGAATTTATAAAAGGAGAACAAAATTCCTTACCTGATTTTCTTACAAGAGAATTTTTACAGGGAAAAACAGCACAATGAGATTTATTTATAAAACATGGAAGGAGAAGATTGAACAAGATTTATGGATTCCTGCAGTGCAAGATGTGATAGACATTTCAATCCTCCATGGCTATCCTAATAAAGAAATGATTGATTTTCTTAAGAAATTAAAATTAGAAGCCAGAAAGAGATTAAATAAAATTCCATTCTGATAAATATTTCCATTATCAACTGCCTTTTTACAAAAGAATTTATACAGATTTTTATATGAAGACTATCATTATTAATCCTCATTTCAAGCCATTGAGAGAACAGATAGAGCAAGAGTTACAAATACCATTTCTCCATACAATGCTCAGACTATCTATATTACGTGGAGATCCAGATTTTAATCTAATATTGGTTATTGACCAGAGATTACAAATTGCAGATAAGAGATTTCGAAGTATTCCATTCTAATGGAATCCAGTAGTAGAAAACAGATCCCACAAGATTATGAGCTTGTTCCTACAAGTTCAGCAATTGTCCCAACTCAAAATCAGTTCCAATCTCTTTCAGAATTTCCACCTCTCTCATATCAAGAAGTTCTTTTTAGTCCAAAGACTCCTGCTAAGGCAATTCCCAAAAGAGACACTCCTTATTTCAGATATGTTACAAAACAAAATCCCATACAAGAAGTCTACCTTACCCCAGAACATGAAGTCCTGTCACAAACACAAATAGAACCTTTTATCACCAAACTCTTCCCTACAGACTTCCAATGGTTTCCAGATGATTTAAGAAAGACTAGAAGATTCTATGAGATCATCCTCATAGACTCTGGTTCTGCTGAAATCATCCACAGAATGTGTGAGTCGGATACAAAAAAGATCAACTTCTCTAAAATAAAAATTCTTCAAGTCCTCACTGTTTCCGACTGGAGTAGCCCTTGGGATCTTAAACCCTTTACGGTTCCTCAAGCCCTTCCTGGCTACTCTTACATAGACTATAAAAATGCTTGGTATTACACATTATTGCTAAGACCCTATAGTCATTCTTGGTTCATCTTCTTTGACAGAAGATGCAATGACAATATTCCAGTATGGTTCTATCATTGGTGGTATCACTTTGGTGCTATTGATGATATTTACCCAGATCTCGCGAGAGTTACTTATGATTATTATTGTAAGCATTCTCTAAATAAACCTTTTACCAGACCTCTTAGATTTCACAAAGATACTGGTTTAGCATGGATTTTTTGCTGGACCTATGAGACCATCCAAGTCCTCCCAAAACCATTCCCCTTAACATTATGCAGGAAATACAAAATCAGATGGTGGGAAAAGTTTGATCTCAATGTCCTCACCATACCAAAGATACAAGAAATCCTGTCCAAGAAAAAACCAAAACCCCAAAGCCCAGTACCACAAACAAATAGCCCAATACCTCCACAACAGTCTCCAGTAAATTGCCCTGCTGATCAATTAAAGCAATGGCAAGAATTCCAAGCCTTCCAAAAATACCTAGCATCACAAAATGTACAACCAGCAGCATCCACCTCACAAAACAGTCCACCCATAAAAGATGATCCTTCACAAGATGCTCAAGACCCATATGATTTTTAAGTTTATATGTTCTTTACTTTAAAAAAAAAAAAATTGATGATGATGAGTATTTGTATTTGTAAGCATTGTATTGTAAGTATTGCGTATATTTGTAAATATTGTATTATATACGCATATGGTGTAATCAGTAAATCAACTAGACCACTGAAGCCATCAAGAGAAGAAAGACGACACATGAAGGAAAGAAGAGACGACAACAGACACTATTCCCCGTCACTATTCACTGTCACTATTCACAATCACTATTCACCGTCACTATGCACTATTCACTATTTCAACTTTTACTATTCACTCGTATTATTAATAAAAAGCCAAAGAGACATCTCCCGCTATTTTCGCGGGAAGAAAGACTTCATCAAGAGATCCATCACATGCCTACAGTTGAACTACAACAGACGTATGCAATGACGTCAAATGCAGATCAACTCTTGCCTATATAAAGAAGGATATAGATTGAGGAGAAGGCATCGGAAAAATCAGAGAGCTCAAAACCTCTTAAATTCTCAAACTCTTGTAATCCTTTCTTTCACCCTTCAAGTTCTTAGTGTTTATTTGAAGAAAAGTTTGCATCTTTGTAAGTCTTCTTAATTTTTCTTAAAGTTTCAATAAATTGCTTGTATTTTACAGTCACGAGTTAATATAAAAGAGGTTTATTCTGTCAATTAGAGTTAAAGGTGAACTTAATGAAACATTTTTTTAAGTGTCTTTTGGAATTCCTTGAATTTGAAAATGTGGTCTAGAAATACTTCTAGGAAACTTAGGATCTTCAATTGCTATTTTTTCGTGAACAAGTTCTACTTGGGAGGCTATAGTATGAAGAAGTTGATTAGAATAATAATTTTGTTGATAAACCTTTTTAACGTCTTCTAATGTACAAGTTCTATTATCCGAGGTATTCATCCTATCATTTTTAAATGGTTCTCCTGTTATTTCTCCTTCTTCAGTTTTAATTTTTATTCCTTTGAGAGGAGGGTGGATGGAATGAACAATTCCATCTGGTAGAATGTTCCAAGTTTTGGTAAGTCTAGTCTGTACTTCTATAGACTTATAATTAAAAGGGTGTTCTATTCCGTTTTTCTTAAGATAATATTTGAACCAAGTGAAGAAAAGAATATTACATTGAGTTTTCTCCATTTCAGAATACCAAATTTCTCTAATTTTATTTCTATGACTTTCTTCAAAACTTAGGAACCAATTCCTTTTATCTTTGTTTTTTCTTGAATTAAAGTCAGTTCTAAGATATTCTTTATTTATCGTGAAGGTAGAGTTCGTAATAACATTTATTGAAGAATATCTATTCATTTCACTATCTGTAGGAGAGGATGGTGTTTGGTCTATAGGGTCAATAATTTGATCAGGTATAGGACTATTGAAGTCTAGGATTACTTCTGTGTCTTTTCTTCCTAAATCTATACTTTTATTTCTTCTACTGTAATTAGTATTTCTAGCGGTGTAGAAGGAGTCTGAAAAAGAAGATCTAGGAGATAAATTGTTTCTTAGTCTTGGTAAAGTTGAATAACTTCTACTGAAACCAAATTTAAGAAGTACTTTTCCATCTGGATTCTCAGTTATTTCTGAGACATCTCTTTTTTCTAAATTATCTGGGGGACAATCATGTTCAAGTTCTAAGGTAGTTGGGATTGTTATATCATCCCACTTAATAAGCTTGGGAGTGAATATTGTGGATTTTTCAGCTTCTAATTGAAGTAAAGTTGTTTCTCCTCTTGGGACAGGAGGGATTAAACATTTTGGGTCAGTTAAAGAAGTTAAAAGTCTATAATGAACTCTATAGATTATAGCAAAATTTTTTGACAATTGTTTAAAATTATCTTTTAGAATTTTTACGTCTAAGGTTAGTGTCTGGAGGCACTATCGGTATGGCACGTCAGTGAGGATCATGACCGATCACAAAAATCTAAAGTACATTTTCACGCAGAAGGAGCTGAATATGCGTCAGAGGAGGTGGCTGGAGTTGATCAAGGACTACGAGTTGGAGATTGAGTATCACCCGGGGAAGGCCAATGTGGTGGCCGACGCCTTGAGTCGGAAGACTCGTCAGGAGATTGTTTTGTCCAGATTGACGGCTCGACTCGAGGTACAACGGGATCTGATCAGTTGTTGGATAGAGGTCTGGTCACAGCGAGAGAGTGGACAGCTGAGTTTCTTGGAGGTTCAGTCAAAGTTGATGGATGAGATCCGACGAGCGCAGGCAGAGTGTCCGCGGATTGCCGATATCCGACAGCGCATGGCCCAGGGCCACTATAGGTCTTTTACCGTCCGAGATGATGGGATGCTGATGTTGCAGGGAAGAGTTGTTGTGCCTGATGTGTACAACCTGAAGCAGAAGATCATGATAGAGGCACATTCAACTTCTTATTCGGTCCATCCGGGATCGAATAAGATGTACCAGGACTTGAGGAGGACGTTCTGGTGGCGCAGGATGAAGACTGGCGTCGCTTTGTTTGTAGCGCGATGTCAGGTCTGCCAGCAGGTGCGCATAGAGCACCAAAAGCCCATAGGGATGACACGATCACTTCCTGACCCTGTGTGGAAGTGGACGGATATCACGATGGACTTCGTGACAGGATTGAGGAGAGATGTACGAGGCTTTGATGCGATTTGGGTGGTGGTCGACAGGTTGACCAAGACCGCCCATTTCATTCCGATTCAGGAGACATGGCCTGTGTCTGATTTAGTCTGAGTTTTTATACAGTATATAGTGAGGTTGCATGGGGTTCCCGAGAGGATAGTATCCGATAGAGATGGCCGCTTCACTTCGAGATTCTGGAGGCAGGTGCACGAGGCTCTGGGGAGCAAGTTGCATTTCAGCGCGGCCTATCACCCGCAGACGGACGGGCAGAGCGAGAGGACGATTCAGACGGTGGAGGATATGCTAAGGGCTTGTGTTTTGGAGTGGGGGAACCTTTGGGTTCGACATCTTCCCCTAGTAGAGTTCTCGTACAACAACAGTTATCATTCATCGATCAGGATGGCTCCTTTTAAGGCGTTGTACGGGAGGCGATGCAAGTCGCCTATCTGCTGGGATGAGCCTGCAGACCGAGTTGGGACACTACCACAGTACGTGGAGGAGGCGACAGATCAGGTTAGACGGATCCGAGAGCATCTGAGGGTTGCGCACGACCGACAAAAGAAGTATGCTGATAGGCGCAGGATTGAGTTGGCCTTTGAGGTTGGAGATCATGTCTGGTTGCGAGTGTCACCGACGAGAGGGATCCGACGATTCGGGATGAAGGGAAAACTGAGCCCTAGATATGTGGGCCCCTTTGAGATCCTCGAGCGAGTAGGAGAGGTTGCTTACAAAGTTGCCTTACCGCCCCGTTTGGCTGGTATACACGATGTCTTCCACGTGTCACAGCTGAGAAAGTACGAGCCAGATCCGAGTCACAGATTGGACTACTCCGGATTAGAGATAGCACCTGACTATACCTTCGTGGAGCATCCGATTGCTGTTCTTGACCGCCGGGTCAAGAAGCTGAGGCGCAGAGAGGTACCGTTGGTACTTATACAGTGGGCTAGGAGGAGCCCCGAGGAGGCCACTTGGGAGACAGAGGAGAGTATACGGGCGAGCTATGGAGATGTATTAGATGAATTGCTAGCGTCGTATGTACAACCACGGGCAGATATAGTTTTGACCGCGTGAGTAGCCGGTGAGTACCTGGGGGGGCCTTAGCCGTACTATGTGTGATTTGGGTGTTTACCACTGTGATTGAGTGTGCATTTCTGTTATTGATATGCGTGGTGGGGCCCATGAGCGGTCCTACGTGATGTGATTATCATTGATATGCGATATTTTATGATATATGACTGATATGATATCATTATGATTATGTGATTGTTGTGAGTATGATTGATAAATGATGGTATGCCGGAATATTGAACCTAGGAAAAGGAATAAGGCTTAGCCTTAGAGGTGGATGTTAATCCACCCTCTGTTTTGATTGAGTCGTAGTGAGATCGTGTGTTTGATCCTTAGAGGTGGATAACCACCTCCTGAGAAGGAGATGAGTCGAGACTAGAAGTGTCAAGGTCTAATGTCGAGTCGGGACGCCAAACACCTTGATTATGAGATTTCGTTCGGAAATGAGCAATTTAAGGTTCCAATGTCCGGGTACACCTATTATACTTCGCGAAGTGGATACGAGCTTTCCACGGGGGCACTCGTGGAATTTTCGCTAAGACCTAGCGGCAGTGTGATGATTCTCTCGAGTTGTGATACTTTCGGGGTAGAGGCGGGATGTGAAGGGGGCGCTCGTTCACATGCTCGACGACGCCGTTCGGGATTATTACGGTTGTGACAAAGGTGGCGTGAGATTCTTGGACGACGCATCCAGGATGATCGTGTGCCTTTTGTTACGATTCAAGGACTCAAGTTTTAAAACCTTCTCCGCCGGTTTAAACCTTTTTGTCTCGAGGACGAGACTTGTTTTTAGAGGTGGATGATTGTAAAGACCGGAATTAAATTAATATTTATAAAATATCCGTAGGATAATCCGAATATTATCCTCCCTTATGATTATGAAAACCCGGAAAATTTAAAAATTTTATGCCTAGCTTTACATGGATTTAATGACGGGAAAAATATACCCAAGCCACTTTTCTCGTATCTTATAAACGTAACGGATTTTAACGCTTTGCGAGCTCGGGTTTTACATTATGTTAAAGAGGTCATCCACCCAAATTGCCCAACATTGAGCCACCAAACCCTTGACTTGTGGCTTGCTTGTGAATGTAGACATTCAACCACTCCCATCTCTTCATCCCATCACCACCCATGCTTTGACTCATGAAGCCAACCACCCCTCTCCTCTATAATCCTGACCCCAACACTCATGTGGAGCTCATCCAAAGAAGCCCCACCGTCACTTGAGAGGAGAGAGAGAGAGAAGGAGAGCCTTGCTCCATTTTAGGTCCATTTTGGACAGCCTTCACAAGAAATAGCATAACTCCCTCCATTCTCATCCAAATTGAGCAAACTCGATGGCCATGGATCCGTCTTGAACCCAGCTTTCAATACATATCTCAAACACAAAAATCCAAGGTCGTTTGCCCAGCCAAAATCGTCCATCTTGTGAGCTGCAGAAAACTGTTTTTGAAGGGTCTTGAGAGTTTGACTTGATTTCTTGATAAGAACCCTTTCTTTCTTCCAAAACTGAGTTCCAACATGTGTTTTAACTCATTTTATTCAACTTTGAGTAAGAATCTAAATCATGTTTTGGGATTTTTGGTGACAAAATGGCAAGGTGTTTGAAAGGTGTTCCGAAGGACTCCCGAGGGTGTTCTTGAGTTGTTTGTGTGGGATTCTTCGAAGGTAATCCCTCATCCGCCTCCCCCTCTCTAGGAATAGGTCTTGTGTGCTTGTAAAGGGCTTAGGAAGTGGAGCCTCTATGTGTTTTTGGTTGCATTTTGTAGCAAACGTCACAACAACAAAATGGATATATGTGCCTCTGTAATTTTGACTTTATTTCCAATCCAACGGTCTAATTTGGCTGAAATCTTAATATAATGTTCATGGAAATGTTATCTAACTTCCGTTCAAAAATTACGGTAATCCAACAGTTGGATCAATAGTTATTATAATTTTAGTAACCAGTGTTTATAATGACTCGGTTAGAAAACTTGGTTAAGGGAATGCTAAGAATATGGTTAAATATGTGATGGCATAACCAAAAATTAGAGCATATAAAATACAGAAATGAAGTATACTCATAACTTGGCTTATGATCCGATAAGAAGAAAATCGATTATGTGATAATACGATATAGATTATAACTGGTTAAGCCCGGATCACTTAACCAAAGTGCGTAATCTATAGAATCGTGAACTTCGTGTGGATATATGTTGATTATTAGTTTGGGTACCATGCATTAGAATACCACCTAATAAAAGCTTAATGAAATTAATAGGCTCTTGTTGATTGGATCCTTGGTTGTGCACTTTATTGCTTGCTTATTCTCCGGACTCCAGGTGAGTCCCCTGGACTTACTCATGATGGATTTATGTGATACTCTTTGTCTTATCGAGAGTCTTCATGCATCACGCGACCTAGCAACATGTTTAGGAATATAAACCGGTAATATGACGTAGGATGAACTTAGTAAATCCAACAATCCATATGTATGCTATGTGTCTATGGTAGGACGGCCGTCAAAATCTGAATAAAGGACTTATACTCGATAGAACACGAATGAAATGATGAAAGACTTATGATGAGAAAGAATGAGTATGTTTGAGAAGGAGGAGTATGTTTGAGAAGGATGAGTACGTTTGAGAAGATATTATGATGATGATACGGGCCCTTGTGTGTTTATTTTGCATTTATATATATATATATATATATATATATATATATATATATATATATATATATATATATATACACTTGCTTATGTGTTACATTTTAACATTCATTTAGTTTAAGTATGCCTCTTTATATGGCATTGAGTGTGTATATTTCCGATGATTGACCCCGATTTATTTCTTGTTTTTAGATTCAGGTGCCCCTTACCTGATATGATTTACTTATGTGAATGGTTGTCGGGACAGACCTTTTGGACGATTAGAGTGAGGGAGGCGCTTGACATTCGTACTCTTTTGCTCATACGTTTTATCGTTTTGACCCGGCGTGGCCGTGGCATTTTGTTGTATTTATGATTTCCGCTTTTATTTCTGTTCGAAATATTTTCGCGATAGCCTAGGACAGGTAAAGCCTCCAACGGGCTTACGATCTTTTCGGGGTTCGCAATCCCCATCTTTTGACAACTAAATCTTCCGCTTAAATGAACCTAATAATAACTCGTACTCGGTCGTAAGATCCAAAGCTCACGGAAGAAGATCAAACTTCTTCTATAACGTTCCTCGATAATCTAGTATTCCGAACCTTATTTACCTTCTAAGTAGGTTTATGGAGGTTAATTCGGGTACTTAAATTCGGGTCGTTACATGTGGTATGTAGAATTGGCCAAGCAAAGGCTTTGGGGACAGAAATTGTCGTCGGCTCTAGGGTGTTCACAAAGGTTGTGCGCACCACTTGGTCGACTCCACGGTCTCGGCTAGGCTTGTGTTTAGGCTACGCAACCACAAACAATCACAAACTCAAGATTAGTGCAATAATCAAATAAAGAACAAGAAGTAAAAGAACAAACAAGAAAAGACTCTATTTTTGTGGTTTTTGTGTTTATGAAAAAGAAAAAGACTCAATCTTGATGTCGGAAACCAAAGCTCTTATGCCAATTTGATACGGGGTTAGCCGTAGGTTGGTCCGATCTTCGACAACAAGCAAGAATAATCAAGAACTAATAAAGAAACTCAAGAACTTAATCAAGATTGATCAAGAACTATAAAGACGCAGCAAGAACTAACAAGAAAGATGCAAGATTTATGCAAGATTCAACAAGAAAGCAAAGAAACGCAGCAAGACTCTCAAGAATCGATCAAGATAGGGCAAGATCGACCAAGAAACACCAAGAACAGGGGTTGTACTCAACGTCGACTCCAAGAAGATGAACAAGACTCGATAAAGACTCGAAATTGCAACAAAGAATGAAAAGACGCGACCGATAAGGACTGAGTCGATCTATGCAGAACAAGATAAAGACCCCAGGCCTCCTTAGAGGGTAGGAACCAATACCAATGACTACACAACCCGCCTCTACAACCCTACACAATCAAGCGAACAACTTGAAGACACAAGGAGGGGGCTTGTGGATACTAGATTCACCAAGTCTTGCGAAGTTGATGAACGGCAAAGCAAACCAAGCTGAGATTATCAATTCGATGACCCGAAGAGCACTGCTCAATTCGGCCAGCTTTCTCTCTAGTGTTTGGCACACGTTTTGTGAGAAAAAATTGTATTCAATAAGTTCCAAGTTATTTACATGGAAGAATCGAAAATATATAGAAAACTAAGGCCTATTGGCCGGCTATCCTAGATAGAATAAGATAGATCTAATTACTAATGGGCTTTAAAATAAACCTAAGAACATAAATAAATAAGGTCTTTAAAAACAATAATTAGAAAAGCCCAATTCAGCCCAATAGAACACTTAAGCTGAAAATGAACTCTAACACTTAAAGAAATTCGGCCCAAGCTTTACTAAGGGGGCTCGGCCTCCATTTGTGCTCCAATGCACATATATGTCTTCAATGTTGGCTCGGGGAGTTGAACCTTGCTCGAGAATAAAGCATGACCCACAAAGTTGAATGAGTCTCTTTGAAGCTTCTTAGCTCTAGCTCGAGTCATTGGTCCTTCTCCAAGTATGATGGGTGTGTCTGGAGTTGTAGAAGATGATCCCGCATCACCTTTTCTTTTCAGTCGGCGAATGATGGTTTTTGTTATTTTGCATGAACTCAAGGTAAAGTTTGTGGTTGTCTATTTTGTTTGCCTAAGATACAAAACCCGAATATTTGCAATGTAAATTACTAGCCAGTAAATACTATTATCTAGCCAGTCACAACGATGTCTTAGCCAATGTAGAAGTAACCCCTGCCGGATCTCGTCTTAGCCAATATAAGACAAATGCCTGTCGGATCTTGTCAATCTCAGAATCTTCACAACAACAGGATAGACAATATTAAACACAAACTATAGAAGTTAGAACACCATTCAAAACAACCAACCATAAAACCATTCATACATAAATCCAGAACATAAGGGACCAGTCATCAAAAGGGAGGAAACGTTTTAGACCTAAAACAAACACAACGAAGTACTAAAGCTAATGTCGGCTGCTTTCCTTCAACATCTTCCAATCTGCAACAACGAGGGCTTGGTTCATGTGATCCAGGAGGCCCATCTTCGAGAAGTGGCTAGACCTCCCTCTAAAGCTAATGTCGGATGCACATATATCCCACTTCACGATTAATATCACCAACACAAATACAACAATATGAAGTTGCATACGAGTCCACATGCATGATTGAATAACATGTTCAAAGGTTGGTAACACCAACGACAGTAAATAAAAAAAGCTAGCCAGTCATGAAATAATTCTTGCCATGCAAAAAAAAATGTCTGCCATGATAGAAATGCTCAGATACTCATATGCTCATGTCACAACAATGCATTATGCAACAAAGGGAAACAATGTATGACTACTTTTGCAGCTGCATTAACAAGATTATGAAATACAATTTTTCCTTTCATTTTTCTCATTGTCTCCTTAATTTGTCATACAAGTGTTCAGATAATACCCCTTTTAGCAATAATCCTTGCCAATATATACATATGTCTAGCCAATCAAAATAATACGTCTGCCAAAACATATAACATTACACAAATGACACAACTACACAACTACACAACCGTGTTTCCATGTGCAGCCTACTGAACAAATCTCAATGCATCACACTTCAATACTGTATGATTTAAAAATTTTCAAGGGTAAATTACAGAAAACCACCCATAAAATAGTTGAGTTTTCACAAAACCACCCTTAAAATAAAAGTTTGCAGAAAACCACCCATAAATTTACTTTTCTTTCAAAGAACCACCCATAACCATTTTTATGTGTAAAAAACTATAAATTTTTTTAAAAGTTTTTATATTTTCTTAAATGTTTTGGTTATTTAATTATTTAATTAGGCTACTTTGAATACAAAAATGAGAATTTAACATTTTTAAAACACTTTTACACATAAAATAATGGTTAAGGGTGGTTCTTTGAAAGAAAAATAAGTTTATGGGTGGTTTTCTGTAAAAATTTATTTTAAGGGTGGTTTTGTGAAAACTCACCTATTTTAAGGGTGGTTTTCTGTAATTTACCCAATTTTCAAACTAACATCATAACTTTGTAACATCAAATGAATATCGGTTTGTGAGGGGAAGGAAGATACAAAGCAAGATAATCTTCCCACACTCCTTTGAGATGTTGGATATGTTATTACATAATTTAGCAAGCTTTTTGGGAATTTTCTAACTTGCGAGTGCTAAAGTTAAACCTTTGGGATCAATTTATGTCACATTCAGCTGCTCCTATTAACATTTATCTTGATTTCTTGTATTGTTCGGTACACTCATGGACTAAATGAGATGTAAAACATTACTAATGATCCAAAATTGTAATTTATACCAAGTCACTTCTACTAATAACATGATCATGCGTTAGTATAATTCAAAAACATAGTTAAATATCCACGTCAAACAAAATGTAACAATATAACACCAACGTTCTCTATTTACACCCTATTAGTTAGTTAGCATTTCATCGAGCACCTTGTGTGCGTAATAAATTTCACATTCCTAGCCTAAAATTGCAAGCTTTTATGAGCTATGACCAACCCAAATCAAACTGAAATTGCGAGCCTATGTAGTCTACAAACAATCCAAATTCGAAAATATGCAAATTTTAAATTGAAAGAAGGGGTGAAAGCAACCCAATTCAAACTAAAATTGCAAACTATTATAAGATTTAAACAACCCGAATCGAAAAGATGAATTAGTAGGTGGTGCTTATTGATTAGGGATTAAGGACCTTACCAACACCTCCCCGAAATCCTCGATAATATCAGGGTTCAGATTGGCGCCATCACCAGCGGGATTAAGGACCTTCTCATCGGGATCCATTTGTTGTGGTTCCAGCAGAGGAATTAGGGTTCTTGTACACGAGAATCGGAAAGAGAATTTCGTGAAAGATCAACATTGTTTCAAAATCCTCAAGCCAACAACAGATGAAGATGGAACAAATTGAAAAAGGAGAGCAACGGAGCGACGAAGAAGAGGAGAACACAAAGGAGAGAGAAGGTCCATGACTTGTGGCTCTTCCCCATCTTCGATCTAGAGATTGGAGATTCCGAGGACGAAGAAATGAAGATGGCGATGGAGACTGTGGAACAACGATTCGCTTCTTCAGTCTTCGCTTCTCTACAATGAAACAGTCTGGCAGGAGGGGTTGGCCGGAGGTGGCTCGTGGAGGGCTGGGAACGGCCGGAGAGAAGGAGGTGGAGGCGGTGAGGGTTTGGTTGAACAGGTGACCTGTGAAAAGAGGTCAAGATAACCGGTTATTTTTGCCAAATTTTGGGCTTAATTGCTACTTTTGCAAATTTTGAAGAGGATTATCATTTTTACAAAGAGCCCAACAAAGTGGTATATTGGATACTATTAACTCGTCAAAATTTTGTAGAAATCACAATCAAATCAAAATATATCAAATAAAAACAAACCATGGAATTAGGGTTAAAAGTAAAATATTGTATCTCCATGAATTATTGAATCTTCTACTGTATGAGGTTTGAGACGTCCATAAATACACCACAACACCACCCCTGTTCTTCCGCGTTGACAATCTCATAAACTCCCCCTTCCTCTTCTTCACAATCTATCTGACCAGATCTCTCCAATGGCGGCCCCGGCGACGCCCCTCCTCAAGGATGAGCTCGACATCGTCATCCCTACCATCCGAAACCTCGATTTCCTTGAGATGTGGAGGCCTTTCTTCCAGCCCTACCATCTCATCATCGTCCAAGACGGAGATCCCTCGAAGAAAATCAATGTCCCCGAGGGATTTGACTATGAGCTCTACAATCGCAACGATATCAACCGGATCCTTGGCCCCAAGGCCTCCTGCATCTCCTTCAAGGACTCCGCTTGCCGCTGCTTCGGCTACATGGTCTCCAAGAAGAAGTACATCTACACCATTGATGATGATTGCTTTGTAAGTCTTCGATTCCTTCTAGTTTGTTCGGATTTCGATTTTAGGGTTTACCTGGTCTCGGTGTTTGAGGTCTCTGGATTTTGGTTTGATTTTTAGATCTGATTTGGATTGGTGTTCTTTTCGTTGAATTTTGCCCTTTTTGGTGCTCTAATCTCAATTATTTGGTGGTTAGGATATTTGGAGTATCTGTTGTTACTAATTGGATCTCAAATCTGGCTTGATCCGAGTCTTTTTAGTACTGTACTAGATTGCTGTTTCCCTACTCTAGTGCTAATCTGCACTTTTGTGGTTGTTTTTGTCCCCATCAGACCATATCTATCTTGTGTTTGAAGGTTCTCTCTCTTTTTTTTTTTTTGAATTTGACCTGTGAATTTTGATCAAATCTGTGATCTTATTTTTGAAACTAACCTGGTCAAATTCTTCATGAATACTCATTATGACATCTTTTAAAATATGTTCCTTGGGCCCGTTTTTGGATAATTTAATTGTGCTGTTAGTGATGGAAGTTCATACAAGTATATATCTTGTTGACCATGCATGAAACATAACTAAAATCTTGCATCTCTTTAAAGCTTCTGTAAAGTACTGTCGTTTGAGTGGTTTCCTTGCATTGAATTAATTAATGAGGTAATATTTTCAGAAAGGAATTTAACTTCTTCTGGTTGTTCTGGGAACAATTTGAGTACTGATCTCATATCTGTTTGTCTCAATGCGACTTCTTGCATCTTGGATTTTATTCTAGTTTGACTACTCTTTTTTTTTTGAGAAGAAGAAGTTTGACTACTCAACCTCACACTAATAGTGCTTTTTTTATGTGAACATATCTGATCCACTCTTTTAAACTCTGTTTTTGATAATGTATGAGATTGTTCTCTTCTTTTAACACTGTTTGTGATTCTAATTGTGAAATCTGATCAGGAATTGCTTGTTCTATGATTCCTGTATCATCTTGTTTATGCTTTTGATTGATTATTTGATCTGTCGGTATCTTTTACTTCTATTCTTATGCAGTACATCTTGCTGTTATGTTGTTACTGTATTCCAGATCTTATGGTTGTTTCTTCGCACATGTGTAGGTTGCTAAGGACCCATCTGGAAAGGATATCAATGCTCTTGAGCAGCACATCAAGAACCTCCTATCCCCATCCACTCCTCTTTTCTTCAACACCCTTTATGACCCATATAGAGAGGGAGCAGATTTCGTCCGTGGATATCCTTTCAGCCTCCGTGAAGGTGTTTCTACTGCTGTCTCCCATGGCCTTTGGATGAACATCCCTGACTATGATGCACCTACACAGCTTGTTAAGCCTCTTGAGAGGAACACCAGGTATATATAATGAAGGCCTCAGTTGACCTTTTAATGACTGCACGCCTTCCCTTTTTCTTAACAAGTTACATTTGTGTATATCAGGTATGTTGACGCTGTCATGACCATTCCCAAGGGAACCCTCTTCCCTATGTGTGGCATGAATCTGGCTTTCAGACGTGACCTCATTGGCCCAGCCATGTACTTCGGTCTGATGGGTGACGGTCAGCCTATTGGTCGTTACGACGACATGTGGGCAGGCTGGTGTATTAAGGTAACTATCCACATCAATACATCGTATATTTTAGTTTTTTTGTCTATTCGTAAACACTTATGCCTAATGAAACAAACTCTTGTTGCTTGTTGAATGATGCCAGGTTATCTGTGATCACCTTGGATTGGGGGTCAAGACCGGTCTTCCATACATCTGGCACAGCAAGGCTAGCAACCCATTTGTGAATCTCAAGAAGGAATACAAGGGCATCTTCTGGCAAGAAGAGGCGATCCCCTTCTTCCAAAACGCGACTCTCTCCAAGGAGTGCACCACCGTCCAGCAATGCTACATTGAACTCTCGAAGCAGGTGAAGGAGAAGCTCGGCAAGGTTGATGAGTACTTCATTAAGCTCGGTGATGCTATGGTCACATGGATTGAAGCATGGGATGAACTCAACCCACCCTCCACCGTCGCCAATGGGGCTGCAAAGTGAGGATCTTCTCAGCTGATAACGGGTCCTCACCCATCGAATACAGCGAATTCGCTAAAATGGCTGGGCATTCTTTATCATCGTAGTTTTTACCTTTTGCAGATGAGGCTCTCGTCAGCATTCTATGTTATTGCTTTCGTTCAATTTCGCATCAAGTTGAGACACTAGTAAAGTTTTTAATCGAGTTTATGCATTCTACTTCAGCATTGCTTACCAGAGCTGAGAATTATTTATTTGATGGTGGTTCTGTAACCATCTGTTATTTATTCATTTCGTTGAAGCATCAGATTTTGCAGATTTTGTTTTTGATGCCAAATTTCACACAAATGTGTGAACAGATCAACTTAGCTGACAGCTTGTAAAACATGAAATCGAACCAGTTTAAGGCAAAAAGAATAAAAACTTTGTTGGCTCGGACTTCTGAGTAGATGTGGCAATCGGTTCAGTCAGTTGGGCTTGGAACGAATAGGATTTTGGATTGGGTAAGTTCGGGCTAAATGGATTTCGGATTGGGTTTGGTTGAGACACTTTATTATAAAATAATGATAAATTTTTATTTAACTAAATCAGTAACTATTGAAGTTCATTAATTTAGTTATATTATGTCTCATTCCTTGGGTGTTTAAAAAGAAGAAAATTAAGCCCCAATCAGGGTGGCCCAATGGTGTGGACTGTGGAGCAAAAGGAGGGTAAAGAGATCATGGTTCGATGATTTCTGCATCCTCCCCACTCCTTGGGTGAATTCCTTGGTTCAATCCCTGCATCCTCCCCATTCATTGGGTGAAAAATCAAAGGTTTGTCTAGTTCCGATTTACCTGGTGCATGACTCTTGCTGACTCGGTCACGTGCTTGGAATTTACCACTAAAAGGTAGGTTTTTCTTATCATAAAAAGAAAAAGAAAATTAAAGTAATTATAAGAATGAGTCGGGTATTTTCGAGTTGGGTTGGTTTATGTTTGTGTCATTCGAATATTGAGTCAAAATGGGGCGGGCTCGGGTTCGAATTGTGCATGACACTAAATTTTCAGGTTTCAGTCGGTTCTGGGTTCGGACAGGCCGAGTCGGGTTCTCGAGTCAAATAAGATCTTTCCACCGGTAGTTCTGAGTTTCAAATTTAAATTATTGTGGAGTACGCACGTGCCCGAGATTTACCACTAAATGGTGAGTTTTCCTCGTCTTCAAAAAAAAGGAAAATTAAAGTGATTATAAGAATGAGTCCGGTATTATCGTGTCGGGTCAAGGACGGGTGGGGTTTGTTTATGTTTGTGTCATTCGAATATTGGATCTAAATGGGGTGGGCTCGGGTTCGGATTGTGCATCACACTAGATTTTCAGGTTTTGGTCGGGTTTAAGTTCGGACGGGTCGGGTCAGGTTCTCGAGTCGAGTCAGATTTTGCCACTGATAGTTCTGAGTTTCAGTTTAAATTATTATAGAGTGCGTACTTTAGTGAATTATCAGTACGATTGTTATTTTACGCAAAGGCCAAAATCTAAAAAACCACCCCTTAAATAGACTATTTTGCACAAAATCACCCCTAAAATTGAAAATTTCATAAAATCACTCTTTAAAAGCTAAGCGTTTTCAAAAGAGCACCCATCCCACCTTTTATATTAAGTTTTATGTTAAAAGTGGAAAAAATTACTATTTTGCTCTATATCATCATCAATATCTTAATTCATCTTTTGACAATTCTTCAGTGTTTCATCATTGATTTAGTTGGTTCAAAGTTGATCATCCTTAATTTAATTGGTTCGAAGTTCTCACAGGTGTTCATCTTTCACTTCTCGGTTGTCTCCTCAAATGAAAAATAAAATTCGTTGAATGGTGACACCCCTTTTATCCTTCAAATATATTAAAAGTACAAGGGTAAAATGGTAATTTTACACATTCAACGACAATCTTAATGGAAAAGTTGAAATATGTGGTATTTGCAAGCATCCAACTTTTTAAGAGTAATTTTATGGAATTTTTCAATTTAAGGGATGATTATTTATTTATTTGCAAAATGGTATATTGAAAGGGTGGAATTTGACCTTAGACAAATCATATGCTCATAGTGGTATATGAAGGGATTATGGAAGTGTCTGTCGGAGATCGAGATGTTGATCTCCAATGCTCTCCATCACTGTTGTGACTTTCAGTCCATTTTCTTCACTCACACTTTCCGTGAGAGGAATCGTGTTGGGAACTGTTTGACGCATTTGGGTCTTTCGGCGCTGCTACTGCTAGACCGTCCTCCTCATAAGATTAAAGATCTCGTCCGCAAGAACGCCCTTAAGAGGTGGGTCAGGCGCAGCCAATCACCCTCAAAACCTCACATTGTATTAAAAAAAATAAGAATATATACTCATAGTTGTATGGTTTGTGACTTTCCGACTTACTTGCTCATCATTCTTAGAAAATGTTAATGAGTAATTTATAATGAACAAGTTCACTTAGTCATCCATGATTTCTTTCGAGATTGATAAATACACCACTAATTTTTACTTGATACACTGCTAATTTATGCAACTTGTCCAAAACCATAAACCATAACAACTCACACTTTAGCTTCATTCCTCCATAACACTCCAAATAGATATCCATAGCCCACTCAAAATCTTAAATTCTCCGGAAAGGGTAAGGCTTATCATCGGCTAGAAATAATAAATTTTTGTGGAGCTAACAAATAAAATAGGTTAAAGGCTCAAATTGGCTTCAAAGCAAGATATAACATAGGGTAGACATGGATAAAATGTGGCTAAAAGGTGTCTCTATCATTTGAACTTATCAAGCAATGATCATGTATATAATCGGCCTAAAAAATAGATAACCATGTCAATACTCAAAGATAAATGCATAGGAAGAGTAAATCACACAACAAAAGCAAAAGGGTTATAGATGGGTAATGGGTTATAGACGTAAACCCTTATAAGGCCAAAATTCTCACTAGGACAATTTTTTGTTGAATATCAAGCATGCTCACAAACTTAGATCATACATGCTGAATTATCTATGCCAATTGCCAAATCATATTCCACATAAAAAAAATTAAAGACAAGGGCAAACCATTCTAGAATTCCATGAGATATATAAGATCATGCTAGAATAAAGTTGACAGGACAAACTCAAACTAGATGGTTATCTTTAATAACACATATATGCAATGCATGAAAACTCTTTTTTTTTCCACAATTTTCGTCATTTTCTAAAAATTTTTCGATTTTTGACATTTTATAACAAATAAACTAAACATGATGCGTGAATTACAACTAAAAGTCAAACACAAATAAAATAAAACAAATACAAGCTATTGTGACGGATATTGAAATCCGACACCCTAAAACAATAAGGTAGCTTTGCAGGTAGGTATAGATGATTGATAATGCCTATTTTAGATAAGCACTATAGGTAGGTCTTAGGTGCATTAAGTATTCATATTGCATGTTTAATAAGCTTATTCATATTCTTGTTCATTTGATATTCAAAGTTCGGAATCTACGGTTTTTAGTGTTTAATTTTTAGGTCTTATGATTCAGACTCGAAAGGTGGAGAAAACATGGAGCAAATGAACAAAAGAAGAGCTAAGGAACAAGAGCGGAAATAGAGAACATGGAGAAATCCCATCTTTGAGGTTATGAAAAGTTGGAATTGGCTTCAGAGGTATTCATGAGAATCGTAGTTCTTAGAAGAGCTTTCCAACGCATATTCATATGCGTCAATCAGACGAACGATGACTCAGGAAAGTGCATTACAAGTTCAGTCTATCGATGCTGTCAAGTTGTACGGACGGCGCCCGCCGCCTTTTCTTCGGCGCTCATCGTCCTCTCAGATCTGGATTTGCGATATGCGGCCCGAGTTTATTTTGATGGGAACTTTTCTCTATCTTTTTCTAGGGTTTTCAAGGGCCGGTTTTGAGCCTAAATAGACTATTCTCTTTAGTATTCATTCATTAGACAACTATGGAGAGTAGAATGGAGGTTTTCTACTTTGGTATGATTTACTAAACCTCTATAGTTTCGCCTACAATTCAGAGACATGGTTGGTTGATTTGTGAGACTTGAATTCTATGTTATTCCAATGGTTAATTCATTACCTTTACACTGATTTTGTGTTGTTGATTTTATTTTGATTAGCTACCTTGATAGAATTGCATCGTGCTAGGATCAATTGTTTCGCGAGAGTAATTGTGCCTTTTGTAGCAACCACAAGCAAGTGATTCCGCGAGGATGACCTTGATTGTGTAGGGTAATGACAGTTTGGGCGACCATTATGCCTAGAACTTTGGGAATTTGTGCTATTTGTATGTTAAATCCTACAGGGTTAGGGTTTTGTCTATAGATGTAAGGGATTGTCATCTTTGCAAAGAGTGTCAATCGATATAAACCAATATCAGATTAATCCAAATAATTGGAATAACTAGAAAGAAAGCCAAGGATCAATAAACCAACCATTGTTGAGAACTTGTAGGTGAAACTCCTTCATCCCTATTGTTATCAATCAATCACAATCCCTACTTTTACTTTATTTGGTTACTTTAATCATCTTAGTTACTTTCAAATTCATTACTTTGATAGCAATTTAAGTAAACAAGGAAGGTATTCTATCTGTGGGTTCGACCCCTTACTTATCTGTTATACTAGTTACTAGTTGGTGTATTGGTTTTGGAATCTTTATCTTTGGCGTGGTGAACACAACATTTCATCCCACCAAGTTTTTGGTGTCGTTTCCGGGGATAATTACTTTATTTTCTTTGTTTACTTTTATTTATATAGTGTGATTCACTTCGGTGGATCGCACTTTGGTTACTAATCAATCTTTTTTGAAGTTCTTGATAGGTAGCGATGTCTGAAATGGTTAATCCCCCTCTCAAGAGGACATTGGGAGAGTTAAAGGAACCTGCTTTGAATTCGCAAAGTCTTGCAATCATACTTCCTGAACTCCCTGAAGGCTCCAAACTAGGCTGCAAATCTGATTGGTTGTCACTCCTTCTAGTTTTATGTGGATTGTCTGGAGATGAACCCAATAAGCATCACATGGAGTTTATTAGTGTCTGTGACAGATTCAAGCCTCAAGGATTTACCGATGATCAACTTATGTTGAGACTGTTTCCGTTCACCCTGAAAGACACAACAAGCGATTGGCTTCACTACTTACCGGCAGGAAGCATCACTACATGGTTAGACCTGAAGAAGGTTTTTCTGTAAAAATACTTCCCTGCTACGCATTTGAGCAAAGTGAAGAAGTAATTGTCAAGCATAGAGCAATCCCCTAAAAAGAGTATGTATGACTACATTGTGAGATTTAGGAAACTTAAGACGAGTTGTCCTCAACATGGTATACTAGAGGAGGATTTGATTCTCTATCTTTATGAAGGGCTACTTGATCATGAGCGCACCCTCATCAACGCTACTAGTGGAGGGAATATTCTAGACAAGACACCTAAAGAAGCTATGCAAATCTTTGATGAGTTACCTAATGCTTCTCAGCAATATAGAAAATCTCAAGGAATCGAGGAAATTCACAGTCTGGATAACTCTGAAAGGGGTTGCATGGAAGAAGTTATTAAGTTCACAAAGATTGTAAAGAACATGGCTACTCAGATATCTCAGTTGCAACCACTACTCAGAGATACAAAGGATGGAATTGTAGAGGTCAATGCTATAGAGAGCTGTATCTTAGAATTATCTCAAGAGTCCTCTCAAGAAAATTCACCTAGAGATGAAACATTGAGATTGTTGTTGGACAAGATGAGTGTTCAAGAGAAGATGTTGGGTCAAATGGCTATGGAGATTGGAGAATTGAAATTGAAAGATTTGGGGAAGTTGCCATCACAAGTGGTAGTCAATCTTGAAGGTTTGATAATGTATAACAAAGTAATATAAAGATACTCTAGAAGGGGGGGGGGGGGTTGAATAGAGTATGCCAACTTTTCGCTGATAATCTCAAGAGTTTTGAAATACTTGCAAAACCCTTTGAGATTAGACTTAATTCTTTCCTCTAGAAAACCTGAATCACAGAAGAGTTATACAATTCGAAACAAGTGCGGAAATATGGTAAAACAATAAGTAAAGGACGCAATGAATTGTTGACGAGGTTCGGCACGAACTTGGCCTATGTCCCCGCCTAGGGTTCTTCCACAACCCTAGGATTCAACCGGCTTTATTGATTCACAAGACTTAGGATCCTAATAGCTCACCGAGAAGCCTTTCTTCTATACAATTGCAATGTAGTCAACTCACGTTCCCTTGGAGTCCTAGACCAATCTAGAAGAGCCCCACCTCTCTCAGCTATCTAGTACAATCCTCTTACACTTTGTGAATCAATCGCCTAGTGTCCACTTCATGAGTTACAAACTCTCGAGTATAACACTCTCTCGAAATATATCCTATAAGCTCACTGTGTAACTCTCAAATGCTTTCAAACAAATGATACGACTCTTAACAACTAGCAGAGAGCACACGAAGAAGACATATTGACTTGAAGGCTTGAGTGCGAATGAATGCTTGTGTTCAACAACTGTGTATATGTCTTCCCTTCTTCATTTCCTTTATATTGAACAAATCGGCGCCTTTTTCAAAGAAGGATATTCTCTTCAACGTCTAGAAAAGATCATGGCAATCTTCACAATCTTCTATTTGGGGAAACTCCGAAGCCATAATCTCCGATTTGATTCTTCTCGACTTCAAGCTTGAGGAAGGAGATTTCATTCGAAAATCTTGCTACATATGTTAGTGCATAATATATAATAATATCTGGAAATATATTAAATAATAACATATAATAACATCCGGAAATAATATGCACATAATACAGGTTTTGTGTTTCATCAACACAGTTGTAGCTTCAAGACCTTTGACACAAGCCATGTGTCAAAGCCTTTGAAACCATTTCCGATTTTCATTAAGGGAGTGGAGTTATCAATCTCCCCCTTGATGAAAGACAAAACTTGTGCATCCCTGTAACTTAGTCAAGCAAATATATTATAAGCAAGATCAGACTAAGTACCTGCATGGGTTAGACAAATGTTGGATCATAAGATTTTAAAGCCAAAGAGAAACATCCAACAAAGTAAAACAAAACAAGGTCTTCCAAGACCCTTGGTTCACAGCGGTTTCAAAGTCTAAACCATCAAACCATCTCCCCCTTTTTGTCTTTCAACAAAGGGAGGAGTAAGAAAACAGTTACCAAAACAATTTCAAAATTTAAACCAAGAGCCATTCGAAACTTAACGATTAAGGAAAGAGATGTTTATCCGATTTAAAAAATTTTCACAAATATAAATATAATCGGATAACATGCAATAAAAAGGATTTTCCCGAAAAGGTAACAATAAAGTAAAGATATTTAAAATTCCTTTAAAAAAAATATTTGATCAAATATCAAAAAAGATACCAACCAAATATATAATCTGTTATATGTGCTCTACTGTTCAGTTTACAACCTTTAAAATGAGGTTCAAGGATCTTGACACTGAGCAGAAATTTTCTTTCGTAAAGGGAAAGCTCCCCCTACGAAAGTGCATCCCTGTTAAGCATTCCGATCTCACGTCTATTGAAGGTGAACATGTCCTCTGTCAAAGGCTTAGTAAAAATGTCAGCTTATTGATAACCAGTTGAAATAAAGGGTATGGACACATCACCTTTTTCGACATGGTCTCTAATGAAATGATGCCTTACATCAATATGTTTGGTCCTTGAATGCTGAACATGATTCTTTGTAATGGAGATGGCGCTTGTATTGTCACACTTAATGGGAATGCCTTTGAGGTTAATGCCAAGATCTCTCATTTGTTGAGCTATCCAAAGGATTTGGGAGCAACATGCTACAACTGCTATGTATTCGACTTCGGCAGTGGATAGAGCAACTGGGTTCTGTTTCTTTGAGTGCCAACTAATCAAGGATGCTCCTAAGAATTGGCAACACCCTAACGTGCTCTTCCTATCCACCTTATAGCCTGCAAAGTCTGCATCAGAATACCCAATTAGTGAAAAATCTCTTTGCTTTGGGTACCACAAGCCAAACTCCTTAGTGCCATTGATATAATCGAAAGATCCTCTTCACAGCTACGAGGTGAGATTCTTTAGGGTCAACTTGAAACCTAGCACACATGCAAACACTAAACATGATGTCAGGTCTACTAGCAGTAAGATATAATAAAGATCCAATCATCACTCGATACTCCTTTTGATTGACACTCTTCCCAGTCTTGTCTTGTCTTGAGCTCATGGGTGTCTTGGCTGCTTTGGATTGATCCATCTTGAACTTCTTCAAGAGATCCTTAGTGTACTTGCTTTGATTGATAAAGATCCCTTTCTTAGATTGATGAACTTGTAATCCCAAAAAGAAGTTGAGTTCACCCTGTTGGAGGGTAAATATTGCCGAATCCTTTTCGATTCACAGTTTCAAATTGTCGCATTCATCACATATCAAACAATGTGATAAATTTTCTTCAAATTAAATACATGTCCAAAATTGGACCCCAAAAAAAAAATCCATTACAAGCCCATTCCAAATAGGCCCAATTTATGTGAAAATTGGATCCGGAAGTTACAAATGTAACTGTGCTCCATTGCAGTTATAACTGCTGTACATTGCAGTTAACCAAGGGAAAAAAACTGGCAGTACATGGAAACGTGGTTTTAATTAACTTCCCCCATCTCTCCTATAAAAGGCTACAAAGTAAAATCAGGAGGGGTTGATTTTCTTCCTCCTGGCTGGCTTCTTCCTCTTTTGGCCTATTAAGCTGCAAAGCAAAAGAAAGCAGTTTTCTTATCCACCTCCTCCTTTCAGGCGTGTACCTGCAAACATCCACACAAATCAAAATTTCAGTAGCAGCAACAGAAGAAGAATCAAACAAGGTAGATTTCATGGTTCTTGAAACCCCCTTTTACAAAGCATATGCTTTAAGTAAGGGTTTGGGTTTCGAGGTCATCAAATCGCCCTAAAAGAGGGCGAAATCCTGCCCCGATTGCTGCAGGAATACGATCCTCGGAACCCCCTCTTACAAAGCGTGGGCTTTAAGTAAGGGTTTGGGTCCCGGGATCATCAAATCGCCCTAAACATAGGCGAAATGCTGTCAAAATTTCCACTCAAATGGTTTGCCACAAAACTTCTAGTCAGTTAGGCAAAGTAAAACTTAATCTCTGCAGAAAAAAAATTCAGCAGGGAGCACTAGGTTTCCCAAGGACCCAAACAAGCCACAAAGGCAAAACAAACATGAATAAATATTATTCACTCACTATCTCACATTGCATAGCTTAACATTATTTCTTTATAAAGAAACACATTTTTGAATAATGATACCGGCCCCACTTACTAAAGTGGACACGACCTAAGACCTTTTTATTTGGTAGTGTAACATTCCGATTAAATGATATGTATATGTGCGCATTCAGAATATGTTAGTTTCATGAAACTTTTAGACCGGGGAATAACGGCCCCGACCTCGCATTATACTACATAGCTTTTATTTGTATTCACTCTTGATGCAATTGAGTTCCACGTACTACTATTCCAACACATTGTTAACTAGTGATTAAGGCCGACCTAGGTGATCACGTATGAAAATTAATCCATTTCAATAAAAGTAAAATGGATGCCAAGACCATAAATAAAATGCATGGAACATAAATAAAGGCATATTACATACCTAATAAATTGCATGAAAGGATAAAGAATAAATCATGCATTTTTATAAAGCGGGTATCTACGTTATTATTTTATAATAAGGTCGAATAATAACATTACCCGGTTACATGCCAATTCCAAAAGAACGGATAAATAAATTACACGAAGCAAGTGATTGTAATTTATTTTTAATCGAGTTGGCATGCATTTCAAGGAAAGAAAACAACAAGACACGAAGGTACCAAGTGAGCGGAAATGCTCGGATTGTCACTTGCCTTCTTGTTGTTCTTGAATCGGGGAAGTTATACGGTTGAATTTGGTGGCGTCGAACGGATCTACACCAAAATCACAACACACAACGAAAGATATTTGTTAGGTGGTATTTTGATCAAATACGACTTTTATTCAATTTATAACATAAATCGAATGAGACAAAGTCGTTAAATAAGACCACTACCCACCTCTTGAAAGACTTGCGTTGGAGTGTGCGCGTAAGGAGGTTGGTGAAAGGCTGCGATTCAAAGGAATAAAGATATTAATCAACTATTTAATCCAAATAAAAATTACAGCCATAATCTGTAATTTTTATAACTTAGAAAAGGGCAATTATTATGGAAGCAGAAAGTAGGGGTTAGTTTGTGTAATAAGTGCTTCTTCTTCACCGAACCGTGGTGGCCATTTGGAAACTTCACCTGCTACTGGAAGGAAACCACGGTGGCTCGACGCAACTGGCTCGGTGTGGCTCGGTGGCTCCGACTTCCGTGGGTGGTGGCTCCGAACTTAGGCGGTGGAACTCCGATCGACACGGTGGTGGCAAGGCGGCGCACCGGTGGTCCGACGACGGTGAAGAGGGCGGAGCAAATTTGGGGGTTTTGGATTTTGAATGTAATTTAACAAATTGTTGAAATAGAATTGCTTCTGGGGATTTAAGGAACACAATGGAATTGGAGAAGAGCTCAGATTGTGAGTGATACGGATGAATTGCACTCGGAAAAGTAGAGGGTGCTCCTCTTTTATACCGAGCTCACTCGGAGCGGATAAACACCAATTAACGACGCAATCATGTCCGAATTATCTACCCAGATCAAGTGCACTGATTATTGCGGTGTAATTCGTCCATTAACTCGACCGTTATGCCCGAAAACTTCGCGAAACGGGAGAGGATTACGTTAATGATTCAACGGCGACATCAATGAGATTCTATCGATTGAAGCTTCCAGCACACCGTCCTTATCTATAGCATTTACTTGGCACTGATTTCTTCAATTATTGGGACGTAACCGTCGCTTAATTGCAAGCTTGAATTTAGCCTTCCATAGCTTGAAGACGGAGTTGACTCACTCCACTCGACCGAGTCAACTCGGTTAACCCGGTCAACCCTGACTCAAGGAGGAGTGAGCTGGGCTGGGATGAAGAAGAGATTGGGCCCTAGGCCCATCTGACTTGTCTTTAAGAAACTAACGTAGTAGTTTATATATCTTATATATAGATACACACCTAACAGGCTAACATACTTACATATGTATAATATATGTACGTATATAGAATATATAAAATATATAATATAACATGCATACGTATGTGTACGTTAGTACGTATATAATATATACCTATATACTATATGTACGGACTCCCGTTAGTATATATATACTTATATACTTAACCTCGCAGGTTATATTTTATACCCTTAAATAATATTATAAAATTAAATAACTATTTATTTAACTTTATAAAATATCATAAGGTAAAATTAAATATATCCTTTGGGTTCAAAATTCTCAAAATGTCAAGAAACGCTTTTATTTAAATATAAATGTTCAGGCTAGAGAATAAATAATTCTCTATACTCATACAACCCCAAATTACTACAATATACTTTTATTTAAATTTATCCAATTTAAATAACATGAAATACTGTGGGGTATTTCATCAGAATCGCTCCCAGTTGCCACCATGGCTTTCTTTTTCCATCTATCACCTTTCTTGAACTGGCTCTTTGTCTTTTGAGGGCAGTCTTTCACAAGATGATCTGTTTCACCACATTCAAAATAAGACATAGGTTTAGTCTTCTTGTCATATTTGTTGTATTGAGACTTACCTGGAATTTTAGAAGACTCTGATCCATCCTTGTTGTTGAATTGCTTCTTTGTTTTGGGGGTTCGAGAAAGACCCCTTGTAATAAGAGCAAAGGGGTCGTCTTCATTATCATCCTAATCTTCAGAATCAGACACATCTTTGGGCTCATCCTTCTTAGACTTGAGTGCCAACTTCTTAGTGCTTGTTGGAAGTTCTCCATCGTCTTCATTGAGAATCATCTCATGTGTGATCAGCTTCCCAAGCAAATCATCAAGGGGTAGAGTGGTGAGATTCTGGGCTTCTTCTATGGCTATCACTTTCGGACCCCATTAATCTTTTGGGAGGCACCTCAATATCTTCCTCACTTTCTCAACATTCTCAAAGGTCTTGCCGAGAGAGTCAAGGTTGTTTTTGATTTCCGTGAACCGTGTGAACATAGCCTTGATAGACTCATTTGGCTTCATTTTGAAGAGTTCATACTTTCGAAGGAAAATGCTGATCTTGGTGTCCTTCACTTGACTGATTCCTTCGTAGGTGACAACCAGCTTATCCCAAATCTCTTTAGCCGACCTACAAATGAAATACGGTTAAACTCATCAGTGCTAAGACCACAATATAGTAAGTTAATGGCCTTGTAGTTCTTGGAGACGAGTTCAAGATCCGCTTGGATGAATTCAGCTTCGGTCTTCACGACTTTGGTTCCATTTGGTCCGTCTTTCACTGGAACCTTCGGACCATTCTCTATAATGTTCCAAAGTTCCAGATCTTCATCTATAATGAACATTTTCATCAAGGACCTCCAGTGGACGAAGTTATTTCCTACAAAAATTGGTGGTCTACTGGTAGACCTTCCTTGTGCAAATCCTCCGCTTACTTCACTATACATGATCAAAACTCACAAGATTGTTAGATCAAAAGCAGTGAGTAAGGCTCTGATACCAATTGAAGGTTCGATAATGTATAACAAAGTAATATAAAGATACTCTAGAATGGGGGTTGAATAGAGTATGCCAACTTTTCGCTGATAATTTCAAGAGTTTTGAAATACTTGCAAAACCCTTTGAGATTGGACTTAATTCTTTCCTCTGGAAAACCTGAATCACAGAAGAGTTATACAATTCAAAACAAGTGCGGAAATATGGTAAAGCAATAAGTAAAGGACGCAATGAATTGTTGATGAGGTTCGGCACGAACTTGGCCTACGTCTCCGCCTAGGGTTCTTCCACAACCCTAGGATTCAACCGGCTTTATTGATTCACAAGAATTAGGATCCTAATAGCTCACCGAGAAGCCTCTCTCCTATACAATAGCCATCTAGTCAACTCACGTTCCCTTGGAGTCCTAGACCAATCTAGAAGAGCCCCACGTCTCTCATCTATCTAGTACAATCCTCTTAAACTTCGTGAATCAATCGCCTAGTGTCCACTTCCTGAGTTACAAACTCTCGAGTATAACACTCTCTCAAAATATATCCTACAAGCTCACTGTGTAACTCTCAAATGCTTTGAGACAAACGATACGACTCCTAACAACTAGCAGAGAGCACACGAAGAAGACATATTGACTTGAAGGCTTGAGTGCGAATGAATGCTTGTGTTCAACAACTGTGTATCTGTCTTCCCTTCTTCATTTCCTTTATATTGAACAAATCGGCGCCTCTTTCAAAGAAGGATCTTCTCTTCAACGGCTAGAACATATCATGGCAATCTTCATAATCTTCTATTTGGGGAAACTCCGAAGCAATAATCTCCGATTTGATTCTTCTCGACTTCAAGCTTAAAGAAGGAGATTTCATTCGAAAATCTTGCTGCATATGTTAGTGTATAATATATAATTATATCTGGAAATATATTAAATAATAACATATAATAACATCCGGAAATAATATGCACATAATACAGATTTTGTGTTTCATCAACACAACTGTAGCTTCAAAACCTTTGACACAAGCCATGTGTCAAAGCCTTTGAAATCATTTCCGAATTACATTAAGGAAGTGGAGTTATCAAATCTGAAGGAGAATGAGAGCACCATGATCCTTAGAGGAGGTAAAACAAGTGAATGTGCCCACTGGGAATATTGAAGAGAGGCCTAAGGAGGTGATTGATGTGGGAGAAGAAGAGAAAAACGAGACGAAGGCTCACTGTGATAATGGCGCCCGTCGCCCCCTCCAATTATGGAACCGATTTTTGACGTTGTTGAATCCCTACGGAAATTATCCAAGGATTGGTCTTCTGAGGTTTCAAGACCTGCACTACCCTTTCCTCATGCCTTAAAACTTGATCGTAAGTTGAAAAATGAGAAGGAAGTATTCGACACTTTCACTAAATGTCAGGTAAACATTCATCTCTTTAATCTAGTTGAATCCGTTCCTCGTTATGCAAAATTCCTTCGGGAAGTATGCACAACCAAACGAACACAACAGGAGAAAGAAAAAGAAGGTAAGGAACAACAAGAAAATTAGTTATTAGTTTTTCAAAAGCGATTGCCTGAAAAGTGCGGAGACCTAGGTATGTTTACTCTTCTTTGTACAATTGGTGAAGTTAAATTCGAAACTGCCATGCTTGATCTTGGTGCATCTATTAATGTGATATTGTACAAGTTATATGATGAGTTCGGACTAGGGCTTCTGAATGAAACTAGGGTTGTTATACAACTTGCTGATTGCCCTCAACTCCACCATAGGGGGGTAGTTGAAGATGTGGTTATTATGGTTGATGATTTGATTTCCCCTGCTGATTTTTATGTGATTGATATGAGCCTTGGTATACCTGAGACACCCATCATACTCGGTAGACCTTTCTTGCGAACTACTAAACCGAAAATTGATTGTTTTGCTGGGTCTTTAACTATGGAAGTTGATGGGAAAAAGGATGAATATTTGATCCCTGATTGGAAATCTACTGCATATTCTCTGAATTTGGTTGATGTTGTTGATATTTGCACTAAGGATATCATGAGTATCGATCGTTCTGACCAACTACACGTTGTTTTGGAATCCCCTCTGGGGAATTATCTAATGATTATGCTTTGCCTAACAACCTGCATGAATTGTCTGTTGCTATGGATGCAAATTCAGAGAATTAGTCCCCTTGCTATAAAACTGAACCATTGAATCCTTCTTGTGATAAACTTCTTCCGTCTGTCATTCAGGCGCCATACGTTGAAATGAAACCCCTCCCTGATCATTTAAAGTATGCATTTTTGGGGGAGGGTAATACACTTCCTGTGATTATTTCTAAAAAGCTTACTTTTGACCAGGAACAAAGGTTAGTGGATGTCCTTAGGGAACATCGCACTGGCTTGGGATGGACCATTGCTGATATCAAAGGAATCAGTCCGACGTTGTTTATGCATCGCATACTCATGGAGGACGATTCGAAGCCGACAAGACAACCTCATCGACGGCTGAATCATCCGATGATGGAGGTCGTCAAAAAGGAAGTCTTAAAGCTCCTTTAAGTAGGTATAATTTATCCTATTTTCAATAGTCAATGGGTAAGTCCGACACAAGTAGTCCCTAAGAAGGGAGGTATGACAATATCTGAGAACTAGGAAGATGAGATGGTAACTATGAGGGTACAAACTGGTTGGAGAGTTTGCATTGACTATCGCAAACTCAATGTTGCGACACGTAAGAACAACTTTCCTTTGCCTTTTATTGATCAAATGCTTGAGCGCCTTGCTGGCCGGTCCTATTATTGCTTTTAGGATGGTTATTCTGGATACTTTCAAATTCCTATTGCACACGAGGACTAGGATAAAACCACTTTTACGTGTCCTTTTGGTACTTTTGCTTTTAGTAGAATGCTTTTTGGATTATGCAATGCGCCTAGTACATTTCAAAGATGCATGATAAATATATTTTCTGAATATGTTGAGCATTTCATTGAAGTGTTTATGGATAATTTCACTGTGCATGGGGATGTTTTTGATTCGTGTCTGCATCATTTGTCACTAGTGCTTAAGAGGTGTGTTGAAACCAACTTGGTCCCTAATTCTGAAAAGTGTAATTTTATGGTTGAACAAGGGATTGTTCTTGGTCACATTGTGTGGAAGAAAGACATTGAGGTAGATAAAGCTAAGATAGATCTGATTTAGTCTTTACCTTATCCTACTAATGTGCGTGAGATTCGTTCTTTCTCAGGCCATGCATGATTTTATAGGAGGTTTATTAAGGAATTTTATAAGATAACCTCCCCATTATGTGAACTCCTTAAGAAAGATGTGTCCTTTGTGTTTGATGATAATTGTAAGAAAGCTTTTCATGAGTTGAGGAATCAGTTGACTTCAACACCTATTATTCAGGCTTCTATTTGGACTTTGCCTTTTGAGTTGATGTGTGATGCTAGTGATTATGCTGTTGGGGTTGTTTTAGGGCAACAAGTTGAGAAAGCAATTCATGTGATCTATTATGCTTCTATGATGTTGAATACGACTTTGTGGAATTATACTACCACTGAGAAAGAATTGCTAGCTGTGGTTTTTGCTTTGGAGAAGTTTCGTCCTTATTTATTGGGTGCAAATGTAGTGGTTTATAGTGATCATGCGGTACTGCGCTATTTGATGACAAAGAAGGACGCAAAGCCTTTGTTGATTCGATGGATTCTACTTTTGACGGAATTCAATTTGGAAATCAGATATAAGAAGGGAGCAGAGAACCTGGTAGCTTACTACCTGAGCAGAATTTACAGAACTGATGTTGGGGGAGAGCAACCAAAGAGACTAGGAGAGTTTCCTGACGAAGGATTGCTGAGAATTTCGACATGTCGCCACTGCATAGACGGCGCCCGCCGCCTTGACGGTGTTTTGAGTTCCGAGTTGCTTGATAATGATGATGGGGATGAACCGCCTGCTTTGCTTTTGGGTATTCAAGCTAAGAAGCTTTGGTTTGCTGATATTCTTAATTACTTAGTGGCTGGAATCTTCCCTTCAAATTGTCCGAAAGCTAAGAAGGGCAAAATTCCGCATGATGCTCGCTACTATGTTTGGGACGATCCTTTCCCGTGGAAGCACTATGCTGATAGAATTGTTCGTCGATGTCTTCCAGATAATGAGGTAACTTTTGTTTGAGATTCTGTCATTCACATCCAAGCGGAGGACATTTTAGACCACAGAGGACGGCTAGGAAAGTCCTGGAAGCAGGATTCTGGTGGCCGTATGTCTTTCGCGATACTCATGCTTTATGCAGAACTTGTGATCGATGTCAGCGAACCGGAAATATCTCAGGCAGGAATGAGATACCATCGTCTTCGATCATGGTGTGTGAGATCTTTGATCTCTGGGGTATCGATTTCATGTGACCCTTCTCTAGTTCATTTGGAAATGTCTACGTTTTTCTTGCAATTGATTATGTGTCTAAGTGGGTTGAGGCAAAGGCGAAAAAGACTGATGATGCTCGCACAATTGCTAGTTTCTTGAAGAGTTTGTTTGCTAGATTTGGAATGCCTAGAGCTGTTATCAATGACAGGGGAACTAATTTCTGCAACAAGATTATCAACGCTCTTTTAAGGAAGTACAAAATTACTCAGAAGGTCTCCACTGCCTATCATCCTCAAACCAATGGACATGCAGAATTGTCTAACAGGGAGGTGAAGAGAATTTTGGAGAAGACTGTTGCACCGAATAGGAAATACTGGAGTCTTAGATTGGAAGATGCAATGTGGGCTTACCATACTGCTTATAAAACACCTATTGGGATGTCCCTGTTTTGCTTGGTTTATGGAAAGCCTTGTCATTTACCAGTTAAGCTCGAGCACACAGCATATTGGGCAGTCAAACCGGGCAACAGGAGAATTGAGAAAGCTTCAACTTCAGGAGTTGGAAGAGATCCGTTGGGATGCTTATGAGAATGCCATGATTTACAAGGACAAAACTAAGGCTTGGCATGATAAGCATGTCCTGGAAAGGAGTTCCATCCAGGGGATAAGGTTCTATTGTATACATCGTGCCTTGTGCCCTTTCCAGGAAATCTCCGCTCACGTTGGACAGGACCATACACGGTGGTCCATGTCAATCCTCATGGAGCAGTGGATGTTCGAAATGACAAGGAGGATAAAGTATTCAAGGTAAATGACCATCGTCTCAAGAAGTACTATGAGAGTGTTTCTAGGCAAGTCTTGGAAGATATACGCCTAGAGGACCCAACTTAGAAGGCCTAGAAGCTTATTATGTTGAACCAAAGAGATAAAACAAAGGCGCTTCTTGAGAGACAACCCAAGGTAAGTTCTTTAGTTTTCATGTTTTTCAAAGTCTAATTATGTCTTTAGTCTTTCAAATTAAATAAAAGGATAGAATTCCATATCAATAAGTGTTTTGGAGGAGTCTTGCGCTAACCAATGCAAAAGTACCTCGGATTCACAGTTCTGCACAAGCGGCGCCCACCGCCTAACCCACGACGGCCGCCGCTACCCTCAATACGCCAAAGCTTGTTTTGTCTGACGATTGTATCCACCACCGCCACAATCAAGTAGGTTTCTTTTTTCCCTCCATTGATTTTATCTTAATTTTTGTTGTCTTTATTTGATTTTCATTGAGGACAATGAAAGATTTAAGTGTCGGGGAGGGGATAGTGAGTTAGGTCATATAGCGTGTTAGGTCATGTTTAAATTGAGTTTCATGTTTATTTTTCCGCTATTTTATTGCATTAAAAAAGAAAAAAATGATGAAAAATGTCAAAAATCCAAAAATTTCATGCATTGCATATATGTTGTTATCCAAACACCCACCTTAGTTAGCGAAACTCCGCAATTTCTTATGGCATGAACTTGTAAATCCAACGATAAGTTTGAAGTGCTTAGCCTTATCGCATTAAAATGCTTTTCTTTTGGAGCATGATTGGCGATGTAATTGAGCATGTATGATTAAGCACGAGTATTGTTTTTTTAGCCTACAAAACATGACCCTTGTGAGATTGTTTTTTTTTTAGCCTTGTTGGAATCATTTATAATTCCTTTTGCTTTGATGTGTGATTTACTCTCCATATGTTTCTACCTCTTGATATTGACTTAATTAGCTATTGTCATAGCCGACTCACATGTTTGTTGCTTGCGAAATTTATGCTTTTATGTTATACATTTGGCTTTAGTTGCTTTTGAGTGGAATAATGTGGCAATAGTTTGATACACTTAGTAACCGGGTCTACGCATGACACCCATGGGTATGATTCGCGCAAAACGGTGTCAAAAGCTATCCACTAAGAAAGAAAGCTTGATCAATCAGTAATCGGGTTCATTCACGACACACAGGGTTGCAACCCTTGTCGAAAGATGTTCAAGTGGACTTGATTCAAGTAAGTTGAGGTGTTGAAAATTACCAAAGCCGAAAGAAACCATAGCAAGAAAAGAAAAGAAAATTCAAAAAAAAAAGAGAAGCAAACAAAAGCTTAGACCTAGGGAGGATAAAATTCACCTAGGGGCAAAAGTAAGCTATGAAAAAAAAAGAGGAGAAATTCTAGAGCTAAATTGTCTATTTTTATTGTTTTCCGCAAGTGATGGCATTTCGGTGAAGATTTGATTATATTGTTGTCAATGTCTATGAGGTTAGTGCATTTTGGATTGAGTTGAGAGTTGAACTTAATTGCCTAAACACAGGAGAGCATGAGTGATACACATTCCTTGTGAGGTTGGATGATTTATAATTCTATGCTTTGATCGCTAAATACATGCTATGATGTTTATTCGCTTGATCAAGTGTTAATTTCGAATTAATTTGCTTTTGGTTAAGGCTACTGCATGAATGATGAACTCGTAGGTATAGGTTGCTTTCTGTTATTTTCCTTGAGGACAAGCAAGAGCTTAAGTGTGGGGGAGTTTGATAATGCGTATTTTAGATAGGCATTAGGTCTTAAGTGCATTAAGTATTCATATCGCATGTTTAATAAGCTTATTCAAATTCTTGATCATTTGGTATTCGAATTTAAGAATCTACGGGTTTTAGTGTTTATTTGCAGGTCTTATGATTCGGAATCGAAAGGTGAAGAAAATATGGAGAAAATGGACAAAAGAAGAGCTAAGGAACAAGAGCGGAAATGAAGAACCTGGAGAAATCCCATCTTTGAGGTTCTGAGAAGTTGGAATTAGCTTCCGAAGTCTTCATGAAAACCATAGTGCTTGGAAAGAGCTTTCCAACACATATTCTTATGCATTAATCGGACAAACGATGACTCTGAAAAGTGCATTACAAGTTCAGTTTGTCGATGTTGTCAAGTTGTACGGACGGCGCCCGCCGCTCTATACACGGCACCGTACCCGCCGTCCTCTCAGATCCGGATTTGCAATACGCGGCCCGAGTTTATTTTTATGGGAACTTTTATCTATCTTTTCCTAGGGTTTTCAAGGGCCGGTTTTGAGCCTAAATAGACTATTCTCTTTAGTATTCATTCATTAGACAATTATGGAGAGAAGAATGGAGGTTTTCTACTTTGGTATGATTCACTAAACCTCTAGTTTCACCTACAATTCAGAGACATGGTTGGTTGATTTGTGAGACTTGAATTCTATGTTATTCCAATGATTAATTCATTACCTTTGCGCTGATTTTGTGTTGTTGATTCTATTTTGATTAGGTACCTTGGTAGAATTGCAACATGCTAGGTTCAGTTGTTTCACGAGAGTAATTCTGCCTTTTGTAACAACCACAAGCAAGTGATTCCGCGAGGATGACGTTGATTGTGTAGGGTAATGATAGTTTGGGCGGACAGATTGGAAAGCATGTGCAGAAGGTTCTTGTGGACAGGAAAAGCTCATGGGAAGAAAAACTTAGTCTCCTGGGAGAATGTGGTTAAACCATACTCTGAAGGAGGGCTGGGGCTTAGAGAATCTCATGCTTGGAATAAGAGTGTGCAAGCTAAACTCGTTATTGATCTTCAGAGGGATTCTCCGAGTATATGGCAGAGATGGTGCGTTTCTAACCATCTCAATGATGCTGGTGTGTGGGATATGACAAGGCGGACTGATGATACTTGGATATGGAAGGGAGTACTGGATACGAAGGAAGAGATTAAGCACGCTATGCTGATGAATGGGTACAACACTTCCAGCTTTGATGAACTTGGGGATCCTAACGGAGCAGTCCAGTGTGGTGCTATCTATGAGCTGCTCAGACCCAAAGGAGAAACTGTTGAATGGGGACATATTATTTGGCGTGGCTTGCAATCCAGAAAATGGGCTTTTGTGGTATGGCTTGCTGTCCAGAATCGGTTGCAGACGGGGGAAAAGGCTAAACACTGGTGCGGCTCGGCTTTAGCTGTTTGCCCTCTGTGCAAGACTGATGATGAAACAGCTAAGCACTTATGGTTTGATTGTTGTCAGATTAAGGAAGTACTCCAGGGGGTTTGCAAGTGGGCAGGGATTCGGTGTAGACATGGATCCATTGAGAGGTGGCTCCTATGGTTTGCAAGAGCTCGACAGAAGGAGCAGCGCACCCTGCGTTTTCAGTCCCAACTGCCGGCCATTCAAGCACTTATATATTTCACCTGGGGAAGTAGAAACAATCTAGTTTTTAATGGGGAATTGTTTAACACTAAGGCCTGTACCATTCATATTTTGGAGAGTTGTAAATCGCGTATATCCTTGATGTGGAAGTGCAAATCACAGGGGGATATACGCTGGCGTACAAAGCTCTTGGCCGAGTGATAGTTGATGGGTGATGGTTGATAGTTTGAGAATCATAGAGGGGTAGTACAGTATGGGTATACTTTTGGGTTACTTAGGAAACTTGTGGGTGTTTGGTTTTTTGGGTACGTTGGGATGCATAGAGGTATAGAGGCATCTTACATAGGTTTCTTTCTCTTGAAACCTATTTCTTGTAAAATTGGGTTATCCCACTTATCTATCTATTTACCAATTCAAATGATAGTTTGGGCGACCATCATACCTAGAACTTTGAGAATTTGTGCTATTTGTATGTTAAATTCTACAGGGTTAGGATTTTGCCTATAGATGTAAGGGATTGTCATCTCTGCGAAGAGTGTCAATCAATATAAACCAAAGTCGGATTAATCCAAATAATTAGAATAACTAGAAAGAAAGCCAAGGATCATAAACCAACCATTGTTGGGAATTTGTAGGTGAAACTTCTTCATCCCTATTGTTATCAATCAATCACCATTCGTACTTTTACTTTATTTGGTTACTTTAATAATCTCAGTTACCTTCAATTTCATTACTTTGATAGCAATTTGAGTAGATAGGAAAGGTATTCTCTCTGTAGGTTCGACCCCTTACTTATTCTCTATACTAGTTTACTAGTTGGTGTATTAGTTTGGGAATCTTTATCTTTGGCGAGGTGAAACACACGACATTTCATCCCACCTATGATGCTCGTCGTTCTCTCTTGCAATCCACCCGAAACAATTCGTTCCATTCAGACGCTGGATAGCTACAGTGATGCCCCACCAGTTCAGGGCGGCAATATTGTAGACCTTCTCATGATCAAAAGGGCGTAAATCATCAAGACAAACTCCCAAATGTTGAGCAATCAGTGACACCAAACCTTCAAAGGCAATAGTACGTTAAGCTCTCACATGAGTAACCCTAATCCTCTCCGTACAACTCCCCAAAAATAATTGAACCCAATCAGGAATTTGCAATGTCCCAGGGGTCAAACAATAGATGTATCTCTAGGATCTCATAACTAATCAATGTAGTGTTCTCCACACCCATGAAAGAACGACATAACACCAAATAACACAATCCCAAAGCGGGATGAGTAATCATGAAGTCATAGTGGGAATCACCCGACTCATAAGATCGACCAGTAGCCTCTTTCCAAGTGTTATGCGGGTGTGGAGCAACCAGTTCAAATCCCCATGCGTCAGCAGATATCTTGGTGACTCCAAAAGCTTTTGCAATAAGGTCCTTAGTCACCACAAACTTCCTACCTCTCAATTGGAAACGAATCTCCAAATCAGAATGATAATCTAGGGCAGCCAGAAATTTTCTCACCAATGCCAGAAAGGTGAGCACAGTAAGATCCATAAATTCACTCAAACCACCTTTCTTAAGAAGCCGAGAAACAGACTCAAATAATCCAAAACAGTGCAAGGTCGGTGGATGAAAGAACAATGCGGAGCAATATTCCCTCTTCCCTAGATTCAACCAACGCTTCTTCTGCTCCCACATAAAAAATAAAGGCATCTCCATAGCATGAACAAGTGATGTGATCCTAAATTACCATGTTTTACACTTCTTTTATATCGATTTCTGCATGCATTTCATATATTTGGGTTAGAATAGTACATAATCTATATAGTTTATGCTTATTTTCCAATTATGGAGGTCCACACTTTGGAGAAATCGAACGCACTTTGGAGCTTAAAGGGAAGTCATGAAGAAGCTAAGGATGGTGCAGCTAGAGAAAAGCCCCCTTTTCGCCATTCATGCTTCTGAACCAAGTTTTGATGTCTTCATGAGAGTTGTAACCCTCGAGAAGATCTTTCCAACGCATACTCATATGCATCAATCAGACAAACGAGAACTCAAGAAAGTGTGTTTTATGAACGGAGCAGAATGCTGAAAGCTAACAGGACTAGTCGACATCGATCACTTTGGTCGATGTCGAGTACTTTGGACAACAAAATCACACGAGATCGAGCAGCCAGTCACTCGAGAGCACAATTCTAGCCGAGGTCGAGTAAACTACTCAAAGTTGAGTACCCATGTCGAGTTCAGAAGGTAGCCGATCTCTAGTGCAATCCGAGGAGAAGAAGACCTTACTCGATGTCGAGTAACCTCGTCGACCTCAAGTACTATCTAGAAGCAATCCGAGCTGAGATCCAGTAGGGTTGTGCATAACTGGGTATCCAACACGACACGACACGGTATGTCAGATACACGAAACCGATAAAACTGAAAAGGCCGATCCGAACACGACACGATAAGTACCGGGTATCCGACACGAAAACATGAAACGGTTTCGTATCGGATACCCATATAACACGACCCGAACCATTTAGGTAGGAGGAAAAATAGTTGCACGGGAAGAAAATAAAAAGGCCACACAAAGTCAGTAGTCACGCAGAATATGGATCTAGAAATCCCATAGACTTCAACCCCTATTCGAATCAATTAAGAAATCCCACAAAATTTTCAAACAAAGCCACACGACTTGATATGGAATTACACACAATATCTATTATCACCAAATTAAATTGAAAGAAAATAAAACCCTAGAAATTACAATTACACACATCATCAAAAATAAAAAAACTGACCCATAAAACAAAAATTCAGCAACTAGAGATCCGATTACAGTTAGTCTACAAATGCTTCATCTTCAATTTCTTCGAATACAAAAACTAGAAGGCGAGAGGAGACTCAAGAGAGGGTGAACACGAGGAGACTCAGGAGACGGCGAACAAGAAGAGACTCATGAGAGGGCAAGTCTGCCTGCGAGCGAGAGGAGAGGTTAAGTTGGCGAGAGGTTGTATGGCTGCAACCGAGGGTCAGTCGGCAAGAGGCCTGGTTGGTTGCGAGAAAGAGGAGAGAGCGAGAGAACTGAGCGTGTCTGAGTGAAGCGTGAGAGAGTGGAGAGGGCGAGAGAGGCTAGGTTTTGTTCGGGGCTTTTCACGGCTATCGGGCTATATATCTTTTAAAAAAAAGTAATGGGTAATAAAAAAAAAGGGTTGAGAATCCGGAATCAAACCACTAACCATCTAGTAAGAAAACAAAAGCAGCTCGATCAACCAACTGGGCAACTTGACTATCTTGCTACTTTAAGACAATTATTTTATTTCCACTATCAAAGACTACCAATATTTAAAAATAAAAAATAAAATTAACGTGTCGTGTCGGATACCCGATAAGAGAAATATGACGATCCAAACACGAACCATTTATTGTCGTGTTTTACCATTTCGTGTAATAATCGTGTCGTATCTGATACGGGGTTAGCCGTGTGATGGTCCGATCTTTGACAACAAGCAAGAAACTTCAAGAACTGAACAAGAAAGACTCAAGAAATACCAAGAACGCAGCAAGACTCAAGAAACTCAATCAAGATGATCAAGATTCAAACAAGAACTCAAGAAACGCAGCAAGAATAAGCAAGAACAATGCAAGACTCGACAAGATCTTCAAGAACAAGGCTGTTCTAGAGATCGACCAAAGCAAAGAAACAAAGACTCGACAGAATTGAATAAAGACTCGAAATTTATGTAAAGACACGACCGATAAGGACTGAAACGATCTATGCAGAACAAGATAAAGACCCCAGGCTTCCGTAGAAGGTAGGAACCAATACCAATGACTATATAACTCGCCTCTACAACCCTACACAATCAAGCGGACAACTTGAAGGCACAAGGAGGGGGCTTGTGGATACTAGATTCATCAAGTCTTGCGAAGTTGATGAACGGCAAAGCAAACCAAGCTAGATAAATACCAATAGTTTCAATTGAAGAGCACAGCTCTATTCAATCGACAAACACTCATTGTGTTTCATACAAAAAGAGAGCTTTTCTCATATAATTCAACGTTAATGATTACAAAGGAGGCATTCGGCTTATATAGCCATAACATAGGCCTGATGGGCTGATTTAACTAAATAAAAGAAATAAAAGAATTATTAAACTTAACCTCTAAAGTTTTCTAAAATAACTTAAGTAAAATAATACTTCAAATAGTAACATAATTTCCGTCTAAATATATGACAGCTTCAAAGATGGAGATTTTCGGCCAATGTCGAGGTCGAATCTGGAAAAACCTTCAACAACAAAGTTGTAGATCTCTTCGTCCTCGTTCCGACAAGGTATGGAACGCCTTAATCCGATAAATATTGAATCCGTACGATCCATTTTACATAGACGTCGAAAAGCTGTCAAAAGTCTGAACGAGTGTAAAACGCCAAGCTTTCACCTTTGGACCTTCTCCCATGGTGGAGCCTTCTTCTTCCTTTTGATAAAGACATCATCCGAATGTGTCTTGGATGGTCCTGCATCAATCTCCCTTTCTTGAAAAAGATTCGTCCTCGAATCCAAGGTCGCATTTGATTCCGCAAAGGCATCCACACGAACTCCTGGATCGAATACTTCATGTCCATGGAAACTCTTCTCAAGACTGATTGTTGTAGGGATTGACCACTCCTCGATGGTTATTATCTCAGCTTCATCTACAAAATCAAGAAAAGAAACTTTATGAGTGCATAATTCATATTTCATATCATCATTATGTTCTAACGTAATATGCACTTTAGCTTGGTCAATAATCCCTAAGTTTTCATCCAATGATAGCAAGTTTTCTTCCTTTTTCAAAGCTGATTTTTCAACTAATTTAAGGCTAGCAATAGTAGAAGAATTTTCACCATCAATGATCAAATTAGACACTTTGCCTATTTCTAAGCATTTACTATGACATAAATCTTCTCTTTGATCATCACAAGGTGTAGGTTAAAAATTTAAAACTTTACTATCAATCAAATAATCATCATGCTCAGATTCAATGCAAACATTATCATCATAGGCAATTAAATTAAGATCTTGATCACTATTATTATCAACATGCTCTACATTTTCAGCAATAAAAGAAGCATCTATGCTAGAAGAAACATGATGTTGAATAGCATTATTAAGGGGAATAAGATGAGATTCTTCCCTTTCCATTGGCGGCACTTCATTTCTAGGTGGGATTCCTTGTACGAACACCGTATTAGAGCCAAAACGCTGAAGCTCTATTGCCGCAAGGCTGTTTTCCATCTTAGCTATGCTGGCATTCATCTTAGCTATGTTCTCCATGACGGTATTGTACCAGTCATTGCCCTGGCTATTAGACATCGCAAATAAAGACAAACAAAGAACTATGTGAAAGATTAGAAAAATATAAACAGATCACAATTGTGTTTCACTCACACTCCCTCTCTAATTGGTATGTCACGCTTGTTGGGGCAATCCGCTTGGGCAAATCAACTACCAAGCAAAGAACAAAGCAATCAAAGTATGTAATGGATGAAACAACGTAGAAGAGTACTCAACAAGGGTTGTAGAGAACTCGATGTAAGAAACAAACTTAGATTCAAGCAAAACAGATGGGAAATTGCAATGAATCAACTTGACACAACAAGGAGATCACTCGGCAGGGGCTGAGATCACTCGACACACACAAGAGAGAACTCGGCAAGGGCTGAGATCACTCGACACTAGCACTTCAAGCAACTCAATATGCAACAAAAGAGAACTCGACAAGGCTGAGCTCTACTCGACTCAAACTCAGCAGCACTTGAACACAGAAAACAGTGCTCGACACAAGAGAAATAGAGAAAAATAAAAGAAAGAATGGAAATTTACTTCTTTTGATTGAAAACCTTAAGTTATGATGTTGTAGTTGCAAGATAGGGTTTCAATTTTGTGGAGGTGTATGTGTTTAGGGATAGGTATGTTGATTAGGGCTGAGAAGAGGGTTCACCAATGATGTCCTTGGGAGCTTTCTTGCACTAGATCAACAACTAACAAACACTTTCTCTTTCTTTTGAATTTTCGGACCTTAATTTACTGTTTTTTTTTTTTTTTTAAATCTGAAACTAATGCAAGAAAAGACTCAAAATAAAGTGTAGGACTCGAAAATTTGAAGAAAAATGGTGAAAAGATAAAAATTTCAGCCCTAAAGATAAATTTATAAGTGAGGCTTTTGCTATCTTTGGTAAGTGGATCTATCTATAGCTTTACATATAAATGATAGATAAATAGGGATTATATCTACCAAAAATCAGATTTATAATAAAAGCAATAGATAAATAGAATTTAGATCAAAGATATATCAAAATTCCCAAAGATAGAACAAAGGATAGAAAGGATAACAAACTAGGGTTTTCTTGTGTGGAGGACTGAATTTTTCGGCCAAGCAAACTTATGGGGACACAAGGTGCCGTCGACTAAGGCTGTTGCACTCGAGATGGTGTGCACAAGGTGGTCGACTCCACTGGTTTGGCTAGGCTATTGTGTTTGGGCTGAGCAACCACAACAATCACAAACAAGAAAAGTTAGTGCAATAATCAAATAAAGAACAAGAAGTAAAAGACCAAACAAGAAAAGGACTCTTTTTTTTTTGTGGTTTTTGTGTTTAGAAAAGAAAAGACTCAATCTTGATGTCGGAAACCAAAGCTCTGATACCAATTTGATACGGGGTTAGCCGTAGGTTGGTCCGATCTTCGACAACAAGCAAGAATAATCAAGAACTAATAAAGACGCAGCAAGAACTAACAAGAAAGATGCAAGATTTATGCAAGATTCAACAAGAAAGCAAAGAAACGCAGCAAGACACTCAAGAATCGATCAAGATAGGGCAAGATCGACCAAGAAACACCAAGAACAGGGGTTGTACTCAATGTCGACTCCAAGAAGATGAACAAGACTCGATAAAGACTCGAAATTGCAACAAAGAATGAAAAGACGCGACCGATAAGGACTGAGTCGATCTATGCAGAACAAGATAAAGACCCCAGGCCTCCTCAGAGGGTAGGAACCAATACCAATGACTACACAACCCGCCTCTACAACCCTACACAATCAAGCGGACAACTTGAAGGCACAAGGAGGGGACTTTTATGAATACAATTCTCTCATATAGAGTATAAACACATCGAGTGTTTGTTGATTCAACTAGAGCTGTGCTCGTTGGTCATTGATTGATAATCTCAGCTTGGTTTGCTTTGCCGTTCATTAACTTCGCAAGACTCGGTGAATCTAGTATCCACAAGCCCCCTCCTTGTGCCTTCAAGTTGTCCGCTTGATTGTGTAGGGTTGTAGAGGCGGGTTGTGTAGTCATTGGTATTGGTTCCTACCCTCTGAGGAGGCCTGGGGTCTTTATCTTGTTCTGCATAGATCGACTCAGTCCTTATCGGTCGCATCTTTTCATTTTTTGTTGCAATTTCGAGTCTTTATCGAGTCTTGTTCATCTTCTTGGAGTCGACATTGAGTACAGCCCCTGTTCTTGGTGTTTCTTGGTCGATCTTGCCCTATCTTGATCGATTCTTGAGAGTCTTGCTGCGTTTCTTTGCTTTCTTGTTGAATCTTGCATAAATCTTGCATCTTTCTTGTTAGTTCTTGTTGCGTCTTTATTAGTTCTTGATTATTCTTGCTTGTTGTCGAAGATCGGACCAACCTACGGCTAACCCCGTATCAGTATCTATATCATTTCGTGTTTTTTCGTGCCGTTTTGTTGCGGTCTCGTGTCGTGTCAACCATGTTGTATTTTTCTGCACAACCCTAAGATCTAGTGTATTCCGAGACATGTGGATTACTTGCAAGCTAAGACACGAGATATTCTATCCATTGAAGCAAAGATCTATCAAGAGGAGGAAGATTTATCCACTTTAGATATAATTTCCTTAGAGATTTATTTGTTTTATTTCCAAGTTTGATCTTAAGTCTTTAGATAGATAATTTTAGATATAGATAAAGTATTCTTTCCTTGGATAGCGGGGATTGAATACTAGCTGATTTTAGGAATCATCCAATCCAATCCTATCCAAGCCACAAGCAATTGTGTTCCACCATATTTAGAGAGCGTTTTCAAGAGAGCTTGGAGCCGATTTGAGTTGGAGTAGTCGAGAGACGTTTTGGCTTTGATCGGTTGTAAGTTTTGGTTTTATTTAATTCAATTTAGTTCCCTTTTATTATTGATGAGTTTCTTGATGATGAAGAGCGAGTAGTCACCTAACTTCTAGGGTCGGGGTGAGCCCGACGTTAGCCATGTAAGGTAATGCGACAAAGGTACAATCTTTTAATGTTATTTCGTCTTCTATCCCTACGAGCGTGATTCTTTTGCGACAACAACCCTATTTTTCTTTTTCTTTTTGTTTTTCAGGTGTATGCGAAGAACTGATCGCACACCTATCGATCCTATTCTCGAGCCAGAACGCTTATTCCACCTTCGACAAAGGTTAAGGAGGATGTCACAAACTAACAATAACAATGAGAATGAGGTACAGCTCACTCCAGCGCAGGAGCTTGAACAACTTTGCTTTCGAATTTAGGAGTTCACCCCCAGAGAAGTGGAGTACGCCCGACGAGAGGCGGAATATACACAGAATTAGCAAAGTTGGGAAGCAAGGGTAGATCGCGAGGTCAACGCTAGAAGGGAACTTGAGGAGCAGATTGGGCATTTCCCAGCCAACGCAATTAAGTATCTGCATCCTACTCTGGATGTTCCAGAATCACCGATCATTCTTCCCCCTGTTAATTATGAAATTCGTCCTTCTTTTATTACTGAAATTAGGAGGAGTCAATTTAGGGGAAGACCCAATGAATGCCCTTTAGAACATGTCATCACTTTTCTAGATTTATGCGAAGCTATTGGAGATAATGATAATCTAGAATATTTAAAACTAAAGGCTTTTAGTTGGTCCCTTGCAGGAATAGCATTGCAGTGGCTTAAGGGATTGCCTGCACAATCAATCCGCGCATGGAATGAACTGCAAGACTTGTTTCTTAACAAGTTCTTCCCTCTTGCCAAAACAGTTGCGCTCAAACAACAAATAACGGCTTTCAGACAAAAGCCAGGGTAAACATTAGCACAGGTTTGATAGCGCTACAAAAGACTTCTAAAATCTTGTCCTACGCAGGGACAACAACCCTATGTGATCCAGGAGATCATCTTCAACTGCCTGGATGCACCAACTAAAGGTAGGATCAACAACTACACCGCTTATAGGTATCTCGAGTACACCCCACGGCGTGCTTGGGAGACCTTTGAGACGCTTGCAAACTATGACAATACTTATGGGACTTCTGCGGCCTTTGGCGACGAAAGATTTGAAAGGCCTGCCCCATTTATGCCTCTATATGTGCCACCAAAAGAGATTGATCCAGACGTCAGGGACCAGTTTCATAACGATCAGGTATGTCGTCTTACCAAACAAGTCAAATTCCTTTCTAAAGATAAACCTTGTTTGAAATGTGGGTCTATGAGGCACAACACCACTGCGTGCTCACACGCCGATCAAATATTAGTAGCTGAGACCCACGAAGAGGGGCGTTATGCGGGGGGGAACTACTCAGGGCAACATCAGCAACAAAACTGGAGCCACTATCACTAGCCCCAGTATCAAAGAGACCCCCCCGCTGTACAAAGATCATGGTTACCCTGACATGCATGTTATTCTTGAGGAGATGCGGAGGAACTATTCAAACAACAAGCAATCCATCAATTCCATCCATAGTCAACTGCATGGCATCAACTCTAGACATGAGGAGATTGATATCTGGCGAAAATCAATGGAGACCCAAATGGGTCAATTAGCTCAATCAAACCCCAAGAAATCAGGTATGCTTTCTGGATCCTCTGAACCTAATCCTAAAAATAAATCTAAAGGAGAGGTAGCTGCGATGAATTTAAGGAGTGAGCGTTAGACACAAACGGCTGAGCAAAACACGGAGCAGAAGGACGCAAAAGAGTACTCACGTCGAGTAAACCAATAGACGTCGACCAGACAGTCCTCGGCGTCGAGGATCCTGTACTCGAGATCGACTAGAACTCAGCTCCTACACAGAAGTTGACTACTGTACTCGACGTAGACTAGCCCCTTGTCGATGTCGACCAGTCCTCGACGTCGACCAGCACCTCCGAAGAAGAAAACGTTGGCATTCCCAATAAAGTCTCAGAAGCACCCAGCAGAAAAGAAGTTTCAACGGTTCATGAAGATGCTTCAAAGGCTTAATGTCACCATTCTTTTCACAGAAGCTCTTAATGAAATGCCATCATATGTCAAGTTCCTCAAGGAGATCCGAAGCAAGAAGCGGTCGATGGCTGAGACCCCAGAGGAATGCAGTAAGATGGACGTTACAGAGAGGAGGCCAGATCCAGGTAAGTTTTCTATAACCATTGGATTTGGTCAATATAACTTTAATGGTTTATGTGACTTAGTAGCCAGTGTAAGTATTATGCCTTTATCAATCCGGTCCAAAGTGAATATAGAGGCTTTAGAGCTCGTGGATGCTAAACTCTATATGGCGAACAACACTGTTGTCATCCCAATAGGCATGGTGGATGATGTGCCAGTACAGGTAGGTAAGTTCTTTGTCCCTCCTGATTTTCTAGTTATGTATATGGCAGAGAACCCTGCTTGTCCAATTATATTATGAAGGTTCTTTTTAGCGACGGTGGATGCCAACATAAGCGTAAGGAAGGGGTGCTTACTTTCAACATCAATGATGAGATAATTGAGTACTCTTTTAATAAAACTGAAAGGCATACAGGTCCCATGGAAGAGGTCAAATCAATATCAGCTAGGTATATCACTTGTGGGGAGCCAAAGGTAAGAAATATGACTCCCGAGGAACTGGAAAAGAGGGACATGGAGGCACAGGTGGAGGATATCTTAGCCATCCTAAACGAGGAGACAGAGAATCTACTCGACATCGACCAAGGTAAGTCGACGCCGACTAACTTTTTTTCGGATGCTTTGTCAGGTCTTAAGTATGGGGTCGAGGTAGACCAAAAGTACTCGACGTCGAGTACTCTAGTCGACATCGACTAGATCCAACCACCCCCATCGACTGCATCTTTATCGAGAAACCTACCCGAAGACGAGAAGTACCCGACGTCGAGTAGACTACTCGGTGTCGACCAGTCCTCCATGCACTCGACTTCTCCTTCCTCGACGAGCAACCCACCCGAGCTAGAGAAGTACTCGACGTTGAGTAGACTACTAAACGTCGACCAGTCCATCCACTCGACTTCTCCACTTCATCGAGAAGGTCACCAGACGAAGCAACGTACTTGACGTCGAGTAGATCCCGAGGTCCCGAATTGCGAATCTGCGAAGGTAAGCCAATGTAAAGACATCTCTTCTCCTATTTCAATTAAAGATTTATCTATACATGGGAGAGGTTTTCTATGGTATGTGCGCTTATGCAGGGTTTCCAATGAGGGTCCTAAGGAATATGAAGTCAGAGACAAAGTCTATGTCTCCAAATCAAAGAATCATTGGTTTTCCAACAACTTCAAAGAGAATAAGATGGGACCATTCACGGTGCACAAGGTCCATTCCGGAGGTCTATAGCTAATGGATAAGAATGGAGTCTTGTTCGAAGCTCAGTCTACATGGGCACTGCAAATACCACCCTGAGCGTAAACGGAAGAAGTCGGCCTAGTGACTATAAAATCTAGAGCTTGTAACAAAATATATATTTTTTTGTTTTTTTAGACATCTTTACTTTTTGTTTTTGGTTTTGAGACATTATTTTTTTTATTTTTATATTGTGGATTATTGCCTTCCTAACACGTCCCGCAGGTACGAAAGAGTTACAGAAGTACTCGATGTCGAGTAATCTACTCGACGTCGACTACCCATATCAAGCAAAATGGCTTGTGATCGACAAGGATCACCCTAGAGGCTTTCACTGTACTCGATGTAGAGTGACAGTAGTCGACATCGACTACTCTTCCTCGAGATCGACCACTTCTGCAACCATATCTGCACCTGTCTAGCCAGTTTCTTTCTTTACCCCTTGTTTCTTTACAATGAGGACACTGTAATGTTTAAGTATAGGGTGAGGGAAGGGCTTACTTCTCGAATTGCTTATGCACGACATCTTTGGATTTTATTATTTATCTATGAGCTTACATGTTTTTTTTTCCAAAGTTTATTTTTATCACCCCCATTGAAATTTTTTGATAAGTGTCATGGAAGCTTAAATTGAATTCGATGATGCAAAATTGGATTCATTAGAAATATAGCATGAAATGGCCTAGTAAAGGGAAGTCACAATGAAGTGCATTATTTAATGAAAACCATGAAAGGAGGTAAAATTTGATATTGCTTTTGACATGTTGCATGATAAGAGGATGGATGACTTTATGTTTTCCATATAATGCTCATGTTTATATTCCTAGCCTTACCTACGCTTATGCATCACAAAAGCCATATTAAGCCCTATTTCAATTATTGTTCCATATGATCTAAATATTGCCCATTCTTTATCTTATTTCCATTCGGGGATTGCGTTGAGAATGATGTCACATTATGGAGATTATTATATAGTGTTTGTGTTGTTGTTATCATATATTTGAAGATTGGCAGGAAATTGAAAATATATGGAAAATTTAATGAGAGAAAGAAAATCCAATGACCTTAGGAGATAAAGGTAGATCGACCCTGCCTGCGTTGAGATAATAGTTCTGCAGGGTGGGACACCATGGTGAGGAGTCCGAAGCATTAAGTATCCGGGAGCATTCATGACACCCATGTTTGCAACTCGCAAGAAGGCAGTGCTGATGTTAGCGAGGTAAAAACATATAAGCATTCTAATGAAAAAAAAGAAAAGAGTGATTCATGTGAGGATGAGTGATGTAGAAATTATGAAAGGATAAAGCGCAAGAAAGCAAGTTTGAAGAAATTCTCTCCGGATTTAGCACCACGTTGCTCAAAATATAGCCCACCACTATACCTTTTACCTTTTCTTCACTATGAGCTTAAATTAATGTCCTCTTGATTATTAATGCTTTTTCACCAATGAATGTTTTTGCATAACCCTCCTTTTGTGTGTAGATCTTGCTTTTATTGACAGGCATGGATTTGTGACATAAGTACCTTTTCGAGTATTGTAATTGATTGTAGGGACATATGGAAATGGGTCCAAGATGTTGAAAGTTTGAATTCTTCCTGTGTATGATAATTAAAAGTATTGCTTGAGGACAAGCAAGCTTAAGTATGGGGTGTTTCATACCGGCCAATTGAAAAAAGATGGAAAAAAACCCTTTTTTTCTAGGCAAATCAACGCGCCTTGCCCCCGGCACACGCGCCCCCAACCAAAACCCCAAATCCCTATCTCTCTCACGAAATCCGTCGAGTATGCCTCTGCTCCCGGCCTCAAACCCCACCTCGATGTTGTTTCGAGTATCAACCCTGTAGTCATCTCTCTTATGTCCTCACTTATTTCGGTTCTCTCTCATGTCCTCTGGGGGTTTCCCCTGGTTTATGAGATCGACAATTGGAGCTTGGTAAACCACGAAATCAGGCGCCGACATGGAGACAAGGTTGGGAAAAACTTCAAAAGGAGGAAAAAAGTGGCTCGCCGGGTTGGGGGTTGGCGTTGTGCTTCCCTGTCGGGTGCTCCGTGGTGGTTTCTCGTCGGCGGCGTGTTACGCAGCCCTGGTGTGGCCTACTCCCTTTTGCTGTGTGGCCTGGCTTTTCTAGGGCCTTCCGTTGGTGCGTTCGTTGAGATTTCCCCTGGGATCGTGTGCTCAGGGTGTCGGACTCTTTGTTTTGATGATGGGGTGCGGCTGCTCCTTCCCTTTACTGACTTCCCTTGCTCGCTCGTCGGGTTCCTGACTCTTGATTGTGTTGTTTTGACTGTATTGCATTTCATCAGGTTTGTTCTTGCTCATACGGCTTTGCTCTCTCTTTTTAGCTCTATAAAACCCTTGATGAATCTTTTATTTCTAACAAATGCTCTTGTTAATTTGTTGTGTCTGATTAAAAAAACCACCGTTCATCGGTGCCTCAACAAAACTGTGAAGGATCCATGTGCTTCTTCACCCTCTACCTCCCAAAAGGGCCCTCTGAAATTGATGGTTTTTCAGGTTCCTGATGGTTCCTCTAAGCCATCTAACTTTTCTTTGCTCCTTGTGGCATCGTCATTAGTTACCGTGCGGACCGTAAGATTGCTTCCCGCTACTAAAATTTGTGTCATCTCGCCTGGTAACATATTTATTTCACTGCAAATGGGGACTTCTTCGTCCTCCTCTAATCTTGTGGATCTTTCGCTGCTGTCCAAGTCTATCTATATAATCTCTCATTTGACTACAGGTAATTTAGTTATTCTGTCCAGGAAACTCACCACCTTTAGGTGGACGGAAAACCTGGTGTTAAAGGCTTATGTCTCTTCACTTCTTACCCCCCAATCTTCGGGCCTTGACAAATATGTGGTGTTCGGAGCTGTTATGGCTCCTTTCCCCATTTTGAATGAATATTGGTTTATTAAAAATTATGGTGTGGCTAGCCTGTTCTTGGTCTCGGTTGTGGATATCATGTTAATACTCTCTGTCAAGCGTGTTTTTCTTCTATCGAGAACTCACCCCTACCACCCTTATGATGCAATTCAGGGGCATAGGTGGTTTAGATTCTTACTGAGCTTTGTTTGCAATATTTGGGAGAAAGGAAAATGGTCTGAAATTGATGTTGGACAATTGCCTTATTGGTCTGTTAAAATACTTGGTAAAATTTCTTATGGAATTTTACTTGAGTACTCTCAAAATAGTCTTGCTGATTCGTGTTTTATATCTATTGTTGCTCCTCATGCCTTCCGTATTTGGTTTCATGGGTTTGAGAATCTAGGTGTATACGATTGTTGTCCTTCCACTCCCCGATATTGTAGCTATGAACTCTATGAATGTCTTACCTTACCCCTGCTGAAGGGTTTGTGCACAATAATCTTTTCGATTGCCTCTTCGGATTTTCTCATCTTGATTGGCTGGAAGTGTTTGTATGCTAAAACTTGTTTTTGTTACCTAAGTTATATGATTTGTGTGACTTTGGTTGTAAAACCTGGTGGCTGCCCTTGTTTTTGCAGTGTCTCTTTGCTGTCACCTTGTATACAGTTGTTGATGTTGCTAGGTTCTGCGTCGAGCTTGTGTTTAATTGTGACTTCTACACGGTTGTGTGGAATTATTAAGCCTGGCCTCCAGTTGCTGTCCACTGGCCCCGTTCAATTTGTTATGCTACACTGCCTTGGCGTGACTGCCGTTTTGACTGCTCTACCTCTTGCTTGCTTGGTTGCTCCTTGGGTTTCACTCTTGGGTGTCTGTAAGTCTGAGCAATAGGTTGTTAGGTTGTCGCCGAAGCCTTAAGCATGCTGGTGTACTAGTATCTTAGGCAAAATCGTATTGTCATGGGTCATTTTGAAGGGAATGGTAAACAAACTATCATGGTGGTGTCCTCTCAAGGTCACTGATAAATCATCTTGTACATCTGATGTGGTTAGTAGATGGAATATGGACATTCTTCTCTTGAGTGGCTTTCTTGTAATTTGTGATGTTAACTATTCTGTCAATTTGCGAATATTGTTTATAATTCTTCCGATTACATTCTCTCTTTTTGTTCCAAAAGCTTTACATGTGAGAGGCTACCCTCCTTGCTCACACGACAAAAAGGGTTTTCTATGAAAATATGCTATTGGAATTGTAGAGGAATTGGAAAAAGGACCTTCTGGACTGAAATCAATACGTTGTGTAACAATGAGCATATTCAACTAATCGGTCTAGCCGAAACGAAATCTGAATCCATTCCGGACGACAAACTTTGGAAATTCGCTGGATTTGACGAGGCTATTTGGTCACCTGCGAGTGGGCGATCGGGTGGGTTAGGTGTTCTTTGGAAATCCCACCAATTAGCTAACGAAATAAGTTCAGTTGATATCCATCTACCTCGTATTATAGGTCTCCATTATGAAAACATTAGCGATAACTTTAAATTCCTCCTTCTCGTAGTGTATGCTTCTCATCTCCTCAAGAGAAGGGCCAATTTTGGGAAACCCTTTCCTCCATTGTTTCGAACTCTTGCCTCCCTTGCATTATTATGGGAGACTTGAATGAAATTCTATGTAGCGAGGAAAAGGCGGGAGGAACGCAATCTCGCTCTTCTCGCTTCACTAGACTATTGCAATTCCAAAATGTCTGCTCTCTTATGGACATTCCAACATTCGAGAATTCCTTCACATGGAGGAAGACTCCGGACGGTGACAATAATATATGGGAAAAACTAGACCGGGTCCTGGTTCGGCATCAACTTATTCAGAAGTTCCCCAACCTCACTACTTATAACAGAGCATTCTCGTATTCTGATCACTGCCCCATATCAATTACACAGGAGAACAACACTGTCTTCAAAGCACCTCCTTTCAAATTTGAGAATGCTTGGCTCCAACGCAAGGACTTTCGCAACATTGTCAAACAATCTTGGCGTGCATCGTACATAGGTTCCTCAATGTTCCAACTTCTTTTCAAACAAAAAATCTTTAAAAAGAAAGCAAAAGATTGTAATAGGCACACCTTCGGTAACATCTTCCGTCAGTTGAAGGAAGTGGAGAATGAATTAATCTCTATTTAGTCTTCCGCAGATACAAATAATACATACAGAATCAGCAGTAAGGAGAACCGTCTCATAAGGAAAAAAGAAAAAATTCTCCTATTCCATAAATCCTTCTGGAACCAAAGAGCAAAAACAAAGCACCTCAAGCTTTCTGACTCTAACACTGCGTATTTCCACCGAGTTGCCTTGGGCAGGAGACATAGGAAACATATTCGTAACATTACCACAATGACAGGAATGCTAATAATGGGAGAGGAGAATGTAAAAAATGAAATAAAATATGACTTTGAGAAAAGATTCAGAAACGAGCCCATCAATGAAAGGCTTCTCAACGAAATGCTAACCCTAATTCATCCTTCAATCACTTCCGAGGAAAATGATTTTCTGATTCGACACCAGTCTAATCACGGAAAAAAATAAGATGTCTTCAGTTTGGGAAGGAATAAATCCCCGAGTCCTGATGGATTTACTGCTGAATTTTATAAAAAAAATATTGGGATATTGTGAGGGTATTTGTTATTAAAGTTGTCAAGGGCTTTTTCCATTTTGGGAAGATGCTTAAAAAAATTTACCACACGTTTATATCTCTTCTGCCTAAGAGAGACAATCCTACCACTACCAGCCATTACCGTCCAATCAGTTTATGTTCAAATTTATATAAAATCATATCTAAGATTCTGACAGAAAGACTCAAAAAGATTATCGGAAAATTAATCCATCCATTACAGGGGGCCTTTGTGTCAGACAGAGCTATTCAAGATAATGTGCTAATTGCACACGAAATCTTCCACTCATTCCGGTTGCGAACTGGGCGTGAAGGGTGGCTTGCAATAAAGTTAGATATGGAAAAAGCTTATGACAGGGTTGACTGGAACTTCACGCGAAAGATCTTAGAAAAATTTGGATTCCACCAAACGTTCATCTCATGGATCATGGAGTGTGTTACGATCGTCTCGTTCTCTATCGTGGTTAACAATGGGCCTACAGAGTTGTTCCTCTCCTCTCGCAGACTTCGTCAGGGGGACCCTTTATCTCCCTTTCTTTTCATACTGGGAGCCGAAATCTTAGGTAGGATGCTCTCTTCGGAAACAAGGTTGGACAAAAGTCCAATCGGATTCACATTTGGTAGAGACGGCCCTAGGATTCCTTTTCTCTCATTTGTAGATGACATTATCATTTACACTAAAGGCAGTATTGAAGCAGGACAAAAAATAAAAAGCATAATAGACTCTTGTTGTAGGGTCTTGAGATAGAAAGTCAATTATCACAAATCAAGCTTCCAGGCTACTAAGGGAATTCCTAGCTCTCGTATCTTGGAACTTAAAAATTGTTTGGAAATTACAAATGAAAACTCCTTGGAGAGATACCTTGGTTGTCCAATTATTAATGGTAGAGTAAACTGATGTGAGCCTCTCCATGTTTTATAGTTACTTTTATATCGATTTCTGCATGCATTTCATACATTTTGGCTAGAATAGTTCAGAATCTATGTAGTTTAAGCTTATTTGCCAAATTATGGAATCTACACCAGTTTCTATTTAATTTCGCAGAAATCGAAGCAAATTACAGCATTTCTGAGAAAGGAGAAAAAGCGAAGACAACTACAGAAGTCCGAAGTCAAGGAGCAGCGGAACCAGGACAAATCAAACTGGAAAGAAGGAAATCTACTCAACAACACAGTGGCCGATATTGACTAAGCCTTGTCGATATCGAGTACATCAGTCGATTTCCACCAAGACTGACAAGAATCGAGCAGAGCTGAGAAAGTTAGTCGATATCGAGTTGATGTACTTGATATCGAGTAACCCATATCGAGTCAAAGACCCAGGAATTGACAAAGCAAGCTGGAGATGGAACATTCAAGTCGATATCGACTTAACTTACTCGATATCGAGTAACAACCAAGTCGATTTTCACTTCCTGGAGCCGAGATCGATGAAGAAGCTGTAGACGGAGAAACGTTGGTCGATATTGAGAAAAATACTCGATATCGAGTTGGACCTCAGAAGCCGAAATCGAGTAATCCGGATCTTGTTAAGTTTCTATCTCGAATCCGATGGAGATATTTTCGAGGGCAAATTCTATCAAGATCTATCAAGTGCTATCAAGAGGAAGAGATATTTACCTACTTTAGATATAATTTCTTTTAGATTTATTTATTTACTTCCATTGTTTTAATCTTTAGATAAAAGATAGATAGATTTAGATTTAGATATAGTTTTCTTTCCTAATTAGAGAGGGAATGAAGGCTATAAATAAGGCCTTAGGGGTTGAGTTTTATTAATTCAATTTCAATTCAATTATAGAGAAGGAAAAAGGGGTAGTAAGTAGAGAGAGAGAGAAAGAGCTTGTGGCGAGAGCTAGGTGGAAAGGCGAGAGCGGATTTGGCTTGTTCGGATGTAAGCTTTCTTTTTACTTTTATTTTAATGCAAAGTTTTTTCCCTTTATTATTGATGAGTTTATTCATGATGAAGAGCGAGTAGTCCACCAACTTCTAGGGTTGGGGTGAGCCCGACGGTAGCCATGTGAAGTGATGCGGTACAGGTTTGATCTTTTTATGCAATTCGTCTTCTATCCCTGAAAGCATGATTCTTTTGCGAAAGCTGAAGGTGATCCTTGTTTGTGTTATTGAAGAGAAAGTGATCTTAATACAACTTGGGTTAATTATGTGAAAAAGGGTTAGTATTAATTAGGGTTTATGCGAAAGCCTCTATCTTCCTATTTGTTAATAACGAAAGTTATTTGATGAAAAGCATGATCTTTTATGCCTTTTTGTGTTATTTTGCATGGTTATCGTTGTGGTGTTGAAACCCTGATCTTGGAAGCCTTTAGTTGATTGAGTTAATTTCGTGTTTACATTCGTTTTCGTTCGAAAAGTTGCAAATTTAAGTTTCCACTGTTACTCGATTTCGAGGAGATTTGGTCGACATCGAGGTATCTGGTCGATGTCGAGTTATTTTGCCGAGGTCGAGTTGAGTTTGCTTGGTTTTGCTTTCTGCTGAGTGGATTTCGTGCACTCTTGGTCGATTTGCTTAGTCGATATCGAGTAACAGTGGTCGATATCGACCAAAAGTTGTTGTCTTTACTTTCTTTTCTGCTTTTCTCTGTTATTTCTGTCTGTTTGTGAGATTTGCTGCTACATGAGATCCGCTGACACGCTTCCTCGAGGATCGATCCTGACTTCCCATTGCTACATCAGGAGGAGGTCTTGTAATCATTTGCGAGGGCACGAATCTGGTTTGATCTATTTCATTATATTTTAAATTCGATTTCCTCCTACAACAAATTGGCGTCGTTGCCGGGGAAGCAATCATTCGCACCTTAGGTAGTTAGATCTCACTTTTTCTTTAAGTTTTGATTTTGCAGTGTAAGCGCCGTTCTAGTCAACAACCTGAGTTTGACGCCTTGGACGATCCGGAACGCCTTATACACGTCCACGCTAAATTGAAAAGAGCCATGGAAGCCGTAGAAACACAAGAGCAGCTGATACATAGGCTTCAAAGGGAACTAGCAGCCAAGGATACCGCTCTCACCACTGAGAGAGCACGCACTGAGCAGGAAGCTGAGTGAAGGAGGCAAGCGGAGGCTGAGCTTGCCCAATACCCTACCACTGCAGAGGATTACATGCACCCGACTCTCGTCGTGCCTGAATCAGCCATTCTAATCCCTGAAAAATAATTTTGAAATTCGCACTCCTTTCTTGATTGAGATTAAAAATAATGCCTTATATGGAAGGTTTAATGAATGTCCTATTGAACATATTACCAATTTTTCTGACATGTGCCATACTCTTGCTGAAGGTACTACGCTGGAATATGTCAAGATGAAGGCTTTTCGATGGTCCCTCGCCGATCCAACACTGAAGTGGCTTGAAGGTCTCCCTCCACGATCCCTCGCAACATGGGCTGCAGTAAGACAGGAATTTCTCAACAAATTCTTTCCTCCTGCCAAGACAGCGCTCCTTTGCCAGAAGATTACAGCTTTCAAACAAAAGCCTGGGGAGCCGCTAGAAAAAGCATAGGAACGCTATAAGGATATACTGCAATCCTGCCCTACACATGGACAGCCACCCTATGTCGTTCAGGAGATCTTCTTCAATTCTCTTGATCTGGCCGCTAAGGATAGGATCAACCAGTATACCCATTTTGAGTATCTGACGATGCCACCAGTTGACACATGGACCACCCTCGATAAGCTTACCAACTACGAAAATAAGTATGGGACTCCGACAAACTATGATGAGAATGCCTATGCCAGGCAAACCCCATCCATTCCCCTATATGAGCCTTTTAAGGAGATTGACCCAGATTTCAAGGAGCAGTACTACAGAGATCAGAATCGCAAGCTCCTCAAGCAAGTCAAGTATCTTTCTATCAACCAGCCTTGCATCGAATACGGCTCACAACGGCCCACCACTACTGAGTGCCCACACACAGAGCAAGTCAGAATGGCAGAAACCCACGAAGAGGTAGCTTACGCAGGGGGTCCCAATCGCTATATGGGGGACCAAAGGTTTCAGCAACCACAATGGAACCAAGGTGCCCCTAGGAACCCCCCGCCATACAGAGCTCCAGGACATCCAGAAAGAGATCAACGGAAGGATGATCTACAAATGATTCTCGATGAGATGCGCCGAAATCAGGCACAACAGCAGCAGTCTACAAGCGCCATCAACAATCAACTCCAGAACCTCAATACAAGATTTGGAGATATGGACATATGGAAAAGGAACATAGAGACCCAGAGGGGTCAATTCGCGGCACAAATTCCACGAACGACCGGGCAACTCCCTGGGCAAACAGAACCAAATCCTAAGGGGAAGACCGGACACGTCGCAACCGTAAAACTCATGAGAGGGTACCAACTACGCGAGCCAGAGGTCGGAAAGCAGCAGGACGAAGATGAGAAACAACTCGATGTCGACCAAAATTTGGCCGATGTCGAGCAACATCAAGTCGAAATCGAGCAACAGCTTGGCCAAGATTCGTCTGCACAACACTCCAACTCGAAATCGACTACAGTGGTCGATGTTGAGCAACATCAACTCGACGTCGAGGAGAATCAAGTCGACATCGAGGATGCTGCAATACCTCCAAGAATTGTTCTAGCTCCGAAGCAGAAAAAGAAGTTGTGTTGTGAGCCTAATTTGTTATGTTTTATAGTTACTTTTATATCGATTTCTGCATACATTTCATACATTTCGGCTAGAATAATACATAATTTGTGTAATTTTTGTTTATTTGCAATATATAGAGGTCTACACAAGTTTTTGTTATATTTCGCAGAAATCGGACGCACTTTGGAGCTTAAAGGAAACCCATGAAGAAGCTAAGGATGGTGCAGCCGGAGAAAAGGCCATTTTTCGGTATTCATCATTCTGAATCAAGCTTTGATGTCTTCATGAGAGTTGTAGCCCTCGAAAATAAGTTTCCAACTCATGGTCATATGCGTCAATCCGACGAATGAGGGCTCGGGAAAGTGTGTTTCAAGAACGGAGCAGAATGCTGAAAGCCGACAGAGTTACTCGAAATCGACCAAATTCTACTCGACTTCTGCTCCAGAGGATGAGATCGAGCATGAGCTGAGCAAGAGCCGCTCAAGGAGCCACACTTAGTCGACGTCGACCAAATTTGGTCGATGTCGAGGAAACTCGACGAGCCCAGACGATAGCCGAGATCGAGTATAATCCGAGAAGTGAAGACCTTTCTCGACGTCGAGGAACTTACTCGATGCCGAGGAAAATTCCAGAAAGTTGTTATTTATCTATCTTTATTAGGTTTGATTTATCTTAGGAAAGAATTAGCTATCTTTAGTTATTTTATTTATCTTTATCTAACCAAAGCTCTATCTTTTGCAAAGATAGAATTGGTATGTTTTTCTATTTAAACAACATTGTAAGCTTTGAATTATTCAGATTGGAAATTATATTAAGGAACCCTTTTTAGGATTAAAAAGGTTCTTCAATCTCCCAATCCAAAGCCTTTGCAATCAAGCTTATGTTTTTGGTTATTCAATTCACAAAGATCCCAAACACCTACATCATACACACGTCCAAACACAAACCCATCCTGAGAAACCGTCGCTGAACCAGAGAAGCCGTCGCTGAGTTTGGCTAGAACCGTCGCCACTGTCCGGGCCGCCCCGCGGCTCCCTTGGCCGCCCCGCGGCCATTCCAGCGCCGTCGCAGTTACTTGTCTTTTCCGTGGTTGTTTCCCTTAGTTTTTGTTTGTTTGTTTTCGTTTCTTTTGCAATAGTTCGAACCCTTTTATTGTAACTACTTGTAAACATCAAGGATATCAAGAATATTGCAAGATCGGGCCATCAAAAGTTTGGGGTTCTTGATCTTGAGCCCACATGCGAAGAATCGGGGATTCCAAACGTATCACTAGCTCTACGACCGGATGCCCGACGCGGAGCAAGCTACCAGCGTCAATTTTTTGGAGTACTCCTTCTAGGCTCGCAAGTGCCTTTGAGAGGATAAGCTGAAACTTCTATCATCTTTAAGGCCGTCTGGGTTCCCATACGATCTCTCGGTGGGTCAATCGATCGCAACCGTGGATGAACAAATTCCTTGTATTGAGCCTACCTCAGTATGTGCCTCAATATGAAACGACAAATTTGTAAGTCCTTATTGAATTCGTATCTTCAAGAGGTCTTTTAGTCATTTAAACCTCCCAAATCAGGAGACTATCACCTTAGCAACTCCTTTACTGCTTTTTCATTCGGCCAATTTTAGAATTTCAGGTCAGAATCATCCGCAACTGGATGGAGCCCGATCGCTGCTGCGGTATGCTCGAGCTTTGTTGAGCCCCTCTATTGTTTCTGGTGTTTGAGCGATCGGGTCTGATATGCAAGGGAAGGCTGATCATGCTCCTCTCTCCTTCGCTGAGTCCGCTCGATATTTGCTTATGGCTGTGCTGCGAGCCAAATTTAGGACTACTGGAAAGCCAAGCGTGGGCTGAAGTCAATGGGAGGCTAGACGCGGGATGAGGGATCGTGCTATGATTATCTCGCGGATGTCTGTAGCCACAGTAAGGTTAAGCCGCGCTAGGACCTTTGTCATCGCCCAAGTCGAGCCACATATCACAATAGAAATAGAGCAATTAGCAGCTCGTTCTTTGGTAAACTTATATATATTCTTATTAGGAAATCAAAGAATTATTTTGAATCCTATTCATTCTTTGTCCCACTTATAAGCTTCCCGCAGCGTAGCTACCCCCATCCCGTCCGTGGAGTTGTAACTGTCGGATCCTATGAGAATGAACCACCATAGCTGAACTTTCGAGGCATCGTCCGTGGTCAGGATTACTTAGAAGAACAAATCACTGTTGACCTCCCAGCGGGGTATAGACGCAGACCGAGGAATGATATCGCGGACGCTCCTCGTATTCTCGTTGCGATGGCGAGGCCGAGCCATGCTAGGACCTTGATCAGCTGTTCAAGTTCAGCCGAGCTCCATGATCCGTCCGCGAAAGGTAGCATCCCCGACTTTTAATACAAAGTAATTGTTTCCATTACGCCTATTTACTCTTTTATGGCCGAAATCATTCCGATTACTCTAGCCCATAGTAATTAAATACTAACATATCCTTCCCCCTCAAACAAAGAAAAGGCACAAGGGCCTAATTCAAATAGTGCGGGGTATATTAATTTGATTGGAACGCAATAAACGGATATTCAAATCCGATCTTAGATTACCTCTTAGCGTGAGGAGTTCCCACAGACGGCGCCAATGATGAAACCACATTTGAAAAGTGAACCTCCTTCCACGTCCCCGTGGGAGAGGTGATCCGCATGTCAATTTTCAGTTGGTCGGCGGTCTTACCTGAAGCCCCCCTCCTCTTATTATCATCTTAAACGGGGGCCTCGACCTGTGCCGCCGGACCTAGTGCTCGGCTCGTTCCACTTTTCGGGCGATGATCTCACCAAATGTCGGCTCATTACTAAGTCGAGACGAACTCGCTCAGATAGGCTTGTAGAGCCCCCTATTCCCGGCCTATGCCCCTCGGAATATCTTGGGAACCGACCCCTATCTCCATTCCCCCTCTCATGTATTTATAGTGTAAACATGCACTTCCACATGGAGGCCACACATTGCCAAGTGTCAACTGCCCTATGACATGTGGGAGGGGGGCATGGACGCCACGTGTCCTTGCATGCATGCAGGAACCGCGGATGGCTTATCGTCCGTAGACGTCTTAAGTCTCTATCTTGACTCGTACTCGCCTATTTCATATACTGATAAGGTTCTATTTATATAGCGGGGAACCTTATTTATGATTATGTTTTCTTATTTATTTCACGATATTACGACTATCAATAATTATTTTTCGTGCATCATCAAAATGATAAGGAAAATGTTCAGACTTTAACCTTACAGTGACCATAAAACGGTATGTCTCAGGTTAAGGGAATGACATGAATACTTATAGTAGAAACTGAATGAAAATGATAAAAATTCACACATGACTCGGATGATAATATCGATCGATTATAAGCTAAGAAATGGAATTATACTCGAGGCAGATAAGTATAATAACTGAAATGATCACCTATTTAACAGTCGATAATAAAGATAACGATAATAATAATAATACTACGTGGTACCGGTCGAGCCTTTAACAAGGACCACGACCTACATCAGATCGTTGTTTTATCACCCCGCATAGAATGCATTACGAGATGGTGTTTCATGAAACGTTGTAAGGCGGTGGCTTAACGAACCACAACCTGCAAGTCAGTCTACTGCATAACTTGCCAAAGGCATAAAGCCACTCGCATCACCTGGTGCGCATTTTAACATATCATAACTAAGCATCACATGGGGCCTATCTTATCATACATAAACAGTTTATACTAGGTGATCATAATAACGACATTAAATCAAACAGGGACAAGCATGGATAATTCAAAGGGTCTTGCTATCACATGCCTCTAGTGTGCATGAAAGAACAAGCAAAATATCATGCACTTTAGGAAGAAGAAAATGGGCAACCTTTACTTATCTCGAGTTATAAACAAACATATCACATTTAATACGTATAATACTATAATTACTTTAATAATAATTGCTCATTAATTTAACTCATGCCAATTTATGATTAAAAAGATAAATTACATCAAGCAGACGGGTATGCAATTTATTGAAATTGGCAAGGAAATTCGCCAGAGGGTCGCATTCGAAACAGAAGAATTTAAAAGGCACATCAAAAGAATCACGAAACACGCAAAGGGCGATGAACAAAATCACTTGCCTTGACTTTCGATGATCAGCTGATGACAACCAGACGAGATTTTAGCACCTATCGAATCCAACGGAAAAAGGAATATTAGTATTGATATTTTATGAAATTATTATATACCAATATGAATTCCTCGTGGAGCGGGATCCGGCGTGAGAGCTTCGAGATTTCTTGGTGTCGCTGAAATGGGCAAGAATTGAATAATTTAGAAATATTAGCCACTTAACTTATTAAGTAATTAACTTAGGGCCAAAACGGAAATTGTATAAAATAAGGGAAGCTTTTGTAATTAAAACAAAAGAGATTAAAAACCCAATTCACTGTCTTCTTCAACTCACGTACAGGAGCGAGGACGAATTGACGACTTCTCGGCGGCAATCGGCGGACAGGGACGGTCGTCGGCAATCGGCGACGATGGGCAGCGGTGGCTCACGGGCAATGATGTCGGAAATCCGAGACGGGCCGGACTGCGATGGTTTTTGGAGCAATCGAAGACGAAGGCGGCACGGCTCATCTGCACTGCGATGGGCTTCGGGGCAAAGGCAGTGGCTCGACGGTGCAGGGTGGCTGCTCAGGTCGGCTCGGCTGCTGGTGGTGGTGGACGGCGGCAATCGAAACCGGCTCGGGGCGGCTACTGCTCACAGTGACTTTGAGAGAGGAGGATGAAGGATTGGTTCGATTGATGTGAAGATCGATGATGGCCTCCCCTCTATTTATAATGCTGGGATTGAATAGGATAGGGAGGAAGAGGATCGATCAGTTGGATTTGAGGAGATCTTGGACTGATTGGGGGTAAGCTTCTTGGATCTATCCGAACGAAGAAGAAGATAACTCTTTGGAAAGGAAAAAGAAAAAGGTAAAAGAAAAAATTCCATCTTTCATCCTTTTTCACCGTGGCCAATCCAAAAGGGAAAAATAATGGGCCTTTTTTTGCTCTTGGACCACTATATTCTTTGGGCTTACCTTTAGGCTGAAAATTCTGGGCATCCAAATGCACAAATTGGGTCTAAATAGGCCTTTTCTATTGGGTTTCCTCTTGTAGAAATGAAGTATGGTTTCGAATATATATATATATATATATATATATATATATATATATATATATATATATATATATATATATATATATATATACAGACCTATATATATATATCATATATATTAGCGGAAAGAAAATATTATTTAAATTAACTTTATAAATTAAATAAATGAAATAGCAAGAATGTTTAGACGATAAAATTAGAATAATATAATTATTCTAATTTACATTATATATCTTATGTGAATTTATTGGTTTCCCAAATTCACATAGTATAGTATAATATTATTTAAAGAAATATTCCAAAAATAATTTGGGGTATTTCAGGCGCAACAGTAATACCAAAAATCCGTGCCAATCTCTCCTTCGATAGCGTGAAATCTCTCCCAAGCAATCGAAAATCAATAGATGTACGCCCCACACTCAAAGTTGCTAAAAATTCTTTACATAAGCTCGGATATGTAGGGGCATTCTTCCCTAAAAAATGTCCTAATCCCCCATGCTCTAATAATTGCCTAGAGCATACATCCATCTGTAACAATCAAGGTAGGATCATGAAAAAATTTTGTTACAAAGAAATTTCTAGTGTTTAGAGCATTCCATCTCTTCTTCTGATTTCGACTCATTCCATGTGGTCTCGACATTGTGAATCCGAGCTAAAAAAAATTACCCACAAGAATGGAAGCGAAGAAAAACTCACAAATGGCGAGACACTGCAGAGGCCGCGGGGCAGCCGAGGAGGGCGACGGGGCGGCTGGCGACAGAGATGGCCGCGCGGTGGCTCGACAAGCGACGGGGTGACTAGGGATTTTGTCGGATCTGGAATCTTCGTGTCGGATCTGGTCTCCGATGTCGTCGCCGATCTCTCTCCTAGTTGGATCCGAAAGAAACCCCTCAAAAATCTGTGGGATGGGCGATTTGTGTGTAGATCTTAGGAGAGTGAGGTGGTATGGTGGAGTTTTTGTAGAAGGAAGAGGGGAATAATGGAAAAGAAGGATGATTTTTGGTGAAGAAAGCTTGGAAGTTGGCGTCAATGGAGTTTTTGGGAGGTTGAAGGAGGAGGAAGAAGATAGAGGTAGGGGGCTCTTTGGCGAGGGGGCGGCTACTGAAGAAGGGAAAGAGAAGAAAAGAGGTGGATAGGGTTTATTTAGATGTGGCAAGTGGGGTCCCACACGGGCCCCTAAAAAATTTTCTATCCAGAAGAGACCGCGGGGCGACCAGGGTGGGCGACGGGGCAGCCGGCGATTCCGCGAAGGATTTCGCTGGGCTACTTGGCCGCGGGGCGGCCCATGCTGGCGACGAGGCGGCTTGTCCATTTTTTGCCCTTTTCCTTCTCCGTTTCCTTCCTGCAACTAAAAAAAAACTTAATGATCCTCAGCACTTGGTTCAGTGAGAACCAACTCATCACCGTCTTATTTGACAAAGCTTTCAAAGTATGGTTTCACTCTATGGCCATTTACCTTGAAGATGTCTCCATTCCTCTCATTTAGTAGCTCTAATGCACCATGAGAAAAGACATTAGTAATCACATATGGCCATGTCCATCTAGAACGAAGCTTACCTGGGAAGAGTTGTAGGCGCGATTGAAATAGAAGGACATTTTCCCCAACTTTGAGGTCCTTTTGCAAGATATGTTTATCGTGTCATGCCTTTGTCTTCTCCTTATAGGTGACGGAGTTATCATAGGCATCCAATCTCAACTCTTCCAACTCCTGTAGCTGTAGTTTCCTGAACTCCCCAACTTCATCAATCTGCATGTTGCACTGCTTCACCGCCCAATATGCTTTATGTTCAAGCTCGACAGGAAGATGGCAAGCCTTTCCATAGACTAATCTGAACGGAGACATCCCAATGGGAGTCTTGTAAGCCGTTCGATAAGCCCATAGAGCATCATCAAGTCTGACACTCCAATACTTCCTGTTTGGGGCAACAGTCTTCTCCAAGATAGTCTTTATCTCACGATTAGACACCTCAGCTTTCCCATTGGTCTGGGGGTGGTATGCAGTAGACATCCTCTGAGTCACATGATATTTCTTTAAGAGCGCACTCACAGTCTTGTTGCAGAATTGAGTCCCTTTATCACTGATTAGTGCTTTTGGAACTCCAAATCTAGAGAATAGCTCCTTGAGGAAACCTGCAACTACTTTTGAATCATCAGTTTTGGTGTCCTTCGCTTCCACCCACTTGGAGACGTAGTCTACCGCAAGCAAAATATATAGGTTTCCAAAGGAGTTAGGGAATGGTCCCATGAAGTCAATGCCCCAAACATCAAAAATCTCACAAAATATCATGCGAGTTTGTGGCATTTCATTCCTCTTAGAAAGATTCCCAACTCTCTGACAGCGATCACAGGATTTGCAAAAAGCATATGAATCACGAAATATGCGTGGCCAAAAAAATCCTGCATCAAGTACCTTTCTAGCTGTCTTTTGCGGTCCAAAGTGTCCACCACATTCATGGGAATGACAAAAATTTAGGACAGATTGTACCTCATCGTCGGGAAGACACCGACGTATCACTTGATCTGCACAATGCTTCCATAGGTAAGGGTCATCCCAGACGTAGAAGCGAGCATCGTGGCGTATCTTGTCCTTCTGAGCCTTCGAAAAGTTGGGTGAAAACTCTTGCGACACTAAAACGTTGACCAAGTTAGCAAACCAAGGGCGTGGAAGAGAACTTACCTTGAGGAGGAGTTCAATATCGGATTTTGCAGAGGTCGCGGGGCGGCCAGGGCTAGCTGCGGGGCGGCCGTCGATTGCGAAAGAGGTGTTCTCCGAAGACTCGGCCGCGGGGCGGCTGGCAATTGCGAAGACCTGTAATAGCTCTTCGTCAAGAAAGCTCCCCAATATGCCTTCTTGCCCATTCTCCTCCTGCACAATACGACTTAGATGGTCAGCAACTAGGTTCTCAACACCCTTTTGTCCCTGATTTCGATGTCAAACTCGCTTAAAAGCAATATCCATCTAATCAGTCTTGGCTTGGCCTCTTTCTTCGTCAAAAGGTAACGAAGTGGTGCATGATCAGTATAAACAATAACTTTTGTACCAAGCAAATAGGATCTAAATTTCTCAAGTGCAAAAACTATAGCAAGAAGTTCCTATTCTGTGGTTGAGTAATTCCTTTGAGCTCCATTCAGGGTCATAGATGCATAGCATATGACATGAGAGCTTCTCCCTTCTTTTTGTCCAAGCACGGCTCCCACAACGTAGTCACTAGTGTAACACATCAATTCGAACGGTTCAGACCAATTTGGTGCTTGTATAATTGGTGCACTAGTAAGACAAGTCTTTAACTCATCAAACGCCGTCCTGTACTTCTCATCAAAAGCAAATGTGACCTTCTTCTTCAGCAGCTCGCACAAGGGTGAGGTGATCTTTGAGAAGTCCTTAATGAACTTGCGGTAGAATCCTGCATGGCCTAAAAAGGAACGCACATTAGTAGGATAAGGCAATGATTGAATGATGTCAATCTTTGCCTTATCAACCTCAATCCCTTTATGGGAGACAATGTGACCCAAAACAATGCCTTCCTCAACCATAAAGTGACACTTTTCTGAATTGAGCACTAAGTTAGTGTCAACACATCTTCTAAGCACAAGCGCCAAATGGTTGAGGCAAGTGTCAAAACTATCACCATGGACTGTAAAGTCATCCATAAAAACCTCAATGAATTGCTCTATATATTCAGAAAAGATACTTACCATACACCGTTGGAATGTCCTAGGAGCGTTGCACAAGCCAAAAGGCATTATGCGATATGCAAAAGTGCCAAACGGACAAGTGAATGTTGTCTTTTCTTGATCCTCTGGTGCGATGGCTATCTGAAAGTACCCTGAATATCCATCTAAAAAGCAATAATATGGACGGCTAGCAAGTCTTTCAAGCATTTGATCAATGAATGGTAAGAGAAAGTGATCTTTTCGAGTTACCGCATTCAGCTTACGATAATCGATGCAAACTCTCCAGCCTAATTGGACTCTGGTAGGGACTAACTCACCTTCTTGATTCTCTACCACTATTATGCCTCCCTTCTTTGGTACTACCTGCGTTGGACTAACCCATTGACTATCAGAGATGGGATATATCATACCTTCCTGAAGGAGTTTGAGCACCTCCTTCTTCACTACATCCATCATAGGTGGGTTGAGTCTCCGTTGGGGTTGCCTGGAAGGTTTGGCTCCCTCTTCTAATAATATTCTGTCCATGCAAGTAGCTGGGCTGATTCCCTTGATATCCGCTATGGTCCATCCCAGCGCTGTCTTATGCTCTTTGAGCACTCCTACTAGCCTATCTTCTTGTTCTTTGATAAGCTTGTTAAAGATGATGACATGCAAGGTGTCACCTTCCCCCACAAATGCATATTTCAAATGCTCAGGAAGAGACTTGAGCTCAACTTCAGGTGCATGTACGATAGAAGGTAAGAGCTTTTCATTTGGAATGGTTAATGCCATAAAGGTATCTGCTTGTGAGTATACAGGTAGGGAAGACAAGCCTCTTATGGTCTCCTGCAGGTTAGTAGACAAAACATAATTCAATGAAAACTCCTCACTAGGAGACTCTAAAGCTACCTGCAGGTCATCTACACAACTCATATCAAAGGTATCTTGCATACAAGTATCAATGGCATCCATAAAGCATAAGGAATGATCATCAGAAGAGAATTTCATTGCATCATATATATTGTATTCAACCTTCTCACCATCGAATTCCATAGTCAAAGAACCAGAATACACATCAATTTTTCTTTGTCTAAGACAAAGAAATCAGCAGGAAATCAACCATGACTAAAACATCCTCAACTATGCCTCTAGGAAAAGCATTTGATCGGTCCGCTAGTTGGATCACCACTCTAGTCTCATGCAAAGGTCCTAAACCCAATGATTCATACAGAGAATAAGGTAACACATTAATAGATGCACCCAAGTTCAACAAAGCTTTATCAAACTTAGTTTCACCTATCAAACATGGGATTGTGAACATGCCAGGGTCTCTACATTTCTTGGGCATACGCTTTTAAAACACAGCAGACACATGTTCGCTTACCTTAATTTTCTGCTTCCCCTTCAACTTTTGATTCCTCTTTATTGTGAAAAGTTCCTTAAGAAATTTGGCATAACGAGGAATACTTTTAATCAGATTGAGTAAGGGGATGTTTACCTCGCACTTACCGAACGTCTCAAAGATCTCTTTGTCTAATTTGGTCTTTTTGTGTCTCTGAGTGCTTCAGGAAAGGGAGGAATAGGTTTGAAAGAATTAAGAGGAGGAAAATCAGGTCGAACGTACCCGTAAGATGAGTTACTGGAGGGGCCGCGGGGCGGCTAGGCTTGGTCGCGTGGCGGCCCGGTGATTTCTGCAGCGTCAGAATCGCCTTGGCCGTGGGGCGGCTCAGGGGTGTCGCGGGGCGGCCAACGATTGCGAACCTCCTCTTCTTCCTCGTTCGTACCTATTTCAAAATCCTCTATGTTAGCATCATTATGGGGAGTGGTAATCAGTTCCTTACCACTTCTTAGCGTTACAGCGCTGACGTTCTACTTGGGATTCACCCCCGTTTAAGATGGTAGCTTTCCTGAGTCCTTAACCTGCATTTCGCTCATCAATTGAGTCAATTGGCTAATTTGCTTCTCCAAATTCTTTTGGCGCTCAGCTTGACTCATGACGATCTTTGTGAGAGCTTTGATAGGATCCTCATTGGATTGATCATCAGTTGGTGGAGATCCTCTCTGTTTGGGATCAAATTGCTGCTGAGGTCTGAAATGGGGTCCTCCTTGTGGATTGAAAGGGGCTTGGTTATTACCATAGCCATACCCCTGGTAACCTGCATTGTAGTTATTATTGTAATTATTTGGATTAGCATAGTTACCATACTTGGGTCGATGCGGAACAAAGTTCCCCATGACATTCAACTCTACATTTGGCTCCTGCATCATAGGACAAGTGTCTGTCGGGTGATAAAGATCAGCGCAAATGCCACATGCCTTAAGTTGTTGTGGGGTTCCTTGTAGCATGAACCTCTTCATTGATGAGAGAGGAAAATCGAGATTGCAAATAAAATACGAATAAAGAAAAGCAAACCAGATTTCGTCCCTTGCAAATGATTACAATACTTCTTCCCGATGTAGTAGTGGGAAGTCAGGATCGATCCACGAGGAAGCGTGTCAGCGGATCCTAGGTAGCGGAGAAATCTCACGGACAGAAGTCGATCACAGGTTGTCGATCTCGACTAGGGTTAGTCGACAAAAGATCGGACAAGTCGAGCAGTGCAGCAGCAGGCACAGGCGGTTTTGGTCGAGATCGAGTAAGCCTTACTCGAGATCGAGTAGAATCGTCGATGTCGATGATGCTCTTGTCGATCACCTGCACACAGAAGCTACGGCGATTCTGGGATCGTAGATCAGTAACTCGAGATCGACCAAAGTTGGTTGAGATCGAGGAAGGGCAGAAAGTAAAAAAACAAATGAAAAGAAAGTAAAGACAAGTGCTTGTGGGATTTCGAAATAAACTGTAAAAGACTTCCAAGATTGGGGTTTGCGACAACGATAACCAAGCATGCATAAGGCAGAAATAAAACAGATAATCATGTAACTTGCATCGAAGGACTAAGCTTTCGCCTTTTCCAACAATTAGACAACTCTTTCAAGAAACCCTAATTGTATCTACCGATTTTATGTTTATAATCCAAGTTGTTAGCATGGACCTCCATTGAATGGGTATTAAACACATAACAAGTAGTAGATGCTCAAAACATGATAAAAGTCGGATATTTACCTCAGACACGCATGGCTATAGTCGGGCTCACCCCAACCCTAGAAGTGGGTGGACTACTCGCTCTTCATTGCAACCTCAGACATTGATGTATGAAAAGAAACTTGCATTAAACTAAATTCAAAGCCTTTACAATCCCGGCAATCCAACTTTCGTTGAATGCCAAAACCCTAAAACCTTCGAACTCCTAAAACTTCTCTGTGAACTACTTCTCTAACTTCTGAATTGGATGATCCCTAAAATCAGCCCCATGGGCTTTATTTATAGCCTTCTACTCCTTGCTATTCAAGGATAGAATATCTCTATCTATATCTAAAAGCTTTAAAGATAAATAAATGGAATAACATAATTAAATCTAAAAAGGGAAATTATATCTAAAAGCCTAAAGTATCTTCTTCTGGATAAATCTTCTCCTCCATGATGGATCTTGATAGAATCGGATAGAACTCGGCAATCTTCGACCCCAAGGAATCCCAATCCGAGTAGGACAGCTCAAACCGCGTAACGCGCTCCTGGACAGCTTTCCTCGATCTCGAGTAGACTTACTCGATCTCAAGTAACATGGACGTCGACTTCAGCTTGGCTCGGCGTCTCGGGTTGCTGGTCCTCGACATGGCTCGGAGGTGCGGTGCTGGGTCCTCGATATCGAATAAATAACTCGATATCGAGTAGACTGGGTTCGTCGACTAGGCGGGCTTGATGGTGTCGGGTAACCTCTCGTCGATACTGCTCGGACTGGCGCTCTAGGCGTTGTCGATATCGAGGAGTTTCCTCGATATCGAGGAAGGTGTTGCTGAGCGCCCGAGTGTCTGGTCAAGTTGAGTAGCTTCTCCGCGGCATCCTCGATCAAGCTCTCCTCGACTCCGGGCATTGTCTTCAAGGCGTTGTCGATATTGAGTAACCAACTCGATATCGAGGAGGTTGTTGGAGTCAGGTAGCTTTGCTCCTCGGCTTCTCGATCAGCTTGTCCTCGATCAGGGTGTTTCCGGGCTCCTTTGTCGATATCGAGGAAATTAAGTCGATATCGAGTAAAGTGTGGCCTCCGTCTTTGCTTCTTGGTTTTCTCCCGAAATGGCTCCATATTCTGCAATATTAAACAGAAGCTTATGTAGATCTCTATTTATGGAAAATAAGCATATACTACATAAATTCGACATATTCCCAACCCGAAATATGCAAAGTGTATAGAATATGGAACTAAACTGTGCATAAAAACATGGCTACTTTAGAGACATCAAATCACCCCATACTTAGACTTGCTTGTCCTCAAGCAATAACCAAACAATAACCAAGACCTACAACACATCCTTCAAGTCTTCGCCTTTTTTCAAAAGCAACATCTTAAGTAGTAGCAATGTAAGACAAGTGAATTTAACGTCATCACACATATATGAGCGATCCATAGGCATAGGCATTATAAATCCAACCTCACAAGGATAATGTGTTTATACTCAACTCTCAATGTGTTTAGGCTTATACAGACCAACTCTCAACTCAATTCCATATACAAATCTCATAAACATTGCAATTTAAATATAAATCCACTTCGCAACCAATTATGTAAATGCAACAAGAATTATCCGGAGGACTTCGCTCAATAGAAGTCTTCAAAGAAGATTCCATTCGGCGAAGTTGTAATGGGGCTTGGTAAGAAACAAAAGGGGTATGAAATTATTTGGCCATGTGGTGCTTAAAAATTTGGGAATCAAGACTCCTAAATCTCCAACACAATTCAACCAAACCATAACTCTCAATCATATGCATCAACCAAACTCTCCAACTTATCTCAATGAAGTATGTAACCTTTCAAACTACTTAACCTCTCCAAAACATGCATCTTGCGAAAATGAAAGAATTAAGGTAAATTTGGCTCATGCACTTTATTTATAAACTTTTCTTCTTCTTTTTTCGATTTTTTTTAAACGAAAATAACTAGTGCATTTATAGGGTGAGCCAAAAATCCTTTTACATAATATGCATAGCAAGATAAAAATATAGAACCAACCTATATCTCAATAAATAAATCCTCCTCACTTGAAACACAAGCTTATTCCTTCCACAAATCATCATTTCAACCAACTCTAAGTCTTAATTCCCCAATTGGGTCAGGCTCAATTTGGCTAAGGATAATTTTGTGGAGTTTATAATAAAAGTCTCAGGCTAATGTTCTGGCTTCAAGCAAGAATAATGCAGGGTAGGTAAAAAGAGGATAAAATTGGCTTAAAAGGTGCCTCCATCATTTAATCCTCATTCACATAAGCATATAAATGCATTGGTTTTGAATAACTATTACAACATTTAGAGATGCATAGGAAGAGAGTCAGTACACTCAAGAAAGCAGAGGGATTTTTAATGTTCTCCCTATAAGGCCAAAATTCTCACTAGGACAATTTTTGATGGATTTTAACTTTTAGCTTAGGATCATATGTGCTCAATTTCATCACAAGTTCACAATCCACATAAAAACAATTTCGAGGACTTTAGGCTAAACCTTCCAAACATGCCATAGGATTTACATGATCAAGTCAATCATTAATTATCATCATAGGACATCTAAGTTAGGGTATAAAAACTTAAGACAATGCAAAAATTTAAACATGCATTTTTTTCTTTTTCGACATTTTTTATTTATTTTTATTTATTTTATTTTATTTTTATTTTATTTTTTTATTTTTTTATTTTTTAATATTTTAATATTTTTAATTTTTTAATTTTTTAGTTTTTTAATTTTTTAATTTTTTAATTTTTTAATTTTTTAATTTTTTAATTTTTTAATTTTTTAATTTTTTAATTTTTTAATTTTTTAATTTTTTAATTTTTTAATTTTTTAATTTTTTAATTTTTTAATTTTTTAATTTTTTAATTTTTTAATTTTTTAATTTTTTAATTTTTTAATTTTTTAATTTTTTAATTTTTTAATTTTTTAATTTTTTAATTTTTTAATTTTTTAATTTTTTAATTTTTTAATTTTTTAATTTTTTAATTTTTTAATTTTTTAATTTTTTAATTTTTTAATTTTTTAATTTTTTAATTTTTTAATTTTTTAATTTTTAATTTTTTAATTTTTTTAATTTTTAAATTTTTAAATTTTTAAATTTTTAAATTTTTAAATTTTTAAATTTTTAAATTTTTAAATTTTTAAATTTTTAAATTTTTAAATTTTTAAATTTTTAAATTTTTAAATTTTTAAATTTTTAAATTTTTAAATTTTTAAATTTTTAAATTTTTAAATTTTTAAATTTTTTAATTTTTTAATTTTTTAATTTTTTAATTTTTTAATTTTTTAATTTTTTAATTTTTTAATTTTTTAATTTTTTAATTTTTAATTATTTAATTATTTAATTATTTAATTTTTTTTATTTTTTATGTAACTGACACAATAAGACTAAAGTATGACAAAAGACTAAAATCAGTGTTCTAAAAATCGCGCCTGGGCGCCGCCTAGGCGCTAGGCGGGACGGGACCTAGGAAGTTTTAAGCCTAGGCGGACCTTTAGGCGGAAATTCGTCCAGGAACCGACTAGGCGCCGCCCAGGCACCGTCTGGTCCCGCCTAGGCGCCGCCTGGTCCCGCCTAGGCGCCGTTTGGGCCCGACTGGTCCCGCCTAGGCGTCGCTGGGCTCGCCTAGGCACCGCTGGGCCCGCCTAGGCACCGCCTAGTCAAACGATTATTCAGTTTGAGCTTCTAAGCATATGATTAGTTGATTTAGGGTTTTTTTTGTCTCCCATGTTGGGTTGCATTTGCTTTTTAGTCGAACTTATAGTTTTGGATTTTAGGAGGTTTAGAGTTGTTAGTGATACATGTACTTTTGCATTTATTTACTTTAGTGTTAGTTAACTACTACAAATTTGGGTTTATGAGTGATATTATGGATTATTATTACATTATATAAATTATTGACAAGTGTTATTCGTCAAAATATAAAGAAATAATCAAGTTTGTTCTAAGTCCGCCTAGGCGCCGCATAGGCACACGCCTAGCCGCCTAGGCGCTAGGCGGCCACCCACCGCCTAGCGGCCACCTAGCGTCTTTTAGAACATTGACTAAAATGCATAAAACTTAAACATGAATGCATAACATAAAAAATAAAATTTCACCATGTAAAACCAAAAAGCAAGACTAAAACATATAATAATGATAATGAGCCCTTCCCCCACCCCATAATTAAAATATACAGTGTCCCCACTGTATAAAATCAAATAAAAACAAGAGTAAAGGAAGGAACTCACCGAATAACACATCGAGGAAGGCAGATCAGGGCATGTCGAGTAAAATTTCTTGTCGATATCGAGTACAGTACTCGATATCGAGGAAGGTGTCTGCGTCTAGTGGCTTCTGTAGTCGAGGAGACTTTGCTTGCTTAGTCGATATCGAGTTGGCCTACTCGATATCGAGGAGTTTTTGGGCTGCTCCTCCTTGTCGTTGTCGACTTGGCCTTCGTCGATTCCGACTGTTTTTCAGGGACTTCTTTATTCCACCTTTCGCGATCATTTTTATGCTTGCCGACCTAAAAGTGTTAGATTGCACACAAAAACAAGACTTTCCACATGAAGTAAATAAAACCAAAAACAAAAACCAAAACCAAAAGTTTCTTCTTTTATGCTCAAGGACCATTAATGTAGGGCCCGCTTGTGCTTGACCCTTCTCCTGGATCATCTAGGTCCTGATTGCAGTATGCAAGCTCAGCTCATAGGTGGTTGCTTGCATAATCCTCCTTTTCCTTCTTCTTTTTCTTTCCAGTCCTCAGTTTCCGCAGATTCTCTCGCCACGGGGCCTTACCTCCCCTTAATGATACGGGGTTAGCCGTGTGATGGTCCGATCTTCGACAACAAGCAAGAAACTAAAGAAAGACTCAAGAACACAAACTGACGCAGCAAAGAAAGCTTCAAGAAACGCAAGAAAGATGCAAGATTTATGCAAGAATTGTCAAGAAACACCAAGAACAGATTGTAGTTGATGTCGACAATACCAAGACTCTACAAGATGATTCAAGATCTGCACAAGATAACCAAGAATGATCAAGAACTCAAACAAGACTCGAAATTAGTAGCTATAGACTCGAAATTGATATGAAAGAATGAAAAGACACGACCTTATAAGGACTGAGTCGATCTATATAGAACAAGATAAAGACCCCAGGCTTTCGTAGAAGGTAGGAACTAATACCAATGACTATATAACCCGCCTCTGCAACCCTACACAATCAAGCGGACAACTTGGAGGCACAAGGAGGGGGCTTGTGGATACTAGGATCACCAAGTCTTGCGAAGTTGATGAACACAAAGCAAACCAAGCTAAAACAAACCAATTCGATGATCAACGAGCACAACTCTAGTTGGATCAACAAGACACTCCATGTGTTTCACACAATTTGAGAGATCTAAATTCTATTCATAATGTTCCTACTGAATACAAAGGGGGAATCGGCTTATATAGACCTCTGAGCTGATGGGCCGATTTATCTAAAGGAATTAATAAAACTAATAACTTGAGAAATTAATAAAATAACATCTAAAGTTTCCTAAAATAACTTAAGTAAAATTAATACTAAAAATAGTAATGTAAGCAGCTGATTTTCGTTCCAAATAGTATAGCTTGCAAATATGTTGATTTTCGACCAAACTCTAGGACGAATCTGGAAAAACCTTCAACAACAAAGTTGTAGATCTCTTCGTCCTCGTTCCAACAAGGTATGACACGCCTCAATCCGATAAATATTGAATCCGTACGACCCATTTTACAGAGACATCAAAAAGCTGTCAAAAGTCTGAACGACTGTAAAACGCCAAGCTTCCACCTTTGGACCTTCTCCCATGGTGGAGCCTTCTTCTTCCTTTTGAGGAAGACATCATCCGAAGGTGTCTTGGATGGTCCCGCATCAATCTCCCTTTCTTGAAAAGGATTCGTCCTCGAATCCAAGGTCGCATTTGATTCCGCAAAGGCATCCACACGAGCTCTTCGATCGAAAACCTCATGTCCATGGAAACTCATCGCAAGACCAATTGTTGTAGGGATTGACCACTCCTTGATGGTTATTGTCTCAACTTCATCTAAAACATCAAGAAAAGAAACTTGATTAGTGCACAATTCAGATTTCATATTAATGTCATGATGTGCTAACGTAATATGCACGTGAGCTTGGTCATTAATCCCTAAGTTTACATCCAATGCTAGCAAGTTTTCTTCCTTTTTCAAGGCTGAATTTTCAATTAATTCAAGGCTAGCACTAGTAGAAGAATTTGCACCATCAATGATCATATTAGAAACATTGCCTTTGTCTAAGCATTTACGATGACATAAATCTTCTCTTTGATTATCATCACAATGATACGGGGTTAGCCGTGTGATGGTCCGATCTTCGACAACAAGCAAGAATTAAACAAGAACTAATAAAGACAGCAAGATTCTCAACCAAGAAGTGGCAAGAATCGACAAGACTCAAAAAAGACTCAAGAACGCAGCAACTAGATATCAAGATTCGACCAAGAAACTTGCAAGATCGATCAAGAATAATCAAGAAACAAAAGAAACGCAGCAAGATCAATAAGACTCGACACAACAGTATGAAAGACTCGAAATTTGTATGAGAGAATGAAACGACATGACCGATAAGGACTGAAACGATCTATGCAGAACAAGATAAAGACCCCCGACCTCCTCAGAGGGTAGGAACCAATACCAATGACTACACAACCCGCCTCTACAACCCTACACAATCAAGCGGACAACTTGAAGGCACAAGGAGGGGGCTTGTGGATACTAGATTCACCAAGTCTTGCGAAGTTGATGAACGGCAAAGCAAACCAAGCTGAGATGATTTCAATTCGATGACCTGAAGAGCACTGCTCAATTCGGCCAGCAATCCCTCAAGTGTTTCACACACGTTTTTGAGAAGAAAAGTTCTATATTGAATTATGAATGTTCCAATCGATCTACAAGGCCTGATCGATATTATATAGCCATAAGGCTTGGATCTAGCCGAAAATAATAACATGGAAATTAAACTAATAACTTATTGGGCCTAATAATAAAGATAACACCTAAAGATATAAATAAATAAGGTCTTTAAAAATAATAACTAGAAAAGCCCAATTCAGCCCAATAGAAGTCTTAAGCTGAAAATGGGTTCCAACACTTAGAGAATTTCGACATAACTAAGGCTATGGAGGTTCGGCCTCTAGTTGGACTCCAATGCACATGTATGTCTTCAATGTTGGCTCGGGGAGTTGAACCTTGCTCGAGAACAAAGCATGACCCACAAAGTTGAATGAGTCTCTCTGAAGCTTCTTAGCTCTAGCTCGAGCCATTGGTCCTTCTCCAAGTATGATGGGTGTGTCTGGAGCTGTAGAAGATGGTCCCGCATCAACCTCCCTTTCTTGAAAAGGATTCGACCACGAATCCAAGTCTTCATCCACAATGAAGTAAGGGATTAGATCCGCGACGTTGAATGTAGCGCTCACGCCCATGTCTCCAGGAAGCTCCAATTGGTAGGCATTGTCGCCCACTCTCTTCTTGATCCGAAATGGTCCATCACCACGAGGCGACAACTTGTTCTTCCGGGCTTCTGGAAACCGCTCCTTCCTCAAATGCACCCATACAAGATCTCTAGGCTGAAATGTGACCAAGCGACGTCCCTTGTTGGCCTTGTTAGCATTGTATTCAGCCTTTAGCTTCAGCTTCTTGCGAGTTCGCTCATGCAGCTCCTTAATGAACTCGATATGCTTACTTGCCTCAAATGATTCTTTGTCTCTCATAGGATATGGAGTAAGATCAAAAGGGGTTAGTGGATTAACACCATACACACATTCAAATGGACTGATTTTAGTAGCTGAATGCATGGTTCTATTGTAAGCAAATTCCACATGAGGTAAGGCTTCTTCCCAAAGTTTCAAATTCTTCCTAATAATGGCTCTGAGGACAGTAGCAAGGGTTCTATTAGTCACCTCAGTTTGGCCATCAGTTTGGGGGTGGCTAGAAGTAGAGAATAGCAATCTAGTTCCCAATTTATTCCATAAGGTACGCCAAAAATGACTTAAGAATTTTACATCCCTATCACTAACAATGGTTTTAGGCACACCATGCAACCTAACTACTTCTCTAAAGAATAGATTAGCAACATTGGTAGCATCATCAGTTTTGTGGAATGCAATGAAATGAGCCATTTTAGAGAATCTATCAACCACTACAAAGATTGAATCCCTCCCCTTCCTAGTTCTAGGCAACCCAACTATAAAGTCCATAGAAATGTCTTCCCAAGGGGCTGAGGGTATCGGCAGTGGTGTATAAAGGCCATGGGGCATAAGCTTAGCTTTGGCTTTAATGCAATCTATGCATCTCTTAAGGCAATGTTCTATATCCCTAAGCATATGTGGCCAATAAAAATGTGATTTCAGTGTGCTATATGTCTTATCCCTACCAAAATGTCCCATTAATCCACCACTTTGGGCTTCACTAACAAGTAATAATCGTAGAGAACATCTAGGAATGCATACTTGATCTTTTCGAAATAAGAATCCTTGATAAATATAAAAGCTGTCATTAGGACCCTTTTCTAGGCATTTTCGAAATATATCTCCAAAATCCAAATCAGATTCATACAATTCCTTTATGTAAACAAAGCCTAAGACTCTGGAATCCAAAGTGGTTAAAAGAACATGGAGTCTAGATAATGCATCAGCAACCACATTGTCTTTGCCTTTCTTATACTTAATCCCATAAGGAAATGTTTCAATGAATTCCATCCATCTACCATGTCTCCTATCAAGTTTATCCTGGCTTTTAAAGTGTTTCAATGATTCATGATCAGTTCTAAGAATAAACTCGCTAGGCCATAGATAGTGAGACCATGTCTTAAGTACTCTAAACAAAGCATATAATTCCTTATCATAGGTAGAGTAATTAAGACAAGCACCTTTCAACTTCTCAAAAAAGAAAGCAATAGGCTTACCTCCCTGCACAAGGACTCCACCAATTCCAACTCCGCTAGCATCACACTCTACCTCAAAAGGCTGAGTAAAGTCCGGCAAGGCTAATAGAGGTGCGTGAGTGAGCTTGTCCTTAAGTGTGTTGAATGCTTCCTCCTGAGCTGCTCCCCATGTGAACTCACTTCTCTTCTTAGTAAGCTCGGTCAGTGGGGCTGAGATTGTGCTAAAGTCTCGCACAAATCGTCGGTAGAAGCTAGCAAGTCCTTGGAAGCTGCGTACATGTCCTATGTTAGTGGGGGTCGGCCACTCTTGGATAGCTTTGATCTTTGATTCATCAACACGCAGTCCATTAGAGCTCACTACAAATCCAAGAAAAGACACTTGTTCATTACATAATTCACACTTCTTTAAATTAGCATACAAGCGTTCAATTCTCAGCGTTCTAAGCACTTCTCTAAGATGTGATTCATGTTCATTAGAAGACTTGCTATAAATCAGAATATCATCAAAGTAAACAACAACAAATTTTCCAATGAAATCTCGAAGCACATGATTCATTAAGTGCATAAAAGTACTAGGAGCATTAGTTAAACCAAAAGGCATAACCAACCACTCATATAAGCCTAGCTTAGTCTTAAAGGCTGTTTTCCATTCATCACCTTCTTTCATTCTAATTTGATGATAGCCACTTCTAAGATCAATTTTAGAGAATATAGAAGCTCCATGTAACTCATCTAGCATATCATCTAATCTAGGAATAGGGTGACGATATTTAATAGTAATGTTGTTAATAGCCCTACAATCTACACACAATCTCCATGAACCATCTTTCGTAGGGACTAATAACACAGGCACAACACTAGGACTTAAGCTAATTCGAATGTAACCCTTATCCAACAGTTCCTGGACTTGGGTTTGGACCTCTTGGGTCTCAGTGGGATTCATACGATACGCAGGCCTATTAGGTAATGCAGCCCCCGGAATAAGATCAATTTGATGCTCAATTCCACGAATAGGGGGTAGACCTGGTGGTATGTCATCGGGAAACACATCCTTAAACTCCTCAAGAAGAGAGAGAATGTTCGATGGAAGAGAAGCTTTAAGCTCTTCACTTAACATACTCAAGCTCTTGCAAAGGCACATAAGAACAGTTCCACCATCCGCAAAGTCGTCCATGAATGTGCTTTTGGAAGCCAAGAACACACTCTTAGATCGAGTTTGAGGATCCACTTGGCTCGACTGAGCCTCCTGATCTAACTCACCTTTACTTACCTTGCGCTTCTCAATCTCATCAGCTACTTGCGTAGGTGTCATAGGTTTGAGAATGACATTCTTTCCCTGAAAAGTAAAGGTATAGCGATTAGTAAATTCATCATGCATAACCTTACGATCAGATTGCCAAGGACGGCCTAATAGAATATGACAAGCTTGCATAGGCACTCTATCACATAAAACATCATCTTCATAATGTCCTAGTTTAATATGCACTTTAACTTGCCTATTTACTTTCAATAAGCCACAATCATTCATCAAATGCAATTTGTAAGGTCTAGGGTGTTGGACAGTAGGTAAATGCAATTTGTCAACCATTTCTTGACTAGCTAAATTACAGCAACTACCTCCATCAATGATCACATTTACAACCTTTCCTTTAACTAGACAACGAGTATGAAACAAGTTTTCTCTTTGATTATCATCACATGGTGTAGGAACAACACTTAAAACTCTCCTAACAATCAAAGATTCTCCATGCTCATATTCAACCTCATCATCATCATTTTCATAAAAAACAAGGTTTAAGTTCTGATCATTGTCATTAGCATGCTCGTCATGTTCATCACAAGAATTTTCAGATTCATATTCTCCTAAGTGATTAACCATGAGAGTTTTCTTATTAGGGCAATCCTTCATATAATGTCTTCTACCTTGGCATTTAAAGCATACTATATCTCTAGATCTAAGGGTAGAAGGGTTAGGATTACTCCCTTTGGGACCAGTAGATGTCCCAGACGATTCTCGTCCATTCCATGGACCTTGTCCTTTGTCGAGGGGCTGCTGGGGCTGTCGACTCTCACTCCTCCCTTGGGGATGCTGAGCTCGCTCTCTAGAACCCATTTCCGAGCGCCCTTGGGGCTGTTGCGGCCGGTTTTGGCGCCATCCTTGTTGCTGGCCACTCGACATCCTATTAGCTTGGCTTTTGTAGCGTTTGTCCCTTTTCTACTTTCATAGCTAGATGTAACAAATCAGTAGGAGTAGTATAGGAAAAGTAATCAATTTCATGAGCTAAAGCGGGATGCAATATCCTAAGATATCTAACATTGGTTTTTTCATGAGTTTCTACTATATTAGCTCGAGCCATAGCTTCTTGCATAACATTAAATGTTTCCTCAACAGTTTTGCTACCTTGTTTAAGGTTTTCTAATCCGTTCAATAACTCTCTATCATAATGTTGAGGTACAAACTTATTTCTCATTACCACTTTTAATTGTTCCCAGGAAGCAATAGGTGCATCAAGGGATCTTCTTCTTTCTTTAACAAGATTATCCCACCAGATTAATGCAAATCCTTGAAATTCTAGGGATGCTAGTTGTACTTTCTTCGGTTCTGAGAAATTATGACAATTCCAGATTTGTTCCATTTTAATCTCCCAATCAATATAAGCATCTGGATCAGTCTTACCATCAAAAGGAGGAATCTTTACCTTAACCTTACCCATTCCGTCGTCGTCATTGCACCTAGGTGGTCGGTTCTGATTTCCCCTTTGATTCCGTCTCGGGCGTTGCTCCCAATACTCCTCTTCTTGGAAGTCATCATCTTGCTCCGAGTAATAGAATTGCTCTTGATAGCCACGTCCTCTTCCTCTTCCTTGTCCTTGACCTTGCACATTAACAAACCCATTATTCCGATCATTTCTCCCACCTCGTGGAGAGTTGTTTTTATTGAATAAAGGATTCTCTAAATTAACATTAACATGAGGATTAGGATTAGGAATAGGGTTAGGATTAATGACCTCTCTTTCTTCTTGAGGTATCTCAACTCGCTCTTGCTGACCTCCTATGGTGTTCGAACCACTAGGCCTAGAGCTCTCCCAAGCCGCCATCTTGGCTTGCATCGCAGCCAATGTATCCGTCAAGGTGGCTATGTTGGCCGTCAAGGTATTGAATTGCTCGGGTGTCACAGTAGCACTCGAGTTTGTGGAGTTGTTACCACCATTGTTGTCCTGATTGTTAGACATTATAACAAGGACAAAAGAAACAAAGAACTAAGTTAAAGGTTAGTAAAACTTATAAACAGCTCACAAATGTGTTTCGCTCACACTCCCTCTCTGATTGATATATCACGCTTGCTAGGGCAATCCGCTTTGGGAAAATCAACTAGCAAGCAAAAACTAAGCAATCAAAGTATGTAGTGAATGAAACAACAAACAAAGTACTCGATAAAGGGTAAAGAGCACTCGAAAACAGCTGTAAGACACTTGATCCAAGCAAAACAGATGGCAATTGCAAGGAATCAACTCGACACAATAAGAAGATCACTTCGACAATGGTAAGATCAACTTGATATTAACACAAGAGCACTCGAACAGCAAGAACAAGCACTCGACTCAATCAATAGACACACAAGGAGTACTCGACAGGGGTCAATGTACTCGACACAATAAAGCAACACTCGATATGTAGGAGAAAAGTACTCGACAATAGCTGCAAACAAGGAGAAATAAAAGAAAACTAATGAAAGTAAGGAAATTTACCTCTTTTGATTGAAAACCTTTAAGTTAGGATGTTGTAGTTGCAAGGTAGGGTTTCAATTCAGAATTTTGTAGAGGTAATGTGTTTAGGTTTAGGGTATGTCGACAAGGCTATGGAGATCACCAAAAAGTTGAGTCCTTTAGGTTTTTCTTGCACTAGATCAACAAACAACAACCAAACACTTCTCTCTTTCCTTTTTTTTTTTGAATTTTCGAACTGACTTTTTTTTTATATATATAAACTAATGCAAGAAAGAATACTAATGAAGGGAGGACTCAAAAATCTGATGTAGATGGTGATAAAAGATAAAATAGATAGCCCTAAGATAAATAAATAGACAACCTTTGGATAAATATGGTAACAAGATCTATCTTATGCCTTAATAGATATTTGATAGATATAATGAATTTTATCCACCAAAAAATCAGAATTAAAAATAGGCAATAGATAATATGGAAATAGATATAGATAGATCAAAATTCCAAAGATAGAACAAACAACAAACTAGGGTTTCTTGTGATATGTGGAGGACTGATTTCGGCCAAGCAATCAACTATGGGGACAAGGTATTGCCGCCGGCTTAGGTGCTGCACAAGGGGAATTGCGCACCACTTTAGTCGACTCCTAGGTCTCGGCTAGGCTTAGTGTTTGGGCTAAGCAACCACAACAATCACAAACAAACAAGATTAGTGCAATAATCAAACAAATAACAAGAAGTAAAAGACCAAACAAGAAAAGGACTCTTTTTTGTGGTTTTTGTGTTTATGAAAAGAAAAAGACTCAATCTTGATGTCGGAAACCAAAGCTCTGATACCAATTTGATAAGGGGTTAGCCGTGTGATGGTCCGATCTTCGACAACAAGCAAGAATTAAACAAGAACTAATAAAGACAGCAAGATTCTCAACCAAGAAGTGGCAAGAATCGACAAGACTCAAACAAAACTCAAGAACGCAGCAACTAGATATCAAGATTCGACCAAGAAACTTGCAAGATCGATCAAGAATAATCAAGAAACAAAAGAAACGCAGCAAGATCAATAAGACTCGACACAACAGTATGAAAGACTCGAAATTTGTATGAAAGAATGAAACGACACGACCGATAAGGACTGAAACGATCTATGCAGAACAAGATAAAGACCCCAGACCTCCTCAGAGGGTAGGAACCAATACCAATGACTACACAACCCGCCTCTACAACCCTACACAATCAAGCGGACAACTTGAAGGCACAAGGAGGGGGCTTGTGGATACTAGATTCACCAAGTCTTGCGAAGTTGATGAACGACAAAGCAAACCAAGCTGAGATGATATCAATTCGATGACCTGAAGAGCACTGCTCAATTCGGCCAGCAATCCTTCAAGTGTTTCACACACGTTTTTGAGAAGAAAAGTTCTATATTGAATTATGAATGTTCCAATCGATCTACAAGGCCTGATCGATATTATATAGCCATAAGGCTTGGATCTGGCCGAAAATAATAACATGGAAATTAAACTAATAACTTATTGGGCCTAATAATAAAGATAACACCTAAAGACATAAATAAATAAGGTCTTTAAAAATAATAACTAGAAAAGCCCAATTCAGCCCAATAGAAGTCTTAAGCTGAAAATGGGTTCCAACACTTAGAGAATTTCGACATAACTAAGGCTATGGAGGTTCGGCCTCTAGTTGGACTCCAATGCACATGTATGTCTTCAATGTTGGCTCGGGGAGTTGAACCTTGCTCGAGAACAAAGCATGACCCACAAAGTTGAATGAGTCTCTCTGAAGCTTCTTAGCTCTAGCTCGAGTCATTGGTCCTTCTCCAAGTATGATGGGTGTGTCTGGAGCTGTAGAAGATGGTCCCGCATCACACAAGGTGTAGGTTGAAGATTTAAATCAATCAAATAATCATCATGCTCATATTCAATGCAATCATTATGGTTATAGGCAAGTAAATTAAGATTTTGATCATTATTATCAACATGCTCTACATTTTCAGCAATAAGAGAATTATCTATGCTAGAAGAAACATTATATTGGTTAACAATAGGATGAGTTTCTTCCCTTTCAATTGGTGGCATTGCAACTCTAAGTGGTACTCCTTGTCCGAACACCGTATTAGAGCCAAATCGCTGAAGCTCTATTGTCGTCAAGCTTTTATCTATCTTAGCTAACTTCTCCATGACGATATTGTACCAGTCGTTGCCCTGGTTAGTAGACATTGCAACAAAGACAAGAAGCAAGGAACTATGTAAACGGTTAGATAAAATATAAACAGCTCACAATGTGTTTCGCTCACACTCCCTCTCTAATTGGTGTGTCACGCTTGTTGGGGCAATCCGCTTTGGGCAAATCAACAACCAAGCAATAGACTAAGCAATCAAAGTATGTAATGAATGAAACAACACAGAAGAGTACTCCACAAGGGCTGTAGAGAACTCGATGTAAGCAACACACTTAGATTCAAGCAAAACAGATGGGAAATTGCAATGAATCAACTCGACACAACAAAGAGATCACTCGGCAGGGGCTGAGATCACTCGACACTCACACAAACAACTCGATCAACACAAGAGAGAACTCGACCAGGGGGAGATCTCTTCGACACACACAAACAGTACTCGACTAATGCAATAGAGTACTCGACACAAATAGAAAAGAGAGAAAAATAAAGAAAAACTTGGAAATTTACCTCTTTGATTGAAAACCTTAAGTTATGATGTTGTAGTTTCAAGGTAGGGTTTCAATTTAGAATTTTGTGGAGGTAATGTGTTTAGGTTTAGGGTATGTCGACAAGGGCTATGGAGATCACCAAAAAGTTGAGTCCTTTAGGTTTTTCTTGCACTAGATCAACAAACAACAACCAAACACTTTTTCCTTCTTTTTTTTTTTTGAATTTTCGAACTGACTTTCTTCTCTTTTTTTTTTTTTATAAACTAATGCAAGAAAGAACACTAACAATGGGAGAACTCAAAAATCTGGTATAGATGGTGATAAAAGATAAAAAATTCAGCCCTAATGATAAATATATAGACAATCCTTTGGACAAATATGGTAATAGGATCTATCTTTAGCCTTTAGATATATTTGATAGATATAATAGGATTAATTCCACCAAATAAAATCTGATTTTCAATAAGGCAAGAAAATAGATAGAATTAAATGTCTCAAAGATAGAAAGGATAGAAAAGATAACAAACTAGGGTTTCTTGTGATATGTGGAGGACTGATTTCGGCCAAGCAATCAACTATGGGGACAAGGTATTGCCGCCGGCTTAGGTGCTGCACAAGGGGAATTGCGCACCACTTTGGTCGACTCCACGGTCTCGGCTAGGCTTTGTGTTTAGGCTAAGCAACCACAACAATCACAAACACAAGATTAGTGCAATAATCAATTCAAGAAACAAGAAGTAAAAGACCAAACAAGAAAAGGACTCTTTTTTGTGGGTTTTTGTGTTTATGAAAAGAAAAGACTCAATCTTGATGTCGGAAACCAAAGCTCTGATACCAATTTGATACGGGGTTAGCCGTGTGATGGTCCAATCTTCGACAACAAGCAAGAAACTAAAGAAAGACTCAAGAACACAAACTGACGCAGCAAAGAAAGCTTCAAGAAACGCAAGAAAGATGCAAGATTTATGCAAGAATTGTCAAGAAACACCAAGAACAGATTGTAGTTGATGTCGACAATACCAAGACTCAACAAGATGATTCAAGATCTGCACAAGATAACCAAGAATGATCAAGAACTCAAACAAGACTCGAAATTAGTAGCTAAAGACTCGAAATTGATATGAAAGAATGAAAAGACACGACCTGATAAGGACTGAGTCGATCTATATAGAACAAGATAAAGACCCCAGGCTTCCGTAGAAGGTAGGAACCAATACCAATGACTATATAACCCGCCTCTGCAACCCTACACAACCAAGCGGACAACTTGGAGGCACAAGGAGGGGGCTTGTGGATACTAGGATCACCAAGTCTTGCGAAGTTGATGAACACAAAGCAAACCAAGCTAAAACAAACCAATTCGATGATCAACGAGCACAACACTAGTTGGATTAACAAGACACTCCATGTGTTTCACACAATTTGAGAGATCTAAATTCTATTCATAATGTTCCTACTGAATACAAAGGGGGAATCGGCTTATATAGACCTCTGAGCTGATGGGCCGATTTATCTAAAGGAATTAATAAAACTAATAACTTGAGAAATTAATAAAATAACATCTAAAGTTACCTAAAATAACTTAAGTAAAATTAATACTAAAAATAGTAATGTAAGCAGCTGATTTTCGTTCCAAATAGTACAGCTTGCAAATATGTTGATTTTCGACCAAACTCTAGGACGAATCTGGAAAAACCTTCAACAGCAAAGTTGTAGATCTCTTCGTCCTCGTTCCAACAAGTCTTAATCCGATAAATATTGAATCCATACGACCCATTTTACAGAGACATCGAAAAGCTGTCAAAAGTTTGAACGAGTGTAAAACGCCAAGCTTCCACCTTTGGACCTTCTCCTATGGTGGAGCCTTCTTCTTCCTTTTGAGGAAGACATCATCCGAAGGTGTCTTAGATGGTCCCGCGTCACTTAAATTATTGATAAATTTCTTAATGGACTGAGGACGAGTAGGATTTATACCTGAACTTATCTTTTCGGGCCCAAAATAGAAATCTTCGGGCTCGGGGTTAGTCGATATCGGGCAGGACTGGTCGATATTGAGTACAGGGACCCCACAGTTAGGCTCTTGGCAAGTCTGGTGCTCAATAGAGGAAGAAGTTGATATCGATGAACTTTTGTCGAGATCGAGTAGCCTTTGTCGATGTCGAGTTGTCTCATGGTGTCTTCCTCTGTTGTTTGCTTGGTCCCGTGGTTGCTGATGTTCTTCACCTCTAGCCATGAAATTTCCTCATTTACAGGGCCAAAGGAGAAGTTTAAGATCTTGTCGCCTATGGTGAAGGTGAGCGATCGCTACTTGACACTAATCTTGGCATCTGCAGTAGCTAAGAATGGTCTACCAAGAATAATAGGGCTAGTAGGATCTTCATCACAATCTATAATAAGGAAATCTGCTGGAACAAAGAATTTACCAACCTGGACAGGGACATTCTCAACTATACCTGTAGGGATGACCACTGTATTATTTGCCATGTATAGCTTGGCATCCACAGGCTCTATGTATCCTATCTTTACTTTCCGCCAGATTGATAAGGGCATGATGCTCACACTTGCTCCTAAATCATACAGGGACTCATATTTATATTGACCAAAACCCACAGTAACAGAAAACTTACCAGGGTCAGGTCTCTTTTCAGGGAAGTTGAGTACTTTGCATTCGCCGGCGATCTCTGAGATGGATCGCTTCTTGCTCAGGATTTCCTTCAGAAATTTGACATATCCAGGCATCTCTTGCAGGGCCTCTGTAAAAGGAAGAGAGACATTCAGTTCTTGCAGCATATTAACAAATCGGTTAAACCTACCTGCAGTGAGATCTTTCAGTGCTTTGGAAGGGAAAGACAGTCTCTTTTTCTGTTTCGGAGCCAGATCAGACGTCGGTGGTGTTGCAGAGTCATCGACCTCGTCTTGTTTCTCCTCGATATCGACAAGGGCCTCCTCGATATCGACTAATGTTGTCGATCTCGGGTTGTTGGGTTGTGCAGTGGAGTCCGAGTTGGGCTTCTGGTCTGTGTCGAGGAGACTTTGGTCAATATCGAGCAGGGGCTCCTCGATATCGAGTTGCTGCTGCTCGTTGTCGAGTTGCTGCTCTGCCTTGTCTTGATGCTTTCCGACCTCTGGCTCGTGTAATTGGTACCCGCTCATGAGTTTGATAGCTGCGATGTGTCCGGTCTTCCCCTTAGGATTTGGTTCTGTTTGCCCAGGGAGTTGTCCGGTCAGTTGTGGAATTTACGCAGCGAATTGACCCATCTTGGTCTCTATGCTCCTTTTCCAGATATCTAGTTCCCCAAATTTTGTGTTGAAATTCTGGAGTTGATTATTAATGGCGCTTGTAGACTGCTGCTGCTGTGCATGATTTCGGCGCATCTCTTCTAGGACGAGCTGTAAGTCATCCTTCTTTTGATCCCTTTCTGGATGTCCTGGAGCTCTGTATGGCGGGGGGTTCCTAGGAGGACCTTGGTTCCCCCATATAGCGATTGGGACCCCCAGCGTAGGCTACCTCTTCATGTGTTTCTGCCATCCTGACTTGCTCAGTGTGTGGGCACTCAGTAGTGGTGTGCCACTGTGATCCGCCCTCGATGCAAGGCTGGTTGACAGAGAGATATTTGACTTGCTTGAGGAGCTTGCGATTTTGGTCTCTGTAGAACTGCTCCCTGACATCTGGGTCAATCTCCTTGGCAGGCTCATAGAGGGGCATAGATGGTGCTGGCCTAGCATATATAGGAGTTCTCCTCATAGTTTGCAGTAGACCCATATTTGTTGTCATAATCGGTGAGCTTGTCGAGCACACCCCAGGCGTCGATTGGTGGCATCGTCAGATACTCATAACGAGTATACTGATTGATCTTGTCCTTAGTGACTTGGTCAAGAGAATTGAAGAAGATCTCTTGAATGACGTAGGGTGGCTGTCCATGAGTAGGGCAAGATCGTAGCAGTTCTTTGTATCTTTCCCACGCTTTTGCCAGCGGTTCCCCAGACTTATGTTTGAAAGCTGTAATCTTCTGGTGGAGGAGTGCTGTCTTGGCGGGAGGGAAGAATTTGTTCAGAAACTCTTGCTCTACTTGGACCCATGTTGTGAGGGATCTTGGTTTCAGCCCTTCCAGCCACTTCAGTGCAGGTCCAGCGAGAGACCAGCGAAAAGCCTTCATCTTGACATATTCCAGAGTTGTACCTTCAGCAAGAGTACGACACATGTCAGAAAAATTGGTAATATGTTCAAGAGGACACTCATTAAATTTGCCATAAAAAGCATTATTTTTAAGCTCTATAAGGAATTGAGTGAGAATTTCAAAAGAGTTTCCAGGGATTAGAATCGCCGATTCAGGCACGACGAGAGTCGGATGCATATAATCCTCTGCAATGGTTGGGTATTGGGCAAGCTCAGCTTCTGCTTGTTCCCTTGCTGCTTTCTCAGCGGTGATAGCAGCATCTTTTGTGGCTAGTTCCCTTGTAAGCCTCTCAATGAGCTGTTCTTATGTCTCTGCGACCGCCATGGCTCTTTTTAGTTTAGCTCTGATGTGTAGAAGGTGTTCCGGTTCGTCTAAGTCGTCAAACTCAGGTGGTTGACCAGAACGGCGCATACACCTGTAAAGTAACTCAAAGAAGACATAGGATTTAACTACCTAAGGCGCGAATGATAGCTTCCCCGGCAACGGCGCCAATTTGATGAGAGAGGAAAATCGAGATTGCAAATAAAATACGAATAAAGCAAAGCAAACTAGATTCCATCCCTTGCAAATGATTACAAGACTTCCTCCCAATGTAGCAGTGGGAAGTCAGGATCGATCCACGAGGAAGCGTATCAGCGGATCCTAGGTGGCGGAGAAATCTCACAGACAGAAGTCGACCACATGTTGTCGATCTCGACTAGGGTTAGTCGACAAAAGATCGGACAAGTCGAGCAGTGCAGCAACAGGCACATGCGGTTTTGGTCGAGATCGAGTAAGCCTTACTCGAGATCGAGTAGACTCGTCGATGTCGATGATGCTCTTGTCGATCACCTACACACATAAATGGAATAACATAATTAAATCTAAAAAGGGAAATTATATCTAAAAGCCTAAAGTATCTTCTTGTGGATAAATCTTCTCCTCCATTATGGATCTTGATAGAATTGGATAGAACTCGGCAATCTTCGGCCCCAAGGAATCCCAATCCGAGTAGGACAGCTCAAACCGCGTAACGCGCTCCTTGACAGCTTTCCTCGATCTCGAGTAGACTTACTCGATCTCGTGTAACATGGACGTCGACTTTAGCTTGGCTCGGCGTCTCGGGTTGCTGGTCCTCGATATGGCTCGGAGGTGTGGTGTCGGGTCCTCGATATCGAGTAAATAACTCGATATCGAGTACAATGGGTTTGTCGACTAGACGGGCCTGATGGTGTCGGGTAGCCTCTCGTCGATACTGCTCGGACTGGCACTCTAGGCGTTGTCGATATCGAGGAGTTTTCTCGATATCGAGGAAGGTGTTGCTCAGCGTCCGGGTGTCTAGTCAAGTCGAGTAGCTTCTCCGCGGCATCCTCGATCAGGCTCTTCTCGACTCCGGGCATGGTCTTCAAGGCGTTGTCGATATCGAGTAACCAACTCGATATCGAGGAGGTTGCTGGAGTTAGGTAGCTTTGCTCCTCGGCTTCTCGATCAGCTTGCCCTCGATCAGGGTGTGTCCGGGCTCCTTTGTCGATATCGAGGAAATTAAGTCGATATCGAGTAAAGTGTGGCCTTCGTCTTTGCTTCTTGGTTTTCTCCCGAAATGGCTCCATATTCTGCAATATTAAACAGAAACTTATGTAGATCTCTATTTCTGGCAAATTCCTAACCCGAAATATGCAAAGTGTATAGAATATGGAACTAAACTGTGCATAAAAACATGGCTACTTTAGAGACATCATTCATCATATCCTTCAATTCAGCCACATCGCTATGTAATGCGAAAGTTGAGGAGTCAACGACGAGTACCCCTCTAGCATGAAGTCCCTTGCTGAATTGTCTAGAGCCATCAACAAGCTCTAAAAACACCTCCCAAGCAGCATTGGGTGTTTTGTTCAAGATGTTGCCTCCACGGGCAGAGTTCACCATCTTGCGCTCCTCGTCAAGCAATCCATTAAATAGAAAGAGCACTAAATCCTTCTTTGAGAAACCATGGTGAGGGCAACTAGAGCAAAGCTTCTTGAAGCGCTCAAAGTACTCATAGATCGAGTGTCTCTGTAGCCTGTTGAATCGGTGGCTTTTCGTAAATTGTACTAGTATAACTGATTTGCAAAGCTACATTTTTTTTAAAAAATATTATCATAGAAAGCGGTTGTTATGAAAAAACGCTATCCTTTTTCGAATTAAAAAAAAATAAAATAAAAGAAGGATGAAAGCAGTTTTTACAAATAAGCGCTTTCCTTGTGTTTTTTACAACGCTTTTGAAAAAGTGCTCTTAAATATGCTCTCAGCGCTTTCATTAACAGCACCTCAATAAGCGCTATCCTTATCAATAAAAAACCGCTCTTAATCAATCATTTTCTACTAGTGAGTCTACTCTAACTAGTCGGCTAGGCCAGAGAGAATAAAACACATTCAAGCAATTAAGCACAAAGAAGTCAAAACATGGCAATTGGAATAAGGACTAGATTAAGAAACTCACAATTCAACAATCAAAGATCCAACCTGTAGGTGAAACCTCGAGAGTTTAGTTGCTCATGCTCAATGGCGCTCTCAACAATGGAATAAAGTGCATAAGGTGAATGGAAATAATAACTAGAAAAGCCTTAACTAGTCTTTAGAAAGTCGGCCTAATTAAAATCTAGAACTGATGTTCAGTTTCTGCACGGGCCGCGGGGCGGCCAGGCCAGGCCTCAGGGCGGCCGACAATCAGCGAAGTCTTCCGTTTCTGCCTTCGAGCCGCGTGGCGGCCAGCGATACTGCGGGGCGGCCAACTATTCTTCTGGACTCCTTCTTCTGTTACTCCAGCAACTCCTATGTATTTCTTTAACTTGTTTTCTGCTGTGAGCCTAATTTGTCATGTTTTACACTTACTTTTATATCGATTTCTGCATACATTGCATGTATTTGGGTTAGAATAATACAGAATCCGTGTAGTTTACACTTATTTGCAATATATGGAGGTCTACACAAGTTTTGGTTATATTTCGCAGAAATCGGACGCACTTTGGAGCTTAAAGGAAACTCATGGAGAAGCTAAGAATGATGCAGCTGAAGAAAAAGCCATTTTTCACCATTCTTCGTTCTAAATCAAGCTTTGATTTCTTCATGAGAGTTGTAGCCCTCGGAAAGAGCTTTCCAAAGCATGGTCATATGCATCAATCCGACAAATGAGGACTCGATAAAGTGTGTTTTAAGAACAGAGAAGAAAGTTGAGAGATGTACTCGATATCGAGTACCTTTACTCGAGATCGACCAAAAATGTCCAAGGAGTGCCTGGTCGAGGAGGAGCTGATCGAGAAGCCGAAGACGAAGACATACCGGGTTACACTCTACTCGAGATCGAGTAAACCTACTCGAGATCGAGGAACCCGAAAGCCGGCACCCGAGCCATGTCGAAGAGAGGTTTCTCGACAACACCAGAAGACCTAGTCGACGAGCCACCTTTACTCGAGATCGAGTAAGGTCCTCGAGATCGACCAAGCCTAGGAGCCATGTCCGAGCCACATCGAGGACCAGCAACCCGAGACGCCGAGCCAGCCAAGTCGACGTCAGTTCTACTCAATCTCGAGGAGCCTTGGTCGAGATCGAGGAGCCGCGTCCCGAAGCCGCGTTACACGGTTTGAGCAGTCCTACGCGCTGTGGGAGTCCTTGGAGACGAAGTAATCCGAGATGGCCGAGTCTATCCTGCATTTATCTATCAACTATCCATGGAAGACAAGATCTATCAACAAGAAGATATTTACCTATTTAGATATTATTTCCCCTTTATAGATTTAATTCCTAAAGTGCTTTTATTTATCTTTTAAGCTTTTTAGATATAGATAGATATATTCTATCATTGATTAGCAAGGAATAGAAGGCTATAAATAAAGCCTTAAGGGCTGGTTTTACACAATTCAATTCAATTCAGAGCAAGAGAAGTAGTTCCACAGAGACAATTTAGGAGTTCTAAGGTTTTTAGGGTTTTGGCATTCAACGAAAGTTGGATTGCCGGGATTGTAAAGGCTTTGAATTTAGTTTAATGCAAGTTTCTTTTTATACATCAAGCTTTTTATACATCAATGCCTGCTATTCAGATCTTGTTATGCAATTCGTCTTCTATCCCTATGAGCATGATTCTTTTGCGAGAGTTGAAGGTGATCCTTGTTTGTATTATTGAAGCGAAAGTGATCTTAATGCAACTTGGGTTAATTATGTGAAAAGGGTTAGTAACAATTAGGGTTTATACGAAAGCCTCTATATGCCTATTTGTTAGTAACGAAAATTATTTTGATGGAAAGCATGATCTTTTATGCCTTTATGTGTACTTTGCATGGTTATCGTTGTGGCGTTGATACCCTGGCTTTGGAAGTTCTTTCATATATTGATTTATTTCTATCGAAATCTGAGATTCTGTGTTCGAAGTTGCAATTTGAGGTTTTCTGTGTTTTTTTCGATCTAGAGGAAAACCTAGTCGAGATCGAGTAGAGGTTTGTCGATCTCGAGTAAGGCCTTGTCTAGATCGAGTTGCTGTTGTGCTTCTGTTGTCGTTGATTCTGAAGTTTCTGTGTCTCTGTTGCTGTTTGTCGATCTCGAGTACTGTGCTTGTCGAGATCGAGTAGCTTCTGTCTTTGCTTTTATTTCTTGCTTTCGTTTGTTATTTCTGTCTTTCTTTCTTTGTTCCTTTGTTTCTGTCTTCTGTTTGCTTTTCTGTGAGATTTACAGCTGCCTAGGATCCGCTGACACGCTTCCTCGTGGATTCGATACTGACTTTCTCTTACTGCATTGGAGGAGTCTTGTAATTATTTGCGTGGGCCTAAATCTGGTTTGATCTATTTGATTATATTTCATACTTGATTTCCTCCCTAAATAACATTTTCTCTCTTTTCAAATTCATTTCACATCCAATCTACTTTACCTGAAATAAACCATAAAATCATGTAGATTCCGCCTCTTCTAACTCAACAAGTGATAATGTAAATGCGGCTAAATATATGCAATATTCACACCTAAATTATCCTAAATGCAATATATTATGCAACACTAAATATGCTCTATCACAAACCTCTCCCATGTATAGATAAATCTTTAATTGAAATAGGAGAAGAAGGATCCATACCTTGGCTTACCTTCCCAGAATCGGATTCAGGGACCTCAGTGTTTGGTCGATTTCGAGCAGATTTACTCGATATCGAGGAGTTCCCTTCTTCTGGTGGGCTGCTGTTCGAGGGAGGTGTAGTCGAGGGAGGCAGTTTTTGGTCGATGTCGAGGAAATCGGCTCGTCTGGTGGACTGCTGGTCGAGGGAGGAGAAGTCGAGGACGTAGACTTTTGGTCGACATCGACCAATTTGGTCGATATCGAGTTATTCCCGACTTCTAGTGTATTGTTTGTCGAGGGAAGAGAAGTCGAGGACGCAGTATTGTTTTGGTCGATGTCGACCAATTTGGTCGATGTCGAGTTGTCCTCGGCTTTGACTGGATTGCTCGATGACGTTGCTGCCGATGGAGGGCTCTGAGTTTGGTCGATGTCGACCAAATTACTCGATGTCGAGTAACTCTGGTGGACTTCGACCCCATACCTGCATCCTGTCAAGGCATCCGAGAAATAATTAGTCGACGTCGACTTACCTTGGTCGAGCAGATCATCTGTGTCGTCGTTTAGGATGGCTATGATCTCCTCCACCTGGGTTTCCATATCCCTTTTTTCCAGCTCTTCAGGAGTCATATTTCTTACCTTAGGCTCCCCACATGTAATGTAACCAGCTGATATTGATTTTACCTCTTCCATGGGACCTGTGTGCCTTCCAGTTTTATTAAAAGAATACTCAATTACCTCATTGCTGATGTTGAAAGTAAGTACTCCCTTTCTTACGCTTATGTTGGCATCCACCGTCACCAAGAAGGGACTTCCAAGAATAATTGGACAAGCAGGGTCCTCCACCATATCAATAACTAGAAAATCAGCAGGGACAAAGAACTTACCTACTTGCACTGGCACATTGTCCACTATGCCTGTTGGGATGACCACTGTGTTGTTTGCCATATAAAGCTTAGCATCCACAGGCTCTAGGGAACCTATCTTAATCTTGGACCATATTGTTAAAGGCATTATACTCACACTGGCTCCAAGATCACATAAAGCATTGAATTTATATTGACCAAATCCAATGGTTATAGCAAACTTACCTGGATCTGGATTTTTCTCCAGTATGTCCATATGGCTGCACTCCTCTGTGAACTCAACCATTGACCGCTTTTTGCTTAGGATCTCCTTGAGGAACTTGACATATGATGGCATTTCATTAAGAGCTTCTATGAAGGGTATGGTGACATTGAGCCTCTGAAGCATCTTGATGAAGCGCTAAAACTTCTTTTCTGCTGGATCCTTTGGAGATTTTGTTGGGAAAGGCAACTTTTTGTTCTGGTTCGGAGCCAGAACAGATGTCGGAGGTGTTGCATCTTTCTCGACGTCGACCTGGTTTTCCTAGACATCAACAAGATTCTTCTCGATATCGACCAGTTTCCTCGATGTTGAGTTGTTGTGCTGTGCAGACGAATCGTTGCCATGTTTTTCCTCGATTTCGAGTTGACTTTCCTCGACATCGACCAAGTTTTTGTCAACATCGACTTGTTGTTCATCAATATCGAGTTACTGTTCAGTCTGTCCTGCTGCTTTCCGATTTTTGGCTCGGGTAGTTGGTGCCCGTTCCTGAGTTTTACGGCTGCGATGTGTCCGGTCTTCCCTTTGGGATTGGGCTCAGAAGATCCAAGGAAGTTACCTGACTGTCTGGGGAGGCCTGCTGCTAGCTGGCCAATCTGTGTATCAATTGATTTCCTCTAGACATCGATTTCTCCAAGTTTTGTATTGATGTTCTGGAATTGATTGTTGATGGTGCCCTGATTTCGGCGCATTTCGTCAAGGATAAGTTGTAGGTCATCTTTCCGCTGATCTTTTTCTGGATGTCTTGGAGCTCTATATGGCGGGGGGTTCCTAGGGGCACCTTGGTTCCATTGTGGTTGTTGAAACTTTTTCTCCCCTATATAGCGATTGGGACCCCCTGTGTAAGCTACCTCTTCGTGGTTTTCTGCCATCCTGACTTGCTCTGTGTGTGGGCACTCAGTAGTGGTGTGCCGCTGTGATCCGCATTCGATGCAGGGCTGGTTGACAGAATGATACTTGACTTGCTTGAGGAGCTTGCGATTCTGATCACTGTAGTACTGCTCCTTGACATCTTGGTCAATTTCCTTGGAAGGCTCATAGAGGGGCATGGATGGGGTTGGCCTGGCATAGGCATTCTCATCATAGTTTATTGGAGTCCCATATTTGTTGTCGTAGTTGGTCAGCTTGTCGAGTGTAGCCCATGCGTCAGCTGGCGGCATTGTCAGATACTCATAATGAGTATACGTGTTGATCCTATCCTTAGTGGCCAGGTCAAGAGAATTGAAGAAGATCTCCTGAACGATGCAGGGTTGTTGTCCATGTGTAGGGCAGGATCGTAGTAGATCCTTATATCGTTCCCATGCTTTTGCTAGCGGCTCCCCAGGCTTCTGTTTGAAAGCTGTAATCTATTGGTGAAGGAGCGTTGTCTTGGCAGGAGGAAAGAATTTGTTGAGAAATTCCTGCCTTACTTCAGCCCATGTTGTGAGGAATCGTGGACGGAGACCTTCAAGCCACTTCAATGCTAGACCGGCCAGAGACCATCGAAAGGCCTTCATCATCACATATTCCAAAGTGGTACCTTCAGCAAGAGTACGACACATATTAGTAAAGTTGGTAATATGTTGAAGAGGACATTCATTAAATCTACCAAAGAAAGCATTATTTTTAATTTCAATTAGGAAATGAGTGTGAATTTCATAATTATTTTCAGGGATTAGAATGGCCGATTCATGCACGACGAGAGTCGAGTGCATGTAATCCTCTGCGGTGGTAGGGTATTGGGCAAGCTCAGCTTCCACCTGCCTCCTTCGCTCTGTTTCCTGCGTAGTGCGTGCTCTCTCAACGGTGAGAGCAATATCCTTGGTGGCTAGTTCCCTCTGAAGCCTTTCAATCATCTAAGCTTGTGTTTTGGCAGTCGCCATGATCCTTTTCAGTTTAGAATGGATGTGTACAAGGCGTTCCGGATCGTCTAAGGCGTCAAACTCAGGTGGTTGACCAGAACGGCGCATACACCTGCAAAATCAAAACTTAAAGGAAAACGTGAGATCTAACTACCTAAGGCGCGAATGATTGCTTCCCCGGCAACGGCGCCAATTTGTTGTAAGAGGAAATCGAGTTTAAAATATAATGAAATATAAATCAAACCAGATTCGTGCCCACGCAAATAATTATAAGACTTCCTCCTAATGTAGCAGCGGGAAGTCAAGATCGATCCTCGAGGAAGCACGTCAGCAGATCTCGGGTAGCAGCAAATCTCACAGACAAAAAGACAGAAATAACAAAGAAAAGCGTAAAAGAAAACGAAAGCACATAAACTGGTTGATATCGACTAAAGTTACTCAATATCGACTAAAAATATCGACCAACAGAAACAATAACTCAGCAGACAACCCGATCTCGACTAACTTTCCTCGATGTCGAGCAAATACCTCGATATCGACCAAAACTTCCCCGAGATCGAGTAAAACAGAAACTTAAATTGCAACCTTTCGCAACATAGAACACGAATTTCGATGAAATAAATCAATAAACTAAAGACTTCCAAGATCAGGGTTTCAACACCACAACGATAACCATGCAAAATAACACGTAAAGGCATAAAAGATCATGTTTTTTATCAAATAACTTTCATTATTAACAAATAGGAATATAGAGGCTTTCTCATAAACCCTAATTATTACTAACCTTTTTCACATAATTAATCCAAGTTGCATTAAGATCACTTTCGCTTCAATAACACAAACAAGGATCACCTTCAACTTTCGCAAAAGAATCATGCTCGCAGGGATAGAAGACGAAATCACATAAAAAGATCAAACATTTACCGCATCACCTCACATGACTACCGTCGGGCTCACCCCGACCCTAGAAGCGGGTGGACTACTCACTCTTCATCATCAAGAAACTCATCAAAGATTTCAGGAAAATAAATTGCATTAAAATAAACCCAAGAGAACTTACAACCGATCGAAGACAAACCGTTTTTCAACACCTTTTCTCCTCTCGCCACAAGCTCTCTCTCTCTCTCTCTCTCTCTCTCTCTCTCTCTCTCCTACTTACTTGATGTAATTGAAACTAGAATTGAATGAATGAAAATCAGCCCCTAAGGCTCTATTTATAGCCTTCATTCCAAGCTAATCTAGGAAAGAAAACTATATCTATATCTAATTCTATCTATCTTTTATCTAAAGATTAAATAATGGAAATAAATAATTAAATCAACTAGGACTATATCTAATGTGGGTAAAATATATTCTCTCTTGACTTGATAGCACTTGATAGATCTTGATAGAATTTCATCTCGAAAATATCACCATTGGACTCGGGATAGAAACTTAACAAGACCCGAATAGCTCGACGTCGGCCACCGGGATTTCCTCGATATCGAGTAGGATTGCTCGATATCGACTAGCGCTTTTCTCGTCTTCTGCTCAACAACTCGATTCCGGATCCAGAACGGCACATCGACTTGGCTTTTCCTCGACATTGAGTAAATTTCCTCGACATCGAGTAACTTTGTTCAGCTCCCAGCTTCACTTGTCGACTCCTAGGGCTCAGCTTGACGATCTCGGCTCCAGAAGTGGAAATCGACTTGGGTTTTACTCGATATCGAGTAGATTCCTCGATATCGACTAAGCGGTTCTTCTTCTTCCTTAGCCTTGCTCGATTCTGGTCAACTTTGCTGGAAATCGAGTAGCTTTACTCGATATCGACAAGGTTTAGTCGATATCGGCCAACGTGTTGTCGAGTAGATTTCCTTGCTTTCAGCTTGATTTGTCCCTGTTCCGCTGCTCCTTGACCTTGGACTTCTGTAGTTGACTTCGAGCTTTTCTTACTTTCTCTAAATTGCTCTAAATTGCTTCGATTTTTGCAAAATGAAACAGAAACTGGTGTAGATTCCATAATTTGGCAAATAAGTGTAAACTACCTAGATTCTGTACTATTCTAGCCCAAATGCATGAAATGCATGCAGAAATCGATATAAAAGTAGATATAAAACATGGCGAATTAGGCTTACAACAAACACCCCATACTTAAGCTTGTTTGTCCTCAAGCAATACTTTTAATTGTCATTCAGGGGAAGCAAATAAAATTTATGAAGACTTGCGTAGGCACAAACTAAATTTATGAAGCAAATACTCCGAGTAATAGGCATACGCAAGTGTTATTTTCTCATACTAGCGGCGACGAAAGTGATATTTCCTCACTAAATAGTTGATTCTAGGATAAAAATATTAATCGCAAAATATGAGCATATGACGAGGAATCTAAACTTTCCTTGTTAATTAATTTGACCCGTTTTCTCTATTTCACCCAAATCAATAATGACGAAAATGGAATTTTCTCGTTGATTGATACATTTACTGACAAATTTTTTCGTCGAGAAACACATACTTTTTACGAGAAATTACAATATTCAACGCTAATAAATTTGGCGGGTTCTAAATAATTCCCACAAAACATATAACGACAACATTAAAAATTCCTCGTTGAATATATCATTAGCGATGAAAATATTCCTCAAAAAAAGCTCTAAATTCGTCGTTATTTTTCATATGGTTTGTGTGACCACATTATAATAACAATTGGCGAGGAGTGAAAATTTTTGTCGTTAAATGCCATTTGTAGAGATAAAAATAGGTTTCTCACTAAAGTTCACGTGCCCTTTTATGAGTAGTGTGTATGTTCGTCGCAAAAGGCCATATTTACCGAGGAAAAACAATTCATCGCTAAAATTTTGGTCGCTAAAAAGCATTTCTGTTGTAGGGTGATTCATTATTCGTTATCACATGGGAACGATGATCGGCTGCGGAGCGTCGCAACTTTGACACTGGCATGGTCGCCACTCATGGCAGAAGCTATGAGTTTAGAGTTGGGGATCATGAAGGCAAAATGCTCTGTACTGTGAAAGATTCAAGTGAAAGGTGACAACTTGAGAATGATCAACTCCCTAAAAGGTGGCTGGTCATTCTCGTGGGAGATTGCGATTCTCATCACTATTATCCTCTTTTCCCTTCAATTTTTTTTTAAAATAGTGAGCTTCACGCATTGCTTTCGGGAGACCAACATATGTGTTGATTACATCTCATGACTCTTGCAAGCAGATACCTCTTCAGATATTAATGTATTCTTCATGCACGGGGCTAACCTACACTAGTTCATACAATATTCACAATAGACATAACTGCTAGAGGAGAGAATGGATCAGAAGTGGGGAATGGATGAAGCCCCTAACATAACAATAGCTAGATTATTAGATCATGAAAAACCAACTGGTGAGAAAAAAGGCTCCAACACATAAAAGCACACAGAAGCAATTAAGATGGCAATGTCAACATTACAAGATTCCGAAAAATAAACCATAGCCTAATTAGCCAACAAAGGACATCCATATATACAAGAATAGAAACACAGCTCTTCGCCGATCTTTTTTTTTTTATGCAGAATAAGGATTAGGTTGGGTCAGCCACAGCAGAAGCCCTTCCTAGCACATCCTTGCGGATGAGAGCATGAAGCTTTGGATTGTCGTCGTAGTTGTCGTCGTTAGGGGATGCATGTGCACTGCGAGCGAGATAGTCAACCACTGCATTGGATTTCCTGAAAATATGACAGATAGCTACATAAGAGAAGGATGAAGTATCTAAAAGAATATCATATTGTAGCAGATCGATATTCTAGGGGCATTTCCAATCCCCTAGCAGAGCTTTAATAACTAGAAGGTTATCACCCTCAATCAGGAGGTTGCAAATATTCAATTTTTTAGCCCGTAGAATTCCCATTTTTGAGACCCAAAGTTTCATCAAAAGCGACTAAGACATTGATACAAGTGTCTCTACCCATGGCCACCACCCTGCCACACTAGTCCCTAATAACGAAACCGTAAGAAGACGAAACTCCTTGCTTTACAGATTCGTCAAAATTAAGTTTGTAGCAATCCATAGGCGGTTTGGCCCACAACCCCGTACGGCGATGCCTCAAACCCACAACCGTAGCAGAGGGGGTGAGACAGGCAGAAAAGTTAGGAAGATTAACCTGAGACGGTAGAGAGGTCACATTGGACGACTCAACCTCTAGAATCTTCGACTGTTTCTAGCATTGACTGAAAGTTGTATAACGAATTTCCATTTCTGTAATGGAGACTTTGTTCGTATGGTCAAAAGCCAGCTGGTTCCTAAAACACCAAATAGCCCACCAAGCACATGCCAAGGGACCGAAATGTTTCATCCCTACCGCCATCAAAACTTGATTTAGCGGAAAGGATGAACCCGAAGTTGCGGCGGCATGCGAAAAACTCGGAATACGAATACATAGTGTCCTAAGAAAGCGGATGGTCACAGGACACTTAAGGAAAAGATGAGTATTTGATTCATTGGTGTTGTCACAAAAATGGCACCCTGATGGTACAGACACATGAGGCTTTTGAAGCCGTTCCGACGTAGGTAAGCCGTCACGAGAGATTTTCTAGAGAAAATGTCGAACTTTTGGCGGAACATCTAGATCCCAAATCCAAACACATTCAAAGTCTTTTAACCCCCTATTAGTTGATAGCATGGTATTTGCCGAGCTTGTCGAAAACCACCCATTGGTGCTAGGACCCCAGTACAGACGATGCTTTATAGGGTTATTTGGCAAGATGATACCGAGGAGATGGTTTATGTCATCCAATGAAAGGATGTTGGTTAAGCTTGAATGGAGCAAATTCTTATTCCATTGTAAATTGGAGGTGATGAAATGAGAGAATTTTAACCCTAGAAGCTCGTTTGGGATCGGTTGTAAGGTCTTAGTATCTAGCGTATCGGAAAAGACCCATTTCTGATACCAGAAGTCAATAGAATTCCCATCACCAATAGACTAGTGAAGGGCACTCTGAAATAGGTGTCGGATAGACATCTGACGTCTCCACTGCCAAGAATTATTACTTTTCATTTGGTAAGATAGGATGTCCCGACCCTTTAGATATTTTTGAGAGATTTTTCGAACCCAAATATTATCCGGTTCGGATAGAATCTTCCATAAAAGTTTCATTTGTAATGCAATGTTCAATTTTTCGGCTTTGTGAATACCCAACCCACCTTTCATGGTGTCAGCACAAATCTTGTCCCAACTAATCAGTGGTGATGCTTTAGAATTTTTGTCCCAAAAAAATTGTCTGTAAACCTTATCGAGTTCCTAATGAATGTGAGATGGCAGTAAGAAAGCTTGCATAAGAAAGAGCGGTTTGACACTTAGATTTTCCTTGATAAGTACCTTACAGCCTTCGGCAGAGAGGCTTGACGCCTTCCATTTTGTCAATTGCTGCTTGGTTTTGAGCACAACGTCATTGAAAGTATCTTTGTTAGTTCTACCATTAACGATGGGGCAACCCAGATATTTGTCAAAATTATTTGCTTGAGGAATGCCAAGTACAACAATCGTGGCGTTAATAGTTGCTGATATTGTGTTAGGGGGAAGCTTGGAAGTTAGATTTGTGTAAATTGACCTTTTGGCCCGAAATCAGGCAAAAGCGATAGAGAATCGACAGAACTGAAGAACAAGCCGACTGGGAGGCCTTACAAAAAATGAGGATATCATTCGCGAATGCTAAAAAAAGGGATTTTAATACCCGGTTTGCCAAACACTATACCCATATCTTTGTTTACAACACTCTCTTGATACAAAGTCCTTGCTAAGACTTCTGAGGCCATAATAAACAAAAAAGGGGATAGGGGGTCAACCTGCCTTAGTCCCCGTGAGGGCTCGATAAGTGTAGTTGGCTCATCATTGACCAGAACAGAGTATGAAACCGTAGTTACAATCTCTCTTATCCAACAAATAAATGTGTGATTAAAACCAAACCTGGAAAGGACATAAAAAAGGAAAGACCATTCGACACGATCATATACCTTCTCCATATCTAGCTTTAAGGCAACCAAACCCGACTTACCCTTTTTAAGCCTGAAAGAGTGGAAAGCCTCATGGACTATCATAATGTTATCCTGAATGGATCTCTCTTTCAAAAAAATGCCCTGTAAGGGGTGTATAAGGTTTTTAAAAATCTTGGTTAGCCTGGTGTAATAACCTTCACGATAATCTTGTAAATCGTGGAGCACAAGCCAATTGGACGATAGTGGTTTACAACTGAAGAGTCATCGCGTTTTGGTAGTAATATAATGAACGTATGGTTTGTTTGCCTTAAAAGTCTACCGCTAGAGAAGAAAGCTTTAACAACTTTCATGCCAGAAGGGCCAACTGTTTTCCAAAATCTTTGGTAGAAACCTGTCGAGAACCCATCTAGCTGGACCCGGCCCTTTATCCGTACTCATGGAGAAAACGACCATTTTAATTTCAGTGTTAGAAACATGAGTTATGAGCATGTCATTGTCTGCCTGGGTTACTTGCGAAGGGATGACCCCCAAATCCCCAGATATGTCCAGATCGCTCCTCGTGGAGGAGCGAAAACGAGATTTGAAATCTTTTTCGAATTCTTTTTGAATAATGTGAAAATCTACAGAGACTTCCCCACTTGGAAGGGTGATCGTTCTAATCAGTTTCCTTCCTCTCTTGGCCGAGGCAATTTTATGAAAATATCCTGAGTTGGAATCGTTTAATTTGGCGTGCTTTGCCTTTGCCCGTTGGCTCCAGTATCTGCGATGGAAAATCGAGCATTCTTTATCTTTTGTTAAGCAATTGCTTAAGTAATCTAAGGTCATTGTTATTGTAGTTTGAAATCAAAGATGTCTGAAGTTGAAGTAATTTTTGGTCAGTCGTATGAATTTGGTTGTTTATATTAAGAAAAGTTTTCTTATGCGAGTCCTTGGAGAGACGCTTTAAAAGTTTCATCCTTTAAACAAGGCGGAACATATAAGAACCCGAAGAGTCTAGTCGCTAAGCTTGAGAAACAAGATTTTTGTAATCTGCTCGGTTAGCCCAAGCTAATTCAAATTTGAAAGGTCTGTTTTTAGGTTTAGCATTCTGACTGAAGTTTGTCGAGATTGGTGGATGATCAGATCTGGTGAAAGGGTGAATTTGAGTTCTTACAGAGCCGAAATTTGTGAGGACATCAATGTGGATGAGAAGACGATCTAGTTTCTCAAAACAACTCTCAATTCCGTCCTTTTTCCATTTCCAGGTGAATTGTCCCCCAAAGGAAGGGACCTTGAGCAAGGAACACTTGTTCTTGAGGTCGGTTAGACGTGCAAATCTGCAATTTTGTTGGACAAGCACCCCCATCTTCTCAGACGGGGTGTAGATGTCGTTGAAATCCCCCATTATACAGTACGGTATTAACAAGTTTTGGATGTAGAGAGCGATAGACTCCCAGAAAACCCCTTTCCTTCTCTCATCTAGTGGAGCATAAATCATGATCATGGCAATTGTTGTATGAGACATGTAGTCCGAGTAGTTGAAATGTATAAATCGGTTTTGAACTGAGATAAGTTCAATGGATCCTTGGGCCGAAGGCAAGTCTTTCCAAAGCAAACAGATGCCACAGAAAAACCCTGAGGCTGGGTCGAAAGCGACGTTAGTAAAGCCACACTTTCGCCAGCTGTTGTCGGTAGGAACCTTATCTGTTTTGGTTTCCAAAAGAACTAATACATTTATATGACTCTTTTTACAAAAAATATCAATTTTAGTCCAGAAGTTCCTACTGCGTATACCGCATGAATTCCAAGTGCAAATATTCATAGGAAACTCGTTTTTGTATCTGTTGGTACATTTATATATTGGTATTTGAGTAATCAATAGTATTCGAAAGGGAGCGGTAGAACAATCCAAACGATGTGAGACCCTGAGTAGCCGCCCAGACAAACGAACATGGCACATATGTGTAAAAGCCAACCAGAGGTCGAGACAAGAAAGCCTACAACTCGTTGCTTCATCATTAACTTGGGATTCAAATGAGAGCCTTGTGTAGACAACCTACCCAGTTTAATATAAGGATCAACTCGTTCGAAAGGTGTCACAATCGGGTTCAAGCTAACAATGGTAAAGTGATACAAGTCTGACGAAGACTTAGAATCAACCCAACCATAGCAGCACTGAGTAAGAGATACATGAAATGAGAGTAAAATACGATTGGTATCGTCCAAAGTCATTGTTGTTACACAAATTTTGAAAATCTTATGCTGGTAGCAACTTGAGTTTTGTATATGATATGATAATTGGGATTGTGAATCCAAAATTGTATACAAATCCATTTTTATCATGTTGCAGACCCAACAGAGAAGCGTCGAGCAGCAGGAAAAGACCCACCGACGACGAAAGATAAGCCATAGCTGGTCACGAGCAAGCTGTTGCAACATCAAAAAATAGATTAAACACCTCCCAAGTTGTTTAGAAAACAGCCGAAATAGCCCCAACTGTATATGAAGAAACAAATGGTCATGTAAAGACGATAGACAATGGCATCTGTTTGATTCAACGATTGGTATATCGTAATCATAATAAAAGGCAAGGAATTCCAATCTTAAATGACAAAACAGAAGTAAGGATGACTTAAGTTGTGTGATAGTATCACCCATTACGCTATGACTAAGCTGGCAGCAAATTATGAACACAAAATTAATGTAAACCTAGTAGAAGGCCAAGTGGTACAAACACCAATAAAACAAAGATTTAAGAGAGAAGGAGTTAGAAGAAGACCACCCAGATAGGGCCCAAAGCCCTGCGGTAGCACACACTAGTAAAAGCCAAACCCACAGCCGCAATGTTAGCACCGAAAAGAACCAACAACAGCCCCAATTGATGCCAAGCGCAGAAACAAAGCAACCGGAAGGGGAGTCATAGTGCCAGCCACACTTGCACCAAGGAAGAACCAGTAGAGCCTTTCGCAAAACCAAAGGGAAAACATAGCAGAGGTAATTCTGAACATACAGGAAGTAATCCTCATAATAAAGAAAAGACTTGGAAGCCATGATCGAAAGTATGTAAACCAAATATAGGGTGTACTTTTTCACGAGCAAGTTATCAAAACCAAAGAGTAATTTCAAGTAGCTATTAGGTAAAGCGCCTTGTGGAGGCTTTAGACAGAGCCATTCCATTGTTCCGAGGGGCCTGTGCTATTAGTTGTGCTAAAAATAAAATGGTCCAAAAACTGAACTAGTGTGCAATGTGCGGGTGAAGCTTAACAACTTTGGAGCTTTTAAAGATCACCCGAAAAACACACAACACACAAACAGTCAATCACGCATAAGATGAAATTTCAGACAAAATCCCTAATTGAATCCCTAATAAAACAAAATCACCTAATTTTGGACAAAATTCCTAATTGAAGATGAAATTTAAGACAAATTTAGGAAAATATACTTGAGACTAAATTGAATGTTAATCCACTAGAATTATACCAAATTCAACTAATTTTCAGATAAACAAAGTAATAAATCTGGATGAATTGAAGATGTGCAGGAAGGTTGTGGATGAATTGAAGAAGACCCCCAAATTTATAGGTGGAGCGCTCTCATATTCATGTTGGGATTTTTTTATTTAATTGAAAATCTTTGAAAAATCAACTGAATTGCATGATCTCACGCTTGCCATTAGTGAGTGGTTGAGATATGGGAGATTGAGAGAAGAATAGAAGGTGAATCGTCGCCGGTTTCAGACTTTGAGGGGATGAAGTAATGAAAGAGAGAGAGAACCGTGTTTTTTTTTAATTAGAGAGACAGAAGCGTGCTATTGATTGACTGTAACCAATAACCCCAAATGCAAATCAATACTCCCTCCGTTCGGAAATATAAGTCCATTGACTTTTCAGCACACTTTTTAAGGAGTTAAAAACTATATAAAATATAATTTTTTCATTAAATTTTTTACATAGTCTTATATATATTACTAATAAGTATATGGTTATATAAAAAAATTAATAAATTTTTTATTATTTTATATAGTTTTTAACTCATTAAAAAACGTTCCAAAACGTCAATGGACTTATATTCCGAACGAAGGGAGTATGTAGTATTGATCTTTGCTTCATCGACTCGCAATCCACTCGAGCTCACTATAAATCCAAGAAAAGACACTTGATCATTACATAATTCACATTTCGTTAAATTTGCATACAAGTGTTCTAATTTTAGAGTAGAAAGTACTTCCCTTAAATGTGCTTCATGTTCCCTAGGTGATTTGCTATAAATAAGAATGTCATCAAAATATACAACAAAAAATTTACCTATGTAATTTCTAAGCACATGATTCATTAATCTCATGAAAGTACTAGGAGCATTAGTTAAACCAAAGGGCATAACCAACCATTCATAGAGTCAAAATTTGGTTTTAAAGGTTGTTTTCCATTCATTGCCTTCCTTCATCCTAATATGATGATAGCCACTTTTTAAATCAATTTTAGAGAAAATGGAAGAACCATGCAACTCATCTAACATATCATCTAAGCGGGGTATAGGATGGCGATATTTCACAGTTATGTTGTTAATGGCGATATTTCTCCATGAACCATCTTTCTTAGGGACTAACAACACAGGCACATCACATGGACTCATACCTTCCCTAATGTATCCCTTATCCAACAGTTCCTCGACTTGGGATTGAACCTCTTGGGTTTCAGTGGGATTAATTCTATAAGCATGCCTATTAGGCAAAGAAGCCCCTGGAATGAGGTTAATTTGATGCTTAATTCCTCTAACAGGGGGTAGACCTACTGGTATATCCTCGGGGAATACATCCTTATACTCTTCAATAAGAGATAGGATGTGCGGAGGGAGGGTAGCTTTAAGCTCCTCACTCAACATATTCAACCCTTTGCATAGGAGCATGAGGGTTGTTTCCCCATCCGCAAACTCGTCTAAAAATGTACTCTTGGAAGCCAAGAATACCTCTTTAGGTCGAGTAGGGGTAGACACATGGCTCGACTGAGCCTCCTTAACTAGCTCACCTTTACTTACCTTGCGCTTCTCAATCTCGTCAGCCACCTAGGTTGGCATCATCGGCTTGAGAACTACGTTCTTTCCCTGAAAAGTAAAGGAATAGCGGTTAGTAAAGCCATCATGCAAGACCTTACGATCAAATTTCCAAGGATGACCTAATAATATATGACAGGCTTGTATAGGTACAATATCACATAACACATCATCCTCATAGTGTCCTAGTTTGATATGCACTTTAACTTGCCTATTCACCTTTAAATTACCACAGTCATTCATCCAATGCAATCTATAAGGCCTAGGATGCTGAATTGTAGGAAGTTGTAATTTGTCAATCATTTCCTGACTAGCTAAGTTACAACAACTTCCTCCATTAATGATCACATTAACAACCTTACCCTTAACTAAGCATCTAGTATGAAACAGATTCTCACGTTGATTGTCATCACAAGGTGCAGGAACAACACTTAAGACTCTCCTAACAATCAATGATTCTCCATGTTCATAATCAATGCCATCATCATCTTCATCATAGTAAGAAGGTTAAGGTTTTAATCATTATCATTATCATGCTCTTCATTTTCATCACAAGAGTTTTCAGATTCATATTCGCCTAAGTGATTAATCATGAGAGTTTTCTTATTAGGGCAATCCTTCATAACATGACCTCTACCTTGGCATTTAAAACACACAATATCCCTAGATCTACTAGTAGAGAGGTTAGGATTACTCACTTTGGGGCCAGTAGATACCCCAAACGAATCTCGTCCGTACAATGGCGCCTTGCCTTTGTCGATGGGCTGTTTGTTGCTTCGGCCATCACCTCTCCCTAGAGCTTGGTTTGGCCGAGAGTTATAGCCACCTTCAGGCCGCCCTTGGGGCTGTTCTGGCCAGTTCTGGCGCCATGGTTAGGGCTGCCCACTCGACATTCTTCCACCTTGGCTCCTGTATCTAGCTCCACATTCAACTTTAATAGCTACATGCAATAATTCCGTAGAAGTAGAGTAAGGAAAATAATCTATTTCATGAGCTAAGGCGGGATGCAATATCCTAAGAAACCTAGCATTTGTATCTTCATAAGGTTCAACTACATTAGCCCTAGCCATAGTTCTTGCATCGCATTAAAGGTTTCCTCAAAAGATTTGTTACCTTGCTTAAGGTTTCCTAAGCGTTGTCTAATCTCTCTAGCATAATGTTGAGGGACAAATCTACTTCCCATAAGTGCTTTCAATTGGTTCCAAGAAGCGATAGGCGCATCAAGGGTTCTTCTTCTTTCTTTAATCAGATTATCCCACCAAATTAATGCAAACCCTTGAAATTTTAAAGAAGCTAATTGCACCTTTTTATGTTCAGAGAAGTTGTGACAGTTCCACATTTGATCCATTTTAGTTTCCTAGTCAATATATGCATCCGGATCTATCTTACCATCAAATTGAGGGATCTTTCCCTTGACCTTACCTATACCGTCCTGATCAGGATCTCTAGGCTCTCTGTATTGGTATGGACCTCCTCTATCGTTCCTCCGATGACGTTGCTCCCAATACTCCTTTTCTTGGAAGTCGTCTTCGCGCTCCGAATGGTAGTAGTCCTCCTGCTGGGATCGGCCTCTCCCTCTTCCTCAACTCTGTCCCTGCGCATTAGCAAATCCATTATTTCTACCATACCTCTCCCCTCGTGGAGAGTCGTTTTCATCAAATAAAGGATTATTGAGGTTAGGATTAGGGTTAGGATGAACTACTTCCCTTTCATCGTGAGGCGCTTCGTTGCGCCGTTGTTCACCTCGGTCTCCAATGGTGTTAGAACCACTCGGCCTAGACTCCAATGCCGCCACTTTTGCACTCAACGCAGCCAAGGTGTTTGTGACGGTAGCCATGTTGGCCATGTGGGCGTTCATGTTGTTCATCATAGTGTTGAACATCTCGGGAGTCACGGTGGTGCTGGAGTTGGTGGCGTTATTGCCATTGTTGGCATCGTTGTTTCCTTGCTGAGACATAGCAAATAAAATGAACAAATAACTATGTAAAAGGTTAGAAAAATATAAACAAGCTCGCAATGTGTTTCGCTCACACTCCTCTCTAATTGGTATGTCTATGCTTGTTGTTTCAACCCGCCTTGAGCAAATCAACACTCAAGCAAAAACCTAACAATCAAGATAAAAGAATCAAGAGAATGAACAAAGAACACAAGCAAGATACTCGACAGTAGCACAGCTGCTCGAAAACACCGAAAATATGCACTCGACAAGGCTGTAAGTACTCGACACAATCAAAATAATAAGAGAGAACTCGATCGGAACAAGAGTACCCGACACACAACACAAAACACTCGGCAAGAGGTTATATTGTTCGACACAAACTAAAAAGAAGCAAGAGAACTCAAGGAGAGCACTCGATCAGCAAGACAAGCACTCGATAGTGGTTTAACAGTACTCGATATAGGAAAAAATAGTACTCGACAAACAAGAGCAGTGCTCGAAAATGAAGAAAAATAAAAGAAAATAAGGAAAAGAAAAGAAAACTTGGAACTTTTACCTCTTTTGATTCAACCTTAGTAAGAATGTTGTAGTTGCAAGGTAGGGTTTCAAAAATTTGTGTTTTGTGGGAGGTAAAGTGTATAAGGGTTGTCGACTAGGCTAGAGCAAATTCACCAATATGGTCCTTTGAGGTTTCTTGCACTAGAACAACAATCTCTTCTTCTTTTTTTTTTCTTTTTTTTTTGAAAGTTACTTTTGCCCCTAGTGAATTTTATCCTCCTAGGTCAAAGTTTGAATGTCTCTTTTTTTTTGAAGAAATTCGGCACTGTTTTTTTTTTTATCCTAATGCAAGAAAGCAACAATTGAATAAGAGGACTCGAAAATAGTATAAACAAGGTGAATTTAAAACAAAATTTGTAGCCCTTATGAAATATATATAGATGAAGTATGACTATCTTTGGTAAGTAGATCTATTAAATCCTTTTATAATTTATGATAGATAAAAGCAACTATATCTACCACAAAAATCAGAAATTAAATAAGGCAATAAAATAGATAGATCTAGGATAGAACAAGATAGAAGCAAGCAACAAACTAGCTATGGTTTGTGATAGGAGAGGGTGCGGCCGAATGGAGTTCTTCTTCAACCAAAGATGTCGACTACTCCAAGGAGAAAATCGGCTGCACTTGTAGAAGGGTCATGGCTAGGTATGTGTTTAGGGTTAGCAACCACAAACAATCACAAACAAAAGGTTAGTAATAATCAAAATTCAAGATTCAAGAAGTAAAGACCAAGAAACAAAGAAAAGACTCTATTTTTGTAGGGTTTTGTGTTTATGTATAATAAAAGACACAATTGATGTCGGAAACCAAAGCTCTGATACCAATTTGACACGGGGTTAGTGTTGTGAGCTGAATCTGCCATGCTTTACAGTAACTTTTATATCGATTTCTGCATGCATTTCATTCATTTGGGCTAAGATAAGTACAGAATCTATGTAGTTTATGTTTATTTGCCAAATTATGGAATCTACACCAGTTTCTGTTTAATTCGCAGAAATCGAGGCATATTACAGCAATTCTACAGAATGTCGGAAAAGCTCGGAAAACCGCTACAGAAGTCCAAGGTCAAAGCAGCGGAACCAAACTGAAAGTCAAGGCTACTCGATCTCGAGTGGGCCCTACTCGACATAGACGAGCATGTCCGAGCACAGCCTTGTCGACAAAGCCTGATCGAGAGCCAGACCAACCCGGCTCCGGGCCCTACTCGATCTCGAGGACCACTAGTCGAGATCGACGAAGCCTCAGCGCCACGCCCGGGGTTGACGAGAAGAAGAGCTGGTCGACAAGCCGAGGACGAAGCCGAGGACGACCAGGAGCACTCGCTGCCAGCGACTCGACTCGCTGCAGCGGACCGCTCGCTGCCGCGGAAAAACTCGCTGCCAGCGGGAGAGGCAACTCGCGGAAGCGGAAAGAAAGAGCCCTACTCGACATCGACTAGGGTTTGTCGAGGTCGACGACGCCAGTGAGCCAGGACCGAGCCACATCGAGTAGATCTAGCCGAGGAAGTCCAATCGACGAACCACCCTACTCGAGGTCGACGAGCCGTGGTCGAGGTCGAGTAGAGCCGTTTCCAGAAACTTCTCGACGAAGACATATCCGACTAGACTTGGGATTCCTTGGGCGCAAAGGAGTCGATTTGGCCGAGATTCTATCCAAATCCATCAAAGTCTATCTATGGAAGGAGATCTATCAACATCATGAAGACTTACCCTATTTAGTTTTATCTTTTCCTTTTAGATTTATTTCCATAAAACAACTTATTTATCCTTTCAAGTTTTAGATATAATTTTAGATAGAGATAGATATCTTCTTTCCTAGAATAGCTAGGGAATGAAGCCTATAAATAAGGCCCTAGGGGCTCAGTTTTAATTATCAATTTTGGAGAGAGAGACAAGTAGTTCCACAGAGACAGTTTAGGGAGTTCTAAGGTTTTTAGGGTTTTGGCTTTCTGCGAAAGTTGATTGCCAGGATTGTAAAGGCTTTTGAATTTGGTTTTAATGCAATTTAGTTCTTTTCATCAATCAATGCCTGTTATTGCAATGAGGCGTGAGTAGTCCACCCACTTCTGGGGCTGGGGTGAGCCCGACGGTGGCCATGTGAGGCGATACGATAAAGGTCAGATCTTTTTGTGCGATTCATCTTCTATCCCTATGAGCATGATTCTTTTGCGAGAGTTGAAGGTGATCCTTGTTTGTGTTATTGAAGCGAAAGTGATCTTAATGCAACTTGGATTAATTATGTGAAAAAGGGTTAGTAACAATTAGGGTTTATGCGAAAGCCTCTATATGCCTATTTGTTAATGACGAAAGTTATTTGATGGAAAGCATGATCTTTTATGCCTTTGTGTGTTACTTTGCATGGTTATCGTTGTGGTGTCGAAACCCTAGTCTTGGGAGTCTTTTATTATATTGATTTATTTCTGTCAAAAATTTGAGTTTTAGTTTCGAATTTGCAATTTATATTTTCTGTCAATTCTTGTCGATACAGAGGAAAATCTTGTCGATCTCGAGTAGAAGCTGGTCTAGGTCGAGTTGGTTTTCTTCTGTTTTCGTCGATTTTCACTTTCTGAGTTTCTGTTGTTCACTGCTGTGGTCGATCTCGAGTTGACTCTCGTCGAGATCGTCGAGCCTCTGCCTTTGCTTTTAAGTTTCTGCTTTGCTTTGTCTTTTGTGTTTTGCTTTGTTCTTTGCTTTTGTTTTCCTGCTTTTATTTGTTTCTTTCCTTGTCTCTGTGTTTCTATCCTTTCTGCTGCTTCTGTGAGAATTTACAGCTACCTGAGAACTGCTGACGTGCTTCCTCGTGGATTCGATCCTGACTATTCTCTTACTACAACGGGAGGAAGTCTTTTATTTATTTGCTGAGACAGGGAAGTCAGTCTGAACTTTATTTCATATTTATTTCATACTTGACCATCCTCCTGCAACAACAAATTGGCGCCGTTGCCGGGGAAGCAATCATTCGCGCCTTAGGTAGTCAGTTCTCACTGTTTCTTTGAGTTACTTTTCAGGTGTATGCGCCGTTCTGGTCTACCACCCGAGTTTGACAGCTTAGACGAACCAGAGCGTTACCTACACATCCACTCTAAACTCAAAAGGATCATGGCGGCCGCTGAAACACAAGAACAGCTGATTGCCAGGCTTACAAGGGAGCTAGCCGCAAAGGATGCCACTATAGCCAATGAAAGGGCAGCAAGGGAACAAGAAGCTGAGCGCGCAAGGCAAGCAGAAGCTGAGCTTGCCCAATATCCAACAACTGCTGAGGATTATATGCATCCAACCCTCGTCGTGCCTGATTCGGCGATTCTTATCCCTTATAATTCTTTTGAAATTCGCACTCAGTTTCTCATAGAACTTAAAAATAATGCCTTTTATGATAGATTTAATGAGTGTCCTCTTGAACATATTACAAACTTTGCTGACATGTGCCGTACTCTTGCTGAAGGTACAACTTTGGAATATGTCAAGATGAAATCTTTTCGCTGTCAAGATGAAATCTTTTCGCTGGTCTCTCGCTGGGCCTGCACTGAAATGGCTGGAAGGGCTGCAACCAAGATCACTCACAACCTGGGCCCAAGTAGAGCAAGAGTTCCTAAACAAATTCTTCCCACCCGCCAAAACAGCACATCTCCGCCAGAAAATCACCGCCTTCAGACAGAAGCAAGGGGAACCGCTGGCAAAGGCATGGGAGCGCTACAAGGAACTTCTGCGATCTTGCCCTACTCATGGACAGCCACCCTACGTCATTCAGGAGATCTTCTTCAACTCTCTTGATCAAGGCACTAAGGACAGAATCAACCATTATACTCGCTATGAGTATCTGACAATGCCTCCACGTGACGTATGGGGTGTGCTAGAGAAGCTCACTACTTACGACAACAAGTATGGGTCTACTGCAACCTATGAAGAGAACCCATACGCCAGGCCAGCACCATCTATGCCCCTATATGATCCCCCTAAGGAAATCGATCCAGACGTTAGGGAGCAATACTACAGAGACCAGAACAAGAAGCTCCTCAAGCAAGTCAAATATCTCTCTGTCAACCAGCCTTGTATTGAATGCGGATCGCAGCGGCACACCACTCCTGAGTGCCCACACACAGAGCAAGTCAAGCTGGCAGAGCATCATGAGGAGGCAGCTTACGCAGGGGGTCCCAATCGCTACATGGGGGACCAAAGGTTTCAACAACCACAATGGAACCAAGGTGTCCCTAGAAACCCCCCACCCTACAGAGCTCCAGGACATCCGGAAAGGGAGCAGAAAAAGGATGATATACAGATAGTCCTGGAAGAAATACGGAGGAACCACTCAGAAACTAGGCAATCTTTCAACTCCGTCTATACTCAGATGCAAGGTGTCAACTCTAGGCTTGGGGAAATTGATATCTGGCGGAAATCAGTTGATACACAGATTGGTCAGCTAGCAGCAGGAATCCCCAGACAGTCAGGGTCACTTCCAGGATCTTCAGAACCAAATCCTAAGGGAAAGACTGGACACATCGCTGCTATAAAACTCAGAAGCGGCCATCAACTACGAGAGCCAGAGGTCGGAAAACAGCAGAATGACGAGGAACAGCAAGTCAATCTCGATAAAGCCGTGGTCGATCTCGACAAGAGCCTCATCGACCTCGAGGAGACACTTCCAGAATCTTCGTCTGCACCACACAGCAACTCGACTGGGCCCAATCTGGTCGATGTCGACAAAGGCCTTGTCGATGTCGAGGAGCCCCTGGTCGACGTTGAGCAGCCTGCAGCACCTCCAACGTCCGTTCTGGCTCCGAATCAAAAAAGGAAGCTGCCTTTCCCCACAAAATCTCTAAAGGACCCGGCAGAAAAGAAATTCCAGCGCTTCATCAAGATGCTTCAGAAACTCAACGTCACCATCCCCTTCACAGAAGCTCTCAATGAAATGCCATCTTATGTCAAGTTCCTGAAGGAGATTTTGAGCAAAAAGCGATCGATGGCTGAAATCACAGAGGAGTGCAGCCACTTGGACATATTGGAGAAGAGACCGGATCCAGGTAAGTTTGCTATAACTATTGGATTTGGTCCATACAAAATAAATGCCCTATGTGATCTTGGAGCCAGTGTTAGTATTATGCCTTTAACAATTTGGTCCAAGATTAAGATAGGTGCCCTGGAGCCTGTGGATGCTAGACTTTACATGGCCAACAACACGGTGGTCATTCCGACAGGCATGGTGGAAAATGTCCCAGTACAAGTAGGCAAATTCTTCGTCCCTGCTGATTTCTTAATTGTTGATATGTAAGAAGATCCTACTTGTCCAATTATTCTAGGAAGACCATTCTTGGCAACGGTGGATGCCAACATAAGCGTACGGAAAGGAGTGCTCACCTTCAACATCAGCGATGAGGTAATTGAGTATTCCTTTAATAAAAGTGAAAGGCATACAGGTCCAATGGAAGAGGTCAAATCTATCTCAACTGGCTACATCACCTGCGGGGAACCCAAGGTCAGAAATATGACCCCTGAGGAGATAGAAAAGAGGGATATGGAGGCCCAGGTGGAGGAGATCATGGAAATCCTCAAGGAAAACACAGAAAATCCAATCGACATAGAACAAGGTACGTCGTTGTGGATTAATTATTTTTCGGATGCCTTGACAGGAGCTAAGTATGGGGTCAGGATCGACCAGGGCTCCTCGACTTCGAGTAGAACCCTAGTCGATCTAGACCAGACCATGGAGACTCCACCAGAGCCAGCTTCGTCGAGCAGCAAACCGGAGGAGCCACCCTACTCGACCTCGAGTGGACTTGTCGAGGTCGACCACCAGTTCCCTACTCGGCCTCCCTCGATGATGACGACACCAGAGCCTGCATCCTCGTCGATCTCGACTAAGCTTGTCGAGACAGACCACCACTCGAGGAGCCCAGACCCTGCTTCCTCGACGTTGACTCCACCAAACGGACCAGCCTACTCGATCTCGACCAGCCTTGTCGAGATCGACCACCACCCGGCGCCACCAGATTCGCCTCCCTCGATGAGCAAGCCACCAGGAGCAGGATCCTTGTCGAAGTCGACCAGCCTTGTCGATGTCGACAAGCCTTGTTCTTCATCGACTTCTGTCTCTTCGACCAGACCACCACCAGAACCTGCAGTCTTGTCGAGATCGACTAGCCCTAGTCGAGATCGACCAAATACAGTGGTCCCCGATTCCGTCTCTGCAAAGGTAAGTCAAGGTATGGATCTTTCTTCTCCTATTTCCATTAAAGATTTATCTATACATGGGAGAGGTCTGCCTTGGTATGTGCGATTGTGTAGGATATCCAATGATGAGCCTAAGGAATATGAAGTTGGAGACAAGCTCTATGTCTCCAAATCAAAGGATCACTGGTTTCCCAACAAATTCAACAAGAAGCAGATGGGACCTTTCGTGGTGAACAAGATCCATTCTGGAAGACTACAGCTGATGGACAAGAATGGAGTCCTATTTGAGGCCCAAGCTACATGGGCCCTGCAGATGCCACCTTGAGCATTAATGGAAAGTCGGCCTAGCGACTATAACATCTAGAGCATGTACATAGACTTTTTAGGACATTTTGAGACTTTGTTGCCTTTTGTTTTGGTTTTGAACACTTTTAGTTTTGTTATTATGGGTATATGTCTTCTACTTTTCAGGTCCATGGATAGAACCAAGCTACATCAATACTCGGTCCAGGAGGTGCTCCAATCGAAAATATAAGGCTCTGCACACATGTCTTGTGAGTTTCTTTCTTTACCCTTACCTTGTTTTTTTTTATATATACAGTGAGGACACTGTAATGTTTAAGTATGGGGTGGGGGAAGGGCTTACTTCATGCATATTTGATCATATTTGACATTATGTGTGCATTATTTCTTCGAATTGCTACATGGCTATTTTGGAATGCATTATCTATTTATGTGCTTATATGCATGTTTTCCAAAATTTTGAGAAAAATGACCCCCATTGAAAATTTGAATAATGTCATGGAAGCTTTATTGAACTCGACGATGCAAAATTAGATTCATTAGAGATATAGCATGAAATTGCCTAGTAAAGGGAAGTCACAATGAAGTGCATTATTTCTTGAAAACCATGAAAGGAGGTAAAATTTGAAATTGCTTTTGACATGTTGCGTGATAAGATGATGGAGGACTTTATATTTCCATATAATGCTCATTACTTGAATCCTAGCCTTACCTATGCTTATGCATCACAAAAGCCATATTACGCCTTATTTCAATTATTGCTCCACCTGTTCTAAAATATTGCCATTCTTTACCCTATCCGGGGATTATGTTGAGAATGATGTTACATTATGGAGATTGTTATATGGTTGTTGTGTTTATCATTATTGGAGTTTGGCAGGAAATTGTTTGAAAGATATGGAAAATTTAATGAGTGAAAGAAAATCCAATCACCTCAGGAGATAAAGGTAGATTGACCCTGCTCTCTGAGATAATAGTTTGGAGAGATGGGACGCATTGTGAGGAGTCCAAAGCACTAAGTATCCGGGGCCATTCATGACACCCATGTTTGCGACTCGCGAGAAGGCAGTGCTGAGGTTAGAGAGGTAAAAGCATTATTATTGAGAAAAGCATTATGAAAGGTGATAAATCAAATGGAGAAGGAATGTGGAAATTCAAGTTTGGAAATACTCCATTTCCCCGGATCATTAAGCACCACATTGCCAGAAATTGCCCACCTTTTAGCCTTTTACCAAATCTACTCCTTGTTTGAGCTTAAATTAAAGTCCTCTTGATTATCAATGCTTTGTCACTTATGAATGTTTTGCATAACCCTCCTTTTTATGAGTAGATGTTGCTTTTACATATTTGCACATGCATGAATCTGTGACACTAGTACCTTTTCGAGGATGGTAATTGATTGCAGGGTTATATAAGAATGAATCTAAGATGTTGAGAGTTTTTTATTTCTTCCCCTGAATGACAAATAAAAGTATTGCTTGAGGACAAGCAAGCTTAAGTATGGGGTGTTTGTTGTGAGCTGAATCTGCCATGCTTTACAGTAACTTTTATATCGATTTCTGCATGCATTTCATTCATTTGGGCTAAGATAAGTACAGAATCTATGTAGTTTATGTTTATTTGCCAAATTATGGAATCTACACCAGTTTCTGTTTAATTCGCAGAAATCGAGGCATATTACAGCAATTCTACAGAAGGTCGGAAAAGCTCGGAAAACCGCTACAGAAGTCCAAGGTCAAAGCAGCGGAACCAAACTGAAAGTCAAGGCTACTCGATCTCGAGTGGGCCCTACTCGACATAGACGAGCATGTCCGAGCACAGCCTTGTCGACAAAGCCTGATCGAGAGCCAGACCAACCCGGCTCCGGGCCCTACTCGATCTCGAGGACCACTAGTCGAGATCGACGAAGCCTCAGCGCCACGCCCGGGGTTGACGAGAAGAAGAGCTGGTCGACAAGCCGAGGACGAAGCCGAGGACGACCAGGAGCACTCGCTGCCAGCGACTCGACTCGCTGCAGCGGACCGCTCGCTGCCGCGGAAAAACTCGCTGCCAGCGGGAGAGGCAACTCGCGGAAGCGGAAAGAAAGAGCCCTACTCGACATCGACTAGGGTTTGTCGAGGTCGACGACGCCAGTAAGCCAGGACCGAGCCACATCGAGTAGATCTAGCCGAGGAAGTCCAGTCGACGAACCACCCTACTCGAGGTCGACGAGCCGTGGTCGAGGTCGAGTAGAGCCGTTTCCAGAAACTTCTCGACGAAGACATATCCGACTAGACTTGGGATTCCTTGGGCGCAAAGGAGTCGATTTGGCCGAGATTCTATCCAAATCCATCAAAGTCTATCTATGGAAGGAGATCTATCAACATCATGAAGACTTACCCTATTTAGTTTTATCTTTTCCTTTTAGATTTATTTCCATAAAAAAACTTATTTATCCTTTCAAGTTTTAGATATAATTTTAGATAGAGATAGATATCTTCTTTCCTAGAATAGCTAGGGAATGAAGCCTATAAATAAGGCCCTAGGGGCTCAGTTTTAATCATCAATTTTGGAGAGAGAGACAAGTAGTTCCACAGAGACAGTTTAGGGAGTTCTAAGGTTTTTAGGGTTTTGGCTTTCTACGAAAGTTGATTGCCAGGATTGTAAAGGCTTTTGAATTTAGTTTTAATGCAATTTAGTTCTTTTCATCAATCAATGTCTGTTATTGCAATGAGGCGTGAGTAGTCCACCCACTTCTGGGGCTGGGGTGAGCCCGACGGTGGCCATGTGAGGCGATACGATAAAGGTCAGATCTTTTTGTGCGATTCATCTTCTATCCCTATGAGCATGATTCTTTTGCGAGAGTTGAAGGTGATCCTTGTTTGTGTTATTGAAGTGAAAGTGATCTTAATGCAACTTGGATTAATTATGTGAAAAAGGGTTAGTAACAATTAGGGTTTATGCGAAAGCCTCTATATGCCTATTTGTTAATGACGAAAGTTATTTGATGGAAAGCATGATCTTTTATGCCTTTGTGTGTTACTTTGCATGGTTATCGTTGTGGTGTCGAAACCCTAGTCTTGGGAGTCTTTTATTATATTGATTTATTTCTGTCAAAAATCTGAGTTTTAGTTTCGAATTTGCAATTTATATTTTCTGTCAATTCTTGTCGATACAGAGGAAAATCTTGTCGATCTCGAGTAGAAGCTGGTCTAGGTCGAGTTGGTTTTCTTCTGTTTTCGTCGATTTTCACTTTCTGAGTTTCTGTTGTTCACTGCTGTGGTCGATCTCGAGTTGACTCTTGTCGAGATCGACGAGCCTCTGCCTTTGCTTTTATGTTTCTGCTTTGCTTTGTCTTTTGTGTTTTGCTTTGTTCTTTGCTTTTGTTTTTCTGCTTTTATTTGTTTCTTTCCTTGTCTCTGTGTTTCGGTCCTTTCTGCTGCTTCTGTGAGAATTTACAGCTACCTGAGAACTGCTGACGTGCTTCCTCGTGGATTCGATCCTGACTATTCTCTTACTACAACGGGAGGAAGTCTTGTATTTATTTGCTGAGACAGGGAAGTCAGTCTGAACTTTATTTCATATTTATTTCATACTTGACCATCCTCTTGCAACAACAGTTAGCCGTAGGATGGCCCGATCTGCGACAATCAAACAAGAATTAACAAGAATGGAAGCAAAAGACTCAAGACTCAACAAGAAACCAAGAACTCGAACAAGTATGCTCAAGAACAACTCGATGTCGACCAAGATTAAGAGAAAACGCAGCAAGACTCAAACAAAGAAACAAGACTCGAATTCGACTAGAAAGAAAGGACTCGACAAAACAGTAAAGAGACCGATAGATTGGAGATTTGAACTAAGATAGAACGAGATAAAGACCCCAGGCCTCCTTAGAGGGTAGGAACAAAATATCAACGACTATAAAGCCCGCTACAACCTTACACAACCAAGTGGACTACTTGGAGGCACGAGGGGACTTGTGATTACCAGGATCACTAAGCTCTCGCGAGGTTGATGAACTCAAAGCAAACCAAGCAAGATCTATACCAATTATGCAATCGATGAGCAATGCTTCGAATCGATTGACTTTCTCACAGTTGTGTTTCACACAATTGTGAGGAAGTCAGAATTAATAAAATGAGTTCTATAATGAGGATGGCCGACTATTTAAAACCCTAACAAGGAGAATTTCGGCCAGAATTAATAAAAATAATAAACTTAAAGAAATTATTAAAATAACCCTAAAAGTTTCCTAAAATAACTTAAGTAGAAAAGTTACTAAAATAGGAAATAAAACAATGTTCAAGACTTAGTAATTTCGGCTATACATGTGCCTAAGGTGGATTGGCAATCTTGGTTCCAATGCACATGTATATCCTCAATGTAGGCTCGGGGAGTTGAACCGTGCTCGATAACAAGACATGACTCACAAACATGAATGAGTTGCATTGAAGCTTCTTAGCTCGGGCTCGAGTCATTGGTCCTTCTCCGAGTATGATGGGCGTGTCTGGAGGTGTAGAAGATCATCCGCATCACAAAGTAATAAATCTAGACGAATTCAAGTTGTGTAGGAAGGTTGTGGATGAATTGAAGAAGACCCCCAAATTTATAGGTGGAGCGCTCTCATATTCCTGTTGGGATTTTTTTATTTAATTGAAAATCTTTGGAAAATCAACTGAATTGCACGATCTCACGCTTGCCATAAGTGAGTGATTGAGATATGGGAGATTGAGAGAAGAATAGAAGGTGAATCGTCTCCGATTTCAAACTTTGAGGGAATGAAGTGATGAAAGAGAGAGAGAACCGTGTTTTTTTTAATTAGAGGGAGAGAAGCGTGCTATTGACTAACTGTAACCAATAACCCCAAATGCAAATCAATACTCCCTCCGTTCGAAAATATAAGTGCATTGACTTTTCCGCACACTTTTTAAGGAGTTAAAAACTATATAAAAAATATTTTTTTCATTAAATTTTTTACATAGTCTTATATATATTACTAATAAGTATATGATTATGTAAAAAAATTAATAAATCTTTTTATTATTTTATATAGTTTTTAACTCATTACAAAACGTGTCAAAAAGTCAATGGACTTATATTTACGAACGGGGGGAGTATGTAGTATTAATTTTTTTTCCACTTTATGTAATAAAGTATACTATATAAAAAAAAATGGGCTCCAAAATTTTGGAGACCCTGTTCCAAAGAGCCTATTGCACATAGTGAATAACGGGTCTGGCTTTAGATACCCAAATTGCTTGTAGGTAGAAGAAGTGATTGAGTGAAGATTAGGGAGAGATAGAGAACTTACAAGGGGGGTTTAATTGCAGATTCGATGGAAACAAGCAGCAGACAAACAAAGGAGAGCGGAACAGCAGCCCACACCACCGCGAGAAGCAACAGCTTCCGTCCGGCCATCCCAGGCCAATCCCATCCCACATTAAAGACCCGAAAAGGAGCCGAAGTATCCTCTCTGATGACAAATCACGCCAACAAAAGTACGAATCAGGGGGTACCACCTTCCCAAAGTGAACCTTTCACAGGTTTAGGGAAGAGACATTTGGAGGAGAATTTGTGAAAATCCAATTCGACAAGGTTGGTGAGAGTGGAGATGAGGCAGGGCAAGTGGGTGTTGCGGCCATCGACGGTTGCAGATGAGCGGAGCGGAGCTCGCAATGGATGGTGATGGGTGGCTGGAAAGCCTGAGGAAAGGGGAAAGAGGGACGCGTTGGTGCGCATACCTGAAGCTCCATTTAGGGTTTTTTTTTTTTACATTTCGCCCATCATTTTCTTAACCTTCCTAGCAACCCTTCTATCTAATATTTTTTTGTCCCCCTGCTACTCATTTATCAGTTTTTATTTTATTTTTTAAAAAAGAAAACAAAATTTGTCTGCATCCACTGAAGAAGAAGAGGACGAAGACAACACAACACTCCTCGCGCCCCAAAAAGCCAAAAGCACAGTTAAGCAGTACTCCGTAGTAATTAAGTTTTTGTAATTTTGTCCATTAATTTCTCCGTGGCGATGCTTCAGTGCATTCATCGCCATTAAATAATTACTGATTACTCATACACATTCGGAGAAAGATAAGATGATCTCACTAGTGACGCCATTAATTTGACTATATAAACACACCTCAAGCTCTCAACTTCAGTCTCCACTCTCCAATGAGTGAAGGAGGTTCCCTGTGTCTGGCCACTATATAATCCCTAGATTCCCGTCACTCATTCCCATTTTCCCTACGGATTTCATCTCAGATTCAGTTTCCCTAATTCACTAAATTTCATCTAACACTTCCAATTTGAATCCTCCACCAGGAATGCATGGCCATGGCTTCGGCGGCGGCGAACGCATCCCCCTCCTACGCGGAGAGGTAAAAACAAAACGCAATCTTTTTTAAGCTTCTTTGTTTAGGCATTTTCTTGAACAGATAGATGGTCATGGTGTTCAATGATCATGATTGCATGGCTTTTACAGGGAAGAAAGAGGGATGATACTTTGGCGAATCCAAGTTTGACTGACTTAGAACATGGAGATGCCGTTTCGGTAATGCTACCATCTAACCTGTTTCTTCAATAAGCTGCTTGAATTTGTCTTGTAAAATGGTGGGAAAAGCTTCTGATTTGATTCTTTGAAACTTAGGCTGCAAATGTCGGATTTGGGAGAGTCCTATCACTTGTAAGCACATTGCTCTCCAGAGTTTCTTGATTAAACCTTGTTTTCATGGATTCTGAATGTTTTGATTGTTAATAGGCAAGGCCTGATTTAGGCAAGTTAGTTCTCGCAACTATTTCCCCGTTGATTGCATCCACATCAAGTATTCTGATTGTAAGTACATCAGGTATTTTGTACTTTGTTTCAAGAGCCTTGTATGGACATGATGTGTTATCCTTTCTGCAGCCCAAGTTTGGTGGAAAGATAATCGATATTGTGGCAAGGGACATTAGTTCCCCGGCACAGAAGACTGAAGCTCTAGATGCAGTCAAGAGTACTATTCTTGAAATCTTTCTGATTGTCATAGTTGGGTATGATCTCTCCTTTTATGATATTAAATAAAATATATTGATTGATATGGAAGCTATGGTTAGCTCAGCTGTGGTTTCTGCATTCTTTGTGCTGTTGGTCGTTCACTTTGGACAAATTTGAGCATGTTTTGACCATGGCATCTAGTAGAAATGCAGGAGATATGTTACAACTTCAAATTGTAAAAGGGGAGCTCCAATTAAAGCTTATTTTTCTTCTTGAAATGTCGAAAACATTAGTTGCAGCATTCAGGCCGTAAAGGGATTTTTAGAGTCAGATGGAATATATCATCTAATCTAGGAATAGGGTGACGATATTTAATAGTGATGTTGTTAATAGCCCTACAATCTACACACATTCTCCATGAACCATCTTTCTTAGGGACTAATAACACAGGCACATCACTAGGACTTAAGCTTATTCGAATGTAACCCTTATCCAACAGTTCCTGGACTTGGGTTTAGACCTCTTGGGTCTCAGTGGGATTCATACGATACTCAGGCCTATTAGGTAATGCAGCCCCTGGAATAAGATCAATTTGATGCTCAATTCCACGAATAGGGGGTAGACCTGGTGGTATGTCATCGGGAAACACATCCTTAAACTCCTCAAGAAGAGCGAGAATGTTCGATGGAAGAGAAGCTTTAAGCTCTTCACTTAACATACTCAAGCTCTTACAAAGGCGCATAAGAACAGTTCCACCATCCGCAAAGTCGTCCATGAATGTGCTTTTGGAAGCCAAGAACACACTCTTAGATCGAGTTTGAGGATCCACTTGGCTCGACTGAGCCTCCTGATCTAACTCACCTTTACTTACCTTGTGCTTCTCAATCTCATCAGCTACTTGCGTAGGTGTCATGGGCTTGAGAATGACATTTTTTCCCTGAAAAGTAAAGGTATAACGATTAGTAAACCCATCATGAGTAACCTTACGATCAGATTGCCAAGAACGGCCTAATAGAATATGGCAAGCTTGCATAGGCACCATGTCACATAAAACATCATCTTCATAATGTCCTAGTTTAATATGCACTTTAACTTGCCTATTTACTTTCAATAAGCCACAATCATTCATCCAATGCAATTTGTAAGGTCTAGGGTGTTGGACAGTAGGTAAATGCAATTTGTCAACCATTTCTTGACTAGCTAAATTACAGCAACTACCTCCATCAATGATCACATTTACAACCTTTCCTTTAACTAGACAACGAGTATGAAACAAGTTTTCTCTTTGATTATCATCACATGGTGTAGGAACAACACTTAAAACTCTCCTAACAATCAAAGATTCTCTATGCTCATATTTAACCTCATCATCATCATTTTCATAACAAACAAGGTTTAAATTCTGATCATTATCATTATTAGTATTCTCATCATGTTCATCACAAGAATTTTCAGATTCATATTCTCCTAAGTGATTCACCATGAGAGTTTTCTTATTAGGGCAATCCTTCATATAATGTCCTCTACCTTGGCATTTAAAGCACACAATATCTCTAGAACGAATGGTAGAAGGGTTAGGATTACTCCCTTTGGGACCAGTAGATGTCCCAGACGATTCTCGCCCATTCCATGGACCTTTTCCTTTGTCGAGGGGCTGTTGGGGTGCTCGGCTATCTCCCCTCCCTTGGGGCTGGCTTGGTCGATCTCTTGCACCACCATCACCACGCCATTGGGACTGATTTGGCCGAGATTGGCGCCATTGGGGTTGTTGGCCACTCGACACTCTATTGCCTTGGCTTTTGTAGCGTTGTTCCTTTTCTACTTTCATAGCTAGATGTAAAAGCTCAGTAGGAGTAGTATAGGGAAAATAATCAATTTCATGAGCTAAAGCAGGATGTAAGATTCTAAGATATCTAACATCAGTTTTTCTCATGAGTTTCTACTATATTAGCTCTAGCCATGGCTTCTTGCATAACATTAAATGTTTCCTCAACAGTTTTCCTACCTTGTTTAAGGTTTTCTAATCTGTTCAATAACTCTCTATCATAATGTTCAGGCACAAACCTATTTCTCATTACCACTTTTAATTGTTCCCAAGAAGTAATAGGTGCATCAAGGGATCTTCTTCTTTCTTTAACAAGATTATCCCACCAGATTAATGCAAATCCTTGAAATTCTAGGGATGCTAGTTGTACCTTCTTAGGTTCTAAGAAATTATGACAATTCCAGATTTGCTCCATTTTAATTTCCCAATCAATATAAGCATCTGGATCAGTCTTACCATCAAAAGGAGGAATCTTTACCTTAACCTTACCCATGCCGTCGTCGTCATTGAACCTAGGTGGTCGGTTCTGATTTCCCCTTTGATTCCGTCTCGGGCATTGCTCCCAATACTTCTCTTCTTGGAAGTCATCATCTTGCTCCGAGTAATATAATTGCTCTTGATAGCCACGTCATCTTCCTCTTCCTTGTCCTTGACCTTGCACATTAACAAACCCATTATTCCGATCATTTCTCCCACCTCGTGGAGAGTTGTTTTCATTTTATAAAGGATTCTGTAAATTAACATTAACATGAGGATTAGGATTAGGAATAGGGTTAGGATTAATGACCTCTCTTTCATCTTGAGGCGTCTCTGCACGCCTAGGATTACCTTGACCATCAGCTGTTGTGGTAGAGCCACTCGGTCTTGGTTCTAAGGCTGTCAAGCGGTCTAGAATGGCTGTCAAGGTGTTGGTAAGGTTGTTGAATTGCTCAGGTGTCACGGTTGCACTCGAGCTACCCCCATTGTTGGGGTTGTTCTCATTGTTAGGATCCTGATTATTAGACATGATAGCAAAGAGAAAAGAAACAAAGAACTAGGTTAAAGGTTAGTAAAAATATAAACAGCTCACAATTGTGTTTCGCTCACACTCCCTCTCCGATTGATATATCACGCTTTCTAGGGCAATCCCCTTTGGGCAAATCAACTACCAAGCAAAAACTAAACAATCAAAGTATGTAGTGACTGAAACAACGCAGAAAAGTACTCAACAAGGGTTGTAGAGCACTCGATGTAAGCAACACACTTAGATTCAAGCAAAACAGATGGGAAATTGCAATGAATCAACTCGACACAACAAAGAGATCACTCGGCAGGGGCTGAGATCACTCGGCAGAGGCTGAGATCACTCGACACTCACACAAACAACTCGATCAACACAAGAGAGAACTCGACCAGGGGGAGATCTCTTCGACACACACACAAACAGTACTCGACTAATGCAATAGAGTACTCGACACAAATAGAAAAGAGAGAAAAATCAAGAAAAACTTGGAAATTTACCTCTTTTGATTGAAAACCTTAAGTTATGATGTTGTAATTGCAAGATAGGGTTTCAACTTTTGTGGAGGTATGTGTTTGGGATATAGATATGTCGATTAGGGCTGGAGAGGTTCACCAAAAGAATGTCCTTGGGAGCTTTCTTGCACTAGATCAACAACAACTAACAAACACTTTCTTTCTCTCTTTTTTTTTTTTTTTTGAATTTTCGGATCTGATTTTTTTTTATATATATAAAATATGAAACTAATGCAAGAAAAGACTCAAATTAAGATATAGGACTCGAAAATCTGATGTGTTGGTGATAAATGATAGAAATTCAGCCCTAAAGATAGATTTATAGGTGAGGCTTTTGTTTATCTTTGGTAAGTGGATCTATCTAAAGCCTTAAAGATAAATGATAGATAAATATGATTTATATCTACCAAAAATCAGATTTTTTGTAAAGGCAATAAATAAATGGAATTTAGATAGAAGATAGAACAAATATGCCAAAGATAGAAAAGATAGAAAGATAGCAAACTAGGGTTTCTTTGTGTGTTTAGGTGATGTCGACCAGCTTGTGACTATGGGGACAAAAGAATTGCCGTCGGCTATGTGTGTTCAGAAGGGATGTGCACACGATGGTCGACTCCACGGTCTCGGCTAGGCTTTGTGTTTGGGCTAATGCAACCACAACAATCACAAACAAACAAGATTAGTGCAATAATCAAATACAGAACAAGAAGTAAAAGACCAAAACAAGAAAAGGACTCTTTTTTGTGGGTTTTTGTGTTTATGAAAAGAAAAGACTCAATCTTGATGTCGGAAACCAAAGCTTTGATGCCAATTTGATACGGGGTTAGCCGTGTGATGGTCCGATCTTCGACAACAAGGAAGAAGCTTCAAGAACTGAACAAGAAACGCAAGAACTTAATCAAGATCGATCAAGAACTATAAAGACGCATCAAGAACTAACAAGAAAGATGAAAGACTCGACAAAGATTCCAAGAACAAAGGCTGCACTTGAAATCGACAATAACAAGAACAGGACTCGATTAAAGAAAGTTGCAAGAATAAAAAAGACACGACCTGATATGGACTGAGTCGATCTATGCAGAACAAGATAAAGACCACAGGCCTCCTCAGAGGGTAGGAACCAATACCAATGACTACACAACCCGCCTCTACAACCCTACACAATCAAGCGGACAACTTGAAGGCACAAGGAGGGGGCTTGTGGATACTAGATTCACCAAGTCTTGCGAAGTTGATGAACGGCAAAGCAAACCAAGCTGAGATGATATAAATTCGATGACCTGAAGAGCACTGCTCAATTCGGCCAGCAATCCCTCAAGTGTTTCACACACGTTTTTTAGAAGAAAAGTTCTATATTGAATGTTCCAAGTTGTGTACATGGAAGAAACGAAATTATATAGTCTCCTAGGGCCTGATGGCCGATTCTAAGTAGATAGAATGGATAAAACTAATTCCTAATGGGCTTAATGAAATAAACCTAAGAACATAAGTAAATAAGGTTTTAAAAAGAATAACTAGAAAAAAGCCCAATTCAGCCCAATAGAACACTTAAGCTGAAAATGGGTTCCAACACTTAGAATATTTCGACCAAGCTGATGTTAGGGTGGCTCGGCCTCCAGTTGTGCTCCAATGCACATGTATGTCTTCAATGTTGGCTCGGGGAGTTGAACCTTTCTCGAGAACAAAGCATGACCCACAAAGTTGAATGAGTCTCTCTGAAGCTTCTTAGCTCTAGCTCGAGTCATTGGTCCTTCTCCAAGTATGATGGGTGTGTCTGGAGCTGTAGATGATGGTCCCGCATCATTATGGAAGTGGCTTGATGATAGGTGTGTATCGCTTTTGGATTGCTTTGGACTTGCATTGGGCCCTTGCTTGTATTATCCTGTTGTTCTGCATCTTCAGGTAAGTTCCCTAGGGGGCTTACTCATGTTAGAACTTCATGCCTGTTGTTGCATTTTATGTTAGGTGTTGCATATGTATAAAAGCATGCCATGTAGTATCCTATTTAGGTTGCACTAATTGAATGAGCATCTGCTTACTTTATGCGTTTGAAACAGAACGACCGTTATCTATGATATTCCTAGAGTCTTTGCTAGGGTCATAGGGTAGCCCAGCCTCATCGGGTACCCTGAGTCAATCGAGTCATGAACTTCCTTATATTATGAGATGGCTGCGGGCTTTATTGTGGAGCGGGTTAGGCATGCGTGCCGCCTGATTATGATGGAATGCATTCACGAGCTGGCCAGTCTCCGCCCTATCGGAAGGAGGTGGAGGTAGGAGAGAGATATGCCATTTGACATTGTCTTGGGCCCTTTAAAGTATTTCTGCACATTATTATACATAGGGGCATGCTAGTGTGTTTGACTTTCGTACTGCATTAGAGCATCTTTATTAGGTATAGCACATACTGTGTGGCCTCAGCGAGGACTGCCGGTCCCGCATGAGTGGCTCGATCTGACTCCTTTCCCCGTTCTTTTTTTTAAAGGTATTTTCTACAGATTTTGAGTACTCGATGTCTATATGACGGGGTTTCCTTTTGGAGAATTGAAGAACCTGGCTAATTCTCTAACTTGGTATAAATGGTAATCATTCGCTTACGTTTTGGTTTTGACCTGGCTCTGCCGTGACACTTTGTATCTTAACTTTGTTTCCGCTTTACTTTCATTTGAACTGAATTTCGCGACATAGTCTTAGGACAGGTTAAGGGTACCCAATGACCCTTCGAGGTTTTTAGGGTTTGAAATCTGTCTTTCTACTAATCTTAAATGAGTTTGAAACCTCGATCCGTACCTGGATTGCAAGATCCGAACAAGGGTTTTCATCCCTTGAAACGTAACCCGGAAATCATAATTCTGGGCCGTTACAAAGATGGTATCAGAGCTGAGGTTGTGCAATTCGGGTACGCAAGGGTCGAGTGTATGTTTTGGAAAACCGCCCATGAATTTCAAAGGATTTAAAAGGATTTTTAGAAGGGCAAAATGAACTTAAGATGCCTAACCGAAATTGGACTAAGTAATGAACTTGACTTGTAATAAAAGAGGAAAACTGACCAAACGGGTACGCGAGTGGGTAGTAAAGGCGCTAGACCACCCCTATTGGCTGTAGTTGGGAACGGTAGGCAAAATATCAGCTTGTTCTTTACAGATGGATTGGGAGACTCCAAGGAGATCATTATGAGTGTTATTAACTGATCATGTGCTGAATGTTTGCTATGCCAAATTCTGATTGGTATGCCTAACAATTAAATGTGTATTGACTGATATGTGCAAACGGAATAGTGGGAGTACCCTTGTTTCTGTGTGGTCAAGCCCAGCTTGTGTGAAACAACCCCTTCCACTATGTTTGTTAACCCCTGACGGGTCTATCGAGCTTTTCTCCCGGATGTCAATGTCTCCCACGGTGAATTGGGTTGGTAAACACATTGTGTCGGGAATCATGTATGGATGTGAAGTTGTCTAAGCGAGTATTGGAAGGTGGCTCTTGATGTTCCTTTGAGTCAAAATTAATGTGTTTTTGGGGCATTTATGTGCTCTATGACGGTTCACTCCTAGCATTATTATAATATATCGCCCATGATGTCCTCCTTGTTACCTTTAATGATGCCTCATATTTCGTGAATATTATGTTGAACTCCTTTAAATGACTCTTGATTATGCCCGTGCCTTATCATGTATCACTAGCATCATGTAGGACCCATGCTTTCTAAATGTATCTCGTCATATGATTACATGTCATTCTTAACCTATTATATGATCCTTGTTGTTAAATGTGATGATTACTATGCCGCCCTTATGCATTCTCGTATGATGCTTAGTTGATTATTATTATTGTTGAACAAAAATGCGCGAATATTTGTAAAACATATTTTATTTAATTTTTTTTTTAGAATTTGAGTTCGACCCCTTTTGGTTGTCCTCTTGATTCGAAGTCGTATTGACACCAAGACTTAACTGGTTTTGGTGATTTGGGCTGCACCCGAATTTTTAACGGGTTGCCTACGTATCTCTTGGGAGAGAATCAAGCCTTGCGCAGTCCAGAGCGTTTGATTTTATTTAACCTTTGGGTTTTGGTGATTGAACCCGACGAGCTTAAGCTTTATGTCGGGTGTCCTACGTACCCGTTTGGAACGGGATCAAATCACTCGTAGTTCTTTTAAGGACAAATTTAATTTAATTTGAGATGTGCGACTGGATCCAATGCATATTTGAATTTTAACATCGGATTTCCTACGTAACTCGTAAAAGAGCATAAAGTCTTCACGTAGTTCTTTTAAGAACCGTTTGAGTTTGAGGAAATTTGATTTAAGGTTTTGACTCTATTTTCTTTTTCCCCGTTTAGAAGTCAATTTTGAAATCGACCCACTAGAATAAATTGACGATGAAATTTGTCGAGTTTAACTCTATGATTTTGTTAAGTCCAATTTCTAATTTGTACCAATTATAATTCTTAGATTTAAGTGGGCCAGTTTCGCAATTAAGCAAAACTCCTTCCAAATGAGCTTATGTACGTAGGCATAGTTGCCCTTCTGTTTTTGACTTATTCCCCCACTCTCCTTTTATTTTCAAACTAGCCAGTAGCCCGTGCGCAGACGCACGGGATTTATAAAAACCATATGAAAATTATAAATAATATTTATCGCGTGTTATAGTACTATGTATGACACATGAAATTTATATATTATTATTAAACTACATAAATACATCTTTCCATAGAAAAACCCTAAGTAAACTCATCTTATTTTTCAGATGTTATCATATTAATCAATGCGTTTTAAATGATGTGTAAAACAATAAAACCCTGAAGTTTCGCGTAATTCGCATGGTAAACAAATGTTTCAGATATTTCGTCTGGTAACCCTGGGATTTCAAAAAAAAAAATTCCTCGCGCCCACAAGTTTGACTTTGTCCAATAATTATGTTTTAAAATTATGATCGGGTAAGTATTGTAATATTAACAAATTTCAAATGGTTGCATATGTAATAAATTATGAACGGGTAGGTATTCCTTCTTTTTCTTTTTCCTTTCAGAGGGAGTATTATTTATAGGTCGGTAATGATGGAAAGTTTCCGTATGAGATTGTGGGTTCTTGTATCACTCTTGATTTCTCACTCTTTATCTGAGTGGTGCTTTTGCTGTATAATTGTGCTTGATTTACAACTTCAGTGCAAATGGCCTTCATATCATCTCTAGAGAACTCATCCTTGGTCACGACGAACTCCTCAAGGTTGACATCTTCTACCAATGTCATCTTGGCTGTGTGAATCTGGCATGTTAACAGTTCCGTAAGTTTTTAGATGGAGAATTCAAATCACTCACTTTCATGGTTGAAGAAAGCAGAATTCAAGACAACAAAGACAAATAATAGAACACACAAAATCATACAAGCTTGGTGGAAACAAAGGGGAACCGAGCCCTTTGGCGAATATTCTACAGCTACCGGCAAATAAAACATTCTCCATGGCAACATAAGGCTAAAAAGCCTTCCACAATCAGAGAATACCCAGATACTAACACAATGCAAACTGAATCGATTCTAGACACTTCAGTAATCCCTTTACACAATTCCTAGTCCAACATGGATACATAAACACAAATGAATCGTAACATTCGTAATGATCCACTTTACGGAGTCGATTCAGTAAAGATAAGAATGCTCATTTCTTTTTTGAATAGACAAATCAATGTGTGGTCAAAATAAGTACAACTGTCTTCTTTTTTAGAATCGAGTGAAGTACCGTCGAGTGGCTATCAATCCTCATCAAAGTGGCAGCTAGCGAAGATTCAACAAAGTATTGAATCAGTTGTCCATTGATTGGCAGATTCGAGAAACTCACTAATAGGTAACAATTAATTGAATGCACTCTTCTTGCAATATTATGAAAGAGTGTACCTGGGAAATACCTCTCTGTGTTATGATATGAAGAAGTGGGAATTCACTCTTCCTATAAATACGACCAGGATGAAGTAAAGTAGGGTCCAGACTTTTAATTTTATTTGTTGCAAGGATCACTTTAACACCTCCTCTTGAATCGAAATCATCTAACTGGTTGAGTAGTTCAAGCACGGTTCCCTGAATTTCATGCTCACCACCAGAATGAGCATCATACCTACATAGTTGAGTAAATTAAAACCTTGTGTTAAGCAAGTAAAGAATTCACAAACATGAAACAAACCTCATCCAAATACGAAGCTTAGCTAACCTAGAATTAAGAATACAACTATACAAGATATAATAGGCTTCCAACTATGATCGAAGAGTTCAAATAATTTCAATTGCACTTGTGTGGCTACTTTATTTAAAAAAAAATTATAATCCTTCAATATTAAGGAGAAATTATAGTGCTTCGAGAAGATAAAAATTCATCAAAAGGAAACAATTTCTAATTCAAGCTTGTGAAGCTAAAATGATATGTGTATGGAAAAAAAGAACTTCCAAGGAAAAAAGCAACACAACGTCATAATTGAGTCTTTTCACAAAACCACCACCATTTTTCTCCATTAAACCGCCTTAAATTCATATATATTTCAACAAATCAACGCCAAGAGGCACTAACCTATGGAGAAGCTCACTAGAAAAAAAACTAACCTATGGAGGAAAAACATGTTGGATTTCAACTACCAGTTTGATCTCCATTGTTAATAGCTTATTAACCAAGTTTTTGACAGGAGATTGCCTATAGGTGTCGTTTTGTCAAAATTTGCAAATTGGGGGTGGCTTGATGAAAACTTAACATGTGGTCAGTTTAAGATCTCGGATGTTACTTTCTTGCACCATACATAAAACTTTCACATTTTTGTTCCTCATAAACTTTTCTCTAGGAGTAGTTGCTTTCTACTTATCACAGACTTCTTAAAGATAAAATGTTCAGCAATCTCCATTTCAAGAAAGTTCAAAGAGTTTCAACCATCAAACACGAAATCTGGAGAGTTATTGGTGGTATCTTGATCTTCGTCCACAAAGACCAAATCGAAGTATGTTTATTTTTGGTGCTGCTGTCATAAGAAAGAGAGGAAAAATTGATCGATTTTGATAGAAAAATGCATAACTTCGTACATAGAGCACCAAATCGAGTCCTGTAATTCCTACAACCTTTTAAAGAAGTCATCAACCTTTTCTTTCATGAAAATTTGGCCTAGTTATGATTTTTTTTTTGCTGCTGCTATCACAAGAAAGTGAGGAAAAATTGATCGGTTTTGATAGAAAAATGCATAACTTCGTCCACAGAGCACCAAATCGAGTTTTGTAATTTCCTATAGCTTTCTAAAGATGTCATCAATCTTTTCCTTCATGAATTTGTCCTAAAATGAGTTATGATTTGTTTTTTGCTGCTCCTCTCACGCGAAAGAGAGGAAAAAGTTATCGGTTTTGATAGAAAAATGCATAATTTCGTCCACAGAGCACCAAATTGAGTTCTGAAAATTCCTACAACTTTCTAAAGAGATCATCAACCTTTTCCTTTATGAAAATTTGGCCTAAAAAGAGCTATGGTTTTCTTCGCCATCAACACGGGTTTGTAGCTGCAATTTACATAAAAAGATTCATCCATCTTCGCCATCAACGTTAACTATCAAGAACACACATTGCACACATAATTTAGAGGATGTTCAAAGTGAGACTTACGGGCAAGCAAGCCCATTATAGGCTTGTGTTTCTTGTTGAAGATGCAGTGAAAGTTGCATAATTTCTGCTGATAATGCCTCTGCTATACTCTGTCCTTTTGCAAGTTCACCCTAAATTGAAATAGGTTAAGATAAGAACCATTTGACCAAACCAAACAGGCATTCATTGCTCAGAATTAAGTGCAAGACAACAGGAAAAATCAAATCCACAAAATCTCAAAGTACTTTCACCCAATAAGTTCTCCAAAGTACTATTTGATTAAAGAACCAGAATGGCCAAGACCAAACAAAATCGTTACTAGTATAAAACACGTATTTCAAGAAACCATTTTGCTTTATTAAAATCAAATACCCATCTTTAGTGCTACAGCTTCATTATCTGCGGCAGGTGAGGCATGGGATGTCCTCTCGGACACACACAGTCCTGTTCTAGTCACAACTTACCCAATGCGGTACGGAGTTCCTCATTTTGCTTGAGACATTCTTTCACCTGGAATATATCAAGCGTTAATAATTTCATGAGAATCCAACTAAAGTAAGAAGCAACAGATAACATTCTAAGATTGGTAGCGAGAATCTTGATACATTGAAGACACCTGATTTTCCCATTGAGCTACCACACCCATGGCTTCTTGATAAGCACCGACGATACTACTATTTTCTTCAAAAAGCTTCTCAATCTCAGAAGATTGTGAATCAATCTGCAATTATTTAAAAAAATAAATAAATGAAGGTTTAAAGAGGACCTATTGCAAATGCAGATTCTCTCCATCAACGAAAATGAAAATGATAATTTTGGCAGTACGTGCCTACCTCTTCCAGGAGTTTCTGCCTGCTGTTTTCCAACCTTTCAACCATTACTGCCATATCATGAAACTGCCCTTCTAGCTTCTCCTTTTCTTCCTGCAATATTTCATGAATTACATTAACTGACATGATGAATGGGTGCAAGCTATAAATAAATATAAATAAAAACATTGAATCTAGCAAGAATAGTAGGTCCAATATGTAGGTCTAATTCTTGGCTCGACACGTGGCAAAAGCTTTTGCACAAACAATGCTTTTGCTCTTATATTGTAGGGGATCTTAATTAATGTGAATTAGTTGAATTCATTCCCCCCTCCAACACCAGCAACGGTAAAATCCTAACCCTAAAATTTTCAATTTAACAAAAATCTCCAAATCCAAATATCTAAACCCTAATATCTAAATTGTAGCCACACTATATTAGAAAACATACCTATTGGAGCCTTGACCTGTGTCTGGAGTCACCATTTTCTCTCGACATTCGTTGTGTTCTTCGTCTGTTGATCGACTTCGTTCTCTATCTTCGTCTCTCTTTTCTATTGTTTTTAATTTTGTAAACACTAACAGAAAAGGGTAAAAGGGTTAGATAAAGGGTTAAATTAACGGAGGTGGGCGCGAGATAAAATTGATCATTAACTCAGGGTTACCATGAAAGTCTAGAGCAATCAGCCAGATTCAGCAAGCTCACAGATTTGTAGGTGTTCAATTTTAGAAACAAAATAAAAGAATACGGAAATTTTAGGGACAAACCTCATTTCTAGGGCATGGCTGAAGCAATCGATGGCTCGGAGTAGTCATGACCCTAGGAGCGAAAAATTGGTTCACATTCGAATCTGAAATCCCCAAATCAGCAAAAACTTAAGTGCTTGGCATCAAACAATCGATCAAAAGCAAAGCTTTCAAGGACCTCATACGTGGAAATCAATGTCTGGCATATTAAATAATCTCATCACCGAAGTAGTACTAATACTATCAGAACTTGTGCCAATGTGAACAAAGAGATTCTTGGTGAGAAGCACAGATCAGGCAGGAACAGGTGCAGCCAAAAGATAACCTGTGAGGACAGAACACAACATTTTAACTTCTCGTAGAATAAAATATGTATGTTGCCTTGGATCACCTAATCGGTGGAGTCATGCCATTGTTAGCATTGCCTAAACAATGATTCAAGGGTGATTGATTGTTGTCGCCTGAAGAAAATGGAAAACAAATACCTATTCGCTCACATGAGGCGGTAGGATGCTGGACCCGTTACAGAAGCACGCTTAGCTTCATCTCTATAAAGTTCCTTGGTTTCCTTCTTCAAGCGCTGAGCCTCATGCTTTTCTTCCTTTACAGCAGCCTAGTAACAAAACACAGCATTAGCTAATTTTATCCTCGTTGCACGACGAAAGAATCTAGTGAATTGACATTAAGGATAGTTGGGCTAATGAAAATCAGATGTCGGCAACATTCTTGAAGCTAAATTACATAGCAGCAACCTTTAGTTAAATCGTAAAGTTCCCATATATTGTGTATTAAATTTATAAACTTCAAGATAAGAAGCAATATATACCTTTCTTTCCTGCTTTTCCTCCTTAGACTCTTCTTGTCTCCTCTTTGGCACCTCCGTTTTTGTAGCAACCTTTAGTTGAGCCAAGTTTCAGAAGCTACATAGCAGCAACCTTTAGTGAAGTCAAAGCCAAGTTTCAGAAGTCATTACCCTTTCACATACGGAGTACTAAAAAACCAACATAAGATGGTATATTCACATCAAGCATCAATCGATCACTACTAAAGTCAATAAACTCAATAAAAAAATTCTTATCAAGTTGCATATCAAATAGCAAGATCAATTCAGCCCTAAAACTTAACAATCCCCAACTGAATCGGTATCTCTTGCTAAGAATAGATACCCATGTGTGCTCTGCTAATGATCAATGATCTCCTTTTCTATAGTGTTGTGCATTTCTGTCTTCCAATGCATATATTATAAGAGACAATCACATTACATCACCATAAGATTCAATGCTAGGAATAAGAAATGAAACGGGGCTCTCGAGGATAGACATCTGGGCGCTTCTGCTGTTTGAAGAACCATCAGGTTCGTTCCCCCTTTTTTTTCTTTGATCCGATTTTAGGCTTCGGTGGATTTGTAACTTGAGATTTTTTTTTTGTTTGGAGGCTTTTGGATTAAGGATAGTCAACAGAAGAATCAAAGTCAGGTTTCAAGGGGCTGAGGAGGACAGGGCACCAACTCGGGTGTGACCCTACAACGTCGGAAACAGCCGCTGTTTTGGCTTCTCGACTTGGGTATGTCATTCCAACTTCCCCTGTTTCTTTTTACTGAATTTGAATCTCAGTTTTGTGCCTTGTGATAGACAGATTTTGATTTAGGTATTTTGTTTTGGGGGTTATCCAGGTTAGTTGCAATTTGGTAGCAACTAGGGAATGTTTGTGATTTGTTTGACACAGTGTTTAAAAAAGCCAAAGGCGACACAAGGCGATAGGCATACGTGTAGCTTAAGCGGGCTTTAGAAGCGAAGGCGATGGCTTTTCCATAAACACTCTAAAAACACCTTAAACTTCAATTTAAATGCTATAAAAACCATCTTGGATGAAATAAAATTAGATTGAAAACATATTATTGTACTAAAATCAAGTTAGGTGGTATGCAAGTGAAAAAAAAACCCAAAGAATAAAAAGAAATCCAGGTTGAAACCCAAAGAATAAAAAGAAATCCGGGTTGAAAGGGAAAGGATGGATGGCTAAGGAGTGGGTCACTCAAAATCATCAATGTCAAGTGCATGATCTTCTTCTTCCTCAATGTCTAGAAAAGAAGCAAAGTCCTCATCACCATCATCCTCAGACTTGTATCCTTCATCTTCTTCTTCTTCTTCTGGTTGAGATCTCAAATGCTGAGTTTGCGAGCCACTGCCACTGCCTTGCTGAGTTTGCGAGGAGCCAGCAGGACCCAACAACACAAAAGCAACTCCATTGAAAGGAAGAAGGGAAGAGAAAGGAGGGAGAGAAGTAGATTAGAAAGGGAGAATAGAAGACAAACGTGTGAAATGAATAACAGGGGAGGGTAGAGCAGTGTTTAAACCAGAAAAATCTTCAAAAAATCAAAAAGTTGCTAAAATATCTAAAATAAAGTCAGAAAAATATTTTTTCAACTAAAAAAAGATATGGAAAGATTGTTTCCACAAAAAAAATTTGAATTATATCTTAAATTGATCAAAATAAGGAAAAAAAAAAGCCCATAGCTTGGGGCTTTTATTCGCATGTGGCTTTTATTCGCCTATGGCTTAAGCGTCGCTTTGGCGCTTTGGGTGCGCCTTTCCACCCTGTGTGCGCCTCTGCCAAGGCAGGCGACACAACCTCGCCTAGGGCTTAAGCGGGCTTAAGTGCGCCTTGGCCTAGCTTTTTTAAACACTGGTTTGGCAGATTTTGAGACTGTGCTGTTTAAGGTCATCAGTTGCCTCTTTTGACAGATTTTGAGGCTGCACATATTTGCTATGTCCTGCTTGATTTGTTGTTACATGAGCTTAGTTTCTCCGAATTGATTTACTTTATTGAGAGAATCTGTTCTCCAGAAGTCCTCTTTCTCCGAATTGATTTACTTTAGTTAACTTGGCTAGGCAAAATCCGGCAGTGTTTTGAATATGAATTTAGGCAGAGTGACTTTAGGATTTGATCATGTGTGAAACTGAATTCCTTCTACTTGCTTTCAATTTCTTTGCCTTAGAAAAGTCTTGACTACAGGGAAATTGCTTTCTTTGTCTGCTTGAATTAGTCGCTTAGTTTAGGAGGGAAATCCAGCAGCGTCTCGCCCTCTTTTGGGGCTATTTGACGATCTTGAAACCCAGGCCACAAGCGAAAGCCGCGACTTTGCAAGGGCGGGGTTTCGAGGATCAAATTCGACAGCACTTTGGCCCTATTTGAGGCCATTTAACGACTCTGAAACCCAGGCCACAAGCGAAAGCCGCAACTTTGCAAGGGCGGGGTTTCAAGAGTTGATTTCGGCAGAGCTTCGTCTTTGTTTGAGGGCTTTTGCTAACTCCGAAACCCAGGCCACAAGCGAAAGCCGCGACTTTGCAAGGGCGGGGTTTCGAGAGTTGATTTCAGCAGCACTTCGATCTTGTTTAGGCCAATTCCATGACCCCGAAACCCAGGCCACAAGCGAAAGCCGCAACTTTGCAAGGGCGGGGCCTCGAGATTTTGAGTGGCTCGATCTGACTCCTTTCCCCGTTCTTTTTTTTAAAGGTATTTTCTACAGATTCTGAGTACTCGATGTCTATATGACGGGGTTTCCTTTTGGCGAATTGAAGAACCTGGCTAATTCTCTAAATTGGTATAAATGGTAATCATTCGCTTACGTTTTGGTTTTGACCTGGCTTTGCCATGACACTTTGTATCTTAACTTTGTTTCCGCTTTACTTTCATTTGAACTGAATTTCGCGACATAGTCTTAGGACATGTTAAGGGTACCCAATGGCCCTTCGAGGTTTTTAGGGTTTGAAATCCGTCTTTCTACTAATCTTAAATGAGTTTGAAACCTTGATCCGTACCTGGATTGCAAGATCCGAACAAGGGTTTTCATCCCTTGAAACGTAACCCGGAAATCATAATTTTCGGCCGTTACAGTCAAGCCTCACCATTCCCTCCATTCTTTTCAATCCCCACGCCATTCCTGCTCTGTATCACACCTCCTCCATCACCCTCTTATGCCTACCACTCCCACGCAACACCTCCGCACCAATCCCCTGTTTTACCGATAGCCGGAGACGCCAAACCCACACCCGCCTTGCCTCTTCGACCGTCCTCTTCGAGACCGAAGCAACCGCATCATTCCTCGACACCCCGAGCAGCAGCGGAGCCGCCACGGGAGCCGTCGAGCCTTGACATCCTCCCTCCCCTATTTGAGCGCAAGCCACTTTCCGATAAGCGTTTATCTTCCGTCTTCGATCGAAACCACCCTCGGACATCACCATCACACTCACTCATGTTCCACCCAGGTCTGACGAACCATCGCGAGCCTTCGACGACGCCTAGAACCCCGATCGAGCGCTCCGAAATCGCAAACACCTAGGTGAGCTCCCGAGCTTTTATTTCTTTCCTCGTTCGATTCGTGAATCTTTGTTTCTTAGGCTAGTCGGGGCGTGTTTGAGTGCTGAGTGCGGGGAGTTGAGCGAGCCCGAGAGCTCCGGCGAGCTCGAGGGTGGCAAGGGGAGATCGAGAGCGAGTCCGAGAGGGCGAGGGGCGAGAGTGAGAGCGGAGGCGGGCGAGTAGAGCCGAGTGGGAGCGACTAAGGTCGAGGGTGTGAGAGGATGAGAGTGAGCCAAGGCCGGAGAAGCCAGACCAGACCGAGCGGGAGGCGAGCCATGGAGCCGGAAGCGGGTTGAGCTCCATCGATCGTGTCCAGGCGGGAAGCTCCATTTGAAAGAGGAAGAAGAAAGAGAGGTTGTGGGCTCCACCTCCTTGATATATTATATAGATTGTTTTAATGTTTAACCGGGTTGGGTTCGATTCAGTTGGGTTCGGTTCGGTTCGGGTTATCTATTTATTATTTAACTAATTAGCGGTATTTAAATTATTATATTATGGGAGAATTATAAGGGTTGATTTATTAAATAAAATATAATATTATCGGGGGTTAAAATATATCATTTGAACTTATAGATTTTAAAAGTAATTTGAAAAATAATTTCAAGGTTGGAAAGTAATCTAATAAATAAATTTAAAAGAGAATTTGGCGAGTATTTTCAATGGTCGGAATACTTAACTATTTAAATGGGATTTGAAACGGTTTTGAAACTAACTTGGGAATAAGACTTATTCGATGACTAACTAGCATGATAATATGATCGTTTGACTAACAGTATGATATGTATGACTAATAACATGACTTGTGATGAATTATTATAAGAGATTAAATGTTGGATAATTATGACGATCTAGTAGGATTTTGTATCACACAAATTATGTCTTATGATTTTGATGAACCGTTGAGGTATATGCGGAAATGATGTATATGAACATGCGGAATTGGTTGAATGATTTATGGATAATGATGTGGTTTTCGGGAGCGGATGATGCGATGAAATGACTTTCATAATATGTTACTTGTTCTATTGATTGAGGTGTGCTTGAGTGCTTAATAGTTGGATGTAGACTTATGTATATTCCATTATGTACTAGGTGATACTCTGTGATTGTGACTACTGTGTGCTGGATTCTTCTGTTGCTGATCTGCTAGCCAGGTAAGTCCTCCAGGGCCTACTCAGTAACCAGTACCTCCTGCCTGATGTGTCATATAGTATGTAGGTGCTGCATATGCATAAAAGCATATCATGTAGTATCATGCTTAGGAATTGCACTTACGAATGAGCATTCTTATTCTGTATGCGTTTGAATACAGAACGGCCGTTATCTGTGAGTCCTAGAATCCTTGATAGGGTCATAGGACAGCCCAGCTCCATCGGGTTCGTCCTGAGTCATTCGGGTCGTTTGAACACCTTTACTATTATCAACATTATTATTTTCTTTTCGCAAGATCCACGATATGATGATGAGATACGATATGATGATGAGATTTGAGATGCTATCGAATCGAACTGGCCAGTCTCCACCCTACCTAGAAGGGGGGTGGTGGTAGAAGAGGGATATACCACTTGGTATTCTTTGTTAAGGCCTTACTTAATATTCTGCACATATGAATTAGGAACGTGATAGTGTGGTTAATATTCCAGTACTGCATGAAGGCATCCTTTATTCTAGGTATAGGCGTATTATATGTCCTCAGCGCGGTCAGACGACCCGCGGGCGGACTCTTGGCCTGACTTGGTGGTATAGTGTCAGGTACCCGATACACTGCTTGATTTTGTGTTGTTATAACGGTGTCCATTCATATGGCGGAGAGTGAGTGTTTGAAACCTGACTTCACGAGATTCATTCTTTTGGGATTTCTCCCTACTTATATTCTGTTTTGACCCGGCTCTGCCGTGGCGCCCGTTGTATCGTTTTCAGAACTTATGTCCTTTGCATGATAAAGGATTTTCCGCGTTGTAGACTTAGGACATGTACATGGGTCTACCCCGAGGTCTCCAACGGACCTTCCGGATTTGGGTGTGAAATGCCACTTTAAACTACACATCTTCGATTTCAAACCTTCAACTTGTACTCGGAGCGCAAGATCCCAACGAGGGGTTTCATCCCTCGAAACGTAACTCGGGAATCATAATCCCGGGCCGTTACAGTTAGGCAGGTGCCTAGGCGGACTTGGAACAAATGTGATTATTTCCTTATATTTTAACGTTTATCACATTTCAGTCATTCATATAATGTAATAATAATCCATAATATCATTATAAACCCAAATTTGTGGTACTTAACTAACACTAAAGTAAATAAACGCAAAAGTATGCATCAGAATAGCGACTATAAACCTCATAAAATCCAAAATTATAGGTTTGACTAAAAAGCAAATGCGTCCCGACTTGGCCCATAAAAAATCCTTAAGTCGACTAATCACTTGACTAAATGATAAAACTAAATAATCGTCAACCTAGACGGGTCTAGGTGGTACTTAGGCGGGTCTAGACATGCCCGTGATTGAGCCTGTTAAAGTAGCCCAACGGAACAAGATCCCAAAAAATGTAGGGCACAATCTTATTTGAAAGGTAGGTATAATATATATATATATATATATATTTATTTCCTTTTGTTTTTTTTTAAAACGCACACTAACTCCTTGCCAGTAAGCCAAACGGTTTTAACTAAATCCTATAGGATATATATATATATATATATATATATATATATATATATATATATATATATATATATATATATATATATATATATATCCTATAGGATTTAGTTAAAACCGTTTGGCTTACTGGCAAGGAGTTAGTGTGCGTTTTAAAAAAAAACAAAAGGAAATAATCACTTGACTAAATGCTAAAACTGTGTTCGATTCTCAATAGGCTCTTTTAAAAAAACAAAAACAAACAGCTGATGTCATCATCTTCTTTGGCCCTTCTCATTTCTCCCTTCTCCTCCAACGTGCTTCTATTTTGGAAATTTATTATTTAATTGTTGTTGTTACCTTTTTTATCCTAAAAAATTGATTAAAAATAACATATATAGTTTATTTATCAAGGACTCTCTCCATTAATTCAAACATATCATTTTACTATTCATTTGCATTTTTTAAGAGCTAAAAATTGTATAAATATCAATTTTTCAAATATTTTTTATAATAATTTATTACTTACTAATAAGTATGAGTTTACAAAAAAATAATTAAGTTGATATTTTATATAATTTTTATCATAAAAAATGTTCGTAAATAGTAAATAATTAATATGTTTTTTTCCTAATGGAGGAAGTATAAGTGTATAATTATATAATATCGAAATTAATAATTGATACAATAAATAAAGCCTAGCTAATTAAAAAAAATTAGCACAGGACCCTCGAAAAGATTGGCACGACCCTGGATCTAGACAGTGCTTATGCGGGTATAGGCGGGGTCTAGGCAGCACCTATGTGGTGCGTAGGTGGATTTCCATCCAAAGACCGGCCTAGGTGGATTCACTCTCATCCACCACCATCACATTTGGGCACTCACTTAGAATCCTACTTACTGTATCATCAGTTATCTGTAAACCCTTCAAAACCCAAATGCACCTCAGGAAATCTCCTGGTTCACTCTTAAATTCCAAGATGGCAGCTTCCCAATTCTTCAAAAATTGCAAACCCAAAATTCCAGGACAGCTACAAGTTAATGTGACGACGAGTTGTTGTGGAAGTTTGAATGAAAACAATAAAATTCCCAAACATTTTTCAACCTTTGATAACTAGGACTTCAGGAGGAAATGATTTTTGGAAAGCAAAAATGGGAGCTCAGAAATTGGGAAGTCGGACTTTTGTAATAGATTAGCAAGCAAAGTTTGTTTCCTGTAGTGCGATTGGGAGGATGATAAATATAAGAACGGTGGGGTTTAGCTGAAATAACAAGATTGGGTTTGAAATCGATTTGGTGGTGAGATGAAATGGCAGGGGGGGTAAACAAGGGCGAGCACTACCGTTCTTCTAGTCAAAACCCTTAAAGCCATTCAATTTCAAAAGGTCTAATCAGAAATTCTCCTAGTTTTCAAAAGATTCCTTCACCTTTATCTTCTCTTTGCTTCTTCCAACCCCGAAATTGAGAAGTAATTTGATTAGAAATTCAGTTGAATTAGATTAGAGCTTCAATCAGAAAACGCCAATTGTTCCTGGAGACTTGGCGTGTTTTCCGTGTTTTATTTTTTAAGGGGTGGAGATTATTTTTCACCCCATAATGGTAGAGATTATTGTATGGGTTACGGGGATAGAAGAGGTTGAGATTTTTTTAAAAAAAAAATAATCTCGATAGGGTGTTTGTTAGGTATAATGTTATTGATTTTTAAAAAGAATAAAATGAAGAAATTGCCCCCATCTATTGTCTTCCCCTACCTTCGTCCCCCACCTATCGTTGAAAGCAAATCATCCAGATCCCGAATCTTCTTGCGTCCATGGCGGCCCTGCTCTCCCTCCGTCTCTCACCCAAATCCCGAATCAGGTGTCTCCCATGGCTCCAACTTCAAGCGTCCATGGCGGCCCCCTCAACCTTTACTTTCATGGCCGATGTTAAAGGGGCAAGGGGCAAGATAGTCAGATACACGGTTGTTGGAGTCGAGAACCCCCGACAATCTTGCCTAACAAGGGTTGAATTATTGGCTGAAAATAATCCCGAATAATCCTCACCTCCTAAATATAAACCGAAAACTGAACCAAAACTAATAGGTTTGGTTCGGTTTTTAGCCGGTTCGGTTCGGTTTTGAGTATAACTGAACCGAATTTAATCAAGCAATTTGAGTTTGTGGGAATTTCATCGGAATTAACCCGACGAAAAAAGGGCAAAAAAAAAACTAAAAAAATTGTGCAGCACTACAAATGAACACCAGTGAAAACTGCACAACAAATAGCACTATGAAAACTGCATAGCAAATTGCACAACACTACAAAAATTTGTAAACAACACATCAAATATCAACAAAAAAACACATGGCATGGGCAACCTTAAAGCATCACAACAAGAGGGTTATTAACATTAAAATTTGAAATTTTTAAAAAATGGTTATTTTCCGGTTTAACCAAACCGAGTATAAACCGAACTGAAAACCAAATTAAAAATTTCTTGAATTGAAAACCTAAACCGAAGGGTTTTTTCGGTTCGATTCGACTGAAAAAATCGGTTTGAATCTAATTATGAATAGCCCTAATACCCAGTCCACCACCTTAGTGACCTTCCTCTTAATCCTAATCCTATCTTTGCACTCCCTTATAATCATATAGGCACACTCATCTATACTCACATATTTCCTTTCTATTTCACCCATATTTCGCACTCTCTATATATAGTAGACAATTCCATTAATCATAAGGATTTTTGTTTGAGTCTCAAGAATGGATCTTGTGCTATCTCCCACTAAACATCCCATCCATTATTCGAGTGTTTCCACAATCATGCTCATGTGCGCTCAGCTGAATACTCTAGCAGCAACACTTCGGCTATAAGGGCAGCCAAACCATAGATGATTGACATCCTCTTCATGATAACCACACAATACACACACAACTATATTCATGACCCCCAATCGCATCAATCTATTCCTCGTGTAGAGTCTGTTGTGTAAAGCTGGCTAGGAGATAAAACTCCACCTCCTGCATTGTATCCCTCTCTATAGTAAATTTCCCCAATCTTTTCTATTCCCTTTGGATCTCAGCACTTCATACACTCCCTTGGTGTTATTTCCATGGAGGTGTAAGACCCGAGGTCTTAAGAGGCACCAACCAATGCCACCTAGCCCTCTCAGGTCTGTTGTCCTCACTTTTAGCCTTAAAAAAAAGAGCTCTTGTATCATGGGTAGGGCTTGAATCTCTTATAAATAGCTCCCAACATCCTTATGATAGCCAATGTGAGACGGTGTGTTACAATCTCCCCCACTTAAACCACGAATGACCCCGTCAGCCCCAAGGGACTACCCCCCGGGTGGAGCGTACCTGAGCATATTGTCGATGCACCTCCGAGTCCGGAGTCAACTCTAATACCATCTATAAGACCCGGGTTCTTAATACACACCAACCCATACCACCTAGCCTCTCAAGTCTGTTGTCCTCACTTGGAACCTAAAAAGGAAGAGCTCTTGTGTCATGGGTAGGGCTTGAATCACTTATAAATCACTCCCCACATTCTTATGATATCCGATGTGTGATGGGGTGTTATAAGAGTATGTTCTCCTTTGCCCATCGGAACCATATGCATTGCCTATCTAACAGTATATTTGCAGCCAGTTAGAGTTGGAGTTGCGGAAGACTCACCGACCACCTCTTCTTCCTATTGACGAAGAGACTTGCATCCACCACAATGTTAAATATAGTGCTACTTAGAGTTGGCAATACCCGACCTAACTTGAGAAAACTGATCTGACTGGTCCAACCCGAACCCGTCCGACCCTCGAATAATCCTACATAACTTTAAGGCCAACTTCTTTAGAGAATAGCTAGGCTATCCCCTCCTTTCTAACTCATTTCTTCCGATCCTTCTTCTTTCTGATTCTTTCTAATTGAACAAAATCAACACCTTCTTCAAAAGAGCGGCCCCTCTTTTACCCATTTTCTACTTCTTTTATTTTGGACACAATTTGTCTTCTGGGCGGTTTCTTTCCTCCATAGCCACTTCCAGTTTCGAGAAGAGAATGTCCATGGCGGTAGGAGAAGAGGATGTTCATCAGCTTCAGCCACTTCTAGTTTGGAGAAAAGGGGTGCTCAAGAAGTGTTCACACAACCGCCATGGACGTCGAAGCCTGAATTCGAAGTCTGCAATTGAAAACCGCTTCTACAACTACCCAATCTTTGTTTTCTCTTCCCCGTATCAACATCTTATATTTGCAGTGGTAAGCGAAGAGAGGCAGAGATGATGTAGGCGGTGATGTCAAGAAGATAGGTGAGTACAACGATGGAGAGAAAGAAGATCGATTGTGGAGCTTCTGTTGGTTTCTAGTGTCGAGTAGGAAGAATTCAAGTGCTCGAGACCAACGATGACAATGTTCGAGTAGGAAGAATTCAGGTACGTGTACCAATTTGTGATAATTTGGTTTTTTCATATTATGAAAATTAGGTTTTTCGGAAAAGAGGGAGAGAAGAGACCAAGGTGGAAGTGTTGTTGGGTGGAAGATTGATATTGTTGTTTAGGGTTTCATTAGAAACAAACAATAAACACATTTGTTTTAGTTTTCTCTATTTGTGCTCAATTAGGAGTTTGAATTTTAGTGTTCCTCAAACCCAAAACCCCTGAATTCTTTCTAACCTTAAATTACAATAGTTCTCACAAGCCTTCCTTCCTTAATTTAGATTGTTGATTTTGAAGAAAAATTGCTTGAAATTTCTTGCATCTCCCACATTCTAGATAGGTGTAAAACCGCTTATGCTGACCTTGCTCGGGAATCGAGAAGGGTGCATTAGAATTTTCAGGGAAACAAATGAAGATCGAGTAAGGAAGTGTTTCTAGGCTTTTGGGGAGGTTGTGGAGGCTATGAGAGCATCCGCACCGGGGAGAAAAACCACTCCATTTGCTTGAGTATTTGGTGGGGTCCTATTCATTTGCTCAAGGAAAATCATTTCAGAGCTCGCATCGGTCTTGAATTGCTTGAGCAATCAAACATTTCCATTTGCTCCACCAATCACTTGAGCAAAATTTGCTCCATTTCTTTCTTGAGCAATCACTTAAGCCAGGAGGCAAGCCACCAGGTAGGCTCACCAAAGCCAATGAAGGCTTGAGCACCCACTAATTACACAAATTGTGTAAGGAAAGTGATTTGAACCCTTGACCTCTTGCAAGGGCCACCTCTTCCGTGGGGGACTAGTCGATAACCTCGGAACCCCCACGTCACAAAAAAAAAGTAGTGATATATTTTCCTTCTTTTTTGTTTTTTTTTTATTTATATAAATGAGTTTTAGACTTTTGTCACTGGTGTAACACACGTGCCTTGAAGGCACGAGATTTTGATTCATTTCAAATTGAACATCATTCTATATATCTATAAAATATTATATTAATATATACTTGTTTACAACAAAAATAATATGTATATAATATTTTTTTAATTTATAAACTAGTTGGAAAGAGATACTCCACCTATTATAATATAATTTTTTAAATGATTTAATAAGGTAAAGTAATAAAACTCAAACACGCCACCTATTATAATTTGAAGTACATGTATAATTATTATCATTAGGATAAACCTAAAAAGGAAAAGAAAATATTTGGGAAAATGTCCACTTTTGTGTATTAGTTTCGCTAATTGTCCATCTAAACTTACCATTTTGATAAATGTCCAATTTTTTTATGAAAACCCCATATTACCCCCGTTTTAATTAAATCCTAACCGCTTAATCTGATTTGGGAAAAGATGAGACATCTGCTCCTCGTGCCTCCTCCATGGATCTGAAGCGCTTCAGTCTTCTTCGTATCCTTGATTGCGCAGCAGGAGGTAGTCGGCGAAGTATCTTCCTCTCCTCTCCAATCGACCTTCCTCTCATCCGGCGAGCGTTCCCCGACATCCGGTCGTTCTTCTCTCCCGCCTACCACGACCACGACGAGGAACAGATCGACGCAATGATCACACTGGCCGACTCGGACGACGACGACCGCGTCGATTTCGAGGAGATCGACAACCATAGGCTTCTTCATCTCTCCCAATCTCTCAACCGAGCAGATGACATCATCGACGTGGGATTGTACGCGATCGCAAGTGGTGCAAGAATCTGTCGGCACTTTCGTTGCGGAATCAGAGGCGGACCAGCAATATTGGCGTTGTCACTCCAGCCAACTCCCGCAGCTGATTCCGAGGCGGTCGTTTTTTATCCTGTTTCTCTTCTGACGACCGAGGTTACTGTTAGCAGCAGGGGTTGTCCTATAGAGTGGCTAAGGCCAGTCGCAGCTACGAGCGGAGAGATCGATCCACATCGACAGAGAATCAAGCTAGGTTCGATGAGTTCATATTGTCGTTTATCTCAATTTCTGAAATTTGGACCTTGAGTTAGATTGATGTGTTTGCATCTGAATTTGAATTCCATTGATGACAGATTGTGGATTGAAATTTTAATTTAATTTCTGAAATTCTGACCTTGAGTTATATTGATATGTTTGCATCTGAATTTGAATTCCATTGATTACAGATTGTAGATTAAAATTTTAATTGGTTGTTTCCTATTATGACAACAAACTACATTCGCCTAATTGATGATCTCGTGTTTGAATAGATTGGAATTCTAATTAGTTGAATAACTTCATTGTGTTGACAATTGAAATACATGAACATTTGATGTCATCATAGCATTTGAGTGTACTTGGTTGAATGTAAACTTCAAGTATGCATTGATTCTATAGAAATAAAGATGAGGACGTTTTGATAATACATCATCTATCATTGATTAGGTTTGTTTCCCTTATAGGCCGTCTTTCATAGTCTTATGAGGGATAAGGACATATATTGCTCGATAAATTGTCACATTTGATATTTTTGTGTTGGGTTTATCACTTCACTGCTTGATTACACTATATTTTTCAGTGATATTGTGCTTGATTACTCTATATTTTTCATTAAATTATATTTTTTTTGGTCATATTGTGTTTCATTACACTATATTATTTCTTCATATTATATGTTCTTTTTTAATCTTACGTACCGTTGAAAAAAAAGTTTTCAACACATGTGTCACCACTCACCAATAATGTCACCTCTAATAAGGGTGGTGACGTCAGGGGTGACATTAATAAGGGCGGTGACAGTGATCCCGCAAAAATACACTAAAAATAAATATGTCACCAAAAAAAGTTGTTACCGCATGTGTCACCACCGACAATGTAACCACAATGATCTCGTAAAAAGAAACTCTAAAAACAAAGGTGTCACCAAAGTGATAAGGGTGGTGATTGTGGTGACAACGATAGGGGTGGTGACAATGATAAGGGTGGTGACAACGATAGGGTGGTGGCAGTGACCTTGTAAAAAAAAACTAAGACGTCACCAAAAAAAATTGACACCACATGTGTCACCACTATTAAAGTTGGTGACATTAATCTCGTAAAAAAAATTGTTTATCACCATACATGTGTCACCAAAGTCATTGACCGGTGTCACCACTAATAAAAGTAGTGACACTAATCTCATAAAAAAATTGTCACCAAAAAATTTGTTTATCACCATACATGTGTCACCAAAATTGTGTCACCAAAGTCATTGACCGATGTCACCACTAATAAAGGCGGTGACACTAATCTCGTAAATAAAAAAATTGTCACCAAAAAATTTATTTATCACCATACATCTGTCACCAAAAATTGTGTCACCAAAGTCATTGACCTTGACCGATCAATGGTCAAAATAAAAATGGGAAGGAAGGAAGGAAGACAAATTAAAAATGGGAATGAAGGGCAAAAATGTCATAATAGGCATTTTGCAAAAGGGAATATGAAAGTGGACATTTTGCAAAATGTCATATTAAAAATCGACACTTTGCAAAAAAATCCAAAGAAAAATATAAGCTATCATATAATGATTAAAAAAATCATAAGCACGTGATTGTGCGAATACTTTTGAAGTTATGTAGATATACATAACTTATTCATTATTTTTATGAGAAAGATGGCTAGAAAGAGAGAGAAATAAATAGAGAAAATAAAGGTAAGATGGTAAAAAAAAAGGTGATCTAAGGCGCCTCATCTAAGATGTAAAATAAGTAATGTTAGTTGTAAGTCTTAATTAACTTTTAAAATAAGTAAATTGTAAAAAAAAAAACTTTTTTGGCTCTAAGTGATTTTTATAATTAATTTTTTAAATTGAATATTCATAAATTAATCATTTTTACTAACTTTATAAAAAAAAATTGTAGGTCTTAAAATATTAAAATAATAATAAGGGACATATAAATATAAATATAAAATATTCATTTTAGGGATATATATTTTGGGGAATTTGCAAAACTAACCAGAAAACTCGGTTGGGTTTGCACCCCCTATCCCCTATCAACATTAATTGCAAAAACTAACTCCTAACGCCTTAAAAATTGCACCCGAACCGGTTACAATAGAGGGAGAGACCGACTGCATTTATGGAGGAGAGAGAGTGAGACGTGTGGATTGAAGGGGAATTGGCAGTTTTTGAAAAAACATGTCATCTCAACTGCCTATGAGAGAGGGTTAATCAAGGGGAAGGGGGAGGCCAAAGAGTTGCTATTTCTCTCTCTCTCTCTCTCTCTCTCTCTTAAATTTGAAAACGGAAGGAAGAAGAGGAAGGAGTTCCAAGAAGAACAAGAGCAAGTGTGCAGAGGAGAAGAAGAAGCGGACATCGAACAAGCCACAGACACCGCATACAAGTGACGATATCAAGTAAGTAAACCCTAAACCCTAACGCCCCCAATTAGATACCGATTGCACAAAATGATAGGGCGAGAAATCGAGTGGAAGAACCAAATGTGTTTGTCATTGTTTAAAATTTGGTGAAGAACGAAATTTCTATTTCAGGTTCCCTCTGTCATGTAAGTAGCAACAATCGACATGTAAAAGTCAAGGGATAGAAAGTTTCCGAATGGGGGTTTTGACAAGAGGGATAGAAGGGAAATTTGGGGAAAATAACTGTTGGTCTCGAACATTGGGTAAAATTGGGGATGGTTGGGGTGAAATGGAGGAAAATGGATATATTTGTTGTAGTTAGATGGGGAAATTGGAGACATTGGAGGAATTGGGGATTTTGGGGGAATCGGGGAAATTGGAGGAATTGGGGATTTTAGAGGAATTGGGGAAATTGGGGAACGGATATGTGGATTGCGAAATACCAGGAGTAGGGCGAGTTGGAAATGCTTAATGTTGATATACCTTCGAACCTTTAACGGATTTGCCAGCACTTTGATTTCTTTCATGTTTGTAGTAGTCAGATGTCATGTTTATAACTCTAACTGTCATGTGTGTGGAGGGTCTTAAGGTTCTTTCCGCCATGTTAGACCCCGCAGTCATGGAGTCAAATCAGCATCAATAGTGTTAAGCATAACAGATTCCTAAAAAAATTGATAATGGGCGGGATCAGATCGATGCCCACTTTGGCTCTGCATCCCGGCCCTAAGCACACATATACGCTATACCCAATAAAGATGCTTCTAGATGCAAGGCGGAATATTAACACACTAACATACCCCTAAGATCAAGTTCATAATAATAATAAGGTCTTGGCACAGAATACCAAGTGGTATATCCCTCTCCTACCTCCACCCCCTTCCGATAGGGCGGAGACTGGCCAGCTCGTGAATGCTTTCCATAATAACCGGGCGGCACGGATGCCCAACCCGCCCCACAATAAAGCCTGCATGCATCTTTCGCAATCATGCTCATAATAATATAAGTAAAGGAAGTTCCATATTACTCGATTGACTCAGGACGGGACTCGATGGGACTGGGTCATCCTAGGACCCTAGCAAAGACTCTAATTACTTCAGAGATAATGGCCATTCTGTTTACATACGCATAAAAAAATAAAATGCTCAACGGCCAATGCAACCTAGCATGGTACTACATGACATGCTGATCATGAATGCAAGCACCTAGTATATCATGCACCTAAAGCAGGGAATATCTCTATTTCAATCTGAGTAAGCTCCGAAGAGACTTACCTGGCTAGCATATCGGCAAAAGAAGAATCCAGTACACAATATATAGTCACGATCACATAGTATCACCTAAGTACATAACGAGAATACACTGAGTATATGTCTCTAGCCACACTGAACACATATATCACACAATCATACAAGAAGATAATTAACAACCTCGCATCAACCATACTTTCAATTCACCACGATCAACCATCTCTTATCTCATACTATTCATCATAATTTGCCAACTCATCAGCTTCAAATAACCCCCACATCATACTTAGTCAAATTTGCATATTACTATTTCATACTCATACATTTGATAAGTATATATATATATATATCATCATCGTCATCATCATCATCATCGGTAACAAATATTTATCCCCTTTTAATAAATCACCAAAAGTCATGCTATTAGGCATACATATCGTGTCGTTAGTCAAACACTCATTTTATCATGCTAGTTAGTCATCGAGTAAATCTTATTCCCAAGTTAGTTTCAAAACCGTTTCAAATTCGAATTAAACAGTTAAGAATTCCGACCCTTGAAAATACTCGCTAAATTCCTTTTTAAATTTATTTATTAGATTAATTTTCAACCTTGAAATTCGTTTCCAACTTCTTTTTAAATCTTCATGCCCAAATAATATACTTTAAACCCCAAATAATATTATATGATATTTTAAATACTATATATATATATATATATATATATATATATATATATATATATATATATATTTAAACACTTCCATGAAATATTTCCAAGTCCGGAAGTCCCTTAAAATTCCATCCATTTTTATTTAATAAAACCAACCCTTTATAAAATCTCCAAAATAATATTTTATATTTTAATCCTCAAAAAGTATCATATAACATTTTAAATACCAATTGTTAAACCCTTTTATAAAATATATCCAAATCTTTTTTTTTTTGTAAACAAATCCCAACCAAAACCAAGATCCCCTTTAAAATCTGAATTGGACCAGCCCTATTTACTTTAAAAGAAAAACAAACCGAACCCCTTTTAATAAAACAAAAAACCGAACCGGGCCCATTTTAATAAAACAAAAACCAAACCGGACGAGCACTGTTCATCATCACCTTCACCCGTCAATGCTGCATTCGAAAATGGAGGAAAATGAAGGGGGATGGAAGGCTCGCCAGGGAGGCTGAGTTCCGACCACCCATTCCCGACACCTACACACACAATGCAATAAGGAATGGAAGAAGGAGGAAGGAGAAGCTCACCGAGGGGGTCCGAAATCGTCGGCCTTCGATTCGACTCGTTGGAGTTACAATTGGGGCCTGTCGAGGATGGGGAAAGCGTTGAGGACATGGGTCGGCGTAAATGGTTACAAAGGAGGACCCTTTAAGTGATTTTAAGAGCGAGATGGAGTGAGGGTGAGCTTACCGACCTGAAATAGAGAGAACAGGGGAAGAGGAGGAGGGAATGAGCTTGGCGGCGACTCCTGGTTGCTGCTCGGCTGACATAGGACATTGGAGGCCCCGGGAGATATCGAGGATGCTGCTACTGCTGTCTCGGGGAAGAGGGAGGGAGCAAGGAGGAAGAGATGAGGCGTGGGAGCCCTCGACAAAGCAGGGGAAGAAAAGAGGCGGGGCTGCAGTGGTGATGAGAACGGCGATGGAGGACGATGGTTTCAGTGGTGGTGACGGTGGTGAGGGCTGCTGGAATGGTGAATGAAGAACATGAGATGGTGATGGTGTGTAGGAGGGATGGTGGTGGCGTAGGAATGGAGAGCATGAGACGGTGAAAGCGATCAATGTGATGGTGAGGGTGATGGGGGGGGGGGGGGGGGGGGGGTGAAGACGGTAATGGTGAATGGTACCGGTGAGGGTGACAGGGTAAGGGGTATTTGAAGGAGGTATGGTAAGGGTGAAGTGTGAATTTGGATAAACAAATACCTGGAAATAAATCCCGAATATGCGGATTTTGAATCCTAAAATTAGTTTCCGAATGTTAGTTTCCCCGAATTCCGCTTTACGAGTTTTAAATCCGATTTAAATTCATTATTAATTCACTTTTTCTGAAAAATTAGGATTTGAAAATCCGAGCCTTTACAATGAGGTCTTGGAATTGATGTTTCAACTTGTCTCTTCTATGATTTGTTTGTTCTTGTTTTAAACCCGATGTTTAGATCTAAATGGGCAAATACATTGCTTGGATGGAAGCTGAAATGTTTCTTGTGATTATTTACACTTGTTCTTCCTTGAGAACAAGTAAGGTTCAAGCATGGGGTGATTTGATAACATCTATTTTAGACTAAGGGTTGCATTTGCATATTAGTTTAGGTCATTTTTATGCATATTTATCATATTTTATGCTTTATTTATTTTATTTTGCATTTTTGGAGTCTACACCTGGTTTTTATGTGTTTCAGGCATTTTGAGGCCAATATTGAGGAAATTCAATATTTAATACGGAGCAGCGATCATTTTGGATTCAACCGAGGAGCTAATTGCGAAAGTTGTGGAATTTGGGGTTGTTTTGCGCAGTTAAATCTATAATTAGGGGTTGGACCAGTTTTTATTTATTTAATTTTGTGGGATGAAAATGTGATTTTCCTAAAAGCCAAATATATACTCCCATATGTTTATAACCCAAGAGGAGTTTTGCCGTACATGGCTTCAGCATGTCTCGTTTGCGATTGCCGGGGGCACCTGCCATATCTGTCGAGACAGGACTGGGTACAGAACATCTTAATAGCAAGCAAGATACGCCTCAACCTTGTAGAAGTCGTTGACAAGTGAGTGCACGTCCACCCCGCGTACTTGTGCAGCAGCTACTGCCTACACACATGGGTATTGGTCGACGTTGAAGCGTTTGCAACTGCATAAACATCCAATGAGGTTGACAAGCCATGTGGACTAACCATTGCGTGCCTCGAACTCGTGGGGGTTGAGCGGCTTGGCCACCATGGAAAGGAACCGCGCATAGTTGGCTTTGATTGCTTTAGCGACCTAATCGCTAGCAACTTTCCCTAGGGCAGAGCTGGTCTCTCTCCGCTTGATGAACCACTTACCGACGGTCTCAAGAATGGCATCTATGAGCGTTGTGAGCGGCAAATCCCGGGGATACTTGAAAACCGAGTTCAAGCAGTCCGAGTTATTAGTGGTTGTGATGTTATACCTAGTACCCGGGTAGCACGCCCTTGCCCACTTATCGAACCCAGCCTCCCTTAGGTATTGGCCCGCTGCGGAAGCCATCTCACATAAGTCCTTTTATAAGGACTGGAACTCGTCGTATGTGTATGCTTTGACCATCGAGAAGTATTGGTCCGGATCGCGCTGATTTTGTACTGGAACCGGGCGTTATGAAATAAGTGTCATGTGCATATGTCGTGCTTGGCGAAGACGTAGTTGTCACGTATTCCCTTCTCGATGCTAATATGGCGCTCAGATACCCACATCAGATCAGTCATGTCTTCAACAACGTACAACATCTGCTTGAAGAAGAACCTCCACGACCCATCATTCTCCCCGTCAACCATTGCGAATGCAATTGGGTATACGGAGTGGTCGGCATCCTGCGCAGAAGCAAACAACAGGCACCCTCGGGACTTCCCCTTCAAGAACCCCCCGTCCACATAAATGACTTGGACATTCAATCAGCGCAATCGTTACCTATGTCATGTGTTATATAACTGTTGGCATGTTCTATGTAGTGTATGTCATGTTTAAGACCTGAGGCCGTCATGGAGAGTCATGCATCGATGTAATGCTAGTATTGATGTGTTGTAAGAGCATTGACAATGAAGGACATATGTGGTGGAGAGAGTGAGGGACTGACCTTTCGTAGGTGGGGGACGGCCTTCCGCTACACTCCAAGACTCACGAATGCATACTTAAATCGGCCCTCCTTGTCGCGTTCTATCCGGGTGTACGTGCCAGGGTTGGCCTGCTCCAGCATGTGCATGTACGAGTACATGTTGTGATAGCTTTCCTTGTCTGTCCCGTGGGTGGTGTCCCTTGTCCTCAACCGGGCTCGTCGCGCCTTCCAGTAGCTGCACGTGACCCCCATCTGCGACTTCGTGAGAGTCTGCACTTGCTCCGGCACAAGGGCCTTCTTTGACCCAATGAAACTGCACAATTCCATTTACAAACGAGATGGGTGAGTTATCTTTACCATATGTCCAGTTTGAAAGCAGTAGATGTCAAGCTCAATTGAACCCGTGTCCAATTTCAAACATGTTGGTGTCCAGTTCAGTCGGTGAAGGTGAAGGACATACTTGTCCACTATCTACTACCCCATCCGTGTGTATGTCGCACGACGCTTTTGTGTCATCATGTCATTTAGGTCGCACGTGTGCTCGTTCACAAGCTTTCGGATAATCCAAAACCGCGTTTTCGTGTATATGGAAACCCGACATGTCCAACTGCACTTGGGAGCACAACAATGCACAACATACAAACTCTTCGTCGACTTCTTCACCTTGGTCTAGACATGGTCACGGGTGACGGGTCGGGCGGGTAGACCCGTGACCCGCCGGGTCAGGGTCGAAGGGTCAAAGGGTTGGCTCGGGTTGAGGGTCAGGGTTAGGGTCGAGAGAAATAGAACCCGTGACCCGACGGGTCCGATCCGGGTCGACCCGGTGGGCCAACCCCCCATTTCAAATATATTTTTTTGAAAAAATTATTTTTAATAAAATGAATTTATAATTATTATGTAAATTATATAAATTATTCTTAGAATAATTCATAATATTACATAAACTAATATGCAATGGCAATGTGGGAGAAATGATCCCCCATTCTTCTCCTTTTATAGACTTGGAAGTCTTCCTTCAATCCCCTCAATTTCAATGTGGGAAAACAATACATCCCCACTGTTGTGAGCCTAATTTGCCATGTTTTATACCATCTTTTATATCGATTTCTGTTTGTATTTCATACATTTGGGTTAGAATAATACAGAATCTGTATAGTTTATGTTTATTTGCAATATATGGAGGTCTACACAAGTGTTTGTTACATTTTGTAGAAATCGGAGGCACTTTGGAGATTAAAGAAAAGTCATGAAGAAGCTAAGGATGGTGCAGCCGGAGAAAAGACCATTTTTCACCATTCATCATTCCGAATCAAGCTTTAATGTCTTCATGAGAGTTGTAGCCCTCAAAAAGAGCTTTTCAACACATATTCATATGCGTCAATCAGACAAACGAGGACTCGGGAAAGTGCGTTTCAAGACGGAGCAGAATGCTGAGAACTGAAGAAGTGGTCGATATTGACCAGACTTCGTCGATATCGACCTGATTTTGGTCGAAATTCCTCTCGGGAGCCAATATCGAGTGACAGAAGCCGAATCCGAGAAGATAGCTTGATATCGACTAAAGTTGGTCGATATCGACCAGTCCCTAGAGGCCGATTTCGAGCAATCCGAGTCCGAGTGCTGAGCTGGCTTTCTTCCACATGAAGCAAGAGATATTCTATCAATTCAAGAGGAGATTTATCAAGTTCTATCAAGAGATGAAGGATCTATCCACACTAATCCTAGTTTCCTTTTAGATATATTTGTTTTATTTCCAAATTTAATCTTTAAGTCTTTAGATAGATAAATTTAGATATAGATAGATGTTTCTTTCCTAGATTAGCTAGGGAATGAAGCCTATAAATAAAGCCTTAGGAGATGAGTTTTAATCAGTTTTAATCATTCAGTTTCAGGTCCAATTAGTCACATAGAGAGAGAGAGAGAGAGAGAGAGAGAGAGCTTGTGGCGAGAGAAGGTGGAGTGTTGAGAGACGATTTGGCTTCGATCGGTTGTAAGCTTTATTTTATTTTATTTAACGCAATTTAGTTCCTTTTTGTTATTGATGAGTTTCTTGATGATGAAGAGCGAGTAGTCACCCAACTTCTAGGGTGGGGGTGAGCCCGACGGTAGCCATGTGAGGTGACGCGGTAAAGGTACAATCTTTTGATGCGAATTCGTCTTCTATCCCTTTGAGCATGATTCTTTTGCGAAAGTTGAAGGTGATCCTTGTTTGTGTTATTGAAGCGAAAGTGATCTTAATGCAACTTGGATTAATTATGTGAAAAAGGATTAGTAACAATTAGGGTTTATGCGAAAGCCTCTATATTCCTATTTGTTAATAACAAAAGTTATTCGATGAAAAGCATGATCTTGTATGCCTTTATGCGTTATTTCACATGGTTATCGTTGTGGTGTTGAAACCCTGATCTTGGAAGTCTTTAGTTTATTTTATTTATTTCATTAGTTTTGAGATATGTGTTGCGAAATGCTGCAAACTTTAGTTTCTGTGTTGATCGAATTCGAGTACTATTTGATCGAGATTTTTGGTCGATATCGAGTAGGTAGGTCGATATCAACCAGTTTGAGTTTTTTGTCTGTTTCTGCTTATTTCCGCGTTTTACAGTTTTTGTCGATAGTGTGGTCGTTATCGAGTGGTAAGGTCGATATCGAGTGCTCTTCTGGTCGAAATCGAGCTAAGATCTGGGACTGAAAAGGCGGGCGCTCACACGCTTCCTCGTGGATCGATCCTGACTACCTTCTACTACAGCGAGAGGAAGTCTTGTAATTAATTTGCGGAGATCAGGGAGTCGAATTTGGAATTTATATTTCATACTTGATTTTCCCCCAAACAAATTTTTGCGCCGTTGTTGGGAAAGCCATCAATCGCGCCCTTTTTAGTTCTTTTTCTCTTCTTTATATTTGTTTTTTCTTTTTAGTTTCTTTTTACTTATTTCTTTTTGCTTTTGTCTTTCAGGTGCAGGCGAAGAACTGATCGCACACCCATAGACCCTATTCTCGAGCCAGAACGCTTTTTCCATCTTCAGCAAAGGCTTAGAAGGAGACTTATGGCGACTCCACCCAACGAGAATTTGGGCCAGCTCACACCAGCACAAGAGCTTTAGCAACTCCGCCTACGGATAGAGGAATTCACCACCAGAGAAGCAGAACACGCCCGATGAGAGGCGGAATATACACAGAATCAACAACGGTGGGAGGCAAGGGTAGATCGCGAGATCAACGCAAGAAGGGAACTTGAGGAGCGGATTGGGCATGTCCCAGCCAATGCTAAGGAGTATCTGCATCCTACTCTAGAAGTTCTAGAATCGCCGATCGTTCTTCCTGCTATTAATTTTGAAATTCGTCCTTCTTTGATTACTGAAATTAGGAGGAGTCAATGTAGGAGAAGAATCAATGAATGTACTTTAGAGCATGTTACTACTTTTCTAGATTTATGTAAAGCACAATTGTTGATGGTGCTAATCTAGAATATTTAAAACTAAAGGCTTTTCGTTGTTCCCTTGCAGGAATAGCACAACAATGGCGGGAAGGATTGCCTGCACAATTAATTTGCACTTGGAATGAACTACAAGACCAGTTCCTCATCAAGTTCTTTCCTCCTGCAAAGACAGCTCATCTCAAACAACAGATCAAGACTTTCAGACAAAAGCAAGGGGAGACACTAGCGCAGGTCTCGGAGCGCTACAAGAGGTTTCTGAAATCATGTCCTACGCATGGACAGTCACCCTACGTCATCCAGGAGATCATCTTCAATTGCCTGGATGCACCTACTAAGGAACGGATCAACAACTACACCGCCTATGGGTATCTTGAATACACTCCACGTCGTGCTTGGGAGGTGTTTGAGACGCTGGCTAACTACGATAACACATATGGGACTTATGCGGCCTCTTCTGACGAAAGATATGAAAGGCCTTCCCCATCTATGCCATTGTATGTGCCACCAAAGGAGGTTGATCCAGACGTCAGGGACCAGTTCCACAACGATCAGGTACGTCGTCTCACCAAGTAGGTTAAGTTTCTGTCTAAGGATAAGCCTTGCTTGGAATGTGGGTCTGTGAGGCACAACACTACTGTGTGTCCACACGTTGATCAAGTACATCGAGGAGAAACCCACGAAGAGGTGAGGTATGCCGAGGGACACTACACATGGCCACATTAGAACCAGAATTGGAGCTATTATCGTCGGCCACAGCATCAGAATCCCATGCCCTATAGAGCCCCTGGTCATCTTGACAGAGAAGGTAAGAAAGATGACCTGCAGACCATTCTTGAGGAGATGCGGAGGAATCATTCAGACACCAAGCAATCTATCAATTCCATCCAGTACACTCAGCTGCATGGTGTCAATTCTAGGCTTGGAGAGATCGATATCTGACGAAAATCGATTGACACACAAATTGGCCAGCTGGCAACATCCGTCCCCAAACAATCAGGTACGCTCCTTGGATCCTCAAAACCCAATCCTAAGACTAAATCTACAGGACATGTAACAACCATCAACCTAAGGAGTGGGCGACAGATGCAAACGCCCGAGCAAACAATGGAGGAGAAGGGCATTGGAGACCCGTCAATATCGACCAAACCAGTTGATATTGATCAGTCCCCATGGTCAAAATCGACCCAACTCCTTAGCAGAGCCCGAGGCCAGCAGATCCAGTCGATATCAACCAGACACGGGTCGATATCGACCAAACACCAGTCGAAATTGACCTCGTCCACTCGACATCAGCACCTCCACCGAAGAAAAAGCTGCCTTTCCCGACGAAATCTCCAAAGGACCCTGCAGAGAAGAAGTTTCAACAATTTGTGAAGATGCTTCAAAGGCTCAACGTCACCATCCCTTTCACATAAGCACTTCATGAGATGTCGTCCTACGTAAAGTTCCTCAAGGAAATTCTGAGCAAGAAGCGGTCAATGGCTGAGATCGCAGAGGAGTGCGGCAAGATAGACATCACGGAGAAAAGGCCAGATCCAGGTAAGTTTTCTATAACCATTGGATTTGGTCAATACAATTTTAATGCCCTATGTGACTTCGGAGCCAGTGTGAGTATAATGCCTCTATCTTTATGGTCCAAAGTTAAGATAGGTGCTCTAGAGCCCGTGGATGCGAAGTTATACATGACGAACAACACTGTAGTCATCCCTACAGGCATGGTGGACGATGTGCTAGTAAAAATAGGTAAGTTCTTTGTCCCCGCTGATTTCTTAGTTATTGATATGGCGGAGGACCCTGCTTGTCCAATTATTCTAGGAAGGCTCTTCTTGGTGACGGTGGATGCCAACATAAGCGTAAGGAAGGGAGTGCTCACTTTCAACATCAGCGATGAGGTAATTGAGTATTCCTTTAATAAAACTGAAAGGCATACATGTCTCATGGAAGAGGTCAAGTCCATATCAGCCAGGTACATCACTTGCGGGGAGCCTAGGGTAAGAAATATGACCCCCGAAAAACTGGAAAAGAGGGATATGGAAGCCTAGGTGGAGGAGATCATGGCCATCCTTAACGAAGATACAGAGGATCCACTCGACGTAAAACAAGGTAAGTCGATATGGACTAACTATTTTTCGGATGCTTTGCCAGGTCTTAAGTATGGGGTCGAAATCGACCAGGAAAAATTGACTGAGCCACAATACAGCTCGATATCGACCAAATCAAATCAACTCGATTCCTCCTGAGATGAAGCCAGCCGAAATCGAGTAGTATAGCTCGATATCGACCAACCTTGGTCGATATCAACCGGTCCAAATCAACCTATCTTTGTCCAAATTGACTGAAACTTCACCAGAGCAGCAACAGTCGATCTCGACTGAAATTGGTCGAAATCGACCAGACCATCAGGGGCAGAATAACACAGGATATGTAAAGGTAAGCAAAGGTATGGATCTTTCTTTTCCTATTTCAATTAAAGATCTATCTATATATGGGAGAGGTTTGCCTTGGTATGTGCGCTTATGCAGGGTTTCCAATGATGAGCCTAAGGAATACGAAGTAGGAGACAAAGTCTATGTCTCCAAATCAAATGATTATTGGTTTCCTAACAAGTTCAAAAAGAAGAAGATGGGCCCTTTCACGGTGAACAAGATCCATTCTGGAGGACTACAGTTGATGGACAAGAATGGATTCATGTTTGAAGCTCAAGCTACATGGGCCTTGCAGATGCCACCTTGAGCTTAATAGAGAAGTCGGCCTAGCGACTATAAAGTCTAGAGCTTGTAAATAGACAATTAGTTTTTGACTTTTTGGACATTGTTGCTTTTGTTTTTAAGTTTTTCTATTGTGTATTTCCTTTCTAACAATTTTTGCATGTACAAAAAAGGAAGCAGCAGCCTCAGTCAAAATCGAGTAAGCTAGGTCGATATCGACCAGTTAACTCGAAATCGACCAGTCCTACAGAAGCAATGCCACTCGATTTCCAATGTTCTGCACGTCTGTCTAGTGAGTTTCTTTCTTTACCCTTATTTTTTATACAGTGAGGACACTGTAATGTTTAAGTATGGGGTGGGGGAAGGGCTTACTTTATGCATATTTGTTTTATTTGACAATATATGTGCATATTTTTATGATATTTCTTGAATTGCTTATACATGGCTACTTTGGAATTCATATTTTATTTATGTGCTTATATGTTTGTTTTCCAACAGTTTATTTTCATCACCCCCATTGAAAATTTTGATAAGTGTCATGGAAGATTTAATTGAACTCGACGATGTAAAATTAGATTCATTAGAGATATAGCATGAAATTGCCTAGTAAAGGGAAGTCGCAATGAAGTGCATATTTTTATTAAAAACCATGAAATGAGGTAAAATTTGAGGTTGCTTTTGACATGTTGCATGATAAGAGGATGGAGGACTTTATATTTCCATACAATGCTCATATTGTTATATCTTAGCCATACCTATGCTTATGCATCACAAAATCCATATTGAGCCTTATTTCAATTATTGCTCCACATGACCTAAATATTGCCCATTTTCTACCTTATTTTCATCCGGGGATTATGCTGAGAATGATGTTACATTATGAAGATATTATATGGTGTTTGTGTTGTTGTTATTATCATATTTGGAGTTTGGCAGGAAAGTTTCAAATATTATGGAAAATTTAATGAGTGAAAGAAAATCCGATCGCCTTAGGAGATAAAGGTAGATCGACCCTGCCCGTGTTGAGATGTTAGTTCCGCAGGATGGGACACCAAGGTGGGGAGTCCGAAGCACTAAGTATCCGGGGCCATTCATGACACCCATGTTTGCAACTTGCGAGAAGGTAGTGTTGAGGTTAGAGAGGTAAAAGCATTATATTAAAAGAAAAAAAAAACATTTAGCAATGAGAGAAAGGAGATGATTCTTATGAAGAAGGAATGTGATATGAAAGTTTGGAAACACTCCATTTCCCCGGATCATTAGCACCACATTGCCAAAAATTGCCCACCTTTAGTATTTTACTAATCTACTCCTTATTGAGCTTAAATTAAAGTCCTCTTGATTATTAATGCTTTGTCACATGAATTGTTTTTGCATAACCCTCCTTTTATGAATAGATATTGTTTTTTTTAGTTGCAAATGTATGGATTTGTGACATAAGTACCTTTTCAATGATGGTAATTGATTGCAGGGACATATGGCAGTGAATCTAAGATGTTAAGAGTTTCAAATTTCTTCCCATGTGTGACCATTTAAAGTATTGCTTGAGAACAAGCAAGCTTAAGTATGGGGTGTTTGTTGTGAGCCTAATTTGCCATGTTTTATAACATCTTTTATATCGATTTCTGTCTGCATTTCATACTTTTGGGTTAGAATAATACAGAATCTGTGTAGTTTAAGTTTATTTGCAATATATGGAAGTCTACACAAGTTTTTGTTACATTTCACAGAAATTGGACGCACTTTGGAGCTTAAAGAAAAGTCATGAAGAAGCTAAGGATGGTGCAGCCGGAGAAAAGGCCATTTTTCACCATTCATCATTCTGAATCAAGCTTTGATGTCTTCATGAGAGTTGTAGCCCTAAAAAAAAGCCTTCCAACGCATATTCATATGCATCAATCGGACAAATGAGGACTCGGAAAAGTGCATTTCAAGACGGAGCAGAATGCTGAGAACTAAAAAAGTGGTTGATATCCACCAGACTTGGTCGATATCGACCTGATTTTGGTCGAAATTCCTCCCGAGAGCTTGTGGCGAGAGAATGTGGAGTGTTGAGAGACGATTTGGCTTCGATCGGTTGTAAGCTTTATTTATTTTTATTTAATGCAATTTAGTTCCTTTTTGTCATTAATTTGCGGAGATCAGGGAGTCGAATTCTAAATTTATATTTCATACTTGATTTTCCTCCTAACACCCACATCGAAAATATGGAGTTAGAATGAGAAGCCATGAGGCTATATATATGTATCCCACATTTCCTAAATTGGAAATGAAGTTGGAAATTAAGTTTGAGAAAAAAATATATCCTCATATTTTTTCATCTTACAACCCACATTGAAATCATTGTGGATGAAAGATTTGGTATGGAGATATAAAATCTTCCCACATTTTTAACACTTTATATCAAAGTGACAAAATGTGTTGTGAAGATTTATCTCCATATATCATTTATTTATTTATTTTTAATAGTTAATTTTTTAAAAATTAATTTTAAAAATAATGTGACATGTCGGGTCAATGGGTCGACCTATTTCCACCATTCAATTCCACGTGGCCGACCCGGGAGTCTGACCCGCTGACCCGGCGGGTCGGACCCGTGGCCATGTCTACCTTGGTCATGAAGCACATAGCTACACCCGCCCACTTGATTGTCTGTTGGGCCTCCTCCATCGACCGAAACACTTTTCCCTCACGGAGCTGAACGATGTGTTGTCGGGGATCCAATGGGTTCATCGCCACCGGTGGTTCACTTTCCATAGGCTCCGGAGTCGATCCCGACTTCCCTTTTCTTTGTTCGTAAGCTTCCTCTATTTCCCTCACATCTTGCTCGGCCTCAAAATCCCATGACCACGACTTCGTCGAAACTGCACACCCGAGCTCCAATTTCACCGCATTTGGGAGTACTTCATCGTCGTCGAAGGAGCTGCCGATGTCAATGGGCACCCATCCATCCCCACCAGTTGGGATAACTTCATCGCCGGGGTCACTCCTCACAGAAATGACCTGCTTCCCATGTCTAATTTTCTCGGCTTTTTTGCCTTCTGTGCCAACTCCAACTCCTCATTTATCCCTAACTTGTCACTACTTTGATCTAACTGGACGCATTGCTTATCTAATTGGACGTCGTTTTGGTTTCCCTGGACACCTTCGGCCATCGCGACTTCGTCTTCTTCACCACCAGCCAATCTAGGGCCCGTATGTGCGTGATCGTCTTGGGTCACCGGAGGCGTAGTTAATGGTACTATAAATTCCTCACCTTCCGACGCAGAGATACCCACCCCGACTGAGCCCCCCGTTGTCGATCCTTGTGTAGGTGCCACATCCCAAGCAAGCTTGCTTTGTAGGGAGACATGGAGGTCGATAGGCCACAATCGTTCTCCAGTTAGACCGTTTACAAACTTGAAGGCCTGCAAGTCTTCATCATCTCCTATTGCAACTGGCCTGCACCCCTCCTTGTTCGGCTTCACATATGTGAGCTCCCCCCTCATGCCTTCTCCCATCAATGATAAACTTTTCCATTACGTGTTTCTTCAGTGCGACGTAGTCAATATGTTCATCCACCAGCACAGCCTTCTGGCTCCGTGACCCGTTGAAGACCCAACCTCTCCCTTCATAAGTCCACCATCCTCCAAACACCACAGTCACACATACGATTGGATTATCACCTATTCATTTACATAGCGCGGGGGGGGGGGCTACAATAAGTTTTACAAGAAGATGTGCTCGTTTTTGCGGCACACTCTTCTCATAAAATTTAATGGAGAGACTACTTACCCATTTTCTATCTACAGGCGATGGCGAGTCTGTCTAGTCTATTTCAGTAGTTGTCACGTTGTTCATGTACGTTTTGTGAAATTGATATCTGCTCACCTCTTGGGGATTTACATTATATATGGAATATACAAATACAGATTTGGGAAACCAAATCACAAAAGATAAGATCATATAACTAACTACATAAAATACAAATATTATGGACTAAGATTTCGGACTAGTATCTTTGACCAATACCCCCCGGCAAGCTGATGGACGCGGAGTGACCAGAAGCTTGGGACGTAAACTAGCAAAGGATTGACCCGTGAAAGCCTTAATGGAGATGTCTGCGACCTCATCACTCGCAGGAATATGTTTGACGATCAAATCTTTGGAGGCGACCTGCTGACGAACAAAATGGTAGTCAAGCGGAATGTGCTTGGAGCGGGTAGTGATTGCTGGATTGTTGGCGAGGAATATGGCTGACAAGTTGTCACAAAGTAAGACTAGCGGCTGACGCAGAGGTATACGGAGCTCACGCAACAACCGAATGAGCCAAACGAGCTCTATAGTAGCACATGAGAGTGCCTTGTACTCTGCCTTAGTGCTAGATCGGGCAAGGGCCTTCTGCTTACGGCTGGACCAACTGATGAGGTTGCCACCATAGAACACCGCAAATCCATGTTGGGAGCGTAGGTCCGCGAGATTAGTGGCCCATCCTGAGTTAGAGTAGGCAACAAGGTTGGTGCTGGGAGAGGCGTTCAAAGTGAGACCAAAATCAAGAGAGCCCTTCAGGTAACGCAGAATTCTTTTGACATGCTTCCAATATAAAGTTAAGGGATTGTGCATATGTTGACCAGCTCTGTTGACGGCGAAGCTGATCTCAGGCCGAGTGATGAGGGCATATTGAAGGGTGCCAACCACATGGCGATAGGCACCAGGATCAGGATAAGGAGGATCAGGGCCGACCACAGACTTTGTGATCGATGGGTTAGCTGGTGACGAGATGGGCTGAGCTTCGAGCATATGGTAGTGCTCAAGTAGATTATACAAATACTTATGCTGCGATAAATAAATAGAATTGCCAGAGTAAGTCATCTTAACTCCATGGAAGAAAGATAAGCGATCCAAGTCTTTGAGTGCAAATTTCTGATGGAGAACATGAATGAACCGGGTGATGAATGCAGAGTCAGAACCAGTGACGACAATATCATCCATATAGACAAGCACATGGGTGATAGCAGTAGAGGAATGTAAGACAAACAAAGATGTGTCGGAGAAACTGGCCTGGAATCCACATATCTGTAAATAAAGGTGCAACTTATTGAACCAGGCACGAGGAGCCTGTTTCAAGCCATACAAGGCTTTATGCAACTTGCAAACATGATGAGGAAACCGATGATCAACAAAGCCTTTGGGCGGTGACATGTAAACAATTTCATTCAAATCACCATTTAGAAATGCGTTGTTGATGTCGAGTTGCCAAATAGGCCAACCTTTGGACAGAGCAATGCAAAGGACCACTCGAATCGAGGTCGGCTTGATAACCGGGCTGAAGGTGTCAAAGTAATCACCCCCTTCTTCTTAGTGAAAGCCCTTGGCAACAAAACGTGCTTTGTAGCGCTCAATACTCCCATCAGATTTCCTTTTGATGCGGAAGACTCATTTGTTTCCAACAACATTAGCATTAGGAGGACATGGTACCAAGGACCATGTGCGATTAGTAGTAAGAGCAGTGATTTCAGATTGCATAGCAGACAACCACTTATGAGACTTAGCAGCAGAACCAAAGGTTGCAGGCTCTGTTTCGGCGAGAAGACATACCGGGGCTGGATGGCGAGTTGCTGCAAAGGAGCGAGGTTTCAAGTTGCCAGTTTGAGCACGAGTTGTCATGGAGTGACGGGACTCCTCAGCCGGCGGAAGAAAGGCAAGAGCGGGTTTCTGAGTTGCTGGACCTGTAGGGGGCGAGACGGAGGCCTGAATGGTCGATGAAGGCGGGCTGGGTGTGGGTAACGTCGTAGATTGGGAGGGGCTGCCCAGTGCAGCGGGAGAGGGAGGTGTAGGCTGTGTAGCCGGAGAGACATCGGCGGCAATCTGAAGGAGCCGAGAGGAGGTTGTACGTGGAGAGTGATGAGATGTAGGGAGCTGATATTGGGGAAGTGGCTGCATATTTTTGTAAGGAAAAGACTCTTCATTGAAGACAACATGTGTAGAGGTATAAGTTTTGACACTAGGTAGATGCAAGCAAACATAACCTTTATATTTGGAATTATACCCAAGGAAAAGACAAGGTTGGGAGTGGAAGGCTAATTTGGTGGAATTGTAAGGCTTAAGGTATGTATAACAAACACAACCAAATGTTTTGAGAACTGAATAATCAGGATGTTTGTAGTAAAGCATATGAAATGGAGATGTATTTTGTAAAAGCAGAGTGATGGTGCGATTAGATAGGTAGACCGCGGTTTGAAAAGCATTTTCCCAATATGCAAAGGGAAGAGAAGCATGGGCAAGTAAGGACAAGCCCTTTTCTTGAACAATCCGATGGCGGCGTTCAACCGCACCATTTTGAGAGGGGGTACGAGGCCAAGAAATTCGGTGGAGAATGCCATGTTGACTGAGATATGGTGAGAGAGCGAGAAATTCCCCCCCGCCATCGGTTTGTAGGTGTTTGATGGTGGTGTGGAATTGGGTTTGTACCATTTTATGAAAGGTAATGAATGTTTGCAGCACCTGTGACTTAAGAGAAAGAAAATAGATCCAACAAAACTTGCTGTGATCATCAACAAATTGAACAAAATACTTATTGCCATAAATTAAAGGAACAGACGCAGGTTCCCAAACATCAGCATAAACTAAATCAAAAAGAGAAGTACTAGAAGTATGTTTGACATACATAGGGAGATGGTGACTCTTGCCAAGTTGACAAGATTCAGAAACACTTGGAAAATTATTATTCGACATAAGCAACTGAAATTTAGAAATAAGACTCTTTAAAGTAGTGACATTGGGATGGGCAAGTCTGTTATGCCAGCCTTGAAGAGACGTTTTGTGTGAGAGAAGAGCACGGGGACAAGCAATGGAGGATGGTGGTGTGGGTAGAAGCCGATAAAGCCTGTCTTCAACGGTTCCCTTCAGGAGCGTCTGACCCTACAAGTTCTTAACAAAGCAGCAATTAGCATGCAGTTCAATGAAGACCTCATTATCACGGGTAAGAGATGTGGCACTCAATAAATTTGCAGAGATAAATTAGAATTGCCAAGTGATGTAGAGCCAACATGTGTAATAGGAACTGTTTTCCCATCACCAAGAGCTAAGTTATCAATACTGTCATATTCCGAGCGGAGAGACAGATTTTTCAGATTGTTGGTGACGTGATAATTGGCGCCGGAGTCAACAAACCAGGACTGCTCGTTGTGTGGGTCAAGGATGCGCCATCAATGACATTGTTAGCTGATTTTTTGGGATAGGTGGGTGGAAATCGGTTAGCATCAAACCGATTGAAGTAGTTCTTTGCGGGGTGACTGACACGGTCATAAACCTGACAAACCGGGCGAGAGGAGGACTGTTGGTGTTGCCGCTGATAGGAATCGGTTGAAGCATTATAGGAGCAGCCACGACCTCGACCGTGCCCACGATCACCATGCCCTCGGCCACAGGAAGAGTCTGAGCGGCCATGGTTACCCGAGAGAACATTGTTGGCAACAGGCGGAGTGGGTTCAGAGGATGGAGGTGGTGGAGGGAGAAAAGTGGAGACAGCAGCATCAGTAGTGGAAGACTCGGCCAGGATAAGCTCTTCCTCTTGAAGAAGAAGTCCGGTTAACTCGTCGGGCGTAACCGCTTCAACACGCACATTGATGGCAGCCTTACAAGGGCCATATGAGGCATCAAGACCATGGATAAGGGAGGCAAAAAAGTCATCATCTTGGATAAAGTACTCACACTCTGCCAAGGCATCGACGATAGACCGTTTCTTCTCAATGTAGTCCATCATGGACAACGATCCCTTTGTTAAGGTCTGCAGCTGGCCTTTGAGATTCATCAGACGAACACGAGTTTGAGATTGTAACATAGAGGATATCATCTTCCAAATATCATAAGATGTGGAGGCCTTGGCAACATAGCATAACAACTTGTCGGAGAGAGTGGATCGCAACCAAACAACAACAAAATGATCGGCTTTGCGCCAATCGATGTATGCTGGCGTTGGTTCAGCACCTGCATTCGGAGCAGGCTTGGGCTCCTGGATGACATAGGAGTCAAGATCATATGCCTCAAGAGTAGAGAGGACAACGCTCCGCCAAGAATAGTAGTTGGAATGATCAAGTTTGATCGAAAGAGTGGGAAATTGCATTTGGGTGGACTTCCCTGTGGAGAGAAGGATTTGATTGTTGGATTGTGAATTGGCCATGGTGAGCAGGAGAATGAGGATTGTGCCCAAGGGAGACGATGGAAAAAAATTCCTATGGCTCTGATATCTGTTCACCTCTTGGGGATTTACATTATATATGCAATATACAAATACAGATTTGGGAAACCAAATCACACAAGATAAGATCATATAACTAACTACCTAAAATACAAAGATTATGGACTAAGATTTCGGACTAGTATCTTTGACCAATAGTTCACTCTCGGGTGTCCAGTTAATATTAACTCATAACACGTCAACTTTAAGATAAACTCTGGCCCACTAGCTTCTTCTACGATGACTTCTCTTTGAATCTTCAGATTTATTTCCACCTGGTACCCATTAATTGCCACGCCCATCATTCCCTCCTATATCCTTATATAGATCCCCACATCATTGGCCACCAACCCTCCTTCTTCAATCTTTGCCGGTGCTTCTCCTTCCTCTATTTAATGTCCCCCCTGCAATGCATTAATGTGGATTAGACATGGGACTGATGGAGTTTCAATGCTTATATACTCCCCCCCCCCGGCCCTCCTCCCTCCCCTTCCTCTTCAGGCCTTTTTGGCGCTTCACTATTCACCCAATCAGTGTCAAACTCCAAGCTCTCTCTTTGTCTTATCCAAGTTGCCTTTTCTCTCCCTCTCTACCTCTCTCCTCTGAGGTAAGTCCGGTCTTTTCCCTTCTCTCTCTCTCTCTCTCTCTCTCTCTCTCTCTCTCTCTCTCTCTCTCTCTCTCTCTCTCTCCTTTGAGGTGTCACGCATTGCAAGGTTGCACCCCCTACCTACTACCGGCTGCCAGGGTTCCCCAAATATCCGGTTTCACCCAATTAAAAACCGGGTTGGGTTAACCTTTCAATAAATATGTATTTTTTGGTTACTTTGTGCATTTCTCTCGTATATTTTTTTCTTTGATATTTGAAGCCAAAAACCCAAAATTAATCATAAAAGAGTGTTTCTTTATTTATTTTTAAATGATAATATATGCAAATTTCACATTTTCTTTTCCCGAAATTCTTCAATTTTTGTTTGTAGATCTTAAAATGTTTTTTTTTTGTATTCCAAATAGTCATTTAAGATGTTTAAAATAAATGTAATTTTTCTCTAAAAAATCGTTTGGTAAAAATTTATATAGATGTCATGTAGAATGTGCAGAGTAAGTATAGATTTAAAATATTTATTTTGGATAATTATTTTCCTCAAGTTTTTAAGGTTAACAGGTGCAAAAATAATTTATTTTTAAAATTAATGACGTTTTCCTTCTATCTCCAAAAATATTTAAAAAAAAACTTCAATAAAATTTTAAGATGTCTATATTGTATAATAAATGTAAATTTTAAAAAGAAATATTATTTTGACAATCATTATTTTTTATAGTTAATTTTTATTTTGACATTTGAATTAAATTTTTTTATTAATTCTTGAGTTATCAAATTTCAATATATTAGTCAATTTATTTATTTACATATATAAATATAAGATTATGTAAACATTTGATATTTGAAATATATTTTTTATTTTTAGATATTCTAACTTTTTTTTTTTTAAAAAGGCTACATAACAAATTATGGATAAGACTTGTATAAATATGTGGACTAATTAATATATGGCTTCGGGTCATCATGATTAGAGTTGGCAAAATCTGACCCGACCTGAGAAACCCGACCGACTCACCCGAACCTAGACTCGATCGAAACCCGAAAATCTGGAATCATCCGTAACCCAAACTCGAGACCAAGCCTGACTCGAATCTGACTTGACTCGAAATAGACCCGAACACAGACAAAACCGACCAGACCCAACCCAAACCCGATCCAACTCTCAACCAACCCGACATTCGGAACGATAGTATCCAAAATTGTGGTCCTAATAAATACTGTATATAATATTATTAATATGAATGAAATGTATAAAGAAAGTCATGATATTAATGAAAAAATGATATAAAAGACCACACGAAATGATAATATTCAAAATTGTGGTCTGGCATATATCAATGTACATAATCTTTTCTATGAAAAAAAGGAAATAAATATATTTAAAATAGATCACAAATTGATATAAGCATATCAATTTAAGTAATCTTCCTATGAAAAATAGTAAACAAATATATGTCAAATAGGAAACAAATAATTTCAGCAATAATATTGATCAATAAGAAAATACCATTTGAATAAAAAAAATCAACTTTAATTATGGCCGTGACACGTCAGCAAAATGTTAGCAGAATTAGTAATATTAATAGATAGATAGATAGATAGATAGATAGATAGATTAATAGATAGATAAAATATCAATAATTTTATTAATTTACAAAAATAAAGGATAAAAACTAAATAAAATATTAATAATTTTATTAATTATGGGTGTGACACGTCAGCAAAAAATTCAACTTTAATTATAGTTGTTATTTCAATTTTGGCATATTTTTATAAAGGATAAAAACTAAATAAAATAAAAAATAATTTCATACTTAATACAATTATCTATAAAATTATTTAAAGAATTATTTAAAAAATTAATATTTTATTGAATTTTTTGCTTTTTAAAAAACGTATTTTTTTTTTATAAGTTTTTATGTAATTCTTAGTTTTTTAGTATAAGTTTTAAAAAGCGTGATAATAACAAGTTTTGTGAGAGAGTCAGAGAGAGGGAGTAATTAAATAAAGTATCTCTCTTCCCCGCTTTTCTCTCTCATTGGCAAACGCTTCTTCTCTGAGTTCTCTCTGCCCTTTCCCTCTTCCAGATCTCTCTCTCTCCCCCACAGATTCCACCGTCGTCAACGTCTCTAGCGGAACCAAATCCCCCAGAGGTACGATCGATCCCCTCTCCCCCATTGCCGAATCCGTGCAGCTTAGAAACTCTAAAATGTATTTGAATTTGTTTCCAGTTAGACCAATTTCTTTTTGTTCTTGTATGTGGTATTTTGTTGGTTGATTTAGCTTCCGGATTGGCTTTTCACCTCTGCTGTTTACCGTTTTCTCTTTGGGATTGTCTAAATGTATTTGTTCTTGCTGGGGTTTGTTCAACTCTTTCCGTTTAGATCCTCGGGATTTCTAGGTTTTGTGCCCCCCTTTCTACGAAATCGCTGCGATATTCATTATTTTATCCGTTTTCCTTGCGTTTTGTACATGGATTGAAAGAAATGGATTCAAGCTGCACCTTCGTATGTTATTGTTTGATGAATACCGCTGTTTTACTTTGTTTTTGCCCCATTCTCGACCTTATATTTTTGCTCACTTGATGGTCTTGTTTTCGAAATAGTGTTTTTGAAGCTGATACTTGTGTCAGTCGCATATGGTATTAAATTACTGTTACGCTAGCCGCCTGATTTTGTATTATTGAAGCCAATTGTATTTATCTAGAGCATGGATTTTTCTCAAATAATCTTTGAAGAATATGTTGTGGGGTGTTTTATATTTATTTATTATCTGCGAAATCCTTTGGCACTTATGGATTTGCTTGCATATGTAGAACTAGAGAATTAAGCATTCTTTTGAGAGAGTTGCAACAAACGGGTGAAATGGATTGAGACATTCAGCATTTATGTAGCCTGATCCTTAAGGCATATTGTTCTTTTGCCATTCTGTCTGAAGTTCTTTCTTGAGACTATATTTCAAAGGGTTAATGAGAAAATTGTTGCCTGCATTATATCTTTCTCACTCTATCCATTTTCTGCTCTATTATAGATAATTGTACATCAGGTATTGTATACGGCTATCTGTTTGACGAATACTAGGAGCTCTCCTACTTGATATATTCTCTTACATCCTCATGGCCTTTTTATAAGATTACTGTGCATCATTTGTTGCCAATGCTTGTTAATAAAAGAAAATCCATTATTTATTATTTTCTCAAAAGGATAATGGAACAAATAAACAGGAAAGAATGCATAGCACACCCTTTTTTTACCCTCAAACATATTTCACAATTACATAACCCTGATAATTTAGTGGATTATTCTCTTACTCATGTTTAGATTGAATTTCAGATGGCAACGCAGGCAGATAGTCCTGCTGGTGCCCCAAGTGCACAAGTTGTTGGCAATGCCTTTGTGGAGCAGTATTACCAGATTCTTCACCAGTCCCCAGAGCTGGTTTACAGATTTTATCAAGATTCAAGCATGCTAAGCCGACCTGATGCACAGGGTATCATGACTTCTGTCACCACTATGAAGGTAATTTTAAACTGAAAAATGAAGTTTTTCAAACGGTTTGGAAATTTCAACTATAAGAGCTGTACTTATTTTTCATGCCTGGGCTTTTATTTTTATGCATAATCCATGTAATATGTTTGGTAAAGTTGGAATCTTTACTGACACCACGATTCTGAGTTACTGTGTTTTTTTTCCTTTTATTTTTAATCGTTATCCCCCAAAGAAAATGCAATCCGCTAGTGTTCTTAAGATCAGGTTCATTTTTTGTCTTACTGTGTTTTTTTCCTTTTATTTTTAATCCTTTTATTTTTAATCGTTATCCCCCAAAGAAAATGCAATCCGCTAGTGTTCTTAAGATCAGGTTCATTTTTGTCTTCCTGTGGAGATCTTTTGGCTCAATACATTTATTCATTCCACCCAGGAAGTTTTATGAAACAGTCATTGAGTTACTTAATAGAGTTAATGGCATGCGAAGTTGGCATGTCCAATTCTTTACTCCCTCCGTTCCATAATATATGAGCTTTTAGCTATTGACACAAGTTTTAATAAACACTTTACTTTTTGAAAAACATCATTATTCCACTAACTTTTTCATAATTTTTTTTTTTAATACCCACTACACATTTTAACCAATCAAAATCTCTTAAAAAGTCAACACACACAAATCAATATAAGTCATTACAATTCCCTACCTAGAAAACATAAAAGTCCATCTATTTTGAAACAAAAACTATCTTCTAAAAACCATGTATTATGAAATAGAGGGAGTATTGTTTTTGGCATCTAAAGATGATTATTTTCCCTTTGATGATAATTTTGAGTAGTGTTTGTACTTGTTAGGCAAGCAATTTAGCTTTTCCATTATTGTTATTTGGATATGAATGATGACCCTTTTGCTGCTCGTTTGAGCTTCAATGGTTTCTGCAAGATATAGTCTACAACTGGAAAAAATGGAACACTCTAGTGGCTCCATTTTTCGTATTTTCTGAAATACCTAGTCTCTGAATTGCCTTTGAAACACCTCTGAACAGTTTCTTGAACTGGAAGCTATTCAAACTAGTTGAAAGGATCTTTGATTCTTTTGAAGTTTTTCAAACCAACAACAATCTGTAACTGTGGATATCCATCACTAAAAAGAGAGAGAAAACAGTTAATTGGTGAAGTAAGAATCACGATCCAGATCTGAAAATAAAGCATCAAAACTATGGAGCCCTTCCAGCCCTTGATAACAAACATGAGTGCCGTCCATGCCTTTTCCGTGACCTTTGTTGTTTCTCTCTGTCTCTTTAGCCTTCCATATCTTTTTACTTACATGATTTCCATCCCTCTTGCTCAAAAAGGAATATAAGCAACCGAAGCTGAAGAGTGTTAAAAAATGGAACTTTGTTGTTAGGGCGTATATTTGAAACTTTATTGATCTGGTTATGGGTTAAGTTTGAGCTATAGGGGTTTAAAATGCTTTAGTGCTTTAGTGTAGATTTGTTGATGAACTTATTAGTAATTTTTATAGTTTATAGTTTGAAAAGTTTAGAGTATAAATTTATTTACATTTTGTTAATGAAGAAAGTCACATTTATATACATACTATCCTAGTGTTCAGTGAATTACTCTTAGTAGTCTGTTTCTGCTCTTTGTTTCCTTTGCTTTTCATGACATTTACTGATTTACTTGTTTAGTTGACCAGTGATCGTCCAAAGCTATTTCGGTATTCTCCATTTATCGCAAATTGCACAGATAACATTTTATTTGATCTAGAAACTCTATAATACTAGTCAAATTTATGCTCAGTGCTTTTCTGCCAGCTGAAGATGACATTCTGTTAACTTATGGAGCAGGGAATTAATGAAAAGATTTTGTCCTTGAACTATAAGAATATTATGGCGGAGATCAAGACCGCGGATGCTCAGCCATCTTTTGGGGAAGGGGTGACTGTTCTGGTAACTGGTTGCTTAACTGGAAGCGACAATGTGAGGAAAAAATTTGCACAATCATTCTTTCTGGCACCACAGGAGAAGGGCTACTTTGTCTTAAATGATGTTTTTAGGTATGTTGAAGAAAATGAACAGGTGGAAAAAACTTCAGTTTCTGCCAGGGCACTTGTTGATAGTACACAAGCAACTGTTCCAGTGCCAGATCCAGGTGGATTATTCTAATTTATGTTAATGGTTTTGATTACGTTCCAATTTGCCATTGATGTTGAATCTTATTTTGAAATGGCCTTTGTTTTTGTTTCCAGCCCAGCCACCTCTTGTTCCTGAAGATCCTGCATCAGTCCCTGAAACTTCAGAGGAGGATCCAAATGATGGTGCAGAAGTATGTGATCCTTCAGACAATGAAGGGTCAGTTGTTGAAGATGAGTTGGTGGCTGAGCCTGCAGCTTATTCAAGTCACAGTGAGAATATTACAGTAGAGTCAGTGTCTTCTGTTCCTGAAGGTGATGAACCCAAGAAATCCTATGCGTCAATTGTAAGTTGTCCCCTTAAATTGCTCATTTTAAAAAAAAATAAAAATAAAATAAATTCAATGCATCTTGCTTGGAAAGTCTCTAATAGAAATTTCATACAGTTGAAGTACAGGAAAGCCACTCCAACACCTACAAAAGCACATTCTTCAACTAATGATATCAAGTTGGCTCCTTCAAACGGTGAGCAGCAATCACGTGAAGCTACAAAAGTTCCTCCTGTTCCTGAGCCAGTAGTTTCTACTGTCGAAAGACTCGAAACAGCACCAGAAAGCAACAATCTGCAAGACGAGCGTAAGAAATGCCTTTCTGACTATTCCCTATTGCTTTGAAGCTTATTGCAAATGTGTGAGAAATTGAAAAGCCTTTCATATGCTTAAACTTGTCCTAGTAAAATTGATTTGAAGCATTGGGATTCAAAAGTTTCTTGTAGGCACTTTAGGGCTTACTTTTTTAAATTGCTTATTTCTAGCAGAAGTTGTAAAGAATATGCTTTTTTTTTTTTGTCTAGTTGAAGGCCACTCAATCTATGTGAGGAATCTGCCTTTAAATGCAACTGCTGAACAACTGGAGCAAGTTTTCAAAATGTTTGGAACTGTTAAGCAAGGTGGAGTGCAAGTGAGAAGTAACAAGGTATATCTATATTTTAACTCTGTCTAACTACAATCTGTTTCAGTTTATTTTATTTTTTTTGTATTGGCTGTGACTCTTCAATTTTTGGATTGCACCTTTTTCACCGTCAAGCAGCAAGGCTTTTGTTATGGCTTCGTTGAGTTTGAATCCCTGGGCTCTATGACGAATGCACTAGAGGTGAGTCACTGATTTTGAACATTTAAAAGATACTTTCTCTTCAGGTTCTTGTAGAGTTTAGTGCTCAAAAAGAAAGAAGTGTAATGCAATTTAATTTATCATGCTCATAAGCTATTGACTGATGATGAGGAATCAAGCTTGATTGCATCTGTGTTTGAGTGACTGAACTACACGGGTGCTTACTTGCTACTCCTTTTATCATGCTTTCTACCTGTATTGGTATTCGTTTTTATGGCATGATGTATTGAATTTGACTACTCAGGCTGAAATTCAGTTTTATTCCAATGCCGTTTCTTTTGATTCTCCTATATTGATAGTATTTATGTGGCTTTGTGCTTCATCCTGGCATTTAATGTGTACTAATAGCAACCATCTCTCTTAAATATACCTAAACCACATTTGAGGATTAGGACTGTACTAGTCGTGGTGTGTTCTAGTCTCTATCAGAGGTTCATATTAGAGCATAATATAATGTGTCAATCATGACGTCGCAGCATGGTAATATTGAATCTGCCTAAACCATCATCATATACATTTTGCGACTTCCATTGGTATATTAGTCTCTTGGACTCCCTATGGAACTTGAGCTACACAAGGATTGCTGTTACATTCTAGATTCTTTAGTGACTTGGGATCTCTTCTTAATAAAGGAACATTTCCAGATCTTTGATTTTCCTTGCCAGAACACTACCATTGGATATACCTATAATTTGAATTGCTGACTAGTTTGATAAGAGTTGAATCAGGACTACAATCTTTTGTCCTTTTGCATGTGTTTTGTGTGTCGCCGAGTGTTGTTTATTCATCTTGAAGAGAACAAACTGAATATAAGAACACCAACTTTTTAGCAAGTTTGTTGTCTGAATTCTAATTGTGTTCGGATGTTAGTGTGGCATTTGGTAGCGTGTGGGTTCTCTGGGTTGATGTTAGTGTTGGTCCATACTTCACCTTCAACTTCTCGTACTCGTGCTTAACTTCGGTTGAGCTCCTGAAGGGATTTAGACTTTCTTGCACCCTTCTGGTTAAAGCAGCTTTGGAGGAAATAGTTTTCTTTTAGATATGGATTCTTGCTCATATTAAATGTTATTTTGTTTGGAATCATGTCGAACTCTTGGGTAAAAAGAGGAAATAATGTACAGAATCATCAACCTGATTGGAAGCTTAATTTTGTTCTGTCCAGGCCTCACCTGTTATGATCGGTAACCGTAAAGCTGTTGTCGAGGAGAAGAGAACAACAACTCGAGGCAAGTTCAAAGATCCAAAGTTCTCCCCTTCCAAGTTGTCGTATTCATATACCGTTATTAATGTCTGTGCACACAGATGTAGCCTTAAAAAACAATTAGGCACCATCTAATTTCCCTGTCCTTGCAGTTGGACCAAACACAAACGGCGGCAGTGGAAGAGGGAGGTACCCTCCTGGGGGAAGAGGGGGTGGCTATAGAACCGACAACTTCAGAGGACGCGGTAGCTATGGTGGTGGAGGCCGTGGTTACACCCGAAGCAACCAGGGTGAGTACGTGGCCCGACACAGGCGGGGATCTGAGAGCTACCAACGGGTTGACCACAATGGTTCTGGAAGGGGTAGCGGAGGCAGCAGTGGTGGTAGTCATCAACAACAGGGTGGGCCAAAATAGTCCCAAGAACTCTTCTGCTAATTTCCCCCAAAAGACAAACAAAGTTGACAGGTTTTGTTTCCCTTGGTACTCCTATTAGGCTAATTAAGCAGGTAGTTCTTTGCTGATTGTTCGGGAATATAGTTTTTGGTTTTTCGCCTATTTTTCAGCCCACGAATAAGTCGTTGCGCTCTTTTCACTTATCATTTGATTATCTGCCGTTTTGTTGTTGAGAATGTAGATGTAACTCAAGATCTTGATTGTAGCGCGTATCTAGAAATGTTGTCAATTCTTCCGGTTACATGTGAGTCGGGTCGTGAACTATGGTGCTGCAGCTATGCAAACCTTTACATTTGATTTTTCTAATTGAGTTCCGTAGGACGAGTATCTGAAACTGCTGGGAAGATATCTGTTTCCGGATTTGTTTCTTGGACGCCTCGTTAGTTGAGCTTGAGCACAGTCCTAACGCGGGATGCATAGAGCCGTGAGATGTAATTGGTAGGCTGCAACATTTTTAAAGGCTTAAAGCAGAATGGATTTATCAATCTAATAAGTTATAACAAAATATGGATTTATTTGTTGGGTGGATCTTGAGCCGGTTTTATTATCTTGGGGAAAAGCGATCAACTTGGGTATGGATGGGCAGAGTGAAACCTCTCACTCCTTTGTGTGTGTGGGGCGAAATCTAGTTGTTAGGATAACTGATGGAAACATGTGAATAAAAAATCAAGCTTCGAAAAGCTTGAGTGAGTAATTGATGAAAAACGATGATTACAAAAGCTAATTAAATTAAAATCTAATATTTATTTCATTTAAAACCTCCATCGGGAGTCCTACATCTCCTTCAAGGACCCCAATCCGCTCCCTTCAGGGTTAGCCCCGGTCCGTTCCTCCTCTCCTCTACACATCCGGCGATGGAATATCGCCCTCTCTTGAGGGTGTCCAATCCCTCTCTGGGAGTGCAATCCTCCCTCTCCGGATTCTCTAATTTCATGGGGCTTTGGTTGATTCATGGTCAAGAATCTTTTTTCTTCCTTTGTTCTCAACAAATTCGAACAACAACGTCTTGATTTTCAGTTTTTGAGTTCGGTTTTCCGGGCTTCTGTAAACCCAATCTCCTACTTCATCCTCGTCAGAATCCGGCCTGGTATCGGTTCACCTCATTCAGGGTTTCTTTCCAGTACCATCCCCTCTCACAGCCCCGCCTTGGTCTCTACACAGTCGGCGCTTCCTTGCCTGGTTTGTAGATTGGCCTCCTTGTTTCCCCTTTGGGTTGTTGTCCGACGCTTCCGGCCTTCTCCCTTGGGGGCTTGGTCCCCTGGCCCAACTCTTTCTCCCCTAATCCAGTTCCCGGGGTTTCGGCGTCTCCGTCGCCGCCTCTATGTCGCCCAGCCTCCTTGCGCCCGTTTGAAGGTTATGGCCCTCTTCGTGTCTCTAGGCTCCAACATCATCACCAAAGAATTGATAAAATTAAAATCCTTGTCAAGGGTTTGAAGATCCACCGCCGGCGTGAGAATCCCTATTCCGTAGTGTGTCCAGATTGAGGAGAATTTTTTTGATAAAAAATAATTAAAAATTCCTATCCTTGCCATGCAAGGATGAGACGTGTGAACAAATTAACCAGGTTTTTTCTTATATGGGAAAATCTTAAAGCAAATTAACCATACTTTCATCTCTCTCATACAAAAAAAAGATAACCAGATGGCCACAAACAGTTATCGCACGATCAACTTATGTTCCACAATCTACAAGATCATATCTAAAATACTCATTGAAAGGATCAAAGCGATTATTGAAAAACTAATCCACCCGCTTTAGAGTGCTTTCGTATCGGATAGAGATATACAAGATAACGTCCTTATAGGCCACGAAATTTTTCATTCTTTCAGATCTCAAAAGGGCCAAGTGGGCTGGCTTGCGATAAAACTTGACATGGAAAAAGATATGATAGAGTTGACTTGAATTTCACCAACAAAGTTCTCCAAAAGTTTGGGTTCCACCCGACTTTCATCTCATGGGTTATGGAGTGTGTCTCGAGTGTTTCGTTCTCGATATTGGTAAACAATGGCTCAACGAAAATGTTCTTTCCCACACGAGGCATCCGTCAGGGGGACCCCCTTTCCCTTTCCTTTTTATCCTTAGAGCGGAGATTCTAGCACGAAGACTAACGGTAGAATCAAATTCCGAAAAAAGTCAAATAGGGTTCACATTTGGTCATGATGGCCTCCGAATCCCGTTCCTTTCCTTTGCGGACGATATTATCATCTTCTCTAAAGGAAGTACCGAGGCATGACACAATGTTAGAAAAATAATTGAATCATATTGTAAAGCTTCTAGTCAAAAGGTTAATTACCATAAATCTAGCTTCCAAGCAACCAAAGGAATTATAGACTCAAAGATTTCCGAGCTTAGTAAGTGTCTAAATATTTCAAATGTCTCCTCCTTGGAGAAATATCTAGGTTGCCCCATCATCAATGGTAGAGTAAGAAAAGCCACATTTGAGGGCATCATATGTAGATCCAAAGAACAATTAAGTAAATGGCGTGCTAATGCGCTATCACAACAAGGCCGCTCTATCCTGATAAACACAAATTTAGCATCCAAACCCCTATACACTATGCAAAACTTTCTGCCTCCAGCCTCGATACATAAAGAATTAGATCAAGTGAACAGATCATTTTTCTGGAATAAGGACCTTTAAAACTGCCCACTTATGAGCTGAGGTAGGATTTGTTGAACAAAACGAGTCGGTGGTCTCGGAATCCGGAAATCAAAAGATATGAATGAAGCCTTCCAAATGAAACTTTTATGGAAAATTCTAGCTGAGCCATTAAACGTATGTGTCTACATTATTAGGTCAAGTGAACAGATCGTTTTTCTGGAATAAGGACCTTCAACACTGCCCACTTATCAGCTGGGATATGATTTGTTGAACAAAATGAGTCGGTGGTCTTGGAATCCGGAAATCAAAAGATATGAATGAAGCCTTCCAAATGAAAATTTTATGAAAAATTATAGCTGGAGCATTAAACGTATGGGTCTCCATTATTAGGCACAAGTATCTCCGATCTTCTAATTTATTGGAATATAGGGAAAAAAAAAAAAGTGGTTCATCTTGGCAATGGGCCAAACTAACAACCCTTATTGATTCTTTCAAAACCGGCTTGATTTGGTCGGTAGGAAATGGAAAAACGGTAACATTTTGGTTAGATAACTGGGTCTCATGCCTCTCGATAAAAGCCTGGGGAGAATGCCCTCCATTTGCTAATCTTGGGGAGACCGTTTGTGAATATATTATGGATGCTAGATGGTGTCAGGTGCTTCCTTCAAACATTGTCAAAGAAATTCTGGATATTCCTTTGCCGTTTGCTATTTTTGAGGATCGACTATACTGGTGGCCGGACAGGAAGGGTTGGTTCGCCACCTCGAGTGTGTATAAACTTATTTCAGGACGGTCATCTCAATGTCATAATCCCAATTTCTGGATTTGGAACCTGGACATCCCACCAAAGGTCAAAAATTTCTTATGGAAAATAAGTCAGGATGGTCTTCCCACGGCCATTAGATTAGCATAAAGGGGCATTTTCGTGCCCCCACTTGTTGTTTGTGCAGTTGTGCGGTAGAAGATTATGCCCATTTTCTATTGGAATGCCAATATACGACCTCTCTCATCAGATTCCCAACCGACACCAATATAATTTTAGCGGCGATGCTTCAGCAGTCACGAGACATTAAACCAGTTATGGCCTACATTGGGAACAACATCAACAACAAATCCAAAGCTAAGCTAGCCTTCTGTTGGTGGACTGTATGGTTTTCTCAAAATCAGCATATTTCCAGGTCGATTCCAATTCCAAGTAGAGATACCATGCTCCACATCCTTAAAACACACGAGTTAAATTGGAGCAAATCTTCTAATTTTAAGGACGGTCTCAGCGATGACCCCAACATACAGTCACGAACCAAATTTGATAGACGACAGAAAACGAAACGCACAAACATTAGATGACGTAAGTCTCCCAGAGGAACTCTCAAATTAAACTTTGACGGTTCTTCCTTCTTAGACATGGCCAGCACAATTTGGACTATTATTTGCGAGTGGGAAGGTCGACCAATCAACATAGGATATAAAAAACTCAGTAATCTAAGCCCATTAAAAGTTGAAGCTCTTGCTTTAAAACTCGAGGTACAGAACGCACTAAATTTACGAATTACCAAACTTCAAATTGAGGGGAACTCTAGAATAATTATTAACCATCTCAACGACAAAACAAAATGTCCATGGAAAATTGAACTTATTTTGTTAGACATTAATACTATGTTGACAAATCTGGAAAGTGTTTCTTTCCTCCATGTACCCCGAATAGGCAATAGAGTGTTTGATAAGGTTGCACACCTTTGCCACTCTGTCTGGCGTACTAATATTCAGAACAATCCCGATCTTCTTGGCCTCATCCAAAAGGACGCCTTCGGGTAAAGTATTCTCCCCCGAATTTTTTCCTAATAAAAAAAAAGAGATGTGTGAGTGTTTTGCGCGCTCATTGGGTAGAGCCCGGAAAATCCCTCTCCAAAGCCGGCCACCCACCGGTCATTGTCGCCTACAACTCTAGTGTAATCCGTGTGTGTTTTGCGCGCCTCGACCACCCATTGATGGCAAAGCCCTCGATTGGGATCATATATCTCGCTTAGCGGGTCAAAACAACCACCACTACCAATCTCCCTCACCTGTGCCGGATTCCATATCGGTCATCATGTTTCGTCTTTGCCGCCCGACCTACTCCTGGTATACAGGTTTCCCAAACCAGCTCTCTAATCTTGTCGGTTCAAGGGGTGGCAACATGGGTTTAGCTTAGGCTTACCTACGGCAAATGGGGGGGGGGGGGGGGTTGGCAAAAATTTAGGGTGGCAAAATTTGGTAGCTTCGGCAAATAGCCGTAGCTAATGCTTTTTAGCCCAGTTTCTTCATACCCGGGCTAAAAAGTCCAATATTTTAAATGTTCAATAAAACCTTATATTAACTACTAAATTCTTATTAGAATACTATAAGAGTATGTTTTGAGGAAAAATCATATAAGTAACTAACAAATGTTTAATAAAACCTTATATTAACTAAGAAATTATTGTTAGAATACGATAAAAGTATGTTTTGAGTAAAACTCATGTAAGTAACTAACAAATGTTGATGGATGATGAGGCTGATATCAAGCGTCATGTGCTGTATTTTTTCACTGAGCTCCTTTCTACGCAACAGACTGATCTTCTTCCGTTTAATGGGGTCAGTGGGCCTACTATCGACAGCAATAGGCATGCTGAGATGGTGACATTACCGACCTATGATGAGATTCGGAAGAGTATGTGGTCTGTTGGAATAAACAAATCTCCGGGTCCGGATGGTTTTGGGAGCAAGTTCTTTAAGGATGCCTGGAGTATGGTAGGTACGGATACATGTGAAGCTGTTCGAGAAGTGTTTAGACATGGCCGAGTACTTAAACATCTGAACACAACATTTATATCTCTTATCCCAAAGGTCTCGAACCCCTCTTTGGTTACTCAGCTGAGACCAATTTCGTGTTGCAACACGGTTATGAAGGTGATCACTAAAATCATTGCGAACAGAATTAAAGGGGACCTTGCTGCTGTTATTTCTGATTGCCAAGGTGCATTTATTCCGGGCAGATCTTTAGCTCACAACAGCGCAGTGGCACTTGAGATAATAAATGGCTATGGTACGGCAAGAGGTTCTGCTCGTTGTACCATCAAGGTCGACTTACAGAAAGCATATGATTACCTTGAATGGGACTTCATTCGTGCGACTTTGACTCATCTAAATTTCCCGAGCCAACTTGTAGACCTCATAATGGAGTGTGTGTCATCCTCTTCTTATTCGGTACTGATTAATGGTGAACCGGAAGGATTTTTCAAAGGGAAACGTGGTCTCCGACAGGGTGACCCGCTCTCTCCCTATTTGTTTGTGCTTTGTATGGAGATGCTGAGCAGGATGCTACAACAAGCAGCTGAGAGTAACCAATTCAGATACCACCCGAAATGTGGGGTGCTTAAGTTGGTTCACCTGGCTTTTGCGGACGATCTTTTGATTTTCTGCCGTGCTGATATTCGTTCTATTGGTATCATCAAAGATTGTTTGGACAGGTTCTTTGCTATGTCGGGCCTTCGTGCTAACAACGAGAAAAGCACTATTTATCTTGCTGGTGTGAAAGATGATGTTGCTAGTGATATAATTAACCACCTGGGTTTCGAGAAGGGGGAGTTTCCAGTAAGGTACTTAGGACTTCCACTTCAGCCGAGTAAAATTAGAGTACATGAGTATACGCAGCTGTATGAGAAGATTAGGAATCTTATCTCGTCCTGGACGTCTAGAAATCTCTCGTATGCTGGTCGCCTACAACTGCTCAAGTCTGTGTTTGCTGGCGTCCATAATTTCTGGAGCCAAGTAATGATCCTACCGAAGGGTGTTATTGCAACTATCGAGGGGATGTGCAAGCGTTTCCTTTGGAGTGGGAATTTAGATGGAAAGAAGCATCTTGTAGCGTGGGATGTGGTGACTAAACCTCATAGGGAAGGAGGGCTGGATGTTCATGAGCTATTAGCTTGGAATAAATCTATATTTGCAAAGCTGCTTGGGGATATTGTGCAACAAAAACCGAGTGTTTGGTATAGATGGAGCAAGCAGAATCACATTGGTGATGGAGACATCTGGGCCTTGTCACCAAGTATACATGAAACATGGGTGTGGCGTAATCTTCTTGCTGTTAAGGATGAAATCAAGGAAGGTATGCGAGTGGAAGGGCTGTCTGATTACAGCTTGCTGGGCTTCTGTTTGCCGAATGGAAAGCTGTCATGTGCAAGATTCTACCAGCTGCTCAGAATCAGATCAGATGAGGTAGACTGGGGAGGAATGTTATGGGGCCGACTACAGTGTAATAAATGGAGTTTTATTGTGTGGCTCGCTGCTCACAAGAGGCTGCGCACAGGTCAGAAAATGAAGCATTGGTTAGGTTTAGAAGCAGCAGATTGCTATCTATGCAGAAGTGAAGAGGAAACAGAGAATCATCTTTGGTTCGGTTGTCCAGAAATCAGGAAAGTACAGGACTTGGTGTTTGATTGGTTTGGCATCGGTTGTAGATTCTCTACAATGGATGAGTGGTTAGTTTGGTTCGCCAGTGAGCCGTGTGGTGTGCAGAAGACTCAGCTCTATCAAGCGAAGCTCCTTGTGTTCCAAGCTCTCATCTATTTCACTTGGAAAGCAAGGAATGGAGTCGTCTATCGAGAGGAAGTGTTTAATGAAGAAAGGTGTGCGGCTGAGATTATCGGGCATTGCCGTAGTAGAATCTCGGCTAGATGGAAATGCAAAAGGATTGTAGATACTTGGGGAAATAGGGGGATTTAAATTCTTCCTTGTTTATGTCATCTTGGTATGGTGGATGTTTATAGCTGGTGGAATAGAGTGGTTTGGGGTGGGTTTGGTTGTTGCTAGTGGTTAGATGATTTGGGTGTGTGATGTCACGTATGGTGGAATGTTTGAAGGGTAGGATTACTTTTGGTATAGAATTGGGTATATTGGGTTTACAGTATGGGAACCCATTTTGTGCTTGGGTTCCCATTGTTACCCCCTTTTCGATTTTGTTCTTACGAGTAATACCCTTTGTTTGGTTTTACTCTTATTTTGTATTTTCTTTGGTTTAACCACCACATCTATATATTTACCAATTCAGAACTAAAAAATGTTGAATAAAACCTTATATTAACTACTAAATTCATATCAAAATACTATAAGAGTAAATTTTGAGGAAAAATCATATAAGTAACTAACAAATGTTTAATAAAACCTTATTGATGAAGGAAAAATAAGTGGTGCTTATCAACAAGTTTGGATTCGTTCAACAAATATTTAATATACCTTGTCGGAACGAGGACGAATAGATCTACAACTTTGATGTTGAAGGTTTTTCCAGAATCTACCGAGAATAGGGCCGAAAATCAACATCTTTGCAGTTGTTCACTGTTTGGACGAAAATACTTATCTTTTCATATTTAGTTTATCATCTTAAGCATTATATTTATTTAGGAATAATGTACATTAGAATAATATCTATTAGTTGAATTTTCAATTAATTGATATTATATCTAATTAGTTTTTATATTTATTTGCTAGGATAAATAAAGTGGAAAAGGGAAAATCTATTTTTAAGATATTTCCTTGTCCACCAAGTAGTTTGATTTTATCTAGGATTATGTTTTCTATTTAAGACATTTTTATTCATTCAATAAAATCATAGATATTAGAATTGAATTTTTGATAAAAGTCAGATTTGGAGAGTTCTCCTAGGGAGGAACCGAGTTCCCCTACGTGGGATAGGTTTCGATGTGTTGTTCTTAGCTTGGTTTGTCTTCTGTGTGTCGATCCTCTTTGGTGGGTTGGTGCTACCACATGTTTGGTGTGTGTCGATTCTCGTCATAGGATTGGTGCTATCCATCATGCATGGTGTGTGTCGATTGTCGTCATAGGATTGGTGCTATCAAGCATCCACGAGCCCCCTCCTTGTGCCTCCAAGTTGTCCGCTTGGTTGTGTAGGGTTGTAGAGGCGGGTTATATAGTCATTGGTATTGGTTCCTATCCTCTTAGGAGGCCTGGAGTCTTTATCTTGTTCTATATAGATCGACTCAGTCCTTATCGGTCGTGTCTTTGTTATCAATTTCGAGTCTTGCATATTGTTCATCGAGTCTTTGAGTCTTTTGCTTCCGTTCTTGTTATTTCTTGTTTGATTGTCGAAGATCGGGCCATCCGAAGGCTAATCCCGTATCACTTATATTAACTACTAAATTCATATTAGAATACTATAAGAGTATGTTTTGAGGAAAACTCATGTAAGTAACTAACAAATGTTGAAAGTAACTAACAAAGTGTGAGAGAGTGTCTGTACGGCGATTAGGGCGATTTGCCTGAGCGAGTGTAGTGCGAGCATCGTCACCGGCTCCACCCTCACGGTGGCCGTGCCGGCGGTGGTCTTTGGTTATGGGAAGGAAAGGTGGATCTGGTTCTTCTCGTTCTCCAGGGCAAAAACGGATAGGCGATCCCCTAATCGCAAATTCGTCGGCTGTTTTGGAGGAGAACAAAGGCGAATCGGGGAAAGCTCGGAGCACTGAACGGGATCTGGGAAAGCAGACAGAGAAGGAGAAACAGGTTGGGGATAGTAGCTTGGGGGCTGGGAAGGTTGATTCAAAGTGTGATGAGGCGATGAGAGAGATTTTGGGAAAGTCGGATTTGTCTTTCGTCTAAGCCCTAAAACGCAGTTTCGTCCCAAGAAGGATCCCGATGACGGGGTTTGCTCCGTCTCCTCATGTGGACAACCGGAATATCTCAGCAGCAGAAAAGTTTACCTTTTTCCCTGATATTCAAAAGGGTAAGCTGAAGATCCGTGAGGAAGATGTGGTGGTCTCGAGGAAGATCTGGGAATCGACACTTATTGGAGTGATAGCAGGACATCAGGTCTCATATGGAGCTGTTAAAGAGCTGGTTGATATGCAATGGAAGATTGAGTCTCCGACTATGTTTCAGAAATCAAATGGAGTCTTTGTATTCAGATTCAGCTCGGATGAGGATTTGAATTGGGTTCTGAGTAATGGTCCTTGGAATGTACAGGGCTCTAAACCCTTAATTCTTAAGAAATGGCATGAGGGTATGCCAATTGCGTGGAGCGCTTTCGATTGTATACCCTGTTGGGTGTGCGTTCCCGACCTTGCTCCTACTCTTTTTACAAACACTAACCTCAGCAGGCTGGGTAGCTCTATTGGAAAACCGATCTGCTTAGATGTCCGGATAGCTAGAGAGGAAAGACTGTCTTATGCTCGTCTTCTGGTTGAAGTTTCTGTGGAAGAGGCTGGTCTGGAGGCTGTGGAGATTGAGAACACTGATGGATCCTCATATATGCAGAAAATCATTTTCGAATGGCTCCCGCTGATGTGCAAACTGTGTAAACATTTTGGTCACTCGGACGACATGTATAATAAAAAGCGAGCTATGGCTGAACATTTGAGATTTAGGGATGGTCTCCACTGCTCACGCTTTGAGAGCTCAAGGTCTTTCTCTAATCATGCTGCTATGACATGTAATGTTGCTAGAACTGACAGAAGATTGGATAATGCCATTTGGGTGCCTGTGTGAATTTCTGAATACACATCTCAGATTGTTAAGGATATTAGAGGAGGGGCTGTGTGTAAACCCCCTGTGGATCCCATTGAATGCAGCAAGGATATGCAAAGGGTGAGGGATTGTAATAGTGGCAGCATAAACTTAAATTTGACAGAATTGGAGACTGAATGTATGAATTCAGGGAATGTATCAGTTGAACCTTGCTCAGGTGATTTGGGCAAAGGCTGGACTGATGTGGTTGGTAAACGTGGTGGTAAATCCCTAAGCTCAGGAGCTGCTAAAGGAAAGCAAGTTATTACAGATTTTTCTTTTGCTTCAAAATCCCTTTTTGATGTGCTTGGGCAATCTGACCAGGGTGATGACAATCTCTGTTTTGGTTCTATTTCTGACTTACGTGAGGGTAGCACTCACATACAGTCTTCTGATGGATAAGTTGAAAATAGGAGCGTGGAATATAGCGGGAATTAAGGATCCCGTAAAAAATAGTATAATAAATTCTTATTGCTTTGAAAATGATATAGGCCTTATAGGGCTGCTTGAGACTAAATTGCTTCAGGATAATTTTGAAGATGTGAGAAAGCGTCTGATGAGGAACTGGATGGTCTGTGCTAATGGAAATAGAGAGGAAAAGGGCAGGATATGGGTCACGTGGAACCCTGCTATTTTTGATGTGGTTGTGAAGGATGTGCAGGATCAGTTTATACATTGCATTGCTGAGTCTACTGATCATAAGTTCAGATTTGCTGTTACTTTCATCTATGCTCATAACTGTAAGGCAGATAGAGTTCCCTTATGGGAGGCTATGAGAAATATTGCTGGCAGCATGGACTTGCCATGGGTTGCTTTAGGTGATCTTAATTGTATACTCTCCATAGAAGATAAATGGCCGCAAAGGAAAACTAGTCGGGATGAATTTGCTGAACTTGAAACCGTGCTGGATGAATGTCAGATTGCTGATTTGCCTTACACTGGAGCCATATTGACATGGAATAACAAACAGAAGGGTGGGGATAAAATTGAAAGGAAATTGGATAGAGTTCTTGTGAATGACTTGTGGATGGAATCTTTCGATAACACAAAGGCTTTATTCGATGCTCCATTATTCTCATATCATTCTCCAGCTGTTGTTTTCTTGAGAAATGATTCCAATCGGCACAAGTACCCTTTCAAATATAAAAATTTCTGGGGTGAAAGAGCCCGAATTTGAGTCGATTGTCAAAGCAGCTTGGACTCCAGAAGTGATTGGTTCTAGGCAACTCAAACTTGTCAAGAAACTGAAGAGTGTGAAAGATGCACTCAAGCCTTGGAATAAAGCAAGGTTTCCAGAACTCCAAGCTCAGATAAAAATTGACAAAGGAATTCTACAGGAGCTACAAGTGAGAATGCGAACAGAAAAACAGAATGATCAGCTTGAGGATCAGATTGCAGCAGCTGAAACAGAATTGAGAAGAAATGTTGCCCGCCTGATTAGTATCACGGCTTAGAAAGCGAAACTGCACTGGCTAACGATGGGAGAGGAAACTTCCTCCATGTTCTACAGAAGTGTGAAGGAAAGACAAGCCAGAAACGCTATTCTATTTATGCGTGATAATAGTGGGAAAGAGATTGATTCTGAGGAGGGTATTCGACAGCACATTCTATGTTTCTTTACTGATCTGCTGTCTACAAACCCCCCTAGTGGGGCTGCTATTGATCTCCTTCCTGGGGCAGGGTTCGATGAAGCACAAACAGAATATTATAGTAGATTAACATGCTATGATGATATCAGAAAGACCATGTGGTCTATCGGAGCAAACAAATCGCCAGGTCCTGATGGCTTTGGGAGCCAGTTTTTCAAAGACGCTTGGAAGATTGTGGGGATTGATACGTGTGAAGCTGTGCGGGAAATTTTTAGACATGGGAGTTTGTTGAAACAGTTGAATGCCACCTTTATCTCCCTCATCCCAAAGACTGCCAATCCCACTTTTGTCAAGGATCTCAGGCCGATTTCATGCTGTAATACAGTGCTTAAAGTTGTTACAAAAATTATAGCAGGAAGGATAAAAGGCAAACTTGGTGAAATCATATCCGACTGTCAAGGGGCGTTTGTTCCTGGACGTTCTTTGGCACACAACAGCGCAATTGCAACGGAGATTGTGAATGGATACGGGAATGCCCGAGGCTCTCCGAGATGTACTATTAAAGTTGATCTCCAAAAGGCATATGACTATCTCAGCTGGGATTTTATTCGGAAGGTACTTGTTTATTTCAATCTGTCGGTTGGTTTGATAAATCTGATCATGGAGTGCATCTCAACCACTGCATTCTCGGTAATAATAAATGGCTCTCCCGAGGGTTTCTTCAAGGGGAGGAGAGGGTTAAGACAGGGGGACCCTCTCTCTCCATATATTTTTGTGTTATGCATGGAGATTCTAAGTCGAATGCTCCAAAGGGCGGCGGACAGACCATATTTTAAATTCCACCCAAGATGCAAAAACATGAAGCTGGTACATCTTGCTTTCGCCGACGATCTACTGATTTTTTGTAAAGGCGACCTGCACTCAACTCGTATCCTTAAAGAGACACTTGATGCGTTTTTTGCCATGTCTGGACTGCGTGCAAATGTTGAAAAGAGTACTGTGTATACAGCTGGGTGTAAAGAGGAGTTAACTGACAGTATTGTACAACAGCTTGGTTTCTCTCGGGGCTCTCTTCCAGTGAGATATTTGGGCACACCACTGAGTTCAAGAAGGATCAGAGTACATGAGTACAGCCAGCTCTTTGACAAGATTAGCTCGCTCATTCAATCATGGGCTGCGGTCGTTTTCAGCTAATTAAAGTTGTATGCACTGGTATACATACCTTTTGGAGTCAGTCCATACTCCTGCCGAAAGGTGCGATTGAGAAAATTGAAAGTATGCTAAAAAGCTTTCTCTGGAGTGGTTCTCTAAATGGCCGAAAGAACCTTGTTGCCTGGGAGGAGACTACTAGGCCATATTGTGAAGGGGGGCTGGAAATTAGGGAACTTCTTGTAATGGCCCGGGATTATGATTCCCGAGTTACGTTTCGAGGGATGAAACCCCTCGTTGGGATCTTGCGCCCCGAGTACAGGTTGAAGGTTTGAAATCGATTGTGCGCAGTTTAAAGTGGGATTTTGCACCCAAACCCGGAAGATCCGTTGGAGACCCCGGGGTAAACCCCTGTACCTGTCCTAAATCTACAACGTGCGAAAATCCTTTATCATGCAAAGGGCGAAAGTTCTGAAAACGATACAACCAGTGCCACGGCAGAGCCGGGTCAAAACGGAGTAGAGTAGGAAGAAATCCAAAAAGCATGAGTTTGGTGAAGTCAGGGTTCATACACTCACTCTCCGCCATATGAATGGACCCCGTCATATCAGCACAAAATCAAGTAGTAGATCGAGTATCTGAAACTATACCACCAAGTCAGGCCAAGAGTCCGCCTGCGGGTCCTCTGACCGCGCTGAGGACATATAATACGCCTATACCTAGAATAAAGGATGCCTTCATGCAGTACTGAAATAAAACCACACTATCATGCTCCTAATTCATATGTGCAGAATATTGAGGAAGGCCTTAACAAAGAATACCAAGCGGTATATCCATCTTTTACCACCACCCCTCTTCCAGACAAGGTGGAGACTGGCCAGTTCGATGCTATAATCATATCAAATATCATCATCATATCATATCTCATGCCCATCTCGTATCTCATGATATATATAAATGACTCGAGGAGGACAACACCTGATGAAGCTGGGCTGCCCTATGACCGCAAGGACTCTAGGACTCACAGATAACGGTCGTTCTGTATTCAAACGCATACAGAATAAGGATGCTCATTCGTAAATGCAATTCCTAAGCATGATACTACATGACATGATCTTATGCATATGCAACACCTACATACTATATGACACATCAGGCAGGAGGTACTGGTTACTGAGTAAGCCCCGGAGGTACTTACCTGGAGCAGTGTTCTAAAAATTGCGCCTGGGCGCCGCCTAGGTGCTAGGCGGGACGGGACCTAGGAAGTTTTAAGCCTAGGCGGACCTCTAGGTGGAAATTCGTCCAGGAACCGCCTAGGCACCGCCTGGTCCCGCCTAGGCGCCGCCTGGTCCCGCCTAGGGGTTGTTTGGGCCCGACTGGTCCCGCCTAGGCGCCGCTGGGCCCGCCTAGGCACCGCCTAGTCAAACGATTATTCAGTTTGAGCTTCTAAGCATATGATTAGTTGACTTAGGGTTTTTTTGTCCCCCATGTTGGGATGCATTTGCTTTTTAGTCGAACTTATAGTTTTGGATTTTAGGAGGTTTAGAGTTGTTAGTGATACATGTACTTTTGCATTTATTTACTTTAGTGTTAATTAACTACTTCAAATTTGGGTTTATGAGTGATATTATGGATTATTATTACATTATATGAATTATTGACAAGTGTTATTCGTCAAAATATAAAGAAATAATCAAGTTTGTTCTAGGTCCGCCTAGGCGCCGCCTAGGCACACGCCTAGCCGCCTAGGCGCTAGGCGGCCACCCACCGCCTAGCGGTCGCCTAGCGCCTTTTAGAACATTGACCTGGAGAGAAGATCAGCAAAAGAATAATCCAGCACACAGCAGTCACGATCACAGAATATCACCTAATCACATAACGAGAATATACTAAGTATACTTCTATAGCCTTTCTGAACACATATATTACTCACTCAAATTAGCAGATAGATAAGTAAGCTTGCATCAATCATACTTTCAATTTATCACGATCAACCATCTCTTATCTCATACCATTCATCATAACTTGTCAACTTATCAGTTTAAAAAATATACTCCCTAATATATATATCATACTTATACTTTCCATATATATCATCATCATAAATATCGAACATTTAATCTCTTGTGAAATTCACCACAATACCACGCTATTAGTCATCGTCTTATTCCCAAGTTAGCTTCAAAATCGTTTCAAATCCGAATTAAACAGTCAAGAGTTCTGACCCCTTGAAAATACTCGCTAAATTCCCTTTTTAATTTATTTATTATAGATATAATATTTTAAAACGCCATTTAACAAAACACCCTTAGAGAGTATTTCTAAATCCTTTATGAAATAATTCCAACCCATTTGTATTCGATTAAACCAACCCTTTATAAAATTTCCGAAATAATATTTTATCTTTTAAATCCTCAAATAATAATATATTTTAATTTCCGTTAAATAGTTAAATAAATTAACGGATAAACCCGACCCGACCCGAACCGAACCCGCTAAAACAAATCTCAACCGGTACACAACATCATAGGAATGAAGGGCCCACATGCTGACTAGGCAAGGAGAGGGCCCACACCCTCCTTCTCCTTCCTTTGAAATCAGAAGGCTCCCGCCTGAGCTCGCGACCCGCTCAGCGCCGCTGTCTGGCTCGCCCGCAGCGCTCCTCAGCTCCGCCCAGCTAGTCCGGCCAGCTCCCCGCTGTCTCGCCTCCTCGCTCTGCTTCGCTGCTCCAGGCTCTCGCTCCCGGCGTCCCTCGCTCGTAGCCAGCTCGCGGCCCCGCGCTCGCCCTCGCAACTCAAGCTCGCCTCGCTGCCCTCGAGCTCGCCGGAGCTCTTGGGCTCGCCTCTCCTCTCCTCTCCTACCCATCCCCGACTCTCTCTCCCTCTCTCTCGACCACTCGAGGACAAGAATGAACCAAAACAAACCAAGGAAAGGAGGAAGGTTCGAAAGCTCACCGAGGGAGTTCGCGACTTCGGAGCTCTCGATCGTAGTTCTGGGCGTCGTCGGAGGCTCGCGATGGCTCATCGGACCTGCGTCGGACATGGGTGAGCATGTTGGTAGGGCTCGAGGGTGGTTTGGCTCAGAAACGAAGGAGAACGGCTTACCGGAACGTTATACGCGCTCTAACCGGAGAGGCGATGATTCGGTGGCTCGTCGACGGCGCTGGTGGCTTCGGAGGCTGGTGGTGAGCCCGAGGAGGTGTCGAGGGCTGCCGATGGTCCTTGGGAAAGGGGATTTAAGGGGAAAAGGAAAAGCGATGTGGTGTGGTGATGCCCGGAGCTCCTCTCGAAGGCAGAGGAGGCGGCGATGGTGATGACGGTGGTGGTGACGTGAAGGAGGGAGTGTCAGGGTAAGGTGATGGTGAATGGAATGACGGGGTGAGGGTGGGTTTGGAAGATATGATGAGTGATGGGAGTGGTTGGGGGATGGAGTGTGAAATGGTTAAATCAATACCCGAAAACAAATCCCGAATACGCGAATTTTGAATCCCAATATTAGTTCCCGAATATTAGTTTCCGACTCTCGCTTTCTCGATCAATTAAATTTATAAAATATAAAAGGATATCGTCATCTGATAATTATTTTCAATTTTCGAGGTAAAAGGATGGAAATCGTTCGTCAAATTTCATATTACGGTCGGAATCCGCTAAATGAGCTTTTAATTCGATTTAAATTCATTTTTAATTGTCCTTTTCCAAAAAATTAGGATTTGAAAATCCGAGCCTTTACACTTCTGTCATGGAATAAAAGCGTTTTTGCAAAACTCTGGGGAAATATTGTTCTCCTAAGGCCTAGTATATGGCAAAGATGGTGTCTCTTCAACCATCTAAATGGAGATCCTAGTAGTGATGTTGCACTAAAAAAGGATGATTCTTGGCTATGGAAGGCTGTGCTACATATCAAACATGAGCTGGCTGCTGCGTTTGAGATTGAAAACGTGACTGCACAAGAGCTGTACAATTGCCTGAATGACAGTGGTAGCCTATCGTGCTCGAAGGTTTACAATGTGCTTCGTAGAAAGGAACAGGAAGTGGATTGAGGTGGTCTTATATGGGGCAAAACGCAGAACAGAAAGTGGGCCTTCGTGACTTGGCTTGCGGCTCGCAGGCGACTTCAAACAGGGAACAAAGTCAAGAATTGGATGGGTGAGGGAGCTGCTACCTGTGCGCTTTGCAAGAGCATGGAGGAATGCGAAACTCACCTATGGTTCGAGTGTTCCGAGATTAAAAAGGTACATCAGATTACTTTCAATTGGATTGGGATTCAATGCTGATTTCCAACAATCGAGGAGTGGCTTGCATGGTTCGCTAGGGAGCCTAAACATGTCCGGAAATCTCATCTATAATGGGCAAAGTTGATGGTGTTCCAAGCTACAATATACTTCACTTGGCCAGCTAGAAACAAATTAATTTTTTGTAACGACCCCTTTGACGCTCAAAAATGCGCATCTTCTATCATTACTAGTTGTAGATCCCGTCTATCCATGTTATGTAAAAACAATGCTTTCATGGATAGATTAGATCAAAGGGCCATATGAGGAGCTTGGGTTTACTAGTTTCTTTCGGTGGGAGTAGGTTGAGGATGTAGCTCTTTTTTGCAAGTTAGGTTGAGGAATTGGAGAAATATAGGGGTTTTTTTAGAGTTAAGTTGAGATATTGGTGGGTATAGAGGGACTTTTGGGTATAGTCTTTCCCTCTTCCGTAAGACCCTTTGTTTGGTCTTACCTTTTTGTAATTTTTTTCATGATTTCACCACCACAGCTATATATTTACCACTTCAGAACTAACAAATGTTGAATAAAACCTTATATTAACTACTAACTTCATATTAAAATACTATAAGAGTATGTTTTGAGGAAATATCATATTAGATTCCAACTGTTTTGGAGTTGTTGTTGGCTCGCCGTTAGCTTGGGGTGTTGTTGGGTTGATGGGCAGCTCGTTGGTGCGGTTCTACACTTTGCTATTGCCTGTTTCTTCCCGGCCCTTTCTTTTCAGTCAGCACATCATTATTTTTAGGTGCTGAACGAGTTGCTGCCGGGGACGGGGTGGGTGAGGTCACTGGTGGCGCGTGTAGTAGGTCCAGATGGTGCGTGGGGGTCGTTGTTCCGAGGTGGAAGGTTGTATTGCATGCTGGTGTTTGCTTCTTTCGTCACCCTTGCGTTCATTGCTTTTGTTAAAGCTATTGTTGGCAGCTTTCTCTTTTGCTTTTGGATGTTGGGTTGACTAGGTGGGTCCTACCATGTGCAATGGGTTGTATTGGTGGAGATTTCATTTGGGTGCATTTCAATTTTGCGTAGCTGATTTGTGGGGAATTGGTACTTTGTGGTAGAAATCATGTGTGTGGTAGCGTGTGGTAGTTGTTAGTTGTGGGTGTTAGACTTTTGCGTGACGTAGTACCATTTTACGTAAGACTTTTTGTATGATCTTACTTTTTGTTACTAATTTGCGTTATGCCTCATCTATATATTTACCTATTCAGAACTAACCAATGTTTAATAAAACCTTATATTAACTACTAAATTCATATTAGAATACTATATGAGTATGTTTTGAAGAAAAATCATATAAGTAAATAACAAATGTTTAATAAAACATTATATTAACTACTAAATTCTTATTAGAATACTATAATAGTATGTTTTGAGGAAAAATCATATAAGTAACTAACAAATTTTTAATAAAACCTTATATTAACTACTCAATTCATATTAGAATATTATAAGAGTATGTTTTGAGGAAATCTCAAATAAGTAACTAACAAATGTTTAATATTAACTACTAAATTCTTATTAAAATACTATAAGACTATCTTTTGAGGAAAAATCATATAAGTAACTAACAAATGCTTAATAAAACCTTATATTAACAATAAATTTGTTGTTAGAATACTATAAGAGTATGTTTTGAGGAAAACTCATGTAAGTAACCAACAAATGTTCAATAAAACCTTATATTAACTACTAAATTCTTATTAGAATACTATAAGACTATGTTTTGACAAAAAAATCATACAAGTAACTAACAAATGTTAATAAAACCTTATATTAACTAATAAATTATTGTTAGAATACAATAAGAGTATGTTTTGACGAAAACTGATGTCAGTAACTAACAAATTTTCAATAAAACTTTATATTAACTACTAAATTCATATTAGAATACTATAAGAGTATGTTTTGAGGAAAAATCATATAAGTAACTAACAAATGTTTAATAAAACCTTATATTAACTACTAAATTCATATTAGAATACTATAAGAGTATGTTTTGAGGAAAAATCATATATGTAACTAACAAATGTTTAATAAAACCTTATATTAACTACTAAATTCTTATTAGAATACTATAAAAGTATGTTTTGAGGAAAAATCATATAAATAACTAACAAATGTTTAATAAAACCTTATATTAACTAAGAAATTGTTGTTAGAATACGATAAAAGTATGTTTTGAGGAAAACTCGGGTAAGTAACTAACAAATGTTGAATAAAACCTTATATTAACTACTAAATTCATATTAGAATACTATAAGAGTATTTTTTGAGGAAAAATCATATAAGTAACTAACAAATGTTTAATAAAACCTTATATAAACTACTAAATTCATATTAGAATACTATAAGAGTATGTTTTGAGGAAAAATCATATAAGTAAATAACAAATGTTTAATAAAACCTTATATTAACTACTAAATTCTTATTAGAATACTATAAGAGTATGTTTTGAGGAAAACTCCTGTAAGTAACTAACAAATGTTCAATAAAACCTTATATTAACTACTAAATTCTTATTAGAATACTATAAGAGTATGTTTAGAGGAAAAATAATATATGTAACTAACAAATGTTTAATAAAACCTTATATTAATTACTAAATTCTTATTATAATACTATAAGAGTGTGTTTTGAGGAAAAATTATATAAGTAACTAACAAATGTTTAATAAAACCTTATATTAACAAAGAAATTGTTGTTAGAATACAATAAGAGTATGTTTTGAGGAAAACTGATGTAAGTAACTAACAAATGTTCAATAAAATTTTATATTAACTACCAAATTCATATTAGAATACTATAAGAGTATGTTTTAAGGAAATCTCATATAAGTAACTAACAAATGTTTAATAAAACTTTATATTATCTACTAAATTCTTATTAGAATACTATAAGAGTATGTTTTGAGGAAAAACATATAAGTAACTAACCAATGTTTAATAAAACCTTTTATTAACAAAGAAATCGTTATTAGAATACAATAAGAGTATGTTTTGAGTAAAACTCATGTAAGTAACTAACAAATGTTCAATAAAACCTTATATTAACTACTAAATTCTTATTAGAATACTATAAGACTATGTTTTGACAAAAAAATCATACAACTAACTAACAATGTTTAATAAAACCTTATATTAAATAATAAATTATTGTTAGAATACAATAAGAGTATGTTTTGAGGAAACTGATGTCAGTAACTAACAAATGTTGGGCATCACATTATGTGTCTTTGGTTTTCTTTTTGAGTCCGTACAGGCGATTTTTGTGAGGTCAGAGTCAGGCGTTTCGCGCTCGGTTTGCCACCGGCTTCACCCTCTCGGTGGCCGTGCCGGCAACCGTTTGGGAATGGGGAAGAGTGGAAGAGCTGGTTCCGGTCGGGGGAGCTCTGCGGGAGCGTCCAATGGTTTAGGGTTTTCGAAGAAGGGGTCCGAGTCGGTCGCAGATCTGGGCAAGACGAAGGTGATAGCTGGGACGGCGAATCTGGATTATGTAGAGGATAAGGCAAGTGGATCCATGGAGAAGAAGGACAACCCTACTCCAAAAGAGGTTATGGAGAAGGAGATCCTGTCGTATGCGGAAGCTCTTCGGAAGAGCCTCGCTCTGAAAAAGAAAGCGATTTTAGACCAGATCCCACCTAATACCAATGGGAATCGGGATATTGCAGCTGCAGAAAAGCTTACCTTTCACCCAGATGTCGCTAAGGGTAAGCTGAAAATCAGGGAAGAAGACATCGCGGATTCAAAGAAATGCTGGGCAGCGACATTGATTGGGGTTATTGCTGGAAATCAAGTGCCATATGGAGTTGTTAAGGATTTTGTGGATTCGAACTGGGAAGTGGATAATCTGACAATGTTTCGTAAATCGAATGGGGTGTTTGTGTTCAGATTCAAGCAGGAGAGTGACCTTACCCGGGTCCTCACTAATGGGCCGTGGAACATTCAAGGTTCGAAGCCGCTCATTCTGAAGCGTTGGACGATGGGGATGCCGATCTCGTGGGAGGCGTTTGATAAGATCCCGTGCTGGGTATGTATCCCGGATCCGGACCCCATGCTCCTCTCCAATTCGACACTCAACCGGCTTGGGAGCGCCATTGGTACTCCGATTTGCATAGATGGTAGAACAGCCAGAGGTGAAAGACTCTCCTTCGCTCGCATGCTGATTGAGGTTTCTGTTGACGAGGCAAGTCTGACAGCTGTGGAAATAGAAAATCCGGATGGGTCTGCTTACCAACAACAGATTGTCTTTGAATGGTTACCTGTCAAATGCAACCTGTGCAAGAAATTTGGGCATAATAATGAATGGTGTGAACAACGCAATATTGTGGACAACCGACGTGGAAATAGGGCTCAGACTGGTCATGCTATTAAGGCTGGGTTTCGTAATGGACAGAGAACAGACAGTTATGTCAGGAAACAAGGGCCATGGATGGAAAGAGCTAAACAGAACTCGATTTGGATCCCAATTGATATTTCTGATCATACAGTTCAGGTATTGAATGCTCTCAAAGATAATAATGCATTAAGTGTGGTTGTTGAGGGCAAGAATGACAGTGACCAGGGAGTTAGTAGAGATGCTGGATTACAAGGTAACTTGTGTACAGATCAGACAGGGGAGTTGAAGGAGATTAATACGGCCAGTCCACGACCAGAGGTACAGATCAGTGCAGCTCTGAAGGATAGTTGGAGCAAGGTGGTTGGAAGGCGAAGTGGGAAATCGCCTATCTATTTAGCTGATAAAGGTAAATGCAAGGTTATTGAGAACCCAATTATCTCGCAATCATTGTCCACTATACTGGGTCTCACAGATGAGGAATTACAGTTAGATGGGCTGCTGAAGGGGTTAGAACAGAATACTGTTAACAGTGAGAGTAGCACTCACCAGCAGAGGTCTGATGGATAGGCTCAAGATTGGAGCTTGGAATATAGCGGGGATCTTCGACCCCGTTAAGAATAATTTAATTTACAGTTATTGTTATGATAATGAAATAAGCCTTATAGGGCTATTAGAAACTAAATTATTACATAAAAATTATGAGGATGTGAAAGGAAGGCTGATGAAGGATTGGGAAGTTTGTGAGAATGGTAGTAGGGAAGTAAAAGGAAGGATCTGGGTAACGTGGAATCCCCAGGTATTCAGCGTGGTTGTTGCTAGAGTGGAAGAGCAGTATATTCACTGCTTGGTTGAGACAGTGGACAAGAAAGTGAAATTTGCAGCAACGTTTATTTACGCTCACAATGAGAAATCAGATAGAATTCCGCTCTGGAATGATTTGAGAGGCATGGCTGCAATTATTAAGGCTCCTTGGGTAGTGCTAGGAGATCTAAATTGCATACTTAAGCCGGAGGAAAAATGGCCTCGCAGGAAAGCCAAGCATGACGAATTTTCTTAATTGCAATCTGTCTTAGAGGACTGCAACATATTCGACCTTCCTTTCACGGGTGCTAATCTTACATGGAGTAACAAACAGAAGGGAGAGGCGTAAATAGAAAGAAAGTTAGACAGGGTACTAGTAAATGTGGAATGGATGGATGAATTTGACAACACCAAGGCCCTTTTTGATACCCCTGGGGTCTCGGATCATTCACCAGCAGTCGTTACCTTAAAGAATGAAGGGGCTAAACGCAGGTATCCATTCAAACACAAAAATTTTTGGGGAAAGGAGAAGGAGTTTGATCCTTTGATTCAGGCTGCGTGGACTGAAGATGTGATTGGATCTAAACAGTATAAGCTGGCCAAGAAGCTTAAGAATGTCAAAGAGGCTATTAAACCGTGGGATAAGGCCATGTTTCCAGAGCTACAGACAATTATTAAGCTGAACAAAGGCACCCTGCATGAGCTCCAGCTGAGGAGCAGAACTGAGAAGAATAATGCTGCCTTGCATGATGAAATTGCTGCTGCAGAATCGACATTACGAAAGAATGTTAGGAGGCTGCTGAGTCTGGCCACACAGAAGGCTAAGCTTCATTAGTTAACCATGGGTGAGGAGCTGTCCTCGATGTTCTTTCGTAGTGTTAAGGAGAGACAAGCGAGAAATGCCATCATGGTTATGCGGGACAATTGTGGCGTTATCATTGAGGAAGAGGAGAGCATTAGGAAGCATATTCTGGAATTTTTTGTTCAGTTGCTCTCCACAACTGATGGCAGCCGTGAACCTCTACATATCCCTCTGGGTGCTACATTTGATGCTGGGCGTCAGTCAGAGCGGTGTTGTGTTCCCAGTTATGATGAAATCAGAAGGAAAATTTGGTCGATCGGGTCAAAAAAATCGCCAGGACCGGATGGATTTGGGAGTCAATTTTTCAAGGATGCGTGGCACATTGTGGGAGTGGATACTTGTGAGGCTGTACGAGAGATATTCAGGCATGGTAAGCTGCTCAAACAGTTTAATACCACTTTTATTTCCCTGATTCCGAAAGTGAAGAATCCTACTTTTGTCAAAGATTTGAGACCGATCTCATTATGCAATACCATCTTAAAAGTGGTTACGAAGATCATTGCTGGAAGGCTGAGGAATCTGCTTAGCGAGGTGATTTCGGACAGCCAAGGCGCCTTCATCCCTGGGCGTTCTTTGGCTCACAACTCAGCTGTTGCAACTGAAATTGTTTATGGTTATGGAACTAAAAGGGGCTCACCGAGATGCACTATCAAGGTTGATTTTACAAAAATCTTATGACTACATCAACTGGGACTTCATCAAGGAAACGCTCTGTTATTTGCAGCTGCCCATACCACTTGTGAATCTGATAATGGAGTGCGTCACAACTCCCAGCTTCTCGATACTCATCAACGGTGCACCTGAAGGATTCTTTCTTGGTAAGAGGGGGATAAGGCAGGGGGATCCTCTCTCCCCCTACCTCTTTGTGTTCTGTATGGAAGTGCTAAGCCGAATGCTGCACCAGGCCTCTTCCGAACCAGGTTTCAAATTCCATCCGAAGTGTAAGAACATCCAACTTGTACACCTTGCTTTTGCTGATGATCTGCTTATTTTCTGTCATGGGGATGTTAAATCAGTGGAAATAATAAACAGCTGCTTGAACCGTTTCTTTGCTGTCTCTGGATTAAGGGCTAACTTAGATAAGAGCACAGTTTATTTGGCGGGCTGTTCTGAAAGCGTGGAAGAAGACATTATCAGACAGTTGGGGTTTGTGCGTGGAGAATTACTGGTTAAGTATCTCGGAATGCCTTTGAGCTCAAGGCGTGTCCAGATACACGAGTATGGGGCGCTGTATGACAAGTTCAGTGGGGTTATACACTCATGGGCTTCCAGAAAACTCTCTTTTGCTGGAAGGTTGCAGCTGATTAAATCGGTATGCTCGGGGATTCATACGTTCTGGAGCCAATGCACACTCTTTCCGAGAGGGGTAATTGATAGAATTGAAGGGATGATGAAAAGGTTCTTATGAAATGGTAATCTTGAAGGAAAAAGACACTTAGTAGCCTGGAAGGAAGTAATAAAACCAGTTGAGGAAGGAGGATTGGGCGTGAGAGAACTCCAAGCGTGGAACAAGAGTATACTAGCGAAGCTGTGGGGTGATCTTGTTCAGCAAAGACCGAGTGTCTGGCTGCGTTGGTGCTCTTCTAATCACGTCCGAGATGCTGGATGGTGGAATACATCAGCTGGAATTCATGACTCTTGGCTATTGAAAATGATAATTCAGGTGGAGGAGGTTAAAGCTTTGATGCCGGAGGACGCTGGTCACTCTCCGAGGCTGGACAGTATACTAAGTGACGGTGGGGGTATATCAGCCTCCAAGCTGTACGATGTACTCAGGCATAGAGGCCAAGAGACTGGATGGGGGTGTGTAATCTGGGAAAGACCACAAAACCGGAAGTGGGCATTTATAACGTGGCTAGCGGCGAAGAAACGACTCCAGACTGGGCATTGGCGATTTGACAACCTGGAAGAATGGCTGGAAGAATGGCTGCAGTGGTTCTCGGCTGAGACGAAGACAGCTAGGAAGAAGTTGGTATTCCAGTTAAAACTTTTAAACCTCCAAGCATTGATTTATTTTACTTGGATTTATAGAAACAAGCTTGTTTTTCAGCATGAACCATTCGATGTTGCTGGTTGTGCAGCGCAGATCATAGCCAGCTGTCGATCCCGTCTATCCATGACGAACATAGCAACTCGCATGAATAGATCAGATCGAAGGGGAAGTAGCTAGTTTGTTTTTGTGTGGGCTGGTATAGGGTTTATTACGGTGGAGTATGGATGACTAGATGTGAGGGTGGTAGTCTATGGTGGATGTGCAGGCATAGGGGTGATTGTTTGATAGTGGTAAAGGGCTTTTGGGTTTAGTTTTTTGGCTCCCTTCTTACGTAAGACCCCTTGTTTGGTCTTACCTTTTTGTAACTGGTGTTCCCACCATATCTATATATTTACCTATTCAGAACTAGCAAATGTTGAATAAAACCTTATATTAACTAGTAAATTCATATTAAAAATACTATAAGAGTATATTTTGAGGAAAAATCATATAAGTAACTAACAAATGTTTAATAAAACCTTATATTAACTACTAAATTCATATTAGAATACTATAAGAGTATGTTTTGAGGAAAAATCACATAAGTAAATAACAACTGTTTAATAAAACCATATATTAACTAATATATTCTTATTAGAATACTATAAGAGTATGTTTTAAGAAAAACTCATATAAGTAACTAACAAATGTTTAATAAAACCTTATATTAACAAAGAAATTGTTGTTAGAATACAATAAGAGTGTGTTTTGAGGAAAACTCATGTAAGTAAGTAACAAATGTTCAATAAAACCTTATATTAACAACTAAATTCTTATTAGAATACTATAAGACTATGTTCTGAGAAAAAAATCATATAAGTAACTAACAAATGTTTAATAAACCTTACATTAACTAATAAATTGTTGTTAAAATACAATAAGAGTGCGTTTTGAGGAAAACTGATGTAAGTAACTAACAAATTTTCAATAAAACCTTATATTAACTACTAAATTCATATTAGAATATTATAAGAGTTTGTTTTGAGGAAAAATCTTATAAGTAACTAACCAATGTTTAATAAAACCTTATATTAACCACTAAATTCATATTAGAATACTATAAGAGTATGTTTTGAGGAAAAATCATATATGTAACTAACAAATTTTTAATAAAACCGTATATTAACTACTAAATTCTTATTAGAATACCATAAGAATATGTTTTGAGGAAAAATCATATAAGTAACTAACAAATGTTTAATAAAACCTTATATTAACTATGAAATTGTTGTTAGAATACGATAAAAGTATGTTTTGAGGAAAACTCATGTAAGTAACTAATAAATGTTGATTTTTTCTCATTGGTTGAATATGTCTATGAATAATGATATGAACCATTGTTATGGGTGTTAGGTACCAACGTGGAGGTAAGGTTTCTTCCCCGGTCGGAGAGGACTCCGCCAAGGCGACCCCCTTTCTCCGTACCTGTTTGTCCTTTGTATGGAGATATTGAGCCGTATGCTACATAATGCAACTGCTAGACCAGGATTTAAATTTCATACGAAGTGCAAGAATATGAGGTTTGTACACCTTGCATTCGCTGACGATCTTCTTATCTTCTGTCATGGTGATATTCGGTCAGTAACAATCATAAAAGAATGTCTTGATACCTTCTTTGCTATCTCTGGACTCAGAGCGAACGTGGATAAGAGCACAATTCATACAGCTGGGTGTTCTGCAGAGCTGTCGGAGTGTATTAGACAACAGCTGGGATTTGTACTTGGCTCTCTACCTGTCAAATATTTGGGAACCCCTCTAAGCTCAAGAAGAATCATGGTGCATGAGTATAATGGGCTGTATGACAAGATTGGGAATTTGATTAAGTCTTGGGCTGTCAGGAAACTGTCATACGCAGGCCGTCTTCAGCTTATCAAGGCAGTTTGCTCGGGGGTCCAAACTTTTTGGAGCCAAACGATTCTACTTCCTAAAGGTGTGATAGATAAAGTGGAGGGAATGCTGAAAAGATTCTTATGGAATAGGAACTTGGAAGGGAAGAAACACTTGGTAGCATGGGAAGAGGTTACTAAGCCATACTGTGAAGGGGGGCTACAGATCCGTGAACTCATGGCGTGGAACAGAAGTGTGTTTGCTAAATTGTGGGGTGATATAGTGCTGGATAAACCGACTATATGGAGAAGATGGTGCACCCACAACCACAACAGCGAGGGGGATGACTGGGAGATCAGGCCTAAGCTCCATGATACATGGCTCTGGCGTACGGTTATTCAGATCCAAGACGAGCTCAATGCAAGTATGGAGGAAGCTGGTATGGCCGACCATGACATCAGTAGCTTCCTTAAGGACAATGGTAACTTGTCTTGCTCTAAAATCTATCATCTTTTACGCAGAAGGGGGCAAGAGGTTGATTAGGGTGATCTCCTATGGGGAAAAATTCAGAATAAGAAATGGGCATTTATCACATGGCTCGCTGCTCGTAAAAGACTTCAGACGAGCAACAAGCTGAGACACTGGATGGGCGACCAGTTTGCTACTTGCTCGTTGTGTCAGAATGGTGTGGAGGATGAAGATCACCTCTGGTTCGAATGTAGTGTAATCAGAGAGGTTCAATAGCGTGCTTTTGCTTGGATTGGCATGTCTTGCCGATTCACAAATGTGAGGGAGTGGCTGGACTGGTTTGCACAAGAGCCGAATGCAGTTAGAAGGAAGGATCTTTTCCAGGCAAAGCTACTTGTTTTTCAAGCTACAATTTACTTTACATGGCTTGCTAGAAACAAAAAGATTTTTTGCAATGAACACCTAGTAGTTGAATCATGTGTTGCGCAGATTATAACAAATTGTCGATCCCGGCTTACCACTTTGTGCAAAGGCAAAGCGCGAGTGGGAAGGTGGGATCGAATGGGTACCTAACAGGAATTGGTAGATACAGTTTGGTAGGCATGGTGTCCCTTGGATTTATTAGTAGGCGATTGGAGGTGTGTAGGGGGTGGGTTTACTTTTGGGTATAGAGTTTGGGGGAGATATGGTGAGATAGAGGGATGGAGGATATAGTTTTTTGTATCCCTGGTATCTTACGTAGGACTCGGAGTATGGTCCTACTCTTTTGTAACTATGGCATTTTGCCACAGCTTTATATTTACCTTTTCAGAACTAAAAAATGTTGAATAAAACCTTATATTAACTACTAAATTCATATTAAAATACTATAAGAGTATTTTTTGAGGAAAAATCATTTAAGTAACTAACAAATGTTCAATAAAACCTTATATAAACTACTAAATTAATATTAGAATACTATAAGAGTATGTTTTGAGGAAAAAACATATAAGTAAATAACAAATATTTAATAAAACCTTATATTAACTACTAAATTCTTATTAGAATACTATAAGAGTATGTTTTGAGGAAAACTCATGTTAGTAACTAACAAATGTTCAATAAAACCTTATATTAACTACAAAATTCAAATTAGAATACTATAAGAATATGTTTTGAGGAAAAATCATATAAGTAACTCATGTAAGTAACTATAGGATCTCGTATGCCAGGCTCCTGGTGGAGGTGTCTGTCGAGGAAGCTGGTTTGGAATTTATTGAAATAGAAAATCTGGATGGCTCGAAGTATAATCAGAAAGTGGTTTTTGAATGGCTCCCTTCCATTTGCAGTCTGTGTAAACAATTTGGGCATTCAGATAGCAGGTGCTCTAAGGGTTCGGCTCGTGTTCAGCAACATACATATCGACAGAATCAGCATTTCTTGCAGTCATACAGGAATAAGGGGAAATGGGAATGGAGGCCTAAAATGACAAGGCCTCTGTGCTCTGAAGGGCCTAATTTTACATCTGAACCTCAGGCAAAAGAAAAATCAGGATCTGGAGATGCTGCGGGGATTTCGGATTCTGTTTTGAGAGCTAACTGTGGTCCGGTCCAGCTTGTTGATAATGTAAGCGGTAAGGGTATGACTAACACTTCTGAGAAGGCTGAAAATAAGGAGGTTTGTAGCTCTGATGAGGGAGCTGATGGTAACAGATTGATTAACAAGGATGATCAGAGGGAGAGCAATGATGACTCCTCAGAGAAAGGGTGGTCTGATGTGCATAGGAAGAAATCTGCAAAGAATGCCAGTCCGGGTAAATGCTGTCATATGCACACGGATGTGATAGTTTTGAGTTCTAGCTTTGAGGCCCTTCAGGAGGAGCATGCATCTTCTGTGATACGGGGTTAGCCGTGTGATGGTCCGATCTTCGACAACAAGCAAGAATTAACAAGAAACAAAGACGCAGCAATGAAAGACTCTCAAGATTCGATCAAGAACATCCAAGATCGATCAAGAACTCAACAAGAACACCAAGAACAGGGGTTGTACTTAATGTCGACTTCAAGAAAGTGAACAAGACTCGATAAAGACTCGAAATTGCAATAAAGAATTGAAAGACACGACCGATAAGGACTGAAACGATCTATGCAGAACAAGATAAAGACCCCAGGCTTCCGTAAAAGGTAGGAACCAATACCAATGACTACACAACCCGCCTCTACAACCCTACACAATCAAGCGGACAACTTGAAGGCACAAGGAGGGGGCTTGTGGATACTAGATTCACCAAGTCTTGCGAAGTTGATGAACGACAAAGCAAACCAAGCTGAGATAGATACCAATTCGTGATCAACGAGCACAGCTCTAGTTGAATCAACAAACACTCGTGTGTTTAAAACTCAATATGAGAGATTTCTATTATCAAAGTTCCAATTGTTCTCCATGGAAGAATCGGCAATATATAAGCCTTAAGGGCTGATGTTTGGCCGAAAATAATAACATGAATTAAACTAATAACTTATTGGGCCTAATAATAAAAATAACACCTAAAGACATAAATAAATAAGGTCTTAAAATTACAACTTAAATAAGCCCAATTCGGCCCATGTAGTTTCTATGCGCCCAGGTGTCGGCGCCGAGGGTTTGGTGTCGGCGTCGATACCAACAGTAGGTAAAATAGGTAAAATAGTATCTTCAGGTCTCGGTGTCGATGCCTCTGGTGTCGGCATCGATACCAACAGTGAGCAAATGTGCACCTTTGGACCTTCTCCCATGGTGGAGCCTTCTTCTTCCTTTTGAGGATGACATCGTCCTCTCTTTCTTGAATCATAGGTCCATCCTCATGTAAGATATCATGTAAGATATGTGTGTCCGCAGGTGGTGTCTTGGATGGTCCCGCATCATTCTGACTCTTGGGTAGCTGACTGTATGTGCTCGAGTTCTAATCAGATCTGTGGTGAGGGTAGCACTCACAAGAAGGGTTTTTATGGAGAGATTGAAATTAGCAGCTTGGAATATAGTCGGGATTAAAGACCCGATTAAGACTAGTTCTATAACTAGTTACTGTTTTGATCACGATATTGGTTTGATTGGTCTATTAGAAACGAAGCTGGTTCATAGCAATTTTGAAGATGTAAGGAGATGACTGATGAAAGATTGGCTTTGCTGTGTTAATGGGAGTACCCATGTTAAGGGTCAAATATGGGTTACTTGGAATCCTTGTATGTATGAGGTTAATATTGAAAGGGTGCAAGAACAATATATACACTGTACTGTGAGCTCTAAGGATAAAAAATATAATTTTGCTGCTACCTTTATCTATGCACATAATCTGAAAGTGGATAGAGAACCTCTCTGGAGTGATTTGAGAGAGATTGCTACTAATATGGAAATCCCTTGGATTGTGCTAGGCGACCTGAATTGTACACTCAGTATTGAAGAGAAATGGCCAGCCATAAAGGCACACAGGGATGAATTTGGTGAACTGACAGAAGCTCTTGAAGATTTTGGCTTATCTGATCTTCAATTCACTGGTGCTAATATGACATGGAGTAACAAAAAAATGGGGGATGAAAGGATTGAGAGAAAGCTGGATAGAATCCTTGTTAATGATCTATGGATGGAACAGTTCACTGATTCTATAGCATTTTTCGACACCCCCAGTATCTCTGATCATTCTCCAAGGGTGGCTAAGATTTTTGATCAAAATATTAGAAGAAGATATCCATCCAGGTCAAAAAACTTATGGGGTATTAATTAGTTATTTATTTCTTTAATAATTCCGGCCCAAACAGCCTCTTTAGGTCTATATATTTTCGATTCCAGCATTGTAATCAATTGGAACTTTTATGAATACAATTCTCTCATATAGAGTGTAAACACATCGAGTGTTTGTTGATTCAACTAGAGATGTGCTCGTTGGTCATTGATTGATAATCTCATCTTGGTTTGCTTTGCCGTTCATCAACTTCGCAAGACTTGGTGAATCTAGTATCCACAAGCCCCCTCCTTGTGCCTTCAAGTTGTCCGCTTGATTGTGTAGGGTTGTAGAGGCGGGTTGTGTAGTCATTGGTATTGGTTCCTACCCTCTGAGGAGGCCTGGGGTCTTTATCTTGTTCTGCATAGATCGACTTAGTCCATATCAGGTCGTGTCTTTCAATTCTTGCAATTCAATTTCGAGTCTTTATCATTGTTTATTCGAGTTCTGCAATCTTGTTCATTGTCGACATCAAGAACCCTTGTTCTTGATCGTTCTTGCTGCGTCTTTTATTGTTTCTTGGCTGTTCTTGATTGATCTTGATCGAGTTCTTGCTTTCTTGTTTAGTTCTTGCTTGTTGTCGAAGATCGGACCATCACACGGCTAACCCCGTATCAAATTGGCATCAGAGCTTTGGTTTCCGACATCAAGATTGAGTCTTTTCTTTCCATAAACACAAAAACCACAAAAAAAAGAGTCCTTTTCTTGTTTGGTCTTTTACTTCTTGTTTCTTAAGTTGTTAATTTTAAGACCTTATTTATTTATGTCTTTAGGTGTTATTTTTATTATTAGGCCCAATAAGTTATTAGTTTAATTCATGTTATTATTTTTGGCCAAACATCAGCCCTTAAGGCTTATATATTGCCGATTCTTCCATGGAGAACAATTGGAAATTTTATGAATACAATTCTCTCATATAGAGTGTAAACACATCGACTGTTTGTTGATTGAACTAGAGTTGTGCTCGTTGGTCATTGATTGATAATCTCAGCTTGGTTTGCTTTGCGGTTCATCAACTTCGCAAGACTTGGTGAATCTAGTATCCACAAGCCCCCTCCTTGTGCCTTCAAGTTGTCCGCTTGATTGTGTAGGGTTGTAGAGGCGGGTTGTGTAGTCATTGGTATTGGTTCCTACTCTCTGAGGAGGCCTGAGGTCTTTATCTTGTTCTGCATAGATCGTTTCTGATGCGGGACCATCCAAGACACCTTCGGATGATGTCTTCCTCAAAAGGAAGAAGAAGGCTCCACCATGGGAGAAGGTCCAAAGGTGGAAGCTTGGCGTTTTACACTCGTTCAGACTTTTGACAGATTTTCGACTTCTCTATAAAATGGGTTGTATGGATTCAATATTTATCGGATTGAGGCGTGCCATACCTTGTCGGAACGAGGACGAAGAGATCTACAATTTTTCCGTTGAAGGTTTTTCCAGATTCGTCCTAGAGTTTGGTCGAAAATCAACATATTTGCAAGCTGTACTATTTGGAACGAAAATCAGCTGCTTACATTACTATTTTTAGTATTAATTTTACTTAAGTTATTTTAGGAAACTTTAGATGTTATTTTATTAATTTCTCAAGTTATTAGTTTTATTAATTCCTTTAGATAAATCGGCCCATCAGCCTTAGAGGTCTATATAAGCCGATTCCCCCTTTGTATTCAGGAGGAACATTATGAATAGAATTTGGATCTCTCAAATTGTGTGAAACACATGGAGTGTCTTGTTGATCTAACTAGAGCTGTGCTCGTTGATCACGAATTGGTATCTATCTCAGCTTGGTTTGCTTTGCCGTTCATCAACTTCGCAAGACTTGGTGATCCGAGTATCCACGAGCCCCCTCCATGTGCCTTCAAGTTGTCCGCTTGATTGTGTAGGGTTGTAGAGACGGGTTATATAGTCATTGGTATTGGTTCCTTCCTTCTACGGAAGCCTGGGGTCTCTATCTTGTTGTATATAGATCGACTCAGTCCATATCAGGTCGTATCTTTCAATTCTTGTCATTAAATTTCGAGTCTTTATCATTCTTTATCGAGTCTTGCATCATCTTGTTGAGTCTTTCATTGCTGCGTCTTTATTTCTTGTTAATTCTTGCTTGTTGTCGAAGATCGGACCATCACACGGCTAACCCCGTATCAAATTGGTATCAGAGCTTTGGTTTCCGACATCAAGATTGAATCTTTTCTTTTCATAAACACAAAAACCACAAAAATAGAGTCAGTTCTTGTTTTGGTCTTTTACTTCTTGTTCTTTTATTGATTGTTGCACTAACCTTGTTTATTTGTGATTGTTGTGGTTGCATAAGCCTAAACACAAGCCTATCCGAGACCAGTGGAGTCGACCAAGCTGTGAAGCACCCGTGTTGCGGTGCAACACCTAGCCGACGGCACATCTTTGTGTCCCCATAAGTCAAGCTTGGCCGAATCCCCTACCACAAGAAACCCTAGTTTGTGCTTTGTTCTATCTTTGGAACTCTTTATTTATCTTTTATCTATTTTGCCTTGATAAAATCTGATTTTATTTGATAGATTAATTCATATTATCTATCATTTATCTTTTGAGGCTAAGATAGATATACTTACCTAATTTATCCAAAGAGTTGCCTATTTATTTATTCTAGGGTTGAATTTTTATCTTTTATCACCATTGCATTCAGATTTTCGAGTCCTTTACATATTATAGAGTCTTTCTTGCATTAGTATAAAAAAAAAATATCAGTTTCGAAATTCATTCAAAAAAAAATAGATTGAACTTGGACCTAGGAGAATAAAATTCACTAGGGGCAAAAGTAAGCCAAAAAAAAAAGAAAGTGTTTGTTTGATCTAATGCAAGAAAGCTCCCAAGGACAAATTGGTGAACCCTTCTCTCAGCCCTAGTCGACACACCTATATCCCCAAACACATACCTTTAAAAAATTGAAACCCTACCCTGCAACTACAACGTCCTAACTTAAAGGTTTTCAATCAAAAGAGGTCAATTTCCTTACTTTCCTTAGTTTTCTTTTATTTTCTTTGTTTTTCATCATTTTCGAGTGCTTGATCCCTTGATCGAGTGCTTTTGAGTCCATATCAAGTTGCTCTTGACCCCTGTCGAGTGCAGTGTTGTGTGTGTGTCGAGTGCTGGAAACCCACAGGTACCGAGTCGATACCTTCACCTACCGAGTCGATACCCCACATACCGAGTCGATACCTTTGCATACCGAGTCCATAATTTGCTTCTGTTGTGAAACTATCGAGTCGATACTTTGTCCTATTGACTCGATACTTTTGTCCTGTTGGTTTTTTCGGTTGTTTGTTTCTTTCCATTCTCTTGATCTCTTACCTTGTGTTGCTAAGTCTTTGCTTGAGTGTTGATTTGCCCAAGGCGGATTGCTCCAACAAGCGTGATGATGCGGGACCATCTTCTACAGCTCCAGACACACCCATCATACTTGGAGAAGGACCAATGACTCGAGCTAGAGCTAAGAAGCTTCAGAGAGACTCATTCAACTTTGTGGGTCATGCTTTGTTCTCGAGCAAGGTTCAACTCCCCAAGCCAACATTGAAGACATACATGTGCATTGGAGCACAAATGGAGGCCGAGCCACCTTAGTTTAGCTTAGGCCGAAATATTCTAAGTGTTGGAACCCATTTTCAGCTTAAGTGTTCTATTGGGCTGAATTGGGCTTTTCTAGTTATTATTTTTAAAGACCTTATTTATTTATGTCTTTAGGTGCTATTTTTATTATTAGGCCCAATAAGTTATTAGTTAATTCATGTTATTATTTTCGGCCAAACATCAGCCCTTAAGGCTTATATATTGCCGATTCTTCCATTGTAATCAATTGGAACTTTTATGAATACAATTCTCTCATATAGAGTGTAAACACATCGAGTGTTTGTTGATTCAACTAGAGCTGTGCTCGTTGGTCATCGATTGATAATCTCAGCTTGGTTTGCTTTGTCGTTCATCAACTTCGCAAGACTTGGTGAATCTAGTATCCACAAGCCCCCTCCTTGTGCCTTCAAGTTGTCCGCTTGATTGTGTAGGGTTGTAGAGGCGGGTTGTGTAGTCATTGGTATTGGTACGGAAGCCTGGGGTCTTTATCTTGTTCTGCATAGATCGTTTCAGTCCTTATCGGTCGTGTCTTTGAATTCTTGCATCTTAAATTTCGAGTCTTTATCTATCTTTATCGAGTCTTTATTGTTCTTGTTGCTGTCTTGCGTCGTTCTTGGAGTTCTTGATCAATTCTTGGTCGAGTTCTTGAAGTCTTGCTGCGTTCTTGTTGAGTCTTGATCGATCTTGCTTGTTTCTTGATCGATTCTTTAAGTTTCTTTGCTGCGTCAGTTTGAGTTCTTGAGTGTTTCTTTGAGTTTCTTGCTTGTTGTCGAAGATCGGACCATTCCACGGCTAACCCCGTATCAAATTGGCATCAGAGCTTTGGTTTCCGACATCAAGATTGAGTCTTTTTCTTTTCATAAACACAAAAACCACAAAAAAGAGTCCTTTTCTTGTTTGGTCTTTTACTTCTTGTTTCTTGAATTGATTATTGCACTAACCTTGTTTGTTTGTGATTGTTGTGGTTGCTTAGCCCAAACACAAAGCCTAGCCGAGACCAGTGGAGTCGACCAAGCCGTGAAGCACCCTTGTGCATCACCCTAGCCGACGACAGAAATTCTGTCCCCATAAGTGGATAGCTTGGCCGAACCACATTACCACAAGAAACCCTAGTGTGTTATCTTTTCTATCCTTTCTATCTTTGAGACATTTAATTCTATCTATTTTCTTGCCTTATTGAAAATCAGATTTTATTTGGTGGAATTAATCCTATTATATCTATCAAATATATCTAAAGGCTAAAGATAGATCCTATTACCATATTTGTCCAAAGGGTTGTCTATATATATTTATCATTAGGGTTGAAATTTTCATCTTTTATCACCATCTATACCAGATTTTCGAGTCCTATACATTAATTTGAGTCTTTTCTTGCATTAGTTTCACATTTAAAAAAAAACAGTAAATTAAGGTCCGAAAATTCGAAAGAAAGAGAAAGTGTTTGTTAGTTGTTGATCTAGTGCAAGAAAGCTCCCAAGGACATCATTGGTGAACCCTCTTCTCAGCCCTAATCAACATACCTATCCCTAAACACATACACCTCCACAAAATTGAAACCCTACCTTGCAAATACAACATCATAACTTAAGGTTTTCAATCAAAAGAGGTAAATTTCCAAGTTTTCTTTTGCTTTCTTATTTTCTCTTTGTGTCGAGTACTCTTTCTCACCTTGATCGAGTGCTGTTGTGTGCTTGCTTTGATTGAGTCGAGTGATCTCAGCCCTTGCCGAGTTCTCTCTTGTGTGTGTCGAGTGATCTCAGCCCTTGCCGAGTGATCTCCTTGTTGTGTCAAGTTGATTCCTTGCAATTACCCATCTGTTTGCTTGAATCAATTGCTTACAGCTGCTGTCGAGTACTCTATTCCTTTTATCGAGTACTTTGTTGATTGTTTCATTCACTACATACTTTGATTGCTTAGTTTTTGCTTGGTAGTTGATTTGCCCAAAGCGGATTGCCCTAGCAAGCGTGATATATCAATCAGAGAGGGAGTGTGAGCGAAACACAATTGTGAGCTGTTTATAAGTTTTACTAACCTTTAACTTAGTTCTTTGTTTCTTTTGTCTTTGTTATAATGTCTAACAATCAGGACAACAATGGTGGTAACAACTCCACAAACTCGAGTGCTACTGTGACACCCGAGCAATTCAATACCTTGACGGCCAACATAGCCACCTTGACGGATACATTGGCTGCGATGCAAGCCAACATGGCGGCTTGGGAGAGCTCTAGGCCTAGTGGTTCGAACACCATAGGAGGTGAGCAAGAGCGAGTTGAGATACCTCAAGAAGAAAGAGAGGTCATTAATCCTAACCCTATTCCTAATCCTAATCCTCATGTTAATGTTAATTTACAGAATCCTTTATTCAATGAAAACAATTCTCCACGAGGTGGGAGAAATGATCGGAATAATGGGTTTGTTAATGTGCAAGGTCAAGGACAAGGAAGAGGAAGAGGACGTGGCTATCAAGAGCAATTCTACTACTCGGAGCAAGATGATGACTTCTAAGAAGAGGAGTATTGGGAGCAACGCCCGAGACGGAATCAAAGAGGAAATCAGAACCGACCACCTAGGTTCAATGACGACGACGGCATGGGTAAGGTTAAGGTAAAGATTCCTCCTTTTGATGGTAAGACTGATCCAGATGCTTATATTGATTGGGAAATTAAAATGGAGCAAATCTGGAATCGTCATAATTTCTCAGAACCTAAGAAAGTACAACTAGCATCCCTAGAATTTCAAGGATTTGCATTAATCCGGTGGGGTAATCTTGTTAAAGAAAGAAGAAGATCCCTTGATGCACCTATTGCTTCTTGGGAACAATTAAAAGTGGTAATGAGAAATAGGTTTGTACCTCAACATTATGATAGAGAGTTATTGAACAGATTAGAAAACCTTAAAAAAGGTAGCAAAACTGTTGAGGAAACATTTAATGTTATGCAAGAAGCTATGGCTCGAGCTAATATAGTAGAAACTCATGAGAAAACCAATGTTAGATATCTTAGGATATTGCATCCCGCTTTAGCTCATGAAATTGATTACTTTCCCTATACTACTCCTACCGATTTGTTACATCTAGCTATGAAAGTAGAAAAGGGACAACGCTACAAGAGCCAAGCTAATAGGATGTCGAGTGGCCAACAACAAGGATGGCGCCAAAACCGGCCCCAACAGCCCCAAGGGCGCTCGGAAATGGGTTCTAGAGAGCGAGCTCAGCAGCCCCAATGGAGGAGTGAGAGTCGACAGCCCCAGCAGCCCCTCGACAAAGGAAAAGGTCCATGGAATGGACGAGAATCGTCTGGGACATCTACTGGTCCCAAAGGGAGTAATCCTAACCCTTCTACCCTTAGATCTAGAGATATTGTGTGCTTTAAATGCCAAGGTAGAGGACATTATATGAAGGATTGCCCTAATAAGAAAACTCTCATGGTTAATCACTTAGGAGAATATGAATCTGAAAATTCTTGTGATGAACATGACGAGCATGCTAATGACAATGATCAGAACTTAAACCTTGTTTGTTATGAAAATGATGATGATGAGGTTGAATATGAGCATGGAGAATCTTTGATTGTTAGGAGAGTTTTAAGTGTTGTTCCTACACCATGTGATGATAATCAAAGAGAAAACTTGTTTCATACTCGTTGTCTAGTTAAAAGAAAGGTTGTAAATGTTATCATTGATGGAGGTAGTTGTTGTAATTTAGCTAGTCAAGAAATGGTTGACAAATTGCATTTACCTACTGTCCAACACCCTAGACCTTACAAATTGCATTGGATGAATGATTGTGGCTTATTGAAAGTAAATAGGCAAGTTAAAGTGCATATTAAACTAGGACATTATGAAGATGGTTGTGCCTGTGTTATTAGTCCCTAAGAAAGATGATTCATGGAGAATGTGTGTAGATTGTAGGGCTATTAACAACATTACTATTAAATATCGTCACCCTATTCCTAGATTAGTTGATATGCTAGATGAGTTACATGGAGCTTCTATATTCTCTAAAATTGATCTTAGGAGTGGCTATCATCAAATTAGAATGAAAGAAGGTGATGAATGGAAAACAACCTTTAAGACTAAGCTAGGCTTATATGAGTGGTTGGTTATGCCTTTTGGTTTAACTAATGCTCCTAGTACTTTTATGCGCTTAATGAATCATGTGCTTCGAGATTTCATTGGAATGTTTGTTGTTGTTTACTTTGATGATATTCTGATTTATAGCAAGTCTTCTAATGAACATGAATCACATCTTAGAGAAGTGCTTAAAACGCTGAGAATTGAACGCTTGTATGCTAATTTAAAGAAATGCGAATTATGTAACGCTTGTAAGTTCGAATGGACTGCGTGTCGATGAGGCTAAGATCAAGGTGATCCAAGAGTGGCCAACACCCACCAACATCGGCCATGTGCGCAGTTTCCAAGGATTGGCGAGCTTCTACCGACGCTTTGTGCGAGACTTCAGCACCATCTCAGCCCCACGAACAGAGCTTACAAAGAAAAGGAGTGAGTTCACATGGGGAGCAGCTCAGGAGGAAGCATTCAACACACTTAAGGACAAGCTCACTCACGCACCTCTATTAGCTTTGCCGGACTTTACTCAGCCTTTTTAGGTAGAGTGTGATGCTAGCGGAGTTGGAATTGGTGGAGTCCTTATGCAGGGAGGTAAGCCTATTGCTTTCTTTTCTGAGAAGTTGAAAGGTGCTTGTCTTAATTACTCTACCTATGATAAGGAATTGTATGCTTTGTTTAGAGTACTTAAGACATGGTCTCACTATCTATGGCCTAGCGAGTTTATTCTTAGAACTGATCATGAATCTTTAAAACACTTTAAAAGCCAAGATAAACTTGATAGGAGACATGGTAGATGGATGGAATTCATTGAAACATTTCCTTATGTGATTAAGTATAAGAAAGGCAAAGACAATGTGGTTGCTGATGCCTTATCTAGAAGACATCTTCTTTTAACCACTTTGGATTCTAGAGTCTTAGGCTTTGTTTACATAAAGGAATTGTATGAATCTGATTTGGATTTTGGAGATATATTTCGAAAATGCTTAGAAAAGGGTCCTAATGACAACTTTTATATACATCAAGGATTCTTATTTCGAAAAGATCAAGTGTGCATTCCTAGATGTTCTCTACGATTATTACTTGTTGGTGAAGCCCATAGTGGTGGATTAATGGGACATTTTTGTAGGGATAAGACATATAGCACACTGAAATCACATTTTTATTGGCCACATATGCTTAGGGATGTAGAACATTGCCTTAAGAGATGCATAGATTGCATTAAAGCCAAAGCTAAGCTTATGCCCCATGGCCTTTATACACCACTTCCGATACCCTCAGCCCCGTGGGAAGATATTTCTATGGATTTTATAGTTGGGTTGCCTAGAACTAAGAAGGGGAGGGATTCAATCTTTGTAGTGGTTGATAGATTCTCTAAAATGGCTCATTTCATTGCATGCCACAAAACTGATGATGCTACCAATGTTGCTAATTTATTCTTTAGAGAAGTAGTTAGGTTGCATGGTGTGCCTAAAACCATTGTTAGTGATAGGGATGTAAAATTCTTAAGTCATTTTTGGCGTACGTTATGGAATAAATTGGGAACTAGATTGCTATTCTCCACTTCTAGCCACCCCCAAACTGATGGCCAAACTGAGGTGACTAATAGAACCCTTGCTACTGTCCTAAGAGCCATTATTAGGAAGAATTTGAAACTTTGGGAAGAAGCCTTACCTCATGTGGAATTTGCTTACAATAGAACCATGCATTCGGCTACTAAAATCAGTCCATTTGAATGTGTGTATGGTGTTAATCCGCTAACCCCTTTTGATCTTACTCCATATCTTAGGAGAGACAAAGAATCATTTGAGGCAGGTAAGCATGTCGAGTTCATAAAGGAGCTGCATGAACGAACTCGAGAGAAGCTGAAGCTAAAGGCTGAATACAATGCTAACAAGGCCAACAAGGGACGTCGCTTGGTCACATTTCAGCCTGGAGATCTTGTATGGGTGCACTTGAGGAAGGAGCGGTTTCCAGAAGCCCGGAAGAACAAGCTGTTGCCTCGTGGTGATGGACCATTTCGGATCAAGAAGAGAGTGGGCGACAATGCCTACCAATTGGAGCTTCCTGGAGACATGGGCGTGAGCGCTACATTCAACGTCGCGTATTTAATCCCTTACTTCGCTGTGGATGAGGACTTGGATTCGTGGTCGAATCCTTTTCAAGAAGGGGAGGTTGATGCGGGACCATCTTCTACAGCTCCAGACACACCCATCATACTTGGAGAAGGACCAATGACTCAAGCTAGAGCTAAGAAGCTTCAGAGAGACTCATTCAACTTTGTGGGTCATGCTTTGTTCTCGAGCAAGGTTCAACTCCCCGAGCCAACATTGAAGACATACATGTGCATTGGAGCACAAATGGAGGCCGAGCCACCTTAGTTTAGCTTAGGCCGAAATATTCTAAGTGTTGGAACCCATTTTCAGCTTAAGTGTTCTATTGGGCTGAATTGGGCTTTTCTAGTTATTATTTTTAAAGACCTTATTTATTTATGTCTTTAGGTGCTATTTTTATTATTAGGCCCAATAAGTTATTAGTTAATTCATGTTATTATTTTCGGCCAAACATCAGCCCTTAAGGCTTATATATTGCCGATTCTTCCATTGTAATCAATTGGAACTTTTATGAATACAATTCTCTCATATAGAGTGTAAACACATCGAGTGTTTGTTGATTCAACTAGAGTTGTGCTTGTTGGTCATCGATTGATAATCTCATCTTGGTTTGCTTTGCCGTTCATCAACTTCGCAAGACTTGGTGAATCTAGTATCCACAAGCCCCCTCCTTGTGCCTTCAAGTTGTCCACTTGATTGTGTAGGGTTGTAGAGGCGGGTTGTGTAGTCATTGGTATTGGTTCCTACCTTCTACGGAAGCCTGGGGTCTTTATCTTGTTCTGCATAGATCGTTTCAGTCCTTATCGGTCGTGTCTTTCAATTCTTGCATCTTAAATTTCGAGTCTTTATCTATCTTTATCGAGTCTTTATTGTTCTTGTTGCCGTCTTGCGTCGTTCTTGGAGTTCTTGATCAATTCTTGGTCGTGTTCTTGAAGTCTTGCTGCGTTCTTGTTGAGTCTTGATCGATCTTGATTGTTTCTTGATCGATTCTTTAAGTTTCTTTGCTGCGTCAGTTTGAGTTCTTGAGTCTTTCTTTGAGTTTCTTGCTTGTTGTCGAAGATCGGACCATTCCACGGCTAACCCCGTATCACATGACATACCAATTAAAGATGGAGTGTGAGCGAAACACATTGTGAGGTTGTTTATATTTTGCTAATCTTCACATAGTTCTTTGTTTGTCTTTATTTGCAATGTCTAATAACCAGGACAATGACTGGTACACTACTTTCATGGAGAACATGGCTAAGATGAATGCAAGCATAGCTAAGATGAATGAAGGATTGGCGGCATTAGAGGCTCGGCCATCCGGATCTAACAACATGGCTAGGCAAGGTAATCCCCGGCGTAATGAAGCGCCTCACAATGAAAGGGAAGTATATAATCCTAACCCTAATACTAATCTTAATCCTCATTTAGCTAAACCTTTATTTGATAAGAACATCTCTCCACGAAGGGAGAGACATGGTAGGCATAATGCGTTTGCTAATATGCAGGGACGAGGAAAAGGACTATGGCAACAAGAAGAGTACTACTTCTCAGAGGACGACGACGACGACTTCCAAGAGGATGATCATTGGGAGCAACGTCCTAGACGAAATGATAGAGGAGGTCGATACCACTATCGAGCACCAAGAGAGCCTACGCAAGATGGCATAGGTAAGGTCGAGGTAAAGATCCCTCAATTTGATGGTAACAACGATCCAGATGCATATATTGATTGGGAAACTAAAATGGATCGAATATGGAATTGTCATAACTTCTCTGAACATAAAAAGGTGCAATTAGCTTCTTTAGAATTTCAAAGTTTTGCTTTAATTTGGTGGGATAATCTAGTTAAAGAAAGAAGAAGAACCCTTGATGCGCCTGTCGCTTCTTGGATTCAATTAAAAGCACTTATGAGAAGTAGGTTTGATCCTTCACATTATGCTAGCGAGCTTAGACAACGATTAGAAAATCTTAAGCAAGGTAGCAAAACTGTTGAGGAAACCTTTTATGCAATGCAAGAAATCATGGCTAGAGCTAATGTAGTTGAACCCTATGAAGATACTAATGCTAGGTTTCTTAGAATATTGCACCCCGCCTTAGCTCATGAAATTAATTACTTTCCTTATTCTACGCCTACTGAACTTTTACATTTAGCTATGAAAGTGGAAAGGAATGCTAGATACAGGAGCCAATGTGTTAGAATGTCGAGTGGGCAACCCCAAAGGTGGCACCAAGGCCATGTGCAGCTGCCCCAAAGGAGGTTTGATGGTGGCTCAAGGGAGAGAGCAAGCCAACCCCAAGGGAGGAGTGAAGGCCGAATGCCTCAGGAGCCCATCGACAAAGGCAAAGCGGCTTGGAACGGACGTGATTCATCTAGGGCATCTACTGGACCTAAAGGGAGTAATCCTAGCTCTTCTACTCTTAAAACTATGAACATTCCTTGCTTTATATGTCAAGGTAGTAGACATGTTATGAAGGATTGCCCAAATAAGAAGTCTCTCATGACTAATCACCTAGACAAAAATGAATCTGAAAATTCTAGTGATAAACATGATGAGCATGTTCATAATGATCAAGATAATAGTTTACTTGCCTCTAAAGATGATTGCCTTGAACATGAGCATGTTGATTCTTTGATTGATTTAAATGTTCAACCTATACCCTGTGTTGATAATCAAAGAGAAGATTTATGTCATCGTAAATGCTTAGACAAAGGCAATGTTTCAAATATGATAATTGATGGTGCAAATTCTTCTACTAGTGCTAGCCTTGAATTAATTGAAAATTCAGCCTTGAAAAAGGAAGAAAACTTGCTAGCATTGGATGGAAACTTAGGGATTAATGACTAAGCTCACGTGCATATTACGTTAGCACATCATGACATTAATATGAAATCTGAATTGCGCACTAATCAAGTTTCTTTTCTTGATGTTTTAGATGAAGCTGAGATAATAACCATCAAGGAGTGGTCAATCCCTACAACAATTGGTCTTGCGATGAGTTTCCATGGACATGAGGTTTTCAATCCAGGAGCTCGTGTGGATGCCTATGCGGAATCAAATGCGACCTTGGATTCGATGACGAATCCTTTTCAAGAAAGGGAGATTGATGCGGGACCATCCAAGACACCTTCGGATGATGTCTTCCTCAAAAGGAAGAAGGCTCCACCATGGGAGAAGGTCCAAAGGTGGAAGCTTGGCGTTTTACACTCGTTCAGACTTTTGACAGATTTTTGACTTCTCTGTAAAATGGGTCGTACGGATTCAATATTTATCGGATTGAGGCGTGCCATAGCTTGTCGGAACGAGGACGAAGAGATCTACAATTTTTCTGTTGAAGGTTTTTCCAGATTCGTCTTAGAGTTTGGTCGAAAATCAACATATTTGCAAGCTGTACTATTTGGAACGAAAATCAGCTGCTTACATTACTATTTTTAGTATTAATTTTACTTAAGTTATTTTAGGAAACTTTAGATGTTATTTTGTTAATTTCTCAAGTTATTAGTTTTATTAATTCCTTTAGATAAATCGGCCCATCAGCCTTAGAGGTCTATATAAGCCGATTCCCCCTTTGTATTCAGGAGGAACATTATGAATAGAATTTAGATCTCTCAAATTGTGCGAAACACATGGAGTGTCTTGTTGATCTAACTAGAGCTGTGCTCGTTGATCACGAATTGGTATCTATCTCAACTTGGTTTGCTTTGCCGTTCATCAACTTCGCAAGACTTGGTGATCCGAGTATCCACGAGCCCCCTCCTTATGCCTTCAAGTTGTCCGCTTGATTGTGTAGGGTTGTAGAGGCGGGTTATATAGTCATTGGTATTGGTTCCTACCTTCTACGGAAGCATGGGGTCTCTATCTTGTTCTATATAGATCGACTTAGTCCATATCAGGTCGAGTCTTTCATACTGTTGTGTCGAGTGTTATTGATCTTGCTGCGTTTCTTTTGTTTCTTGATTATTCTTGATCGATCTTGCAAGTTTCTTGGTCGAATCTTGATATCTAGTTGCTGCGTTCTTGAGTCTTGTTTGAGTCTTGTCGATTCTTGCCACTTCTTGGTTGAGAATCTTGCTGTCTTTATTAGTTCTTGTTTAATTCTTGCTTGTTGTCGAAGATCGGACCATCACACGGCTAACCCCGTATCAAATTGGTATCAGAGCTTTGGTTTCCGACATCAAGATTGGGTCTTTTCTTTCCATAAACACAAAAACCACACAAAAAAAAAGAGTCCTTTTCTTGTATGGTCTTTTACTTCTTGTTTCTTGAATTGATTATTGCACTAACCTTGTTTGTTTGTGATTGTTGTGGTTGCTTAGCCCAAACACAAAGCCTAGCCGAGACCGTGGAGTCGACCAAGTCAGTGCACACATCCCTTTGTGTACACCCTAGCCGACGGCACATAGTGTCCCCATAGCCAAAGCTTGGCCGACATTCACCTACCAACAAGAGCAAACGCTAGTTTGTTCTATCCTTTTCTATCTTTGGAATATTTTATCTATCCTATATCTATTCTATTTGCCTTGTTACAATCTGATTTTAATTGATAGATTATTCCATATTATCTATCTTTTATCTTTAAGAGGCTTAGATAGATCTTGTTACCTTATATATCCAAAGGTTGTTTATAAATACATCTTTAGGGCTGAATTTCTATCATTTATCACCAACACATCAGATTTTCGAGTCATATACCTTAATTTGAATCTTTTCTTGCATTAGTTTCATATTTAAAAAAAAAAAAAAAGAAGAAGAAAATCAGATCCAAAAATTCAAAAAAAAAAAAGAAAAGAAGAAAGTGTTTGTTAAGTTGTTTGTTGATCTAGTGCAAGAAAGCTCCAAGGACTAACCTTTTTGGTGATTACCTAGCCCTAAATCAACAGCCCTATTCCCCAAACACATTACCTCCACAAAAATTTCTAAATTGAAACCCTACCTTGCAACTACAACATCATAACTTAAGGTTTTCAATCAAAAGAGGTAAATTTCCTTACTTTTTTTCCTTTGTTTCTTTTCTTTTTCAGTTTTTGTCAAGCACTACCCACTGTTGTCGAGTGCTGTACTACTGATTTTAAGTTGTTTAAACTACTATCGAGCACTTATACACCATATCAAGTGCCTTGCTTGCTTGTTTGAGTTTGTGTCGAGTGATCTCAGCCCTTGCCGAGTTCTCTCCTGTTAGTGTCGAGTGCATTAGACCCCTGTCGAGTGCACCTTTGTTGTGTCGAATTGATTCCTTGCAATTGCCCTTTGTTTTTGCTTGAATCAAGTGTTTACAGCTGCTGTCGAGTGCTCTTTCTCCTTTATCGAGTACTTTGTTGTTTGTTTCATTCACTACATACTTTGATTGCTTAGTTTTTGCTTGGTAGTTGATTTGCCCAAAGCGGATTGCCCTAGCAAGCGTGATATATCAATCGGAGAGGGAGTGTGAGCGAAACACATTTGTGAGCTGTTTATAAGTTTTACTAACCTTTAACTTAGTTCTTTGTTTCTTTTGTCTTTGTTATAATGTCTAACAATCAGGGAAACAATGGTGGTAACAATTCCACAAACTCGAGTGCAACAGTAACTCCCGAGCAGTTTGCCACCTTGATGAATAATGTGAACAACATGATGAACACCTTGGCGGGCATGGCAACTGTCCCTGAAACCTTGGCTGAACTACAAGCCAAGATGACGGCTTTGGAGAGCTCTAGGCCTAGTGGTTCGAACACCATAGGAGGTCAGCAAGAGCGAGTGGAGATACCTCAGGAAGAAAGAGAGGTCGTTAACCCTATTCATAATCCTAATCCTCATGCCAATATTAATTTAGATAATCCTTTATTCAATGACAACAACTCTCCACGAGGTGGGAGAAATGATCGGAATAATGGGTTTGTTAATGTGCAAGGTCAAGGACAAGGAAGGGGAAGAGGACGTGGCTATCAAGAGCGTTTCTATTATTCGGAGCAGGATGATGACTTCCAAGAAGAGGAGTATTGGGAGCAACGCCCGAGATGGAATCAAAGGGGAAATCAGAACCGACCACCTAGGTTCAATGACGACGACGGAATGGGTAAGGTTAAGGTAAAGATTCCTCCTTTTGATGGTAAGACTGATCTAGATGCTTATATTGATTGGGAGATTAAAATGGAACAAATCTGGAATTGTCATAATTTCTCAGAACCTAAGAAAGTACAACTAGCTTCCCTAGAGTTTCAAGGTTTTGCATTAATCTGGTGGGATAATCTTGTTAAGGAAAGAAGAAGATCCCTTGATGCACCTATTGCTTCTTGGGAACAACTAAAAGTGGTCATGAGAAATAGGTTTGTACCTCAACATTATGATAGAGAGCTATTAAACAGATTAGAAAACCTTAAACAAGGTAGTAAAACTGTTGAGGAAACATTTAATGTTATGCAAGAAGCTATGGCTCGAGCTAATATAGCAGAAACTCATGAGAAAACCAATGTTAGATATCTTAGGATATTGCATCCCGCTTTAGCTCATGAAATTGATTACTTTCCCTATACTAATCCTACTGATTTGTTACATCTAGCTATGAAAGTAGAAAAGGGACAACGCTACAAAAGCCAAACTAATAGGATGTCGAGTGGCCAGCAACAAGGATGGCGCCAAAACCGGCGTCAACAGCCCCAAGGGCGCTCGGACGTGAGTTCTAGGGAGCGAGCTCAGCAGCCCCAATGGAGAGGTTAGAGTCGACAGCCCCAGCAACCCCTCGACAAAGGAAAAGGTCCATGGAATGGACGAGAATCGTCTGGGACATCTACTGGTCCCAAAGGGAGTAATCCTAACCCTTCTACCCTTAGATCTAGAGATATTGTGTGCTTTAAATGCCAAGGTAGAGGACATTATATGAAGGATTGCCCTAATAAGAAAACTCTCATGGTTAATCACTTAGGAGAATATGAATCTGAAAATTCTTGTGATGAACATGACGAGCATGCTAATGACAATGATCAGAACTTAAACCTTGTTTGTTATGAAAATGATGATGATGAGGTTGAATATGAGCATGGAGAATCTTTGATTTTTAGGAGAGTTTTAAGTGTTGTTCCTACACCATGTGATGATAATCAAAGAGAAAACTTGTTTCATACTCGTTGTCTAGTTAAAAGAAAGGTTGTAAATGTTATCATTGATGGAGGTAGTTGTTGTAATTTAGCTAGTCAAGAAATGGTTGACAAATTGCATTTACCTACTGTCCAACACCCTAGACCTTACAAATTGCATTGGATAAATGATTGTGGCTTATTGAAAGTAAATAGGCAAGTTAAAGTGCATATTTAACTAGGACATTATGAAGATGATGTTTTATGTGATATAGTGCCTATGCAAGCTTGCCATATTCTATTAGGCCGTCCTTGGCAATCTGATCGTAAGGTTACTCATAATGGGTTTACTAATCGCTATACCTTTACTTTTCAGGGAAAGAATGTCATTCTCAAGCCCATGACACCTACGCAAGTAGCTGATGAGATTGAGAAGCGCAAGGTAAGTAAAGGTGAGTTAGATCAGGAGGCTCAGTCGAGCCAAGTGGATCCTCAAACTCGATCTAAGAGTGTGTTCTTGGCTTCCAAAAGCACATTCATGGACGACTTTGCAGATGGTGGAACTGTTCTTATGCGCCTTTGCAAGAGCTTGAGTATGTTGAGTGAAGAGCTTAAAGCTTCTCTTCCATCGAACATTCTCACTCTCCTTGAGGAGTTGAAGGATGTGTTTCCCGATGACATACCACCAGGTCTACCCCCTATTCGTGGAATTGAGCATCAAATTGATCTTATTCCGGGGGCTGCATTGCCTAATAGGCCTGCGTATCGTATGAATCCCACTGAGACCCAAGAGGTTCAAACCCAAGTCCAACAGTTGTTGGATAAGGGTTACATTCGAATTAGCTTAAGTCCTAGTGCTGTTCCTGTGTTATTAGTCCCTAAGAAAGATGGTTCATGGAGAATGTGTGTAGATTGTAGGGCTATTAACAACATCACTATTAAATATCGTCACCCTATTCCTAGATTAGATGATATGCTAGATGAGTTACATGGAGCTTCTATGTTTTCTAAAATTGATCTTAGGAGTGGCTATCATCAAATTAGAATGAAAGAGGGTGATGAACAGAAAACAGCCTTTAAGACTAAGCTAGGCTTATATGAGTGGTTGGTTATGCCTTTTGCTTTAACTAATGCTCCTAGCACTTTTATGCGCTTAATGAATCATGTGCTTCGAGATTTCATTGGAAAGTTTGTTGTAGTTTATTTTGATGATATTCTGATTTATAGCAAGTCTTCTAATGAACATGAATCACATCTTAGAGAAGTGATTAAAACGCTGAGAATTGAACGCTTGTATGCTAATTTAAAGAAATGTGAGCTATGTAATGAACAAGTGTCTTTTCTTGGTTTTGTAGTAAGCTCTAATGGACTGCGTGTTGATGAATCAAAGATCAAGGCAATACAAGAGTGGCCGACCCCCACCAACATAGGCCATGTACGCAGCTTCCAAGGTCTTGCAAGCTTCTACCGACGCTTTGTGCGAGACTTCAGCACCATCTCAGCCCCACTAACAGAGCTTACAAAGAAAAGGAGTGAGTTCACATGGGGAGCAGCTCAAGAGGAAGCATTCAACACACTTAACGACAAGCTCACTCACGCACCTCTATTAGCTTTGCCAGACTTTACTCAGCCTTTTGAGGTAGAGTGTGATGCTAGCGGAGTTGGAATTGGTGGAGTCCTTATGCAGGGAGGTAAGCCTATTGCTTTCTTTTCTGAGAAGTTGAAAGGTGCTTGTCTTAATTACTCTACCTATGATAAGGAATTGTAAGCTTTGTTTAGAGTACTTAAGACATGGTCTCACTATCTATGGCCTAGCGAGTTTATTCTTAGAACTGATCATGAATCATTGAAACACTTTAAAAGCCAAGATAAACTTGATAGGAGACATGGTAGATGGATGGAATTCATTGAAACATTTCCTTATGTGATTAAGTATAAGAAAGGCAAAGACAATGTGGTTGCTGATGCATTATCTAGAAGACATGTTCTTTTAACCATTTTGGATTCTAGAGTCTTAGGCTTTGTTTACATAAAGGAATTGTATGAATCTGATTTGGATTTTGTTGATCATTTTCGAAAATGCTTAGAAAGGGGTCCTAATGACAGCTTTTATATACATCAAGGATTCTTATTTCGAAAAGATCAAGTGTGCATTCCTAGATGTTCTCTACGATTATTACTTGTTAGTGAAGCCCATAGTGGTGGGTTAATGGGACATTTTGGTAGGGATAAGACATATAGCACACTGAAATCACATTTTTATTGGCCACATATGCTTAGGGATGTAGAACATTGCCTTAAGAGATGCATAGATTGCATTAAAGCCAAAGCTAAGCTTATGCCCCATGGCCTTTATACACCACTGCCGATACCCTCAGCCCCTTGGGAAGACATTTCTATGGATTTTATAGTTGGGTTGCCTAGAACTAAGAAGGGGAGGGATTCAATATTTGTAGTGGTTGATAGATTCTCTAAAATGGCTCATTTCATTGCATGCCACAAAACTGATGATGCTACCAATGTTGCTAATCTATTCTTTAGAGAAGTAGTTAGGTTGCATAGCGTGCCTAAAACCATTGTTAGTGATAGGGATGTGAAATTCTTAAATCATTTTTGGCGTACCTTATGGAATAAATTGGGAACTAGATTGCTATTCTCTACTTCTAGCCACCCCCAAACTAATGGCCAAACTGAGGTGACTAATAGAACCCTTGCTACTGTCCTAAGAGCCATTGTTAGGAAGAATTTGAAACTTTGGGAAGAATCATTTGAGGCAGGTAAGCATGTCGAGTTCATGAATTTGAAACTTTGGAATTTGCTTACAATAGAACCATGCATTCGGCTACTAAAATCAGTCCATTTGAATGTGTGTATGGTGTTAATCCACTAACCCCTTTTGATCTTACTCCATGTCCTATGAGAGACAAAGAATCATTTGAGGCAGGTAAGCATGTCGAGTTCATAAAGGAGTTGCATGAACGAACTCGCGAGAAGCTGAAGCTAAAGGCTGAATACAATGCTAACAAGGCCAACAAGGGACGTCGCTTGGTCACATTTCAGCCTGGAGATCTTGTATGAGTGCACTTGAGGAAGGAGCGGTTTCCAGAAGCCCAGAAGAACAAGCTGTCACCTCGTGGTGATGGACCATTTCAGATCAAGAGGAGAGTGGGCGACAATTCCTACCAATTGGAGCTTTCTGGAGACATGGGCGTGAGCGCTACCCTTTGTATGGTTTTGCTTCTTGTTACTCATTGGCTTTCGCCATCATCTATATATTTACCTATTCAGCACTAACAAATGTTCAATAAAACCTTATATTAACTACAAAATTCATATTAGAATACTACAAGATTATGTTTTGAGGAAAAATCATATAACTAACTAACAAATGTTTAATAAAACTTTATATTAACTACTAAATTCTTAATATAATACTATAAGAGTATGTTTTGAGAAAAAATCATATAAGTAACTAACAAATATTTAATAAAACCTTATATTAACAAAGAAATTGTTGTTAGAATAAAATAAGAGTATGTTTTGAGGAAAAGTCATGTAAGTAACTAACAAATGTTCAATAAAACGTTATATTAACTACTAAATTCTTATTAGAATTCTATAAGAGTATGTTTTGATGAAAAATCATATAAGTAACTAACAAATGTTTGATAAAACCTTGTATTAACTAATAAATTGTTGTTAGAATACAATAAGAGTATGTTTTGAGGAAAACTGATGTAAGACTATATATGCGAGACCATTGTGGGAAGGAGCTGGAGAGTGATGAAGCGATTAGAGCTCACATCCTGACTTATTTTACTGAGCCGCTGGCTACTTCTCCTGTCGGTGTTGATGCTCTGAATCTGAGTCCGGGAGCTGAGATTGATAGTGCTGTAACTGATGAACTGGTGAGGCTGCCTACATACGATGAAATACGCCGAAAATTGTGGTCTATAGGGGCCAATAAGTCACTGGGTCCGGACGGCTTTGGAAGTCAATTCTTCAAAGATGCATGGGGAATTGTTAGGGTCGATTCATGTGAGGCCGTGCGGGAGATTTTCAGAAATGGAAAAATGCTAAAGCAATTCAACTCGACATTTATATCATTGATCCCGAAGGTTAGCAATCCCACTCTTGTTAAGGACCTCCGGCCTATTTCTTGTTGCAATACGATTCTCAAAGTGGTAACTAAAATCAATTCGGGGAGAATTAAAAATCTGTTGGGTGGAGTTATCTCGGACAGCCAGGGGCATTCATTACGGGACGGTGTATTGCTCAAAATACAGCAGTTGCAACGAAGATCATTTATGGGTATGGTACCAAGCGGGGCTCACCTCGTTGCACCATCAAGGTGGACCTGCAAAAGGCCTACGACTACTTGAGCTGGGAATTTCTAAGGAGTACGCTGCTATACTTTAAATTCCCAGAACAGCTGACAGCACTCATTATGGAATGTGTTACAACTCCAACCTTTTCCATCCTCATCAATGGAGCTCCTGGAGGATTCTTCCATGGCCGGAGAGGCTTAAGGCAAGGGGACCCCTTATCCCCCTATCTCTTCGTTCTCTGCATGGAAATACTCAGCCGGATGTTGCACAATGCTACCATGAAGCCTGGCTTTAAATTTCATCCAAAATGCAAGAGCTTGCAGCTTACTCACTTAGCCTTTGATGATGATCTTTTAATTTTCTGTCATGGAGATGTGCATTCAATAAGCATCATCAAGGGGTGTTTGGAGGAATTCTTCTCTGTTTATAGGTTGAGACCCAACATGGACAAGAGTACCGTGTACACTGTTGGCTGCTCGGAGGAGGTGGCCAGCAACATTGCTGCTCAGCTAGGCTATACTAGAGGAACCCGGCTGGTTAAGTATCTGGGAACACTGCTGAGCTCGAGAAAGATAAGGATTCATAAGTATGGAGAGCTGTACAACAGATTCAACAAGGTTATTAACACATGGGCAACACGCAAACTCTCGTATGCAGGTCGTCTTCAGCTCAAAAAATCAGTTTGCATCGGGATCAACACTTTCTGGGGTCAATCTCTCTTACTACCTAAAGGGGTGATCGACAACATTGAATAAAAGTAACTTGATGGGAAGCGAAACCTGGTGGCCTGGTCTGATGTCACTAAGCCGATTAATGAGGGTGGGCTGGGCATAAGGGAGCTGCACACTTGGAATAAAAATAACTTTGCGAAGCTGTGTGGTAATCTGGTGATGCAACAGCCAGGGATATGGGCTCGATGGTGCAATGCTAATCATCTAAGGAGTATCTCCTTGTGGGATGTTACGCCAAAAAAGATGATACTTGGTTATGGAGAGCTGTCCTCCAAGTTAAAAATGAATTAAGGGGCATGGTCGACAACAACAATGATGGGCTACCAGTGCTGGATACCCTTCACAATGCTGATGGCCGATTGTCGAGTGCGAAGGTGTATGACAGGATGCGCCCAAGAGGTCAGGAAGTCGACTGGGGCGGATTACTTTGGGGGAAGTCCCAAAGCTCCAAGTGGGCGTTTGTGACCTGGCTCGCTTGCAAGAAAAGGCTGCACACTGGTCACATAGCCAAGCACTGGCTTGGTGCCGATGCTGCCACCTGTGCCCTTTGTCGAGAGGCTGAAGAGACGACCGATCACATCTGGTTTGAGTGTCCCGTTGTCCGGAATGTCCAACAGCTTGTGTTTAATTGGAACAGCATTAGCTGTCGGTTTGGTACCATTGCCGAGTGGCTTGGATGGTTTGCGGCTGAGCCGTTGAAGATCCGCAAGAAGAAGATTTTTCAAACCAAGTTATTAAGTTTCCAAGCACTCATCTACTTTACTTGGCTTGCTAGAAACAATCTTGTGTTCAACCATGAACCATTTGATGTAAATTGTTGCGCTAATCTTATTATTGCTAGTTGTCGATCCCGATTATCCATAAAGTGGAGTGGCACTTGTGGGTAATTTGGATCGATGAGGGGTAGAGATTTGGCAGTTATGGTGGGTTTATTTTTTGGGAGATAGGAGATTTTTTGTCTAGGGGGAGGTATAGAGAGGACCCTTTGGATTTAGATTATACCCCTTCTTACGTAAGACCCAGTGTTTGGTCTTAGACTTTTGTACATTTTGGGTTAACCACCAAAGCTATATATTTACCGCTTCAGAACTAAAAAATGTTGAATAAATCCTTATATTAACTACTAAATTCATATTAAAATACTATAAGAGTTTTTTTTTTGAGGAAAAATAATATAAGTAACTAACAAATATTCAATAAAACCTTATATAAACTACTAAATTAATATTAGAATACTATAAGAGTATGTTTTGAGGAAAAAACATATAAGTAAATAACAAATGTTTAATAAAACCTTATATTAACTACTAAATTCTTATTAGAATACTGTAAGAGTATGTTTTGAGGAAAACTCATGTTAGTAACTAACAAATGTTCAATAAAACCTTATATTAACTAAAAAATTCATATTAGAATACTATAAGAGTATGTTTTGAGGAAAAATCATATAAGTAATTAACAAATCTTTAATAAAACTTTATATTAACTACTAATTTCTTAATATAATACTATAAGAGTATGTTTTGAGGAAAAATCATATAAGTAACTAACAAATATTTAATAAAACCTTATATTAACAAAGAAATTGTTGTTAGAATAAAATAAGAGTATGTTTTGAGGAAAACTCATGTCAGTAACTAACAAATGTTCAATAAAACGAAGTTAACTACTAAATTCTTATTAGAATTCTATAAGAGTATGTTTTGATGAAAAATCATATAAGTAACTAACAAATGTTTGATAAAACCTTGTATTAACTAATAAATTGTTGTTAGAATGCAATAAGAGTATGTTTTGAGGAAAACTGATGTAAGTAACTAACAAATGTTCAATAAAACCTTATATTAACTACAAAATTCATATTAGAATTCTATAAGAGTATGTTTTGATGAAAAATCATATAAATAACTAACAATTGTTTGATAAAACCTTGTATTAACTAATAAATTGTTCTTAGAATAAAATAAGAGTATGTTTTGAGGAAAACTGATGTAAGTAACTAACAAATGTTCAATAAAACCTTATATTAACTACAAAATTCAAATTAGAATACTATAAGAGTATGTTTTGAGGAACTATCATTTAAGTAACTAACAAATGTTTAATAAAACCTTATATTAACTACTAAATTCATATTAGAATACTATATGAGTATGTTTCGAGGGAAAAAAATATAAGTAAATAACAAATGTTTAATAAAACCTTATATTAACTACTAAATTCTTATTAGAATACTATGATAGTATGTTTTGATGAAAAATCATATAAGTAACTAACAAATGATTAATAAAACCTTATATTAACAATGAAATTGTTGTTAGAATACAATAAGAGTATGTTTTGAGGAAAACTCATGTAAGTAACTAACAAATGTTCAATAAAACCTTATATTAACACCTAAATTCTTATTAGAATACTATAAGACTATGTTTTGAGATAAAATCATATAAGTAACTAACAAATGTTTAATACAACCTTATATTAACTAATAAATTATTGTTAAAATACAATAACAATGTGTTTTGAGGAAAACTGATATAAGTAACTAACAAATTTTCAATAAAACCTTATATTAACTACTAAATTCATATTAGAATATTATAAGAGTATGTTTTGAGGAAAAATCTTATAAGTAACTAACAAATGTTTAATAAAACCTTATATTAACCACTAAATTCATATTAGAATACTATAAGAGTATGTTTTGAGGAAAAATCATATATGTAACTAACAAATTTTTAATAAAACCCTATATTAACTACTAAATTCTTATTAGAATACCATAAGAATATGTTTTGAGGAAAAATCATATAAGTAACTAACAAATGTTTAATAAAACCTTATATTAACTATGAAATTGTTATTAGAATACGATAAAAGTATGTTTTGAGGAAAACTCATGTAAGTAACAAAAAAATGTTGAATAAAACCTTATATTAACTACTAAATTCATATTAAAATACTATAAGAGTATTTTTTTGAGGAAAAATAATATAAGTAACTAACAAATGTTCAATAAAACCTTATATAAACTACTAAATTAATATTAGAATACTATAAGAGTATGTTTTGAGGAAAAAACATATAAGTAAATAACACATGTTTAATAAAACCTTATATTAACTACTAAATTCTTATTAGAATACTGTAAGAGTATGTTTTGAGGAAAATTCATGTTAGTAACTAACAAATGTTCAATAAAACCTTATATTAATTAAAAAATTCATATTAGAATACTATAAGAGTATGTTTTGAAGAAAAATCATATAAGTAACTAACAAATCTTTAATAAAACTTTATATTAACTACTAATTTCTTAATATAATACTATAAGAGTATGTTTTGAGGAAAAAACATATAAGTTACTAACAAATGTTTAATAAAACCTTATATTAACAAAGAAATTGTTGTTAGAATAAAATAAGAGTATGTTTTGAGGAAAACTCATGTAAGTAACTAACAAATGTTCAATAAAACGTTATGTTAACTACTAAATTCTTATTAGAATTCTATAAGAGTATGTTTTGATGAAAAATCATATAAGTAACTAACAAATGTTTGATAAAACCTTGTATTAACTAATAAATTGTTGTTAGAATACAATAAGAGTATGTTTTGAGGAAAACTGATGTAAGTAACTAACAAATGTTCAATAAAACCTTATATTAACTACAAAATTCATATTAGAATACTATAAGAGTATGTTTTGAGGAACTATCACATAAGTAACTAACAAATGTTTAATAAAACCTTATATTAACTACTAAATTCATATTAGAATACTATATGAGTATGTTTCGAGGGAAAAAAATATAAGTAAAGAACAAATGTTTAATAAAACCTTATATTAACTACTAAATTCTTATTAGAATACTATGATAGTATGTTTTGATGAAAAATCATATAAGTGTAACGGCCCGAGATTATGATTCTCGTGTTACGTTTCGAGGGATAAAACCTCTCGTTAGGATCTTGCGCTCCGAGTACAGGTTGAAGGTTTGAAACCGAAGGATTGTTGATACGGGGTTAGCCGTGTGATGGTCCGATCTTCGACAAACAAGCAAGAAACTAAAGAATAGAAACAAGAACTGAACAAGACTCAACAAGAAAGCAAAGAAACGCAAGATCTTGACCAAGAACAGTCCAAGATCGACCAAGAAAGTAAAGAACGCAGCAAGAAACAAAGAAAGACTCGACAAGATTAATAAAGACTCGAAATTGATAATGAAGACACGACCGATAAGGACTGAAACGATCTATGCAGAACAAGATAAAGACCCCAGGCCTCCTCAGAGGGTAGGAACCAATACCAATGACTACACAACCCGCCTCTACAACCCTACACAATCAAGCGGACAACTTGAAGGCACAAGGAGGGGGCTTGTGGATACTAGATTCACCAAGTCTTTCGAAGTTGATGAACGGCAAAGCAAACCAAGCTAGATCAATACCAATAGTTGCAATTGAAGAGCACAGCTCTATTCAATCGACAAACACTCATTGTGTTTCACACAAAAAGAGAGCTTTTCTCATATCATTCAACGTCTCTGATTACAAAGAAAGCATTCGGCTTATATAGACCTAACTAGGACCGAATGGGCTGATTTTAATAAAACTAACAACTATAGGAATTAATTAAAATAACCTTAAAGTTTCCTAAAATAACTTAAGTAAAAGAAATACTAAATAGGAAATAAATATAATGTTCCAAAACTTAACAAAATCCCGTCAAAACCAGCAGCAGCTCAAAGAATGTGGATTTCGGCCAAGCTATTGGACGAATCTAGAAAAACCTTCAACATCAAAGTTGTAGATCTCTTCGTCCTCGTTCCAACAAGGTATGGCACGCCTCAATCCGATCAATATTGAATCCGTACGACCCATTTTACAGAGACGTCGAAAAGCTGTCAAGTTGCTGAACGAATGTAAAAACGCCAAGCTTCCACCTTTGGACCTTCTCCCATTGTGGAGCCTTCTTCTTCCTCTTGATAAGGACATCATCCGAAGGTGTCTTGGATGGTCCCGCATCAGTTGTAGTTTAAAGCGGGATTTTGCACCCAAATCTGGAAGGTCCGTTGGAGACCTCGGGGTAAACCCATGTACCTGTCCTAAGTCTACAACGCGAGAAATCCTTTATCATGCAAAGGGCATAAGTTCTGAAAATGATACAACCAGTGTCACGGCAGAGCCGGGTCAAAACAGAGTATAAGTAGGGAGAATCCCAAAAGCATGAATCTGGTGAAGTCATGTTTCAAACACTCACTCTCCGCCATATGAATAGACCCCGTCATAACAACACAAAATCAAGCAGTGTATCGGGTACCTGAAACTATACCACCAAGTCAGGCAAAGAGTCCGCCCGCGGGTCCTCTGACCGCGCTGAGGACATATAATACGCCTATACCTAGAATAAAGGATGCCTTCATGCATTACTGGAATATTAACCACACTATCATGTTCCTAATTCATATGTGTAGAATTTTAAGTAAGGCCTTAACAAAGAATATCAAGTGGTATATCGCTCTTCTACCACCACCCCACTTCCAGATAGGGTGGAGACTGCCCAGTTCGATGCTATAATCATATCAAATCTCATCATCATATCATATCTCATCATCATATCATATCTCATGCCCATCTCGTATCTAGTGATATATATAAATGACTCGAGGAGGACAACACCCGATGAAGCTGGGTTGCCCTATGACCTTAGCAAGGACTCTAGGACTCACAGATAACGGCCATTCTGTATTCAAACGCATATAGAATAAGGATGCTCATTCGTAAATGCAATTCCTAAGCATGATACTACATGACATGCTCTTATGCATATGCAACACCTACATACCATATGACACATCAGGCAGGAGGTACTGGTTACTGAGTAAGCCCCGGAGGACTTACCTGGCTAGCAGATCGACAATAGAAGAATCCAGCACACAATAGTGACAATCACAGAGTATCACCTAGTAAATAATGGAATATACATAAGTCTACATCCAACTATTAAGCACTCAAGCACACCTCAATCAATAGAACAACATATTATTAAAGTCATTTCATCGCATCATCCGCTCCTCAAGACCACATCGTTCTCCATAAATCATTCAACCAGTTCTGCATGTTCATATACATCATTTCCGCATATACCTCAACGATTCATCAAAATCATAAGACATAATTTGTGTTATATAAAATCCTACTAGATCGTCATAATTAATCATCCAGCATTTAATCTCATATAATAATTCACCACAAGTCATGCTATTAGTCATGCATATCATACTGTTAGTCAAACGATCATATTATCATGCTAGTTAGTCATCGAATAAGTCTTATTCCCAAGTTAGTTTCAAAACCGTTTCAAATCCCAGTTAAATAGTTAAGTATTCTGACCATGGAAAATACTCGCTAAATTCCTTTTTTTAATTATTTAATAATCATTTCCGAACTTGAAATTCATTTTCCAAATTCTCTTCTAAACAGACAAGTCCAACTTATTTATGTTAAATCCCAATTATTATTATAGATATAATATTATAAAACATCATTTAATAAAAACACCCTTATAAGTTATTACCAAATCCCCTAAAATCCAAACCGTTTTTATTTAATAAAATCAACCCTTTATAATTCTCCCAAAATATAATAATTTAAATACCGCTAATTAGTTAAATAATAAACAGATAACCCGAACCGGACCAAACCTATTTAAATCCAACCGAACCGAACCGAACCCGCTAAATTTTCATCCCCAAACCGGCCAAATATTATAACAAATAATAATAATAATATATGGAAAGTGATGCGGGACCATCTTCTACAGCTCCAGACACACCCATCATACTTGGAGAAGGACCAATGACTCGAGCTCGTGCTAAGAAGCTTCAGAGAGACTCATTCAACTTTGTGGGTCATGCTTTGTTCTCGAGCAAGGTTCAACTCCCCGAGCCAACATTGAAGACATACATGTGCATTGGAGTCCAAGACAAGGTCGAACCTCCATAGCCTAAGTAATGTCGAAATATTCCAAGTGTTGGAACCCATTTTCAGCTTAAGTGTTCTATTGGGCTGAATTGGGCTTTTTCTAGTTATTCTTTTTAAACTCTTATTTACTTATGTTCTTAGGTTTGTTTCATTAAGCCCATTAGTTATTAGTTTTATCTTTCTATCTAATTAGGCCGGCCAGAACAGCCACCTTAGGCTTATAAATTTCGGATCCTCCATGTAAACAACTTGGAACATTCATAATATAGTTTTATTCTTCTCAAACGTGTGAAACACTTAGCGAGAGAGATCTGGACGAATTGAGCAGTGCTCTTCATGATCTCGAATTGATTGGTAATCTCAGCTTGGTTTGCTTTGTCGTTCATCAACTTCGCAAGACTTGGTGAATCTAGTATCCACAAGCCCCCTCCTTGTGCCTTCAAGTTGTCCGCTTGATTGTATAGGGTTGTAGAGGCGGGTTGTGTAGTCATTGGTATTGGTTCCTACCCTCTAAGGAGGCCTGGGGTCTTTATCTTGTTCTGCATAGATCGACTCAGTCCTTATCGGTCGCGTCTTTTCATTCTTTGTTGCAATTTCGAGTCTTTATCGAGTCTTGTTCATCTTCTTGGAGTCGACATTGAGTACAGCCCCTGTTCTTGGTGTTTCTTGGTCGATCTTGTCCTCTCTTGATCGATTCTTGAGAGTCTTGCTGCGTTTCTTTACTTTCTTGTTGAGTCTTGCATAAATCTTGCATCTTTCTTGTTAGTTCTTGCTGCGTCTTTATAGTTCTTGATCAATCTTGATTAAGTTCTTGAGTTTCTTTATTACTTCTTGATTATTCTTGCTTGTTGTCGAAGATCGGACCATCACACGGCTAACCCCGTATCAAATTGGTATCAGAGCTTTGGTTTCCGACATCAAGATTGAGTCTTCTTCTTTTTCATAAACACAAAAACCACAAAAACAGAGTCTTTTCTTGTTTGGTCTTTTACTTCTTGTTCTTTGTTTGATTATTGCACTAATCTTGTTTGTTTGTGATTGTTGTGGTTGCATTAGCCCAAACACAAGCCTAGCCGAGACCAGTGGAGTCGACCAAGCCGTGAAGCACCCTTATGCATCACCCTAGCCGACGGCAGAAATTCTGTCCCCATAAGTTGATAGCTTGGCCGAATCACATTACCACAAAAAAAAACCCTAGTGTGTTATCTTTTCTATCCTTTCTATCTTTGGGACATTTAATTCTATCTATTTTATTGCCTTATTAAAAATCAGATTTTATTTGGTGGAATTAATCCTATTATATCTATCAATAGATCATATTACCATATTTGTCCAAATGGTTGTTTATATATTTATCATTAGGGCTGAAAATTTTATCTTTTATCACCATCTATACCATATTTTCGAGTCCTATACCATCATTAGTGTTCTTTCTTGCATTAGTTTCATAACTTAAATATATATATATATATATATATATATATATATATATATATATATATATATATATATATATATATATATATATATATATATATATATCAGTTTCGAAAATTACAAAAAAAAAAGAAGAGAAAGTGTTTGGTTGTTGTTGTTGATCTAGTGCAAGAAAAACCTAAAGGACTCAACTTTTTGGTGATCTCCATAGCCCTTGTCGACATACCCTAAACCTAAACACATTACCTCCACAAAAAAATTCTAAATTGTAACCCTACCTTGCAACTACAACATCCTAACTTAAATATTTTCAATCAAAAGAGGTAAATTTCCTTACTTTCATTAGTTTTCTTTTATTTCTCCTTGTTTGCAGCTACTGTCGAGTACTTTTCTCCTACATATCGAGTGCTGCTTTATTGTGTCGAGTACATTGACCCTTGTCGAGTACTCCTTGTGTGTCTATTGATTGAGTCGAGTGCTTGTTCTTGCTGTTCGAGTGCTCTTGTGTCAATATCAAGTTGATCTTACCATTGTCGAAGTGATCTTCTTGTTGTGTCGAGTTGATTCCTTGCAATTGCCCATCTGTTTTGCTTGGATCAAGTGTCTTACAGCTGTTTTCGAGTGCTCTTTACCCTTTATCGAGTACTTTGTTTGTTGTTTCATTCACTACATACTTTGATTGCTTAGTTTTTGCTTGGTAGTTGATTTGCCCAAAGCGGATTGCCCTAGCAAGCGTGATATATCAATCGGAGAGGGAGTGTGAGCGAAACACATTTGTGAGCTGTTTATAAGTTTTACTAACCTTTAACTTAGTTCTTTGTTTCTTTTGTCTTTGTTATAATGTCTAACAATCAGGGAAACAATGGTGGTAACAATTCCACAAACTCGAGTGCAACAGTAACTCCCGAGCAGTTTGCCACCTTGATGAATAATGTGAACAACATGATGAACACCTTGGCGGGCATGGCTACTGTCCCTGAAACCTTGGCTGAACTACAAGCCAAGATGACGGCTTTGGAGAGCTCTAGGCCTAGTGGTTCGAACACCATAGGAGGTCAGCAAGAGCGAGTGGAGATACCTCAGGAAGAAAGAGAGGTCGTTAACCCTATTCCTAATCCTAATCCTCATGCAAATATTAATTTAGATAATCCTTTATTCAATGAAAACAACTCTCCACGAGGTGGGAGAAATGATCGGAATAATGGGTTTGTTAATGTGCAAGGTCAAGGACAAGGAAGGGGAAGAGGACGTGGCTATCAAGAGCGTTTCTATTATTCGGAGCAGGATGATGACTTCCAAGAAGAGGAGTATTGGGAGCAACGCCCGAGACGGAATCAAAGGGGAAATCAGAACCGACCACCTAGGTTCAATGACGACGACGGAATGGGTAAGGTTAAGGTAAAGATTCCTCCTTTTGATGGTAAGACTGATCCAGATGCTTATATTGATTGGGAGATTAAAATGGAACAAATCTGGAATTGTCATAAATTCTCAGAACCTAAGAAAGTACAACTAGCATCCCTAGAATTTCAAGGATTTGCATTACTCTGGTGGGATAATCTTATTAAAGAACGAAGAAGATCCCTTGATGCACCTATTGCTTCTTGGGAACAATTAAAAGTGGTAATGAGAAATAGGTTTGTACCTCAACATTATGATAGAGAGTTATTGAACAGATTAGAAAACCTTAAACAAGGTAGCAAAACTGTTGAGGAAACATTTAATGTTATGCAAGAAGCTATGGCTCGAGCTAATATAGTAGAAACCCATGAGAAAACCAATGTTAGATATCTTAGGATATTGCATCCCGCTTTAGCTCATGAAATTGATTACTTTCCCTATACTACTCCTACTGATTTGTTACATCTAGCTATGAAAGTAGAAAAGGGACAACGCTACAAGAGCCAAGCTAATAGGATGTCGAGTGGCCAGCAACAAGGATGGCGCCAAAACCGGCCTCAACAGCCCCAAGGGGGCTCGGACGTGAGTTCTAGGGAGCGAGCTCAGCAGCCCCAATGGAGAGGTGACAGTCGACAACCCCAGCAGCCCCTCGACAAAGGAAAAGGTCCATGGAATGGACGAGAATCGTCTGGGACATCTACTGGTCCCAAAGGGAGTAATCCTAAACCTTCTACCCTTAGATCTAGAGATATAGTATGCTTTAAATGCCAAGGTAGAGGACATTATATGAAGGATTTCCCTAATAAGAAAACTCTCATGGTTAATCACTTAGGAGAATATGAATCTGAAAATTCTTGTGATGAACATGACGAGCATGCTAATAATGATAATGATCAGAACTTAAACCTTGTTTGTTATGAAAATGATGATGATGAGGTTGAATATGAGCATGGAGAATCTTTGATTGTTAGAAGAGTTTTAAGTGTTGTTCCTACACCATGTGATGATAATCAAAGGGAAAACTTGTTTCATACTCGTTGTCTAGTTAAAGGAAAGGTTGTAAATGTGATCATTAATGGAGGTAGTTGCTGTAATTTAGCTAGTCAAGAAATGGTTGACAAATTGCATTTACCTACTGTCCAACACCCTAGACCTTACAAATTGCATTGGATGAATGATTGTGGCTTATTAAAAGTAAATAGGCAAGTTAAAGGGCATATTAAACTAGGACATTATGAAGATGATGTTTTATGTGATATAGTGCCTATGCAAGCTTGCCATATTCTATTAGGCCGTCCTTGACAATCTGATCGTAAGGTTACTCATGATGGGTTTACTAATTGCTATACCTTTACTTTTCAGGGAAAGAATGTCATTCTCAAACCCATGACACCTACGCAAGTAGCTGATGAGATTGAGAAGCGCAAGGTAAGTAAAGGTGAGTTAGATCAGGAGGCTCAGTGGAGCCAAGTGGATCCTCAAACTCGATCTAAGAGTGTTCTTGGCTTCCAAAACCACATTCATGGACGACTTTGCGGATGGTGGAACTATTCTTATGCGCCTTTGCAAGAGCTTGAGTATGTTAAGTGAAGAGCTTAAAGCTTCTCTTCCATCGAACATTCTCGCTCTTCTTGAGGAGTTTAAGGATGTGTTTCCCGATGACATACCACCAGGTCTACCCCCTATTCGTGGAATTGAGCATCAGATTGATCTTATTCCGGGGGCTGCATTACCTAATAGGCCCGCGTATCGTATGAATCCCACTGAGACTCAAGAGGTCCAAACCCAAGTCCAGGAACTGTTGGATAAGGGTTACATTCGAATAAGCTTAAGTCCTACTGCTGTGCCTATGTTATTAGTCCCTAAGAAAGATGGTTCATGGAGAATGTGTGTAGATTGTAGGGCTATTAACAACATTACTATTAAATATCGTCACCCTATTCCTAGATTAGATGATATGCTAGATAAGTTACATGGAGCTTCTATATTCTCTAAAATTGATCTTGGAAGTGGCTATCATCAAATTAGAATGAAAGAAGGTGATGAATGGAAAACAGCCTTTAAGACTAAGCTAGGCTTATATGAGTGGTTGGTTATGCCTTTTGGTTTAACTAATGCTCCTAGTACTTTTATGCGCTTAATGAATCATGTGCTTCGAGATTTCATTGGAAAATTTGTTGTTGTTTACTTTGATGATATTCTTATTTATAGCAAGTCTTCTAATGAACATGAATCACGTCTTAGAGAAGTGCTTAGAACGCTGAGAATTGAACGCTTGTATGCTAATTTAAAGAAGTGTGAATTATGTAATGAACAAGTGTCTTTTCTTGGATTTGTAGTGAGCTCTAAGGGACTGCGTGTTGATGAATCAAAGATCAAAGCTATCCAAGAGTGGCCGACCCCCACTAACATAGGACATGTACGCAGCTTCCAAGGACTTGCTAGCTTCTACCGACGATTTGTGCGAGACTTTAGCACAATCTCAGCCCCACTGACCGAGCTTACTAAGAAGAGGAGTGAGTTCACATGGGGAGCAGCTCAGGAGGAAGCATTCAACACACTTAAGGACAAGCTCACTCACGCACCTCTATTAGCTTTGCCGGACTTTACTCAGCCTTTTGAGGTAGAGTGTGATGCTAGCGGAGTTGGAATTGGTGGAGTCCTTATGCAGGGAGGTAAGCCTATTGCTTTCTTTTCTGAGAAGTTGAAAGGTGCTTGTCTTAATTACTCTACCTATGATAAGGAATTATATGCTTTGTTTAGAGTACTTAAGACATGGTCTCACTATCTATGGCCTAGCGAGTTTATTCTTAGAACTGATCATGAATCATTGAAACACTTTAAAAGCCAAGATAAACTTGATAGGAGACATGGTAGATGGATGGAATTCATTGAAACATTTCTTTATGTGATTAATTATAAGAAAGGCAAAGACAATGTGGTTGCTGATGCATTATCTAGAAGACATGTTCTTTTAACCACTTTGGATTCTAGAGTCTTAGGCTTTGTTTACATAAAGGAATTGTATGAATCTGATTTGGATTTTGGAGATATATTTCGAAAATGCCTAGAAAAGGGTCCTAATGACAGCTTTTATATTCATTAAGGATTCTTACTTCGAAAAGATCAAGTGTGCATTCCTAGATGTTCTCTACGATTATTACTTGTTAGTGAAGCCCATAGTGGTGGATTAATGGGACATTTTGGTAGGGATAAGACATATAGCACGCTGAAATCACATTTTTATTGGCCACATATGCTTATGGATGTAGAACATTGCCTTAAGAGATGCATAGATTGCATTAAAGCCAAAGCTAAGCTTATGCCCCCATGGCCTTTATACACCACTGCCGATACCCTCAGCCCCTTGGGAAGACATTTCTATGGACTTTATAGTTGGGTTGCCTAGAACTAAGAAGGGGAGGGATTCAATCTTTGTAGTGGTTGATAGATTCTCTAAAATGGCTCATTTCATTGCATGCCACAAAACTGATGATGCTACCAATGTTGCTAATCTATTCATTAGAGAAGTAGTTAGGTTGCATGGTGTGCCTAAAACCATTGTTAGTGATAGGGATGTAAAATTCTTAAGTCATTTTTGGCGTACCTTATGGAATAAATTGGGAACTAGATTGCTATTCTCTACTTCTAGCCACCCCCAAACTGATGGCCAAACTGAGGTGACTAATAGAACCCTTGCTACTGTCCTAAGATCCATTATTAGGAAGAATTTGAAACTTTGGGAAGAAGCCTTACCTCATGTGGAATTTGCTTATAATAGAACCATGCATTCGGCAACTAAAATCAGTCCATTTGAATGTGTGTATGGTGTTAATCCACTAACCCCTTTTGATCTTACTCCATATCCTATGAGAGACAAAGAATCATTTGAGGCAGGTAAGCATGTCGAGTTCATAAAGGAGCTGCATGAACGAACTCGAGAGAAGCTGAAGCTAAAGGCTGAATACAATGCTAACAAGGCCAACAAGGGACGTCGCTTGGTCACATTTCAGCCTGGAGATCTTGTATGGGTGCACTTGAGGAAGGAGCGGTTTCCAGAAGCCCGGAAGAACAAGCTGTCACCTCGTGGTGATGGACCATTTCGGATCAAGAAGAGAGTGGGCGACAATGCCTAGCAATTGGAGCTTCCTAGAGACATGGGCGTGAGCGCTACATTCAATGTCGCGGATCTAATCCCTTACTTCGCTGTGGATTAGGACTTGGATTCATGGTCGAATCCTTTTCAAGAAGGGGAGGTTGATGCGGGACCATCTTCTACAGCTCCAGACACACCCATCATACTTGGAGAAGGACCAATGACTCGATCTCGTGCTAAGAAGCTTCAGAGAGACTCATTCAACTTTGTGGGTCATGCTTTGTTCTCGAGCAAGGTTCAACTCCCCGAGCCAACATTGAAGACATACATGTGCATTGGAGTCCAAGACAAGGCCGAACCTCCATAGCCTTAGTAATGTCGAAATATTCTAAGTGTTGGAACCCATTTTCAGCTTAAGTGTTCTATTGGGCTGAATTGGGCTTTTTCTAGTTATTCTTTTTAAACTCTTATTTACTTATGTTCTTAGGTTTGTTTCATTAAGCCCATTAGTTATTAGTTTTATCTTTCTATCTAATTAGGCCGGCCAGAACAGCCACCTTAGGCTTATAAATTTCGGATCCTCCATGTAAACAACTTGGAACATTCATAATATAGTTTTATTCTTCTCAAACGTGTGAAACACTTAGAGAGATGTAACGGCCCGGGATTATGATTCCCGGGTTACGTTTCGAGGGATGAAACCCCTCGTTAGGATCTTGCACCCCGAGTACAGGTTGAATGTTTGAAATTCTGTCCTAACATTTTAAAGTGGGATTTCATACCCAAAATTCGAAGGGATCGTTGGAATCCCCGGGGAAGTCCCCTGTACCTGTCATAAGTCTAAGCATGGAAAACCAACAATCATGCAAATAGTAGAATCAAGGTGTAGTACAAGAGGGTGACACGGCAGAGCCGAGTCAAAGCCAAATCAATAAGCGCATCTATCGAAATTTAATATACAATGTTAGTGGGGTTAAACCATTTCTTTGAGATCGCCCAAGAGAGTTCCCACGTCACGGAAACAAGGAATAATCATGCTGCAAAACAAACCTAAAAAAAATGTATGCGGGGTAGTGTCAGATCGAAGCCCTACGCAATATAATCCCAAATAAGCAGACATATACACACGCTAGTCCTAATAACGATGCTTCTAGGTGCAAGGCAGAATATTAACACACTAGCACGGTCCTAAGATCAAGTGCATAAATATAATAAGGCCTTAGCACCGAATACCAAGTGGTATATCCCTCTCCTACCTCCACCCCCTTCCGATAGGGCGGAGACTGGCCAGCTCGTGAATGCATTCATTCATAATCGGGCGGCACGCATGCCCAACCCGCTCCACAATAAAGCCCGCAGGCATCTCATAATATAAGGAAGTTCATGACTCGATTGACTCAGGACGGGACCCGATGAGACTAGGTCGTCCTATAACCCTAGCAATGACTCTAGTTACTTCACAGATAACGGCCGTTCTGTTTACAAAAGCAATGAGTAAACGAATGCTCAATCATGAGTGCAATCCTAGCAGGATACTACATGGCATGCTTTATCATGAATGCAAGCACCTAGTATGCATATGGCTACAAGCAGGGAGATCTCTTTTCGAATCTGAGTGAGCTCATATAGGAACTCACCTGGAAGTGCAGAACAGCAAAGGCAACAACTAGGTATACAGAAAGCCAACATGTCACAGATGATCACCTAACACATATATAAGTAATATAAATAAGTCTACTCCTAATGTTACATAAAGCATATAATATCACACTCAAGCCATCAGATTTATTCACCAAGTTAGGCAAGGTAAGTCACTTTCCCAAGATTTCTCAAAACTCTTTTAAAACCTCAAGGTAGATCAAATCACCATTCAAAACGCTTTCTCAAATCATCCAAAAATCCATTTATAACACATAATCCTTCAAATCTCAATTTAGGTCAAATCATCTTTAAAGAATAGCTCTCAAATTACTTGCCCAGAATCACTTATAAAATACCACCTTTTAAAATCGACTCGTTACTTATTTTATCAAATAATCTCGACAAGGTTAAGGTATTTCCAAAATTCCTCTTTTAAATTTATTAAATCAATCTCTATTTATCAAATCAATTCCAACCTTTAAGACCTTTTCCGAAGTTCTCCTTTCAAAATCCAAATGCGATAATATTATAATCTTAAATCACAATACTAATATTATATAATACAATACTCCATCTAATTAATATTTATACAACATATGTCGCCGCTTTAAACTCATTGCACATTTAAATACTATATAACATAAGTAATTCTTAAGACATAAAATATATTGTCGAAAATACATTTGGCTTGAAACAACATATATACTCCGTACTATATACATATTTGTTTCCCCCAAAATTAGGCCTAAGCCAAAAAGGCCCAATATTTTCCTTTTCTCCTTCCTTTCAAAATTGGATTACAAGCCCAGCCCATTTCTTTTTCTTGTGGAGACAAAAGCTGAACCGGTTTGATTAAATAAAAAGGTTGGACCGGTCTCATTAAAACAAAACAAATTAGAACCCAAACCCAAAAATCACTGTTCATCTCCCTCTCCAATCTCACTGATTCGGAACTGGAAAAAGGAAGGGAAGATGAGAGCTTCGCCGGCGGCCTAGGCCCGGCTTCCGACTGCTCATCCCGACACCAAGGACAGAAAACAAGCAAGAAAGGGAAGAAGGAGGAGGAGTGCTCACCGAGGGCGTCGACTCGCCGGAAACATTCGATCGGAGCTCGATTCGGCCTCGTCGGAGACCCGAACTGATTTTGCTGGGCCTGGGTCGAGAGAGGAGATCAAAAAGGTGGAATTTTACACCATTGAGGAGGGGAAGGAGAAGGAGAGAAGCTCACCCGGATCCATGGACGGAAAACAGAGGGGAGGAGAGAAGAAGGGCTCGGCGGAGGCTCGATGGGGCTAGGGTGGCCCTTGGGCGACCTCCGGCTGCTTCTGCTACTGCTGGAGGCCCCGGGGAGGCCTCGAGGGCTGCTACTGGCGACTTGACGAAGGAGGAGGATGGGTGCGTTGGGCCCCTTTCCTCGGCAAAACAGGGCGAGAAGGGGAGCGAGGCTGACGGTGGTGGCGCTCTGGTGGCCAGGGAAGTGAGGTGGTGGCGGAAGGGTGGTGAGATGTGGGCTCAATCCCTCTTCAGCAAGTTCAAGGAGGAAGAATGGGGAGTTTGGTCTTTGAGTTGAAATTGAAATGGGGAAGAATGAGATGGGTTCTGCCCCTTTTTTTTTCTTGTTTGAAGAGATGAATAGGTTGGTTTTTGGCAATTTCAGAAAATACAGTGTTTGGCATCATGCTCAAAATGGGGGAGCTAGCTAAGATTGGGAAGAGGGAAGCTAGAGGACTCCAAAGGCTGCAGTATTTCGAAAGGGGAGGGGAAATAACATAAGAGTGGTCAAACCAAAATAATACTATTATATAATTAACTCAAAATACCCGGAAGGTAAATCCCAATACTCACTCACTCGATCTTATCTCGACTTGATTGGATTAACGCTTTAAATTATAAGTTTCCAATCCGAATTTAGTAATGAAATCCGAACATCATTTTCCAAATTCTCGGCATAAGAAAGTGGAATAAAATCTATTTTGTATAAATTCCAAAAATTTTGGTTGGAATCCACTTTAAAAGTTTCGAGTTCGATCTATTAAGTTGAGGACGAGTTTTCCTTGAATATCTGAATTAAATTTGATTAAGTTTCATTTTTATTTTCTTTTTCCGAAAATTAGGATTTAAAAATCCGAGCCTTTACATCATCCACCTCTAAAAACAAGTCTCGTCCCCGAGAATAAAACCAAAACAAAGTAGGGGATGAAGTATGAAATTGATGAGTCCAAGGACCATATCCAAGGATCTTGTAATCATCTCGGTTGCGTCTTCCGGTATTCTCACAAAATCCTAGTCACGGTCGTGACATCTCCAATTGGTCTTCACAAGTATGCAATAAGCGCCCCTATCACATCCTCGCTTCGACTTTTCGGAAGTATCACAACTCTCTATAATATCATCACTAGGTCTTGGCAAGCACCCTACAAGCGCCCTTATAAAATGCTTGTATCCACTTCGGGAAGTATCATAGAGTTGCCCGGGTTTGAAAAGTTTCAAGGGGGATTCCGCAATTGAAAAAGATTGGCATCAAAATCGTTTAAATTCTCGACCATTTTCAGTTTTCCCAAATCCAAGTTAGTCCTTTCCCAAAACCGTTCAAAACCAATAAGCAAAACCTCTCGACTTCAAAACCATCCAAAGCTTTTCAAAATCCGAGTTGGTCGCTTCCAAACTCTTCCAAAACCCTTTAAAATCCCAAGTTGGTCAAGCAAATTCAGAACTCAAGAGGTGGAGTCATCCACCTCTAAAGGCTAATCCCATATTCTCTTCCTAGGTTCCAATCTAAAAAGCAATTCCAATCTACGAATGTCTAGCCATTATCAGAATCAATATAACCAAGACATGCCACATCATAACAACCCAAACACCAAAATTGGCCATGCCAAAACCGTAACATAAATAGCCATTACCAACTTTGTCGCACACAAGTATATTAGAACGTCACACTCAACATTAGCATTTCATGTTCTATGTGTCAACAAATAAGAATGCATCAAGCAGGAATATCATTTTTGAAAGGGCAACACACAAACACATCAAGTCTCATCCTTGGTAGATCACATCAGCATGGTTTCCTACTTACCACTACCAACACAACAGAATTTTGTCACAATAGGGGTGTCAGTCTAATAGAAAGATAACAAGTCAACACAACAAAATCCATTTCAACAAGATTCAACAAGCCAAGATATTCACCATTTTCATAGCTAAGAATCTAGATGAAAATCAATTTTCAAAATATCAATGCATATAGGTATCACCACAATCACGTACATTTCAACAATTTATGTTCAAGTGTCAATATAGAATCGGTCACGCCCTCATGATTTAGCAATAGCAAAGTCTAGCAACATAGCAGAACAAGATATTATTGTCACATCAACATTTAACTTAACAGGATATCACATACCAATATATCAAGATAACATGCACCCTTATACCATGGACCCTTCATTCTACTATCACTTAATTCCCAAGTATTTCATATTAGCATATAACATGATTTCACACTAGGTTTATACATCATTATCTCTCAATACCTCAAACAGTCACATGTCATGAATCCTAATATACTATCATGCTTGGCAAGTATTGCATAATATTAGGTATCGACATAGCAAAACAAGTTATCGCATAACCTCATGCTAATAATAATTCGAGCAAAGGTAATATCAGGCCAGAATCACAATAACATATTGTCACATATTAACGGGGAACATAATATCATGATTACTAAACACAAGGTCAGAATCTCAGCAGGTATAGTTCACGTTCCACAAGTAAAAGAAACAAGCAAGGCTTACTAACACAGAACATCAATCATATCACAAGGTCAGTCACATAGGAACACCAAAGCACTAAAATTCATCATCATAAGTAGAAGTTAACCAGGTAACATCCAATACCAGTTCATCATTCAAATAATCAATATGTTAGTTTTGGGACCTAGGGTTATGGGCCCACCGTGCTTCCGATGTGCCGCTCCCGTGCTATATGGCTAAACGGTCTCTTTTCTACGCCATCGTTCGTCAAATTATTGCAAGCAAATTTTTATTTTTTTTATTTTTTTTAGTTAGCAGAGATAGGGGAGAGACAAGGAGGACAACCCAGACTCCCCACGAAACCGAACACAAACCAACTAATGATGACACGACGAAAAAAACAAGATCCCAACCCAAGGAGTAAGGTGCCCTTACAGAACTCTACGAGGTTACAATGCAACAAGCAAAACACATGCCAATCATGGAGTAAACTAGTCACATCACTAGACAGTAACACGTACCTACCTTGATGAAAGAGGTTAACAAATAGGGGCAACCAAAAACATGATCGGGTTCTACATGGGGCATAAGGGACTAGCTAGCAACTTTTCATTTCATAAATCAAACAAGCTTGATATGTATAAGAAACATGTATACACGGATGCAACAATAGATTTGTGTGACATGAAGCTCAAGCAAAATCTAGTAAACAGCACAGAGCATTACACGTAGGGTAATTATTCGTGACATGTATACATAAGCAGGTCATAATCAATATGGGATCATATGCAAACCTATCGAGATGTTTCATATTAGTCAGACTAATGCCATGAAAGGACCATATAAAGTCGTATAGAAATCATGTCATGCAACAACAACGTTCTTATGATAGGATAAATGCGGGATGTCAGCATATAATGAGCTATGGTTGGAAAGCAGTCTTCCATGATACTAGTTATATATTGTCAAATAATGAAAGCAATCAAGGATAATCGTTGAGAAATAATTTAACACCAAAATACATTTCACGTATATATGCATCTACCATGTCGTAGGATATAACACGCAACTACATACTCAATTGCTAATTAACACATATCCCACCAAAATATGAATTTATCCAATTAGGCATCGGAAGGGCATCATGTGATAAGGACAACAATTCAAATGAGAACACTCATAAGCATGCCACTAATCATACTTAGCTTGAGATAACTCTGTGGAGGCATAACATTCTAATGGGACTAACAATATCTAACATGCTTGGACAATCATAAGATCATGTAGAGAGAGTATAACAAGGCTATCACAACCTATGACAAGAGTGGCTACATGAGATGCAAGTTGAGCATGCGATCGTATAAGTCATATCTCTGCAGGCATAGATTTTACAAGGTACTACATGATAGTCACAGATGTATACGAATAGGATGCATCGAGCAACTCCATAGATTACTGGGACGTGTCATAGAAGTTTAAGTAGGATCACTATTGCATCCAATCATTAGCACATATAAAAGGAATATAAGCAATTGTGATGAAGGAGTCATACACATCTCCTAGTGCGAAACAGGACAATGCTCCTAAGGTATCATGTTTCCAAGGGATGATAAGCTACATTATGTAGGCAAGGGTAATCATGCGAGTGCATTATAGCTATCGTGATGTGTGTGTGGTCATGCGAGGTGCCAGATTATTCATTTGCAGAAGCATTAAGAATGTCAGGGGATATGCAAAAACAGCATCGAGTGATGAGATGAAAGACACACATTGATAATCACCTAAAGGTTAACATGCGTTGAAAATATGCACTAACTCTATAACTGGGTCTATCAATTCCTAACCAGTTAAAAGGATCGCACACTAGAGATGATGGAAATAATACAAGACTTTGGGAATTCTATTCCACGAAAGAGCAGATCATAATGCAAGTAGGGCATGAATATACACAAGCCATAATTCATGGGTCCTATAAGATATATTTTAACATGATAAGATGCATGGCTATGCAGCATAGGTTACATGTTCATTTGGCAACTAGCACGGATGCATTTAAGGAATCAATCAATCGTAACGTGACCATATGAGGACAAGGGATAATATGGAGAAAACGGCAACATTAGCTTAAGGCAGCACGACGTCACGTGAATATAAAGCATGCAAGTACACATGTATAGATTGACAGTATACAATCAGGGCACGTATTTAACACAAGGATATATCAAGTCACATCGTGATCCTACATGATGCTAGCGATACATGATAAGACAGGGGTATCTTTACAGAGTGAACAAGAGAACATCACGGATGATGGATTATAAGTCATGCTAGGAATTAACCGTCATATGAGTACATGATGAGTAACGAGAGTAAAACTGACATGCTAAGGGTCACACTATCATGAACCTAACCCAGAAGAGAATTGACTATCATGCGAGTTCGTAACTTGCGACATATGCATTTAATCAATCATTAGTATGACGATGCAAGAAACCAATGAAATCAGGTTGTGCATGCATAGGGGGTATGACATGAATACAACGAAGTATGACCTAAGACCTAAACAAGGTGGCCAAGCATGGATACATAATGACATACAATCACAAATCCACATTAAGGATCATCATCACAATATATGTTGGGAATAACACATCATGTCGAGTCATGCATATACAAAACCAGGAATTATCGTGGTGTGTGCTCGTGTGGCGTGTCAGGTCATATATTCATGAAGGCATGTGAGAAACATGGAGATCATCATGGCATGACAATTAGGTAAGCATGCTGGAAATTAGGCATCATACGAGGCAGGTTGGAAATCAAGTTGTAACACACACTCATCAAGTAAAGACTCACCCTAACAGGATATCAGAATGGAATGATCACACTATCATGAGCCTATTTACATATAATTAGGTAGCTCCCTAACACATGACACATACATTCAAGCATTAGTATAACAATGCACATACTAAGTAGATCAGGCTGGGATGATATGGGGGCATAACAGATGTAACACGGACCTAAACAATGGCTAAACATGGGCATCAAGACATGTAGGCATAAATTCACACTAACAATCAATCTGCAAGTCTAGGGGGTAGTACATATAGAATCATGCAATCATGGACATAACAATTAAGATAACCCGACAGAGATCTACAAGGGCGACTCTGACTCACTCCCAGAATCCCCACAACTTGTTTCCCGTGGAATATTCATGTGACTCTCGAGTAGGGTAGCAAATGGATCAATCAAACATCGTACTCCAATACAACCTCAAATGTGGTTATTCCTCCCAATTTCCCGTAGATCACACCGACATCGAAAGAAAAGCTCAATAAAGACGTTTAGTGGGGTCGGTAAAAGAAGTCCGAAGAAGGAAATAGTCAGGCTTAAAAGATCAAAGGCAATCCCACAAGGACTGGGATCCCGACTCTATAACGGTAGAAGATCTCCCCCGCTATTCCATTCACATAGGCATTTAATACATGATTCACAGTCAAGAATATCAACAAGTTCTTCGATTTACGCATACAACACTCAACATAGAGCAATCAACAATCAAGCTATCCTATGGCTGCCCTTTAAGGGGCGACTGACCGGAGGGGAAAAACTTCACGGTCTCTACCTAACTCGCCACTCCAACCACTACGGTGTAATCCCTTGGAGTCTTGTAGGCCCATCTGTAAAAAAAAACAAGCTATATTTTGTCTACCCCTTCCCAACTACATCCAATAGGGATGGTCTAGCGCCTTCACTACCCATTCGTTTCCCTTTGTTTGATTACCAGATTTTTTAGTCAATCTCATATTTAGTCCATTTGAGTTAGTCATATTAAATTCATTTTTCCCTTTCTAAAACATTTTGAAAAACCATTTGAAAACCTTGGGCCATTTTCAAAACCACTTCAACCTATCATACTCGGTTTGCATAACCTGAGCTCTGATACCATCTTTGTAACGGCCCGGGATTATGATTCTCGGGTTACGTTTCGAGGGATGAAACCCCTCGTTAGGATCTTGCGCCCCGAGTACAGGTTGAAGGTTTGAAATTCTATCCTAACATTTTAAAGTGGGATTTCATACCCAAAATTCGAAGGGATCGTTGGAATCCCCGGGAAAGTCCCCTGTACCTGTCATAAGTCTAAGCGTGGAAAACCAACAATCATGCAAATAGTAGAATCAAGGTGTAGTACAAGAGGGTGACACGGCAGAGCCGAGTCAAAGCCAAATCAATAAGCGCATCTATCGAAATTTAATATACAATTTTAGTGGGGTTAAACCATTTCTTTGAGATCGCCCAAGAGAGTTCCCACGTCACGGAAACAAGGAATAATCATGCTGCAAAACAAACCTAAAAAAAATGTATGCGGGGCAGTGTCAGATCGAAGCCCTACGCAATATAATCCCAAACAAGCAGACATATACACACGCTAGTCCTAATAACGATGCTTCTAGGTGCAAGGCAGAATATTAACACACTAGCACGGTCCTAAGATCAAGTGCATAAATATAATAAGGCCTTAGCACCGAATGCCAAGTGGTATATCCCTCTCCTACCTCCACCCCCTTCCGATAGGGCGGAGACTGGCCAGCTCGTGAATGCATTCATTCATAATCGGGCGGCACGCATGCCCAACCCGCTCCACAATAAAGCCCGCAGGCATCTCATAATATAAGGAAGTTCATGACTTGATTGACTCAGGACGGGACCCGATGAGACTAGGTCGTCCTATAACCCTAGCAATGACTCTAGTTACTTCACAGATAACGGCCGTTCTGTTTACAAAAGCAATGAGTAAACGAATGCTCAATCATGAGTGCAATCCTAGCAGGATACTACATGGCATGCTTTATCATAAATGCAAGCACCTAGTATGCACATGGCTACAAGCAGGGAGATCTCTTTTCGAATCTGAGTGAGCTCATATAGGAACTCACCTGGAAGTGCAGAACAGCAAAGGCAACAACTAGGTATACAGAAAGCCAACATGTCACAGATGATCACCTAACACATATATAAGTAATATAAATAAGTCTACTCCTAATGTTACATAAAGCATATAATATCACACTCAAGCCATCAGATTTATTCACCAAGTTAGGCAAGGTAAGTCACTTTCCCAAGATTTCTCAAAACTCTTTTAAAACCTCAAGGTAGATCAAATCACCATTCAAAACGCTTTCTCAAATCATCCAAAAATCCATTTATAACACATAATCCTTCAAATCTCAATTTAGGTCAAATCATCTTTAAAGAATAGCTCTCAAATTACTTGCCCAGAATCACTTATAAAACATCACCTTTTAAAATCGACTCGTTACTTATTTTATCAAATAATCTCGACAAGGTTAAGGTATTTCCAAAATTCCTCTTTTAAATTTATTAAATCAATCTCTATTTATCAAATCAATTCCAACCTTTAAGACCTTTTCCGAAGTTCTCCTTTCAAAATCCAAATGCGATAATATTATAATCTTAAATCACAATACTAATATTATATAATACAATACTCCATCTAATTAATATTTATACAACATATGTCGCCGCTTTAAACTCATTGCACATTTAAATACTATATAACATAAGTAATTCTTAAGACATAAAATATATTGTCGAAAATACATTTGGCTTGAAACAACATATATACTCCGTACTATATACATATTTGTTTCCCCCAAAATTAGGCCTAAGCCAAAAAGGCCCAATATTTTCCTTTTCTCCTTCCTTTCAAAATTGGATTACAAGCCCAGCCCATTTCTCTTTCTTGTGGAGACAAAAGCTGAACCGGTTTGATTAAATAAAAAGGTTGGACCGGTCTGATTAAAACAAAACAAATTAGAACCCAAACCCAAAAATCACTGTTCATCTCCCTCTCCAATCTCACTGATTCGGAACTGGAAAAAGGAAGGGAAGATGAGAGCTTCGCCGGCGGCCTAGGCCCGGCTTCCGACTGCTCATCCCGACACCAAGGACAGAAAACAAGCAAGAAAGGGAAGAAGGAGGAGGAGTGCTCACCGAGGGCGTCGACTCGCCGGAAACATTCGATCGGAGCTCAATTCGGCCTCGTCGGAGACCCGAACTGATTTTGCTTGGCCTGGGTCGAGAGAGGAGATCAAAAAGGTGGAATTTTACACCATTGAGGAGGGGAAGGAGAAGGAGAGAAGCTCACCCGGATCCATGGACGGAAAACAGAGGGGAGGAGAGAAGAAGGGCTCGGCAGAGGCTCGATGGGGCTGGGGTGGCCCTTGGGCGACCTCCGGCTGCTTCTGCTACTGCTGGAGGCTCCGAGGAGGCCTCGAGGGCTGCTACTGGCGACTTGAAGAAGGAGGAGGATGGGTGCGCTGGGCCCCTTTCCTCGGCAAAACAGGGCGAGAAGGGGAGCGAGGCTGACGGTGGCGGCGCTCTGGTGGCCAGGGAAGTGAGGTGGTGGTGGAAGGGTGGTGAGATGTGGGCTCAATCCCTCTTCAGCAAGTTCAAGGAGGAAGAATGGGGAGTTTGGTCTTTGATTTGAAATTGAAATGGGGAAGAATGAGATGGGTTCTGCCCCTTTTTTTTTCTTGTTTGAAGAGATGAATAGGTTGGTTTTTGGCAATTTCAGAAAATACAGTGTTTGGCATCATGCTCAAAATGGGGGAGCTAGCTAAGATTGGGAAGAGGGAAGCTAGAGGACTGCAAAGGCTGCAGTATTTCGAAAGGGGAGGGGAAATAACATAAGAGTGGTCAAACCAAAATAATACTATTATATAATTTACTCAAAATACCCGGAAGGTAAATCCCAATACTCGCACACTCGATCTTATCTCGACTTGATTGGATTAACGCTTTAAATTATAAGTTTCCAATCCGAATTTAGTAATGAAATCCGAACATCATTTTCCAAATTCTCGGCATAAGAAAGTGGAATAAAATCTTTTTTGTATAAATTCCAAAAATTTTGGTTGGAATCCACTTTAAAAGTTTTAAGTTCGATGTATTAAGTTGAGGACGAGTTTTCCTTGAATATCTGAATTAAATTTGATTAAGTTTCATTTTTATTTTCTTTTTCTGAAAATTAGGATTTAAAAATCGGAGCCTTTACAAGAGAGAGATCTGGCCGAATTGAGCAGTGCTCTTCATGATCTCGAATTGATTGGTAATCTCAGCTTGGTTTGCTTTGCCGTTCATCAACTTCGCAAGACTTGGTGAATCTAGTATCCACAAGCCCCCTCCTTGTGCCTTCAAGTTGTCCGCTTGATTGTGTAGGGTTGTAGAGGCAGGTTGTGTATTCATTGGTATTGGTTCCTACCCTCTAAGGAGGCCTGGGGTCTTTATCTTGTTCTGCATAGATCGACTCAGTCCTTATCGGTCGCGTCTTTTCATTCTTTGTTGCAATTTCGAGTCTTTATCGAGTCTTGTTCATCTTCTTGGAGTCGACATTGAGTACAGCCCCTGTTCTTGGTGTTTCTTGGTCGATCTTGTCCTCTCTTGATCGATTCTTGAGAGTCTTGCTGCGTTTCTTTACTTTCTTGTTGAGTCTTGCATAAATCTTACATCTTTCTTGTTAGTTCTTGCTGCGTCTTTATAGTTCTTGATCAATCTTGATTAAGTTCTTGAGTTTCTTTATTAGTTCTTGATTATTCTTGCTTGTTGTCGAAGATTGAACCATCACACGGCTAACCCCGTATCACATTTGTTAGTTCTGAATAGGTAAATATATAGCTAGGGTGGTATAAAACCACAGAAGTACAAAAGATGTAAGACCAAACAAAGAGTCTTACGTAAGAGGGAGTGTAACTATACCCAAAAGACCCCCCTATGCCCACCAAAAGTCAAACCAACCAAAAACTCCATCAAAATATAACGCATAACCCCTATAGAAATACTTAAAGAAAACCACTGGCCCCTATTTCAGCTCCCAAGCAAACACTAATGCTGCCAAACAAGCATAAAATACCCGACTAAATCACACCTCGATCCAACCTTCCCACGGATGCTTTGCCTTTGCATATCATGGTAAGCCTGGATTGACAAAAGGATATAATCATCTCAGAACAGGTTGCAATATTGAAAGGCTCATTACAAAATCGAGATAGTAGCCTGCAACGCCATCAACTTCTTCTGAAATATAAATGATTTCTGCACCTTCGGCGTCTCACGAGCAAACCAACTAAGCCATTCACTGATAGAGTCAAAACGTATGGAGATACCAGCCCAGGCGAAAACAGAGTGCTGCACATCAGAGATTACTGGACAGAGGAACCAAAGGCGGTCTTCGCTCTCCTCCTCCGAATGACACAGCGAGCAGACAACAGCATCAGCGTCTAACCAGTGCTTGAGTCGTCTTCCCGTCTGCAATCTTTTTTTGGAAGCTAACCAAGTAATAAAACTCCATTTTCTGTTTTGCATTTTACCCCATAGCAATCCACCCCAATCCACTTCTTGCCCTTTAGTTCGAAAGGCATGGTATAACTTAGAACAAGAAAGCTTTTCACCTGAACAAAGAAGACTGCTAAGGTCAAATTCTGATATGCCCTCATCAGCCAGGCAATCCTTCAGTTCATCCTTGACTTTCAAAATCGATTTCCAGAGCCACGTATCGTCACGTTTCTGTCTAACCTCAAGCCTGAAACCACCATTCAAGTGGTTCAGCTGGCACCATCTGGTCCATATGGACTGTTTTTCAAGCACAATATCACCCCAAAGCTTTGCAAACACGCTTTTATTCCATGCTTGCAGCTCCCGGATGTTCAGCCCCCCTTCATTGTATGGTTTCGTGACCTCAGTCCAAGCTACCAGATGTTTCTTCCCATTAGTGTTTCCATTCCAAAGAAACCTCTTTAGCATACCATCCACCTTATCAATGACTCCTTTTGGGAGCAGTATAGGTTGGCTCCAAAAAGTGTGAACCCCCATACAAACAGCCCTTATAAGCTATAGTCGGCCTGCATAGGACAGGTTTCTAGTAGTCCAGCCTTGTGTTAGGCCACCAATTTTATCATATAGTGCTCCATATTCATGTATGAGTACTCTTCTTGAACTTAGGGGCGTCCCCAAGTATTTGACTGGGAAGGAGCCACGGACGAAACCCATCAAATTCACAATATCAGTTTCAACATCCTCCCTGCAGACAGCAATGTACACAGTGCTCTTATCCGCATTAGCTCTCAATCCAGACATTGCAAAGAACTCGTCCAGGCAGCTTTTCAGAATTTTTACCGAGCGAAGGTCCCCATGACAGAAGATGAGCAAGTCGTCAGCGAAGGCTAAATGAACTAGCTTCATCTTCTTACATCTCAGATGGAATTTAAAACCCACAGGTCCTGCAGCCTTAGTAAGCATTGGGCTTAGTACTTCCATACAAATCACAAACAAATAGGGGGAGAGAGGATCCCCCTGCCTCAGCCCACGTTTACCCTTAAAAAACCCTTCCGGAGCACCATTTATGAGAATAGAGAAGGATGCAGATGTTATACATTCCATGATCAGGTTGACCAGGGACGTTGGAAAGCCAAAATAAACAAGTGCATGCCTTATAAAATCCCAGCTCAAGTAGTCATATGCTTTCTGAAGATCCACTTTAAATGTACACCTTGGCGTGGTGTACTGGCAACCATACCCATTCACAATTTCTGTAGCTATCGCGCTGTTATGAGCTAGTGAACGCCCCGGGATGAAAGCACCCTGACTATCCGAAATGATATCCCCAAGCATATGCTTGATCCGACCGGCAATGAATGATCTTCGTAACCACCTTAAGAATGGTGTTGCAACAAGAAATAGGCCATAGGTCTTTCACAAACGTGGGGTTAGCAACTTTCGGAACAAGTGATATGAAGGTGGTGTTTAGTTGCTTTAGTAATTTCCCATGTCTGAAGATCTCTCTGACAGCTTCACACATATCAACCCCAACAATTTTCCAAGAATCCTTGAAGAATTGGCTTCCAAAGCCATCCGGGCCCGGGGATTTGTTTGCTCCTATGGACCAAACAGTTTTACGTATTTCATCGTAACTTGGCAGTCTTGTAACCACTGCTGTCTGGTTAGCATCAAAGCCCACCCCTTGATCAATATCCAGCGCTCGTCCCATTGGAGACTCAGTGGAGAGCAAATCAGTGAAAAACTTCAGAATATGGCTTCGGATAAGCTCTTCAGATTTAATGTCTCGACCATGTTCATCTTTCATAAAGACCATAGCATTCCTTGCTTGCCTTTCTTTCACAGTTCTGTAAAAAATCAAGGAACTTTCCTCCCCCATCGTTAACCAGTGCAGCTTAGCTCTTTGGGAAGATAAACTCACCAAGCGAGCCACATTCTGCTTCAACTTAGCCTCAGCAGCAGCAATTTGATCCTCAAGCACAACACAGCCCCTATCAGTTTGAGCACGCAACTGCAAGTCATGGAGAGCCCCCTTATTCAATTTTATCTGAGTTTGCAGTTCGGGAAAATGAGCCTTATCCCAGGGCTTTAATGCATCTTTGACACTCTTCAGTTTTTGGACCAGCTTATATTGTCTGGAACCAATAATATCAGGGGTCCACGCAGCTCTAATTAGAGCCTCAAATTCAGCCTCACCACCCCAGAAATTTTTGTATTTGAATGGGTACTTCCGTCTCTGGCTATCCTCTCTAACAAGGACAACACCCGGAGAATGATCAGAAAAGCTACGAGTGTCGAAAAGAGCTTTGGAGTTAGTAAAGGAGTCCCTCCATAAATCATTCACCAAAATTCTGTCTAACTTTCTCTCCTGTTTATCTTGACCTTTCTGTTTGTTTGTCCAGGTAAGCCTAGCACCCGAGTAGGGAAGGTCGTTCAGCTGGCAACTATCCATAGCAGTCTCAAGCTCACAAAATTCATCCCTCCTAGCTTTAACAGCTGGCCATTTATCCTCCATAGACAGAATACAGTTTAAGTCTCCCATAGCAACCCATGGTATATCCATGGTCTCAGCAAGCTGTTCCATATCATTCCACAACGGGAAACGACCAGTCTTAGTATTATGTGCATAAATGACAGTAGCAGCAAACCTAACTGTTTTGTCTCTCGACTGAGCAATGCAATGTATATACTGATCCTGAACACGAATGATTTCGACTTCAAGGACATCAGGGTTCCAGGTTAACCAAATACGCCCCTTTTCTTCTCTACCTCCATTAACATAGACCAGCCAATCTTTCATTAACCTTCTACGAACATCCTCAAAGTTCTTCTGAAGGAGTTTATTTTCCAAAAGTCCAATCATACTAATATCATTATCGAAACAATAGCTAGTAATAATATTATTTTTAACGGGGTCTTTAATCCCCGCTATATTCCAAGCAGCTAATTTGATTTTATTCATCAGACTGCATAACACGAGTGCTACTCTCGTGACTAGGAGTAAATAAGCTACTGAAACTGCCATTCTTACCATCTATACTGATAAACCCCTCACTGTCAGCCTGGACCAGCAGAGAAAACTGAGAAGCTGTAGAGAAAATTATTCCTGAATCTTTTCTTTCCCTTTTCCTGTAGCAGATTTACCCGCGGCTGAAGATGGAGACCTCCCACTTCTTTTGTGAACAACCCTGCTCCAGTTCCCCTCAGCATCAGTAATCACTTGGCCAATTGTTTTAGCTGCATCACTGGGACACTCCACAGTACCCTCAAGACAGGTATTACTGTCAATCTGAGGCTCAGCACCCGCTAGTGTAATATTTTTCATCCCCTCTTGATAGCTGATCTGACTCTGTCCAGCAATAAGCTTGAGATGGTTGAGATGGTTAATAATCTGGAGAGAGTGATCAGACACACCAACAGGGATCCAGACAGCATTTTCCGGCTTCTTATCCAGGCCCGCAATTCTCTTACGCACAGGAAGCCGATTTTGCATTTCAACACCCGAGTCTTGGCTCTGCTGTCCACAATCCGCCCTAAACCGATTACAGAATTCAGTTTGGTGGCCAAACTTCTTGCATAGAACACATTTCTGAGGCAACCACTCAAATACAATACGCTGTTGATAGGAGGTACCATCCACATTTTCAATTTCAATCTCAGAGAGACCCGCCTCCTCAACAGAGACCTCAACCAGTAAACGGGCAAATGATAACCTCTCCCCACGAGCAGTTCTGCCGTCAATGCAAATCGGGTTGCCTATAGAGCTCCCCAGCCTACTCAAATTTGTATTTGTTAGAAGCGTTGGGTCAAGATCCGGGACACACACCCAGCAGGGAATCCGGTCAAAGGAGCTCCATGAGATGGGTAACCCCACCTGCCATCGCTTCAAAATAAGAGGTTTAGATCCTTGAATATTCCAGGGACCATTTGTGAGCACCCAGTTCAGATCCTCTTCGGATAAGAATTTAAAAACAAAGAGTCCAATTTGCTTCTGAAACATGCTCGGACTTGCGACTTTCCATCGTGTATCCACCATGTCCTTAACCACTCCATATGGGACCTGATTACCTGCAATGACTCCTATCAGAGTAGCAGCCCAGTCTCTCCTCGATTCTTCCACATCTTCAGCCCTAATTTTCAGCTTACCTTTCTGTACATCCGGGTGAAGAGTAAGTTTCACAGCTGTAGCAATATCTCGATTCGCATTGATGACTGCACATGGATCTGATACAACCACTTGAGGTTTGGGAATAAAGCTCCTCTTGAAGGCTTTCAGAAAGTTCAGATCTGCTTTCTCCTGTTCCGACGACTCAGCACTGTTTGCATTCAATGTACCAACTTCCCCATTAATGGCAGAACCATGCGCATTAATGGGGCCTTGCTTCTCATCCTTTTCCAGATCCGAGTTGGTGTGGGCACCCTCCGCACGAGGACTCCTAGGGTTGCCAATTTCTCCCTCAGATCTGGATTCCGCGCTAACCCTCCTATGCTCCTGCCTTGAAGAACGACTAGAACTGACATTCCCTCTCCTGACCATCGTTCACGGACCGCCGGCACGGCCACCGAGAGGGTGGAGCCGGTGACGGCCACGCTAACCTAAAGGTACTGACAGTACGGTTGTCGCCCAGAAAATCGCCCCTAACACATTTGTTAGTTACGTATATGATTTTTCCTCAAAACATATTCTTATTGTATTCGAATAAGAATTTTGGAGTTAATAAAAGATTTTACTAAATATTTGTTATTTACTTATATGATTTTTCCTCAAAACATACTCATATAGTATTCTAATATGAATTTAGTAGTTATATAAGGTTTTTTTCAACATTTTTTAGTTACTTAGATGAGTTTTCCTCAAAACATACTTTTATCGTATTCTAACAACAATTTATTGGTTAATATAAGGTTTTATTAAATATTTGTTAGTTACTTATATGATTTTTCCTCAAAACATACTCTTATTGTATTCGAATAAAAAATTTGTAGTTAATAAAAGGTTTTACTAAATATTTGTTATTTACTTATATGATTTCTTCTCAAAACATACTCTTATAGTATTCAAATATGAATTTAGTAGTTAATATAAGGTTTTATTCAACATTTGTTAGTTACTTATATGATTTCTCCTCAAAATATACTCTTATAATATTCTAATATGAATTTAGTAGTTAATATATGGTTTTATTAAACATTTGTTAGTTACTTATATAATTTTTCCTCAAAACATACTCTTATAGTATTCTAATATTAATTTAGTAGTTAATATAATGTTTTATTCAACATTTGTTAGTTACTTACATAAGTTTTTCTCAAAACATATTTTTATCGTATTTTAACAACAATTTATTGGTTAATATAAGGTTTTATTAAACATTTGTTAGTTACTTATATGATTTCTCCTCAAAACATACTCTTATAGTATTCTAATAAGAATTTAGTAGTTAATATAAGGTTTTATTAAACATTTGTTAGTTACTTATATAATTTTTCCTCAAAACATACTCTTATAGTATTCTAATATTAATTTAGTAGTTAATATAATATTTTATTCAACATTTGTTAGTTACTTACATTAGTTTTCCTCAAAACATATTTTTATCGTATTTTAACAACAATTTATTGGTTAATATAAGGTTTTATTAAACATTTGTTAGTTACTTATATGATTTTTCCTCATAACATACTCTTATAGTATTCTAATAAGAATTTAGTAGTTAATATAATGTTTTATTAACCATTTGTTATTTACTTATATGATTTTTTCCTCAAAACATACTCTTATAGTATTCTAATATGAATTTAGTAGTTAATATAAGGTTTCATTAAACATTTGTTATTTACTTATATGATTTTTCCTCAAAACATACTCTTATAGTATTTTAATAAGAATTTAGTAGTTAATATAAGGTTTTATTAAACATTTGTTATTTACTTATATGATTTTTCCTCAAAACATACTCTTATAGTATTGTAATAAGAATTTAGTAGTTAATATAAGGTTTTATTTTATTAAACATTTGTTATTTACTTATATAATTTTTCCTCAAAACATACTCTTATATTATTCTAATATGAATTTAGTAGTTAACATAAGGTTTATTAAACATTTGTTAGTTACTTATATGATTTCTCCTCAAAACATACTCGCATAGTATTCTAATATGAATTTAGTAGTGAATATAAGGTTTTATTCAACATTTGTTTGTTACTTATATGATTTTTCCTCAAAACATACTCTTATAGTATTCTAATATGAATTTAGTAGTTAATATAAGGTTTTATTCAACATTTGTTAGTTACTTACATGAGTTTTCCTCAAAACATATTTTTATCGTATTCTAACAACAATTTCTTAGTTAATATACAGTTTTATTAAACATTTGTTAGTTACTTATATGATTTTTCCTCAAAACATACTCTTATTGTATTCGAATAAGAATTTTGGAGTTAATAAAAGGTTTTACTAAATATTTGTTATTTACTTATATTATTTTTCCTCAAAACATACTTTTATAGTATTCTAGTATTAATTTAGTAGTTAATATAATGTTTTATTCAACATTTGTTAGTTACTTACATGAGTTTTCCTCCAAACATATTTTTATCGTATTCTAACAACAATTTATTGGTTAATATAAGGTTTTATTAAACATTTGTTAGTTACTTATATGATTTTTCATCAAAACATACTCTTATTGTATTCGAATAAAAATTTTGTAGTTAATAAAAGGTTTTACTAAATATTTGTTATTTACTTATATGATTTCTCCTCAACACATACTCTTATAGTATTCAAATATGAATTTAGTAGTTAATATAAGGTTTTATTCAACATTTGTTAGTTACTTATATGATTTCTCCTCTAAACATACTCTTATAGTATTCTAATATGAATTTAGTAGTTAATATAAGGTTTTATTAAACATTTGTTAGTTACTTATATAATTTCTCCTCAAAACATACTCTTGTAGTATTCTAATATTAATTTAGCAGTTAATATAATGTTTTATTCAACATTTGTTAGTTACATACATTAGTTTTCCTCAAAACATATTTTTATCGTATTTTAACAACAATTTATTGTTTAATATAAGGTTTTATTAAACATTTGTTAGTTACTTATATGATTTCTCCTCAAAACATACTCTTATATTATTCTAATATGAATTTAGTAGTTAATATAAGGTTTTATTAAACATTTGTTAGTTACTTATATAATTTTTCCTCAAAACATACTCTTATATTATTCTAATATTAATTTAGTAGTTAATATAATGTTTTATTCAACATTTGTTAGTTACTTACATAAGTTTTCCTCAAAACATATTTTTATCGTATTTTAACAACAATTTAATGGTTAATATAAGCTTTTATTAAACATTTGTTAGTTACTTATATGATTTCTCCTCAAAACATACTCTTATAGTATTCTAATATGAATTTCGTAGTTAATATAAGGTTTTATTAAACATTTGTTAGTTACTTATATAATTTTTCCTCAAAACATACTCTTATAGTATTCTAATATTAATTTAGTAGTTAATATAATATTTTATTCAACATTTGTTAGTTACTTACATTAGTTTTCCTCAAAACATATTTTTATCGTATTTTAACAATAATTTATTGGTTAATATAAAGTTTTATTAAACATTTGTTAGTTACTTATATGATTTTTCCTCATAACATACTCTTATAGTATTCTAATAAGAATTTAGTAGTTAATATAATGTTTTATTAACCATTTGTTATTTACTTATATGATTTTTTCCTCAAAACATACTCTTATAGTATTCTAATATGAATTTAGTAGTTAATATAAGGTTTCATTAAACATTTGTTATTTACCTATATGATTTTTCCTCAAAACATACTCTTATAGTATTTTAATAAGAATTTAGTAGTTAATATAAGGTTTTCTTAAACATTTGTTATTTACCTATATGATTTTTCCTCAAAACATACTCTTATAGTATTGTAATAAGAATTTAGTAGTTAATATAAGGTTTTATTAAACATTTGTTATTTACTTATATAATTTTTCCTCAAAACATACTCTTATATTATTATAATATGAATTTAGTAGTTAATATAAGGTTTATTAAACATTTGTTAGTTACTTATATGATTTCTCCTCAAAACATACTCTTATAGTATTCAAATATGAATTTAGTAGTTAATATAAGGTTTTATTCAACATTTGTTAGTTACTTATATGAGTTCTCCTCAAAACATACTCGCATAGTATTCTAATATGAATTTAGTAGTGAATATAAGGTTTTATTCAACATTTGTTTGTTACTTATATGATTTTTCCTCAAAACATACTCTTATAGTATTCTAATATGAATTTAGTAGTTAATATAAGGTTTTATTCAACATTTGTTAGTTACTTACATGAGTTTTCCTCAAAAAATATTTTTATCGTATTCTAACAACAATTTCTTAGTTAATATACAGTTTTATTAAACATTTGTTAGTTACTTATATGATTTTTCCTCAAAACATACTCTTATTGTATTCGAATAAGAATTTTGGAGTTAATAAAAGGTTTTACTAAATATTTGTTATTTACTTATATTATTTTTCCTCAAAACATACTTTTATAGTATTCTATTATTAATTTAGTAGTTAATATAATGTTTTATTCAACATTTGTTAGTTACTTACATGAGTTTTCCTCCAAACATATTTTTATCGTATTCTAACAACAATTTATTGGTTAATATAAGGTTTTATTAAACATTTGTTAGTTACTTATATGATTTTTCCTCAAAACATACTCTTATTGTATTCGAATAAAAATTTTGTAGTTAATAAAAGGTTTTACTAAATATTTGTTATTTACTTATATGATTTCTCCTCAATACATACTCTTATAGTATTCAAATATGAATTTAGTAGTTAATATAAGGTTTTATTCAACATTTGTTAGTTACTTATATGATTTCTCCTCTAAACATACTCTTATAGTATTCTAATATGAATTTAGTAGTTAATATAAGGTTTTATTAAACATTTGTTAGTTACTTATGTAATTTCTCCTCAAAACATACTCTTATAGTATTCTAATATTAATTTAGTAGTTAATATAATGTTTTATTCAACATTTGTTAGTTACTTACATTAGTTTTCCTCAAAACATATTTTTATCGTATTTTAACAACAATTTATTGTTTAATATAAGGTTTTATTAAACATTTGTTAGTTACTTATATGATTTCTCCTCAAAACATACTCTTATAGTATTCTAATATGAATTTAGTAGTTAATATAAGGTTTTATTAAACATTTGTTAGTTACTTATATAATTTTTCCTCAAAACATACTCTTATAGTATTCTAATATTAATTTGGTAGTTAATATAATGTTTTATTCAACATTTGTTAGTTACTTACATTAGTTTTCCTCAAAACATATTTTTATCGTATTTTAACAACAATTTATTCGTTAATATAAGGTTTTATTAAACATTTGTAAGTTACTTATATGATTTTTCCTCATAACATACTCTTATAGTATTCTAATAAGAATTTAGTAGTTAATATAATGTTTTATTAACCATTTGTTATTTACTTATATGATTTTTTCCTCAAAACATACTCTTATAGTATTCTAATATGAATTTAGTAGTTAATATAAGGTTTCATTAAACATTTGTTATTTACTTATATGATTTTTCCTCAAAACATACTCTTATAGTATTTTAATAAGAATTTAGTAGTTAATATAAGGTTTTATTAAACATTTGTTATTTACTTATATGATTTTTCCTTAAAACATACTCTTATAGTATTGTAATAAGAATTTAGTAGTTAATATAAGGTTTTATTAAACATTTGTTATTTACTTATATAATTTTTCCTCAAAACATACTCTTATATTATTCTAATATGAATTTAGTAGTTAATATAAGGTTTATTAAACATTTGTTAGTTACTTATATGATTTCTCCTTAAAACATACTCTTATAGTATTCAAATATGAATTTAGTTGTTAATATAATGTTTTATTCAACATTTGTTAGTTACTTATATAAGTTCTCCTCAAAACATACTCGTATAGTATTCTAATATGAATTTAGTAGTTAATATAAGGTTTTATTCAAAATTTGTTATTTACTTATATGATTTTTTCTTCAAAACATACTCTTATAGTATTCTAATATGAATTTAGTAGTTAATATAAGGTTTCATTAAACATTTGTTATTTACTTATATGATTTTTCCTCAAAACATAATCTTATAGTATTTAAATAAGAATTTAGTAGTTAATATAAGGTTTTATTAAACATTTGTTATTTACTTATATGATTTTTCCTCAAAACATACTCTTATAGTATTCTAATAAGAATTTAGTAGTTAATATAAGGTTTTATTAAACATTTGTTATTTACTTATATAATTTTTTCCTCAAAACATACTCTTATAGTATTCTAATATGAATTTAGTAGTTAATATAAGGTTTATTAAAAATTTGTTAGTTACTTATATGATTTCTCCTTAAAACATACTCTTATAGTATTCAAATATGAATTTAGTAGTTAATATAAGGTTTTATTCAACATTTGTTAATTACTTATATGAGTTCTCCTCAAAACATACTCGTATAGTATTCTAATATGAATTTAGTAGTTAATAAAATGTTTTATTCAACATTTGTTAGTTACTTATATGATTTTTTCCTCAAAACATACTCTTATAGTATTCTAATATGAATTTAGTAGTTAATATAAGGTTTCATTAAACATTTGTTATTTACTTATATGATTTTTCCTCAAAACATACTCTTATAGTATTTTAATAAGAATTTAGTAGTTAATATAAGGTTTTCTTAAACATTTGTTATTTACTTATACGATTTTTTCTCAAAACATACTCTTATAGTATTCTAATAAGAATTTTAAAGTTAAATATAAGGTTTTATTAAACATTTGTTATTTACTTATATAATTTTTCCTCAAAACATACTCTTATAGTATTCTAATTTGAATTTAGTACTTAATAAAAGGTTTATTAAACATTTGTTAGTTACTTATATCATTTCTCCTTAAAACATACTCTTATAGTATTCAAATATGAATTTAGTAGTTAATATAAGGTTTTATTCAACATTTGTTAGTTACTTATATGAGTTCTCCTCAAAACATACTCGCATAGTATTCTAATATGAATTTAGTAGTGAATATAAGGTTTTATTCAAAATTTGTTTGTTACTTATATGATTTTTCCTCAAAACATACTCTTATAGTATTCTAATATGAATTTAATAGTTAATATAAGGTTTTATTCAACATTTGTTAGTTACTTACATGAGTTTTCCACAAAACATATTTTTATCGTATTCTAACAACAATTTCTTAGTTAATATACAGTTTTATTAAACATTTGTTAGTTACTTATATGATTTTTCCTCAAAACATACTCTTATTGTATTCGAATAAGAATTTTGGAGTTAATAAAAGGTTTTACTAAATATTTGTTATTTACTTATATTATTTTTCCTCAAAACATACTTTTATAGTATTCTAGTATTAATTTAGTAGTTAATACAATGTTTTATTCAACATTTGTTAGTTACTTACATGAGTTTTCCTCCAAACATATTTTTATCGTATTCTAACAACAATTTATTGGTTAATATAAGGTTTTATTAAACATTTGTTAGTTACTTATATGATTTTTCCTCAAAACATACTCTTATTGTATTCGAATAAAAATTTTTTAGTTAATAAAAGGTTTTACTAAATATTTGTTATTTACTTATATGATTTCTCCTCAAAACATACTCTTATAGTATTCAAATATGAATTTAGTAGTTAATATAAGGTTTTATTAAACATTTGTTAGTTACTTATGTAATTTCTCCTCAAAACATACTCTTATAGTATTCTAATATTAATTTAGTAGTTAATATAATGTTTTATTCAACATTTGTTAGTTACTTACATTAGTTTTCCTCAAAACATATTTTTATCGTATTTTAACAACAATTTATTGTTTAATATAACGTTTTATTAAACATTTGTTAGTTACTTATATGATTTCTCCTCAAAACATACTCTTATAGTATTCTAATATGAATTTAGTAGTTAATATAAGGTTTTATTAAACATTTGTTAGTTACTTATATAATTTTTCCTCAAAACATACTCTTATAGTATTCTAATATTAATTTAGTAGTTAATATAATGTTTTATTGAACATTTGTTAGTTACTTACATTAGTTTTCCTCAAAACATATTTTTATCGTATTTTAACAACAATTTATTGGTTAATATAAGGTTTTATTAAACATTTGTAAGTTACTTATATGATTTTTCCTCATAACATACTCTTATAGTATTCTAATAAGAATTTAGTAGTTAATATAATGTTTTATTAACCATTTGTTATTTACTTATATGATTTTTTCCTCAAAACATACTCTTATAGTATTCTAATATGAATTTAGTAGTTAATATAAGGTTTCATTAAACATTTGTTATTTACTTATATGATTTTTCCTCAAAACATACTCTTATAGTATTTTAATAAGAATTTAGTAGATAATATAAGGTTTTATTAAACATTTGTTATTTACTTATAAGATTTTTTCTCAAAACATACTCTTATAGTATTCTAATAAGAATTTAGTAGTTAAATATAAGGTTTTATTAAACATTTGTTATTTACTTATATAATTTTTTCCTCAAAACATACTCTTATATTATTCTAATATGAATTTAGTAGTTAATATAAGGTTTATTAAACATTTGTTAGTTACTTATATGATTTCTCCTTAAAACATACTATTATAGTATTCAAATATGAATTTAGTAGTTAATATAAGGTTTTATTCAACATTTGTTAGTTACTTATATAAGTTCTCCTCAAAACATACTCGTATAGTATTCTAATATGAATTTAGTAGTTAATATAAGGTTTTATTCAACATTTGTTATTTACTTATATGATTTTTTCCTCAAAACATACTCTTATAGTATTCTAATATGAATTTAGTAGTTAATATAAGGTTTCATTAAACATTTGTTATTTACTTATATGATTTTTCCTCAAAACATACTCTTATAGTTTTTTAATAAGAATTTAGTAGTTAATATAAAGTTTTATTAAACATTTGTTATTTACTTATATGATTTTTCCTCAAAACATACTCTTATAGTATTCTAATAAGAATTTAGTAGTTAATATAAGGTTTTATTAAACATTTGTTATTTACTTATATAATTTTTTCCTCAAAACATAGTCTTATAGTATTGTAATATGAATTTAGTAGTTAATATAAGGTTTATTAAACATTTGTTAGTTACTTATATGATTTCTCCTTAAAACATACTCTTATAGTATTCAAATATGAATTTAGTAGTTAATATAAGGTTTTAATCAACATTTGTTAATTACTTATATGAGTTCTCCTCAAAACATACTCGTATAGTATTCTAATATGAATTTAGTAGTTAATAAAATGTTTTATTCAACATTTGTTATTTACTCATATGATTTTTTCCTCAAAACATACTCTTATAGTATTCTAATATGAATTTAGTAGTTAATATAAGGTTTCATTAAATATTTTTTATTTACTTATATGATTTTTCCTCAAAACATATTCTTATAGTATTTTAATAAGAATTTAGTAGTTAATATAAGGTTTTCTTAAACATTTGTTAGTTACTTATACGATTTTTTCTCAAAACATACTCTTATAGTATTCTAATAAGAATTTAGTAGTTAAATATAAGGTTTTATTAAACATTTGTTATTTACTTATATAATTTTTCCTCAAAACATACTCCTATAGTATTCTAATATGAATTTAGTACTTAATAAAAGGTTTATTAAACATTTGTTAGTTACTTATATCATTTCTCCTTAAAACATACTCTTATAATATTCAAATGTGAATTTAGTAGTTAATATAAGGTTTTATTCAACATTTGTTAGTTACTTATATGGGTTCTCCTCAAAACATACTCGCATAGTATTCTAATATGAATTTAGTAGTGAATATAAGGTTTTATTCAACATTTGTTTGTTACTTATATGATTTTTCCTCAAAACATACTCTTATAGTATTCTAATATGAATTTAGTAGTTAATATAAGGTTTTATTCAACATTTGTTAGTTACTTACATGAGTTTTCCTCAAAACATATTTTTATCGTATTCTAACAACAATTTCTTCGTTAATATACAGTTTTATTAAACATTTGTTAGTTACTTATATGATTTTTCCTCAAAACATACTCTTATTGTATTCGAATAAGAATTTTTGCAGTTAATAAAAGGTTTTACTAAATATTTGTTATTTACTTATATGATTTTTCCTCAAAACATACTTTTATAATATTCTAGTATTAATTTAGTAGTTAATATAATGTTTTATTCAACATTTGTTAGTTACTTATATGAGTTCTCCTCAAAACATACTCTTGTAGTATTCTAATATGAATTTAGTAGTTAATATAAGGTTTCATTAAACATTTGTTATTTACTTATATGATTTTTCCTCAAAACATACTCTTATAGTATTTTAATAAAAATTTAGTGGTTAATATAAGATTTTATTAAACATTTGTTATTTACTTATATGATTTTTCCTCAAAACATACTCTTATAGTATTTTAATAAGAATTTAGTAGTTAATATAAGGTTTTATTAAACATTTGTTATTTACTTATAAGATTTTTCCTCAAAACATACTCTTATAGTATTCTAATAAGAATTTAGTAGCTAATATAAGGTTTTATTAAACATTTGTTATTTACTTATATAATTTTTTCCTCAAAACATACTCTTATAGTATTCTAATATGAATTTAGTAGTTAATATAAGGTTTATTAAACATTTGTTAGTTACTTATATGATTTCTCCTTAAAACATAGTCTTATAGTATTCAAATATGAATTTAGTAGTTAATACAAGGTTTTATTCAACATTTGTTAATTACTTATATGAGTACTCCTCAAAACATACTCGTATAGTATTCTAATATGAATTTAGTAGTTAATAAAATGTTTTATTCAACATTTGTTATTTACTTATATGATTTTCAACTCAAAACATACTCTTATAGTATTCTAATATGAATTTAGTAGTTAATATAAGGTTTCATTAAACATTTGTTATTTACTTATATGATTTTTCCTCAAAACATACTCTTATATTATTATAATATGAATTTAGTAGTTAATATAAGGTTTATTAAACATTTGTTAGTTACTTATATGATTTTTCCTCAAAACATACTCTTATAGTATTTTAATAAGAATTTAGTAGTTAATATAAGGTTTTATTAAACATTTTTTATTTACTTATAAGATTTTTCCTTAAAACATACTCTTATAGTATTCTAATAAGAATTTAGTAGTTAATATAAGGTTTTATTAAACATTTGTTATTTACTTATATAATTTTTTCCTCAAAACATACTCTTCTAGTATTCTAATATGAATTTAGTAGTTAATATAAGGTTTATTAAACATTTGTTAGTTACTTATATGATTTTTCCTTAAAACATACTCTTATAGTATTCAAATATGAATTTAGTAGTTAATATAAGGTTTTATTCAACATTTGTTAATTACTTATATGAGTTCTCCTCAATACATACTCGTATAGTATTCTAATATGAATTTAGTAGTTAATAAAATGTTATATTCAACATTTGTTATTTACTTATATGATTTTTTCCTCAAAACATACTCTTATAGTATTCTAATATGAATTTAGTAGTTAATATAAGGTTTCATTAAACATTTTTTATTTACTTATATGATTTTTCCTCAAAACATATTCTTATAGTATTTTAATAAGAATTTAGTAGTTAATATAAGGTTTTCTTAAACATTTGTTAGTTACTTATACGATTTTTTCTCAAAACATACTCTTATAGTATTCTAATAAGAATTTAGTAGTTAAATATAAGGTTTTATTAAACATTTGTTATTTACTTATATAATTTTTCCTCAAAACATACTCCTATAGTATTCTAATATGAATTTAGTACTTAATAAAAGGTTTATTAAACATTTGTTAGTTACTTATATCATTTCTCCTTAAAACATACTCTTATAATATTCAAATGTGAATTTAGTAGTTAATATAAGGTTTTATTCAACATTTGTTAGTTACTTATATGGGTTCTCCTCAAAACATACTCGCATAGTATTCTAATATGAATTTAGTAGTGAATATAAGGTTTTATTCAACATTTGTTTGTTACTTATATGATTTTTCCTCAAAACATACTCTTATAGTATTCTAATATGAATTTAGTAGTTAATATAAGGTTTTATTCAACATTTGTTAGTTACTTACATGAGTTTTCCTCAAAACATATTTTTATCGTATTCTAACAACAATTTCTTAGTTAATATACAGTTTTATTAAACATTTGTTAGTTACTTATATGATTTTTCCTCAAAACATACTCTTATTGTATTCGAATAAGAATTTTTGCAGTTAATAAAAGGTTTTACTAAATATTTGTTATTTACTTATATGATTTTTCCTCAAAACATACTTTTATAATATTCTAGTATTAATTTAGTAGTTAATATAATGTTTTATTCAACATTTGTTAGTTACTTACATGAGTTTTCCTCCAAACATATTTTTATCGTATTCTAACAACAATTTATTGGTTAATATAAGGTTTTATTAAACATTTGTTAGTTACTTATATGATTTTTCCTCAAAACATACTCTTATTGTATTCGAATAAAAATTTTGTAGTTAATAAAAGGTTTTACTAAATATTTGTTATTTACTTATATGATTTCTCCTCAAAACATACTCTTATAGTATTCAAATATGAATTTAGTAGTTAATATAAGGTTTTATTCAACATTTGTTAATTACTTATATGAGTTCTCCTCAAAACATACTCTTGTAGTATTCTAATATGAATTTAGTAGTTAATATAAGGTTTCATTAAACATTTCTTATTTACTTATATGATTTTTCCTCAAAACATACTCTTATAGTATTTTAATAAAAATTTAGTGGTTAATGTAAGATTTTATTAAACATTTGTTATTTACTTATATGATTTTTCCTCAAAACATACTCTTATAGTATTCTAATTAGAATTTAGTTGTTAATATAAGGTTTTATTAAACATTTGTTATTTACTTATAAGATTTTTCCTCAAAACATACTCTTATAGTATTCTAATTAGAATTTAGTTGTTAATATAAGGTTTTATTAAACATTTGTTATTTACTTATAAGATTTTTCCTCAAAACATACTCTTATAGTATTCTAATTAGAATTTAGTTGCTAATATAAGGTTTTATTAAACATTTGTTATTTACTTATATAATTTTTTCCTCAAAACATACTCTTATAGTATTCTAATATGAATTTAGTACTTAATATAAGGTTTATTAAACATTTGTTAGTTACTTATATGATTTCTCCTTAAAACATAGTCTTATAGTATTCAAATATGAATTTAGTAGTTAATACAAGGTTTTATTCAACATTTGTTAATTACTTATATGAGTTCTCCTCAAAACATACTCGTATAGTATTCTAATATGAATTTAGTAGTTAATAAAATGTTTTATTCAACATTTGTTATTTACTTATATGATTTTCTCCTCAAAACATACTCTTATAGTATTCTAATATGAATTTAGTAGTTAATATAAGGTTTCATTAAACATTTGTTATTTACTTATATGATTTTTCCTCAAAACATACTCTTATAGTATTTTAATAAGAATTTAGTAGTTAATATAAGGTTTTGTTAAACATTTTTTATTTACTTATAAGATTTTTCCTTAAAACATACTCTTATAGTATTCTAATAAGAATTTAGTAGTTAATATAAGGTTTTATTAAACATTTGTTATTTACTTATATAATTTTTTCCTCAAAACATACTCTTATAGTATTCTAATATAAATTTAGTAGTTAATATAAGGTTTATTAAACATTTGTTAGTTACTTATATGATTTTTCCTTAAAACATACTCTTATAGTATTCAAATATGAATTTAGTAGTTAATATAAGGTTTTATTCAACATTTGTTAATTACTTATATGAGTTCTCCTCAATACATACTCGTATAGTATTCTAATATGAATTTAGTAGTTAATAAAATGTTTTATTAAACATTTGTTATTTACTTATATGATTTTTTCCTCAAAACATACTCTTATAGTATTCTAATATGAATTTAGTAGTTAATATAAGGTTTCATTAAACATTTGTTATTTACTTATATGATTTTTCCTCAAAACATACTCTTATAGTATTTTAATAAGAATTTAGTAGTTAATATATGGTTTTCTTAAACATTTGTTATTTACTTATATGATTTTTCCTCAAAACATACTTTGATAGTATTCTAGTATTAATTTAGTAGTTAATATAATGTTTTATTCAACATTTGTTAGTTACTTACATGAGTTTTCCTCCAAACATATTTTTTATCTTATTCTAACAACAATTTATTGGTTAATATAAGGTTTTATTAAACATTTGTTAGTTACTTATATGATTTTTCCCCAAAACATACTCTTATTGTATTCGAATAAAAATTTTGTAGTTAATAAAAGGTTTTACTAAATATTTGTTATTTACTTATATGATTTGTCCTCAAAACATACACTTATAGTATTCAAATATGAATTTAGTAGTTAATATAAGGTTTTATTCAACATTTGTTAGTTACTTATATGATTTCTCCTCAAAACATACTCTTATAGTATTCTAATATGAATTTAGTAGTTAATATAAGGTTTTATTAAACATTTGTTAGTTACTTATATAATTTCTCCTCAAAACATACTCTTATAGTATTCTAATATTAATTTAGTAGTTAATATAATGTTTTATTCAACATTTGTTAGTTACTTACATTAGTTTTCCTCAAAACATATTTTTATCGTATTTTAACAACAATTTATTGTTTAATATAAGGTTTTATTAAACCTTTGTTACTTACTTATATGATTTTTCCTCATAGCATACTCTTTTAGTATTCTAATAAGAATTTAGTAGTTAATATTATGTTTTATTAAACATTTGTTATTTACTTATATGATTTTTTCCTTAAAACATACTCTTATAGTATTCTAATATGAATTTAGTAGTTCATATAAGGTTTATTAAACATTTGTTAGTTACTTATATGATTTCTCCTTAAAACATACTCTTATAGTATTCAAATATGAATTTAGTAGTTAATATAAGGTTTTATTCAACATTTGTTAATTACTTATATGAGTTCTCCTCAAAACATACTCTTGTAGTATTCTAATATGAATTTAGTAGTTAATATAAGGTTTCATTAAACATTTGTTATTTACTTATATGATTTTTCCTCAAAACATACTCTTATAGTATTTTAATAAAAATTTAGTGGTTAATATAAGATTTTATTAAACATTTGTTATTTACTTATATGATTTTTCCTCAAAACATACTCTTATAGTATTTTAATAAGAATTTAGTAGTTAATATAAGGTTTTATTAAACATTTGTTATTTACTTATAAGATTTTTCCTCAAAACATACTCTTATAGTATTCTAATAAGAATTTAGTAGCTAATATAAGGTTTTATTAAACATTTGTTATTTACTTATATAATTTTTTCCTCAAAACATACTCTTATAGTATTCTAATATGAATTTAGTAGTTAATATAAGGTTTATTAAACATTTGTTAGTTACTTATATGATTTCTCCTTAAAACATAGTCTTATAGTATTCAAATATGAATTTAGTAGTTAATACAAGGTTTTATTCAACATTTGTTAATTACTTATATGAGTACTCCTCAAAACATACTCGTATAGTATTCTAATATGAATTTAGTAGTTAATAAAATGTTTTATTCAACATTTGTTATTTACTTATATGATTTTCAACTCAAAACATACTCTTATAGTATTCTAATATGAATTTAGTAGTTAATATAAGGTTTCATTAAACATTTGTTATTTACTTATATGATTTTTCCTCAAAACATACTCTTATAGTATTTTAATAAGAATTTAGTAGTTAATATAAGGTTTTATTAAACATTTTTTATTTACTTATAAGATTTTTCCTTAAAACATACTCTTATAGTATTCTAATAAGAATTTAGTAGTTAATATAAGGTTTTATTAAACATTTGTTATTTACTTATATAATTTTTTCCTCAAAACATACTCTTCTAGTATTCTAATATGAATTTAGTAGTTAATATAAGGTTTATTAAACATTTGTTAGTTACTTATATGATTTTTCCTTAAAACATATGTAACGGCCCAGAATTATAATTTCCGGGTTACGTTTCAAGGGATGAAAACCCTTGTTCGGATCTTGCAATCCAGGTACGGGTCGAGGTTTCAAACTCATTCTTATGGTCATTAATAAAGAGGGATTTCGAACCCTAAAAATATCGTAGGGCCGTTGGGTACCCTTAACCTGACCTAGGGACTAACTCGCGAAATTCGTTTCAAACAGAAGCACGACGGAAGCAAATAAAGATACAAGTGCCACGGCAGAGCCGGGTCAAAATATGATCAACCATTCAAATCGAGCCGTAATTAAATTGGTGAAGTTGGAATCTCAACTCTCTCTTTCGGTCCTGTTAGACCCCGCGGTCATGGACTCAAATCAGCATCAATAGTAGTAAGCACAACGGATACCTAAAAAAATTGGTTTGGGGCGGGATCAGATCGATGCCCACTTACTCTGCATCCCAACCATAAGCACACATATACGCTATACCTAATAAAGATGCTCTAATGCAGTACGGAATTCAAACACACTAGCATGCTCCTAGTTCATAATAATGTGCAGAATACTGTAAAGGGCCCAAAACAATGCCAAGTGGCATATCCCTCTCCTACCTCCACCCCTTCCGACAGGCGGAGACTGGCCAGCTCGTGAATGCATTCATTCATAATAGGGCGGCACGCATGCCTAACCCGCTCCACAATAAAGCCCGCAGGCATATCATAATAATAATGTAAGGAAGTACTCGATTGACTCAGGGTACCCGATGAGGCTGGGCTACCCTATGACCCTAGCAAAGACTTCTAGGACTATCACAGATAACGGCCGTTCTGTTTACATACGCACAAAGAAAAGAGAATGCTCAACGATCGATGCAACCTAGCATGTTACTACATGGCATGCTGATTATGAATGCAACACCTAGTATATCATGCACCTATAGCAGGGAATCACTCTATTCAATCTGAGTAAGCTCCGAAGAGACTTACCTGAAGATGCAGAACAGCAATATAACACAAGCAAGGGCCCAAGGTAAGTCCAAAAGCAATACACACCTATCATCAAGTCAATTCCATAAGCTATCGGGCTAACATTCATATACACATAACCCAAGTTCCCAACATTCTCGAAACCAATCGATAGTAAAACTATTTTCCAAAGCCTTTCCGATATCATCAACATCAACGAAACTCATTTACTTCCAATCTAACCCATTAATAAAGTATTATCCTTTAAATCCACTTACTATTATTATTTTATCAACAACTCCGACAAGGTTAGATCATTTCCAAAAATCCTCTTCTTAATTCCTATTAAATTCTTTTCCATTCATCAAATCAATTTCCAACCTTGAAAACCTTTTCTCAATTCTCTTTCAAAACCAAGTCCAAATAATATATTTTAAATCCCTATAATAATATTATATATTATTTTATCCCATTTATTTAATATATTCATAAGTCTTAAAATTCTTTCCTCAAATCAACATACATAACCCATTTTAATCAAATTAGGCCCAAATCCTTATTCCTTTAATTGAACAGATCCGGCCCAAAATACCAGATAGGCCCAACTCTTTGTAAAAACCTGATTTTGTATTTCACTAAACCGAACCGGTTTTATTTTATAAAACAAATTGAACCGAACCCTCAAATTAAGAAATAAGAAACCGGACCAGTGAACAACACTGTTCACCGTCTCCCTTAATTGCCTGTCGAGGCTGGGAGGGAAGAAAAAGGGGAGGGAGGGCTGGCCGGCGGCGACTGGTGGCTCCGACCGCCTCCCCGTCGACAACAGACACGGAATCGAACAACCAAAGGAGAGGGAGATTGAGAGAGCGGTCCTCACCCAGGGGAGTCGAACTCGCCGAAAGCGCTCGTCGGAGTTCGATTGGGGCTCGCCGGAGTTCGATCACGCTTCGACGGAGATGGTTCGGCGCCGGAGTTGCCTAGGAAGAAAGAAAAGATTAGAAAGGAGGACCCTTGAGGGGTAATCGATTGGAAACGAAGGGAGCCCAACTCCGACCTTTACTACGCGGACAGGGGAGGAGGAGCGGTGAGAGGAGGCTCGGCGGCGGATCCGGTGCCCTCGGCTCGGAGGTCGGAAGACGGAAACGCAGCTGTGGCGAGGCTTAGCTCTCGACCTCTGTCCGAAGAAGGCGGGGCTGCTGCTGCTCGAGTACCGGAAGCGGGATGGAGGCGGTGTAACTCGGACCTCCTAGCTGTGATGGTGGTGGCGGACAGAGCAAGGAGGAGGGCGGTGAGCTGGTGGTTCCGGATGGAAAGAGTGGGAAGGGGATGAGTGGTGTTGTTGGCTTTGAAGATCGGTGGAAAGGAAGCTCCTTGGGGATTTGCTTGGAAGATGAAAGAGGGGAAGAAGAAGGAGTTTGAGGCAGTGCTTGGAAATGGGTTTTAGGGTGGTTTGGTGTCCAATTTTGAAGGGAAATGGGAGAGATGTGAGGCTGCCAACTAGAGCATGTGAGGGAGGGTGTTTTGGGGTTTGAGATGAGTCAACAATGTCTGAAATTGGGGGGGATAGGCTGCAGCTTTGGAGGGGAGTATGTTGTCTCATTTGTAAAGGAAAAATGAGGAAGAAGACAGGATTGTACAGCTGCCTCTCTGCTGTCGATCAGATCAAGGGGGGGAAAAGACAATGTAGTGTGCTCCCAAATCTCAATTTAAAATACCCGAAAGAAAATAAATAAATCCAGAAACCCGCTCTCTTGGTTTTTATCCGACCCGATTAAAATAACGCTTCAAAATTTCAAAGATGTCGACATCCAAAGTTTATTCCAAATCCCGAGGCAAAACGTTAGAATTGTTCTTCACAGTTAAAAATTGGGCCGGAATTCGCTTTAAGAGGTTTTAATTAATCCGATTTAAATTCATTTTTATTTTATTTTATCTTATTATTATTTTCGACTTAAATCCATTTATATTATTTATCGAAATTTATTATTTAAAAATCCGGGCCTTTACATCATCCACCTCTAAAAACAAGTCTCGTCCCCGAGACTAAAAACCAAGTAAGGTAGGGGATGAAGTTTGAAATTGATGAGTCCAAGGACCATGTCCAGAACCTTGTAATCATCTCGGTTGCGTCTTCCGGGATTCTCACAACATCCTAGTTACGGTCGTGACATCTCCAATTGGCCTTGACAAGTATGCGATAAGCGCCCCTATCACATCCTCGCTTCGACTTTTCGGAAGTGCCACAACTCTAAAAGTTCTACAATAGCATCACTAGGTCTTAGCAAGCATCCTATAGGCGCCCCCATAAAGTGCATGTATCCACTTCGTGAAGTATCATAGAGTTGCCCGGGTTTGAAAAGTTTCTAAAGAGATTCCGCGATTGAAAATAAAGATTAGCCTCAAAATTCTCGATATCGTTCATTCTTTTACAATCCAAACTGATTCTATTCAAAACCGCTCACAATCTTCAAATACGACTTTTTTTACCAAGCAACTTTACACCTAAACAAGTCAAATCCTTTCAACCAAAATTTCGTCAAAATCCTCCCAAAACCCAAACAGTTTCCCACATAACAATCAATCAAATTCAAAAGCTCGGAGGTGGAATCATCCACCTCTAAGGGCTAATCCCATATTCTCTTCCTAGTTTCCATGATCAATCAATCAATCAATCTCCATTCAAGCAAGATTCATATGCCATAACAATGCATAACAGCTTAAACCCAATCAATCTCCAACCAACACATCATACGACAGGTCTCAACCATGTACCCACACAGTGTCACAAGATCACATCAAGCATCTCGAAATCACACTAAAGGTTATAAGGTGCATCTCAACAACATATCAAGATCATAACAACGTCTCGACATCACACCATAAATCATAAAAGGTATCTCACTATCGCATATCAACACCGCAATCATAGTAGGGTCAGTCACAACAAGGGATCTCATTTAACGCATAAATTCACATAGTCATCCTATCCAATTCCTATCCAGCATCATCATAACAATTTATCACATCAACATTGTATTTGTAAGGTTAGCCACAACGGAATTCCATCATAAGTCAACGGAACAAAGCTACTTATCAACACATCAATACAGTCAAGGTCATGCTATTAAGATTCTATAAAAAGGGAAGATCAAGAAGCATATCACTATCAAAATGTCAACATGCTCTCTAGAAATCATCTTAACTCATCACAATGTCATATACGATCATTTAGTAATCAGGGACCATTATCTCATATATATACAAATCATATTCACATTCCAAGTCATACCCATCATTTAACATATCAATAGTCATGCTTGTCAACCATATAATACATCATGTTTACTAACACATAATATAACATCATGTTTTCACCCCATAACACAACATCACACTTTCACATAATAACACATCATTATCTCGTATATCATATCACAACACATCCTAACATGCTTCCAAAACAACATAGCAGAGCATCAATATATCATGATAACTTTTTTTTTTCACTGCCAACTAAATTTCAGTATTGCATAACAACATGTAATATCATTCCATATCAGATGCATCATGGTTATTGTCTAACATCATGCCAACAAATATAAATAAACCACATCATCAAGAAAATCCTCACATCATACCAGTCAAAATAAAACAGAATCCCCACTCGCCCATCTCCACTCTCAAGCCAAGACTAATCATCTTCTAGACTCGCTAACGTCATTTCCGACAAAATTTCCCAAAGAAATCCCAATTCATCCCGATGCTCAAATCTCGTCCTCGTTCCACCAAACTCTCACACACACCATCCACCTCTAAGAATCCAACTCCTATCTCTAATTCCACACTCGAGTACCCTCTCATACTATATCCTCACTTCTCTTAAGGTCATTGCTTACACTTCCCACACTTCCCAAGATATCACCAGTACCATGCCTTGTAAGATTCTTAAAGCTTACTCAGTCTCACCTAAACCAACATCTCTCTATTGCGACTTATCTCATAATATCATCGATCATCCTAACCACTCAAGCTCTTTCACCACTCTTCTACCATTTTTCAAGATAATCTCCCCCACAAGTTCAACGAAGAAGCAATAATTAAAATCATCAAACACAAGGTCTACATCATGTCAACTAGCATTTATAAACATAACATCATGGGTTCATCATCAATTATTGCAACAGGACTCAATTTATCACCATGCTCAATAATCGTTGCAAAACATCATATATGAACATAAGCAATCCAGCTAGCAAGTCTCGTCATAATCTTATCAAGTAACAATTCAGGTTTCTCAGCATTTGCAGTTCATACTTTTACAGGCACAGGAATTTAGATCATGCTTAACAACTCAGAGTTATCAACACATTAAGGCATCAGGGCACATTATAGCTGTAAAGCATCAAATCATATCATCAGAGACAACAGGCAATCAGTCAACAGTTGTCATAAGGTCAGCACATCAACACATAATCTCATCGCTAGGTCAGTGAAATTTCATCGCCAACAAATTCAAAAGGGTTAGTAATTCGAACGGAGAACACTCCCGCCTATAAGTCCTATCATACTCGATAACCGCAATCTTCGTAAGGTGCTCATCCTGCCGATACCGTTGATCCTGAGGCCCGTGGGTTATGGGCCCACGCTTCCGCCACACTGCTCTATCGCTATGCAACTTCCTTTCTCTTTCAAGCAGTCGCTCACCCAATGTATTGCGTATGACTCCAAGTTAGCAAAGATAGGGGAGTGACAAGAGCGGACAACCCAATGTTCCTTTCGGAACCAAACATAGACCAAGGCTAACAACGACAAAACCAAAGACAAGACTTTGACCCGGGAATAGCAACGATGCCCTTATGAAAGCCTATTAGGTTATAATCGCGACAAGTAACATAAATTCATCATGGAGCATATCAATTACAATAACCCACACTAACATGTACCTATCTTGAAGGTCAACGACATACATGTTCATTTCAAAAAGACATATTCATATGCTACACGGATGCATGCGAGACAAGATAGTAGTCTATCATCCCATGAAAGCAGATAAGCCTAGCAACTTAAGCAAGATATGCAGGATTAAATAGGCATCACAATTATCACATGTGAACAACGCACGAGCGTAGTGTATGGCATCATAAAAGGACATGTAAGAGCAACATAGTAACTATCTTATCTGACACAATGATCGTAGAATAGGTCAAGCATGGCACGTAATCGTGTGACGAGATACATTTAGAAAGCATGGGTCCTACATGGTACTAGTGATACATGATGTGATACAAGCATAGTCAAGAGTCATCAAGAGGAGTTCAGCATAATATTTACGAAACATGAGACATCGTCATAAGTAACAAGAAATACACCATGGGCGATACATTATAATCATGCCAACAACGAACCATCACAGAGCACATATATGGTACAACAGTCATCACATCATAGAACGAGTACAACACGTGATCATTTACGAGTCATATTGGGAATCATAAGCCCTACCAGACACTACTAGCACTTATCAAACATTAACCCAATCAAGGTAACTCGACTAAATCCATTCTAACATTCATTCATCATGCGTATGCGAAATCATGATATAGCGTGGTGGGTGATCATGCGAGGTGTAAAGTCATATGTTCATGCAAGTACGAGAGTATATCATAAGATAATAGTGGAACACCACCGAGCGATAACATGTAAGCATGCTGGAATAACCATCACGGAGAGCAAAACAATCATTGAATTCGACATCAACTAACTTGCATGAGTAAAACACGTCGAGGTAATAGAAAGAGGGAAGAACCGCACTATCAGGAACCTAACTCGAGAGAGAATTAGCAATAATGTAGGCAATATACAATTTACACGAGTCACCATCAAGGATCCTACATGATACTAAAGGTTCAACATAACATACAATACATGCATGCAACTAATCATGACGTCATGTAAGAAATCAATTCAATCACATTCCAACAATATAGAAGCACGAGGAAGGTTTCACGATGTATACTACGAGTTTAAGTATTGAGCAATATGACTAGAATACGAGAACAGGAGTTCAAATCAACACATAACATGATAAAGCATGCATTCATCAAGACTCAATTATACCACACATTCTCTATCCAACGCAAGTAATCACACAACAATTCAATTGCAAAGCAACCAACGTTAATTAATCTGATGAATACAGAACATATGGGCATACTATAGATTTTTGTCACAAAAAGGTAATAAGCATCAAGGCGTCATCAGCTAGCATGCTGAAGAGATAATTTACAGGCATTCATACGAAAAGAGTTAATCACACTATCATTGACCTAACCAAGGAGAAAACAACTATCATGTAGGTTTATATCATATGGTCCATGCTTCAAATCAATCATACAGGCAATACAATAGGCCAAGTGGACATGCGATGACAACATATAATCATGATGGAAAACAAGGCATAAAATGAGTAGCCTTATACTAATATGATCATTTGCGAGGCACACACGGAAGATTACAGAATCATGTCATGGAATTCAGAGAGAGTCACCATTACAACCGGACAGAGATCCCTAAGGGCAACCATTGACTTTTCCCGACTGACTTCTCACTCCTCTTTCCCATGGGACTCTGGTATGACTCTTTGTGACAAGAAGACACGGGTTGATCGTCACAAGAAGCAAGAAATACAGCCCAGAAACATCTTACTTGACTTAAAGGGACATAAGGAACCACCTTCAAATATTCGCTCAGACAACCTTCACATCCATACATGATTCCGACACAATGTGTTTACCAACCCGATTTTTCCCCGTGGGAGACACTGACATCCGGGAGAAAGACTCGATAAGATTCTCAAGGGTTTAGAAACGTGGAACGGGCTATCACAGATAACTGGGTTGACCATACAGAAACAAGGGTACTCCCACTATTCCGTTTTCACAGATCAGTCAATACACATTTAATTGTTAGGCATACCAGTCAGTTATTTAGCATAGAAAGCACTCAACATAGAATCAGTTAGTGACATTCATAATGACCCCCTTGGAGTCTTCCAGACCCATCTGTAAAGAACAAGTTAATATTTCGCCTACCCATTTCCAACTACATCCAATAGGGATGGTCTAACGTCTTTCTACCCACTCGATCCCCTCTTTAGTCGGTTTTCCATATTTTATTACAAGTCGAGTTCATTACTTAGTCCAATTTAGGTTAGACATCTTAAATTCATTTTGCCCCTTTAAAACACTTTCAAATCATTTGAAATTCATGGGCGGTTTTCCAAAACATACACTCGACCCTTTTTGTACCCGAATTGCACAACCTCAGCTCTGATACCATCTTTGTAACGGCCCAGAATTATAATTTCCGGGTTACGTTTCAAGGGATGAAAACCCTTGTTCGGATCTTGCAATCCAGGTACGGGTCGAGGTTTCAAACTCATTCTTATGGTCATTAATAAAGAGGGATTTCGAACCCTAAAAATATCGTAGGGCCGTTGGGTACCCTTAACCTGACCTAGGGACTAACTCGCGAAATTCGTTTCAAACAGAAGCACGACGGAAGCAAATAAAGATACAAGTGCCACGGCAGAGCCGGGTCAAAATATGATCAACCATTCAAATCGAGCCGTAATTAAATTGGTGAAGTTGGAATCTCAACTCTCTCTTTCGGTCCTGTTAGACCCCGCGGTCATGGACTCAAATCAGCATCAATAGTAGTAAGCACAACGGATACCTAAAAAAATTGGTTTGGGGCGGGATCAGATCGATGCCCACTTACTCTGCATCCCAACCATAAGCACACATATACGCTATACCTAATAAAGATGCTCTAATGCAGTACGGAATTCAAACACACTAGCATGCTCCTAGTTCATAATAATGTGCAGAATACTGTAAAGGGCCCAAAACAATGCCAAGTGGCATATCCCTCTCCTACCTCCACCCCTTCCGACAGGCGGAGACTGGCCAGCTCGTGAATGCATTCATTCATAATAGGGCGGCACGCATGCCTAACCCGCTCCACAATAAAGCCCGCAGGCATATCATAATAATAATGTAAGGAAGTACTCGATTGACTCAGGGTACCCGATGAGGCTGGGCTACCCTATGACCCTAGCAAAGACTTCTAGGACTATCACAGATAACGGCCGTTCTGTTTACATACGCACAAAGAAAAGAGAATGCTCAACGATCGATGCAACCTAGCATGTTACTACATGGCATGCTGATTATGAATGCAACACCTAGTATATCATGCACCTATAGCAGGGAATCACTCTATTCAATCTGAGTAAGCTCCGAAGAGACTTACCTGAAGATGCAGAACAGCAATATAACACAAGCAAGGGCCCAAGGTAAGTCCAAAAGCAATACACACCTATCATCAAGTCAATTCCATAAGCTATCGGGCTAACATTCATATACACATAACCCAAGTTCCCAACATTCTCGAAACCAATCGATAGTAAAACTATTTTCCAAAGCCTTTCCGATATCATCAACATCAACGAAACTCATTTACTTCCAATCTAACCCATTAATAAAGTATTATCCTTTAAATCCACTTACTATTATTATTTTATCAACAACTCCGACAAGGTTAGATCATTTCCAAAAATCCTCTTCTTAATTCCTATTAAATTCTTTTCCATTCATCAAATCAATTTCCAACCTTGAAAACCTTTTCTCAATTCTCTTTCAAAACCAAGTCCAAATAATATATTTTAAATCCCTATAATAATATTATATATTATTTTATCCCATTTATTTAATATATTCATAAGTCTTAAAATTCTTTCCTCAAATCAACATACATAACCCATTTTAATCAAATTAGGCCCAAATCCTTATTCCTTTAATTGAACAGATCCGGCCCAAAATACCAGATAGGCCCAACTCTTTGTAAAAACCTGATTTTGTATTTCACTAAACCGAACCGGTTTTATTTTATAAAACAAATTGAACCGAACCCTCAAATTAAGAAATAAGAAACCGGACCAGTGAACAACACTGTTCACCGTCTCCCTTAATTGCCTGTCGAGGCTGGGAGGGAAGAAAAAGGGGAGGGAGGGCTGGCCGGCGGCGACTGGTGGCTCCGACCGCCTCCCCGTCGACAACAGACACGGAATCGAACAACCAAAGGAGAGGGAGATTGAGAGAGCGGTCCTCACCCAGGGGAGTCGAACTCGCCGAAAGCGCTCGTCGGAGTTCGATTGGGGCTCGCCGGAGTTCGATCACGCTTCGACGGAGATGGTTCGGCGCCGGAGTTGCCTAGGAAGAAAGAAAAGATTAGAAAGGAGGACCCTTGAGGGGTAATCGATTGGAAACGAAGGGAGCCCAACTCCGACCTTTACTACGCGGACAGGGGAGGAGGAGCGGTGAGAGGAGGCTCGGCGGCGGATCCGGTGCCCTCGGCTCGGAGGTCGGAAGACGGAAACGCAGCTGTGGCGAGGCTTAGCTCTCGACCTCTGTCCGAAGAAGGCGGGGCTGCTGCTGCTCGAGTACCGGAAGCGGGATGGAGGCGGTGTAACTCGGACCTCCTAGCTGTGATGGTGGTGGCGGACAGAGCAAGGAGGAGGGCGGTGAGCTGGTGGTTCCGGATGGAAAGAGTGGGAAGGGGATGAGTGGTGTTGTTGGCTTTGAAGATCGGTGGAAAGGAAGCTCCTTGGGGATTTGCTTGGAAGATGAAAGAGGGGAAGAAGAAGGAGTTTGAGGCAGTGCTTGGAAATGGGTTTTAGGGTGGTTTGGTGTCCAATTTTGAAGGGAAATGGGAGAGATGTGAGGCTGCCAACTAGAGCATGTGAGGGAGGGTGTTTTGGGGTTTGAGATGAGTCAACAATGTCTGAAATTGGGGGGGATAGGCTGCAGCTTTGGAGGGGAGTATGTTGTCTCATTTGTAAAGGAAAAATGAGGAAGAAGACAGGATTGTACAGCTGCCTCTCTGCTGTCGATCAGATCAAGGGGGGGAAAAGACAATGTAGTGTGCTCCCAAATCTCAATTTAAAATACCCGAAAGAAAATAAATAAATCCAGAAACCCGCTCTCTTGGTTTTTATCCGACCCGATTAAAATAACGCTTCAAAATTTCAAAGATGTCGACATCCAAAGTTTATTCCAAATCCCGAGACAAAACGTTAGAATTGTTCTTCACAGTTAAAAATTGGGCCGGAATTCGCTTTAAGAGGTTTTAATTAATCCGATTTAAATTCATTTTTATTTTATTTTATCTTATTATTATTTTCGACTTAAATCCATTTATATTATTTATCGAAATTTATTATTTAAAAATCCGGGCCTTTACAACATACTCTTATAGTATTCAAATATGAATTTAGTAGTTAATATAAGGTTTTATTCAACATTTGTTAATTACTTATATGAGTTCTCCTCAATACATACTCGTATAGTATTCTAATATGAATTTAGTAGTTAATAAAATGTTATATTCAACATTTGTTATTTACTTATATGATTTTTTCCTCAAAACATACTCTTATAGTATTCTAATATGAATTTAGTAGTTAATATAAGGTTTCATTAAACATTTTTTATTTACTTATATGATTTTTCCTCAAAACATATTCTTATAGTATTTTAATAAGAATTTAGTAGTTAATATAAGGTTTTCTTAAACATTTGTTAGTTACTTATACGATTTTTTCTCAAAACATACTCTTATAGTATTCTAATAAGAATTTAGTAGTTAAATATAAGGTTTTATTAAACATTTGTTATTTACTTATATAATTTTTCCTCAAAACATACTCCTATAGTATTCTAATATGAATTTAGTACTTAATAAAAGGTTTATTAAACATTTGTTAGTTACTTATATCATTTCTCCTTAAAACATACTCTTATAATATTCAAATGTGAATTTAGTAGTTAATATAAGGTTTTATTCAACATTTGTTAGTTACTTATATGGGTTCTCCTCAAAACATACTCGCATAGTATTCTAATATGAATTTAGTAGTGAATATAAGGTTTTATTCAACATTTGTTTGTTACTTATATGATTTTTCCTCAAAACATACTCTTATAGTATTCTAATATGAATTTAGTAGTTAATATAAGGTTTTATTCAACATTTGTTAGTTACTTACATGAGTTTTCCTCAAAACATATTTTTATCGTATTCTAACAACAATTTCTTAGTTAATATACAGTTTTATTAAACATTTGTTAGTTACTTATATGATTTTTCCTCAAAACATACTCTTATTGTATTCGAATAAGAATTTTTGCAGTTAATAAAAGGTTTTACTAAATATTTGTTATTTACTTATATGATTTTTCCTCAAAACATACTTTTATAATATTCTAGTATTAATTTAGTAGTTAATATAATGTTTTATTCAACATTTGTTAGTTACTTACATGAGTTTTCCTCCAAACATATTTTTATCGTATTCTAACAACAATTTATTGGTTAATATAAGGTTTTATTAAACATTTGTTAGTTACTTATATGATTTTTCCTCAAAACATACTCTTATTGTATTCGAATAAAAATTTTGTAGTTAATAAAAGGTTTTACTAAATATTTGTTATTTACTTATATGATTTCTCCTCAAAACATACTCTTATAGTATTCAAATATGAATTTAGTAGTTAATATAAGGTTTTATTCAACATTTGTTAATTACTTATATGAGTTCTCCTCAAAACATACTCTTGTAGTATTCTAATATGAATTTAGTAGTTAATATAAGGTTTTATTAAACATTTGTTAGTTACTTATATAATTTCTCCTCAAAACATACTCTTATAGTATTCTAATATTAATTTAGTAGTTAATATAATGTTTTATTCAACATTTGTTAGTTACTTACATTAGTTTTCCTCAAAACATATTTTTATCGTATTTTAACAACAATTTATTGTTTAATATAAGGTTTTATTAAACCTTTGTTACTTACTTATATGATTTTTCCTCATAGCATACTCTTTTAGTATTCTAATAAGAATTTAGTAGTTAATATTATGTTTTATTAAACATTTGTTATTTACTTATATGATTTTTTCCTTAAAACATACTCTTATAGTATTCTAATATGAATTTAGTAGTTCATATAAGGTTTATTAAACATTTGTTAGTTACTTATATGATTTCTCCTTAAAACATAGTCTTATAGTATTCAAATATGAATTTAGTAGTTAATATAAGGTTTTATTCAACATTTGTTAATTACTTATATGAGTTCTCCTCAAAACATACTCGTATAGTATTCTAATATGAATTTAGTAGTTAATAAAATGTTTTATTCAACATTTGTTATTTACTTATATGATTTTTTCCTGAAAACATACTCTTATAGTATTCTAATATGAATTTAGTAGTTAATATAAGGTTTCATTAAACATTTGTTATTTACTTATATGATTTTTCCTCAAAACATACTCTTATACTATTTTAATAAGAATTTAGTAGTTAATATATGGTTTTCTTAAACATTTGTTATTTACTTATATGATTTTTCCTCAAAACATACTTTTATAGTATTCTAGTATTAATTTAGTAGTTAATATAATGTTTTATACAACATTTGTTAGTTACTTACATGAGTTTTCCTCCAAACATATTTTTTATCGTATTCTAACAACAATTTATTGATTAATATAAGGTTTTATTAAACATTTGTTAGTTACTTATATGATTTTTCCTCAAAACATACTCTTATTGTATTCGAATAAAAATTTTGTAGTTAATAAAAGGTTTTACTAAATATTTGTTATTTACGTATATGATTTCTCCTCAAAACATACTTTTTTAGTATTCAAATATGAATTTAGTAGTTAATATAAGGTTTTATTCAACATTTGTTAGTTACTTATATGATTTCTCCTCAAAACATACTCTTATAGTATTCTAATATGAATTTAGTAGTTAATATAAGGTTTTATTAAACATTTGTTAGTTACTTATATAATTTCTACTCAAAACATACTCTTATAGTATTATAATATTAATTTAGTAGTTAATATAATGTTTTATTCAACATTTGTTAGTTACTTACATTAGTTTTCCTCAAAACATATTTTTATCGTATTTTAACAACAATTTATTGTTTAATATAAGGTTTTATTAAACCTTTGTTACTTACTTATATGATTTTTCCTCATAGCATACTCTTTTAGTATTCTAATTAGAATTTAGTAGTTAATATTATGTTTTATTAAACATTTGTTATTTACTTATATGATTTTTTCCTTAAAACATACTCTTATAGTATTTTAATATGAATTTAGTAGTTAATATAAGGTTTATTAAACATTTGTTAGTTACTTATATGATTTCTCCTTAAAACATAGTCTTATAGTATTCAAATATGAATTTAGTAGTTAATATAAGGTTTTATTCAACATTTGTTAATTACTTATATGAGTTCTCCGCAAAACATACTCGTATAGTATTCTAAAATGAATTTAGTAGTTAATAAAATGTTTTATTCAACATTTGTTATTTACTTATATGATTTTCTCCTCAAAACGTACTCTTATAGTATTCTAATATGAATTTAGTAGTTAATATAAGGTTTCATTAAACATTTGTTATTTACTTATATAATTTTTTCCTCAAAACATACTCTTATAGTATTCTAATATGAATTTAGTAGTTAATATAAGGTTTATTAAACATTTGTTAGTTACTTATATGATTTCTCCTTAAAACATACTTTTATAGTATTCAAATATGAATTTAGTAGTTAATATAAGGTTTTATTCAACATTTGTTAATTACTTATGTGAGTTCTCCTCAAAACATACTCGTATATTATTCTAATATGAATTTAGTAGTTAATAAAATGTTTTATTCAACATTTGTTATTTACTTATATGATTTTTCCTCAAAACATACTCTTATAGTATTCTAATATGAATTTAGTAGTTAATATAAGGTTTATTAAACATTTGTTAGTTACTTATATGATTTCTCCTTAAAACATACTCTTATAGTATTCAAATATGAATTTAGTAGTTAATATAAGGTTTTATTCAACATTTGTTAATTACTTATGTGAGTTCTCCTCAAAACATACTCGTATATTATTCTAATATGAATTTAGTAGTTAATAAAATGTTTTATTCAACATTTGTTATTTACTTATATGATTTTCTCCTCAAAACATACTCTTATAGTATTCTAATATGAATTTAGTAGTTAATATAAGGTTTCATTAAACATTTGTTATTTACTTATATGATTTTTCCTCAAAACATACTCTTATAGTATTTTAATAAGAATTTAGTAGTTAATATAAGGTTTTAATAAACATTTGTTATTTACTTATATGATTTTTCATCAAAACATACTCTTATAGTATTCTAATAAGAATTTAGTAGTTAATATAAGGTTTTATTAAACATTTGTTATTTACTTATGTAATTTTTTCCTCAAAACATACTCTTATAGTATTCTAATATGAATTTAGTAGTTAATATAAGGTTTATTAAACATTTGTTAGTTACTTATATGATTTCTCCTTAAAACATACTCTTATAGTATTCAAATATGAATTTAGTAGTTAATATAAGGTTTCATTAAACATTTGTTGTTTACTTATATGATTTTTCCTCAAAACATACTCTTATAGTATTTTAATAAGAATTTAGTAGTTAATGTAAGGTTTTAATAAACATTTGTTATTTACTTATATGATTTTTTCCTCAAAACATACTCTTATAGTATTCTAATAAGAATTTAGTAGTTAATATAAGGTTTTATTAAACATTTGTTATTTACTTATATAATTTTTTCCTCAAAACATACTCTTATAGTATTCTAATATGAATTCAGTAGTTAATATAAGGTTTATTAAACATTTGTTAGTTACTTATATGATTTCTCCTTAAAACATACTCTTATAGTATTCAAATATGAATTTAGTAGTTAATATAAGGTTTTATTCAACATTTGTTAATTACTTATATAAGTTCTCCTCAAAACATACTCGTATAGTATTCTAATATGAATTTAGTAGTTAATAAAATGTTTTATTCAACATTTGTTATTTACTTATATGATTTTTTCCTCAAAACATACTCTTATAGTATTCTAATATGAATTTAGTAGTTAATATAAGGTTTCATTAAACATTTGTTATTTACTTATATGATATTTCCTCAAAACATACTCTTATAGTATTTTAATAAGAATTTAGTAGTTAATATAAGGTTTTCTTAAACATTTGTTATTTACTTATACGATTTTTTCTCAAAACATACTCTTATAGTATTCTAATAAGAATTTAGTAGTTAAATATAAGGTTTTATTAAACATTTGTTATTTACTTACATTAGTTTTCCTCAAAACATATTTTTATCGTATTTTAACAACAATTTATTGTTTAATATAAGGTTTTATTAAACCTTTGTTACTTACTTATATGATTTTTCCTCATAGCATACTCTTTTAGTATTCTAATAAGAATTTAGTAGTTAATATTATGTTTTATTAAACATTTGTTATTTACTTATATAATTTTTTCCTCAAAACATACTCTTATAGTATTCTAATATGAATTTAGTAGTTAATATAAGGTTTATTAAACATTTGTTAGTTACTTATATGATTTCTCCTTAAAACATACTCTTATAGTATTCAAATATGAATTTAGTAGTTAATATAAGGTTTTATTCAACATTTGTTAATTACTTATGTGAGTTCTCCTCAAAACATACTCGTATATTATTCTAATATGAATTTAGTAGTTAATAAAATGTTTTATTCAACATTTGTTATTTACTTATATGATTTTCTCCTCAAAACATACTCTTATAGTATTCTAATATGAATTTAGTAGTTAATATAAGGTTTCATTAAACATTTGTTATTTACTTATATGATTTTTCCTCAAAACATACTCTTATAGTATTTTAATAAGAATTTAGTAGTTAATATAAGGTTTTAATAAACATTTGTTATTTACTTATATGATTTTTCCTCAAAACATACTCTTATAGTATTCTAATAAGAATTTAGTAGTTAATATAAGGTTTTATTAAACATTTGTTATTTACTTATATAATTTTTTCCTCAAAACATACTCTTATAGTATTCTAATATGAATTTAGTAGTTAATCTAAGGTTTATTAAACATTTGTTAGTTACATATATGATTTCTCCTTAAAACATACTATTATAGTATTCAAATATGAATTTAGTAGTTAATATAAGGTTTTATTCAACATTTGTTAATTACTTATATGAGTTCTCCTCAAAACATACTCGTATAGTATTCTAATATGAATTTAGTAGTTAATAAAATGTTTTATTCAACATTTGTTATTTACTTATATGATTTTTTCCTCAAAACATACTCTTATAGTATTCTAATATGAATTTAGTAGTTAATATATGGTTTCATTAAACATTTGTTATTTACTTATATGATTTTTCCTCAAAACATACTCTTATAGTATTTTAATAAGAATTTAGTATTTAATATATGGTTTTCTTAAACATTTGTTATTTACTTATATGATTTTTCCTCAAAACATACTTTTATAGTATTCTAGTATTAATTTAGAAGTTAATATAATGTTTTATTCAACATTTGTTAGTTACTTACATGAGTTTTCCTCCAAACATATTTTTTATCATATTCTAACAACAATTTATTGGTTAATATAAGGTTTTATTAAACATTTGTTAGTTACTTATATGATTTTTCCTCAAAACATACTCTTATTGTATTCGAATAAAAATTTTGTAGTTAATAAAAGGTATTACTAAATATTTGTTATTTACTTATATGATTTCTCCTCAAAACATACTCTTATAGTATTCAAATATGAATTTAGTAGTTAATATAAGGTTTTATTCAACATTTGTTAGTTACTTATATGATTTCTCCTCAAAACATACTCTTATAGTATTCTAATATGAATTTAGTAGTTAATATAAGGTTTTATTAAACATTTGTTAGTTACTTATATAATTTCTCCTCAAAACATACTCTTATAGTATTATAATATTAATTTAGTAGTTAATATAATGTTTTATTCAACATTTGTTAGTTACTTACATTAGTTTTCCTCAAAACATATTTTTATCGTATTTTAACAACAATTTATTGTTTAATATAAGGTTTATTAAACCTTTGTTACTTACTTATATGATTTTTCCTCATAGCATACTCTTTTAGTATTCTAATAAGAATTTAGTAGTTAATATTATGTTTTATTAAACATTTGTTATTTACTTATATGATTTTTTCCTTAAAACATACTCTTATAGTATTCTAATATGAATTTAGTAGTTAATATAAGGTTTATTAAACATTTGTTAGTTACTTATATGATTTCTCCTTAAAACATAGTCTTATAGTATTCAAATATGAATTTAGTAGTTAATATAAGGTTTTATTCAACATTTGTTAATTACTTATATGAGTTCTCCTCAAAACATACTCGTATAGTATTCTAATATGAATTTAGTAGTTAATAAAATGTTTTATTCAACATTTGTTATTTACTTATATGATTTTCTCCTCAAAACATACTCTTATAGTATTCTAATATGAATTTAGTAGTTAATATAAGGTTTCATTAAACATTTGTTATTTACTTATATGATTTTTCCTCAAAACATACTCTTATAGTATTTTAATAAGAATTTAGTAGTTAATATAAGGTTTTAATAAACATTTGTTATTTACTTATATGATTTTTCCTCAAAACATACACTTATAGTATTCTAATAAGAATTTAGTAGTTAATATAAGGTTTTATTAAACATTTGTTATTTACTTATATAATTTTTTCCTCAAAACATACTCTTATAGTATTCTAATATGAATTTAGTAGTTAATATAAGGTTTATTAAACATTTGTTAGTTACTTATATGATTTCTCCTTAAAACATACTCTTATAATATTCAAATATGAATTTAGTAGTTAATATAAGGTTTTATTCAACATTTGTTAATTACTTATATGAGTTCTCCTCAAAACATACTCGTATAATATTCTAATATGAATTTAGTAGTTAATAAAATGTTTTATTCAACATTTGTTATTTACTTATATGATTTTTTCCTCAAAACATACTCTTATAGTATTCTAATATGAATTTAGTAGTTAATATAAGGTTTCATTAAACATTTGTTATTTACTTATATGATTTTTCCTCAAAACATACTCTTATAGTATTTTAATAAGAATTTAGTGGTTAATATATGGTTTTCTTAAACATTTGTTATTTACTTATATGATTTTTCCTCAAAACATACTTTTATAGTATTCTAGTATTAATTTAGTAGTTAATATAATGTTTTATTCAACATTTGTTAGTTACTTACATGAGTTTTCCTCCAAACATATTTTTTATCGTATTCTAACAACAATTTATTGGTTAATATAAGGTTTTATTAAACATTTGTTAGTTACTTATATGATTTTTCCTCAAAACATACTCTTATTGTATTCGAATAAAAATTTTGTAGTTAATAAAAGGTTTTACTAAATATTTGTTATTTACTTATATGATTTCTCCTCAAAACATACTCTTATAGTATTCAAATATGAATTTAGTAGTTAATATAAGGTTTTATTCAACATTTGTTAGTTACTTATATGATTTCTCCTCAAAACATACTCTTATAGTATTCTAATATGAATTTAGTAGTCAATATAAGGTTTTATTAAACATTTGTTAGTTACTTATATAATTTCTCCTCAAAACATACTCTTATAGTATTCTAATATTAATTTAGTAGTTAATATAATGTTTTATTCAACATTTGTTAGTTACTTACATTAGTTTTCCTCAAAACATATTTTTATCGTATTTTAACAACAATTTATTGTTTAATATAAGGTTTTATTAAACCTTTGCTACTTACTTATATGATTTTTCCTCATAGCATACTCTTTTCGTATTCTAATAAGAATTTAGTAGTTAATATTATGTTTTATTAAACATTTGTTATTTACTTATATGATTTTTTCCTTAAAACATACTCTTATAGTATTCTAATATGAATTTAGTAGTTAATATAAGGTTTATTAAACATTTGTTAGTTACTTATATGATTTATCCTTAAAACATAGTCTTATAGTATTCAAATATGAATTTAGTAGTTAATATAAGGTTTTATTCAACATTTGTTAATTACTTATATGAGTTCTCCTCAAAACATACTCGTATAGTATTCTAATATGAATTTAGTAGTTAATAAAATGTTTTATTCAACATTTGTTATTTACTTATATGATTTTCTCCTCAAAACATACTCTTATAGTATTCTAATATGAATTTAGTAGTTAATATAAGGTTTCATTAAACATTTGTTATTTACTTATATGATTTTTCCTCAAAACATACTCTTATAGTATTTTAATAAGAATTTAGTAGTTAATATAAGGTTTTAATAAACATTTGTTATTTACTTATATGATTTTTCCTCAAAACATACTCTTATAGTATTCTAATAAGAATTTAGTAGTTAATATAAGGTTTTATTAAACATTTGTTATTTACTTATATAATTTTTTCCTCAAAACATACTCTTATAGTATTCTAATATGAATTTAGTAGTTAATATAAGGTTTATTAAACATTTGTTAGTTGCTTATATGATTTCTCCTTAAAACATACTCTTATAGTATTCAAATATGAATTTAGTAGTTAATATAAGGTTTTATTCAACATTTGTTAATTACTTATATGAGTTCTCCTCAAAACATTCTCGTATAGTATTCTAATATGAATTTAGTAGTTAATAAAATGTTTTATTCAACATTTGTTATTTACTTATATGATTTTTTCCTCAAAACATACTCTTATAGTATTCTAATATGAATTTAGTAGTTAATATAAGGTTTCATTAAACATTTGTTATTTACTTTTATGATTTTTCCTCAAAACATACTCTTATAGTATTTTAATAAGAATTTAGTAGTTAATATAAGGTTTTCTTAAACATTTGTTATTTACTTATACGATTTTTTCTCAAAACATACTCTTATAGTATTCTAATAAGAATTTAGTAGTTAAATATAAGGTTTTATTAAACATTTGTTATTTACTTACATTAGTTTTCCTCAAAACATATTTTTATCGTATTTTAACAACAATTTATTGTTTAATATAAGGTTTTATTAAAGCTTTGTTACTTACTTATATGATTTTTCCTCATAGCATACTCTTTTAGTATTCTAATAAGAATTTAGTAGTTAATATTATGTTTTATTAAACATTTGTTATTTACTTATATAATTTTTTCCTCAAAACATACTCTTATAGTATTCTAATATGAATTTAGTAGTTAATATAAGGTTTATTAAACATTTGTTAGTTACTTATATGATTTCTCCTTAAAACATACTATTATAGTATTCAAATATGAATTTAGTAGTTAATATAAGGTTTTATTCAACATTTGTTAATTACTTATATGAGTTCTCCTCAAAACATACTCGTATAGTATTCTAATATGAATTTAGTAGTTAATAAAATGTTTTATTCAACATTTGTTATTTACTTATATGATTTTTTCCTCAAAACATACTCTTATAGTATTCTAATATGAATTTAGTAGTTAATATATGGTTTCATTAAACATTTGTTATTTACTTATATGATTTTTCCTCAAAACATACTCTTATAGTATTTTAATAAGAATTTAGTATTTAATATATGGTTTTCTTAAACATTTGTTATTTACTTATATGATTTTTCCTCAAAACATACTTTTATAGTATTCTAGTATTAATTTAGTAGTTAATATAATGTTTTATTCAACATTTGTTAGTTACTTACATGAGTTTTCCTCCAAACATATTTTTTATCGTATTCTAACAACAATTTATTGGTTAATATAAGGTTTTATTAAACATTTGTTAGTTACTTATATGATTTTTCCTCAAAACATACTCTTATTGTATTCGAATAAAAATTTTGTAGTTAATAAAAGGTTTTACTAAATATTTGTTATTTACTTATATGATTTCTCCTCAAAACATACTCTTATAGTATTAAAATATGAATTTATTAGTTAATATAAGGTTTTATTCAAAATTTGTTAGTTACTTATATGATTTCTCCTCAAAACATACTCTTATAGTATTCTAATATGAATTTAGTAGTCAATATAAGGTTTTATTAAACATTTGTTAGTTACTTATATAATTTCTCCTCAAAACATACTCTTATAGTATTCTAATATTAATTTAGTAGTTAATATAATGTTTTATTCAACATTTGTTAGTTACTTACATTAGTTTTCCTCAAAACATATTTTTATCGTATTTTAACAACAATTTATTGTTTAATATAAGGTTTTATTAAACCTTTGCTACTTACTTATATGATTTTTCCTCATAGCATACTCTTTTAGTATTCTAATAAGAATTTAGTAGTTAATATTATGTTTTATTAAACATTTGTTATTTACTTATATGATTTTTTCCTTAAAACATACTCTTATAGTATTCTAATATGAATTTAGTAGTTAATATAAGGTTTATTAAACATTTGTTAGTTACTTATATGATTTATCCTTAAAACATAGTCTTATAGTATTCAAATATGAATTTAGTAGTTAATATAAGGTTTTATTCAACATTTGTTAATTACTTATATGAGTTCTCCTCAAAACATACTCGTATAGTATTCTAATATGAATTTAGTAGTTAATAAAATGTTTTATTCAACATTTGTTATTTACTTATATGATTTTCTCCTCAAAACATACTCTTATAGTATTCTAATATGAATTTAGTAGTTAATATAAGGTTTCATTAAACATTTGTTATTTACTTATATGATTTTTCCTCAAAACATACTCTTATAGTATTTTAATAAGAATTTAGTAGTTAATATAAGGTTTTAATAAACATTTGTTATTTACTTATATGATTTTTCCTCAAAACATACTCTTATAGTATTCTAATAAGAATTTAGTAGTTAATATAAGGTTTTATTAAACATTTGTTATTTACTTATATAATTTTTTCCTCAAAACATACTCTTATAGTATTCTAATATGAATTTAGTAGTTAATATAAGGTTTTATTCAACATTTGTTAGTTACTTACATTAGTTTTCCTCAAAACATATTTTTATCGTATTTTAACAACAATTTATTGTTTAATATAAGGTTTTATTAAACCTTTGCTACTTACTTATATGATTTTTCCTCATAGCATACTCTTTTAGTATTCTAATAAGAATTTAGTAGTTAATATTATGTTTTATTAAACATTTGTTATTTACTTATATAATTTTTTCCTCAAAACATACTCTTATAGTATTCTAATATGAATTTAGTAGTTAATATAAGGTTTATTAAACATTTGTTAGTTACTTATATGATTTCTCCTTAAAACATACTCTTATAGTATTCAAATATGAATTTAGTAGTTAATATAAGGTTTTATTCAACATTTGTTAATTACTTATATGAGTTCTCCTCAAAACATTCTCGTATAGTATTCTAATATGAATTTAGTAGTTAATAAAATGTTTTATTCAACATTTGTTATTTACTTATATGATTTTTTCCTCAAAACATACTCTTATAGTATTCTAATATGAATTTAGTAGTTAATATAAGGTTTCATTAAATATTTGTTATTTACTTATATGATTTTTCCTCAAAACATACTCTTATAGTATTTTAATAAGAATTTAGTAGTTAATATAAGGTTTTCTTAAACATTTGTTATTTACTTATACGATTTTTTCTCAAAACATACTCTTATAGTATTCTAATAAGAATTTAGTAGTTAAATATAAGGTTTTATTAAACATTTGTTATTTACTTACATTAGTTTTCCTCAAAACATATTTTTATCGTATTTTAACAGCAATTTATTGTTTAATATAAGGTTTTATTAAACCTTTGTTACTTACTTATATGATTTTTCCTCATAGCATACTCTTTTAGTATTCTAATAAGAATTTAGTAGTTAATATTATGTTTTATTAAACATTTGTTATTTACTTATATAATTTTTTCCTCAAAACATACTCTTATAGTATTCTAATATGAATTTAGTAGTTAATATAAGGTTTATTAAACATTTGTTAGTTACTTATATGATTTCTCTTTAAAACATACTCTTATAGTATTCAAATATGAATTTAGTAGTTAATATATGTTTTTATTCAACATTTGTTAATTACTTATATGAGTTCTCCTCAAAACATACTCGTATAGTATTCTAATATTAATTTAGTAGTTAATAAAATATTTTATTCAACATTTGTTATTTACTTATATGATTTTTTCCTCAAAACATACTCTTATAGTATTCTAATATGAATTTAGTAGTTAATATAAGGTTTCATTAAACATTTGTTATTTACTTATATGATTTTTCCTCAAAACACACTCTTATAGTATTTTAATAAGAATTTAGTAGTTAATATAAGGTTTTCTTAAACATTTGTTATTTACTTATACGATTTTTTCTCAAAACATACTCTTATAGTATTCTAATAAGAATTTAGTAGTTAAATATAAGGTTTTATTAAACATTTGTTATTTACTTACATTAGTTTTCCTCAAAACATATTTTTATCGTATTTTAACAACAATTTATTGTTTAATATAAGGTTTTATTAAACCTTTGTTACTTACTTATATGATTTTTCCTCATAGCATACTCTTTTAGTATTCTAATAAGAATTTAGTAGTTAATATTATGTTTTATTAAACATTTGTTATTTACTTATATAACTTTTTCCTCAAAACATACTCTTATAGTATTCTAATATGAATTTAGTAGTTAATATAAGGTTTATTAAACATTTGTTAGTTACTTATATGATTTCTCCTTAAAACATAGTCTTATAGTATTCAAATATGAATTTAGTAGTTAATATAAGGTTTTATTCAACATTTGTTAATTACTTATATGAGTTCTCCTCAAAACATACTCGTATAGTATTCTAATATGAATTTAGTAGTTAATAAAATGTTTTATTCAACATTTGTTATTTACTTATATGATTTTCTCCTCAAAACATACTCTTATAGTCTTCTAATATGAATTTAGTAGTTAATATAAGGTTTCATTAAACATTTGTTATTTACTTATATGATTTTTCCTCAAAACATACTCTTATAGTATTTTAATAAGAATTTAGTAGTTAATATAAGGTTTTAATAAACATTTGTTATTTACTTATATGATTTTTCCTCAAAACATACTCTTATAGTATTCTAATAAGAATTTAGTAGTTAATATAAGGTTTTATTAAACATTTGTTATTTACTTATATAATTTTTTCCTCAAAACATACTCTTATAATATTCTAATATGAATTTAGTAGTTAATATAAGGTTTATTAAACATTTGTTAGTTACTTATATGATTTCTCCTTAAAACATACTCTTATAGTATTCAAATATGAATTTAGTAGTTAATATAAGGTTTTATTCAACATTTGTTAATTACTTATATGAGTTCTCCTCAAAACATACTCGTATAGTATTCTAATATGAATTTAGTAGTTAATAAAATGTTTTATTCAACATTTGTTATTTACATATATGATTTTTTCCTCAAAACATACTCTTATAGTATTCTAATATGAATTTAGTAGTTAATATAAGGTCTCATTAAACATTTGTTATTTACTTATATGATTTTTCCTCAAAACATACTCTTATAGTATTTTAATAAGAATTTAGTAGTTAATATAAGGTTTTAATAAACATTTGTTATTTACTTATATGATTTTTCCTCAAAACATACTCTTATAGTATTCTAATATGAATTTAGTAGTTAATATAAGGTTTCATTAAAAATTTGTTATTTACTTATATGATTTTTCCTCAAAACATACTCTTATAGTATTTTAATAAGAATTTAGTAGTTAATATAAGGTTTTAATAAACATCTGTTATTTACTTATATGATTTTTCCTCAAAACATACTTTTATAGTATTCTAGTATTAATTTAGTAGTTAATATAATGTTTTATTCAACATTTGTTAGTTACTTACATGAGTTTTCCTCCAAACATATTTTTATCGTATTCTAACAACAATTTATTGGTTAATATAAGGTTTTATTAAAAATTTGTTAGTTACTTATATGATTTTTCCTCAAAACATACTCTTATTGTATTCGAATAAAAATTTTGTAGTTAATAAAAGGTTTTACTAAATATTTGTTATTTACTTATATGATTTCTCCTCAAAACATACTCTTATAGTATTCAAATATGAATTTAGTAGTTAATATAAGGTTTTATTCAACATTTGTTAATTACTTATATGAGTTCTCCTCAAAACATACTCGTATAGTATTCTAATATTAATTTAGTAGTTAATAAAATGTTTTATTCAACATTTGTTATTTACTTATATGATTTTTTCCTCAAAACATACTCTTATAGTATTCTAATATGAATTTAGTAGTTAATATAAGGTTTCATTAAACATTTGTTATTTACTTATATGATTTTTCCTCAAAACACACTCTTATAGTATTTTAATAAGAATTTAGTAGTTAATATAAGGTTTTCTTAAACATTTGTTATTTACTTATACGATTTTTTCTCAAAACATACTCTTATAGTATTCTAATAAGAATTTAGTAGTTAAATATAAGGTTTTATTAAACATTTGTTATTTACTTACATTAGTTTTCCTCAAAACATATTTTTATCGTATTTTAACAACAATTTATTGTTTAATATAAGGTTTTATTAAACCTTTGTTACTTACTTATATGATTTTTCCTCATAGCATACTCTTTTAGTATTCTAATAAGAATTTAGTAGTTAATATTATGTTTTATTAAACATTTGTTATTTACTTATATAACTTTTTCCTCAAAACATACTCTTATAGTATTCTAATATGAATTTAGTAGTTAATATAAGGTTTATTAAACATTTGTTAGTTACTTATATGATTTCTCCTTAAAACATAGTCTTATAGTATTCAAATATGAATTTAGTAGTTAATATAAGGTTTTATTCAACATTTGTTAATTACTTATATGAGTTCTCCTCAAAACATACTCGTATAGTATTCTAATATGAATTTAGTAGTTAATAAAATGTTTTATTCAACATTTGTTATTTACTTATATGATTTTCTCCTCAAAACATACTCTTATAGTCTTCTAATATGAATTTAGTAGTTAATATAAGGTTTCATTAAACATTTGTTATTTACTTATATGATTTTTCCTCAAAACATACTCTTATAGTATTTTAATAAGAATTTAGTAGTTAATATAAGGTTTTAATAAACATTTGTTATTTACTTATATGATTTTTCCTCAAAACATACTCTTATAGTATTCTAATAAGAATTTAGTAGTTAATATAACGTTTTATTAAACATTTGTTATTTACTTATATAATTTTTTCCTCAAAACATACTCTTATAATATTCTAATATGAATTTAGTAGTTAATATAAGGTTTATTAAACATTTGTTAGTTACTTATATGATTTCTCCTTAAAACATACTCTTATAGTATTCAAATATGAATTTAGTAGTTAATATAAGGTTTTATTCAACATTTGTTAATTACTTATATGAGTTCTCCTCAAAACATACTCGTATAGTATTCTAATATGAATTTAGTAGTTAATAAAATGTTTTATTCAACATTTGTTATTTACATATATGATTTTTTCCTCAAAACATACTCTTATAGTATTCTAATATGAATTTAGTAGTTAATATAAGGTCTCATTAAACATTTGTTATTTACTTATATGATTTTTCCTCAAAACATACTCTTATAGTATTTTAATAAGAATTTAGTAGTTAATATAAGGTTTTAATAAACATTTGTTATTTACTTATATGATTTTTCCTCAAAACATACTCTTATAGTATTCTAATATGAATTTAGTAGTTAATATAAGGTTTCATTAAACATTTGTTATTTACTTATATGATTTTTCCTCAAAACATACTCTTATAGTATTTTAATAAGAATTTAGTAGTTAATATAAGGTTTTAATAAACATCTGTTATTTACTTATATGATTTTTCCTCAAAACATACTTTTATAGTATTCTAGTATTAATTTAGTAGTTAATATAATGTTTTATTCAACATTTGTTAGTTACTTACATGAGTTTTCCTCCAAACATATTTTTATCGTATTCTAACAACAATTTATTGGTTAATATAAGGTTTTATTAAAAATTTGTTAGTTACTTATATGATTTTTCCTCAAAACATACTCTTATTGTATTCGAATAAAAATTTTGTAGTTAATAAAAGGTTTTACTAAATATTTGTTATTTACTTATATGATTTCTCCTCAAAACATACTCTTATAGTATTCAAATATGAATTTAGTAGTTAATATAAGGTTTTATTCAACATTTGTTAGTTACTTATATGATTTCTCCTCGAAACATACTCTTAAAGTATTCTAATATGAATTTAGTAGTTAATATAAGGTTTTATTAAACATTTGTTAGTTACTTATATAATTTCTCCTGAAAACATACTCTTACAGTATTCGAATATTAATTTAGAAGTTAATATAATGTTTTATTCAACATTTGTTAGTTACTTTTATTAGTTTTCCTCAAAACATATTTTTATCGTATTTTAACAACAATTTATTGTTTAACATAAGGTTTTATTAAACCTTTGTTACTTACTTATATGATTTTTCCTCATAGCATACTCTTTTAGTATTCTAATAAGAATTTAGTAGTTAATATTATGTTTTATTAAAAATTTGTTATTTACTTATATGATTTTTTCTTTAAAACATACTCTTATAGTATTCTAATACGAATTTAGTAGTTAATATAAGGTTTATTAAACATTTGTTAGTTACTTATATGATTTCTCCTTAAAACATAGTCTTATAGTATTCAAATATGAATTTAGTAGTTAATATAAGGTTTTATTCAACATTTGTTAATTACTTATATGAGTTCTCCTCAAAACATACTCGTATAGTATTCTAATATGAATTTAGTAGTTAATAAAATGTTTTATTCAACATTTGTTATTTACTTATATGATTTTCTCCTCAAAACATACTCTTATAGTATTCTAATATGAATTTAGTAGTTAATATAAGGTTTCATTAAACATTTGTTATTTACTTATATGATTTTTCCTCAAAACATACTCTTATTGTATTTTAATAAGAATTTAGTAGTTAATATAAGGTTTTAATAAACATTTGTTATTTACTTATATGATTTTTCCTCAAAACATACTCTTATAGTATTCTAATATGAATTTAGTAGTTAATATAAGGTTTTAATAAACATTTGTTATTTACTTATATGATTTTTCCTCAAAACATACTCTTATAGTATTCTAATAAGAATTTAGTAGTTAATATAAGGTTTTATTAAACATTTGTTATTTACTTATATAATTTTTTCCTCAAAACATACTCTTATAGTATTCTAATATGAATTTAGTAGTTAATATAAGGTTTATTAAACATTTGTTAGTTACTTATATGATTTCTCCTTAAAACATACTATTATAGTATTCAAATATGAATTTAGTAGTTAATATAAGGTTTTATTCAACATTTGTTAATTACTTATATGAGTTCTCCTCAAAACATACTCGTATAGTATTCTAATATGAATTTAGTAGTTAATAAAATGTTTTATTCAACATTTGTTATTTACTTATATGATTTTTTCCTCAAAACATACTCTTATAGTATTCTAATATGAATTTAGTAGTTAATATATGGTTTCATTAAACATTTGTTATTTACTTATATGATTTTTCCTCAAAACATACTCTTATAGTATTTTAATAAGAATTTAGTATTTAATATATGGTTTTCTTAAACATTTGTTATTTACTTATATGATTTTTCCTCAAAACATACTTTTATAGTATTCTAGTATTAATTTTGTAGTTAATATAATGTTTTATTCAACATTTGTTAGTTACTTACATGAGTTTTCCTCCAAACATATTTTTTATCGTATTCTAACAACAATTTTTTGGTTAATATAAGGTTTTATTAAACATTTGTTAGTTACTTATATGATTTTTCCTCAAAACATACTCTTATTGTATTCGAATAAAAATTTTGTAGTTAATAAAAGGTTTTACTAAATATTTGTTATTTACTTATATGATTTCTCCTCAAAACATACTCTTATAGTATTAAAATATGAATTTAGTAGTTAATATAAGGTTTTATTCAAAATTTGTTAGTTACTTATATGATTTCTCCTCAAAACATACTCTTATAGTATTCTAATATGAATTTAGTAGTCAATATAAGGTTTTATTAAACATTTGTTAGTTACTTATATAATTTCTCCTCAAAACATACTCTTATAGTATTCTAATATTAATTTAGTAGTTAATATAATGTTTTATTCAACATTTGTTAGTTACTTACATTAGTTTTCCTCAAAACATATTTTTATCGTATTTTAACAACAATTTATTGTTTAATATAAGGTTTTATTAAACCTTTGCTACTTACTTATATGATTTTTCCTCATAGCATACTCTTTTAGTATTCTAATAAGAATTTAGTAGTTAATATTATGTTTTATTAAACATTTGTTATTTACTTATATGATTTTTTCCTTAAAACATACTCTTATAGTATTCTAATATGAATTTAGTAGTTAATATAAGGTTTATTAAACATTTGTTAGTTACTTATATGATTTATCCTTAAAACATAGTCTTATAGTATTCAAATATGAATTTAGTAGTTAATATAAGGTTTTATTCAACATTTGTTAATTACTTATATGAGTTCTCCTCAAAACATACTCGTATAGTATTCTAATATGAATTTAGTAGTTAATAAAATGTTTTATTCAACATTTGTTATTTACTTATATGATTTTCTCCTCAAAACATACTCTTATAGTATTCTAATATGAATTTAGTAGTTAATATAAGGTTTCATTAAACATTTGTTATTTACTTATATGATTTTTCCTCAAAACATACTCTTATAGTATTTTAATAAGAATTTAGTAGTTAATATAAGGTTTTAATAAACATTTGTTATTTACTTATATGATTTTTCCTCAAAACATACTCTTATAGTATTCTAATAAGAATTTAGTAGTTAATATAAGGTTTTATTAAACATTTGTTATTTACTTATATAATTTTTTCCTCAAAACATACTCTTATAGTATTCTAATATGAATTTAGTAGTTAATATAAGGTTTATTAAACATTTGTTAGTTACTTATATGATTTCTCCTTAAAACATACTCTTATAGTATTCAAATATGAATTTAGTAGTTAATATAAGGTTTTATTCAACATTTGTTAATTACTTATATGAGTTCTCCTCAAAACATTCTCGTATAGTATTCTAATATGAATTTAGTAGTTAATAAAATGTTTTATTCAACATTTGTTATTTACTTATATGATTTTTTCCTCAAAACATACTCTTATAGTATTCTAATATGAATTTAGTAGTTAATATAAGGTTTCATTAAATATTTGTTATTTACTTATATGATTTTTCCTCAAAACATACTCTTATAGTATTTTAATAAGAATTTAGTAGTTAATATAAGGTTTTCTTAAACATTTGTTATTTACTTATACGATTTTTTCTCAAAACATACTCTTATAGTATTCTAATAAGAATTTAGTAGTTAAATATAAGGTTTTATTAAACATTTGTTATTTACTTACATTAGTTTTCCTCAAAACATATTTTTATCGTATTTTAACAGCAATTTATTGTTTAATATAAGGTTTTATTAAACCTTTGTTACTTACTTATATGATTTTTCCTCATAGCATACTCTTTTAGTATTCTAATAAGAATTTAGTAGTTAATATTATGTTTTATTAAACATTTGTTATTTACTTATATAATTTTTTCCTCAAAACATACTCTTATAGTATTCTAATATGAATTTAGTAGTTAATATAAGGTTTATTAAACATTTGTTAGTTACTTATATGATTTCTCTTTAAAACATACTCTTATAGTATTCAAATATGAATTTAGTAGTTAATATATGTTTTTATTCAACATTTGTTAATTACTTATATGAGTTCTCCTCAAAACATACTCGTATAGTATTCTAATATTAATTTAGTAGTTAATAAAATGTTTTATTCAACATTTGTTATTTACTTATATGATTTTTTCCTCAAAACATACTCTTATAGTATTCTAATATGAATTTAGTAGTTAATATAAGGTTTCATTAAACATTTGTTATTTACTTATATGATTTTTCCTCAAAACACACTCTTATAGTATTTTAATAAGAATTTAGTAGTTAATATAAGGTTTTCTTAAACATTTGTTATTTACTTATACGATTTTTTCTCAAAACATACTCTTATAGTATTCTAATAAGAATTTAGTAGTTAAATATAAGGTTTTATTAAACATTTGTTATTTACTTACATTAGTTTTCCTCAAAACATATTTTTATCATATTTTAACAACAATTTTTTGTTTAATATAAGGTTTTATTAAACCTTTGTTACTTACTTATATGATTTTTCCTCATAGCATACTCTTTTAGTATTCTAATAAGAATTTAGTAGTTAATATTATGTTTTATTAAACATTTGTTATTTACTTATATAACTTTTTCCTCAAAACATACTCTTATAGTATTCTAATATGAATTTAGTAGTTAATATAAGGTTTATTAAACATTTGTTAGTTACTTATATGATTTCTCCTTAAAACATAGTCTTATAGTATTCAAATATGAATTTAGTAGTTAATATAAGGTTTTATTCAACATTTGTTAATTACTTATATGAGTTCTCCTCAAAACATACTCGTATAGTATTCTAATATGAATTTAGTAGTTAATAAAATGTTTTATTCAACATTTGTTATTTACTTATATGATTTTCTCCTCAAAACATACTCTTATAGTCTTCTAATATGAATTTAGTAGTTAATATAAGGTTTCATTAAACATTTGTTATTTACTTATATGATTTTTCCTCAAAACATACTCTTATAGTATTTTAATAAGAATTTAGTAGTTAATATAAGGTTTTAATAAACATTTGTTATTTACTTATATGATTTTTCCTCAAAACATACTCTTATAGTATTCTAATAAGAATTTAGTAGTTAATATAAGGTTTTATTAAACATTTGTTATTTACTTATATAATTTTTTCCTCAAAACATACTCTTATAATATTCTAATATGAATTTAGTAGTTAATATAAGGTTTATTAAACATTTGTTAGTTACTTATATGATTTCTCCTTAAAACATACTCTTATAGTATTCAAATATGAATTTAGTAGTTAATATAAGGTTTTATTCAACATTTGTTAATTACTTATATGAGTTCTCCTCAAAACATACTCGTATAGTATTCTAATATGAATTTAGTAGTTAATAAAATGTTTTATTCAACATTTGTTATTTACATATATGATTTTTTCCTCAAAACATACTCTTATAGTATTCTAATATGAATTTAGTAGTTAATATAAGGTCTCATTAAACATTTGTTATTTACTTATATGATTTTTCCTCAAAACATACTCTTATAGTATTTTAATAAGAATTTAGTAGTTAATATAAGGTTTTAATAAACATTTGTTATTTACTTATATGATTTTTCCTCAAAACATACTCTTATAGTATTCTAATATGAATTTAGTAGTTAATATAAGGTTTCATTAAACATTTGTTATTTACTTATATGATTTTTCCTCAAAACATACTCTTATAGTATTTTAATAAGAATTTAGTAGTTAATATAAGGTTTTAATAAACATCTGTTATTTACTTATATGATTTTTCCTCAAAACATACTTTTATAGTATTCTAGTATTAATTTAGTAGTTAATATAATGTTTTATTCAACATTTGTTAGTTACTTACATGAGTTTTCCTCCAAACATATTTTTATCGTATTCTAACAACAATTTATTGGTTAATATAAGGTTTTATTAAAAATTTGTTAGTTACTTATATGATTTTTCCTCAAAACATACTCTTATTGTATTCGAATAAAAATTTTGTAGTTAATAAAAGGTTTTACTAAATATTTGTTATTTACTTATATGATTTCTCCTCAAAACATACTCTTATAGTATTCAAATATGAATTTAGTAGTTAATATAAGGTTTTATTCAACATTTGTTAGTTACTTATATGATTTCTCCTCGAAACATACTCTTAAAGTATTCTAATATGAATTTAGTAGTTAATATAAGGTTTTATTAAACATTTGTTAGTTACTTATATAATTTCTCCTCAAAACATACTCTTACAGTATTCGAATATTAATTTAGAAGTTAATATAATGTTTTATTCAACATTTGTTAGTTACTTTTATTAGTTTTCCTCAAAACATATTTTTATCGTATTTTAACAACAATTTATTATTTAACATAAGGTTTTATTAAACCTTTGTTACTTACTTATATGATTTTTCCTCATAGCATACTCTTTTAGTATTCTAATAAGAATTTAGTAGTTAATATTATGTTTTATTAAAAATTTGTTATTTACTTATATGATTTTTTCTTTAAAACATACTCTTATAGTATTTTAATACGAATTTAGTAGTTAATATAAGGTTTATTAAACATTTGTTAGTTACTTATATGATTTCTCCTTAAAACATAGTCTTATAGTATTCAAATATGAATTTAGTAGTTAATATAAGGTTTTATTCAACATTTGTTAATTACTTATATGAGTTCTCCTCAAAACATACTCGTATAGTATTCTAATATGAATTTAGTAGTTAATAAAATGTTTTATTCAACATTTGTTATTTACTTATATGATTTTCTCCTCAAAACATACTCTTATAGTATTCTAATATGAATTTAGTAGTTAATATAAGGTTTCATTAAACATTTGTTATTTACTTATATGATTTTTCCTCAAAACATACTCTTATTGTATTTTAATAAGAATTTAGTAGTTAATATAAGGTTTTAATAAACATTTGTTATTTACTTATATGATTTTTCCTCAAAACATACTCTTATAGTATTCTAATAAGAATTTAGTAATTAATATAAGGTTTTATTAAACATTTGTTATTTACTTATATAATTTTTTCCTCAAAACATACTCTTATAGTATTCTAATATGAATTTAGTAGTTAATATAAGGTTTATTAAACATTTGTTTGTTACTTATATGATTTCTCCTTAAAACATACTCTTATAGTATTCAAATATGAATTTAGTAGTTAATATAAGGTTTTATTCAACATTTGTTAATTACTTATATGAGTTCTCCTCAAAACATACTCGTATAGTATTCTAATATGAATTTAGTAGTTAATAAAATGTTTTATTCAACATTTGTTATTTACTTATATGATTTTTTCCTCAAAACATACTCTTATAGTATTCTAATATGAATTTAGTAGTTAATATAAGGTTTCATTAAACATTTGTTATTTACTTATATGATTTTTCCTCAAAACATACTCTTATAGTATTTTAATAAGAATTTAGTAGTTAATATAAGGTTTTCTTAAACATTTGTTGTTTAATTATACGATATTTTCTCAAAACATACCCTTATAGTATTCTAATAAGAATTTAGTAGTTAAATATAAGGTTTTATTAAACATTTGTTATTTACTTACATTAGTTTTCCTCAAAACATATTTTTATCGTATTTTAACAACAATTTATTGTTTAATATAAGGTTTTATTAAACCTTTGTTACTTACTTATATGATTTTTCCTCATAGCATACTCTTTTAGTATTCTAATAAGAATTTAGTAGTTAATATTATGTTTTATTAAACATTTGTTATTTACTTATATAATTTTTTCCTCAAAACATACTCTTATAGTATTCTAATATGAATTTAGTAGTTAATATAAGGTTTATTAAAAATTTGTTAGTTACTTATATGATTTCTCCTTAAAACATACTCTTATAGTATTCAAATATGAATTTAGTAGTTAATATAAGGTTTTATTCAACATTTGTTATTTACTTATATGATTTCTCCTCAAAACATACTCTTATAGTATTCAAATATGAATTTAGTAGTTAATATAAGGTTTTATTCAACATTTGTTAATTACTTATATGAGTTCTCCTCAAAACATACTCTTATAGTATTCTAATATGGATTTAGTAGTTAATTTAAGGTTTCATTAAACATTTGTTATTTACTTATATGATTTTTCCTTAAAACATACTCTTATAGTATTTTAATAAGAATTTAGTAGTTAATATAAGGTTTTATTAAACATTTGTTATTTACTTATAAGATTTTTCCTCAAAACATACTCTTATAGTATTCTAATAAGAATTTAGTAGTTAATATAAGGTTTTATTAAACATTTGTTATTTACTTATATAATTTTTTCCTCAAAACATACTCTTATAGTATTCTAATATGAATTTAGTAGTTAATATAAGGTTTATTAAACATTTGTTAGTTACTTATATGATTTCTCCTTAAAACATAGTCTTATAGTATTCAAATATGAATTTAGTAGTTAATACAAGGTTTTATTCAACATTTGTTAATTACTTATATGAGTTCTCCTCAAAACATACTCGTATAATATTCTAATATGAATTTAGTAGTTAATAAAATGTTTTATTCAACATTTGTTATTTACTTATATGATTTTCTCCTCAAAACATACTCTTATAGTATTCTAATATGAATTTAGTAGTTAATATAAGGTTTCATTAAACATTTGTTATTTACTTATATGATTTTTCCTCAAAACATACTCTTATAGTATTTTAATAAGAATTTAGTAGTTAATATAAGGTTTTATTAAACATTTTTTATTTACTTATAAGATTTTTCCTTAAAACATACTCTTATAGTATTCTAATAAGAATTTAGTAGTTAATATAAGGTTTTATTAAACATTTGTTATTTACTTATATAATTTTTTCCTCAAAACATACTCTTATAGTATTCTAATATGAATTTAGTAGTTAATATAAGGTTTATTAAACATTTGTTAGTTACTTATATGATTTCTCCTTAAAACATACTCTTATAGTATTCAAATATGAATTTAGTAGTTAATATAAGGTTTTATTCAACATTTGTTAATTACTTATATGAGTTCTCCTCAATACATACTCGTATAGTATTCTAATATGAATTTAGTAGTTAATAAAATGTTTTATTCAACATTTGTTATTTACTTATATGATTTTTTCCTCAAAACATACTCTTATAGTATTCTAATATGAATTTAGTAGTTAATATAAGGTTTCATTAAACATTTGTTATTTACTTATATGATTTTTCCTCAAAAGATACTCTTATAGTATTTTAATAAGAATTTAGTAGTTAATATATGGTTTTCTTAAACATTTGTTATTTACTTATATGATTTTTCCTCAAAACATACTTTTATAGTATTCTAGTATTAATTTAGTAGTTAATATAATGTTTTATTCAACATTTGTTAGTTACTTACATGAGTTTTCCTCCAAACATATTTTTTATCGTATTCTAACAACAATTTATTGGTTAATATAAGGTTTTATTAAACATTTGTTAGTTACTTATATGATTTTTCCCCAAAACATACTCTTATTGTATTCGAATAAAAATTTTGTAGTTAATAAAAGGTTTTACTAAATATTTGTTATTTACTTATATGATTTCTCCTCAAAACATACTCTTATAGTATTCAAATATGAATTTAGTAGTTAATATAAGGTTTTATTCAACATTTGTTAGTTACTTATATGATTTCTCCTCAAAACATACTCTTATAGTATTCTAATATGAATTTAGTAGTTAATATAAGGTTTTATTAAACATTTGTTAGTTACTTATATAATTTCTCCTCAAAACATACTCTTATAGTATTCTAATATTAATTTAGTAGTTAATATAATGTTTTATTCAACATTTGTTAGTTACTTACATTAGTTTTCCTCAAAACATATTTTTATCGTATTTTAACAACAATTTATTGTTTAATATAAGGTTTTATTAAACCTTTGTTACTTACTTATATGATTTTTCCTCATAGCATACTCTTTTAGTATTCTAATAAGAATTTAGTAGTTAATATTACGTTTTATTAAACATTTGTTATTTACTTATATGATTTTTTCCTTAAAACATACTCTTATAGTATTCTAATATGAATTTAGTAGTTAATATAAGGTTTATTAAACATTTGTTAGTTACTTATATGATTTCTCCTTAAAACATAGTCTTATAGTATTCAAATATGAATTTAGTAGTTAATATAAGGTTTTATTCAACATTTGTTAATTACTTATATGAGTTCTCCTCAAAACATACTCGTATAGTATTCTAATATGAATTTAGTAGTTAATAAAATGTTTTATTCAACATTTGTTATTTACTTATATGATTTTCTCCTCAAAACATACTCTTATAGTACTCTAATATGAATTTAGTAGTTAATATAAGGTTTCATTAAACATTTGTTATTTACTTATATGATTTTTCCTCAAAACATACTCTTATAGTATTTTAATAAGAATTTAGTAGTTAATATAAGGTTTTAATAAACATTTGTTATTTACTGATATGATTTTTCCTCAAAACATACTCTTATAGTATTCTAATAAGAATTTAGTAGTTAATATAAGGTTTTATTAAACATTTGTTATTTACTTATATAATTTTTTCCTCAAAACATACTCTTATAGTATTCTAATATGAATTTAGTTGTTAATATAAGGTTTATTAAACATTTGTTAGTTACTTATATGATTTCTCCTTAAAACATAGTCTTATAGTATTCAAATATGAATTTAGTAGTTAATATAAGGTTTTATTCAACATTTGTTAATTACTTATATGAGTTCTCCTCAAAACATACTCGTATAGTATTCTAATATGAATTTAGTAGTTAATAAAATGTTTTATTCAACATTTGTTAGTTACTTATATGATTTCTACTCAAAACATACTCTTATAGTATTCAAATATGAATTTAGTAGTTAATATAAGGTTTCATTAAACATTTGTTATTTACTTATATGATTTTTCCTCAAAACATACTCTTATAGTATTTTAATAAGAATTTAGTAGTTAATATAAGGTTTTAATAAACATTTGTTATTTACTTATATGATTTTTCCTCAAAACATACTCTTATAGTATTCTAATAAGAATTTAGTAGTTAATATAAGGTTTTATTAAACATTTGTTATTTACTTATATAATTTTTTCCTCAAAACATACTCTTATAGTATTCTAATATGAATTTAGTAGTTAATATAAGGTTTATTAACCATTTGTTAGTTACTTATATGATTTCTCCTTAAAACATACTATTATAGTATTCATATATGAATTTAGTAGTTAATATAAGGTTTTATTCAACATTTGTTAATTATTTATATGAGTTCTCCTCAAAACATACTCGTATAGTATTCTAATATGAATTTAGTAGTTAATAAAATGTTTTATTCAACATTTGTTATTTACTTATATGATTTTTTCCTCAAAACATACTCTTATAGTATTCTAATATGAATTTAGTAGTTAATATAAGGTTTCATTAAACATTTGTTATTTACTTATATGATTTTTCCTCAAAACATACTCTTATAGTATTTTAATAAGAATTTAGTAGTTAATATAAGGTTTTCTTAAACATTTGTTGTTTAATTATACGATATTTTCTCAAAACATACCCTTATAGTATTCTAATAAGAATTTAGTAGTTAAATATAAGGTTTTATTAAACATTTGTTATTTACTTACATTAGTTTTCCTCAAAACATATTTTTATCGTATTTTAACAACAATTTATTGTTTAATATAAGGTTTTATTAAACCTTTGTTACTTACTTATATGATTTTTCCTCATAGCATACTCTTTTAGTATTCTAATAAGAATTTAGTAGTTAATATTATGTTTTATTAAACATTTGTTATTTACTTATATAATTTTTTCCTCAAAACATACTCTTATAGTATTCTAATATGAATTTAGTAGTTAATATAAGGTTTTATTCAACATTTGTTAATTACTTATATGAGTTCTCCTCAAAACATACTCTTATAGTATTCTAATATGGATTTAGTAGTTAATATAAGGTTTCATTAAACATTTGTTATTTACTTATATGATTTTTCCTCAAAACATACTCTTATAGTATTTTAATAAGAATTTAGTAGTTAATATAAGGTTTTATTAAACATTTGTTATTTACTTATAAGATTTTTCCTCAAAACATACTCTTATAGTATTCTAATAAGAATTTAGTAGTTAATATAAGGTTTTATTAAACATTTGTTATTTACTTATATAATTTTTCCTCAAAACATACTCTCATAGTATTCTAATATGAATTTAGTAGTTAATATAAGGTTTATTAAACATTTGTTAGTTACTTATATGATTTCTCCTTAAAACATAGTCTTATAGTATTCAAATATGAATTTAGTAGTTAATACAAGGTTTTATTCAACATTTGTTAATTACTTATATGAGTTCTCCTCAAAACATACTCGTATAGTATTCTAATATGAATTTAGTAGTTAATAAAATGTTTTATTCAACATTTGTTATTTACTTATATGATTTTCTCCTCAAAACATACTCTTATAGTATTCTAATATGAATTTAGTAGTTAATATAAGGTTTCATTAAACATTTGTTATTTACTTATATGATTTTTCCTCAAAACATACTCTTATAGTATTTTAATAAGAATTTAGTAGTTAATATAAGGTTTTATTAAACATTTTTTATTTACTTATAAGATTTTTCCTTAAAACATACTCTTATAGTATTCTAATAAGAATTTAGTAGTTAATATAAGGTTTTATTAAACATTTGTTATTTACTTATATAATTTTTTCCTCAAAACATACTCTTATAGTATTCTAATATGAATTTAGTAGTTAATATAAGGTTTATTAAACATTTGTTAGTTACTTATATGATTTCTCCTTAAAACATACTCTTATAGTATTCAAATATGAATTTAGTAGTTAATATAAGGTTTTATTCAACATTTGTTAATTACTTATATGAGTTCTCCTCAATACATACTCGTATAGTATTCTAATATGAATTTAGTAGTTAATAAAATGTTTTATTCAACATTTGTTATTTACTTATATGATTTTTTCCTCAAAACATACTCTTATAGTATTCTAATATGAATTTAGTAGTTAATATAAGGTTTCATTAAACATTTGTTATTTACTTATATGATTTTTCCTCAAAAGATACTCTTATAGTATTTTAATAAGAATTTAGTAGTTAATATATGGTTTTCTTAAACATTTGTTATTTACTTATATGATTTTTCCTCAAAACATACTTTTATAGTATTCTAGTATTAATTTAGTAGTTAATATAATGTTTTATTCAACATTTGTTAGTTACTTACATGAGTTTTCCTCCAAACATATTTTTTATCGTATTCTAACAACAATTTATTGGTTAATATAAGGTTTTATTAAACATTTGTTAGTTACTTATATGATTTTTCCCCAAAACATACTCTTATTGTATTCGAATAAAAATTTTGTAGTTAATAAAAGGTTTTACTAAATATTTGTTATTTACTTATATGATTTCTCCTCAAAACATACTCTTATAGTATTCAAATATGAATTTAGTAATTAATATAAGGTTTTATTCAACATTTGTTAGTTACTTATATGATTTCTCCTCAAAACATACTCTTATAGTATTCTAATATGAATTTAGTAGTTAATATAAGGTTTTATTAAACATTTGTTAGTTACTTATATAATTTCTCCTCAAAACATACTCTTATAGTATTCTAATATTAATTTAGTAGTTAATATAATGTTTTAATTAACATTTGTTAGTTACTTACATTAGTTTTCCTCAAAACATATTTTTATCGTATTTTAACAACAATTTATTGTTTAATATAAGGTTTTATTAAACCTTTGTTACTTACTTATATGATTTTTCCTCATAGCATACTCTTTTAGTATTCTAATAAGAATTTAGTAGTTAATATTACGTTTTATTAAACATTTGTTATTTACTTATATGATTTTTTCCTTAAAACATACTCTTATAGTATTCTAATATGAATTTAGTAGTTAATATAAGGTTTATTAAACATTTGTTAGTTACTTATATGATTTCTCCTTAAAACATAGTCTTATAGTATTCAAATATGAATTTAGTAGTTAATATAAGGTTTTATTCAACATTTGTTAATTACTTATATGAGTTCTCCTCAAAACATACTCGTATAGTATTCTAATATGAATTTAGTAGTTAATAAAATGTTTTATTCAACATTTGTTATTTACTTATATGATTTTCTCCTCAAAACATACTCTTATAGTATTCTAATATGAATTTAGTAGTTAATATAAGGTTTCATTAAACATTTGTTATTTACTTATATGATTTTTCCTCAAAACATACTCTTATAGTATTTTAATAAGAATTTAGTAGTTAATATAAGGTTTTAATAAACATTTGTTATTTACTGATATGATTTTTCCTCAAAACATACTCTTATAGTATTCTAATAAGAATTTAGTAGTTAATATAAGGTTTTATTAAACATTTGTTATTTACTTATATAATTTTTTCCTCAAAACATACTCTTATAGTATTCTAATATGAATTTAGTAGTTAATATAAGGTTTATTAAACATTTGTTAGTTACTTATATGATTTCTCCTTAAAACATAGTCTTATAGTATTCAAATATGAATTTAGTAGTTAATATAAGGTTTTATTCAACATTTGTTAATTACTTATATGAGTTCTCCTCAAAACATACTCGTATAGTATTCTAATATGAATTTAGTAGTTAATAAAATGTTTTATTCAACATTTGTTAGTTACTTATATGATTTCTACTCAAAACATACTCTTATAGTATTCAAATATGAATTTAGTAGTTAATATAAGGTTTCATTAAACATTTGTTATTTACTTATATGATTTTTCCTCAAAACATACTCTTATAGTATTTTAATAAGAATTTAGTAGTTAATATAAGGTTTTAATAAACATTTGTTATTTACTTATATGATTTTTCCTCAAAACATACTCTTATAGTATTCTAATAAGAATTTAGTAGTTAATATAAGGTTTTATTAAACATTTGTTATTTACTTATATAATTTTTTCCTCAAAACATACTCTTATAGTATTCTAATATGAATTTAGTAGTTAATATAAGGTTTATTAAACATTTGTTAGTTACTTATATGATTTCTCCTTAAAACATACTATTATAGTATTCAAATATGAATTTAGTAGTTAATATAAGGTTTTATTCAACATTTGTTAATTACTTATATGAGTTCTCCTCAAAACACACTCGTATAGTATTCTAATATGAATTTAGTAGTTAATAAAATGTTTTATTCAACATTTGTTATTTACTTATATGATTTTTTCCTCAAAACATACTCTTATAGTATTCTAATATGAATTTAGTAGTTAATATATGGCTTCATTAAACATTTGTTATTTACTTATATGATTTTTCCTCAAAACATACTCTTATAGTATTTTAATAAGAATTTAGTATTTAATATATGGTTTTCTTAAACATTTGTTATTTACTTATATGATTTTTCCTCAAAACATACTTTTATAGTATCCTAGTATTAATTTAGTAGTTAATATAATGTTTTATTCAACATTTGTTAGTTACTTACATGAGTTTTCCTCCAAACATATTTTTTATCATATTCTAACAACAATTTATTGGTTAATATAAGGTTTTATTAAACATTTGTTAGTTACTTATATGATTTTTCCTCAAAACATACTCTTATTGTATTCGAATAAAATTTTTGTAGTTAATAAAAGGTTTTACTAAATATTTGTTATTTACTTATATGATTTCTCCTCAAAACATACTCTTATAGTATTCAAATATGAATTTAGTAGTTAATATAAGGTTTTATTCAACATTTGTTAGTTATTTATATGATTTCTCCTCAAAACATACTCTTATAGTATTCTAATATGAATTTAGTAGTTTATATAAGGTTTTATTAAACATTTGTTAGTTACTTATATAATTTCTCCTCAAAACATACTCTTATAGTATTCTAATATTAATTTAGTAGTTAATATAATGTTTTATTTAACATTTGTTAGTTACTTACATTAGTTTTCCTTAAAACATATTTTTATCGTATTTTAACAACAATTTATTGTTTAATATAAGGTTTATTAAACCTTTGTTACTTACTTATATGATTTTTCCTCATAGCATACTCTTTTAGTATTCTAATAAGAATTTAGTAGTTAATATTATGTTTTATTAAACATTTGTTATTTACTTATGTGATTTTTTCCTTAAAACATACTCTTATAGTATTCTAATATGAATTTAGTAGTTAATATAAGGTTTATTAAACATTTGTTAGTTACTTATATGATTTCTCCTTAAAACATAGTCTTATAGTATTCAAATATGAATTTAGTAGTTAATATAAGGTTTTATTCAACATTTGTTAATTACTTATATGAGTTCTCCTCAAAACATACTCGTATAGTATTCTAATATGAATTTAGTAGTTAATAAAATGTTTTATTCAACATTTGTTATTTACTTATATGATTTTCTCCTCAAAACATACTCTTATAGTATTCTAATATGAATTTAGTAGTTAATATAAGGTTTCATTAAACATTTGTTATTTCCTTATATGATTTTTCCTCAAAACATACTCTTATAGTATTTTAATAAGAATTTAGTAGTTAATATAAGGTTTTAATAAACATTTGTTATTTACTTATATGATTTTTCCTCAAAACATACTCTTATAGTATTCTAATAAGAATTTAGTAGTTAATATAAGGTTTTATTAAACATTTGTTATTTACTTATATAATTTTTTCCACAAAACATACTCTTATAGTATTCTAATATGAATTTAGTAGTTAATATAAGGTTTATTAAACATTTGTTAGTTACTTATATGATTTCTCCTTAAAACATACTCTTATAGTATTCAAATATGAATTTAGTAGTTAATATAAGGTTTTATTTAACATTTGTTAATTACTTATATGAGTTCTCCTCAAAACATACTCGTATAATATTCTAATATGAATTTAGTAGTTAATAAAATGTTTTATTCAACATTTGTTATTTACTTATATGATTTTTTCCTCAAAACATACTCTTATAGTATTCTAATATGAATTTAGTAGTTAATATAAGGTTTCATTAAACATTTGTTATTTATTTATATGATTTTTCCTCAAAACATACTCTTATAGTATTTTAATAAGAATTTAGTAGTTAATATATGGTTTTCTTAAACATTTGTTATTTACTTATATGACTTTTCCTCAGAACATACTTTTATAGTATTCTAGTATTAATTTAGTAGTTAATATAATGTTTTATTCAACATTTGTTAGTTACTTACATGAGTTTTCCTCCAAACATATTTTTTATCGTATTCTAACAACAATTTATTGGTTAATATAAGGTTTTATTAAACATTTGTTAGTTAGTTATATATGATTTTTCCTCAAAACATACTCTTATTGTATTCGAATAAAAATTTTGTAGTTAATAAAAGGTTTTACTAAATATTTGTTATTTACTTATATGATTTCTCCTCAAAACATACTCTTATAGTATTCTGATATGAATTTAGTAGTTAATATAAGGTTTTATTCAACATTTGTTAGTTACTTATATGATTTCTCCTCAAAACATACTCTTATAGTATTCTAATATGAATTTAGTAGTTAATATAAGGTTTTATTAAACATTTTTTAGTTACTTATATAATTTCTCCTCAAAACATACTCTTATAGTATTCTAATATTAATTTAGTAGTTAATATAATGTTTTATTCAACATTTGTTAGTTACTTACATTAGTTTTCCTCAAAACATATTTTTATCGTATTTTAACAACAATTTATTATTTAATATAAGGTTTTATTAAACCTTTGTTACTTACTTATATGATTTTTCCTCATAGCATACTCTTTTAGTATTCTAATAAGAATTTAGTAGTTAATATTATGTTTTATTAAACATTTGTTATTTACTTATATGATTTTTTCCTTAAAACATACTCTTATAGTATTCTAATATGAATTTAGTAGTTAATATAAGGTTTATTAAACATTTGTTAGTTACTTATATGAGTTCTCCTTAAAACATAGTCTTATAGTATTCAAATATGAATTTAGTAGTTAATATAAGGTTTTATTCAACATTGGTTAATTACTTATATGAGTTCTCCTCAAAACATACTCGTATAGTATTCTAATATGAATTTAGTAGTTAATAAAATGTTTTATTCAACATTTGTTATTTACTTATATGATTTTCTCCTCAAAACATACTCTTATAGTATTCTAATATGAATTTAGTAGTTAATATAAGGTTTCATTAAACATTTGTTATTTACTTATATGATTTTTCCTCAAAACATACTCTTATAGTATTTTAATAAGAATTTAGTAGTTAATATAAGGTTTTAATAAACATTTGTTATTTACTTATATGATTTTTCCTCAAAACATACTCTTATAGTATTCTAATAAGAATTTAGTAGTTAATATAAGGTTTTATTAAACATTTGTTATTTACTTATATAATTTTTTCCTCAAAACATACTCTTATAGTATTCTAATATGAATTTAGTAGTTAATATAAGGTTTATTAAACATTTGTTAGTTACTTATATGATTTCTCCTTAAAACATACTCTTATAGTATTCAAATATGAATTTAGTAGTTAATATAAGGTTTTATTCAACATTTGTTAATTACTTATATGAGTTCTCCTCAAAACATTCTCGTATAGTATTCTAATATGAATTTAGTAGTTAATAAAATGTTTTATTCAACATTTGTTATTTACTTATATGATTTTTTCCTCAAAACATATACTCTTATAGTATTCTAATATGAATTTAGTAGTTAGTATAAGGTTTCATTAAACATTTGTTATTTACCTATATGATTTTTCCTCAAAACATACTCTTATAGTATTTTAATAAGAATTTAGTAGTTAAGATAAGGTTTTCTTAAACATTTGTTATTTACTTATACGATTTTTTCTCAAAACATACTCTTATAGTATTATAATAAGAATTTAGTAGTTAAATATAAGGTTTTATTAAACATTTGTTATTTACTTACATTAGTTTTCCTCAAAACATATTTTTATCGTATTTTAACAACAATTTATTGTTTAATATAAGGTTTTATTAAACCTTTGTTACTTACTTATATGATTTTTCCTCATAGCATACTCTTTTAGTATTCTAATAAGAATTTAGTAGTTAATATTATGTTTTATTAAACATTTGTTATTTACTTATATGATTTTTTCCTTAAAATATACTCTTATAGTATTCAAATATGAATTTAGTAGTTAATATAAGGTTTTATTCAACATTTGTTAGTTACTTATATGATTTATCTTCAAAACATACTCTTATAATATTCTAATATGAATTTAGTAGTTAATATAAGGTTTATTAAACATTTGTTAGTTACTTATATGATTTCTCCTTAAAACATACTCTTATAGTATTCAAATATGAATTTAGTAGTTAATATAAGGTTTTATTCAACATTTGTTAATTACTTATATGAGTTCTCCTCAAAACATACTCGTATAGTATTCTAATATGAATTTAGTAGTTAATAAAATGTTTTATTCAACATTTGTTATTTACTTATATGATTTTCTCCTCAAAACATACTCTTATAGTATTCTAATATGAATTTAGTAGTTAATATAAGGTTTCATTAAACATTTGTTATTTACTTATATGATTTTTCCTCAAAACATACTCTTATAGTATTTTAATAAGAATTTAGTAGTTAATATAAGGTTTTAATAAACATTTGTTATTTACTTATATGATTTTTCCTCAAAACAAACTCTTATAGTATTCTAATAAGAATTTAGTAGTTAATATAAGGTTTTATTAAACATTTGTTATTTACTTATATAATTTTTTCCTCAAAACATACTCTTATAGTATTCTAATATGAATTTAGTAGTTAATATAAGGTTTATTAAACATTTGTTAGTTACTTATATGATTTCTCCTTAAAACATACTCTTATAGTATTCAAATATGAATTTAGTAGTTAATATAAGGTTTTATTCAACATTTGTTAATTACTTATATGAGTTCTCCTCAAAACATACTCGTATAGTATTCTAATATGAATTTAGTAGTTAATAAAATGTTTTATTCAACATTTGTTATTTACATATATGATTTTTTCCTCAAAACATACTCTTATAGTATTCTAATATGAATTTAGTAGTTAATATAAGGTTTCATTAAACATTTGTTATTTACTTATATGATTTTTCCTCAAAACATACTCTTATAGTATTTTAATAAGAATTTAGTAGTTAAGATAAGGTTTTCTTAAACATTTGTTATTTACTTATACGATTTATTCTCAAAACATACTCTTATAGTATTCTAATAAGAATTTAGTAGTTAAATATATGGTTTTATTAAACATTTGTTATTTACTTACATTAGTTTTCCTCAAAACATATTTTTATCGTATTTTAACAACAATTTATTGTTTAATATAAGGTTTTATTAAACCTTTGTTACTTACTTATATGATTTTTCCTCATAGCATACTCTTTTAGTATTCTAATAAGAATTTAGTAGTTAATATTATGTTTTATTAAACATTTGTTATTTACTTATATAATTTTTTCCTCAAAACATACTCTTATAGTATTCTAATATGAATTTAGTAGTTAATATAAGGTTTATTAAACATTTGTTAGTTACTTATATGATTTCTCCTTAAAACATACTTTTATAGTATTCAAATATGAATTTAGTAGTTAATATAAGTTTTTATTCAACATTTGTTAATTACTTATATGAGTTCTCCTCAAAACATACTCGTATAGTATTCTAATATGAATTTAGTAGTTAATAAAATGTTTTATTCAACATTTGTTATTTACTTATATGATTTTTTCCTCAAAACATACTCTTATAGTATTCTAATATGAATTTAGTAGTTAATATAAGGTTTCATTAAACATTTGTTATTTACTTATATGATTTTTCCTCAAAACATACTCTTATAGTATTTTAATAAGAATTTAGTAGTTAATATAAGGTTTTCTTAAACATTTGTTATTTACTTATACGATTTTTTCTCAAAACATACTCTTATAGTATTCTAATAAGAATTTAGTAGTTAAATATAAGGTTTTATTAAACATTTGTTATTTACTTACATTAGTTTTCCTCAAAACATATTTTTATCGTATTTTAACAACAATTTATTGTTTAATATAAGGTTTTATTAAACCTTTGTTACTTACTTATATGATTTTTCCTCATAGCATACTCTTTTAGTATTCTAATAAGAATTTAGTAGTTAATATTATGTTTTATTAAACATTTGTTATTTACTTATATGATTTTTTCCTTAAAACATACTCTTATAGTATTCAAATATGAATTTAGTAGTTAATATAAGGTTTTATTCAACATTTGTTAGTTACTTATATGATTTCTCTTCAAAACATACTCTTATAGTATTCTAATATGAATTTAGTAGTTAATATAAGGTTTATTAAACATTTGTTAGTTACTTATATGATTTCTCCTTAAAACATACTCTTATAGTATTCAAATATGAATTTAGTAGTTAATATAAGGTTTTATTCAACATTTGTTAATTACTTATATGAGTTCTCTTCAAAACATACTCGTATAGTATTCTAATATTAATTTAGTAGTTAATAAAATGTTTTATTCAACATTTGTTATTTACTTATATGATTTTCTCCTCAAAACATACTCTTATAGTATTCTAATATGAATTTAGTAGTTAATATAAGGTTTCATTAAACATTTGTTATTTACTTATATGATTTTTCCTCAAAACATACTCTTATAGTATTTTAATAAGAATTTAGTAGTTAATATAAGGTTTTAATAAACATTTGTTATTTACTTATATGATTTTTCCTCAAAACATACTCCTATAGTATTCTAATAAGAATTTAGTAGTTAATATAAGGTTTTATTAAACATTTGTTATTTACTTATATAATTTTTTCCTCAAAACATACTCTTATAGTATTCTAATATGAATTTAGTAGTTAATATAAGGTTTATTAAACATTTGTTAGTTACTTATATGATTTCTCCTTAAAACATACTCTTATAGTATTCAAATATGAATTTAGTAGTTAATATAAGGTTTTATTCAACATTTGTTAATTACTTATATGAGTTCTCCTCAAAACATACTCGTATAGTATTCTAATATGAATTTAGTAGTTAATAAAATGTTTTATTCAACATTTGTTATTTACTTATATGATTTTCTCCTCAAAACATACTCTTATAGTATTCTAATATGAATTTAGTAGTTAATATAAGGTTTCATTAAACATTTGTTATTTACTTATATGATTTTTCCTCAAAACATACACTTATAGTATTTTAATAAGAATTTAGTAGTTAATATAAGGTTTTAATAAACATTTGTTATTTACTTATATGAGTTTTCCTCAAAACATACTCTTATAGTATTCTAATAAGAATTTAGTAGTTAATATAAGGTTTTATTAAACATTTGTTATTTACTTATATAATTTTTTCCTCAAAACATACTCTTATAGTATTCTAATATGAATTTAGTAGTTAATATAAGGTTTATTAAACATTTGTTAGTTACTTATATGATTTCTCCTTAAAACATACTCTTTTAGTATTCAAATATGAATTTAGTAGTTAATATAAGGTTTTATTCAACATTTGTTAATTACTTATATGAGTTCTCCTCAAAACATACTCGTATAGTATTCTAATATGAATTTAGTAGTTAATAAAATGTTTTATTCAACATTTGTTATTTACTTATATGATTTTTTCCTCAAAACATACTCTTATAGTATTCTAATATGAATTTAGTAGTTAATATAAGGTTTCATTAAACATTTGTTGTTTACTTATATGATTTTTCCTCAAAACATACTCTTATAGTATTTTAATAAGAATTTAGTAGTTAATATAAGGTTTTCTTAAACATTTGTTATTTACTTATACGATATTTTCTCAAAACATACTCTTATAGTATTCTAATAAGAATTTAGTAGTTAAATATAAGGTTTTATTAAACATTTGTTATTTACTTACATTCGTTTTCCTCAAAACATATTTTTATCGTATTTTAACAACAATTTATTGTTTAATATAAGGTTTTATTAAACCTTTGTTACTTACTTATATGATTTTTCCTCATAGCATACTCTTTTAGTATTCTAATAAGAATTTAGTAGTTAATATTATGTTTTATTAAACATTTGTTATTTACTTATATAATTTTTTCCTCAAAACATACTCTTATAGTATTCTAATATGAATTTAGTAGTTAATATAAGGTTTATTAAACATTTGTTAGTTACTTATATGATTTCTCCTTAAAACATACTCTTATAGTATTCAAATATGAATTTAGTAGTTAATATAAGGTTTTATTCAACATTTGTTAATTACTTATATGAGTTCTCCTCAAAACATACTCGTATAGTATTCTAATATGAATTTAGTAGTTAATAAAATGTTTTATTCAACATTTGTTATTTACTTATATGATTTTCTCCTCAAAACATACTCATATAGTATTCTAATATGAATTTAGTAGTTAATATAAGGTTTCATTAAACATTTGTTATTTACTTATATGATTTTTCCTCAAAACATACTCTTATAGTATTCTAATAAGAATTTAGTAGTTAATATAAGGTTTTAATAAACATTTGTTATTTACTTATATGATTTTTCCTCAAAACATACTCTTATAGTATTCTAATAAGAATTTAGTAGTTAATATAAGGTTTTATTAAACATTTGTTATTTACTTATATAATTTTTTCCTCAAAACATACTCTTATAGTATTCTAATATGAATTTAGTAGTTAATATAAGGTTTATTAAACATTTGTTAGTTACTTATATGATTTCTCCTTAAAACATACTCTTATAGTATTCAAATATGAATTTAGTAGTTAATATAAGGTTTTATTCAACATTTGTTAATTACTTATATGAGTTCTCCTCAAAACATACTCGTATAGTATTCTAATATGAATTTAGTAGTTAATAAAATGTTTTATTTAACATTTGTTATTTACATATATGATTTTTTCCTCAAAACATACTCTTATAGTATTCTAATATGAATTTAGTAGTTAATATAAGGTTTTATTCAACATTTGTTAGTTACTTACATGAGTTGTCCTCAAAACATATTTTTATCGTATTCTAACAACAATTTCTTAGTTAATATACAGTTTTATTAAACATTTGTTAGTTACTTATATGATTTTTCCTCAAAACATACTCTTATTGTATTCGAATAAGAATTTTGGAGTTAATAAAAGGTTTTACTAAATATTTGTTATTTACATATATGATTTTTCCTCATAACATACTCTTATATTATTCTAATATGAATTTATTAGTTAATATAAGGTTTTATTAAATATTTGTTAGTTACTTATATGATTTCTCTTCAAAACATACTCTTATGGTATTTTAATATGAATTTAGTAGTTAATACAAGGTTTCATTAAACATTTGTTATTTATTTATATGATTTTTCCTCAAAACATACTCTTATAGTATTTTAAGAAGAATTTAGTAGTTAATATAAGGTTTAATCAAACATTTGTTATTTACTTATATGATTTTCCTCAAAACATACTCTTATAGTATTTTAATAAGAATTTAGTAGTTAATATAAGGTTTTATTAAACATTTGTTATTTACTTGTAATATTTTTCCTCAAAACATACTCTTATAGTATTCTAATATAAATTTAGTAGTTAATATAAGGTTTATTAAACATTTGTTAGTTACTTATATGATTTCTCCTTAAAACATACTCTTATAGTATTAAAATATGAATGTAGTAGTTAATATAAGGTTTTATTCAAAATTTGTTAGTTACTTATATGAGTTCTCCTCAAAATATACTCGTATAGTATTCTAATATGAATTTAGTAGTTAATATAAGGTTTTATTAAACATTTGTTAGTTACTTATATGAGTTCTCCTCAAAACATACTCGTATAGTATTCTAATATGAATTTGGTAGTTAATATAAGGTTTTATTCAACATTTGTTAGTTACTTACATGAGTTGTCCTCAAAACATATTTTTATCGTATTCTAACAACAATTTCATAGTTAATATACAGTTTTATTATACATTTGTTAGTTACTTATATGATTTTTCCTCAAAACATACTCTTATTGTATTCGAATAAGAATTTTGGAGTTAATAAAAGGTTTTACTAAATATTTGTTATTTACATATATGATTTTTCCTCAGAACATACTCTTATATTATTCTAATATGAATTTATTAGTTAATATAAGGTTTTATTAAATATTTGTTAGTTACTTATATGATTTCTCTTCAAAACATACTCTTATGGTATTTTAATATGAATTTAGTAGTTAATACAAGGTTTCATTAAACATTTGTTATTTACTTATATGATTTTTCCTCAAAACATACTCTTATAGTATTTTAAGAAGAATTTAGTAGTTAATATAAGGTTTAATCAAACATTTGTTATTTACTTATATGATTTTCCTCAAAACATACTCTTATAGTATTTTAATAAGAATTTAGTAGTTAATATAAGGTTTTATTAAACATTTGTTATTTACTTATATTATTTTTCCTCAAAACATACTCTTATAGTATTCTAATATGAATTTAGTAGTTATATAAGGTTTTGTTCAACATTTTTTAGTTACTTAGATGAGTTTTCCTCAAAACATACTTTTATCGTATTCTAACAACAATTTATTGGTTAATATAAAGTTTAATAAACATTTGTTAGTTACTTATATGATTTTTTCTCAAAACATACTCTTATTGTATTCGAATAAAAATTTTGTAGTTAATAAAAGGTTTTACTAAATATTTGTTATTTACTTATATGATTTCTTCTCAAAACATACTCTTATAGTATTCAAATATGAATTTAGTAGTTAATATAAGGTTTTATTCAACATTTGTTAGTTACTTATATGATTTCTCCTCAAAACATAATCTTATAGTATTCTAATATGAATTTAGTAGTTAATATAAGATTTTATTAAACATTTGTTAGTTACTTATATAATTTTTCCTCAAAACATACTCTTATAGTATTCTAATATTAATTTAGTAGTTAATATAAGGTTTTATTCAACATTTGTTAGTTACTTATATGATTTCTCCTCAAAACATACTCTTATAGTATTCAAATATGAATTTAGTAGTTAATATAAGGTTTTATTCAACATTTGTTAGTTACTTATATGAGTTCTCCTCAAAACATACTCGTATAGTATTCTAATATGAATTTAGTAGTTAATATAAGGTTTTATTCAACATTTGTTAGTTACTTACATGAGTTTTTCCTCAAAACATATTTTTATCGTATTCTAACAACAATTTCTTAGTTAATATACAGTTTCATTAAACATTTGTTATTTACTTATATGATTTTTCCTCAAAACATACTCTTATAGTATTTTAAGAAGAATTTAGTAGTTAATATAAGGTTTAATCAAACATTTGTTATTTACTTATACGATTTTCCTCAAAACATACTCTTATAGTATTTTAATAAGAATTTAGTAGTTAATATAAGGTTTTATTAAACATTTGTTATTTACTTATATTATTTTTCCTCAAAACATACTCTTATAGTATTCTAATAAGAATTTAGTAGTTAATATAAGGTTTTATTAAACATTTGTTATTTACTTATATAATTTTTCCTCAAAACATACTCTTATATTATTCTAATATGAATTTAGTAGTTAATATAAGGTTTTATTAAACATTTGTTAGTTACTTATATGATTTCTCCTTAAAACATACTCTTATAGTATTCAAATATGAATTTAGTAGTTAATATAATATTTTATTCAACATTTGTTAGTTACTTATATGAGTTCTCCTCAAAACATACTCGTATAGTATTCTAGTATGAACTTTGTAGTTAATATAAGGTTTTATTCAACATTTGTTAGTTACTTACATGAGTTTTCCTCAAAACATATTTTTATCGTATTCTAACAACAATTTCTTAGTTAATATACAGTTTTATTAAACATTTGTTAGTTACTTATATGATTTTTCCTCAAAACATACTCTTATTGTATTCGAATAAGAATTTTTGAGTTAATAAAAGGTTTTACTAAATATTTGTTATTCACATATATGATTTTTCCTCAAACCATACTCTTATATTATTCTAATATGAATTTATTAGTTAATATAAGGTTTTATTAAACGTTTGTTAGTTACTTATATGATTTCTCTTCAAAACATACTCTTATAGTATTTTAATATGAATTTAGTAGTTAATACAAGGTTTCATTAAACATTTGTTATTTACTCATATGATTTTTCCTCAAAACATACTCTTATAGTATTTTAATAAGAATTTAGTAGTTAATATAGGGTTTTATTAAACATTTGTTATTTACTTATATAATTTTTCCTCAAAACATAATCTTATATTATTCTAATATGAATTTAGTAGTTAATATAAGGTTTTATTAAACATTTGTTAGTTACTTATATGATTTCTCCTCAAAACATACTCTTATAGTATTGAAATATGAATTTAGTAGTTAATATAAGGTTTTATTCAACATTTGTTAGTTACTTATATGAGTTCTCCTCAAAACATACTCGTATAGTATTCTAATATGAATTTAGTAGTTAATATAAAGTTTATTCAACATTTGATAGTTACTTACACGAGTTTTCCTCAAAACATATTTTTATCGTATTCTAACAACAATTTCTTAGTTAATATACAGTTTTATTAAACATTTGTTAGTTACTTATATGATTTTTCCTCAAAACATACTCTTATTGTATTCGAATAAGAATTTTGGAGATAATAAAAGGTTTTACTAAATATTTGTTATTCACATATATGATTTTTCCTCAAAACATACTATTATATTATTCTAATATGAATTTATTAGTTAATATAAGGTTTTATTAAACGTTTGTTAGTTACTTATATGATTTCTCTTCAAAACATACTCTTATGGTATTTTAATATGAATTTAGTAGTTAATACAAGGTTTCATTAAACATTTGTTATTTACTTATATGATTTTTCCTCAAAACATACTCTTAAATATTTTAAGGAGAATTTAGTAGTTAATATAAGGTTTAATCAAACATTTGTTATTTACTTATACGATTTTCCTCAAAACATACTCTTATAGTATTTTAATAAGAATTTAGTAGTTAATATAAGGTTTTATTAAACATTTGTTATTTACTTATATTATTTTTCCTTAAAACATACTATTATAGTATTCTAATAAGAATTTAGTATTTAATATAAGGTTTTATTAAACATTTGTTATTTACTTATATAATTTTTTCCTCAAAACATACTCTGATAGTATTCTAATATAAATTTAGTAGTTAATATAACGTTTATTAAACATTTGTTAGTTACTTATATGATTTCTCCTGAAGACATAATCTTATAGTATTCAAATATGAATTTAGTAGTTAATATAAGGTTTTATTCAACATTTGTTAGTTACTTATATGAGTTCTCCTCAAAACATACTCGTATAGTATTCTAATATGAATTTAGTAGTTAATATAAGGTTTTATTCAACATTTGTTAGTTACTTACATGAGTTTTTCCTCAAAACATATTTTTATCGTATTCTAACAACAATTTCTTAGTTAATATACAGTTTTATTAAACATTTGTTAGTTACTTATATTATTTTTCCTCAAAACATACTCTTCTTGTATTCGAATAAGAATTTTGGAGTTAATAAAAGGTTTTACTAAATATTTGTTATTCACATATATGATTTTTCCTCAAAACATACTCTTATATTATTCTAATATGAATTTATTAGTTAATATAAGGTTTTATTAAACGTTTGTTAGTTACTTATATGATTTCTCTTCAAAACATACTCTTATGGTATTTTAATATGAATTTAGTAGTTAATACAACGTTTCATTAAACATTTGTTAGTTACTTATATAATTTCTCCTCAAAACATACTTTTATAGTATTCTAGTATTAATTTAGTAGTTAATATAATGTTTTATTCAACATTTGTTAGTTACTTACATGAGTTTTCCTCCAAACATATTTTTATCGTATTCTAAAAACAATTTATTGGTTAATATAAGGTTTTATTAAACATTTGTTAGTTACTTATATGATTTTTCCTCAAAACATACTCTTATTGTATTCGAATAAAAATTTTGTAGTTAATAAAAGGTTTTACTAAATATTTGTTATTTACTTATATGATTTCTCGTCAAAACATACTCTTATAGTATTCCAATATGAATTTAGTAGTTAATATAAGGTTTCATTATACATTTGTTATTTACTTATATGATTTTTATTCAAAACATACTCTTATAGTATTCTAATAGGAATTTAGTCGTTAATATAAGGTTTCATTAAACATTTATTATTTACTTATATGATTTTTCCTCAAAACATACTCTTATAGTATTCAAATATGAATTTAGTAGTTAATATAAGGTTTTATTCAACATTTGTTAGTTACTTATATGATTTCTCCTCAAAACATACTCTTATAGTATTCTAATATGAATTTAGTAGTTAATATAAGGTTTTATTAAACATTCGTTAGTTACTTATATGAGATTTAATCAAAACATACTCTTATAGTTGTCAAATATAAATTTAGTAGTTAATATTAGGTTTTATTAAAAATTTGTTAGTTACTTATATGATTTTTCCTCAAAACATACTCTTTTGGTATCCTAATAAGAATTTAGTAGTTAATATAAGGTTTTATTAAATATTTGTTCTTTACTTATATGATTTTTCCTCAAAACATACTCTTATAGTATTCTAATAAGAATTTAGTAGTTAATATAAAGTTTTATTAAATATTTGTAGTTACTGATATGAGATTTCCTCCAAACATACTCTCATAGGATTCTAATATGAATTTAGTAGTTAATATAAGGTTTTATTAAACATTTGTTAAATACTTATATGATTTTTCCTCAAAACATACTCATATAGTATTCTAATATGAATTTAGTTGTTAATATAAGGTTTTATTAAATATTTGTTAGTTACTTATATGATTTCTCTTCAAAAAATTATCTTATTGTATTCTAACATGAATTTAGTAGTTAATATAAGGTTTTATTCAACATTTGTTAGTTACTTATATGATTTCTCCTCAAAACATTCTCTTATAGCATTCTAATAAGAATTTAGTAGTTAATATAAAGTTTTATTAAACATTCGTTAGTTACTTATATGAGATTTAATCAAAACATACTCTTATAGTTGTCAAATATAAATTTAGTAGTTAATATAAGATTTTATGAAACATTTGTTAGTTACTTATATGATTTCTCCTCAAAACATACTCTTATAGTATTCTAATATGAATTTAGTAGTTAATATAAGGTTTCATTAAACATTTGTTAATTACTTATATGATTTTTCCTCAAAACATACTCTTATAGTATTTTAATAAGAATTTAGTAGTTAATATAAGGGTTTATTAAACATTTGTTATTTACTTATATGATTTTTCCTCAAAACATACTCTTATAGTATTCTAATATGAATTTAGTAGTTAATATAAGGTTTTATTAAACATTTGTTAGTTACTTATATGATTTGTCCTCAAAACATACTCTTATAGTATTCTAATATGAATTTAATAGTTAATATAAGGTTTTATTAAACATTTTGACGCGGGACCATCCAAGAAACCCAAGACACCTTCGGATGATGTTCTTCTCAAGAGGAAGAAGAAGGCTCCACCAAGGGAGAAGATACTTTGTTTAAATGACGTTTTGGATTCGTTCAGAACATTGACAGGTTTTCGACGTCTCAGTAAAATGGGTCGTACGGATTCTATATTTATCGGATTGAGGCGTACCATACCTTGTTGGAACGAGGACGAAGAGATCTACAACTTTGTTGTTGAAGGTTTTTCCAGATTCATCCTAGACATTGGCCAAAACGCAACATCTTTGCAAGCTGTACTGTTTGGAACGAAAATCAGCACCTTATGTTACTATTTTTAGTATTCTTTCTTACTTAAGTTATTATAGGAAACTTTAGGGGTAATTTTATTAATTCCTTTAAGTTGTTATTCTATCTTCTTTTATCTTCTTAGAACATTAGAATCGGCCCAGCAGCTCTTAGAGCCTATATATGTCGATTCACCCCTTTGTAATTGAGGAGGAACATGATGAATAGAATTTAGATCTCTCAAATTGTGTGAAACACATGAAGTGTCTTGTTGATCTAACTAGAGCTGTGCTCGTTGATCACGAATTGGTATCTATCTCAGCTTGGTTTGCTTTGCCGTTCATCAACTTCGCAAGACTTGGTGAATCTAATATCCACAAGCCCCCTCCTTGTGCCTTCAAGTTGTCCGCTTGATTGTGTAGGGTTGTAGAGGCGGGTTGTGTAGTCATTGGTATTGGTTCCTACCCTCTGAGGAGGCCTGGGGTCTTTATCTTGTTCTGCATAGATCTACTCAGTCCTTATCGGTCGCGTCTTTTCATTCTTTGTTGCAATTTCGATTCTTTATCGAGTCTTGTTCATTCTTGTAGTGTCGACATCAATTGCAGCCTGTTCTTGGTGTTCTTGTTGAGTTCTTGATCGATCTTGGATGTTCTTGATCGAATCTTGAGAGTCTTTCATTGCTGCGTCTTTATTTCTTGTTAATTCTTGCTTGTTGTCGAAGATCGGACCATCACACGGCTAACCCCGTATCAAATTGGCATCAGAGCTTTGGTTTCCGACATCAAGATTAAGTCTTTTCTTTTCATAAACACAAAAACCACAAAAAAGAGTCATTTTCTTGTTTTGGTCTTTTACTGCTTGCATTCTTTATTGATTATTGCACTAATCTTGAGTTTGTGATTGTTTGTGGTTGCATAGCCTAAACACAAAGCCTAGCCGAGACCAGTGGAGTCGACCAAGCCGTGTACACAGCCCTTGTGTTCACCCTAGAGCCGACGGCATTCTTGTCCCCATAAGTCTAGCTTGGCCGAAAATCAGCCTCCACACAAAGACAAACCCTAGTTTGTTATCCTTTCTATCATTTGTTCTATCTTTGGGAATTTTGATATATCTTTTATCTAAATTCTATTTATCTATTGCTTTTATTATAAATCTGATTTTTGGTAGATATAATCCCTATTTATCTATCATTTATCTTTAAAGCTTTAGATAGATCCACCTACCAAAGATAACAAAAGCCTCACCTATTTATTTATCTTTAGGGCTGCATATTCTATCTTTTATCACCTTTACATCAAATTTTCGAGTCCTATACCTTATACTGAGTCTTTTCTTGCATTAGTTTCATATTTATATATAAAAAAAAAAAAGAAGAGAAATCAGTCCGAAAATTACAAAAAAAAAGAAAAAAAAAAAAGAAAGTGTTTGTTAGTTGTTTGTTGATCTAGTGCAAGAAAGCTCCAAGGACTAACCTTTGTTGGTGATTCCCTAGCCCAAATCGACAGCCCTATTCCCAAACACATTACCTCCACAAAATTCTAAATTGAAAACCCTACCTTGCAACTACAACATTATAACTAAAGGTTTTCAATCAAAAAGAGGTAAATTTCCATTCTTTCTTATTTTTCTTTAAGTTCCAGCTTTGTCGAGTTGATTTGCTGGCTGTGTCGAGCACTTATACCATTGTTGAGTGCTTATTTGTGAGTGTCGAGTACTGATCTTGTCGATCAAGTGCTCATAGCTGTTGTGTCGAGGAGATCTCAGCCCTTGCCGAGTTCTCCCTTTGATTGTGTCGAGTACATTGACCCCTGTCGAGTACTCTTTAGCTTGTGTCGAGTTGAATTCTTGCAAATACCCATCTGTTTTGCTTGAATTGAGTTGTTGCTTACATCGAGTTCTCTACAACCTTTGTTGAGTTCTCTTGGTTGTTATTTCATTCATTCTCTTGACTGCATACTTTGATTGCTTAGTTCTTTTGCTTGGTTGTTGATTTGCCCAAAGCGGATTGCCCTAGCAAGTGTGATATATCAATCAGAGAGGGGGTGTGAGCGAAACACAAATTGTGAGCTGTTTATATTTCTCTAACCTTTACATAGTTCTTTGTTTGTTACTTTTTGATGTCTACTAACCAGGGAAATGATTGGTACAATACCTTCATGGAGAACATGGCTAAGATGAATGCAAGCATAGCTAAGATAAATGAAGGAATGAAGGCAACAGAGCTTCAGCGTCTTCGCTCTCACACGGTGCCTCACAATAAAAGGGAAGTAACTAATCATAATTCCCTTCCTAATCCTCATGCAAATCAACACCATGTTGTTAATCCTCATATAGTTAAACCTTTATTTGATAAAGACATCTCTCCACGAAGGGAGAGACATGGTAGAAATAATGTGTTTGCTACTATGCAGGGACGAGGGAAAGGACGATGGCAACAAGAAGGAGAGTACTACTTCTCAGAGGACGACGACGACTTCCAAGAGGATGATCATTGGGAGCAACGTCCTAGGCAAAATGATCGAGGAAGTCGATACCATTATCGAGCACCTAGAGAGCCTGCACAAGATGGCATAGGTAAGGTAAAGGTAAAGATCCCTCAATTTTATGGTAACACCGATCCAGATGCATATATTGATTGGGAAACTAAAATGGATCGAATATGGATTTGTCATAACTTCTCTGAACATAAAAAAGTGCAACTAGCTTCCTTAGAATTTCAAAGTTTTGCTTTAATCTGGTGGGACAATCTAGTAAAGGAAAGAAGAAGAAACCTTGATCCACCTGTTGCTTCTTGGAGTCAATTAAAAGCACTTATGAGAAGTAGGTTTGCTCCTCCACATTATGCTAGCGAGCTTAGACAACGATTAGAAAATCTTAAGCAAGGTAGCAAAATTGTTGAGGAAACCTTTTATGCAATGCAAGAAACCATGGCTAGAGCTAATGTAGTTGAACCCTATGAAGATACTAATGCTAGGTTTCTTAGAATATTGCACCCCGCCTTAGCTCATGAAATTAATTACTTTCCTTATTCTACGCCTACTGAACTTTTACATTTAGCTATGAAAGTGGAAAGGAATACTAGATACAAGAGCCAAGGTGGTAGAATGTTGAGTGGGCAACCCCAAAGGTGGCACCAAGGCCATGTGCAGCAGCCCCAAAGGAGGTTTGATGGCGGCTCAAGGGAGAGAGTAAGCCAGCCCCAAGGGAGGAGTAAAGGCCGAATGCCTCATGAGCCCATCGACAATGGCAGAGCGCCTTGGAACAGACATGAATCGTCTAGGGTATCTACTGGCCCTAAAGGGAGTAATCCTAACTCTTCTACTCTTGAACCTATGTACATTCCTTGCTTTATATGTCAAGGTAGTGGACATGTTATGAAGGATTGCCCAAATAAGAAGCCTCTCATGACTAATCACCTAGACAAAAATGAATCTGAAAATTCTAGTGATAAACATGATGAGCATGTTCATAATGATCAAGATATTAGTTTACTTGCCTCTAAAGATGATTGCCTTGAACATGAGCATGTTGATTCTTTGATTGATTTAAATGTTCAACCTATACCCTGTACTGATAATCAAAGCAAAGATTTGTGTCAAACTACATGCTTAGAAGAAGGCATAGTTTCTAATATGATCATTGATGATGAAACTTCTCCTATTGCTAGCATTGAGTTAATTGAAAATTCAGCCTTGGAAAAGGATGCAAACTTGCTAGGTTTGGATGAAAACTTAGGGATTAATGACCAAGCTCAAGTGCATATTCAATTAGCACATCATGGCATTGATATGAAATCTGAATTGTGCACTAATCAAGTTTCTTTTCTTGATTTTTTAGATGAAGCTGAAACAAAAACCATTGAGGAGTGGTCAATCCCTACAACAATCGTTCTTGAGATGAGTTTCCATGGACATAAGGTTTTCGATCCAGGAGCCCGTGTGGATGCATTTGCGGAATTTTATGCGAGCTTGGATTCGAGGACGAATCCTTTTCAAGAAAGGGAGATTGATGCGGGACCATCCAAGACACCCAAGACACCTTCGGATGATGTCCTTCTCAAGAGGAAGAAGAAGGCTCCACCATGGGAGAAGATACTTTGTTTAAATGACGTTTTGGATTCGTTCAGAACATTGACAGGTTTTCGACGTCTCAGTAAAATGGGTCGTACGGATTCTATATTTATCGGATTGAGGCGTACCATACCTTGTTGGAACGAGGACGAAGAGATCTACAACTTTGTTGTTGAAGGTTTTTCCAGATTCATCCTAGACATTGGCCGAAACTCAGCATCTTTGCAAGCTGTACTGTTTGGAACGAAAATCAGCACCTTATGTTACTATTTTTAGTATTCTTTCTTACTTAAGTTATTTTAGGAAACTTTAGGGGTAATTTTATTAATTCCTTTAAGTTGTTATTCTATCTTCTTTTATCTTCTTAGAACATTAGAATCGGCCCAGCAGCTCTTAGAGCCTATATATGTCGATTCACCCCTTTGTAATTGAGGAGGAACATGATGAATAGAATTTAGATCTCTCAAATTGTGTGAAACACATGGAGTGTCTTGTTGATCTAACTAGAGCTGTGCTCGTTGATCACGAATTGGTATCTATCTCAGCTTGGTTTGCTTTGCCGTTCATCAACTTCGCAAGACTTGGTGAATCTAGTATCCACAAGCCCCCTCCTTGTGCCTTCAAGTTGTCCGCTTGATTGTGTAGGGTTGTAGAGGCGGATTGTGTAGTCATTGGTATTGGTTCCTACCTTCTACGGAAGCCTGGGGTCTTTATCCTGTTCTGCATAGATCGTTTCAGTCCTTATCGGTCGTGTCTTTCAATTCTTGCATCTTAAATTTCGAGTCTTTATCTATCTTTATCGAGTCTTTATTGTTCTTGTTGCTGTCTTGCGTCGTTCTTGGAGTTCTTGATCAATTTTTGGTCGAGTTCTTGAAGTCTTGCTGCGTTCTTGTTGAGTCTTGATCGATCTTGCTTGTTTCTTGATCGATTCTTTAAGTTTCTTTGCTGCGTCAGTTTGAGTTCTTGAGTCTTTCTTTGAGTTTCTTGCTTGTTGTCGAAGATCGGACCATTCCACGGCTAACCCCGTATCAAGACTTCAAGTAAGTTCCCTAGGGGCTTACTCAGGTTGGACATTCATGCCTGTTGTTGCATTTTATGTTAGGTGTTGCATATGCATAAAAGCATGCCATATAGTATCCTGTTTAGGTTGCACTAATTGAATGAGCATCTGCTTACTTTATGCGTTTGAAACAGAACGGCCGTTATCTGTGATAGTCCTAGAGTCTTTGCTAGGGACATAGGGTAGCCTAGCCTCATCGGGTACCCTGAGTCAATCGAGTCATGAACTTCCTTATATTATGATATGCCTGCGGGCTTTATTGTGGAGCGGGTTAGGCATGCGTGCCGCCCGATTATGATGGAATGCATTCACGAGCAAGCCAGTCTCCGTCCTATCGGAAGGGGGTGGAGGTAGGAGAGGGATATGCCCCTTGGCATTGTCTTGGGCCCTTTACAGTATTTTTACACATTATTATAACCAGGAGCATGCTAGTGTGTTTGACTTTCGTACGGCATTAGAGCATCTTTATTAGGTATAGCACATACTATGTGGCCTCAGCGAGGACTGCCGGTCCCGCATGAGTGGCTCGATCTGACTCCTTTCCCCGTTCTTTTTTTTTTTTTAGGTATTTTCTGCAGATCTTGTTTGCTCCTTGCTTCTGTGACGGGAAACCCTTTGGCGAATCGAATAACCTAGATAATATTCCAACTTGGTAAAATGGTAATCACTTGCTTATGATTTGGTTTGACCCGGCTTTGTCGTGGCATTTGTATCCTAGTTTTGCTTCCGCTTTACTTTCGGTTGAATTGGATTTTGCGACATAGTCTTAGGACAGGTAAAGGGTACCTAATGGCCCTTCGAGGTTTTTAGGGTTTGAAATCCCTCCTTCTACTAATCTTAAATGAGTTTGAAACCTCGACCCGTACCTGGATTGCAAGATCCAAACAAGGGGTTTTATCCCTTGAAACGTAACCCGGAAATCATAATTCTGGGTCGTTACAAAGGCATGCGTGCCGCCCGATTATGATGGAATGGATTCACGAGCTGGCCAGTCTCCGCCCTATCGGAAGGGGGTGGAGGTAGGAGGGGGATATGCCCCTTGGCATTGTCTTGGGCCCTTTACAGTATTTTTACACATTATTATAACCAGGAGCATGCTAGTGTGTTTGACTTTCGTACGGCATTAGATCATCTTTATTAGGTATAGCACATACTATGTGGCCTCAGCGAGGACTGCCGGTCCCGCATGAGTGGCTCGATCTGACTCCTTTCCCCGTTCTTTTTTTTTTTTAGGTATTTTCTGCAGATCTTGTTTGCTCCTTGCTTCTGTGACGGGAAACCCTTTGGCGAATCAAATAACCTAGCTAATATTCCAACTTGGTAAAATGGTAATCACTTGCTTATGATTTGGTTTGACCCGGCTTTGTCGTGGCATTTGTATCCTAGTTTTGCTTCCGCTTTACTTTCGGTTGAATTGGATTTTGCGACATAGTCTTAGGACAGGTAAAGGGTACCTAATGGCCCTTCGAGGTTTTTAGGGTTTGAAATCCCTCCTTCTACTAATCTTAAATGAGTTTGAAACCTCGACCCGTACCTGGATTGCAAGATCCGAACAAGGGGTTTTATTCCTTGAAACGTAACCCGGAAATCATAATTCTGGGTCGTTACAAAGGCATGCGTGCCGCCCGATTATGATGGAATGCATTCACGAGCTGGCCAGTCTCCGCCCTATCGGAAGGGGGTGGAGGTAGGAGGGGGATATGCCCCTTGGCATTGTCTTGGGCCCTTTACAGTATTTTTACACATTATTATAACCAGGAGCATGCTAGTGTGTTTGACTTTCGTACGGCATTAGATCGTCTTTATTAGGTATAACACATACTATGTGGCCTCAGCGAGGACTGCCGGTCCCGCATGAGTGGCTCGATCTGACTCCTTTCCCCGTTCTTTTTTTTTTTAGGTATTTTCTGCAGATCTTGTTTGCTCCTTGCTTCTGTGACGGGAAACCCTTTGGCGAATCGAATAACCTAGCTAATATTCCAACTTGGTAAAATGGTAATCACTTGCTTATGATTTGGTTTGACCCGGCTTTGTCGTGGCATTTGTATCCTAGTTTTGCTTCCGCTTTACTTTCGGTTGAATTGGATTTTGCGACATAGTCTTAGGACAGGTAAAGGGTACCTAATGGCCCTTCGAGGTTTTTAGGGTTTGAAATCCCTCCTTCTACTAATCTTAAATGAGTTTGAAACCTCGACCCGTACCTGGATTGCAAGATCCGAACAAGGGGTTTTATCCCTTGAAACGTAACCCGGAAATCATAATTCTGGGTCGTTACAAAGATGGTATCAGAGCTGAGGTTGTGCAATTCGGGTACAAAAGGGTCGAGTGTATGTTTTGGAAAACCGCCAATGAATTTTAAAGGATTTTAAAAAGGGAAAAATAAACTTAAGATGCCTTACCGAAATTGGACTAAGTAATGAACTTGACTTGTAATAAAAGAGGAAAACCGACCAAACGGGTACGCGAGTGGGTAGCAAAGGCGCTAGACCACCCCTATTGGGTGTAGTTGGGAACGGTAGGCAAAATATCAGCTTGTTCCTTACAGATGGGAATGAAAGACCCCAAGGAGATGCACCGTGACGGATGGAGTTTTGGGGAGAGATTGTGTAATTGTCTATGTGTTGTTCTTCTTGATTTAGCTACTTGTCTAATATGTCTTTTAGATGCGTATTATACTTTATGGGCATAACGTGCATATGTAAAATCTTGTTTGGGTAATTCGTAAACTTGATTATAGAGATAAATGAATTCGGGGGAGAAGTTTGATGATTCATGTATGTTACTCTTAATGAGTTGGTATGATATCTGTTTACATGTGTTTCTCTCATTATAATATCTAACGTGAGTATTATAAGATGTTTAGGTCTTGTTGCGGGCTTATAATTTGTGGTACTTGATGACTTGTGTGGTACAATTAATACCATTCTTGATGTGTTTGGCTTATGCACACTTGTTTTGTTACTTATATCACTTTTGATGGCAATTGTTGGCAATTCTGGCACTTGGTTTGATGAGGACATGAGATGATATTATGAGAATTTACATGGTTGTGGTTGAAGTTTTGTGCTGGTTAGTGAAAAGCTAAGCTTATGGGCTCAGGTTTGAGGACCTTACTCTAGTTGACGGAGAACTTATTGAGGACAGAGAAATTGTGTTTGTTGATTTGAGATACATGATATTCTGATTATGAGACTCTATGGTTGAGTTGATAAGGAATGTTTATAGAATTCAAACTCTTAGTATAAATTGTGATTCTTGCTTATATGATAATGTTTTCATATAGTTGACACAAATATTTTACAGGGACCCTTGTAAAGTACTTGGTCGGATTTAGTGAGAACATTGTGATGATTTTGTGATACTTATACAAGTGTTTCATGGGGACGCCTATGGAATACTTGTAGGGATCACAAAATGCATTGCTTAAATTCTTAATTGAGATGTTTTGGCATGACATTGTCCCATGATCTATTTAGTTGATGCTCTACATGTTTTACATGATGAATTCTAATGATATTGATGCGCTACATGTTTTATATGATGAATTCTAATGATATTGCTCTCATATGTGAAATTCGTTCAAAAAAAAGGATATGTGTGAATCAATTAATAGAAATAAATCGCTTATTTATAAAATAGGATCTCCGTGATTGACATGAAGTTATGCCTCCTACCCCTTATGTGTTATCGTTCACATGTTGTGACTCCGTGAGATTTTGTGAAGTTATGACATGCACCTTTACCTTGTTTGTATGGACGATGATGACTGTTTATGATGTTTTGCTTATATGACTACTCGATATCCTATAATTGTCTGACTGGTACAATTGATACCTTACATGTCCCTTATTTCGATAAGATAATGTTATTCTTGCTTGTTTACTTGGTTATGGAAAGATATTATACAACCCAACCTATATGATGATGTCTTTTATGCTCCACGTGTCCTCCTTGATATGTCTTGCCTTTTGAGGTTATGTGAGACTATATCATGCACTTCTATTAAAAAATGAACTGTTCCTTATATTGGGTTGTGATGTCTTGCTTATAAGCCTATTTGAGACACTTTGGCATGATGTTACCATATGACTTATTTGTTTGATTCTTTTCATGCTTTATCTGAGGAATTATAATTATTTTGACCCCCTTCGATTCTTGGTGAAGTTTTCTTTGCAATCTTTGAAAACCTCATTGAATGGTCATGACAACCCTTTGTCTCTCTTTCTGTCAATCTCATCTTGATTACTTAATTCGTTAGTTTGAACTTTAATGAGGAATTGATGTTGTCATCTCGCTTGATGAGTTCTCCTCCCTTCAATCCCCCCCGTCTCGCGTCTGCCCTGGCGATCGGAGAAGAAGCCACGTCTGAGCTGTTCATGTCGGAAAAGGACTGATGTCGCTGCCCTCGGTCTCCCACCTCTGCGCCCCCTTTTTCCACCTCCATTGGGGCTGAATCGAAGCCTTTCTGCGTAGATCCTAAAGAGCAAGGGGCTCCTTGCCGGAGCCGATGCCCAGCGACGAACGACAGGGCTCCTTGCCGGAGCCATGTAACGGCCCAGAATTCTAATTTCCAGGTTACGTTTCAAGGGATGAAAACCCTTGTTCGGATTTTGCAATCCAGGTACGGGTCAAGGTTTCAAACTCTTTTAAGATCAGTATAAAGAGGGATTTCAAACCCTAAAAACCTCGAAGGGCCGTTGGGTACCCTTAACCTGTCCTACAACTATGTCGCGAAATCCATTTCAAATGGAAGTAAAGCGGAAGCAAAGTAAAGATACAAGTGTCACGGAAGAACCGGTCAAAACCAAAGCATGAGTGTTTAATTACCATTTTACTAAATTAGGATATTAGCCAGATTCTTCGATTCGCCAACAGGGAACCCCGTCATATAGACATCGAGCACTCAAATCTGCAGAGAATACCTTTAAAAGAAGAACGGGGAAAGGAGTCAGATCGAGCCACTCATGCGGGACCGGCAGTCCTCGCTGAGGCCACATAGTATGTGCTATACCTAATAAAGATGCTCTAATGCAGTACGATATTCAAACACACTAGCATGCTCCTAGTTCATAATAATGTGCAGAAATACTGTAAAGGGCCCAAGACAATGCCAACGGCATATCCCTCTCCTACCTCCACCCCTTCCGATAGGTGGAGACTGGCCAGCTCGTGAATGCATTCATTCATAATAGGGCGGCACGCATGCCTAACCCGCTCCACAATAAAGCCCGCAGGCATATCATAATATAAGGAAGTTCATGACTCGATTGACTCAGGGTACCCGATGAGGCTGGGCTACCCTATGACCCTAGCAAAGACTCTAGGACTATCACAGATAACGGCCGTTCTGTTTTAAACGCATAAAGTAAACAGATGCTCAATCAATTAGTGCAACCTAAACATGATACTACATGGCATGCTTTTATGCATATGCAACACCTAACATAAAATGCAACAACAGGCATGAATGTCCAACCTGAGTAAGCCCCCTAGGGAACTTACCTGAAGATGCAGAACAGCAAGATAACACAAGCAAGGGCCCAAATGCAAGTCCAAAGCAATCCAGAAGCAATACACACCTATCATCGAGCCATTTCCATAAGCTACCGGTCCAACATTCATACACACGAAACCCAAGTTCTCAACATACTCAAAACCAATCGATAGTAAAACCATTTTTCCAAAACCTTTCCGATACGATCAACATCAACCAAAATCATTTACTTTCAATCAAACTCATTGACAAAATCGTACCAACTATATTTTTCCAAACTCTTAAATCTCAAGTTAAGTCAACTCATTTTTAAAACAATTTCTCAAATCATATTATAGAAATAATTCCGGCATTTTATTTCAAAACCTTATCAAAATCAATACATCATTTTACAATTTCCAATATCGCACAAAATACACATTAAACCTCACAATTTACATGTTCCAATAATGTCTCTTTTAAACCATTTTATAATATATAATAAATTCCAGCAACATATTTCCTCAAAAGTAGTAATAATAATAATAACTACAACAATAAATCATATAGTATAACTTATACTACGTATATAATTCATATATCATATAGCAATAAAACAATTGACAATAATAACCATCCAAAAGCAGCCCAATCTCTCACAATAGCTGACCCAAAACCCGGATCCAACAAGCCCAAACCCGAAATTGGAGGATAGAAGGCCCAGCTCTGCTTAACCCCAACCCGGACCCAGAAAAGGAAGAAGGAAGAAGACCGGCCCAGCCCAATAAAAGAAAAGAAAGAAAGGAGAAGGCCCGACCCAACCCAACTCTCTTCTTTCACTCTCACACTTCCGAATTTGACCAGAATAAAGCATAAAAAAGAAATGGGGCCCACCCGGGTAGAGATTGAAGGCTGGCGACGCGGGGCCCACAAGGGGAGTCTCCTTCCTCCTGAATCCCTCTGCTCGCGCCTCCCTCTGCGCTCAGCCGCTCGCCGCCCTTGCTCGCTTACTCCCGCCCTTACCTCGCTCCCTTGCCTCTCCAGGGATCTGCCCAGCCCTCGTCGCTCCCTCGCTCGACCTTTTCTCTCGCCTACTCCTCGCCGGACACTCGAGCTCGCTCAAGTTCTCCGACCTGCTCTTACCTCTCCCTCGTCGGCCTCTCTCGACTCGCTCTCCCCACAACTGGAATGAACAAAACGGAACAGATATTCGAGAGAGAAAGCAGGGGTTGGGGGGAGGAAGATCTCGAAGCTCACCGAGGGGCGTCAACTCGCCGGAACTTCATCGGAGCTACGGAGCTTCCTTGGATTGGCGTCGGCTGCGACTTGGGTCTCGGGCGGCTCGGCTTCGTCGGACCTTGGAGGAGGAGCGCTCGGAGAAGGTGTCCAGGGTGCTGGGTTGCGGCTCCGGTCTCCGACACAGCAGGGGAGGAGGTGCTCGGTTGGGCTGCCGACAAGGAGCCTTCAACGGGGTTATGTTTGGTGTAGAAAGGGAGAAGGAGAAGCTGCAGAAAAGGTGGGTAAGAGGGGAAAGTGAAGAGAATAAGGAGTGGAGATGATAGTGTGGATCTTGATAAAATGAAATGGAGAGGGGAGGGCTTGAGAATGCTGCTGCAATTAGAACTCAAATGGGGCAGCAGAGGGTTTGGCTTTTTGTCACAAAAGGGCTAAATAGGTAAGGAGAGGGGAGAAGGGGGGTGTTTGACTCATCTGAAAATGAGATAAGAGGGAGGGGATTATAAGTGGTACAACATAAATTAATATCCGGATGATAAATCCCAAAACCCGCTTGCTCGACTTTAACCCGACTCAAAAGATAAAAAGCTTACAACTTCAAATTTAAATCGAATTCTCGACTGAATCAAATAATAAAATTATGTTATACTTTCAAATTTTAGCAAGCGAAAGCGAAAATAAATCTAAACGAAAGTCCATTTAAAATAATCATATGCCGGAATTCATTTTAAGAGATTTTAATTACCCCGATTTAAATTAATTTTAATTATTATTATTATTATTTTTTTTTTTTGAAAATTAGGATTTAAAAATCCGAGCCTTTACAAGCCAGGGGCTGCCTTGTAGATGACAGAGCCGCCTTCAGAGTCGACGCTTCCCCTCTCACTCTCACAGACAAGCACTCCTCCCACCAGCGGCGCTCGTTGCTGCAGCAGACACCGGCGAACCCTGAACCGGACTGAACCACGAGCCCACTCTTCTTACCCGAGCACTCGAATCCGAACCCTCCTCGACCTCTACAGATTGTGATTGGATGATTCTCTGAGTGGCTTGTTGGCCGATGGACGAGTGTCTAGTGACTTGTTTGCTGGTTAATTGGATGTGAAGACTTCAGGTAAGTTCCCTAGGGGCTTACTCAGGTTGGACATTCATGCCTGTTGTTGCATTTTATGTTAGGTGTTGCATATGCATAAAAGCATGCCATGTAGTATCCTGTTTAGGTTGCACTAATTGAATGAGCATCTGCTTACTTTATGCGTTTGAAACAGAACGGTCGTTATCTGTGATAGTCCTAGAGTCTTTCCTAGGGTCATAGGGTAGCCCAGCCTCATCGGGTACCCTGAGTCAATCGAGTCATGAACTTCCTTATATTATGATATGCTTGCGGGCTTTATTGTGGAGCGGGTTAGGCATGCGTGCCGCCCGATTATGATGGAATGCATTCACGAGCTGGTCAGTCTCCGCCCTATCGGAAGGGGGTGGAGGTAGGAGAGGGATATGCCCCTTGGCATTGTCTTGGGCCCTTTACAATATTTTTACACATTATTATAACCAGGAGCATGCTAGTGTGTTTGACTTTCGTACGGCATTAGAGCATCTTTATTAGGTATAGCACATACTATGTGGCCTCAGCGAGGACTGCCGGTCCCGCATGAGTGGCTCGATCTGACTCCTTTCCCCGTTCTTTTTTTTTTTAGGTATTTTCTGCAGATCTTGTTTGCTCCTTGCTTCTGTGACGGGAAACCCTTTGGCGAATCGAATAACCTAGCTAATATTCCAACTTGGTAAAATGGTAATCACTTGCTTATGATTTGGTTTGACCCCGCTTTGTCGTGGCATTTGTATCCTAGTTTTGCTTCCGCTTTACTTTCGGTTGAATTGGATTTTGCGACATAGTCTTAGGACAGGTAAAGGGTACCTAATGGCCCTTCGAGGTTTTTAGGGTTTGAAATCCCTCATTCTACTTATCTTAAATGAGTTTGAAACCTCGACCCGTACCTGGATTGCAAGATCCGAACAAGAGGTTTTATCCTTTGAAACGTAACCCGGAAATCATAATTCTGGGTCGTTACAAATATAAGGTTTTATTCAACATTTGTTAGTTACTTATATGATTTCTCCTCAAAACATTCTCTTATAGTATTCCAATAAGAATTTAGTAGTTAATATAAAGTTTTATTAAACATTCGTTAGTTACTTATATGAGATTTAATCAAAACATACTCTTATAGTTGTCAAATATAAATTTAGTAGTTAATATAAGGTTTTATTAAAAAAAATTTAGTTACTTATATGATTTTTCCTCAAAACATACTCTTTTGGTATTCTAACAAGAATTTAGTAGTTAATATAAGGTTTTATTAAACATTTGTTCTTTACTTATATGATTTTTCCTCAAAACATACTCATATAGTATTGTAATATGAATGTAGTAGTTAATATAAGGTTTTATTAAACATTTGTTAGTTACTTATATGATTTCTCCTCAAAACATACTCTTATAGTATTCTAATATGAATTTAGTAGTTAATATAAGGTTTTATTCAACATTTTTTAGTTACTTACATGAGTTTTCCTCAAAACATATGTAACGGTCCAGAATTATGATTTCTAGGTTACTTTTCAAGGGATGAAACCCCTTGTTCGGATCTTGCAATCCAGGTACAGGTCGAGGTTTCAAACTCATTTTAAGATTGGTAGAAAGAGGGATTTCAAACCCTAAAAGTCACGAAGGGTCGTTGGATACCCTTAAACTATCTTAAGAGTATGTCGCAAAATCTAATTCAAATGAAAGTAAATCGGAAGCAAAGTTAAGATACAAAGTATCACGGCAGAGCCGGGTCAAAACCAAAACATAAGCGAATTTTCACCATTTACACCAAGTTAGAGAATTAGCTAGGTTCTTTGATTCGCCAAAAGGAAACCCCGTCATGTAGACATTGAGCACTAAAAATCTGCAGAAGATACCTTAAAAAAAAAAAGAACGGGGAAAGGAGTCAGATCGAGCCACTCATGCGGGATCGGCAGTCCTCGCGGAGGCCACATAGTGTGTGCTATACCTAATAAAGATGCTCTAATGCAGTGCGAAAGTCACACACACTAGCATGCTCCTAGTTATAATAATGTGTAAAATACTGTAAAGGGCCCAAGACAATGCCAAGTGGCATATCCCTCTCCTACCTCCACCCCCTTCCGCTATGGCGGAGACTGGCAGCTCGTGAATGCATTCCATCATAATCGGGCGGCCCGCATGCCTAACCCGTTCCACAATAAAGCCCGCAGGCATCTCATAATATAAGGAAGTTCATGGCTCGATTGACTCAGGGTACCCGATGAGGCTAGGCTACCCTATGACCCTAGCAAAGACTCTAGGACTATCACAGATAACGACCGTTCTGTTTCAAACGCATAAAGTAAGCAGATGCTCATTCAATTAGTGCAACCTAAACAGGATACTACATGGCATGCTTTTATGCATATGCAACACCTAACATAAAATGCAACAACAGGCATGAATGTCCAACCTGAGTAAGCCCCCTAAGGAACTTACCTGAAGATGCAGAACATCAAGATAACATAAGCAAGGGCCCAGATGCAAGTCTGAAGCAATCCAAAAGCAATACACACCTATCATCAAGCCATTTCCATAAGCTATCGGGCTAACATTCATATACACAGAACCCTAGTTCCCAATATTCTCAAAACCAATCGATAGTAAAACCATTTTTCAAAACATTTCTGATACGATCAACATCGACCAAAATCATTCTTCCAATTTCCTTCTCAAAACCAACATCATCAATCCACGACAAAGATCCCGACATTAAACATTAAATTCTTAATCAACTTGCAAGTTTATACTTATTAAAATAATCTCGGCATGATGGTTTTCCAAACACAAGTCCTTAAAAGATATTTCTGAAAACTTGAAAAATCTCTTTTAAATAATTCGAACAATATTTATCAAAATTAACCTCAATTAAATCCATCCTTAAAATCCCCCTATTTAGACCAAGATCGACAATCACTTCAAAATTCCTAAAATCTCATTTATAAACAACATCTAATAACCTACTCTAAATAATATTTAAAATATAAGAAATCGCAAAAACAAATCCATTTTATTAACTTACATTTATAAAACAACAATACCAATTTACTTTTCCAATTCTAAAACCTCATATTAAATCATCACATAATATCGTTATCAAAATAATCTTATAATTCATAAAATTTCATAATTTATTTTCCCAAAACCGAATAATGTAGCAATAATAATACTAATACGATTAGTACTTAAATACCAGTATGTAATGTAACATATATGAGGATATAAGGAACAATTTTTTTCCAACACTCATCAGCCCAACCAATTTAAAGGATGATCCAAAATCAATAGGCCCAAACCGGAAGCCCATATCTGAAGACAACCCCTTACCGAACCCGGATCCAGAACCCACAACCTGAAAATTAGGCCCAACCCTTTCTTCTGAAGAGCACATCTCTTGTTCAGAACAGAGAGCGACGGAACGGAGAGGAGAGAAAGAAAGGAAGGCAGGACCTCGCCGGCGGCTCACTTTCGGGCTACAACCACCACCAAACCGACCGACAGCTTATCCCGACCCTCACCCATACCAGAAAACATACGCGGAAAGAGAGAGGAGGGGGAAGGAGTCTCACCTAAACATCGAAAATCCGACTCCGGGGATGCTCCGAGGGCGGCTCCGGCTGCGAGAGGTCGAGAGGAGATTCGAACAGGCCTAGGATGGACAGATCCGGTCATAAAAGAGGATCTTTGTCTCGATTTTGATCAAAGGAAGGGAAAGGAAAGATTACCGTCGACGCGATCCCGACTCCGATGAAACTCCGGCTGCAATGGAGGATTCCGACCGAAATCGACGAGGGAGGAGCGAACTCGGCCTAGGAAGAGGTAAGGGGTGAGAATGAGTGCGATTGAAGAGGCTTCGAGTCGGAATTGAAAATAAAATTGAAACTCACCTGCTCGAAAACAGTGCGAGAGGAAGGGAGGAAGAAGGTGGCGGCTCGGCGGCGCCGGCTTCTCCTTGGCGGTTCTGGGCTTCCCTGGGATGTCGAGGGATTCGTGAGGGGTGCTACAGGTGGCATGGTTTGCTGTGGCTCGGTTCCTCGGCTTCGAAACGGCGGAGGAATAGGTGACGGTGGTGGCTGATGGTATTAGCTGCGACGAGAGCAGGGAGAAATAAAGAGGCTGCTTGGATTTGAAAACAATGGAGAGCAAGAGCTTGTGTGTAGAATTTGTTGCCCCGTTGCAAAAATAAAAGGAGGAGGGAGAGCTACTGCAAGTCTAAAATTGGTGAGGGCTGTCACGCGGGGTTCAGAAGGGGAAGGAGGCACGCCTCTGATGCTGTTGCTTCTGAACAAAAGATGGGAAGAGGAGGCCTTGCATCTTAGCCACAAAAGGTGAGACATCACCACGAGGGAAGAGGGTGAGGTGTGGGGCTTAGCCTCGAATGGAAAGAAGGAGACCAAGGGTCCCATGTGAATCTGCAGCTTCGGATTTGACATAGGGAGAGAGGAGAAAAGAAGTAAAAATGGTCAACAAGATATATTTTGAATCCCGAATAAAATATCTCGAAACCCGCTCTCTTGATCCTATCCGGTTCAACTCAAAACGATCTTCAAATTTCCAAATCCGAGTTTAATAACTTTTTTTTTTTTTTTTTTTTTTTGCGTATGAGAGCGGGATAAAGCATATTTTAAAATTTCAACTAAATAAATCCGGAACTCGTGTAGAAGGATTTAGAGTAAAACCAATAGCTTTAGGACGGAAATTGCAAACCTCTCAAATCTTTGAAAGCAGAATGATTATAAATCACTATTTTAATAATTTAATATTATAAAATTTCCCGGTCCTTACAACATACTTTTATCGTATTCTATTTACAATTTCTTAGTTAATATAAAGTTTTATTAAACATTTCTTAGTTACTTATATGATTTTTATTCAAAACATACTCTTATAGTATTCTAATAAGAATTTAGAAGTTAATAAAAGGTTTTATTAAACATTTGTTATATACTTATATGATTTTTCCTCAAAACATACTCATATAGTATTCTAATATGAATTTAGTAGTTAATATAAGGTTTTATTCAACATTTGTTAGTTACTTAGATGAGTTTTCCTCAAAACATACTTTTATCGTATTCTAACAACAATTTATTGGTTAATATAAGGTTTTATTAAACATTTGTTAGTTACTTATATAATTTTTCCTGAAAACATACTCTTATTGTATTCGAATAAGAATTTTGTAGTTAATAAAAGGTTTTACTAAATATTTGTTATTTACTTATATGATTTTTCCTCAAAACAAACTCTTATAGTATTCAAATATAAATTTAGTAGTTAATATAAGGTTTTATTCAACATTTGTTATTTACTTATATGATTTCTCCTCAAAACAAACTCTTATAGTATTCAAACATGAATTTAGTAGTTAATATAAGGTTTTATTCAACATTTATTAGTTACTTATATGATTTCTCCTCAAAACATACTCTTATAGTATTCTAATATGAATTTAGTATTTAATATAAGATTTTATTAAACATTTGTTAGTTACTTATATAATTTCTCCTCAAAAGATACTCTTATAGTATTCTAATATTAATTTATTAGTTAATATAATGTTTTATTCAACATTTGTTAGTTACTTTCATGAGTTTTCCTCAAAACATATTTTTGTCGTATTCTAACAACAATTGATTGGTTAATTTTGGTTTTATTAAACATTTGTTCGTTACTTATATGATTTTTCCTCAAAACACACTCTTATATTATTCTAATATGGATTTATTAGTTAATATAAGGTTTTATTAAACATTTGTTAGTTACTTATATGATTTCTCCTCAAAACATACTCTTATAGTATTCTAATATGAATTTAGTAGTTAATATAAGGTTTCATTAAACATTTGTTATTTACTTATATGATTTTTCCTCAAAACATACTCTTATAGTATTTTAATAAGAATTTAGTAGTTAATATAGGGTTTTATTTAACATTTGTTATTTACTTATATGATTTTTCCTCAAAACATACTCTTATAGTATTCTAATAAGAATTTAGTAGTTAATATAAGGTTTTATTAAACATTTGTTATTTACTTATATGATTTTTCCTCAAAACGTACTATTATAGTATTCTAATATGAATTTAGTAGTTAATATAAGGTTTCATTAAACATTTGCTATTTACTTATATGATTTTTCCTCAAAACATACTCTTATAGTATTCTAATATGAATTTAGTAGTTAATATAAGGTTTCATTAAACATTTGTTATTTACTTATATGATTTCTCCTCAAAACAAACTCTTATAGTATTCAAATATGAATTTAGTAGTTAATATAAGGTTTTATTCAACATTTGTTATTTACTTATATGATTTCTCCTCAAAACATACTCTTATTAAACATCATCCGAAGGTGTTTGGATGGTCCCGCATCATATTTGTAGTTACTTATATGAGATTTCCTCAAAACATACTCTTATAGGATTCTAATATGAATTTAGTAGTTAATATAAGGTTTTATTTGTAACGGCCCGGGATTATGATTCCCGAGTTACGTTTCGAGGGATAAAACCCCTCGTTAGGATCTTGCGCCCCGAGTACAGGTTGAAGGTTTGAAATTCTATCCTAACATTTTGAAATGGGATTTCATACCCAAAATTCGAAGGGATCGTTGGAATCCCCGGGGAAGTCCCCTGTACCTGTCATAAGTCTAAGCGTGGAAAACCAACAATCATGCAGATAGTAGAATCAAGGTGTAATACAAGAGGGTACCACGGCTGAGCCGGGTCAAAACAAAATCAATAAGCGTATTTATCGAAATATAAGGTTAGACCATTGCTTAGCAATCGCCCAAGAGAGTTCCCACATCACAGAAGCAAGGAACAATAATGTTGCAAAACAAATCTAAAAAAAAAAATGTATGCGGGGCGGTGTCAGATCGAAGCCCTACGCAATATAGTCCCAAACAAGCAGACACATACACACGCTAGTCCTTATAAAGATGCTTCTAGATGCAAGGCGGAATATTAACACACTAACATGCCCCTAAGATCAAGTGCGTAAATATAATAAGGCCTTAGCACCGAATACCAAGTGGTATATCCCTCTCCTCCCTCCACTGTAACGGCCCAGGATTATGATTCCCGAGTTCCATTTCGAGGGATGAAACCCCTCGTTGGGATCTTGCGCCCCGAGTACAGGTTGAAGGTTTGAAATCGAAGATGCGCAGTTTAAAGTGGGATTTCGCACCCAAACCCGGAAGGTCCGTTGGAGACCCCGGGGTAACCCCTGTACCTGTCCTAAGTCTACAACGCGCGAAAACCTTTATCATGCACAGGGCGGAAGTTCGGAAGACGATACAACCAGTGCCACGGCAGAGCCGGGTCAAAACGGAGTGTAATAGGAAGAAATCCAAAAAGCATGAGTTTGGTGAAGTCAGGGTTCATACACTCACTCTCCGCCATATGAATGGACCCCGTCATATCAGCACAAAATCAAGTAGTAGATCGGGTACCTGAAACTATACCACCAAGTCAGGCCAAGAGTCCGCCTGCGGGTCCTCTGACCGCGCTGAGGACATATAATACGCCTATACCTAGAATAAAGGATGCCTTCATGCAGTACTGAAATAAAACCACACTATCATGCTCCTAATTCATATGTGCAGAATATTGAGGAAGGCCTTAACAAAGAATACCAAGCGGTATATCCCTCTTTTACCACCACCCCTCTTCCAGACAAGGTAGAGATTGGCCAGTTCGATGCTATAATCATATCAAATCTCATGCCCATCTTGTATCTCGTGATATATATAAATGACTCGAGGAGGACAACACCCGATGAAGCTGGGCGGCCCTATGACCCTAGCAAGGACTCTAGGACTCACAGATAACGGCCGTTCTGTATTCAAACGCATACAGAATAAGGATGCTCATTTGTAAATGCAAATCCTAAGCATGATACTACATGATATGCTCTTATGCATATGCAGCACTTACATACTATATGACACATCAGGCAGGAGGTACTGGTTACTGAGTAAGCCCCAGAGGTACTGACCTTGCTAGAAGGTCAGCAAAAGAAGAACCCAGCACACAGTAGTCACGATCACAGAATATCACCTAATCACATAACGAGAATATACTAAGTATACTTCTATAGCTTTTCTGAACACATATATTACTCGCTCAAATTAGCAGATAGATAAGTAAGCTTGCATCAATCATACTTTCAATTTATCACGATCAACCATCTCTTATCTCATACCATTCATCATAACTTGTCAACTCATCAGTTTAAAAAAAATATACTCCCTATATATATCATACTTAGCCAAATTCGCATATTATTATTTCATACGTATACTTCCCATATATATATGTATATATATCATCATAAATATTGAACATTTAATCTCTTCTAAAAATCACCACAATATCATGCTATCAGTCACACATATCATACCTTTAATCAAACGATCATATTATCATGCTAGTTAGTAATCGTCTTATTCCCAAGTTAGCTTCAAAACCATTTCAAATCCGAGTTAAACAGTTAAGAGTTCCGACCCTTGAAAGTGTTAGCAAAATTCCCTTTTTCTATTATTTATTAAATCATTTTCCGACCTTGAAATTCTTTTCCAAATTCTCTAAAGTTCAAACCATTTTTATTTAATAAACCAACCTGATAATTCTCCCAAAATAATATTTTATTTTTTTAAAACCTCAAATAATATTGTATATATATAATACTTTTAATTCCGTTAATTAGTTAAATAAATAAACGGAATAACCCGAACCAAACCGAACCGGTTATAAAATCCCAACCCGGTTTAATAAATAACAAATATATATATATATGTTAGCAATTGGGGCCCACCAAAGGCCACGCTGTCCGTCTTCTTCGTTGATTCAAAATGGACTCCGCCCGCGGCCGCGCCATGGCTCAGCTCCCGCCGGCTTCGTCTCTCGTGCTCGCGCTTGCCGCTGCTCGACTTCGTACCCGAACGCTCGATCACTCAGCCTCCCACGCTCAGCTACCCTCGCCTCGGCTCACCCGCGCTCGTCTGCTCGGTGCTGCCTCACCTCGCTTCCGCTGCGTCTCGCCTCGCTCGACGCCTATTCGAGCTCGTCGGAGCTCTCGCCGGGGCTCTCGAGCCCACCCGACTCTTCGCACTCAGCTCACACACGCTCACACTCGCCCACAGCCCGACCCAAGGACATAATCGAAAAGAAACAAAGGAAGGAAAGGCGGGAGCTCACCGATGGATTTCGCGACTTCGGAGCTCTCGATCGGAGGTCTGGGCGTCGTGGGTGGCTCGCGATGGATCGTCGAACCTGCGTCGGACATGGGTGAGGGTGATGGTGGAGCTCGAGGACGATTCCGATCAAAAACGAGTGAGAACGGCTTACCGAAACGTTATATGCGCTCGAACAGGGGAGGCGATGGTTCGATGGCTCGTCGGCGGCGTTGTCGGCTTCTGGGCGGCTCCTGGGTGCTCCTGGACATCGAAGGGGGTGGCTCGACCTGCTGCTCGTCGAGGAAATGCAGAGGTGGAGGCTGGAGGTACCGATTCTGGGCTTGGAAAACAGAGGCGCGGTGGAGGCAATGGCGTCGATGAGAGGGCTGATGGTGGTGACGGGAGCAGGTGGTGAGTGGCGTGAAGATGGGAGCAGAGATGGTGAATGACGGGGTAAGGGCTGATCTTTTAAGAGGTATGGTGAGGGAGTTGGTGAGGTTAGAGTGTGGAAATGGGTAAACATTTATCCGGAAGTAAATTCCAAATACGCGAATTTTGAATCCCGAAATTAGTTTCTGAATGTTAGTTTTTCTGACTCTCGCTTTCTCGATCAATTAGATTTTTAAAATAGACAAGGATATCGTCATCTGATAATTATTTTCAATTTTCGAGGTAAAAGGACGGAAATCGTTCGTCAAATTTCATATTACGGTCGGAATCCGCTAAACGAGCTTTTAATTCGATTTAAATTCATTTTTAATTGTCCTTTTCCGAAAAAATTAGGATTTGAAAGTCCGAGCCTTTACATCATCCACTTCTAAAAACAAGTCTCGTCCCCGAGACTAAAATCTTCTTAAAATAGGGGATGAAGTTTGAATTTGTTGAGTCCAAGGATCATGTCGTTGATCCCGTAAGCATCTCATAAGTGCCCCTATGAGATCCCCACAGTACCGTTGTCGTGATCATAATATCCCCAACAGACCGTAGCAAGAATGTAATATGGGCCCCTATCACATCCTTACTCTGACTCTTCGGTTATATCATAACTCAAATACTTGTATCCACTTCGTGGGGTGTTATATTGAAAACTAGAGTCACATTAGTTTCTTAAAATTCAAGTTAGTCTCGTTTGGAATACCATTCAAAATTTCAAGTTCGATGAATCATTTCCAACTTCTCAGTTCATCCTACCATCCACCTCTAAGGGTTAATCCCATATTTCTTCCTAGGTTCCAAGTTATGATCAAATTCTCATACTTCAACTTCCATCATTTCTATCATCACGCCTCATATATATATAGAGTGACACTCATATCACATATTAATAGCATGACCTAAACACGTCAAGTATAGTCGCATACCATAAAATATCTAGCACGTCATCACATCATCACAGCTCATCATATCATATCACCAAGGATCTGCACACAACTACCAATCATAAGTACACAAGCAAAGAGATACTACCAACCAACCCCAATCCAACTAGACAACTCACCGCACTCGCGAGGTCAGGGAAATATCTACGCTCGGCTCGACATAGGATGCGAGCAACTCGTCTAGGACATCCCCATAACTAGCCTGAATACTCTCCTCAGTCTCCCACGTGGCCTCCTCAGGGCTCCTCCTAGACCACTGAACTAGAAGCAAAGGAACCTCCCTGTTCCTAAGCCTCTTGACTCGACGGTCAAGAACTCTCACAGGACGCTCTACAAAGGTATGGTCAGGCTCAACCTGAAGATCTGAATAATCTAGGACATGGCTAGGGTCAGGCATATACTGGCGAAGTTGTGAGACGTGGAAGACGTCATGAACACCGGCCAAGGATGGGGGCAATGCTAAGCGATAGGCCACCTCGCCAACTCTATCCAAAATCTCAAACGGGCCAATATACCTCGGACTCAACTTTCCCTTGATCCCAAACCGTCGGACTCCTCTGGTAGGCGAAACTCGAAGCCACACATGCGAACCTACCTCGAACTCAATCTCTATCCTTCGCCTGTCTGCATACTTCTTCTGGCGATCCTGAGCGACTCTCATGTGCTCACGGATGCGTCCTACCTTGTCAATGGTCTCTCTAACTAGGTCCGGTAAAGATGAAACCATGTCCGCAGGCTCATCCCAACAAACTGGCGACTTGCATCGCCTCCCATACAGAGCCTCATATGGAGCCATCTCGATCGACGCATGGTAGCTGTTGTTGTATGAAAACTCCACCAATGGTAGGTGTCTAACCCAACGGTCTCCCCACTCCAAAACACATGATCGCAGCATATCCTCCAAGGTCTGAATCGTCCTCTCACTCTGACCATCTGTCTGAGGATGAAAAGCTGTACTGAAATGCAGTCTAGTACCTAGGCCCTCCTGAACCTGGTGCCAAAACCTCGAGGTAAAACGTCCATCTCTGTCAGATACGATCCTCTCAGGTACTCCATGAAGTCTAACGATCAGGCAAATGAACTCCTCAGCTAACCGCGATGGTGGCCATGTCTCCTGAATCGGAATGAAGTGAGCCGACTTGGTCAACCTATCGACCACGACCCAAATGGCGTCGAATCCTCTGACATCCCGCCTCAGCCCGGTGACGAAGTCCATCGAGATATCTGTCCACTTCCACGTGGGAACTGGAAGCAACCTGACAAGTCCTCCCGGTCTCTGGTGCTCAATCCGAACCTGCTGGCAAACCTGACATCTGGCTACAAAATCTGTGATATCTGCTCGCATCCTCTGCCACCAATAATACCTCCTCAGATCCTAATACATCTTATTCGTCCCTGGATGGACAGAATAAGGAGTGGAGTGAGCCTCCTGCATGATCCTCTGCCGCAGATCTGACGTCGACGGAACTACCACTCTGCCCTGAAAGGTCAGCATCCAATCTCCTCTCTCTACAAGCTCTCTGAATCGACCCTGGGACATCCGATCCCTCAGAACTGCAATCTCTGGACAGTCTGCCTGACCTCGCCGAATCTCCTCGGTCAACTCAGCCTGAACCTCCAAGAATGATAACTGTCCATTCTCCCGCTGAACCCACACCTCAAAGCAACACCTCAACAAATCTGTCTGCAAATCCCTCTGAGCTGTAAGCCTCGCAACTGATGCCTCCTGGTGAGTCTTCCTACTGAGCACATCTGCCACCACATTGGCCTTTCCTGGGTGATAAACTATGTCCAAGTCATAGTCCTTTAGAAGCTCTAGCCACCGTCTCTGTCGCATGTTGAGCTCTTTCTGAGTGAAAATATACTTCAAGCTCTTGTGATCCGTCATCACCTTGCATGAAGTGCCGTACAGGTAATGCCTCCAAATCTTCAAGGCATGAACTACAGCTGCCAACTCCAAGTCATGAACGGGATAGGACACCTCTGCAGGCTTCAACTGGCGCGAAGCATAAGCGATGACCCGATCTCTCTGATGCAAAACACATCCCAAGCCGAAACGCGAAGCGTCTGTGTAGACGACGAAGTCCTCTGTCCCTTCTGGCAACGCTAGTACTGGGGCGGTCGTCAGCTTCTCCTTCAGAAGCTCAAAGCTGGCCTGACACTCCACACTCCACTTAAAAGGAACATCCTTCTTCAGCAGCTGCGTCATCGGCCTAGCAATGCTCGAGAAACCCTGAACGAATCTCCTGTAGTAACTGGCCAATCCAAGAAACGAGCGGATGTCCTTGACGTTCTTGGGCACCCCCCAAGCAACGATAGCATCAATCTTCGCCGGATCCACGGCGACTCCCTCAGCTGAAATCACATGGCCTAAGAAAGCCACCTCTCTGAGCCAGAACTCGCACTTGCTGTATTTCCCATACAACTGATGTTTCCTCAGCGTCTCGAGCACGATCCTCAAATGCTCCTCGTGCTCCTCTCTACTCCTCGAGTAGACTAAAATGTCATCTATGAAGACAACGACGAATCTGTCGAGGTAGTCAATGAACACGCGGTTCATGAGTTCCATGAAAGCAGCTGGTGCATTGGTCAGCCCAAACGGCATGACCACGAACTCGTAGTGACCATAGCGAGTCCTAAAAGCGGTCTTCTGGACATCCTCTGGCTTCACTCTCAGCTGGTGATAACCCGACCTCAAATCAATCTTCGAGAAAACAACGGCGCCCTGCAACTGATCCAACAGGTTGTCAATCCTGGGAAGGGGATAACGTTTCTTCACCGTCGCACGGTTTAGCTCCCTATAATCGATGCATAGTCTCAATGACCCGTCCTTCTTCTTGACGAACAACACTGGTGCTCCCCAAGGTGATGCACTAGGCCTGATGTAACCCTTCTCGGCTAGCTCCTCCAACTGAGCCTTCAGCTCCGCCATCTCCGTCGGTGCCATGCGGTAAGGGACTCGTGAAATAGGTCTGGTGCCTGGGTCTAGCTCGATCCCAAAGTCAACCTCTCTCGGTGGGGGAAGTCCCGGTAGCTCATCTGGAAACACATCTGCGAAGTCCCTCACAACAGGGACATCTGCCAAGCTGGGATGTGTGCGATCCACCTCTAAAGCGTAACACCAATACCCCATGCATCCCTGGTCTAGAAGTCTGGCGGCTCTGACTGCGCTAATGAGCGCTCCGTTCCTCTTGGGGTCGCTCCCCCAAACCTGGTGCTCAGTCCCATCATCCGCCAAGATAGACACCGTCCTCGTCCTCAGATTGATGATCGCTCCATAGTGGTCCATGAAATCCATACCCAGAATGAGATCATCCATCCTCAATGGCATGACAATAAGGTTGGTTGGCCACTCACGCTCACCTATATGGATGGGGAAACCTAAAATCTCCCGACTCGTCCTAACCTTTGCCCCGTCCGCTAGACCAATAGTAAGGGGTAAACCACTCGTGCAGCTCAGGCTCAGCCTAGCAACGCACGCCTCTGCTATGAAGCAGTGAGTAGCACCAGTGTCAAACAATATAGACAAGCACGCATCATGGAAATGTATAGTACCTGCGGAAGTAGGGGCAGTACGGTCATCAGCTCTCATTTGGAACACGCGGGGCGGTGGGGGTAATGCTGGTCCTCGGCCTCCGGAACTCTGGCCACGATCATACCCGGACCTAGATGGCCCTGCAGATGACGAACCTCTACCCTGACCTGGCCCTGACGGCCCTCTGCCTCCACGATCGTAACCTCTACCTCCTCTAACTCCTCTACCTCCTCCTCGACCTCTACCAGAAGCATCTCCTCGCCCTTGACCCTGGGGATAAGTCAGCAGTGGCGGCTGTGGAGCCGCAGGAAGTCTCGGTGGCGGTGCAGTCGGCGGGGCTCTACCGTCCTGGGGACAACGGGCAGCTCTGTGCCCCATGGTGCCACAAGTGAAGCAGGCAATCGAACGATCTGGGCAGGAAGCGACATAATGACCCCTCTCGAAGCATCCATGGCAAGTGACACTCCTCACTCGTGCATCTCCTCCATAAACAGCTGGACCGGGCGGCTGGGGTGCCCTCGGTGTAACTCCGTGATATCCCCCTCTAAATCCTCCTCCATAACCTCCTCTCCTGGATCTGTCGTCTCCGCGACCATCCGCTGGTCTCGCTCTCTTCGCCTCAGGGCGAGAAGTGGTGTATGCAGTCTCGGACAAGATCCGCTGCTGGTCGTATAGGAGGATGACCTCCAAGAATCGATCAAAGCTGACAGCTCCCAAGCTAGAGGCATGCAGAAGTACCGGAGGCGGCAGTCTCATCGATAACATGCGAATCCGGCTCTCATCGGAAGGGCACAAGTGAGCACAGTAGACCAGTTCCTTCTTGAACTGGCGAACGATGGTAGAGACAGAAGCTGATCGGTCGTAGTAGCCTCGCATAAAGGACACCTGTCGGGCTATCTCAATCCCAGGAGGGCGGTACTCTCTCAGCATCAGGTCCCTAAACTCCTCGTAGGTCCACTCAGCCTGATCTATCTTAAATAAAGACCAGCGGTCAAAAGCGTCTCCCTGTAGACGGCCTGCGGTAAGTCTCCGTCTCTCGGAAGCGGGGACAGCAACATGGTCGAACAACCCATCCATCTCACGGAACCATCTCTCAATATCCCCCCCAACCTCTCCAGTAAAAGCCGGAGGACAGCACTGAGCTAATGTCTTGACCCAGTCGACGCGCTTCTCAGGGAGTGCATTGGCTACGGGCTCAACTGGCTGAACAGGAACCTCGGGCGTCGGTGCTGTAGATCGGGATCCTCCCCGTAACTCGCTCAGAATGTCGTGAAGTGCCGCCTCTAGCTGTCCAAGTCTAGTCTCTGTGGGGATCGGAATCTGGACGTCAGCCGCTGGAGGTGAAGCTCGCTCCTCAACGTGATCGTCAGCAGCGCGCTCCTCGACGTTCTCAACAGCAATCCGACGGGGGCGTCCCCGACCACGACGTGTCCTACCCCCACGCCCAACAGAACCGCGTCTAGTATCAACCATGAGTACTACATGAACGGTTAATTTAAACACTCAGCACATAAGCACTCGACGATTAATATGATCCCCTTCAAGGAGGATCGCCCTCAGGCATAATTGCATATATGTATAAATTAAGCATAGAGACGATCTATGCCGTCCTTCGAGGGACGGCTGACCGGAGGGGCAAAACCTCACGGTCACCTAACTCGACACTCCAACCTCCATGGTGTTCCTTGGAGTTATCTAGGCCCATCTGTAAATCAAAGCTAGTATTTTGCCTACCGTTCCCCGAGTTCTACATCCATAAGGGAGGTCTATCGCTTTGGTCTCTATCCACGAGATTGTTTTCCCTTTATTCATTTTACGTTTTAATTCCAATTAAATTCATTTTGCCCTTTTGAAAGCATTTCTCAAACCCATTTGAAAACATTGGGCGATTTTCAAAACCATCTTCAACCTGTTGTACTCGGATTGCAAAACCTGGCTCTGATACCACCTTTGTAACGGCCCAGGATTATGATTCCCGAGTTCCATTTCGAGGGATGAAACCCCTCGTTGGGATCTTGCGCCCCGAGTACAGGTTGAAGGTTTGAAATCGAAGATGCGCAGTTTAAAGTGGGATTTCGCACCCAAACCCGGAAGGTCCGTTGGAGACCCCGGGGTAACCCCTGTACCTGTCCTAAGTCTACAACGCGCGAAAACCTTTATCATGCACAGGGCGGAAGTTCGGAAGACGATACAACCAGTGCCACGGCAGAGCCGGGTCAAAACGGAGTGTAATAGGAAGAAATCCAAAAAGCATGAGTTTGGTGAAGTCAGGGTTCATACACTCACTCTCCGCCATATGAATGGACCCCGTCATATCAGCACAAAATCAAGTAGTAGATCGGGTACCTGAAACTATACCACCAAGTCAGGCCAAGAGTCCGCCTGCGGGTCCTCTGACCGCGCTGAGGACATATAATACGCCTATACCTAGAATAAAGGATGCCTTCATGCAGTACTGAAATAAAACCACACTATCATGCTCCTAATTCATATGTGCAGAATATTGAGGAAGGCCTTAACAAAGAATACCAAGCGGTATATCCCTCTTTTACCACCACCCCTCTTCCAGACAAGGTGGAGACTGGCCAGTTCGATGCTATAATCATATCAAATCTCATGCCCATCTTGTATCTCGTGATATATATAAATGACTCGAGGAGGACAACACCCGATGAAGCTGGGCGGCCCTATGACCCTAGCAAGGACTCTAGGACTCACAGATAACGGTCGTTCTGTATTCAAACGCATACAGAATAAGGATGCTCATTTGTAAATGCAATTCCTAAGCATGATACTACATGATATGCTCTTATGCATATGCAGCACCTACATACTATATGACACATCAGGCAGGAGGTACTGATTACTGAGTAAGCCCCGGAGGTACTTACCTTGCTAGAAGGTCAGCAAAAGAAGAACCCAGCACACAGTAGTCACGATCACAGAATATCACCTAATCACATAACGAGAATATACTAAGTATACTTCTATAGCTTTTCTGAACACATATATTACTTGCTCAAATTAGCAGATAGATAAGTAAGCTTGCATCAATCATACTTTCAATTTATCACGATCAACCATCTCTTATCTCATACCATTCATCATAACTTGTCAACTCATCAGTTTAAAAAAAAATATACTCCCTATATATATCATACTTAGCCAAATTCGCATATTATTATTTCATACGTATACTTCCCATATATATATATATATATATATATCATCATAAATATTGAACATTTAATCTCTTCTAAAAATCACCACAATATCATGCTATCAGTCACACATATCATACCTTTAATCAAACGATCATATTATCATGCTAGTTAGTAATCGTCTTATTCCCAAGTTAGCTTCAAAACCATTTCAAATCCGAGTTAAACAGTTAAGAGTTCCGACCCTTGAAAGTGTTAGCAAAATTCCCTTTTTCTATTATTTATTAAATCATTTTCCGACCTTGAAATTCTTTTCCAAATTCTCTAAAGTTCAAACCATTTTTATTTAATAAACCAACCTTATAATTCTCCCAAAATAATATTTTATTTTTTTAAAACCTCAAATAACATTGTATATATATAATACTTTTAATTCCGTTAATTAGTTAAATAAATAAACGGAATAACCCGAACCAAACCGAACCGATTATAAAATCCCAACCCGGTTTAATAAATAACAAATATATATATATATATATATATATATATATATATATATATATATATATATATATGTTAGCAATTGGGGCCCACCAAAGGCCACGCTGTCCGTCTTCTTCGTTGATTCAAAATGGACTCCGCCCGCGGCCGCGCCATGGCTCAGCTCCCGCCGGCTTCGTCTCTCGTGCTCGCGCTTGCCGCTGCTCGACTTCGTACCCGAACGCTCGATCACTCAGCCTCCCACGCTCAGCTACCCTCGCCTCGGCTCACCCGCGCTCGTCTGCTCGGTGCTGCCTCACCTCGCTTCCGCTGCGTCTCGCCTCGCTCGACGCCTATTCGAGCTCGTCGGAGCTCTCGCCGGGGCTCTCGAGCCCACCCGACTCTTCGCACTCAGCTCACACACGCTCACACTCGCCCACAGCCCGACCCAAGGACATAATCGAAAAGAAACAAAGGAAGGAAAGGCGGGAGCTCACCGATGGATTTCGCGACTTCGGAGCTCTCGATCGGAGGTCTGGGCGTTGTGGGTGGCTCGCGATGGATCGTCGAACCTGCGTCGGACATGGGTGAGGGTGATGGTGGAGCTCGAGGACGATTCCGATCAAAAACGAGTGAGAACGGCTTACCGAAACGTTATATGCGCTCGAACAGGGGAGGCGATGGTTCGATGGCTCGTCGGCGGCGTTGTCGGCTTCTGGGCGGCTCCTGGGTGCTCCTGGACATCGAAGGGGGTGGCTCGACCTGCTGCTCGTCGAGGAAATGCAGAGGTGGAGGCTGGAGGTACCGATTCTGGGCTTGGAAAACAGAGGCGCGGTGGAGGCAATGGCGTCGATGAGAGGGCTGATGGTGGTGACGGGAGCAGGTGGTGAGTGGCGTGAAGATGGGAGCAGAGATGGTGAATGACGGGGTAAGGGCTGATCTTTTAAGAGGTATGGTGAGGGAGTTGGTGAGGTTAGAGTATGGAAATGGGTAAACATTTATCCGGAAGTAAATTCCAAATACGCGAATTTTGAATCCCGAAATTAGTTTCTGAATGTTAGTTTTTCTGACTCTCGCTTTCTCGATCAATTAGATTTTTACAGATATCCCTAAAACCATGAATGGCTAAGGGGTTTCGAATGGCGACGTTCAACCCCGCAAGAAACTGGCGACAAAGGGCGCGATCGGTGAGGTACACGTTAGCTTGGTGAGACACCCTTTCAATCTCATCACGAAACTCCATGGGTGTCCTCGTTCCTTGGCGAAGAGTGGCTAACTTCAACCTCATAGATTCCACATACTCCTCGGGGACATGCCTTCGATGTAAAAGGTAGCGTAGTTGAGGCCATGTCTCCACCGGTTGTTTAACCTGACGTCTTCTCATGTCCCGAGTTCGGAACCACCACGAACAAGCTATGCCTGTAAGGTGAAGAGTAACTACCTCAAGTTTTTCCGTCTCGTCATAACGGAGGTGGTCAAGGACGTAGTCCGTGTGGGTCTCCCAAAGCAAGTAGGCCTCCGGATCATTGGCGCCGTCAAAAGTTTCCAACTTTACCTTAACGTCTCGGCGTTGGGTTGCTCCATTGTGTCGGTGTGGATTAGGACGGCCAAAGTTGGGAGCCGGGAAGTCCTCCACAAAGGCATCATACTCTTGGAACGGGTCCTCCAACAAGGGTATCTCATTCTCCGCATTCCGTTGTTCCTCCCAATCATCGAAGATCGGTGTAGTACGAAGCGGAGGGTTATTCGGACGTTGATACGAGGCTCGTTGAGGTGGGGGTTTAGAAGCCTCTCGCTGGTCGTTTGGGGCTGCAAAGGATCCTAGTTCACCCTCAAACTCGCCCGGAAAAGGGTTAGGACGCGGGCCTCTCGGTTCGAAGTGGGACGAGTCGTCGAGGGGTCCTTTCCCATCTCTTCGGGGAGGAGAAGAAGATGATGGCTTACTCATTTGAGCCTCCCGAATCTTTTCATCCATTTGGGCTCGTAAGTTCATAGCGAGCCTAGCATTCTCGGTCATCATAAGTTTTTATAACCGAGTCTCAAGGGCGATTGCCTCGTTGCGATGATCTTCCTTGATGGAAGTTATGGCTTTCATCAAATCAGCATTTGTCGGGGTGTGTGAGGTGTTTGAATCGTCAGCCATGGTCCTAGAAAATGCAAAAACCAAGCACGAGTAGTCCGAACAACTATGGTAGGAAACAAGCAATGCAAGCCTTTGATTCTATGAGTGATTCAAGTGTTGAAAACTCAATAAAACAAAGCACTAACCCAAATTATCCTCCTTGGACACAGAACTTTGCAATGATGAAAGTAGCAAGATATCAAAGCAACATGCAAAATAGATGTAAAGGCCCGGATTTTTAAATAATAAATTTCAATAAATAATAAATGGATTTAAGTCGAAAAAAATAAATAAAATAAAATAAAATCGTTTAACTTCGATTGAGTCGAGATAACGGGATAAGGTTGAGAAAACATTCGTCTTCCGGGTATTTGAGATTTAACTTTCTGGCACCAATTGCTTTTCCACCCCTATCATTTGTCTCCTTCTTCCCTTCCACTAGCGATTTCAGAGGTAGCACTGTAGCAGTAGCAATACATCCCATTTTGTTTAAACAACACCCTCCTCTTTCCTTTCTTTTCCATGCTTACTCCCCCCATTTTTGGAAGGTGCCAACCTTCTCACAGCTCATCTTTTGTCACCATTCTTCTCACTCTTCTCCTTATGAGCACACCCCATCTCCTCTTGGCTGTTCATCCACACCCCAAAACCCAGAAAATTTCCCTAAAGCCTGTGTTGTTTCATAGCTCCCTTGAAGGCACCATTCCTTAATTTCATCACTGATTCTCCACAGCCCAGCGATCCCTTCTTCCCGACGCCCAAGGATACATCCGGGAGCCAGAAGCCGCTGCCACGCATCAGCCACCGCCCCACCGCTGTCTCCCTGAGCAGCTTCCGAGCGCCTCGCCCCTGCTTCTTTGAGCAACCCCCTGTCTCCTCCTCTCTTCGTCGAGCAGCAGCAGCATCTCTCCCTCCTATTTGGTTCCACGAGCAGCAGCAAGCCAGCGACAGCATCTCCGTTCCCCCTCCTTCCTCTGCGAGCCACACCCAGCAGCACCTCCCGACCTACTCGGAGCCCACGACGGGCAGGAGCAGCCGGAAAATTCCCCGGAGACCGAGCGCGAGCCGCATCCGTCCCCACTTCCGATTCGCAAGGTCGTTTTTCCGTTCTCGTTCTCGATTTCGACTAATTACCTCATAAAAGAGCACCTTTCACTTACTCCTCACTCTCCCAAGGTCTAAAACGAAGATTCCCCTTGACGACGCCGCCGAATTCAACGGATCGAGCACTCCGGCGAACCTTCGAGACCCTCTCGGTGAGCTCGCTTTACTCCCTTCTTTCTTGCTCGCTTTTGAATCCGTGTTTGTGGGTTGAGGTCGGAAATTCCTTTCAGTCTGGATTGGGCGAGTATGGGTTCGGAAGGAGTCGCCGGCGGCTCCTTCCTCTCTTCCTTCTGTTCTCTGAATTTCGCAATTGCCCTGATGAAGGCGATGAACAGCGGCTTGGTCTTCTATTTTTCTTTTAAAAAAAAGGGGCGGTCCGGTTTTGTGTTTTAAAAGAGAAAACCGGTTCATGGGGTTAATTTGTAAGGAATTGAGAATTGGGTGGTTTGGATCCGAAATTACAAAGGGCTTTGGGCCTAATTCTATGGGCCTAATTTTGGATTGAGAAAACATTATATGAAAGGTATTTTGGGTATGAATCATTTAAGGTATTTTCGGTTTACATATTACATTATTGGATTATAAATACATACATTATAAAATCCATTACTTGAAACATTTAAGTTAAGGTTTTGAAATAAAATGCCGGAATTATTTCTATAATATGATTTTGAGAGATTGGTTTTAAGGTTTAAATGTTGAATGTCGGAATTTGGCCAAGTATGATTTGAGAAATTATCTTGAATATGAGTTGACTCAATTTGGGATTTAAGGTTTTGGAAAATAGTTTTATCACCGTTTGGTTTTGAGTATGTTGAGAACTTGGGAATCGTGTGTATGAATGTTGGTCCGGTAGCTTATGGAAATGGCTTGATGATAGGTGTGTATTGCTATTGGATTATACTCTGGACTTGCATTGGGCCCTTGCTTGTGTTATCTTGCTGTTCTGCATTTTCAGGTAAGTCTCTTCGGAGCTTACTCAGATCGAATAGAGTGATTCCCTGCTATAGGTGCATGATATACTAGGTGTTGCATTCATAATCAGCATGCCATGTAGTACCATGCTAGGTTGCATCGATCGTTGAGCATTCTCTTTTCTTTGTGCGTATGTAAACAGAACGGCCGTATCTGTGATAGTCCTAGAGTCTTTGCTAGGGTCATAGGGTAGCCCAGCCTCATCGGGTACCCTGAGTCAATCGAGTACTTCCTTATATTATGATATGCCTGCGGGCTTTATTGTGGAGCGGGTTAGGCATGCGTGCCGCCCAATTATGAATGAATGCATTCACGAGCTGGCCAGTCTCCGCCTGTCGGAAGGGGTGGAGGTAGGAGAGGGATATGCCACTTGGCATTGTCTTGGGCCCTTTACAGTATTTCTGCACATTATTATGAACTAGGAGCATGCTAGTGTGTTTGAATTTCGTACTGCATTAGAGCATCTTTATTAGGTATAGCGTATATGTGTGCTTATGGTTGGGATGCAGAGTAAAGTGGGCATCGATCTGATCCCGCTCCAAATCAATTTTTTTAGGAATTATTTATGTTCATCCTATCGGTGCTGTTTGCTTATTGCGCGGGTCATTTTATCGGCGGAGAGTGAGCGCTGGAGTTATAGACTTCACCAGACTCTGATTATACTGTTTGGGATTCATACTTTGACTCTGTTTTGACCCGGCTCTGCCGTGGCACTTGTATCCTTATTTTGCTTCCGTCTTGCTTCCGTGTAAAATGAATTTTGCGAGTTAGTCCCCAGGACAGGTTAAGGTACCCAACGGCCCTACGATACTTTAGGGTTTGAAATCCCTCTTTATTACTGACCTTTGAAATGAGTTTGAAACCTCGACCCGTACCTGGATTGCAAGATCCGAACAAGGGTTTTCATCCCTTGAAACGTAACCCGGAAATCATAATTCTGGGCCGTTACAAAGATGGTATCAGAGCTGAGGTTGTGCAATTCGGGTACAAAAGGGTCGAGTGTATGTTTTGGAAGACTGCCCATGAATTTTAAATGATTTGAAAGTGTTTTAAAAAGGGCAAAATGAACTTAAGACGCCTAACTGAAATTGGACTAAGTACTAAACTTGACTTGTAATAAAAGAGGAAAACCGACTAAACAGGGACGCGAGTGGGTAGTAAAGGCGCTAGACCACCCCTATTGGGTGTAGTTGGGAATGGGTAGGCGAAATATTAGCTTGTTCTTTACAGATGGGTCTAGAAGACTCCAAGGAGGTCATTATGAGTGTCACTAACTGATTCTGTGTTGAGTGCTTGCTATGCTAGATATCTGATTGGTATGCCTGACAATTAAATATGCATTGACTAACCTGTGCAAACGGGATAGCGGGAGTACCTTTATTTCTATATGGTCAAACCTAGCTTGTGTAAAACAACCCCTTCCACTATGTTTGTTAAACCATTGACGGGTCTATCTAGCTTTCCTTGGATGCCAGTGTCTTCCCCGGGAAATTGGATTGGTAAACACATTGTTTCGGGAATTATGGTTGGATGTTAGGTTGTCTGAGTGAGTGTTGGAAGTTCTTGATGTCACTTGAGTTAAAAGTGAGGTGTTTATGGGGCTGTCCTTCCTTATAATCAACTAGCGTCTTCTTGCCATGAAAAGTCGTACCAAAGTCGCACGGGAAAGAGGGGTGATGAGTCGGTTGGGAAAAGTCAATGGTTGCCCTTAGGGACCCCTGTCCGGTTGTAATTGTGACTCTCTCTGAATTGCATGGTATAATTTTGTAATCTTTGGCATGTACCCTGCGAATGATCATTGGTAAAAAGCTACTCATGTTGTTGAATCTATGACTGGGTACCTTGCTTAGGTCTTGTGTTATGTCTTGGCTTCATGATTATATGTTGTTATAGCATGTTTACTTGGCCTATTGATCGTATGATTGAATGGATGGGTGAGTTGCATGGAATGAATCTGCATGATTTTACTCTACTAGGTTCATGGTAGTGTGATCGTTAAATTTTGATACCCTGGTGAAGCAAGTTCCTTATTTGATACGTGCTACAACTTGATGTCACCATGCCCTATATGATACGTAACTTCCAGTACATGTTGTTGTGATGATCCTTCATGTAAATTCGTGATTGTATAACATTCCGAATCCATGCTAGTCACATTGTTTAGGTCTCGTGTTGTATCTCGCTTTCTGTCATGATTATGTTTGGTTCGCGTGTCTAATTGACCTGTTGTAATGATCGTACTACTGATTGGTTAGAAACATGAAAGGCATGATATGGGTCTATATGAATGTTGCTTTCCCTGGATTAGGTCCATGATAGTATGATCAATTCCTCTTTGTATGAATGTTGATAGATGATTATCTTAGCATGTTGGATGATGACTTGTCAATGCCTATTATTCCTTTTGTAACAAGAATTCATAGCACGCCCATATAAATTGTAATTGCCAGATTAGCTATTGCTGATTATTTTGCACATAATATTGTTGTGTGTTACTTGTGTTGAATGGAGAATATGTGGTATAATTGAGTCTTGACAAATGCATGTTTCATCCCAGTATGCGTTGATCTGCACTCATGCCCCGTATCCTAATCCTATTGCCCATTACTTAAACTCGTATTACGCATCGTTTAACTCTTCTCATGCTTCTATGTCGTGGAATATAATTGAGTGAGTTCTTACCCGTCGTCATGAGTAGTTACATGCATCTATCGTACGTCATATTGAGCTTTTAGCATCATGTATGGTCATCGGTTGTGACTTGTGCGAACTTGTATCTTGACTACGTTGTTGCTGATTCTCTCTCGAGCTGGGTTCCTGATAGTGTGGTTCTTCACTCTTTCTATCACCATAACATGTCTTACCCATGCAAGATAATTGATGTTGAATTCGATGATTGATTGCCTTTCGTAATGGTTAATCATAGCATGCTTACATGTTATCACTCGATAGTGTTTCCCTATTACGTTATGAATTCCTCTTGTGCTGGCATAGAGGTATGATTTGGCACCTCGCATGATCACCCACCACGTTGTATTATTTCGCATATGCATGACGAGTGAATGTTGGAATGAATTTAGTCGAGTTACCTTGATTGTTGTCGTGATTCGATACGTGCTAGTAGTATCCTGTAGGGCTTATGATTCCCAATATGACTCGCCAAATGATCACGTGTTGTACTTGTTCTATGATGTGATGATTATTGTATCGTGAATGTGCTCTATGATGGTTCGTTCTTAGTATGATTATAATGTATCGCCCATGGTGTATTTCTTGTTACTTATGACGATGTCTCATGTTTCGTAAATATTATGCTGAACTCCTCTTAATGACTCTTGACTATGCTTGTATTACATCATGTATCGCTAGTATCGTGTGGGACCTATGATTTCTAAATGTATCTCGTCACATGATTACGTGCCATGATTGACCTGTTATATGATCATTGTGTTAGATGAGGTAGTTACTATGTTGCTATTATATGTTCTCGTATGATGCATACACCAAGCTCGTGCATTGTTCATATATGTGATAATTGTGATGCTCAATAAATCCCGCGTATCCTGTTTAAAGTTGCTGAGCATATCTGTTCCCATGAAATCACATACTACTAGTTTATCTCGCATGCATCCGTGTAGGACTTGATTGTGTCTTTTGGAATGAATACGCATGTTCTTTTCCCTTGAGATAGGTACATGTTAGTGTGGGTTAGTGAAATTGATATGCTCCATGATGAATTCGTGTTACTTGTCGCGATTATAACCTAATAGACTTCCATAAGGGCATCGTTGCTATTCTCGGGTCAGAGTCTTGTCTCCAGTCTTGTCACCCTTTTAGCCTTGGCCTATATTTCCGAAGTGAACATTGGGTTTCCTGTCCTTGTCACTCCCCTATCTCTGCTAACTTAGACTCCTCTGCGATACTTGGACGAACGACCGCGTGAAAAAGGAAACAAGAAGTTAGTTAGCGATGGAGCAACGCAAAGAAAGCGTGGGCCCATAACCCACGGGCCTCAGGATCAACAACGTCGGGAGGACGAGCACGTTTTGTGGATTGCGGTTACCGAGTACGATATGACTTGCAGGCGGGAGTGTCCTCCGTTTGAATTGCTAACTTTTCTGAATATGTTGATAACCATGTTGCAATGCTTGATGGTGACGTTTATGTGTTGATGTGCTGACTTGATGATGACTATTGCCTGATTGCTTGTCGTCTATGATGATATGATGTGATGCCTTATGGATCTAATGTACCATGATGTTGTGACGTGTTGCTACTCTAAGTTGCTAAGCATGATTGAATTCCTTGACTGTAAAATGTGAACTACATATGCTAAGAGACCTGAGTTGTATCTGATAAGGTTATAGTGCAACATGTTAGCTTGACTTCAGTATGTTCATATATGATGTTTGCAATGATTATTGAGCATGATGATAAATTGAGACTTGTTGAACCCATGATGTTATGTTATAAATGCTAGTTGACATGATGTAGGCCTTGTGTTTGATGATTTTAATTATTGCTTCTTCCTTAAACCTGTGGGTGAGGTCGTTGGTAGCATGGTAGAAGAGTGGTGAAAGAGCTTGAGTGGTTAGGATGATCGGGGATGTCATAAGATAAGTCGCAAGAGAGAGATGTTGGTTTAGGTAAGACTGAGTGAGCTTAGGAATTTTGCAAGGCATGATGCTGGTGATATCTTGTGAAGTGTGGAAAGTGTAAGAAATGACCTAAGAGAATTGATGATATAGTATGATAGGGTGCTCGAGTGTGATGTTAGACATAGGAGTTTGATTCTTAGAGGTGGATGGTGTGTGAGTGTTTGGTGGAATGAGGGCGAGATTTGAGCATCGGGATGAATTGGGATTTCTTTGGGGAATTTTTGTCTGAGTTGACGTTGTCGAGCTTAGAAGAGGATTAGTCTTACTTGAGAGTGGAGATGGGCGAGTGGGGATGGCGTTTTATTTTGACTGGTATGATGTGAGGATTTTCTTGATTATGTGATTTATTTATGTCTGCTGGCATGATGTTAGATAGTGACCATGATGAAACCTGATATGGACTAACATTACCTGTTGAAACGCAATGTTAAAAATCTAATTGGTAGTGACTAGTGTCATCATGAGGTATTGATGCTTGCTATCCTGTTATATTATTTTAGAAGCATGATAGGATGTGTTGTGATATGATACACGAGACAATAATGTGTTATTATGTGAAGGCATGGTGTTATAGTATGTGGTGGTAATCATGATGTTGTATTATATGGTTGACAAGCATGACTATTGATATGTTAAATGATGAGTATGACTTGGAATGTGAATATGATTTGTATATATATGAGATAATGGTGTCTGATTACTAAATGATCGTTATATAACATTGTGATGAGTTAAGATGATTTCTAGAGAGCGTGTTGACATTTTGATGGTGATATACTTCATGACCTTCCCTTTTTATTGAATCTTAATAGCATGACCTTGACGGTATTGGTGTGTCGATAAGTAGTTTTGTTCCGTTGACTTATGATGAAATTTTGCTATGGCTAACCTTGCAAGTACCAATGATTGATGTGATAAAAATGTTATGCTAATGCTGGATAGGAATTGGATAGGATGACTATGTGAATTTGTGGGTTAAATGATATCCCTTGTTGTGACTGACCCTACTATGATTGCGGTGTTGATATGCGATAGTGAGACACCTTTTATGATTTATGGTGTGATGTCGAGACGTTGTTATGATTTTGATGTGTTGTGAGATGCACATTATAACCTTTAGTATGATTTGGAGATGCTTGATGTGACCTTGTGGCACTGTGTGGGTACATGGTTGAGACTTGTCGTATGATGTGATGGTTGGAGATTGTTTGGTTTAAGCTGTTATGCATTTGTTATGGCGTATGAATCTTGTTTGAATGGAGATTGATTTTATTATGGAAACTAGGAAGAGAATATGGGATTAGCCCTTAGAGGTGGATGATTCCACCTCCTGATTTCTGAATTTGATTGATTGTCATGCGGTAAACTGGTTTGGTTTTGGAAGATTGTGACGAAATCTTGATTTGAAAGGATTTGACTTGTTTTGGTGTAAGGTTGCTTGATTAGACGTTGGATTTGAAGATATTGAACGGTTTTGGGAAAAGGGCCGACTTTGATTGTAAAAGAATGAACAATATCGAGAATTTTGAGGCTAATCTTTATTTTCAATTGCGGAATCCCTTTAGAAACTTTTCAATCCCGGGCAACTCTATGATACTTCACGAAGTGGATACAAGCACTTTATGAGGGCGCTTGTAGGGTGCTTGCTAAGACTTAGTGATGATATTGTAGAACTTTTAGAGTTGTGATACTTCCGAGAAGTCGAAGTGAGGATGTGATAGGGGCGCCTATTGCATACTTGTCAAGGCCAATTGGAAATGTCACGAGCATGACTAGGATGTTGTGAGAATCCCGGAAGACGCAACCGAGATGATTACAAGATCCTTGGACATGGTCCTTGGACTCGTCAATTTCAAACTTCATCCCCTACTTTATTTTGGTTTTAGTCTCGGGGACGAGACTTATTTTTAGAGGTGGATGATGTAAAGGCCCGGATTTTTAAATAATAAATTTCAATAAATAATAAATGGATTTAAGTCGAAAAAAATAAATAAAATAAAATAAAATCGTTTAACTTCGATTGAGTCGAGATAACGGGATAAGGTTGAGAAAACATTCGTCTTCCGGGTATTTGAGATTTAACTTTCTGGCACCAATTGCTTTTCCACCCCTATCATTTGTCTCCTTCTTCCCTTCCACTAGCGATTTCAGAGGTAGCACTGTAGCAGTAGCAATACATCCCATTTTGTTTAAACAACACCCTCCTCTTTCCTTTCTTTTCCATGCTTACTCCCCCCATTTTTGGAAGGTGCCAACCTTCTCACAGCTCATCTTTTGTCACCATTCTTCTCACTCTTCTCCTTATGAGCACACCCCATCTCCTCTTGGCTGTTCATCCACACCCCAAAACCCAGAAAATTTCCCTAAAGCCTGTGTTGTTTCATAGCTCCCTTGAAGGCACCATTCCTTAATTTCATCACTGATTCTCCACAGCCCAGCGATCCCTTCTTCCCGACGCCCAAGGATACATCCGGGAGCCAGAAGCCGCTGCCACGCATCAGCCACCGCCCCACCGCTGTCTCCCTGAGCAGCTTCCGAGCGCCTCGCCCCTGCTTCTTTGAGCAACCCCCTGTCTCCTCCTCTCTTCGTCGAGCAGCAGCAGCATCTCTCCCTCCTATTTGGTTCCACGAGCAGCAGCAAGCCAGCGACAGCATCTCCGTTCCCCCTCCTTCCTCTGCGAGCCACACCCAGCAGCACCTCCCGACCTACTCGGAGCCCACGACGGGCAGGAGCAGCCGGAAAATTCCCCGGAGACCGAGCGCGAGCCGCATCCGTCCCCACTTCCGATTCGCAAGGTCGTTTTTCCGTTCTCGTTCTCGATTTCGACTAATTACCTCATAAAAGAGCACCTTTCACTTACTCCTCACTCTCCCAAGGTCTAAAACGAAGATTCCCCTTGACGACGCCGCCGAATTCAACGGATCGAGCACTCCGGCGAACCTTCGAGACCCTCTCGGTGAGCTCGCTTTACTCCCTTCTTTCTTGCTCGCTTTTGAATCCGTGTTTGTGGGTTGAGGTCGGAAATTCCTTTCAGTCTGGATTGGGCGAGTATGGGTTCGGAAGGAGTCGCCGGCGGCTCCTTCCTCTCTTCCTTCTGTTCTCTGAATTTCGCAATTGCCCTGATGAAGGCGATGAACAGCGGCTTGGTCTTCTATTTTTCTTTTAAAAAAAAGGGGCGGTCCGGTTTTGTGTTTTAAAAGAGAAAACCGGTTCATGGGGTTAATTTGTAAGGAATTGAGAATTGGGTGGTTTGGATCCGAAATTACAAAGGGCTTTGGGCCTAATTCTATGGGCCTAATTTTGGATTGAGAAAACATTATATGAAAGGTATTTTGGGTATGAATCATTTAAGGTATTTTCGGTTTACATATTACATTATTGGATTATAAATACATACATTATAAAATCCATTACTTGAAACATTTAAGTTAAGGTTTTGAAATAAAATGCCGGAATTATTTCTATAATATGATTTTGAGAGATTGGTTTTAAGGTTTAAATGTTGAATGTCGGAATTTGGCCAAGTATGATTTGAGAAATTATCTTGAATATGAGTTGACTCAATTTGGGATTTAAGGTTTTGGAAAATAGTTTTATCACCGTTTGGTTTTGAGTATGTTGAGAACTTGGGAATCGTGTGTATGAATGTTGGTCCGGTAGCTTATGGAAATGGCTTGATGATAGGTGTGTATTGCTATTGGATTATACTCTGGACTTGCATTGGGCCCTTGCTTGTGTTATCTTGCTGTTCTGCATTTTCAGGTAAGTCTCTTCGGAGCTTACTCAGATCGAATAGAGTGATTCCCTGCTATAGGTGCATGATATACTAGGTGTTGCATTCATAATCAGCATGCCATGTAGTACCATGCTAGGTTGCATCGATCGTTGAGCATTCTCTTTTCTTTGTGCGTATGTAAACAGAACGGCCGTATCTGTGATAGTCCTAGAGTCTTTGCTAGGGTCATAGGGTAGCCCAGCCTCATCGGGTACCCTGAGTCAATCGAGTACTTCCTTATATTATGATATGCCTGCGGGCTTTATTGTGGAGCGGGTTAGGCATGCGTGCCGCCCAATTATGAATGAATGCATTCACGAGCTGGCCAGTCTCCGCCTGTCGGAAGGGGTGGAGGTAGGAGAGGGATATGCCACTTGGCATTGTCTTGGGCCCTTTACAGTATTTCTGCACATTATTATGAACTAGGAGCATGCTAGTGTGTTTGAATTTCGTACTGCATTAGAGCATCTTTATTAGGTATAGCGTATATGTGTGCTTATGGTTGGGATGCAGAGTAAAGTGGGCATCGATCTGATCCCGCTCCAAATCAATTTTTTTAGGAATTATTTATGTTCATCCTATCGGTGCTGTTTGCTTATTGCGCGGGTCATTTTATCGGCGGAGAGTGAGCGCTGGAGTTATAGACTTCACCAGACTCTGATTATACTGTTTGGGATTCATACTTTGACTCTGTTTTGACCCGGCTCTGCCGTGGCACTTGTATCCTTATTTTGCTTCCGTCTTGCTTCCGTGTAAAATGAATTTTGCGAGTTAGTCCCCAGGACAGGTTAAGGTACCCAACGGCCCTACGATACTTTAGGGTTTGAAATCCCTCTTTATTACTGACCTTTGAAATGAGTTTGAAACCTCGACCCGTACCTGGATTGCAAGATCCGAACAAGGGTTTTCATCCCTTGAAACGTAACCCGGAAATCATAATTCTGGGCCGTTACAATAAAGCCTAACAAGAGTAAGCAAGGAGATGCAATCGATGACAAGCGGCTAGAATGAGAAATTGCAAAGAACAATAGAATGCAATAAGTACTACAATGTGAAGCTCCAAAAATCAGAAAATAATGAACAAAAATAGTGCAATCACAAGGGTTAAGAAGTGCACACACTCCGTCGACTTTTATCCGACGGTTGCAACACGGTTCGGAGAGAAATGGGTGTGACCAAGGCCCCGGTGTCGGCACGGCCAAAATCACACAAACAAGGGTTCTTTGTGATGCTTAAAACCTAATAGATCATCAATCAAGAAGCAAAGGATGCAATAGATGCAAGAGGACAATGAAGCAAAGGAAATGAGTTACTAACTCAACAAAAGCAAGAACGCTGAATTTTTTTTTTTTTTTTTGTATTTGAATTCCACTTTTCTGATTTTTTTTTTTTTTTGAAGAATGTTGAACAGCTCTTGGGACTGCAGTAGGTTCGACAGTAGTAGCCAATAAAAAAATAAAAAAAATGCTACGATGATCTAAAAGGAAGCGAAATGAAAAATTTAGGGCAAAAACTAATCAAATTGGAGAAGTAGGGGTCTTTTGTGGTGCAAGATCATCAATAAACAATCATCCAATAACTCAATCATAGGCATGATATATAGCAAAATAAAATCAATGAAACTTGCAACTAAGAACTCAACATCTTCCAAGTTATAGATCCAAGTAAGGAATCACTCAAAAAGTGCCAATTTTCGTCTTTAGGGAGAAAAATTCAGATTGGAAGAAAAATCACTCAATAAATGAATCAAGAACTTAAAGAACTTGCATTAACCTGAATCTGAATACCAGTTGATGTGTGGCAATTCTCGAACACAAGTGTTGGCCCGATCTTACAATTGTCGTTCTTTAAGGACTAGGTTTCCGGGGCTGTTTTGGATGATGTAGGGATACTTATTGGATGATTCCTTTTCCTATGTTGTAGGGCATCGAGAGAGCCTTCAAATGACTCAAAGATGACCAAGGAAACGTATTTGAATAGGGGGAAGTATCGGCCTTGTTTAGAGCTACGCAGATTCGAAGGAAGGAAGAAATAGAGGCAAGGAGTGTTTGGTTGAGGTGAATACACTTAGCCAAGTGCTTCACTCAATACAACCTGATTTTTCCAATACAAAATTAGCCTATATATAGTACATAGGCTGTAGGCTGACCTCATGTAGTAAAAGAGGGCCTCTTTCACTTTCTAACCCCCTCCTTAAAGAGTCCCCTTAAAACTAGGCTTAATGACTAGACTCTTCCATCAACCCTCCTTAAATACATGAATCAAATGAACAAAATATCTATATGAGAGGGAGTAATTTCGTCCATCCCATGGGGCTTGGAGTTCTGGTGGGCTTTTGGCTCCATTTATGCTTGAATGGGCCTTAACTTGATCACTTGTTCTTTGGTGCTTTGGGCTTTGTCTTCCTCTTTCTTGAATGGGCTTCAAATTGATCACTTGGGCTTGTTCTTTTGGACTTGAAGCCATGTAACCCATGTAGGTCTTAGCCCAACCTCTAAAGTAGCACCAATTCGAGCAAGAAGGGCCTGAGTTGCATCGTGGATCATCTTGGCCCGTGCTCTAGTAATCGGGCCGTCAAATGGCACCCTCATTTTGTCTTCCATGTCATCCGGAGCCATGGGACATTTGGCGCTATCACTATAAAGTCACAAATTTTAGCCCGGTTCTGAATACAACCGAGCTATAAAGTTACTATGTAATTTTAAAACATTAGTTTTTTAACACGATTTTTAGACTTGACCAAACTATAAAGTCATGTGTTATTTTAAAATTGGAGTTTTTAGCACGGGTTTTAGTTTAAACCGAGTTGTAAAGTCACCGTGTGATTGAGGTTTTTAGGACAGGTTTCAAATAAACCAAGCTATAAAGTAATCCTCATTGTTTTTACCATAATTTGAGGTTTTCACCGGAGTCAATCCCCCCCCCCCACACCCCCCCACACGCACACGCACACGCACACGCACACACACACACACACACACACACACACACACACACACACACACACAAATGAATGGTTCCAAGCTATAAAGTAATCCTCATGGTTTTTACCATGAATGGTTCCAAGCTATAAAGTAATCCTCATGGTTTTTACCATAATTTGAGGTTTTCACCGGAGTCAATCCCTCCCCCCCCCACACCCCCCCACACGCACGCACACACACACACACACACACAAAAATGAATAGATCGATCTTTAACTATTAGATTAAAAACAAATGAATGGTTGTGATTAAAAGATAATTTTTGGAATTTTTTTTAAACACAATAATTTATGAAAAAAAACCCAAATCATATCTTTTCTCCAAATCTCTATCTATTTCCCCAAATCAAAATAAAATCAAAACCACCATCTAAATTATTGTAGCAAAACCATGCACTAATCCTATTCTCAAATTAAATGGATAATATTCATTTGAATAATATTAAAAAAACGAAAGTAATTAAAAACATAAAATGTTAATTTATTCCCACTTTCAAAATTTTAGAATATTCATTTGAATAAAAGGTATTGTATTCAGATGAATATTAAGAACATATTCAAATGAAACATAGAGCGTTAATTTATTCTCACTTTCAAATTTTTTGAATATTCATTTGAATGTAAGGTATTATATTCAGATGAATATTAAGAAAATATTAACACGAAACGTAAAATGTTAATTTATTCCCACTTTTAAATTTTTTTAATATTCATTTGAATATAAGATATTATATATTCAAATATTCTTTGTGAATATGAATATTCGAATATTCACTTGAACATCCATATTCGTTGAATATTCTTTTGAATATTCAGATGAATATACAATAATATACGTACAACTCCCACGTTTGAATTAGTTAGGAGATAAAATAGGAATTTGGAGAGATAAATTTCTTATTTGTTTATTATTATAATATGTGTTGAAGAATAAGAGATTAGAGAGGAGGAGGAGAAAGAGAGAATGTATCACTATTACATTGTGTGTGTATACGCCTTATATAGGTATAGATGGAGATAGGTTACAAGTTAAGGATAATGAAGCCATAAATAATGGTCTTTTGGTCTTCTACCATGTGGGAGTTAAGGGAGAAGAAGAGGCATTGAGGTGAAATATCCACCTACATAATTATATGGTTTCATAACACTCCCCCTTGGATGTACACCTCTAATATTACAAACTGTCTCGTTATTAACCCCGCCTAGAAAAACCCAAGGGGACAAAAAACTAGGGCTAAGGAAAAAAGAGTACAAATGTCGTTTGATACGCTTTAATCATACTTCCTCGTTAAAAACCTTGTCAGGAAAACCCAATGGGACAAAACCTGATCGAAGGAAAAAAGAGTGCAGTGCATATATTCTCCCCCTGAATTCAACATGCTTCTTGTAGCTTTTTCATTTCAATAAGCTCATCGAATTTCTTGATAATTCTGACTTCATGAGCTTTATGGTCGAGTATGAACATTGTCTTTTATGTGTACAAGCCGAAATGCCTACATATATTGCAATTGACATCGACGCGCTTGACCTATATGTCTTGTTGTTAAGCTGCTTTCAATGCACAATCATAAGGTACTTTAGGACACACTGAGCCATTTGATCATGGGGGATCCTAGTGTATTAAATGGTGTCTAAGTTGCCTCGTTAAAAACCTCAACTTGGAAAAACCCAATGGGATAAAAACCAAGATCAAGGAAAAGAGTACAACATTGTATGGTACTTTGGGACCTAGTACAATATCACCACTTACACAATTATATGTACTTCTGGTACTCTTATAAGGATATTTAATCAACTATATGTGACGGGGCTTTGACATTAATGCTTCAGGCATTTTCAATCGATCATTTTCATTTATATGCGTATGCAAGTAAAACATCCGTCATTTACATTTGATCCAAAATTATATTCACTTCTGATGAATATATTCTACATATAACCTTTGATAGGTCGACTTTTGTGCAATCAAGTTGGCTTTATATTTTATTTTGTATGAACACCCGCTTAAAACCAAATGATGTTACACTTTCCGATGCTGGAACTATAAGTCCAATGCCATCATGCTTAAAGAATCCATCTTTGCATGAATTGCTTCTTTCTAGATCTCTTACAATGATTTCGATGTCGACATCCATTTGTTTGATGATCATCATATTCTCATAGACTCTTTCCACTTCTGGGGAATCGTATACAAAGAGCCTAGTGATCTCCAACACTTCCGGTGTACCTGAGAAACACTTGATATTCATTGAGCTTCTTGGCCTTTATTAAATGCTTTCAATGACATATTTGCTAAACCTTATAATCATTTCATTTATTGAACTTCTGGTTCACTTATATTTATCTGCGGATATGAAATGATAGAGAAGTTGCTTCAATGCAATCTCTTTCTTAATATTTAGTCTCATTTCTTCTCCCCCTAAATACCGAGCATTTTATCACCATTATAAAGCTCTAGGTATTTGATATCAATAGGGACTCAAACCCCATGTATCATCCAACTTCTTTGTGGTCTCATTGTAGTTCATTTGGAGGAGGTATGTCTCGAAACATGTGTTGCTCATTCAAGGCCTTTGAATGGCATGCTCTCTTCTGGAGATATTTAGGGAGATGTTATTGTGTCAAAATCGAAATGCAAACTAGCTTGCATGGGCCCATTTGACTAATGACTCTTCCGGGTCGTCGTGATAACATTCTCTTGTTTGTTTCATATGACCAAGTATCGAGGCATCTATAATATTAGAATTACATTGGTCTATATAATAGTGTTTCGTAGGTGTCTCATTGTATCCAATCAAGAGACATTAGAGACTTTGCATTTACTCTCAATATGGATGGTCTTATTGTTGATTTTGCCAAGATGATAGACCATATATGTTCGGTCACCCTTATTGAGGATCTTCAGGTCATAGGATCTTCTGGTCCATCTTAGTGGGTGTGTATGTGAATTTCAATGATCCCTCACATCATCGATTCACTTAAGTGACCGAATGTCACAAATAAAAAATATTTTATCATTAACTAACTTTTGGTTAGTGATAAGTTTCAATGGGATAAATGAGTGTCAAATAAACCATATATATACATTCTCATTTCTGTAAGACTTGCCTCTGGCTAGCCATATGAGATGTTGGTGTTTAATACCATGTCAATTCATACATATGTGTCATTGTTACTTCAAGCAACAAGATCAATGCTCTTTTGGAGCTATATGGTATTCATCTTGGTTTTTCCATTCAAGATTGTTTCAAAAAACTTCAAGTTTTCAAAATTGTTTGACACTTATAAAATCATAATATTCAACCATTGAACTTTGTATATGGTGATCCATTTATTTAATTTAGATGCCATTGAATGGGTATTTTCAGAACTTTCGTTGATGTCCTACTTCATGTATGAGTCATTTATAATGTTTTTCAAGACATTTAGAAATAACTGTATAACAACAACCTAGCTATAAGCCACAACAATAACATCGGTTGCGCGCTTAACCTTAACCTCTTTGGTACCCTCTACTAGCGAGGGGCATGCTTCAGGCTATGCTTAGAGGAATGTCAGGAAGTGGCATTGTTAACCGGATTGTGTTATGTGGTTACTTCTATGGGTTGTACCAATCGAATGATAATCGTCCCGAACTTGATAAAAAAACTCACATTCCATGTACTTCTTTAAGAGTACAAATGATAAGATTATAATCATATACTTTTCTGGAGTTTATAAGAATCATATACTCTTCTGGAGTTTATAAGAATCGTATACTCTTCTAGAGTTTATAAGAATCATATACTCTTCTAGAGTTTATAAGAATCATTCACTCTTATAGAGATTATAAGAATCCACCAGTAGAGTCTTTAGGCTCTTAGGTTGGTGTTGAAAAACTTCAAAGCAATCTACGGGATTGTGGTAAACCTTTCTCCTAAATGTTCATTTGCCAAATAAAACTCCGTATTAGACATTCATGATAAGTTGTTTCTTCGGGAAACACTTTAGCTTTGAATTGCCATAAGTAAAATCATAATAATTTTTTTCAATATAAAGCAATGAATAAAAAATATATATATAAAAGAAATTTGTATTTGTCCACTTCAGATGGAGTCATGGAGAAACTTTTCAATTTATCATTTTCTTCAAGAAATGATTTTATTCATAGATGATTCATTTGTCAACTTCGAGTGACAATTAGTCTCTATTATATATAATTCGATTATATACTCCATAAATGATAAGTTGCATTCAAACATATAGTAAGTTGTCATATAAACATTTACCATATTCTTCAAGAAACGGTATGATCGATTATTACTCACTTCAGGGAGAAGACAACTTGTACACATTCACTTTAATTTATACACTTCTGGGTATTTGTGCAACTTTGAAATAAAACTCATACACTTCTAGGCCGGTATGATTTTAAATAATCTGTACAATATATCTCTTATCATTCATTTACTTCAGGAAATGAATATTGTCACTTTAAAGACAATTTTGTGTTGATGAGAGAGAGAGAGAGACATTTTATGAATTTTCTTTTCATATATATCTTCAGGAGATTATTATCGTTACCGCAGAAACAATTTATGAGCATAATGTGTTCATCCTCTTCGAGGGATGAGTTTATTTATTTCGAGAGATAATATACACAATCGATATAATTAATAAAAACATAAATTTCGCGAGGTACCCTTGTGGTACAGAAAATTTCGCGGGGTATACAACTCTTTTACGTATTTCGTGTGGTACCCCTGTGTTTTGGGTTGATTTTGTCTCGCGCCCTTAAGGGTTAAAATTAACGGGAGTGATTTGGCTCCGTTAGATTCCGATTATAAAAAAAAAAAGAAAAAAAAAAGCCAGAAAAGAAAGTAACAGAGACGCACGAAGGCAGGAGGAAAACGAAACACAGTCTGAAGGAGGACGAAGGTAGACAGAAGGAGTTCGAAGTGGCCGCCAGCGAGAACAATGAGAGAAAGGAAGACGAAGACTAGAGAAGCAGCTAGAGAGCGGCGGCGAGACAGGTGAGTATATTTCACTTTAATCTAGGGTTTGGGGATTTAGGGGTTATGGGTGAGGATTCGAATTGTTGAAATTGACTGGATGATTCGAACTCTTGAGTATCTCTCGGTTTAATCTAGGGTTTGGGGATTTAGGGGTTAGGGGTAAGGATTCGAATTGCATTTTTCTGAATGTTGAACCGCGAGTTCTGATTCTTGTGATTTTTTATTTCGAGAGGCAAAACTTTAATCAATGTTTGATAATTTCATGGAGTATTTTGAACAAGCACAGTTCATTGATGTAATCTGTGGAATTTCGATGAATTGCCCTTGTCAGCACTTGTCATTTTGAAGTTTTGCAATTTTGACTTGAAATTGTGTTTTGTTGTTTGGAATTTCGGCCAGATCCAAGGTCTTTGAGTTGCAGGATACCGAAATCAGAGAGTTTTAGTCCATTGAATCAACTTGCGTTTTACAGATTTTTAGAAGTGACAAATTGTTCTTCTAATATGCTGTTTATTAGTTCTCATTTTGATGATTTTTTTTCCCATTGATATCTCATATCTCCCCATTGTCACATAAATAATTCTTGCAAATCTTCAATCATGAGAAGTATAGCATGGAAATGAATGGAGTGGAGTCGAGACCTAGGAGCTACTAGTTGAATATGTTCAAAGATTTTGTCCCCATGAGTGTTTTCTCCGAGACTCCTCCAGGTGAGGATTGAATAAGGTTCTCCTTGAAGGCAATCCTTTGCTGTTGAATGATTTTCCTGATAGTCGCATTTTGCTTTTTGGCTTACTAGCAAACTTGATTATATAGAACTAAAAGGCTTTGTAGAATGCGTTCTTAAATACTCTTTTGTTGTATGGAATTATTGTTGTTCTGCTTTGTATGTTGTCTTTGTTGAATCTTATATCGAGATATATGAAATTTGGCTGAAACTTGTTGCGGATTCTGAATGCTGTTCATGATCAGGAGAGAAGAAGAAAACAACACCAGTGAAGCCAGTAGAGATGAAGAGAACTAGAAGGGATCGTGGTGAATTGAAGGATATTATGTTTAAACTATTTGAAAAGCAACCTAATTGGGCACTGAAGCAGCTAGTCTGTGAAACAGACCAACCACTGAATTTGTTGCTTAGTCTCCCGATTTGCAAAATTGTATGTCTATTTTCTATTGTTGTCGGTTTTGTTTGTTTTGGCCTCTTGTGTTCCGTTTTTCAATGGTTCGGTGGTATTTGTCCTGTTTTCATAGGTTATCTTATTTTTATGTATATTTTGATTCTATATGATAAATTTTAGGCCTATTAGCTCAAATGGTAGAGCAATGTGCTCATGCACAAAGATGCTAGTTCAAATCCCGCATAGGCTAATTTGATTTGTCTTGATCAAACCTTCACTTTTATTCAAAGTAGAATTTTCAACTCGATTTGTCATTCGTGAACATAACCTACTATATCATCCTTTTACTTTTTATGATCGACTGTTTTTGTTCTCATGCAAATCTAACTCAAGACCTAAAAATATTGAATTTTGGGAAGACCTAAAAATATTGAATTTTGGCAAGAATTTTAGTCCAGAAGAATTCAAAATGCCATGTATGACAACATCCCTTTGTTTGGGTATTTGCATATTTTGGCAGCCTCTCACCTTGGTGCTAGTTCTTGTACAAAAGATGTGATTAAACATAGTCTGTTATCACATCAACCATGAAAGTAGCACCCTATTTTAGCCAAAATTTAATCAATTGCTTTATATTTATGAAAGTAGCCAGTGGCAAACAAATATGACACTGCAGTTGGTACTAAGGACCTAATAAATATCTGGAAAAAGATGCTTATTCATTTCTTGATAGATACAATTCAATAAACCTATATGGTATTCGAACCCACATCTTTGTGCATGTGCACAATGCTCTTCCATTTGAGCTAATAGGCTAAAAATATTTGATGACCAATTGGACAAAAAATAAGCCTGTTTTTCGTACCAATGAACAAACTAAACTTTAACACTTTGCCTTCCAACTAGAAACAACTCAACAACTCCACAAAAAAATCAATAGCAATCAACGAGCACATACAAACAAATGTTGAACAAATAAATAGCTCCAAACAAAGGCCATCTGATCCTAATACTTCCACCGTGATTGAAAATAATCAGAACTGGGAGACTATGTGTATTCCCTTACTGAATTGAAGACAATTTGATCCTAATACCTCTAAGAGGCATTTCAGCAAACACCTGGTAGGTAGATTTAGCTTCAGTAGGCTAGTTGGAACATCATTGTATTCAATCACTACACAGATCTCCTTGATAGGCAACTCCACAAACAATTGATGTACAGTCGGAGTTTCTAATAAATCCATTGAACTCACCATATAACCAGCACTCTTAATCGTGACCAATTCAGGCAAGAAATCAGGCAATTCATCCCATTGTTCTGATTCAACTACAAGCAAAGAAATATGAATTACCTAACGAGTTCCCGTATATCAGCATTCACCCATCTGAAATACTTACAACTCTCCTCCACCTACGAACACTTCAATTTCAAAACTCACTCCAACACCTTCAAATTTATAGATTAGGAAAAGCAAAATGTTTTGGCAGAAAGAAACGTTGTGGGCATGTCCCTTCGAAACCCCCAAATTTGAAACCCTAATTTTCAAAAAATTTCAACTACATACCTTCTTCAATTCGGTCCGACTCCGCCTCTCCTCGAGACTACGATGCCGCTTGTCCTGTCCTTGCTTGGTCGGCGGCCTCCACGTCCGGGCGGCGTCGCCTGCTCGATCTCTTAGTTGCCTCCCCTGAGTCACCTCTTCTTCTCTCAGTTGAGATTTTCCTCTCACCGAGTCACCGAACGTCCGAACTGTTCTTCTCTTTCTTTCTTCTATTTTCATTTTTTTTAAATAAAAACAAACGGAGTGTCATTCATCTGTTAAGTATAAGTGGGTAAGGGCACGACGCGAATTTTTCCCAAACCTGAGGGGTACCAAACGAAATATGTAAAAGAGTTGTATACCCCGCGAAAATTGCAATACCCCAAGGGCACCTCGCGAAATTTCTGTTAATAAAATTATAAAATCATAAATAAATGATTAAAAGTAGCATATTGCCAACTTCTGGTGACAAGAATTTAAACATCCACAAATACATGTTGTTCTTATATGATATTTATACTCTACTTCTGGAGATCGATTTGCCAAAACATGATATTTGTACTCTTTATACAAATCATCGCTACATTGATGATTAAAAATTTTAAAGCTTTATCTACTGCAGGAGATAAGTTTCATCAAGATATAAAAGCTAACATATTTTATCTTCTTCAAGAGATAAATTTATCACTTCTGGGATAATATACAAATTAAACAATTCATATCTACTTCGGGAGATAATATTTATCTACTTCAGGAGATAATGCCTGCCTACTTCGGGAGACAAATGATGAAAAGAAAAATATAATATATGAATATAAATACATAAAATAAAAGGATAATCATTGTTCATTGCTACGGGGATGAGATTTATCGTTCATCGCTACAGGGATGAGATTTATCTTTTCATCACTACGGGGATGAAATTTATCGATAATATCAAGTGATTTATAATATCAATTTTCTTACTTTCATCCACTTCGGGAGATGAGATTGATTTATCTCTATAAAGATATGTATAATTCTTACAAGTGCGTCCTCTTCGGGGGATAATGATATTGATTTGTCTCTATTGAGAAAAATATAGCTCTATGTGTATATATCATCTTCAATCGCTAAGAAAATGTTGAAAATTGTCTCTTCGATGACAATATATATATAGATCTCATATATATCCCACTTCTAGGGATTAAATCATTTTTTTTTCATTCAAGAGAATAATTTTATTGGATCCACTTCCGGGGATATATCTACATGGATGAGTTTCAACATTTATAAATTTGATCAATCATCCACTTCGAGGGCTGAGATTATAGAAAATTAAACTGAAATTTTATTTGATTCGTCCACTTCAGGGGAGAATTCAAAAGACGTCACCAATTTTCTATATATATCCTCTTCGGGGGATAATTTGGTATTAGTTAGTATCTTCAAGATATAAACAATTAAAAGAGTCAACAATAATAATAAATGTCTGAAATAAATATAATAAAATAGGTTTGATAAACTTCCGGTAATTAATATGGAACATCAATAGTCATAATTTAATATATCTTTTATCTACTTCGGGAGATAATAACGGGGATGAATCATCCACTTCTAGGGATTAATCATTATTAAAAAAATATTATAATTTTATCAACCATCCACTTCAGAGGAGGAAAATCGATCATCTCTACGGGGATGCTATTTATTACGTACAACATGTATATCGATCTACTTCGGGTGATGATAAGTTTTGTCTCTTTAAAGACAATTTTCTAAAATATATAGTATATCCTCTTCGGGAATAATTGATTAATTAATCTCTTCAAGAGATATACAATTAAAAAAACGGATGAAATAAGTAAACGAATGTAGCAATTGAATACTGCACAATCAATTGATTCGATGTATCAATTAGGCATGAGATATAAAAAATTGATCACACACACATGTATACTCCGTATGACAATGAAAGAGTGTAATATCCATGAGCAAGAAATTCTCATATGATCAGACACTACTGTATATATATGTGGGATAAAATAATAAGTAAAAAAAACAGTGTAGTTGGTGTGAAACATGCAAATCTTATTTCAATGGGACAATGAAAGAGTGTAATATTATTTGCATAGAATGTATCACTATTACATATACATATACATATGTATAAATATATAAATATATATAAATCCATGTATATATATATACATATACATATATACATATATATATATATACATATGTATGTATATATGTATACATATATACATATGTATTTATACATATATACATATGTATATATGTATATCAATGGCTAAAAATATGTCACTCATTTAATGCCTAAAATTAAATGAAAAAAAATAATAATTCCCCTTTCTTTTTCACCATTCATGTCCTCTTCGACTTGTACTCACCAAATCTCTCTCCGATCGCTCCCACCGTTCACATTCTCTTCCTTCGCCGGTGCGTTGTTTCTCCAAACACCATCGCCTCTTCCCTTCTCCCGCCCTCTTCCTCCGTTCATGTGTGTTGATTCTCTGGCCTCTTCCTCTGTTCCTGTGTGTTGTTTTTACTAGATCTGGAAGCACTTTCTCTTATACATAATCAGGAACTAAATTGTTTGCTGGCTATCTGTATGCAATTTGGAGATTTGGCTGCTTAAAAACCTCAATGTTTTTTGCCCTAATCGAATTTGGAAGCTCTGAATCTCTAATCTGATTTAGTGTTATTCAATATGAAGTGAAAACTCAAGACTCAAGACTCTAGTTCGGCATATGGGGGACTCTCAAATGGAAAATGCGAAAGGGCAGGTCTGCAAACTCAAAGAAGCTGAAATCAAGCTCACTGGTCAATTGGCTAAGTCGAGATATATTTTAGAAGGGGATAAATGTTCAGCTTATTTCCATGGTCTTATGAAAAATAATCTAAAAAGAAACCATATCAGTTATGTATGCAAAGAAGATGCCTCTCGAATCTTCTCATAAGAGGAAGTGGCTAGAGAATTTGAAGCATACTACAAGAAACTTCTGGGAACACCTATCGACTGCAATCCTATTGATGGAAACAATGTTAAGAATGGAGGAGCACTGCTTGGTCAAACTGCTCAAGATTTCTTGTATAAGAAATTTCAGTTTCTGAGATCAAGCAAGGTCTATTGCAGGTTCACCATTGGAAGCTGAAATCTTGTTGAATCAATGGTGCAAGGGCGGTAAACTCAAGCTAACATATACATATAATGGGATGAGGACAAGGGGAATACGAATACCTTGGGCTGCACTTATATGGGACAGCAAGAATTGCAAGATCAATCCCAAACATTCCTCTATCACATAGATTGCAGCAAAGGATAAGCTGGCCACCAAGGACAAAATCGCATGAGGTGATCTGCATGATCAAAACCCATGTATACAACAAGCTATATGCCTTCACCTCTTCTTTTGAGAATTACTGATTAAGCTTCTAAGCACTCTGTTTTTATGTACAAAAAACTATAATTGTGCGGAGAATCAACTCGAACCTATTGAGGTTTAGAGAAATCCTATATGGGAGTCGAACCCACATCATATGTATAATAACACAATGCTCTACCATTTGAGCTAATAGACTACTAATATACGAGAAACAAACAACAACAACCTAAACAGGACAGCAACAATCTCAACAGATGGCCAATCTAAAAAGACAGCAACAACAATCTAAAAAGGTAGCCAATAAATTGGTGCAAAACAAATAGACATATCTGAGTAGCTGCTAATAAAGTCAATTTCACTAGGAAATGGACAACATCATAATTTACTTATTAAAATTGAAATCAAAATCCAAACCTAACAAGTAAAAACTGTAAAATTGTCTTCATCCTCTGCTAACAGAATTGTCTTCACAAGGATTTCAATCACCTTGCAAAATTGTCTGCTAACGTTGCAAAATTGTCTTCATCCTCTAAAAAGATTTTAATCACCTTAATTTCCATCCAAAACCGTCAACACAATTGGATCATCTAACCCAAATAAACCGCAGCAACTCAGATCAAAACTCAAATTCTGAAATCATTTCTAAGTTCTAATAAAGCATCAATTTTAACACCCTAAAACTATAACCAATTCCAAAACCAATGCACATAACAACTCACAGGTGTCGGAGATGATCTGAATTCCAAAACCAGTGCACCGTCTGACAGAGAAGAGAAGGGAGAGGTTTCACCTCTCAATTCCTCGGAGATAAGGGCCGGCGAGGGGGAGGCGGCAACGAATGGCGAGGGGGAGGCGGCAATGACCGGCGGGGGGGAGGCGGCATCCCGTCTACAGTGATCGGCGAGGGGGAGGCCAAGGATGCGGCGTCGGCGCTCTGTGATGAAGGGAGAGGCGGCTGCAGTGACCGGAAGGAAGAGGAGGCGGCGCCTGCTGTAGTGACCGGAAGGAAGAGGAGCGGCGCCTGCTATAGTGACCGGAAGGAAGAGGAGCGGCGCCGGCAGCAGTGACCGGAAGGAAGAGGAGGCGGCGCCAGAGCTCTTTCCGGAAGGGAGAGTCGCAGCAGATCTGGTGGTGGATGAGAGGATTTGACCTAAACGTGTTTCCATGATTCTGTCTAAATTCTCTTTATTAATTTTGATAAAAGAGGCTCAAAGTTCATAAATATTTCAAAATTGTCACCACCTCACTATTAGCCATTGATTAAGAAATGAAGGGCTGAGATTAAAAGTTTTCACCCTAAATTAGTTTCTATGGAAAGGGGTGTTTCCACTTGAACCCTATATATATATATATATATATATATATATATTAAGGGTATTTTAAAGCATATATTATGAGCGTGAGAAATTATAATCTTATGAGACTTGGATTTCAGAAAAAGGAATTTGATGAACATTTTTCCAGGGTCGGGATTCTAACTCGGATTTGAAACAGATTTGAATCTAAACTTGGAAATAAGACTTATTCGATTACTAACTAGCATGATAATATGAGCGTTTGACTAACGACATGATATGTGTGACTAATAGCATAACTTGCGGTGATTTACTATAAGAGATTAAATGTTAAATATTATGATGTTGATGATATATATCTGTATGCCAAGTGCGAATATGAAACGGTAATATGTGAAATTGGCTAAGTATGGTATGGATGTTGTCATTAGCTGACGGGGATGATGTTATGATCGAAATAAGACAAGATGAGAATTGAGATGAGATGAAAATATTAATAATGACAAGATGGTTGAGCTATAATATGTGTCATATGTGACTTGTGTGCTTTTTGTGAATTAGACTTAGACTTATTACGTTATTTTTGGGTTTACTAGGTGATCTTTGATCTGTTGGATTGCTTGTCATTGCTGATTATTGTTTGGATTCTGCGCTTCTCCAGGTAAGTCCTCCGGGGCTTACTCAGTAACCAGTACCTCCTGCCTGATGTGTCATATAGTATGTAGGTGTTGCATATGTGATACGGGGTTAGCCGTGAGATGGTCCAATCTTCGACAACAAGCAAGAATTAAACAAGAACTAATAAAGACAGCAAGATTCTCAACCAAGAAGTGGCAAGAATCGACAAGACTCAAACAAGACTCAAGAACGCAACAACTAGATATCAAGATTCGACCAAGAAACTTGCAAGATCGATCAAGAATAATCAAGAAACATAAGAAACGCAGCAAGATCTATAAGACTCGACACAACGGTATGAAAGACTCGAAATTTGTATGAAAGAATGAAACGACACGACCTGATAAGGACTGAAACGATCTATGCAGAACAAGATAAAGACCCCAGGCCTCCTCAGAGGGTAGGAACCAATACCAATGACTACACAACCCGCCTCTACAACCCTACACAATCAAGCGGACAACTTGAAGGCACAAGGAGGGGGCTTATGGATACTAGATTCACCAAGTCTTGCGAAGTTGATGAACGGCAAAGCAAACCAAGCTAAAACAAACCAATTCGATGATCAACGAGCACAGCTCTAGTTGGATCAACAAGACACTCCATGTGTTTCACACAATTTGAGAGATCTAAATTCTATTCTTCATGTTCCTATTGATTACAATGGTAGGTGTTCGGCTTATATAGCCATAACATATGCCTGATGGGCCGATTTAACTAAATAAAAGAAATAAAAGAATTATTAAACTTAACCTCTAAAGTTTCCTAAAATAACTTAAGTAAAAGAAATACTAAAATAGGAAATAAATATAATGTTCCAAAACTTAACAAAATCCCGTCAAAACCAGCAGCATCTCAAAGAATGTGGATTTCAGCCAAGCTATTGGACGAATCTGGAAAAACCTTCAACAGCAAAGTTGTAGATCTCTTCGTCCTCTTTCCAAAAAGGTATGGCACGCCTCAATCCGCTCAATATTGAATCCGTACGACCCATTTTACAGATACGTCGAAAAGCTGTCAAGTTGCTGAACGAATGTAAAAACGCCAAGCTTCCACCTTTGGGCCTTCTCCCATGGTGGAGCCTTCTTCTTCCTCTTGATAAGGACATCATCCGAAGGTGTCTTGGATGGTCCCGCATCAATATGCATAAAAGCATGTCATGCAGTATCATGCTTAGGAATTGCACTTACGAATGAGCATCCTTATTCTGTTTGCGTTTGAATACAGAACGGCCGTTATCCGTGAGTCCTAGAATCGTTGCTAGGGTTATAAGACAACCCAGCTCCATCGGGTTTCGTCCTGAGTCATTCGAGTCGTTGGAACACCTTTACTATTATCAGCATTATTATTTTCTTTTCGCAAGATCTACGATATGATGATGAGATACGATATGATGATGAGATTGAGATGCTATCGAATCGAACTAGCCAGTCTCCACCCTACATGGAAGGGGGGTGGTGGTAGAAGAGGGATATACCACTTGGTATTCTTTGTTAAGGCCTTACTTAATATTCTGCACATATGAATTAGGAAAATGATAGTGTGGTTAATATTCCAGTACTGCATGAAGGCATTCTTTATTCTAGGTATAGGCGTATTATATGTTCTCAGCGCGGTCAGAGGACCCGCGGGCGGACTCTTGGCCTGACTTGGTGGTATAGTTTCAGGTACCCGATACACTGCTTGATTTTGTGCTGTTATGACGGGGTCTATTCATATGCCAGAGAGTGAGTGTTTGAAAGCTGACTTCACCAGATTCATGCTTTTGGGATTTCTCCCACTTATACTCTGTTTTGACCCGGTTCTGCCGTGGCACTGGTTGTATCATTTTCAGAACTTATGCCCTTTGCATGATAAAGGATTTGCCGCGTTGTAGACTTAGGACAGGAATAGGGGTTTACCCCGGGTTCTCCAACGGATCTTTCGGATTTGGGTGCGAAATCCCACTTTCAATTGCACATCTTCGATTTCAAACCTTCAACCTGTACTCGGGGCGCAAGATCCTAAGGAGGGGTTTCATCCCTCGAAACGTAACTCGTGAATCATAATCCCGGGCCGTTACACAAATGTTTAATAAAACTGTACATTAACTAAGAAATTGTTGTTAGAATACGATAAAAGTATGTTTTGAAGAAAACTCATGTAAGTAACTAACAAATGTTGAATAAAACCTTATATTAACTACTAAATTCATATTAAAATACTATAAGAGTATGTTTTGAGGAGAAATCATATAAGTAACCAACAAATGTTTCATAAAACCTTATATTGACTACTAAATTCATATTAGAATACTATAAGAGTGTGTTTTGAGGAAAAATCATATAAGTAAATAACAAATGTTGAATAAAACCTTATATTAACTACTAAATTCTTATTAGAATACAATAAGAGTATGTTTTGAGGAAAAATCATATATGGAACTAACAAATGTTTAATAAAATCTTATATTAACCAATAAATTGTTGTTAGAATACGATAAAAGTATGTTTTGAGGAAAACTCATGTAAGTAACTAACAAATGTTGAATAAAACATTATATTAACTACTAAATTAATATTAGAATACTATAAGAGTATGTTTTGAGGAGAAATTATATAAGTAACTAACAAATGTTTAATAAAACCTTATATTAACTACTAAATTCATATTAGAATACTATAAGAGTATGTTTTGAGGAGAATTCATATAAGTAACTAACAAATGTTTAATAAAACCTTATATTAACTACTAAATTCATGTTAGAATACTATAAGAGTATGTTTTGAGGAAAAATCATATAAGTAAATAACAAATGTTTAATGAAACCTTATATTAACTACTAAATTCATGTTAGAATACTATAAGAGTATGTTTTGAGGAAAAATCATATGAGTAATTAACAAATGTTTAATGAAACCTTATATTAACTACTAAATTCATATTAGAATACTATATGAATATGTTTTGAGGAAAAATCATATAAGTAATTAACAAATGTTTAGTAAAACCTTTTATTAACTATAAAATTCTTATTCGAATACTATAAGAGTATGTTTTGAAGAAAAATCATATAAGTAACTACAAATGTTTAATAAAACTGTATATCAACTAAGAAATTGTTGTTAGAATACGATAAAAGTATGTTTTGAGAAAAACTCATGTAAGTAACTAACAAATGTTGAATAAAACCTTATATTAACTACTAAATTCATATTAGAATACTATAAGAGTATGTTTTGAGGAGAACTCATGTAAGTAACTAACAAATGTTGAATAAAATCTTATATTAACTAATAAATTCATATTAGAATACTATAAGAGTATGTTTTGAGGAGAACTCATGTAAGTAACTAACAAATGTTGAATAAAACCTTATATTAACTACTAAATTCATATTAGAATACTATAAGAGTATGTTTTGAGGAAAAATCATATAAGTAAATAACAAATGTTTAGTTAAACCTTTTATTAAATACAAAATTCTTATTCGAATACAATAAGAGTATGTCGAATTTAAAAAGAAATTATGTCGAATTTAAAACTTATTTAACGGATTCTGATCGAAATATAAAAATTTGGACGAATAATTTCCGTCGTTTTACCTCGAAAATTCAAAATAATTATTGGATGGCGATATCCTCTTCTATTTTATAAATCTAATTGATTGAGAGAACGAGAGTCGGAGAAACTAACATTTAATAACTAATTGCGGGATTCAAAATTCGTGTATTCGGGATTTATTTTCGGGTATTTGTTTTACCAATTCAACACACAATCTCTCACCCACTCCCATCGCTCACCTTACCCTGCCCGAGACCATCCCTCTCCCTCTGTATATCTTTCACTTCAATCCCTCTCCCTATCTTCATTCATCATCATTCACCATCTCCTCCTCACCATCACCCCGCGACCACCATCACCTTCTTAGTCACCGTCACTCATCATCACCTCCATCGTCCTCCATCCTCGTCTTCACCGTCGTCACCATCACCACTCCATCACCTTCACTCCTTCTTCGTTGTTACTAGTACCACCTCCACTGACGTCCGGCGCCACCCAAGGGCTGCCCAGGGACCATCGGAGCCGCCATAGAGCCACTGCAGTCCCGTCCTTTTCCTCCCCTGTTCGAGCGCGTTTCGCCGTTTCGGTAAGTCGTCCTCCTTCTTTTCCGATCCAAATTACCCCCGAGCTCCTCCATCACACTCACCCATGTCCGACGCACGTCCGACGAGCCATCGCGAGCCACCGACGATGCCCAGACCTCCGATCGAGAGCTCCGAAGTCGCGAAATCCATCGGTGAGCTCCCGCCTTTCCTTCCTTTGTTTCATTTTGATTCTGTCCTTGGGTCGGGCTGTGGGCGAGTGTATATGTGTGTGAGCCGAGTGTGGGGAGTCGGGTGGGCTCGTGATCCCCGGTGAGACCTCCGGCGAACTCGTACTGGCGATGAGCAGAGGTGAGCGAGCGCGGGAGCAGGGGCGATGAGCGCGGGTGAGCAGAGCACGCGAGCAGCGAGCGCGGGAGGAGCAACCCAACGGAGGCAAGCTCGAGGAGCACAGGAGAGCAAGGCGGAGCTGGCGGGTGCGGTTGCAAGGAGCCGGCGAGCGACGGGCGAGCAGGCGCGGGAGCGGGACATTCCTCCATTTGAAATCAAAGGAAGAAGAAGGCTGACGTGGCCTTTGATGGGCCCCAATTGCTAACATATATATATATATATATATATATATATATATATATATATATATATATATATATATATATATATATATATATATATATATATATATATATATATATATATATATATATATATATATATATATATATATATATATATATATATTTGTTATTTATTAAACCGGGTTGGGATTTTATAACTGGTTCGGTTCGGTTCGGGTTATGCGTTTATTATTTAACTAATTAATGGTAATTAAAATATATTATTGGGACTTCAAGATTTATAAAGAATTTGGAAAAGAATTTTAAGGTTGGGAAGTAATCTAATAAATAAATTTAAAAGGGAATTTGGCGAGTATTTTCAAGGGTCGGAATACTTAATTATTTAACTGGATTTGAAATGGTTCTGAAACTAACCTGGGAATAAGACTTATTCGATGACTAACTTGCATGATAATATGATCCTTTGACTAACAGTATCATATGTATGACTAATAACATGACTTGTGGTGAATTATTATATGAGATTAAATGTTGGACAATTATGGCGATCTAGTAGGATTTTATATCACACAAATTATGTCTTATGATTTTGATGAACCGTTGAGGTATATGTGGAAATGACGTATATGAACATGCAGAATTGGTTGAATGATTTATGGAGAACGATGTGGTCTTGAGGAGTGGATGATGCGATGAAATGACTTTCATAATATGTTACTTGTTCTATTGTTTGAGGTGTGCTTGAGTGCTTAATAGTTGAATGTAGACTTATATATATTCCATTATGTACTAGGTGATACTCTATCGTTGTGAATACTGTGTGATGGATTGTTCTCTTACCGGTCTACTAGCCAGGTAAGTACCTCCGGGGCTTACTCAGTAACCAGTACCTCCTGCCTGATGTGTCATATAGTATGTAGGTGTTGCATATGCATAAGAGCATGTCATGTAGTATCATGCTTAGGAATTGCATTTACGAATGAGCATCCTTATTCTGTATGCGTTTGAATACAGAACGGCCGTTATCTGTGAGTCCTAGAGTCCTTGCTAGGGTCATAGGGCAGCCCAACTTCATCGGGTGTTGTCCTCCTCGAGTCATTTATATATATCATGAGATACGAGATGGGCATGAGATATGATATGATGATGAGATATGATATGATGATGAGATTTGATATGATTATATCATCGAACTGGCCAGTCTCCACCTTGTCTGGAAGAGGAGTGGTGGTAAAAGAGGGATATACCGCTTGGTATTCTTTGTTAAGGCCTTCCTCAATATTATGCACATATGAATTAGGAGCATGATAGTGTGGTTAATATTCCAGTACCGCATGAAGGCATCCTTTACTCTAGGTATAGGCGTATTATATGTCCTCAGCGCGGTCATAGGACCCGCGGGCGGACTCTTGGCCTGACTTGGTGGTATAGTTTCAGGTACTCGATACACTACTTGATTTTGTGCTGTTATGACGGGGTCTATTCATATGGCGGAGAGTGAGTGTTTGAAACCTGACTTCACCAGATTCATGCTTTTGGGATTTCTCCCTACCTATACTCCGTTTTGACCCGGCTCTGCCGTGGCACTGGTTGTATCATTTTCTGAACTCATGCCTTTTCATGATGAATGATTTTCCGCGTTGTAGAATTAGGACAGGTATAGGGGTTTACCCCAGGGTCTCCAACGGACCTTCCGGATTTGGGTGCGAAATCCTACTTTAAACTACAATCCTTCAGTTTCAAACCTTCAACCTGTACTCGGGGCGCAAGATCCCAACGAGGGGTTTCATCCCTCGAAACGTAACTCGGGAAATTGTTGTTAGAAATCCTACTTATATGTTTTGAGGAAAAATCATATAAGTAGGATTTGGGTGCGAAATCCTACTTATATGTTTTGAGGAAAAATCATATAAGTAATTAACAAATGTTTTGTAAAACCTTTTATTAACTATAAAATTCTTATTCGAATACTATAAGAGTATGTTTTGAGGAAAAATCATATAAGTAACTACAAATGTTTAATAAAATTGTATATTAACTAAGAAATTGTTGTTAGAATACGATAAAAGTAATTTTTGAGGAAAACTCATGTAAGTAACTAACAAATGTTAAATAAAACATTATATTAACTACTAAATTAATATTAGAATACTATAATAGTATGTTTTGAGGAAAAATCATATAAGTAAATAACAAATGTTGAATAAAACTTTATATTAACTACTAAATTCTTATTAGAATACTATAAGAGTATGTTTTGAGGAAAAATCATATAAGTAACTAACAAATGTTTAATAAAATCTTATATTAACCAATAAATTATTGTTAGAATACGATAAAAGTATGTTTTGAGGAAAACTCATGTAAGTAACTAACAAATATTGAATAAAACATTATATTAACTACTAAATTAATATTAGAATACTATAATAGTATGTTTTGAGGAGAAATTATATAAGTAACTAACAAATGTTTAATAAAACCTTATATTAACTACTAAATTCATATTAGAATACTATAAGAGTATGTTCTGAGGAGAATTCATATAAGTAACTAACAAATGTTTAATAAAACCTTATATTAACTACTAAATTCATGTTAGAATACTATAAGAGTATGTTTTGAGGAAAAATCATATAAGTAAATAAAAAATGTTTAATAAAACCTTATATTAACTACTAAATTCTTATTAAAATACTATAAGAGTATGTTTTGAGGAAAAATCATATAAGTAATTAAAAAATATTTAATGAAACCTTATATTAACTACTAAATTCATATTAGAATACTATATGAATATGTTTTGAGGAAAAATCATCTAAATAATTAACAAATGTTTTGTAAAACCTTTTATTAACTATAAAATTCTTATTCGAATACTATTAGAGTATGTTTTGAGGAAAAATCATATAAGTAACTACAAATGTTTAATAAAACTGTATATTAACAAAGAAATTGTTGTTAGAATACGATAAAAGTATGTTTTGAGGAAAACTCATGTAAGTAACTAACAAATGTTGAATAAAACCTAATATTAACTCCTAAATTCATATTAGAATACTATAAGAGTATGTTTTGAGGAGAAATCATATAAGTAACTAACAAATGTTTAATAAAACCTTATATTAACTTCTAAATTCATATTAGAATATTATAAGAGTATGTTTTGAGGAGAAATCATAAAAGTTGTAACGGCCCGGGATTATGATTCTCGAGTTACGTTTCGAGGGATTAAACCTCTCGTTGGGATCTTGCGCCCCGAGTACAGGCTGAAGGTGTTTAATCGAAGATGTGTAGTTTAAAGTGGGATTTTGCACCCAAATCTGGAAGGTCCGTTGGAGACCTAGGTGTAAACCCCTGTACATGTCCTAAGTCTACAACGCTGGAAATCCTTTATCATGCAAAGGGCATAAGTTCTGAAAGTGATACAACCAGTGCCACGGTAGAGCCGGGTCAAAACAGAGTATAGTTAGAGAGAAATCCCAAAAGCGTGAATCAGGTGAAGTCGGGTTTCAAACACTCACTCTCCGCCATATGAATAGACCCCGTCATAACAACACAAAATCAAGGAGTGTATCGGGTACCTGAAACTATACCACCAAGTCAGGCCAAGAGTCCGTCCGCGGGTCCTCTGACCGCGCTGAGGACATATAATACGCCTATACCTAGAATAAATGATGCCTTCATGCAATACTGAAATAAAACCACACTATCATGCTCCTAATTCATATGCGCATAATATTGAGAAAGGCCTTAACAAATAATACCAAGTGGTATATCCCTCTTCTACCACCACCCCCCTTACATATAGGGTGGAGACTGGCCAGTTCGATGCTATAATCATATCAAATCTCATCATCATATCATGTCTCATCATCATATCATATCTCATGCCCATCTCGTATCTCGTGATATATATAAATGACTCGAGGAGGACAACACCCGATGAAGCTGGGTTGCCCTATGACCCTAGCAAGGATTCTAGGACTCACAGATAACGGCCGTTCTGTATTCAAACGCATACAGAATAAGGATGCTCATTCGTAAATGCAATTCCTAAGCATGATACTACATGACATGTTCTTATGCATATGCAACACCTACATACTATATGACACATTAGGCAGGAGGTTCTGGTTACTGAGTAAACCCCGGAGGACTTACCTGGCTAGCAGATCGGCAACAGGAGAATCCAGCACACAATAGTCAAAATCACAGAGTATCACCTAGCACATAATGGAATATACATAAGTCTACATCCAACTATTAAGCACTCAAGCACACATCAATCAATAGAACAAGTAACATATTATGAAAGTCATTTCATCGCATCATCCGCCCCTCAAGACCACATCGTTCTCCATAATTCCTTCAACCATTTCCGCATATACCTCAATGGTTCATCAAAATCATAAGACATAATTTGTGTGATATATAAAATCCTACTAGATCGTCATAATCATCCAACATTTAATCTCATATAATAATTCACCGCAAGTCATGCTATTAGTCATGTATATCATACTGTTAGTCAAACGATCATATCATCATGCTAGTTAGTCATCGAATAAGTCTTATTCCCAGGTTAGTTTCAGAACCGTTTCATATCCCAGTTAAATAATTAAGTATTCCGACCCTTGAAAATACTCGTCAAATTCCCTTTTAAATTTATTTATTAGATTACTTTCCGACCTTGAAATTCTTTTTCAAATTCTTTATAAATCTTTAAGTCCCAATAATATATTTTAAATGCCATTTATTTAACACTTTTATAAATGATTTCCAAATCCTCTAAAATCCCGAACATTTTTATTTAATAAATCAACCCTTATAATTTTCCCCAAATAATATTTTATTTATCATTAAATAGTTAAATGAATTAACGGATATACCCGACCGAACCGAACACATTTAAATCCAATCGAACCCAAACCGCCACATCTAAACCCAACCGGTTAAGCAATTAAAACCAACGTACAATATAATATTGAAAAGGTGGACCCAACGGGAGTCATCTCCCTCCCGATTCAAAACATCCCGCAGAAGCCATCTCCTTCCTCAAGTGAAGCTCCCGCCACTGCACCTGGTCGACGCCGGTTGCTGCGCTCTCAGCCCCGCCCAGCTCCTTCACAGCTGCACTCGCCCACGCCAGTAGCCCGCACCCACTCAGGCTCCCGAGTTCTCCCTCGCAGCCGCGCTCGACTCGCCCTCATGCTCGCCTCGCTCGACTACCCTCACTCAGTTCTCGCTCACCCCCGATTAGTCTATGAATCGAAAGGACTAAAAGAACGAATCGAAACGAGGATAAATTCGGAGCTCACCGAGATGGATTTTTCGCGACTTCGGAGCTCTCGATCGGAGTTCTGGGCTTCGTCGGTGGCTCGCGATGGCTCGTCGGATCTGCGTCGGACATGGGTGAGTGTGATGGCAAGGATAGGGGGTGATTTGGATTGGAAACGAAGGAATAAGGCTTACCGAAAGATTATTCGCGCTCTAACGGGGTGATGGAGCTCCGGTGGCTCGGTTGAGGCTTCGACGATTCTTGGGCGGATCTGGGTGCTAGTGGACGTCGAAGGGGGCTTCGGGGTGGTGCTGGGAGTGGCTCATAGAAGGGAGGACACCGGAGGAGCTCTGGTGAAACTCGGGTTTGCTCACGGGAAACAGAGGACAGGGGAGCTGCTCGCGGTTGCTGGTTCCAGCATCTGTGGTGGCGACGACGTGAAGAGGAGAGTGGAAGAGGGTGATGATGTGAAAATGGTAAGGGATGAATGGGAGCGGGAATGTGGATCAGAATGGTGGTAGTCGGTGAGGGCGGGTGATGGTGATAGAGTGGTGATGGTGAGGGAGTGACAGGATGGTGATGAATGTTCCGGAATGACAGGGTATGGTGAGGTGAGGGAGTGGGTGAAGATTGAGTGTTGAATGGAATAATCAATACCCGTAAATAAATTCTAAATACGCGAATTTCGATCCCGCACTTAGTTCTCAAATGTTGGTTTCCCCGACTCTCGCTCTCTCGATCAATTAGATTTTTAAAACCGACAAGAATATAGCCATCCGATAATTATTTTCAATTTTCGAGGTAAAAGGACGGAAATCGGTCGTCAAATTTTATATTACGGTCGGAATCCGCTAAATGAGCTTTTAATTCGATTTAAATTCATTTTTAATTTCCTTTTTCCAAAAAATTAGGATTTGAAAATCTGAGCATTTACATCATCCACCTCTAAAAACAAGTCTCGTCCCCGAGACTAAAATCATTTTAAAATAGGGGATGAAGTTTGAAATTGGAGAGTCCAAGGATCATGTCATTGACCCCGTAAGTATCTCATAAGTGCCCCTATGAGATCCTCACAGTACCGTTGTCGTGATCATAATATCCCCAATAGACCATAGCAAGAATGTTATATGGGCCCCTGCCACATCCTTACTCCGACTCCTCGGTTATATCATAACTCAAAACATCACAACGTCCTCTTTAAAACACCGTTCAAAACTTCAAGTTCGGCATTAGTCAAAAGCATTCCTAACCTCTCCATTCATCATACCATCCACTTCTAAAGGCTAATCCCACATTCTCTTCCTAGGTTCTAAGACATAATCAAGGTTCAACAGTTCAATTTCTATCATTTCCATCATCAAGCATCATGTATATATATATCGAATAACAATAGCACCTCACGTCTAATAGCATAACATGATCACCTCAAGAATAGCCACATAGCATAGCATATCTAGCATCGTATCATATATGGTAGAATTTATCACATCATCTCACGGAAGTTACACACCATATCAATCATATAAGCACGTTATATCAATCAGATAAGTACATCATACTCATTCTAACTACCAAGCGTCATCGCATTAGAGGCAAACAACTGTTTCCGTACAGTAGCATTCCATCGAGTTCAGGGAATTGGGATACCTATGGTAGTACTAACAGTTATGATCTCGTTGAGTTCAGGGATAACTATGGTAGTACTAACAGTTCCCTATTGTCAATGGCAACACATCAGAGAATCAACATCGTCTATAGCATAGAATTCGCACAACATTCGACCCCAAGTAAAGTGTACGCTAGATCACATCCTCAAGAGAACATGCCTATAACTATCAATCATGACAAGACACGACCACTACCCATAAGCTCTTGCATTAAGATCAAATTCACCGAGGTCTACCAACCCAAATCACTACTAGGTATCCCAATTCCTATGCCATCAAGCCATCTAAGGGCCAATCCACATCGGCATCGAAATCTCAAGTACTACCTTCCACTCGACTATTTAAAACTATCTCCCGGAGTTCCTAAATCACAAAATTCCCTCATTTCGACACTCTGAACAACTCGATCTACTACCAAGACTCCATATATAACACGTCCTTGCCCTAGGGGTCCTCTATCAGTCCCATCTTTACCCTCTAATAGAAAATTCCAAGTCCTCAACTGAACCGCTTTCACGATTGATCTAGCTAGACACTTCTTAACAATCTCGCTTACTCTTCCTAGGCTCTAGAGACTCCGCCCGACCATCATCTCCTAAAAAGACATCGCGAATCACCTTGCTAACTTAATCATACTCTCCACGCCACTAACCACTTTTACTAACCATCCACCTCTAAGGACCCAACTCATGCTGACCACCTCACACCTGACACTCCCGACCAATTCTAATGCAGAACCCAACTAGTGGTACTCCCAACCACGAATCACCATGACCATCAAGCCGACCCACTCTAGATCCTCTTCCCGGCATACTCTACCTAGACTAGTTCCCTCAACTCCGCATGTTTCCCCAAATTGCCTCAGATCGTGCTTCCTTAAACATCGAAATCTCTACCACTTAAACACCCTTATGTACCGATCATCATTTTCACCGAATTCCTATGACATCCTCGTCCGAATTTCCTAAGCACCGCAACTTCACCAACCTTCAAAAGTCTCTCTAGCGTCCTCAATACCTTTTGCTTTGCCTAGTTCCCAAATCCATGAGCATAATCTTTCTATCTCAACCTTAAGCCCACAGTCTTACTAGGAATCTAAACTACATCATTACACAACTACCAGCCTTTCCTCGAAGATTCATCTCACATCCTCAATTACCTCAACATCCACAATAACCGCCACTCATAAATCCCGATTCATTCCCTATGCCAAAATCATCCAACCACGCATATGGAAATCCTTCACTCATAAATTCCACAAGCATTACCAATCCTATATAAACAACCCCCAAATACTCATCACACGAACAACCCTGATATGAACAACCTAATATCCCCGATCGATAATTTCCCAAGCAATCTCATACTACTCTTCCTTGGCAATTCCTCAACCTCATCCTTTACCGAAATCGCTCTCACTCACAACACACACAACCTAGTCCCAAGTTCTACGATTCCTTGAACGTTCCTTCATCGATCATCCTCGACACCGCCCACGATCCGCTCCTAGACTATCTAGACACCTTCCTTAGCACACCAATCTGTCTCACAACACCTCCCCTCAAGAATCCCCTGATCAACTCCTATCTCTCTCATCCACCTCTAGAACTACGCCAACTTCCTATGCTCACACTCACTCTCAAGGTCACCCTAATGAAACTAGTCCAGACCTCAGTCAACCACTCTCTTATACTACCCGCACACACTACCTGCCTAGAATACCGCTTCTCACTAGGACACCCCCCTCAAAATCTCGGCATACTAGCCCCACGTACTGCTCACCTAAGCCCTACCTAGAAGCTCATCTATACTCACAGACCACTATCTTCGACACATCCCAACTCACTCGGCTCTACTCAAGCTAACAAATCCTTTCTGCACCCCATCTCACACGACCAATGACTCAATCCGAATACATTAATCCACCTGCCACTTTCCAACCCGTCTCACTGAAGAATTTCACGACTCAAGCTCAAGAATAAAGCACTCCCATACATATAACCCATAACCTACTCACCCGCAAGTCAGTATACCAAGCACCAAGGCACATCGTCATAGAAACAAGTTAGTCAGGCAATCATTGCTACCAATTCAGCACATCCGTCATCACACATTCAATTATGTCAGTTCTAGGCCTATCACAAAACATCAATTCCGATAAGTATAGAAGAATCCACGATTTGAATTAAGAACGTCCTTCCTTGAGTCATCTAAGAGAATCACGTACGCGGCTACCATCTTTCAAATGTGTTCGTCCTTTGTATACTTTTGGCGACGTCAGTCCTGTGGTCTATGGGTCATGGACCCATCACACTTCTGTTGCGCTGCTATGGTGCCACTTGGTCGTCGGTCCTTTCTTGCATGTCGGCGCTCATCGAAGGATTGCAAGGGTTAGAAGTTACGAAGATAGGGGAGAGACAAGGGCGGACGACACAACTTCCTTAAGAGTTCAGACATGGACCAGGACTAGGGACGACGAGACCAAGGAGAAGATCCTAACCCGAGAGTTACAACGATGCCCTTATAATTGTGGCACACAAGCACATAAAAATCAAGAGATATCATCACATTATTTCACACTAGTATGCACTTATCTCAAGAGATATCGATTTATGCATTCATAACATGTTCATATAATCATCTTTATGTGTGCGCAGAACAAGCTAGCAACCTATCATTTCATTCACCAATCATGCTTGACAGACTAAGAACATGTATGCACAGACTGACGTGGGACGTATGTGGCATAAATTATGCAAGACCTAGCAAACATCGCAAGATATCATATGCACGACTTATCACTCAATTTAGATACACACATAAGAAAGTAATAATCTTGCGAGATTGAGGCAAGCATGCTAAGATGCACCATAAAAAATCATGCTAAGGGTATGGTCAGTTCATGCAGAGTTGGTATAGCAACTATTTCATCAAATACATCCATATTCACATGGTAAGACTAAGACGTCACACAATCATATGAGGGTCTATAACTGAGAGGTATATGTCTTACATGATACTAGCAATACTCATTAAACATGTACACAGTCAATGAGGTCTAATTAGGTTAATCTGGCATGCTAAGTGATCTGATTCACGTGTTAAACATGCAACGAGAGTTGACCACACTATCATGGACCTAGTACATAGGAAGACGGTAATCATGGGGATTCAATACATACGGTACATACATCTACTCATAAGTGCAACCATGCAAGGTACCGGGAAAGTCATGCTGAATTATACCAATATACAATTTCATGAAATCACAAGGAGGCCATCATTATAACTTGATAGAATTATCTAAGGACAATCACCGATTCACCACCCCGTTTTCCCGTGGGACGCTAGTATGACTCACTTGACACAAGGACATTCACTCCGTTTCCGAGAGGTGAGGGTAGAACTCGTGTTTAGACTCTGTGGCAAGAAGACATGGTTGGCCATTACGAGGATCGAAAATGATGACTCCATAAGAAAACTCACTTCTATCTCGAAACAATTTAAATCCTCACTCCCACTAACATATTCAGATAACCCTCACATCTCACACTATTTCCGAAGGTATTTAATTGAACGACCCAAATTTCCCGTGAAAGACCCTAACCACAAGTACGAGACTCGATATAAGCATCGATGGTGGGGTACGAAACAAGACTCTAAACAGGGGGAGGGGATGCTTCTCGAACCTCGCTAACATGCCTAGATGTTTTGGTGGGGCGGATGACAGATTCAGAACCATCAGGGGGTTTGAATTATGAAAGGGCTATTCAGACAAAACAAGAATTCCGATTACATAAGAACAAGGTTTTCTCCCACTATCCCATTTGCACAGTTATTCAACACATGATTCAAGTCAAGACATACTAATTAGTTCGCTATCCTAAGCACAATAGAGCACTCATCACGGAAGCAATCAACAAGATTAATATGATCCTCTTCGAGGAGGATCGCCCTCGGGCCCAATTGCATATATGTACATATATAAATGTAAGCTTAGAGACGAGCTATGCCGTCCTTCGAGGGACGGATGACCGGAGGGGCAAAACCTCACGGCCTCCTAACTCAACACTCCAACCTCCGTGGTGTTCCTAGGAGTCTTCTAGGCCCATCTGTAAATAAAAGCTAGTATTTTGCCTACCGTTCCCCGAATTCTACATCCATAAGCGATGTCTACCGCTTAGGTCTCTAACCACGAGATTATTTCCCCTTTATTCATTTTAGGTTATAAGTCGAATTGAATTCATTTTGCCCTTTATAAAATATTTTCCAAAACCATTTGAAAACATTGGGCGATTTTCAAAACCTCTTCAACCTATTGTACTCGGATTGCAAAACCTCAGCTCTGATACCACCTTTGTAACGGCCCGGGATTATGATTCCCGAGTTACATTTCGAGGGATTAAACCCCTCGTTGGGATCTTGCGCCCCGAGTACAGGCTGAAGGTTTTAAATCGAAGATGTGTAGTTTAAAGTGAGATTTTGCACCCAAATCTGGAAGGCCCGTTGGAGACCCCGGGGTAAACCCCTGTACCTGTCCTAAGTCTACAACGCTGGAAATCCTTTATCATGCAAAGGGCATAAGTTCTGAAAGTGATACAACCAGTGCCACGGCAGAGCCGGGTCAAAACAGAGTATAATTAGGGAGAAATCCCAAAAGCGTGAATCTGGTGAAGTCAGGTTTCAAACACTCACTCTCCGCCATATGAATAGACCCCGTCATAACAACACAAAATCAAGGAGTGTATCGGGTACATGAAACTATACCACTAAGTCAGGCCAAGAGTCCGCCCGCGGGTTCTCTGACCGCGCTGAGGACATATAATACGCCTATACCTAGAATAAATGATGCCTTCATGCAATACTGAAATAAAACCACGCTATCATGCTCCTAATTCATATGCGCATAATATTGAGAAAGGCCTTAACAAATAATACCAAGTGGTATATCCCTCTTCTACCACCACCCCCCTTACATATAGGGTGACGACTGGCCAGTTCGATGCTATAATCATATCAAATCTCATCATCATATCATGTCTCATCATCATATCATATCTCATCATCATATCATATCTCATGCCCATCTCGTATCTCGTGATATATATAAATGACTCGAGGAGGACAACACCCGATGAAGCTGGGCTGCCCTATGACCCTAGCAAGGACTCTAGGACTCACAGATAACGGCCGTTCTGTATTCAAACGCATACAGAATAAGGATGCTCATTCGTAAATGCAATTCCTAAGCATGATACTACATGACATGCTCTTATGCATATGCAACACCTACATACTATATGACACATCAGGCAGGAGGTTCTGGTTACTGAGTAAGCCCCGGAGGTCTTACCTGGCTAGCAGATCGGCAACAGGAGAATCCAGCACACAATAGTCAAAATCACAGAGTATCACCTAGCACATAATGGAATATACATAAGTCTACATCCAACTATTAAGCACTCAAGCACACATCAATCAATAGAACAAGTAACATATTATGAAAATCATTTCATCGCATCATCCGCCCCTCAAGACTACATCGTTCTCCATAATTCCTTCAACCATTTCCGCATATACCTCAATGGTTCATCAAAATCATAAGACATAATTTGTGTGATATATAAAATCCTACTAGATCGTCATAATCATCCAACATTTAATCTCATATAATAATTCACCACAAGTCATGCTATTAGTCATGTATATCATACTGTTAGTCAGACGATCATATCATTATGCTAGTTAGTCATCGAATAAGTCTTATTCCCAGGTTAGTTTCAGAACCGTTTCATATCCCAGTTAAATAATTAAGTATCCCGACCCTTGAAAATACTCGTCAAATTCCCTTTTAAATTTATTTATTAGATTACTTTCCGACCTTGAAATTCTTTTCCAAATTCTTTATAAATCTTTAAGTCCCAATAATATATTTTAAATGCCATTTATTTAACACTTTTATAAATGATTTCCAAATCCTCTAAAATCCCGACCATTTTTATTTAATAAATCAACCCTTATAATTTTCCCCAAATAATATTTTATTTATCGTTAAATAGTTAAATGAATTAACGGATATACCCGACCGAACCGAACACATTTAAATCCAATCGAACCGAACCGAACCGAAACCGCCACATCTAAACCCAACCGGTTAAGCAATTAAAACCAACGTACAATATAATATTGAAAAGGTGGACCCCACGGGAGTCATCTCCCTCCCGATTCAAAACATCCCGCAGGAGCTATCTTGATACGGGGTTAGCCGTAGGTTGGTCCGATCTTCGACAACAAGCAAGAAACTCAAAGAAATAAGCAAGAACTGAACAAGAACTCAAAACGCAGCAATGATAGCTTCAGGAAACGAACAAGAAAGCAAAGATCTTGGACAAGATTGACCAAGAACGATTCAAGAACGCAGCAAGACTTCAAGAACTCGACCAAGATTGATCAAGAACTCCAAGACTCTATGTCGACAGCAACAAAGAAGACAAAGACTCGACAACATAGATCAAGACTCGAAATTTGATAACAAGAATTGAAAGACACGACCGATAAGGACTGAAACGATCTATGCAGAACAAGATAAAGACTCCAGGCCTCCTTAGAGGGTAGGAACCAATACCAATGACTACACAACCCGCCTCTACAACCCTACATAATCAAGCGGACAACTTGAAGGCACAAGGAGGGGGCTTGTGGATACTAGATTCACCAAGTCTTGCGAAGTTGATGAACGGCAAAGCAAACCAAGCTAGATCAATACCAATAGTTTCAATTGAAGAGCACAACTCTATTCAATCGACAAACACTCATTGTGTTTCACACAAAAAGAGAGCTTTTCTCATAAAATTCAACGTGTCTGATTACAAAGAAGACATTCGGCTTATATAGACCTAACTAGGGCCGAATGGGCTGATTTTAATAAAACTAACAACTATAGGAATTAATTAAAATAACCTTAAAGTTTCCTAAAATAACTTAAGTAAAAGAAATACTAAATAGGAAATAAATATAATGTTTCAAAACTTAACAAAATCCCGTCAAAACCAGCAGCAGCTCAAAGAATGTGGATTTCGGCCAAGCTATTGGACGAATCTGGAAAAACCGTCAACAGCAAAGTTGTAGATTTCTTCGTCCTCGTTCCAACAAGGTATGGCACGCCTTAATCCGGTCAATATTGAATCCGTACGACCCATTTTACAGAGACGTCGAAAAGCTGTCAAGTTACTGAACGAATGTAAAAAACGCCAAGCTTCCACCTTTGGACCTTCTCCCATGATGGAGCCTTCTTCTTCCTCTTGATAAGGACATCATCCGAAGGTGTCTTGGATGGTTGATACGGGGTTAGCCGTGTGATGGTCCGATCTTCGACAACAAGCAAGAAACTCAAAGAAACAAACAAGAAAGCAAGAACGCAGCAACTGGACTCAAAGAAACGATTCAAGAAAGCTCAAGATTCGTTCAAGACTCAACGAGAAACATCAAGATCAGCAAGAACTTAATGTCGACAACAATAGGAATAACAAAGACTCAATAAAGATAGATAAAGACTCGAAATTGAATGTAAGAATTGAAAGACACGACCTGATAAGGACTGAAACGATCTATACAGAACAAGATAAAGACCCCAGGCCTCCTCAGAGGGTAGGAACCAATACCAATGACTACACAACCCGCCTCTACAACCCTACACAATCAAGCGGACAACTTGAAGGCACAAGGAGGGGGCTTGTGGATAATAGAATCATCAAGTCTTGCGAAGTTGATGAACGTCAAAGCAAACCAAGCTAGATCAATACCAATAGTTGCAATTGAAGAGCACAACTCTATTCAATCGACAAACACTCATTGTATTTCACACAAAAAGAGAGCTTTTCTCATATCATTCAACGTACCTGATTACAAAGAAGGCATTCGGCTTATATAGACCTAACTAGGGCCGAATGGGCTGATTTTAATAAAACTAACAACTATAGGAATTAATTAAAATAACCTTAAAGTTTCCTAAAATAACTTAAGTAAAAGAAATACTAAATAGGAAATAAATATAATGTTCCAAAACTTAACAAAATCCCGTCAAAACCAGCAGCAGCTCAAAGAATGTGGATTTCGGCCAAGCTATTGGACGAATATGGAAAAACCGTCAACAACAAAGTTGTAGATTTCTTCGTCCTCGTTCCAACAAGGTATGGCACGCCTTAATCTGGTCAATATTGAATCCGTACGACCCATTTTACAGAGACGTCGAAAAGCTGTCAAGTTGTTGAACGAATGTAAAAACGCCAAGCTTCCACCTTTGGACCTTCTCCCATGGTGGAGCCTCCTTCTTCCTCTTGATAAGGACATCATCCGAAGGTGTCTTGGATGGTCCTGCATCAATCTCCCTTTCTTGAGAAGGATTCGTCCTCGAATCCAAGGTCGCATTTGATTCCGCAAAGGCATCCACACGAGCTCCTAGATCGAATACCACATGTCCATGGAAACCCTTCTCAAGGCTGATTGGTGTAGGGATTAACCACTCCTCGATGGTTATTATCTCAGCTTCATCTACAAAATCAAGAAAAGAAACTTTATGAGTGCATAATTCATATTTTATATCATCATTATGTTCTAACGTAATATGCACTTTAGCTTGGTCAATAATCCCTAAGTTTCCATCCAATGCTAGCAAGTTTTCTTCCTTTTTCAAGGTTGAATTTTCAACTAATTCAAGGCTAGCAATAGTAGAAGAATTGTCTCCATCAATGATCAAATTAGACACTTTGCCTATTTCTAAGCACAAATACTCTCTTTGATTATCCTCACAAGGACTAGGTTGAACACTTCAAACTTTACTATCAATTAAAGAATCATCATGCTCAGATTCAATGCAAACATTATCATCATAGACAATTAAATTATTAACTACTAAATTCTTATTAGAATACTATAAGAGTATGTTTTGAGGAAAAAAATCATATAAGTAAATAACAAATGTTTAATAAAACCTTATATTAACTACTAAGTTCTTATTAGAATACTATAAGAGTATGTTTTGAGAAAAAATCATATAAGTAAATAACAAATGTTTAATAAAACCTTATATTAACTACTAAATTCATATTAGAATACTATAAGAGTATGTTTTGAGGAGAAATCATATAAGTAACCAACAAATGTTTAATAAAACCTTATATTAACTACTAAATTCATGTAACAATACTATAAGAGTATGTTTTAAGAAAAAATCATATAAGTAAATAAGAAATGTTTAGTAAAACCTTTTATTAACTACAAAATTCTTATTCGGATACAATAAGAGTATGTTTTGAGGAAAAATCATATAAGTTACTAACAAATGTTTAAAAAAACTGTATATTAACTAAGAAATTGTTGTTAGAATACGATAAAAGTATGTTTTGAGGAAAACTCATGAAAGTAATTAACAAATGTTGAATAAAACCTTATATTAACTACTAAATTCATATTAGAATACTATAAGAGTATGTTTTGAGGAGAAATCATATAAGTAACTAACAAATGTTTAATAAAACCTTATATTAACTACTAAATTCATATTAGAATACTATAAGAGTATGTTTTGAGGAGAAATCATATAAGTAAATAACAAATGTTGAATAAAACCTTATATTAACTACTAAATTCTTATTAGAATACTATAAGAGTATGTTTTGAGGAAAAATCATATAAGTAAATAACAAATGTTTAATAAAACCTTATATTAACTACTAAATTCTTATTAGAATACTATAAGAGTATTTTTTGAGGAAAAATCATATAACTAACTAACAAATGTTTAATAAAACCTTATATTAACAAATAAATTGTTGTTAGAATACGATAAAAGTATGTTTTGAGGAAAACTCATGTAAATAACTAACAAATGTTGAATAAAACATTATATTAACTACTAAATTTATATTAGAATACTATAGGAGTATGTTTTTAGGAGAAATTATATAAGTAACTAACAAATTTTTAATAAAAGCTTATATTAACTACTAAATTCATATTCGAATACTATAAGAGTATGTTTTGAGGAAAACTCATGTAAGTAACTAACAAATGTTGAATAAAACCTTTAACTACTAAATTCATATTAGAATACTATAAGAGTATGTTTTGAGGAGAAATCACATAAGTAACCAACAAATATTTAATAAAACCTTATATTAACTACTAAATTCATATTAGAATACTATAAGAGTATGTTTTGAGGAGAGAGCATCTAAGTAACTAACAAAATTTTAATAAAACCTTATATTAACTACTAAATTCATATTACAATACTATAAGAGTATGTTTTGAGGAAAAATCATATAAGTAAATAAGAAATGTTTAGTAAAACCTTTTATTAACTACAAAATTCTTATTCGGATACAATAACAGTATGTTTTGAGGAAAAATCATATAAGTTACTAACAAATTTTTAAAAAAACTGTATATTAAGTAAGATATTGTTGTTAGAATACGATAAAAGTATGTTTTGAGGAAAAATCATGTAAGTAACTAACAAATATTGAATAAAACATTATATTAACTACTAAATTAATATTAGAATACTATAAGAGTATGTTTTTAGGAGAAATTATATAAGTAACTAACAAATGTTTAATAAAACCTTATATTAACTACTAAATTCATATTAGAATATATAAGAGTATGTTTTGGGGAAAACTCATGTAAGTAACTAACAAATGTTGAATAAAACCTTATATTAACTACTAAATTCATATTAGAATACTATAAGAGTATGTTTTGAGGAGAAATCATATAAGTAACCAACAAATGTTTAATAAAACCTTATATTAACTACTAAATTCATATTACAATACTATAAGAGTATGTTTTGAGGAAAATTCATATAAGTAAATAAGAAATGTTTAGTAAAACCTTTTATTAACTACAAAATTCTTATTCGGATACAATAAGAGTATGTTTTGAGGAAAAATCATATAAGTTACCAACAAATGTTTAAAAAAACTGTGAATTAACTAAGAAATTGTTGTTAGAATACGATAAAAGTATGTTTTGAGGAAAACTCATGAAAGTAATTAACAAATGTTGAATAAAACCTTATATTAACTACTAAATTCATATTAGGATACTATAAGAGTATGTTTTGAGGAGAAATCATATAAGTAACTAACAAATGTTCAATAAAACCTTATATTAACTACTAAATTCATATTAAAATACTATAAGAGTATGTTTTGAGGAGAAATCATATAAGTAAATAACAAATGTTGAATAAAACCTTATATTAACTACTAAATTCTTATTAGAATACTATAAGAGTATGTTTTGAGGAAAAAACATATAAGTAAATAACAAATGTTTAATAAAACCTTATATTAACTACTAAATTCTTATTAGAATACTATAAGAGTATGTTTTGAGGAAAAATCATATAACTAACTAACAAATATTTAATAAAACCTTATATTAACCAATAAATTGTTGTTAGAATACGATAAAAGTATGTTTTGAGGAAAACTCATGTAAGTAACTACAAATGTTGAATAAAACATTATATTAACTGCTAAATTTATATTAGAATACTATAGGAGTATGTTTTTAGGAGAAATTATATAAGTAAATAACAAATGTTTAATAAAAGCTTATATTAACTACTAAATTCATATTAGAATACTATAAGAGTATGTTTTGAGGAGAAATCATATAAGTAAATAACAAATGTTGAATAAAACCTTATATTAACTAGTAAATTCTTATTAGAATACTATAAGAGTATCTTTTGAGGAAAAATCATATAAGTAAATAACAAATGTTTAATAAAACCTTATATTAACTACTAAATTCATATTAGAATATATAAGAGTATGTTTTGAGGAAAACTCATGTAAGTAACTAACAAATGTTGAATAAAACCTTATATTAACTACTAAATTCATATTAGAATACTATAAGAGTATGTTTTGAGGAGAAATCATATAAGTAACCAACAAATGTTTAATAAAACCTTATATTAACTACTAAATTCATATTAGAATATATAAGAGTATGTTTTGAGGAAAACTTATGTAAGTAACTAACAAATGTTGAATAAAACCTTATATTAACTACTAAATTCATATTAGAATACTATAAGAGTATGTTTTGAGGAGAAATCATATAAGTAACCAACAAATGTTTAATAAAACCTTATATTAACTACTAAATTCATATTAGAATAATATAAGAGTATGTTTGGAGGAGAAAGCATTTAAGTAACTAACAAATTTTAATAAAACCTTATATTAACTACTAAATTCATATTACAATACTATAAGAGTATGTTTTGAGAAAAAATCATATAAGTAAATAAGAAATGTTTAAAAAAAACTATATATTAACTAAGAAATTGTTGTTAGAATACGATAAAAGTATGTTTTGAGGAAAACTCATGAAAGTAATTAACAAATGTTGAATAAAACCTTATATTAACTACTAAATTCATATTAGAATACTATAAGAGTATGTTTTGAGGAGAAATCATATAAGTAACTAACAAATTTTTAATAAAACCTTATATTAACTACTAAATTCATATTAGAATACTATATGAGTATGTTTTGAGGAGAAATCATATAAGTAAATAACAAATGTTGAATAAAACCTTATATTAACTACTAAATTCTTATTAGAATACTATAAGAGTATGTTTTGAGGAAAAATCATATAAGTAAATAACAAATGTTTAATAAAACCTTATATTAACTACTAAATTCTTATTAGAATACTATAAGAGTATGTTTTGTAGAAAAATCATATAAGTAAATAACAAATGTTTAATAAAACCTTATATTAACTACTAAATTCATATTAGAATACTATAAGAGTATGTTTTGAGGAGAAATCATATAAGTAACCAACAAATGTTTAATAAAACCTTATATTAACTACTAAATTCATATTAGAATACTATAAGAGTATGTTTTGAGGAGAAAGCATATAAGTACCTAACAAATTTTTAATAAAACCTTATATTAACTACTAAATTCATATAACAATACTATAAGAGTATGTTTTAAGAAAAAATCATATAAGTAAATAAGAAATGTTTAGTAAAACCTTTTATTAACTACAAAATTCTTATTCGGATACAATAAGAGTATGTTTTGAGGAAAAATCATATAAGTTACTAACAAATGTTTAAAAAAATGTATATTAACTAAGAAATTGTTGTTAGAATACGATAAAAGTATGTTTTGAGGAAAACTCATGAAAGTAATTAACAAATGTTGAATAAAACCTTATATTAACTACTAAATTCATATTAGAATACTATAAGAGTATGTTTTGAGGAGAAATCATATAAGTAACTAACAAATGTTTAATAAAACCTTATATTAATTATTAAATTCATATTAGAATACTATAAGAGTATGTTTTGAGGAGAAATCATATAAGTAAATAACAAATGTTGAATAAAACCTTATATTAACTAGTAAATTCTTATTAGAATACTGTAAGAGTATGTTTTGAGGAAAAATCATATAAGTAAATAACAAATGTTTAATAAAACCTTATATTAACTACTAAATTCTTATTAGAATACTATAAGAGTATTTTTTGAGGAAAAATCATATAATTAACTAACAAATGTTTAACAAAACCTTATATTAACAAATAAATTGTTGTTAGAATACGATAAAAGTATGTTTTGAGGAAAACTCATGAAAGTAATTAACAAATGTTGAATAAAACCTTATATTAACTACTAAATTCATATTAGAATACTATAAGAGTATGTTTTGAGGGGAAATCATATAAGTAACTAACAAATGTTTAATAAAACCTTATATTAACTACTAAATTTATATTAGAATACTATAAGAGTATGTTTTGAGGAGAAAGCATATAAGTAACTAACAAAATTTTAATAAAACCTTATATTAACTACTAAATTCATATTACAATACTATAAGAGTATGTTTTGAGGAAAAATCATATAAGTAAATAAGAAATGTTTAGTAAAACCTTTTATTAACTACAAAATTCTTATTCGGATAGAATAACAGTATGTTTTGAGGAAAAATCATATAAGTTACTAACAAATTTTTAAAAAAACTGTATATTAACTAAGAAATTGTTGTTAGAATACGATAAAAGTATGTTTTGAGGAAAAATCATGTAAGTAACTAACAAATATTGAATAAAACATTATATTAACTACTAAATTAATATTAGAATACTATAAGAGTATGTTTTTAGGAGAAATTATATAAGTAACTAACAAATGTTTAATAAAACCTTATATTAAGTACTAAATTAATATTAGAATATATAAGAGTATGTTTTGATGAAAACTCATGTAAGTAACTAACAAATGTTGAATAAAACCTTATATTAACTACTAAATTCATATTAGAATACTATAAGAGTATGTTTTGAGGAGAAATCATATAAGTAACCAACAAATGTTTAATAAAACCTTATATTAACTACTAAATTCATATTACAATACTATAAGAGTATGTTTTGAGGGAAAATCATATAAGTAAATAAGAAATGTTTATTAAAACCTTTTATTAACTACAAAATTCTTATTCGGATTCAATAAGATTATGTTTTGAGGAAAAATCGTATAAGTTACCAACAAATGTTTAAAAAAACTGTGAATTAACTAAGAAATTGTTGTTAGAATACGGCAAAAGTTTGTTTTGAGGAAAACTCATGAAAGTAATTAACAAATGTTGAATAAAACCTTATATTAACTACTAAATTCATATTAGAGTACTATAAGAGTATGTTTTGAGGAGAAATCATATAAGTAACTAACAAATGTTTAATAAAACCTTATATTAACTACTAAATTCATATTAAAATACTATAAGAGTATGTTTTGAGGAGAAATCATATAAGTAAATAACAAATGTTGAATAAAACCTTATATTAACTACTAAATTCTTATTAGAATACTATAAGAGTATGTTTTGAGGAAAAATCATATAAGTAAATAAGAAATGTTTATTAAAACCTTTTATTAACTACAAAATTCTTATTCGGATACAATAACAGTATGTTTTGAGGTAAAATCATATAAGTTACCAACAAATGTTTAAAAAAACTGTGAATTAACTAAGAAATTGTTGTTAGAATACGATAAAAGTATGTTTAGAGGAAAACTCATGAAAGTAATTAACAAAAGTTGAATAAAACCTTATATTAACTAATAAATTCATATTAGAATACTATAAGAGTATGTTTTGAGGAGAAATCATATAAGTAACTAACAAATGTTTAATAAAACCTTATATTAACTACTAAATTCATATTAAAATACTATAAGAGTATGTTTTGAGGAGAAATCATATAAGTAAATAACAAATGTTGAATAAAACCTTATATTAACTACTAAATTCTTATTAGAATACTATAAGAGTATGTTTTGAGGAAAAATCGTATAAGTAAATAACAAATGTTTAATAAAACCTTATATTAACCAATAAATTGTTGTTAGAATACGATACAAGTATGTTTTGAGGAAAACTCACGTAAGTAACTAACAAATGTAGACTAAAACATTATATTAACTACTAAATTTATATTAGAATACTATAGGAGTATGTTTTTAGGAGAAATTATATAAGTAACTAACAAATGTTTAATAAAAGCTTATATTAACTACTAAATTCATATTAGAATACTATAAGAGTATGTTTTGAGGAAAACTCATGTAAGTAACTAACAAATGTTTGAATAAAACCTTATATTAACTACTAAATTCATATTAGAATACTATAAGAGTATGTTTTGAGGAGAAATCATATAAGGAACCAACAAATGTTTAATAAAACCTTATATTAACTACTAAATTCATATTAGAATACTATAAGAGTATGTTTTGAGGAGAAAGCATATAAGTAACTAACAAATTTTTAATAAAACCTTATATTAACTACTAAATTCATATTACAATACTATAAGAGTATGTTTTGAGGAAAAATCATATAAGTAAATAAGAAATGTTTAGTAAAACCTTTTATTAACTACAAAATTCTTATTCGGATACAATAAGAGTATGTTTTGAGGAAAAATCATATCAGTTACTAACAAATGTTTAAAAAAAACTATATATTAACTAAGAAATTGTTGTTAGAATACGATAAAAGTATGTTTTGAGGAAAACTCATGAAAGTAATTAACAAATGTTGAATAAAACCTTATATTAACTACTAAATTCATATTAGAATACTATAAGAGTATTTTTTGAGGAGAAATCTTATAAGTAACTAACAAATTTTTAATAAAACCTTATATTAACTACTAAATTCATATTAGAATACTATATGAGTATGTTTTGAGGAGAAATCATATAAGTAAATAACAAATGTTGAATAAAACCTTATATTAACTACTAAATTCTTATTAGAATACTATTAGAGTATGTTTTGAAGAAAAATCATATAAGTAAATAACAAATGTTTAATAAAACCTTATATTAACCAATAAATTGTTGTTAGAATACGATAAAAGTATGTTTTGAGGATTTCTCAGGAACCATCTGAACTTTCAGTTATTTCTGAAACATCTTTTTTTTCTAAATCTTCTGGGGGACAATCATGTTCTAGTTCTAAAGTAGTTGGAATAGTTATATCATCCCATTTAATAAGTTTAGGAGTAAATATTGTAGATTTTTCAGCTTCTAATTGAAGTAAAGTTGTTTCTCCTCTTGGAACAGGAGGGATTAAACATCTTGGATCTGTTAAAGAAGTTAAAAGTCTATAATGAACTCTATATATTATAGCAAAATTCTTTGATAATTGTTTAAAGTTATCTTTTAGGATTTTTACGTCTAAAGTTAACGTCTGAGTAACCCTAGGGTCTGTAAGATCAACATGAAAATTAGGTGAACAATTAAAATAGACTGGACCATTACATATATTTGTCTGAATTATAGCTATTAACGAGTCTTTGTAAGATTTAAGTCTATCATCTCTTAAGGCTATGAAAATAGGTGTATCAATTCCTTTTCTGGCTAACGGTTTTAGAGCAACTTGTACTAAACCTAGATGAATGTATCTATATCCTTTTGTTTGATATTTTCTTAGTGATAAAGAGGATAAAAGTTGTAAAGATTGTTGTTCTTTACTAAGACTAATAGTTTCTTCATGACTTCTTACGCTAAAAGCTGTTTTAAAGTCTATAATTCCAATTCTATAAATTGACTCTATATTCTGATGAGGAATGGACCAATCAACCATATTATTTTCATCATTTGTATATAAATTTTCATGTTGATCTTACAGACCCTAGGGTTACTCAGACGTTAACTTTAGACGTAAAAATCCTAAAAGATAACTTTAAACAATTATCAAAGAATTTTGCTATAATATATAGAGTTCATTATAGACTTTTAACTTCTTCAACAGATCCAAGATGTTTAATCCCTCCTGTTCCAAGAGGAGAAACAACTTTACTTCAATTAGAAGCTGAAAAATCTACAATATTTACTCCTAAACTTATTAAATGGGATGATATAACTATTCCAACTACTTTAGAACTAGAACATGATTGTCCCCCAGAAGATTTAGAAAAAAAAGATGTTTTAGAAATAACTGAAAGTTCAGATGGTAAAGTTCTTCTTAAATTCAATCTTAGTAGAAGTTATTCAACATTACCAAGACTAGGAAATAGTTTAGGTCCGAGAAGCTCTTTTTCAGACTCTTTCTATACTACCAGAAGTAATAATTATAGTAGAAGAAATAAGAGCATAGACTTAGAAAATACAGAAGTAATCCTAGACTTCAGTAGTCCTATACCTAATCAGGTTACAGAACCTATAGACCAAACTCAGTCTTCTCCTACTGATAGTGAAATGAATAGATACTCTTCAATAAATGTTATTATCAACTCTGTCTTTACAATAGACAAAGATTACCTTAGAACTGATTTTAATTCAAGAAAAAATAAAGAAAAGAGAAATTGGTTCTTAAGTTTTGAAGAAAGTTATAAAATTAAAATTAGAGAAATTTGGTATGCAGAAATGGAAAAATTTCAAAGTAATATTCCTTTCTTTAGCTGGTTCAAACACTACCTTAAGAAAAATGGTATAAAACAACCTTTTAATTATAAGTCCATAGAAGTACAAACTAGACTTACTAAAACATGGAACATTTTACCCGAGGGAACAGTTCATTCAATTCACCCTCCTCTAAAAGGAATAAAAATCAAAACTGAAGAAGGAGAAATAACAGGTGAACCATTTAAAAATGGTAGGATTGGCACTTCAGAAAATAGAACATCTACCTTAGAAGATGTTAAAAAAATCTTTCAACAAAATAATTATTCTAATCAGCTTCTTTATACTATAGCCACCCAAGTAGAACTTGTGCATGAGAAAATAGCTAGTGAAGAACCTAAGTTCCCTAGGAATATTTCTAAACCTCATTTTCAGATTCAAGGAATTCCAAAAGAATCTCTAAAAAATGTCTCACTAAGTTCACCCTTAACTCTAATTGATAAAATAAATAAAAAATTAGATAAAGACAAACAAATACAATGTATAAATGAGGAAAATGATAAATCTTCAGACTCAGACTCTGATTATCCTACTACTGAGGAGTCTACAGGATCAGAAAATTCAGACGACGAAAAGATAATTCATAATATTGAAACTAATTTTCATAATGAACCTTTAGAAATAAATAAGTTAAGAAAAAATAGAAAAGGATTTCAAGGGCATAGAAGGATTAATAGAAATATGGATACTAGAAACTTTTACTCTAGACCTACTCCTCCAGATATTCAATATGAAGAAAGGTCCAAGTTTAGATCTACTGATTATAATGGACAAAGTATCTATGAATGGAATATAGATGGAAAATCTGAAGGAGAAATCCTAAACACATTACAAGAAATGGGAATGGCTAACATAGCCTATAAATGTTCAGATAAAACTGACCAAGTCTGTGTATCCTTAATTGTTACAGGATTTACCGGACAATTAAAAAACTGGTGGGACAATGCTCTTACTTTTCAACAAAAATAAGAAATCTTAAACTATAAAAATGATTTAGGAGAAGAAGAACCAGTAAATCAATTAATTTACACAATTAGTATGCACTTTATTGGAAATCCTAAAGAAGAGCTCCAAGCTAATAGAGAAATACTAAATAACTTAAAGTGTAAAACACTCAGTGATTACAGATGGTATAAAGATGTATTCCTTTCATATGTATTCAAAAGATCAGACTGTAATAAAGGATATTGGAAGGAACACTTCGTTGCTGGTCTACCTTCCTTATTCGCCCAAAGAATTAATCAAAAAATAAAAGAAGAATTACAATCTGAAGAAATTCCCTGGAAAGATATAACATATGGTCAGTTAACTGCTTTTGTAAAAAGGGAAAGATTAGCATTATGTTCAGAACTTAAATTACAGGCTAAATACGGTAAAGATAAGGGATCACGAAGAAAAGAATTAGGAAATTTCTGCCAAGACTTTGGATTAGAAAAAGTTGGTGATCCTCCTAGTAAAAGAAAACAATTTAAAAAATCTGATAAAAAACAAAGTTTTAGAAAATCTAGATTTAATAAACAAAATAATAAAAAATCTGATAAACCAAGGGAAAAGAAAATTATCTGTTATAAGTGTGGAAAACCTGGACATAAAGCAAATCAATGCAATCTTAGACAAAAGATTTCAGAAGTTTGCAAAGAAGATGCAGAATTAAAAGACAAACTAGTTAAAATACTTATTAAAGAATCATCAGAAGAAGAAGGTCAAGAATCATCAGACTCTGATGACTCTGGATCCACTCAATTTTGTTATGTTATAACAAAAGAAAAAGAGAATGAAGCATTATTTCAACTTATAGATAAACTTGAAGATCCAGCTATAAAACAAGAATATTTTATCAAATTAAAAAATTTAATTTTCAAAGAACAAAAAACTCTTCCCGGAGAACCATTTAGTCTATCAAAAATGATCAGTAAAAGACCATCTTCGAGTATATTTTCATCTATAACAACTAAAGACCTTCAAGCTGAAGTCAACAATTTAAAAAGAGAAGTTAATGCCCTACAAGAACAACTCATTTTAAATGAAGCTAAAGACTTAGAATTAGAAACTAGAATTGCTCATCTTGAATTAAATAAACATGAAGGAGATGAACAAACTTCGTCAGACTCATCTTCTAACATCAAATCTAAAGATGAAGTTAATATTAATGATGATACTTTTATAAATGTTATTGAACAAATAAATTTTCAAAAATGGTATGTTTATGTAACCATAAAAGTAGAAGATTTCGTACTTAATACTATAGCCCTTTTAGACAGTGGAGCAGACCTCAATTGTATTTGCGAAGGGATTATTCCCTCAAAACATTATCATAAAACTACAGAAAAATTACATAATGCAAATGGTGCAAGAATGAAACTTAATTATAAAATACCTAGTGCATCTGTATGTAACAATGGATATTGTTTTAAAAATACTTTTATAATGGTAAAAGACTTAACACAAGAAGTTATATTAGGAACACCCTTTCTAACACAGATCTATCCCTTTAAAGTTAATAGACATGGTGTTCATACTAAAGTAATGGGAACTAAATTAACATTTAAGTTCCTTAATCCCATTAGACATTCAGAAGTTACTTTACTTCAAACTTCATCTATAATAAAAAATATAAATCTTATTACAAAAAAGTCATCATTAATCAACTCGTTAACTAAAGAAATCTACAATCTTAAAATTGAAGAGAAACTTGTAAATCCTAGTTTACAACTAAAAATAAAAGAACTTGAAGAACTCTTTATAAAATCAGTTTGTTCAGATTCTCCAACAGCCTTTTGGGAAAGAAAAAGACATCAAGTATCCTTACCTTATGAGAAAGAATTTAAAGAAATTAATATTCCTACTAAAGCTAGACCAATACAAATGAATTTAGAATTATTAAATTACTGTAAAGAAGAAATAAAGTCCCTTTTAAACAAAAAATTAATTAGAGAATCAAAGTCTCCTTGGAGTTGTGCAGCTTTTTATGTTAATAATCAAGCAGAAAAGGAAAGAGGAGCACCCTGTTTAGTTATAAACTATAAACCACTTAATAAAGCTTTACAATGGATAAGATATCCTATTCCAAATAAGAGAGATTTACTTAACAGACTTTTTGATTCTAATATATATTCAAAATTTGATATGAAAAGTGGATTTTGGCAAATACAAATAATAGAAGAAGATAGATATAAAACAGCCTTTACAGTTCCTTTTGGACATTACGAATGGAATGTAATGCCATTTGGATTAAAAAATGCACCATCAGAATTTCAAAAAATAATGAATGATATATTTAATCCATACTCTAAATTTATAATAGTCTATATTGACGATGTTTTAATATTCTCTAAAACCATAGAAGAATATTTTAAACATCTAAATACCTTTTTATATATTATTAAGAAAAATGGCCTAGCAGTTTCAGCCCCGAAAATAAAATTATTCCAAACTAAAATAAGATTCTTAGGACATAACATTTATCAACAAACAATAAGGCCAATCAATAGAAGTATAGAATTCGCCAATAAATTTCCAGATGAAATAAAAGATAAAACACAACTCCAAAGATTCTTAGGATGTTTAAACTATATTTCAGATTTTTTCCCTAACCTAAGACAAATGTGTACCCTTTTATTTCAAAGATTAAAGAAAAACCCTAAACCTTGGACAGAAGAACATACTAAAATTGTACGAATAATAAAAGAAAAAGTTAAAACCCTTCCATGTACAAATATTCCTCATCCTTCTGCTTTCATGATAGTTGAAACAAATGCGTCAGAAATAGGCTTCGGAGGAATATTAAAACAAAGACTACAAGATCAAACTAAAGAAACCTTAGTAAGATATTATTCTGGTGTTTGGTCTGGACCACAAAAGAATTACAGTACTGTTAAAAAAGAAGTTCTTTCTATAGTTTTATGCATTTCTAAATTCCAAGATGATCTTTATAATAAAAAATTTTTACTTAGAGTTGATTGTAAATCAGCTAAAGAGATTTTACAAAAAGATGTTCAAAATTTAGTTTCTAAACAAATTTTTGCCAGATGGCAAGCCATAGTCTCAGTATTCGATTTTGAAATAGAATTTATTAAAGGAGAACAAAATTCCTTACCTGATTTTCTTACAAGAGAATTTTTACAGGGAAAAACTACCTCATGAAATTCATCTATAAGATTTGGAAGGAGCAGATTGAACGTGATCTGTGGATTCCACCAGTTCAAGATTTAATTAACCTTTCTATTATACAGGGCCATCCTGATCAAGAAATGATTGATTTTCTCAAAAAATTAAAGCTGGAGGCCAAGAAAAGATTAAATAAGATTCCCTTTTGATAACTGTTTTTACTCACGATAAATTTTGATGAAAACCGTTTTCATTAACCCCCATTTCAAAAAAGTGAGAGAAAAAATAGAGCAAGATTTGCAAATACCCTTTCTTCGGCATATGTTTAGACTATCTATGATAAGAGGAGATCCAGATTTTGACCTAATATTGGTAATTGACCAAAGACTACAAATTGCAGATAAGAGATTTCGAAGTATTCCATTCTAATGGAATCAAGTAGCAGAAAACAGACCCCTCAAGACTATGAGCTTGTTCCTACAAGTTCAGCAATTGTTCTTACTCAGAATCAGTTCCAGTCCCTTGCAGAATTTCCTCCTCTCTCATACCAAGAAGTCCTTTTCAGTCCAAAAACCCCTGCTAAGGCAATTCCCAAAAGAGACACTCCTTATTTTAGATATGTTACAAAACAGAGTCCCATACAAGAAGTCTACCTTACCCCGGAACATGAAGTCCTGTCTCAAACACAAATAGAACCTTTTATTACCAAACTCTTCCCCACAGACTTCCAATGGTTTCCAGATGATTTAAAGAAAACTAGAAGATTCTATGAACTCATCCTCATAGACTCTGGTTCTGCTGAAATCATCCACAGGATGTGTGAGTCAGATACAAAAAAGATCAACTTCTCTAAAATAAAAATTCTTCAAGTCCTCACTGTTTCCGACTGGAGTAACCCTTGGGATCTTAAACCCTTTACGGTTCCTCAAGCCCTTCCTGGCTACTCTTACATAGACTACAAAAATGCTTGGTATTACACATTATTGCTAAGACCCTATAGTCATTCTTGGTTCATCTTCTTTGACAGAAGATGCAATGACAATATTCCTGTATGGTTCTATCATTGGTGGTATCACTTTGGTGCTATTGATGATATTTACCCAGATCTCGCAAGAGTTACTTATGATTATTATTGTAAGCATTCTCTAAATAAACCTTTTACCAGACCTCTTAGGTTTCACAAAGATACCGGTTTAGCATGGATTTTTTGCTGGACCTATGAGACCATCCAAGTCCTCCCAAAACCATTCCCCTTAACATTATGCAGGAAATACAAAATCAGATGGTGGGAAAAGTTTGATCTCAATGTCCTCACCATACCAAAGATACAAGAAATCCTGTCCAGGAAAAAACCAAAACCCCAAAGCCCAATACCACAAACAAATAGCCCAATACCTCCACAACAGTCTCCGATAAATTGCCCTGCTGATCAATTAAAGCAATGGCAAGAATTCCAGGCCTTCCAAAAATACCTAGCATCACAAAATGTACAACCAGCAGCATCCACCTCACAAAACAGTCCGCCCATAAAAGATGATCCTTCACAAGATGCTCAAGACCCATATGATTTTTAGTTTATATGTTCTTTATATGTAAATTTTTTTTTTTTATAAAAAAAAAAAAAAAAAAAAAAAAAAAAAAAAAATTTGAATGAGTGATAAGTATTTGTAAGAATTGTAAGAGTATTTGTAAGTATTGTATTATATTTGTAAGTATTGTATTATATACGCATGTGGTGTAATCAATAAATCTACTAGACCACTGGAGCCATCAAGAGAAGAAAGACGAAGACCACAGACTGATGGAAAGAAAAGCCGACGACAACAGTCACTATTCACAAGTCACTATTCATTGTCACTATGCACGACAAAAGTTACTATGCACTATTCACTATTTCAACTTTTACTATTCACTCGTATTATTCACAAAGAGCCAAAGAGGCATCTCCCGCTATTTTCGCGGGAAGGAAGACTTCATCAGAACAGATCCTTCACATGCCTACAGTTGAACTACAAAAGACGTATGCAATGACGTCAAATGCAGATCAACTCTCGCCTATATAAAGAAGGATACAGATTGAAGAAGAGGCATCGAAATTCAGAGAGTGCTCTTCCATATCTCAAAAACCTCTCAATTCTCAAAAATATTTTCTTTCAGTTTTCAAGTTGTTCTAAGTTGAAGAAAAGTTTGAATATTTGTAAGTCCTTCTTATTTTACCATAAATTGCTTGTATTCAATAGTTCCAAAAATTATATAAGAGTTATAATTTGTGGTTATTTTCTGAGAGTATTACCTATTTTCAAATAATCGTTACTATTATCAAATCTGGGTTCCAACTGGTATCAACAAATGTTGAATTAAACCTTATATTAACTACTAAATTCATATTAGGATACTATAAGAGTATGTTTTGAGGAGAAATCATATAAGTAACTAACAAATGTTTAATAAAACCTTATATTAACTACTAAATTCATATTAAAATACTATAAGAGTATGTTTTGAGGAGAAATCATATAAGTAAATAACAAATGTTGAATAAAACCTTATATTAACAACTAAATTCTTATTAGAATACTATAAGAGTATGTTTTGAGGAAAAAACATATAAGTAAATAACAAATGTTTAATAAAACCTTATATTAACTACTAAATTCTTATTAGAATACTATAAGAGTATGTTTTGAGGAAAAATCATATAACTAACTAACAAATATTTAATAAAACCTTATATTAACCAATAAGTTGTTGTTAGAATACGATAAAAGTATGTTTTGAGGAAAACTCATGTAAGTAACTAACAAATGTTGAATAAAACATTATATTAACTGCTAAATTTATATTAGAATACTATAGGAGTATGTTTTTAGGAGAAATTATATAAGTAACTAACAAATGTTTAATAAAAGCTTATATTAACTACTAAATTCATATTAGAATACTATAAGACTATGTTTTGAGGAGAAATCATATAAGTAAATAACAAATGTTGAATAAAACCTTATATTAACTACTAAATTCTTATTAGAATACTATAAGAGTATCTTTTGAGGAAAAATCATATAAGTAAATAACAAATGTTTAATAAAACCTTATATTAACTACTAAATTCATATTAGAATATATAAGAGTATGTTTTGAGGAAAACTCATGTAAGTAACTAACAAATGTTGAATAAAACCTTATATTAACTACTAAATTCATATTAGAATACTATAAGAGTATGTTTTGAGGAGAAATCATATAAGTAACCAACAAATGTTTAATAAAACCTTATATTAACTACTAAATTCATATTAGAATACTATAAGAGTATGTTTTGAGGAGAAAGCATTTAAGTAACTAACAAATTTTTAATAAAACCTTATATTAACTACTAAATTCATATTACAATACTATAAGAGTATGTTTTGAGGAAAAATCATATAAGTAAATAAAAAATGTTTAAAAACAACTATATATTAACTAAGAAATTGTTGTTAGAATACGATAAAAGTATGTTTTGAGGAAAACTCATGAAAGTAATTAACAAATGTTGAATAAAACCTTATATTAACTACTAAATTCATATTAGAATACTATAAGAGTATGTTTTGAGGAGAAATCATATAAGTAACTAACAAATTTTTAATAAAACCTTATATTAACTACTAAATTCATATTAGAATACTATATGAGTATGTTTTGAGGAGAAATCATATAAGTAAATAACAAATGTTGAATAAAACCTTATATTAACTACTAAATTCTTATTAGAATACTATAAGAGTATGTTTTGAGGAAAAATCATATAAGTAAATAACAAATGTTTAATAAAACCTTATATTAACTACTAAATTCTTATTAGAATACTATAAGAGTATGTTTTGTGGAAAAATCATATAAGTAAATAACAAATGTTTAATAACCTTATATTAACTACTAAATTCATATTAGAATACTATAAGAGTATGTTTTGAGGAGAAATCATATAAGTAACCAACAAATGTTTAATAAAACCTTATATTAACTACTAAATTCATATTAGAATACTATAAGAGTATGTTTTGAGGAGAAAGGATATAAGTAACTAACAAATTTTTAATAAAACCTTATATTAACTACTAAATTCATATAACAATACTATAAGAGTATGCTTTAAGAAAAAACCATATAAGTAAATAAGAAATGTTTAGTAAAACCTTTTACTAACTACAAAATTCTTATTCGGATACAATAAGAGTATGTTTTGAGGAAAAATCATATAAGTTACTAACAAATGTTTAAAAAACTGTATATTAACTAAGAAATTGTTGTTAGAATACGATAAAAGTATGTTTTGAGGAAAACTCATGAAAGTAATTAACAAACGTTGAATAAAACCTTATATTAACTACTAAATTCATATTAGAATACTATAAGAGTATGTTTTGAGGAGAAATCATATAAGTAACTAACAAATGTTTAATAAAACCTTATATTAACTACTAAATTCATATTAGAATACTATAAGAGTATGTTTTGAGGAGAAATCATATAAGTAAATAACAAATGTTGAATAAAACCTTATATTAACTAGTAAATTCTTATTAGAATACTATAAGAGTATCTTTTGAGGAAAAATCATATAAGTAAATAACAAATGTTTAATAAAACCTTATATTAACTACTAAATTCATATTAGAATATATAAGAGTATGTTTTGAGAAAAACTCATGTAAGTAACTAACAAATGTTGAATAAAACCTTATATTAACTACTAAATTCATATTAGAATACTATAAGAGTATGTTTTGAGGAGAAATCATATAAGTAACCAACAAATGTTTAATAAAACCTTATATTAACTACTAAATTCATATTAGAATATATAAGAGTATGTTTTGAGGAAAACTCATGTAAGTAACTAACAAATGTTGAATAAAACCTTATATTAACTATTAAATTCATATTAGAATACTATAAGAGTATGTTTTGAGGAGAAATCATATAAGTAACCAACAAATGTTTAATAAAACCTTATATTAACTACTAAATTCATATTAGAATAATATAAGAGTATGTTTGGAGGAGAAAGCATTTAAGTAACTAACAAATTTTTAATAAAACCTTATATTAACTACTAAATTCATATTACAATACTATAAGAGTATGTTTTGAGGAAAAATCATATAAGTAAATAAGAAATGTTTAAAAAAAACTATATATTAACTAAGAAATTGTTGTTAGAATACGATAAAAGTATGTTTTGAGGAAAACTCATGAAAGTAATTAACAAATGTTGAATAAAACCTTATATTAACTACTAAATTCATATTAGAATACTATAAGAGTATGTTTTGAGGAGAAATCATATAAGTAACTAACAAATTTTTAATAAAACCTTATATTAACTACTAAATTCATATTAGAATACTATATGAGTATGTTTTGAGGAGAAATCATATAAGTAAATAACAAATGTTGAATAAAACCTTATATTAACTACTAAATTCTTATTAGAATACTATAAGAGTATGTTTTGAGGAAAAATCATATAAGTAAATAACAAATGTTTAATAAAACCTTATATTAACTACTAAATTCTTATTAAAATACTATAAGAGTATGTTTTGTGGAAAAATCATATAAGTAAATAACAAATGTTTAATAAAACCTTATATTAACTACTAAATTTATATTAGAATACTATAAGAGTATGTTTTGAGGAGAAATCATATAAGTAACTAATAAATGTTTAATAAAACCTTATATTAACTACTAAATTCATATTAGAATACTATAAGAGTATGTTTTGAGGAGAAATCATATAAGTAACTAACAAATGTTTAATAAAACCTTATATTAACTACTAAATTCATATTAGAATATTATAAGAGTATGTTTTGAGGAGAAATCATATAAGTAAATAACAAATGTTGAATAAAACCTTATATTAACTAGTAAATTCTTATTAGAATACTGTAAGAGTATGTTTTGAGGAAAAATCATATAAGTAAATAACAAATGTTTAATAAAACCTTATATTAACTACTAAATTCTTATTAGAATACTATAAGAGTATTTTTTGAGGAAAAATCATATAATTAACTAACAAATGTTTAACAAAACCTTATATTAACAAATAAATTGTTGTTAGAATACGATAAAAGTATGTTTTGAGGAAAACTCATGAAAGTAATTAACAAATGTTGAATAAAACCTTATATTAACTACTAAATTCATATTAGAATACTATAAGAGTATGTTTTGAGGGGAAATCATATAAGTAACTAACAAATGTTTAATAAAACCTTATATTAACTACTAAATTAATATTAGAATACTATAAGAATATGTTTTGAGGAGAAAGCATATAAGTAACTAACAAAATTTTAATAAAACCTTATATTAACTACTAAATTCATATTACAATACTATAAGAGTATGTTTTGAGGAAAAATCATATAAGTAAATAAGAAATGTTTAGTAAAACCTTTTATTAACTACAAAATTCTTATTCGGATAGAATAACAGTATGTTTTGAGGAAAAATCATATAAGTTACTAACAAATTTTTAAAAAAACTGTATATTAACTAAGAAATTGTTGTTAGAATACGATAAAAGTATGTTTTGAGGAAAAATCATGTAAGTAACTAACAAATATTGAATAAAACATTATATTAACTACTAAATTAATATTAGAATACTATAAGAGTATGTTTTTAGGAGAAATTATATAAGTAACTACCAAATGTTTAATAAAACCTTATATTAACTACTAAATTAATATTAGAATATATAAGAGTATGTTTTGATGAAAACTCATGTAAGTAACTAACAAATGTTGAATAAAACCTTATATTAACTACTAAATTCATATTAGAATACTATAAGAGTATGTTTTGAGGAGAAATCATATAAGTAACCAACAAATGTTTAATAAAACCTTATATTAACTACTAAATTCATATTACAATACTATAAGAGTATGTTTTGAGGGAAAATCATATAAGTAAATAAGAAATGTTTATTAAAACCTTTTATTAACTACAAAATTCTTATTCGGATACAATAAGATTATGTTTTGAGGAAAAATCATATAAGTTACCAACAAATGTTTAAAAAAACTGTGAATTAACTAAGAAATTGTTGTTAGAATACGGCAAAAGTTTGTTTTGAGGAAAACTCATGAAAGTAATTAACAAATGTTGAATAAAACCTTATATTAACTACTAAATTCATATTAGAGTACTATAAGAGTATGTTTTGAGGAGAAATCATATAAGTAACTAACAAATGTTTAATAAAACCTTATATTAACTACTAAATTCATATTAAAATACTATAAGAGTATGTTTTGAGGAGAAATCATATAAGTAAATAACAAATGTTTAATAAAACCTTATATTAACTACTAAATTCTTATTAGAATACTATAAGAGTATGTTTTGAGGAAAAATCATATAAGTAAATAAGAAATGTTTATTAAAACCTTTTATTAACTACAAAATTCTTATTCGGATACAATAACAGTATGTTTTGAGGTAAAATCATATAAGTTACCAACAAATGTTTAAAAAAACTGTGAATTAACTAAGAAATTGTTGTTAGAATACGATAAAAGTATGTTTAGAGGAAAACTCATGAAAGTAATTAACAAAAGTTGAATAAAACCTTATATTAACTAATAAATTCATATTAGAATACTATAAGAGTATGTTTTGAGGAGAAATCATATAAGTAACTAACAAATGTTTAATAAAACCTTATATTAACTACTAAATTCATATTAAAATACTATAAGAGTATGTTTTGAGGAGAAATCATATAAGTAAATAACAAATGTTTATTAAAACCTTTTATTAACTACAAAATTCTTATTCGGATACAATAAGATTATGTTTTGAGGAAAAATCATATAAGTTACCAACAAATGTTTAAAAAAATCATATAAGTTACCAACAAATGTTTAAAAAAACTGTGAATTAACTAAGAAATTGTTGTTAGAATACGGCAAAAGTTTGTTTTGAGGAAAACTCATGAAAGTAATTAACAAATGTTGAATAAAACCTTATATTAACTACTAAATTCATATTAGAGTACTATAAGAGTATGTTTTGAGGAGAAATCATATAAGTAACTAACAAATGTTTAATAAAACCTTATATTAACTACTAAATTCATATTAAAATACTATAAGAGTATGTTTTGAGGAGAAATCATATAAGTAAATAACAAATGTTGAATAAAACCTTATATTAACTACTAAATTCTTATTAGAATACTATAAGAGTATGTTTTGAGGAAAAATCATATAAGTAAATAAGAAATGTTTATTAAAACCTTTTATTAACTACAAAATTCTTATTCGGATACAATAAGAGTATGTTTTGAGGAAAAATCATATCAGTTACTAACAAATGTTTAAAAAAAACTATATATTAACTAAGAAATTGTTGTTAGAATACGATAAAAGTATGTTTTGAGGAAAACTCATGAAAGTAATTAACAAATGTTGAATAAAACCTTATATTAACTACTAAATTGATATTAGAATACTATAAGAGTATTTTTTGAGGAGAAATCATATAAGTAACTAACAAATTTTTAATAAAACCTTATATTAACTACTAAATTCATATTAGAATACTATATGAGTATGTTTTGAGGAGAAATCATATAAGTAAATAACAAATGTTGAATAAAACCTTATATTAACTACTAAATTCTTATTAGAATACTATTAGAGTATGTTTTGAGGAAAAATCATATAAGTAAAGAACAAATGTTTAATAAAACCTTATATTAACCAATAAATTGTTGTTAGAATACGATAAAAGTATGTTTTGAGGAAAACTCACGTAAGTAACTAACAAATGTTGAATAAAACATTATATTAACTACTAAATTTATATTAGAATACTATAGGAGTATGATTTTAGGAGAAATTATATAAGTAACTAACAAATGTTTAATAAAAGCTTATATTAACTACTAAATTCATATTAGAATACTATAAGAGTATGTTTTGAGGAAAACTCATGTAAGTAACTAACAAATGTTTGAATAAAACCTTATATTAACTACTAAATTCATATTAGAATACTATAAAAGTATGTTTTGAGGAGAAATCATATAAGGAACCAACAAATGTTTAATAAAACCTTATATTAACTACTAAATTCATATTAGAATACTATAAGAGTATGTTTTGAGGAGAAAGCATATAAGTAACTAACAAATTTTTAATAAAACCTTATATTAACTACTAAATTCATATTACAATACTATCAGAGTATGTTTTGAGGAAAAATCATACAAGTAAATAAGAAATGTTTAGTAAAACCTTTTATTAACTACAAAATTCTTATTCGGATACAATAAGAGTATGTTTTGTGGAAAAATCATATCAGTTACTAACAAATGTTTAAAAAAAACTATATATTAACTAAGAAATTGTTGTTAGAATACGATAAAAGTATGTTTTGAGGAAAACTCATGAAAGTAATTAACAAATGTTGAATAAAACCTTATATTAACTACTAAATTCATATTAGAATACTATAAGAGTATGTTTTGAGGAGAAATCATATAAGTAACTAACAAATTTTTAATAAAACCTTATATTAACTACTAAATTCATATTAGAATACTATATGAGTATGTTTTGAGGAGAAATCATATAAGTAAATAACAAATGTTGAATAAAACCTTAGATTAACTACTAAATTCTTATTAGAATACTATAAGAGTATGTTTTGAGGAAAAATCATATAAGTAAATAACAAATGTTTAATAAAACCTTATATTAACCAATAAATTGTTGTTAGAATACGATAAAAGTATGTTTTGAGGAAAACTCACGTAAGTAACTAACAAATGTTGAATAAAACATTATATTAACTACTAAATTTATATTAGAATACTATAGGGGTATGTTTTTAGGAGAAATTATGTATGTAACTAACAAGTGTTTAATAAAAGCTTATATTAACTACTAAATTCATATTAGAATACTACAAGAGTATGTTTTGTGGAAAACTCATGTAAGTAACTAACAAATGTTGGATAAAACATTATATTAAATACTAAATTAATATTAGAATACTATAAGAGTATGTTTTTAGGAGAAATTATATAAGTAACTAACAAATGTTTAATAAAACCTTATATTAACTACTAAATTCATATTAGAATATATAAGAGTATGTTTTGAGGAAAACTCATGTAAGTAACTAACAAATGTTGAATAAAAACCTTATATTAACTACTAAATTCATATTAGAATACTATAAGAGTATGTTTTGAGGAGAAATCATATAAGTAACCAACAAATGTTTAATAAAACCTTATATTAACTACTAAATTCATATTACATTACCATAAGAGTATGTTTTGAGGAAAAATCATATAAGTAAATAAGAAATGTTTAGTAAAACCTTTTATTAACTACAAAATTCTTATTCGGATACAATAAGAGTATGTTTTGAGGAAAAATCATATAAGTTACTAACAAATGTTTAAAAAAACTGTATATTAACTAAGAAATTGTTGTTAGAATATGATAAAAGTATGTTTTGAGGAAAACTCATGTAAGTAACTAACAAATGTTGGATAAAACATTATATTAAATACTAAATTAATATTAGAATACTATAAGAGTATGTTTTTAGGAGAAATCATATAAGTAAATAACAATTGTTGAATAAAACCTTATAATAACTACTAAATTCTTATTAGAATACTGTAAGAGTATGTTTTGAGGAGAAATCATATAAGTAAATAACAAATGTTGAATAAAACCTTATATTAACTACTAAATTCTTATTAGAATACTATAAGAGTATGTTTTTAGGAGAAATTATATAAGTAACTAACAAATGATTAATAAAAGCTTATATTAACTACTAAATTCATATTAGAATACTATATGAGTATGTTTTGAGGAGAAATCATATAAGTAACCAACAAATGTTTAATAAAACCTTATATTAACTACTAAATTCATATTACAATACTATAAGAGTATGTTTTGAGGAGAAATCATATAACTAAATAAGAAATGTTTAGTAAAACCTTATATTAACTACTAAATTCTTATTAGAATACTATAAGAGTATGTTTTGAGGAAAAATCATATAAGTAAATAACAAATGTTTAATAAAACCTTATATTAACTACTAAATTCTTATTAGAATACTACAAGAGTATGTTTTGAGGAAAAATCATATAACTAACTAACAAATGTTTAATAAAACCTTATATTAACCAATAAATTATTGTTAGAATACGATAAAAGTATGTTTTGAGGAAAACTCATGTAAGTAACTAACAAATGTTGAATAAAACATTATATTAATTGCTAAATTTATATTAGAATACTATAGGAGTATGTTTTTAGGAGAAATTATATAAGTAACTAACAAATGTTTAATAAAAGCTTATATTAACTACTAAATTCATATTAGAATACTATAAGAATATGTTTTGAGGAAAACTCATGTAAGTAACTAACAAATTTTGAATAAAACCTTATATTAACTACTAAATTCATATTAGAATACTATAAGAGTATGTTTTGAGGAGAAATCATATTAGTAACCAACAAATGTTTAATAAAACCTTATATTAACTACTAAATTCATATTACAATACTATAAGAGTATGTTTTGAGGAAAAATCATATAAGTAAATAAGAAATGTTTAGTAAAACCTTTTATTAACTACAAAATTCTTATTCGGATACAATAAGAGTATGTTTTGAGGAAAAATCATATAAGTTACTAACAAATGTTTAAAAAAACTGTGTATTAACTAAGAAATTGTTGTTAGAATACGATAAAAGTATGTTTTGAGGAAAACTCATGAAAGTAATTAACAAATGTTGAATAAAACCTTATATTAACTACTAAATTCATATTAGAATACTATAAGAGTATGTTTTGAGGAGAAATCATATAAGTAAATAACAAATGTTTAATAAAACCTTATATTAACTACTAAATTCTTATTAGAATACTATAAGAGTATGTTTTTAGGAGAAATCATATAAGTAAATAACAAATGTTGAATAAAACCTTATATTAACTACTAAATTCTTATTAGAATACTATAAGAGTATGTTTTTAGGAGAAATTATATAAGTAAATAACAAATGTTTAATAAAAGCTTATATTAACTACTAAATTCTTATTAGAATACTATAAGAGTATGTTTTGAGGAAAAATCATATAAGTAACCAACAAATGTTTAATAAAACCTTATATTAACTACTAAATTCATATTACAATACTATAAGAGTATGTTTTGAGGAGAAATCATATAAGTAAATAAGAAATGTTTAGTAAAACCTTTTATTAACTACAAAATTCTTATTCGGATACAATAAGAGTATGTTTTGAGGAAAAATCATATAAGTTACTAACAAATGTTTAAAAAAATTGTATATTAACTAAGAAATTGTTGTTAGAATACGATAAAAGTATGTTTTGAGGAAAACTCATGAAAGTAATTAACAAATGTTGAATAAAACCTTATATTATATACTAAATTCATATTAGAATACTATAAGAGTATGTTTTGAGGAGAAATCATATAAGTAACTAACAAATGTTTAATAAAACCTTATATTAACTACTAAATTCATATTAGAATACTATAAGAGTATGTTTTTAGGAGAAATCATATAAGTAAATAACAAATGTTGAATAAAACCTTATATTAACTACTAAATTCTTATTAGAATACTATAAGAGTATGTTTTGAGGAAAAATCATATAAGTAAATAACAAATGTTTAATAAAACCTTATATTAACTACTAAATTCTTATTAGAATACTATAAGAGTATGTTTTGAGGAAAAATCATATAACTAACTAACAAATGTTTAATAAAACCTTATATTAACCAATAAATTGTTGTTAGAATACGATAAAAGTATGTTTTGAGGAAAACTCATGTAAGTAACTAACAAATGTTGAATAAAACATTATATTAATTGCTAAATTTATATTAGAATACTATAGGAGTATGTTTTTAGGAGAAATTATATAAGTAAATAACAAATGTTTAATAAAAGCTTATATTAACTACTAAATTCATATTAGAATACTATAAGAGTATGTTTTGAGGAGAAATCATATAAGTAAATAACAAATGTTGAATAAAACCTTATATTAACTACTAAATTCTTATTAGAATACTATAAGAGTATGTTTTTAGGAGAAATCATATAAGTAAATAACAAATGTTGAATAAAACCTTATATTAACTACTAAATTCTTATTAGAATACTATAAGAGTATGTTTTGAGGAAAAATGATATAAGTAAATAACAAATGTTTAATAAAACCTTATATTAACTACTAAATTCTTTTTAGAATACTACAAGAGTATGTTTTGAGGAGAAATCATATAAGTAAATAACAAATGTTTAATAAAACCTTATATTAACCAATAAATTGTTGTTAGAATACGATAAAAGTATGTTTTGAGGAAAACTCACGTAAGTAACTAACAAATGTTGAATAAAACATTATATTAACTACTAAATTTATATTAGAATACTATAGGGGTATGTTTTTAGGAGAAATTATGTATGTAACTAACAAGTGTTTAATAAAAGCTTATATTAACTACTAAATTCATATTAGAATACAACAAGAGTATGTTTTGTGGAAAACTCATGTAAGTAACTAACAAATGTTGGATAAAACATTATATTAAATACTAAATTAATATTAGAATACTATAAGAGTATGTTTTTAGGAGAAATTATATAAGTAACTAACAAATGTTTAATAAAACCTTATATTAACTACTAAATTCATATTAGAATATATAAGAGTATGTTTTGAGGAAAACTCATGTAAGTAACTAACAAATGTTGAATAAAAACCTTATATTAACTACTAAATTCATATTAGAATACTATAAGAGTATGTTTTGAGGAGAAATCATATAAGTAACCAACAAATGTTTAATAAAACCTTATATTAACTACTAAATTCATATTACATTACCATAAGAGTATGTTTTGAGGAAAAATCATATAAGTAAATAAGAAATGTTTAGTAAAACCTTTTATTAACTACAAAATTCTTATTCGGATACAATAAGAGTATGTTTTGAGGAAAAATCATATAAGTTACTAACAAATGTTTAAAAAAACTGTATATTAACTAAGAAATTGTTGTTAGAATATGATAAAAGTATGTTTTGAGGAAAACTCATGTAAGTAACTAACAAATGTTGGATAAAACATTATATTAAATACTAAATTAATATTAGAATACTATAAGAGTATGTTTTTAGGAGAAATCATATAAGTAAATAACAAATGTTGAATAAAACCTTATAATAACTACTAAATTCTTATTAGAATACTGTAAGAGTATGTTTTGAGGAGAAATCATATAAGTAAATAACAAATGTTGAATAAAACCTTATATTAACTACTAAATTCTTATTAGAATACTATAAGAGTATGTTTTTAGGAGAAATTATATAAGTAACTAACAAATGTTTAATAAAAGCTTATATTAACTACTAAATTCATATTAGAATACTATATGAGTATGTTTTGAGGAGAAATCATATAAGTAACCAACAAATGTTTAATAAAACCTTATATTAACTACTAAATTCATATTACAATACTATAAGAGTATGTTTTGAGGAGAAATCATATAACTAAATAAGAAATGTTTAGTAAAACCTTATATTAACTACTAAATTCTTATTAGAATACTATAAGAGTATGTTTTGAGGAAAAATCATATAAGTAAATAACAAATGTTTAATAAAACCTTATATTAACTACTAAATTCTTATTAGAATACTACAAGAGTATGTTTTGAGGAAAAATCATATAACTAACTAACAAATGTTTAATAAAACCTTATATTAACCAATAAATTATTGTTAGAATACGATAAAAGTATGTTTTGAGGAAAACTCATGTAAGTAACTAACAAATGTTGAATAAAACATTATATTAATTGCTAAATTTATATTAGAATACTATAGGAGTATGTTTTTAGGAGAAATTATATAAGTAACTAACAAATGTTTAATAAAAGCTTATATTAACTACTAAATTCATATTAGAATACTATAAGAATATGTTTTGAGGAAAACTCATGTAAGTAACTAACAAATGTTGAATAAAACCTTAAATTAACTACTAAATTCATATTAGAATACTATAAGAGTATGTTTTGAGGAGAAATCATATTAGTAACCAACAAATGTTTAATAAAACCTTATATTAACTACTAAATTCATATTACAATACTATAAGAGTATGTTTTGAGGAAAAATCATATAAGTAAATAAGAAATGTTTAGTAAAACCTTTTATTAACTACAAAATTCTTATTCGGATACAATAAGAGTATGTTTTGAGGAAAAATCATATAAGTTACTAACAAATGTTTAAAAAAACTGTGTATTAACTAAGAAATTGTTGTTAGAATACGATAAAAGTATGTTTTGAGGAAAACTCATGAAAGTAATTAACAAATGTTGAATAAAACCTTATATTAACTACTAAATTCATATTAGAATACTATAAGAGTATGTTTTGAGGAGAAATCATATAAGTAAATAACAAATGTTTAATAAAACCTTATATTAACTACTAAATTCTTATTAGAATACTATAAGAGTATGTTTTTAGGAGAAATCATATAAGTAAATAACAAATGTTGAATAAAACCTTATATTAACTACTAAATTCTTATTAGAATACTATAAGAGTATGTTTTTAGGAGAAATTATATAAGTAAATAACAAATGTTTAATAAAAGCTTATATTAACTACTAAATTCATATTAGAATACTATAAGAGTATGTTTTGAGGAAAAATCATATAAGTAACCAACAAATGTTTAATAAAACCTTATATTAACTACTAAATTCATATTACAATACTATAAGAGTATGTTTTGAGGAGAAATCATATAAGTAAATAAGAAATGTTTAGTAAAACCTTTTATTAACTACAAAATTCTTATTCGGATACAATAAGAGTATGTTTTGAGGAAAAATCATATAAGTTACTAACAAATGTTTAAAAAAATTGTATATTAACTAAGAAATTGTTGTTAGAATACGATAAAAGTATGTTTTGAGGAAAACTCATGAAAGTAATTAACAAATGTTGAATAAAACCTTATATTATATACTAAATTCATATTAGAATACTATAAGAGTATGTTTTGAGGAGAAATCATATAAGTAACTAACAAATGTTTAATAAAACCTTATATTAACTACTAAATTCATATTAGAATACTATAAGAGTATGTTTTTAGGAGAAATCATATAAGTAAATAACAAATGTTGAATAAAACCTTATATTAACTACTAAATTCTTATTAGAATACTATAAGAGTATGTTTTGAGGAAAAATCATATAAGTAAATAACAAATGTTTAATAAAACCTTATATTAACCAATAAATTGTTGTTAGAATACGATAAAAGTATGTTTTGAGGAAAACTCATGTAAGTAACTAACAAATGTTGAATAAAACATTATATTAATTGCTAAATTTATATTAGAATACTATAGGAGTATGTTTTTAGGAGAAATTATATAAGTAAATAACAAATGTTTAATAAAAGCTTATATTAACTACTAAATTCATATTAGAATACTATAAGAGTATGTTTTGAGGAGAAATCATATAAGTAAATAACAAATGTTGAATAAAACCTTATATTAACTACTAAATTCTTATTAGAATACTATAAGAGTATGTTTTTAGGAGAAATCATATAAGTAAATAACAAATGTTGAATAAAACCTTATATTAACTACTAAATTCTTATTAGAATACTATAAGAGTATGTTTTGAGGAAAAATGATATAAGTAAATAACAAATGTTTAATAAAAGCTTATATTAACTACTAAATTCATATTAGAATACTATAAGAGTATGTTTTGAGGAAAAATCATATAAGTAACCAACAAATGTTTAATAAAACCTTATATTAACTACTAAATTCATATTACAATACTATAAGAGTATGTTTTGAGGAGAAATCATATAAGTAAATAAGAAATGTTTAGTAAAACCTTTTATTAACTACAAAATTCTTATTCGGATACAATAAGAGTATGTTTTGAGGAAAAATCATATAAGTTACTAACAAATGTTTAAAAAAATTGTATATTAACTAAGAAATTGTTGTTAGAATACGATAAAAGTATGTTTTGAGGAAAACTCATGAAAGTAATTAACAAATGTTGAATAAAACCTTATATTATATACTAAATTCATATTAGAATACTATAAGAGTATGTTTTGAGGAGAAATCATATAAGTAACTAACAAATGTTTAATAAAACCTTATATTAACTACTAAATTCATATTAGAATACTATAAGAGTATGTTTTTAGGAGAAATCATATAAGTAAATAACAAATGTTGAATAAAACCTTATATTAACTACTAAATTCTTATTAGAATACTATAAGAGTATGTTTTGAGGAAAAATCATATAACTAACTAACAAATGTTTAATAAAACCTTATATTAACCAATAAATTGTTGTTAGAATACGATAAAAGTATGTTTTGAGGAAAACTCATGTAAGTAACTAACAAATGTTGAATAAAACATTATATTAATTGCTAAATTTATATTAGAATACTATAGGAGTATGTTTTTAGGAGAAATTATATAAGTAAATAACAAATGTTTAATAAAAGCTTATATTAACTACTAAATTCATATTAGAATACTATAAGAGTATGTTTTGAGGAGAAATCATATAAGTAAATAACAAATGTTGAATAAAACCTTATATTAACTACTAAATTCTTATTAGAATACTATAAGAGTATGTTTTTAGGAGAAATCATATAAGTAAATAACAAATGTTTAATAAAACCTTATATTAACCAATAAATTGTTGTTAGAATACGATAAAAGTATGTTTTGAGGAAAACTCACGTAAGTAACTAACAAATGTTGAATAAAACATTATATTAACTACTAAATTTATATTAGAATACTATAGGGGTATGTTTTTAGGAGAAATTATGTATGTAACTAACAAGTGTTTAATAAAAGCTTATATTAACTACTAAATTCATATTAGAATACAACAAGAGTATGTTTTGTGGAAAACTCATGTAAGTAACTAACAAATGTTGGATAAAACATTATATTAAATACTAAATTAATATTAGAATACTATAAGAGTATGTTTTTAGGAGAAATTATATAAGTAACTAACAAATGTTTAATAAAACCTTATATTAACTACTAAATTCATATTAGAATATATAAGAGTATGTTTTGAGGAAAACTCATGTAAGTAACTAACAAATGTTGAATAAAAACCTTATATTAACTACTAAATTCATATTAGAATACTATAAGAGTATGTTTTGAGGAGAAATCATATAAGTAACCAACAAATGTTTAATAAAACCTTATATTAACTACTAAATTCATATTACATTACCATAAGAGTATGTTTTGAGGAAAAATCATATAAGTAAATAAGAAATGTTTAGTAAAACCTTTTATTAACTACAAAATTCTTATTCGGATACAATAAGAGTATGTTTTGAGGAAAAATCATATAAGTTACTAACAAATGTTTAAAAAAACTGTATATTAACTAAGAAATTGTTGTTAGAATATGATAAAAGTATGTTTTGAGGAAAACTCATGTAAGTAACTAACAAATGTTGGATAAAACATTATATTAAATACTAAATTAATATTAGAATACTATAAGAGTATGTTTTTAGGAGAAATCATATAAGTAAATAACAATTGTTGAATAAAACCTTATAATAACTACTAAATTCTTATTAGAATACTGTAAGAGTATGTTTTGAGGAGAAATCATATAAGTAAATAACAAATGTTGAATAAAACCTTATATTAACTACTAAATTCTTATTAGAATACTATAAGAGTATGTTTTTAGGAGAAATTATATAAGTAACTAACAAATGATTAATAAAAGCTTATATTAACTACTAAATTCATATTAGAATACTATATGAGTATGTTTTGAGGAGAAATCATATAAGTAACCAACAAATGTTTAATAAAACCTTATATTAACTACTAAATTCATATTACAATACTATAAGAGTATGTTTTGAGGAGAAATCATATAACTAAATAAGAAATGTTTAGTAAAACCTTATATTAACTACTAAATTCTTATTAGAATACTATAAGAGTATGTTTTGAGGAAAAATCATATAAGTAAATAACAAATGTTTAATAAAACCTTATATTAACTACTAAATTCTTATTAGAATACTACAAGAGTATGTTTTGAGGAAAAATCATATAACTAACTAACAAATGTTTAATAAAACCTTATATTAACCAATAAATTATTGTTAGAATACGATAAAAGTATGTTTTGAGGAAAACTCATGTAAGTAACTAACAAATGTTGAATAAAACATTATATTAATTGCTAAATTTATATTAGAATACTATAGGAGTATGTTTTTAGGAGAAATTATATAAGTAACTAACAAATGTTTAATAAAAGCTTATATTAACTACTAAATTCATATTAGAATACTATAAGAATATGTTTTGAGGAAAACTCATGTAAGTAACTAACAAATTTTGAATAAAACCTTATATTAACTACTAAATTCATATTAGAATACTATAAGAGTATGTTTTGAGGAGAAATCATATTAGTAACCAACAAATGTTTAATAAAACCTTATATTAACTACTAAATTCATATTACAATACTATAAGAGTATGTTTTGAGGAAAAATCATATAAGTAAATAAGAAATGTTTAGTAAAACCTTTTATTAACTACAAAATTCTTATTCGGATACAATAAGAGTATGTTTTGAGGAAAAATCATATAAGTTACTAACAAATGTTTAAAAAAACTGTGTATTAACTAAGAAATTGTTGTTAGAATACGATAAAAGTATGTTTTGAGGAAAACTCATGAAAGTAATTAACAAATGTTGAATAAAACCTTATATTAACTACTAAATTCATATTAGAATACTATAAGAGTATGTTTTGAGGAGAAATCATATAAGTAAATAACAAATGTTTAATAAAACCTTATATTAACTACTAAATTCTTATTAGAATACTATAAGAGTATGTTTTTAGGAGAAATCATATAAGTAAATAACAAATGTTGAATAAAACCTTATATTAACTACTAAATTCTTATTAGAATACTATAAGAGTATGTTTTTAGGAGAAATTATATAAGTAAATAACAAATGTTTAATAAAAGCTTATATTAACTACTAAATTCTTATTAGAATACTATAAGAGTATGTTTTGAGGAAAAATCATATAAGTAACCAACAAATGTTTAATAAAACCTTATATTAACTACTAAATTCATATTACAATACTATAAGAGTATGTTTTGAGGAGAAATCATATAAGTAAATAAGAAATGTTTAGTAAAACCTTTTATTAACTACAAAATTCTTATTCGGATACAATAAGAGTATGTTTTGAGGAAAAATCATATAAGTTACTAACAAATGTTTAAAAAAATTGTATATTAACTAAGAAATTGTTGTTAGAATACGATAAAAGTATGTTTTGAGGAAAACTCATGAAAGTAATTAACAAATGTTGAATAAAACCTTATATTATATACTAAATTCATATTAGAATACTATAAGAGTATGTTTTGAGGAGAAATCATATAAGTAACTAACAAATGTTTAATAAAACCTTATATTAACTACTAAATTCATATTAGAATACTATAAGAGTATGTTTTTAGGAGAAATCATATAAGTAAATAACAAATGTTGAATAAAACCTTATATTAACTACTAAATTCTTATTAGAATACTATAAGAGTATGTTTTGAGGAAAAATCATATAAGTAAATAACAAATGTTTAATAAAACCTTATATTAACTACTAAATTCTTATTAGAATACTATAAGAGTATGTTTTGAGGAAAAATCATATAACTAACTAACAAATGTTTAATAAAACCTTATATTAACCAATAAATTGTTGTTAGAATACGATAAAAGTATGTTTTGAGGAAAACTCATGTAAGTAACTAACAAATGTTGAATAAAACATTATATTAATTGCTAAATTTATATTAGAATACTATAGGAGTATGTTTTTAGGAGAAATTATATAAGTAAATAACAAATGTTTAATAAAAGCTTATATTAACTACTAAATTCATATTAGAATACTATAAGAGTATGTTTTGAGGAGAAATCATATAAGTAAATAACAAATGTTGAATAAAACCTTATATTAACTACTAAATTCTTATTAGAATACTATAAGAGTATGTTTTTAGGAGAAATCATATAAGTAAATAACAAATGTTGAATAAAACCTTATATTAACTACTAAATTCTTATTAGAATACTATAAGAGTATGTTTTGAGGAAAAATGATATAAGTAAATAACAAATGTTTAATAAAACCTTATATTAACTACTAAATTCTTTTTAGAATACTACAAGAGTATGTTTTGAGGAGAAATCATATAAGTAAATAACAAATGTTTAATAAAACCTTATATTAACCAATAAATTGTTGTTAGAATACGATAAAAGTATGTTTTGAGGAAAACTCACGTAAGTAACTAACAAATGTTGAATAAAACATTATATTAACTACTAAATTTATATTAGAATACTATAGGGGTATGTTTTTAGGAGAAATTATGTATGTAACTAACAAGTGTTTAATAAAAGCTTATATTAACTACTAAATTCATATTAGAATACAACAAGAGTATGTTTTGTGGAAAACTCATGTAAGTTGTAAAGGCTCGGATTTTTAAATCCTAATTTTTTTTTTTTTTTTTTCGGAAAAAGAGAATTAAAAATGAGATTAAAATCGGGTTAAAACTCGTTTAGCGGATTACGACCGAAAAGTAAAATTTGGCAAACAATTTCCGTCCTTGACCTCGAAAATTCAAAATAATTATCAAATGGCGATATCCTTGTCAATTTTAAAAATCTAATTGATCGAGAAAGTGGGATTCGGGAAAACTAACATTCGGAAACTAATTTCGGGATTAAAAATTCGCGTATTCGGGATTTATTTCCGGGTATTGGTTAACCAATTTTACACTCAACATCTCACCCACTCCCCCTACCTTGTCCTGCAACCCGAGCCCATCCCCCTGCCTATATCACCCCGTCACTTCCCCTGTTTCCGCCATCACACACGCCCTCCCTCACCATCACTCTCTTCCCATCTTCCTCCTTCCTCAAGAGCTGCAACAACAACATATGTTCCACCCCTCAAGAGCACAGCAGCAGCAGCTCGACGCCATCACCGAATCTCCACCGTCACCTTCACTCTTCCTTTCACCACCACCACCTTGCTCTTTCCTTATCGCCACCAAACACCAGCACCTCCTTCCCCTCCATCGAGCAACATCACCAGCCTTCGACATCCCTCGGAGCCACCAGCAGCAACAGCGGACACCACCGGAACCGCCACGGAGCCACCGCAACCCATTCCTTTCTAATCTTCGATCAATCGCGAAGCTAATTTTTGGTAAGCGTCCCTCCTTCGTTTTTGATTGAAATTGCTTGCGGTCTTCACCATCACACTCATCCACATCCGGTGTAGGTCCGTCAAGCCATCGCGAGCTACCGACAAAGCCCAGAACTCCGATCGAGAGCTCCGAAGTCGCGAAAAATCCATCTCGGTGAGCTCCAAATTTATCCTCGTTTCGATTCGTTTCTGAGTCTTTTTCGATGCTTAGACTAGTCGAGAGTGTGCGTGAGCTGAGTGCGGAATGATCGGGTGAGGTCGAGAGCTCCGACGATCGTCGGAGCTCGGTCGGCGTGAGTGAGAGCGCGAGGGCGCGAGGCGAGGCGACCAACTGCGACGAGCAGAGGCGAGTGCAAGGCGCGGTGCTGTAGGAGCGCGAGCCAAGACCAGGCGGGGCTGGGCGATGCGGAGCCGGTGAGTCCGGGAGAGCTCAGCGCGGTGAGTCCGGGAGAGCTCAGCGCGGTGGGAACCTCCGTTTGAATGAAGAGGAAGAAGAAGATGTCCAGGCGGGCCCCACCTCCTATTTATTTATTCATTTTGGTTGGGTTTGGCTTGAACCGGGTTCGGTTTGGTTCGGTTGGATTTAAATGGGTTTGGTTTGGTTCGGGTTTAACCATTGACTTATTAATTAGTTAACGGTAATTAAAATATATTATAATAGTATTTGAGGATTTAAAAGATAAATTATCATATTTTGGGAGAATTATAAGGGTTGAATTATTAAATAAAAATGATCGGGATTTAGGGGATTTGAAAATAATTTATAAAGGTGTTTAATAAATGGTATTTAAAATATCATATAATACTATTGAGATTTAAAATATATTATTGGGACTTAAAGATTTGTAAAGAATTTGGAAACGAATTTTAAGATTGGAAAGTAATCTAATAAATAGATTTAAAAGAGAATTTGGCGAGTATTTTCAATGGTCGGAATACTTAACTATCTAACTGGGATTCGAAACGGTTTTGAAACTAACTTGGGAATAAGACTTATTCAAAGACTAACTAGCATGATATTATGATCGTTTGACTAACAGTATGATATGTATGACTAATAGCATGACTTGTGATGAATTATTATATGAGATTAAATGTTGGATAATTATGACGATCTAGTAGGATTTTATATCACACAAATTATGTCTTATGATTTTGATGAACCGTTGAGGTATATGCGGAAATGATGTATATGAACATTCGGAATTGGTTGAATGATTTTGGAGAACGATGTGGTCTTTGAGTAGCGGATGATGCGATGAAATGACTTTCATAATATGTTACTTGTTCTATTGATTGAGGTGTGCTTGAGTGCTTAATAGTTGGATGTAGACTTATGTATATTCCATTATGTACTAGGTGATACTCTGTGATTGTGAATATTGTGTGCTGGATTCTCCTGTTGCCGATCGGCTAGCCAGGTAAGTACCTCCGGGGCTTACTCAGTAACCAGTACCTCCTGCCTGATGTGTCATATAGTATGTAGGTGTTGCATATGCATAAGAGCATCTCATGTAGTATCATGCTTAGGAATTGCATTTACGAATGAGCATCCTTATTCTGTATGCGTTTGAATACAGAACGGCCGTTATCTGTGAGTCCTAGAGTCCTTGCTAGGGTCATAGGGCAGCCCAGCTTCATCGGGTGTTGTCCTCCTCGGGTCATTTATATATATCACGAGATACGAGATGGGCATGAGATACGATATGATGATGAGATATGATATGATGATGAGATTTGATATGATTATAGCATCGAACTGGCCAGTCTCCACCCTGTCTGGAAGAAGGGTGGTGGTAGAAGAGGGATATACCACTTGGTATTCTTTGTTAAGGCCTTACTTAATATTCTGCACATATGAGTTAGGAACATGATAGTGTGGTTAATATTTCAGTACTGCATGAAGGCATCTTTATTCTAGGTATAGGCGTATTATATGTCCTCAGCGCGGTCAGAGGACCCGCGGGCGGACTCTTGGCCTGACTTGGTGGTATAGTTTCAGGTACCCGATATACTGCTTGATTTTGTGCTGTTATGACGGGGTCTATTCATATGGCGGAGAGTGAGTGGTTGAAACCTGACTTCACCAGATTCACGCTTTTGGGATTCCTCCCTAATTATACTCTGTTTTGACCCGGCTCTGCCATGGCACTGGTTGTATCACTTTCAGAACTTATGCCCTTTGCATTATAAAGGATTTCCCCGCGTTGTAGACTTAGGACAGGTACAGGGGTTTACCCCAGGGTCTCCAACGGACCTTCCGGGTTTGGGTGCGAAATCCCACTTTAAACTGCGCATATTCGATTTCAAACCTTCAACCTGTACTCGGGGCGCAAGATCCCAACGAGGGGTTTCATCCCTCGAAACGTAACTCGGGAATCATAATCCCGGGCCGTTACAAAGGTGGTATCAGAGCTGAGGTTTCGCAATCCGAGTACAATAGGTTGAAGAGGTTTTGAAAATCGCCCAACATTTTCAAATGGTTTTGGAAAATATTTTATAAAGGGCAAAATGAATTTAATTGGACTTAAAACCTAAAATGAATAAAGGGGAAATAATCTCGTGGGTAGAGACCCAAGCGGTAGACTTCCCTTATGGATGTAGAATTCGGGGAACGGTAGGCAAAATACTAGCTTTTATTTACAGATGGGCCTAGAAGACTCCAAGGAACACCACGGAGGTTGGAGTGTTGAGTTAGGAGGCCGTGAGGTTTTGCCCCTCCGGTGAGTCGTCCCTCGAAGGACGGCATAGATCGTCTCTATGCTTATGTTTATATATGTACATATATGCAATTGGACCCGAGGGCGATCCTCCTTGAAGAGGATCATATTAATCTTGTTGATTGCTTTCGTGTTGAGTGCTATTGTGCGTAGGATAGCAAACTAATCGATATGCCTTGACTTGAATCATGTGTTGAATAACCGTGCAAACGGGATAGTGGGAGAAAAACTTGTTCTTATGTAATCGGAATTCCTGTTTTGTCGAAATAGCACTTTCATAATTCAAACACCCTGATGGTTCTGACTCTGTCATCCGCCCACCAAAACATCTAGGCATGTTAGCAAGGGTCGAGAAGCATCCTCTCCCCTGTTTAGAGTCTTGTTTCGTATCCCACCATCGATGCTTCTATTGAGTCTCGTACCTGTGGTTGGGGTCTTTCACGGGAAATTTGGGTCGGTCAACTAAATACCTTCGGAAATCGTGTCGGATGTGAGGGTTACCTGAGTATGTTAGTGGGAGTGAGGATTTAAATCGTTTCGAGATAGAAGTGAGTTGTCTTATGGAGTCATCCCTTTCGATCATCGTAATGGCCAACCATGTCTTCTTGCAACAAGAGTCCAAACACGAGTTCTACCCTCATCTATCAGAAACAGCGTGAATGTCCTTGTATCCTACCCAGCAAGTCATACTAGTGTCTCACGGGAAAACGGGGTGGTGAGTCGGTGATTGTCCTTAGAGAACTCTATCGAGCTATAATGATGGCCTCCTTGTGATTTCATGAAATTGTATATTGGTATAATTCAGCATGACTCGCCTAGTACCTTGCATGGTTGCACTTATGAGTAGATGTATGTGTCGTATGTATTGAATCCCCATGATTACCGTCTCGCTATGAACTAGGTCCATGATAGTGTGCTCAACTCTCGTTGTATGTTAAAATGTGAATTGGATGACTTAGCATGCCAGATGAACCTCATTGGACATCATGACTGTGTACATGTTTAATAAGTATTGCTACTATCATGTAGGATATATATCTCCCAGTTATAAGCCCTCATATGATTGTGTGACATCTTAGTCTTGGTATGTGAATATGGATGTATGTGATGAGATAGTTGCTATACCAACCCTGCATGAACTGACCATACCCTTAGGATGATTTTTAGGGTACATCTTAGCATGCTTTACGTAATATTATGACTTGCTTAATTGTGTATCTAAATGAGTGATAAGTCGTGCATATGATATCATGTGATGTTTGCTAGATCTTGCATAACTTGGGCCATATGTGTCCCATGTTAGTCTGTGCATGCATGTTCTTAGTCTGTCAAGCATGATTGGTGAATGAAATGAGAAGTTACTAGCTTGTTCTGTGCACATATAAAGATGATTATATGAGCATGTTATGAATGCGTAAATCGATATTCCTTGAGATAGGTGCATACTAGTGTGAAATAATGTGATGATATCTCTTGATTTTTATGTGTTGCGTGCCATAATTATAAGAGCATCGTTGTAACTCTCGGGTTGGGATCTTATCCTTGGTCTCGTCGTCCCTAGTTCTGGTCCATGTCTGAACTCTTAAGGAAGTTGTGTTGTCCGCCCTTGTCTCCCCCTATCTCCGCAACTTCTAACCTTTATGATCCTTCGATGAGCGCCGACATGCAAGAAAGGACCAACGACCAAGTGGCACCGGAGCGACACAATGGAAGTGTGATGGGTCCATGACCCCTAGGCCCCAAGAACAACATCACCGATGGCAAAAAGGACGAATATGCTTCAAAGATGACAATCGTTAACAGATTCATTCCAGCAGACACGAGGAAGAGCATTCTTAATTCAAATTGTGGATTCTTCTATACTAATCGGAATTGATGTTTTGTGATATGCCTAGAACTGACATAATTGAATGTGTGATGACGGATGTGCTGAATTGGTAGAAATGATTGTGTGACTAACTTGTTTCTATGACGATGTGCCTTGGTGCTTGGTATACTGACTTGCGGGTGAGTAGGTTATGGGTTATATGTATGGGAGTGTTTTCTTCTTGAGCATGAGTCGTGAGATTCTTCAGTGAGACGGGTTGGAAAGTGGCAGGTGGATTAAGGTATTCGGATTAGGTCGTTGGTCGTGTGAAATGGGGTGCATGAATGATGTTTTAGCTTGAGTAGAGCCGAGTGAGTTGGGATGTGTCGAAGATAGTGGTTCGTGAGTATAGATGAGGTTCCAGGTAGGTCTTAGGTGGGGAGTGAGGCTAGTATGTCGAGATTTTGAGGGAAATGTCCTAGTGAGAAGTGGTAGTCTAGGCAGGTAGTGTGTGCGGGTAGTATAAGATAGTGGTTGGGTGAGGTCTAGACTAGCTTCTTTAGGGTGATCTTGAGATCGAGTCTGGGTAGAGGTAGTTAGGATAGTTCTAGAAGCAGATGGGCGAGCTAGGAGTTGATCAGAGGATTCTTGAAGGGAGGTGTTGTGAGACAGATTGGTGTGCCAAGGAAGGTGTCTAGATAGTCTAGGAGCGGATCGTGGGCGGAGTCGAGGATGATCGGTTAAGGAACGTCTGATGAATCGTAGAATTTGGGACTAGGTGGTGTGTGCTGTGAGTGGGAGCAATTTCGGTAAGGGATGAGGTTGAGGAATTTCCAAGGAAGAGTAGTATGAGGTTGCTTGGGAAACTATCGATCGGGATATTAGGTTGTTCATATCAGGGTTGTTCGTGTGATGAGTATTTGGGGTTGTTTAGACAGGATTGGTAATGCTTGGGGAAATTATGAGTGGAGGGTATTGTGGCTATTGAGGTATTTGAGGATGTGAGATCAATCTTCGAGGAAAGGCTGGTAGCTATGCAATGATGTAGTTTAGATTCCTAGTAAGACTGTGGGCTTAAGGTTGAGATATAGAGATTATGAGCAGGGATTTGGGAACTAGGCAAAGCAGGAGGTATTGAGGACGCTAGAGGAGAAGAGATTTTTGAAGGTTGGCGAGGTTGCGGTGCTTAGGAAATTCGGACGAGGATGTCATAGGAATTCGGTGAAAATGATGATTGGTACATAAGGGTTTACGTAGTAGAGATTTCGAAGTTTAAGAAGCGCGATCTGAGGCAATTTGGGGAAACATTCGGAGTTGAGGGAACTAGTCTAGCTAGGTATAGTATGCCGGGAAGAGGATCTAGAGTGGGTCGACTTGATGGTCATGGTGATTCGTGGTTGGGAGTACCACTAGTTGAGTTCTACATTAGAATTGGTCGGGAGTGTCAGGTGTGAGATGACTAGTATGAGTTGGATTCTTAGAGGTGGATGGTTAGTGAGAGTGGTTACTGGCGTGGGAAGTATGATTAGGTTAGCAAGGTGATTCAAGATGTCTCTTTAAGAGATGATGGTCGGGAGGAGTCTTGAGAGCCTAGGAAGAGTAAGCGAGATTGTTAAGAAGCGTCTAGATCGATCGTGAGGGAGGTTCAGTTATGGATTTGGGACCTCTCTACGAAGGCGAAGATGGGACCGGTAGAGGACCCCTAGGACGAGGGTGCGCTTGATAAGGAGTCTTGATACGTAGTTGGTTGAGTTGTTAAGCTTGTCGGATCAGGAAACCGTGTGATTGTGAACTCCGAGAAATAGTTTAGATGGTCGAGTGAAAGGTAATACTTGAGATCGGGATGTCGAAATGGATTGGCCCTTAGATGGCTTGATGACATAGGATTTGGGATACATAGTAGTGGTTTGGGTAATTGGCTTTGATTGCGAATAGTTATGAGGCTAGAAAGGTTGTATGTGAGCAGGATGCAATGGTGACTAGAGCTGGTAGTGGATTGAGTTGGTAGTGTAGGCAGATTCTCCTGAGATAGTGATCTAGTGTATACTTTATTTGGGGCCGAATATTGTGCGAGTTCTATGCTATAGACGATGTTGATTCTTTGATGTGTTGTCGTTGACAATAGGGAATTGTTAGTACTAACATAGTTATCCCTGAACTCGATGGAATGCTACTGTACGGAAGCAGTTGTTGGCCTCTAATGTAATGATGCTTGGTAGTTAGAATGAGTATGATGTACTTATCTGATTGATATAACATGCTTATCTGATTGATATGTTGTGTATAACTTCCGTGAGATGATGTGATAAATTCTACCATATATGATACGATGCTATACATGCTATGCTATGTGGCAATCCTTGAGGTGATTATGTTATGCTATTCGACGTGAGGTGCTATTGTTATTCGATAAATATATACATGATGCTTGATGATGGAAATGATCGAAATTGAACTGTTGAACCCTGATTCTAACTTAGAACCTAAGAAGAGAATATGAGATTAGCCTTTAGAAGTGGATAGTAGGATGAATGGAGAGGTTAGGAATGCTTTTGAGTAATGCCAAACTTGAAGTTTTAACGATGTTTTAAAGAGGACGTTGTGATGTTTTGAGTTATGATATGACCGAGGAGTCGGAGTAAAGATGTGGTAGGGGCCCATATTACATCCTTACTGCGGTCTATTTGGGGATATTATGATCACGGCAACGGTACTGTGAGGACCTCATAGGAGCACTTATGAGGTGTTTACGGGATCAATGACATGATCCATGGACTCACCGATTTCAGACTTCATCCCCTGTTTTAAAAATGATTTTAGTCTCGAGGACGAGACTTGTTTTTAGAGGTGGATGATGTAAAGGCTCGGATTTTTAAATCCTAATTTTTTTTTTTTTTTTTTCGGAAAAAGAGAATTAAAAATGAGATTAAAATCGGGTTAAAACTCGTTTAGCGGATTACGACCGAAAAGTAAAATTTGGCAAACAATTTCCGTCCTTGACCTCGAAAATTCAAAATAATTATCAAATGGCGATATCCTTGTCAATTTTAAAAATCTAATTGATCGAGAAAGTGGGATTCGGGAAAACTAACATTCGGAAACTAATTTCGGGATTAAAAATTCGCGTATTCGGGATTTATTTCCGGGTATTGGTTAACCAATTTTACACTCAACATCTCACCCACTCCCCCTACCTTGTCCTGCAACCCGAGCCCATCCCCCTGCCTATATCACCCCGTCACTTCCCCTGTTTCCGCCATCACACACGCCCTCCCTCACCATCACTCTCTTCCCATCTTCCTCCTTCCTCAAGAGCTGCAACAACAACATATGTTCCACCCCTCAAGAGCACAGCAGCAGCAGCTCGACGCCATCACCGAATCTCCACCGTCACCTTCACTCTTCCTTTCACCACCACCACCTTGCTCTTTCCTTATCGCCACCAAACACCAGCACCTCCTTCCCCTCCATCGAGCAACATCACCAGCCTTCGACATCCCTCGGAGCCACCAGCAGCAACAGCGGACACCACCGGAACCGCCACGGAGCCACCGCAACCCATTCCTTTCTAATCTTCGATCAATCGCGAAGCTAACTTTTGGTAAGCGTCCCTCCTTCGTTTTTGATTGAAATTGCTTGCGGTCTTCACCATCACACTCATCCACATCCGGTGTAGGTCCGTCAAGCCATCGCGAGCTACCGACAAAGCCCAGAACTCCGATCGAGAGCTCCGAAGTCGCGAAAAATCCATCTCGGTGAGCTCCAAATTTATCCTCGTTTCGATTCGTTTCTGAGTCTTTTTCGATGCTTAGACTAGTCGAGAGTGTGCGTGAGCTGAGTGCGGAATGATCGGGTGAGGTCGAGAGCTCCGACGATCGTCGGAGCTCGGTCGGCGTGAGTGAGAGCGCGAGGGCGCGAGGCGAGGCGACCAACTGCGACGAGCAGAGGCGAGTGCAAGGCGCGGTGCTGTAGGAGCGCGAGCCAAGACCAGGCGGGGCTGGGCGATGCGGAGCCGGTGAGTCCGGGAGAGCTCAGCGCGGTGAGTCCGGGAGAGCTCAGCGCGGTGGGAACCTCCGTTTGAATGAAGAGGAAGAAGAAGATGTCCAGGCGGGCCCCACCTCCTATTTATTTATTCATTTTGGTTGGGTTTGGCTTGAACCGGGTTCGGTTTGGTTCGGTTGGATTTAAATGGGTTTGGTTTGGTTCGGGTTTAACCATTGACTTATTAATTAGTTAACGGTAATTAAAATATATTATAATAGTATTTGAGGATTTAAAAGATAAATTATCATATTTTGGGAGAATTATAAGGGTTGAATTATTAAATAAAAATGATCGGGATTTAGGGGATTTGAAAATAATTTATAAAGGTGTTTAATAAATGGTATTTAAAATATCATATAATACTATTGAGATTTAAAATATATTATTGGGACTTAAAGATTTGTAAAGAATTTGGAAACGAATTTTAAGATTGGAAAGTAATCTAATAAATAGATTTAAAAGAGAATTTGGCGAGTATTTTCAATGGTCGGAATACTTAACTATCTAACTGGGATTCGAAACGGTTTTGAAACTAACTTGGGAATAAGACTTATTCAAAGACTAACTAGCATGATATTATGATCGTTTGACTAACAGTATGATATGTATGACTAATAGCATGACTTGTGATGAATTATTATATGAGATTAAATGTTGGATAATTATGACGATCTAGTAGGATTTTATATCACACAAATTATGTCTTATGATTTTGATGAACCGTTGAGGTATATGCGGAAATGATGTATATGAACATTCGGAATTGGTTGAATGATTTTGGAGAACGATGTGGTCTTTGAGTAGCGGATGATGCGATGAAATGACTTTCATAATATGTTACTTGTTCTATTGATTGAGGTGTGCTTGAGTGCTTAATAGTTGGATGTAGACTTATGTATATTCCATTATGTACTAGGTGATACTCTGTGATTGTGAATATTGTGTGCTGGATTCTCCTGTTGCCGATCGGCTAGCCAGGTAAGTACCTCCGGGGCTTACTCAGTAACCAGTACCTCCTGCCTGATGTGTCATATAGTATGTAGGTGTTGCATATGCATAAGAGCATCTCATGTAGTATCATGCTTAGGAATTGCATTTACGAATGAGCATCCTTATTCTGTATGCGTTTGAATACAGAACGGCCGTTATCTGTGAGTCCTAGAGTCCTTGCTAGGGTCATAGGGCAGCCCAGCTTCATCGGGTGTTGTCCTCCTCGGGTCATTTATATATATCACGAGATACGAGATGGGCATGAGATACGATATGATGATGAGATATGATATGATGATGAGATTTGATATGATTATAGCATCGAACTGGCCAGTCTCCACCCTGTCTGGAAGAAGGGTGGTGGTAGAAGAGGGATATACCACTTGGTATTCTTTGTTAAGGCCTTACTTAATATTCTGCACATATGAGTTAGGAACATGATAGTGTGGTTAATATTTCAGTACTGCATGAAGGCATCTTTATTCTAGGTATAGGCGTATTATATGTCCTCAGCGCGGTCAGAGGACCCGCGGGCGGACTCTTGGCCTGACTTGGTGGTATAGTTTCAGGTACCCGATATACTGCTTGATTTTGTGCTGTTATGACGGGGTCTATTCATATGGCGGAGAGTGAGTGGTTGAAACCTGACTTCACCAGATTCACGCTTTTGGGATTCCTCCCTAATTATACTCTGTTTTGACCCGGCTCTGCCATGGCACTGGTTGTATCACTTTCAGAACTTATGCCCTTTGCATTATAAAGGATTTCCCCGCGTTGTAGACTTAGGACAGGTACAGGGGTTTACCCCAGGGTCTCCAACGGACCTTCCGGGTTTGGGTGCGAAATCCCACTTTAAACTGCGCATATTCGATTTCAAACCTTCAACCTGTACTCGGGGCGCAAGATCCCAACGAGGGGTTTCATCCCTCGAAACGTAACTCGGGAATCATAATCCCGGGCCGTTACATAAGTAACTAACAAATGTTGGATAAAACATTATATTAAATACTAAATTAATATTAGAATACTATAAGAGTATGTTTTTAGGAGAAATTATATAAGTAACTAACAAATGTTTAATAAAACCTTATATTAACTACTAAATTCATATTAGAATATATAAGAGTATGTTTTGAGGAAAACTCATGTAAGTAACTAACAAATGTTGAATAAAAACCTTATATTAACTACTAAATTCATATTAGAATACTATAAGAGTATGTTTTGAGGAGAAATCATATAAGTAACCAACAAATGTTTAATAAAACCTTATATTAACTACTAAATTCATATTACATTACCATAAGAGTATGTTTTGAGGAAAAATCATATAAGTAAATAAGAAATGTTTAGTAAAACCTTTTATTAACTACAAAATTCTTATTCGGATACAATAAGAGTATGTTTTGAGGAAAAATCATATAAGTTACTAACAAATGTTTAAAAAAACTGTATATTAACTAAGAAATTGTTGTTAGAATATGATAAAAGTATGTTTTGAGGAAAACTCATGTAAGTAACTAACAAATGTTGGATAAAACATTATATTAAATACTAAATTAATATTAGAATACTATAAGAGTATGTTTTTAGGAGAAATCATATAAGTAAATAACAAATGTTGAATAAAACCTTATAATAACTACTAAATTCTTATTAGAATACTGTAAGAGTATGTTTTGAGGAGAAATCATATAAGTAAATAACAAATGTTGAATAAAACCTTATATTAACTACTAAATTCTTATTAGAATACTATAAGAGTATGTTTTTAGGAGAAATTATATAAGTAACTAACAAATGTTTAATAAAAGCTTATATTAACTACTAAATTCATATTAGAATACTATATGAGTATGTTTTGAGGAGAAATCATATAAGTAACCAACAAATGTTTAATAAAACCTTATATTAACTACTAAATTCATATTACAATACTATAAGAGTATGTTTTGAGGAGAAATCATATAACTAAATAAGAAATGTTTAGTAAAACCTTATATTAACTACTAAATTCTTATTAGAATACTATAAGAGTATGTTTTGAGGAAAAATCATATAAGTAAATAACAAATGTTTAATAAAACCTTATATTAACTACTAAATTCTTATTAGAATACTACAAGAGTATGTTTTGAGGAAAAATCATATAACTAACTAACAAATGTTTAATAAAACCTTATATTAACCAATAAATTATTGTTAGAATACGATAAAAGTATGTTTTGAGGAAAACTCATGTAAGTAACTAACAAATGTTGAATAAAACATTATATTAATTGCTAAATTTATATTAGAATACTATAGGAGTATGTTTTTAGGAGAAATTATATAAGTAACTAACAAATGTTTAATAAAAGCTTATATTAACTACTAAATTCATATTAGAATACTATAAGAATATGTTTTGAGGAAAACTCATGTAAGTAACTAACAAATGTTGAATAAAACCTTAAATTAACTACTAAATTCATATTAGAATACTATAAGAGTATGTTTTGAGGAGAAATCATATTAGTAACCAACAAATGTTTAATAAAACCTTATATTAACTACTAAATTCATATTACAATACTATAAGAGTATGTTTTGAGGAAAAATCATATAAGTAAATAAGAAATGTTTAGTAAAACCTTTTATTAACTACAAAATTCTTATTCGGATACAATAAGAGTATGTTTTGAGGAAAAATCATATAAGTTACTAACAAATGTTTAAAAAAACTGTGTATTAACTAAGAAATTGTTGTTAGAATACGATAAAAGTATGTTTTGAGGAAAACTCATGAAAGTAATTAACAAATGTTGAATAAAACCTTATATTAACTACTAAATTCATATTAGAATACTATAAGAGTATGTTTTGAGGAGAAATCATATAAGTAAATAACAAATGTTTAATAAAACCTTATATTAACTACTAAATTCTTATTAGAATACTATAAGAGTATGTTTTTAGGAGAAATCATATAAGTAAATAACAAATGTTGAATAAAACCTTATATTAACTACTAAATTCTTATTAGAATACTATAAGAGTATGTTTTTAGGAGAAATTATATAAGTAAATAACAAATGTTTAATAAAAGCTTATATTAACTACTAAATTCATATTAGAATACTATAAGAGTATGTTTTGAGGAAAAATCATATAAGTAACCAACAAATGTTTAATAAAACCTTATATTAACTACTAAATTCATATTACAATACTATAAGAGTATGTTTTGAGGAGAAATCATATAAGTAAATAAGAAATGTTTAGTAAAACCTTTTATTAACTACAAAATTCTTATTCGGATACAATAAGAGTATGTTTTGAGGAAAAATCATATAAGTTACTAACAAATGTTTAAAAAAATTGTATATTAACTAAGAAATTGTTGTTAGAATACGATAAAAGTATGTTTTGAGGAAAACTCATGAAAGTAATTAACAAATGTTGAATAAAACCTTATATTATATACTAAATTCATATTAGAATACTATAAGAGTATGTTTTGAGGAGAAATCATATAAGTAACTAACAAATGTTTAATAAAACCTTATATTAACTACTAAATTCATATTAGAATACTATAAGAGTATGTTTTTAGGAGAAATCATATAAGTAAATAACAAATGTTGAATAAAACCTTATATTAACTACTAAATTCTTATTAGAATACTATAAGAGTATGTTTTGAGGAAAAATCATATAAGTAAATAACAAATGTTTAATAAAACCTTATATTAACCAATAAATTGTTGTTAGAATACGATAAAAGTATGTTTTGAGGAAAACTCATGTAAGTAACTAACAAATGTTGAATAAAACATTATATTAATTGCTAAATTTATATTAGAATACTATAGGAGTATGTTTTTAGGAGAAATTATATAAGTAAATAACAAATGTTTAATAAAAGCTTATATTAACTACTAAATTCATATTAGAATACTATAAGAGTATGTTTTGAGGAGAAATCATATAAGTAAATAACAAATGTTGAATAAAACCTTATATTAACTACTAAATTCTTATTAGAATACTATAAGAGTATGTTTTTAGGAGAAATCATATAAGTAAATAACAAATGTTGAATAAAACCTTATATTAACTACTAAATTCTTATTAGAATACTATAAGAGTATGTTTTGAGGAAAAATGATATAAGTAAATAACAAATGTTTAATAAAAGCTTATATTAACTACTAAATTCATATTAGAATACTATAAGAGTATGTTTTGAGGAAAAATCATATAAGTAACCAACAAATGTTTAATAAAACCTTATATTAACTACTAAATTCATATTACAATACTATAAGAGTATGTTTTGAGGAGAAATCATATAAGTAAATAAGAAATGTTTAGTAAAACCTTTTATTAACTACAAAATTCTTATTCGGATACAATAAGAGTATGTTTTGAGGAAAAATCATATAAGTTACTAACAAATGTTTAAAAAAATTGTATATTAACTAAGAAATTGTTGTTAGAATACGATAAAAGTATGTTTTGAGGAAAACTCATGAAAGTAATTAACAAATGTTGAATAAAACCTTATATTATATACTAAATTCATATTAGAATACTATAAGAGTATGTTTTGAGGAGAAATCATATAAGTAACTAACAAATGTTTAATAAAACCTTATATTAACTACTAAATTCATATTAGAATACTATAAGAGTATGTTTTTAGGAGAAATCATATAAGTAAATAACAAATGTTGAATAAAACCTTATATTAACTACTAAATTCTTATTAGAATACTATAAGAGTATGTTTTGAGGAAAAATCATATAACTAACTAACAAATGTTTAATAAAACCTTATATTAACCAATAAATTGTTGTTAGAATACGATAAAAGTATGTTTTGAGGAAAACTCATGTAAGTAACTAACAAATGTTGAATAAAACATTATATTAATTGCTAAATTTATATTAGAATACTATAGGAGTATGTTTTTAGGAGAAATTATATAAGTAAATAACAAATGTTTAATAAAAGCTTATATTAACTACTAAATTCATATTAGAATACTATAAGAGTATGTTTTGAGGAGAAATCATATAAGTAAATAACAAATGTTGAATAAAACCTTATATTAACTACTAAATTCTTATTAGAATACTATAAGAGTATGTTTTTAGGAGAAATCATATAAGTAAATAACAAATGTTGAATAAAACCTTATATTAACTACTAAATTCTTATTAGAATACTATAAGAGTATGTTTTGAGGAAAAATGATATAAGTAAATAACAAATGTTTAATAAAACCTTATATTAACTACTAAATTCTTTTTAGAATACTACAAGAGTATGTTTTGAGGAAAAATCATATAACTAACTAACAAATGTTTAATAAAACCTTATATTAACCAATAAATTGTTGTTAGAATACGATAAAAGTATGTTTTGAGGAAAACTCATGTAAGTAACTAACAAATGTTGAATAAAACATTATATTAATTGCTAAATTTATATTAGAATACTATAGGAGTATGTTTTTAGGAGAAATTATATAAGTAACTAACAAATGTTTAATAAAAGCTTATATTAACTACTAAATTCATATTAGAATACTATAAGAGTATGTTTTGAGGAAAACTCATGTAAGTAACTAACAAATGTTGAATAAAACCTTATATTAACTACTAAATTCATATTAGAATACTATAAGAGTATGTTTTGAGGAGAAATCATATAAGTAACCAACAAATGTTTAATAAAACCTTATATTAACTACTAAATTCATATTACAATACTATAAGAGTATGTTTTGAGGAAAAATCATATAAGTAAATAAGAAATGTTTAGTAAAACCTTTTATTAACTACAAAATTCTTATTCGGATACAATAAGAGTATGTTTTGAGGAAAAATCATATAAGTTACTAACAAATGTTTAAAAAAACTGTGTATTAACTAAGAAATTGTTGTTAGAATACGATAAAAGTATGTTTTGAGGAAAACTCATGAAAGTAATTAACAAATGTTGAATAAAACCTTATATTAACTACTAAATTCATATTAGAATACTATAAGAGTATGTTTTGAGGAGAAATCATATAAGTAAATAACAAATGTTGAATAAAACCTTATAATAACTACTAAATTCTTATTAGAATACTATAAGAGTATGTTTTGAGGAAAAATCATATAAGTAAATAACAAATGTTGAATAAAACCTTATATTAACTACTAAATTCTTATTAGAATACTATAAGAGTATGTTTTTAGGAGAAATTATATAAGTAACTAACAAATGTTTAATAAAAGCTTATATTAACTACTAAATTCATATTAGAATACTATATGAGTATGTTTTGAGGAGAAATCATATAAGTAACCAACAAATGTTTAATAAAACCTTATATTAACTACTAAATTCATATTACAATACTATAAGAGTATGTTTTTAGGAGAAATCATATAACTAAATAAGAAATGTTTAGTAAAACCTTATATTAACTACTAAATTCTTATTAGAATACTATAAGAGTATGTTTTGAGGACAAATCATATAAGTAAATAACAAATGTTTAATAAAACCTTATATTAACTACTAAATTCTTATTAGAATACTACAAGAGTATGTTTTGAGGAAAAATCATATAACTAACTAACAAATGTTTAATAAAAACTTATATTAACCAATAAATTGTTGTTAGAATACGATAAAAGTATGTTTTGAGGAAAACTCATGTAAGTAACTAACAAATGTTGAATAAAACATTATATTAATTGCTAAATTTATATTAGAATACTATAGGAGTATGTGTTTAGGAGAAATTATATAAGTAACTAACAAATGTTTAATAAAAGCTTATATTAACTACTAAATTCATATTAGAATACTATAAGAGTATGTTTTGAGGAAAACTCATGTAAGTAACTAACAAATGTTGAATAAAACCTTATATTAACTACTAAATTCATATTAGAATACAATAAGAGTATGTTTTGAGGAGAAATCATATAAGTAACCAACAAATGTTTAATAAAACCTTATATTAACTACTAAATTCATATTACAATACTATAAGAGTATGTTTTGAGGAAAAATCATATAAGTAAATAAGAAATGTTTAGTAAAACCTTTTATTAAATACAAAATTCTTATTCGGATACAATAAGAGTATGTTTTGAGGAAAAATCATATAAGTTACTAACAAATGTTTAAAAAAACTGTGTATTAACTAAGAAATTGTTGTTAGAATACGATAAAAGTATGTTTTGAGGAAAACTCATGAAAGTAATTAACAAATGTTGAATAAAACCTTATATTAACTACTAAATTCATATTAGAATACTATAAGAGTATGTTTTGAGGAGAAATCATATAAGTAAATAACAAATGTTGAATAAAACCTTATAATAACTACTAAATTCTTATTAGAATACTATAAGAGTATGTTTTGAGGAAAAATCATATAAGTAAATAACAAATGTTTAATAAAACCTTATATTAACTACAAAATTCATATTAGAATACTATAAGAGTATGTTTTGAGGAGAAATCATATAAGTAAATAACAAATGTTTAATAAAACCTTATATTAACTACTAAATTCTTATTAGAATACTATAAGAGTATGTTTTGAGGAAAAATCATATAACTAACAAACAAATGTTTAATAAAACCTTATATTAACCACTAAATTGTTGTTAGAATACGATAAAAGTATGTTTTGAGGAAAACTCATATAAGTAAATAAGAAATGTTTAGTAAAACCTTTTATTAACTACAAAATTCTATAAGTAACTAACAAATGTTTAATAAAACCTTATATTAACTACAAAGTTCATATTAGAATATTATAATAGTAAGTTTTGAGGAGAAATCATATAAGTAACCAACAAATGTTTAATAAAACCTTATATTAACTACTAAATTCATATTACCATACTATAAGAGTATCTTTTGAGGAAAAATCATGTAAGTAACTAACAAATGTTGAATAAAACATTATATTAACTACTAAATTTATATTAGAATACTATAGGAGTATGTTTTTAGGAGAAATTATATAAGTAACTAACAAATATTTAATAAAAGCTTATATTAACTACTAAATTCATATTAGAATACTATAAGAGTATGTTTTGAGGAAAAATCATATAAGTAACCAACAAATGTTTAATAAAACCTTATATTAACTACTAAATTCGTATTACAATACTATAAGAGTATGTTTTGAGGAAAAATCATATAACTAAATAAGCAATGTTTAGTAAAACCTTTTATTAACTACAAAATTCTTATTCGGATACAATAAGAGTATGTTTTGAGGAAAAATCATATAAGTTACTAACAAATGTTTAAAAAAACTGTATATTAACTAAGAAATTGTTGTTAGAATACGATAAAAGTATGTTTTGAGGAAAACTCATGAAATTAATTAACAAATGTTGAATAAAACCTTATATTAACTACTAAATTCATATTAGAATACTATAAGAGTATGTTTTGAGGAGAAATCATATAAGTAACTAACAAATGTTTAATAAAACCTTATATTAACTACTAAATTCATATTAGAATACTATAAGAGTATGTTTTTAGGAGAAATCATATAAGTAAATAACAAATGTTGAATAAAACCTTATATTAACTACTAAATTCTTATTAGAATACTATAAGAGTATGTTTTGAGGAAAAATCATATAAGTAAATAACAAATGTTTAATAAAACCTTATATTAACTACTAAATTCTTATTAGAATACTATAAGAGTATGTTTTGAGGAAAAATCATATAAGTAACTAACAAATGTTTAATAAAACCTTATATTAACCAATAAATTGTTGTTAGAATACGATAAAAGTATGTTTTGAGGAAAACTCATATAAGTAAATAAGAAATGTTTAGTAAAACCTTTTATTAACAACAAAATTCTTATTCGGATACAATAAGAGTATGTTGTATGGAAAAATCATATAAGTTACTAACAAATGTTTAAAAAAACTGTATATTAACTAAGAAATTGTTGTTAGAATACGATAAAAGTATGTTTTGAGGAAAACTCATGAAAGTAATTAACAAATGTTGAATAAAACCTTATATTAACTACTAAATTCATATTAGAATACTATAAGAGTATGTTTTGAGGAGAAATCATATAAGTAACTAACAAATGTTTAATAAAACCTTATATTAACTACAAAATTCATATTAGAATACTATAAGAGTATGTTTTGAGGAGAAATCATATAAGTAAATAACAAATGTTTAGTAAAACCTTATATTAACTACTAAATTCTTATTAGAATACTATAAGAGTATGTTTTGAGGAAAAATCATATAACTAACTAACAAATGTTTAATAAAACCTTATATTAACCAATAAATTGTTGTTAGAATACGATAAAAGTATGTTTTGAGAAAAACTCATATAAGTAACTAACAAATGTTGAATAAAACATTATATTAACTACTAAATTAATATTAGAATACTATAAGAGTATGTTTTTAGGAGAAATTATATAAGTAACTAACAAATGTTTAATAAAACCTTATATTTACTAAAAAATTCATATTAGAATATTATAATAGTAAGTTTTGAGGAGAAATCATATAAGTAAATAACAAATGATGAATAAAAACTTATATTAACTACTAAATTCATATTAGAATACTATAAGAGTATGTTTTGAGGAGAAATCATATAAGTAACCAACAAATGTTTAATAAAACCTTATATTAACTACTAAATTCATATTACAATACTATAAGAGTATGTTTTGAGGGAAAATCATATAAGTAAATAAGAAATGTTTAGTAAAACCTTTTATTAACTACAAAATTCTTATTCGGATACAATAAGAGTATGTTTTGAGGAAAAATCATATAAGTTACTAACAAATGTTTAAAAATATTGTATATTAACTAAGAAATTGTTGTTAGAATACGATAAAAGTATGTTTTGAGGAAAACTCATGAAAGTAATTAACAAATGTTGAATAAAACCTTATATTAACTACTAAATTCATATTAGAATACTATAAGAGTATGTTTTGAGGAGAAATCATATAAGTAACTAACAAATGTTTAATAAAACCTTATATTAACTACTAAATTCCTATTAGAATACTATAAGAGTATGTTTTTAGGAGAAATCATATAAGTAAATAACAAATGTTGAATAAAACCTTATATTAACTACTAAATTCTTATTAGAATACTATAAGAGTATGTTTTTAGGAAAAATCATATAAGTAAATAACAAATGTTTAATAAAACCTTATATTAACTACTAAATTCTTATTAGAATACTATAAGAGTATGTTTTGAGGAAAAATCATATAACTAACTACCAAATGTTTAATAAAACCTTATATTAACCAATAAATTGTTGTTAGAATACGATAAAAGTATGTTTTGAGGAAAACTCATGTAAGTAACTAACAAATGTTGAATAAAACATTATATTAATTGCTAAATTTATATTAGAATACTATAGGAGTATGTTTTTAGGAGAAATTATATAAGTAAATAACAAATGTTTAATAAAAGCTTATATTAACTACTAAATTCATATTAGAATACTATAAGAGTATGTTTTGAGGAGAAATCATATAAGTAAATAACAAATGTTGAATAAAACCTTATATTAACTACTAAATTCTTATTAGTATACTATAAGAGTATGTTTTTAGGAGAAATCATATAAGTAAATAACAAATGTTGAATAAAACCTTATATTAACTACTAAATTCTTATTAGAATACTATAAGAGTATGTTTTGAGGAAAAATCATATAAGTAAATAACAAATATTTAATAAAACCTTATATTAACTACTAAATTCTTATTAGAATACTACAAGAGTATGTTTTGAGGAAAAATCATATAACTAACTAACAAATGTTTAATAAAACCTTATATTAACCAATAAATTGTTGTTAGAATACGATAAAAGTATGTTTTGAGGAAAACTCATGTAAGTAACTAACAAATGTTGAATAAAACATTATATTAATTGCTAAATTTATATTAGAATACTATAGGAGTATGTTTTTAGGAGAAATTATATAAGTAACTAACAAATGTTTAATGAAAGCTTATATTAACTACTAAATTCATATTAGAATACTATAAGAGTATGTTTTGAGGAAAACTCATGTAAGTAACTAACAAATGTTGAATAAAACCTTATATTAACTATTAAATTCATATTAGAATACTATAAGAGTATGTTTTGAGGAGAAATCATATAAGTAACCAACAAATGTTTAATAAAACCTTATATTAACTACTAAATTCATATTACAATACTATAAGAGTATGTTTTGAGGAAAAATCATATAAGTAAATAAGAAATGTTTAGTAAAACCTTTTATTAACTACAAAATTCTTATTCGGATACAATAAGAGTATGTTTTGAGGAAAAATCATATAAGTTACTAACAAACGTTTAAAAAAACTGTGTATTAACTAAGAAATTGTTGTTAGAATACGATAAAAGTATGTTTTGAGAAAAACTCATGAAAGTAATTAACAAATGTTGAATAAAACCTTATATTAACTACTAAATTCATATTAGAATACTATAATAGTATGTTTTGAGGAGAAATCATATAAGTAAATAACAAATGTTGAATAAAACCTTATAATAACTACTAAATTCTTATTAGAATACTATAAGAGTATGTTTTGAGGAAAAATCATATAAGTAAATAACAAATGTTGAATAAAACCTTATATTAACTACTAAATTCTTATTAGAATACTATAAGAGTATGTTTTTAGGAGAAATTATATAAGTAACTAACAAATGTTTAATAAAAGCTTATATTAACTACTAAATTCATATTAGAATACTATAAGAGTATGTTTTGAGGAAAAATCATATAAGTAACCAACAAATGTTTAATAAAACCTTATATTAACTACTAAATTCATATTACAATACTATAAGAGTATGTTTTGAGGGAAAATCATATAAGTAAATAAGAAATGTTTAGTAAAACCTTTTATTAACTACAAAATTCTTATTCGGATACAATAAGAGTATGTTTTGAGGAAAAATCATATAAGTTACTAACAAATGTTTAAAAAAACAGTATATTAACTAAGAAATTGTTGTTAGAATACGATAAAAGTATGTTTTGAGGAAAACTCATGAAATTAATTAACAAATGTTGAATAAAACGTTATATTAACTACTAAATTCATATTAGAATACTATAAGAGTATGTTTTGAGGAGAAATCATATAAGTAACAAACAAATGTTTAATAAAACCTTATATTAACTACTAAATTCATATTAGAATACTATAAGAGTATGTTTTGAGGAGAAATCATATAAGTAAATAACAAATGTTGAATAAAACCTTATATTAACTACTAAATTCTTATTAGAATACTATAAGAGTATGTTTTGAGGAAAAATCATATAAGTAAATAACAAATGTTTAATAAAACCTTATATTAACTACTAAATTCTTATTAGAATACTATAAGAGTATGTTTTGAGGAAAAATCATATAAGTAACTAACAAATGTTTAATAAAACCTTATATTAACCAATAAATTGTTGTTAGAATACGATAAAAGTATGTTTTGAGGAAAACTCATATAAGTAAATAAGAAATGTTTAGTAAAACCTTTTATTAACTACAAAATTCTTGTTCGGATACAATAAGAGTATGTTTTAAGGAAAAATCATATAAGTTACTAACAAATGTTTAAAAAAACTGTATATTAACTAAGAAATTGTTGTTAGAATACGATAAAAGTATGTTTTGAGGAAAACTCATGAAAGTAATTAAAAAATGTTGAATAAAACCTTATATTAACTACTAAATTCATATTAGAATACTATAAGAGTATGTTTTGAGGAGAAATCATATAAGTAACTAACAAATGTTGAATAAAACCTTATATTAACTACTAAATTCTTATTAGAATACTATAAGAGTATGTTTTGAGGAAAAATCATATAAGTAAATAACAAATGTTTAATAAAACCTTATATTAACTACTAAATTCTTATTAGAATACTATAAGAGTATGTTTTGAGGAAAAATCATATAACTAACTACCAAATGTTTAATAAAACCTTATATTAACCAATAAATTGTTGTTAGAATACGATAAAAGTATGTTTTGAGGAAAACTCATGTAAGTAACTAACAAATGTTGAATAAAACATTATATTAATTGCTAAATTTATATTAGAATACTATAGGAGTATGTTTTTAGGAGAAATTATATAAGTAAATAACAAATGTTTAATAAAAGCTTATATTAACTACTAAATTCATATTAGAATACTATAAGAGTATGTTTTGAGGAGAAATCATATAAGTAAATAACAAATGTTGAATAAAACCTTATAATAACTACTAAATTCTTATTAGAATACTATAAGAGTATGTTTTTAGGAGAAATCATATAAGTAAATAACAAATGTTGAATAAAACCTTATATTAACTACTAAATTCTTATTAGAATACTATAAGAGTATGTTTTGAGGAAAAATCATATAAGTAAATAACAAATGTTTAATAAAACCTTATATTAACTACTAAGTTCATATTAGAATACTACAAGAGTATGTTTTGAGGAAAAATCATATAACTAACTAACAAATGTTTAATAAAACCTTATATTAACCAATAAATTGTTGTTAGAATACGATAAAAGTATGTTTTGAGGAAAACTCATGTAAGTAACTAACAAATGTTGAATAAAACATTATATTAATTGCTAAATTTATATTAGAATACTATAGGAGTATGTTTTTAGGAGAAATTATATAAGTAACTAACAAATGTTTAATGAAAGCTTATATTAACTACTAAATTCATATTAGAATACTATAAGAGTATGTTTTGAGGAAAACTCATGTAAGTAACTAACAAATGTTGAATAAAACCTTATATTAACTATTAAATTCATATTAGAATACTATAAGAGTATGTTTTGAGGAGAAATCATATAAGTAACCAACAAATGTTTAATAAAACCTTATATTAACTACTAAATTCATATTACAATACTATAAGAGTATGTTTTGAGGAAAAATCATATAAGTAAATAAGAAATGTTTAGTAAAACCTTTTATTAACTACAAAATTCTTATTCGAATACAATAAGAGTATGTTTTGAGGAAAAATCATATATGTTACTAACAAACGTTTAAAAAAACTGTGTATTAACTAAGAAATTGTTGTTAGAATACGATAAAAGTATGTTTTGAGAAAAACTCATGAAAGTAATTAACAAATGTTGAATAAAACCTTATATTAACTACTAAATTCATATTAGAATACTATAAGAGTATGTTTTGAGGAGAAATCATATAAGTAAATAACAAATGTTGAATAAAACCTTATAATAACTACTAAATTCTTATTAGAATACTATAAGAGTATGTTTTGACGAAAAATCATATAAGTAAATAACAAATGTTGAATAAAACCTTATATTAACTACTAAATTCTTATTAGAATACTATAAGAGTATGTTTTTAGGAGAAATTATATAAGTAACTAACAAATGTTTAATAAAAGCTTATATTAACTACTAAATTCATATTAGAATACTATAAGAGTATGTTTTGAGGAAAAATCATATAAGTAACCAACAAATGTTTAATAAAACCTTATATTAACTACTAAATTCATATTACAATACTATAAGAGTATGTTTTGAGGAAAAATCATATAAGTAAATAAGAAATGTTTAGTAAAACCTTTTATTAACTACAAAATTCTTATTCGGATACAATAAGAGTATGTTTTGAGGAAAAATCATATAAGTTACTAACAAATGTTTAAAAAAATTGTATATTAACTAAGAAATTGTTGTTAGAATACGATAAAAGTATGTTTTGAGGAAAACTCATGAAAGTAATTAACAAATGTTGAATAAAACCTTATATTAACTACTAAATTCATATTAGAATACTATAAGAGTATGTTTTGAGGAGAAATCATATAAGTAACTAACAAATGTTGAATAAAACCTTATATTAACTACTAAATTCTTATTAGAATACTATAAGAGTATGTTTTGAGGAAAAATCATATAAGTAAATAACAAATGTTTAATAAAACCTTATATTAACTACTAAATTCTTATTAGAATACTATAAGAGTATGTTTTGAGGAAAAATCATATAACTAACTACCAAATGTTTAATAAAACCTTATATTAACCAATAAATTGTTGTTAGAATACGATAAAAGTATGTTTTGAGGAAAACTCATGTAAGTAACTAACAAATGTTGAATAAAACATTATATTAATTGCTAAATTTATATTAGAATACTATAGGAGTATGTTTTTAGGAGAAATTATATAAGTAAATAACAAATGTTTAATAAAAGCTTATATTAACTACTAAATTCATATTAGAATACTATAAGAGTATGTTTTGAGGAGAAATCATATAAGTAAATAACAAATGTTGAATAAAACCTTATATTAACTACTAAATTCTTATTAGAATACTATAAGAGTATGTTTTTAGGAGAAATCATATAAGTAAATAACAAATGTTGAATAAAACCTTATATTAACTACTAAATTCTTATTAGAATACTATAAGAGTATGTTTTGAGGAAAAATCATATAAGTAAATAACAAATGTTTAATAAAACCTTATATTAACTACTAAATTCTTATTAGAATACTACAAGAGTATGTTTTGAGGAAAAATCATATAACTAACTAACAAATGTTTAATAAAACCTTATATTAACCAATAAATTGTTGTTAGAATACGATAAAAGTATGTTTTGAGGAAAACTCATGTAAGTAACTAACAAATGTTGAATAAAACATTATATTAATTGCTAAATTTATATTAGAATACTATAGGAGTATGTTTTTAGGAGAAATTATATAAGTAACTAACAAATGTTTAATGAAAGCTTATATTAACTACTAAATTCATATTAGAATACTATAAGAGTATGTTTTGAGGAAAACTCATGTAAGTAACTAACAAATGTTGAATAAAACCTTATATTAACTATTAAATTCATATTAGAATACTATAAGAGTATGTTTTGAGGAGAAATCATATAAGTAACCAACAAATGTTTAATAAAACCTTATATTAACTACTAAATTCATATTACAATACTATAAGAGTATGTTTTGAGGAAAAATCATATAAGTAAATAAGAAATGTTTAGTAAAACCTTTTATTAACTACAAAATTCTTATTCGAATACAATAAGAGTATGTTTTGAGGAAAAATCATATATGTTACTAACAAACGTTTAAAAAAACTGTGTATTAACTAAGAAATTGTTGTTAGAATACGATAAAAGTATGTTTTGAGAAAAACTCATGAAAGTAATTAACAAATGTTGAATAAAACCTTATATTAACTACTAAATTCATATTAGAATACTATAAGAGTATGTTTTGGGGAGAAATCATATAAGTAAATAACAAATGTTGAATAAAACCTTATAATAACTACTAAATTCTTATTAGAATACTATAAGAGTATGTTTTGACGAAAAATCATATAAGTAAATAACAAATGTTGAATAAAACCTTATATTAACTACTAAATTCTTATTAGAATACTATAAGAGTATGTTTTTAGGAGAAATTATATAAGTAACTAACAAATGTTTAATAAAAGCTTATATTAACTACTAAATTCATATTAGAATACTATAAGAGTATGTTTTGAGGAAAAATCATATAAGTAACCAACAAATGTTTAATAAAACCTTATATTAACTACTAAATTCATATTACAATACTATAAGAGTATGTTTTGAGGAAAAATCATATAAGTAAATAAGAAATGTTTAGTAAAACCTTTTATTAACTACAAAATTCTTATTCGGATACAATAAGAGTATGTTTTGAGGAAAAATCATATAAGTTACTAACAAATGTTTAAAAAAATTGTATATTAACTAAGAAATTGTTGTTAGAATACGATAAAAGTATGTTTTGAGGAAAACTCATGAAAGTAATTAACAAATGTTGAATAAAACCTTATATTAACTACTAAATTCATATTAGAATACTATAAGAGTATGTTTTGAGGAGAAATCATATAAGTAACTAACAAATGTTTAATAAAACCTTATATTAACTACTAAATTCATATTAGAATACTATAAGAGTATGTTTTTAGGAGAAATCATATAAGTAAATAACAAATGTTGAATAAAACCTTATATTAACTACTAAATTCTTATTAGAATACTATAAGAGTATGTTTTTAGGAGAAATCATATAAGTAAATAACAAATGTTGAATAAAACCTTATATTAACTACTAAATTCTTATTAGAATACTATAAGAGTATGTTTTGAGGAAAATCATATAAGTAAATAACAAATGTTTAATAAAACCTTATATTAACTACTAAATTCTTATTAGAATACTACAAGAGTATGTTTTGAGGAAAAATCATATAACTAACTAACAAATGTTTAATAAAACCTTATATTAACCAATAAATTGTTGTTAGAATACGATAAAAGTATGTTTTGAGGAAAACTCATGTAAGTAACTAACAAATGTTGAATAAAACATTATATTAATTGCTAAATTTATATTAGAATACTATAGGAGTATGTTTTTAGGAGAAATTATATAAGTAACTAACAAATGTTTAATAAAAGCTTATATTAACTACTAAATCCATATTAGAATACTATAAGAGTATGTTTTGAGGAAAACTCATGTAAGTAACTAACAAATGTTGAATAAAACCTTATATTAACTACTAAATTCATATTAGAATACTATAAGAGTATGTTTTGAGGAGAAATCATATAAGTAACCAACAAATGTTTAATAAAACCTTATATTAACTACTAAATTCATATTACAATACTATAAGAGTATGTTTTGAGGAAAAATCATATAAGTAAATAAGAAATGTTTAGTAAAACCTTTTATTAACTACAAAATTCTTATTCGGATACAATAAGAGTATGTTTTGAGGAAAAATCATATAAGTTACTAACAAATGTTTAAAAAAACTGTGTATTAACTAAGAAATTGTTGTTAGAATACGATAAAAGTATGTTTTGAGGAAAACTCATGAAAGTAATTTACAAATGTTGAATAAAACCTTATATTAACTACTAAATTCATATTAGAATACTATAAGAGTATGTTTTGAGGAGAAATCATATAAGTAAATAACAAATGTTGAATAAAACCTTATATTAACTACTAAATTCTTATTAGAATACTATAAGAGTATGTTTTGAGGAAAAATCATATAATTAAATAACAAATGTTGAATAAAACCTTATATTAACTACTAAATTCTTATTAGAATACTATAAGAGTATGTTTTGAGGAAAAATCATATAACTAACTAACAAATATTTAATAAAACCTTATGTTAACCAATAAATTGTTGTTAGAATACGATAAAAGTATGTTTTGAGGAAAACTCATGTAAGTAACTAACAAATGTTGAATACAACATTATATTAACTACTAAATTTATATTAGAATACTATAGGAGTATGTTTTTAGGAGAAATTAGTATAAGGTTTTATTGTAATATGAATTTATTAGTTAATATAAGGTTTTATTAAACATTTGTTGGTTACTTATATGATTTTTCCTCAAAACATACTCTTATAGTATTCTAACAATAAGAGTATGTTTTGAGGAAAAATCATATAAGTTACTAACAAATGTTTACAAAAACTGTGTATTAACTATGAAATTGTTGTTAGAATACGATAAAAGTATGTTTTGAGGAAAACTCATGAAAGTAATTAACAAATGTTGAATAAAACCTTATATTAACTACTAAATTTATATTAGAATAATATAAGAGTATGTTTTGAGGAGAAATCATATAAGTAACTAACAAATGTTTAATAAAACCTTATATTAACTACTAAATTCATATTAGAATACTATAAGAGTATGCTTTGAGGAGAAATCATATAAGTAAATAACAAATGTTGAATAAAACCTTATATTAACTACTAAATTCTTATTATAATACTATAAGAGTATGTTTTGAGGAAAAATCATATAAGTAAATAACAAATGTTTAATAAAACCTTATATTAACTACTAAATTGTTGTTAGAATACGATAAAAGTATGTTTTGAGGAAAACTCATATAACTAACTAACAAATGTTTAATAAAACCTTATATTAACCAATAAATTGTTGTTAGAATACGATAAAAGTATGTTTTGAGGAAAAACTCATGTAAGTAACTAAAAAATGTTGAATAAAACATTATATTAACTGCTAAATTTATATTAGAATACTATAGGAGTATGTTTTTAGGAGAAATTATATAAGTAACGAACAAATGTTTAATAAAACCTTATGTTAACTACTAAATTCATATTAGAATACTATAAGAGTATGTTTTGAGGAAAAATCATATAAGTAACCAACAAATGTTTAATAAAACCTTATATTAACTACTAAATTCATATTACCATACTATAAGAGTATGGTTTGAGGAAAAATCATGTAAGTAACTAACAAATATTTAATAAAAGCTTATATTAACTACTAAATTCATATTAGAATACTATAAGAGTATGTTTTGAGGAAAAATCATATAAGTAACCAACAAATGTTTAATAAAACCTTATATTAACTACTAAATTCATATTACAATACTATAAGAGTATGTTTTGAGGAAAATCATATAAGTAAATAACAAATGTTTAATAAAACCTTATATTAACTACTAAATTCATATTAGAATACTATAACAGTATGTTTTGAGGAAAATCATATAAGTAAATAACAAATGTTTCATAAAACCTTATATTAACTACTAAATTCTTAATAGAATACTATAAGAGTATGTTTTGAGGAGAAATCATATAACTAAATAACAAATGTTTAATAAAACCTTATATTAACTACTAAATTCTGATTAAAATACTATAAGAGTATGTTTTGAGGAGAAATCATATAAGTGACCAACAAATCTTTCATCAAACCTTATATTAACTACTAAATTCATATTAGAATACTATAAGAGTGTGTTTTGAGGAGAAATCATATAAATAAATAACAAATGTTTAATAAAACCTTATATTAACTACTAAATTCTTATTAAAATAATATAAGAGTTTGTTTTGAGGAAATATCATATAAGTAATTAAAAAATATTTAATGAAACCTTATATTAACTACTAAATTCATATTAGAATCCTATATGAGTATGTTTTTAGGAAAAATCATATAAGTAATTAACAAATGTTTAGTAAAACCTTTTATTAACTACAAAATATTTAATAAAACCTTATATTAACTACTAAATTCATATTAGAATACTATAAGAGTATGTTTTGAGGAGAAATCATATAAGTGACCAACAAATCTTTCATAAAACCTTATATTAACTACTAAATTCATATTAGAATACTATAAGAGTGTGTTTTGAGGAGAAATCATATAAGTAAATAACAAATGTTTAATAAAACCTTATATTAATTACTAAATTCATATTAGAATACTATAAAAGTATGTTTTGAGGAAAATCATATAAGTAAATAACAAATGTTTAATAAAACCTTATATTAACTACTAAATTCATATTAGAATACTATAAGAGTATGTTTTGATGAGAAATCATATAAGTAAATAACAAACATTTAATAAAACCTTATATTAACTAGTAAATTCATATTAGAATACTATAAGAGTATGTTTTGAGGAAAAATCATATAAGGAAATAACAAATGTTTAATAAAACCTTATATTAACTACTAAATTCTTATTAGAATATTATAAGAGTATGTTTTGAGGAGAAATCATATAAGTAACCAACAAATGTTGAATAAAACGTTATATTAACTACTAAATTCATATTAGAATACTATAAGAGTATGTTTTGAGGAGAAATCATATAAGTAACCAACAAATGTTTAATAAAACCTTACATTAACTACTAAATTATTATTAGAATACTATAAGAGTGTGTTTTAAGGAGAAATCATATAAATAAATAACAAATGTTTAATAAAACCTTATATTAACTACTAAATTCATATTAGAATACTATAAAAGTATGTTTTGAGGAAAATCATATAAGTAAATAACAAATGTTTAGTAAAACCTTATATTAACTACTAAATTCTTATTAGAATAGTATAACAGTATGTTTTGAGGAGAAATCATATAAGTAACCAACAAATGTTTCATAAAACCTTATATTAACTACTAAATTCATATTAGAATACTATAATAGTATGTTTTGAGGAGAAATCTTATAAGTAACCAACAAATGTTTCATAAGACCTTATATTAACTACTAAATTCAAATTAGAATACTATAAGAGTATGTTTTGAGAAGAAATCATGTAAGTAAATAACAAATGTTTAATAAAACCTTATATTAACTACTAAATTCTTATTATAATACTATAAGAGTATGTTTTGAGGAAAAATCATATAAGTAAATAACAAATGTTTAATAAAACCTTATATTAACTACTAAATTCTTATTAAAATACTATAAGAGTATGTTTTGAGGAAAAATCATATAAGTAATTAATAAATGTTTACTGAAACCTTATATTAACTACTAAATTCATATTAGAATACTGTATGAGTATGTTTTGAGGAAAAAATCAAATAAGTAATTAACAAATGTTTAGTAAAACCATTTATTAACTACAAAATTCTTATTCGAATACTATAAGAGTATGTTTTGAAGAAAAATCATATAAGTAACTACAAATGTTTAATAAAACTGTATATTAACTGAGAACTTGTTGTTAGAATACGATAAAAGTATGTTTTGAGGAAAAATCATGTAAGTAACTGACAAATGTTGAATAAAACCTTATAATAACAACTAAATTCATATTAGAATACTATAAGAGTATGTTTTGAGGAGAAATCATATAAGTAACCAACAAATGTTTCATAAAACCTTATATTAACTACTAAATTATTATTAGAATACTATAAGAGTGTGTTTTGAGGAGAAATCATATAAGTAAATAACCAATGTTGAATAAAACCTTATATTAACTACTAAATTCATATTAGAATACTATAAGAGTATGTTTTGAGGAGAAATCATATAAGTAAATAACAAATGTTTAATAAAACCTTTTATTAACTACTAAATTAATATTAGAATACTATAAGAGTATGTTTTGAGGAAAAATCATATAAGTAAATAACAAATGTTTAATAAAACCTTATATTAACTACTAAATTCTTATTAGAATACTATAAGAGTATGTTTTGAGGAGAAATCATATAAGTAACCAACAAATGTTTAATAAAACCTTATATTAACTACTAAATTCATATTAGCATACTATAAGAGTATGTTTTGAGGAAAATCATATAAGTAAATAACAAATGTTTAATAAAACCTTATATTAACTACTAAATTCATATTAGAATACTATAACAGTATGTTTTGAGGAAAATCATATAAGTAAATAACAAATGTTTCATAAAACCTTATATTAACTACTAAATTCTTAATAGAATACTATAAGAGTATGTTTTGAGGAGAAATCATATAACTAAATAACAAATGTTTAATAAAACCTTATATTAACTACTAAATTCATATTAGAATACTATAAGAGTATGTTTTGAGGAGAAATCATATAAGTGACCAACAAATCTTTCATAAAACCTTGTATTAACTACTAAATTCATATTAGAATACTATAAGAGTGTGTTTTGAGGAGAAATCATATAAGTAAATAACAAATGTTTTATAAAACCTTATATTAATTACTAAATTCATATTAGAATACTATAACAGTATGTTTTGAGGAAAATCATATAAGTAAATAACAAATGTTTAATAAAACCTTATATTAACTACTAAATTCATATTAGAATACTATAAGAGTATGTTTTGATGAGAAATCATATAATTAAATAACAAACATTTAATAAAACCTTATATTAACTTGTAAATTCATATTAGAATACTATAAGAGTATGTTTTGAGGAAAAATCATATAAGTAAATAACAAATGTTTAATAAAACCTTATATTAACTACTAAATTTTTATTAGAATATTATAAGAGTATGTTTTGAGGAGAAATCATATAAGTAACCAACAAATGTTGAATAAAACGTTATATTAACTACTAAATTCATATTAGAATACTATAAGAGTATGTTTTGAGGAGAAATCATATAAGTAACCAACAAATGTTTCATAAAACCTTACATTAACTACTAAATTATTATTAGAATACTATAAGAGTGTGTTTTAAGGAGAAATCATATAAATAAATAACAAATGTTTAATAAAACCTTATATTAACTACTAAATTCATATTAGAATACTATAAAAGTATGTTTTGAGGAAAATCATATAAGTAAATAACAAATGTTTAGTAAAACCTTATATTAACTACTAAATTCATATTAGAATACTATAAGAGTATGTTTTGAGGAGAAATCATGTAAGTAAATAACAAATGTTTAATAAAACCTTATATTAACTACTAAATTCTTATTATAATACTATAAGAGTATGTTTTGAGGAGAAATCATATAAGTGACCAACAAATCTTTCATAAAACCTTATATTAACTACTAAATTCATATTAGAATACTATAAGAGTGTGTTTTGAGGAGAAATCATATAAGTAAATAACAAATGTTTAATAAAACCTTATATTAATTACTAAATTCATATTAGAATACTATAACAGTATGTTTTGAGGAAAATCATATAAGTAAATAACAAATGTTTAATAAAACCTTATATTAACTACTAAATTCATATTAGAATACTATAAGAGTATGTTTTGATGAGAAATCATATAATTAAATAACAAACATTTAATAAAACCTTATATTAACTTGTAAATTCATATTAGAATACTATAAGAGTATGTTTTGAGGAAAAATCATATAAGTAAATAACAAATGTTTAATAAAACCTTATATTAACTACTAAATTTTTATTAGAATATTATAAGAGTATGTTTTGAGGAGAAATCATATAAGTAACCAACAAATGTTGAATAAAACGTTATATTAACTACTAAATTCATATTAGAATACTATAAGAGTATGTTTTGAGGAGAAATCATATAAGTAACCAACAAATGTTTCATAAAACCTTACATTAACTACTAAATTATTATTAGAATACTATAAGAGTGTGTTTTAAGGAGAAATCATATAAATAAATAACAAATGTTTAATAAAACCTTATATTAACTACTAAATTCATATTAGAATACTATAAAAGTATGTTTTGAGGAAAATCATATAAGTAAATAACAAATGTTTAGTAAAACCTTATATTAACTACTAAATTCATATTAGAATACTATAAGAGTATGTTTTGAGGAAAAATCATATAAGTAATTAATAAATGTTTACTGAAACCTTATATTAACTACTAAATTCATATTAGAATACTGTATGAGTATGTTTTGAGGAAAAAATCAAATAAGTAATTAACAAATGTTTAATAAAACCATTTATTAACTACAAAATTCTTATTCGAATACTATAAGAGTATGTTTTGAAGAAAAATCATATAAGTAACTACAAATGTTTAATAAAACTGTATATTAACTGAGAACTTGTTGTTAGAATACGATAAAAGTATGTTTTGAGGAAAAATCATGTAAGTAACTGACAAATGTTGAATAAAACCTTATAATAACAACTAAATTCATATTAGAATACTATAAGAGTATGTTTTGAGGAGAAATCATATAAGTAACCAACAAATGTTTCATAAAACCTTATATTAACTACTAAATTATTATTAGAATACTATAAGAGTGTGTTTTGAGGAGAAATCATATAAGTAAATAACCAATGTTGAATAAAACCTTATATTAACTACTAAATTCATATTAGAATACTATAAGAGTATGTTTTGAGGAGAAATCATATAAGTAAATAACAAATGTTTAATAAAACCTTTTATTAACTACTAAATTAATATTAGAATACTATAAGAGTATGTTTTGAGGAAAAATCATATAAGTAAATAACAAATGTTTAATAAAACCTTATATTAACTACTAAATTCTTATTAGAATACTATAAGAGTATGTTTTGAGGAGAAATCATATAAGTAACCAACAAATGTTTAATAAAACCTTATATTAACTACTAAATTCATATTAGCATACTATAAGAGTATGTTTTGAGGAAAATCATATAAGTAAATAACAAATGTTTAATAAAACCTTATATTAACTACTAAATTCATATTAGAATACTATAACAGTATGTTTTGAGGAAAATCATATAAGTAAATAACAAATGTTTCATAAAACCTTATATTAACTACTAAATTCTTAATAGAATACTATAAGAGTATGTTTTGAGGAGAAATCATATAACTAAATAACAAATGTTTAATAAAACCTTATATTAACTACTAAATTCATATTAGAATACTATAAGAGTATGTTTTGAGGAGAAATCATATAAGTGACCAACAAATCTTTCATAAAACCTTATATTAACTACTAAATTCATATTAGAATACTATAAGAGTGTGTTTTGAGTAGAAATCATATAAGTAAATAACAAATGTTTAATAAAACCTTATATTAATTACTAAATTCATATTAGAATACTATAACAGTATGTTTTGAGGAAAATCATATAAGTAAATAACAAATGTTTAATAAAACCTTATATTAACTACTAAATTCATATTAGAATACTATAAGAGTATGTTTTGATGAGAAATCATATAATTAAATAACAAACATTTAATAAAACCTTATATTAACTTGTAAATTCATATTAGAATACTATAAGAGTATGTTTTGAGGAAAAATCATATAAGTAAATAACAAATGTTTAATAAAACCTTATATTAACTACTAAATTTTTATTAGAATATTATAAGAGTATGTTTTGAGGAGAAATCATATAAGTAACCAACAAATGTTGAATAAAACGTTATATTAACTACTAAATTCATATTAGAATACTATAAGAGTATGTTTTGAGGAGAAATCATATAAGTAACCAACAAATGTTTCATAAAACCTTACATTAACTACTAAATTATTATTAGAATACTATAAGAGTGTGTTTTAAGGAGAAATCATATAAATAAATAACAAATGTTTAATAAAACCTTATATTAACTACTAAATTCATATTAGAATACTATAAAAGTATGTTTTGAGGAAAATCATATAAGTAAATAACAAATGTTTAGTAAAACCTTATATTAACTACTAAATTCATATTAGAATACTATAAGAGTATGTTTTGAGGAGAAATCATGTAAGTAAATAACAAATGTTTAATAAAACCTTATATTAACTACTAAATTCTTATTATAATACTATAAGAGTATGTTTTGAGGAAAAATCATATAAGTAAATAACAAATGTTTAATAAAACCTTATATTAACTACTAAATTCTTATTAAAATACTATAAGAGTATGTTTTGAGGAAAAATCATATAAGTAATTAACAAATGTTTAATGAAACCTTATATTAACTACTAAATTCATATTAGAATACTGTATGAGTATGTTTTGAGGAAAAAATCAAATAAGTAATTAACAAATGTTTAGTAAAACCATTTATTAACTACAAAATTCTTATTCGAATACTATAAGAGTATGTTTTGAAGAAAAATCATATAAGTAACTACAAATGTTTAATAAAACTGTATATTAACTGAGAACTTGTTGTTAAAATACGATAAAAGTATGTTTTGAGGAAAAATCATGTAAGTAACTGACAAATGTTGAATAAAACCTTATAATAACTACTAAATTCATATTAGAATACTATAAGAGTATGTTTTGAGGAGAAATCATATAAGTAACCAACAAATGTTTCATAAAACCTTATATTAACTACTAAATTATTATTAGAATACTATAAGAGTGTGTTTTGAGGAGAAATCATATAAGTAAATAACCAATGTTGAATAAAACCTTATAATAACTACTAAATTCATATTAAAATACTATAATAGTATGTTTTGAGGAGAAATCATATAAGTAAATAACAAATGTTTAATAAAACCTTTTATTAACTACTAAATTCATATTAGAATACTATAAGAGTATGTTTTGAGGAAAAATCATATAAGTAACCAACAAATGTTTCATAATACCTTATATTAACTGCTAAATTCATATTAGAATACTATAAGAGTGTGTTTTGAGGAGAAATCATATAAGTAAATAACAAATGTTTAATAAAACCTTATATTAATTACTAAATTCATATTAGAATACTATAACAGTATGTTTTGAGGAAAATCATATAAGTAAATAACAAATGTTTAATAAAACCTTATATTAACTACTAAATTCATATTAGAATACTATAACAGTATGTTTTGAGGAAAATCATATAAGTAAATAACAAATGTTTCATAAAACCTAATATTAACTACTAAATTCTTAATAGAATACTATAAGAGTATGTTTTGAGGAGAAATCATATAACTAAGTAACAAATGTTTAATAAAACCTTATATTAACTACTAAATTCTGATTAAAATACTATAAGAGTATGTTTTGAGGAGAAATCATATAAGTGACCAACAAATCTTTCATCAAACCTTATATTAACTACTAAATTCATATTAGAATACTATAAGAGTGTGTTTTGAGGAGAAATCATATAAATAAATAACAAATGTTTAATAAAACCTTATATTAACTACTAAATTCTTATTAAAATACTATAAGAGTTTGTTTTGAGGAAATATCATATAAGTAATTAAAAAATATTTAATGAAACCTTATAATAACTACTAAATTCATATTAGAATATTATAAGAGTATGTTTTGAGGAGAAATCATATAAGTAACCAACAAATGTTTCATAAAACCTTATATTAACTACTAAATTATTATTAGAATACTATAAGAGTTTGTTTTGAGGAGAAATCATATAAGTAAATAACAAATGTTGAATAAAACCTTATATTAACTACTAAATTCATATTAGAATACTATAAGAGTATGTTTTGAGGAGAAATCATATAAGTAAATAACAAATGTTTAATAAAACCATATATTAACTACTAAATTCTTATTAGAATACTATAAGAGTATGTTTTGAGAAGAAATCATATAAGTAACCAACAAATGTTTCATAAAACCTTATATTAACTACTAAATTATTATTAGAATACTATAAGAGTGTGTTTTGAGGAGAAATCATATAAGTAACCAACAAATGTTTAATAAAACCTTATATTAACTACAAAATTCATATTAGCATACTATAAGAGTATGTTTTGAGGAAAATCATATAAGTAAATAACAAATGTTTAATAAAACCTTATATTAACTACTAAATTCATATTAGAATACTATAACAGTATGTTTTGAGGAAAATCATATAAGTAAATAACAAATGTTTCATAAAACCTTATATTAACTACTAAATTCTTAATAGAATACTATAAGAGTATGTTTTGAGGAGAAATCATATAACTAAATAACAAATGTTTAATAAAACCTTATATTAACTACTAAATTCTGATTAAAATACTATAAGAGTATGTTTTGAGGAGAAATCATATAAGTGACCAACAAATCTTTCATCAAACCTTATATTAACTACTAAATTCATATTAGAATACTATAAGAGTGTGTTTGGAGGAGAAATCATATAAATAAATAACAAATGTTTAATAAAACCTTATATTAACTACTAAATTCTTATTAGAATACTATAAAAGTATGTTTTGAGAAAAATCATATAAGTAAATAACAAATGTTTAATAAAACCTTATATTAACTACTAAATTCATATTAGAATACTATAAGAGTATGTTTTGAGGAGAAATAATATAAGTAAATAACAAATGTTTAATAAAACTTTATATTAACTACTAAATTCATATTAGAATATTATAAGAGTATGTTTAGAGGAAAAATCATATAAGTAAATAACAAATGTTTAATCAATCCTTATATTAACTACTAAATTCTTATTAGAATACTATAAGAGTATGTTTTGAGGAAAAAATCATATAAGTAAATAACAAATGTTTAATAAAACCTTATGTTAACTACTAAATTCTTATTAAAATACTATAAGAGTAGTTTTTGAGGAAAAATCATATAAGTAATTAACAAATGTTTAATGAAACCTTATATTAACTACTAAATTCATATTAGAATACTGTATGAGTATGTTTTGAAGAAAAAATCATATAAGTAATTAACAAATGTTTAGTAAAACCATTTATTAACTACAAAATTCGTATTCGAATACTACAAGAGTATGTTTTGAGGAAAAATCATGTAAGGAACTAACAAATGTTGAATAAAACCTTATATTAACTACTAAATTCATATTAGAATACTATAAGAATATGTTTTGAGGAAAAATCATATAAGTAACCAACAAATGTTTCATAAAACCTTATATTAACTACTAAATTATTATTAGAATACTATAAGAGTGTGTTTTGAAGAGAAATTATATAAGTAAATAACAAATGTTTAATAAAACCTTATATTAACTACTAAATTCATATTAGAATACTATAAGAGTATGTTTTGAGGAGAAATCATATAAGTAACCAACAAATGTTTCATAAGACCTTATATTAACTACTAAATTCATATTAGAATACTATAAGAGTATGTTTTGAGGAGAAATCATATAAGTAGATAACAAATGTTTACTGAAACCTTATATTAACTACTAAATTCTTATTAGAATACTATAAGAGTATGTTTTGAGGAAAAATCATATAAGTAAATAACAAATGTTTAAAAAAACCTTATATTAACTACTAAATTCTTATTAAAATACTATAAGAGTGTTTTGAGGAAAAATCATATAAGTAATTAACAAATGTTTAATGAAACCTTATATTAACTACTAAATTCATATTAGAATATTATATGAGTATGTTTTGAGGAAACATCATATAAGTAATTAACAAATGTTCAGTAAAACCTTTTATTAACAACAAAAGTCTTATTCGAATACTATAAGAGTATGTTTTCAGGAAAAATCATATAAGTAATTACAAATGTTTAATAAAACTGTATATTAACTAAGAAATCGTTGTTAGAATACGATAAAAGTATGTTTTGAGGAAAAATCATGTAAGTAACTAACAAATGTTTAATAAAACCTTATATTAACTACTAAATTCATTTTAGAATAATATAAGAGTATGTTTTGAGGAGAAATCATATAAGTAACCAACAAATGTTTCATAATACCTTATATTAACTACTAAATTCATATTAGAATACTATAAGAGTATGTTTTGAGGAGAAATCATATAAGTAACCAAAAATTGTTTCATAAGACCATATATTAACTACTAAATTCATATTAGAATACTATAAGAGTATGTTTTGAGGAGAAATAATATAAGTAAATAACAAATGTTTAATAAAACTTTATATTAACTACTAAATTCATATTAGAATATTATAAGAGTATGTTTAGAGGAAAAATCATATAAGTAAATAACAAATGTTTAATCAAACCTTATATTAACTACTAAATTCTTATTAGAATACTATAAGAGTATGTTTTGAGGAAAAATCATATAAGTAAATAACAAATGTTTAATCAAATCTTATGTTAAGTACTAAATTCTTATTAAAATACTATAAGTGTAGTATTTGAGAAAAAAATCATATAAGTAATTAACAAATGTTTAATGAAACCTTATATTAACTACTAAATTCATATTAGAATAATGTATGAGTATGTTTTGAGGAAAAAATCATATAAGTAATTAACAAATGTTTAGTAAAACCATTTATTAACTACAAAATTCTTATTCGAATACTATAAGAGTATGTATTGAAGAAAAATCGTATAAGTAACTACAAATGTTTAATAAAACTGTATATTAACTAAGAACTTGTTGTTAGAATACGATAAAAGTATGTTTTGAGGAAAAATCATGTAAGTAACTCACAAATGTTGAATAAAACCTTATATTAACTACTAAATTCGTATTGGAATACTATAAGAGTATGTTTTGAGGAGAAATCATATAAGTAACCAACAAATGTTTCATAAAACCTTATATTAACTACTAAATTATTATTAGAATACTATAAGAGTGTGTTTTGAGGAGAAATCATATAAGTAAATAAAAAATGTTTAATAAAACCTTATATTAACTACTAAATTCTTATTAAAATACTATAAGAGTATGTTTTGAGGAAAAATCATATAAGTAACCAACAAATGTTTCATAAAACCTTATATTAACTACTAAATTCATATTAGAATACTATAAGAGTATGTTTTGAGGAGAAATCATATAACTAAATAACAAATGTTTAATAAAACCTTATATTAACTACTAAATTCTTATTGGAATACTATTAGAGTATGTTTTGAGGAAAAATCATATAAGTAATTAACAAATGTTTAATGAAACCTTATATTAACTACTAAATTCATATTAGAATACTGTATGAGTATGTTTTGAGGAAAAAATCATATAAGTAATTAACAAATGTTTAGTAAAACCATTTATTAACTACAAAATTCTTATTCGAATACTATAAGAGTATGTTTTGAGGAAAAATCATATAATTAACTACAAATGTTTAATAAAACTGTATATTAACTAAGAACTTGTTGTTAGAATACGATAAAAGTATGTTTTGAGGAAAAATCATTTAAGTAACTAACAAATGTTTAATAAAACCTTATATTAACTACTAAATTCATTTTATAATACTATAAGAGTATGTTTTGAGGAGAAATAATATAAGTAACCAACAAATGTTTCATAAAACCTTATATTAACTACTAAATTCATATTAGAATACTACAAGAGTATGTTTTGAGGAGAAATCATATAAGTAACCAAAAAATGTTTCATAAGACCATATATTAACTACTAAATTCATATTAGAATACTATAAGAGTATGTTTTGAGGAGAAATAATATAAGTAAATAACAAATGTTTAATGAAACCTTATATTAACTACTAAATTCATATTAGAATATTATAAGAGTGTGTTTTGAGGAAAAATTATATAAGTAAATAACAAATGTTTAATCAAACCTTATATTAACTACTAAATTCTTATTAGAATACTATAAGAGTATGTTTTTAGGAAAAATCATATAAGTAAATAACAAATGTTTAATAAAACCTTATGTTAACTACTAAATTCTTATTAAAATACTATAAAAGTAGTTTTTGAGGAAAAATCATATAAGTAATTAACAAATATTTAATGAAACCTTATATTAACTACTAAATTCATATTAGAATACTGTATGAGTATGTTTTGAGGAAAAAATCATATAAGTAATTAACAAATGTTTAGTAAAACCATTTATTAACTACAAAATTCTTATTCGAATACTATAAGAGTATGTTTTGAGGAAAAATCATATAATTAACAACAAATGTTTAATAAAACTATATATTAACTAAGAACTTGTTGTTAGAATACGATAAAAGTATGTTTTGAGGAAAAATCATGTAAGTAACTAACATATGTTGAATAAAACCTTATGTTAACTACTAAATTCATATTAGAATACTATAAGAGTATGTTTTGAGGAGAAATCATATAAGTAACCAACAAATGTTTCATAAAACCTTCTATTAACTACTAAATTATTATTAGAATACTATAAGAGTGTGTTTTTATGAGAAATCATATAAGTAAATAACAAATGTTTAATAAAACCTTTTATTAACTACTAAATTCATATTAGAATACTATAAAAGTTTGTTTTGAGGAAAATCATATAAGTAAATAACAAATGTTTAATAAAACCTTATATTAACTACTAAATTCATATTAGAATACTATAACAGTATGTTTTGAGGAAAATCATATAAGTAAATAACAAATGTTTAATAAAACCTTATATTAACTACTAAATTCTTATTAGAATACTATAAGAGTATGTTTTGAGGAAAAATCATATAAGTAAATAACAAATGTTTAATAAAACCTTATATTAACTACTAAATTCTTATAGAAATACTATAACAGTATGTTTTGAGGAAAAATCATATAAGTAATTAAAAAATATTTAATGAAACCTTATATTAACTACTAAATTCATATTAGAATATTATATGAGTATGTTTTGAGGAAAAATCATATAAGTAATTAACAAATGTTCAGTAAAACCTTTTATTAACAACAAAAGTCTTATTCGAATAGTATAAGAGTATGTTTTCAGGAAAAATCATATAAGTAATTACAAATGTTTAATAAAACTGTATAGTAACTAAGAAATCGTTGTTAGAATACGATAAAAGTATGTTTTGAGGAAAACTCATGTAAGTAACTAACAAATGTTTAATAAAATCTTATATTAACTACTAAATTCTTATTAAAATACTATAAGAGTAGTTTTTGAGGAAAAATCATATAAGTAATTAACAAATGTTTAATGAAACCTTATATTAACTACTAAATTCATATTAGAATACTGTATGAGTATGTTTTGAGGAAAAAATCATATAAGTAATTAACAAATGTTTAGTAAAACCATTTATTAACTACAAAATTCTTATTCGAATACTATAAGAGTATGTTTTGAGGAAAAATCATATAATTAACTACAAATGTTTAATAAAACTGTATATTAACTAAGAACTTGTTGTTAGAATACGATAAAAGTATGTTTTGAGGAAAAATCATGTAAGTAACTAACAAATGTTGAATAAAACCTTATGTTAACTACTAAATTCATATTAGAATACTATAAGAGTATGTTTTGAGGAGAAATCATATAAGTAACCAACAAATGTTTCATATAACCTTCTATTAACTACTAAATTATTATTAGAATACTATAAGAGTGTGTTTTGAGGAGAAATTATATAAGTAAATAACAAATGTTTAATAAAACCTTATGTTAACTACTAAATTCTTATTAAAATACTATAAGAGTAGTTTTTGAGGAAAAATCATATAAGTAATTAACAAATGTTTAATGAAACCTTATATTAACTACTAAATTCATATTAGAATACTATAACAGTATGTTTTGAGGAAAATCATATAAGTAAATAACAAATGTTTAATAAAACCTTATATTAACTACTAAATTCTTATAGAAATACTATAACAGTATGTTTTGAGGAAAAATCATATAAGTAATTAAAAAATATTTAATGAAACCTTATATTAACTACTAAATTCATATTAGAATATTATATGAGTATGTTTTGAGGAAAAATCATATAAGTAATTAACAAATGTTCAGTAAAACCTTTTATTAACAACAAAAGTCTTATTCGAATAGTATAAGAGTATGTTTTCAGGAAAAATCATATAAGTAATTACAAATGTTTAATAAAACTGTATAGTAACTAAGAAATCGTTGTTAGAATACGATAAAAGTATGTTTTGAGGAAAACTCATGTAAGTAACTAACAAATGTTTAATAAAACCTTATATTAACTACTAAATTCTTATTAAAATACTATAAGAGTAGTTTTTGAGGAAAAATCATATAAGTAATTAACAAATGTTTAATGAAACCTTATATTAACTACTAAATTCATATTAGAATACTGTATGAGTATGTTTTGAGGAAAAAATCATATAAGTAATTAACAAATGTTTAGTAAAACCATTTATTAACTACAAAATTCTTATTCGAATACTATAAGAGTATGTTTTGAGGAAAAATCATATAATTAACTACAAATGTTTAATAAAACTGTATATTAACTAAGAACTTGTTGTTAGAATACGATAAAAGTATGTTTTGAGGAAAAATCATGTAAGTAACTAACAAATGTTGAATAAAACCTTATGTTAACTACTAAATTCATATTAGAATACTATAAGAGTATGTTTTGAGGAGAAATCATATAAGTAACCAACAAATGTTTCATATAACCTTCTATTAACTACTAAATTATTATTAGAATACTATAAGAGTGTGTTTTGAGGAGAAATTATATAAGTAAATAACAAATGTTTAATAAAACCTTTTATTAACTACTAAATTCATATTAGAATACTATAAAAGTATGTTTTGAGGAAAATCATATAAGTAAATAACAAATGTTTAATAAAACCTTATATTAACTACTAAATTCATATTAGAATACTATAACAGTATGTTTTGAGGAAAATCATATAAGTAAATAACAAATGTTTAATAAAACCTTATATTAACTACTAAATTCTTATTAGAATACTATAAGAGTATGTTTTGAGGAAAAATCATATAAGTAAATAACAAATGTTTAATAAAACCTTATATTAACTACTAAATTCTTATAGAAATACTATAACAGTATGTTTTGAGGAAAAATCATATAAGTAATTAACAAATGTTTAATGAAACCTTATATTAACTAATAAATTCATATTAGAATACTGTATGAGTATGTTTTGAGGAAAAAATCATATAAGTAATTAACAAATGCTTAGTAAAACCATTTATTAACTACAAAAGTCTTATTCGAATACTATAAGAGTATGTTTTGAGGAAAAATCATATAATTAACTACAAATGTTTAATAAAACTGTATATTAACTAAGAACTTGTTGTTAGAATACGATAAAAGTATGTTTTGAGGAAAAATCATGTAAGTAACTAACAAATGTTGAATAAAACCTTATGTTAACTACTAAATTCATATTAGAATACTATAAGAGTATGTTTTGAGGAGAAATCATATAAGTAACCAACAAATGTTTCATAAAACCTTCTATTAACTACTAAATTATTATTAGAATACTATAAGAGTGTGTTTTGAGGAGAAATTATATAAGTAAATAACAAATGTTTAAAAAAACCTTTTATTAACTACTAAATTCATATTAGAATACTATAAAAGTATGTTTTGAGGAAAATCATATAAGTAAATAACAAATGTTTAATAAAACCTTATATTAACTACTAAATTCATATTAGAATACTATAACAGTATGTTTTGAGGAAAATCATATAAGTAAATAACAAATGTTTAATAAAACCTTATATTAACTACTAAATTCTTATTAGAATACTATAAGAGTATGTTTTGAGGAAAAATCATATAAGTAAATAACAAATGTTTAATAAAACCTTATATTAACTACTAAATTCTTATAGAAATACTATAACAGTATGTTTTGAGGAAAATCATATAAGTAAATAACAAATGTTTAATAAAACCTTATATTAACTACTAAATTCATATTAGAATACTATAACAGTATGTTTTGAGGAAAATTCGTGTAAGTAACTAACAAATGTTTAATAAAACCTTATATTAACTACTAAATTCTTATTAGAATACTATAAGAGTATGTTTTGAGGAGAAATCATATAAGTAAATAACAAATGTTTCATAAAACCTTATATTAACTACTAAATTCTTATTAAAATACTATAAGAGTATGTTTTGAGGAAAAATCATATAAGTAATTAAAAAATATTTAATGAAACCTTATATTAACTACTAAATTCATATTAGAATATTATATGAGTATGTTTTGAGGAAAAATCATATAAGTAATTAACAAATGTACAGTAAAACCTTTTATTAACAACAAAAGTCTTATTCGAATACTATAAGAGTATGTTTTCAGGAAAAAATCATATAAGTAATTACAAATATTTAATAAAACTGTATATTAACTAAGAAATCGTTGTTAGAATACGATAAAAGTATGTTTTGAGGAAAACTTATGTAAGTAACTAACAAATGTTTAATAAAACCTTATATTAACTACTAAATTCATTTTAGAATACTATAAGACTATGTTTTGAGGAGAAATCATATAAGTAACCAACAAATGTTTAATAAAACCTTATATTAACTACTAAATTCATATTAGAATACGATAAGAGTATGTTTTGAGGAGAAATCATATAAGTAACCAACAAATGTTTCATAAGACCATATATTAACTACTAAATTCATATTAGAATACCATAAGAGTATGTTTTGAGGAGAAATCATTAAAGTAACCAACAAATGTTTCATAAAACCTTCTATTAACTACTAAATTATTATTAGAATACTATAAGAGTGTGTTTTGAGGAGAAATTATATAAGTAAATAACAAATGTTTAATAAAACCTTATATTAACTACTAAATTCATATTAGAATACTATAAGAGTATGTTTTGAGGAGAAATCATATAAGTAAATAACAAATGTTTAATGAAACCTTATATTAACTACTAAATTCATATTAGAATACTATAAGAGTATGTTTGAAGGAAAAATCATATAAGTAAATAACAAATGTTTAATCAAACCTTATATTAACTACTAAATTCTTATTAGAATACTATAAGAGTATGTTTTGAGGAATAATCATTTAAGTAAATAACAAATGTTTAATAAAACCTTATATTAACTACTAAATTCTTATTAAAATACTATAAGAGTATGTTTTGAGGAAAAATCATATAAGTTATTAACAAAAGTTTAATGAAACCTTATATTAACTACTAAATTCATATTAGAATACTGTATGAGTATGTTTTGAGGAAAAAATCATATAAGTAATTAACAAATCTTTAGTAATATAACGGCCCAGGATTATGATTCCCGAGTTACGTTTTGAGGGATGAAACCCCTCGTTGGGATCTTGCGCCCCGAGTACTGGTTGAAGGTTTGAAATCGATTGTGCGCAGTTTAAAGTGGGATTTTGCACCCAAACCCGGAAGGTCTGTTGGAGACCCCGGGGTAAACCCCTGTACCTGTCCTAAATCTACAACGTGCGAAAACCTTTATCATGCAAAGGGATAAAGTTCTGAAAACGATACAACCAGTGCCACGGCAGAGTCGGGTCAAAACGGAGTAGAGTAGGAAGAAATCTAAAAAGCATGAGTTTGGTGAAGTCCGGGTTCATACACTCACTCTCCGCCATATGAATGGACCCCGTCATATCAGCACAAAATCAAGTAGTAGATCGGGTACCTGAAACTATACCACCAAGCCAGGCCAAGAGTCCGCCTGCGGGTCCTCTGACGGCGCTGAGGACATATAATACGCCTATACCTAGAATAAAGGATGCCTTCATGCAGTACTGAAATAAAACCACACTATCATGCTCCTAATTCATATGTGCAGAATATTGAGGAAGGCCTTAACAAAGAATACCAAGCGGTATATCCCTCTTTTACCACCATCCCTCTTTCAGACAAGGTGGAGACTGGCCAGTTCGATGCTATAATCATATCAAATCTCATCATCATATCATATCTCATCATTATATCATATCTCATGCCCATCTCGTATCTCGTGATATATATATATGACTCGAGGAGGACAACACCCGATGAAGCTGGGCTGCCTTATGACCCTAGCAAGGACTCTAGGACTCACAGATAATGGCCGTTCTGTATTCAAACGCATACAGAATAAGGATGCTCATTTTTAAATGCAATTCCTAAGCATGATACTACATGATATGCTCTTATGCATATGCAGCACCTACATACTATATGACACATCAGGCATGAGGTACTGGTTACTGAGTAAGCCCCGGAGGTACTTACCTGGCTAGAAGATCAGCAAAAGAAGAATCCAGCACACAGTAGTCACGGCACAGAGTATCACCTAGGTACATAACGATAATACACTGAGTATATGTCTCTAGCCACTCTGAACACATATATCATACACTCATACAAATAGATAAATAAACAAGTTCGCATCCGTCACACTTTCAGTTCATTATGATCAATCATCTCTCATCTCATACTGTTCAACATATATATAATCCGCCATCTCATCAGCTTAAGATAACCTCTATATCATGCTTAGCCAAATTCGCATATATTATTATTTCATGCTCATACGTAAGAATATATATATATATATATATATATATATATATATATATATATATATATATATATATATATATATATATATATATCATCATCATCATCATCGATAACCAATATTTAACCCTTTATAATAAATCACCACAATAGCATGCTATTAGTCAAACATATCATACCGCAAATCAACCGATCATATTATCATGCTGGTTAGTCATCGAATAAGTCTTGCTGTTAGGTTAGTCTCTAAACCGTTTCAAATTCGAATTAAACATTTAAGAATTTCGACCCCTAGAAAATACTCGTTAAATCCCTTTTTCAACTTACTTTTAAAATTCATAAGTCCAAATAATATATTTTAACCCCCAATAATATTATATTTTATTTTAAATACTATTAAATATATAGATAAGTAAACGGTTAAACCCGAACCGAACCAAACCTGCAATTATTAATCCCAAAACCGGTTTAATCAAACAAAATATATAATATGGCAGGGGGCTCCACAAGCCACGTTGGCATCTTCATCTTCCCGAATTCAAAAGCAGAAGTGCCGCCCGCGCCACCTTCCTCACGCGATCCGCCGGCGCTGCTCGCTCAGGCCACCCGTGCTGGTTGTCGGAGCTCGACGTCGCGCCAGTCTCGCTCTCCCGCCCTCGAGCTCATCTCCAGCCTCACCCGGAGCTTCCCAGCCTCGCAGTTCACTCGACGCTCGCTCGCCTCGCGTCGCGCTCGCTGCGCTTGCTGCGCTCGTCCTCGCCGAGGGCCTCGAGCCCACCCGAACGTCCCGCACTCAACCCACGCTCACTCCCGACTAGTCTAAGCATCGAAAAAGACTCAGAAACGAATCAAAACGAGGATAAATTCGGAGCTCACCGAGATGGATTTTTCGCGACTTCGGAGCTCTCGATCGGAGTTCTGGGCTTCGTCGGTGGCTCGCGATGGCTTGTCGGACCTACACCGGATGTGGATGAGTGTGATGGTGAAGACCGCAAGCAATTTCAATAAAAAACGAAGGAGGGACGCTTACCGGAAGTTAGCTTCGCGATTGATCGAAGATTAGAAAGGAATGGGTTGCGGTGGCTCCTTGGCGGTTCCGGTGGTGTCCGTTGTTGCTGCTGGTGGCTCCGAGGGATGTGTAGGACCTTCCGCTGGTGGCTCGAGGTGGAAGGATAGAAGGAGGAGGAGGAGACAGTGGTTTGGGGATGAAGACGGTGGCGACGATGGTGATGGTGAAATGGTGATGGAGTGCAGTAGGAGGGATGGAGTGCAGCAAGGGAGATGTGAAAGGGTGGTGATGGGTTTATAGGGGAGGGAAGGCCGAACCACAGCTATCTAGGAGGTAGGGACTTGAGTGCAGCTAGGAAATTGGAGGAGGAGGTCAGATCCTGCAGCCGTAAGGTGGCTCGGATGGGAAAGATATTAAATGGTGGTAGGTCAAATTAAATACCTGATAAAATAATCTCAAATATGTGAATTTCGAACCCATAAGTTAGTTTACGAATGTTAGTTTTTCCAGATTCTGCTAAACGGGTTTTAAAACCGATTTAATTTCATTTTTAATTCTTTTTTTTTGAAAAAAATAGGATTAAAAAAAATCCGAGCCTTTACATCATCCACCTCTAAAAACAAGTCTCGTCCCCGAGACTAAAATCATTTTTAAAACAGGGGATGAAGTTTGAAATCGGCGAGTCCATGGATCATGCCATTGATCCCGTAAACACCTCATAAGTGCCCCTATGAGGTCCTCACAATACCGTTGCCGTGATCATAATATCCCCAAATAGACCGTAGTAAGGATGTAATATGGGCCCCTACCACATCCTTACTCCGACTCCTTGGCCATATCATAACTCAAATACTTGTATTCACTTCGTGAGGCGTTATAATGAAAACTAGTGTCGTATTAGTTTCTTTAAAATCCAAGTTAGTCTCTTTTGAAACACTATTCAGAATTTCAAGTTCGACGTTAGTCAAGTTCATTTCCAACTTCTCAGTTTATCCTACCATCCACCTCTAAGGGCTAACCCCACATTCTCTTCCTAGGTTCCGTGTTATGATCAAGTTCCAATACTTCAGTTTCCATCATTTCTATCATCAAGCATCATATATATTTACATATAGAGTATCACTCATATCACGTATTAATAGCATGACATAAACACGTCAAGTATAGTCGCATACCATAAAATATCTAGCACGTCATCACATCATCACAGCTCATCATATCATATCACCAAGGATCTGCACACAACTACCAATCATAAGCACACAAGCAAAGAGATACTACCAACCAACCTCAATCCAACTAGGCAACTCACCGCACTCACGAGGTCAGGGAAATATCTACGCTCGGCTCGACATAGGATGCGAGCAACTCGTCTAGGACATCCCCATAACTAGCCCGAATACTCTCCTCAGTCTCCCACGTGGCCTCCTCAGGGCTCCTCCTAGACCACTGAACTAGAAGCAAAGGAACCTCCCTGTTCCTAAGCCTCTTGACTCGACGGTCAAGAGCTCTCACAAGACGCTCTACAAAGGTATGGTCAGGCTCAACCTGAAGGTCTGAATAGTCTAGGATATGGCTAGGGTCAGGGATATACTGGCGAAGCTGTGAGACGTGAAAGACGTCATGAACACCGGCCAAGGATGGGGGCAATGCTAAGCGATAGGCCACATCGCCAACTCTATCCAAAATCTCAAACGGGCCAATATACCTCGGACTCAACTTTCCTTTGATCCCAAACCGCCGGACTCCTCTGGTAGGCGAAACTCGAAGCCACACGTGCGAACCTACCTCGAACTCAATCTCCATCCTCCGCCTGTCTGTATACTTCTTCTGGCGATCCTGGGCGACTCTCATGTGCTCACGAATGCGGCCCACCTTATCAATGGTCTCTCTAACTAGGTCCGGTAAGGATGAAATCGTGTCCGCAGGCTCATCCCAACAAACTGGCGACTTGCATCGCCTCCCATACAGAGCCTCATATGGAGCCATCTCGATCGACGCATGGTAGCTGTTGTTGTATGAAAACTCCACCAATGGTAGGTGTCTAACCCAACGGTCTCCCCACTCCAAAACACATGATCGCAGCATATCCTCCAAGGTCTGAATCGTCCTCTCACTCTGGCCATCTGTCTGAGGATGAAAAGCTGTACTAAAATGCAGTCTAGTACCTAGGCTCTCCTGAACCTGGTGCCAAAACCTCGAGGTAAAACGTCCATCTCTGTCAGATACGATCCTCTCAGGTACTCCATGAAGTCTCACGATCAGGCAAATGAACTCCTCAGCTAACCGCGATGCTGGCCATGTCTCCTGAATCGGAATGAAGTGAGCTGACTTGGTCAACCTATCGACCACGACCCAAATGGCGTCGAATCCTCTGACATCCCGCCTCAGCCCGGTGACGAAGTCCATCGAGATATCTGTCCACTTTCACGCGGGAACTGGAAGCGACCTGACAAGTCCTCCCGGTCTCTGGTGCTTAATCCGAACCTGCTGGCAAACCTGACATCTGGCTACAAAATCTGTGATGTCTGCTCGCATCCTCTGCCACCAATAATACCTCCTCAGATCCTGATACATCTTATTCGTCCCTGGATGGATAGAATAAGGAGTGGAGTGAGCCTCCTGCATGATCCTCTGCCGCAGATCTGACGTCGACGGAACTACAACTCTGCCCTGAAAGGTCAGCATCCCATCTCCTCTCTCTACAAGCTCTCTGAATCGACCATGGGACATTCGATCCCTCAGAACTGCAATCTCTGGACAGTCTGCCTGACCTCGCCGAATCTCCTCGGTCAACTCAGCCTGAACCTCCAAGAATGATAACTGTCCATTCTCCCGCTGAACCCACACCTCAAAGCAACACCTCATCAAATCTGTCTGCAAATCCCTCTGAGCTGTAAGCCTCACAACTGATGCCTCCTGGTGAGTCTTCCTACTGAGCGCATCTGCCACCACATTGGCCTTTCCTGGGTGATAAACTATGTCCAAGTCATAGTCCTTTAGAAGCTCTAGCCACCGTCTCTGTCGCATGTTGAGCTCCTTCTGAGTGAAAATATACTTCAAGCTCTTGTGATCCGTCATCACCTTGCATGAAGTGCCGTACAGGTAATGCCTCTAAATCTTCAAAGCATGAACTACAGCTGCCAACTCCAAGTCATGAACGGGATAGGACACCTCTGCAGGCTTCAACTGGCACGAAGCATAAGCGATGACCCGATCTCTCTGATGCAAAACACATCCCAAGCCGAAACACGAAGCGTCTGTGTAGACGACGAAGTCCTCTGTCCCTTCTGGCAACGCTAGTACTGGGGCGGTCGTCAGCTTCTTCTTCAGAAGCTCAAAGCTGGCCTGACACTCCACACTCCACTCAAAAGGAACATCCTTCTTCAGCAGTTGCGTCATCGGCCTAGCAATGCTCGAGAAACCCTGAACGAATCTCCTGTAGTAACTGGCCAATCCTAGAAACGAGCGGATGTCCTTGACGTTCTTGGGCACCTCCCAAGCAACGATATCATCAATCTTCGCCGGATCCACGACGACTCCCTCAGCTGAAATCACATGGCCTAAGAAAGCCACCTCTCTGAGCCAGAACTCGCACTTGCTGTATTTCCCATACAACTGATGTTTCCTCAGCGTCTCGAGCACGATCCTCAAATGCTCCTCGTGCTCCTCTCTACTCCTCGAGTAGACTAAAATGTCATCTATGAAGACAACGACGAATCTGTCGAGGTAGTCAATGAACACGCGGTTCATGAGTTCCATGAAATCATCTGGTGCATTGGTCAGCCCAAACGGCATGACCACGAACTCGTAGTGACCATAGAGGGTCCTAAAAGCGGTCTTCTGGACATCCTCTGGCTTCACTCTCAGCATGTGATAACCCGACCTCAAATCAATCTTCGAGAAAACAACGGCGCCCTACAGCTGATCCAACAGGTCGTCAATCCTGGGAAGGGGATAACGGTTCTTCACCGTCGCACGGTTCAGCTCCCTATAATCGATGCATAGCCTCAATGACCCGTCCTTCTTCTTGACGAACAACACTTGTGCTCCCCAAGGTGATGCACTAGGCCTGATGTAACCCTTCTCGGCTAGCTCCTCCAACTGAGCCTTCAGCTCCGCCATCTCCATCGGTGCCATGCGGTAAGGGACTCATGAAATAGGTCTAGTGCCTGGGTCTAGCTCGATCCCAAAGTCAACCTCTCTCGGTGGGGGAAGTTCTGGTAGCTCATCTGGAAACACATCTGCAAAGTCTCTCACAACAGGGACATCTGCCAAGCTGGGATGTGTGCGATCCACCTCTAAAGCGTAACACCAATACCCTATGCATCCCTGTTCTAGAAGTATGGCGGCTCTGACTGCGCTAATGAGCGCTCCGTTCCTCTTGGGGTCGCTCCCCCAAACCTGGTGCTCAGTCCCGTCATCCGCCAAGATAGACACCGTCCTCGTCCTCAGATTGATGATCGCTCCATAGTGGTCCATGAAATCCATACCCAGAATGAGATCATCCATCCTCAATGGCATGACAATAAGGTCGGTTGGCCACTCACGCTCACCTATATGGATGGGGCAACCTAAAATCTCCCGACTCGTCCTAACCTTTGCCCCGTCCGCTAGACCAATAGTAAGGGGTAAACCACTCGTGCAGCTCAGGCTCAGCCTAGCAACGCACGCCTCTTCTATGAAGCAGTGAGTAGCACCAGTGTCAAACAATATAGACATACACGCATCATGGAAATGTATAGTACCTGCGAAAGTAGGGGCAGTACGGTCATCAGCTCTCATCTCGAACACGCGGGGCGGTGGGGGTAATGCTGGTCCTCGGCCTCCGGAACTCTGGCCACGATCATACCCGGACCCAGATGGTCCTGCAGATGTCGAACCTCTACCCTGACCTGGCCCTGACGGCCCTCTGCCTCCACGATCGTAACCTCTACCTCCTCTAACTCCTCTACCTCATCTACCTCCTCCTCGACCTCTACCAGAAGCATCTCCTCTCCCCTGACCCTGGGGATAAGTCAGCAGTGGCGGCTGTGGAGCCGCAGGAAGTCTCGGTGGCTGTGCAGTCGGCAGGGCTCTACCGTCCTGGGGACAACGGGCAGCTCTGTGCCCCATGGTGCCGCAAGTGAAGCAGACAATCGAACGATCTGGGCAGGAAGCGACATAATGACCTCTCTCGAAGCATCCATGGCAAGTGACACTCCTCACTCATGCATCTCCTCCATAAACAGCTGGACCGGGCGGCTGGGGTGCCCTCGGTGTAACTCCGTGATATCCCCTTCTAAATCCTCTTCCATAGCCTCCTCTCTTGGATCTGTCGTCTCCGCGACCATCCGCTGGTCTCGCTCTCTTCGCCTCAGGGCGAGAAGTGGTGTATGCAGTCTCGGACAAGATCCGCTGCTGGTCGTACAGGAGGATGACCTCCAAGAATCGATCAAAGCTGACAGCTCCCAAGCTAGAGGCATGCAGAAGTATTGGAGGCGGCAGTCTCATCGATAACATGCGAATCCGGCTCTCATCGGAAGGGCACAAGTGAGCACAATAGACCAGTTCCTTCTTGAACTGGCGAACGATGGTAGAGACAGAAGCTGATCGGTCGTAGTAGCCTCGCATAAAGGATACCTGTCGGGCTATCTCAATCCCAGGAGGGCTGTACTCTCTCAGCATCAGATCCCTAAACTCCTCGTAGGTCCACTCATCCCAATCTATCTTAAATAAAGACCAGCGGTCAAAAGCGTCTCCCTGTAGACGGCCTGCGGCAAGTCTCTGTCTCTCGGAAGCGGGGACAGCAACATGGTCGAACAACCCATCCATCTCACGGAACCATCTCTCAATATCCCCCCCAACCTCTCCAGTAAAAGCCGGAGGACAGCACTGAGCTAATGTCTTGACCCAGTCGACGCGCTTCTCAGGGCGTGCATCGGCTACGGGCTCAGCTGGCTGAACAGGAACCTCGGGCGTCAGTGCTGTAGATCGGGCTCCTCCCCGCAACTCGCTCAGAATGTCGTGAAGTGCCGCCTCTAGCTGTCCAAGTCTAGTCTCTGTGGGAATCGGAATCTGGTCGTCAGCCGGCGGAGGTGAAGCTCGCTCCTCAACGTGATCGTCAGCAACGCGCTCCTCGACACTCTCAACAGCAATCCGACAGGGGCGTCCCCGACCACGATGTGCTCTACTCCCACGCCCAACAGAACCGCGTCTAGTATCGACAATGAGTACTACATGAACGGTTAATTTAAACACTCAGCACAAAAGTACTCAACGATTAATATGATCCCCTTCAAGGAGGATTTCCCTCGGGCCCAATTGCATATATGTAAAAATTAAGCATAGAGACGATCTATGCCGTCCTTCGAGGGACGGCTGATCGGAGGGTTAAAACCTCACGGTCACCTAACTCGACACTCCAACCTCTGTGGTGTTCTTTGGAGTTATCTAGGCCCATCTGTAAATCAAAGCTAATATTTTGCCTACCGTTCCCCGAGTTCTACATCCATAAGGGAGGTCTATCGCTTTGGTCTCTACCCACGAGATTGTTTCCCCTTTATTCATTTTAGGTTTGAATTCCAATTAAATTCATTTTGCCCTTTTGAAAGCATTTTTCAAAACCATTTGAAATCATTGGGCGATTTTCAAAACCATCTTCAACCTATTGTACTTGGATTGCAAAACCTCGCTCTGATACCACCTTTGTAACGGCCCGGGATTATGATTCCCGAGTTACGTTTTGAGGGATGAAACCCCTCGTTGGGATCTTTCGCCCCGAGTACAGGTTGAAGGTTTGAAATCGATTGTGCGCAGTTTAAAGTGGGATTTTGCACCCAAACCCGGAAGGTCCGTTGGAGACCCCGGGGTAAACCCCTGTACCTGTCCTAAATCTACAACGTGCGAAAACCTTTATCATGCAAAGGGCGAAAGTTCTGAAAACGATACAACTAGTGCCACGGAAGAGCCGGGTCAAAACGGAGTAGAGTAGGAAGAAATCCAAAAAGCATGAGTTTGGTGAAGTCAGAGTTCATACACTCACTCTCCGCCATATGAATGGACCCCGTCATATCAGCACAAAATCAAGTAGTAGATCAGGTACCTGAAACTATACCACCAAGTCAGGCCAAGAGTCCGCATGCGGGTCCTCTGACCGCGCTGAGGACATATAATACGCCTATACCTAGAATAAAGGATGCCTTCATGCAATACTGAAATAAAACCACACTATCATGCTCCTAATTCATATGTGCAGAATATTGAGGAAGGCCTTAACAAAGAATACCAAGCGGTATATCCCTCTTTTACCACCACCCCTCTTCCAGACAAGGTGGAGACTGGCCAGTTCGATGCTATAATCATATCAAATCTCATCATCATATCATATCTCATCATTATATCATATCTCATGCCCATCTCGTATCTCGTGATATATATAAATGACTCGAGGAGGACAACACCCGATGAAGCTGGGCTGCCTTATGACCCTAGCAAGGACTCTAGGACTCACAGATAACGGCCGTTCTGTATTCAAACGCATACAGAATAAGGATGCTCATTTGTAAATGCAATTCCTAAGCATGATACTACATGATATACTCTTATGCATATGCAACACCTACATACTATAAGACACATAAGGCATGAGGTACTGGTTACTGAGTAAGCCCCGGAGGTACTTACCTGGCTAGAAGATCAGCAAAAGAAGAATCCAGCACACAGTAGTCACGGTCACAGAGTATCACCTAGGTACATAACGATAATACACTGAGTATATGTCTCTAGCCACTCTGAACACATATATCATACACTCATACAAATAGATAAATAAACAAGTTCGCATCCGTCACACTTTCAGTTCATTATGATCAATCATCTCTCATCTCATACTGTTCAACATATATATAATCCGCCATCTCATCAGCTTAAGATAACCTCTATATCATGCTTAGCCAAATTCGCATATATTATTATTTCATGCTCATACGTAAGAACATATATATATATATATATCATCATCATCATCATTGATAACCAATATTTAACCCTTTATAATAAATCACCACAATAGCATGCTATGAGTCAAACATATCATACCGCAAATCAACCGATCATATTATCATGTTGGTTAGTCATCGAATAAGTCTTACTGTTAGGTTAGTCTCTAAACCGTTTCAAATTCGAATTAAACATTTAAGAATTTCGACACCTAGAAAATACTCGTTAAATCCCTTTTTCAACTTACTTTTAAAATTCATAAGTCCAAATAATATATTTTAACCCCCAATAATATTATATTTTATTTTAAATACTATTAAATATTTAGATAAGTAAACGGTTAAACCCGAACCGAACCAAACCCGTAATTATTAATCTCAAAACCGGTTTAATCAAACAAAATATATAATATGGCAGGGGGATCCACAAGCCACGTTGGCATCTTCATCTTCCCGAATTCAAAAGCAGAAGTGCCGCCTGCGCCACCTTCCTCACGCGATCCGCCGGCGCTGCTCGCTCAGGCCACCCGTGCTGGTTGTCGGAGCTCGACGTCGCACCAGTCTCGCTCTCCCGCCCTCGAGCTCATCTCCAGCCTCACCCGGAGCTTCCCAGCCTCGCAGTTCACTCGACGCTCGCTCGCCTCGCGTCGCGCTCGCTGCGCTTGCTGCGCTCGTCCTCGCCGAGGGCCTCGAGCCCACCCGAACGTCCCGCACTCAACCCACGCTCACTCCCGACTAGTCTAAGCATCGAAAAAGACTCAGAAACGAATCAAAACGAGGATAAATTCGGAGCTCACCGAGATGGATTTTTCGCGACTTCGGAGCTCTCGATCGGAGTTCTGGGCTTCGTCGGTGGCTCGCGATGGCTTGTCGGACCTACACCGGATGTGGATGAGTGTGATGGTGAAGACCGCAAGCAATTTCAATAAAAAACGAAGGAGGAACGCTTACTGGAAGTTAGCTTCGCGATTGATTGAAGATTAGAAAGGAATGGGTTGCGGTGGCTCCTTGGCGGTTCCGGTGGTGTCAGTTGTTGCTGCTGGTGGCTCCGAGGGGGGTGTAGGACCTTCCGCTGGTGGCTCGAGGTGGAAGGATAGAAGGAGGAGGAGGAGACAGTGGTTTGGGGATGAAGACGGTGGCGACGATGGTGATGGTGAAATGGTGATGGAGTGCAGTAGGAGGGATGGAGTGTAGAAAGGGAGATGTGAAAGGGTGGTGATGGGTTTATAGGGGAGGGAAGGCCGAACCACAGCTAGCTAGGAGGTAGGGACTTGAGTGCAGCTAGGAAATAGGAGGAGGAGGTCAGATCCTGCAGCCGTAAGGTGGCTCGGATGGGAAAGATATTAAATGGTGGTAGGTCAAATTAAATACCTGATAAAATAATCTCAAATACGTGAATTTCGAACCCATAAGTTAATTTCGAACCCATAAGAGTATGTTTTGAGAAAAAATCATATAAGTAATTAATTAACAAATGTTTAATGAAACCTTATATTAACTACTAAATTCATATTAGAATATTATATGAGTATGTTTTGAGGAAAAATCATATAAGTAATTAACAAATGTTCAGTAAAACCTTTTATTAACAACAAAAGTCTTATTCGAATACTATAAGAGTATGTTTTCAGGAAAAATCATATAAGTAACTACAAATGTTTAATAAAACCTTATATTAACTACTAAATTCTTATTAGAATACTATAAGAGTATTTTTTGAGGAAAAATCATATAAGTAAATAACAAATGTTTAATAAAACCTTATATTAACTACTAAATTCTTATTAAAATACTATAAGAGTATGTTTTGAGGAAAAATCATATAAGTAATTAACAAATTTTTAATGAAACCTTATATTAACTACTAAATTCATATTAGAATACTGTATGAGTATGTTTTGAGGAAAAATCATATAAGTAATTAACAAATGTTTAGTAAAACCTTTTATTAACTACAAAATTCTTATTCGTATCCTATAAGAGTATGTTTTGAGAAAAAAATCATATATGTAACTACAAATGTTTAATAAAACTATATATTAACTAAGAAATCGTTGTTAGAATACGATAAAAGTATGTTTTGAGGAAAACTCATGTAAGTAACTAACAAATGTTGAATAAAACCTTATATTAACTACTAAATTCATATTAGAATACTATAAGAGTATGTTTTGAGGAGAAATCATATAAGTAACCAACAAATGTTTCATAAAACCTTATATTAACTACTAAATTTATATTAGAATACTATAAGAGTATGTTTTGAGGAGAAATCATATAAGTAACCAACAAATGTTTCATAAAACCTTATATTAACTACTAAATTCATATTAGAATACTATAAGAGTATGTTTTGAGGAGAAATCATATAAGTAAATAACAAATGTTTTATAAAACCTTATATTAACTACTAAATTCATATTAGAATACTATAAGAGTATGTTTTGAGGAAAAATCATATAAGTAAATAACAAATGTTTAATAAAACCTTATATTAACTACTAAATTCTTATTAGAATACTATAAGAGTATGTTTTGAGGAAAAATCATATAAGTAAATAACAAATGTTTAATAAAACCTTATATTAACTACTAAATTCTTATTAGAATACTATAAGAGTATGTTTTGAGGAAAAATCATATAAGTAAATAACAATTGTTTAATAAAACCTTATATTAACTACTAAATTCTTATTAAAATACTATAAGAGTATGTTTTGAGGAAAAATCATATAAGGAATTAACAAATTTTTAATGAAACCTTATATTAACTACTAAATTCATATTAGAATACTGTACGAGTATGTTTTGAGGAAATATCATATAAGTAATTAACAAATGTTTAGTAAAACCTTTTATTAACTACAAAATTCTTATTCGAATCCTATAAGAGTATGTTTTGAGAAAAAATCATATAAGTAACTACAAATGTTTAATACAACTATATATTAACTAAGAAATCGTTGTTAGAATACACTAAAAGTATGTTTTGAAGAAAACTCATGTAAGTAACTAACAAATGTTGAATAAAACCTTATATTAACTACTAAATTCATATTAGAATACTATAAGAGTATGTTTTGAGGAGAAATCATATAAGTAACCAACACATGTTTCATAAAACCTTATATTAACTACTAAATTCATATTAGAATACTATAAGAGTATGTTTTGAGGAGAAATCATATAAGTAACTAACAAATGTTTAATAAAACCTTATATTAACTACTAAGTTCATATTAGAATACTATAAGAGTATGTTTTTAGGAGAAATCATATAAGTAACTAACAAATGTTTAATAAAACCTTATATTAACTACTAAATTCATATTAGAATACTATAAGAGTATGCTTTTAGGAAAAATCATATAAGTAAATAACAAATGTTTAGTAAAACCTTTTATTAACTACAAAATTCTTATTCGAATACAATAAGAGTATGTTTTGAGGAAAAATTATATAAGTAACTAACAAATTTTTAATAAAATTGTATATTAACTAAGAAATTGTTGTTAGAATAAGATAAAAGTATGTTTTGAGGAAAACTCATGTAATTAACTAACAAATCTTGATCCCGGCTTACCATTTTGTGCAAAGGCAAAGCGCGAGTGGGAAGGTGGGATCGTTTGGGAACCTAAGGGGAATTGGTTGAGTACGTATGTAGGCATGTGTTTGGGTTGTCTTTATTGATCGATTGGAGGTGTGTAGTGTGTAGGGTGTGGGTCTACTTTTGGGTATAGAGTTGGGGGAGATATGGAGAGATAGAGGGATGGAGGATATAGTTTTTTGTATCCCTGGTATCTTTCGTAGGACTCGGAGCATGGTCCTACACTTTTGTAACTATGGCATTTTGCCACAGCTATATATTTACCGCTTCAGAGCTAACAAATGTTGAATAAAACCTTATATTAACTACTAAATTCATATTAGAATACTATAAGAGTATGTTTTGAGGAGAAATCATATAAGTAAATAACAAATGTTTAATAAAACCTTATATTAACTACTAAATTCATATTAGAATACTATAAGAGTATGTTTTGAGGAAAAATCATATAAGTAAATAACAAATGTTTAATAAAACCTTATATTAACTACGAAATTCTTATTAGAATACTATAAGAGTATGTTTTGAGGAGAAATCATATAAGTAACCAACAAATGTTTAATAAAACCTTATATTAACTACTAAATTCATATTAGAATACTATAAGAGTATGTTTTGAGGAGAAATCATATAAGTAAATAACAAATGTTTAATAAAACCATATATTAACTACTAAATTCATATTAGAATACTATAAAAGTATGTTTTGAGGAAAATCATATAAGTAAATAACAAATGTTTAATAAAACCTTATATTAACTGTAAAGGCTCGGGTTTTTAAAATATTAGTTTTTTTGGAAAAATAAAGTCAAAATGAATTTAAAACAAATTCCGACCCAAATTTTTGATTTAAAGATCGAATCCGTCTTTTATTTCGAGATTTGAAGAACCAATCAGCGGAAATTTAAATTCCCGACTCAAGATCTCAATTCCGTCATATTCCGAATTCTTATCCATCCAACTCACCCTATTCTAGTTTGGGAAAAATCCTATCCTCTCCTTCCCTCCCTCTACTCTTTGACTCCCTAATTTTGGAAAACAAACAACACCTTCTCTTCAAAAAAATCAGACCCCTTGTTGTAATTGACCATTGAGAATCAGATTCTTTTTCAAACACACATACACACTACCTCCTCTCTCCACTCTCTCGGTCTCTCCTCCTTCCCATTTCCGCCACCACCACACCGTCTCCACCACCACACCACCTCCCTGCCGCCACACCTTCCTCCACCACATCCCCTCCTCACCTCCATCGCCACTGCACCACCGCCTCCTCCCCACTAGTCTCCGCCGTCGCCACCAGCAGCCGCCAGAGAGCCACCAACCCCTCTCTCCTCCCCTGTTTCCCGTTCAAGTTCGGTAAGCCCTGCCCCCTTCTCTCTTTCACCTTCAAATCGAGTAAAGGTCCCTCCTTTAACCCCCCTCATCTCTCCCAGGAGTTCTCGCTCGAAGAACCGACACCGACAACCCCAACGTAGCTCGGACAGCCTCCCCGGAGCTCCGAGCTTTTCGACGTCGAACACCTCGGTGAGCCTCCTTCTTCTCCTCCTTCCTTCCTTTTTCATTTCCGTGGGTGTGGGCGTCGGGGTGGCTGTTCCTGGTGGCCGGAGCCCAGCTCCACCGCCATCGGCGGGGCTCTCCGCCCTTCTCTCCTCTCCGGCCGAACCAGCAACCCCCCCTCCCCTGTTCCTTTCTTTCATTTCGGCCTAAATGGGGAAGAAAAAAGGAAATGGAGCCCACCTCTCGCCACATCAGCGCCACCTACTCCTGGGCCCCACATTTTTTTTACACATCAGTCGAGTGGGCCCTCCCCTTTCTTTTAAAAATGTGTCCAGATTGGCTTATGAAATGGAATGGGAATGGGTTGTTGGGCCTAATCTGTTTTTGGGCCGGGTTTGACATTTTAAAACAAGTTGTTGGGCCTAATTTTCTTCAGATGAACCAAACTTGTCTTTGGGCTTATTTAACCATAAGGGCTCGGTTTGGGTTGGGTAAAACAAAGGGCCGGTTTGGGGTTTTACAAAATAAGAGGGTGGGTTTTGGTAATTTAAAATAAAGTAGGGTTGGATTAGTAATTTAAAAAGGGATGTTTTGATTAAATGAATATTATTGGGATTAAAATATAAAATGTTGTTTTGAGATTTAAGATATAATATTGTGGTGATTTATTATTTGTGGTTAAATGTTATATGATTATGTTGAAGATGTGCAATTATATGCTAAGTAAGATTGTGAGATGATAGCATGCAAATTGGTTAAGTATGAATTGGAATCATCTTAAGTTGATGAATTGGAGAATTATATTGAGTATGGTTGTGAGATGTTGAGAGGATAGATTACGAGATAAGGTTGATATTATGAAAATGATGATGTGACGGTTATTATGTTAAGTTGTGAAGTTGTGTGTGTGATAATTCTATGCTTTGTGTGCCTTAGAGGTAGACTCATTGATGTGCTTATACTTGTTAGGTGACCATCTGTGACGTGTCGGATTTCATATTGTCTGGTTGATTGCCTTTTGCTGTTCTACGATACCAGGTAAGTCTCTTCGGAGCTTACTCAGATTGAATAGAGCTATTCCCTGCTTGAGGTGCATGATATACTAGGTGCTTGCATTCATGATCAGCATGCCATGTAGTACCATGCTAGGTTGCATCGACCGTTGAGCATTCTATTTCTTTATGCGTATGTAAACAGAACGGCCGTTATCTGTGAAGTAACTAGAGTCATTGCTAGGGTTATAGGACGACCTAGTCTCATCGGGTCTCGTCCTGAGTCAATTGAGTCATGCACTTCCTTATATTATGAGATGCATGCGGGCTTTATTGTGGAGCGGGTTAGGCATGCGTGCCGCCCGATTATGATGGAATGCATTCACGAGCTGGCCAGTCTCCTCCCTATCGGAAGGGGGTGGAGGTAGGAGAGGGATATACCACTTGGTATTCTGTGCTAAGGCCTTATTATTATTATGTACTTGATCTTAGGAGCATGTTAGTTTGTTAATATTCCGCCATGCATCTAGGAGCATCTTTGTTAGGTATAGCGTATATGTGTGCTTATGGTTGGGATGCAGAGCTAAAGTGGGCATCGATCTGATCCCGCCCCATATCAATTTTTTTAGGTATTATTTATGTTCATCCTATCGGTGCTCTTTGCTTATTGCGCGGGTCATTTTGTCGGCGGAGAGTGAGCGATGGAGTTATTGACTTCACCAGACTCTGATTATATTTTTGGATTTACACTTTAGACTCCGTTTTGACCCGGCTCTGCCGTGGCACCCTCTTGTATTACACTTGTTTTCGCTATTCGCATGATTACTGATTTCCACGCTTAGACTTACGACAGGTACAGGGGACTTCCCCGGGGATTCCAACGATCCCTTCGATTTTGGGTATGAAATCCCTCCTTGAAAATATTAAATTAGGCTTTAAAACCTTCAACCTGTACTCGGGGCGCAAGGTCCTAACGAGGGGTTTCATCCCTCGAAACGTAACCTGGGAATCATAATCCCGGGCCGTTACAAAGGTGGTATCAGAGCCAGGTTTTGCAATCCGAGTATGATAGGTTGAAGTGGTTTTGAAAATGGCCAAAGGTTTTCAAATTGCTCTGAAGTGGTTTTCAAATTGTTTTCAAGGGGCAAAATGAATTTAATTGGACATAAGCATAAATTAATCAGTTATGAATGGCAACCTCGTGGGGTAGAGACTATGCGATAAGCATCCCTTATGGATGTAGAATTCGGGGAAGGTAGGCAAACACTAGCTTTCTTTTACAGATGGGTTGTGAAGACTCCAAGGAACTCGAGGGTTGGAGTGCAATGGGTTAGTAGACCGTGAGGTAATTGCCCCTCTGGTCAGCCGCCCCCCGAAGGGCGGCATAGATCGTCTTTGTGCCTTTATGTCTTAAATCCAATTGGGCCTGAGGGCGACCCTCCTTGAAGAGGGTCATATTGAATCGTTGAGTGCTTCTGTGCTGAGTGATATAATTATTGTTATGTAGCAAGTATGGCCGACACGAGACGTGGCTTAGATGGGCGTGAGGGTAGGGTGCGTCGCGGCAGGGGACGCCTCGTCGAGTTGTCGCTGAGGGTGCTGAGGAGCGAGTTTCGCCACCGCGAGCTGATGACCGGGTGCCAGCTTCCCCAGAGACTAGGATTGGGCAGCTAGAGGCAGCGCTTCATGATATTTTGCGCAAGTTACGTGGAGGGGCTCGATCTACGACGCCGACGCCAAAGGTTCCAGTTCAGCAGCCAGCCGAGCCCGTGGTCGATGCGTGCCCTGAGAAGCGCATCGATTGGGTCAAGAGGTTTGCTCAGTGTAGCCCGCCGACCTTCGCAGGAGGCGTCAGAGATGACGTGGAGAGATAGCTGCGTGATATGGAGGGGTTATTTGACCATGTTGATGTACCTATCTCTGAGAGACAGAGACTTGCAGCTGGACTTCTATAGGAGGACGCGAATGCTAGGTGGTTTGTCTGCAAGAAGGAGCGGAGCGAGTGGACCTATGACGACTTCAGATCCCTGATGATGAGAGAGTACTATCCACCAGGGATACAGATGGCTAGGGAGCTATCTTTTATGCGCGGCACCTATGACCGGTCGGCTTCTGTAGCTGCTATTGTTCGCTAGTTCAAGAGCGAGCTGATATACTGCGATCACCTATGTCCTTCAGACGAGAGTCGGATCCGTTTGCTGTCTATGAGATTGCCGCCTCCTGTACTTCTGCATGCGTCCAGCTTGGGAGCTGTCAACTTTGACCGATTTCTGGAGGTCATCCTTATGTACGATCAGCAGAGGATTCTGTGTGAGACTTCCTACTCTACTGTTCGCCCTGAGGCGAAGAGAGCGCGTCCAGCTGACCCCCGTGGAGATGACAGATCTAGGAGCGGAGCGTTTAGAGGAGGGTATCACGGCGCTGCACAGAGAGCACCCCCAGTTCAGACTTCTTATGGAGGAGATGCCAGAGTGAGGACCTGCCATGGGTGTTTCGGGAGGGGCCACTACATTGCTTCTTGCCCAAACCGCTCGACTGTCTGCTACACCTGTGGTACTATGGGACACCGAGCTGCCACATGCCCTCAGAGTCATGGAGCTCCAACTACTGCACATCCACCGAGACTTCCTGCGGCTCCTCAGCCACCACTGCTGACATATCCCCAGGGCCAGGGTCAGAGCCAGGGACAAGGTGACCCTTCCGGCAGAGGCCGAGGCGGAGGTAAAGGAGGTAGAGGTTCTAGACGTGGAGGTAGAGGACCATCTGGGTCAGGTCAGGGTCGTGGATCATCTTCTGTAGGACCGTCAGGGTCAGGGTATGATCGTGGCCAGAGTTCGGGAGGTCGAGGACCAGGATTACCCCCACCGCCCCGCGTATTTCAGATGCATGCTGATGACCGCTCAGCCCCGACCTCCGCAGGTACGATATTCTTCCATGATGAGTGCCTATCTATCTTGTTTGACACTGGTGCGACTCACTGCTTCATAGCAGAGGCGTGCGTGGCCAGGCTGAGCCTGAGCTGCACAAGTGGTTTACCCCTTACTATTGGTCTGGCGGATGGGGCCAAGGTTAGGACTAGTCGTGAGATTTTAGGGTGCCCCATTCAGATAGGAGAGCGAGAGTGGCCTACCGACCTTATCGTTATGCCATTAAGGATGGATGATCTCATCTTGGGTATGGACTTCATGGACCACTACGGGGCTATCATCAACTTGCGGACGAGGACACTGTCGATTTTGGCATCTGACGGGACCGAGCACCAGGTTTGGGGGAGCGACCCCAAGAGGAACGGATCACTCATCAGCGTAGTCAGAGCCGCCAGACTTTTAGGCCAGGGTTGCGTCGGGTATTTGTGTTATGCTTTAGAGGTGGATCGCACGCACCCCAGTATATCAGATGTTCCCGTTGTCAGAGACTTCACAGATGTGTTTCCGGAGGAGCTGCAAGGACTTCCCCCGCCGAGGGAGGTCGACTTCGCGATTGAGTTGGAGCCAGGCACCAGGCCTATCTCGCGAGTCCCTTATCGCATGGCACCGACGGAGATGGCCGAGCTGAAGGCTCAGCTAGAGGAGCTAGCTGAGAAGGGCTACATTCGGCCTAGTGCATCGCCTTGGGGAGCGCCAGTGCTATTCGTCAAGAAGAAGGATGGGTCGCTGAGACTGTGCATCGATTATCGGGAGCTGAACCGGGCGAAGGTGAAGAACCGTTATCCTCTTCCCCAGATTGATGATCTGATGGATCAGCTACAGGGCGCCGTGGTCTTCTCGAAGATCGATTTGAGGTCGGGCTATCATCAGCTGAGGGTGAAGCCAGAGGATGTTCCAAAGACCGATTTTCGGACTCGCTATGGTCACTACGAGTTCGTGGTCATGCCGTTTGGGCTGACCAATGCAGCAGCTGCATTCATGGAGCTCATGAACCGAGTGTTCATCGACTTCTTGGACAAATTCGTCGTCGTCTTCATCGATGACATCTTAGTTTACTCGAGGAGTAGAGAGGAGCACGAGGAGCATTTGGGGATTGTGCTAGAGACGCTGAGGAAGCATCAGCTGTATGGGAAGTACAGCAAGTGTGAGTTCTGGCTCACAGAGGTGGCTTTCTTAGGTCACGTTATTTCAGCTGAGGGAGTTGTCGTGGATCCGGCAAAGATTGATGCCATCGTTGCTTGGGAGGTGCCCAAGAACGTCAGAGATATCCGCTCATTCCTGGGATTGGCTAGTTATTACAGGAGGTTCGTCCAGGGTTTCTCGAGTATTGCTAGACCGATGACGCAGCTACTGAAGAAGGACGTCCCCTTCGAGTGGAGTTTAGATTGTCAGGCCAGCTTTGAGCTTCTGAAGCAGAAGTTGACGACTGCTCCGGTGTTAGCTCTGCCAGAGGGGACAGAGGACTTTGTTATCTACACAGATGCTTCGCATTCCGGCTTGGGTTGTGTTTTACATCAACGTGACCGGGTCATCGCTTATGCTTCGCGTCAGTTGAAGCCTGCAGAGGTGTCTTACCCCATCCATGATTTGGAGTTGGCAGCTGTGGTTCACGCTCTGAAGATCTGGAGGCATTATCTGTATGGTACTTCTTGCAAGGTGATGACGGATCACAAGAGCTTGAAGTACATCTTCACGCAGAAGGAGCTCAACACGCGTCAGAGACGATGGCTAGAGCTTCTGAATGACTATGACTTGGACATAGTCTACCATCCAGGGAAGGCCAATGTAGTGGCAGATGCGTTGAGTAGGAAGAATCATCATGAGGTGGCAGTTGAGAGGCTTACAGCTCAGCGAGATTTGCAGAGAGATCTGATGAGATGCTGCTTTGAGGTGTGGATTCAGCGAGATCGCGGGCAATTGTCGTTCTTAGAGGTGCAGGCAGAGTTGTCAGCAGAGATTCGGCAGGGACAGGCAGATTGTCCAGATATTGCAGTTCTGAGAGAGCGGATGGCTCAGGGCAGATTTAGAGAGCTTGCAGAGAGAGCAGACGGGATGCTGACCTTCCAGGGCAGAGTTGTAGTTCCGTCGACGTCAGATCTAAGGCAGAGGATCATGCAGGAGGCTCACTCCACCCCTTATTCTGTCCATCCAGGGACGAATAAGATGTATCAGGATATGAGGAGGAGTTATTGGTGGCAGAGGATGAGAGCAGACATCACAGAGTTCGTGGCCAGATGTCAGGTTTGTTAGCAGGTTCGGATTGATCACCAGAGGCCGGGAGGACCCGTCCAGTCACTTCCAGTTCTCGAGTGGAAGTGGACGGATATCTCCATGGACTTTGTCACTGGGCTGAGGCGAGATGTCAGAGGATTTGACGCTATTTGGGTCGTGGTCGACAAGTTGAACAAGTCGGCCCATTTCATAGCTATTCAGGAGACATGGCCAGCTTCGAAGTTAGCGGACGAGTTCATTCGCCAGATTGTGAGGCTTCATGGAGTACCAGAGAGGATCGTATCCGATCGAGATGGACGCTTCACCTCGAGGTTTTGGCAGTAGGTTCAGGAGAGTTTGGGCTCCAAATTGCATTTTAGTACGGCTTATCACCCGCAGACAGACGGCCAGAGCGAGAGGACGATTCAGACGTTGGAGGACATGTTGCGATCATGCGTCTTGGACTGGGGTGATCATTGGGTCAAGCACCTACCGCTAGTGGAGTTTTCCTACAACAACAGCTACCACGCGTCGATCGAGATGGCCCCATATGAGGCTTTGTATGGGAGGCGATGCAAGTCGCCGGTTTGCTGGGACGAGCCTGCAGATACAGTTCTGTCATTGCCTGAGATAGTCAGAGAGACAGTTGATAAGGTTGGTCGCATCCGAGAGCATATGAGGGTAGCCCAGGATCGACAGAAGAAGTATGCGGACAGACGGAGGACCGAGCTTGAGTTCGAGGTGGGCTCACATGTATGGCTTCGAGTTTCGCCCACCAGGGGAGTTCGACGGTTCGGCATCAAAGGGAAGTTGAGTCCGAGGTTCATTGGCCCATTTGAGATCCTAGAGAGAGTCGGTGTGGTAGCCTACTGTTTAGCCTTACCTCCATCCTTGGCCGGCGTCCATGACGTCTTTCATGTCTCCCAGCTCCGTCAGTATATTCCCGAACCTAGTCATGTCCTTGACCACTCAGACCTTCACATCGAGCCTGACCATACCTTCGTAGAGCGTCCGGTGAGGGTCCTTGACCGTCGCGTCAAGAAGCTTAGGAACAGGGAGGTTCCCTTGCTTCTGGTTCAGTGGTCTAGGAGGAGCCCTGAGGAGGCCACCTGGGAGACCGAGGAGAGCATTCGGGCTAGCTATGGAGATGTCTTAGACGAGCTACTTGCGTCCTATGTTGAGCCGAGTGTAGACATTACCTTGACTTCTCGGGTGCGGTGAGTATGCCTAGTTAGTTGGTTGGGACTGGTTAGTGGTATCTCTTTGATGGCGTGCTTATGCTTGGTAGTTGTGTGCAGATCCTTGGTGATATGATGTGATGAGCCTCGATGATATGATGATGTGCTAGATATTATGGTATGTGACTGTCTTTGATGTGCTATGATCTTCTGTTTATCTTAAGATTATGATCATTCTTCTATATCCATGATGCCAAATCTTATAAATGCTAGAGATTGAATTATGAAATTATGATTTGACTCGGACCCTAGGAAGAGAATACAGGATTAGCCTTTAGAGGTGGATGTTAGAATGATTGGGAAGTTGGGAATGCCTCGTTTAATATCGAATTTAACGAATTTCAAATGGTGATTTAAAAAGGAACATAGATTTTGAGAAAACTATTCCAACCCGAGTTTTCATTATGACGACCCACGAAGTGGATACAAGCATGTATGGGGGCACCTGTGGATCGCTTGCTAAGACCTAGAGGAGACGTCATGATGGTTTTCGAGTTATGGTATGCCCGAGGAGTCGGAGTGGGGATGTAGTAGGGGCCCCTACCGCATCCCTACTACTCCCGATTGGGAGTATTATGATCATGACGACGGTACTGTGAGATCTCATGGGGGCACTCATGAGGTACTTACGGGATCGATGACGTGATCCTTGGACTCACCAATTTCAACTTCATCCCCTACTTTAGGACGATTTTAGTCTCGGGGACGAGACTTGTTTTAGAGGTGGATGATGTAAAGGCTCGGATTTTTAAAATATTAGTTTTTTTTGGAAAAATAAAGTCAAAATGAATTTAAAACAAATTCCGACCCAAAATTTTGATTTAAAGATCGAATCCGTCTTTTATTTCGAGATTTGAAGGACCAATCAGCGGAAATTTAAATTCCCGACTCAAGATCTCAATTCCGTCATATTCCGAATTCTTATCCATCCAACTCACCGTATTCTAGTTTGGGAAAAATCCTATCCTCTCCTTCCCTCCCTCCACTCTTTGACTCCCTAATTTTGGAAAACAAGCAACACCTTCTCTTCAAAAAAATCAGACCCCTTGTTGCAATTGACCATCGAGAATCAGATTCTTTTTCAAACCCACATACACACTACCTCCTCTCTCCACTCTCTCGGTCTCTCCTCCTTCCCATTTCCGCCACCACCACACCGTCTCCACCACCACACCACCTCCCTGCCGCCACACCTTCCTCCACCACATCCCCTCCTCACCTCCATCGCCACTGCACCACCGCCTCCTCCCCACTAGTCTCCGCCGTCGCCACCAGCAGCCGCCGGAGAGCCGCCAACCCCTCTCTCCTCCCCTGTTTCCCGTTCATGTTCGGTAAGCCCCACCCCCTTCTCTCTTTCACCTTCAAATCGAGTAAAGGTCCCTCCTTAAACCTCCCTCATCTCTCCCAGGAGTTCTCGCTCGAAGAACCGACACCGACAGCCCCAACGCAGCCCGGACAGCCTCCCCGGAGCTCCGAGCTTTCCGACGTCGAATACCTCGGTGAGGGCGTCGGGGTGGCCGGGGTGTGGGCGTCGGGGTGGCCGTTCCTGGTGGCCGGAGCCCAGCTCCACCGCCGTCGGCGGGGCTCTCCGCCCTTCTCTCCTCTCCGGCCGAACCAGCAACCCCCCCTCCCCTGTTCCTTTCTTTCATTTCAGCCTAAATGGGGAAGAAGAAAGGAAATGGAGCCCACCTCTCGCCACATCAGCGCCACCTACTCCTGGGCCCCACGTTTTTTTTACACATCAGTCGAGTGGGCCCTCCCCTTTCTTTTAAAAATGTGTCCAGATTGGCTTATGAAATGGAATGGGAATGGGTTGTTGGGCCTAATCTGTATTTGGGCCGGGTTTGACATTTTAAAACAAGTTGTTGGGCCTAATTTTCTTCAGATGAACCAAACTTGTCTTTGGGCTTATTTAACCATAAGGGCTCGGTTTGGGTTGGGTAAAACAAAGGGCCGGTTTGGGGTTTTACAAAATAAGAGGGTGGGTTTTGGTAATTTAAAATAAAGTAGGGTTGGATTAGTAATTTAAAAAGGGATGTTTTGATTAAATGAATATTATTGGGATTAAAATATAAAATGTTGTTTTGAGATTTAAGATATAATATTGTGGTGATTTATTATTTGTGGTTAAATGTTATATGATTATGTTGAAGATGTGCAATTATATGCTAAGTAAGATTGTGAGATGATAGCATGCAAATTGGTTAAGTATGAATTGGAATCATCTTAAGTTGATGAATTGGAGAATTATATTGAGTATGGTTGTGAGATGTTGAGAGGATAGATTACGAGATAAGGTTGATATTATGAAAATGATGATGTGACGGTTATTATGTTAAGTTGTAAAGTTGTGTGTGTGATAATTCTATGCTTTGTGTGCCTTAGAGGTAGACTCATTGATGTGCTTATACTTGTTAGGTGACCATCTGTGACGTGTCGGATTTCATATTGCCTGGTTGATTGCCTTTTGCTGTTCTGCGATACCAGGTAAGTCTCTTCGGAGCTTACTCAGGTTGAATAGAGCTATTCCCTGCTTGAGGTGCATGATATACTAGGTGCTTGCATTCATGATTAGCATGCCATGTAGTACCATGCTAGCTTGCATCGACCGTTGAGCATTCTATTTCTTTATGCGTATGTAAACAGAACGGCCGTTATCTGTGAAGTAACTAGAGTCATTGCTAGGGTTATAGGACGACCTAGTCTCATCGGGTCACGTCCTGAGTCAATCGAGTCATGCACTTCCTTATATTATGAGATGCCTGCGGGCTTTATTGTGGAGCGGGTTAGGGATGCGTGCCGCCCGATTATGATGGAATGCATTCACGAGCTGGCCAGTCTCCTCCCTATCCGAAGGGGGTGAAGGTAGGAGAGGGATATACCACTTGGTATTCTTTACTAAGGCCTTATTATTATTATGTACTTGATCTTAGGAGCATGTTAGTGTGTTAATATTCCGCCATGCATCTAGGAGCATCTTTGTTAGGTATAGCGTATGTGTGTGCTTATGGTTGGGATTGTAAAGGCTCGGATTTTCAAATCCTAATTTTTCGGAAAAAGACGATTAAAAAGAAATTATGTCGAATTTAAAACTTGTTTAGCGGATTCCGACCAGGATATAAAATTTGATGAACGATTTCCGTGCTTTTACCTCGAAAATTCAAAATAATTATCGGATGACGATATCCTTTTAAGTTTTAAAAAAAAAATCTAATTGATCGAGAGAGTGGGATTCGGGAAAACTAACATTCGAAAACTACTTTCGGAGTTCGAAATTCGCGTATTCAGGATTAATTCCGGGTATTTACCTTACCCATTCTCACACTCAATCCTCACCAACTCCCTCACCTCTCCTTACCCTGCAAACTGAACCCCTCCCCTGCTTATTTCACCCCGTCACCTCACCATCATCACTCACCCCTCTCCCCGTCAATTTCAGCAACCATCGACCTCTCATGCTCTCTCCTTCACGCCATCACCGCCACCGCTCCTTCCTTTCTTCTTCATCACCGTCTCCTCCATCAGCAGCCACCAGTTCATCGCCATCACCACCATCGCAACCCCGCTCCCACTTCACCCCTGTTTTGCCGAGAAGAAGCAAACCAAGCCATCTCTTCCACCTTCGTTCTCCTTCCACCCAAGGACCCTCGGCAGCCCTCGACACCTCCTTAGAGCTACCAGCAGAAGCAGGATCCGCCCAACGCCACTCAGGTCTGCCCAGGAATCACCGGAGCCGCCGACGAGCCTCCGAAGAGCCACTTTCCCTATTGAGAGCGACCCACGTTCCGGTAAGCGATTCTCCTTCATTTTTGACCGAAACTGCCCTCGAGCCCCACCATTACGCTCACTCATGCCAGATGCAGGTCCGACGAGCCATCGTGAGCCTCCGACGACGCCCAAAACTCCGATCGAGAGCTCCGAAGTCACGAACACGTCGGTGAGCTCCCGAGCCTTCTTTTCTTTCTCGTTCGATTCCATGCTTCCTTTCGATGCTTAGATTAGTCATGAGTGAGCGTGAGCTGAATGCGGGATGATCGGGTGTGCTCGAGAGCTCCGGCGAGCTCGAGAGCGGCAAGGCCGTGTGCGGCGCCGTGAGTGTGAGAGAGAGAGCTAGCGTCGAGAGCGAGCGGCAGAGACGAGCGAGCCAGGGAGACGAGGACAGGATGAGGATGAGGACGCGAGACGAGGCGAAGCTGAGGGCGCAACTGTGCGCTGTGGCCGGCGAGCGACGTCGAGCAGCCATGGCGCGCCGGGCGGGAGATCCTTCTTTTGAATCGGAGGAAGACGAAGATACGTTGTGGGGCCTCTTATTTGTTTTGTTATATATTTAACCGGTTGGGTTTTTATTTATGGGTTTGGTTCGGTTCGGTTCGGTTCGGATTTATTCGTAATTAATTAATTAATGGTATTTTAAGACATAATATAATATTATTGGGGGTTTAAAATATAACATTATTTGGACTTGGAGATTTAAAAAGAATTTGGAAAAGAATTTGGAAAAGAATTTCAAGGTTGGAAAGTGATTTAATAAATAAATTGAAAAAGAAATTTTGTGAGTATTTTCAAGGGTTGGAATTCTTAACTATTTGAATCGGAGTTGAAACGGTTTTGGAACTAACCTGGAAATTATACTTGTTAGGTGACTAACTAGCATGATAATATGATCCTTTGACTAACAGGATGATATGTATGACTAATAGCATGACTTGTGGTGAATTATTATATGAGATTAAATGTTGGATAATTATGACGATTTAGTAGGATTTTATATCACACAAATTATGTCTTATGATTTTGATGAACCGCTGAGGTATATGCGGAAATGATGTATATGAACATGCGGAAGTGGTTGAATGAATTATGGAGAACGATGTGGTCTTGAGGAGCGGATGATGTGATGAAATGACTTTCATAATATGTTACTTGTTCTAGTGATTGATGTGTGCCTGAGTGCTTAATAGTTGGATGTAGACTTATGTATATTCCATTATGTACTAGGTGATACTCTGTGATTGTGACTATTGTGTGCTGGATTCTTCTGTTGCCGATCTGCTAGCCAGGTAAGTACCTCCGGGGCTTACTCAGTAACCAGTACCTCCTGCCTGATGTGTCATATAGTATGTAGGTGCTGCATATGCATAAAAGCATGTCATGTAGTATCATGCTTAGGAATTGCACTTACGAATGAGCATTCTTATTCTGTATGCGTTTGAATACAGAACGACCGTTATCTGTGAGTCCTAGAGTCCTTGCTAGAATCATAGGGCAGCCCAGTTTCATCAGGTGTTGTCCTCCTTGAGTTATTATATATATATGTATCACGAGATACGAGATGAGCATGAGATACGAGATGAGCATGAGATGCGATATGATGATGAGATTTGATATGCTATAGTATCGAACTGGCCAGTCTCCACCCTATCTGGAAGAGGGGTGGTGGTAGAAGAGGGATATACCACTTGGTATTATTTGTTAAGGCCTTACTTAATATTCTACATATATGAATTAGGAGCATGATATTGTGGTTAAGATTTCAGTACTGCATGAAGGCATCCTTTATTCTAGGTATAGGCGTATTATATGTCCTCAGCACGATCAGAGGACCCGCGGGCGGACTCTTGGCCTGACTTGGTGGTATAGTTTCAGGTACCCGATACACTGCTTGATTTTGTGCTGTTATGACGGGGTCTATTCTTATGGCGGAGAGTGAGTGTTTGAAACCTGACTTTACCAGATTCATGCTTTTGGGATTTCTCCCTAATTGTACTCTGTTTTGACCCGGCTCTGCCGTTGCACTGGTTGTATCATATTCAGAATGTATGCCCTTTGCATGATAACGGATTTCCTGCATTGTGACTTAGGACAGGTACAGGGGTTTACCCCGGGGTCCCCAACGGACCTTCCGGATTTGGGTGCGAAATCCCACTTTAAACTGCACATCTTCGATTTCAAACCTTGAATCTGTACTCGGGGCGCAAGATCCTAACGAGGGGTTTTATCCCTCGAAACGTAACTCGGGAATCATAATCCCGGGCCGTTACAAAGGTGGTATCAGAGCCAGGTTTTGCAATCTGAGTACAATAGCTTGAAGAGGTTTTGAAAATCGCCCAATGATTTCAAACGGTTTTGGAAATTTTTTTAAAAAGGGCAAATGAATTTAATTGGACTTAAAACCTAAAATGAATAAAGGGGAAACAATCTCGTGGGTAAAGACTAGAGCGATAGACATCTCTTATGGATGTAGAACTCGGGAAACGGTAGGCAAAATAATAGCTTTTATTTACAGATGGGCCTAGAAGACTCCAAGGAACTCCACGGAGGTTGGAGTGTTGAGTAGGAGGCCGGTAGGTTTTGCCCCTCCGGTCAGCCGTCCCTCGAAGGACGGCATAGATCGTCTCTATGCTTATGTTTATATATATACCCATATGCAACTGGGCCCGAGGGCGTTCCTCCTCGAAGAGGATTATATTAATCTTGTTGATTGCTTCTGTGTTGAGTGCTATTGTGCTTAGGATAGCGAACTAATTAGAATGCCTTAACTTGAACATGTACATGGCTGTATGTTTAAACGGGATAGCGGGAGGAAACCTTGTTCTTATGTAATCAGATTTTCTGTCTTGTCGGAATAGTTCTTCCAGAGTACAACCCCCTTGATAATCCCGATTCCGTCGTCCGTCCCACCAAAGCACTTGGATGTGTTAGTAAGGGTCGAGAGTGTCCGTTCCTCTTGACTTGACTCCTATTGGTATTCCAATCATAGATGTTCATCGAGTGTCATACCTAATGTCAACATTCTCTACGAGAAATTTGGGTCGGTCAACTAACTACCTTCGGGGATTGTGTATAATGTGAGGGTTACTTGAGGTTGATTATCGACAGTCTTCCGAGTTAGGAGTGTTTTGTCTTATGGAGTCATCCCTCTTGAGCCTCGTAATGGTCAACTGCGTCGCCTTGCCAAAAGAGTCTAAACATGAATTCTACCATCTTTCCTTGGAAACGGTGTGAATGTCCTTGTGTCCAGCGTGTCATACTAGCGTCCCGTGGGGAAACAGGGTGGTGAGCCGGTGATTGTCCTTAGAGAATTCTGTCAAGTTATAATGATAGCTTCCTTGTGATTTCATGACATGCTATATTGGTATAATTCAGCATGACTTGCCCCGTACCTTGCATGGTTGCATTTATGAGTGGATGTATGTGTCGTATGTATTGAATTCCCATGATTATTGTTTTCCCATGAATTAGGCCCATGATAGTGTGGTCAACCCTCGTTGTATCATGTATGTTTAATATATGAGATGACAGTCCTAGCATGCTGAATTAATCTAATTAGACCATGTTGATTGTGTATATGTTTAATGAATGTTTCTAGTATCATGTAGGACTAATGTCTCCCCAATTATAGGCCCTCGTATGATCATGTGTCATTCTTGTCATACTATGTGAATATGGATGTATATGATGTGATAGGTATATCCTAACGTGCTTGCCTTGGCCCCATGATATTATGACCTACTTGTGTGTATCTAACTGAGTGATAAGTCATGTATATAATGTCCTTTGATGTTGTTAAAACTAATGCAACTTATGCCACACATGTCCCATATTCGTTCGTGCATGTATGTTCTTAGTATATCAAGCATGATTAATGAATGAAATGATAGGTTGCTAGCTTCTTCTGTGAACGTATAAAGTGGATGAGATGAACATGTTATGAATGCATAGATCGCTACTCCTTGAGATAGGTGCATGATAGTATGTAAGGATGTGATGATATTCGTGATTATTATGTGTCCACGTACCACAATTATAACTTCATGGGATACCCTAAGGGCATCGTTGTAACTCTCGGGTTGGGATCTTCTCCTTGGTCTCGTCGTCCCTAGTCCTCGTCCATGTCTGAACTCTTAAGGAAGCTGTGTTGTCCGTCCTTGTCTCTCCCCTATTGCCGTAACTTCTAACCCTTATGATCCTTCGATGAGCGCCGACATGCAAGAAAGGACCGACAACCAAGTGGCACCGGAGTGGCGCAACGGAAGTGTGATGGGTCCATGACCCCTAGGCCCCAAGAACAACGTCACCGATGGAAAAAAGGACGAATATGCTTCAAAGATGGCAATCGTGAACACGTTCCTCCCAGTTGACACGAGGAAGAGCATTCTTAATTCAAATCGTGGATTCTTCTATACTAATCGGAATTGATATTGTGTGATAGGCCTAGAACTGACATAATTGAATGTGTGATGACGGATGTGCTGAACTGGTAGCAATGAATGCCTAACTTGTTTCTATGATGGTATGCCTCAATGCTTGATGTACTAATTTCCTGGTAAATAGATTGTGGGTTATATATATGGTAGTGCTTTCTTCTTGAGCTTGAGTCGTGAGGTTCTGCGGTGAGACGAGTCGAAAAGTGCGGAGGTGGATTAAAGTCTTCGGATTGGGTCTTTGGTTGTGTGAGATGGGGTGCATGAATGATGCGTTAGTTTGAGTAGAGCCGAGTGAGTTGGTATATGTTGAAAATAGTGGTCCGTGAGTATAGATGAGCTTCCAGGTAGGTCTTAGGTGGGGAGTGAGGCTAGTATGGTGAGATTTTGAGGGGGGGTGTCCTAGTGAGAAGTGGTAGTCTAGGCAGCTAGTGTGTGCGGGTAGTATAAGAGAGTGGTTGACTGAGGTATGGACTAGTTTCATTAGGGTGATCTTGAGATTGGGTGTGGGTAGAGGTAGTTAGGATAGTTCTAGAGGTGGATGGGCGAGCTAGGAGTTGATCGGGGAATTCTTGAGGGGAGGTGTTGTGAGACGGATTGGTGTGCTAAAGAAGGTTCTAGATAGTCTATGAGCGGATCGTGGGCGGTGTCGAGGATGATCGATTAAGGAATGTCTGAGGAATCGTAGAATTTGGGACTAGGCGGTGTGTGTTGTGAGTGGGAGCGTTTTTGGTAAGGGATGAGGTTGAGGAGTTGTTAAGGAAGAATAGTATGAGGTTGCTAGGGAAATTATCGATCGGGGATGTTAGGTTGTTCATATCAGGGTTGTTCGTGTAATGAGTATTTGTGGGTTGTTTAGATAGGATTGGTAATGCTTGGGGAATTTATGAGTGAAGGACCTCTAGATGCATTGTTGGAGGATTTTGATATAGGGAATGAATCGGGATTTTTGAGTGGAGGTCATTGTGGCTATTGGGGTAATTGAGGATGTGAGATGAATCTTCGAGGAAAGGCTGGTAGCTAGGCAAGGATGTAGTTGAGATCCCTAGTAAGACTGTGGGCTTAAGGTTGAGATAGAGAGATTATGAGCAGGGATTTGGGAACTAGGCAAAGCAGAAGGTATTGAGGATGTTAGAGGAGAAGAGATTTTTTTTTAAGGTTGGTGAAGTTGCGGTGCTTAGGAAATTCGGACGAGGATGTCATTGGAATTCGGTGAAAATGTTGATCGGTACATAAGGGTTTAAGTGGTAGAGATTTCGAAGTTTAAGGAAGCGTGATGTGAGGCAACTTGGGGAACATGCGGAGTTGATGGAACTAGTCTAGGTAGAGTATGCCGAGAAGAGGATCTAGAGTGGGTCGGCTTGATGGGCATGGTGATTCGTGGTTGGGAGTACCACTAGTTGGGTTCTGCATTAGAATTGGTCGGGAGTGTTAGGTGTGAGATGGTCAGCATGAGTTGGGTCCTTAGAGATGGATGGTTAGTGAGAGTGGTTAGTGGCGTGGGGAGTATGATTAAGTTAGCAAGGTGATTCGCAATGTCTCTTTAGGAGATGATAATCGAGTGGAAGGTAGGACTTGAGATCGGGATGTCGAAGTGGATTGGCCCTTAGATGGCTTGATGGTATAGGAGTTGTGATACTTTGTAGTTGGTTTGGGTATTCGACCTTGATTGCGAATAGTTATGAGGCTAGGAAGGTTGTATGTGAGCAGGATACAATGGTGCCTAGAACTGGTAGTGGATTGAGTTGGTAGACCTCGGTGAAGTTGATCTTTTAGTGCAAGGGATGGTGAGTAGTGGACGTGTCTCGTCGTGATTGACAGTGTAGACAGATTCTCTTGAGGTAGTGATCTAGTGTATACTTTACTTGGGGACGAATGTTGTGCGAATTCTATGCTATAGACGATGTTGATTCTCTGATGTGTTGTCGTTGACAATAGGGAACTGTAGTACTAACATAGTTATCCCTGAACTCGATGGAATGCTACTGTACGGAAGCAGTTGTTTACCTCTAATGCGATGACGCTTGGTAGTTAGAATGAGTATGATGTACTTATCTCATTGATATGACGTGCTTATATGATTGATATGGTGTGTAAATTCCGTGAGATGATGTGATAAATTCTACCATATATGATACGATGCTAGATATGCTATCTGGCTATTCTTGAGGTGATTATGTTATGCTATTAGACGTGAGATGCTATTGTTATTCGATGTATATACATGATGCTTGATGATGGAAATGATAGAAACTGAATTGTTGAACTTTGATTCTGACTTGGAACCTAGGAAGGGAATATGAGATTAGCCTTTAGAGGTGGATGGTAGGATGAATGGAGGGGTTAGAAATGCTTTTGACTAATGCCGAACATGAAGTTTTGAACGGTGTTTTAAAGAGAACGTTGTGATGTTTTGAGTTATGATATGACCGAAGGGTCGGAGTAAGGATGTGATAGGGGCCCATATTACATTCTTACTTCGGTCTGTTGGGGATATTATGATCACGACAACGGTACTGTGAGTATCTCATAGGGGCACTTATGAGATGCTTACGGGATCAACGGACTCACCAATTTCAAACTCCATCTCCTATTTTAAGATGATTTTAGTCTCGAGGACGAGACTTGTTTTTAGAGGTGGATGATGTAAAGGCTCGTATTTTCAAATCCTAATTTTTCGGAAAAAGACGATTAAAAAGAAATTATGTCGAATTTAAAACTTGTTTAGCGGATTCCGACCAGGATATAAAATTTGATGAACGATTTCCATCCTTTTACCTCGAAAATTCAAAATAATTATCGGATGACGATATCCTTTTAAGTTTAAAAAAAAAATCTAATTGATCGAGAGAGTGGGATTCGGGAAAACTAACATTCGAAAACTAATTTCGGAGTTCGAAATTCGCGTATTCAGGATTAATTCCGGGTATTTACCTTACCCATTCTCACACTCAATCCTCACCAACTCCCTCACCTCACCTTACCCTGCAAACTGAACCCCTCCCCTGCTTATTTCACCTCGTCACCTCACCATCATCACTCACCCCTCTCCCCGTCAATTTCAGCAACCATCGGCCTCTCATGCTCTCTCCTTCACGCCATCACCGCCACCGCTCCTTCCTTTCTTCTTCATCACCGTCTCCTCCATCAGCAGCCACCAGTTCATCGCCATCACCACCATCGCAGCCCCGCTCCCACTTCACCCCTGTTTTGCCGAGAAGAAGCAAACCAAGCCATCTCTTCCACCTTCGTTCTCCTTCCACCCAAGGACCCTCGGCAGCCCTCGACACCTCCTCAGAGCTACCAGCAGCAGCAGGATCCGCCCAACGCCACTCAGGTCTGCCCAGGAATCACCGGAGCCGCCGACGAGCCTCCGAAGCGCCACTTGCCCTGTTGAGAGCGAGCCACGTTCCGGTAAGTGATTCTTCTTCGTTTTTGACCGAAACTGCCCTCGAGCCCCACCATCATGCTCACCCATGCCCGATGCAGGTCCGACGAGCCATCGTGAGCCTCCGACGACGCCTAGAACTCCGATCGAGAGCTCCGAAGTCGCGAACACGTCGGTGAGCTCCCGAGCCTTCTTTTCTTTCTCGTTCGATTCCATGCTTCCTTTCGATGCTTAGATTAGTCATGAGTGAGCGTGAGCTGAATGCGGGATGATCGGGTGTGCTCGAGAGCTCCGGCGAGCTCGAGAGCGGCAAGGCCGTGTGCGGCGCCGTGAGTGTGAGAGAGAGAGCTAGCGTCGAGAGCGAGCGAGCAGAGACGAGCGAGCTAGGGAGACGAGGACAGGATGAGGATGAGGACGCGAGAGGAGGTGAAGCTGAGGGCGCAACTGTGCGTTGTGGCCGGCGAGCGACGTCGAGCAACCATGGCGCACCGGGCGGGAGATCCTTCTTTTGAATCGGAGGAAGAAGAAGATACGTTATGGGGCCTCTTATTTGTTTTGTTATATATTTAACCGGTTGGGTTTTTGTTTATGGGTTTGGTTCGGTTCGGTTCATTTCGGTTGGATTTAAATGGGTTCGGTTCGGTTCGGATTTATTCGTAATTAATTAATTAATGGTATTTAAGACATAATATAATATTATTGGGGGTTTAAAATATAACATTATTTGGACTTCGAGATTTAAAAAGAATTTGGAAAAGAATTTGGAAAAGAATTTCAAGGTTGGAAACTGATTTAATAAATAAATTAAAAAAGAAATTTTGTGAGTATTTTCAAGGGTTGGAATTCTTAACTATTTGAATCGCAGTTGAAACGGTTTTGGAACTAACTTGGAAATTATACTTGTTAGGTGACTAACTAGCATGATAATATGATCCTTTGACTAACAGTATGATATGTATGACTAATAGCATGACTTGTGGTGAATTATTATATGAGATTAAATGTTGGATAATTATGACGATTTAGTAGGATTTTATATCACACAAATTATGTCTTATGATTTTGATGAACCGTTGAGGTATATGCGGAAATGATGTATATGAACATGCGGAAATGGTTGAATGAATTATGGAGAACGATGTGGTCTTGAGGAGCGGATGATGTGATGAAATGACTTTCATAATATGTTACTTGTTCTATTGATTGATGTGTGCTTGAGTGCTTAATAGTTGGATGTAGACTTATGTATATTCCATTATGTACTAGGTGATACTCTGTGATTGTGACTATTGTGTGCTGGATTCTTCTGTTGCCGATCTGCTAGCCAGGTAAGTACCTCCGGGGCTTACTCAGTAACCAGTACCTCCTACCTGATGTGTCATATAGTATGTAGGTGCTGCATATGCATAAAAGCATGTCATGTAGTATCATGCTTAGGAATTGCACTTACGAATGAGCATTCTTATTCTGTATGCATTTGAATACAGAACGGCCGTTATCTGTGAGTCCTAGAGTCCTTGCTAGGGTCATAGGGCAGCCCAGTTTCATCGGGTGTTGTCCTCCTTGAGTTATTATATATATATATATATATCACGAGATACGAGATGAGTATGAGATACGAGATGAGCATGAGATGCGATATGATGATGAGATTTGATATGCTATAGTATCGAACTGGCCAGTCTCCACCCTATCTGGAAGAGGGGTGGTGGTAGAAGAGGGATATACCACTTGGTATTCTTTGTTAAGGCCTTACTTAATATTCTACATAAATGAATTAGGAGCATGATAGTGTGGTTAAGATTTCAGTACTGCATGAAGGCATCCTTTATTCTAGGTATAGGCGTATTATTTGTCCTCAGCGCGGTCAGAGGACCCGCGGGCGGACTCTTGGCCTGACTTGGTGGTATAGTTTCAGGTACCCGATACATTGCTTGATTTTGTGCTGTTATGACGGGGTCTATTCTTATGGCGGAGAGTGAGTGTTTGAAACCTGACTTCACCAGATTCATGCTTTTGGGATTTCCCCCTAATTGTACTCTGTTTTGACCCGGCTCTGCCGTGGCACTGGTTGTATCATTTTCAGAACGTATGCCCTTTGCATGATAACGGATTTCCTGCATTGTGACTTAGGACAGGTACAGGGGTTTACCCCGGGGTCCCCAACGGACCTTCCGGATTTGGGTGCGAAATCCCACTTTAAACTGCACATCTTCGATTTCAAACCTTCAATCTGTATGCGGGGCGTAAGATCCTAACGAGGGGTTTTATCCCTCGAAACGTAACTCGGGAATCATAATCCCGGGCCATTACAGGGATGCAGAGCTAAAGTGGGCATCGATCTGATCCCGCCCCATATCAATTTTTTTAGGTATTATTTATGTTCATCCTATCGGTGCTCTTTGCTTATTGCGCGGGTCATTTTGTCAGCGGAGAGTGAGCGCTGGAGTTATTGACTTCACCAGACTCTGATTATACTTTTGGATTTACACTTTAGACTCCGTTTTGACCCGGCTCTGCCGTGGTACCCTCTTGTATTACACTTGTTTTCGCTATTCGCATGATTACTGATTTCCACGCTTAGACTTACGACAGGTACAGGGGACTTCCCCGGGGATTCCAACGATCCCTTCCATTTTGGGTATGAAATCCCTCCTTGAAAACATTAAATTAGGCTTTAAAACCTTCAACCTGTACTCGGGGCGCAAGGTCCTAACGAGGGGTTTCATCCCTCGAAACGTAACCTGGGAATCATAATCCCGGGCCGTTACATTAACTACTAAATTCTTATTAGAATACTATAAGAGTATGTTTTGAGGAAAAATCATATAAGTAAATAACAAATGTTTACGAAAACCTTATATTAACTACTAAATTCCTATTAAAATACTATAAGAGTATGTTTTGAGGAAAAATCATATAAATAATTAACAAATATTTAATGAAACCTTATATTAACTACTAAATTCATATTAGAATATTATATGAGTATGTTTTGAGGAAAAATCATATAAGTAATTAACAAATGTTCAGTAAAACCTTTTATTAACAATAAAAGTCTTATTCGAATACTATAAGAGTATGTTTTCAGGAAAAAATCATATAAGTAATTACAAATGTTTAATAAAACTGTCTATGAACTAAGAAATCGTTGTTAGAATACGATAAAAGTATGTTTTGAGGAACACTCATGTAAGTAACTAACAAATGTTTAATAAAACCTTATATTAACTACTAAATTCATTTTAGAATACTATAAGAGTATGTTTTGAGGAGAAATCATATAAGTAACCAACAAATGTTTCATAAAACCTTATATTAACTACTAAATTCATATTAGAATACTATAAGAGTATGTTTTGAGAAGAAATCATATAAGTAACCAACAAATGTTTCATAAGACCTTATATTAACTACTAAATTCATATTAGAATACTATAAGAGTATGTTTTGAGGAGAAATCATATAAGTAATAACAAATGTTTAATAAAACCTTATATTAACTACTAAATTCATATTAGAATACTATAAGAGTATGTTTTGAAGAAAAATCATATAAGTAAATAACAAATGTTTAATCAAACCTTATATTAACTACTAAATTCTTATTAGAATAGTATAAGAGTATGTTTTGAGGAAAAATCATATAAGTAAATAACAAATGTTTAATAAAACCTTATATTAACTACTAAATTCTTATTAAAATACTATAAGAGTATGTTTTGAGGAAAAATCATATAAGTAATTAACAAATGTTTAATGAAACCTTATATTAACTACTAAATTCATTTTAGAATACTGTATGAGTATCTTTTGAGGAAAAAATCATATAAGTAATTAACAAATGTTTAGTAAAACCATTTATTAACTACAAAATTCTTATTCGAATACTATAAGAGTATGTTTTCAGGAAAAATCATATAAGTAACTACAAATGTTTAATAAAATTGTATATTAACTAAGAACTTGTTGTTAGAATACGATAAAAGTATGTTTTGAGGAAAATCATGTAAGTAACTAACAAATGTTTAATAAAACCTTATATTAACTACTAAATTCATATTAGAATACTATAAGAGTATGTTTTGAGGAGAAATCATATAAGTAACCAACAAATGTTTCGTAAAACCTTATATTAACTACTAAATTATTATTAGAATACTATAATAGTGTGTTTTGAGATGAAATCATATAAGTAAATAACAAATGGTTAATTAAACCTTATATTAACTACTAAATTCATATTAGAATACTATAAAAGTATGTTTTGAGGAAAATCATATATGTAAATAACAAATGTTTAATAAAACCTTATATTAACTACTAAATTCTTATTGGAATACTATAAGAGTATGTTTTGAGGAAAAATCATATAACTAAATAACAAATGTTTAATAAAACCTTATATTAACTACTAAATTCTTATTAAAATACTATAAGAGTATGTTTTGAGGAGAAATCATATAAGTAACCAACAAATGTTTAATAAAACCTTATATTAACTACTAAATTCATATTAGAATACGATAAGAGTATGTTTTGAGGAGAAATCATATAAGTAAATAAGAAATGTTTAATAAAACCCTATATTAACTACTAAATTCATATTAGAATACTATAAAAGTATGTTTTGAGGAAAATCGTATAAGTAAATAACAAATATTTAATAAAACTATATATTAACGACTAAATTCTTATTAGAATACTATAAGAGTATGTTTTGAGGAAAAATCATATAAGTAAATAACAAATGTTTAATAAAACCTTATATTAACTACTAAATTCTTATTAAAATACTATAAGAGTATGTTTTGAGGAAAAATCATATAAGTAACTAATAAATATTTAATGAAACCTTATATTAACTACTAGATTCATATTAGAATACTATATGAGTATGTTTTGAGGAAAAATCATATAAGTAATTAACAAATGTTTAGTAAAACCTTTTATTAACAACAAAAGTCTTATTCGAATACTATAAGAGCATGTTTTCAGGAAAAATCATATAAGTAATTACAAATGTTTAATAAAACTGTATATTAACTAAGAAATCGTTGTTAGAATACGATAAAAGTATGTTTTGAGGAAAACTCATGTGAGTAACTAACAAATGTTTAATAAAACCTTATATTAACTACTAAATTCCTTTTAGAATACTATAAGAGTATGTTTTGAGGAGAAATCATATAAGTAACCAACAAATGTTTCATAAAACCTTATATTAACTACTAAATTCATATTAGAATACTATAAGAGTATGTTTTGAGGAGAAATCATATAACTAACCAACAAATGTTTCATAAGACCTTATATTAACTACTAAATTCATATTAGAATACTATAAGAGTATGTTTTGAGGAGAAATCATATAAGTAAATAACAAATGTTTAATAAAACCTTATATTAACTACTAAATTCATATTAGAATACTATAAGAGTATGTTTTGAGGAAAAATCATATAAGTAAATAACAAATGTTTAATCAAACCCTATATTAACTACTAAATTCTTATTAGAATACTATAAGAGTATGTTTTGAGGAAAAATCATATAAGTAAATAACAAATGTTTAATAATGTAACGGCCTGAGATTATGATTCCCGGGTTACGTTTCGAGAGATAAAATCCCTCGTTAGGATCTTGCGCCCCGAGTACAGGTTGAAGGTTTGAAATTCTGTCATAACATTTTGAAGGGGGATTTCATACCCAAAATTCGAAGGGATCGTTGGAATCCCCGGGGAAGTCCCCTGTACCTGTCATATGTCTAAGCGTGGAAAACTAACAGGCATGCAAATAGTAGAATCAAGGTGTAATACAAGAGGGTGACACGGCAGAGCCGAGTCAAAACTAAATCAATGAGCGTATTTATCGAAATTTAATATACAATGTTAGTGGAGTTAAACTATTTCTTTGAAATCGCCCAAGAGAGTTCCCACGTCACGGAACAAGCAATAATCATTCCGCAAAACAAACCTAAAAAAAATGTATGCGGGGCGGTGTCAGATCGAAGCCCTACGCAATATAATCCCAAACAAGCAGACATATACACACGCTAGCCCTAATAAAGATGCTTCTAGATGCAAGACGGAATATTAACACACTAACATGCTCCTAAGATCAAGTGCGTAAATATAATAAGGCCTTAGCACCGAATACCAAGTGGTATATCCCTCTCCTACCTCCACCCCCTTCCGATAGGGCGGAGACTGGCCAGCTCGTGAATGCATTCCATCATAATCGGGCGGCACGCATGCCCAACCCGTATCCACAATAAAGCCCGCAGGCATCTCATAATATAGGGAAGTTCATGACTCGATTGACTCAGGACGGGACCCGATGAGACTAGGTCGTCCTATAACCCTAGCAATGACTCTAATTACTTCACAGATAACGGCCGTTCTGTTTACAAAAGCAATGGGTAAACGAATGCTCAATCATGAGTGCAATCCTAGCAGGATACTACATGGCATGCTTTATTATGAATGCAAGCACCTAGTATGCACATGGCTACAAGCAGGGAGATCTCTTTTCAAATCTGAGTGAGCTCATATAGGAACTCACCTGGAAGTGCAGATCTGCCAAAGGCAACAACTAGGTATACAGAAAGCCAACATGTCACAGATGATCACCTAACACACATATATATAAGTAATATAAATAAGTCTACTTCTAATGTTACTTAAAACATATAACATCACACACAAGTCATCAAATTTATTCACCAAAATATCCTTGGAAACCGTTTCAAAGTCCGATTCAAATAGTTAAAAATTCCGCTCCTTTTGAAAATGCTTGTCAAATTCCTCTTTTCTAAAATCCAAGTCTCATAATATTATATTATCTATTATTTAATATTTCCATAAAATACTTCCAAGTCCCAAAAATTAATCCTAACCATTTTTATTTACTAAAATCAGCCCTTTCCAAATTACCAAACCGATCTTATATTTATAAAATCCAAAACCGACACTCAATTTTTCTAAATTCCAAAATCAGCCCTCAAACCCTTTTATTTTCGAAAACCAAAGACCCCATCAGATTTTGAGGTTAAAGAAAATAGGCCCAATCTCTTGCTTTTAAACCAATGGATCTCGGCCCACAAAACAGGCCCAAAAGCCTTCATTCATTTCTTTCCTCCATTCTGAAGACAAGGCTGACGTGTAAAAAAAAAAGGAAAGGGTCCCAGTCAGTGGGCAGTGAGGTGGAACGGGGACCCACGGCTCCTTCTTCTTCCATTCCAGATTGAAGGAAAGAAGGGAAAGAGCAGGGAAGCAGAGCTCGAAAATGGCGGAAGGGAGAGGGAGAGATGGGGCTGTCGGCGACGACACCCAACTCCGACCAACCTTCCGAGCTCGAGGACACGAAATGCACTCAATGTAACGGCCCGGGATTATGATTCCCGAGTTACGTTTCGAGGGATGAAACCCCTCGTTGGGATCTTGCGCCCCGAGTACAGGTTGAAGGTTTGAAACCGAAGGCTTGTAGTTTAAAGTAGGATTTCGCACCCAAATCCCGAAGGTCCGTTGGAGACCCCGGGGTAAACCCCTATACCTGTCCTAAGTCTACAACGCGGAAAATCATTCATCATGAAAAGGGCATAAGTTCAGAAAATGATACAACCACTGCCACGGCAGAGCCGGGTCAAAACGGAGTATAGGTAGGGAGAAATCCTAAAAGCATGAATCAGGTGAAGTCGGGTTTCAAACACTCACTCTCCGCCATATGAATAGACCCCGTCATAACAGCACAAAATCAAGCAGTGTATCGGGTACCTGAAACTATACCACCAAGTCAGGCCAAGAGTCCGCCCGCGGGTCCTCTGACCGCGCTGAGGACATATAATACGCCTATACCTAGAATAAAGGATGCCTTCATGCAGTACTGCAATATTAACCACACTATCATGCTCCTAATTCATATGTGCAGAATATTAAGGAAGGCCTTAACAAAGAATACCAAGCGGTATATCCCTCTTTTACCACTACCCCTCTTCCAGACAAGGTGGAGACTGGCCAGTTCGATGCTATAATCATATCAAATCTCATCATCATATCATATCTCATCATCATATCATATCTCATCGTCATATCATTGTAACGGCCCAGAATTATGATTTCCGGGTTACGTTTCAAGGGATGAAAACCCTTGTTCGGATCTTGCAATCCAGGTACGGGTCGAGGTTTCAAACTCATTTTTATGGTCAGTAATAAAGAGGGATTTCGAACCCTGAAAATATCGTAGGGCCGTTGGGTACCCTTAACCTGTCCTAAGACTATGTCGTGAAATCCAATTCAAATGAAATAAAGTGGAAGCAAGGTTAAGATACAATGACACAACAGAATCGGGTCAAAACCAAATCATAAACAAGTGATTACCATTTGCCAAGTTAGAATATTAGTCAGGTTCTTTGATTCGCCCAAGGATTTCCCGTCACATAAGCATGGAGCAAACAAGATCTGCAGAAATACCTTTAAAAGAAGAACGGGGAAAGGAGTCAGATCGAGCCACTCATGCGGGACCGGCAGTCCTCGCTGAGGCCACATAGTATGTGCTATACCTAATAAAGATGCTCTAATGCAATACGAAAGTCAAACACACTAGCATGCTCCTAATTCATAATAATGTGCAGAAATACTGTAAAGGGCCCAAGACAATGCCAACGACATATCCCTCTCCTACCTCCACCCCTTCCGATAGGCGGAGACTGGCCAGCTCGTGAATGCATTCATTCATAATAGGGCGGCACGCATGCCTAACCCGCTCCACAATAAAGCCCGAAGGCATATCATAATATAAGGAAGTTCATGACTCGATTGACTCAGGGTACCCGATGATGCTGGGCTACCCTATGACCCTAGCAAAGACTCTAGGACTATCACAGATAACGGCCGTTCTGTTTCAAACGCATAAAGTAAACAGATGCTCAATCAATTAGTGCAACCTAAACATGATACTACATGGCATGCTTTTATGCATATGCAACACCTAACATAAAATGCAACAACAGGCATGAATGTCCAACCTGAGTAAGCCCCCTAGGAAACTTACCTGAAGATGCAGAACAGCAAGATAACACAAGTAAGGGCCCAAATGCAAATCCAAAGCGATCCAAAAGCAATACACACCTATCATCAAACCATTTCCATAAGCCACAATACCGAAATTCATGCATATGAAATCCAAGTTCTCAACATACTCAAAACCCATCGATAGTAAAACCGTTTTCCAAAACCTTTTCGATACGATCAACATCAACCAAACTCGTTCTTCCAATCAAACTCATTGATAAAATCATACCAACCATATTTTCCAACTCTTAAATCTCAAATTAAGTCAACTCATATTCAAAATGATTTCTCAAATCATACTTGTTCAAATCAAGAGGAATTATCACATTTTCTAAGCCAACCCAAAATCTTGTTTTATCCAAATATTCCGGCATTTTGGTTTTCAACAATAAATCATTTGAGAGACAACCCCTAAAGCTTGAAAACCCCTTTTTAAATTAAATTACCAATAATATTTGTCTAAGATAATCATCAAATTAAATCCATCTTATAAACCCCATTTATAGATCAAAAACAAAAATCACATCTTTTAACAACATCTAATAATACATAATACATATAATATTTTCAGAAAATATATTGTCCCAAAATTCAAAATAACATATAATAGTAATAAGCCAATAATCTAACAGTAATTAATTATAAAGCATAACATATACTCATAACATGTAATATAAACCCAACATACAACCCCCAAAATCTGAAACAAAAGAAGCCCAACCCGAAGAAAAGGCCCAAAGCCAGCCCAGCTGAAGCCAAACCCCAAACCCGGATTTCAAATAAAATAGGCCCAACCCAGCCCACTCTCTGCAACAACCCTAAACCCTGATTTTAAAAGAACCGAAAAAAAAGGAGGAAACCGGGGAAAAGAAAGAAAGGGGTGAACTGGTTCAAGGAACCCGTCTCCCACCTCTGTTCAACGCCGCTCGGAAAATCGAAGAGAAGAAGAAGAAGATCCAGGAGCCGGCGCTGGCCTTTCGGCTCGAGATTCACACACCCCTACCGAACACCTATCCCGACCACACTCATACAGAAGAGCATAAATGCAGCAAGAAAAGAAGGGGAAACGGAGGCTCACCGAGGGAGGTTGATTTCGCCGGAAATTGTTCGTCGGAGGCTTCTCGAGCTTCGAAGGAGGATGACCGACACTGGGATATCCTAGGACGACATAAGAGATTAGAAAGGAGGGATTTTAAGGGGTAATCGATCGGAATCGAGAGAAACCCATTTTCGACCTCTTGGAGACGGACAGAGGAGGCGGGGAATGGAGGCAGCTCCTGGGCTCAGTTCGAGGTTCCGACGACTCCCAGCTGCTGCTGCTTCTGCTACAAACGCCGGAGAGGGGAGGAACTTGGAGATGCCGATGTTGGATTGCTCGGAACGGAAGGAGGTAGAGCCGACTCTTCGGCGGCGAAACAGGGGACGATGCTCTCGGTTCCGGCGGCGGTTGCGACTCATGGGGCTGAACGACGAAGCGAAGGTGTTGCTCGGGGTTAAGCAGAGAATAAGGAGATGGTGGTGGTGGTCTCGGTGAAGATAGGAGGCAAAGCTCAAAGGGGCTGCTTGAAACATGAAATGAGAGAGGAGAAATGGTAAGGGTTTACATATTTGTATGAGCTGAGAAGATAAGGTTTTCGGGTTTGGAATTGTGACAGAGAGAGAGAGAGAGGACACTCCTCCTCTGATGGGTTTTGCTGGGTTTAATTGTTGGGTAATAGAGTGAGGCCTGGGGAGAGGATGAAAATTGGTCAAATTTTCTCTAATCGTCCAAACACCAAAATTATTCTTATCCAAATCATACCACAATTATAATAACTTTAAAATTGAAATAGGGATAAAAGACCGAGACATTTGAGGTGGAAGACATAAGGAATATGATCCTAAGGAAAAATACCCGGAAAAGAAATAGAATATAATAAAATAAATCATGAAACCCGCTCACTCGACTTTAACCCGACTCAAAAGATATAAAGCTTAAAACTTCAAATTGAAATCGAATTCTCGAACTGAATCAAATAATAAAATTATATTATACTTTCAAACTTTAGCAAGCGAAAGCGAAAATAAATCTGAATGAAAGTCCATTTAAGATAATTATATGCCGGAATTCATTTTAAGAGATTTTAGTTAACCCGATTTAAATTCATATTTAATTTCTTTTTCCGAGAATTAGGATTTAAAAATCCGGGTCTTTACAATCATATCTCATGCCCATCTCGTATCTCGTGATATATATAAATGACTCGAGGAGGACAACACCCGATGAAGCTGGGCTGCCCTATGACCCTACCAAGGACTCTAGGACTCACAGATAACGGCCGTTCTGTATTCAAACGCATACAGAATAAGGATGCTCATTCGTAAATGCAATTCCTAAGCATGATACTACATGACATGCTCTTGTGCATATGCAACACCTACATACTATATGACACATCAGGCAGGAGGTACTGGTTACTGAGTAAGCCCCGGAGGTACTTACCTGGCTAGCAGACCGGCAACAGAACAATCCATCACACAGTATTCACAATCACAGAGTATCACCTAGTACATAATGGAATATATATATATAAGTCTACATTCAACTATTAAGCACTCAAGGACACCTCAACCAATAGAACAAGTAACATATTATGAAAGTCATTTCATCGCATCATCCACTCCTCGAGACCGCATCGTTCTCCATAAATCATTCAACCAATTATGCATGTTCATATACGTCATTTCCACATATACCTCAACGGTTCATCAAAATCATAAGACATAATTTGTGTGATATAAAATCCTACTAGATCGCCATAATTATCCAACATTTAATCTCATATAATAATTCACCACAAGTCATGTTATTAGTCATACATATCATACAGTTAGTCAAACAATCATATTATCATGCTAGTTAGTCATCGAATTAGTCTTATTCCCATGTTAGTTTCAAAACCGTTTCAAATCCCAGTTAAATAGTTAAGTATTCCGACCCTTAAAATACTCGCCGAATTCCCTTTTTAATTTATTTGTTAGACTACTTTCCAACCTTGAAATTCTTTTCCAAATTCTTTTCTAACAGGCAAGTCCAACTTATTTATGTTAAATCCCAATTATTATTATAGATATAATATTATAAAACACCATTTAATAAAACACCCTTATAAGTTATTTCCAAATCCCCTAAGATCCAAACCGTTTTTATTTAATGAAATCAACCATTTATAAATCTCCAGAATTAATACTTTATCTTTTAAATCCTCAAATACTATTATAATATATTTTAATTACCGCTAATTAGTTAAATAATAAACGGATAACCCGAACCGAACCGAACTCGCTTAAATCCCAACCAGTTCAATAAATAACAAAATAAGGAGGTGGGGCCCATGGTGCTGACTGGAGAGGCCCCACGCCTTCTTCTTCCCCGAATTCAAATGAAGAAGCTCCCGCCGGCTCGCCATGGTGATCGTCGTCGAGTGCCCGAGCTCCTGAGCTCCTCCCGGCTAGCTTGGCTTCACTCGGACTCACCTCCCTGACCGCACCTCGCACCCCCCGCTCCCACGCACCTGCCTGCCCCGCTCGAACTCACGCTCGCCTTGCACTCCCGGACCCGCTCTCGAGCTCGCTTCGCACTCTCGGACTCGCTCTCGAGCTCGCCGGAGCTCTCGAGCACACCCAATGATCCCGCACTCACCTCACGCTCACTCGCGACTAATCTAAACATCGAAAAAGACTAAAACTACGAATCGAAATGAGTATAATTTCGGAGCTCACCGAGATGGATTTTTCGCGACTTCGGAGCTCTCGATCGGAGTTCTGGGCTTCGTCGATGGCTCGCGATGGCTCGTCGGACCTGCACCGGATGTGGGTGAGTGTGTTGGTGAAGACCGAAGGCAATTTGGATCAGAAATGAAGCAGAACGGCTTACCGGAATGAGGCTTCGCGAAACAGAGCAAGGAGGTTGTTCGGTGGCTCGTTGACGACGCTTGTGGCTCCGGGGCTGCTGGTGGCGCCTTGGTGGATTCTGGCGGCGCTGGTGGTGGTCCGACAACAATGGAAAGGCGGCTAGAGGTGGTGATCGACGGTGGTTCGAGGGTGCGGCACGGTGATGGAACGATGGTGATGGTGAGCTGCGGTGATGGCGATGAAAATGGAATGGAGCAGGAGAGCCGAATGGAGTAGTCGGTGAAGGTGATGGAGATTGAAAATGAAAGATGGGAATTAAGTTGAAGTGAAATGGAGGAGGTAAGGTGCAACTCACAGAAGGCAGAGGAATGGTGAAGACGGGATGGGAACAGGTGAAGGGTATCGTTGCATTTGAAGGCATGGTGAGGTGATGGGAGTGGGTGAGGAAGAGTGTTGAATTGGTTAAACTAATACCCGGAATTAAATCCCGAATACGCGAATTTTGAATCCCGCAATTAGTTCTCAAATGTTAGTTTCCCCGACTCTCGCTCTCTCGATCAATTAGATTTTTAAAACCGACAAGGATATCGCCGTCCGATAATTATTTTGAATTTTTGAGGTGAAAGGATAGAAATTATTCGTCAAATTTCATATTCCGGTCGGAATCCGTTAAACGAGTTTTAAAACCGATTAAATTCCATTTTTAATTCTCTTTTTCCGGAAAAAAAAATAGGATTGAAAATCCGAGCCTTTACATCATCCACCTCTAAAAACAAGTCTCGTCCCCGAGACTAAAATCATCTTAAAACAGGGGATGAAGTTTAGAATTGGTGAGTTAAAGGATCATGCCATTGATCTCGTAAGCACCTCATAAGTGCCCCTATGAGATTCTCATAGTATCGTTGTCATAACCACAATATCTCCAATAGATCGTAGCTAGAATGTAATATGGGCCCCTACCACATCCTTACTCCGACTTCTCGGCTATATCATAACTCAAAAAACATTACAACATCTCCACTAGGTCTTAGCAAGCAGTCTATAAGGGCCCCTATAAAATGCATGTATCCACTTCGTGGGGCGTCATAATGCAAGCTCGGTTATAAAATTTCAAGAGAGTCCTTAGTTTTAATATGTTTGGTCACAAAATCATTGAAATTATCAATCACGTTCGATTTCTCTAAATCCTACTCAGTCCCCTTATTTTTTTTATTTTTTTTTAACACCATTCAAAATTCCCTAACCCGACGTTAATCAAGCAATTTTCAAATCTCAAGAGGTGGAATCATCCACCTCTAAGGGCTAATCTCATATTTCCTTCCTAGGTTCAAGTTGGAATCAAATCTCATCAATTCGGTTCTATAATCCTAGAAATTTCAATTCAAGGCATCATATATCATAGCAATTATCCAACATAGTCATCGTATCACACATTCATAACCAGTCATACTCATGTCACGAATAGTCACATACCATAACATATCTAGCATCGTATCATTCATGGAAGGATTTATCATATCATCTCACAGAAGTTACACACCATATCAATCAGATAAGTACATCATACTCATGCTACTGCCAAGCGTCATCACATTAGAGGAAAATAAGTACTTCCGTACACTAGCATTCCATCGAGTTCAGCTATGTTAGTACTAATAGTTCACTATTGTCAATGACAATACATCATAGAATCAACATTGTCTATAGCATAAAATTCTCACCACATTCGGCCCCAAGTAAAGCATACGCTAGATCACATCATCCAGGGAACCTACCTATAACTACCAATCATGACAAAACACGACCACTACCCATCAACTCTTGCATTAATTAAGATTAAGTTCACTGAGTTCTACCAACTCAAACCACTTCGACATCCCGATCTAAAGTCATACCTTCCATTCGACCATTTAAAACTATCTCTCGGGATTCTCAAATCACAACATTCCCTCATTTCGACAAGTTGAACAACTCGATCTACTACCAAGACTCCATATATATAATACGCCCTTGCCCTAGGGGTCCTCTATCAGTCCCATCTTTACCCTCTACGAGAAATTCCATATCATCAACTAAACCGCTCTCACGATTGATCTAGACACCTCTTAACAATCTCGCTTACTCTTTCTAGGCTCTCAAGACTCCGCCTGAACATTATCCCCCAAAGAGATATCTCGAATCACCTTGCTAACCTGATCATATTCCACACACCACTGACCACTCTCACTAACCATCCACCTCTAAGAATCCAACTCATACTAATCATCTTACACCTGTCACTCTCGACCAACTCTAATGCTGAAATCCATCTCGTGCTACTCCCAACCACGAATTACCAAGACCCTCATCACCAACGCATATCCTCAAAGACCAACCAATGATTTTACCTACTCATCCCATTCCAGAACTCACGAAACCTGAACCAGTCAAGTTACTACTCCTTCATCAACCTTCTAAAATCTCTTATCATCTAGCATCCTCAATACCTTCTGCTTTGCCTGATTCCCAAATCCATACTCATAATCTCCCTACTCAACCTTAAGACCACAGTCTTACTAGGAATCTCAACTACATCCTTGCCTAACTACCAGACTTTCCTCGAAGATTCATTTCACATCCTCGAGTACCTCAATAGTCACAATAACCTCCACTCATAAATCCCGATTCATTACCAATCCTATCTAAACAATCTCAAATACTCATCACACGAACAACCCTGATATAAACAACCTAATATCCCCAATCGATAATTTCCCAAGCAACCTCATACTACTCTTCCTTAGCAATTCCTCAACCTCACCCCTTACCAAAATCGCTCTCACTTACAACACACACCACCTAGTCCCAAATTCTATGATTCCTCAGATGTTCCTTAATCAATCCTCCTCAACACCGCCTACGATCCGCTCATAGACTATCTAGACACCTCTCTTAGAATACCAATCCGTCTCACAACACCTCCCCTCAAGAATCCCCCGATCAACTCCTAGCTTGCCCATCCACCTCTAGAACTATCCTAACTACCTCTACCCACACCCAAACTCAATATCACCCTAATGAAACTAGTCTAGACCCAAACCAACCACTCTCTTATACTACCCACCCACACTACCTGCCTAGACTTCCACTTCTCACTAGGACATTTCCCTCGAAGTCTCGCCATACTACTCCACTCCTCACCTAAGACCTGCCTGGAGCTCAACTATACTCATTGATCACTACCTCCGACCAGTCCCAACACACTCGACTCTACCCAAGCTAACGCATTATTCCTTCACCCCATCTCACACAACCAAAGACCCAATCCGAAGACCTTAATCCAACTGCCACTTTTCGACCCATCTCACCGAAGAATCTCTCGACTCGTGTCCAAGAAGAAGCACCACCACACATATAACCCATAACCTACTCACCAGCAAGTCAGTATACCAAGCACCAAGGCACATCATCATAGAAACAAGTTAGTCAGGCAATCATTGCTATCAGTTCAGCACATCCGTCATCACACATTCAATTATGTCAGTTCTTGGCCTATCACACAACCTCAACTCCGATTAGTATAGAAGAATCCACGATTTGAATTAAGAATGCTCTTTCTCGTGTCAGTTGGGAGGAACCTGTTCACGATTGTCATCTTTGAAGCATATTCGTCCTTTTTTCCATTGGTGACGTTGTTCCTGGGGCCTAAGGGGTCATAGACCCATCACACTTTCGTTGCGCCGCTCCGGTGCCACTTGGTCGTCGGCCCTTTCTTGCATATCGGCGCTCATCAAAGGATCGCAAGGGTTAGAAGTTACGGAGATAGGGGAGAGACAAGGGCGGAAAACACAATTCCTTAAGAGTTCAGGCATGGACCAGGACTAGGGACGACAAGACCAAGGATAAGATCCCAACCCGAGAGTTACAACGATGCCCTTATAATTATGGCACACAAACACATAAAAATCAAGAGATATCATCACATTATTTCACACTGCACCTATCTCAAGGAATATCGATTTACGCATTCATAACATGTTCCTATAATCATCTTTATATGTGTGTAGAACAAGTTAGCAACTTATCATTTCATTCAACAATCATGTTTGACAGACTAAGAACATGTATGCACAGACTGACATGGGACATATATGGCCCAAGTTATGCAAGATCTAGCAAACATCACAGGATATCATATGCACGACTTATCACTCATTTAGATACACAATTAAGCAAGTCATAATATTACGGAAAGCATGCTAAGATGTACCCTAAAAATCCTGCTAAGGGTATGGTCAGTTCATGCATGGTTGGTATAGCAACTATCTCTTCACATACATCCATATTCGCATAGTAAGACTAGTACGTCACACAATCATACGAGGGCCCATAACTGGGAGGTATATGTCTTACATGATACTAGAAATACTCATTAAACAAGTACACAACCAATGAGGTCCAATTAGGTTAATTTGTCATTCTAAGTCATCCAATTCACGTTTTAAACATGCAAAGAGAGTTGAAGACATTATCATGGACCTAGTTCATAGGGAGACAATAATCATGGGAATTCAAGACATAAGACACATACATCAACTCATAAGTGCAACCATGCAATGTACCGGGAAAGTCATGCTGAATTATACCAATATAGCATGTCATTAAATCACAAAGAGGCTATCATTATAACTTGACAGAATTCTCTAAGGACAATCACCGACTCACCACCCCGTTTCCCCATGGGACGCTATTATGACTTGCTGGGTAGGACACAAGGACATTCACGCCGTTTCCGAGAGATGAGGGTAGAACTCGTGTTTAGACTCTTGTGACAAGAAGACATGGTTGGCAATTACGAGGATCGAAAGGGATGACTCCATAAGACAACTCACTTCTATCTCGAAACGATTTAAATCCTCACTCCCACTAACATACTCAGGTAACCCTCACATCTGACACGATTTCCGAAGGCATTTAGTTGACCGACCCAAATTTCCCGTGAAAGACCCCAATCACAGGTACGAGACTCGATAGAAGCATCGATGGTGGGATACGAAACAAGACTCTAAACAGGAGAGCGGATGCCTCTCGACCCTTGCTAACATGCCTAGATGTTTTGGTGGGGCGGATGACAGAGTCAGAACCATCATGGGGTTTGAATTATGAAAGGGCTATTTCGACAAAACAGGAATTCCGATTACATAAGAACAAGGTTTTCTCACAGTATCCCGTTTGCACAGTTATTCAACACATGATTCAAGTCAAGGCATACTGATTAGTTCGTTATCCTATGCACAATAGAGCACTCATCACGGAATCAATCAACAATATTAATATGATCCTCTTCGAGGAGGATCGCCCTCGAGCTCAATTGCATATATGTACATATATAAACGTAAGCATAGAGACGATCTATGCCGTCCTTCGAGGGATGACTGACCGGATGGGCAAAACCTCACGGCCTCCTAACTCAACACTCCAACCTCCGTGGTGTTCCTTGGAGTCTTCTAGGCCCATCTGTAAATAAAAGCTAGTATTTTGCCTACTGTTCCCCGAATTCTACATCCATAAGGGATGTCTACCGCTTGGGTCTCTACCCACGAGATTATTTCCCCTTTATTCATTTTAGGTTTTATGTCCAATTAAATTCATTTTGCCCTTTATAAAATATTTTCCAAAACCATTTTAAAACATTGGGCGATTTTCAAAACCTCTTCAACCCATTGTACTCGGATTGCAAAACCTCAGCTCTGATACCACCTTTGTAACGGCCCGGGATTATGATTCCCGAGTTACGTTTCGAGGGATGAAACCCCTCGTTGGGATCTTGCGCCCCGAGTACAGGTTAAAGGTTTGAAACCGAAGGCTTGTAGTTTAAAGTAGGATTTCGCACCCAAATCCGGAAGGTCCGTTGGAGACCCCGGGGTAAACCCCTATACCTGTCCTAAGTCTACAACGCGGAAAATCATTCATCATGAAAAGGGCATAAGTTCAGAAAATGATACAACCAGTGCCACGGCAGAGCCGGGTCAAAACGGAGTATAGGTAGGGAGAAATCCTAAAAGCATGAATCAGGTGAAGTCGGGTTTCAAACACTCACTCTCCGCCATATGAATAGACCCCGTCATAACAGCACAAAATCAAGCAGTGTATCGGGTACCTGAAACTATACCACCAAGTCAGGCCAAGAGTCCGCCCGCGGGTCATCTGACCGCGCTGAGGACATATAATACGCCTATACCTAGAATAAAGGATGCCTTCATGCAGTACTGGAATATTAACCACACTATCATGCTCCTAATTCATATGTGCAGAATATTAAGAAAGGCCTTAACAAAGAATACCAAGCGGTATATCCCTCTTTTACCACCACCCCTCTTCCAGACAAGGTGGAGATTGGCCAGTTCGATGCTATAATCATATCAAATCTCATCATCATATCATATCTCATCATCATATCATATCTCATCGTCATATCATATCTCATGCCCATCTCGTATCTCGTGATATATACAAATGACTCGAGGAGGACAACACCGGATGAAGCTGGGCTTCCCTATGACCCTAGCAAGGACTCTAGGACTCACAGATAACGGTCGTTCTGTATTCAAACGCATACAGAATAAGGATGCTCATTCGTAAATGCAATTCCTAAGCATGATACTATATGACATGCTCTTATGCATATGCAACACCTACATACTATATGACACATCAGGTAGACCGGCAATAGAACAATCCATCACACAGTATTCACAATCACAGAGTATCACCTAGTACATAATGGAATATATATATAAGTCTACATTCAACTATTAAGCACTCAAGGACACCTCAATCAATAGAGCAAGTAACATATTATGAAAGTCATTTCATCGCATCATCCACTCCTCGAGACCGCATCGTTCTCCATAAATCATTCAACCAATTATGCATGTTCATATACGTCATTTCACATATACCTCAACGGTTCATCAAAATCATAAGACATAATTTGTGTGATATAAAATCCTACTAGATCGCCATAATTATCCAACATTTAATCTCATATAATACTTCACCACAAGTCATGTTATTAGTCATACATATCATACTGTTAGTCAAACGATCATATTATCATGCTAGTTAGTCATCGAATTAGTCTTATTCCCAGGTTAGTTTCAAAACCGTTTCAAATCCCAGTTAAATAGTTAAGTATTCCGACCCTTAAAATACTCGCCGAATTCCCTTTTTAATTTATTTGTTAGACCACTTTCCAACCTTGAAATTCTTTTCCAAATTCTTTTCTAACAGGCAAGTCCAACTTATTTATGTTAAATCCCAATTATTATTATAGATATAATATTATAAAACACCATTTAATAAAACACCCTTATAAGTTATTTCCAAATCCCCTAAGATCCAAATCGTTTTTATTTAATGAAATCAACCATTTATAAATCTCTAGAATTATTACTTTATCTTTTAAATCCTCAAATACTATTATAATATATTTTAATTACCGCTAATTAGTTAAATAATAAACGGATAACCTGAACCGAACCGAACCCGCTTAAATCCCAACCAGTTCAACAAATAAAAAAATAAGGAGGTGGGGCCCATGGTGCTGACTGGAGAGGCCTCACGCCTTCTTCTTCCCCGCGTTCAAATGAAGAAGCTCCCGCGCGGCTCGCCATGGTGATCGTCGTCGAGTGCCCGAGCTCCTGAGCTCCTCCCGGCTAGCTTGGCTTCACTCGGACTCACCTCCCTGACCGCACCTCCCACCCCCCGCTCCCACGCACCTGCCTGCCCCGCTCGAACTCACGCTCGCCTTGCATTCCCGGACCCGCTCTCGAGCTCGCTTCGCACTCTCGGACTCGCTCTCGAGCTCGCCGGAGCTCTCGAGCACACCCAATGATCCCGCACTCACCTCACGCTCACTCGCGACTAATCTAAACATTGAAAAAGACTAAAACTACAAATCGAAACGAGTATAATTTCGGAGCTCACCGAGATGGATTTTTCGCGACTTCGGAGCTCTCGATCGGAGTTCTGGGCTTCGTCGGTGGCTCGTGATGGCTCGTCGGACCTACACCGGATGTGGGTGAGTGTGTTGGTGAAGACCGAAGGCAATTTGGATCAGAAATGAAGCAGAACGGCTTACCGGAACGAGGCTTCGCGAAACAGAGCAAGGAGGTTGTTCGGTGGCTCGTTGACGACGCTTGTGGCTCCGGGGCTGCTGGTGGCGCCTTGGTGGATTCTGGCGGCGCTGGTGGTGGTCCGACAACAATGGAAAGGCGGCTAGAGGTGGTGATCGACGGTGGTTCGAGGGTGCGGCACGGTGATGGAACGATGGTGATGGTGAGCTGCGGTGATGGCGATGAAAATGGAATGGAGCAGGAGAGCCGAATGGAGTAGTCGGTGAAGGTGATGGAGATTGAAAATGAAAGATGGGAATTAAGTTGAAGAGAAATGGAGGAGGTAAGGTGCAACTCACAGAACGCAAAGGAATGGTGAAGACGGGATGTGAACAGGTGAAGGGTATCGTTGCATTTGAAGGCATGGTGAGGTGATGGGAGTGGGTGAGGAAGAGTGTTGAATTGGTTAAACTAATACCCGGAATTAAATCCCGAATACGCGAATTTTGAATCCCGCAATTAGTTCTCAAATGTTAGTTTCCCCGACTCTCGCTCTCTCGATCAATTAGATTTTTAAAACCGACAAGGATATCGTCGTCCGATAATTATTTTGAATTTTTGAGGTGAAAGAATAGAAATAATTCGTCAAATTTCATATTCCGGTCGGAATCCGTTAAACGAGTTTTAAAACCGATTAAATTCCATTTTTAATTCTCTTTTTCCGAAAAAAAAAAATAGGATTGAAAATCCGAGCCTTTACACTCAAAACGAAACCAAGAAGAAGGAGAAAGGGGTGCTCACCGAGACGTGGTTTCGACGTTCACCGGAAAGCTTCGTTGGAGTTCGATTCAGCCTCGTCGGAGCCAAAATCAAGTGTTCTTGGCCTGGGTCAAAGTGAGGAGTTATAAAGGTGAAGCTTTTAATGGTTTTCTAGTCGAAACGGAGGATCGAAGGCTTACCGAGGTCTCTCACATGGAGCAGAGGAGGTGGACTCGGCGTCGGAGACTCTGGGGTGGCTCGGGGCTCGGAGGTCGGAGGAATCGGTGGTCCCTGCTACTGCTGCTGCCCTCGGGTGTAGGTGGATTGAAGAAAGAGGGGTGTGATGTTGTTGTGTGCTCCCGGCAGAACCAGAGGAGAGGGATTGGAGGCGGCGGCGGCCTTGCGGGGGAGATGGAGGAGGAAGATGGTGGCTGGTGGTGATTCCAGTGGTGACGAGGTGAGGAATGGATCTTAGGGAGTGTTTGGAGCACTGCTCTTGGCAAATCAGATGAAAGAAAAGGGATAAAGGGGTGTTTGGTTCTTGTGTTTTGTGTGGGTGAAATGTGTGGTCAAAGGTGTGATTTTATGGAACAAAATTTGGATTTCCTTGGTTGCAACATCAGATAAGGCATAGGAAAGGGGTTGTCCTTCTGATTTTCTTTGAATGGGAAAGGATTCCATTACCAAATTCAATAGGAGGAATGCAAATTTGTTGGTTTTCCAAAAGAGAGGAATCAAGGAAAAGAGTGAGGGACATAGAGATAAGGTTTTACCTCAATTAGGAGGGATGAGCTGTGTTTTGATTTGGATTAAAGAAGGGGCCTTATTGTTTGTGTTGACACTACAGAAGAATTCAAAGGGAGAGAAAGAGTTGAATGTGGGGCTGATTACCCAAGAGAGGAAGAAGAAAAGTAGTCCCACTCCCAACCCAATTTCAAATTACCCAAGAATAAATATCGAAATATGTTCTTCTGATCTTATCCCGACTCGTTCAAAATAAATCTTAAATATTAAAATCTGAATTAATAATAAAATTAGAACATCATTTTCCAATTCTCGGCATACGAAAGCGGGAAGAAAAAAAATCTATTTTGCATAAATCTCAAATTTTGACTGGAATCCACTTTAAGAGTTTCGAGTTCGATTAAATCGAGGGCGAGTTTTCCTTAGAATATCTGATTTAAATTCATTTTCCTAAAAAGTAAGATTTGAAAACCCGAGCCTTTACATCATCCACCTCTTAAAATAAGTCTCGTCCCCGAGACTAAAACCAAAACGAAGGAGGGGATGAAGTTTGAATTGATGAGTCCAAGGACCATGTCCAACGATCTTGTAATCATCTCGGTTGCGTCTTCCGGGATTCTCACAGCATCCTAGTCACGGTCGTGATATCTCCAATTGGCCTTGACAAGTATGCAATAAGCGCCCCTATCACATCCTCGCTTCGGCTTTTCGGAAGTACCACAACTCTATAAGTTCTACAATATCATCACTAGGTCTTAGCAAGCACTCTACAAGCGCCCTTATAAAATGCTTGTATCCACTTCGTGAAGTATCATAGAGTTGCCCGGGTTGAAAAGTTTCAAGGGGATTCCACAATTGAAAAAGGTTGGCCTCAAAATCATTGAAATTTCGATCGCGTTCGGTCTCTCAATATCCAATTTAGTCGTTTTCAAAATCGTTCAAAACCATTCAAATCAAGCAAACCTCTCAACTTCAAAACCATTCTAAAGCTTTTGAAAATCCGAGTTAGTCGTTTCCAAACTCTTTAAATCCCAAGTTGGTCAAGCAAATTAAGAACTTAAGAGGTGGAATCATCCACCTCTAAAGGCTAATCCCATATTCTCTTCCTAGGTTCCAATCTCAAAAGCAATTCAAATCTACGAATCCCTAGCCATTATTAGAATCAATATAACCAAGATATGCCACATCATAACCAACCAACCGCTGAAATTGGCCACGCCAAAACCGTAACATGAATAGCCATTACCAACATTGTCGCACACCAGTATATTGGAACATCAACACTTAACATTAGCATTTCATGTTCTAAGTGCCAACAAATAAGAATGCATCAAGCAGAAATGTCATTTTTGAAGGGGCAACACACAAACACATCAAGTCTCAACCTTAGTAGATCACATCAGCATGGTTTCCTACTTACCACTACCAACACGTACAACAAAAAATTTTCATAATAGAAAGGCAACAAGTCAGCACAACAAAATCCATTTCAACAAGATTCAGCAAGCCAAAATATTCACCATTTTCATAGCCAAGGATCTAGATGAAAATCAATTTTTGAAATATAAATGCATATAGGTATCACCACAATCACGTACATTTCAGCAATTTATGTTCAAGTGTCGACATAGAATCGGTCACGCTCTCATGGTTTAGCAATAGCAAAGTCTAGCAACATAGCAGAACAATATATTATTGTCACATCAACATTTAACTTAAAAATATCGCATACCAATATATCAAGATAACATGCACCCTTATACTATGGACCCTTCATTCTACTATCACTTAGTTCCCAAGTATTTCATATCAGCATATAACATGATTTCACACTAGGTTTATACATCATTATCTCTCAATACCTCAAACAGTCACATGTCATAAATCCTAATATACTATCATGCTTGGCAAGTATTGCAGAATATCAGGTATCGCCATAGCAAAACAAGTTACCACATAACCTCATGCTAATAATAATTTTAAAAAATGTAATATCAGGCCAGAATCACAATAACATATTGTCACATATTAACGGGGCACATAATATCATGATTACTAAACACAAGGTCAGGATCTCAGTAGGTATAATTCACATTCCATAGAGTGAAAGAATTCAGGCAAGGCCTACCAACACAGAACACCAATCATATCACAAGGTCAGTCACATAGGAACACCCAAACACTAAAATCCATCCTCATACGTAGAAGTTAACTAGGTAACATCCACCACAAGTTCGTCATTCAAAGAATCAATATGTCAGTTCTGGGACCTGGGGTTTATGGGCCCACTATGCTTCCGCTGCGCTGCTCCCATGCTATTTGGCTAAACGTTCTCTTTTCTACGTCATCGTTCATCAAAGTATTGCAAGAAAATTTTTAGTTAGCGGAGATAGGGAGAGACAAGGAGGACAACTCGGACTCCCCATAGAACCAAACACAGACCAACTGATGATGACACGACGAAAAACAAGATCCCGACCCAAGAAGGAGTATGGTGCCCTTATGGAACTCTACGAGCTCACAAGTGCATCAAGCAAGACACATACCAATCATGAAGTAAACTAGTCACATCACTGAACACTAACACGTACCTACCTTGATGAAAATGCTAACAGATAGGGGCAACCAAAAGCATGATCGAGTTCTGCATGGGGTATAAGGGACTAGCTAGCAACTTTTCATTTCATATATCAGACAAGCTTGATATGTATAAGAGACATGTATATACGGATGCAACAATAGATTTGTGCGGCATAGAGTTCATGCAAAATCTAACAAACATCACAGAGCATTACACGTAGGGAAAATTGTTCATGACAGGTACACATAAGCAGGTCATAATCAATGTGGGGTCATATGCAGACCTATCGAGATGTTTCATATCAGTCGGACTAGTACCATGAAAGGATAATATAAAGCCATATAGAAACCATGTCATGCAACAACAACGCTCTTATGATAGGTTAAGTGTCGGATGTCAGCATATAATGAGCTATAATTGGAAAGAAGTCCTCCATGATACTAGTAATATCTTGTCAAGGATTCAAGGAACGAGTGCAATCAAGGAAAATCGTTGAGGAATAATTTAACACCAAAATCACATTTCACGTATATATACATCTACCATGTCGTAGGGTATAATACACAACTAGATACTCAATTGCTAATTAACACATATCCCACCAAAATATGAATTTACCCAATTAAGCATCGGAAGGGCATCATGTGATAAGGACAACAATTCAGATGAGAACACTCATAAGCATGCCACTAATCATATTTAGCATGAGATAACTCTGAGGAGGCATAGCATTCTAATTGGACTAACAACATCTAACATGCTTGGACAGTCATAAGATCATGTAGAGAGAGTATAACAAGCATATCACAACCTATGACAAAAATGGTTGCATGAGATGCAAGTTGAGTATGCGATTGTACAAGTCATATCTCTACAGGCATAGATTTTACAAGGTACTACATGACAGTCACAGACGTATAAGAATAAGGTGCATCAAGCAACTCCACTTAATAGCGGGACGTGTCATAGAAGTTTAAGCAGGATCACTATTGCACCCAATCATTAGCACATATAAAAGGAATATAAGTAGTTGTAATAAAGGAGTCATGCGCATATCATTGTATGAAACAGGAAAATGCTCCTAAGGTATCATGTTTCAAGGGGACGGTAAGCTACATAATGTATGCAAAGATAATCATGCGAGTGCTTCATAGCTATCGTGATGTGTGTGGACATGCGAGGTGTCAGATTATTCATTTGCGGAAGCATTAAGAATGTTAGGGGACATGCAGAAACAACATGGAGTGATGAGTTGATAGGCACACATTGATAATCACATAATGTTTAACATGCGTCGAAAATAGGCACTAACTCTATAACTGGGTTTATCAATTCCTAAACAGTTAAAGGATCGCATATCCGAGATGTTGGGAAGAATACAAGACCTCGCGGAGTCTATCCTACGTGAGAACAGGTCATAAAGCATATAGAGCATGAATACACAAAAGCCATAATTCATGGGTCCTATAAGATCTATTTTAACATGATAAGATGCATGGCTATGCAACATAGGTTACATGTTCATTTGGCAACTAGCATGGATGCGTTTAAGGGGTCAACTAATCGTAACGTGACCATATGAGGACAAGGGGGAATTATGGCGGAAACGACAATATGAGCTTAAGATAGTACCACTTCACATGAATATAAATCATGCAAGTACACAAGTATAAATTGACAGTATACAACCAAGGCATGCATTTAACACATGAATATACCAAGTCACATCGTGATCCTACATGATGCTAGCAATACATGATAAGACATGGATATCTTTTACAGAGAGAACAAGAGAGCATCACGGACGATAGATTATAATTATGTTAGGAATGAACCATCATAAAAGTGCATGAAATGGTACAACAACTATCACATCATAGGACAATCATATTCACGTGATGAAGAAATCATGACAATTTATCACTCAACGAGTCATATTGGAATTCATAAGCCCTATAGGATACTACCAGCACATATCGGATATGAGTACAATCAAGGCACTTCGACTAGACTCACCCTAGCATCCAGGTGTCATTTATATGCGAAAACATAATACTAACTCATGATTCGTACATACGTCCATTCGATTAGCACTATAGTTTGCAAAAAGCCAAATAAGCCACACTGTAATAATCTAGAAGCATTATAAAGATATAGCGAGGTATAACATGGGCCTAAAGCAAGATAGCTAGGCATAGATGTAATGGTAGACAATTACAGGTCCGTGCAATATCTAAACAGCACATCACGGAAATCAGGAAGGTAAGCATGCCATGGTTTAGTGGTCATAAAGGCACGAGGAGTAGCAAGAGTGAGACTAACATGCTAAGGGTCACACTATGATGATCCTGATCCAAGAGAGTGAGTAAACATCATGCATTCATGCGGGTTCATAACTTGTGACATATGTGTTTAATCAATCATTAGTATAATGGTGTGGGGAACCAATGAAATCAAGTTGTGCATGCCATGGGGGATATGACATGAATACAACAAAGTACGACATGAGACCTGAACAAGGTGACCAAGCATGAATATATAATGACTTACAACCATAAATCCACATTAAGGATCATCATAATATGTGTTGTGAATACCACATCATATCGAGGCATGCATATACGAAACCAGGAATTATAGTGGTGTGTGCTCGTACGGCGTGTCAGGTCATATATTCATAAAAACATGTGAGAAGTATGGAGGTCATCATGGCATGACAGTTGGGTAAGCATATTGGAAATTAGGCATCGTATAAATCAGGTTGAGCATGAAGTTGTTACACACACCCATCAAGTAAAGAATTCATTCTATCAAGATATCAAAATGGAATGATCACACTACCATGGGCCTATGTGCAGAGGGAACATCAATCGTGCAATCATGGACGAAGCAACTAAGGTAATCCCATAGAGATCTACAAGGGCGACTCTGACTCACTTCCATGACTCATTTCCCGTGGAATACTCGTGTAACTCTCGAGTAGGGCAGAAAAGGGTTCATGTGGTAGCGTACTCCTATACAACCTCAAATGTGGTTATTCCTCCCAATTTCCCATACAACATACCGACATCACAAGGAAAGCTCAATAAAGACATTTAGTGGGGTCAGGAAAAGAAGACCAAAGAAGAAAGTAGTCAACGTAAGGGTTCGAAGGCGATCCCACGAGGACTGGAATCCCGACTCTATAATGACAGAAGGTCTCCCCCGCTATTCCATTCAAGTAGGCATTTAACACATGTTTCATAATCAAGAATATCAACCAAGTCTCCAATTTAAGCATACAACACTCAGAACATAACAATCAACAATCAAGCTATCCTAAGGCCGCCCTTCAAGGGGCGACTGACCGGAGGGGCAAAACCTCATGGTCTCTACCTAACTCGCCACTCCAGCCACTACGGCGCAATCCCGTGGAGTCTTGTAAGCCCATCTGTAAAGAACAAGCTATATTTCGCCTACCCGTTCCCAGCTACATCCAATAGGGATGGTCTAGCGCCTTCACTACCCCTTCGTTTCCCTTTATTTGATTACCGGATTTATTGAGTCATGTTCATATTTAGTCCATTTGAGTTAGCCATATTAAATTCATTTTGCCCTTTCTATAACATTTTGAAAAACCATTTGAAAACCTTGGGTCATTTTCAAAACCACTTCAACCTATCATACTTGGTTTGCATAACCTGAGCTCTGATACCATCTGTGTAACGGCCCGAGATTATGATTCCCGGGTTACGTTTCGAGAGATAAAATCCCTCGTTAGGATCTTGCGCCCCGAGTACAGGTTGAAGGTTTGAAATTCTGTCATAACATTTTGAAGGGAGATTTCATACCCAAAATTCGAAGGGATCGTTGGAATCCCCGGGGAAGTCCCTTGTACCTGTCATAAGTCTAAGCATGGAAAACCAACAGTCATGCAAATAGTAGAATCAAGGTGTAATACAAGAGGGTGACACGGCAGAGCCGAGTCAAAACTAAATCAATGAGCGTATTTATCGAAATTTAATATACAATGTTAGTGGAGTTAAACTATTTCTTTGAAATCGCCCAAGAGAGTTCCCACGTCACGGAACAAGCAATAATCATTCCGCAAAACAAACCTAAAAGCAGGCATCTCATAATATAGGGAAGTTCATGACTCGATTGACTCAGGACGGGACCCGATGAGACTAGGTCGTCCTATAACCCTAGCAATGACTCTAATTACTTCACAGATAACGGCCGTTCTGTTTACAAAAGCAATGAGTAAACGAATGCTCAATCATGAGTGCAATCCTAGCAGGATACTACATGGCATGCTTTATTATGAATGCAAGCACCTAGTATGCACGTGGCTACAAGCAGGGATATCTCTTTTCGAATCTGAGTGAGCTCATATAGGAACTCACCTGGAAGTGCAGATCTGCAAAAGGCAACAACTAGGTATACAGAAAGCCAACATGTCACAGATGATCACCTAACACACATATATATAAGTAATATAAATAAGTCTACTTCTAATGTTACTTAAAACATATAACATCACACACAAGTCATCAAATTTATTCACCAAAATATCCTTGGAAACCGTTTCAAAGTCCGATTCAAATAGTTAGAAATTTTGCTCCTTTTGAAAATGCTTGTCAAATTCCTCTTTTCTAAAATCCAAGTCTCATAATATTATATTTTCTATTATTTAATATTTCCATAAAATACTTCCAAGTCCCAAAAATTAATCCTAACCATTTTTATTTACTAAAATCAGCCCTTTCCAAATTACTAAACCGATCTTATATTTATAAAATCCAAAACCGACACTCTATTTTTCTAAATTCCAAAATCAGCCCTCAAACCCTTTTATTTTCGAAAACCCAAGACCCCATCAGATTTTGAGGTTAAAGAAAATAGGCCCAATCTCTTGCTTTTAAACCAATGGATCTCGGCCCACAAAACAGGCCCAAAAGCCTTCATTCATTTCTTTCCTCCATTCTGAAGACAAGGCTGACGTGTAAAAAAAAAAGGAAAGGGTCCCAGTGAGTGGGCAGTGAGGTGGAACGGGGACCCACGGCTCCTTCTTCTTCCATTCCAGATTGAAGGAAATAAGGGAAAGAGCAGGGAAGCAGAGCTCGAAAATAGCGGAAGGGAGAGGGAGAGATGGGGCTGTCGGCGACGACACCCAACTCCGACCAACCTTCCGACCTAGAGGACACGAAATGCACTCAAAACGAAACCAAGAAGACGGAGAAAGGGGTGCTCACCGAGACGTGGTTTCGACGTTCACCGGAAAGCTTCGTTGGAGTTCGATTCAGCCTCGTCGGAGCCAAAATCAAGTGTTCTTGGCCTGGGTCGAAGTGAGGAGTTATAAAGGTGAAGCTTTTAATGGTTTTCGAGTCGAAACGGATGATTGAAGGCTTACCGAGGTCTCTCACATGGAGCAGAGGAGGTGGACTCGGCGTCGGAGACTCCGGGGTGGCTCGGGGCTCGGAGGTCGGAGGAATCGGTGGTCCCTGCTACTGCTGCTGCCCTCGGGTGTAGGTGGATTGAAGAAAGAGGGGTGTGATGCTGTTGTGTGCTCTTGGCAGAACCAGAGGAGAGGGATTGGAGGCGGCGGCGGCCTTGCGGGGGAGATGGAGGAGGAAGATGGTGGCTGGTGGTGATTCCAGTGGTGACGAGGTGAGGAATGGATCTTAGGGAGTGTTTGGAGCACTGCTCTCGACAAATCAGATGGAAGAAAAGGGATAAAGGGGTGTTTGGTTCTTGTGTTTTGTGTGGGTGAAATGTGTGGTCAAAGGTGTGATTTTATGGAACAAAATTTGGATTTCCTTGGTTGCAACATCAGATAAGGTATAGGAAAGGGGTTGTCCTTCTGATTTTCTTTGAATGGGAAAGGATTCCATTACCAAATTCAATGGGAGGAATGCAAATTTGTTGGTTTTCCAAAAGAGATGAATCAAGGAAAAGAGTGAGGGACATAGAGATAAGGTTTTACCTCAATTAGGAGGGATGAGCTGTGTTTTGATTTGGATTAAAGAAGGAGCCTTATTGTTTGTGTTGACACTACAGAAGAATTCAAAGGGAGAGAAAGAGTTGAATGTGGGGCTGATTACCCAAGAGAGGAAGAAGAAAAGTAGTCCCACTCCCAACCCAATTTCAAATTACCCAAGAATAAATATCGAAATATGTTCTTCTGATCTTATCCCGACTCGTTCAAAATAAATCTTAAATATTAAAATCTGAATTAATAATAAAATTAGAACATCATTTTCCAATTCTTGGCATACGAAAGCGGGAAGAAAAAAAATCTATTTTGCATAAATCTCAAATTTTGACTGGAATCCACTTTAAGAGTTTCGATTTCGATTAAATCGAGGGCGAGTTTTCCTTAGAATATCTAATTTAAATTCATTTTCCTAAAAAGTAAGATTTGAAAACCCGAGCCTTTACAAATAAAACCTTATATTAACTACTAAATTCTTATTAAAATACTATAAGAGTATGTTTTGAAGAAAAATCATATAAGTAATTAACAAATGTTTAATGAAACCTTATATTAACTACTAAATTCATATTAGAATACCGTATGAGTATGTTTTGAGGAAAAAATCATATAAGTAATTAACAAATGTTTAGTAAAACCATTTATTAACTACAAAATTCTTATTTGAATACTATAAGAGTATGTTTTGAGGAAAAATCATATAAGTAACTACAAATGTTTAATAAAACTGTATATTAACTAAGAACTTGTTGTTAGAATACGATAAAAGTATGTTTTGAGGAAAAATCATGTAAGTAACTAACAAATGTTGAATAAAACCTTATATTAACTACTAAATTCATATTAGAATACTATAAGAGTATGTTTTGAGGAGAAATCATATAAGTAACCAACAAATGTTTCATAAAACCTTATATTAACTACTAAATTATTATTAGAATACTATAAGAGTGTGTTTTGAGGAGAAATCATAAAAGTAAATAACAAATGTTTAATAAAACCTTATATTAACTACTAAATTCATATTAGAATACTATAAAAGTATGTTTTGAGGAAAATCATATAAGTAAATAACAAATGTTTAATAAAACCTTATATTAACTACTAAATTCTTATTAGAATACTATAAGAGTATGTTTTGAGGAAAAGTCATATAACTAAATAACAAATGTTTAATAAAACCTTATATTAACTACTAAATTCTTATTAAAATACTATAAGAGTATGTTTTGAGGAAAAATCATATAAGTAATTAATAAATATTTAATGAAACCTTATATTAACTACTAAATTCATATTAGAATACTATATGAGTATGTTTTGAGGAAAAATCATATAAGTAATTAACAAATGTTTAGTAAAACCTTTTATTAACTAAAAAATTCTTATTCGAATCCTATAAGAGTATGTTTTGAGGAAAAATCATATAAGTAACTACAAATGTTTAATAAAACTATATATTAACTAAGAAATCGTTGTTAGAATACGATAAAAGTATGTTTTGAGGATAACTCATGTAAGTAACTAACAAATGTTGAATAAAACCTTATATTAACTACTGAATTCATATTAGAATACTATAAGAGTATGTTTTGAGGAGAAATCATATAAGTAACCAACACATGTTTCATAAAACCTTATATTAACTACTAAATTCTTATTAGAATACTATAAGAATATGTTTTGAGGAAAAATCATATAAGTAATTAACAAATGTTTAATGAAACCTTATATTAACTACTAAATTCACATTAGAATACTGTATGAGTATGTTTTGAGGAAAAATCATATAAGTAATTAACAAATGTTTAGTAAAACCTTTTATTAACTACAAAATTCTTATTCGAATACTATAAGAGTATGTTTTGAGGAAAAATCATATAAGTAACTACAAATGTTTAAGAATTTTTTTCCGAAATATTCATAAATAAATAAATAATTACGTAAATATTCAACGTTTCAAAATAATTACAGAAATATTCATTTTTTGCAGGTGGGACAGAAAAACGCGGAGCCAGGCCGCGTTTTATGTATACAGCATGAGAGAGAATTGGCGCCCGGGAGGAAGTTTGAAATTTACGAAAGAAACGCGGTCCCAGACCGCTTTTCTCCTTTAAAATAAAAGAAAATTAAAGAAAATAATATAATAATCTAGCTGGCACTAGAAACGCGGTCCCAGACCACGTTTCTTGTGTTGGATGGGGACCCACTCGTCAGCTGTTGCTGACGGGGCTGGGGACAAACAGAGAAACGCGGTCTGGGACCGCGTTTCTCTTTTCAGTAAAAAAAAAAACCTGGTCAAAGATTCTTTTAGGGCAATTGTGAATAAAACGCGGGGCTTGACCGCGTTTTTCTGGTCCATAGCTCTCTGCTACGATTCCCCCTACTAGGTTAGGGGAATCTGGCATAAAAGCGCGGAGGCAGTCCGCATTTTTAGGTATATACATGACACACCCGGAACTTCCTCCCTTTCTATTCTTCATCTCTTCCTCTTTGCTCTTGCTTTTCTCGCATGAAACTCTCAAAATAGTGTCGGTTGAAGATTTCATTAAGGTTAGGTAATACTTTCACCTTGTTGTCTGAAGATTTCATTAAGGTTAGTGTCACTCTCTTATTAGACTTATTTTCGATCTTAATTGAATGATTAATATGTTTGAAATCTTTAATATCTAGTCTCTCATGCTTGTGCTTTGGAGTGATTATGTGTTTTGATTCCTTAAAAAAAAATCGCAGGATTATGTAGTTATTATTGCGAGCATGATGTGTTTTGGATCTTTATAGTAAGTAAGATATAAGATTATATGCTAAAAGAGTATAATGATTTTATGGTTGTTGGAGGATTATATTGATTTATATGAACTTGTCATTATTATTATGAATAAGTTGTTGAACTTGTAGGATTTTGAAGTTAATATTTGTTGATTAACTAACTTATTGTTAATAAAAATATAGGATGAATGAGCATAGCAACATACCTCAACAAAGGTTTGAACAACTGAGTGAGATCTATGTGGATGGTTTGGTGTTGATCATGAAGATGACTTGGATAATTCTGAAGAGGACGATGATGCTACTAGGGAGGCTGCGATTAGGGGAGAGGTCTCTAATCCGAACTGGAATATAGTTGAAGCTGATCCATTGACAGCAACTCCATGGCCAAGGTTAAATTTACACGTCCCATTAGATGACGGAAGACAGTTTTTTCGGGGACAGATGTTCAACTCGCTGGAGGAGCTGAAATGTGATTTGACCGAGTATTCTATGCGTATGAGTAAGCCATACAGGACGAAGAAGGCGAGTCCAGAATGGTACACAGTTGTTTGTGACAGGAAGGACAATTGTGGATGCACATGGCGACTATCTGCTCGTCGTGTTGATCGAACTGTTGATATGTGGATGGTCGTCAAATATAGTGGACCTCATGCATCCAATTGTGTTGGAGAGGTTTTGCAGTTCGATAATCGTAACGTCACCTCCAGTTTCATTAGAGGTGAGATTCTTCGATTTCTTCGCGAGGATCAAGACACGAAACCAAGTACTATTCTCTCGCATCTGACTACAAGGTATGGGATTTCTGTCTCATACATGAAAGCCTGGAGGGCAAAGCAGAAAGCTATTGCAGAGATCTATGGTGATTGGGAGGAGTCATACACGGAGTTGCCAAGGTTCATGGCTGCGCTACAAGCTACAAACCCGGGAACAGTGGTTGAATGGTGCCATCTGGATTCACCAAATCCACATGAGAAGATATTTGGTCGTGTATTCTGGGCTTTTGCACCATCCATTGCTGGGTTTGCACACTGTCGTCCTTTGATATCGATCGATGGCACCCATTTGTATGGAAAGTACAAGCATGTTGTGTTAATTGCAATGGGAATGGATACAGATGATCAGATTTTCCCTCTGGCATTTTCCATCGTGGAGAGTGAAAATGGAGATAGCTAGGCTTGGTTCATGGATTGTATAGGGAGACGCGTCACTCAGAGACTCGGAATATGTGTTATTTCAGATAGACATGCAGGCATCCTGAAGACCATGGAGGAGCTGCCTAGATGGAGGGCGCCGAGTTCACATCATCGAATATGCATTCGACACTTGAAGTCAAATGTGAACTCCATGTTCCACGATCAGAAGGTGAAAGAAATGGTTGGCTCGACTGCTTACCAGCTCACCACAAGCGGGTTCGAGAAGGGATGTCGCGCCCTCCAGGAGATGAACCCTGAGGCTTGGGAGTACTTAGCTGCGATTGAGCCAGAGAAGTGGGCCATCTCCAAGGATGGGGGAGCGAGGTATGGTGTGATGACAACAAACTTATCTGAGGTTTTTAATGGTGTTCTGAAGGGTGGGAGGAGTCTTCCGATAACAACTCTTGTTCGACAGACCTTTTATAAGGTGAACAGTTACTTCGTGTAGAGGAGAGGGGAAGCTGGCGCTCGCATCTCGGGCGGTTTCCCACTGACGAAGTCAACCGATAACAAGATAGCAATAATGGTGGAAGCTGGAAGAAATGCACACGTCATATCATATGATTTGCAGAACGGAATATTTGAGGTGATTTTGAACCCGCGGGGGTCACAAGGTAGGAGAAGTGGGCGGTCGTACACAGTGAACTTACATCGCAGGACATGTACATGTGCCAGTTGGAAGTTGCTGAGGATACCATGCGCACATGCCTTGGCGGTTTGCAGATTTCAGAGCCTTTCCTTCGTGCCATTAGTAGAGAGGTACTTTACTTCGGAGTTATACTCGTTGACATACCTTCCGACATTTATGCCTGTGGGTGAGCCATTCAACTGGCCAGAAGTTGGAGGTCCTAGGTTGGTCGCCGATCAATCGCGTCTGCGAGATGTTGGGCGAACTCCATCACAAAGGATTCGGAATGAGATGGATTTAAGAGTCCCAGGTCAAGTCCGTTGTGGCAAATGTCGAGGGTATGGGCACAACAGAAGAAGTTGCCCCAATAGTGCGGGTCCATCTGGCTCGTGAGTAGTATGCTCCTTCTACATCTCCTATGTATTGTTAGTATGTGTTGTTAGTCCGTTTGATAGGGGTTGTCTTCTTTTTAAGAACTCATCAACTGCTTTGTTATCTATTTGCACGATGACTAATCTGTATTTATGTTCGGGTCGCTAAAACAGAGTTAAGCACACATGTCATGGAAACTAAATCAGATGAAACAAACATAAGTTACAAGACGACCTACTCATCATCTTCATCAAGTGGTTGGGAGAACAAGTTCGGATCTAGAGCAGGCCGATCTGGACGTGTGGGCCCGTACATGTTACAGGGGTCGGCATACACAATCAGACCATGATGAAGAGGCGGGGTGGTCAGGAATGTAGGAGCATACCCGAACTGGGTCGAAGTGGGAACAGGACCGAACTGGGGTGCAGCAGATCCGCCACCCGCGACAAAGGTGGACTGGGGGAAGATAAATCGTGGTTGGTTGTATGAGTCCATCACGAAAGGGGGTGTGCCACCCTGCGAATCGTATGATGGATAGGAAGGAAAAACCATGGATGACGGTGTCTGCATCTCTGGCTGTGAGGACACTCCATAACCTGTTGGTGGCATTTCTGTTTGAGGGGGTCGCTGCACTCTGGGTCCAGTCGGAAGTTGTGGTTGAGAGGGGTTGTAGGTCACTTGACTTAGAAGCTGTGCTCCTTGCGCTGGAATGTAGTTGTAATATTCATCCAGCTTTCCCATCATTGAGTTGTATTGATGTGCGTCGTAGAAATTATGCGACTCTTCTGCAGTTTGGGTAGCTCGAGCACTGGCATCCATAACGAAGTTCCCCTGAAAAGCAAGTAAAATTAATTTAACAAGTCTTCTATGTAAAGAGATGTTGTATAACTCCATAACGAAGTTAAATATGTAAAGATAGGAGAAGTGTAGCTCACCATCATATGGTAGTCAGGAGCAACTGCTTGATAAACCCCCGCCGGCGCACTGGCAGGTGGGCTAATGAGGCGTCTGGTGATACGTGTGTACCAAGCCATATATTGTGCAATAGCCTCATCCTCATCGTCTACCTCAGCTACGACCTGAACAGAGTTTTCCCGATCATTCCATAACTGGATCCACTTTGCATGGACTTCGGTCCAGTTGTGCTGGGGTTTTCCCCTTCGATCCATCTTGTGCAACACCTCATCATATCCACACACTGGGGGGACCACTTGCACATCCCCAAACTGGCGGCAAACACGCTCTGGGTTGTGCCCCTCTACAATCTCGAAGCATATGAGAGGTGTGGTAGATTGCCAGATATTCTCACCTTTCTTACAAATGGGTGCAAGGTGAGCTAGCACGTCGCTGGAGTAGGGTTCCCACACAAACTAGATTTTAAAGTAATGCATTTCACTTTCCTTAAGATTGTTGGTCATTCTAACATAAACGATGATGGAAAGTAATAAAGAAACTAACTAACCTGATCAGAAGTTTGGCGATCAAATGCATCGCGGTAGTACATCAACGTCTTCGTGGTAGTATTGTAGGAGTATGAGCAATTAAGCCATCTCATAGCTAAAGAGTCCTCCCCATCTACAAATCGAGAGCTAAATGGAGGAGGCTCAGTAGCATAGCATGTCTTCTTCCTAGCTTCTCGCCTTCTCGCCCTTCGGACTGCATTTTGGTCGTCACCTTCACCGAGTGGGACAATGCAGCGTGGTCGTCCAATGGGTATGCGCTCCCATGCCCACAGCTGGTGTCATTGTGAAGTTAATTAAGTAACAAGTTATATAATGCAGAAAAAACATACAATGAACCGGTTGTCATACCTGCAATAAGATGACGGGACCTACGATCTCAACTTTCTCTCGTTCTGAAGCTCTACAAAGTTGTCGATAGAGGAAGGCAAGTGTTGCACTGCCCCAGCTGTACGGGCTAGTAACCTCCAAATCCATTAGCAGTGGGAGGTACAGTAACTGCACCTGACCGCCACTGTTATCAGCGAACAGGAAACCTTAAAGGAGTAGTAGAATGTACGCCCTAGCCTGGCACTGCACTGCATGTTCCCCCGCATCTTCTGGTAAGGGCACTAATAGTAGGTTTCGAAGCCAAGCCACCTTCACAGACGAACCCCTAATCTGATGTGGAGGGGGTCTTTGCCCGAGCAATCCTTCAGCGAGAGTTGGCCAATCGTAGCATGCAGATCCAGTAACTGCCAGACCATCAACACGTAACCCCAATATAACTGAAACATCTTGGAGCGTGATAGTGGCCTCCCCAACATTGAAGTGGAAGGTGTGGGTCTCAGGTCTCCATCTTTCTATGAGCGTCGTTATTAGCTCGTTGTCTAACTGAAACTGGGAACCAAGCTTGTAGATGCATTCAAACCCCGTCGACTTTATGTACTGCATGACTCTATGGTCTGGAACTAGATCTCGCCCAAACTTACGCAAGTGCAGTCTATGTTGGATCACACCATTCGCCTACAAAAATAAAACTCACAAGCATAAGCATCTTATCTATTTGTAACGTTTCATGTAATTGTATACGTCATGAAAACAATACTCACATATTCCTCCCGATTCCACACATCAGTTGACCTGTGAAGATGTTGTCTATGGAGAACCTCATTCACCAGCGGGCCGGGATTCACTTCCATTGCCATTTTCGCCTCCCTAAACAAAGAACTTAATTTGTTCAGAATAACAAATAAATTACATACTGAATCTATTTTTTTTATCATGCATTTCAAAATTATTTAACCTACAATCCCTTGACAATCAAATTCGATTATTTACATCGTTTTCTCCTCTATATATATTTAACTTAATGAAATTCTACTATTTTATAAAACAAATTCTTATATAGAATCTATTATTATACAATTATTTTATTATGTTCTCAATCAAAACTTCATAATCTTTCCCATATTCATACAATCTAATTCTTTCATGTCACTTCGAATATACTCCCTTATTATTTCATCCCACATAACATATAACTAATATTCATACAATGTAATTGTTTCAACATGCAATTATCCCACAATTTAGGATCTACAACTATCATAAGATTTCGGATCTATAATAATCGCTAATTAATCAATATCCACAAACATTCATCTACCAACCCATTTTTTAACCCCTACCTCTCATCTCCTAATCCATATTTCTTCAAACCACAAACAAATTAATAGAGAAATCACACTAAACTCGAATTATTGTCACAACCACACAACTATCACAGCATTTACATAAAGACAAAACCCAAAACTCGAATTAACATCTCATATCAACTAATCGATCAAGAAAAAACCGAAAAAAAAAAAAAACTAACCTCGAATCTGCAATAAGATGGAGGGGATGCGAAATACCTGTCAAGATGGAGGGGGATTAGACAAAAAAGAGAGGTGGTCGCTGGTGAGAGGGACGGAGGTGGTCGCGGACGGAGAGGGACGAAGAGGGACGAAGAAGATGAAGTGCAGAGAGGCGGTTTCGGCTACTTAGGGTTAAAACAAAAACGCGGATCCCCACCGCGTTTTATGTTTAATTGTTCAACCACCACAATCAATGCCCCTTTGACCAGGTTTTTTTTTTTTTTACTGAAAAGAGAAACGCGGTCCCAGACCGCGTTTCTCTATTTGTCCCCAGCCCCGTCAGCAACAGCTGACGAGTGGGTCCCCATCCAACACAAGAAACGCGGTCTGGGACCGCGTTTCTAGTGCGAGCTAGTTTATTGTATTATTTTCTTTAATTTTCTTTTATTTTAAAGGAGAAACGCGGTCTGGGACCGCGTTTCTTTCGTAAATTTCAAACTTCCTCCCGGGCGCCAATTCTCTATCATGCTGTATACATAAAACGCGGCCTGGCTCCGCGTTTTTCCGTCCCACCTGCAAAAAATGAATATTTCTGTAATTATTTTGAAACGTTGAATATTTACGTAATTATTTATTTATTTATGAATATTTCGGAAAAAAAAAATTCAATGTTTAATAAAACTGTATATTAACTAAGAACTTGTTGTTAGAATACGATAAAAGTATGTTTTGAGGAAAAATCATGTAAGTAACTAACAAATGTTGAATAAAATCTTATATTAACTACTAAATTCATATTAGAATACTATAAGAGTATGTTTTGAGGAGAAATCGTATAAGTAACCAACAAATGTTTCATAAAACCTTATATTCACTACTAAATTATTATTAGAATACTATAAGAGTGTGTTTTGAGGAGAAATCATATAAGTTAATAACAAATGTTTAATAAAACCTTATATTAACTACTAAATTCATATTAGAATACTATAAAAGTATGTTTTGAGGAAAATCATATAAGTAAATAACAAATGTTTAATAAAACCTTATATTAACTATTAAATTCTTATTAGAATACTATAAGAGTATGTTTTGAGGAAAAATCATATAAGTAAATAACAAATGTTTAATAAAACCTTATATTAACTACTAAATTCTTATTAAAATACTATAAGAGTATGTTTTGAGGAAAAATCATATAAGTAATTAACAAATATTTAATGAAACCTTATATTAACTACTAAATTCATATTAGAATACTATATGAGTATGTTTTGAGGAAAAATCATATAAGTAATTAACAAATGTTTAGTAAAACCTTTTATTAACTAAAAAATTCTTATTCGAATCCTATAAGAGTATGTTTTGAGGAAAAATCATATAAGTAACTACAAATGTTTAATAAAACTATATATTAACTAAGAATTCGTTGTTAGAATACGTTAAAAGTATGATTTGAGGAAAACTCATGTAATTAACTAACAAATGTTTAATAAAACCTTATATTAACTACTAAATTCTTATTAGAATACTATAGGAGTATGTTTTGAGGAAAAATCATATAAGTAAATAACAAATGTTTAATAAAACCTTATATTAACTACTAAATTCTTATTAAAATACTATAAGAGTATGTTTTGAGGAGAAATCATATAAGTAACGAACAAATGTTTAATAAAACCTTATATTAACTACTAAATTCATATTAGAATACTATAAGAGTATGCTTTTAGGAAAAATCATATAAGTAAATAACAAATGTTTAGTAAAACCTTATATTAACTACTAAATTTATATTAGAATACTATAAGAGTATGTTTTGAGGAGAAATCATATAAGTAAACTAACAAATGTTTAATAAAACCTTATATTAACTACTAAATTCATATTAGAATACTATAAGAGTGTGTTTTGAGGAGAAATCATATAAGTAACCAACAAATGTTTCATAAAACCTTATATTTGTAAAGGCTCGGATTTTTTTTAAATAATAAATTTCAACAAATAATATAAAATGGATTTAATGTGAAAAAAAAATAGATATTTTAAGAAAAACTCGTCTCCAATATAATAAATTGATTTTGAAACTCTTAAAACGGATTTTAGTCAAATTTTAAAATTTAGTTTCGATCGAGTCGGAAACTAATTTCGGAACGCACCTCGAGACCACAACTTTCGTCTCATAGCACCAATTCTTATCAAATCTCTACACTTGGTCCCCTTGTTGACCAATTCCAACTCATCTTCCCCCTATTTGGCAAATCTTATCCTCTTCTCCTCTCACTCCCTTCCTTGATTCCTTTTTATTTTGGAAAACAAATAAAGCTCTCTCTCTCCCTCTCTTGTATCCGGATTCAGCACCTTTCCCCACCTAAACTGCATAAAATCAGGCCCCTTTTTAACTCATTCCCAACACAGCCTTCCCCCAAGCAACACATTTCATTTTCCATTTCAAGTTCAACATCCCTCTCCCTTGAGGACTGTCGTGAGCTCCCAACGCCAACCATTCCTCTTCCTTGCTTAGCTTGGCCACCACCGTACCTCCCCAGGCCACCTTCTTCCGTTCTTCGGCCGCCGTCCAAGCCGCCAGAGCCACCACTGCGCCCAGGAGCCAAGCCGGCGCATCACTTCCTCCCCTCCGATCCTCTGTTCCACTTCTTGTCCGCGGTAAGGTCTCGCCCTCCTCTTCCTTGCTTGAAATCAGTGTAAACTTCACCCTTAACCCTCCCTCTTTCTTCCTGGGCTAAGCTCGTTTGATTCCGACCGTGGTGAAGCCAAGTCGCGCCTCCGACGACGATTTTCGGCGACGACCTCGAGACCATCGGGTGAGCTTTCTCCCTAGCCCTTTAACTCTTAAACGAAATAAAGGCCCGCCTTTAAGCCCTTTCTCGCATCCCAGGTCAGGACGGCGTGAACCACCTTCAACCGAGCCAGATCGAGCTCGATGGCCCTTTTTCCGGCAAGACTGCGAAGCCCTCTCGGTGAGATTTCTTCTTCCTCCTTCCTCTTCATTCTCGTTCTGTCCTTGTGGTGTCGGTCGGGGTGGGAGATTCGCGCCGGATAGGGAGCCGCCGGAACCTGGGTTTCGTTTTCATTCCCTCTGTTTCACCGTCGCCAACGCCCAGAGCTCTGTTCTTTCCTTGAGGAGGGAGACGGGTTCGGTTTTATATTTCTTTAAATTGGTCCGGTTCATGTGATTTAAATAAAAACCGGTTCGGTTCATTTCTTTTATAAGAGATTTGGGTTGGGGCCTTGAGTGGGATCCGGGTTGGGCTCTTTCAGTGGGCGGGTCTCCCTCTTTTTTTCTTTTGGGCTAGTTCTGGGCTTTGGTTATTGTTGTTGTTACATTATTGTTACCTATTTCCTCATATTATATGTTATAGTATATGGTTAGACTTAAATTGTTTGGTTATTATTATTATATATTATAAATCTGAGTTTATGAAAACAAAATTCTGAAATTGTTTTATAATACGAAATTATTTTAGAAAATGTTATATTTGGGATAAGTATTTAGTGTTGTTTTAAATTGTGATTTAGGAACTTGAAATGAATCATGAGTTGTAATTTATAAATATGGTTGTGAAAATAGAATTATTTTGTGGCTAAAGGTCGGAATTTATTTATGTAATGATTTCGAACATAAACATGTCGGGATTGTGTTAATAATATGATTTTGGGAATTTGTTATGGATTTAAATGATAAATGTCGGAATCTGGCCAAGTATGATTTGAGAAATTATTTTGAATATGAGTTGACTTAATTTGGGATTTAAGAGTTTGGAAAAATACGGTTGGTACGATTTTATCAATGGGTTTGATTGGAAATGAAATGATTTTGCTTGATGTTGATCATAACGGAAAGGTTTTGGAAAATGGTTTTATCATCGATTGGTTTTGAGTATGTTGAGAACTTGGGTTTCGTATGTATGAATGTCGGCACGGTAGCTTATGGAAATGACTTGATGATAGGTGTGTATTGCTTTTGGATTGCCTTGGACTTATATTTGGGCCCTTGCTTGTGTTATCTTGCTGTTCTGCATCTTTAGGTAAGTTCCATAGGGGGCTTACTCAGGTTGGACATTCATGCCTGTTGTTGCATTTTATGTTAGGTGTTGCATATGCATTAAAGCATGCCATGTAGTATCCTGTTTAGGTTGCACTAATTGAATGAGCATCTGCTTACTTTATGCGTTTGAAACAGAACGGTCGTTATCTGTGATAGTCCTAGAGTCTTTGCTAGGGTCATAGGGTAGCCCAGCCTCATCGGGTACCCTGAGTCAATCGAGTCATGAACTTCCTTATATTATGAGATGCATGCGGGCTTTATTGTGGAGCGGGTTAGGCATGCGTGCCGCCCGATTATGATGGAATGCATTCACGAGCTGGCCAGTCTCCGCCCTATCGGAAGGGGGTGGAGGTAGGAGAGGGATATGCCACTTGGCATTGTCTTGGGCCCTTTACAGTATTTTTACACATTATTATAACTAGGAGCATGCTAGTGTGTTTGACTTTCGTACTGCATTAGAGCATCTTTATTAGGTATAGCACATACTATGTGGCCTCAGCGAGGACTACCGGTCCCGCATGAGTGGCTCGATCTGACTCCTTTCCCCGTTCTTTTTTTTAAGGTATTTTTTGCTGATTTTGAGTGCTCGATGTCTGTATGACGGGGTTTCCTTTTGGCGAATTGAAGAACCTGACTAATTTTCTAATTTGGTAAAATGGTAATTACCCACTCATGATTTGGTTTTGACCGGCTCTGCCGTGACACTTGTATCTTTACCTTGCTTCCGCTTTACTTCCATTTGAAATAGATTCCGTGACATAGTCTTAGGACAGGTTAAGGGTTCCCAACGACCCTTCGAGGTTTCTAGGGTTTGAAATCCCTCTTTCTACTAATCTTAAAATGAGTTTGAAACCTCGACCCGTACCTGGATTGCAAGATCCGAACAAGGGGTTTTATCCCTTTAAACGTAACCCAGAAATCATAATTCTGGGCCGTTACAATATTAACTACTAAATTCATATTAGAATACTAAAAGACTATGTTTTGAGGAGAAATCATATAAGTAACTAACAAATGTTTAATAAAACCTTATATTAACTACTAAATTCATATTAGAATACTATAAGAGTATGCTTTGAGGAAAAATCATATAAGTAAATAACAAATGTTTAGTAAAACCTTTTATTAACTACAAAATTCTTATTCGAATACAATAAGATTATGTTTTGAGGAAAAATCATATAAGTAACTAACAAATGTTTAATAAAATTGTATATTAACTAAGAAATTGTTGTTAGAATAAGATAAAAGTATGTTTTGAGGAAAACTCGTGTAAGTAACTAACAAATGTTGAATAAAAACTTATATTAACTACTAAATTCATATTAGAATACTATAAGAGTATGTTTTGAGGAGAAATCATATAAGTAAATAACAAATGTTTAGGAAATGTTCTAAGCTCTCTTTCTCGTGTCCGTACAAGGTGATTTAGTTTTCTCACGCTCGCGAGGGCCGTTACCGGTTTCACCCTCACGGTGACTGTGCCGGCGGCCTCCTCGCCATGGCTAGATCGGGTCAATCTTCTGGTTCTCGTGGTGGGCCTTCTTAGACCAGGAAAGGGGTGGGTATGGGCTCCTCGAACAAGTCTGGCGGTGGTAACCCTAGTGGAGAGAAATTTATTGCCAAACCAGATCTGAAAGGAAAGGCAGTTGTAGTGGAAAAGGGGACCACTGTGGAGAGTAATGGGGTTGGTGCAAAGGTAGGTGAGGTCATTAATGGAGGACAGGTGCCGTCGGGTTCGAATTCGACGGACATGAACTTTGTCCAGGCCCTCAAACGGAGTTTTGCTCCAAAATGTTTCTTTCCTGGAGCTGCTCTTGTATCTCTGTCAAGAAACAACCGTAATATCCAGAATGCTGTCAAGCTCACTTTCTTTGAAGATGTGGAAAAGGGTAAACTCAAAATTCGTCCTGAAGACGTGGTTGAATCGAGAAAACAGTGGGATGCGACTCTTATTGCAGTGGTTGCTGGTGGTATGGTGTCCTATTCAACAGTCCGTAGCTTTGCTGAGTCTGAATGGAAGGCTGCTAGTCCGAAAGTTATGCAGAAGAATAACGGGGTGTTTGTTTTCAGGTTCAGTTCTGAGGAGAGTCTGAATTGGGTCCTAAGCAGGGGGCCTTGGCATGTCCAAGGTTCCAAGCCGCTTATCTTGAAAAAATGGAACCCGGGCATGCCGATCTCTTGGTGTGCGTTTGACAGGATTCCTTGTTGGGTCTGTATTCCGGATTTGGAGCCAACGCTTTTCACTAGTACAAATCTCAGCAGGCTTGGTTGCTCGATAGGCTCTCCTGTCTGTATTGATGAGAAAACAGCCTTAGGAGACAGGATTTCTTTTGCTAGAATGTTGGTCGAGGTTTCAATGAAAGAGTCGTGTATCGACTAAATTGAGATTGAGAACACGGATGGCTCTAAATATTTTCAGAAAGTTATTTTTGAATGGATGCCGTCTAGATGCCTTTTCTGTAACAGCTTTGGGCACTCTGATGCTATTTGTGCCAAACAGATTCCGAATGCGAAGATAGAAAGGCTGGAATGGAGACCGAAGAAGGCATCGAGCTGCGAGGAAGCAGCTGCTAAGGACAATGCCAGTAACGGTGAAAGCAGTCTTGGTTTGGAGACTGATCAGGCGAAGGTTAACAACACAGGCCAGGGTGGGTTATCTGAGGCAACAGAGCCTGTTTTGAGGGCCGAGAATGCTGTCAGTGTGGGGAACAAGGTAATCGATCCTAGAGCAGCAACGGGGGACTCCAACAGGGGCGATTGCTCCCGACAGGAGGGCTTCCTTGCTTCAGCTAGTGCTGAGGTGGTTCAAGGGGCAGATGATAATCAATATGAAACAAATTCTCAGGCTGGCTGGAGCAATGTGGTTAACAGGAAATCAGGAAAGTCTCCGGGATCGGCGAGCAAAGGTGTTAAGGGGAAGAATTTGGATCAGATAGAAGGGGAACCTATTATTTCTAAGTCTATTTTCGACGCTCTCAGTGTTGAGGAGGAAGTAGTGTGTCCGGACAGAGTTACCAACAGTTTAGCAATACCATTTTGTGAGGGTAGCACTCACGACCAGAGTTTTCATGGATAAATTGAAACTTGCTTCTTGGAATATAAAGGGTATTAAAGACCCGGTTAAGAATAATATTATTACTAGTTTTTGCTTTGATAATGATATTAGTATGATTGGGCTGTTGGAGACTAAACTGGTAGCTAAGAATTTTGAGGACGTCAGAATCCGGTTAATGCATGACTGGAAGGTTTGTGTGAATGGGAACAGAGAAGAGAAAGGGAGGATATGGGTTACTTGGAACCCGAATGTATATAGTGTTGATATAGTCTATGTTAACGAGCAATATATCCATTGCCTAGTCGAATCTGCTGATCACCAGTTCAAGTTTGCTACTACCTTTGTCTATGCCTATAACACTAAGGCTGAGAGAGCTCAGCTGTGGTCTGACTTGAAGAGCATTGCCGACCAGACTCCTATACCTTGGGTAGTGCTTGGTGATCTAAATTGCATTTTGAATATGGATGAGAAATGGCCACAGAACAAAGCGCAGGGGGATGAATTTCTTGAACTACAAACTGTGCTTGATGAATGCAGCATATTTGATCTTCCTTATATTGGGGCTAAGCTTACGTGGAGTAATAAGCAGATTGGAGATGCTCGTATTGACCGTAAGCTTGATAGAGTGCTTGTTAATGGGGAATGGATGGACAGTTTCGAAAACACGAAAGCTTTTTTTGATACCCCTTTGTTCTCTGACCACTCTCCAGCTGTAGTACTGCTTAGAAATATAGTGAACAAGCGTCGTTATATGTTTAAATACAAGAACTTCTGGGGAAAGGAAAGAGAGTTTGAAGCCATTGTTCGAGCAGCTTGGACAGAGGATTTTCCCGGATCTAGACAATTCAAACTGGCTAAGAAGCTTAAAAATGTGAAGGAGACTCTCAAACCTTGGGACAAAGCCAGGTTTCCCGAGCTCCAAACTGAGATTAGCCTGAACAAGCGTTCATTGCAGGAGTTGCAGCTCCGATTGCGCACTGAAAAAGGCAATGCTCAGCTGATGATTGATACAGCTGCTGCTGAAACTACCCTTAGGAAGAATGTGGCTCGGCTGATCAGTCTTACCTCCCAAAAAGCCAAACTTCACTGGCTCACAATGGGCGAAGAAACGTCTTCCATCTTCTATAGAAATGTCAAGGAGAGGCAAGCTCGCAACGCAATCTTGAACATGTGCGACAGCTCAGGGCGTAAGCTGGAAGATGAGGATGCCATCCGTGCTCACATCTTGGGTTTTTTCACGGAGCTACTTTCTACTAGTTCTGTGAGTGGGAATGGCCTGAATACACCCCCAGGTGCTGAATTTGACTGCTCTATAGCTGAAGACCTTGCTCAGATCCCTTCTTATGATGAAATCAGGAGAAAAATGTGGTTAATAGGAGCTAACAAATCGCCGGGGCCGGACGGTTTTGGAAGCCAATTTTTCAAAGACGCTTTGCGCATCGTGGGTGTGGATACATGTGAAGCTATCCGGGAAATCTTTAGAAATGGGAAGTTACTCAAGCAGTTCAATGCTACATTTATTTCCCTCATCCCGAAAGTATCCAATCCCACCCTTGTGAAAGACTTGAGACCGATCTCTTGCTGCAATACTATACTAAAGGTGGTCACTAAGATCATAGCTGGGAGGATTAAAGACTTGCTGGGTGATGTCATCTCGGACAGTCAGGGTGCTTTTGTCCCCGGCAGGTCGATTGCTCACAACTCCGCTGTTGCCACTGAGATCGTCTATGGTTATGGCACAAAACGTGGATCTCCTCGCTGCACGATAAAGGTGGATCTACAAAAGGCGTACGACTACTTGAGCTGGGATTTCATAGCTCAAACGCTCTACTACTTTAAGCTGCCTGAGAAGATCATTCAGCTGATTCTGGAGTGTGTCACCACGCCTACTTTTTCTATCCTTATTAATGGATCACCGGAAGGGTTCTTTCATGGGAGAAGGGGGTTAAGGCAAGGGGATCCTCTCTCCCCTTATTTGTTTGTATTATGCATGGAGATTCTAAGTCGAAAGCTGCATCTTGCGACATCTAAACCTGGGTTCAGATTTCATCCCAAATGCAAGGTATTACAACTATCTCATCTAGCATTCGCATACGACCTCCTTATTTTCTGTCATGGTGATCTGCAATCGGTTAGAATCATTAAGGATTGCCTTGATAACTTCTTTAATGTGTCCGGTTTGAGAGCTAATGTTGACAAGAGTAATGTCTATGTTGCTGGCTGTTCTGATGCGTTGGCTGATGGAATTGTTGCTCAGCTTGGGTTTGTGAAAGGCTCTTTACCAGTAAAGTACTTGGGCACCCCATTAAGCTCGAGGAAAATCCGGGTTCATGAATATGGTGACTTATATAGTCGACTCAGCAAGGTTATCAACAATTGGGCAACGAGGAACCTCTCCTACGTGGGTCGACTACAGCTGCTCAAGTCGGTTTGTTTTGGCATCAATACGTTTTGGAGCCAAACTCAATTGCTCCATAAGAGAGTCATCGATACCATTGAAGGTATGATGAAACGCTTCTTGTGGAGTGGCAACTTGGAAGGTAAACGTCATCTCGTTGCTTGGGATGAAGTCACTAAGCCCATTTGTGAAGGTGGGTTAGGTCTCCGTGATCTACAAACCTGGAACAGCTGTGTTTTTGCTAAACTCTTTGGCGACATTGCTATGCAAAGACAAGGTATCTGGCTGCGTTGGTGCACAGCTAACCATTTGGGTGATGCTCAGCTTTGGGAAATCAGTCCGAGAAAGGATGATACATGGCTATGGTTGGGGATTGTGAGGATTAAGGAGAAGCTTCGCCTTGCACTCAGCCCTCCTAACAGCAACAGTTTGCCATCCCTTGATTCGGTTCTTAACGATTCAGGAGGTGTTTCGTGCGCAAAGTTGTATGAATTGCTGAGAACCCGAAGTCAAGAAGTCGATTGGGGAGGAATGATATGGGAGCGGCCTGTTTGCAGAAAATGGAGCTTCATTACTTGGTTAGCGATGAAGAATCGACTTCAAACTGGCCACATCACTAAACATTGGCTTGGTGAGGAGGGAGCTACTTGTAAGCTGTGCAATGAGGAGGAAGAACATCGACCACCTGTGGTTCTGCTGCCCAAAGATTGTGGTTGTCCAACAGATTGTTTTCAACTGAGCTGGGATATCTAGCTGGTTTAGATCTCTTAGAGAAGGGCTGGATTGGTTTGCATCCGCGCCAAGCAAATATCGGAAGAAAAAAGTGTTCAAGAAAAGACTTCTTTGCTTTCAAGCACTTATTTATCATACTTGGCGTCCTCGGAATAGCTTAATATTTAGCCAAGAACCTTTTGATATCACTAGGTGTGCTAGTCTTATAATTGCTAGCTGTCGACCCCGGTTATCCATCAAGCGACAGTCCGCTAATGGGTAACCCGGATCGAATTGGGTCTTTAGTAGGAGTAGACGTTGTCTAGAGATTTTGGAGGATTGTTTTTTGAGGTATAGGGGGACTTTGGTATAGTTTCTCACTCCCTCTTAGGTAAGACCTATTGTATGGTCTTACCGTTTTGTACATTTTGGTTTATTACCACAGCTATATATTTACCACTTCAGAAATAACAAATGTTTAATAAAACCTTATATTAACTACTAAATTCATATTAAAATACTATAAGAGTATGTTTTGAGGAAAAATCATATAAGTAAGAAACAAATGTTTAATAAAACATTATATTAACTACTAAATTCTTATTAGAATACTATAAGAGTATGTTTTGAGGAAAAATCATATAAGTAAATAACAAATGTTTAATAAAACCTTATATTAACTACTAAATTCTTTTTAAAATACTATAAGAGTATGTTTTGAGGAAAAATCATATAAGTAAATAACAAATGTTTAATAAAACCTTATATTAACTACTAAATTCTTATTAGAATTCTATAAGAGTATGTTTTGAGGAAAAATCGTATAAGTAAATAACAAATGTTTAATAAAACCTTATATTAACTACTAAATTCTTTTTAAAATACTATAAGAGTATGTTTTGAGGAAAAATCATATAAGTAAATAACAAATGTTTAATAAAACCTTATATTAACTACTAAATTCTTATTAGAATACTATAAGAGTATGTTTTGAGGAAAAATCATATAAGTAAATAACAAATGTTTAATAAAACCTTATATTAACTACTAAATTCTTATTAAAATACTATAAGAGTATGTTTTGAGGAAAAATCATATAAGTAATTAACAAATATTTAATGAAACCTTATATTAACTACTAAATTCATATTAGAATACTATATGAGTATGTTTTGAGGAAATATCATATAAGTAATTAACAAATGTTTAGTAAAACCTTTTATTAACTACAAAATTCTTATTCGAATACTATAAGAGTATGTTTTAAGGAAAAATCATATAAGTAACTACAAATGTTTAAACAAACTGTATATTAACTAAGAAATCGTTGTTAGAATACGATAAAAGTATGTTTTGAGGAAAACTCATGTAAGTAACTAACAAATGTTGAATAAAACCTTATATTAACTACTAAATTCATATTAGAATACTATAAGAGTATGTTTTGAGGAGAAATCATATAAGTAACCAACAAATGTTTAATAAAACCTTATATCAACTACTAAATTCATATTAGAATACTATAAGAGTATGTTTTGAGGAGAAATCATATAAGTAAATAAAAAATGTTTAATAAAACCTTATATTAACTCCTAAATTCATATTAGAATACTATAAAAGTATGTTTTGAGGAAAATCATATAAGTAAATAACAAATGTTTAATAAAACCTTATATTAACTACTAAATTCTTATTAGAATACTATAAGAGTATGTTTTGAGGAAAAATCATATAAGTAAATAACAAATGTTTAATAAAACCTTATATTAACTGTAACGGCCCGGGATTATGATTCCCGGGTTACGTTTCGAGGGATGAAACCCCTCGTTAGGATCTTGCGCCCCGAGTACAGGTTGAAGATTTAAAATTCTACTCTAACGTTTTCAAGTGGGATTTCATACCCAAAATTCGAAGGGATCGTTGGAATCCCTGGGGAAGTCCCCTGTACCTGTCATAAGTCTAAGCGTAGAAAACCAACAGTCATGCAGATAGTAGTATCAAGGTGCAATACAAGAGGGTGCCACGACTGAGCCGGGTCAAAACAAAATCAATAAGTGTATTTATCGAAATCTAAGGTTAGACCATTCCCTTGCAATCGCCCAAGAAAGTTCCCACGTCACAGAAGCAAGGAACAATAATGCTGCAAAACAAACCTAAAAAAAAATGTATGCGGGGCGGTGTCAGATCGAAGCCCTACGCAATATAGTCCCAAACAAGCAGACACATACACACGCTAGTCCTGATAAAGATGCTTCTAGATGCAAGCCGGAATGTTAACACACTAACATGCCCCTAAGATCAAGTGTGTAAATATAATAAGGCCTTAGCATCGAATACCAAGTGGTATATCCCTCTCCTACCTCCACCCCCTTCCGATAGGGCGGAGACTGGCCAGCTCGTGAATGCATTCCATTATCATCGGGTGGCACGCATGCCCAACCCGTATCCACAATAAAGCCCGCAGGCATCTCATAATATAAGGAAGTTCATATCTCGATTGACTCAGGACAGGACCCGATGAGACTAGGTCGTCCTATAACCCTAGCAATGACTCTAGTTACTTCACAGATAACGATCGTTCTGTTTACAAAAGCAATGAGTAAACGAATGCTCAACCATGAGTGCAATCCTAGCAGGATACTACATGGCATGCTTTATTATGAATGTAAGCACCTAGTATGCACATGGCTACAAGCAGGGAGATCTCTTTTCGAATCTGAGTGAGTTCATATACGAACTCACCTGGAAAGCCGAACAGCAAGATATCCCAAAGAGCAGAGTCCAAACAATCGACAAGCACCTATTATAATTGTAAAGAATGTGATAAGCTACAATACTACTAGTCACACACACACACACACACACACACACACACACACACACACACACACACGCACGCACGCACGCACGCACGCACGCACGCACGCACGCACGCACGCACGCACGCACGCACGCACGCACGCACGCACGCACGCACGCACGCACACACGAGAGACCATGTTCCCAAACCATTCGGAAGTTAAACCCTTTCAAAACCCATTTTCCGATACGAGAAATATCCGAAAGCCAAGCTATTCGAGATTCTCAAATCTCCATCAAGTTTCCATAACTCGTCTTTACTTATGTCAAATCCCTTTTCAAATCCAATAATACCTTTTTAAATCTCCAAGTCTCATAATATTTTATTTGTCTTAAATCCCTATGATATAACATCTTGAAATCTTAAATAATAATATTTTATACTTTAAAACTTAATTAATAACATTTATTATTTTAAATACCATTTTCTTATAACACTTCATAAAATATTTCTAAATCCTTTAAAATCCCAACCATTCTCATTTCGTAAAATCATCCCTTTTTAAATTACCAAAATCTGACTTTATATTTATAAAATACAATACCAATCCTCCTTATTTTTATAAATTACCGAACCGACCCTACCTTTTCTTAAAACCCCAAAACGAGCCCTCTATATTTTAAAAGACTCAAAACAAACTCACATTTAACAAATTAGGCCCAACACATTTGATTTTATTGAAGGAAGTAGGCCCAAGAAAATTAGGCCCAAAAAGCCAAACTCCCATCTCCCATTTCAATTTCAATTCGGAGTAAAAAAAAAAAGAGGAATGGGTCCCAAGTGACATGGCAGTGAGGTGGCAAGGGGCGGGGCCCTCCAGCTGAAAACAATTGGGGAGAAGGAGGTACTGTTCCTCCATCTCTTCAAGAGCTCTGTTCGACAATGGAGAAGAAAAGGAGGGAGGAAGAGATGCTCGCCGAAGATGGGCGAGTTCCGGCCATTCATCCCGACACCAAGGCCAGAAAACAAGCAAGAAAGGGAAAGGAGGAGGAAGGAGTGCTCACCGAGGGCGTCGACTCATCGGAACCCTCATCGATGCGCAATTGAGCTCGTCGGAGGCTCAGGGCTGCATCTCTCGGCCTAGATTGAAGGTAAGAAGCTTAAAGGTGAAACCTTGCAACATTTTCGATCGGAAGGGAGGAGGGGAGCCTTACCTATTCAAAAATCGAAAACAAAGGTGGAGGAGCGAGGGCTGCGCTCGGGCTCGGTCTCCGGACTCCTGGCGGCGCTGCTGCTACTGGCGACTCCAGGGAGGTGCTGCTGCTGCCCCTGGGCTCGATAGTCTCACTATGAAATAAGGGAGGGGCGACTTGGGTGGTGTAGCTGGCGCTCTGGTGGCGCTCGAAACAAGGGCTGGCGTTTGGTGGCCGACGGGAGGTGCTCAGGGAAGGCGTCGGCCGCTCCTGGCGGCTCCGGTTGCTACTGGTGGCTGCTGGAGACTCCCGGAGGTGTGGGCGCTCCTGCTAATGGCGCCTCAGGGTGGAAGGATAAGGTGGAAGTGGTGGCGTTCAGAGGTGAAAACAGGGAGGAAAAAAGGGGAAAGAGATGGAGGATGGAGGGAGGTGTGTGGATTTGTGTGGGCTTTAAGATAATTGAGGATGGGAGCTGCAGGTCTACATCTTTGAAGTGGGACAAGGGTTGGTCTTCAGATTTGAAATGGGGTAGGTTATGCTGCAGTAGGCGTGGGATTTGTCTGAGCAATGTAAGGATTTTCCCTTGGCATTTTGCCAAAATGGTGAGGCATAAGTTGTGAGGAAGGGGAGGAAGAAAGGTGGGTGTTGTCTAAAAATGGGGGAAGATGACTGTCTTCATCTGTATGAATTCAGAATGGGGAAAGAGAGTGTAGCTAATCGAAATGGGGAAGGAAAATTATGAATACCGAAAGGTAAAACCTGAAACCGCTCTCTCGGTCTTATCTCGACTCGTTTCAAATAAAATTTAAATTTCCCAATTCGAATTTAATAATGAAATCCGGACATCATTTCAAATTCTCGGCATATAAAAGCGAAATAAAATCTATTTTGCATAATTTTAAAATTTGGTCGGAATCCGCTTTAAGAGTTTCGAGTTCTATTTATTAAATTGAGGACAAGTTTTCCTTAAAATATCCGATTTAATTTCATTTTAATTTCTTTTTCCGAAAATTAGGATTTAAAAATCCGAGCCTTTACATCATCCACCTTTAAAAACAAGTCTCGTCCCCGAGACTAAAACCAAAACAAGGTAGGGGATGCAGTTTGAAATTGATGAGTCCAAGGACCATGTCCAAGGATCTTGTAATCATCTCGGTTGCGTTTTCCGGGATTCTCACAACATCCCAGTCACGATCGTGACATCTCCAATTGGCCTTGACAAGTATGCAATAAGCGCCCCTATCACATCCTCGCTTTGACTTTTCGGAAGTACCACAACTCTAAAAGTTCTACAATATCATCAATAGGTCTTAGCAAACACCCTACAAGCGCCCTCATAAAATGCTTGTATCCACTTCATGAAGTATCATAGAGTTGCCCGGGTTGGAAAAGTTTCAAAGGGGATTCCGCAATTGAAAAAGATTGGGCTCAAAATCGTTGAAATTTTTCGGTCGCGTTTGGTCTCTCAAAATCCAAGTTAGTCTTTTTCGAAACCATTCAAAACCTTTCAATCAAGCAAACCTCTCAACTTCAAAACCATTCCCAAGCTTTTAAAAATCCAAGTTGGTCAAGCAAATTTAGAACTTAAGAGGTGGAATCATCCACCTCTAAGGGCTAATCCCATATTCTCTGCCTAGGTTCCAATCTCAAAAGCAATTCCAAGCTACAAATTTTTAGCCATTATCAAAATCAACATAACCAAGACATGCCACCTCATAAACAACCAACCATCGAGATTGACCATGCCAAAATCATAACATGAATAGCCATCCATCAACATTGCCGCATACGAGTATATTGGAACGTCAAACTCAACATTAGCATTTCATGTTCTAGGTGTCAATCAAATAAGAATGCATCAAGCATGAATATCATTTTTGAAAGGGCAACACACAAACACATCAAGCCTCAGCCTCAACCTCAACCTTAGTAGATCATATCAGTATGGTTTCCTACTTACCACTACCAATACAACATAATTTTTTTTTTCTTAATAGGAGTTTTAGTCTAATGGGAAGACAACAATTCAGCACAACAAAATTCATTTCAACAAGATTCAGCAAGCCAAGATATTCACCATTTTCATAGCCAAGGATTTAGCCGAAAATCAGTTTTGAATATCAATGCATAGAGGCATCACCACAATCACGTTTCAGCAATTCAATGTTCGAGTTATCAACATATGATCTAGCATGCTCTCATGGTTTAACAATAGCAAAGTTTAACAACATAGCAAGCACAAAATATAATCACGGCAACATTTAACTTAACATGACATCGCATATCATTATATCAGGATTACATGCATCTTATATTATGGACTCTACACTCTACTATCAATTAATTCCCAAGTATTTTATATCAGCATATAACATGGTTTCACGCTAGGTTTATTCATCATTATCTCTCATTGCCTCAAACAGTCACATGTCATAAGTCTCAAGATACTATCATGCTCAGCAAGTATTTTTGAATATCATATATTGACATAGCAAGTGAAGTTATCACATTACATCATGCTATTAATAATTTGAGCAAAGGTAATATCAGGCAAGCATCACAATAACATATTGTCACATATTAATGGGGCACATAATATCATGATTACTAAACACAAGGTCAGGATCTCAGCAGGTATAGTTCACGTTCCACGAGTAAAAGAAATAGGCAAGGCATACCGACACAAAACACCAATCATACCACAAGGTCAGTCACATAGGAACACCAAAGCACTGAAATTCATCCTCATAAGTAGAAGTTAACTAGGTAACATCCATTACTAGTCCATCATTCAAAGAATCAATATGTCAGTTCTGGGACCCGGGGTTCATGGGTTCACCGTGCTTCCGTTGTGCCGCTCCCGTGCTATTTGGATAAACGTGCTCTTTTCTACGCCATCGTTCATCAAAGTATTGCAAGCAACTTTTTAGTTAGCGGAGATAGGGGAGAGAGACAAGTAGGACAACCCGGACTCCCCACAGAACCAAACACAGACCAACTGACGGTGATACGACAAAACACAAGATCCCGACCCAAGAAGGAGTAAGGTGCCCTTATGGAACTCTACGAGGTCACAAGTGCAACAAGCAAAACATATACCAATCATGGAGTAAACTAGTCACATCACTAAACACTAACACGTAGCTACTTTGATGAAAAATGTTAACAGACAGGGGCAACCAGAAGCATGATCGGGTTCTGCATGGGGCATAAGAGACTAGCTAGCAACTTTTCATTTCATATTTCAGACAAGCTTGGTATGCATAAGAAACATGTATACATGAATGAAACAATAGATTGGTGCGACACATAGCTCATGTGAAATCTGGTAAACATTACAAAGTATTACAGGTAAGGTAAATTAGTCGTAACAAGTACACATTGGCAGGTCATAATCAATGTGGGATCATATGCGAACCTATGGAGATGTTTCCTATCAATCAGACTAATGCCATGAAAGGATCATATAAAGCCGTATAGAAACCATGTCATGCAACAACAACGTTCTTATGATAGGATAAGTGCGGGATGTCAGCATATAATGAGCTATGATGGGAAAGCAATCTTCCATGATACTAGTAGTATATTGTCAAAGAATGAACGCAATCAAGGATAATCGTTGAGGAATTATTTAACACCAAAATACATTTCACGTATATATGCATCTACGATGTCGTAGGGTATAACACGCAACTCGATACTCAATTGCTAATTAACACATATCCCAACAAAATATGAATTTATCCAATTAAGCATCGGAAAGGCATCATGTGATAAGGACAACAATTCAGATGAGAACACTCATAAGCATGCCACTAATCATACTTAGCATGAGATAACTGATACGGGGTTAGCCGTGTGATGGTCCGATCTTCGACAACAAGCAAGAAACTAAAGAAAGACTCAAAGAAATAACAAGACTCAAACCGACGCAGCAAGGATGCTTCAAGAATCGATCAAGAAATCTGCAAGATCAATCAAGAAGTTAAAGAACGGAAGCAAGAACGAATAAAGACGCAACAAGATCAGCAGGATTCGATCAAGAAGCAATCAAGATCGATCAAGATTCTCAAGAAACAAAAGAAACACAGCAAAACTCGAAATTGAATTGCAAGAATTGAAAGACACGACCTGATATGGACTGAGTCGATCTATGCAGAACAAAATAAAGACCCCAGGCCTCGTCAGAGGGTAGGAACCAATACCAATGACTACACAACCCGCCTCTACAACCCTACACAATCAAGCGGACAACTTGAAGGCACAAGGAGGGGGCTTGTGGATACTAGATTCACCAAGTCTTGCGGAGTTGATGAACGGCAAAGCAAACCAAGATGAGATTATCAATCAATGACCAACGAGCACAGCTCTAGTTGAATCAACAAACACTCGTGTGTTTAAACTCATATGAGAGATTTCTATTATCAAAGTTCCAATTGTTCTCCATGGAAGAATCGGCAATATATAAGCCTTAAGGGCTGATGTTTGGCCGAAAATAATAACATGAATTAAACTAATAACTTATTGGGCCTAATAAGAAATAACACCTAAAGACATAAATAAATAAGGTCTAAAAATTAACAAGGTAAATAAGCCTAATTCGGCCCATGTAGATTCTAGGCAAACTGGTGTCGGTGCCGAGGGCTGAATGTTGGCGCCGAGGCCTTCAGTGCTCAAACATGTGTTTAGACGTTAGCGTCGATACCTCTGGTGTCGGCATCGATACCATCAGCAACTCCTATGCACATGTAATTCTTCAATATAGGCTCGGGGAGTTGAACCTTGCTCGAGAACAAAGCATGACCCACAAAGTTGAATGAGTCTCTCTGAAGATTCTTAGCTCTAGCTCGAGTCATTGGTCCTTCTCCAAGTATGATGGGTGTGTCTGGAGCTGTAGAAGATGGTCCCGCATCAACCACCCCTTCTTGAAAAGGATTCGACCACGAATCCAAGTCTTCATCCACAGCGAAGTAAGGGATTAGATCCGCGACGTTGAATGTAGCGCTCACGCCCATGTCTCCAGGAAGCTCCAATTGGTAGGCATTGTCGCCCACTCTCTTCTTGATCCAAAATGGTCCATCACCACGAGGTGAAAGCTTGTTCTTCCGGGCTTCTGGAAACCGCTCCTTCCTCAAGTGCACCCATACAAGATCTCCAGGCTGAAATGTGACAAAGCGACGTCCCTTGTTGGCCTTGTTAGCATTGTATTCAGCCTTTAGCATCAGCTTCTCTCGAGTTCGTTCATGCAGCTCCTTTATGAACTCGACATGCTTACCTGCCTCAAATGATTCTTTGTCTCTCATAGGATATGGAGTAAGATCAAAAGGGTTTAGTAGATTAACACCATACACACATTCAAATGGACTGATTTTAGTTGCCGAATGCATGGTTCTATTATAAGCAAATTCCACATGAGGTAAGGCTTCTTCCCAAAGTTTCAAATTCTTCCTAATAATGGCTCTTAGGACAGTAGCAAGGGTTCTATTAGCCACCTCAGTTTGGCCATCAGTCTGGGGGTGGCTAGAAGTAGAGAATAGCAATCTAGTTCCCAATTTATTCCATAAGGTACGCCAAAAATGACTTAAGAATTTTACATCCCTATCACTAACAATGGTTTTAGGCACGTCATGCAACCTAAATACTTCTCTAAAGAATAGGTTAGCAACATTGGTAGCATCATCAGTTTTGTGGCATGCAATGAAATGAGCCATTTTAGAGAATCTATCAACCACTACAAAGATTGAATCCCTCCCCTTCTTAGTTCTAGGCAACCCAACTATAAAGTCCATAGAAATGTCTTCCCAAGGGGCTGAGGGTATCGGCAGTGGTGTTTAAAGGCCATGGGGCATAAGCTTAGCTTTGGCTTTAATGCAATCTATGCATTAAGGCAATGTTCTACATCCCTAAGAATATGTGGCCAATAAAAATGTGATTTCAGTGTGTTATATGTCTTATCCCTACCAAAATGTCCCATTAATCCACCACTATGGGCTTCACTAATAAGTAATAATCGTAGAGAACATCTAGGAATGCACACTTGATCTTTTCGAAATAAGAATCCTTGATGAATATAAAAGCTATCATTAGGACCCTTTTCTAGGCATTTTCGAAATATATCTCCAAAATCCAAATCAGATTCATACAATTCTTTTATGTAAACAAAGCCTAAGACTCTAGAATCCAAAGTGGTTAAAAGAACATGTCTTCTAGATAATGCATCAGCAACCACATTGTCTTTGCCTTTCTTATACTTAATCACATAAGGAAATGTTTCAATGAATTCCATCCATCTACCATGTCTCCTATTAAGTTTATCTTGGCTTTTAAAGTGTTTTAAAGATTCATGATCAGTTTTAAGAATAAACTCGCTAGGCCATATGATGCGGGACCATCCAAGACACCCAAGACACCTTCGGATGATCTCCTTGTCAAGAGGAAGAAGAAGGCTCCACCATGGGAGAAGATACTTTGTTTAAATGACGTTTTGGTTCGTTCATAGTCATTTGACAGCTTTTCGACGTCTCTCTAAAATGGGTCGTACGGATTCAATATTTATCGGATTGAGGCGTTCCATATCTTGTTGGAACGATGACGAAGAGATCTACAACTTTTCTGCTAAAGGTTTTTCCAGAGTCGACCTCAAAATTGGCCGAAAATGCACATCTTTGCAAGCTCTCACTGTTTTGACGGGATTTTAATTAAGTCTTGAACATTATGTTTATTTTCTATTTTTAGTATTTCTTTTACTTAAGTTATTTTAGGAAACTTTAAGGTTATTTTTATTATTTCCATTAGATGTTAGTTTTATCTTATTCTATCATCTAACTCGGCCCAACAGCCCTGCGTGGCCTATATATTCCGAGTTCTCCTATTGTAATTCAATTAGAACATTAGGAATAGAATTTAGATCTCTCAAATTGTGTGAAACACATGGAGTGTCTTGTTGATCCAACTAGAGCTGTGCTCGTTGATCATCGAATTGGTTTGTTTTAGCTTGGTTTGCTTTGCCGTTCATCAACTTCGCAAGACTTGGTGAATCTAGTATCCACAAGCCCCCTCCTTGTGCTTTCAAGTTGTCTGCTTGATTGTGTAGGGTTGTAGAGGCGGGTTGTGTAGTCATTGGTATTGGTTCCTACCCTCTGAGGAGGCCTGGGGTCTTTATCTTGTTCTGCATAGATCGACTCAGTCCATATCAGGTCGTGTCTTTTCAATTCTTGCAATTCAATTTCGAGTCTTTATTCACCTTTGTCGAGTCTTTCTGCGTTTCTTGAGAATCTTGATCGATCTTGATTGCTTCTTGATCGAATCTTGCTGATCTTGTTGAGTCTTTATTCGTTCTTTCTTCCGTTCTTTAACTTCTTGATTGATCTTGCAGATTTCTTGATCGATTCTTGAAGCATCCTTGCTGCGTCGGTTTGATTCTTGTTATTTCTTTGAGTCTTTCTTTAGTTTCTTGCTTGTTGTCGAAGATCGGACCAACCTACGGCTAACAATCAAAGATTGTTAGTAGGAACAACACTTAAAACTCTCCTAACAACCAAAGATTCTCCATGCTCATATTCAACCTCATCATCATCATTTTCACAACAAACAAGGTTTAAGTTTTGATCATTGTCATTAGCATGCTCATCATGTTCATCACAAGAATTTTCAGATTCATATTCTCCTAAGTGATTAACCATGAGAGTTTTCTTATTAGGGCAATCCTTCATATAATGTCCTCTACCTTGGCATTTAAAACACACAATATCTCTAGATCTAAGGGTAGAAGGGTTAGGATTACTCCCTTTGGGACCAGTAGATGTCCCAGACGATTCTCGTCCATTCCATGGACATTTTCCTTTGTCGAGGGGCTGTTGGGGTTGTCGGCCTTCACTCCTCCATTGGGGCTGCTAAACTCGCTCTCTAGAACCCACTTCCGAGCGCCCTTGGGGCTGTTGGGGCCGAGATTGGCGCCACCCTTGTTGCTGGCCACTCGACACTCTATTAGCTTGGCTCTTGTAGCGTTGTCCCTTTTCTACTTTCATAGCTAGATGTAACAAATCAGTAGGAGTAGTATAGGGAAAGTAATCAATTTCATGAGCTAAAGCGGGATGCAATATCCTAAGATATCTAACATTGGTTTTCTCATGAGTTTCTACTATATTAGCTCGAGCCATAGCTTCTTGCATAACATTAAATGTTTCCTCAATAGTTTTACTACCTTGTTTAAGGTTTTCTAATCTGTTTAATAGCTCTCTATCATAATGTTGAGGTACAAACCTATTTCTCATGACTACTTTTAGTTGTTCCCAAGAAGCAATAGGTGCATCAAGGGATCTTCTTCTTTCCTTAACAAGATTATCCCACCAGATCAATGCAAAACCTTGAAACTCTAGGGAAGCTAATTGTACTTTCTTAGGTTCTGAGAAATTATGACAATTCCAGATTTGTTCCATTTTAATCTCCCAATCAATATAAGCATCTGGATCAGTCTTACCATTAAAAGGAGGAATCTTCACCTTAACCTTACCCATTCCGTCGTCGTCATTGAACCTAGGTGGTCGGTTCTGATTTCCCCTTTGATTCCGTCTCGGGCGTTGCTCCCAATACTCCTCTTCTTGGAAGTCATCATCTTGCTCCGAGTAATAGAATTGCTCTTGATAGCCACGTCCTCTTCCTCTTCCTTGTCCTTGACCTTGCACATTAACAAACCCATTATTCCGATCATTTCTCCCACCTCGTGGAGAGTTGTTTTCATTGAATAAAGGATTCTGTAAATTAACATTATTATGAGGATTAGGATTAGGAATAGGGTTAGGATTAATGACCTCTTTTTGATGCGGGACCATCTTCTACAACTCCAGACACACCCATCATACTTGGAGAAGGACCAATGACTCGAGTTAGAGCTAAGACGCTTCAAAGAGACTCATTCAACTTTGTGGGTCATGCATTATTCTCGAGCAAGGTTCAACTCCCCGAGCCTACATTGAAGACATACATGTGCATTGGAGTGCAAATGGAGGCCGAGCCACCTTAGTAAAGCTTGGGCCGAAATTCTATAAATGTTAAGGCTTATTTTCAGCTTAAGTGTTCTATTGGGCTGAATTGGGCTTTTTCTAGTTATTCTTTTTAAGACATTATTTACTTATGTTCTTAGGTTTATTTTATTAAGTCCATTAAGCAATTAGTCTATCTTCTTTTATCTAGTAAAGCCGGCCATCAGGCCTTAGGATCTATATATATTTTCGATTCCCCTTGTAAACAAGTTGGAACATTCATAATTCAGATTTATTCTTCTCAAAATACGTGTGTCACACATTGAGAGTTGTTGGCCGAATTAGAGCTGTGCTCATTCGCCTTCGAATTGATATCATCTTAGCTTGGTTTGCTTTACCGTTCATCAACTTCGCAAGACTTGGTGAATCTAGTATCCACAAGCCCCCTCCTTGTGCCTTCAAGTTGTCCGCTTGATTGTGTAGGGTTGTAGAGGCGGGTTGTGTAGTCATTGGTATTGGTTCCTACCCTCTGAGGAGGCCTGGGGTCTTTATCTTGTTCTGCATAGATCGACTCAGTCCATATCAGGTCGTGTCTTTTCAATTCTTGCAATTCAATTTCAAGTCTTTATTCATCTTTGTCGAGTCTTGCTGCGTTTCTTGAGAATCTTGATCGATCTTGATTGCTTCTTGATCGAATCTTGCTGATCTTGTTGAGTCTTTATTCGTTCTTGCTTCCGTTCTTTAACTTCTTGATTGATCTTGCAGATTTCTTGATCGATTCTTGAAGCATCCTTGCTGCGTCGGTTTGAGTCTTGTTATTTCTTTGAGTCTTTCTTTAGTTTCTTGCTTGTTGTCGAAGATCGGACCATTACACGGCTAACCCCGTATCAAATTGGCATCAGAGCTTTGGTTTCCGACATCAAGATTGAGTCTTTTCTTTTTCATAAACACAAAAACCACAAAAATAGAGTCTTTTCTTATTTGGTCTTTTACTTCTTGTTCTTTATTTGATTATTGCACTAATCTTTTTGTTTGTGATTGTTTGTGGTTGCATAGCCTAAACACAAGCCTAGCCGAGACCGTGGAGTCGACCAAGTGGTGCGCACAGCCTTTGTGAACACCCTAGAGCCGACGGCAATTTCTGTCCCCATAGCCTTTGCTTGGCCGATTCTACATACCACACCAAGAAACCCTAGTTTGCTATCTTTCTATCTTTGTTCTATCTTTGGAATTTTGATTTATCTTTTATCTAATTTCATTTATCTATTGCCTATCAAAAATCAGAATTTTAAACTTGTTAGATTTAATTCCATTATATCTATCAACTATCACAAAAGGCACAAGATAGATCCTATTACCTAAATTAGCCATTCTATCTATATCTTTGCATTAGGGCTGAATTTTTATCTTCTATCACCATAATATTCAGATTTTCGAGTCCTTTACATATTTTAGAGTCTTTCTTGCATTAGTTTCATTAGTTCAAAAAAAAAAAAAAAACAGAAATCAGATCCGAAATTCAAAAAAAAAAAAAAGAGAAAGTGTTTGTTAAGTTGTTGTTTGATCTAGTGCAAGAAAGCTCCCAAGGACCAATTGGTGAACCCTTCTCTCAGCCCTAGTCGACATACATAAATCCCCAAACACATACACCTCCACAAAAATTGAAACCCTACCTTGCAACTACAACATCATAACTTAAGGTTTTCAATCAAAAGAGGTAAATTTCCTTACTTTCCTTTGTTTCTTTTCTTTTTCAGCTTTTGTCAAGCACTACCCACTGTTGTCGAGTGTTGTACTACTGATTTTGAGTTGTTTAAGCTACTGTCGAGCACTTATACACCATATCGAGTGCCTTGCTTGCTTGTTTGATTGAGTCGAGTGATCTCAGCCCTTGCCAAGTTCTCTCCTGTTAGTGTCGAGTGCATTAGACCCTGTCGAGTGCACCTTTGTTGTGTCGAATTGATTCCTTGCAATTGCCCATCTGTTTTGCTTGGTTCAAGTGTCTTACAACTGTTTTCGAGTGCTCTTTACCCTTATCGAGTACTTTGTTTGTTGTTTCATTCATTACATACCTTGATTGCTTAGTTTTTGCTTGGTAGTTGATTTGCCCAAAGCGGATTGCCCTAGCAAGCGTGATATATCAATCGGAGAGGGAGTGTGAGCGAAACACAATTGTGAGCTGTTTATAAGTTTTACTAACCTTTAACTTAGTTCTTTGTTTCTTTTGTCTTTGTGATAATGTCTAATAATCAGGATCCTAACAATGAGAACAACCCCAACAATGGGGGTAGCTCGAGTGCAACCATGACACCTGAGACATTCAACAACCTTACCAACACCTTGACAGCCATTCTAGACCGCTTGACAGCCTTAGAGGCAAGGCCGAGTGGCTCTACCACAGCAGCTGATGGTCAAGGTAATCCTAGGCGTGCAGAGACGCCTCAAGATGAAAGAGAGGTCATTAATCCTAACCCTATTCCTAATCCTAATCCTCATAATAATGTTAATTTACAGAATCCTTTATTCAATGAAAACAACTCTCCACGAGGTGGGAGAAATGATCGGAATAATGGGTTTGTTAATGTGCAAGGTCAAGGACAAGGAAGAGGAAGAGGACGTGGCTATCAAGAGAAATTCTATTACTCGGAGCAAGATGATGACTTCCAAGAAGAGGAGTATTGGGAGCAACGCCCGAGACGGAATCAAAGGGGAAATCAGAACCGACCACCTAGGTTCAATGACGATGACGGAATGGGTAAGGTTAAGGTAAAGATTCCTCCTTTTGATGGTAAGACTGATCCAGATGCTTATATTGATTGGGAGATTAAAATGGAACAAATCTGGAACTGTCATAATTTCTCAGAACCTAAGAAAGTACAACTAGCCTCCCTAGAGTTTCAAGGTTTTGCATTAATCTGGTGGGATAATCTTGTTAAGGAAAGAAGAAGATCCCTTGATGCACCTATTGCTTCTTGGGAACAACTAAAAGTGGTCATGAGAAATAGGTTTGTACCTCAACATTATGATAGAGAGCTATTAAACAGATTAGAAAACCTTAAACAAGGTAGTAAAACTGTTGAGGAAACATTTAATGTGATGCAAGAAGCTATGACTCGAGCTAATATAGTAGAAACAAATGAGAAAACCAATGTTAGATATCTTAGGATATTGCATCCCGCTTTAGCTCATGAAATTGATTACTTTCCCTATACTACTGCTACTGATTTGTTACATCTAGCTATGAAAGTAGAAAAGGGACAACGCTACAAGTGCCAAGCTAATAGGATGTCGAGTGGCCAGCAACAAGGATGGCGCCAATCTCGGCCCCAACAGCCCCAAGGGCGCTCGGAAGTGGGTTCTAGAGAGCGAGCTCAGCAGCCCCAATGGAGGAGTGAAGGCCGACAACCCCAACAGCCCCTCGACAAAGGAAAAGGTCCATGGAATGGACGAGAATCGTCTGGGACATCTACTGGTCCCAAAGGGAGTAATCCTAACCCTTCTACCCTTAGATCTAGAGATATTGTGTGCTTTAAATGGCAAGGTAGAGGACATTATATGAAGGATTGCCCTAATAAGAAAACTCTCACTGTTAATCACTTAGGAGAATATGAATCTGAAAATTCTTGTGATGAACATGATGAACATGCTAATGACAATGATCAGAACTTAAACCTTGTTTGTTGTGAAAATGATGATGATGAGGTTGAATATGAGCATGGAGAATCTTTGATTGTTAGGAGAGTTTTAAGTGTTGTTCCTACACCATGTGATGATAATCAAAGGGAAAACTTGTTTCATACTCGTTGTCTAGTTAAAGGAAAGGTTGTAAATGTGATCATTGATGGAGGTAGGTTCTGTAATTTAGCTAGTTAAGAAATGGTTGACAAATTGCATTTACCTACTGTCCAATACCCTAGACCTTACAAATTGCATTGGATGAATGATTGTGGCTTATTGAAAGTAAATAGGCAAGTTAAAGTGCATATTAAACTAGGACATTATGAAGATGATGTTTTATGTGATATAGTGCCTATGCAAGCTTGTCATATTCTATTAGGCCGTCCTTGACAATCTGATCATAAGGTTATGCATGATGGGTTTACTAATCGCTATACCTTTACTTTTCAGGGAAAGAATGTCATTCTCAAACCCATGACACCTACGCAAGTAGCTGATGAGATTGAGAAGCGCAAGGTAAGTAAAGATGAGTTAGATCAGGAGGCTCAGTCGAGCCAAGTGGATCCTCAAACTCGATCTAAGAGTGTGTTCTTGGCTTCCAAAAGCACATTCATGGACGACTTTGCGGATGGTGGAACTGTTCTTATGCGCCTTTGCAAGAGCTTGAGTATGTTGAGTGAAGAGCTTAAAGCTTCCCTTCCATCGAACATTCTCGCTCTTCTTGAAGAGTTTAAGGATGTGTTTCCCGATGACATACCACCAGGTCTACCCCCTATTCGTGGAATTGAGCATCAAATTGATCTTATTCTGGGGGCTGCATTACCTAATAGGCCTGCGTATCGTATGAATCCCACTGAGACCCAAGAGGTTCAAACCCAAGTCCAGGAACTGTTGGATAAAGGTTATATTCGAATAAGCTTAAGTCCTAGTGTTGTGCCTGTGTTATTAGTCCCTAAGAAAGATGGTTCATGGAGAATGTGTGTAGATTGTAGGGCTATTAACAACATTACTATTAAATATCGCCATCCTATTCCTAGATTAGATGTGATACGGGGTTAGCCGTGTGATGATCCGATCTTCGACAACAAGCAAGAATTAACAAGAAATAAAGACGCAGCAATGAAAGACTCTCAAGATCGAAATTTATGTAAAGACGCGACCGATAAGGACTGAGTCGATCTATGCAGAACAAGATAAAGACCACAGGCCTCCTTAGAGGGTAGGAACCAATACCAATGACTACACAACCCGCCTCTAAAACCCTACACAATCAAGCGGACAACTTGAAGGCACAAGGAGGGGGTTTGTGGATACTAGATTCACCAAGTCTTGCGAAGTTGATGAACGACAAAGCAAACCAAGCTGAGATAGATACCAATTCGTGATCAACGAGCACAACTCTAGTTAGATCAACAAGACACTCCATGTGTTTCACACAATTTGAGAGATCTAAATTCTATTCATCATGTTCTAATTGAATTACAATAGGAGAACTCGGAATATATAGGCCACGCAGGGCTGTTGGGCCGAGTTAGATGATAGAATAAGATAAAACTAACATCTAATGGAAATAATAAAAATAACCTTAAAGTTTCCTAAAATAACTTAAGTAAAAGAAATACTAAAAATAGGAAATAAACATAATGTTCCAAAACTTAACAAAATCCCGTCAAAACCAGCAGCATCTCAAAGAATGTGGATTTCGGCCAAGCTATTGGACGAATCTGGAAAAACCTTCAAAAGCAAAGATGTAGATCTCGTCGTCCTCGTTCCAACAAGGTATGACACGCCTTAATCCGATAAATATAGAATCCGTACGACCCATTTTACTGAGACGTCGAAAAGCTGTCAATGTTCTGAACGAATCCAAAACGTCATTTAAACAAAGTATCTTCTCCCATGGTGGAGCCTTCTTTTCCTCTTGAGAAGGACATCATCCGAAGGTGTCTTGGGTGTCTTGGATGGTCCCGCATCAATCTCCCTTTCTTGAAAAGGATTCGCCCTCGAATCCAAGCTCGGATAAAATTTCGCAAATGCATCCACACGGGCTCCTGGATCGAAAACCTTATGTCCATGGAAACTCGTCTCAAGAACGGTTGCTGTAGGGATTGACCACTCCTCAGTGGTTTTTGTTTCACCTTCATCTAAAAAATCAAGAAAAGAAACTTGATTAGTGCACAATTCAGATTTCATATCAATGCCATGATGTGTTAATTGAATATGCACTTGAGCTTGGTCATTAATCCCTAAGTTTCCATCCAATGCTAGCAAGTTTTGTTCCTTTTTCAAGGCTGAATTTTCAATTAATTCAAGGTTAGCAATATTAGAACAATTTTCTTCATCAATGATCAGATTACTAACTATGCCTTTTTCTAAGCATGTAATATGACATAAATCTTCTCTTTGATTATCATCACATGGTTTAGATTGAACATTTAAATCAATCAAAGAATCATCATTATCAACATGATTTACATTTTCAGCAATAAGAGAATTATCTATGCTAGAAGATACATGATGTTGAATAGCATTATTAAGGGGAATAAGATGAGATTCTTCCCTTTCATTATGTGGCACGTCAACTCGAGGTACTCCTTGTCTGGGCACTGTTTTAGAGCCAAAACAAGAATAATCAATACTTTGTACCGATAAGTCGAACCGAAGCTCTTGTGCCCTCAATCTTTCATCTATCTTAGCCAAGGTCTCCATCATGGTGTTGAACATGGTGACCTGATTAGACATAGCAAATAAAACAAACAAAGAACTATGTAAAAGTTAGAAAATATAAACAACTCACAAGTGTTTCGCTCACACTCCCTCTCTGATTGATATGTCAAGCTTGCTAGGGCAATCCGCTTTGGGCAAATCAACAACCAAGCAAAAGAACTAGGCAATCAAAGTATGCAATTAAGAGAATGAATGAAACAACACACAAAGAGTACTCGACAAAGCTGTAGAGAACTCGACACAAGAAACAAGAAGTACTCGATATAGGGTTTGGAGTACTCGATATGGACAAGAGAACACTGAACAAGGGTCTAGTGTACTCGACACAAGCAAACAGCAACTCAAAACAATGAAGAGAACTCGACAAGGCTGAGAACTCCTCGACTCAAACACAATCAGCACTCAATAGAAGGATAAGTGCTCGACAACAGCCACCAAACAACTCGACAAAGGTTGTTATAAAAGAAAAATAAAGAAAAACTAAGAAAGAATGGAAATTTACCTCTTTTGATTGAAAACATTTAAGTTAGGACGTTGTAGTTGCAGGGTAGGGTTTCAATTTTGTGGAGGTATGTGTTTTTGGGATAGGGTGTTTCGACTAGGGCTGAGAAATCACCAAAAGTGTGGTCCTCGGAGCTTTCTTGCACTAGATCAACAAACAACTAACAAACACTTTCTCATTTTTTTTTTTTTAAATATGAAACTAATGCAAGAAAAGACTCAATATAAGGTATAGGACTCGAAAATTTGATGTAAAGGTGATAAAAGATAGAATATGCAGCCCTAAAGATAAATAAATAGGTGAGGCTTTTGTTATCTTTGGTAAGTGGATCTATCTAAAGCCTTAAAGATAAATGATAGATAAATATGATTTATATCCACCAAAAATCAGATTTATAATAAAGGCAATAGATAAATGGAATTTAGATAAAAGATAGATCAAATATTCCAAAGATAGAAAGATAGAACAAAGGATAGAAAGGATAACAAACTAGGGTTTGTCTTTGTGTGGAGGCTGATTTTCGGCCAAGCTAGACTTATGGGGACAAGAATGCCGTCGGCTCTAGGGTGAACACAAGGGCTGTGTACACGGCTTGGTCGACTCCACTGGTCTCGGCTAGGCTTTGTGTTTAGGCTATGCAACCACAAACAATCACAAACTCAAGATTAGTGCAATAATCAATTCAAGAAACAAGAAGTAAAAGACCAAAACAAGAAAAGGACTCTTTTTTGTGGTTTTTTGTGTTTATGAAAAGAAAAGACTCAATCTTGATGTCGGAAACCAAAGCTCTGATACCAATTTGATACGGGGTTAGCCGTGTGATGGTCCGATCTTCGACAACAAGCAAGAAATAACAAGAAATAAAGACGCAGCAATGAAAGACTCTCAAGATCGAAATTTATGTAAAGACACGACCGATAAGGACTGAGTCGATCTATGCAGAACAAGATAAAGACCCCAGGCCTCCTTAGAGGGTAGGAACCAATACCAATGACTACACAAACCACCTCTACAACCCTACACAATCAAGCGGACAACTTGAAGGCACAAGGAGGGGGCTTGTGGATACTAGATTCACCAAGTCTTGCGAAGTTGATGAACGGCAAAGCAAACCAAGCTGAGATAGATACCAATTCGTGATCAACGAGTACAGCTCTATTTAGATCAACAAGACACTCCATGTGTTTCACACAATTTGAGAGATCTAAATTCTATTCATCATGTTCTAATTGAATTACAATAGGAGAACTCGGAATATAGAGGCCACGCAGGGCTGTTGGGCCGAGTTAGATGATAGAATAAGATAAAACTAACATCTAATGGAAATAATAAAAATAACCTTAAAGTTTCCTAAAATAACTTAAGTAAAAGAAATACTAAAAATAGGAAATAAACATAATGTTCCAAAACTTAACAAAATCCCGTCAAAACCAGCAGCAGCTCAAAGAATGTGGATTTCGGCCAAGCCATTGGACGAATCTGGAAAAACCTTCAAGAGCAAAGTTGTAGATCTCTTCGTCCTCGTTCCAACAAGGTATGTCATGCCTCAATCCGATAAATATAGAATCCGTACGACCCATTTTACTGAGACGTCGAAAAGCTGTCAATGTTCTGAACGAATCCAAAACGTCATTTAAACAAAGTATCTTCTCCCATGGTGGAGCCTTCTTCTTCCTCTTGAGAAGGACATCATCCGAAGGTGTCTTGGGTGTCTTCGAGGGTCCCGCATCAAGATGATATGCTAGATGAGTTACATGGAGCTTCTATATTCTCTAAAATTGATCTTAGAAGTGGCTATTATCAAATTAGAATGAAAGAAGGTGATGAATGGAAAACAACCTTTAAGACTAAGCTAGGCTTATATGAGTGGTTGGTTATGCCTTTTGGTTTAACTAATGCTCCTAGTAATTTTATGCGCTTAATGAATCATGTGCTTCGAGATTTCATTGGAAAGTTTGTTGTAGTTTATTTTGATGATATTCTGATTTATAGCAATTCTTCTAATGAACATGAATCACATCTTAGAGAAGTGCTTAAAATGCTGAGAATTGAACGCTTGTATGCTAATTTAAAGAAGTGTGAATTATGTAATGAACAAGTGTCTTTTCTTGGATTTGTAGTGAGCTCTAATGAACTGCGTGTTGATGAATCAAAGATCAAAGCTATCCAAGAGTGGCCGACCCCCACTAACACAGGACATGTACGCAGCTTCCAAGGACTTGCGAGCTTCTACCAACGATTTGTGCGAGACTTTAGCACAATCTCAGCCCCACTGACCGAGCTTACTAAGAAGAGAAGTGAGTTCACATGGGGAGCAGCTCAGGAGGAAGCATTCAACACACTTAAGGACAAGCTCACTCACGCACCTCTATTAGCTTTGCCGGACTTTACTCAGCCTTTTGAGGTAGAGTGTGATGCTAGCGGAGTTGGAATTGGTGGAGTCCTTATGCAGGGAGGTAAGCCTATTGCTTTCTTTTCTGAGAAGTTGAAAGGTGCTTGTCTTAATTACTCTACCTATGATAAGGAATTATATGCTTTGTTTAGAGTAATTAAGACATGGTCTCACTATCTATGGCCTAGCGAGTTTATTCTTAGAACTGATCATGAATCATTGAAACACTTTAAAAGCCAAGATAAACTTGATAGGAGACATGGTAGATGGATGGAATTCATTGAAACATTTCCTTATGTGATTAAGTATAAGAAAGGCAAAGACAATGTGGTTGCTGATGCATTATCTAGAAGACATGTTCTTTTAACCACTTTGGATTCTAGAGTCTTAGGCTTTGTTTACATAAAGGAATTGTATGAATCTGATTTGGATTTTGGAGATATATTTCGAAAATGCTTAGAAAAGGGTCCTAATGACAGCTTTTATATTCATCAAGGATTCTTATTTCGAAAAGATCAAGTGTGCATTCCTAGATGTTCTCTACGATTATTACTTGTTAGTGAAGCCCATAGTGGTGGATTAATGGGACATTTTGGTAGGGATAAGACATATAGCACACTGAAATCACATTTTTATTGGCCACATATGCTTAGGGATGTAGAACATTGCCTTAAGAGATGCATAGATTGCATTAAAGCCAAAGCTAAGCTTATGCCCCATGGCCTTTATACACCACTGCCGATACCCTCAACCCCTTGGGAAGACATTTCTATGGACTTTATAGTTGGGTTGCCTAGAACTAAGAAGGGGAGGGATTCAATCTTTGTAGTGGTTGAAAGATTCTCTAAAATGGCTCATTTCATTGCATGCCACAAAACTGATGATGCTACCAATGTTGCTAATCTATTCTTTAGAGAAGTAGTTAGGTTGCATGGTGTGCCTAAAACCATTGTTAGTGATAGGGATGTGAAATTCTTAAGTAATTTTTGGCGTACCTTATGGAATAAATTGGGAACTAGATTGCTATTCTCTACTTCTAGCCACCCCCAAACCGATGGCCAAACTGAGGTGACTAATAGAACCCTTGCTACTGTCCTAAGAGCCATTATTAGGAAGAATTTGAAACTTTGGGAAGAAGCCTTACCTCATGTGGAATTTGCTTATAATAGAACCATGCATTCGGCTACTAAAATCAGTCCATTTGAATGTGTGTATGGTGTTAATCCACTAACCCCTTTTGATCTTACTCCATATCCTATGAGAGACAAAGAATCATTTGAGGTAGGTAAGCATGTCGAGTTCATAAAGGAGCTGCATGAACGAACTCGAGAAAAGCTGAAGCTAAAGGCTGAATACAATGCTAACAAGGCCAACAAGGGACGTCGCTTGGTCACATTTCAACCTGGAGATCTTGTATGGGTGCACTTGAGGAAGGAACGTTTCTTTGTATGGGTGCACTTGAGGAACAAGCTGTCGCCTCGTGGTGATGGACCATTTGGGATCAAGAAGAGAGTGGGCGACAATGCCTACCAATTGGAGCTTCCTGGAGACATGGGCGTGAGCGCTACATTCAACGTCGCGGATCTAATCCCTTACTTCGCTGTGGATGAAGACTTGGATTCGTGGTCGAATCCTTTTCAAGAAGGGGAGGTTGATGCAGGACCATCTTCTACAACTCCAGACACACCCATCATACTTGGAGAAAGACCAATGACTCGAGCTAGAGCTAAGAAGCTTCAAAGAGACTCATTCAACTTTGGGGGTCATGCATTATTCTCGAGCAAGGTTCAACTCCCCGAGCCTACATTGATGACATACATGTGCATTGGAGTGCAAATGGAGGCCGAGCCACCTTAGTAAAGCTTGGGCCGAAATTCTATAAGTGTTAAGGCTTATTTTCAGCTTAAGTGTTCTATTGGGCTGAATTGGGCTTTTTCTAGTTATTCTTTTTAAGACATTATTTACTTATGTTCTTAGGTTTATTTTATTAAGTCCATTAAGCAATTAGTCTATCTTCTTTTATCTAGTAAAGCCGGCCATCAGGCCTTAGGATCTATATATATTTTCGATTCCCCTTGTAAACAAGTTGGAACATTCATAATTCAGATTTATTCTTCTCAAAATACGTGTGTCACACATTGAGAGTTGTTGGCCGAATTAGAGCTGTGCTCATTCGCCTTCGAATTGATATCATCTCAGCTTGGTTTGCTTTGCCGTTCATCAACTTCGCAAGACTTGGTGAATCTAGTATCCACAAGCCCCCTCCTTGTGCCTTCAAGTTGTCCCCTTGATTGTGTAGGGTTGTAGAGGCGGGTTGTGTAGTCATTGGTATTGGTTCCTACCCTCTGAGGAGGCCTGGGGTCTTTATCTTGTTCTGCATAGATCGACTCAGTCCATATCAGGTCGTGTCTTTTCAATTCCTGCAATTCAATTTCGAGTCTTTATTCATCTTTGTCAAGTCTTGCTGCGTTTCTTGAGAATCTTGATCGATCTTGATTGCTTCTTGATCGAATCTTGCTGATCTTGTTGAGTCTTTATTCGTTCTTGCTTCCGTTCTTTAACTTCTTGATTGATCTTGCAAATTTCTTGATCGATTCTTGAAGCATCCTTGCTGCGTCGGTTTGAGTCTTGTTATTTCTTTGAGTCTTTCTTTAGTTTCTTGCTTGTTGTCGAAGATCGGACCATTACACGGCTAACCCCGTATCACTCTTTCATCTTGAGGCGTCTCTGAACTCCTAGGATTACCTTGACCATCAGCTACTGTGGTAGAGCCACTCGGCCTTGCCTCTAAGGCTGTCAAGCGGTCTAGAATGGCTGTCAAGGTGTTGGTAAGGTTGTTGAATGTCTCAGGTGTCATGGTTGCACTCGAGCTACCCCCATTGTTGGGGTTGTTCTCATTGTTAGGATCCTGATTATTAGACATTATCACAAAGACAAAAGAAACAAAGAACTAAGTTAAAGGTTAGTAAAACTTATAAACAGCTCACAATTGTGTTTCGCTCACACTCCCTCTCCGATTGATATATCACGCTTGCTAGGGCAATCCGCTTTGGGCAAATCAACTACCAAGCAAAAACTAAGCAATCAAGGTATGTAATGAATGAAACAACAAACAAAGTACTCGATAAGGGTAAAGAGCACTCGAAAACAGTTGTAAGACACTTGAACCAAGCAAAACAGATGGGCAATTGCAAGGAATCAACTCGACACAACAAGAAGATCACTTCGACAATGGTAAGATCAACTTGATATTGACACAAGAGCACTTGAACAGCAAGAACAAGCACTCGACTCAATCAATAGACACACAAGGAGTACTCGACAGGGGTCAATGTACTCGACACAATAAAGCAGCACTCGATATGTAGGAGAAAAGTACTCGACAGTAGCTGCAAACAAGGAGAAATAAAAGAAAACTAATGAAAGTAAGGAAATTTACCTCTTTTGATTGAAAACCTTTAAGTTAGGATGTTGTAGTTGCAAGGTAGGGTTTCAATTTTTGTGGAGGTGTATGTGTTTGGGGATTTATGTATGTCGACTAGGGCTGAGAGAAGGGTTCACCAATTGGTCCTTGGGAGCTTTCTTGCACTAGATCAAACAACAACTTAACAAACACTTTCTCTTTTTTTTTTTTTTTGAATTTCGGATCTGATTTCTGTTTATTTTTTTTTTTTATAAACTAATGAAACTAATGCAAGAAAGACTCTAAAATATGTAAGGGACTCGAAAATCTGAATATTATGGTGATAGAAGATAAAAATTCAGCCCTAATGCAAAGATATAGATAGAATGGCTAATGTAGGTAATAGGATCTATCTTGTGCCTTTTTGTGATAGTTGATAGATATAATGGAATTATATCTAACAACTTTTAAAAATCTGATTTTTTGATAGGCAATAGATAAATGGAATTAGATAAAAGATAAATCAAAATTCCAAAGATAGAACAAAGATAGAAAGATAGCAAACTAGGGTTTCTTGGTGTGGTATGTAGAATCGGCCAAGCAAAGGCTATGGGGACAGAAATTGCCGTCGGCTCTAGGGTGTTCACAAAGGCTGTGCGCACCACTTGGTCGACTCCACGGTCTCGGCTAGGCTTGTGTTTAGGCTACGCAACCACAAACAATCACAAACTCAAGATTAGTGCAAGAATCAATAAAGAATGCAAGAAGTAAATAACCAAACAAAGAAAAGACTCTATTTTTGTGGTTTTTGTGTTTAGAAAAAGAAAAGACTCAATCTTGATGTCGAAAACCAAAGCCCTGATGCCAATTTGATACGGGGTTAGCTGTGTGATGGTCCGATCTTCGACAACAAGCAAGAAACTAAAGAAAGACTCAAAGAAATAACAAGACTCAAACCGACGCAGCAAGGATGCTTCAAGAATCGATCAAGAAATCTGCAAGATCAATCAAGAAGTTAAAGAACGGAAGCAAGAACGAATAAAAACGCAACAAGATCAGCAGGATTCGATCAAGAAGCAATCAAGATCGATCAAGATTCTCAAGAAACAAAAGAAACGCAGCAAGACTCGAAATTGAATTGCAAGAATTGAAAGACACGACCTGATATGGACTGAGTCGATCTATGCAGAACAAGATAAAGACCCCGGGCCTCCTCAGAGGGTAGGAACCAATACCAATGACTACACAACCCGCCTCTACAACCCTACACAATCAAGCGGACAACTTGAAGGCACAAGGAGGGGGCTTGTGGATACTAGATTCACCAAGTCTTGCGGAGTTGATGAACGGCAAAGCAAACCAAGCTGAGATTATCAATCAATGACCAACGAGCACAGCTTTAGTTGAATCAACAAACACTCGTGTGTTTAAACTCATATGAGAGATTTCTATTATCAAAGTTCCAATTGTTCTCCATGGAAGAATCGGCAATATATAAGCCTTAAGGGCTGATGTTTGGCCGAAAATAATAACATGAATTAAACTAATAACTTATTGGGCCTAATAAGAAATAACACCTAAAGACATAAATAAATAAGGTCTTAAAATTAACAAGGTAAATAAGCCCAATTCGGCCCATGTAGATTCTAGGCAAACTGGTGTCGGCGCCGAGGGCTGAGTGTTGGCGTCGAGGCCTTCAGTGCTCAAACATCTGTTTAGACGTTGGCGTCGATACCTCTGGTGTCGGCATCGATACCATCAGCAACTCCTATGCACATGTAATTCTTCAATGTAGGCTCGGGGAGTTGAACCTTGCTCGAGAACAAAGAATGACCCACAAAGTTGAATGAGTCTCTCTGAAGCTTCTTAGCTCTAGCTCGAGTCATTGGTCCCGCATCAATAACTCTATGGAGGCATAGCATTCTAACTGGACTAACAATATCTAACATGCTCGGACAATCATAAGATCATGTAAAGAGAGTATAATAAGGCTATCACAACCTATGACAAGAGTGGCTACATGAGGTGCAAGTTGAGCATGCGATCGTATAAGTTATATCTCTGGAGGCATAGATTTTACAAGGTACTACATGATAGTCACAGATGTATATGAATAGGATGCATCGAGTAACTCCACATAATAGTGGGACGAGTAATGGAAGTTTAAGCAGGACTACTATTGCACCCAAACATTAGCACATATAAAAGGAATATAAGCAATTGTGATGAAGGAGTCATGCACATATCATAATGCAAAACAAGACAATGCTCCTAAGGTATCATGTTTCAAGGGGACGATAAGCTACATTATGTATGCAAGGGAAATCATGCGAGTGCATTATAGCTATAGTGATGTGTGTGTGGACATGCGAGGTGCCAGATTATTCATTTGCAGGAGTATTAAGAATGTTAGGGGACATGCAAAAACAACATCGAGTGATAAGATGATAAGCACACATTGATAATCACATAATGCTTAACATGCGTTGAAAATAGGCAGTAACTCTTCAACTGGGTCTATCAATTCCTAAATAGTTAAAGGATCGCACATCAGAGTTGTTGGGAAGAATACAAGACTTCGCAGAGTCTATTCTATGAGAGAGCAGGTCATAAAGCATGTAGAGCATGAATAAACACAAGTCATAACTCTTGGGTCCTATAAGATATAGTTTAACATGATAAGACATGGGTATCTCTACAGGGTGAACAAGAGAACATCACGGACGATATATTATAATCATGCTAGGAATGAACCCTCATATGAGTACATGGAATGGTACACCAACTATCACATCATGGAACAATCATATTCACGTGATGAAGCAAGCATGACAAGTTATCACTCGGCGAGTCATATTGGAATTCATAAGCCCTATAGGGTACTACCGACACATAGCGAACATGAATATAATCAAGGTATTTCGACTAGACTCACCCTAGCATTCAGGTGTCATTTATATGCGAAAACATGATACTAACTCATGATTCATTCATATGTTCATTGATTAGCACAACAGTTTGCAAAGAGTCAAATAAGCCACATCGTAATGATTTAAAAGCATGATAGACAAATAGCGGAGTATAACATGGGTTTAAAGCAAGATAGCTAAGCTTAGGTAGGATGATAGACAGTTATGGACCCATGCAATTATCTAAACGGCAAATGCACAAAATATCAAGTCATACGTTCAGGGAAATACGAGAGGATAACACTAACCAGGAGAAAACATCACGAAAATCAGGAAGGTAAGCATGCTATGGTCTAGTGGTCATAAAGGCATGATGAGGGGCGAGAATAAGACTGACATGCTAAGGGTCACACTATCATGAACCAAATACAAGAGAGAGTGTAAACATCATGTGATCTCCTAACATATGACACATTCATTCAAGCACTAATATCACAATGCGTTATACTAAGTAGATTATGTGGGGATGATATAAGCAATGAAAGGTAATACGAACTTAAGCAATGACTATAATCCCGGGCCGTTACAAAGTTGATATCAGAGCGAGGTTTTGCAAACCGAGTATGATAGGTTGAAGTGGTTTTGAAGATGGCCCAAGGTTTTCAAATGGTTTTTCAAAATGTTTTAGAAAGGGCAAAGTGAATTTAATATGGCTAACTCAAATGGACTAAATATGAACTTGACTCAATAAATCCGGTAATCAAACAAAGGGAAACGATGAGGTAGTAAAGGCGCTAGACCATCCCTATTGGATGTAGTTGGGAACGGGTAGGCAAAATACTAGCTTTCTTTTACAGACGGGGTTTGAAGACTCCAAGGAGCCCGAGGGTTGGAGTAACTTGGACTAGGGGACCGTGAGGTATTTGCCCCTCCGGTCAGCCGTCCCTCGAAGGACGACATAGATCATCTCTGTGATTATATACAACTGGGCCCGAGGGCAATCCTCCTCAAAGAGGATCATATTAATCTCGTAATTGCTTCCATGCTGATTGCTATTGTGCTTAGGATAGAGAACTAATGAGTATGCCTTAACTTGAATGTGTGGACGGGATAGTGGGAGGAAACCTTGTCCTTATGTAATCGGAATTCCTGTCTTGTCAAAATAGCCCTTCCATAATTCAACCCTCTTGATGATTCTGATTCCATCATCTGCCCTGATGAAGGGAAAATAAGTGGTGCTTATCAACAAGTTTGGATTCGTTCAGCAGATTTGACAGCTTTGCGACGTCTCAGTAAAATGGGCCGTTCGGAGTCCATATTGATCGGATTGATTCGTGCCATATCTTGTTGGAACGAGAAAGAAGATATCTACAACTTTGCTGTTGAAGATTTTTCCTGAATCTACCGGAAACATGGCCGAAAATCAACATCTTTGCAGCTGTTCACTGTTTGGACGAAAATAATTATCTTTCCATATTTAATTTATTATTTTATCCTTATATTTGTTTAGGAATAATGTAAATTAGAATAATATCTATTAGTTGACTTTTCAATTAATTGATATTATATCTAATTAGTTTTTATATTTATTTTCTAGGATAAATAAAGTGGAAAAGGGAAAATCTATCTTTAAGATATTTCCTTGGCCACCAAGTAGTTTGATTTTATCTAAGATTATGTTTTCTATTTAAGATGCTTTTATTCATTCAATAAAAATCAGATATTAGAATTGAATTTTTGACAAAAGTCAGATTTGGAGAGTTCTCCTAGGGAGGAACCGAGTTCCCCTACGTGGGATAGGTTTCGATGTGTTGTTCTTAGCTTGGTTTGTCTTGTGTGTGTTGATCCTATTTGGTGGGTTGGTGCTACCACATGTTTGGTGTGTGTCGATTCTCGTCATAGGATTGGTGCTATCCATCATGCATGGTGTGTGTCGATTGTCGTCATAGGATTGGTGCTATCAAGCATCCACGAGCCCCCTCCTTGTGCCTTCAAGTTGTCCGCTTGGTTGTGTAGGGTTGTAGAGGCGGGTTATATAGTCATTGGTATTGGTTCCTACCCTCTTAGGAGGCCTGAGGTCTTTATCTTGTTCTATATAGATCGTTTCAGTCCTTATCGGTCGTGTCTTTATATCAATTTCGAGTCTTTATCAATTCTTGCATCGAGTCTTGTTTTTTCTTTATTGTCGATTTCAATTACAACCCTTGTTCTTGAAATCTTGTCGAGTCTTGTTCACTTTCTTGACCGATCTTGAAGTTCTTGGTCGAATCTTGATCATTGTTTGCTGTGTTCTTGAGTTTCTTGAGTCTTTCTTTGAGGAGCGTCCGCTCTCCCCGTTTTGAGTCCTGTTGATACCCCACCGTCTATGCTTCTATCGAGTCTCGTACCTGAGGTTGGTGCCTTCCACGGGGAATTCGGATCGGTCAACTAATAACCTTCGAAAATCGTGTTGAATGTGAGGGTTACCTGAGTATGTTAGTGTGGGTGATGATCGTAGCAGTTTCGAGTTAGAAGTGAGTTATCTCAAAGAGTCATCTCATTCAATCTTCGTAATGGGCAATCAGCTCTTCTTGCCGCAAGAGTCTAAGCACGAGTTCTATCCTCACCTCTTGGAAACAATGTGAATATCCTTGCGTCCTACCCAGTGAGTCATGCTAGCGTCCCACGGGGAAACGGGGTCATGAGTCAGTGAATGCCCTTGGAGAATTATGTCGGTTATAGTAGTAGATGTTCTTGTGATTGTGTGACCTAGTATATTGATGTATTTCAGCATGACTAGTTGCTTGATATTTTGCATGGTTGCTCTTATGAAAAGATGTATATGCTATATGTATGGAAATTCCATGATATATTATTGCCTTCCCATGAATTAGGTCCATGATAGTGTAATCAACCCTCGTTGTATGATTAATATATGAGATGATTACTTTAGCATGCCGAATTAATCTGATTAGACCTTGTTAACAGACTATGTATATGTTTAATGTGCAATTCTAGTATCATGTAGGACATATGTCTCCCGATTATAGGCCCTCGTATTATCACGTGTCGTCCGTGCCTTACTTTATGAATATGGATGTATATGATGCGATAGGTACATCTTAGTGTGCTTGCCTTGACCCCATGATATTATGACCTGCTTATGTGTATACCTAAATGAATGATAAGTTGTGTACATGATACCCTTGATGTTGATAGGACTAGCATCACTCATGCCCCACATGTCCCCTCTCAGTTCGTACATGAATATTCTTAGTCTGTCAAGCATGATTAGTGCATGAGATGATAAGTTTTAGCATGTTCTGCGTGCATGTAAAGTTGATTATGTGAACATGTTATGGATGCGTAAGACGCTATTCTTTTTAATAGGTACATGCTAGTGTGGAATAATATGATTGAGATATTTTGTGATTGTTGTGTGTTTGTTTGCCGCACATGTGACCTCATAGAATACCCTAAGGGCATTGTTGTAACTCTCGGGTTCGCGTCTTGTCTTGAGTCTGGTCATCTCTAGCCCTGGTCCATGTCTGAACCCTTAAGGAAGTTGTGTCGTCTGCCCTTGTCTCTCCCCTATCCCTGTAACTTCTAATCCTTGGAATCCTTCAATGAGCGCCGACATGAACGAAAGAACCGATGACCAAGTGGCACCGAAACGACGCAACGGAAGCGTGGTGGGTCCATGACCCATGGACTCCAAGGACGACGTCACCGATGGCAAAAAGAACTGATACGGGGTTAGTCGTGTGATGGTTCGATCTTCGACAACAAGAAAGAACTAAAGAACGCAGCAAAGAAAGACTCAAAGAAACTCGACAAGAATGCCAAGATTCGACCAAGAACTCGCAAGAACACCAAGATCCAAAGGCTGGACTCAATGTCGACCAAAAGAAATAGCAAAGACTCGATAAAGATAGTAAAGACTCGAAATTTAAGATGCAAGAATTGAAAGACACGACCGATAAGGACTGAAACGATCTATGCAGAATAAGATAAAGACTCCAGGCCTCCTCAAAGGGTAGGAACCAATACCAATTACTACACAACCCGCCTCTACAACCCTACACAATCAAGCGGACAACTTGAAGGCACAAGGAGGGGGCTTGTGGATACTAGATTCACCAAGTCTTGCGAAGTTGATGAACGGCAAAGCAAACCAAGCTGAGATGATATCAATTCGATGACCTGAAGAGCACTGCTCAATTCGCCCAACAACTCTCAAGGTGTACCACACACGATTTTGAGAAGTAATATGTCTATTATGAGTGTTCCAAGTTGTTTACAAAGCTGAAATCGAAATATATAGGCCATAGGAAGGTGTTGGCCGATTCTAGTTGATAGACTAAGATAGATCTAAATACTAATGGGCTTAATAAAATAAACCTAAAGACATAAGTAAATAAGGTCTTACAATAATAACTAGAAAAGCCCAATTCAGCCCAATAGAACACTTAAGCTGAAAATGGGAAATAACACTTAGGCAAATTCGGCCCATGTAGATTCTAAGTGTTTTGGTGTCAGCGCCGAGGGCTGGGTATTGGCGACGAGGCCTTCAGTGCTCAAACATGTGTTTAGACGTTGGCGTCGATACCTCTGAAGTCGGCATCGATACCATCAGCAACTCCTATGCACATGTAATTCTTCAATGTAGGCTCGGGGAGTTGAACCTTGCTCGAGAATAATGCATGACCCACAAAGTTGAATGAGTCTCTCTTAAGCTTATTAGCACGAGCTCGAGTCATTGGTCCTTCTCCAAGTATGATGGGTGTGTCTGGAGCTGTAGAAGATGGTCCCGCATCAACCTCCCCTTCTTGAAAAGGATTCGACCACGAAACCAAGTCTTCATCCAAAGAGAAGTAAGGGATTAGATCCGCGACGTTGAATGTAGCGCTCACGCCCATGTCTCCAGGAAGCTCCAATTGGTAGGCATTGTCGCCCACTCTCTTCTTGATCCGAAATGGTCCATCACCACGAGGTGACAGCTTGTTCTTCCGGGCTTCTAGAAACCGCTCCTTCCTCAAGTGCACCCATACAAGATCTCCAGGCTGAAATGTGACCAAGCGACGTCCCTTGTTGGCATTGTTAGCATTGTATTCATCCTTTAGCTTCAGCTTCTCGCGAGTTCGCTCATGCAGCTCCTTAATGAACTCGATATGCTTACCTGCCTGAAATGATTCTTTGTCTCTCATAGGATATGGAGTAAGATCAAAAGGGGTTAGTGGATTAACACCATACACACATTCAAATGGACTGATTTTAGTAGCCGAATGCATGGTTCTATTGTAAGCAAATTCCACATGAGGTAAGGCTTCTTCCCAAAGTTTCAAATTCTTCCTAATAATGGCTCGTAGGACAGTAGCAAGGGTTCTATTAGTCACCTCAGTTTGGCCATCAGTTTGGGGGTGTCTAGAAGTAGAGAATAGCAATCTAGTTTTCAATTTATTCCATAAGGTACGCCAAAAATGACTTAAGAATTTCACATCCCTATCACTAACAATGGTTTTAGGCACACCATGCAACCTAACTACTTCTCTAAAGAATAGAATAGCAACATTGGTAGCATCATCAGTTTTATGGCATGCAATGAAATGAGCCATTTTAGAGAATCTATCAACCACTACAAAGATTGAATCCCTCCCCTTCTTAGTTCTAGGCAACCCAACTATAAAGTCCATAGAAATGTCTTCCCAAGGGGCTGAGGTTATCGGCAGTGGTGTATAAAGGCCATGGGGCATAAGCTTAGCTTTGGCTTTAATGCAATCTATGCATCTCTTAAGGCAATGTTCTACATCCCTAAGCATATGTGGCCAATAAAAATGTGATTTCAGTGTGCTATATGTCTTATCCCTACCAAAATGTCCCATTAATCCACCACTATGGGCTTCACTAACAAGTAATAATCGTAGAGAACATCTAGGAATGCACACTTGATCTTTTCGAAATAAAAATCCTTGATGAATATAAAAGCTGTCATTAGGACCCTTTTCTAAGCATTTTCGAAATATATCTCCAAAATCCAAATCAGATTCATACAATTCCTTTATGTAAACAAAGCCTAAGACTCTAGAATCCAAAGTGGTTACAAGAACATGTCTTCTAGATAATGCATCAGCAACCACATTGTCTTTGCCTTTCTTATACTTAATCACATAAGGAAATGTTTCAATGAATTCCATCCATCTACCATGTCTCCTATCAAGTTTATCTTGGCTTTTAAAGTGTTTCAATGATTCATAATCAGTTCTAGGAATAAACTCGCTAGGCCATAGATAGTGAGACCATGTCTTAAGTACTCTAAACAAAGCATATAATTCCTTATCATAGGTAGAGTAATTAAGACAGGCACCTTTCAACTTCTCAGAAAAGAAAGCAATAGGCTTACCTCCCTGCATAAGGACTCCACCAATTCCAACTCCGCTAGCGTCACACTCTACCTCAAAAGGCTGAGTAAAGTCCGGCAAAGCTAATAGAGGTGCGTGAGTGAGCTTGTCCTTAAGTGTGTTGAATGCTTCCTCCTGAGCTGCTCCCCATGTGAACTCACTTCTCTTCTTAGTAAGCTCGGTCAGTGGGGCTGAGATTGTGCTAAAGTCTCGCACAAATCGTCGGTAGAAGCAAGCAAGTCCTTGGAAGCTGCGTACATGTCCTATGTTAGTGGGGGTCGGCCACTCTTGGATAGCTTTGATCTTTGATTCATCAACACGCAGTCCATTAGAGCTCACTACAAATCCAAGAAAAGACACTTGTTCATTACATAATTCACACTTCTTTAAATTAGCATACAAGCGTTCAATTCTCAGCGTCTTAAGCACTTCTCTAAGATGTGATTCATGTTCATTAGAAGACTTGCTATAAATCAGAATATCATCAAAATAAACTACAACAAACTTTCCAATGAAATCTCGAAGCACATGATTCATTAAGCGCATACTAGGAGCATTAGTTAAACCAAAAGGCATAACCAACCACTCATATAAGCCTAGCTTAGTCTTAAAGGATGTTTTCCATTCATCACCTTCTTTCATTCTAATTTGATCATAGCCACTTCTAAGATCAATTTTAGAGAATATAGAAGCTCCATGTAACTCATCTAGCATATCATCTAATCTAGGAATAGGGTGACGATATTTAATAGTGATGTTGTTAATAGCCCTACAATCTACACACATTCTCCATGAACCATCTTTCTTAGGGACTAATAACACAGGCACAGCACTAGGACTTAAGCTAATTCGAATATAACCCTTATCCAACAGTTCTTGGACATGGGTTTGGACCTCTTGGGTCTCAGTGGGATTCATACGATACGTAAGCCTATTAGGCAATGCAGCCCCCGGAATAAGATCAATTTGATGCTCAATTCCACGAATAGGGGGTAGACCTGGTGGTATGTCATCGGGAAACACATCCTTAAACTCCTCAAGCAGAGCGAGAATGTTCGATGGAAGAGAAGCTTTAAGCTCTTCACTCAACATACTCAAGCTCTTGCAAAGGCACATAAGAACAGTTCCACCATCCGCAAAGTCGTCCATGAATGTGCTTTTGGAAGCCAAGAACACACTCTTAGATCGAGTTTGAGGATCCACTTGGCTCGACTGAGCCTCCTGATCTAACTCACCTTTACTTACCTTGCGCTTCTCAATCTCATCAGCTACTTGCGTAGGTGTCATGGGTTTGAGAATGACATTCTTTCCCTGAAAAGTAAAGGTATAGCGATTAGTAAACCCATCATGAGTAACCTTACGATCAGATTGCCAAGGACGGCCTAATAGAATATGACAAGCTTGCATAGGCACTATATCACATAAAACATCATCTTCATAATGTCCTAGTTTAATATGCACTTTAACTTGCCTATTTACTTTCAATAAGCCACAATCATTCATCCAATGCAATTTGTAAGGTCTAGGGTGTTGGACAGTAGGTAAATGCAATTTGTCAACCATTTCTTGACTAGCTAAATTACAGCAACTACCTCCATCAATGATCACATTTACAACCTTTCCTTTAACTAGACAACGAGTATGAAACAAGTTTTCCCTTTGATTATCATCACATGGTGTAGGAACAACACTTAAAACTCTCCTAACAATCAAAGATTCTCCATGCTCATATTCAACCTCATCATCATCATTTTCACAACAAACAAGGTTTAAGTTCTGATCATTGTCATTAGCATGCTCGTCACGTTCATCACAAGAATTTTCAGATTCATATTCTCCTAAGTGATTAACCATGAGAGTTTTCTTATTAGGGCAATCCTTCATATAATGTCCTCTACCTTGGCATTTAAAGCACACAATATCTCTAGATCTAAGGGTAGAAGGGTTAGGATTACTCCCTTTGGGACCAGTAGATGTCCCAGACGATTCTCATCCATTCCATGGACTTTTTCCTTTGTCGAGGGGCTGTTGGGGTGCTCGGTTATCTCCCCTCCCTTGGGGCTTGGTCGATCTCTTGCACCACCATCACCACGCCATTGGGACTGATTTGGCCGAGATTGGCGCCATTGGGGTTGTTGGCCACTCGACACTCTATTGCCTTGGCTTTTGTAGCGTTGTCCCTTTTCTACTTTCATAGCTATATGTAAAAGCTCAGTAAGAGTAGTATAGGGAAAATAATCAATTTCATGAGCTAAAGCAGGATGTAAGATTCTAAGATATCTAACATTAGTTTTCTCATGAGTTTCTACTATATTAGCTCTAGCCATGGCTTCTTGCATAACATTAAATGTTTCCTCAACAGTTTTGCTACCTTGTTTAAGGTTTTCTAATCTGTTCAATAACTCTCTATCACAATGTTAAGGTACAAACCTATTTCTCATTACCACTTTTAATTGTTCCCAAGAAGCAATAGGTGCATCAAGGGATGTTCTTCTTTCTTTAACAAGATTATCCCACCAGATTAATGCAAATCCTTGAAATTCTAGGGATGCTAGTTGTACCTTCTTAGGTTCTGAGAAATTATGACAATTCCAGATTTGCTCTATTTTAATTTCCCAATCAATATAAGCATCTGGATCAGTCTTACCATCAAAAGGAGGAATCTTTACCTTAACCTTACCCATGCCGTCGTCGTCATTGAACCTAGGTGGTCGGTTCTGATTTCCCCTTTGATTCCGTCTCGGGCGTTGCTCCCAATACTCCTCTTCTTGGAAGTTATCATCTTGCTCCGAGTAATAGAATTGCTCTTGATAGCCACGTCCTCTTCCTCTTCCTTGTCCTTGACCTTGCACATTAACAAACCCATTATTCCGATCATTTCTCCCACCTCGTGGAGAGCTGTTTTCATTGAATAAAGGATTCTGTAAATTAACATTAACATGAGGATTAGGATTAGGAAAAGGGTTAGGATTAATGACCTCTCTTTCATCTTGAGGCGTCTCTGCACGCCTAGGATTACCTTGACCATCAGCTGCTGTGGTCGAGCCACTCGGTCTTGCTTCTAAGGCTGTCAAGCGGTCTAGAATGGCTGTCAAGGTGTTGGTAAGGTTGTTGAATTGCTCAGGTGTCACGGTTGCACTCGAGCTACCCCCATTGTTGGGGTTGTTCTCATTGTTAGGATCCTGATTATTAGACATGATAACAAAGAGAAAAGAAACAAAGAACTAGGTTAAAGGTTAGTAAAATATAAACAGCTCACAAATGTGTTTCGCTCACACTCCCTCTCCGATTGATATATCATGCTTGCTAGGGCAATCCGCTTTGGGCAAATCAACTATCAAGCAAAAACTAAGCAATCAAAGTATGTAGTGACTGAAACAACGCAGAAGAGTACTCAACAAGGGTTGTAGAGAACTCGATGTAAGCAACAAACTCAATTCAAGCAAAACAGATGGGAAATTGCAATGAATCAACTCGACACAACAAAGAGATCACTCAGCAGGGGCTGAGATCACTTGACACTCACACAAACAACTCGATCAACACAAGAGAGAACTCAACCAGGGGGAGATCTCTTCAACACACACACACAAACAGTACTCGACTAATGCAATAGAGTACTCGACACAAATAGAAAAGAGAGAAAAATAAAGAAAAACTTGGAAATTTACCTCTTTGATTGAAAACCTTAAGTTATGATGTTGTAGTTGCAAGGTAGGGTTTCAATTTAGAATTTTGTGGAGGTAATGTGTTTGGGAATAGGGCTGTCGATTTAGGCTAGGGAATCACCAACAAAGGTTAGTCCTTGGAGCTTTCTTGCACTAGATCAACAAACAACTAACAAACACTTTCTCTCTCTTTTTTTTTTTTTTTTTGAATATGAAACTAATGCAAGAAAAGACTCAATATAAGGTATAGGACTCGAAAATTTGATGTAAAGGTGATAAAAGATAAAAATTCAGCCCTAATGATAAATATATAGACAATCCTTTGGACAAATATGGTAATAGGATCTATCTTTAGCCTTTAGATATATTTGATAGATATAATAAATTTTATCCACCAAAAATCAAAAATCAAATAGGCAATGGATAATATAGGAATAGATATAGATAGATCAAAAGTTCCAAAGATAGAAAAGACCACAAACTAGGGTTTTCTTTGTGGTATAGGATTCGGCCAAGCTTGACTTATGGGGACACAAGGTGTGCCGTCTGCTAGGTGTTGCACAGGGGTGCTTCACGGCTTGGTCGACTCCACTGGTCTCGGCTAGGCTTGTGTTTAGGCTTATGCAACCACAAACAATCACAAACTCAAGATTAGTGTAATAATCAATTCAAGAAACAAGAAGTAAAAGACCAAACAAGAAAAGACTCTATTTTTGTGGTTTTTGTGTTTATGAAAAAGAAAAAGACTCAATCTTGATGTCGGAAACCAAAGCTCTGATGCCAATTTGATACGGGGTTAGCCGTGTGATGGTCCGATCTTCGACAACAAGCAAGAACTAAAGAACGCAGCAAAGAAAGACTCAAAGAAACTCGACAAGAATGCCAAGATTCGACCAAGAACTCGCAAGAACACAAAGATCCAAAGGCTAGACTCAATGTCGACCAAAAGAAATAGCAAAGACTCGATAAAGATAGTAAAGACTCGAAATTTAAGATGCAAGAATTGAAAGACACGACCGATAAGGACTGAAACTGATACGGGGTTAGCCGTGTGATGGTCCGATCTTCGACAACAAGCAAGAAACTTCAAGAACTGAACAAGAAAGACTCAAGAAATACCAAGAACGCAGCAAGACTCAAGAAACTCAATCAAGATGACCAAGATTCAAACAAGAACTCAAGAAACGCAGCAAGAATAAGCAAGAACAATGCAAGACTCGACAAGATCTTCAAGAACAAGATTCGATTAAAGAAAGTTGCACGAATCAAAAGACACGACCTGATATGGACTGAGTCGATCTATGCAGAACAAGATAAAGACCCCAGGCCTCCTCAGAGGGTAGGAACCAATACCAATGACTACACAACCCGCCTCTACAACCCTACACAATCAAGCGGACAACTTGAAGGCACAAGGAGGGGGCTTGTGGATAATAGGATCACCAAGTCTTGCGAAGTTGATGAACGCAAAACAAACCAAGCTAAAACAAACCAATTCGATTATCAACGAGCACAGCTCTAGTTGGATCAACAAGACACTCCATGTGTTTCACACAATTTGAGAGATCTAAATTCTATTCATCATGTTCCTCCTGAATTACAAAGGGGTGAATCGACATATATAGGCTCTAAGAGCTGCTGGGCCAATTCTAATGTTCTAAGAAGATAAAAGAAGATAAAATAACAACTTAAAGGAATTAATAAAATTACCCCTAAAGTTTCCTAAAATAACTTAAGTAAGAAAGAATACTAAAAATAGTAATGTAACCAGCTGATTTTCGTTCCAAACAGTATAGCTTGCAAAGATGTTGATTTTCGGCCAAGCTCCATGTCGAATCTGGAAAAACCTTCAACAGCAAAGTTGTAGATCTCTTCGTCCTCGTTCCAACAAGGTATGGCACGCCTCAATCCGATAAATATTGAATGCGTAAGACGCATTTTACAGAGACGTCGAAAAGCTGTCAAACTGTTGAACGAATGTAAAACGTCATTTGCATTTTGGATCTTCTCCCAAGGTGGAGCCTTCTTCTTCCTCTTGAGAATGACATCGTCCTCCCTTCCTTGAATCATAGGTCCATCCTCATGTAAGATATGTGCGTCCGCAGGTGGTGTCTTGGATGGTCCCGCATCAATCTCCCTTTCTTGAAAAGGATTCGTCCTCGAATCCAAGATCGCATATGATTCCGCAAAGACATCCACACGAGCTCCTTGATCGAAAACCTTATTCCCATGTAAACTCATCTCAAGAAAAATTGTTGTAGGGATTGACCACTCCTCGATGGTTATTGTCTCAGCTTCATCTACAAAATCAAGAAAAGAAACTTGATTAGTGCACAATTCAGATTTCATATCAATGTCATGATGTGCTAATTGAATATGCACTTGAGTTTGGTCATTAATCCCTAAGTTTCCATCCAATGCTAGCAAGTTTTCATCCTTTTTCAAGACTGGATTATCAATCATTTCAAAGCTAGAAATATTCGAACAATTTTCATCATCAATGATCATATTAGAAACTTTGCCTTTTTCTAAGCATGTAGTATGACACAAATATTCTCTTTGATTATTATCACAAGGCATAGGTTGAACACCTAATACATTACTATCAACCAAAGAATCATCATGCTCAGATTTAATGCAAATATTATCGTCACAGACAAGTAACTTAACATCCTGATCATTATTAACAAGCTTAACATTTTCACCACTAGAATTTTCAGGTTCATTTTTGCCTAGGTGGTGAATCATGAAAGTCTTCTTATTTGGGCAATCCTTCATAATATGTTCACTACCTTGGTATATAGAGAAAGGAATGTACATAGGTTTAAGAGTAGAATAGTTAGGATTACTCCCTTTAGGGCCAGTAGATACCCTAGACGAATCACATCTGTTCCAAGACGCTTCACCTTTGTCGATGGGCTGTTGGGGTGTTCGACCTTCACTCCTTCCTTGGGGTTGGCTTGCTCTCTCCCTTGAGCTGCCATCAAACCTCCTTTGGGGCTGCTGGACATGGCCGTGGTACCACCTTTGGGGTTTCCCACTCGACATTCTACCAAGGTCCTGTATCTAGCATTCCTTTCCACTTTCATAGCTAAATGTAAAAGTTCAGTAGGCGTAGAATAAGGAAAGTAATTAATTTCATGAGCTAAGGCGGGGTGCAATATTCTAAGAAACCTAGCATTAGTATCTTCATAGGGTTCAACTACATTAGCTCTAGCCATGGTTTCTTGCATTGCATAAAAGGTTTCCTCAACAGTTTTGCTACCTTGCTTAAGATTTTCTAAATGTTGTCTAAGCTCGTTAGCATAATGTGGAGGAGCAAACCTACTTCTCATAAGTGCTTTTAATTGAATCCAAGAAGCAATAGGTGCATCAAGGAATCTCCTTCTTTCCTTAACTAGGTTATCCCACCAAATTAATGCAAAACCTTGAAATTCTAGGCAAGCTAGTTGCACCTTTTTATGTTCAGAGAAGTTATGACAAATCCATATTCGATCCATTTTAGTTTCCCAATCAATATATGTATCTGGATCGGTGTTACCATAAAATTGAGGGATCTTTACCTTTACCTTACCTATGCCATCTTGTGCAGGCTCTCTAGGTGCTCGATAATGGTATCGACTTCCTCGATCATTTTGCCTAGGACGTTGCTCCCAATGATCATCCTCTTGGAAGTCGTCGTCGTCCTCTGAGAAGTAGTACTCTCCTTCTTGTTGCCATCGTCCTTTCCCTCGTCCCTGCATAGTAGCAAACACATTATTTCTACCATGTCTCTCCCTTCGTGGAGAGATGTCCTTATCAAATAAAGGTTTAACTATATGAGGATTAACAACATGGTGCTGATTTGCATGAAGATTAGGAAGGGAATTATGATTAGTTACTTCCCTTTTATTGTGAGGCACCGTGTGAGAGCGAAGACGCTGAAGCTCTGTTGCCTTCATTCCTTCATTTATCTTAGCTATGCTTGCATTCATCTTAGCCATGTTCTCCATGAAGGTATTGTACCAATCATTTCCCTGGTTAGTAGACATCAAAAAGTAACAAACAAAGAACTATCTAAAGGTTAGAGAAATATAAACAGCTCACAATTTGTGTTTCGCTCACACTCCCTCTCTGATTGATATATCACGCTTGCTAGGGCAATCCGCTTTGGGCAAATCAACAACCAAGCAAAAGAACTAAGCAATCAAAGTATGTAGTCAAGAGAATGAATGAAATAACAACCAAGAGAACTCAACAAAGGCTGTAGAGAACTCGATGTAAGCAACAACTCAATTCAAGCAAAACAGATGGGTATTTGCAAGAATTCAACTCGACACAAGCTAAAGAGGACTCGACAGGGGTCAATGTACTCGACACAATCAAAGGGAGAACTCGGCAAGGGCTGAGATCTCCTCGACACAACAGCTATGAGCACTTGATCGACAAGATCAGTACTCGACACTCACAAATAAGCACTCAACAATGGTATAAGTGCTCGACACAGCCAGCAAATCAACTCGACAAAGCTGGAACTTAAAGAAAAATAAAAGAAAATTAAGAAAGAATGGAAATTTACCTCTTTTTGATTGAAAACCTTTAGTTATAATGTTGTAGTTGCAAGGTAGGGTTTTCAATTTAGAATTTTGTGGAGGTAATGTGTTTGGGAATAGGGCTGTCGATTTAGGCTAGGGAATCACCAACAAAGGTTAGTCCTTAGAGCTTTCTTGCACTAGATCAACAAACAACTAACAAACACTTTCTCTTTTTTCTTTTTCTTTTTTTGTAATTTTCGGACTGATTTCTCTTCTGTTTTTTTTTTTTTTAAATATGAAACTAATACAAGAAAAGACTCAATATAAGGTATAGGACTCGAAAATTTGATGTAAAGGTGATAAAAGATAGAATATGCAGCCCTAAAGATAAATAAATAGGTGAGGCTTTTGTTATCTTTGGTAAGTGGATCTATCTAAAGTTTTAAAGATAAATGATAGATAAATAGGGATTATATCTACCAAAAATCAGATTTATAATAAAAGCAATAGATAAATAGAATTTAGATAAAAGATATATCAAAATTCCCAAAGATAGAACAAAGGATAGAAAGGATAACAAACTAGGGTTTGTCTTTGTGTGGAGGCTGATTTTCGGCCAACCTAGACTTATGGGGACAAGAATGTTGTCGGCTCTAGGGTGAACACAAGGGCTGTGTACACGGCTTGGTCGACTCCACTGGTCTTGGCTAGGCTTTGTGTTTAGGCTATGCAACCACAAACAATCACAAACTCAAGATTAGTGCAATAATCAATAAAGAATGCAAGAAGTAAAAGACCAAAACAAGAAAAGGACTCTTTTTTTGTGGTTTTTGTGTTTATGAAAAGAAAAGACTCAATCTTGATGTCGGAAACCAAAGCTCTGATGCCAATTTGATACGGGGTTAGCCGTGTGATGGTACGATCTTCGACAACAAGCAAGAAACTTCAAGAACTGAACAAGAAAGACTCAAGAACTACCAAGAACGCAGCAAGACTCAAGAAACTCAATCAAGATGACCAAGATTCAAACAAGAACTCAAGAAACGCAGCAAGAATAAGCAAGAACAATGCAAGACTCGACAAGATCTTCAAGAACAAGACTCGATTAAAGAAAGTTGCAAGAATCAAAAGACACGACCTGATATGGACTGAGTCGATCTATGCAGAACAAGATAAAGACCCCAGGCCTCCTCAGAGGGTAGGAACCAATACCAATGACTACACAACCCGCCTCTACAACCCTACACAATCAAGCGGACAACTTGAAGGCACAAGGAGGGGGCTTGTGGATACTAGGATTACCAAGTCTTGCGAAGTTGATGAACGCAAAGCAAACCAAGCTAAAACAAACCAATTCGATGATCAACGAGCACAGCTCTAGTTGGATCAACAAGACACTCCATGTGTTTCACACAATTTGAGAGATCTAAATTCTATTCATCATGTTCCTCCTGAATTACAAAGGGGTGAATCGACATATATAGGCTCTAAGAGCTGCTGGGCCGATTCTAATGTTCTAAGAAGATAAAAGAAGATAAAATAACAACTTAAAGGAATTAATAAAATTACCCCTAAAGTTTCCTAAAATAACTTAAGTAAGAAAGAATACTAAAAATAGTAATGTAACCAGCTGATTTTCGTTCCAAACAGTATAGCTTGCAAAGATGTTGATTTTCGGCCAAGCTCCATGTCGAATCTGGAAAAACCTTCAACAGCAAAGTTGTAGATCTCTTCGTCCTCGTTCCAACAAGGTATGGCACGCCTCAATCCGATAAATATTGAATGCGTAAGACGCATTTTACAGAGACGTCGAAAAGCTGTCAAACTGTTGAACGAATGTAAAACGTCATTTGCATTTTGGATCTTCTCCCAAGGTGGAGCCTTCTTCTTCCTCTTGAGAATGACATCGTCCTCCCTTCCTTGAATCATAGGTCCATCCTCATGTAAGATATGTGCGTCCGCAGGTGGTGTCTTGGATGGTCCCGCATCAATCTCCCTTTCTTGAAAAGGATTCGTCCTCGAATCCAAGATCGCATATGATTCCGCAAAGACATCCACACGAGCTCCTTGATCGAAAACCTTATTCCCATGTAAACTCATCTCAAGAAAAATTGTTGTAGGGATTGACCACTCCTCGATGGTTATTGTCTCAGCTTCATCTACAAAATCAAGAAAAGAAACTTGATTAGTGCACAATTCAGATTTCATATCAATGTCATGATGTGCTAATTGAATATGCACTTGAGTTTGGTCATTAATCCCTAAGTTTCCATCCAATGCTAGCAAGTTTTCATCCTTTTTCAAGACTGGATTATCAATCATTTCAAAGCTAGAAATATTCGAACAATTTTCATCATCAATGATCATATTAGAAACTTTGCCTTTTTCTAAGCATGTAGTATGACACAAATATTCTCTTTGATTATTATCACAAGGCATAGGTTGAACACCTAATACATTACTATCAACCAAAGAATCATCATGCTCAGATTTAATGCAAATATTATCGTCACAGACAAGTAACTTAACATCCTGATCATTATTAACAAGCTTAACATTTTCACCACTAGAATTTTCAGGTTCATTTTTGCCTAGGTGGTGAATCATGAAAGTCTTCTTATTTGGGCAATCCTTCATAATATGTTCACTACCTTGGTATATAGAGAAAGGAATGTACATAGGTTTAAGAGTAGAATAGTTAGGATTACTCCCTTTAGGGCCAGTAGATACCCTAGACGAATCACATCTGTTCCAAGACGCTTCACCTTTGTCGATGGGCTGTTGGGGTGTTCGACCTTCACTCCTTCCTTGGGGTTGGCTTGCTCTCTCCCTTGAGCTGCCATCAAACCTCCTTTGGGGCTGCTGGACATGGCCGTGGTACCACCTTTGGGGTTTCCCACTCGACATTCTACCAAGGTCCTGTATCTAGCATTCCTTTCCACTTTCATAGCTAAATGTAAAAGTTCAGTAGGCGTAGAATAAGGAAAGTAATTAATTTCATGAGCTAAGGCGGGGTGCAATATTCTAAGAAACCTAGCATTAGTATCTTCATAGGGTTCAACTACATTAGCTCTAGCCATGGTTTCTTGCATTGCATAAAAGGTTTCCTCAACAGTTTTGCTACCTTGCTTAAGATTTTCTAAATGTTGTCTAAGCTCGTTAGCATAATGTGGAGGAGCAAACCTACTTCTCATAAGTGCTTTTAATTGAATCCAAGAAGCAATAGGTGCATCAAGGAATCTCCTTCTTTCCTTAACTAGGTTATCCCACCAAATTAATGCAAAACCTTGAAATTCTAGGCAAGCTAGTTGCACCTTTTTATGTTCAGAGAAGTTATGACAAATCCATATTCGATCCATTTTAGTTTCCCAATCAATATATGTATCTGGATCGGTGTTACCATAAAATTGAGGGATCTTTACCTTTACCTTACCTATACCATCTTGTGCAGGCTCTCTAGGTGCTCGATAATGGTATCGACTTCCTCGATCATTTTGCCTAGGACGTTGCTCCCAATGATCATCCTCTTGGAAGTCGTCGTCGTCCTCTGAGAAGTAGTACTCTCCTTCTTGTTGCCATCGTCCTTTCCCTCGTCCCTGCATAGTAGCAAACACATTATTTCTACCATGTCTCTCCCTTCGTGGAGAGATGTCCTTATCAAATAAAGGTTTAACTATATGAGGATTAACAACATGGTGCTGATTTGCATGAAGATTAGGAAGGGAATTATGATTAGTTACTTCCCTTTTATTGTGAGGCACCGTGTGAGAGCGAAGACGCTGAAGCTCTGTTGCCTTCATTCCTTCATTTATCTTAGCTATGCTTGCATTCATCTTAGCCATGTTCTCCATGAAGGTATTGTACCAATCATTTCCCTGGTTAGTAGACATCAAAAAGTAACAAACAAAGAACTATCTAAAGGTTAGAGAAATATAAACAGCTCACAATTTGTGTTTCGCTCACACTCCCTCTCTGATTGATATATCACGCTTGCTAGGGCAATCCGCTTTGGGCAAATCAACAACCAAGCAAAAGAACTAAGCAATCAAAGTATGTAGTCAAGAGAATGAATGAAATAACAACCAAGAGAACTCAACAAAGGCTGTAGAGAACTCGATGTAAGCAACAACTCAATTCAAGCAAAACAGATGGGTATTTGCAAGAATTCAACTCGACACAAGCTAAAGAGGACTCGACAGGGGTCAATGTACTCGACACAATCAAAGGGAGAACTCGGCAAGGGCTGAGATCTCCTCGACACAACAGCTATGAGCACTTGATCGACAAGATCAGTACTCGACACTCACAAATAAGCACTCAACAATGGTATAAGTGCTCGACACAGCCAGCAAATCAACTCGACAAAGCTGGAACTTAAAGAAAAATAAAAGAAAATTAAGAAAGAATGGAAATTTACCTCTTTTTGATTGAAAACCTTTAGTTATAATGTTGTAGTTGCAAGGTAGGGTTTTCAATTTAGAATTTTGTGGAGGTAATGTGTTTGGGAATAGGGCTGTCGATTTAGGCTAGGGAATCACCAACAAAGGTTAGTCCTTAGAGCTTTCTTGCACTAGATCAACAAACAACTAACAAACACTTTCTCTTTTTTCTTTTTCTTTTTTTGTAATTTTCGGACTGATTTCTCTTCTGTTTTTTTTTTTTTAAATATGAAACTAATGCAAGAAAAGACTCAATATAAGGTATAGGACTCGAAAATTTGATGTAAAGGTGATAAAAGATAGAATATGCAGCCCTAAAGATAAATAAATAGGTGAGGCTTTTGTTATCTTTGGTAAGTGGATCTATCTAAAGTTTTAAAGATAAATGATAGATAAATAGGGATTATATCTACCAAAAATCAGATTTATAATAAAAGCAATAGATAAATAGAATTTAGATAAAAGATATATCAAAATTCCCAAAGATAGAACAAAGGATAGAAAGGATAACAAACTAGGGTTTGTCTTTGTGTGGAGGCTGATTTTCGGCCAACCTAGACTTATGGGGACAAGAATGTTGTCGGCTCTAGGGTGAACACAAGGGCTGTGTACACGGCTTGGTCGACTCCACTGGTCTTGGCTAGGCTTTGTGTTTAGGCTATGCAACCACAAACAATCACAAACTCAAGATTAGTGCAATAATCAATAAAGAATGCAAGAAGTAAAAGACCAAAACAAGAAAAGGACTCTTTTTTTGTGGTTTTTGTGTTTATGAAAAGAAAAGACTCAATCTTGATGTCGGAAACCAAAGCTCTGATGCCAATTTGATACGGGGTTAGCCGTGTGATGGTACGATCTTCGACAACAAGCAAGAAACTTCAAGAACTGAACAAGAAAGACTCAAGAACTACCAAGAACGCAGCAAGACTCAAGAAACTCAATCAAGATGACCAAGATTCAAACAAGAACTCAAGAAACGCAGCAAGAATAAGCAAGAACAATGCAAGACTCGACAAGATCTTCAAGAACAAGACTCGATTAAAGAAAGTTGCAAGAATCAAAAGACACGACCTGATATGGACTGAGTCGATCTATGCAGAACAAGATAAAGACCCCAGGCCTCCTCAGAGGGTAGGAACCAATACCAATGACTACACAACCCGCCTCTACAACCCTACACAATCAAGCGGACAACTTGAAGGCACAAGGAGGGGGCTTGTGGATACTAGGATTACCAAGTCTTGCGAAGTTGATGAACGCAAAGCAAACCAAGCTAAAACAAACCAATTCGATGATCAACGAGCACAGCTCTAGTTGGATCAACAAGACACTCCATGTGTTTCACACAATTTGAGAGATCTAAATTCTATTCATCATGTTCCTCCTGAATTACAAAGGGGTGAATCGACATATATAGGCTCTAAGAGCTGCTGGGCCGATTCTAATGTTCTAAGAAGATAAAAGAAGATAAAATAACAACTTAAAGGAATTAATAAAATTACCCCTAAAGTTTCCTAAAATAACTTAAGTAAGAAAGAATACTAAAAATAGTAATGTAACCAGCTGATTTTCGTTCCAAACAGTATAGCTTGCAAAGATGTTGATTTTCGGCCAAGCTCCATGTCGAATCTGGAAAAACCTTCAACAGCAAAGTTGTAGATCTCTTCGTCCTCGTTCCAACAAGGTATGGCACGCCTCAATCCGATAAATATTGAATGCGTAAGACGCATTTTACAGAGACGTCGAAAAGCTGTCAAACTGTTGAACGAATGTAAAACGTCATTTGCATTTTGGATCTTCTCCCAAGGTGGAGCCTTCTTCTTCCTCTTGAGAATGACATCGTCCTCCCTTCCTTGAATCATAGGTCCATCCTCATGTAAGATATGTGCGTCCGCAGGTGGTGTCTTGGATGGTCCCGCATCAGAAACGATCTATGCAGAACAAGATAAAGACCCCAGGCCTCCTCAGAGGGTAGGAACCAATACCAATGACTACACAACCCGCCTCTACAACCCTACACAATCAAGCGGACAACTTGAAGGCACAAGGAGGGGGCTTGTGGATACTAGATTCACCAAGTCTTGCGAAGTTGATGAACGGCAAAGCAAACCAAGCTGAGATGATATCAATTCGATGACCTGAAGAGCACTGCTCAATTCGGCCAAAAACTCTCAAGGTGTACCACACACGATTCTGAGAAGTAATATGTCTATTATGAGTGTTCCAAGTTGTTTACAAAGCTGAAATCGAAATATATAGGCCATAGGAAGGTGTTGGCCGATTCTAGTTGATAGACTAAGATAGATCTAAATACTAATGGGCTTAATAAAATAAACCTAAAGACATAAGTAAATAAGGTCTTAAAATAATAACTAGAAAAGCCCAATTCAGTCCAATAGAACACTTAAGCTGAAAATAGGAAATAACACTTAGGCAAATTCGGCCCATGTAGATTCTAAGTGTTCTGGTGTCGGCGCCGAGGGCTGGGTATTGGCGCCGAGGCCTTCAGTGCTCAAACATGTGTTTAGACGTTGGCGTCGATACCTCTGGTGTCGGCATCGATACCATCAGCAACTCCTATGCACATGTAATTCTTCAATGTAGGCTCGGGGAGTTGAACCTTGCTGGAGAATAATGCATGACCCACAAAGTTGAATGAGTCTCTCTGAAGCTTCTTAGCACGAGCTCGAGTCATTGGTCCTTCTCCAAGTATGATGGGTGTGTCTGGAGCTGTAGAAGATGGTCCCGCATCAAGAACGGATATACTTCAAGAATGGCAGTCGAGAGCAGGATCCTCCCAGCTAACTCGAGGAAGAGCATTCTTAATTTAAACTACGGATTCTTCTATTAATCGGAATTGATTTTGTGCGATAGGTCTAGAATTGACATGAGGGAATTGGTGGTGACGAATACACTGAACTAGTAGTGAATAATTGCCTGACTAACTTGTGCTTGCGATGAAGTGCCTTGATGCTTGAGTGTACTGACTTGCTGGTAATTAGGTTATGGGCTATATATGTGGTGGTGTTTTCTTCTTGGGCATGAGTCGAGTGTTTCCTCAGTGAGATGGGTCGGAAAGTGGCAGGTAGATTGAAGTCTTTGAGTTAGGTCATTGGTTGTGTGAGATGGGGTGCAGGAAGGATGCGTCAGCTTGAGTAGAGCTGAGTGAGTTAGGACTTGTCGAAAATAGTGTTCAGTAAGTATAGTTGACCTTCCAAGGAGGTTATAGGTGAGAAATAGAGTAGTATGGCGAGATTTGAGGGAAAGGTCTTCGTTAGAGGTTGTGCAGGGCAATAGCGTGTGCGGGTAGTGTAGTTCTAGAGGTGGATGAGTGAGTTAGGAGTGGATTGGGAGGATTCTTGAAGGGATGTATTGATAGACGAGTTAGGGAGCCAAGAGAGAGTGTCTAGATAGTCTAGGAGCGGATCGTGGGCGGCGTTAAAGATGATCGGTTAAGGAATGCCTAAGGAATCGTAGAGTTGGGACTAGGTTGTATTTGCTGTGATTAGGAGCAGTTTTGGTAAATGATGAAGTTGAGGAATCGCTAAGGATCAATAGTATAGGTTGCTTGGGAAATCATCGATCTTGGGGATTAGGTTGTCCATATCAAGGTTGTGCGTGTGATGAGTAATGGGGGTTGTAGAGATAGGATTGGTAATGCTTGGAGAGTTTATGAGTAACGGATTCCTAGATGCGTTGTCAGAGGATTTTAGCATAGGGAATGAATTGGGAACTAGGCAAGAGTAAGGTATTGAGAATGCTAGAAGATGAAGGATTGTAGCAGGTGTGACAAGATTGCGGTACTTGGGAGATTCAGATGAGGATGTCATATGAATTATGTGGAATTGATGATCGGTACATAAGAGCTTAAGCGGTAGAAAATTTTAGGTTCGAGGAAATGTGAACTGGTAATTGGGAATGTGCGGAAATGAGGAAATTTGGGAATATGATGAGAAGAGGATCTCGAGTAGGACGGCTTGAGGAGTCGTGATTATTTCGGGTTTTATGAGATTTGAAATGGGACAAGTAGGTAGAATATGTGATTAGTCATGGAGGATAGACGCGGGTGATGAGGGACTCGGTGATTCGTGGTTATGAGTTAGCACTAGACGGTTTTCTACGTTAGAGTTGTCGAGAGTAGGCGGTTGAGTGGATTCTAGCAAGGTAGGATGCTTGTGTTGGTGATGCCGAGGATAATGATGGGAGTGTCAAGTGTAAGATAGTTAGTATCAGTCGGGTTCTTAGAGGTGGATGGCTAGAGAGAGTAGTTGGTGGTGAGGAAGTGTGATCAGGTTAGCAAGGTGATTCGAGATGTCCCTCTGGGATAATAGTAAAGTGGAGTCTTGAGAGCCTAGAAAGAGTAAGCGAGATTGTTGAGAAGCGTCTAGATCGATCGTGAGGGTGGTTTAGTCGAGGACTCGGAATTTCTCTTAGAAGGTGAGAATGGGATCGGTAGAGGACCCCTAGGACGAGGGTGTGCTTTATGGGAGTTCCGTAATCGGTCGAGTTGCTAAGCTTGTCGGAATAGGAGAATTATGCAATTGAGAACTTCGGGATATGATTTTAGATGATTGAGTGAAATGTAGGACTTGAGATTGGTCATTGAAGTAGATTTATCATTAGATGGTTTGATAGCATAATAGTTTGGGTGCTTAGTAATTGGCTTGGGAAGTAGACCTTGAATGGTGGATAACTAAGAGGCTAGAAATGTTGTATGGTAAGAAGAATGCAATGGTAATTAGAACTAGTATCAGATTGAGTTAGTAGACCTAGAGGAGGTTGATCTTGATGCGAGAGATGATGAAGTAGTTATCGTGTCTTATTGAGGGTGATAGTTGTAGGCAAATTCTCTTGAGGATGTGATCTAGTGTATGCTTTATTTGAGGCTGAGTGTTGTGTTAATTCAATGCTTTAGACAATGTTGATTCCCTGGTGTATTGTCGTAGGCAATAGCGAGCTGCTAGTACTAACAATAGTTATCCCTTGGACATGATGAAATGCTAACGTGCGGAGGTACTTGTTTGCCTCTAATGTGATGATGTTTGGTAGTAGCGTAAGTATGATGTGCTGATGTGCAATTTTCCATATGATGTGATGAATCTTACTATTTACGATGCTATGCTAGATCTGTCATGGCATGTGACTATCCTTGACATGAGTGTGAATTGGTTATGAATGCGTGATACGATTGTTATGTATACAATTGTTATATGCTATATGAGGTCGTGAATTGGAATTGCTAGGGTGCTAGAACCAAATTGATAAAATTTGATTCTGACTTGGAAACTAGGAAGAAAATTGGTATTAGCCTTAGAGGTGGATGATTCCACCTCCTGAAATTTGAAGCTTGCTTGACTAACATCGGGTTAAGGGATTTTGAATGATGTAAAGAGAACTAACTTGGATTTTGGGAAATTTAACGTGATTGAGAATTTCCATAATTTTGAAACCAAACCTTTTCGAACTAAGATCCCCTTTGAAACTTTTTTGACCCGAGCTTGCATTATAACGCTCCACGAAGTGGATACAGGCATTTTATAGGGGCCCTTATAGACTGCTTGCTAAGGCCTAGTGGAGATGCTATAATGCTTTTTGAGTTATGATATAACCGAAAAGTCGGGGTAAGTATGTGGTAAGGGCCCATATCACACTCTTGCTACGACCTATCGGGGATATTATGGCCGTTACGAAGATACTGTGAGAATCTCATAGGGGCACTTATGAGGCACTTACAGTATCAATGGAATGGTCCTTGGACTCACCCATTTCCAATATCATCCCCTATCTTGTTTTGGTTTTAGTCTCGGGGACGAGACTCGTTTTTAGAGGTGGATGATGTAAAAGCTCGGATTTTAAATTCTTAATTTCTCAAAAAAAAAAAAGAATTCAAATGCGGAATTTAATAGAGAAACTCGCTAACTCGGATTTTAAAACTCTTAAAGCGAATAATTTTATAAGTTTCGCAAATTATATGAATTCCTCCTCTTCCTTATATACTATATTCAAAAGCCCCTTTTTTAATACAATTGTCATTTTCATTCATTAAAATATATGCAAATTTGGAAATTTAAACTGTTTTACACTTTGGGAAATTGTAGAGATAAGGTTTGTAAGCATGGGTTGATGTTGGGGTTATTTAAGGAAGGATATTGGACCACCAAAAGCAAGAAAGAAACAAAAATCCAAAGCTTTCCCTGCCTCTTTTGATCAGACTCACAGCAATATTCATCAAAAAGTAAAACACTCCCCTTTTACTTCACACAATCCCACACAACTCACACTCTCTTTCACTCTCTCCATCTCTGTGTTTCGCTCCTCCTCTCCATCTCTCTGTCTCGGCTCCACCACACAACGCCGCCACCCTCTCTGTTTCCGGACAGCCCTCACCAAGGCTACCACCAGTCAGGCACCCACCTTCCTCCATTCCGAAGCATCACCGGAGCCACCTCGGATCCGGTCTTTCGAAGCAAGGACGCCAAGCACACCCAATCTCCTTCCTCCTTCGAGTTAGAGCAGCAGCTTCCTCACCCTTCCCGACGTCCGACATCGCAGCCACCACAGTCGGAGCCACCGTGAGCCTCCTCCTCCGCTCCTCCATGTTTTCGAGTTCGAGGGTCAGCCGAGCCACAGCGGCTTCACTCCCCTTTCCTTCCTCGACGAGAAGCAGAACAGGCGTCCTCCACGCCTCCCTCGACATCGACGAGCAGCCAGAAATAGTAGCCGACCGCCAACGCCCCAGTCTTCCTCCTCCACTCCCCTGTTTTCCGATTTGGGGTCGGTAAGCTCTTCCTCCCTTCCGTTCACTCAAAAACTTCATAAGGGTCAAACCTTATGCTATTACCTTTCTTCCCAGGCCGATAGCGGCTCGTTTCCACCTCCGGCGAAGCCGAGTCGTGCCCCGACAGTGTTTTCCGGCGAGTCGACGCCCCCTCGGTGAGCTCTTCCTTCTTCTTCCCTTCCTTTTCTTTCATGAGTGTTCGTCGGGTGGTCATGGTCGAAGTCGGAGCCGCCAGCTCCTATCTCTTTCCGTTTCGAGACGCCGGGGAGCTCCAAGCTCCCCTCCTTCCTTCTTTTTTTTGAACGCAGGAGTTCTAGGGGAGACAATGAGCAGTGTCTCAACCCCCTTTCCTCTTACCTGGCGGGCCCCCTTTGCCATCTCATTTGCCACATAGGCATGGGCCCCTCCTCCTTTTTTTTAAAGACGTTGCTTCTTCAGAATGAGATGGAAGAGATTTGAAATGGTTTGGGCCTATTTTCTAATGGGCCGTGTGGGTGTTTTAAAAACAAAGAGAGGCTATCGCCCTATTTTCTTTCTAACTTCAAAAACCTGATGGGTTGGGGTTAGATGTCCGAAAATAAGAGGGAAATTAGGCATAAATTTGTTAATTCGAAAATTTAAGATAAAAGGAGCCGGTTTTGGAATCTTATAATTATAAGGGTGAGTTTTAGTAATTTAAAAAGGGATGATTTTATTAAATGAAAATTGTTTGGTGTTTAAAGGATTTAGAAATGTTTTATGAAAGTGTTATAAGGACATGGTATTCAAAATATTAGATATTATTATTGGAGTTTTAAAATATAAATATTATTGTTAAGATTTAAATATATAATATCATAGTGATTTAAGAAAAATATAATATTATGAAACTTAGGGATTTAAAAAGGTATTATCGGATTTAAATCGAAACTGGAATTTGATGAGCATTTTCCAAGGTCGGAATTTCTAACTAGTTAACTTGGTTTTCGAAACGGTTTTCGGGACCAACTTGGCAATTATGTGATCGATGACTAACTAGCATGATGATATGATTGATTGACTAATATCATGTTCTGTGTGGACTAATGGCATGTACGAATGATTAATGGCATGATGAGATGTTAGAGTTATGTTATCGCTTGACTTATGCCTTATGAGCCATGATTAATATGATGAACTTTGGAGATATAAGATCATGTGGATATATGAGTATTATTGCGAGTATAGGAATGCAGCTTAATGGAATGATGAGAATGATATGGTCTTATGGAATGTGATGAAATGATGAATGATTGAACTTGATGAGATGATGATTACGATGTGGTTAAATTTATTGAATGATAGGTATACTTTGAGTGCTTGAATGATTAGATGTAGACTTATATATGTGCTCTGATATGTATCTAGGTGATACTTGCGATTATGATTGATGTATGCCGGATCTTCTATTATGCTGTTCTGCATAGCCAGGTGAGTTCCTATATGAGCTCACTCAGATTCGAAAAGAGATCTCCCTACTTGTAGCCATGTGCATACTAGGTGCTGCATTCATAATAAAGCATGTCATGTAGTATCCTGCTAGGATTGCACTCATGATTGAGCATTCGTTTACTCATTGCTTTTGTAAACAGAACGACCGTTATCTGTGAAGTAACTAGAGTCATTGCTAGGGTTATAGGACGACCTAGTCCCATCGGGTCCCGTCCTGAGTCAATCGAGTCATGAAACTTCCTTATATTATGAGATGCATGCGGGCTTTATTGTGGAGCGGGTTGAGCATGCGTGCCTCCCGATTATAATGGAATGCATTCACGAGCTGGCCAGTCTCCGCCCTATCGGAAGGGGGTGGAGGTAGGAGAGGGATATACCACTTGGTATTCGGTGCTAAGGCCTCATTATATTTATGCACTTGATCTTAGGAGCATGTTAGTGTGTTAATATTTTGCCTTTCATCTAGAACCATCTTTATTAGGACTAGCGTGTGTATGTGTCTGCTGGTTTGGGATTACTTTGCGTAGGGATTCGATCTGACACCGCCCCGCATACATTTTTTTTTAGGTTTATTTTACAGCATGATTATTCCTTGCTTCCATGACGTGGGAACTCTCTTAGGCGATTGAAAAGAAATGGTCTAACCTTATACTTTGATAAATATGCTTATTGATTTGGTTTTGACCCGGCTCTGCCGTGGCACCCTCTTGTATTACACATTGATTATGATATTTGCATGATTGCTAGTTTTCCACGCTTAGACTTATGACAGGTACATGGGACGTTTCGGGGATTCCAACGATCCCTTCGAATTTTGGGTACGAAATCCCACTTAAAAACGTCAAGATGAAATTTCAAACATTCAACCTGTACTCGGGACGCAAGATCCTAACGAAGGGTTTCATCCCTCGAAACGTAACCCGGGAATCATAATCTCGGGCCGTTACAATATAAGTAACCAATAAATGTTTCATAAAACCTTATATTAACTACTAAATTCATATTAGAATACTATAAGAGTATGTTTTGAGGAGAAATCATATAAGTAACTAACAAATGTTTAATAAAACCTTATATTAACTACTAAATTCATATTAGAATACTATAAGAGTATGCTTTGAGGAAAAATGATATAAGTAAATAACAAATGTTTAGTGAAACCTTTTATTAACTACAAAATTCTTATTCGAATACAATAAGAGTATGTTTTGAGGAAAAATCATATAAGTAACTAACAAATGTGGAAGAAGCATATAAGTAACTAACAAGCGTTGGTCTGCTGGTATGCCCATATCCTGGAGCTCCTTCGATCGAATCCCTTGTTGGGTGTGTATACCTGATCTGGATCCGACTTTATTCACGAATACAAATCTCAGTTGGCTTGATGGTAAAACAGCAAGGGGTGAACGCTTATCTTATGCCGGAATGCTTGTGGAGGTTTCTGTGGAAGAAGCAGGTCTCAAAGAGGTGGAGATCACTAATACTGATGGGTCTTCGTACCAGCAGAAAATCAATTTCGAATGGCTGCCCCTTAGATGTGGAACTTGCAAGAAATTCGGCCATACAGATGCTGTCTGTCGGCAGCTCAGAGTAACTGCCAATCTGAAGGGTAAGCTAGGTAACAAAGTTGTATTTCAAAGCCAACCTAACTCTCATTGTTTAGGGAAATCTCAAGCTGCTGGGATGGATAGAAGCAAGGTAGGTGCAGTGTGGGTTCCAGTGGGAATTTCGGATCACTCTTTGCAAATAATAAATCAGTTGAGGGGAGTGAATGCAATCAATGAGGTAGGTGGTGCTAGCTGCTCAAATACCACAGTAAAGGGGTGTGCCCCCTCAGTAAATGCCCCTACTGTCATAAATGACTGCCCTGGAGCGCTTCAATTAGTGTCTTCCCCGTCTCTGAGCACAGATGACAGGAGCTGGAGTGCCGTGGTGAGGGGAAATGGGAAAAAAATCTCCCCCTCCTGTGTTCTATGACAGAGGAAAGAGTATCAGTTTGGATTGTGCTGTTGGGTCGCCTTCAAAATTTGCTATTCTGAACATGGATACTGATGGTATTGATATTGATAGGCTCATTTTTATGTCGGAGAAACTGGATTTCAGCAGTGAGGGTAGCACTCACAATGCGAAGTGCAATGGATAAGCTCAAAATTGCAACATGGAATATAGCGGGTATTAAAGATCCCGTTAAGAATAATATTATTACTAGTTATTGTTTTGATAACGATATTAATTTTATTGGTCTTGATGCGGGACCATCCAAGACACCTTCGGATGATGTCCTTATCAAGAGGAAGAAGAAGGCTCCACCATGGGAGAAGGTCCAAAGGTGGAAGCTTGGCGTTTTTACATTCGTTCAGCAACTTGACAGCTTTTCGACGTCTCTGTAAAATGGGTCGTACGGATTCAATATTGATCGGATTGAGGCGTGCTATACCTTGTTGGAAGGAGGACGAAGAGATCTACAACTTTGCTGTTGAAGGTTTTTCCAGATTCGTCCAATAGCTTGGCCGAAATCCACATTCTTCGAGCTGCTGCTGGTTTTGACGGGATTTTGTTAAGTTTTGGAACATTATATTTATTTCCTATTTAGTATTTCTTTTACTTAAGTTATTTTAGAAAACTTTAAGGTTATTTTAATTAATTCCTATAGTTGTTAGTTTTATTAAAATCAGCCCATTCGGCCCTAGTTAGGTCTATATAAGCCGAATGCCTTCATTGTAATCAGGCACGTTGAATGATATGAGAAAAGCTCTCTTTTTGTGTGAAACACAATGAGTGTTTGTCCATTGAATAGAGGTGTGCTCTTCAATTGCAACTACTGGTATTGATCTAGCTTAGTTTGCTTTGCCGTTCCTCAACTTCGCAAGACTTGGTGAATCTAGTATCCACAAGCCCCCTCCTTGTGCCTTCAAGTTGTCCGCTTGATTGTGTATAGGGTTGTAGAGGCGGGTTGTGTAGTCATTGGTATTGGTTCCTTCCCCATGAGGAGGCCTGGGGTCTTTATCTTGTTCTGCATAGATCGTTTCAGTCCTTATCAGGTCGTGTCTTTCAATTTTTGCATTCAATTTCGAGTCTTTATCTATCTTTATTGAGTCTTTGTTATTCCTATTGTTGTCGACATTAAGTTCTTGCTGATCTTGATGTTTCTCGTTGAGTCTTGAACGAACTTGAGCTTTCTTGAATCGTTTCTTTGAGTCTAGTTGTTGCGTTCTTGCTTTCTTGTTTGTTTCTTTGAGTTTCTTGCTTGTTGTCGAAGATCGGACCATCACACGGCTAACCCCGTATCAAATTGGCATCAGAGCTTTGGTTTCCGACATCAAGATTGAGTCTTTTCTTTTCATAAACACAAGAACCACAAAAAAGAGTCATTTTCTTGTTTTGGTCTTTTACTTCTTGCATTCTTGAATTGATAGTCTTTTCTTTTCATAAACACAAAAACCACAAAAAAGAGTCCGACACAGTGTTGTTCTACTAGTGTAAGAAAGCTCCAAGGACCAAAATTGGTGATTTCAAACAGCCCTTAGTCCACAACTCTTGTCCCAAACACACACCTCCACAAAATTGAAACCCTACCCTGCAACTACAACATCATAATAACTTAAGGTTTTCAATCAAAAGAGGTAAATTTCCATTCTTTCTTTTATTTCTCTTATTTTTCTCTCTGTGTTGAGTACTCTACTACCTTGATCGAGTACTGTTGTGTGTTATTTGCTACTGTCGAGTGCTTGAAGTGTTTGTGTCGAGTGATCTCAGCCCTTGCGAGTTCTCTCTTGTGTGTGTCGAGTGATCTCAGCCCCAGCGAGTGATCTCCTTGTTTTGTCGAGTTGATTCCATGCAATTACCCATCTGCTTTGCTTGAATCAATTGCTTACAGCTGCTGTCGAGTACTCTATCCCTTTTGTCGAGTACTTTGTTGTTTGTTTCTGATGCGGGACCATCCAAGACACCTTCGGATGATGTCCTTATCAAGAGGAAGAAGAAGGCTCCACCATGGGAGAAGGTCCAAAGGTGGAAGCTTGGCGTTTTTACATTCGTTCAGCAACTTGACAGCTTTTCGACGTCTCTGTAAAATGGGTCGTACGGATTCAATATTGATCGGATTGAGGCGTGCTATACCTTGTTGGAAGGAGGACGAAGAGATCTACAACTTTGCTGTTGAAGGGTTTTCCAGATTCGTCCAATAGCTTGGCCGAAATCCACATTCTTCGAGCTGCTGCTGGTTTTGACGGGATTTTGTTAAGTTTTGGAACATTATATTTATTTCCTATTTAGTATTTCTTTTACTTAAGTTATTTTAGAAAACTTTAAGGTTATTTTAATTAATTCCTATAGTTGTTAGTTTTATTAAAATCAGCCCATTCGGCCCTAGTTAGGTCTATATAAGCCGAATGCCTTCATTGTAATCAGGCACGTTGAATGATATGAGAAAAGCTCTCTTTTTGTGTGAAACACAATGAGTGTTTGTCAATTGAATAGAGGTGTGCTCTTCAATTGCAACTACTGGTATTGATCTAGCTTAGTTTGCTTTGCCGTTCCTCAACTTCGCAAGACTTGGTGAATCTAGTATCCACAAGCCCCCTCCTTGTGCCTTCAAGTTGTCCGCTTGATTGTGTATAGGGTTGTAGAGGCGGGTTGTGTAGTCATTGGTATTGGTTCCTTCCCCATGAGGAGGCCTGGGGTCTTTATCTTGTTCTGCATAGATCGTTTCAGTCCTTATCAGGTCGTGTCTTTCAATTTTTGCATTCAATTTCGAGTCTTTATCTATCTTTATTGAGTCTTTGTTATTCCTATTGTTGTCGACATTAAGTTCTTGCTGATCTTGATGTTTCTCGTTGAGTCTTGAACGAACTTGAGCTTTCTTGAATCGTTTCTTTGAGTCTAGTTGTTGCGTTCTTGCTTTGTTGTTTGTTTCTTTGAGTTTCTTGCTTGTTGTCGAAGATCGGACCATCACACGGCTAACCCCGTATCAAATTGGCATCAGAGCTTTGGTTTCCGACATCAAGATTGAGTCTTTTCTTTTCATAAACACAAGAACCACAAAAAAGAGTCATTTTCTTGTTTTGGTCTTTTACTTCTTGCATTCTTGAATTGATAGTCTTTTCTTTTCATAAACACAAAAACCACAAAAAAGAGTCCGACACAGTGTTGTTCTACTAGTGTAAGAAAGCTCCAAGGACCAAAATTGGTGATTTCAAACAGCCCTTAGTCCACAACTCTTGTCCCAAACACACACCTCCACAAAATTGAAACCCTACCCTGCAACTACAACATCATAATAACTTAAGGTTTTCAATCAAAAGAGGTAAATTTCCATTCTTTCTTTTATTTCTCTTATTTTTCTCTCTGTGTTGAGTACTCTACTACCTTGATCGAGTACTGTTGTGTGTTATTTGCTACTGTCGAGTGCTTGAAGTGTTTGTGTCGAGTGATCTCAGCCCTTGCGAGTTCTCTCTTGTGTGTGTCGAGTGATCTCAGCCCCAGCGAGTGATCTCCTTGTTTTGTCGAGTTGATTCCATGCAATTACCCATCTGCTTTGCTTGAATCAATTGCTTACAGCTGCTGTCGAGTACTCTATCCCTTTTGTCGAGTACTTTGTTGTTTGTTTCTGATGCGGGACCATCCAAGACACCTTCGGATGATGTCCTTATCAAGAGGAAGAAGAAGGCTCCACCATGGGAGAAGGTCCAAAGGTGGAAGCTTGGCGTTTTTACATTCGTTCAGCAACTTGACAGCTTTTCGACGTCTCTGTAAAATGGGTCGTACGGATTCAATATTGATCGGATTGAGGCGTGCTATACCTTGTTGGAAGGAGGACGAAGAGATCTACAACTTTGCTGTTGAAGGGTTTTCCAGATTCGTCCAATAGCTTGGCCGAAATCCACATTCTTCGAGCTGCTGCTGGTTTTGACGGGATTTTGTTAAGTTTTGGAACATTATATTTATTTCCTATTTAGTATTTCTTTTACTTAAGTTATTTTAGAAAACTTTAAGGTTATTTTAATTAATTCCTATAGTTGTTAGTTTTATTAAAATCAGCCCATTCGGCCCTAGTTAGGTCTATATAAGCCGAATGCCTTCATTGTAATCAGGCACGTTGAATGATATGAGAAAAGCTCTCTTTTTGTGTGAAACACAATGAGTGTTTGTCAATTGAATAGAGGTGTGCTCTTCAATTGCAACTACTGGTATTGATCTAGCTTAGTTTGCTTTGCCGTTCCTCAACTTCGCAAGACTTGGTGAATCTAGTATCCACAAGCCCCCTCCTTGTGCCTTCAAGTTGTCCGCTTGATTGTGTATAGGGTTGTAGAGGCGGGTTGTGTAGTCATTGGTATTGGTTCCTTCCCCATGAGGAGGCCTGGGGTCTTTATCTTGTTCTGCATAGATCGTTTCAGTCCTTATCAGGTCGTGTCTTTCAATTTTTGCATTCAATTTCGAGTCTTTATCTATCTTTATTGAGTCTTTGTTATTCCTATTGTTGTCGACATTAAGTTCTTGCTGATCTTGATGTTTCTCGTTGAGTCTTGAACGAACTTGAGCTTTCTTGAATCGTTTCTTTGAGTCTAGTTGTTGCGTTCTTGCTTTCTTGTTTGTTTCTTTGAGTTTCTTGCTTGTTGTCGAAGATCGGACCATCACACGGCTAACCCCGTATCAAATTGGCATCAGAGCTTTGGTTTCCGACATCAAGATTGAGTCTTTTCTTTTCATAAACACAAGAACCACAAAAAAGAGTCATTTTCTTGTTTTGGTCTTTTACTTCTTGCATTCTTGAATTGATAGTCTTTTCTTTTCATAAACACAAAAACCACAAAAAAGAGTCCGACACAGTGTTGTTCTACTAGTGTAAGAAAGCTCCAAGGACCAAAATTGGTGATTTCAAACAGCCCTTAGTCCACAACTCTTGTCCCAAACACACACCTCCACAAAATTGAAACCCTACCCTGCAACTACAACATCATAATAACTTAAGGTTTTCAATCAAAAGAGGTAAATTTCCATTCTTTCTTTTATTTCTCTTATTTTTCTCTCTGTGTTGAGTACTCTACTACCTTGATCGAGTACTGTTGTGTGTTATTTGCTACTGTCGAGTGCTTGAAGTGTTTGTGTCGAGTGATCTCAGCCCTTGCGAGTTCTCTCTTGTGTGTGTCGAGTGATCTCAGCCCCAGCGAGTGATCTCCTTGTTTTGTCGAGTTGATTCCATGCAATTACCCATCTGCTTTGCTTGAATCAATTGCTTACAGCTGCTGTCGAGTACTCTATCCCTTTTGTCGAGTACTTTGTTGTTTGTTTCTGATGCGGGACCATCCAAGACACCTTCGGATGATGTCCTTATCAAGAGGAAGAAGAAGGCTCCACCATGGGAGAAGGTCCAAAGGTGGAAGCTTGGCGTTTTTACATTCGTTCAGCAACTTGACAGCTTTTCGACGTCTCTGTAAAATGGGTCGTACGGATTCAATATTGATCGGATTGAGGCGTGCTATACCTTGTTGGAAGGAGGACGAAGAGATCTACAACTTTGCTGTTGAAGGTTTTTCCAGATTCGTCCAATAGCTTGGCCGAAATCCACATTCTTCGAGCTGCTGCTGGTTTTGACGGGATTTTGTTAAGTTTTGGAACATTATATTTATTTCCTATTTAGTATTTCTTTTACTTAAGTTATTTTAGAAAACTTTAAGGTTATTTTAATTAATTCCTATAGTTGTTAGTTTTATTAAAATCAGCCCATTCGGCCCTAGTTAGGTCTATATAAGCCGAATGCCTTCATTGTAATCAGGCACGTTGAATGATATGAGAAAAGCTCTCTTTTTGTGTGAAACACAATGAGTGTTTGTCAATTGAATAGAGGTGTGCTCTTCAATTGCAACTACTGGTATTGATCTAGCTTAGTTTGCTTTGCCGTTCCTCAACTTCGCAAGACTTGGTGAATCTAGTATCCACAAGCCCCCTCCTTGTGCCTTCAAGTTGTCCGCTTGATTGTGTATAGGGTTGTAGAGGCGGGTTGTGTAGTCATTGGTATTGGTTCCTTCCCCATGAGGAGGCCTGGGGTCTTTATCTTGTTCTGCATAGATCGTTTCAGTCCTTATCAGGTCGTGTCTTTCAATTTTTGCATTCAATTTCGAGTCTTTATCTATCTTTATTGAGTCTTTGTTATTCCTATTGTTGTCGACATTAAGTTCTTGCTGATCTTGATGTTTCTCGTTGAGTCTTGAACGAACTTGAGCTTTCTTGAATCGTTTCTTTGAGTCTAGTTGTTGCGTTCTTGCTTTCTTGTTTGTTTCTTTGAGTTTCTTGCTTGTTGTCGAAGATCGGACCATCACACGGCTAACCCCGTATCAAATTGGCATCAGAGCTTTGGTTTCCGACATCAAGATTGAGTCTTTTCTTTTCATAAACACAAGAACCACAAAAAAGAGTCATTTTCTTGTTTTGGTCTTTTACTTCTTGCATTCTTGAATTGATAGTCTTTTCTTTTCATAAACACAAAAACCACAAAAAAGAGTCCGACACAGTGTTGTTCTACTAGTGTAAGAAAGCTCCAAGGACCAAAATTGGTGATTTCAAACAGCCCTTAGTCCACAACTCTTGTCCCAAACACACACCTCCACAAAATTGAAACCCTACCCTGCAACTACAACATCATAATAACTTAAGGTTTTCAATCAAAAGAGGTAAATTTCCATTCTTTCTTTTATTTCTCTTATTTTTCTCTCTGTGTTGAGTACTCTACTACCTTGATCGAGTACTGTTGTGTGTTATTTGCTACTGTCGAGTGCTTGAAGTGTTTGTGTCGAGTGATCTCAGCCCTTGCGAGTTCTCTCTTGTGTGTGTCGAGTGATCTCAGCCCCAGCGAGTGATCTCCTTGTTTTGTCGAGTTGATTCCATGCAATTACCCATCTGCTTTGCTTGAATCAATTGCTTACAGCTGCTGTCGAGTACTCTATCCCTTTTGTCGAGTACTTTGTTGTTTGTTTCTGATGCGGGACCATCCAAGACACCTTCGGATGATGTCCTTATCAAGAGGAAGAAGAAGGCTCCACCATGGGAGAAGGTCCAAAGGTGGAAGCTTGGCGTTTTTACATTCGTTCAGCAACTTGACAGCTTTTCGACGTCTCTGTAAAATGGGTCGTACGGATTCAATATTGATCGGATTGAGGCGTGCTATACCTTGTTGGAAGGAGGACGAAGAGATCTACAACTTTGCTGTTGAAGGTTTTTCCAGATTCGTCCAATAGCTTGGCCGAAATCCACATTCTTCGAGCTGCTGCTGGTTTTGACGGGATTTTGTTAAGTTTTGGAACATTATATTTATTTCCTATTTAGTATTTCTTTTACTTAAGTTATTTTAGAAAACTTTAAGGTTATTTTAATTAATTCCTATAGTTGTTAGTTTTATTAAAATCAGCCCATTCGGCCCTAGTTAGGTCTATATAAGCCGAATGCCTTCATTGTAATCAGGCACGTTGAATGATATGAGAAAAGCTCTCTTTTTGTGTGAAACACAATGAGTGTTTGTCAATTGAATAGAGGTGTGCTCTTCAATTGCAACTACTGGTATTGATCTAGCTTAGTTTGCTTTGCCGTTCCTCAACTTCGCAAGACTTGGTGAATCTAGTATCCACAAGCCCCCTCCTTGTGCCTTCAAGTTGTCCGCTTGATTGTGTATAGGGTTGTAGAGGCGGGTTGTGTAGTCATTGGTATTGGTTCCTTCCCCATGAGGAGGCCTGGGGTCTTTATCTTGTTCTGCATAGATCGTTTCAGTCCTTATCAGGTCGTGTCTTTCAATTTTTGCATTCAATTTCGAGTCTTTATCTATCTTTATTGAGTCTTTGTTATTCCTATTGTTGTCGACATTAAGTTCTTGCTGATCTTGATGTTTCTCGTTGAGTCTTGAACGAACTTGAGCTTTCTTGAATCGTTTCTTTGAGTCTAGTTGTTGCGTTCTTGCTTTCTTGTTTGTTTCTTTGAGTTTCTTGCTTGTTGTCGAAGATCGGACCATCACACGGCTAACCCCGTATCAAATTGGCATCAGAGCTTTGGTTTCCTACATCAAGATTGAGTCTTTTCTTTTCATAAACACAAGAACCACAAAAAAGAGTCATTTTCTTGTTTTGGTCTTTTACTTCTTGCATTCTTGAATTGATAGTCTTTTCTTTTCATAAACACAAAAACCACAAAAAAGAGTCCGACACAGTGTTGTTCTACTAGTGTAAGAAAGCTCCAAGGACCAAAATTGGTGATTTCAAACAGCCCTTAGTCCACAACTCTTGTCCCAAACACACACCTCCACAAAATTGAAACCCTACCCTGCAACTACAACATCATAATAACTTAAGGTTTTCAATCAAAAGAGGTAAATTTCCATTCTTTCTTTTATTTCTCTTATTTTTCTCTCTGTGTTGAGTACTCTACTACCTTGATCGAGTACTGTTGTGTGTTATTTGCTACTGTCGAGTGCTTGAAGTGTTTGTGTCGAGTGATCTCAGCCCTTGCGAGTTCTCTCTTGTGTGTGTCGAGTGATCTCAGCCCCAGCGAGTGATCTCCTTGTTTTGTCGAGTTGATTCCATGCAATTACCCATCTGCTTTGCTTGAATCAATTGCTTACAGCTGCTGTCGAGTACTCTATCCCTTTTGTCGAGTACTTTGTTGTTTGTTTCTGATGCGGGACCATCCAAGACACCTTCGGATGATGTCCTTATCAAGAGGAAGAAGAAGGCTCCACCATGGGAGAAGGTCCAAAGGTGGAAGCTTGGCGTTTTTACATTCGTTCAGCAACTTGACAGCTTTTCGACGTCTCTGTAAAATGGGTCGTACGGATTCAATATTGATCGGATTGAGGCGTGCTATACCTTGTTGGAAGGAGGACGAAGAGATCTACAACTTTGCTGTTGAAGGTTTTTCCAGATTCGTCCAATAGCTTGGCCGAAATCCACATTCTTCGAGCTGCTGCTGGTTTTGACGGGATTTTGTTAAGTTTTGGAACATTATATTTATTTCCTATTTAGTATTTCTTTTACTTAAGTTATTTTAGAAAACTTTAAGGTTATTTTAATTAATTCCTATAGTTGTTAGTTTTATTAAAATCAGCCCATTCGGCCCTAGTTAGGTCTATATAAGCCGAATGCCTTCATTGTAATCAGGCACGTTGAATGATATGAGAAAAGCTCTCTTTTTGTGTGAAACACAATGAGTGTTTGTCAATTGAATAGAGGTGTGCTCTTCAATTGCAACTACTGGTATTGATCTAGCTTAGTTTGCTTTGCCGTTCCTCAACTTCGCAAGACTTGGTGAATCTAGTATCCACAAGCCCCCTCCTTGTGCCTTCAAGTTGTCCGCTTGATTGTGTATAGGGTTGTAGAGGCGGGTTGTGTAGTCATTGGTATTGGTTCCTTCCCCATGAGGAGGCCTGGGGTCTTTATCTTGTTCTGCATAGATCGTTTCAGTCCTTATCAGGTCGTGTCTTTCAATTTTTGCATTCAATTTCGAGTCTTTATCTATCTTTATTGAGTCTTTGTTATTCCTATTGTTGTCGACATTAAGTTCTTGCTGATCTTGATGTTTCTCGTTGAGTCTTGAACGAACTTGAGCTTTCTTGAATCGTTTCTTTGAGTCTAGTTGTTGCGTTCTTGCTTTCTTGTTTGTTTCTTTGAGTTTCTTGCTTGTTGTCGAAGATCGGACCATCACACGGCTAACCCCGTATCAAATTGGCATCAGAGCTTTGGTTTCCGACATCAAGATTGAGTCTTTTCTTTTCATAAACACAAGAACCACAAAAAAGAGTCATTTTCTTGTTTTGGTCTTTTACTTCTTGCATTCTTGAATTGATAGTCTTTTCTTTTCATAAACACAAAAACCACAAAAAAGAGTCCGACACAGTGTTGTTCTACTAGTGTAAGAAAGCTCCAAGGACCAAAATTGGTGATTTCAAACAGCCCTTAGTCCACAACTCTTGTCCCAAACACACACCTCCACAAAATTGAAACCCTACCCTGCAACTACAACATCATAATAACTTAAGGTTTTCAATCAAAAGAGGTAAATTTCCATTCTTTCTTTTATTTCTCTTATTTTTCTCTCTGTGTTGAGTACTCTACTACCTTGATCGAGTACTGTTGTGTGTTATTTGCTACTGTCGAGTGCTTGAAGTGTTTGTGTCGAGTGATCTCAGCCCTTGCGAGTTCTCTCTTGTGTGTGTCGAGTGATCTCAGCCCCAGCGAGTGATCTCCTTGTTTTGTCGAGTTGATTCCATGCAATTACCCATCTGCTTTGCTTGAATCAATTGCTTACAGCTGCTGTCGAGTACTCTATCCCTTTTGTCGAGTACTTTGTTGTTTGTTTCTGATGCGGGACCATCCAAGACACCTTCGGATGATGTCCTTATCAAGAGGAAGAAGAAGGCTCCACCATGGGAGAAGGTCCAAAGGTGGAAGCTTGGCGTTTTTACATTCGTTCAGCAACTTGACAGCTTTTCGACGTCTCTGTAAAATGGGTCGTACGGATTCAATATTGATCGGATTGAGGCGTGCTATACCTTGTTGGAAGGAGGACGAAGAGATCTACAACTTTGCTGTTGAAGGTTTTTCCAGATTCGTCCAATAGCTTGGCCGAAATCCACATTCTTTGAGCTGCTGCTGGTTTTGACGGGATTTTGTTAAGTTTTGGAACATTATATTTATTTCCTATTTAGTATTTCTTTTACTTAAGTTATTTTAGAAAACTTTAAGGTTATTTTAATTAATTCCTATAGTTGTTAGTTTTATTAAAATCAGCCCATTCGGCCCTAGTTAGGTCTATATAAGCCGAATGCCTTCATTGTAATCAGGCACGTTGAATGATATGAGAAAAGCTCTCTTTTTGTGTGAAACACAATGAGTGTTTGTCGATTGAATAGAGGTGTGCTCTTCAATTGCAACTATTGGTATTGATCTAGCTTGGTTTGCTTTGCCGTTCATCAACTTCGCAAGACTTGGTGAATCTAGTATCCACAAGCCCCCTCCTTGTGCCTTCAAGTTGTCCGCTTGATTGTGTATAGGGTTGTAGAGGCGGGTTATGTAGTCATTGGTATTGGTTCCTACCCTCTGAGGAGGCCTGGGGTCTTTATCTTGTTCTGTATAGATCGACTCAGTCCATATCAGGTCGTGTCTTTCAATTCTTGCAATTCAATTTCGAGTCTTGTTGCGTTTCTTGAGAATCTTGATCGATCTTGATTGCTTCTTGATCGAATCTTGCTGATCTTGTTGAGTCTTTATTCGTTCTTGCTTCCGTTCTTTAACTTCTTGATTGATCTTGCAGATTTCTTGATCGATTCTTGAAGCATCCTTGCTGCGTCGGTTTGATTCTTGTTATTTCTTTGAGTCTTTCTTTAGTTTCTTGCTTGTTGTCGAAGATCGGACCAACCTACGGCTAACCCCGTATCAGTTTCTTTCATTATATACTTTGATTGCTTAGTCTATTGCTTGGTTGTTGATTTGCCCAAAGCGGATTGCCCCAACAAGCGTGACATACCAATTAGAGAGGGAGTGTGAGCGAAACACATTGTGAGGTTGTTTATATTTTTCTAACCTTTCACATAGTTCTTTGTTTGTCTTTATTTGCGATGTCTAATAGCCAGGGCAATGACTAGTACAATACCTTCATGGAGAACATAGCTAAGATGAATGCCAGCATAGCTAAGATGGAAAACAGCCTTGCGACAATAGAGTTTCAGCGTTTTGGCTCTAATACGGTGTTTGTTCAAGGAGCCTCACCTAGAGATGACATGCCACCAATTGAAAGGGAAGAAACTCATCCTATTTCTACTCAACTTAATGTTTCTTCTAGCATAGATAATTCTCTTATTGTTGAAAATGTAGAGCATGTTGATAATAGTGATCAAGATCTTAATTTAATTGTCTATGATGATAATGTTTGCATTGAATCTGAGCATGATGATTCTTTAATTGATAGTAAAGTTTTAAGTGTTCAACCTAGTCCTTGTGAGGATAATCAAAGAGAGTATTTGTGCTTAGAAATAGGCAAAGTGTCTAATTTGATCATTGATGGCGAAAATTCTTCTGCTATTGCTAGCCTTGAATTAGTTGAAAATTCAGCCTTGAAAAATGAAGAAAACTTGCTAGCATTGGATGGAAACTTAGGGATTATTGACCAAGCTAAAGTGCATATTACGTTAGAACATAATGATGATATAAAATATGAATTATGTACTCATAAAGTTTCTTTTCTTGATTTTGTAGATGAAGATGAGATAATAACCATCGAGGAGTGGTCAATCCCTACACCAATCAGCCTTGAGAAGGGTTTCCATGGACATGTGGTATTCGATCCAGGAGCTCGTGTGGATGCCTTTGCAGAATCAAATGCAACCTTGGATTCGAGGACGAATCCTTTTCAAGAAAGGGAGATTGATGCGGGACCATCCAAGACACCTTCGGATGATGTCCTTATCAAGAGGAAGAAGAAGGCTCCACCATGAGAGAAGGTCCAAAGGTGGAAGCTTGGCGTTTTTACATTCGTTCAGCAACTTGACAGCTTTTCGACGTCTCTGTAAAATGGGTCGTACGGATTCAATATTGATCGGATTGAGGCGTGCTATACCTTGTTGGAAGGAGGACGAAGAGATCTACAACTTTGCTGTTGAAGGTTTTTCCAGATTCGTCCAATAGCTTGGCCGAAATCCACATTCTTTGAGCTGCTGCTGGTTTTGACGGGATTTTGTTAAGTCTTGGAACATTATATTTATTTCCTATTTAGTATTTCTTTTACTTAAGTTATTTTAGAAAACTTTAAGGTTATTTTAATTAATTCCTATAGTTGTTAGTTTTATTAAAATCAGCCCATTCGGCCCTAGTTAGGTCTATATAAGCCGAATGCCTTCTTTGTAATCATGGACGTTGAATTTGATAGAAAGACTCTCTTTTTGTGTGAAACACAATGAGTGTTTGTCGATTGAATAGAGCTGTGCTCTTCAATTGAAACTATTGGTATTGTTTTAGCTTGGTTTGCTTTGCCGTTCATCAACTTCGCAAGACTTGGTGAATCTAGTATCCACAAGCCCCCTCCTTATGCCTTCAAGTTGTCCGCTTGATTATGTAGGGTTGTAGAGGCGGGTTGTGTAGTCATTGATATTGGTTCCTACCTTCTACGGAAGCCTGGGGTTTCTATCTTGTTCTACATAGATCATTTCAGTCCTTATCAGGTCGTGTCTTTCTATCTTTATCGAGTCTTTATTCATATTGTCGAGTATGTCTTGTTCTTGCGTCGTTTCTTTTGTTTCTTGCTGCGTTCTTGATCTTCTTGGACGAGTTCTTGGAGATCTTGTTGAGTCTTGCATAAATCTTGCATCTTTCTTGTTAGTTCTTACTGCATCTTTATAGTTCTTGATCTATCTTGATTAAGTTCTTACGTTTCTTGTTCAGTTCTTGAAGTTTCTTGCTTGTTGTCGAAGATCGGACCATCACACGGCTAACCCCGTATCAGTTTCTTTGAGTCCAGTTGCTGCGTTCTTGCTTTCTTGTTTGTTTCTTTGAGTTTCTTGCTTGTTGTCGAAGATCGGACCATCACACGGCTAACCCTGTATCAGGTCTGCGTGAAACCAAGCTTTTGAGGAAGAATTTTGAAGATGTTAGATGTCGTCTTATGAAGGACTGGAGAGTTTGCATCAATGTTAGCCAAGAAGGCAAAGGGCGTATTTGGCTCACTTGGAACCCTGCTGTGTTTGTTGTGGATATCCTTGCTATCCAGGACCAATTTATACACTGCAATGTTCGCTCCGTTGATTCCAAATTCACCTTTGCTGCCACTGTCGTATATGCTCGTAATCTGAAAACTGATAGGGCTACGCTGTGGGAGGAACTTGCTGGTTTTGCTGCGCATATGTCCATCCCCTGGGTGGTCATGGGAGATCTCAACTGTATTTTGTCGATTGAAGATAAATGGCCTCAGAAAAAGGCTACTCGGGATGAATTTGCTGAACTAGAAACTGTCATGGAGGGCTGCCAGCTCTCTGAACTAGCGTACACTGGTGCTCGCCTGACTTGGACCAACAATCAGAAAGGGGATAGCCGCCTTGAGAGGAAACTTGATCGTGTTCTGGTGAACGACATGTGGATGGAAAAATTTGACAATACGAAGGCTTTCTTTGATACACCGAGCATCACAGATCACTCCCCGACTACTGTTTTCCTTCGTAATGAGGTAAATACCCGGAGATACCCATTTAAATATAAGAATTTCTGGGGGAAAGAGGCGGAATTTGAATCTATTGTGCGGGCTGCTTGGACTGAAGATGTCATTGGCTCCAGACAATATAAATTTGCTAAAAAGCTCAAGAGTGTTAAAGAGGCGATTAAGCCTTGGGACAAGGCTCGCTTCCCAGAATTGCAAACACAAATCAAACTTAACAAGAGGGAACTACACGACCTGCAGCTGCAGTTGCAATGCAACAAGCATAGTAGGTGCCTGGAGGATCAGATTGCTAATGCTACAGCAACACTTAGGCAAAATGTGGCCAGGCTGATCAGTCTCACTTCGCAGAAAGCTAAATTGCACTGGCTTATGATGGGAGAGGAGACCTCCTCCTTGTTCTATCGTAATGTCAAAGAAAGACAATCCAGAAATGCAATTGTTCATATGTGCGACTCTGACAACAAGGCGATTGAATCTGAAGAAGCTATCTGGGCTCATATCCTCCAGTTCTTCTCTCAGTTGCTATCTGTCTCGTCACACAGCAGTGATGTTATTGATGTTCAACCTGGTATTGGTTTTGATATGAATCTGTCAGCTGTTATATGTCATCTTCCCAGCTATGAGGAGATCAGAAAAACTATGTGGTCTATAGGTGCAAACAAATATCCTGGACCCGATGGTTTTGGAAGCCAATTTTTCAAGGATGCTTGGAAGATTGTGGGGGTTGACACATGTGAAGCTGTTCGTGAAATCTTCCGACATGGGAAGGTTCTTAAACAGTTCAATGCTACTTTCATTTCCCTTGTTCCTAAGGTCCCTAACCCTACCTATGTCAAGGATCTTAGGCCGATATCCTGCTGTAACACGGTGATTAAAGTGGTTACGAAAATTGTTGCTAGTAGGATTAAAGGTATGCTTGGTAACATCATCTCTGATAGCCAAGGGGCATTCATACCTGGAAGATCGTTGGCGCATAACAGTGCTATTGCTGCTGAGATTGTCACTGGCTATGGTAATGCTCGAGGTTCCCCGAGATGCACTATGAAGGTTGACCTACAAAAAGCCTATGACTACCTTGATTGGGGTTTCATTAGAGCTACTTTGGAATACTTTGCTTTCCTGGCTCAGCTTACTAATCTGATTATGGATTGTGTCACAACGACCTCATTCTCGGTCATTATAAATGGAGCTCCTGAGGGTTTCTTTGCGGGGAAGAGAGGGTTGCGCCAGGGGGATCCCCTTTCGCCTTATCTCTTCGTCCTTTGTATGGAGATTCTTAGTTGAATGCTGCACAGAGCTGCTGGTACGGCTGGATTCAAATTCCATCCTCGCTGTAAGGGTTTGGGCCTTGTTCATCTAGCTTTTGCCGATGATTTACTGATTTTCTGCCATGGAGATTTACGATCGGTTGGCATCCTGAAGAGCTGTCTTGATTATTTCTTTTCCATATCCGGGCTGAGAGCAAATCTGGGCAAAAGTACTGTTTATACTGCTAGTTGCACTGAGGGTTTGACAGATAGCATTGTACAGCTCCTCGGGTTTGAGAAAGGTACTCTTCCTGTCAAGTACCTTGGCACACCACTGAGCTCCAGACGCATCCTTATCCATGAATACAACTCTCGGTATGATAAAAATTGGAGGCTATATCCAATCATGGACTGCAAGAAATCTCTCTTACGCCGGCCGTCTCCAGCTGATCAAAGCAATCTGTACAGGCGTCAACACCTTTTGGAGCCAGGTAATCTTATTTCCTAAGGGGGTGATCGATAAGATTGATGGTATGCTCAAGCGATTTCTGTGGAATGAGAACTTGAGTGGGCCTAAATTCCTTGTATGGGGGGAAGAGATCACTCGACCTTATGTTGATGGTGGACTTGAGATTCGGGAACTGCTCTCGTGGAACAAAAGTATGTTCGCCAGGTTGTGGGGGGACATTGTGAGTCAGAAACCAAGTTTGTGGAAGAGGTGGTGCCTCTCAAACCACCTGAATGGCGACGTTGCTACTGTAATCAGCCCCAAGAAAGATGATTCATGGCTGTGGAGAATGATTATAGCAGTGAAGAGTGAGCTCCACACGCATCTCGATGCTGCTGGTGGCTCGGAGTATGAACTGGATGAATTCCTGAATGACAAAGGCCACCTTTCGTGCTCTAAAATGTACGATATATTTAGAGAATGAGGCGCAAATGTGACTTGGGGTGAGCTGTTGTGGGGTAAAAATCAGAATAAGAAATGGGCTTTTATTACTTGGTTAGCAACAAGAAAGAGGCTACAAACGGGTCGTATCACCAAACATTGGTTGGGTGAAGATGCTGCGATGTGCCCGTTGTGCCGAGGTGATGAGGAAAGTGAAGATCATCTCTGGTTTGCTTGTCCAATGACAAGTGCTGTGCAGAAGTTTGGTCTTCGATTGGGTGGGCATCTCTTGTCGATTTCAGTCGATCGAAGAATGGCTGGGCTAGTTTGCTAGGGAAACACCGAGAGTTCGTCGATCTTCTATGTTCTAGTCCAAACTCTTAGCTCTACAAGCTACTATCTATTTTACATGGATGCACCGAAACCGACAGGTCTTTTGTAATGAACCCTTCGACATCTTGAACTATAGCTCTATTATTATGGCCAGTTGTCGATCCCGCATTACCATTTTGTGCAAAGGCAAAGCACCTATGGTAAGGTTGGATCGGGGGAGTACACATTAGCTACTTCATTTTACTTCTAAAAAGTATTTGGGTACTTAGTTTTATTTGGGTTTAGGCGTACAGTGGAGGATCTGTGTGTTGTGTGGGGTCTTTTGAGTTGTTTGGTGGTTTTGTTGGTTGGGTAAAGAGGGGGATTTTGGGTATAGTCGTACATCCCTTCTTACGTAAGACCCTTGGTTTGGTCTTACCTTTTTGTAACCATTTTGGTGTCACCACCGTAGCTATATATTTACCACTTCAGAACTAACAAATGTTTAATAAAATTGTATATTAACTAAGAAATTGTTGTTAGAATAAGATAAAAGTATGTTTTGAGGAAAACTCATGTAAGTAACTAACAAATGTTGAGTTTTGGTCAACGATGAATGGATGGACAGATTTGATAACTCTAAGGCATTCTTTGACACTCCATGTGTGATGGATCATTCCCCAGCGGTTGTGATACTAAAAAATGAAGCATGTAAGCGCAGGTATCCTTTTAAATATAAAAATTTCTGGGGAAAAGAACGGGAGTTTGAATCGATAGTGCGAGCAGCATGGACAGAAGACATGGCTGGATCCAAGCAATTCAAGCTCGCAAAGAAACTAAAGAATGTGAAAGAGGTATTCAAGCCATGGGACAAAGCTCGATTTCCTGAACTCCAAACTGTCATCAAGCTCAACAAAGGCTCACTGCACGAGTTACAGATGCAAATTAGATCTGATATGGATAATGTGATACTCGGAAATGCAATTGTTGCTGCAGAGACAGAATTGAGGCAGAATATAGGAAGGCTTTTTAGCTTAACAGCCCAGAAATCGAAGCTCCATTGGTTAACCATGGGAGAGGAAACCTCGTCCATGTTCTATCTTAGTGTCAAGGAACGACATGCTAGAAATTCTATCCTTGTTACGAGGGATCATTCTGGCAAAGAAATGGAAGACGAAGAGCAAATTAGAAGGCATATATTGGGTTTTTTCACTGAACTTCTGTCCTCCACAGCCGAGAATAGGGGCTTGCTTAATCTGCCACCAGGAGATTGCTTTGCTACTGAGCACACATCCAGCCTATGCAGTCTGCCCAGCTACGATGAAATAAGGAAGAGGATGTGGTCTATAGGTGCGAATAAGTCGCCTGGTCCAGACGGATTTGGAAGCCAGTTCTTCAAGGACGCTTGGAGAATAGTGGAAGTGGACACATGTGAAGCTATTAGGGAGATATTCAGACATGGGAAACTACTGAAACAGTTCAACACTACATTCATCTCCCTCATACCGATAGTCAAAACCCCCACGCTGGTCAAGAATTTGAGACCGATCTCCTGCTGCAACACGATTCTAAAAGTGGTCACCAAAATCTTGCTGGGAGACTAAAGAATCTGTTAGGAGGGTTTATATCGGACAGCCAAGGCGCCTTCATACCTGGTCGTTCTCTTGCACACAACACAGCAGTAGCTACTGGAATAGTGTATGGATATGGCACGAAAAGGGGCTCCCCACGCTGTACGATTAAAGTAGACTTGCAGAAAGCATACGACTACTTGAGTTGGGATTTTGTGAGGGAATCTTTGTTGTATCTAAAGCTGCCAGAAACTATTGTGTGCTTGATAATGGAGTGCGTTACAACTCCCATGTTCTCTATTCTTATCAACGGCGCGCCGGAAGGATTCTTTCCAGGTAGGCGTGGGCTAAGGCAGGGGGACCCCCTCTCCCCCTATTTGTTTGTCCTATGTATGGAAATTCTAAGCCGAATGTTACACCTTGCGGCTGCTAAACCAGAGTTTAAATATCACCCGAAATGCACGAACTTACAGCTGGTTCATCTCGCCTTCGCCGATGACTTATTGATCTTCTGCCATGGGGATACCCGCTCTGTCAAGGTGATTAAGGATTGTTTAGACAGCTTCTTTGATATTTCTGGTCTTTGTGTGAATGTGGAAAAAAGTACAGTATACTTAGCAGGGTGCTCAAAAGAGGTAGATGAAGATATAATCCAACAGCTAGGCTTTGAAACGAGCTTATCAGATGAAACTCCTAAGTTTCCAGGCGCTCATATACTTCACATGGCTAGAGCGTAACGAGCTAGTGTTTAGGCAAGAGTCGTTTGATGTACCTAGATGTGCAGCACGTATTATTGAGAGTTGTCGATCCCGTCTCACCATAGGTAGGAGTAAGAGCCCTATGGTGGGTACGGATCGAGAGGTATAGGAGCTTGCTAGAGTTCGTTGGGGGTTAGCAGATACACAGGTTTGTGGTTTTTGGGGAGTTTTATTGGGTGAGTTGAGAGATAGCATGTCTTTAAGAGTATTGAGGGGTTAGATGAGGTGGGTACAGTTTTTTGGCACCTCTCTTACGTAAGACCCGTTGTTTGGTCTTACCTTTTTGTAATTGGTTATTTATAACCATAGCTATATATTTACTTCTTCAGAACTAACAAATGTTGAATAAAACCTTATATTAACTACTAAATTCATATTAGAATACTATAAGAGTATGTTTTGAGGAGAAATCATATAAGTAACCAACAAATGTTTCATAAAACCTTATATTAACTACTAAATTCATATTAGATTACTATAAGAGTATGTTTTGAGGAGAAATCATATAAGTAAATAACAAATGTTTAATAAAACCTTATATTAACTACTAAATTCTTATTAAAATACTATAAGAGTATGTTTTGAGGAGAAATCATATAAGTAACTAACAAATGTTTAATAAAACCATATATTAACTACTAAATTCATATTAGAATACTATAAGAGTATGTTTTGAGGAAAAATCATATAAGTAATTAACAAATGTTTAGTAAAACCTTTTATTAACTACAAAAGTCTTATTCGAATACTATAAGAGTATGTTTTTAGGAAAAATCATATAAGTAACTACAAATGTTTAATAAAAATGTATATTAACTAAGAAATTGTTGTTAGAATACGATAAAAGTATGTTTTGAGGAAAACTCATGTAAGTAACTAACAAATGTTGAATAAAACCTTATATTAACTACTAAATTCATATTAGAATACTATAAGAGTATGTTTTGAGGAGAAATCATATAAGTAACTAACAAATGTTTAATAAAACCTTGTATTAACTACTAAATTCATATTAGAATACTATAAGAGTATGTTTTGAGGAGAAATCATATAAGTAACTAACAAATGTTTAATAAAACCATGTATTAACTAGTAAATTCATATTAGAATACTATAAGAGTATGTTTTGAGGAAAAATCATATAAGAAAATAACAAATATTTAGTAAAACCTTTTTTTAACTACAAAATTCTTATTCGAATACAATAAGAGTATGTTTTGAGGAAAAATCATATAAGTAACTAACAAATGTTTAATAAAACTGTATATTAACTAAGAAATTGTAGTTAGAATACGATAAAAGTATGTTTTGAGGAAAACTCATGTAAGTAACTAACAAATGTTGAATAAAACCTTATATTAACTACTAAATTCATATTAGAATACCATAAGAGTATATTTTGAGGAGAAATCATATAAGTAAATAACAAATGTTTAATAAAACCTTATATTAACTACTAAATTCATATTAGAATACTATAAGAGTATGTTTTGAGGAAAAATCATACTAGTAAATAACAAATGTTTAATAAAACCTTATATTAACTACTAAATTCTTATTAGAATATTATAAGAGTATGTTTTGAGGAAAAATCATATAAGTAAATAACAAATATTTAATAAAACCTTATATTAACTACTAAATTCTTATTAAAATACTATAAGAGGGTGTTTTGAGGAAAAATCATATAAGTAATTAACAAATGTTTAATGAAACCTTATATTAACTACTAAATTCATATTAGAATACTATATGAGTATGTTTTGAGGAAAAATCATATAAGTAATTAACAAATATTTAGTAAAACCTTTTATTAACTACAAAATTCTTATTCGAATACTATAAGAGTATGTTTTTTGGAAAAATTATATAAGTAACTACAAATGTTTAATAAAACTGTATATTAACTAAGAAATTGTTGTTAGAATACGATAAAAGTATGTTTTGAGGAAAACTCATGTAAGTAACTAACAAATGTTGAATAAAACCTTATATTAACTACTAAATTCATATTAGAATACTATAAGAATATGTTTTGAGGAGAAATCATAGAAGTAACTAACAAATGTTTAATAAAACCTTATATTAACTACTAAATTCATATTAGAATACTATAAGAGTATGTTTTGAGGAGAAATCATATAAGTAACTAACAAATGTTTAATAAAACCATATATTAACTACTAAATTCATATTAGAATACTATAAGAGTATGTTTTGAGGAAAAATGATGCGGGACCATCTTCTACAGCTCCAGACACACCCATCATACTTGGAGAAGGACCAATGACTCGAGCTCGTGCTAAGAAGCTTCAGAGAGACTCATTCAACTTTGTGGGTTATGCTTTGTTCTCGAGCAAGGTTCAACTCCCCGAGCCAACATTGAAGACATACATGTGCATTGGAGTCCAAGAGAAGGCCGAACCTACATAGCCTTAGTAATGTCGAAATATTCTAAGTGTTGGAACCCATTTTCAGCTTAAGTGTTCTATTGGGCTGAATTGGGCTTTTTCTAGTTATTCTTTTTAAACTCTTATTTACTTATGTTCTTAGGTTTATTTCATAAAGCCCATTAGTTATTAGTTTTATCTTTCTATCTAATTAGGCCGGCCAGAACAGCCACCTTAGGCTTATAAATTTCGGATCCTCCATGTAAACAACTTGGAACTTTTATGAATACAATTCTCTCATATAGAGTGTAAACACATCGAGTGTTTGTTGATTCAACTAGAGCTGTGCTCGTTGGTCATTGATTGATAATCTCAGCTTGGTTTGCTTTGCCGTTCATCAACTTCGCAAGACTTGGTGAATCTAGTATCCACAAGCCCCCTCCTTGTGCCTTCAAGTTATCCGCTTGATTCTGTAGGGTTGTAGAGGCGGGTTGTGTAGTCATTGGTATTGGTTCCTACCCTCTGAGGAGGCCTGGGGTCTTTATCTTGTTCTACATAGATCGTTTCAGTCCTTATCAGGTCGTGTTGTTTCAGTCTTTCTTATAAATTTCGAGTCTTTCATTACTGTTTTCGAGTCTTGTTGAGTTCTTGATCATTCTTGATTGTTTCGTGCAGATCTTGAATCATTTTGTTGAGTCTTGTTAGTGTCGACAGCCAACAACCCTTGGTTCTTGGTGTTTCTTGCGTATCTTGCTTTAATCTTGCTGCGTTTCTTGAGTCTTTCTTTAGTTCTTGCTTGATTGTCGAAGATCGGACCAATCTACGGCTAACCCCGTATGAAATTGGCATCAGAGCTTTGGTTTCTGACATCAAGATTGAGTCTTTTTCTTTCCATAAACACAAAAACCATAAAAAAAAAGAGTCACTTTCTTGTTTAATAGAGAGCTATTAAACTGATTAGAAAACCTTAAACAAGGTAGTAAAACTGTTGAGGAAACATTTAATGTTATGCAACAAGCTATGGCTCGAGCTAATATAGTAGAAACTCATGAGAAAACCAATGTTAGATATCTTAGGATATTGCATCCCGCTTTAGCTCATGAAATTGATTACTTTCCCTATACTACTCCTACTGATTTGTTACATCTAGCTATGAAAGTAGAAAAGGGACAACGCTACAAGAGCCAAGCTAATAGGATGTCGAGTGGCCAGCAACAAGGATGGCGCCAAAACCGGCCCCAACAGCCCCAAGGGCGCTCGGAAATGGGTTCTAGAGAGCGAGCTCAGCAGCCCCAATGGAGGAGTGAGAGTCGACAGCCCCAGCAGCCCCTCGACAAAGGAAAAGGTCCATGGAATGGACGAGAATCGTCTGGGACATCTACTGGTCCCAAAGGGAGTAATCCTAACCCTTCTACCCTTAGATCTAGAGATATAGTGATACGGGGTTAGCCGTAGGTTGGTCTGATCTTCGACAACAAGCAAGAATAATCAAGAACTAATAAACACGCAGCAAGAACTAACAAGAAAGATGCAAGATTTATGCAAGATTCAACAAGAAAGCAAAGAAACGCAAGATCTTGACCAAGAACAGTCCAAGATCGACCAAGAAAATAAAGAACGCAGCAAGAAACAAAGAAAGACTCGACAAGATTAATAAAGACTCAAAATTGATAATGAAGACACGACCGATAAGGACTGAAACAATCTATGCAGAACAAGATAAAGACCCCAGGCTTCCGTAGAAGGTAGGAACCAATACCAATGACTACACCACCCGCCTCTACAACCCTACACAATCAAGCGGACAACTTGAAGGCACAAGGAGGGGGCTTGTGGATACTAGATTCACCAAGTCTTGCGAAGTTGATGAACGGCAAAGCAAACCAAGCTAAAACAAACCAATTCGATGATCAACGAGCACAGCTCTAGTTGGATCAACAAGACACTCCATGTGTTTCACACAATTTGAGAGATCTAAATTTTATTCATTATGTTCTAATTGAATTACAATAGGAGAACTCGGAATATATAGGCCACGCAGGGTTGTTGGGCCGAGTTAGATGATAGAATAAGATAAAACTAACATCTAATGGAAATAATAAAAATAACCTTAAAGTTTCCTAAAATAATTTAAGTAAAAGAAATACTAAAAATAGGAAATAAACATAATGTTCAAGACTTAATTAAAATCCCGTCAAAACAGTGACAGCTTGCAAAGATGTGCATTTTCGGCCAATTTCGAGGTCGAATCTGGAAAAACCTTCAACAGAAAAGTTGTAGATCTCTTCGTCCTCGTTCGAACAAGATATGGCACGCCTCAATCCGATAAATATTGAATCCGTACGACCCATTTTACAGAGACGTCGAAAATCTGTCAAATGACTATGAACGAACCAAAACGTCATTAATCCAAGCTTGCACCTTTGGTCTTCTCCCATGGTGGAGCCTTCTTCTTCTTCTTGATGATGACTTTATTTTCATGAGCTCGAATCATAGGTCCATCCCCAAGTATGATATGTGTCTCCGGAAGTGTCTTTGATGGTCCCGCATCAATCTCCCTTTCTTGAAAAGGATTCGTCCTCGAATCCAAGGTCGCATATGATTCCGCAAAGACATCCACACGAGCTCCTGGATCGAAAACCTTATGCCCATGTAAACTCATCTCAAGAACGATTGGTGTAGAGATTGACCACTCCTCAATGGTTATTGTCTCAGCTTCATCAACTTGTAGGCCATTAGAGCTCTCTACAAAACCAACAAAAGAAACTTTATTAGTGCACAATTCAGATTTCATAGTAATGTCATGATGTCCTAATTGAATATGTACTTGAGCTTGGTCATTAATCCCTAAGTTTCCATCCAAAACTAGCAAGTTTTCATCCTTTTCCAAGGCTGAATTTTCAATTAACTCAATGCTAGCAATAGTAGAAGAAGTTTCATCATCAATGATCATATTAGAAACTATGTCCTCTTCTAAGCATGTAGTTTGACACAAATCTTTGCTTTGATTATCAACACAGGGTATAGGTTGAACATTTAAATCAATCAAAGAATCAACATGCTCATGTTCAATGCAATCATGATCATCACATGCAAGTAAATTAAGATCTTGATCATTATTAACAACATGCTCTTCAATTTTATCAACAAACTGATTATCAATGCTAAGAGAAACATGAAATTGGTTAACATTATTAGGAGGAATAGGATGAGTTTCTTCCCTTTCATTATGTGGCATGTCAAATCTAGGTGGTACTCCTTGTGTGGGCACCGTGTTAGAGCCAAAACAAGAATAATCAATACTTTGTACCGGTAAGCCGAACCGAAGCTCTTGTGCCCTTAATCTTTCATCTATCTTAGCCAAGGTCTCCATTATGGTGTTGAACATGGTGACCTGATTAGACATAGCAAATAAAACAAACAAAGAACTATGTAAAAGTTAGAAAATATAAACAAACTCATAAGTGTTTCGCTCACACTCCCTCTCTAATTGGTATGTCACGCTTGTTGGGGCAATCCGCTTTGGGCAAATCAACAACCAAGCAATAGACTAAGCAATCAAAGTATGTAATGAATGAAACAACGCAGAAGAGTACTCCACAAGGGCTGTAGAGAACTCGATGTAAGCAACACACTTAGATTCAAGCAAAACAGATGGGATATTGCAATGAATCAACTCGACACAACAAAGAGATCACTCGGCAGGGGCTGAGATCACTCGACACTCACACAAACAACTCGATCAACACAAGAGAGAACTCGACCAGGGGTCAATGTACTCGATACAATAAAGCAGCACTCGATATGTAGGAGAAAAGTACTCGACAGTAGCTGCAAACAAGGAGAAATAAAAGAAAACTAATGAAAGTAAGGAAATTTACCTCTTTTGATTGAAAACCTTTAAGTTATGATGTTGTAGTTGCAGGGTAGGGTTTCCATTTTGTGGAGGTATGTGTTTTTGGGATAGGGTGTTTCGACTAGGGCTGAGAAATCACCAAAAGTGTGGTCCTTGGAGCTTTCTTGCACTAGATCAACAAACAACTAACAAACACTTTCTCTCTTTTTCTTTTCTTTTTTGTAATTTTCGGACTGATTTCTCTTCTGTTTTTTTTTTTTATAAACTAATGCAAGAAAGAATACTAATGAAGGGAGGACTCGAAAATCTGAAGTAGATGGTGATAAAAGATAAAATAGATAGCCCTATGATAAATAAATAGACAACCTTTGGATAAATATGGTAACAAGATCTATCTTATGCCTTAATAGATATTTGATAGATATAATGAATTTTATCCACCAAAAATCAGAATTAAAAATAGGCAATAGATAATATGGAAATAGATATAGATAGATCAAAATTCCAAAGATAGAACAAACAACAAACTAGGGTTTCTTGTGATATGTGGAGGACTGATTTCGGCCAAGCAATCAACTATGGGGACAAGGTATTGCCGCCGGCTTAGGTGTTGCACAAGGGGAATTGCGCACCACTTTGGTCGACTCCAGGGTCGCGGCTAGGCTTTGTGTTTGGGCTAAGCAACCACAACAATCACAAACAAACAAGATTAGTGCAATAATCAAACAAAGAACAAGAAGTAAAAGACCAAACAAGAAAAGGACTCTTTTTTGTGGGTTTTTGTGTTTATGAAAAGAAAAGACTCAATCTTGATGTCGGAAACCAAAGCTCTGATGCCAATTTGATACGGGGTTAGCCGTGTGATGGTCCAATCTTCGACAACAAGCAAGAAACTAAAGAAAGACTCAAAGAAATAACAAGACTCAAACCGACGCAACAAGGATGCTTCAAGAATCGATCAAGAAACGCAAGAACTTAATCAAGAAGTTAAAGAACGGAAGCAAGAATGAATAAAGACGCAACAAGATCAGCATGATTCGATCAAGAAGCAATCAAGATCGATCAAGATTCTCAAGAAACAAAAGAAACGCAGCAAGACTCAAAATTGAATTGCAAGAATTGAAAGACACGACCTGATATGGACTGAGTCGATCTATGCAGAACAAGATAAAGACCCCAGGCCTCCTCAGAGGGTAGAAACCAATACCAATGACTAAACAACCCGCCTCTACAACCCTACACAATCAAGCGGACAACTTGAAGGCACAAGAAGGGGGCTTGTGGATACTAGATTCACCAAGTCTTGCGAAGTTAATGAACGGCAAAGCAAACCAAGCTAAGATAGATACCAATTCATGATCAACGAGCACAGCTCTAGTTAGATCAACAAGACACTCCATGTGTTTCACACAATTTGAGAGATCTAAATTCTATTCATCATGTTCTAATTGAATTACAATAGGAGAACTCGGAATATATAGGCCACGCAGGGCTGTTGGGCTGAGTTAGATGATAGAATAAGATAAAACTAACATCTAATGGAAATAATAAAAATAACCTTAAAGTTTCCTAAAATAACTTAAGTAAAAGAAATACTAAAAATAGGAAATAAACATAATGTTCAAGACTTAATTAAAATCCCGTCAAAACAGTGACAACTTGCAAAGATGTGCATTTTCGGCCAATTTCGAGGTCGACTCTGGAAAAACCTTCAACAGAAAAGTTGTAGATCTCTTCGTCCTCGTTCCAACAAGATATAGCACGTCTCAATACGATAAATATTGAATCCGTACGACCCATTTTACAGAGACGTTGAAAAGTTGTCAAATGACTATGAACGAACCAAAACGTCATTTAAACAAAGTATCTTCTCCCATGGTGGAGCCTTCTTCTTCATCTTGAGAAGGACATCATCCAAAGGTGTCTTGGGTGTCTTGGATGGTCCCGCATCAATCTCCCTTTCTTGAAAAGGATTCATCCTCGAATCCAAGCTCGCATAAAATTCCGCAAATTCATCCACACGGGCTCCTGGATCGAAAACCTTATGTCCATGGAAACTAATCTCAAGAACGATTGTTGTAGGGATTGACCACTCCTCAATGGTTTTTGTTTCAGCTTCATCTAAAAAATCAAGAAAAGAAACTTGATTAGTGCACAATTCAGATTTCATATCAATGCCATGATGTGCTAATTGAATATGCACTTGAGCTTGGTCATTAATCCCTAAGTTTTCATCCAAACCTAGCAAGTTTTGTTCCTTTTTCAAGGCTGAATTTTCAATTAATTCAAGGCTAGCAATATTAGAACAATTTTCTTCATCAATGATCAGATTACTAACTATGCCTTTTTCTAAGCATGTAATATGACATAAATCTTCTCTTTGATTATCATCACATGGTTTAGATTGAACATTTAAAGCAATCAAAGAATCATCATGCTCATATTCAATGCAATCATTATCATTACAGGCAAGTAAATTAAGAACTTGATCATTTTCAATATGCTCTACAGTTTCAGCAATAAAAGAAGCATCTATGTCAGAAGAAACATGATGTTGAATAGCATTATTAGGAGGAATAGGATGAGTTTCTTCCCTTTTAATTGGTGGAACTTCATCTCTAGGTGCTCCTTGTCTGGGCACTGTTTTAGAGCCAAAACAAGAATAATCAATACTTTGTACCGGTAAGCCGAACCGAAGCTCTTGTGCCCTCAATCTTTCATCTATCTTAGCCAAGGTCTCCATCATGGTGTTGAACATGGTGACCTGATTAGACATAGCAAATAAAACAAACAAAGAACTATGTAAAAGTTAGAAAATATAAACAAACTCACAATTGTGTTTCGCTCACACTCCCTCTCTAACTGGTATGTCACGCTTGTTGGGGCAATCCGCTTTGGGCAAATCAACAACCAAGCAAAAACTAAGCAATCAAGGTATGTAATGAATGAAATAACGCAGAAGAGTACTCCACAAACAAAGGCTGTAGAGAACTCGATGTAAGCAACAACTCAATTCAAGCAAAACAGATGGGTATTTGCAAGAATTCAACTCGACACAAGCTAAAGAGTACTCGACAGGGGTCAATGTACTCGACACAATCAAAGGGAGAACTCGGCAAGGGCTGAGATCTCCTCAACACAACCGCTATGAGCACTTGATCGACAAGATCAGTACTCAACACTCACAAATAAGCACTCAACAATGGTATAAGTGCTCGACACATCTAGCAAATCAACTCGACAAAGCTGGAATTTAAAGAAAAATAAAAGAAAATTAAAAAAGAATGGAAATTTACCTCTTTTTGATTGAAAACCTTTAGTTATGATGTTGTAGTTGCAAGGTAGGGTTTCAATTTAGAATTTTGTGGAGGTAATGTGTTTGGGAATAGGGCTGTCGATTTAGGCTAGGGAATCACCAACAAAGGTTAGTCCTTAGAGCTTTCTTGCACTAGATCAACAAACAACTAACAAACACTTTCTCTTTTTTTTTTTTATTGTAATTTTCGGACTGATTTCTCTTCTGTTTTTTTTTTTTTAAATATGAAACGAATGCAAGAAAAGACTCAATATAAGGTATAAGACTCGAAAATTTGATGTAAAGGTGATAAAAGATAGAATATGCAGCCCTAAAGATAAATAAATAGGTGAGGCTTTTGTTATCTTTGGTAAGTGGATCTATCTAAAGCTTTAAAGATAAATGATAGATAAATAGGGATTATATCTACCAAAAATCATATTTATAATAAAAGCAATAGATAAATAGAATTTAGATAAAAGATATATCAAAATTCCCAAAGATAGAACAAAGGATAGAAAGGATAACAAGATAAAGATTCTCAAGAAACGCAGCAAGACTCGACAAAGATGAATAAAGACTCGATAAAGATAGAAAGACACGACCTGATAAGGACTGAAACGATCTATGCAGAACAAGATAAAGACCCCAGGCATCCTCAGAGGGTAGGAACCAATACCAATCACTACACAACCCGCCTCTACAACCCTACACAATCAAGCGGACAACTTGAAGGCACAAGGAGGGGGCTTGTGGATACTAGATTCACCAAGTCTTGCGAAGTTGATGAACGGCAAAGCAAACCAAGCTGAGATAGATACCAATTCGTGATCAACGAGCACAGCTCTAGTTGGATCAACAAGACACTCCATGTGTTTCACACAATTTGAGAGATCTAAATTCTATTAATTATGTTCTAACTGAATTACAATAGGAGAACTCAGAATATATAGGCCACGCAGGGCTGTTGGGCCGAGTTAGATGATAGAATAAGATAAAACTAACATCTAATGGAAATAATAAAAATAACCTTAAAGTTTTCTAAAATAACTTAAGTAAAAGAAATACTAAAAATAGGAAATAAACATAATGTTCAAGACTTAATTAAAATCCCGTCAAAACAGTGACAGCTTGCAAAGATGTGCATTTTCGGCCAATTTTGAGGTCGACTCTGGAAAAACCTTCAACAGAAAAGTTGTAGATCTCTTCGTCCTCGTTCCAACAAGATATGGCACGTCTCAATCCGATAAATATTGAATCCGTACGATCCATTTTACAGAGACGTCGAAAAGCTGTCAAATGACTATGAACGAACCAAAACGTCATTTAAACAAAGTATCTTCTCCCATGGTGGAGCCTTCTTCTTCATCTTGAGAAGGACATCATCCGAAGGTGTCTTGGGTGTTTTGGATGGTCCCGCATCATTACTATTAAATATCGTCACCCTATTCCTGGATTAGATGATATGCTAGATGAGTTACATGGAGCTTCTATATTCTCTAAAATTGATCTTAGAAGTGGCTATCATCAAATTAGAATGAAAGAAGGTGATGAATGGAAAACAGCCTTTAAGACTAAGCTAGGCTTATATGAGTGGTTGGTTATGCCTTTTGGTTTAACTAATGCTCCTAGTACTTTTATGCGCTTAATGAATCATGTGCTTCGAGATTTCATTGGAAAATTTGTTGTTGTTTACTTTGATGATATTCTGATTTATAGCAAGTCTTCTAATGAATATGAATCACATCTTAGAGAAGTGCTTAGAACGCTGAGAATTGAACGCTTGTATGCTAATTTAAAGAAGTGTGAATTATGTAATGAACAAGTGTCTTTTCTTGGATTTGTAGTGAGCTCTAATGGACCACATGTTGATGAATCAAAGATCAAGGCAATACAAGAATGGCCGACCCCTACCAACATAGGCCATGTACGCAGCTTCCAAGGTCTTGCGAGCTTCTACCGACGCTTTGTGCGAGATTTCAGCACCATCTCAGCCCCACTAACAGAGCTTACAAAGAAAAGGAGTGAGTTCACATGGGGAGCAGCTCAGGAGGAAGCATTCAACACACTTAAGGACAAGCTCACTCACGCACCTCTATTAGCTTTGCCGGACTTTACTCAGCCTTTTGAGGTAGAGTGTGATGCTAGCAGAGTTGGAATTGGTGGAGTCCTTATGCAGGGAGGTAAGCCTATTGCTTTCTTTTCTGAGAAGTTGAAAGGTGCTTGTCTTAATTACTCTACCTATGATAAGGAATTGTATGCTTTGTTTAGAGTACTTAAGACATGGTCTCACTATCTATGGCCTAGCGAGTTTATTCTTAGAACTGATCATGAATCTTTAAAACACTTTAAAAGCCAAGATAAACTTGATAGGAGACATGGTAGATGGATGGAATTCATTGAAACGTTTCCTTATGTGATTAAGTATAAGAAAGACAAAGACAATGTGGTTGCTGATGCATTATCTAGAAGACATGTTCTTTTAACCACGTTGGATTCTAGAGTCTTAGGCTTTGTTTACATAAAATAATTGTATGAATCTGATTAGGATTTTGGAGATATATTTCGAAAATGCTTAGAAAAGGGTCCTAATGACAGCTTTTATATTCATCAAGGATTCTTATTTCGAAAAGATCAAGTGTGCATTCCTAGATGTTCTCTACGATTATTACTTGTTAGTGAAGCCCATAGTGGTGGATTAATGGGACATTTTGGTAGGGATAAGACATATTGCACACTGAAATCACATTTTTATTGGCCACATATGCTTAGGGATGTAGAACATTGCCTTAAGAGATGCATAGATTGCATTAAAGCCAAAGCTAAGCTTATGCCCTATGGCCTTTATACACCACTGCCGATACCTTCAGCCCCTTGGGAAGACATTTCTATGGACTTTATAGTTGGGTTGCCTAGAACTAAGAAGGGGAGGGATTCAATCTTTGTAGTGGTTGATAGATTCTCTAAAATGGCTCATTTCATTGCATGCCACAAAACTGATGATGCTACCAATGTTGCTAATCTATTCTTTAGAGTAGTTAGGTTGCATGGTGTGCCTAAAACCATTGTTAGTGATAGGGATGTAAAATTCTTAAGTCATTTTTGGCGTACCTTATGGAATAAATTGGGAACTAGATTGTTATTCTCTACTTCTAGCCACCCCCAAACTGATGGCCAAACTGAGGTGACTAATAAAACCCTTGCTACTGTCCTAAGAGCCATTATTAGGAAGAATTTGAAACTTTGGGAAGAAGCCTTACCTCATGTGGAATTTGCTTATAATCGAACCATGCATTCGGCAACTAAAATCAGTCCATTTGAATGTGTGTATGGTGTTAATCCACTAACCCCTTTTGATCTTACTCCATATCCTATGAGAGACAAAGAATCATTTGAGGCAGGTAAGCATATCGAGTTCATTAAGGAGCTGCATGAACGAACTCGAGAGAAGCTGAAGCTAAAGGCTGAATACAATGCTAACAAGGCCAACAAGGGACGTCGCTTGGTCACATTTCAGCCTGGAGATCTTGTATGGGTGCACTTGAGGAAGGAGCGGTTTCCAGAAGCCCGGAAGAACAAGATGTCGCCTCGTTGTGATGGACCAATTTGGATCAAGAAAAGAGTGGGAGACAATGCCTACCAATTAGAGCTTCCTGGAGACATGGGCGTGAGCGCTACATTCAACGTCGCGGATCTAATCCCTTACTTCGTTGTGGATGAAGACTTGGATTCGTGGTCGAATCCTTTTCAAGAAGGGGAGGTTGATGCGGGACGATCTTCTACAGCTCCAGACACACCCATCATACTTGGAGAATGACCAATGACTCGAGCTCGTGCTAAGAAGCTTCAGAGAGACTCATTCAACTTTGTGGGTCATGCTTTGTTCTCGAGCAAGGTTCAACTCCCCGAGCCAACATTGAAGACATACATGTGCATTGGATTCCAAGACAAGGCCGAACCTCCATAGCCTTAGTAATGTCGAAATATTCTAAGTGTTGGAACCCATTTTCAGATTAACTGTTCTATTGGGCTGAATTGGCCTTTTTCTAGTTATTCTTTTTAAACTCTTATTTACTTATGTTCTTAGGTTTATTTCATAAAGCCCATTAGTTATTAGTTTTATCTTTCTATCTAATTAGGCCGGCCAGAACAGCCACCTTAGGCTTATAAATTTCGGATCCTCCATGTAAACAACTTGGAACTTTTATGAATAAAATTCTCTCATATAGAGTGTAAACACATCGAGTGTTTGTTGATTCAACTAGAGCTGTGCTCGTTGGTCATTGATTGATAATCTCAGCTTGGTTTGCTTTGCCGTTCATCAACTTCGCAAGACTTGGTGAATCTAGTATCCACAAGCCCCCTCCTTGTGCCTTCAAGTTGTCCGCTTGATTGTGTAGGGTTGTAGAGGCGGGTTGTGTAGTCATTGGTATTGGTTCCTACCCTCTGAGGAGGCCTGGGGTCTTTATCTTGTTCTACATAGATCGTTTCAGTCCTTATCAGGTCGTGTCGTTTCATTCTTTCTTATAAATTTCGAGTCTTTCATTACTGTTTTCGAGTCTTGTTGAGTTCTTGATCATTCCTGATTGTTTCGTGCAGATCTTGAATCATCTTGTTGAGTCTTGCTAGTGTCGACAGCCAACAGCCCTTGGTTCTTGGTGTTTCTTGCGTATCTTGCTTTAATCTTGCTGCGTTTCTTGAGTCTTTCTTTAGTTCTTGCTTGATTGTCGAAGATCGGACCAACCTACGGCTAACCCCGTATCAAAAAATCATATAAGAAAATAACAAATATTTAGTAAAACCTTTTATTAACTACAAAATTCTTATTCGAATACAATAGGAGTATGTTTTGAGGAAAAATCATATAAGTAACTAACAAATGTTTAATAAAACTGTATATTAACTAAGAAATTGTTGTTAGAATACGATAAAAGTATGTTTTGAGGAAAACTCATGTAAGTAACTAACAAATGTTGAATAAAACCTTATATTAACTACTAAATTCATATTAGAATACTATAAGAGTATATTTTGAGGAGAAATCATATAAGTAACCAACAAATGTTTCATAAAACCTTATATTAACCACTAAATTCATATTAGAATACTATAAGGGTATGTTTTGAGGAGAAATCAGATAAGTAAATAACAAATGTTTAATAAAACCTTATATTAACTACTAAATTCATATTAGAATACTATAAGAGTATGTTTTGATTTGTGCCATAACTTGTTGGAACGAGAACGAAGAGATCTACAGCTTTGATGTTGAAGATTTTTCCAGAATCCACCGGGAACATGGCCGAACATCAACATCTTTGCAGTTGTTCACTGTTTGGACGAAAATTATTATCTTTCCATATTTAATTTATTATTTTATCCTTATATTTATTTAGGAATAATGTAAATTAGAATAATATCTATTAGTTGACTTTTCAATTAATTGATATTATATTAGTTTTTTATATTTATTTTCTAGGATAAATAAAGTGGAAAAGGGAAAATCTATCTTGTAGATATTTCCTTGGCCACCAAGTAGTTTGATTTTATCTAGGATTATGTTTTCTATTTAAGATGCTTTTATTCATTCAATAAAATCTGATATTAGAATTGAATTTTTGACAAAAGTCAGATTTGGAGAGTTCTCCTAGGGAGGAACCGAGTTCCCCTGCGTGGGATAGATTTCGATATGTTGTTTTTAGCTTGGTTTGTCTTGTGTGTGTTGATCCTCTTGTGTGGGTTGGTGCTACCACATGTTTGGTGTGTGTCGATTCTCATCATAGGATTGGTGCTATCCATCATGCATGGTGTGTGTCGATTGTCGTCATAGGATTGGTGCTATTAAGCATCCACGAGCCCCCTCCTTGTGCCTTCAAGTTGTCCGCTTGGTTGTGTAGGGTTGTAGAGGTGGGTTATATAGTCATTGGTATTGGTTCCTACCCTCTTAGGAGGCCTTGGGTCTTTATCTTGTTCTATATAGATCGACTCAGTCCTTATCGGTCGAGTCTTTGTTATCAATTTCGAGTCTTGCATAATGTTCATTGAGTCTTTGAGTCTTTTGCTTCCGTTCTTATTATTTCTTGTTTAACCGTCATTTGACCTCTCTAGGCCATCTCCGACAAGGCTCCGTCTCTGGCGAAGCTCCTGAGCGAATTCGAGCGGTTTTCCGGGCTGGAGGAACCCCTCGGTGAGCACTCCTTCCTTTCCTTTTCTTGTCGATTGTGGTCCATGGGTGTCGATTGTGCGGTCGAAGCAGGTGCCAGGCCGCCGGCGAGAGCTTCGGGCGAGGCTCTATTCTTCTTCTCTATGTCCGGTTTCGGGTTGAGGATGATGAACAGTAAACAACATGGGTTCGTTTCTTTTATTTTAAAAAGGGGTTCGGTTCGGTTTTATTTAAAACAAACCGGTTCGGGTTGGTTAACAGGAAATCAGATTTCCCTCAAGGAAGGAAATGGGCCTATTTTCTTTGGGCTGGATATTTAGGGTTTAAAATAAAAAAAAAAGTGATTTTGGGCCTATTTTTCCATTTAATCCGGTTTTGGTATTCAATAAAATAAAAGGGTGGTTTATAATGTTTATAAAATAAGGGGCTGATTTTATTAAATAAGAATGGTTGGGATTCTTTAAGGAATTTGGAAATGTTTGATGAAAGTGTTTAATAAAGGGGATTTAAATATATAGTATTATGAGACTTGAAGATTTAAAAGTATATTATCGGAATTAAATTGAAAAAGGAATTTGATGAGCGTTTTCAAGGATAAGAGTTTCTAACTAGTTGATTCGATTTTAAAGCAGTTTCGGGAATAACTCGGGAATTATGTGATCGGTGACTAACTAGCATGATTGATGTGAATGGTTGACTAATATCATGATTGGTGTGTACTAATGGCATGATGAAGTGTTAGACTTGTGTATCGTTAATTTATGCTTACGAGATATGATGAATATGATGAACTTGATATATGTGATATGTGGATTATTATTGCGTATATAAATGTGGTCTTACGGAATGTGGCAATGTGGTAAGTGGTTGAACTTGACGGAATGATGATTGCGATATGGTTGTTATTCTCGTTGAATGATATGTTTTGTGTTTGGATGATTAGACGCAGACTTATATATGTGTTCTGATATGTATCTAGGTTATCTTTAATCTATTATAATGCTTGCCTTGCTGTTCTGCACCGCCAGGTAAGTTTCTTCGGAGCTTACTCAGATTGAATAGAGCTATTCCCTGCTTTTGGTGCATGATATACTAGGTGCTTGCATTCATGATCAGCATGCCATGTAGTACCATGCTAGGTTGCATCGACTGTTGAGCATTCTATTTCTTTATGTGTATGTAAACAGAACGGCCGTTATCTGTGAAGTAACTAGAGTCATTGCTAGGGTTATAGGACGACCTAGTCTCATCGGGTCCCGTTCTGAGTCAATCGAGTCATGAACTTCCTTATATTGTGAGATGCATGCGGGCTTTATTGTGGAGCGGGTTAGGCATGCGTGCCGCCCGATTATGATGGAATGCATTCACGAGCTGGCCAGTCTCTTCCCTATCAGAAGGGGGTGGAGGTAGGAGAGGGATATACCACTTGGTATTCTGTGCTAAGGCCTTATTATTATTATGTACTTGATCTTAGGAGCATGTTAGTGTGTTAATATCCCGCCATGTATATAGAAACATCTTTATTAGGTATAGCGTATATGTGTGCTTAGGGTTGGGATGCAGTGCTAAAGTGGGCATCGATCTGATCCCGCCCCCTATCAATTTTTTTAGGTATCCGTTATGCTTACTACTATTGATGCTGATTTGAGTCCATGATCGTTGGGTCTAACATGGCGGAAAGAGAGAGTTGAGATTTCAACTTCACCAATTTAATTGAGGCATTAATTTGAATGGTTGATCATATTTTAACCCGGCTCTGCCGTGGCACCCCTTTGTATTATGCTTTACTTTCGCTATTTGTGTGACCTTTGGTTTTCCACGCTTAGACTTATGATAGGTACAGGGGACTTCCCCAGGGATTCCAACGATCCCTTCGAATTTTGGGTGTGAATTCCCACCTGAAAACGTTAGAGTAGAATGTCAAACCTTCAACCTGTACTCGGGGCTCAAGATCCTAACGAGGGGTTTTCATCTCTCGAAACGTAACCCGGGAATCATAATCCCGGGCCGTTACATAGTTGGTATCAGAGCCAGGTTTTGCAAACCGAGTATGATAGGTTGAAGTGGTTTTGAAAATGGCCCAAGGTGTTCAAATGACTTTTTCAAAATGTTTTGAAAGGGCAAAATGAATTTAATTAGACCTAGACCAATCAATTAGGAAGGCAATCTCGTGGGGTAGAGACTATGCGATAGGCACCCCTTATGGATGTAGAATCCGGGGAAGGTAGGCAAATTACTAGCTTTCTTTTACAGGAGGGTTTTGAAGTCTCCAAGGAACCCGAAGGTTTGAGTGACATGGGTTAGGAGGCCGTGAGGTATTTGCCCTTCCGGTTAGCCGTCCCTCGAAGGACGGGATAGATCGTCTTTGTGATTATATGCATTATATCCAACTGGGCCCGAGGGCGATCCTCCTCGAAGGGGATCATATTAATCCTGTTGATTACTTCCATGATGAGTGCTATTATGCTTAGGATAGAGAACTAATCAGTATGCTTTGACTTGAATCATGTATTGAATAACTGTGTAAACGGGATAGAGGGAGAATACATTGTTCTTATGTCATTGAAATTCCTGTCTTGTCGGAATAGCTCTTCCATAATTCAAACCTCTGATGATTTTGACTCCGTCAACCGTCCCACCAAAACATTTAGGCATGTTAGCAAGGGTCGAAGAACGTCCGCTCGACCCGTTTCGAGTCCTGTTTGGTACCCCACCATCTATACTTCTACTGAGTCTTGTACCAGAGGTTGGTGTCTTCCACGGGAAATTTGGGTTGGTTAACTAATTACCTTCCAAAATCGTGTCGGATGTGAGGGTTACTTGAGTATGTTAGTGAGAATGATGAATGAAGTAGTTTTGAGTTAGGAGTGAGTTGTCTCATGGAGTCACCCCTTTTGATCCTCGTAACGGTTAGCCATGTCTTCTCTCCGCAAGAGTCTAAGCCCGAGTTCTACCCTCACATCTCAGAAACAGTGCAAGGGCCTCTGTGTCTTACCAAGCGATTCATACTAGCGTCCCACGGGGAAATGGGGTGATTAGTTAGTGATTGCCCTTAGAGAATTTTGTCTGGTTATAATGATAGCCTCCTTTATGAGTTCATGACATGATATGTTGGTGTGTTCCCGCATGACTTGCCTGATAGCTTGCACGGTTGCTCCTATGTGGAGATCTATTTGTGCCATATGTATGAAACTTCTAGGATTATTACCTTTCCATGAATTAGGTCTATAATAGTGTGATCAACCCTCGTTGTATGTTTAAAATGAGAAATGAATGTCTTAGCATGCTAAATTGATCTAATATTGGACCTCTTTGACTGTTTACATGCTTGATGAGTGTTGCTAGTACCATGTAGGACATACACCTCCCCATTATGGGCCCTGTATGACTATTCGTCATCCGTGTCTTACTATGTGAATATGAGTGCATATGATGTGATAGTTACTATACCACCCCTGTATGACTTGATGATGCGAGACCATCCAAGACACCTTCGGATGATGTTCTTATCAAGAGGAAGAAGAAGGCTCCACCATGGGAGAATGTCCAAAGGTGGAAGCTTGGCGTTTTTTACATTCGTTCAGCAACTTGACAGCTTTTTGACGTCTCTGTAAAATAGGTCGTACGGATACAATATTGATCGGATTGAGACGTGACATACCTTGTTGGAACGAGGACGAAGAGATATACAACTTTGCTGTTGAAGGTTTTTCCATATTCGTCCTATAGCTTGGCCGAAATCCACATTCTTTGAGCTGCTGCTGGTTTTGACGGGATTTTGTTAAGTTTTGGAACATTATATTTATTTCCTATTTAGTATTTCTGATGCGGGACCATCCAAGACACATTCGGATGATGTCCTTATCAAGAGGAAGAAGAAGGCTCCACCATGGGAGAAGGTCCAAAGGTGGAAGCTTGGCGTTTTTACATTCGTTCAGCAACTTGACAGCTTTTCGACGTCTCTGTAAAATGGGTCGTACGGATTCAATATTGATCGGATTGAGGCGTGCCATACCTTGTTGGAACGAGGACGAAGAGATCTACAACTTTGCTGTTGAAGGTTTTTCCAGATTCGTCCTATAGCTTGGCCGAAATCAACATTCTTTGAGCTGTTGCTGGTTTTGACGGGATTTTGTTAAGTTTTGGAACATTATATTTATTTCCTATTTAGTATTTCTTTTACTTAAGTTATTTTAGAAAACTTTAAGGTTATTTTAATTAATTCCTATAGTTGTTAGTTTTATTAAAATCAGCCCATTCGGCCCTAGTTAGGTCTATATAAGCCGAATGCCTTCTTTGTAATCATGCACGTTGAATGATATGAGAAAAGCTCTCTTTTTGTGTGAAACACAATGAGTGTTTGTCGATTGAATAGAGTTGTGCTCTTCAATTGCAACTATTGGTATTGATCTAGCTTGGTTTGCTTTGTCGTTCATCAACTTCGCAAGACTTGGTGAATCTAGTATCCACAAGCCCCCTCCTTGTGCCTTCAAGTTGTCCGCTTGATTGTGTAGGGTTGTAGAGGCGGGTTGTGTAGTCATTGGTATTGGTTCCTACCCTCTGAGGAGGCCTGGGGTCGTTATCTTGTTCTGCATAGATCGTTTCAGTCCTTATCGGTCGTGTCTTTCAATTCTTGTTATCAAATTTCGAGTCTTTGTCTTCTTTGTTGCTGTCGACATAGAGTCTTGGAGTTCTTGATCAATCTTGGTCGAGTTCTTGAAGTCTTGCTGCGTTCTTGAGTCATTCTTGGTCAATCTTGTCCAAGATCTTTGCTTTCTTGTTCATTTCTTGAAGCTATCATTGCTGCGTTTTGAGTTCTTGTTCAGTTCTTGCTTATTTCTTTGAGTTTCTTGCTTGTTGTCGAAGATCGGACCAACCTACGGCTAACCCCGTATCAAATTGGTATCAGAGCTTTGGTTTCCGACATCAAGATTGAGTCTTTTCTTTTCATAAACACAAAAAAAACCACAAAAAAGAGTCCTTTTCTTGTTTTGGTCTTTTACTTCTTGTTTCTTGAATTGATTATTGCACTAATCTTTTGTTTGTGATTGTTTGTGATTGCATAGCCTAAACACAAAGCCTAGCCGAGACTGTGGAGTCGACCAAAGTGGTGCGCAATTCCCCTTGTGCAGTACCTAAGCCGGCGGCAATACCTTGTCCCCATAGTTGATTGCTTGGCTGAAATCAGTCCTCCACATATCACAAGAAACCCTAGTTTGTTGTTTGTTCTATCTTTGGAACTTTTGATCTATCTATATCTATTTCCATATTATCTATTGCCTATTTAAATTCTGATTTTTGGTGGATTTAATTCATTATATCTATCAAATATCTATTAAGGCATAAGATAGATCTTGTTACCATATTTATCCAAAGGTTGTCTATTTATTTTATCTTAGGGCTATAAATTTTATCTTTTATCACCATCTTCATCAGAATTTTCGAGTCCTCCCTTGTTAGGTGTCTTTCTTGCATTAAAAAAAAAACAGAAAAGAAGCAGTCCGAAAATTAAAAAAAAAAGAGAAAGTGTTTGTTAGTTGTTTGTTGATCTAGTGCAAGAAAGCTCCCAAGGACTAATTGGTGAACCTGTTCTCAGCCCTAATCGATACCCACTATCCCTAAACACATACACCTCCACAAAAATTGAAACCCTACCTTGCAACTACAACATCATAACTTAAGGTTTTCAATCAAAAGGGGTAAATTTCCTTACTTTCCTTTGTTTCTTTTCTTTTTCAGTTTTTGTCAAGCACTACCCACTATTGTCGAGTGCTGTACTACTGATTTTGAGTTGTTTAAGCTACTGTCGAGCACTTATACACCATATCGAGTGCCTTGCTTGCTTGTTTGAGTTTGATTGAGTCGAGTGATCTCAGCCCTTGCCGAGTTCTCTCTTGTGTGTGTCGAGTGCATTAGACCCTTGTCGAGTGCACCATAGCTTGTGTCGAGTACTTCTCCACCTTTGTCGAGTACTCCTTGGTCTATTTTGAGTTGAATTCTTGCAAATTCCTATCTGTTTTGCTTGAATTGAGTTTATTGCTTACATCGAGTTCTCTACAGCCCTTGTTGAGTACTCTTCTGCGTTGTTTCATTCATTACATACTTTGATTGCTTAGTCTATTGCTTGGTTGTTGATTTTCCCAAAGCGGATTGCCCCAACAAGCGTGACATACCAATTAGAGAGGGAGTGTGAGCGAAACACATTGTGAGGTTGTTTATATTTTTCTAACCTTTCACGTAGTTCTTTGTTTTCTTGATCGATCTTGAACCTTTCTTGGTCGAATCTTGCTGTTCTTGTTGAGTCTTGATTCGTGTCTTTTGTTTTTTGTTTAGTTCTTGCTTGTTGTCGAAGATCGGACCAACCTACGGCTAACCCCGTATCAGATGGTTGAGATGGTTAATAATCTGGAGAGAGTGATCAGACACACCAACAGGGATCCAGACAGCATTTTCCGGCTTCTTATCCAGGCCCTCATTTCTCTTACGCACAGGAAGCCGATTTTGCATTTCAACACCCGAGTCTTGGCTCTGCTGTCCACAATCCGCCCTAAACCGATTACAGAATTCAGTTTGGTGGCCAAACTTCTTGCATAGAACACATTTCTGAGGCAACCACTCAAATACAATACGCTGTTGATAGGAGGTACCATCCACATTTTCAATTTCAAACTCAGAGAGACCCGCCTCCTCAACAGAGACCTCAACCAGTAAACGGGCAAATGATAACCTCTCCCCACGAGCAGTTCTGCCGTCAATGCAAATCGGGTTGCCTATAGAGCTCCCCAGCCTACTCAAATTTGTATTTGTTAGAAGCGTTAGGTCAAGATCCGGGACACACACCCAGCAGGGAATCCGGTCAAAGGAGCTCCATGAGATGGGTAATCCCACCTGCCATCGCTTCAAAATAAGAGGTTTAGATCCTTGAATATTCCAGGGACCATTTGTGAGCACCCAGTTCAGATCCTCTTCGGATAAGAATTTAAAAACAAAGACTCCATTTTGCTTCTGAAACATGCTCGGACTTGCGACTTTCCATCGTGTATCCACCATGTCCTTAACCACTCCATATGGGACCTGATTACCTGCAATGACTCCTATCAGAGTAGCAGCCCAGTCTCTCCTCGATTCTTCCACATCTTCAGCCCTAATTTTCAGCTTACCTTTCTGTACATCCGGGTGAAGAGTAAGTTTCACAGCGGTAGCAATATCTCGATTCGCATTGATGACTGCACATGGATCTGATTCAACCACTCGAGGTTTGGGAATAAAGCTCCTCTTGAAGGCTTTCAGAAAGTTCAGATCTGCTTTCTCCTGTTCCGATGACTCAGCACTGTTTGCATTCAATGTACCAACTTCCCCATTAATGGTAGAACAATGCGCATTAATGGGGCCTTGCTTCTCATCCTTTTCCAGATCCGAGTTGGTGTGGGCACCCTCCGCACGAGGACTCCTAGGGTTGCCAATTTCTCCCTCAGATCTGGATTCCACGCTAACCCTCCTATGCTCCTGCCTTGAAGAACGACTAGAACTGGCATTCCCTCTCCTGACCATCGTTCACGGACCGCCGGCACGGCCACCGAGAGAGTGGAGCCGGTGATGGCCACGCTAACCTGAAGGTACGGACAGTACGGTTGTCGCCCAGAAAATCGCCCCTATCACATTTGTTAGTTACTTATATGATTTTTCCTCAAAACATACTCTTATTGTATTCGAATAAGAATTTTGGAGTTAATAAAAGGTTTTACTAAATATTTGTTATTTACTTATATGATTTTTCCTCAAAACATACTCATATAGTATTCTAATATGAATTTAGTTGTTATATAAGGTTTTATTCAACATTTTTTAGTTACTTAGATGAGTTTTCCTCAAAACATACTTTTATCGTATTCTAACAACAATTTATTGGTTAATATAAGGTTTTATTAAACATTTGTTAGTTACTTATATGATTTTTCCTCAAAACATACTCTTATTGTATTCGAATAAAAAAATTGTAGTTAATAAAAGGTTTTACGAAATATTTGTTATTTACTTATATAATTTCTCCTCAAAACATACTCTTATAGTATTCAAATATGAATTTAGTAGTTAATATAAGGTTTTATTCAACATTTGTTAGTTACTTATATGATTTCTCCTCAAAACATACTCTTATAGTATTCTAATATGAATTTAGTAGTTAATATAAGGTTTTATTAAACATTTGTTAGTCACTTATATAATTTTTCCTCAAAACATACTCTTATAGTATTCTAATATTAATTTAGTAGTTAATATAATGTTTTATTCGACATTTGTTAGTTACTTACATTAGTTTTCCTCAAAACATATTTTTATCGTATTTTAACAACAATTTATTGGTTAATATAAGGTTTTATTAAACATTTGTTAGTTACTTATATGATTTTTCCTCATAACATACTCTTATAGTATTCTAATAAGAATTTAGTAGTTAATATAATGTTTTATTAACCATTTGTTATTTACTTATATGACTTTTTCCTTAAAACATACTCTTATAGTATTCTAATATGAATTTAGTAGTTAATATAAGGTTTCTTTAAACATTTGTTATTTACTTATATGATTTTTCCTCAAAACATACTCTTATAGTATTTTAATAAGAATTTAGTAATTAATATAAGGTTTTATTAAACATTTGTTATTTACTTATATGATTTTTCCTCAAAACATACTCTTATAGTATTCTAATAAGAATTTAGTAGTTAATATAAGGTTCTATTAAACATTTGTTATTTACTTATATAATTTTTCCTCAAAACATACTCTTATAGTATTCTAATATGAATTTAGTACTTAATAAAAGCTTTATTATACATTTGTTAGTTACTTATATGATTTCTCCTTAAAACATACTCTTATAGTATTCAAATATGAATTTAGTAGTTAATATAAGGTTTTATTCAACATTTGTTAGTTACTTATATGAGTTCTCCTCAAAACATACTCGTATAGTATTCTAATATGAATTTGGTAGTTAATATAAGGTTTTATTCAACATTTGTTAGTTACATATATGATTTTTCCTCAAAACATACTCTTATAGTATTCTAATATGAATTTAGTAGTTAATATAAGGTTTTATTCAACATTTGTTAGTTACTTACATGAGTTTTCCTCAAAACATATTTTTATCGTATTCTAACAACAATTTCTTAGTTAATATATAGTTTTTATTAAACATTTGTTAGTTACTTATATGTTTTTTCCTCAAAACATACTCTTATTGTATTCGAATAAGAATTTTGGAGTTAATAAAAGGTTTTACTAAATATTTGTTATTTACTTATATGATTTTTCCTCAAAACATACTTTTATAGTATTCTAGTATTAATTTAGTAGTTAATATAATGTTTTATTCAACATTTGTTAGTTACTTACATGAGTTTTCCTCCAAACATATTTTTATCGTATTCTAACAACAATTTATTGGTTAATATAAGGTTTTATTAAACATTTGTTAGTTACTTATATGATTTTTCCTCAAAACATACTCTTATTGTATTCGAATAAAAATTTTGTAGTTAATAAAAGGTTTTACTAAATATTTGTTATTTACTTATATGATTTCTCCTCAAAACATACTCTTATAGTATTCAAATATGAATTTAGTAGTTAATATAAGGTTTTATTCAACATTTGTTAGTTACTTATATGATTTCTCCTCAAAACATACTCTTATAGTATTCTAATATGAATTTAGTAGTTAATATAAGGTTTTATTAAACATTTGTTAGTTACTTATATAATTTCTCCTCAAAACATACTCTTATAGTATTCTAATATTAATTTAGTAGTTAATATAATGTTTTATTCAACATTTGTTAGTTCTGAATTGGTAAATATATAGATATGGTGGTTACACCGAAGGTACAAAAAGAAAGGTAAGACCATACAAAGGTCCTACTAAAAACAAGCATACCACGAGCTCCCCAAATGATCCTCCTTACACAAAAAATACTCCACTACTCCCTCCACCTGTAGGAACCATCCAAAGAAAAAGAAACCCAGTTTACCAAAATTTTTTTAAAACATATATTTATAAGCACTATTATAAATATATGTTAAAAAATTTTGCCCGGGTCCAAATTCGGTTAGCACCATAACCGGGTGGAGGGAACCCAACATTTACACGTATTGTCCAATGTAATTTGCCCACCTGACATGGTGACACCTAATTCCTAACTCTCTCTAATATGAGGGCCAAGCTAACTAGTTGGGCATAAACAAAAGAATCCGGCCCACACTAACTCTGTTCAATTCATTATATCAGCCCACTCCCAATCTTTAATTCCTTCTCAATGTCTAAACTCGACTAACAGCAGTACTTGACAGCAACGGGTATGACAGCAATGGCTTAACATTAACACTCACTCCGACGATTTCACTGGTATGACAGCAAACCCCATTCAGCATACCCCTTCATCCTGGCTTATAGGTTTCATGAATATCCGGTTCGTCCATAAAATGTGCAGCATCCCCCTTCCCACTATTAGGATCTTTAATTGCGGACATAGCTTGAAAAAGTTCATCCATCGTCAAGCCTATCTTGATGTCCCCATTTATGCAGGATTTAGTTCCTCGAAGAAGGTAAGTCCCCTTCCTAACTCCGTCAGTAACTTTCCAACGCATTAGTTCTGGGGTCTTGCTTTCATTAATTTCCAAACCCCCATCCTTTGTTGACAGTATGCCCGACGATGCAGCCCACGAAGAGGCCACCATCCTGGCGCACCTAACTGAAGTTTCATGGTCCGATACCTCTCCAACAGCCACTGATTCATTTTCTTTCTCCGTTTGGGTTCCATTAGATGCTTTAGGATAGCTTCCAGCCGAGTGCTTAACATGAGAGTCCTCTCCACAGTCATGTACCTTCCCCACCGTATCCCTAATCACCTCATCTGCCTCCTCATCCTCAGTTTGAACCCCTCGGGACATGGCGACCTTGATTGTTGGTGAGGATGTTGCATACTCATCCCCAGGACAGCACTTGCATCCTTCAGGCGCCCCCGACTGCGTACCATTATCCGGACAGATAACTCCACCAGAAAGAGGTTCTGACCCCTTAACTTTTGCATCAGTTGTCTTATCTTTTTCAGCAACAATCGACTTATCTTGCAACTGCGGAGAGGACGAAGCTGCATCCAGAGAGTACATTTTGCACTTTGCTTCGGTGTGGCCAAAACATTTACAACGGGTGCAGCTCCACGGAAGCCATTCAAATATTACCTTCTGAAACACTTCGTCCCCACGAGCATTAACAAGCTTAACATGAGAACGACGAGATTGATCCACACTTACTTCGACCAATAATCTGGAATATACAAGCAAATCATGACTGGCAGTGAACTCATCAACACACAGCGAATTTCCTATGCCACTACCAATACGACTCAACATGTCTCTAGAATTAAACAGGGGTGGGAGGTCGGGCAGTCGAACCCAGACTGGAACTGTGGTGAATAGTCGCCAGTCCATAGGCAGACCGTCAGACCAACGTTTGAGGAGGATTGGTCGAGATCCACCGATGGTCCAAGGAACCTTTTCCAGCACCCAATTCAAGTCATCCAAAGACGAGAACCAAAACACTAAAATACCATTCTCCTTAACAAAGAATTTAAGGCCAGTTACCTTCCAATTACACCTGATGAAATCAGCTATACTCCGGACAGAAGTTTCAGGTCCCATGATAGCACCAAGCAATGTAGCCTCCCAAACCTTGGTCGCTTCAGCAATATCTGCCTCCGAGTACTCGATTCGATCTCCACACACATTAGGGATGAAGTTTAGTTTGAAGGAGGGAGCAGCATATCCAGCCCGACCTCGTGCAACCTGGGCATAGGATATGTGTTCTTTTGCTGTGTTCAGGGGTTGAGAGACCCCAATAGCCTCACCAGACCCAGCCGCATCGTACCCGTCAGATCCAGCAGCACTAACAACAACCTGGGCGGAATGGTTTCCCTGTCCGTCGTCTTCCGGACCATGAGGCGAAGCTCCCGGCTTGAGAATACCCCTTGACATATCAGCAGTCGGATTTCCATTGAGATTATCAGCCTTCTCCTTCGAATCCCCCTTATACTCCTGATTACCTGCATTCCGTGAACCCGGTGTCGAGGAGGAACCCAGATCTGACCCAGTCGTTGGGGGAGGAGAGTAACCCTTCCCAGGAGACCGTTCGGAGTCGCCCCCACCACCAGATCCACCTTCAGAATCGCCCAGATTGCGAGCATCGTTCTTCGAATTGGAACTGAAAATGGATGAACGGAGTTCCATCGCAAGCTCCTCTCTCGCCTCAGAATTGCCACAATTCTTGTATCTACCCCGTCCCCTTCTTCCTCTAGCCATTCCCCCTGAGATTTGCTGATGAAAACCAGGCTCCGGCAGCCGCCGGGAGGCAAAGGCACAAAGCCCAGAAACGCCCAAAATCGCCTAATCCCCCAACCCTAGAGAGCTTTTTTTTTCAACATTTGTTAGTTACTTACATTAGTTTTCCTCAAAACATATTTTTATCGTATTTTAACAACAATTTATTGGTTAATATAAGGTTTTATTAAACATTTGTTAGTTACTTATATGATTTTTCCTCATAACATACTCTTATAGTATTCGAATAAGAATTTAGTAGTTAATATAATGTTTTATTAAACATTTTTTATTTACTTATATGATTTTTTCCTCAAAACATACTCTTATAGTATTCTAATATGAATTTAGTAGTTAATATAAGGTTTCATTAAACATTTACTCTTATAGTATTTTAATAAGAATTTAGTACTAACAATTCAATATCGCCTATGGCAACTCATCAGGGAATCAACATCGTCTAAGCATATAATTGCACAACACTCGACCCCAAGTAAAGCATACACTAGATCAAATCCTCAAGAGACCTTGTCTACAACTACCAATCACGATAAGACACGACAACTACTCATCATCACTTGCATCAAGATCAACCTTACCTAGGTCTACCAACCCCATCCAATACTAGTTCTAAATACCATTGCAATCCGCCTAGCGTACAATCTCTCTAGTCTCATAACTATCCGCAATTCAAGGCCAATTACCCAAACCAACTACTAGGGGTCCCAATTCCCATGCCATCAAGCCATCTAAAAACCATCCCACTTCGACATCCTGACCTCAATCCTACTTGACCACCTAAAACCATATCTCGGAGTTTCCAATCGCACAATTCCCTTATTCTGACAAGCTTAACAACTCGACCAACAACCAAGACTCTCTATAAAGCACACCCTCATCCTAGGAGTCCTCTACCAGTCCCATCTCGCCTTCTAAGAGAAATCTCAAGCTCTCGACTCAATCACTCGCACGATCGATCTAGGTGCTCCTTAGCAATCTCGCTTACTCTCCCTAGGTTCTCAAGACTCTGCCTGACCATTATCTCCCAAAGAGACATCTCGAATACTTTTGTTAACATGATCACACTTCCCGTACCACTAATCACTCTCACTAGCCATCCACCTCTAAGAACCCAACTCATACCGACCATCTCACACCTGACACTCCCATCCTTATTCTCGACATTACCAACACAAGCATCCTACCTTGCTAGAATCCACTCAACCGCCTACTCTCGACAACTCTAACGCAGAAAATTGTCTAGTGCTAACTCATAACCACGTATCACCGAGTTCCTCATCACCCGCGTCTACCCTCAATGACCAATCACAACTTCCACCTACTTGTCCCATTTCAATTCTCATGAAACCTAAACATCCACGATTCCTCGACCGGCCCATTCTAGATCCCCGTCTCAGCATATTCCCAAATTTCCTCATTCGAGTTTCCCAAGTACCGCCATTTCGCCAATCTTCTAAAATCCTTCATCCTCTAACGTTCCCAATACATTCCGCTCTAATTCCCAATTCCAAGCTCCGAATCTCTCTATCTCAACCTCAAGGACGCAATCTTACTAGAAATCCCAACGACATCCTTGCCTAGCTACCAGCCTTTCCCCGAAGACTCATCTCACATCTCCAAATACCTCAATAGCCACAATAACCTCCACTCATAAATCGCGCTTCATTCCCTATGCTAAAATCCTCCAACAACGCGTTAGAAATCCTTCACTCATGAATTCTCGAAGCATCACTAACCCTATTTAAGCAACCCCAAGTACTCATCCCAGATACAGCCTGCTACTACTCTTTCTTAGCGATTCCTCAATCTCATCCTTTACCATAAACAGTTCCCAATCACCGCACATAGAACCTAGTCCCTAATTCTGCAATTCCTTAGACATTCCTCAACCAAGCATCCTCGATGCCGCCCACGATCCGCTCCTAGACTATCTAGACACCCTCCTTAGCTCACCAATCCGTCTAATAATGCTTCCCTTTGAGAATCCCTCCGATCCATTCTTAGCTCACTCATCCACCTCTAGAACTACACTAACCACCTATACTTGCACCCACTACCTACCGACACTTCTAGCTAGGACCTCTTCCTTGAAACCTCACCATGCTAACTCCACTCTTCACCTAAGACCTACCTGGAAGCTCAAATATACTCACTGAACACTATCTCCGACAAGCCATAACTCACTCGACTCTACCCAAGCTAACACATCCCTCATGAATTCCATCTCGCATAACCAATGACCAACTCGAAGACCTTAATCTACCTGCGATTTCCCGATCCGTCTCACCAAGGAAAACACTCGACTCATTCCCAAGAAGAATACACCACCACATATATGACCCATAACCGATTTACTAGCAGGTCAGTACACTTAACCATATAGGCACATCATCACAAACACAAGTTAGTCAGGTAATCATTCACTACCAGTTCAGCTTATCAGTCATCACACCTCAATTTAGTTAGTTCCAAGCCTATCGCACGACACCGATTCCAGATCGCATAGGAGAGATCACAATTCGGACGAAGAACGTCATTCCTTGAGTCATCTAGGAGGATTACGTCTGCAACCGCCATCTTCGAAAGGCGTCCTTCCTTTGGTGACGTCGATCCTAGGGTCCATGGGTCATGGGCCCACCACACTTCCGTTGCGCCACTCTGGTGCCACTCGATCGCTCGTTTTCTCTTCTATGTCGACGTCCATCAAGGGGATCACGAGGGGTTAGAAGTCACGGAGATAGGGGAGGGCAAGGGAGGACAAAACGACTTTTTTAAGAATTCAGACACAAACCAGGACTAGAGATGACGAGACTCAAGACAAGACGCGAACCCGAGAGTTACAACAATGCCCTTAGGGTATTCTATAAGGTTACAAGTGCGGCAAGCAAACATATAGCAAATTCCACACTAGGATGTACCTATTAACAGGAATAACGTCCTATGCATTCATAACATGTTCACATAATCAACTTTACATGCACGCAGAACTTGCTAAAACTTATCATCTCATGCACTAATCATGCTTGACGTATTAATATCATGTATGCACAAACTGACAATAGACATATACAGCACAAGTTATATATGACATAGCGAGCATTATAGGATATCACATGCATGATTCATTACTCACTTAGTGTACACATAAGTAGGTCAAAACAATGTGGGTTCCAGGTAAGCATGTTAAGATGCACTCTAATAATCGTATCAAGGGGTATGGTTAAGTCATTTGGGCATAACAACCATCAAATCCAATACAACCATATACATGTAGTATGACAAGTATGGCACATAGATGCATGATGGTCAATAATTAGGAGATGTATATCCTATATGATACTACCAACACTCATTAAGACAATACATAGTCAATGAGGTTCAATTTGATTAACTTAACATGCTCAGAAATTCATTTCTCATGGCACTCATAAAAAGAGGGTTGACCACACTATCATGGACCTAATTCAAAGGAGAGTAACAATGATGGGAGTTCATAGATTCGACACATATATATTCGTCCATGAGTGCAACCATGCAATTTATCAGACAAGTCATGCTGAAATATACCAACACACCATGTCATACAATCACCGACTCATCACCCTATTTCCCCGTGGGACGCTAGTATGACTCACTCGGTATGACACAAGGACACACACATTGTTCATGAGAGGTGAGGGTAGGACTCGTGTTTAGACTCTTGCGATAAGAAGACATGGTTGACCATTATGAAGATCAAAGGGGTGACTCCATGAGACAACTCACTCCTAACTCGAAACTACTTCAGTCATCACTCCCACTAACATATTCAAGTAACCCTCACATCCGACACGATTTCCAAGGTAATTAGTTAACCAACCCAAATTTCCCGTGGAAGTCACCAACCTCTAGTACAAGACTCGGTAGAAGCATAGATGGTGGGATACCAAACAGGACTCGAAACGGGGAGAGCGGATGCTCTTCGACCCTTGCTAACATGCCTAAATGTTTTGGTGGGACGGTTGACGGGGTCAGAATCATCAAAGGGTTTGAGTTAAGGAAGTTCCATTCCGACAAGACAGGAATTCCAATGACATAAGAACAAGGTATTCTCCCTCTATCCCGTTTGCACAGTTATTCAATACATGATTCAAGTCAAGGCATATTGATTAGTTCTCTATCCTAAGCATAATAGCACTCAGCATGAAAGTAATCAACAGGATTAATATGATCCCCTTCGAGGAGAATCGCCCTCGGGCCCAGTTGGATATAATACATATAATCACAAAAACGATCTATGCCGTCCTTCGGGGGACGGCTAACCGGAGGGGCAATTACCTCACGGTCTCCTAACCCATTTTACTCCAACCCTCAAGTTCCTTGAAGTCTTCACAACCCATCTGTAAAAGAAGCTAGTATTTTGCCTACCTTCCCGAGTTCTACATCCATAAGGGATGCCTATCGCATAGTCTCTACCCCACGAGATTGCCATTCATAATTGATTAATTTGTGCTTATATCCAATTAAATTCATTTTTCCCCTTGAAAACAATTTGGAAACCACTTGAAAACAATTTGAAAACCTCGGGCCATTTTCAAAACCACTTCAACCTATCATACTCGGATTGCAAAACTTGGCTCTGATACCACTTTGTAACGGCCCGGGATTATGATTCCCGAGTTACGTTTCGAGGGATTAAACCCCTCGTTAGGACCTTGCGCCCCGAGTACAGGTTAAAGGTTTCAAAACCTACTTTAATGTTTTCAAAGGGGGATTTCATACCCAAAATCGAAGGGATCGTTGGAATCCCCGGGGAAGTCCCCTGTACCTGTCGTAAGTCTAAGCGTGGAAATCAGAAATCATGCGACTAGCGAAAACAAGTGTAATACAAGAGTGTGCCACGGCAGAGCCGGGTCAAAACGGAGTCTAAAGGGTAAATCCAAAAATATAATCAGAGTCTGGTGAAGTCTATACTCCAGCGCTCACTCTCCGCCGACAAAATGACCCGCGCAATAAGCAAACAGTACCGATAGGATGAACATAAATAATACCTAAAAAAATTGATATGGGGCGGGATCAGATCGATGCCCACTTAGCTCTGCATCCCAACCATAAGCACACATGTACGCTATACCTAATAAAGATGCTTCTAGATGCATGGCGGAATATTAACACACTAACATGCTCCTAAGATCAAGTGCATAATAATAATAAGGCCTTAGCACAGAATACCAAGTGGTATATCCCTCTCCTACCTCCACCCCTTCCGATAGGTGGAGACTGGTCAGCTCGTGAATGCATTCATTCATAATTGGGCGGCACGCATGCCTAACCCGCTCCACAATAAAGCCCGCAGGCATATCATAATATATGGAAGTTCATGACTCGATTGACTCAGGGTACCCGATGAGGCTGGGCTACTCTATGACCCTAGCAATGACTCTAGTTACTTCACAGATAACGGCCGTTCTGTTTACATACACATAGAGAAATAGAATGCTCAACGATTAATGCAACCTAGCATGGTACTACATGGCATGCTGATCATGAATGCAACACCTAGTATATCATGCACCTAAAGCAGGGAATAGCTCTATTCAATCTGAGTAAGCTCCGAAGAGACTTACCTGGTATCGCAGAACAACAAAAGGCAATCAACCAGGCAATATGAAATCCGACACGTCAAAGGTGGTCACCTAACAAGTATAAGCACATCAATGAGTCTATCTCTAAGGCACACAAAGCATAGAATTATCACACACACAACTTCACAACTTAACATAATAACCGTCACATCATCATTTCCATATTATCAACCTTATCTCATAATCTATCATCTCAATATCTCACAACCATACTCAATATAATTCTCCAATTCATCAACTTAAGACAATTCCAATTCATACTTAACCAATTTGCATGCCATCATCTCAAAATCTCACTTAGCATATAATTTGCACATCTTCAACATAATCATATAACATTTAACCACAAATAATAAATCACCACAATATTATATATTAAATCTCAAAACAACATTTTATATTTTAATCCCAATAATATTCATTTAATCAAAACCCTTTTTTTTTATTTACCAAACCAACCTTACTTTATTAAAGTTACCAAAAACCACCCACTTATTTTGTAACACCCCAAAACCGGCCCTTATGTTTTAATAAGTCCAAACCGAGCCCCTATTGTTTACAAAACCCAAAGACAAGTTTTCTGGAAAAATTTAGGCCCAACCATTTCCCCTTTTAAAACGCCAACTCGGCCCAAAAAGAAAATTAGGCCCAATCTGATTCTTTCATTTAAGTGAACAAACCGAACCGGTTTCCTTTTCTTTATTTTAAACCTTGAACCGGACCACACAAAAGAAAAGAGTTGAACCGCTGGTGACATGTAAAAAAAATGACGTGGGGCCCAGGTGAGGTGGGGGCTGATGTGGCGTGGGAAGGCCCACAGCCTTACTTCTTCTTCCTCCTTTGCCGAGTGAAAGAAAACGAACAGGGTTGTGTGCCCAGGAGCGGCGGAGGGAAAAGAGGAAGGGAGGAGGGGACCTCCGGCGGCGGCGGAGCCGAGCTCCGGCCACCAGGAGCGGCCACTCCGACGCTCACGCCCACGAATCGAAAAGGGAAGGAAGGAGGAGGAGAAGGAAGCTCACCGAAGGGTTCGACGTCGGAAAGCTCGGAGCTCGATTTGGTCAGCCGGAGTCGGAATTGGGGCTCGCCGATGGCTTGGGGGAAGTTTCTCAGACCTGGGTCGAAGATCCGGTCAAGAAAGGTGGAACCTTTGAGTTTTTGGGAGAGAAAGAGAAAGGGAACCTTACCGGCGGAAATGGAAGTGAACAAGGGAGGAGGAGCGGCGCTCGCGAATCTCCGAGCTACTAGGTGGCTCGTCGCTGCTCGAGGACATCAAGGGGTTGAGGATGCTGCTGCTGGCGGCCTTGTGCATAAGAAGGAGGAGAGTTGGAGGTGGTGGTGGCCGGTTTCTAGGCTCGGCAAAACAGGGAAGTGCGAGAAGGGGGTTGTGGGCGGCGCTGGTGGTCGGCGACGGGAGTGGGTGGTGCAACGACGGAGGTGGGATGGCGGAGGTGTGGTGGCAGCGGAAATGGAGCTCAAGGGGGAGAAGCCAAGTTTGGCTTGTTGCTTGACAGTGTAACCGAGAGAGAGGAGGGGGGGCTTCTGAATTGAAAATGAAAATGAATACAGATGGGCCGCGTGCTCTATGACGAAGAGGAAGATGCTCCAGCTGGTCAAAGTCATAGGTTATTGTTTGTTTGCCAAATAAAGTGAAACCAAGGGAGAGAGGGAGGGAAGGTAAGGATAAGATTTTCCCGAACTAGAATAGGGTGAGTCGGATGGATAAGGATTCGGAATACGACGGAATTGAGAGCTCGGATCGGAAATTTAAATTTCTGCTGATTGGTCGTTCAAAACCCGAAATGAAAGACGGAATTGATATTTAAATCGAAAATTTGGGCCGGAATTTATTTTAAATTCCTTTTGATTTTCTTTTTCCGAAAATTAATATTTTAAAAATCCGAGCCTTTACAAATTTAGCTCTACTGTCGAGCAACCGAACTCTCAATGTGAAATTTGAATAAACAAATGATAAATTAAGAAAGATACTCGCGCATATAACTCTTGTTAATCTACAAAACAACATGGTTCGAGGACAAAGGGGAAAGCTCACCGAAGGGCCAGAAGACACGAAGAACCAGGAGACGAAATCTACCACTCCTTGTATACGAGACGGGCATACTAGCTTGCCACAATGGTTGCCATCGACGCCACCCGGGCCATTTGGTAACCTGGAAAAGGAAGCCTAATGGGGCAGAGACGAAAGCCAAAGGTAGACTAGATAGCCATGGTTGATGCAAGGCAGGAGTGGTCTAACCGCGATCAAATCATGCTAACCTAATTCAAAATTTAAAATTTAAAAATCTTACCATTGAGGAGTTCGGAAGGCAATGAGTTGATCATGTATGCAACTCATTGCTTCACGTCGTTCAAAGAGTAATCAGAACTAAGTTAGGTATCTCATTCTGCTTTTGAGAACTCCGTCATGTACCCTCTCATCCATATTCTAGCTCCGTTTTTTCTTTTCTTTAAGTTTCGGGACGAAACTTATTTTAAGTGGGGAGGAATGAAATACCCCAAAGTATTTTTGGGGATTTATTTTTAAGAAAATATATATTTGTATAAAAGTTCTTTTATTTTTGAACTTAATAATGGTTTCTGGAAGTTAAATGTATATAAAGTTTGTAACTATTTTGACACATTCATTTTTATTCGCTTAAGTGAAATTTAATAAATAAGTTATTTATTTTAAGTCATATTATTTTAAAACAAGTTTGCATATTTTTATTCAAATAAAGAGAGATTTATCGTTATAACTTATTTTAGTTTCCGTAAAATGTATATATGTAATATAAGGTGATAATAAACCATTGTTGCATAAAATAAAATGTATTTAAATTAAATATTTCATTATTTAAGCTGTGTAGAATTTTAATAAATAAAATTTTCGGATAAATATAGGTATATGTATATATTATAAATAAGTAAAGGCTAAACCGGTTTTCTTTTGGGTTTACTTGAACCGAACCATCAAAAAAGAAAAGAAAATGTGTGAACCGGGTTCACTGAACCGCTTCTTCTTCAACCTCCCGCCTGCGTTCACTGTTGAAATTGGGTGATTTTTACCTCCCTCAAATCTCGCCCGAAACTCAACGATTTTGTTTCTAGAATGTTCCCTACTCGTTACAGATGAGATTTATGTAACCAATTTTGTGATTCGGTATAAAAACTCAACCGAACAAGCTTATCCCCAAATTCGAAAATCACCCCAATCCGCTCCAGTCAGGCCGAATCTCACCAAATTGACGATCGGGATAGTGTTAAGAGTGATTATCTAAGCAATTTATGGATTTATTTTAATCAAATCCGTCCCCAAATCCTTCCCCTATAAATACCCCTTTTGGGATCACTTTCGAAGCACACCATCACCACTCCTCTCCATCTCCGAGCTCTCAACCTATTCCATGGCATTCTAAACGCCTCTAGCAACGTCTCCCTTCACAAAGTTTTCAGAAAATCATCCCAAATCCCAAACCCCCAATTTCGAATAACCTCGTCGGAGCAACTCGGTAGCCGTCGTCCGCCGCTGCCGGAGCCACCAGCTGCCACCCGGAGGAGCGCCCAGTCACCACGAGTCCGTAGCCGCCAGCCTCTTGCGCCGCTGTGAGCCGTGCCGCCGCCAGTGTCTCGCCGAAGTCGTGCCAGAACCTCGTCGGAAAACACCTGCTTGAAGCGTGTCGGGTTGAAGGAAGAAGAAACGTAATTACGTAAAACCCCCCTACTTTCTATTCTTTCCAGATTGTGCCCTTTCCAATTTTTTTTAATTACATATTCTAACCACTGTTTTGTATGGGCATCAATTGCTTCCAATCTAGGCTACCCTTACGCCGCTACCGAAAAATTCGAATCCGACCAACCGTTAACGCTTGCAACTCCAAATCGAGGCAAGTGACATTCCGAGCCTTTTTGCTCATTTGGTGCCTTCGTGTCTTGTTGTTTTCTTTCTGTTGGAATGCTTGCCAAATTAAGTAAAATAAATTACAATTCATCCGTCTTGTGTGATTTATTTACCGTTCAGTTTGAATTTGGCAAGTATAATTGGGTAATGTTATTATTCGACGTATATATATAATAATGACATAGATACCCACATGTTTATTAAAGCATGATTTATTTTTGTTCTTTCATGCTGATTGGTTAAGAAAGGGATATTCTTTTATGTACCCATTCTGTTTATGTTGTGAATAAGTAGTAATAATGTGAGGATCGTTTGTTGCGAGTGAAACTACATTGAATCCAAACCAATAAAAAACAATGTGAATCATAAAGTTAAAATTGTAAAAGTAATGTGAAGAATTGTATAATCAATCAATCAACGAAAAGCAATGTGAAATGGCAAAGTAATGTGTGAAGTAAAGTGAAAGTGATGTTGTAAAGTGTAGGTCGGGGCCGTTACTCCTCGGTCTTAAGGTTTCATGAAACTACACTTCCATGCGAGGTGTTACACAACCAATGGTTGTAGGTCGCTATCCACTATAGACAGAGTGGGACCGGTAGTAGTTGATAAAAAGATAGAAGATGTAAAATGCATATCATGTGAGTAAGTGAGTGAGGAATAATGTACAAGTAACAAACATGGTTTGAACTAGGTATTGGGGGACACAAGATCAACCCTTAATCGACTGTCTCAGCCCGCGGTTTAAAACTCTCCGGAAGAGTCCTGCCCTCTGGGTCGATTTTGGGCCACATCGAGTACCTTTTGAACCAATACTTAGTTTAGACAGTATAATAAACAGTGTATTAATAATGTAATGGGTAGTAATCATAATTTGTTTTAAGCTATGTCATATTCCATCCGTAATCGGTATATGATTCCTAATACATCTTTTGTTACTCAATCCTTTTGGATTATCCGTGTCATAGGAGGGTCGGGTTACAAAATAAGCCAATTCACTTCAAAATATTCAAATCTCATTTGGATTTAATTCTTACCGTTTCATGGTCACTTGAATCCAAAGTTGTCTCTGCTTTCGTGCCGTCACTTGCTAGTTCTCGCGAACTAACCGTCCTTTGTTTGGATGGCTGGTTTCCACAGGTTTAGATAAAGCACTACAAGGTCGAAGGTCGGAAATGTGAGTCGGAATCGTCTTCAAATGTTTTTAGTATTTTACCGTTGTTTTGATTCAAGAGTCTCTTTTATCATTAGTGTATAAACGTTATCTTAGTTTTGCTATCGAGACATTGTAACGACATTATTGTATATTTAATTATTTTTTTCACTTAAAGTCTTCCGCGATTTAATTGTATTTTATTTATGTATTTAATGTTATCATCTTGTTTATGGGAGCATGGTTGCATGTCCCTATAAGCCTAAGGTGGTTACAAAGACATTAAAGTCCGCGTAATCACTGGCGCTGTGGCATTCCCTTGGGTTATAAAAGGGGGTGTTACAGATGGTGGTATCAGAGCTAAAAGTTTTTTTCTATAATGGTTTTCATGTTAAAACTGTTTTTCTAAAATGGGTTTCATGTCAAAATTATTTTCTAAAATGATTTTTTTTTCCCGTGTCAGAGTTTTCTGTCCAATGGTTTTCATTTCTTCAAAATTATTTCTATGTCCAAACTAAACTTTCAATGTTAAATTTTGACCGAGAAAAGAAAATAATAAATAATACAAAAAAAAAAAAAAGAAAAAGAAAAAGAGTTTCATAAACTCTATTTATACCATTTTCAAACTTATTATGTGGATTTAAAGTTTTCCCAATCTATAGGTTTGAATCTTCCTTTCAAACTTCAAGTAAATTTCTTTGTTGTTCTCAAAACTTACAATACGGTTGTGCAAAGGTCTTTATAAAATATGGTTTGATTCCGACGTCCAATTAGACTCTCGTGTGCTTAGTGCTAACCTTTTCCTCTCACTCGTGTCCTTCTTTTTGGTTCTAGTTCACTTTCTTATTCCTCGAATCTTAGCTTAGTTGGTCTCCGAATGTGTAGATTATGAGGACTCGCGGAGCTCAACGTCAAGCTACATCCACTCCCGTCGCAAATAGGGATCATCAGCGAATTAACAAGGACAAGCCCCTCATTTCCAATAATATTAGGGAGGAGGAAGATGAGATCTCCGTGCACCAAGGGGAAAGTGCACCCAGACAGTCAAACGGGCGACGCCGAGCATCATCTCGGGGCCAGGATAATGCAAATAGTCAAGCACTAAGTCAAAAAGCACCATCGCAGATTCTTGCAGACAACCTAGATGAGAAGATCATACAAGCATTAGACCAGATTGTGAAGGATGCTGTTACTCGCGCGATAGCCGCAAATATTCCTCAGACTCAGGATGCACCATCAGTGGACGCACATCCATCAAGGAAAAAGGAGGAAGTGGAGGTGTATGGGAACACCTACACTCGGGCGCTGAAGGCGGTGAATTCTAGCAAGCCGGATGGATTTGATGGTACCGGGGAGCCGTATCGGGTGGTGCAGTGGTTAACCCATATGGAGAAGATATTCAGGGGAGTTAGTTGTACCGATGTGGATAAGGTGCACATAACCGCACTCTATCTGAAAGGAGAGGCAGGACAATGGTGGGAAGCTGCAAGACATGCTTGGGAAGCTAATCCAACTTGGGAAACCTTCAAGGACAGTGTCACCAACCACTATTTTGCTCCCTCGCTCAGATTGGAGAAAAGACGGGAATTTTTGTACCCTAGCACTCGGGGTAGGAAGATGGCACAGTTGGTTACTAGGTTTTATGAATTGCTTCCGTATGCTGGGGATTTGGTACGCTTGGAGGCGGACAAGATATTGTATTTCCATGAATCTGTGTATTATGAACTGAAGATACATATGCTGCACCGTGAATATGATAGTCTGGATGACTACATCAACGCCGCGTATCGTGTGGAGGCAACTCTAGAGGAAGGAAAAAAGAATAGCGAGCTCTTGGAAAGGAAGAAGGGTACCCAGATGAATGTTGGGGTAAAGAGGGCAGCAACATCTACCCCTACAGGAGGAATGCGGGCTAGTAACCAGCAGAGAAGCATGACCACCACCAGAGATGGGCAACCTCTCGTCTGTCATAACTGCGGAAGGCCAGGACACACCAAGCTTGGTTGTACTGAACCACTTCGAACGTGTCGCGGTTGCCACCGAGCTGGGCATATGGTCAGGTTCTGCAGAACTACCAATGGGAATCCATCTCGCTCTTACCAGGCATCAGCTGCTGGTCCTCGTAATGAGACGCATGGACCAAGAGATTCTACAGTACCACCACGATTTCAGCAGAGGAGTCAGACCCCAGCTGGGTCGCAACCAACCGTTAACAAGGGCAAGGCTCCAATGCATGGCATAAATCAGGGACCCAAGTTGTACACCTTAGATGCTATTAACGAGGGCGGTGCACCAGAGTGATCAAGAAGGAGACTTTACCAAACTCTAGTCTATTCAGTGTCTAAATTTCCCTTTTCAGCTATTTCTTTCAATAAGTTAGCCAGTATCATATGTTTCTGAACTCAGTGTCTAAGTATTACTATCGGTGTTGGGGATATTATTTCATTTTTCTAAGTCATGGTTTCCTTAATATCTACGTGAAATTTCTAAGTCATGGTTTCCTTAATATCTATGTGGAATGTCTTAAGTGGGGAGGTGCCCCAACATTTTAAGCAATTGTGTGTCTGGTGTGTGAGAAACAACCAACTAAATTTAAGCAAGTGCAGAGTGTGTGAGAAGATCAAAAGACTAAACCATAATTAGTAGTTGTGTGTATTCTGAGTCACGACATAGAGTATATCTTGCATATAGCTCTACTGTCGAGCAACCGAACTCTCAATGTGAAATTTGAATAAACAAATGATAAATTAAGAAAGATACTCGCGCATATAACTCTTGTTAATCTACAAAACAACATGGTTCGAGGACAAAGGGGAAAGCTCACCGAAGGGCCAGAAGACACGAAGAACCAGGAGACGAAATCTACCACTCCTTGTATACGAGACGGGCATACTAGCTTGCCACAATGGTTGCCATCGACGCCACCCGGGCCATTTGGTAACCTGGAAAAGGAAGCCTAATGGGGCAGAGACGAAAGCCAAAGGTAGACTAGATAGCCATGGTTGATGCAAGGCAGGAGTGGTCTAACCGCGATCAAATCATGCTAACCTAATTCAAAATTTAAAATTTAAAAATCTTACCATTGAGGAGTTCGGAAGGCAATGAGTTGATCATGTATGCAACTCATTGCTTCACGTCGTTCAAAGAGTAATCAGAACTAAGTTAGGTATCTCATTCTGCTTTTGAGAACTCCGTCATGTACCCTCTCATCCATATTCTAGCTCCGTTTTTTCTTTTCTTTAAGTTTCGGGACGAAACTTATTTTAAGTGGGGAGGAATGAAATACCCCAAAGTATTTTTGGGGATTTATTTTTAAGAAAATATATATTTGTATAAAAGTTCTTTTATTTTTGAACTTAATAATGGTTTCTGGAAGTTAAATGTATATAAAGTTTGTAACTATTTTGACACATTCATTTTTATTCGCTTAAGTGAAATTTAATAAATAAGTTATTTATTTTAAGTCATATTATTTTAAAACAAGTTTGCATATTTTTATTCAAATAAAGAGAGATTTATCGTTATAACTTATTTTAGTTTCCGTAAAATGTATATATGTAATATAAGGTGATAATAAACCATTGTTGCATAAAATAAAATGTATTTAAATTAAATATTTCATTATTTAAGTTGTGTAGAATTTTAATAAATAAAATTTTCGGATAAATATAGGTATATGTATATATTATAAATAAGTAAAGGCTAAACCGGTTTTCTTTTGGGTTTACTTGAACCGAACCATCAAAAAAGAAAAGAAAATGTGTGAACCGGGTTCACTGAACCGCTTCTTCTTCAACCTCCCGCCTGCGTTCACTGTTGAAATTGGGTGATTTTTACCTCCCTCAAATCTCGCCCGAAACTCAACGATTTTGTTTCTAGAATGTTCCCTACTCGTTACAGATGAGATTTATGTAACCAATTTTGTGATTCGGTATAAAAACTCAACCGAACAAGCTTATCCCCAAATTCGAAAATCACCCCAATCCGCTCCAGTCAGGCCGAATCTCACCAAATTGACGATCGGGATAGTGTTAAGAGTGATTATCTAAGCAATTTATGGATTTATTTTAATCAAATCCGTCCCCAAATCCTTCCCCTATAAATACCCCTTTTGGGATCACTTTCGAAGCACACCATCACCACTCCTCTCCATCTCCGAGCTCTCAACCTATTCCATGGCATTCTAAACGCCTCTAGCAACGTCTCCCTTCACAAAGTTTTCAGAAAATCATCCCAAATCCCAAACCCCCAATTTCGAATAACCTCGTCGGAGCAACTCGGTAGCCGTCGTCCGCCGCTGCCGGAGCCACCAGCTGCCACCCGGAGGAGCGCCCAGTCACCACGAGTCCGTAGCCGCCAGCCTCTTGCGCCGCTGTGAGCCGTGCCGCCGCCAGTGTCTCGCCGAAGTCGTGCCAGAACCTCGTCGGAAAACACCTGCTTGAAGCGTGTCGGGTTGAAGGAAGAAGAAACGTAATTACGTAAAACCCCCCTACTTTCTATTCTTTCCAGATTGTGCCCTTTCCAATTTTTTTTAATTACATATTCTAACCACTGTTTTGTATGGGCATCAATTGCTTCCAATCTAGGCTACCCTTACGCCGCTACCGAAAAATTCGAATCCGACCAACCGTTAACGCTTGCAACTCCAAATCGAGGCAAGTGACATTCCGAGCCTTTTTGCTCATTTGGTGCCTTCGTGTCTTGTTGTTTTCTTTCTGTTGGAATGCTTGCCAAATTAAGTAAAATAAATTACAATTCATCCGTCTTGTGTGATTTATTTACCGTTCAGTTTGAATTTGGCAAGTATAATTGGGTAATGTTATTATTCGACGTATATATATAATAATGACATAGATACCCACATGTTTATTAAAGCATGATTTATTTTTGTTCTTTCATGCTGATTGGTTAAGAAAGGGATATTCTTTTATGTACCCATTCTGTTTATGTTGTGAATAAGTAGTAATAATGTGAGGATCGTTTGTTGCGAGTGAAACTACATTGAATCCAAACCAATAAAAAACAATGTGAATCATAAAGTTAAAATTGTAAAAGTAATGTGAAGAATTGTATAATCAATCAATCAACGAAAAGCAATGTGAAATGGCAAAGTAATGTGTGAAGTAAAGTGAAAGTGATGTTGTAAAGTGTAGGTCGGGGCCGTTACTCCTCGGTCTTAAGGTTTCATGAAACTACACTTCCATGCGAGGTGTTACACAACCAATGGTTGTAGGTCGCTATCCACTATAGACAGAGTGGGACCGGTAGTAGTTGATAAAAAGATAGAAGATGTAAAATGCATATCATGTGAGTAAGTGAGTGAGGAATAATGTACAAGTAACAAACATGGTTTGAACTAGGTATTGGGGGACACAAGATCAACCCTTAATCGACTGTCTCAGCCCGCGGTTTAAAACTCTCCGGAAGAGTCCTGCCCTCTGGGTCGATTTTGGGCCACATCGAGTACCTTTTGAACCAATACTTAGTTTAGACAGTATAATAAACAGTGTATTAATAATGTAATGGGTAGTAATCATAATTTGTTTTAAGCTATGTCATATTCCATCCGTAATCGGTATATGATTCCTAATACATCTTTTGTTACTCAATCCTTTTGGATTATCCGTGTCATAGGAGGGTCGGGTTACAAAATAAGCCAATTCACTTCAAAATATTCAAATCTCATTTGGATTTAATTCTTACCGTTTCATGGTCACTTGAATCCAAAGTTGTCTCTGCTTTCGTGCCGTCACTTGCTAGTTCTCGCGAACTAACCGTCCTTTGTTTGGATGGCTGGTTTCCACAGGTTTAGATAAAGCACTACAAGGTCGAAGGTCGGAAATGTGAGTCGGAATCGTCTTCAAATGTTTTTAGTATTTTACCGTTGTTTTGATTCAAGAGTCTCTTTTATCATTAGTGTATAAACGTTATCTTAGTTTTGCTATCGAGACATTGTAACGACATTATTGTATATTTAATTATTTGTTTCACTTAAAGTCTTCCGCGATTTAATTGTATTTTATTTATGTATTTAATGTTATCATCTTGTTTATGGGAGCATGGTTGCATGTCCCTATAAGCCTAAGGTGGTTACAAAGACATTAAAGTCCGCGTAATCACTGGCGCTGTGGCATTCCCTTGGGTTATAAAAGGGGGTGTTACAATTTAAAAGTCGCATCTTTTCCCACTTTTGTTACTTGTTGGTGATCAAATTGCATTGTGAAATCTTGAATCTCCCGAGGATTCGACCCCTTTCTTGCCAATTATACTAATTTGTGAGAGTGGGAACTACTTGATTGGGAATCAACGATTTTCATACCACCACATCTCCATACACAAGACGAATAAGTAGGGGGAAAGGGGATCCCCTTGTCGCAACCCTCTTTTACCTTCGAAAAATCCTTCCGGTGCTCCATTAATAAGAATGGAAAACGTGGGAGAAGTGATACATTCCATGATCAAGTGAGTGAGTTTCTCCGGGAACTTTAAGTAATCGAGCGTTTGCTTGATGAAGTCCCAACTTAAATAATCATAAGCTTTTTGCAAATCTACCTTAATTGTACACCGAGGGGAGCCGCGCTTGGTGCCATATCCATACACAATCTCAGTACCAACAGTCGTGTTCTGCGCTATGGACCGCCCCGGAATGAAAGCTCCCTGACTGTCTGATATAACATCCCCAAGCAGATTTTTAATCCTCCCGGAAATGATCTTGGTGACCACTTTCAAAATTGTGTTACAACAAGAGATTGGCCTCAGGTCTTTCACAAGTGTAGGATTAGAGACTTTAGGAATCAACGATATGAATGTAGCATTGAACTGCTTTAGAAGCTTGCCATTCCTGAAAATTTCTTGGATAGCTTCACAAGTATCCACACCCACAATCTTCCACGCATCCTTGAAGAATTGGCTCCCGAAACCATCCGGACCCGGGGATTTGTTTGCACCAATCTCCCATAGTTTCTTCCTAATTTCATCATAGCTGGGTAAGCCCAATAGACCATCAGCGAGCGTGCTCTCAATCTCAGCCCCTGGAGGTAAGTTCAGCACAGAAGAACATACTGACTGCGTTGACAGCAGCTCCGTGAAGTAAAGTAAAATATGCGCCCGGATATCATCCTCATCTTCTATCCTTTTTCCTGAATTATCTCGCATAAACAAAATAGCATTTCGCGCTTGTCGCTCTTTGACGCTTCTGTAGAACATAGATGACGTCTCCTCCCCCATTGTTAACCAATGTAATTTGGCTCTCTGTGCTGTTAGACTCATCAGTCGAGCCACGTTCTGCCTTAACACTCTTTTTGTAGCAGAGATTTCCTCCACCAGCGCTGCATTACTCTTTTCATTTCGGATCCTCAGTTGCAGCTCATGTAAGGTGCCCTTGTTCAGTTTAATTTCAGTCTGGAGCTCCGGAAATCTTGCTTTGTCCCACGGTTTAAGTGCCTCTTTTACACTCTTTAATTTTTTGGCAAGTTTATATTGTCTGGAGCCAAGTATTTCCCCAGTCCAGGCCTCCTGTACGATTGCTTCAAACTCTTTCTCCTTCCCCCAAAATTTTTTGTATTTGAATGGATATCGGCGTTTACATACATTATTCCTTAGCAAGACCACTGCTGGCGAATGATCCAAGAACATTTGAGTATCAAAGAGGGCCTTGGTGTTCTCGAAGCTGTCCATCCATTCCCCATTAACCAAGACTCTATCAAGTTTCCTTTCTATTCTGTCATCTCCCTTCCGTTTGTTAGACCATGTAAGTTCAGCTCCTGTGTATGGAAGATCGAAAATGCTGCACTCTTCAAGGGCGGTTTGTAGTTCTGTGAATTCGTCTCCCTGTGCTTTCCTTTGAGGCCACATTTCCTCCATTGTCAGAATACAATTGAGATCTCCCATAACAGCCCACGGTACACAAATCTGATAAGCTATACTCCGCAAATCAGTCCACAAGGGAACCCTATCAGATTTATCATTATGCGCATACACAAAGGTAACAACAAACTTAAATTTCTGATCCGCAGACTCAACCAGACAGTGGATGTACTGCTTGTTAATGCTAATAATGTCCACATTAAACACACTAGGATTCCAGGTCACCCATATACGCCCCTTTTCATTGCTGCTCCCATTAACACACACTTTCCAGCCCTGCATAAGTCGACATTTGTTAGTTCTGAATTGGTAAATATATAGATGTGGTGGTTAAACCAAAGAAAATACAAAATAAGAGTAAAACCAAACAAAGGGTATTACTCGTAAGAACAAAATCGAAAAGGGGGTAACAATGGGAACCCAAGCACAAAATGGGTTCCCATACTGTAGACCCAATATACCCAATTCTATACCAAAAGTAATCCTACCCTTCAAACATTCCACCATACGTGACATCACACACCCAAATCATCTAACCACTAGCAACAATCAAACCCACCCCAAACCACTCTATTCCATCAGCTATAAACATCCACCATACCAAGACGACATTTGTTAGTTATGTACATGAGTTTTCCTCAAAACATGCTTTTATCGTATTCTAACAACAATTTTTTGGTTAATATAAGGTTTTATTAAACATTTTTTAGTTATGAAGTGGTAAATATATAGATGTGGTGGTTAAACCAAAAGGAAATACAGAAAAGAATAACACCAAACAGAGGGTATTACTCGTAAAAATAAAATCGAAATGGGGTAAACATGGGAACCTAAGCACAAAATGGGATCCCAACAAGCAGACCCAATATACCCAATTCTATACCAAAAGTATTCCTACCCATCAATCTCTCCAACAAGTGTGTGAAAACACCACCAAAAGACCACCTAAACACTCACGGCAACCCCAACCAAACTCATCCACACCATCTCAGCCACTATATACATCCATCCTACCCACACAAGCTAACAAAGGAAATGTTAAGTCCCCTTATTTCCCCAGGTATCTACAATCCTTTTGCACTTCCATATAGTCGAAATTCTGCTCCTCAAAACATACTCTTATTGTATTCGAATAAGAATTTTGTAGTTAATAAAAGGTTTTACTAAACATTTGTTATTTACTTATATGATTTTTCCTCAAAACATATTCTTATAGTATTCTAATATGAATTTAGTAGTTAATATAAGGTTTCAAATCCTAATTTTTTCGGAAAAAGGAAATTAAAAATGAACTTAAACTGAATTTAAAACTCATTTAGCGGATTCCGACCGAAATATAAAATTTGGCGAATAATTTCCGTCGTTTTACCTCAAAAATTCAAATTAATTATTGGATAGCGGTATCCTCTTCTGTTTTAAAAATCTCATGGATCGAGAGAGCGGGATTCGGGGAAACTAACATTCGAAAACTAATTTTGGGTTTCAAAATTTACGTATTCGGGACTATTTTACTGGGTATGTGATTTGACTAATGCCGCATTTATTATCGGTCCAATCCCCCACCAGTTCCCGTCAAATCAGCCCCTCCCCTACCCTCTGCAACCCGGAGGAGCCAGCTACCCCGTTCCCTTCTTCTGTACGCCATCCCCCATCACTTAACACCTCTCCCTTCTTCAGATTCTTCAGCTCCACCCCACTCTTCTGCTGCACTCCATCACCATTTCACCATCACCGTCTCCTTTTGATGCGGGACCATCTTCTACAGCTCCAGACACACCCATCATACTTGGAGAAGGACCAATGACTCGAGCTAGAGCTAAGAAGCTTCAGAGAGACTCATTCAACTTTGTGGGTCATGCTTTGTTTTCGAGCAAGGTTCAACTCCCCGAGCCAACATTGAAGACATACATGTGCATTGGAGCACAAATGGAGGCCGAGCCACCTTAGTTTAGCTTAGGCCGAAATATTCTAAGTGTTGGAACCCATTTTCAGCTTAAGTGTTCTATTGGGCTGAATTGAGCTTTTCTAGTTATTATTTTTAAAGACCTTATTTATTTATGTCTTTAGGTGCTATTTTTATTATTAGGCCCAATAAGTTATTAGTTAATTCATGTTATTATTTTCGGCCAAACATCAGCCCTTAAGGCTTATATATTGCCGATTCTTCCATTGTAATCAATTGGAACTTTTATGAATACAATTTTCTCATATAGAGTGTAAACACATCGAGTGTTTGTTCATTCAACTAGAGCTGTGCTCGTTGGTCATCGATTGATAATCTCAGCTTGGTTTGCTTTGCCGTTCATCAACTTCGCAAGACTTGGTGAATCTAGTATCCACAAGCCCCCTCCTTGTGCCTTCAAGTTGTCCGCTTGATTGTGTAGGGTTGTAGAGGCGGGTTGTCCTACCTTCTACGGAAGCCTGGGGTCTTTATCTTGTTCTGCATAGATCGTTTCAGTCCTTATCGGTCGTGTCTTTCAATTCTTGCATCTTAAATTTCGAGTCTTTATTGTTCTTGTTGCTGTCTTGCGTCGTTCTTGGAGTTCTTGATCAATTCTTGGTCGAGTTCTTGAAGTCTTGCTGCGTTCTTGTTGAGTCTTGATCGATCTTGCTTGTTTCTTGATCGATTCTTTAAGTTTCTTTGCTGCGTCAGTTTGAGTTCTTGAGTCTTTCTTTGAGTTTCTTGCTTGTTGTCGAAGATCGAACCATTCCACGGCTAACCCCGTATCACCTTTTCTCATCATCTCCACCACCATCTCACGGCTTCACCGTCGCCGCCCCTTCGAACCACCGCCCAACCATCTTCGACCTCCCTCTCTGAGACCACAGCAGCAGCATTACTAGCCCGCACCTCCATCGACGTCCAACGCCACACCGGAGCCACCCAGGAGCCGCCCAACATCATCGACGAGCCTCCGAAGATCCCCCGTCCATTTGATCGTGAACCAACCTTCCAGTAAGCCGTTCTCCTTCGTTTTTGATCCAAACCCCTCTCGAGCCCTACCATCGCGCTCACCCATGTCCGGTGCAGGTCCAACGAGCCATCGCGAGCCACCGACAAAGCCCAAAACTTCGATCGAGAGCTCCGAAGTCGCGAAATCACCTCGGTGAGCTTCTGCCATTCCCTTCCTCCCTCGATTTGAATTCGTGCTTTATTCAATGTTTATATTAGTCGGGAGTGAGTGAGGGCTGAGTGCGGAATGATTGGGTTAGCTCGAGAGCTCCGGCGAGCTCGAGAGAGGCATGAGCGAGCAACGTCGAGCCGAGAGCGCGAGGCAAGAGCGTGAGCAAGGGAGCAGTCCGAGCGGGCAAGAGCGGGTGCGCGCGAGATCTCTGCGAGCGAAACTGAGGACGGGGCGGGTGTAAAGGCTCGGATTTTCAAATCCTAATTTTCGAAAAAAAATATAAGATAATTAAAAATGAAATTTAATCGGTTTAAAACTCGTTTAGCGGATTCCGACTGGAATATAAAATTTGACGAATAATTTCCATCCTTTTATCTCGAAAATTCAAAATAATTATCGGATGGCGATATCCTTGTCGATTTTAAAAATCTAATTGATCGAGAAAGTGGGATTCAGGGAAACTAACATTCGAGAACCAATTTCAGGATTCGAAATTCGCGTATTCGGAATTAATTTCCGGGTATTTATTTACCCATTTCTACACTCCATCCTTACCCACTCCCTCACCTTACCCTTTCAAATCAAACCCTCTCCCTTCATCCCTAAATTGAGGATCATCACTGTCACCTCCCCACCCACGCCATTCTGCTTTCACCATTCCCATTGTCACCATCTCCATCACCTCACGCCACCATCACTGCCGCTCTCCCTAATCACCATCTCCTCCCTTCTCAGTTGAGCATCACCATTTCTGCACCACCATCCCACCTCCCAGAACCTCACCGTCATCGTCCATCCAGGATCCGCCCAGGACACCTCAGAGCAGCCATCGCCACCATTTCTCCCCTGTTTCGCAACCACAAGTAACCGAGCACCATCACCTCCAATCCTTCTCCTCCTTCTGCGAGACACCAGCAACAACGGCTAGACTCCACTTCAATCGAAGCCCAATGGCCGCCCAGGAGCCACCAGCGTCGCCGCGAGCCACCGTTTTCCCTATTTAGCGCGAGCCACGTCTCGGTAAGAGATTCTCCTCCATTTTTAATCGGAATCGTCCTCGAGCTTCTCCATCACGCTCACCCATGTCCGACGCAGGTCCGACGAGCCATCGCAAGCCTCCGACGACACCCGAACCTCCGATTGAGAGCTCCGAAGTCGCGAATACCTCGGTGAGCGTTCGAACCTCCTTCCTCTTCATTGGTTCATTTCGATTCCTTTCCTCGTCCTTGGGTGGTTGGAGAGTGAGTGTGGGCTGTGTGCGGAATGATTGGGCTAGGTCGATAGCTCCAGCGAGCCCGGGGTCCGACGAAGTCCGGCACGAAGGTCGTGAGCGCGAGAGACCGGCGTGAGAGCGAGGGGAGTGAGTGGGGGAGTGCGAGCGAGAGGTCTAGGACGAGCACGAGCTGAGGTGCCGGGCTCGAGCCCCGTCGATCAGCACTGGCGGCCTGATCGAGCTGCGTCGGCGGGCGAGGCGCGAGGAAGATGGCGCCAGGGGAATCCTCAGTTTGAATGGGGAAGAAGATGGAGCTGACGTGGCTTGTGGGCTCCCCTCTTTTCTTAACTTATATATATATTTGTTATATTATTTAACCGGTTGGGATTAAGTATACGGGTTTGGTTCGGATCGGGTTTATTCGATTATTTATTTAACTAATTAACGGTATTTAAAATTATATTACAATATTATTTGAGGAGTTAAACGATAAAATATTATTTCGGGAGATTTATAAAGGGTTGGTTTTATCGAATATAAATGGTTTGAAATTATTTTATAAAGGATTTAGAAATACTCTATAAAAGTGTTGATAAAATGGTGTTTAAACCATTTGAAAACATTGGGCAATTTTCAAAACCATCTTCAACCTATTGTACTCGGATTGCAAAACATCAGCGAGACACCAGCAACAACGGCTAGACTCCTCCCTCTCGACCCCTCGAAGACAAGAAGGAACCCAAATGAACCAAGGAAAGGGAAGGGAGTTCGAAAGCTCACCGAGGAGGTTCGCGACTTCGGAGCTCTCGATCGGAGTTATGGGCGTCGTCAATGGCTCACGACGGCTTCTCGGACCTGCGTCGGACATGGGTGAGTGTGATGGTAGGTCTCGAGAGTGATTTGGATCAGAAACGAAGGAGAACGGCTTACCGAAGCGGCGAAGCGCACTCGAATAGGGGAAGGAGCTTCGGTGGCTCGACGGCGGTGCTGGGTGGCTTGGCTGCACCTTCGGACGTTGGGGAGGGTGTGGAGGTGCCAAGGAAGCTGCTGGCTTCAACGGAATAGAGGATGGAGAGGTGAGCCTAGGGCGTCGGCGAGCTCGAGAGCGAGTGCGGGAGGGCGAGGGGACGCGAGGAACGTCGTGAGCGTAGGCCGGGAGCAGCGAGCGCAGGAGAGGAGAAGGCTCCGAGTGGGGGCTATTCCAGGTGAGCTGGCGGCGTGGCGGAGGGCGGACCAGGACCGGCGAGCTGCGCGGTTCCGGCGGGAGCAGTCGAGCAGCTGCAGACGTAGGCGTGCGAGAGTTCTCCTTTCCGGAGGAGGAAGATGAGCCGTGGGGTCCTTGCCAAGTCAGCACAATGGGGGCCCACTCCTCCTTTCAATTTGTTTTAATACTTAAACCGGGTTGGGAGTTGCGGGTTCGGTTCGATTCAGTACGGTTCGGGTTATCCGTTTATTATTTAACTAATTAACGGTAATTAAAATATATTATAATAGTAATTTAGGATTTAAAAGATAAAGTATTAATTTTGGATATTTATAAAGGGTTGATTTTATTAAATAAAAACGGTTTGGATTTTAGGGGATTTGGAAATAACTTATAAGGGTGTTTTATTAAATGGTGTTTTATAATATTATATCTATAATAATAATTGGGATTTAACATAAATAAGTTGGACTTGCCTATTAGAAAAGAATTTGGAAAAGAATTTCAAGGTTGGAAAGTAGTCTAATAAATAAATTAAAAAGAGAATTCGACGAGTATTTTAAGGGTCGGAATACTTAACTATTTAACTGGGATTTGAAACGGTTTTGGAACTAACTTAGGAATAAGACTTATTCGTTTGACTAACTAGCATGATAATATGATCGTTTGACTAACAGTATGATATGTATGACTAATAGCATGACTTGTGGTGAATTATTATATGAGATTAAATGTTGGATAATTATGGCGATCTAGTAGGATTTTAAATCACACAAATTATGTCTTATGATTTTGATGAACCGTTGAGGTATATGCGGAAATGACGTATATGAACATGCAGAATTGGTTGAATGATTTATGGAGAACGATGTGGTCTTGAGGAGTGGATGATGCGATGAAACGACTTTCATAATATGTTACTTGTTCTATTGATTGAGGTGTGCTTGGGTGCTTAATAGTTGAATGTAGACTTATGTATATTCCATTATGTACTAGGTGATACTCTGTGATTGTGAATACTGTGTGATGGATTGTTCTGTTGCCGGTCTGCTAGCCAGGTAAGTACCTCCGGGGCTTACTCAGTAACCAGTACCTCCTGCCTGATGTGTCATATAGTATGTAGGTGTTGCATATGCATAAGAGCATGTCATGTAGTATCATGCTTAGGAATTGCATTTACGAATGAGCATCCTTATTCTGTATGCGTTTGAATACAGAACGGCCGTTATCTGTGAGTCCTAGAGTCCTTCCTAGGGTCATAGGGCAGCCCAGCTTCATCGAGTGTTGTCCTCCTCGAGTCATTTATATATATCACGAGATACGAGGTGGGCATGAGATATGATACGATGATGAGATATGATATGATGATGAGATTTGATATGATTATAGCATCGAACTGGCCAGTCTCCACCTTGTCTGGAAGAGGGGTGGTGGTAGAAGAGGGATATACCACTTGGTATTCTTTGTTAAGGCCTTACTTAATATTCCACACATATGAGTTAGGAACATGATAGTGTGGTTAATATTCCAGTACTACATGAAGGCATCTTTATTCTAGGTATAGGCGTATTATATGTCCTCAGCGCAGTCAGAGGACCCGCGGGCGGACTCTTGGCCTAACTTGGTGGTATAGTTTCAGGTACCCGATACACTGCTTGATTTTGTGCTGTTATGACGGGGTCTATTCATATGACGGAGAGTGAGTGGTTGAAACCTGACTTCACCAGATTCATGCTTTTGGGATTTCTCCCTAATTATACTCTGTTTTGACTCGGCTCTGCCGTGGCACTGGTTGTATCACTTTCAGAACTTATGCCCTTTGCATGATAAAGGATTTCCCGCGTTGTAGACTTAGGACAGGTACAGGGGTTTACCCCGGGGTCTCCAACGGACCTTCCGGATTTGGGTGCGAAATCCCACTTAAAACTGCACATCTTCGATTTCAAACCTTCAACCTGTACTCGGGGCGCAAGATCCTAACGAGGGGTTTCATCCCTCGAAATGTAACTCGGGAATCATAATCCCGGGCCGTTACAAAGGTATGTGACTGTTTAAGGCAATGAGAGATAATGATATATAAACATAGCGTGAAATCATGTTATATGCTGATATGAAATATCTGGGAATTAAATGATATATAGTAGGGTGTAGAGTCCATAGTATGAGGATGCATGTTGCCCTGATATATTCGTATGCGATGTTCGGTTAAGTTAAATGTTGTGAAAAAAAAAAATTTGGTTGATTGCTATGTTGTTAGAACTTGTTATTGCATAACCATGAAAGCATGACCGATTCTATGTTGATGACTTGAACTTAAATTGCTGAAATGTATGTGATTCTGGTGATACCTCTATGCATTGCTATTTCAAATTGATTTTCAGCTAGGTCCTTTGCTATGGAAATGGTGGATATCTTGGCTTGCTGAATCTCATTGAAATAAATCTTGTTGTGTTGACTTGCTGCTATTCTATTAGATTGACACCCATTTATGACAAATTCTGTTATATTGGTAGTTCTAAGTAGGAGACCATGCTGATATGGTTTGCTGAGGTTGAGGCTTGATGTGTTTGTCTGTTGCCCTTTCAAGAATGACATTACTACTTGATGCGTTCTTATTTGTTGACACCTAGAACATAAAATACTAATGTTGAGTGTGACATTTCAGTATATTGGTGTGCGACAATGTTGATAATGGCTATTCATGTTATGGTTTTGGTATGGTCAATCTCGATGGTTGGTTGTTTATGATGTGACATGTCTTGGTTATATCTATTCTGATAATGGCTAGAGATTCGTAGATTGGAATTGCTTTTGAGATTGGAACCTAGGAAGAGAATATGGGATTAGCCCTTAGAGGTGGATGATTCCACCTCTTGAGTTCTGAATTTGCTTGATCAACTTGGGATTTAAAGGGTTTTGAAAGAATTTGGAAACGACTAACTCGGATTTTGAAAAGCTTTGGATGGTTTTGAAGTCGAGAGGTTTTGCTTGATTTTGAGAGGTTTTGAGCGATTTTGAAAAGGGCTAACTTGGATTTCGGAAGAGCGAAGATGATTGAGTATTTCAACAATTTTGAGGCCAATCTTTTTCAACTGTGGAGTCTCCTTTGAAACTTTTCAAACCCGGGCAACTCTATTATACTTCATGAAGTGGATACAAGTATTTTATGAGGGCGCTTGTAGGGTGCTTGCTAAGACCTAGGGATGATATTGTAGAACCTTTAGAGTTGTGGTACTTTCGAAAAGTCAAAGCGAGGATGTGATAGGGGCGCTTATCGCATACTTGTCAAGGTCAATTGGAGATGCCACGATCGTGACTAAGATGTTGTGAGAATCTCGGAAGACGCAATCGAGATGATTACAAGATCTTTGGCATGATCCTTGGACTTATCTATTTCAAACTTCATCCCCTACCTTGTTTTGGTTTTAGTCTCGGGGACGAGACTTGTTTTTAGAGGTGGATGATGTAAAGACAGGGATTTTTAAAATAACCATTTAAAAATAAATAAAGTAAATTGAATTTAATTTCGATATTTTAAGGAAAACTCGTCATAAATTTAATAAATCTAACTTGAAATTCTTAGAGCGAATCCCGGCCCAAATTTTAAATTTATACAAAGTAGATTTTATTCCGCTTTCATATGTCAAAAATTCAGAAAATGATGTTTGGATTTCATTATTAAATTCGAATTGGAAAATTTTAAAACGTTAATCCGATCAAGTTGAGATAGGATCGAGCGAGCGGGTTTCAGAGTATATTCTCGGGTATTTTGAAATTTCCATTGGAACCACATGTTACTTGCTCCTCTTCTCAAATCTGAAAATTGTCGTCCCTATCTCTTGTGCAACAACTCACTCCACCCAATGTTGGCTAAATATTATCCACCCTCACCTCCTCCCTCATGTGTTGCTTCACCAAAAATGACAAGATGCCAAACACTACCTACTCCCTTCTGTTTTCTATCACAGTAGCAGCAACCCCTTTTACTTACTGTGTCTTTGACCGATTCAAAAGTCACTCCTTTTGTCCATTGTCTTCAAACCCATCTCCCCTCAATATTTTATTCCAAGCATCTAATCTCCCCCATTCCTCCTCTTCATCCCTTTCCTTGTTCTCTTCCCTTCCTTTTGGCCCCTTGGAGACAAACAATAACCCACCAAAACACCTCACCCACCGGTCCGGCGGTCCGGATCTCGCAGCCACCTCCGAGCACCAACAGGGCACCTCCAGCCCCGCCGCCCTCGTCCATTGCTTCCACAGCCAAGCCGAGTCTCCACTGCTGCCCTGCTCTTCGTGTTCAATAGCCGAGGAAACCCAGCTCCTTATTCCGTTGCGCTTTTGCCGAACCCAGCCACATCAGCATCTCCGGGGCCTTCTCCTCCCCTTCCTCGACGCCCAGGCGCGCCCAGGATCTCCACCAGAGTGGAAGCCGAGCCGCCCTTCTCTCTCTCCTTCCCCCGTCTTTCCAATATGGACTCTAGTAAGCCCTCCTTCCTCCTTCTTTTGGTCTGAAACTCTATAAAGTTCCACCTTTTGACCTCCCGCCTTCGAACCAGGCTTAGGAAGCGTAGCCCGAGACTCCGGCGAGCCCCAATTGGACCCCGACGAGCCCGAATCCTCTCCGACGAAGCTTTGATACCCCCTCGGTGAGGACCTCTCTCTCTCTCTCCTTTGTTGGTTCGATTCCGTGTCTATTGTTGACGGGAAGGTGGTCGGAGCCACCAGTCGCCGCCGGCCAGACCCCCTTCCATTCCTCCACTTTCGAGCAGCTGTGAACGGAGATGATGAACAGTGGGGTCCATTGGGTCGGTTCTCCTTGTTTTTTAAAAGGGGGTTTGGTTCAGTTTTCTTTATAAAATGGAACCGGTTCGGTTTGGTCTAGGAAAATAAAATCAGATTTTAAAGGGGGGCAATGGGCTTGAGTTTATGGGCCGGATCTCATTTTAATTGAACTTGGGCCTATTTTTCCTTCAAACCAATACACACATTTTGGGCCTAATATGGTTTATGTGTAAAATGTGAAAGAAAATGATAGGTTTTAAAAACTTACATGGTGAATTCCGATTTTGTTAAAATAATATTAACAATTAATTGGAATATAAAATATTATATGATATTATTGATGTGTTTAAAAATAAAATATTATTATTTGGATTTAAAGTTATAAAATCATTATGGTGATTTAAAATATTATATTATTGGACTTGGATTTTAAAAGAGAATTTGAAAAAGGTTTTAAAGGTTGGAATTGATTTGATAAATGAAGATTGATTTAATAAATTTAAAAAGAGGAATTTTGGAGATATACTAACCTTGTTGGATTTGTCTTGAAATAAAAATAAATAAGTTGATGAAAGGGTAATGTTTTATAAATGGATTTTGGATGATTTGAGGAAGCGTTTGGAACGGTGATTTGATCTAACTTGAGGTTTTCAAAAGAGTTTTGGAAATTTTGGGAAAATGACTTACCTTGTCTAACTTGGTGAATAAACTTGATGACTTGTGTGTGATATTATATGCTTTAAGTAACATTAGAAGTAGACTTATTTATATTACTTATATACGTGTTAGGTGATCATCTGTGACATGTTGGCTTTCTGTATACCTAGTTGTTGCCTTTTGCTGTTATGCACTTCCAGGTGAGTTCCTATATGAGCTCACTCAGATTCGAAAAGAGATCTCCCTGCTTGTAGCCATGTGCATACTAGGTGCTTGCATTCATAATAAATCATGCCATGTAGTATCCTGCTAGGATTGCACTCATGATTGAGCATTCGTTTACTCATTGCTTTTGTAAACAGAACGGCCGTTATCTGTGAAGTAACTAGAGTCATTGCTAGGGTTATAGGACGACCAAGTCTCATCGGGTCCCGTCCTGAGTCAATCGAGTCATGAACTTCCTTATATTATGAGATGCCTGCGGGCTTTATTGTGGATACGGGTTGGGCATGCGTGCCACCCGATTATGAATGAATGCATTCACGAGCTGGCCAGTCTCCGTCCTATCGAAAGGGGGTGGAGGTAGGAGAGGGATATACCACTTGGTATTCGGTGCTAAGGCCTTATTATATTTATGCACTTGATCTTAGGACCATGCTAGTGTGCTAATATTCTGCCTTGCATCTAGAAGCATCTTTATTAGGACTAGCGTGTGTATATGTCTGCTTGTTTGGGATTATATTGCGTAGGGCTTCGATCTGACACCGCCCCGAATACATTTTTTTTAGGTTTGTTTTGCAGCATGATTATTCCTTGTTTCTGTGACGTGGGAACTCTCTTATTGATTTGGTTTTGACTCGGCTCTGCCGTGTCACTCTCTTGTATTACACCTTGATTCTGTTATTTGCATTATTATTGGTTCTTCACGCTTAGACTTATGATAGGTACAGGGGACTTCCCCAGGGATTCCAACGATCCCTTCGAATTTTGGGTATGAAATCCTGCTTTAAAATGTTAGGATAGAATTTCAAACCTTCAACATGTACTCGGGGCGCAAGATTCTAACGAGGGGTTTCATCCCTCGAAACGTAACCCGGGAATCATAATCCCGGGCCGTATCAAAGATGGTATCAGAGCCCAGGTTATGCAAACCGAGTATGATAGGTTGAAGTGTTTTTGAAAATGGCCCAAGGTTTTCAAATGGTGTTTCAAAATGTTTTAGAAAGGGCAAAATGAATTTAATATGGCTAACTCAAATAGACTAAATAATAATATTTTATTTTTAAACACATCAATAATATCCCCACTAACCACTCTCACTAACCATCCACCTCTAAGAACCCAACTCATGCTGACCATCTCACACCTGACACTCCTGACCAATTCTAACGCAGAACCCAACTAGTGGTACTCCCAACCCCGAATCACCATGACCCTCAAGCCGACCCACTCTAGATCCTCTTCCCATCATACTCTACCTAGACTAGTCCCCCCAACTCCGTATGTTTTCCCAAATTGCCTCAGATCACGCTTCCTTAAACTTCGAAATCTCAACCACTGAAACTCTTATGTACCAATCATCATTTTCACCGAATTCCTATAACATCATCGTCCGAATTTCCTATGTACCGCAACTTCACCAACCTTCTAAAATCTCTTATCCTCTAGCATCCTTAATACCTTCTGCTTTGCGTAGTTCCCAAATCCTCATAATCTCCCTATCTCAATCTTAAGCCCACAGTCTTACTAGGAATCTCAACTACATCCTTGCCTAGCTACCAGCCTTTCCTCGAAGATTCATCTCGCATCCTCAAATACCTCAATAGCCACAATAACCTCCACTCAAAAATCCCGATTCATTACCTATGCCAAAATCCTCCAACAACGATCTAGAAATCCTTCACTCGTAATTTCCCCAAACGTTACCAACCCTATATAAACAACCCCAAATACTCATCATACGAAAAACCCTGATGTGAACAACCTAATATCCTCGATCGATAATTTCCCAAACAACCTCATACTACTCTTCCTTGGCAATTCCTTAACCTCATCCCTTACCAAAATCGCTCCCACTCACAGCACGCACCATCTAGTCCCAAATTCTACGATTCCTCAGGCGTTCCTTAATCGATCATCCTTACGTTGTCCAAACTCTGCTCCTAGACTACCTAGACACTACCCTTAGCCCACCAACTCGTCTAATAGAACATCCACTACAAGAACTCCTCGACCACTCCTAGCCTATCCAGCCACCTCTAGAACTATCCAAACTACCTATACCCTCACACACTACTTGTCTATACTTCCACCTCTAACTAAGACCTACCTAGAAACTCATCTGAGAAACCCACTACCTACTACCTCCTACGAGTCCTAACTCACTCGGCTCTACCTAAGTTAATGCATCCATCCTGCCCACCCTTTCGCTTATCTCATGACCAAGAACAAAGAATTCAATCCCTCTGTCACTTTCCGACCTAGCTTACCGAAGAATCTCTAGACTCATGCCCAAGAAGAAGCACCGCTACACATATAACCCATAACCTACTCACCAGCAAGTCAGTATACCAAGCACCAAGGCACATTATCATAGAAACCAGTTAGTCAGGCAATCATTGCTACCAGTTCAGTACATCTGTTATCACACATTCAATTATGTCAGTTCTAGGCCTATCACACAACATCAATTCCGATTAGTATAAAAGAATCCATGATTTGTATTAAGAATGATCTTCCTCGTGTAAGATGGGAGGAACCTGTTCACGACTGTCATCCTTGCAGTATATCTGTCCTTTTTGCCATCAGTGACGTTGTTCCTGGGGCCTAGGGGTCATGAATCCATCACACTTCCGTTGCGCCACTCTAGTGCCACTTGGTTCTCAGTTCTTTCTTGCATATCGGCGTTCATCGAATGATCATAAGGGTTAGAAGTTACGGCGATAGGGGAGGGACAAGGACGGACAACACAGCTTCCTTAAGAGTTTAGACAAGGACCAAGACTAGGGACGATGAGACTAGGGACAAGAGACAAGATCCCAACCCGAGAGTTACAACGATGCCCTTAGGGTATTCCATGAAGTTATAATTGTGGTACGTAGACACATAATAATCACGAATATCATCACATCCTTACACACTAACATGCACCTATCTCAAGGAGTAGCGATCTATGCATTCATAACATGTTCATCTCATCCACTTTATACGTTCACAGAAGAAGCTAGCAACCTATCATTTCATTCATTAATCATGCTTGATATACTAAGAACATACATGCACGAACGGATATGGGACATGTGTGGCATAAGTTGCATTAGTTTTAACAACATCAAAGGACATTATATACATGACTTATCACTCAGTTAGATACACACAAGCAGGTCGTAATATCATAGGGCCAAGGCAAGCACGTTAGGATATACCTATCACATCATATACATCCATATTCACATAGTATGACAAGAACGACACATGATCATACGAGGGCCTATAATTGAGGAGACATTGACTACATGATACTAGAAACATTCATTAAACATATACACAATCAACATGGTCTAATTAGATTAATTCAGCATGCTAGGACTGTTGATACGGGGTTAGCCGTGTGATGGTCCGATCTTCGACAACAAGCAAGAAACTTCAAGAACTGAACAATAAACGCAAGAACTTAATCAAGAACGATCAAGAACTATAAAAGACGCAGCAAGACTCAACAAGAAAGATGAAAGACTCGACAAAGATTCCAAGATCAAAGCTGAACTTGAGATCGACAAGAATAAAAGACACAACGCAGCAAGAACAAAAGGAAAGACTCGAAATTTAATATAAAGAATAGAAAGACACGACCTGATAAGGACTGAAACGATCTATGTAGAACAAGAGAAAGACCCCAGGCCTTCTCAGAGGGTAGGAACCAATACCAATGACTACACAACCCGCCTCTACAACCCTACACAATCAAGCGGACAACTTGAAGGCACAAGGAGGGGGCTTGTGGATACTAGATTCACCAAGTCTTGCGAAGTTGATGAACGGCAAAGCAAACCAAGCTAGATCAATACCAATAGTTCCAATTGAAGAGCACAGCTCTATTCAATCGACAAACACTCATTGTGTTTCACACAAAAAGAGAGCTTTTCTCATATCATTCAACGTGCATGATTACAAAGAAGGCATTCGGCTTATATAGACCTAACTAGAGCCGAATGGGCTGATTTTAATAAAACAAACAACTATAGGAATTAATTAAAATAACCTTAAAGTTTCCTAAAATAACTTAAGTAAAAAAATTCTAAATAGGAAATAAATATAATGTTCCAAAACTTAACAAAATCCCGTCAAAACCAGCAGCAGCTCAAAGAATGTGGATTTCGGCCAAGCTATTGGACGAATCTGGAAAAACCTTCAACAGCAAAGTTGTAGATCTCTTCGTCCTCGTTCCAACAAGGTATGGCACGCCTCAATCCGATAAATATAGAATCCGTACGACCCTTTTTACTGAGACGTCGAAAAGCTGTCAATGTTCTGAACGAATCCAAAACGTCATTTAAACAAAGTATCTTCTCCCATGGTGGAGCCTTCTTCTTCCTCTTGAGAATGACATCATTCGAAGGTGTCTTGGGTGTCTTGGATGGTCCCGCATCAACTGTCATCTCATATATTAAACATACATGATACAACGAGGGTTGACCACACTATCATGGGCCTAATTCATAGGAAGACAATAATCATGGGAATTCAATACATACGACACATACATCCACTCATAAATGCAACCATGCAAGGTACGAGGCAAGTCATGCTGAATTATACCAATATAGCATGTCATGAAATCACAAGGAAGCTATCATTATAACTTGACAGAATTCTCTAAGGACAATCACCGACTCACCACCCTGTTTTCCCACGGGACGCTAGTATGACACGCTGGAGACAAGGACATTCACACCGTTTCCGAGGGAAGATGGTAGAATTAATGTTTAGACTCTTTTGGCAAGGCGACACGGTTGACCATTACGAGGGTCAAGAGGGATGACTCCATAAGACAAAGCACTCCTAACTCGGAAGACTGTCAATAATCAACCTCAAGTAACCCTCACATTATACACAATCCCCGAAGGTAGTTAGTTGACCGACCCAAATTTCCCATAGAGAATGTTGACATTAGGTATGAGACTCGATGAACATCTATGGTTGGAATACAAATAGGACTCAAGTCAAGAGGAACGGACACTCTTGACCCTTACTAACACATCCAAGTGCTTTGGTGGGATGGACGACGGAATCGGGATTATCAAGGGGGTTGTACTATGGAAGAACTATTCCGACAAGACAGAAAATCTGATTACATAAGAACAAGGTTTCCTCCCGCTATCCCGTTTAAACATACATTCATTTACATGTTCAAGTTAAGGCATTCTGATTAGTTTGCTATCCTAAGCACAATAGCACTCAACACGGAAGCAATCAACAAGATTAATATGATCCTCTTCGAGGAGGATCGCCCTCGGGCCCAGTTGCATATATGTATATATAACATAAGCATAGAGACGATCTATGCCGTCCTTCGAGGGACGGCTGATCGGAGGGGCAAAAACCTCACGGCCTCCTAACTCAACACTCCAACCTCTGTGGTGTTCCTTGGAGTCTTCTAGGCCCATCTGTAAATAAAAGCTAGTATTTTGCCTACCGTTCCCCGAGTTCTACATCCATAAAGGATGTCTATCACTTTAGTCTTTACCCACGAGATTGTTTCCCCTTTATTCATTTTAGGTTTTAAGTCCAATTAAATTCATTTTGCCCTTTTTAAAACATTTTCCAAAACCGTTTGAAATCATTGGGCGATTTTCAAAACCTCTTCAACCTATTGTACCCGAGCACCATCACCTCCAATCCTTCTCCTCCTTATGCGAGACACCAGCAACAACGGCTAGACTCCACCTCAATCGAAGCCTAATAGCCGCCGACGAAGTCCGGCACGAAGATCGTGAGTGCGAGAGACGGGCGTGAGAGCGAGGGGAGTGAGTGGAGGAGTGCGAGCGAGAGGCCTAGGACGAGCACGAGCCGAGGTGCCGAGCTCGAGCCCCGTCGATCAGCACTGGCGGCCTGATCGAGCTGCGCCGGCGGGCGAGGCGCGAGGAAGATGGCGCCAGGGGAATCCTCCGTTTGAATGGGGAAGAAGATGGAGCTGACGTGGCTTGTGGGCTCCCCTCTTTTCCTAACTTATATATATTTGTTATATTATTGAACCGGTTGGGATTAAGTATACGGGTTTGGTTCGGTTCGGGTTTATTCGATTATTTATTTAACTAATTAACAGTATTTAAAATTATATTACAATATTATTTGAGGAGTTAAACGATAAAATATTATTTCGGGAGATTTATAAAGGGTTGGTTTTATCGAATATAAATGGTTTGAAATTATTTTATAAAGGATTTAGAAATACTCTATAAAAGTGTTGATAAAATGGTGTTTAAACTATCTATAAGATCATTTGGGATTTAAATAAAATATTCGGATTTGTCGATTTAAAAAGAGAAGTTGGGAAATGATGTATTAAATAATTAAAAAAAGGGTTTTGCTAACATTTTTAAGAATTGGGATTTCTTACCGTTTGACTCGGATTTTGAAACAACTTGGGACTAACTTGGGGATATGACTTATTCCATGACTGACTAGCATGATAATATGATCGTTTGACTAACGGCATGATATGTGTGACTAATAGCATAGTATTATAGTGATTATTAGAAGCGACTAAATGTTCGATATGATGATAATGGTATATATATCCTGATGGAAAGTATGAGTATAAAATGATAATATGCGAATTTGGCTAAGTATGATATCGAGGTTATCTTAAGCTGATGAGATGTTGGATTATATATGTTGAATACGATATGAGATGATGAAACGAGATGAGGAATTGAATTGAGACATTAATGCTGTTGTTGATGGGATAGTTAACTTATATATATGCTTTATGTGAATCTGGTGTGTGTTATTTGATATGCTTTGTGTAAGTTAGACTTAGACTTATTATGTTACTTATCTTCTAGGTGAGCTCTAATCTGCCTGGATTTGCTTGATTGCTATATTGCTTGGATTCTGCGCTTCTCCAGGTAAGTTCTTTGAACTTACTCATGATGGGCGCTCTATGCACTGGGTGTTATATAGTAGGCTAGTGTCCATGCACCATACGACCTAGAATCACGCTTAGGAGCTAAAATGAAAATCATATGATTGCTATATGTCCTTGCAAGAGAACGACCGTTATCTGTGAAAGTCCTAGAGTCTTTGCTAGGGTCATAGGGTAGCCCAGCCTCATCGGGTACCCTGAATCAATCGAGTCTATATGAGCATGATATGATAGCCCAGCACCATCGGGCAAGCGATGAGATGATATGATATGATGATGCTGTGGTTTGTTCACCACCACGAGGAAATTGCTATGCTATAGCACCGAACTGGCCAGTCTCCGCCCTATCGGAAGGGGGGTGGAGGTAAAAGAGGGACATGCCACTTGGCATTCGGTGTGGATCCATTTATCGCTTCCTGCATTATATTAAACTGTCAGTATATATATATATGTGATTTAATTTCCGCATTGCATTACACATTTCATCTTAGGGATATGATGCTTATTATATGCCTCTTAGAGTGTGTTTACACACGCGCATGAGTGACCTGATGATTGACCCAAATCCCCCTCTTTTTTTTAGATTCAGGTACCCGTTTCACTCCTTGATTTCGTGCTGTTATGACGGGGTCCATTCATATGGCGGAGAGTGAGTGTTGAACCCTGACTTCACCAAATTTATACTTTTGGGATTTCTCCCTACTTATACTCTGTTTTGACCTGGCTCTATCGTGGCACCCCCTTGTATTATGCTTTACCTCCGTTATTTGTGTGACCATTGGTTTTCCACGTTTAGACCTACGACAGGTACAGGGGACTTCCTCGGGGATTCCAACGATCCCTTCGAACTTGGGTATGAAATCCCACTTTGAAAACGTTAGTTTAGAATTTCAAACCTTCAACCTGTACTCGGAGCCAAGATCCTAACGAGGGGTTTCATCCCTCGAAACGTAACCCGAGAATCATAATCCCGGGCCGTTACAGCGGGACCATGGAGCTGAAGCCAGTGCGCCGCGGCTGGTTGTGAGTCCATGATACGGGGTTAGCCGTGTGATGGCCCGATCTTCGACAAACAAGCAAGAAACTAAAGAATGGAAGCAAGAACTGAACAAGACTCAACAAGAAAGCAAAGAAACGCAAGATCTTGACCAAGAACAGTTCAAGATCGACCAAAAAAGTAAGAACGCAGCAAGAAACAAAGAAAGACACGACAAGATTAATAAAGACTCGAAATTGATAATGAAGACACGACCGATAAGGACTGAAACGATCTATGCAGAACAAGATAGAGACCCCAGGCTTCCGTAGAAGGTAGAAACCAATACCAATGACTACACAACCCGCCTCTACAACCCTACACAATCAAGCGGACAACTTGAAGGCACAAGGAGGGGGCTTGTAGATACTAGATTCACCAAGTCTTGCGAAGTTGATGAACGACAAAGCAAACCAAGCTAAAACAAACCCATTCGATGATCAACGAGCACAGCTCTAGTTAGATCAACAAGACACTCCATGTGTTTCACACAATTTGAGAGATCTAAATTCTATTCATAATGTTCCTACTGATTACAATGGTAGGTGTTCGGCTTATATAGCCATAACATAGGCCTAATGGCCGATTTAAATAAATAAAAGAAATAAAAGAACTATTAAACTTAACCTCTAAAGTTTCCTAAAATAACTTAAGTAAAAGAAATACTAAAATAGGAAATAAATATAATGTTCCAAAACATAACAAAATCCCGTAAAAACCAGCAGCAGCTCAAAGAATGTGGATTTCGGCCAAGCTATAGGACGAATCTGGAAAAACCTTCAACAGCAAAGTTGTAGATCTCTTCGTCCTCGTTCCAACAAGGTATGACACGCCTCAATCCGATCAATATTGAATCCGTACGACCCATTTTACAGAGACGTCGAAAAGCTGTCAAGTTGCTGAACGAATGTAAAAACGCCAAGCTTTCACCTTTGGACCTTCTCCCATGGTGGAGCCTTCTTCTTCCTCTTGATAAGGACATCATCCGAAGGTGTCTTGGATGGTCCCGCATCAATCTCCCTTTCTTGAAAAGGATTCGTCCTCGAATCCAAGGTCGCATTTGATTCCGCAAAGGCATCCACACGAGCTCCTGGATCGAATACCACATGTCCATGGAAACCCTTCTCAAGGCTGATTGGTGTAGGGATTGACCACTCCTCGATGGTTATTATCTCAGCTTCATCTACAAAATCAAGAAAAGAAACTTTCTGAGTGCATAATTCATATTTTATATCATCATTATGTTCTAACGTAATATGCACTTTAGCTTGGTCAATAATCCTTAAGTTTCCATCCAACGCTAGCAAGTTTTCTTCCTTTTTCAAGGCTGAATTTTCAACTAATTCAAGGCTAGCAATAGTAGAAGAATTTTCGCCATCAATGATCAAATTAGACACTTTGCCTATTTCTAAGCACAAATACTCTCTTTGATTATCCTCACAAGGACTAGGTTGAACACTTAAAACTTTACTATCAATTAAAGAATCATCATGCTCATATTCAATGCAAACATTATCATCATAGACAATTAAATTAAGATCTTGATCACTATTATCAACATGCTCTACATTTTCAGCAATAAGAGAATTATCTATGCTAGAAGAAACATTAAGTTGAGTAGAAATAGGATGAGTTTCTTCCCTTTCAATTGGTGGCACGTCATCTCTAGGTGAGGCTCCTTGTACAAACACCGTATTAGAGCCAAAACGCTGAAACTCTATTGTCGCAAGGCTGTTTTCCATCTTAGCTATGTTGGCATTCATCTTAGCTATGTTCTCCATGAAGGTATTGTACCAGTCATTGCCCTGGCTATTAGACATCGCAAATAAAGACAAAAAAAGAACTATGTGAAAGGTTAGAAAAATATAAACAACCTCACAATGTGTTTCCCTCACACTCCCTCTCTAATTGGTATGTCACGCTTGTTGGGGCAATCCGCTTTGGGAAAATCAACAATCAAGCAATAGACTAAGCAATCAAAGTATGTAATGAATGAAACAACGCAGAAGAGTACTCAACAAGGGTTGTAGAGAACTCGATGTAAGCAATAAACTCAATTCAAGCAAAACAGATGGGAATTTGCAAGAATTCAACTCAAAATAGACCAAGGAGTACTCGAAACAGGCTATGGTGCACTCGATAGTATCAATGAACACACAACAGCACTCGATCAAGGTGAAAAGAGTACTCGACACACACATCAGCACTTTGAACAAGAAAATCAGTGCTTGACACAAAGAGAAAATAAGAAAACAAAAGAAAAAACTTGGAAATTTACCTCTTTGATTGAAAACCTTAATTTATGATGTTGTAGTTGCAAGGTAGGGTTTCAATTTAGAATTTTGTGGAGGTAATGTGTTTGGGAATAGGGCTGTCGATTTAGGCTAGGGAATCACCAACAAAGGTTAGTCCTTGGAGCTTTCTTGCACTAGATCAACAAACAACTAACAAACACTTTCTCTTTTTTCTTTTTCTTTTTTTGTAATTTTCAGACTGATTTCTCTTCTGTTTTTTTTTTTTAAATATGAAACTAATGCAAGAAAAGACTCAATATAAGGTATAGGACTCGAAAATTTGATGTAAAGGTGATAAAAGATAGAATATGCAGCCCTAAAGATAAATAAATAGGTGAGACTTTTGTTATCTTTGGTAAGTGGATCTATCTAAAGCTTTAAAGATAAATGATAGATAAATAGGGATTATATCTACCAAAAATCAGATTTATAATAAAAGCAATAGATAAATAGAATTTAGATAAAAGATATATCAAAATTCCCAAAGATAGAACAAAGGATAGAAAGGATAACAAACAAGAGTTTGTCTTTGTGTGGAGGCTGATTTTCGGCCAAGCAAAGGCTATGGGGACAGTTTACTACCGTCGGCTCTAGGGTGTTCACAAGGGGTTGTGTGCACCTTTGGTCGACTCCACGGTCTCGGCTAGGCTTTGTGTTTAGGCTATGCAACCACAAACAATCACAAACACAAAATTAGTGCAATAATCAATTAAAGAAACAAGAAGTAAAAGACCAAACAAGAAAAGGACTCTTTTTTGTGGGTTTTTGTGTTTATGAAAAGAAAAGACTCAATCTTGATGTCGGAAACTAAAGCTCTGATACGAATTTGATACGGGGTTAGCCGTGTGATGGCCCGATCTTCGACAAACAATCAAGAAACTAAAGAACGGAAGCAAGAACTGAACAAGACTCAACAAGAAAGCAAAGAAACGCAAGATCTTGACCAAGAACAGTCCAAGATCGACCAAGAAAGTAAAGAACGCAGCAAGAAACAAAGAAAGACTCGACAAGATTAATAAAGACTCGAAATTGATAATGAAGACACGACCGATAAGGACTGAAACAATCTATGCAGAACAAGATAGAGACCCTAGCCTTCCGTAGAAGGTAGGAACCAATACCAATGACTACACAACCCGCCTCTACAACCCTACACAATCAAGCGAACAACTTGAAGGCACAAGGAGGGGGCTTGTGGATATTAGATTCACCAAGTCTTGCGAAGTTGATGAACGGCAAAGCAAACCAAGCTGAGATAGATACCAATTCGTGATCAACGAGCACAGCTCTAGTTAGATCAACAAGACACTCCATGTGTTTCACACAATTTGAGAGATCTAAATTCTATTCATCATGTTCTAATTGAATTACAATAGGAGAACTCGGAATATATAGGCTACGCAGGGCTGTTGGGCCGAGTTAGATGATAGAATAAGATAAAACTAACATCTAATGGAAATAATAAAAATAACCTTAAAGTTTCCTAAAATAACTTAAGTAAAAGAAATACTAAAAATAGGAAATAAACATAATGTTCAAGACTTAATTAAAATCCCGTCAAAACAGTGACAGCTTGCAAAGATTTGCATTTTCGGCCAATTTCGAGGTCGAATCTGGAAAAACCTTCAACAGAAAAGTTGTAGATCTCTTCGTCCTCGTTCCAACAAGATATGACACGCCTCAATCCGATTAATATTGAATTCGTATGACCCATTTTACAGAGACACCGAAAAGCTGTTAAAAGTCTGAACGAGTGTAGAACGCCAAGCTTCCACCTTTGTACCTTCTCCCATGGTGGAGCCTTCTTCTTCCTTTTGAGAAAGACATCATCCGAAGGTGTCTTGGATGGTCCCGCATCAATTTGATACGGGGTTAGCCGTAGGTTGGTCCGATCTTCGACAACAAGCAAGAATAATCAAGAACTAATAAAGACGCAGCAAGAACTAACAAGAAAGATGCAAGATTTATGCAAGATTCAACAAGAAAGCAAAGAAACGCAGCAAGACTCTCAAGAATCGATCAAGATAGGACAAGATCGACCAAGAAACACCAAGAACAGGGGCTGTACTCAATATCGACTCCAAGAAGATGAACAAGACTCGATAAAGACTCGAAATTGCAACAAAGAATGAAAAGACGCGACCGATAAGGACTGAGTCGATCTATGCAGAACAAGATAAAGACCCCAGGCCTCCTCAGAGGGTAGGAACCAATACCAATGACTACACAACCCGCCTCTACAACCCTACACAATCAAGCGGACAACTTGAAGGCACAAGGAGGGGGCTTGTGGATACTAGATTCACCAAGTCTTGCGAAGTTGATGAACGGCAAAGTAAACCAAGCTGAGATAGATACCAATTCGTGATCAACGAGCACAACTCTAGTTAGATCAACAAGACACTCCATGTGTTTCACACAATTTGAGAGATCTAAATTCTATTCATCATGTTCTCCATGAAGGTATTGTACCAATCATTTCCCTGGTTAGTAGACATCAAAAAGTAACAAACAAAGAACTATGTAAAGGTTAGAGAAATATAAATAGCTCACAATTTGTGTTTTGCTCACACTCCCTCTCTGATTGATATATCACGCTTGCTAGGGCAATCCGCTTTGGGCAAATCAACAACCAAGCAAAAGAACTAAGCAATCAAAGTATGCAGTCAAGAGAATGAATGAAATAACAACCAAGAGAACTCAACAAAGGCTGTAGAGAACTCGATGTAAGCAACAACTCAATTCAAGCAAAACAGATGGGTATTTGCAAGAATTCAACTCGACACAAGCTAAAGAGTACTCGACAGGGGTCAATGTACTCGACACAATCAAAGGGAGAACTCGGCAAGGGCTGAGATCTCCTCGACACAACAGCTATGAGCACTTTATCGACAAGATCAGTACTCGACACTCACAAATAAGCACTCAACAATGGTATAAGTGCTCGACACAGCCAGCAAATCAACTCGACAAAGCTGGAACTTAAAGAAAAATAAAAGAAAATTAAGAAAGAATGGAAATTTACCTCTTTTTGATTGAAAACCTTTAGTTATAATGTTGTAGTTGCAAGGTAGGGTTTTCAATTTAGAATTTTGTTGAGGTAATGTGTTTGGGAATAGGCTGTCGATTTAGGCTAGGGAATCACCAACAAAGGTTAGTCCTTGGAGCTTTCTTGCACTAGATCAACAAACGACTAACAAACACTTTCTCTTTTTTTTTTTTTTTTTTTTGTAATTTTCGGACTGATTTCTCTTCTGTTTTTTTTTTTTAAATATGAAACTAATGCAAGAAAAGACTCAATATAAGGTATAGGACTCGAAAATTTGATGTAAAGGTGATAAAAGATAGAATATGCAGCCCTAAAGATAAATAAATAGGCGAGGCTTTTGTTATCTTTGGTAAGTGGATCTATCTAAAGCTTTAAAGATAAATGATAGATAAATAGGGATTATATCTACCAAAAATCAGATTTATAATAAAAGCAATAGATAAATAGAATTTAGATAAAAGATATATCAATATTCCCAAAGATAGAACAAAGGATAGAAAGGATAACAAACTAGGGTTTGTCTTTGTGTGGAGGCTGATTTTCGGCCAAGCTAGACTTATGGGGACAAGAATGCCGTCGGCTCTAGGGTGAACACAAGGGCTGTGTACACGGCTTGGTCGACTCCACTGGTCTCGGCTAGGCTTTGTGTTTAGGCTATGCAACCACAAACAATCACAAACTCAAGATTAGTGCAATAATCAATAAAGAATGTAAGAAGTAAAAGATCAAAACAAGAAAAGGACTCTTTTTTGTGGTTTTTGTGTTTATGAAAAGAAAAGACTCAATCTTGATGTCGGAAACCAAAGCTCTGATACCAATTTGATACGGGGTTAGCCGTAAGTTGGTCCCGCATCATAGGGATTCTAAAAAGAACCTATGAAATGAGGAGGCGGTACCCCGAGATTGAAGAGATCGAATTCCCCCCCGGAACACACGAAACAAAGAGATGAACTGGGTCAAATAGTAAGATCGGAAATTCAAAATGGACCTTTCCATTGTTATTTGATACATTGAGGTCGGTAACGTTGGTGAATTAGGTGTTGATAGGGATACGGAAAGAGAGGGATTCGAACCCTCGGTAAACAAAAGCCTACATAGCAGTTCCAATGCTACGCCTTGAACCACTCGGCCATCTCTCCTATAGAATCTTATGATTATGACCCACCGCGAGTGAATAGCGAGTCATTCATATTCTTGCAGTAAGCCCAATCCATTAGAAATGGAAAACTTTTCGTCACTTCTGGACTCGAGGAAAAAAAACCATTTTCATTGTTACCATTAAAAACAAAAGCACTTTTTCTATTCATGTTTGTCAAGACGGCGATCCCGTCATATTATGATATTTATACCGGATTTAAACCAATGAATTGGAACGAATCAACTACTCCCTTCCTCTCCCCTCCCATCTTGCAGGTAGGAATGATGGATGCTGATTTCCAATTCTACTATATCGATTGTCTTTAGGGCCTCCCGTCATATTATGATATTTATATCGATTGTCTATAGGACTCGAAAATTTAATGTAAAGGTGATAAAAGATAGAATATGCAGCCCTAAAGATAAATAAATAGGTGAGGCTTTTGTTATCTTTGGTAAGTGGATCTATCTAAAGCTTTAAAGATAAATGATAGATAAATAGGGATTATATCTACCAAAAATCAGATTTATAATAAAAGCAATAGATAAATAGAATTTAGATAAAAGATATATCAAAATTCCCAAAGATAGAACAAAGGATAGAAAGGATAACAAACAAGGGTTTGTCTTTGTGTGGAGGCTGATTTTCGGCCAAGCAAAGGCTATGGGGACAGCTTGCTGCCGTCGGCTCTAGGGTGTTCACAAGGGGTTGTGTGCACCTTTGGTCGACTCCACGGTCTCGGCTAGGCTTTGTGTTTAGGCTATGCAACTACAAACAATCACAAACACAAGATTAGTGCAATAATCAATTCAAGAAACAAGAAGTAAAAGACCAAACAAGAAAAGGACTCTTTTTTGTGGGTTCTTGTTAGAAGAAGAACCAACGTGGCTTGTGGCCCCACCTTTTCTAACTTATATATATTTGTTATAGTATTTAACGGTTGGGAATTATATGAGCAGCGGGTTCGGTTCGGTTCGGGTTTATCCGCTTATTTAATTATTTAATGGTATTTAAAATAAAATATAATGTTATTGGGGATTTCAAATATATTATTAGTACTTAAAGATTTATAAATAATTTGGAAAAGAATTTCAAGGTTGGAAAGTAAATTAATAAATAAATTGGAAAAGGAATTTTGCGAGTATTTTCAAGGGTCGAAATTCTTAACTATTTAATTCGGATTTTGAAACGGTTTTGGAACTAACTTGGGAATTATACTTGTTCGATGACTAACTAGCATGATAATATAATCGTTTGACTAACGACGTGATATTTGTGACTAATAGCATGAATTGTGGTAATTTATTATAAGAGATTAAATATTGGTTACCGATGATGAGGATGATATATATTCGTATACTAAGTGAGAGTATGAAATGGAAATATGTGAATTAGACTAAGCATGATATGAAGATTGTCTAAGCTAATGAGATGGCAAGTTACGATGAAAACGATTTGAGATGATGAAACGAGATGAGAAATTGAATTGAGACATTAATGTTGTTGATGATGAGATGATTAACTTATATATGTTTTATCTGAATCTTGTGTGTGTTATTTGATATGTTTTGTGTAAGCTAGCCTTAGACTTATTGTGTTACTTATCTTCTAGGTGAGCTCTAATCCGCCTGGATTTGCTTGATTGCTATATTAATTGGATTATGCGCTTCTCCAGGTAAGTTCTTTGAACTTACTCATGATGGGCGCTCTATGCACTGGGTGTTATATAGTAGGCTAGTGTCCATGCACCATATGACATAGAATCACGCTTAGGAGCTAAAATGAAAATCATATGATTGCTATATGATGCGGGACCATCCAAGACACCTTCGGATGATGTTCTTCTCAAGAGGAAGAAGAAGGCTCCACCATGGGAGAAGACCCAAAGGTGCAAATGGCGTTTTTACATTCGTTCAGCACATTTGACAGCTTTTCGACGTCTCTGTAAAATGGGTTGTACGGATTGTATATTTATCGGATTGAGGCGTGCTATACCTTGTCGGAACGAGGACGAAGAGATCTACAACTTTTCTGTTGAAGGTCTTTCCAGATTCAACCTCGACATTGGCCGAAAATCAACATCTTTGCAAGCTGTATTGTTTGGAACGAAAATCAGCTCCTTACATTACTATTTTTAGTATTAATTTTACTTAAGTTATTTTAGGAAACTTTAGATGTTATTTTATTAATTTCTCAAGTTATTAGTTTTATTAATTCCTTTAGATAAATCGGCCCATCAGCCTTAGAGGTCTATATAAGCCGATTCCCTCTTTGTAATTCAGTAGGAACTTTATGAATAGAATTTAGATCTCTCAAATTGTGTGAAACATATGGAGTGTCTTGTTGATCTAACTAGAGATGTGCTCGTTGATCATCGAATTGGTTTGTTTTAGCTTGGTTTGCTTTGCCGTTCATCAACTTCGCAAGACTTGGTGAATCTAGTATCCACAAGCCCCCTCCTTGTGCCTTCAAGTTGTCCGCTTGATTATATAGGGTTGTAGAGGCGGGTTGCGTAGTCATTGGTATTGGTTCCTACCCTCTGAGGAGGCTTGGGGTCTTTATCTTGTTCTGCATAGATCGTTTCAGTCCTTATCAGGTCGTGTCTTTCAATTCTTGCATTCAATTTCGAGTCTTTATCTATCTTTATTGAGTCTTTGTTATTCCTATTGCTGTCGACATTAAGTTCTTGCTGATCTTGATGTTTCTTGTTGAGTCTTGAACGAATCTTGAGCTTTCTTGAATCGTTTCTTTGAGTCCAGTTGCTGCGTTCTTGCTTTCTTGTTTGTTTCTTTGAGTTTCTTGCTTTTTGTCGAAGATCGGACCAACCTACGGCTGACCCCGTATCACTATATGTCCTTGCAAGAGAACGGCCGTTATCTGGGAAGTAACTAGAGTCTTTGCTAGGGTCATAGGACGACCCAGTCCCATCGGGTCCCGTCCTGAGTCAATCGAGTCATGGAAGTTCCTTTACTTATATTATGAGCATGATTGCGAAAGCTGCCTGCGGGCTTTATTATTTCTTATGGAACGGGTTGGGCATGCGTGCCGCCCGATCATTATGGAATGCATTCACGAGCTGACCAGTTTCCGCCCTATCGGAAGGGGGTGGAGGTAGGAGAGGGGATTATGCCACTTGGCATTCGGTGTGGATCCATTTACCGCTTCCTGCATTATATTCAACTGTCAGTATATATATATATATATGTGTGTGTGTGTGTGTGTGTGTGTGTGTGTGTGTGTGTGTGTGTGTGTGTGTGTGTGTGTGTGTGTGTGTGAGAGAGAGAGATTTAATTTCGGCACTGCAATACACATTTCATCTTAGGGATAAGATGCTTATTATATGCCTCTTAGAGTGTGTTTACACACGCGCATGAGTGACCTGATGATTAACCCAGATCCCCCTCTTTTTTTTTTAGATTCAGGTACCCGTTTCACTCATTGATTTCGTGCTGTTATGACGGGGTCCATTCATATGGCGGTGAGTGAGTGTTAAACTATTACTTCACCAGATTTACACTTTTTGGGATTTCTTTCTACTTATACTCTATTTGACCCGACCTTGCCGCGAAACTGGTTGCATCGTTTTCAGCACTTATGTCCTTTGCATGATAAACATACTCATATAGTATTCTAATATGAATTTAGTAGTTAATATAAGGTTTTATTAAACATCTGTTAGTTACTTATATAATTTCTCCTCAAAACATAAGCTTATAGTATTCTAATATGAATTTAGTAGTTAATATAAGGTTTTATTCAAAATTTGTTAGTTACTTAGATGATTTTTCCTCAAAACATACTTTTATCGTATTCTAACAATAATTTATTGGTTAATATAAGATTTTATTAAACATTTGTTAGTTACTTATATGATTTTTCCTCAAAACATACTCTTATTGTATTCGAATAAGAATTTTGTAGTTAATAAAAGGTTTTACTAAATATTTGTTATTTACTTATATGATTTTTCCTCAAAACATACTTTTATCGTATTCTAACAACAATTTCTTAGTTAATATACAGTTTTATTAAACATTTGTTAGTTACTTATATGGTTTTTCCTCAAAACATACTCTTATTGTATTCGAATAAGAATTTTGGAGTCAATAAAAGGTTTTACTAAATATTTGTTATTTACTTATATGATTTTTCCTCAAAACATACTCTTATATTATTTTAATATAAATTTAGTAGTTAATATAAGGTTTTATTAAACATTTGTTAGTTACTTATATGATTTCTCCTCAAAACATACTCTTACACTATTCTAATATGAATTTAGTAGTTAATATAAGGTTTTATTAAACATTTGATAGTTACTTATATAATTTCTCATCAAAACATACTCTTATAGTATTCTAATATTAATTTAGTAGTTAATATAATGTTTTATTCAACATTTGTTAGTTACTTACTTGAGTTTTCCTCCAAACATATTTTTATCGTATTCTAACAACAATTTATTGGTCAATATAAGGTTTTATTAAACATTTGTTAGTTACTTATATGACTTTTCCTCAAAACACGCTCTTATAGTATTCTAACAACAATTTCTTTGTTAATATAAGGTTTTATTAAACATTTGTTAGTTACTTATATGATTTTTCCTCAAAACATACTCTTATAGTATTCTAATAAGAATTTAGTAGTTAATATAAAGTTTTATTAAATATTTGTAGTTACTTATATGAGATTTCCTCCAAACATACTCTTATAGGATTCTAATATTAATTTAGTAGTTAATATAAGGTTTTATTAAACATTTGTTAAATACATATATGATTTTTCCTCAAAACATACTCATATAGTATTCTAATATGAATTTAGTTACTTATATGATTTCTCTTCAAAAAATTATAGCTGGGGCGGTTTGTTAGTTACTTATATGATTTCTACTCAAAACATACTCTTTTGGTATTCTAATAAGAATTTAGTAGTTAACATAAGGTTTTATTAAACATTTGTTCTTTACTTATATGATTTTTCCTCAAAACATACTCTTATAGTATTCTAATAAGATTTTAGTAGTTAATATAAGGTTTTATTAAACATTTGTTATTTACTTATATGATTTTTCCTCAAAACATACTCTTATAGTATCTAATATGAATTTAGTAGTTAATATAAGGTTTTATTAAACATTTGTTGGTTACTTATGTAAAGGCTCGAATTTTCAAATCCTAATTTTTCGAAAAAAAAAAAGAAATTAAAAATGAATTTAAATTGAATTAAAAGCTTGTTTAGTGGATTCCGACTGTAATATAAAATTTGACGAACGATTTCCGTCCTTTTACCTCGAAAATTCAAAATAATTATCAGATAGCGATATTCTTGTCGATTTTAAAAATTCTAATTGATCGAGAAAACGAGAGTCGGAGAAACTAACTTTCGGAAACTAATTTTGGGATTCAGATTTCACGTATTCGAATTTTATTCCGGGTATTTAAATTTGACTGATGCCCGTAATTAATCCTTGTCACTTCCCCGTCACATCCTTTCCCATCCCCAACCACCCTCACCCTCCCGCCTAGCCCTACTGCACCCCTAGCCCTGTGGTCTCTGTAAACCCATCCCTCCCCTTCTATTTGAATCGCCATCATTCGCCCATCTCAATCTGTATTCATCATCATCGCCATTTACCATCACCGTCTCCTTTTCTCATCATCTCCATCACCATCTCACAACTCCACCGTCGCTGCACCTTCGAAGCACCGCCCAACCTTCTTCGACCTTCCTCTTTGAGACCGTAGGAGCAGCATCACTAGCCCGCACCTTCATCGACGTCCAACGCCACACCGGAGCCGCCCAGGAGCCTCCCAACGTCATCGACGAGCCTCTGAAGATCCCCCGTCCGTTTGATCGTGAACCAACATTTCGGTAAGCCATTCTCCTTCGTTTCCGATCCAAACCCCTCTCGAGCCCTACCATCGCGCTCATCCGTGTCCGATGCAGGTCCGACGAACCATCGATAGCCTCCGACGATGCTCAGACCTCCGATTGAGAGCTCCGAAGTCGCGAACTTATATTTATGTTATTTGTTACTGGTTGGGATTAATTAATTGGGTTTGGTTCGGTTCGGTTGGGTTTAAATGGGGTTGTTTCGGTTCGGATTTAACCGTTTACTTATTTAAATAATTAATGGTATTTAAAATAAAATATAATATTATCGGGGGTTAAAATATATCATTTGAACTTATAGATTTTAAAAGTAATTTGAAAAAGAATTTCAAGGTTGAAAAGTAATCTAATATATAAATTTAAAAGAGAATTTGGCGAGTATTTTCAATGGTCGGAATACTTAACTATTTAACTGGGATTTGAAAAGGTTTTGAAGCTAACTTGGGAATTATACTTGTTCGGTGACTAACTAGCGTGATGATATATATGATCGTTTGACTAACGGTATTATATGTGTGACTAATAGCATGACTTGTGGTGAATTATTCTAAGAGATGAAATGTTGGATAATTATGATGAGGTAGTAGGGTTTTATATCACTCAAATTATGTCTTATGATTTTGATGAACCATTGAGGTATATGTGGAAATGATGTATATGAAAATGCGGAATTGGTTGAATGATTTATGGAAAACGATGTGGTCTTGTGGAGCGGATAATGCGATGAAATGACTTCCATAATGTGTTGCTTGTTATATTGATTGAGGTGTGCTTGAGTGCTTAACAGTTGGATGTAGACTTATGTATATTCAATCATGTACTAGGTGATACTATGTGATTGTGACTGCTGTGTGCTGGATTCTTTTGTTGCCGATCTGCTAGCCAGGTAACTACCTCCGAGGCTTACTTAGTAACCAGTACCTCCTGCCTGATGTGTCATATAGTATGTAGGTGTTGCATATGCATAAGAGCATGCCATGTAGTATCATGCTTAGGAATTGCACTTACGAATGAGCATTCTTATTCTGTATGCATTTGAATACAGAACGGCCGTTATCTGTGAGTCCTAGAGTCCTTGCTAGGGTCATAGGGCAGCCCAACTTCATCGGGTGTTGTCCTCCTCGAGTCATTTATATATCTCACGAGATACGAGATGGGCATGAGATATGATATGATGAGGATATATGATATGAGGATGAGAATTGATATGATTATAGCATCGAACTGGCCAGTCTCCACCCTACCTGGAAGGGGGGTGGTGGTAGAAGAGGGATATACCACTTGGTATTCTTTGTTAAGGCCATACTTAATATTCCGCACATATGAGTTAGGAACATGATAGTGTGGTTAATATTCCAGTACTGCATGAAGGCATCTTTATTCTAGGTATAGGCGTATTATATGTCCTCAGCGCGGTCAGAGGACCCGCGGGCGGACTCTTGGCCTGACTTGGTGGTATAGTTTCAGGTACCCGATACACTACTTGATTTTGTGCTGTTATGACGGGGTCTATTCATATGGCGGAGAGTGAGTGGTTGAAACCTGACTTCACCAGATTCACGCTTTTGGGAGTTCTCCCTAATTATACTCTGTTTTGACCCGGCTCTGCCGTGACACTTGTTGTATAACTTTCAGAACTTATGCCCTTTGCATGATAAAGGATTTCCCGCGTTGTAGACTTAGGACAGGTACAGGGGTTTACCCCGGGGTCTCCAACGGACCTTCCGGATTTGGGTGCGAAATCCCACTTTAAACTACAAATCTTTGGTTTCAAACCTTCAACCTGTACTCGGAGAGCAAGATCCCAACAAGGGGTTTTATCCCTCGAAACGTAACTCGAGAATCATAATCCCGGGCCGTTACAACTTATATGATTTCTCCTCAAAACATACTCTTATAGTATTCAAATAAGAATTTAGTAGTTAATATAAGGTTTTATTCAACATTTGTTAGTTACTTATATGAGTTCTCCTCAAAACATACTCGTATAGTATTCTAATATGAATTTAGTAGTTAATATAAGGTATTATTCAACATTTTTTAGTTACTTATATGATTTTTCCTCAAAAGATACTCTTATAGTATTCTAATTAGAATTTAGTAGTTAATATAAAGTTTTATTTAACATTTGTTAGTTAATTATATGGTTTTTCCTCAAATCATACTCTTATAGTATTCTAATAAGAATTTAGTAGTTAATATAAGGTTTTATTAAACATTTGTTAATTACATATATGAGTTCTTCTCAAAACATATTCTTATAGTATTCTAATATGAATTTAGTAGTTAATATAAGGTTTTATTCAACATTTGTTAGTTACTTACATGAGTTTTCCTCAAAACATAATTTTATCGTATTCTAACAACAATTTCTTAGATAATATAAAGTTTTTTTGAACATTTGTTAGTTACTTACATGAGTTTTCCTCAAAACATACTCTTATTTTATTCTAACAACAATTTCTTTGTTAATATAAGGTTTTATTAAACATTTGTTAGTTACTTGTACAATTTCTCCTCAAAACATACTCTTATAGTATTCTAATATTAATTTAGTAGTTAATATAATGTTTTATTCAAAATTTGTTAGTTCTGAATTGGTAAATATATAGATGTGGTGGTTAAACCAAAGAAAATACAAAATAAGAGTAAAACCAAACAAAGGGTATTACTCGTAAGAACAAAATCGAAAAGGGGGTAACAATGGGAACCCAAGCACAAAATGGGTTCCCATACTGTAGACCCAATATACCCAATTCTATACCAAAAGTAATCCTACCCTTCAAACATTCCACCATACGTGACATCACACACCCAAATCATCTAACCACTAGCAACAATCAAACCCACCCCAAACCACTCTATTCCATCAGCTATAAACATCCACCATACCAAGATGACATAAACAAGGAAGAAATTAAATCCCCCTATTTCCCCAAGTATCTACAATCCTTTTGCATTTCCATCTCGCCGAGATTCTACTACGGCAATGCCCGATAATCTCAGCTGCACACCTTTCTTCATCAAACACTTCCTCTCGATAGACGACTCCATTCCTTGCTTTCCAAGTGAAATAGATGAGAGCTTGGAACACAAGGAGCTTCGCTTGATAGAGCTGAGTCTTCTGCGCACCACACGGCTCACTAGCGAACCAAACTAACCACTCATCCATTGTAGAGAATCTACAACCGATGCCAAACCAATCAAACACCAAGTCCTGTACTTTCCTGATTTCTGGACAACCGAACCAAAGATGATTTTCTGTTTCCTCTTCACTTCTGCATAGATAGCAATCTGCTGCTTCTAAACCTAACCAATGCTTCATTTTCTGACCTGTGCGCAGCCTCTTGTGAGCAGCGAGCCACACAATAAAACTCCATTTATTACACTGTAGTCGGCCCCATAACATTCCTCCCCAGTCTACCTCATCTGATCTGATTCTAAGCAGCTGGTAGAATCTTGCACATGACAGCTTTCCATTCGGCAAACAGAAGCCCAGCAGGCTATAATCAGACAGCCCTTCCACTCGCATACCTTCCTTGATTCCATCCTTAACAGCAAGAAGATTACGCCACACCCATGTTTCATGTATACTTGGTGACAAGGCCCAGATGTCTCCATCCCCAATGTGATTCTGCTTGCTCCATCTATACCAAACACTCGGTTTTTGTTGTACAATATCCCCAAGCAGCTTTGCAAATATAGATTTATTCCAAGCTAATAGCTCATGAACATCCAGCCCTCCTTCCCTATGAGGTTTAGTCACCACATCCCACGCTACAAGATGCTTCTTTCCATCTAAATTCCCACTCCAAAGGAAACGCTTGCACATCCCCTCGATAGTTGCAATAACACCCTTCGGTAGGATCATTACTTGGCTCCAGAAATTATGGACACCAGCAAACACAGACTTGAGCAGTTGTAGGCGCCCAGCATACGAGAGATTTCTAGACGTCCAGGACGAGATAAGATTCCTAATCTTCTCATACAGCTGCGTATACTGATGTACTCTAATTTTACTCGGCTGAAGTGGAAGTCCTAAGTACCTTACTGGAAACTCCCCCTTCTCGAAACCCAGGTGGTTAATTATATCACTAGCAACATCATTTTTCACACCAGCAAGATAAATAGTGCTTTTCTCGTTGTTAGCACGAAGGCCCGACATAGCAAAGAACTTGTCCAAACAATCTTTGATGATACCAATAGAATGAATATCAGCACGGCAGAAAATCAAAAGATCGTCCGCAAAAGCCAGGTGAACCAACTTAAGCACCCCACATTTCGGGTGGTATCTGAATTGGTTACTCTCAGCTGCTTGTTGTAGCATCCTGCTCAGCATCTCCATACAAAGCACAAACAAATAGGGAGAGAGCGGGTCACCCTGTCGGAGACCACGTTTCCCTTTGAAAAATCCTTCCGGTTCACCATTAATCAGTACCGAATAAGAAGAGGATGACACACACTCCATTATGAGGTCTACAAGTTGGCTCGGGAAATTTAGATGAGTCAAAGTCGCACGAATGAAGTCCCATTCAAGGTAATCATATGCTTTCTGTAAGTCGACCTTGATGGTACAACGAGCAGAACCTCTTGCCGTACCATAGCCATTAATTATCTCAAGTGCCACTGCGCTGTTGTGAGCTAAAGATCTGCTCGGAATAAATGCACCTTGGCAATCAGAAATAACAGCAGCAAGGTCCCCTTTAATTCTGTTCGCAATGATTTTAGTGATCACCTTCATAACCGTGTTGCAACACGAAATTGGTCTCAGCTGAGTAACCAAAGAGGGGTTCGAGACCTTTGGGATAAGAGATATAAACGTTGTGTTCAACTGTTTAAGTACTCGGCCATGTCTAAACACTTCTCGAACAGCTTCACATGTATCCGTTCCTACCATACTCCAGGCATCCTTAAAGAACTTGCTCCCAAAACCATCCGGACCCGGAGATTTGTTTATTCCAACAGACCACATACTCTTCCGAATCTCATCATAGGTCGGTAATGTCACCATCTCAGCATGCCTGTTGCTATCGATAGTAGGCCCACTGACCCCTTTAAACGGAAGAAGATCGGTCTGTTGCGTAGAAAGGAGCTCAGTGAAAAAATACAGCACATGACGCTTGATATCAGCCTCATCATCCATCAGCTTTCCTCTATCATCATTCATAATCAGTATTGCATTTCTAGCAGATCTTTCTTTAAGATTTCTATAGAACATTGACGAAGTTTCTTCGCCCATTGTCTACCAGTGCAATTTTGCTTGCTGCGCTGTTAAGCTAACAATACGGTATAAGCTTTTCCTTAGATATGTCTCAGCTTGTATCAATTGCAATCCTAGAGCGTGATTATTTCTTTCAGTTCTAACTCTAATTTGCAGCTCATGTAGAATGCCCTTCTGGATTTTAATCTGAGTCTGGAGCTCAGGGAAACGGGCTTTGTTCCAAGGCTTCAGCACCTCCTTAACAGATTTGAGCTTCTGTACGAGCTTGTATTGTCTGGATCCGACCACATCTTGGCACCATGCTGCACTGATCAGAGCTGGAAACTCGGCCTCATTGCCCCAGAAATTCTTGTAACGAAAAGGATATCTTCTTCTTTTAATCCTATCAAACAGAGTAGCCACAGCTGGAGAATGATCTGACAAGCCCGGAGTGTCAAAATAAGCTCTAGAGTCTGTGTACTGTTCCATCCACAGGTCGTTGACAAGTATTCTATCTAACTTTCTCTCAATTCTTTCATCTCCCATCTTACGATTACTCCATGTCAAGTCTGCACCTGAGAATGGGAGATCAGACAAACCACAGTCGTCAAGGACAGACAGCAACTCGCCAAATTCATCTCTATGCGCTTTGACAGCAGGCCATTTCTCATCTATACTTAGCGTACAGTTGAGGTCCCCTAGCACAACCCATGGCATAGCCATGTTACCAGCAAAGCCTCTCAAATCCTCCCAAAGAGGTTCTCTATCCACCTTCAGATTATGAGCATAAACAAAAGTCGCTGTAAACTTGTATTTCTGATCTTTAGTATTCACTAGACAATGAATGTACTGCTCGTGAACCTTTTCAATTGAAACCTCATACATATTAGGATTCCAGGTAACCCAGATATGACCCTTCACTGTCGGGCTGCCATTAATACAACATTTCCATCCCTGCATAAGCCTGCTTTTGACATCCTCAAAATTGCAATACTTCAATTTGGTTTCCACTAAGCCAATCATCCCTATATCATGATCAAAACAATACCTAGTTATAAAACTAGTTTTAATCGGGTCCTTAATCCCGACTATGTTCCATGCTGCTACTCTTAGCTTATCCATAAACAGGTTGATCGTGAGTGCTACTCTCACCGTTAGAATGATCAGATCCAGAATCAACAGTACCATTAGTTTCAGCATCCCTATGGACAGTGGGATTACCCATTTCCGAAAGCACAGCAAAACTGGATCTCAAAACAATTTTACCCATCTCATTCTGATCTTGGAGCGTACCAAACTGAACAGACGCTTTAACAGACTTCTTTTTGTTCACATCTGACCAGCCTCTCTCTACACTTCTATTACATTCAATGTCTCCTTCTGTTGCCCTCGTAATATCAGCCTGAACTGGAGATTGGGGTCCCTCAACACCTGACTGACATAGACCAGCATTCACAGTACTTGCACCTTCATTTACAATAACACCTGAGCTGTTGCAAACACCAGCCCCAGACTGATCTGTTTGTAGCACCAGAGCATTAGATTCAGCATTCGGAATCAAATTTCCAACAGTTTGCGCCAATACCTGATCAGCACCTGCAGCATTCGGATTCAAAGCATCAATTTTCGGCCTCCAGACCATCCTTCCTCTATGCTGTGAATGGCTTCGCCAGGGATGACTAAACCTATCATCCTGCTTCACAGTAGCACCCCTGGACAAAGGACAGCTGCTAACAACATGCCCAAACTGCAGACAGTCGGAACATCTCGCCGGTAGCCACTCAAAAATGACTTTTTGACTGAATTTCGACCCATCCAGATTTTCAATCTCAATAGATTCCAGACCTGTTTCCTCAACAGATACTTCAACAAGAAGTCTAGCGTATGACAATCTCTCACCTGAAGCAGTACGTTCATCAATGCACACTGGGGTACCAATAGCACAACCGAGTCTACTCAAATTAGTATTTGTAAATAGATAAGGTTCTAGATCCGGAAGACAGACCCAACAGGGAATTCTATCAAACGAGCTCCAATCAATCCGCATTCCCGGGATCCATCTCTTCAGGACGAGTGGCTTTGAGCCTTGGACATGCCAGGGACCATGGCTAAGGACCCACTCCAAATCCTCCTCCGATCGAAATCTGAAAATATACACTCCATTGTTTTCTGAAATACCTTCGGTGGTTCAATACTCCATTCAACCTCAGTGAATTCTTGCACAGCCACATACGGGGCCTGACCCCCAGCAATCACTCCAATGAGAGTAGCGTCCCACAGACGTCGAGATTCTAGCACATCCTCAGGTCTCAATTTCAATTTCCCTTTCTGAACATCCTCAAACACAGATAATTTCTCAGCAGAGCTGATGTTGCGATTGTTCCTGATCGAGACAGATTCAGTAGGCATAACAAATCTCTGCTTCAGCTCGAAGCTTTTCTTGAACGCTTTAAGAAAATCTAGGGTTTTTGCCTTATCACTCTTCTGCGAGCAACTACCCAGATCTACCTTTAGGTTACAATCCTCAGTGGTAATCGCCGTCGTGATTCCTTTAGTTTTTTGATCCGCTCCTCCTGGCGCAGATCCTTGACTAGAGCCTGTCGAACAATGGCTACCAGCAAACCCGTTTGACGGACCAACCCCCACAAATATCCGAGGTTGGGTGAGAGGGCCGCCACGATTCGAAAAACTACATTTCCTTCCCATCCTGAGCACCCCGCCGGGACGGCCACCGTGAGGGTGAGACCGGTGACGGAGCTCAAACTCCTTCCTGGACGTTGTACGGACAATCGCCTGAAGAATCGCCTAAAAAGAGAGCTATAGTATATAAGGTTTTATTAGTTACTTATCAACACTTGTTAGTTACTTATATGAGTTTTCCTCAAAACATACTCTTATAGTATTCTAATAAGATTTTATTACTTAATATAAAATTTTATTCAACACTTATTAGTTAGTTACTTATATGAGTTTTCATCAAAACATACTCGTATAGTATTCTAATAAGATTTTACTAGTTAATATAAGGTTATATTCAACATTTATTAGTCACTTATACGAGTTTCCCTCAAAACACACTCTTATAGTATTCTAATAAGAATTTATTAGTTAATATAAGACTTTATTCAACATTTATTAGTCACTTATATGAGTTTTTCTCAAAACATATTCTTATAGTATGCTAATAAGATTTTACTAGTTAATATAAGGTTTGATTCAATATTTATTAGTCACTTATACAAGTTTTCCTAAAAACACACTCTTATAGTATTCTAATAAGAATATATTAGTTAATATAAAGCTTTATTCAACATTTATTAGTAACTTATATGAGCTTTCCTCAAAACATACTCTTATAGTATTCTAATAAGATTTTATGACTTAATATAAAATTTTATTCAACACTTATTAATTAGTTACTTATATGAGTTTTCTTCAAAACATACTCGTATAGTATTCGAATAAGATTTTACTAGTTAATATAAGGTTATATTCAACATTTATTAGTCACTTATACGAGTTTCCCTCAAAACACACTCTTATAGTATTCTAATAAGAATTTATTAGTTAATATAAAGCTTTATTCAATATTTATTAGTCACTTATACGAGTTTTTCTCAAAACATACTCTTACGGTATTCTAATTAGATTAGACTAGTTAATATAAGATTTTATCCAACATTTATTAGTAACTTATACGAGTTTTCCTAATAACACACTCTTATAGTATTCTAATAAGAACTTATTAGTTAATATAAGGTTTTATTCAAAATTTATTAGTCACTTATATGAGTTTTCTTCAAAACATACTCTTATAGTATTCTAATGAGATTTTATTACTTAATATAAAGTTTTATTCAACACCTGTTAGTTACTTATATGAGTTTTCCTCAAAACATACTCTTATAGCATTATAATAAGATTTTATTGGTTAATATAAGGTTTTATTCAACATTTATTAGTCACTTATCCGAGTTTTCCTCAAAACACACTCTTATAGAATTCTAATAAGAATTTATTTGTTAATATAAGGCTTTATTCAATATTTATTAGTCACTTATACGGATTTTCCTCAAAACATATTCTTATAATATGCAAACAAGATTTTACTAGTAAATATAAGGTTTGATTCAATATTTATTAGTCACTTATACAAGTTTTCCTCAAAACACACTCTTATAGTATTCTAATAAGAATATATTAGTTAATATATGGCTTTATTCAACATTTATTAGTCACTTATATGAGTTTTTCTCAAAACATACTCTTATAGTATTCTAATTAGATTAGACTGGTTAATATAAGGTTTTATTAAACATTTATTAGTAACTTATACGAGTTTTCCTCATAACACACTCTTATAGTATTCTAATAAGAATTTATTAGTTAATATAAGGCTTTATTCAACATTTATTAGTCACATATATGAGTTTTCTTCAAAACATACTCTTATAGTATTCTAATGAGATTTTATTACTTAATATAAAGTATTATTCAACACTTGTTAGTTACTTATATGATTTTTCCTCAAAACATACACTTATAGTATTGTAATAAGATTTTACTAGTTAATATAAGGTTTTATTCAACATTTATTAGTCACTTATACGAGTTTCCCTCAAAACATACTCTTATAGTATTCTAAGGAGATTTTATTACTTAATATAAAGTTTTATTCAACACTTATTAGTTACTTATATGAGTTTTCCTCAAAACATACTCTTATAGCATTATAATAAGATTTTACTGGTTAATATAAGGTTTTATTCAACATTTATTAGTCACTTATACGAGTTTTCCTCAAAATACACTCTTATAGAATTCTAATAAGAATTTATTTGTTAATATAAGGCTTTATTCAATATTTATTAGTCACTTATACGGATTTTCCTCAAAACATATTCTTATAATATGCTAATAAGATTTTACTAGTAAATATAAGGTTTGATTCAATATTTATTAGTCACTTATACAAGTTTTCCTCAAAACACACTCTTATAGTAATCTAATAAGAATATATTAGTTAATATAAAGCTTTATTCAACATTTATTAGTCACTTATATGAGTTTTCCTCAAAACATACTCTTATAGTATTCTAATAAGATTTTATTACTTAATATAAAATTTTATTCAACACTAATTAATTAGTTACGTATATGAGTTTTCATCAAAACATGCTCGTATAGTATTCTAATAAGATGTTACTAGTTAATATAAAGTTATATTCAACATTTATTAGTCAGTTATACGAGGTTCCCTCAAAACACACTCTTATAGTATTCTAATAAGAATTTATTAGTTAATATAAGGCTTTATTCAACATTTATTAGTCGCTTATATGAGGTTTTCTCAAAACATACTCTTATAGTATTCTAATTAGATTAGACTGGTTAATATAAGGTTCTATTCAACATTTATTAGTAACTTATACGAGTTTTCCTCAGAACACACTCTTATAGTATTCTAATAAGAATTTATTAGTTAATATAAGGCTTTATTCAACATTTATTAGTCACTTATATGAGTTTTCTTCAAAACATACTCTTATAGTATTCTAATGAGATTTTATTACTTAATATAAAGTATTATTCAACACTTGTTAGTTACTTATATGAGTTTTCCTCGAAACATACTCTTATAGTATTCTAATAAGATTTTATTACTTAATATAAAATTTTATTCAACACTTATTAATTAGTTACTTATATGAGTTTTCATCAAAACATACTCGTATAGTATTCTATTAAGATTTTACTAGTTAATATAAGGTTATATTCAACATTTATTAGTCACTTATACGAGTTTCCCTCAAAACACACTCTTATAGTATTCTAATAAGAATTTATCAGTTAATATAAGGCTTTATTCAACATTTATTAGTCACTTATATGAGTTTTCTTCAAAACATACTCTTATAGTATTCTAATGAGATTTTATTACTTAATATAAAGTATTATTCAACACTTGTTAGTTACTTATATGAGTTTTCCTCAAAACATACACTTATAGTATTCTAATAAGATTTTACTAGTTAATATAAGGTTTTATTCAACATTTATTAGTCACTTATACGAGTTTCCCTCAAAACACACTCTTATAGTATTCTAATAAGAATTTATTAGTTAATATAAGGCTTTATTCAACATTTATTAGTCACTTATATGAGTTTTCTTGAAAACATACTCTTATAGTATTCTAATGAGATTTTATTACTTAATATAAAGTTTTATTCAACACTTGTTAGTTACTTATATGAGTTTTCCTCAAAACATACTCTTATAGTATTCTAATAAGTTTTACTAGTTAATATAAGGTTTTATTAAACATTTATTAGTCACTTATACGAGTTTTCCTCAAAATACTCTTATAGAATTCTAATAAGAACTTATTAGTTAATATAAGGCTTTATTCAATATTTATTAGTCACTTATACGGGTTTTCCTCAAAACATATTCTTATAGTATGCTAATAAGATTTTACTAGTTAATATAAGGTTTGATTCAATATTTATTAGTCATTTATTCAACACTTATAAATTAGTTACTTATATGAGTTTTCATCAAAACATACTCGTATAGTATTCTAATAAGATTTTACTAGTTAATATAAGGTTATATTCAACATTTATTAGTCACTTATACGAGTTTCTGTCAAAACACACTCTTATAGTATTCTAATAAGAATTTATTAGTTAATATAAGGCTTTATACAACATTTATTAGTCAATTATATGAGTTTTTCTAAAAACATATTCTTATAGTATGCTAATAAGATTTTACTAGTTAATATAAGGTTTGATTCAATATTTATTAGTCACTTATACAAGTTTTCCTAAAAACACACTCTTATAGTATTCTAATAAGAATATATTAGTTAATATAAAGCTTTATTCAACATTTATTAGTAACTTATATGAGTTTTCCTCAAAACATACTCTTATATTATTCTAATAAGATTTTATTACTTAATATAAAATTTTATTGAACACTTATTAATTAGTTACTTATATGAGTTTTCTTCAAAACATACTCGTATAGTATTCGAATAAGATTTTTCTAGTTAATATAAGGTTATATTCAACATTTATTAGTCACTTATACGAGTTTCCCTCAAAACACACTCTTATAGTATTCTAACAAGAATTTATTAGTTAATATAAAGCTTTATTCAATATTTATTAGTCAGTTATATGAGTTTTTCTCAAAACATACTTTTACGGTATTCTAATTAGATTAGACTAGTTAATATAAGATTTTATTCAACATTTATTAGTAACTTATACAAGTTTTTCTAATAACACACTCTTATAGTATTCTAATAAGAACTTATTAGTTAATATAAGGCTTTATTCAAAATTTATTAGTCACTTATATGAGTTTTCTTCAAAACATACTCTTATAGTATTCTAATGAGATTTTATTACTTAATATAAAGTTTTATTCAACACTTGTTAGTTACTTATATGAGTTTTCCTCAAAACATACTCTTATAGCATTATAATAAGATTTTACTGGTTAATATAAGATTTTATTCAACATTTATTAGTCACTTATCCGAGTTTTCCTCAAAACACACTCTTATAGAATTCTAATAAGAATTTATTTGTTAATATAAGGCTTTATTCAATATTTATTAGTCACTTATACGGATTTTCCTCAAAACATATTCTTATAATATGCTAATAAGATTTTACTAGTAAATATAAGGTTTGATTCAATATTTATTAGTCACTTATACAAGTTTTTCTCAAAACACACTCTTATAGTATTCTAATAAGAATATATTAGTTAATATATGGCTTTATTCAACATTTATTAGTCACTTATATGAGTTTTTCTCAAAACATACTCTTATAGTATTCTAATTAGATTAGACTGGTTAATATAAGGTTTTATTAAACATTTATTAGTAACTTATACGAGTTTTCCTCATAACACACTCTTATAGTATTCTAATAAGAATTTATTAGTTAATATAAGGCTTTATTCAACATTGATTAGTCACATATATGAGTTTTCTTCAAAACATAATCTTATAGTATTCTAATGAGATTTTATTACTTAATATAAAGTATTATTCAACACTTGTTAGTTACTTATATGAGTTTTCCTCAAAACATACTCTTATAGTATTGTAATATGAATTTAGTAGTTAATATACGGTTTTATTAAAAATTTGTTAGTTACTTATATGCTTTCTCCTCAAAACATACTCTTATAGTATTCTAATATGAATTCAGTAGTTAATATAAGGTTTTATTAAACATTTGTTGGTTACTTATATGATTTCTCCTCAAAACATACTCTTATAGTATTCTAATATGAATTTAGTAGTTAATATAAGGTTTTATTCAACATTTGTTAGTTACTTACATGAGTTTTCCTCAAAACATACTCTTATAGTATTCTAATATGAATTTAGTAGTTAATATAAGCTTTTATTAAACATTTGTTAGTTACTTATATAATTTCTCCTAAAAACATACTCCTATAGTATTCTAATATAAATTTAGTAGTTAATATAATGTTTTATTGAACATTTGTTAGTTACTTACATGAGTTTTCCTCAAAACATACTTTTATCGTATTCTAACAACAATTTATTGGTTAATATAAGATTTTATTAAACATTTGTTAGTTACTTATATGATTTTTCCTCAAAACATTCTCTTATAGTATTCTAATATGAATTTAGTAGTTAATATAAGGTTTTATTACACATTTGTTAGTTACTTATATGAGTTCTTGATGCAGGACCATCTTCTACAACTCCAGACACACCCATCATACTTGGAGAAGGACCAATGACTCGAGCTAGGGCTAAGAAGCTTCAGAGAGACTCATTCAACTTTGTGGGTCATGCTTTGTTCTCGAGCAAGGTTCAACTCCCCGAGCCAACATTGAAGACATACATGTGCATTGGAGCACAACTGGAGGCCGAGCCACCCTAACATCAGCTTGATCGAAATATTCTAAGTGTGGGAACCCATTTTCAACTTAAGTGTTCTATTGTACTGAATTGGGCTTTTTCTAGTTATTCTTTTTAAAACCTTATTTACTTATGTTCTTAGGTTTATTTCATTAAGCCCATTAGGAATTAGTTTTATCCATTCTATCTACTTAGAATCGGCCATCAGGCCCTAGGAGACTATATAATTTCGTTTCTTCCATGTACACAACTTGGAAGATTCAATATAGAACTTTTCTTCTCAAAAACGTGTGTGAAACACTTGAGGGATTGCTGGCCGAATTGAGCAGTGCTCTTCAGGTCATCGAATTGATATCATCTCAGCTTGGTTTGCTTTGCCGTTCATCAACTTCGCAAGACTTGGTGAATCTAGTATCCACAAGCCCCCTCCTTGTGCCTTCAAGTTGTTCGCTTGATTGTGTAGCGTTGTTGATGGAGGACCATCCCAAGAACCACCCGATGCACTTCATTTCGGAGATGGAGATGGACCTATCACAAGGTCACGAGCTAAGAAGATAAGAGATGAACTTAACGCTTTCATCATCCACCATATGAAGTTGGTGCTACCAAAGGAGACCGAGGATGACATCATCACATTGCTTGAAACCGCACCATTCTTGGGTTCGACTAAGAGTGATTCAGCCACCACCCATACTTATCCTTTCATTTGCTTGCTTGTTTTGGACTTAGAGCTTTGGGCCTTTGTTTGGGTTTAGACCTTGTGTTTTTGGGCCTTTGCTTTTGGGCTGATTTTCTCTCCTATTTAAGGCTTGTAAACTCTCATTTGAAGACACTTTTTCTTGTTAATGAAAACCTAGTTGGTTTCACTCTCCAAAGGTGAGAGCTTCATGCCTTGTGTGCATGTGTGTTGTATTCAGTTCGGTTGTTCTTGGTTTTGTCATTTTCCCGAAGATTGGTGATTTCGAGATGAGCGCGGACCTCCTCCTTGTGCTTCAATGGCCAGCCATGGTTGTGTAAGGTTGTATAGGGTTGGTTTTGGTGTCATTCAAGTTGGTTCTTGGTGCATTGTCCCAATGGGTCTTCTTGTTGTTCATCAAGTTTGATTCCTCCTATCTTTCCCTTTCATTTCCCTTTGTTTTATTCTGTTTTTCCTTTTCATTTGGTCAAGCCTTGCTCCCAAGGTTTAACCCCCCTTTGCTGCGTTTTTATTGTCTCACTTGTGCCATTTCTTTGTGTTCTTGTGAGTTCGAGTCCACAACGTCAAGAAGGTCGGGAAAACAGCGGCTAACCCCGCATCAGTTGTAGAGGCGGGTTGTGTAGTCATTGGTATTGGTTCCTACCCTCTGAGGAGGCCTGGGGTCTTTATCTTGTTCTGCATAGATCGTTTCAGTCCTTATCGGTCGTGTCTTTATTATCAATTTCGAGTCTTTATTGATCTTGTCGAGTCTTTCTTTGTTTCTTGCTGCGTTCTTTACTTTCTTGGTCGATCTTGGACTGTTCTTGGTCAAGATCTTGCGTTTCTTTGCTTTCTTGTTGAGTCTTGTTATTTGGGTCGACAGTCCATATCAGGTCGTACTTTCTTGGTCGATCTTGGACTGTTCTTGTTCAGTAAAATGGGTTGTACGGATTCTATATTCATCGGATTGAGGCGTGCCATAGCTTGTCGGAACGAGGACGAAGAGATCTACAACTTTGCTGTTGAAGGTTTTTCCAGATTCGACCTAGAGATTGTCCGAAAATCACATTATTTGAAGCTGTCACTGGTTTTGACGGGATTTACATAAGTCTTGGACCCATTTGCGCCTAAGTGTTCCTATTGGGCCGAATTGGGCTATTTTAAGTATTATTATTAGAGACCTCTTTTACTTATGTTTTTAGGTATTTTAATTAAGTTGTTAGTTTATCTTATTCTATCTAAAAATCGGCCAGCAGCTTTACTAAGGCCTATATATTGCGTTTCTTGCTTTGTTTCATTGTTGCGTTCTTGTTTCTTGAGTCTTTTTTTATTGTTTCTTGCCTGCTGTCGAAGATCGGACCATCACACGGCTAACCCCGTATCAAATTGGCATCAGAGCTTTGGTTTCCGACATCAAGATTGAGTCTTTTTCTTTTCCTAAACACAAAAAACCCACAAAAAAAGAGTCCTTTTCTTGTTTTGGTCTTTTACTTCTTGCATTCTTGCATTCTTGATTTGATTATTGCACTAATCTTGAGTTTGTGATTGTTTGTGGTTGCATAGCCTAAACACAAAGCCTAGCCGAGACCAGTGGAGTCGACCACGAGTTGCACAGCCCTTGTTGTGTGCCTTAGCAGCCGACGACAGCCTAGTTCTGTCCCCATAGATCTCTCTTGGCCGACTCTACCACCACACAAAGAGCAAACCCTAGTTTGTTATCTTTTCTATCCTTTTCTATCTTTGAGATATTTAATTCTATCTATTTTCTTGCCTTATTGAAATTCAGATTTTATTTGGTGGAATTAATTCAATTATATCTATCAAATATATCTAAAGGCTAAAGATAGACCCTATTACCGTATTTATTCAAAGGTTGTCTATTTATTTATCTTTAGGGTTGGAAATTTTATCTTTTCACCATTATTTCTCAGATTTTCGAGTCCTCTCTATCTTAGAGTCTTTCTTGCATTTGTTTTATATAAAAAATCAAAAATCAAAAATCAGTTTCGAAAATTCAAAATATATATATATATATATATAGATTGAACTTGGACCTAGGAGGATAAAATTCACCAGGGGCAAAAGTAAGTCAAAAAAAAAAAAAAAGATAGAGTTTGTTCTACTAGTGCAAGAAAGCTCCAAAGGACCTTATTTGGTGAATTGCCTAGCCCTAGTCGACAGCCCCTATCCCAAACACAAAACCTCCACAAAATTGAAACCGTACCTTGCAACTACAACATCATAACTTAAGGTTTTCAATCAAAAGAGGTAAATTTCCATTCTTTCTTAATTTTCTTTTATTTTTCTTTAAATTCCAGCTTTGTCGAGTTGATTTGCTGGCTGTGTCGAGCACTTATACCATTGTTGAGTGCTTATTTGTGAGTGTCGAGTACTGATCTTGTCGATCAAGTGCTCATAGCTGTTGTGTCGAGGAGATCTCAGCCCTTGCCGAGTTCTCCCTTTGATTGTGTCGAGTACATTGACCCCTGTCGAGTACTCCTTAGCTTGTGTCGAGTTGAATTCTTGCAAATACCCATCTGTTTTGCTTGAATTGAGTTGTTGCTTACATCGAGTTCTCTACAGCCTTTGTTGAGTTCTCTTGGTTGTTATTTCATTCATTCTCTTGACTGCATACTTTGATTGCTTAGTTCTTTTGCTTGGTTGTTGATTTGCCCAAAGAGGATTACCCTAGCAAGCGTGATATATCAATCAGAGAGGGAGTGTGAGCGAAACACAAATTGTGAGCTGTTTATATTTCTCTAACCTTTACATAGTTCTTTGTTTGTTACTTTTTGATGTCTACTAACCAGGGAAATGATTGGTACAATACCTTCATGGAGAACATGGCTAAGATGAATGCAAGCATAGCTAAGATAAATGAAGGAATGAAGGCAACAGAGCTTCAGCGTCTTCGCTCTCACACGGTGCCTCACAATAAAAGGGAAGTAACTAATCATAATTCCCTTCCTAATCCTCATGCAAATCAGCACCATGTTGTTAATCCTCGTATAGTTAAACCTTTATTTGATAAGGACATCTCTCCACGAAGGGAGAGACATGGTAGAAATAATGTGTTTGCTACTATGCAGGGACGAGGGAAAGGACGATGGCAACAAGAAGGAGAGTACTACTTCTCAGAGGACGACGACGACTTCCAAGAGGATGATTATTGGGAGCAACATCCTAACCGAAATGATAGAAGGAGGTCGATACCACTATCGAGCATCTAGAGAGCCTGCGCAAGATGGCATAGGTAAGGTAAAGGTAAAGATCCCTCAATTTTATGGTAACACTAATCCAGATACATATATTGATTGGGAAACTAAAATGGATCGAATATGGATTTGTCATAACTTCTCTGAACATAAAAAGGTGCAACTAGCTTCCCTAGAATTTCAAGGTTTTGCATTAATTTGGTGGGATAACCTAGTTAAGGAAAGAAGGAGATCCCTTGATGCACCTATTGCTTCTTGGATTCAATTAAAAACACTTATGAGAAGTAGGTTTGCTCCTCCACATTATGCTAACGAGCTTAGACAACGTTTAAAAAATCTTAAGCAAGGTAGCAAAACTGTTGAGGAAACCTTTTATGCAATGTAAGAAACCATGGCTAGAGCTAATGTAGTTGAACCCTATGAAGATACTAATGCTAGGTTTCTTAGAATATTGCACCCCGCCTTAGCTCATGAAATTAATTACTTTCCTTATTCTACACCTACTGAACTTTTACATTTAGCTATGAAATTGGAAAGGAATGCTAGATACAGGAGCCAAGGTGGTAGAATGTCGATTGGGCAACCCCAAAGGTGGTACCACGGCCATGTGCAGCAGCCCCAAAGGAGGTTTGATGGCAGCTCAAGGGAGAGAGCAAGCCAAACCCAAGGAAGGAGTGAAGGCCGAACACCCCAACAGCCCATCGACAAAGGTGAAGCGTCTTGGAACGGACGTGATTCGTCTAGGGTATCTACTGGCCCTAAAGGGAGTAATCCTAACTATTCTACTTTTAAACCTATGTACATTCATTGCTCTATATGCCAAGGTAGTGGACATATTATGAAGGATTGCCCAAATAAGAAGACTTTCATGATTAACCACCTAGGCAAAAATGAACCTGAAAATTCTAGTGGTGAAAATGTTAAGCTTGTTAATCTTGGACTGTTCTTGAAATCGACAATAACAAGAACAAGACTCGATTAAAGAAAGTTGCAAGAATCAAAAGACACGACCTGATATGGACTGAGTCGATCTATGCTAAGATCAAGGCGATCCAAGAGTGGCCAACACCCACCAACATCGGCCATGTGCGCAGTTTCCAAGGATTGGTGAGCTTCTATCGTCGATTCGTGCGAGATTTCAGCACCATCTCGGCCTCCCTCACTGAGCTCACGAAAAAGAGAAGTGAATTCACATGGGGAGCAGCTCAGGAGGAAGCATTCAACACACTTAAGGACAAGCTCACTCACGCACCTCTATTAGCTTTGCCGGACTTTACTCAACCTTTTGAGGTAGAGTGTGATGCTAGCGGAGTTGGAATTGGTGGAGTCCTTATGCAGGGAGGTAAGCCTATTGCTTTCTTTTCTGAGAAGTTGAAAGGTGCTTGTCTTAATTACTCTACCTATGATAAGGAATTGTATGCTTTGTTTAGAGTACTTAAGACATGGTCTCACTATCTATGGCCTAGCGAGTTTATTCTTAGAATTGATCATGAATCTTTAAAACACTTTAAAAGCCAAGATAAACTTGATAGGAGACATGGTAGATGGATGGAATTCATTGAAACATTTCCTTATGTAATTAAGTATAAGAAAGGTAAAGACAATGTGGTTGCCGATGCATTATCTAGAAGACATGTTCTTTTAACCACTTTGGATTCTAGAGTCTTAGGCTTTGTTTACATAAAGGAATTGTATGAATCTGATTTGGATTTTGGTGATCATTTTCGAAAATGCTTAGAAAAGGGTCCTAATGACAGCTTCTACAGCTCCAGACACACCCATCATACTTGGAGAAGGACCAATGACTCGAGCTAGAGGTAAGAAGCTTCAGAGAGACTGATTCAACTTTGTGGGTCATGCTTTGTTCTCGAGCAAGGTTCAACTCCCCGAGCCAACATTGAAGACATACATGTGCATTGGAGCACAACTGGAGGCCGAGCCACCCTAACATCAGCTTGGTCGAAATATTCTAAGTGTTGGAACCCATTTTCAGCTTAAGTGTTCTATTGGGCTGAATTGGGCTTTTTCTAGTTATTCTTTTGAAAACCTTATTTACTTATGTTCTTAGATTTATTTCATTAAGCCCATTAGGAATTAGTTTTATCCATTCTATCTACTCAGAATCGGCCATCAGGCCCTAGGAGACTATAATTTCGTTTCTTCCATGTACACAACTTGGAACATTCAATATAGACCTTTTCTTCTCAAAAACGTGTGTGAAACACTTGAGGGATTGCTGGCCGGATTGAGCAGTGCTCTTCAGGTCATCGAATTGATATCATCTCAGCTTGATTTGCTTTGCCGTTCATCAACTTCGCAAGACTTGGTGAATCTAGTATCCACAAGCCCCCTCCTTGTGCCTTCAAGTTGTTCGCTTGATTGTGTAGGGTTGTAGAGGCGGGTTGTGTAGTCATTGGTATTGGTTCCTACCCTCTGAGGAGGCCTGGGGTCTTTATCTTGTTCTGCATAGATCGTTTCAGTCCTTATCGGTCGTGTCTTTATTATCAATTTCGAGTCTTTATTGATCTTGTCAAGTCTTTCTTTGTTTCTTGCTGCGTTCTTTACTTTCTTGGTCGATCTTGGACTGTTCTTGGTCAAGATCTTGCGTTTCTTTGCTTTCTTGTTGAGTCTTGTTCAGTTCTTGCTTCCGTTCTTTAGTTTCTTGCTTGATTGTCGAAGATCGGACCATCTCACGGCTAACCCCGAATCAGTTCTCCTCAAAACATACTCTTATTGTATTCTAATATGAATTTAGTAGTTAATATAAGGTTTTATTAAACATTTGTTATTTACTTATATGATTTTTCCTCAAAACAAACTCTTATAGTATTCTAATATGAATTTAATAGTTGATATAAGGTTTTATTAAACATTTGTTAGTTACTTATATGATTTCTCCTCAAAACATACTCTTATAGTATTCTAATATGAATTTAGTGGTTAATATAAGGTTTTATTCAACATTTGTTAGCTAGGTACATGAGTTTTCCTCAAAACATACTTTTATCGTATTCTAACAACAATTTATTGGTTAATATAAGGTTTTATTAAACATTTTTTAGTTACTTATATGATTTTTCCTCAAAACATACTCTTATTGTATTCGAATAAGAATTTTGTAGTTAATAAAAGGTTTTACTAAACATTTGTTATTTACTTATATGATTTTTCCTCAAAACATACTCTTATAGAATTCTAATATGAATTTAGTAGTTAATATAAGGTTTTATTAAACATTTGTTAGTTACTTATATGATTTCTCCTCAAAACATACTCTTATAATATTCTAATATGAATTTAGTAGTTAATATAAGGTTTTATTAAACATTTGTTAGTTACTTATATGATTTCTCCTCAAAACATACTCTTATAGTATTCTAATAAGAATTTAGTAGCGAATATAAGGTTTTATTCAACATTTGTTAATTACTTACATGAGTTTTCCTCAAAACATACTCTTATTGTATTCTAACAACAATTTCTTTGTTAATATAAGGTTTTATTAAACATTTGTTAGTTCTGAATTGGTAAATATATAGATGTGGTGGTTAAACCAAAGAAAATACTAAATAAGAGTAAAACCAAACAAAGGGTATTACTCGTAAGAACAAAATCGAAAAGGGGGTAACAATGGGAACCCAAGCACAAAATGGGTTCCCATACTGTAAACCCAATATACCCAATTCTATACCAAAAGTAATCTTACCCTTCAAACATTCCACCATATGTGACATCACACACCCAAATCATCTAACCACTAGCAACAATCAAACCCAAATCATCTAAACATTTGTTAGTTCTGAACTGGTAAATATATATAAATCTCCCAAGGGAGAGGGGCAACCAGAAAGGATACCCCCAAAATACAAAATTTAAGTGATTCGAAACAAAGGAACCACTTGTAAAAAGTCCCCAAAAAAAAAACTGTGCATCTATTCGGCTATAAGCCTCGCCCTCCACTCCCTATCTCTCATAGTGGTAGGTTTCCCCCTCACTCTCATTCTAGCTACACTTTCATGTACAATCCAGCCAGCACAAGCTTCCACACTCAAAAATTCCCCCTCCATAATTGCCATATTTCTAGCTCTCCATTTATGGTAAACAAGACAATTAAAGACCATGAGTTGTACTTGGTTTCTATAGGATTTCTGGGCACGTTGTGCTGCAAACATGCCCAACCAATCGCCTATACTCTCTCTTCGAGTCAAAATTTCCAGCTTTAGTAGCACTATCTCCGCTACCCGACGGGTATATGCACAACCAAACCAGAGATGGTTGCAATCCTCAACCCCCATGTCACAGAATACACAGTCCGGCGACTGTACAACATTCCACTTGAACAGCCTGGCTCTCGTATACAATCTGTCGAGCATCGCTAGCCACGTGATAAAGCTCCATTTTCTGGATTGCATACCAACCCAGATCATCTCCCCCCATTCCTTCAGTTGCCCCTTCTCGCGCAGAATTTCATAGACAAGTTTGGATAGTCCCTTGTCATTTCTTTCCAGGATCTCTATCACCGTGCTCTCCATCCCCATGTCCGGAGCTCGACTCCCAAATGCTGCTACAAATTCCTGCAGAACTCTTACGACACTCTTCCATGTCCCCGAGTCCCTTGTTGTAAGCTGTACATGTTGCATCTCTCTTCCCTTCAATAGGTTTTCATTCACCCACCTAGTCCAGATGCAATCTCGTTGTTGCACCACGTCCGCAACCAGAAATATGGCAATTAGTAGTTACTTACATGAGTTTTCCTCAAAACATACTCTTATTGTATTCTAACAACAATTTCTTTGTTAATATAAGGTTTTATTAAACATTTGTTAGTTACTTATATGATTTTTCCTCAAAACATACTCTTATAATATTCTAATATGAATTTAGTAGTTAATAAAAGGTTTTACTAAACATTTGTTATTTACTTATATGATTTTTCCTCAAAACATACTCTTATAGAATTCTAATATGAATTTAGTAGTTAATATAAGGTTTTATTAAACATTTGTTAGTTACTTATATGATTTCTCCTCAAAACATACTCTTATAATATTCTAATATGAATTTAGTAGTTAATATAAGGATTTATTAAACATTTGTTAGTTACTTATATGATTTCTCCTCAAAACATACTCTTATAGTATTCTAATATGAATTTAGTAATGAATATAAGGTTTTATTCAACATTTGTTAGTTACTTACATGAGTTTTCATCAAAACATACTTTTATCGTATTTTAACAACAATTCCTTTTTAATATAATGTTTTTTTTGAAAATTTGTTAGTTACATACATGAGTTTTCCTCAAAACATACCCTTGTTGTATTCTAACAACAATTTCTTTGTTAATATAAGGTTTTATTAAACATTTGTTAGTTCTGAAGTGGTAAATATATAGCTGTGGTGGTAACACCAAGATGTACAAAAGGTAAGACCATACAAAGGGGTCTTACGTAAGAAGGGATAAACGCTATACCAAAAGTCCCCTCTATACCTCCAATCCTAACCCAGCACCTAAATCGACAAAAACCTACCCACATCTCACAAAAAATACCAAGTCTCTATCGAGCGAGGTTACCCATTAGCAATCCTATGCTTAATGGATAGCCGGGATCGACAACTAGCAATGATATGGTTAGCACACCTAACACCATCAAACGGTTCATTCATAAAAACAAGTTTGTTACGAGCGAGCCAAGTAAAATAAACAAGCGCTTGTAAGCAAAGTAACTTGGTGCGGAACACTCTCTTCTTGCGATTCCTAGGCGGTTCAGCTGCAAACCATTCAAGAAAGCTCGAGATGGTGCCAAAGCGACGCCCAATTCTAGCCCAGTCGAAGACAATCTGTTGTACAACAATAATAATGGGGCAGCCAAACCACAAGTGGTCGGTAGTCTCCTCTTCTCCCTTACACAGCGCACAGATTGCAGCATCATCGCCTAGCCAATGTTTCGTTATATGCCCAGTTTGCAATCGTTTTTTCATGGCAAGCCAAGTCACAAAACTCCACTTCCTGCATACCGGCTTAGCCCATATAATTCCGCCCCAATCAACTTCTTGTCCCCTCGGTCTCAGCCTTTCATATAGCTTGGCGCAAGAGATGTTACCCTTGTCATTCAAGACCATGGTGAGATCAGGAAAACCAGCACTGTCAAGCTCAGAAACTGCGTGTTTAATGTCATCTTTCACCTTTAGAATACCTTTCCAAAGCCATGTGTCGTGCAGCCTAGTACTCACCTCCCAAACTTGAGCACCAGTCGAGTGGTTAGCATTACACCACCGAACCCATATCCCAGGTTTCTGGCTCACAATATCTCCACATAGCTTTGCAAAAATACACTTGTTCCAGGACTGAAAGTCTCGAATACCAAGCCCACCCTCACTCTTCGGTTTAGTAACCTCATCCCACGCCACAAGATGACGACGACCATCCAGTTTACCACTCCATAGGAAGCTTCTCATCATACCTTCAATGGTATTGATCACCCCAGTCGGCAAAAGGAGGGATTGGCTCCAGAAGTTGTTGATTCCCATACAGACAGAACTTAGAAGTTGCAGACGCCCGGCATAGGATAACTTGCGAACAGCCCAAGAGTTTATAACCTTGCTGAGCTTTCCATACAGTTCACCATATTCATGAATCTGAATCTTTCTAGAACAGAGAGGAGTACCCAAGTATTTCTGATGCGGAACCATCCAAGACACCTCCGGAGACACATATCATACTTGGGAATGGACCTATGATTCGAGCTCATGAAAATGAAGTCATCCTCAAGAGGAAGAAGAAGGCTCCACCATGGGAGAAGACCAAAGGTGCAAGCTTGGATTAATGACGTTTTGGTTCGTTCATAGTCAGTTGACAGCTTTTCGACGTCTCTGTAAAATGAGTCGTACGGATTCAATATTTATCGGATTGAGACGTGCTATATCTTGTTGGAACGAGGACGAAGAGATCTACAACTTTTCTGTTGAAGGTTTTTCCAGAGTCGACCTCGAAATTGGCCGAAAATGCACATCTTTGCAAGCTGTCACTGTTTTGACGGGATTTTAATTAAGTCTTGAACATTATGTTTATTTCCTATTTTTAGTATTTCTTTTACTTAAGTTATTTTAGGAAACTTTAAGGTTATTTTTATTATTTCCATTAGATGTTAGTTTGATCTTATTCTATCATCTAACTCGGCCCAACAGCCCTGCGTGGCCTATATATTCCGAGTTCTCTTATTGTAATTCAATTAGAACATAATGAATAGAATTTAGATCTCTCAAATTGTGTGAAACACATGGAGTGTCTTGTTGATCCAACTAGAGCTGTGCTCGTTGATCATCGAATTGGTTTGTTTTAGCTTGGTTTGCTTTGCCGTTCATCAACTTCGCAAGACTTGGTGAATCTAGTATCCACAAGCCCCCTCCTTGTGCCTTCAAGTTGTCCGCTTGATTGTATAGGGTTGTAGAGGCGGGTTGTGTAGTCATTGGTATTGGTTCCTACCCTCTGAGGAGGCCTGGGGTCTTTATCTTGTTCTGCATAGATCGACTCAGTCCATATCAGATTTCTTGATCGATTCTTGAAGCATCCTTGCTGCGTCGGTTTAGTTCACAGTATCAGCAGCTACAGCTTCAGAGCAGCCCGCAAGGAAAACCGTACTCTTGTCGACGTTAGCCTTGAGACCCGAAACAGCAAAAAAATCATCTAGACAGTCCTTAATAATACTAACGGACTACACATCTCCATGACAAAATATCAGCAGGTCGTCAGCAAACGCAAGATGAGTGAGGCGTATGCTCTTGCATTTAGAATGGAACTTGAAGCCCGGAACATCAGTGGCAAGGTGCAACTTCCTACTAAGAATCTCCATACACAATACGAAGAGATAGGGGGAGAGAGGATCCCCCTTCCTAAGGCCTCGCTTACCATGGAAGAAGCCTTCCGGAGCGCCATTAATAAGAATCGAGTATGTAGGAGTGGTAACACACTCCATGATGAGATGATGCAGGACCATCTTCTACAGCTCCAAACACACCCATCATACTTGGAGAAGGACCAATGACTCGAGCTAGAGCTAAGAAGCTTCAGAGAGACTCATTCAACTTTGTGGGTCATGCTTTGTTCTCGAGCAAGGTTCAACTCCCCGAGCCTATATTGAAGAATTACATGTGCATAGGAGTTGCTGATGGTATCGATGCCGACACCAGAGGTATCGACGCCAACGTCTAAACACATGTTTGAGCACTGAAGGCCTCGGCGCCAACACTCAGCCCTCGGCGCCGACACCAGTTTGCCTAGAATCTACATGGGCCGAATTGGGCTTATTTACCTTGTTAATTTTAAGACCTTATTTATTTATGTCTTTAGGTGTTATTTCTTATTAGGCCCAATAAGTTATTAGTTTAATTCATGTTATTATTTTCGGCCAAACATCAGCCCTTAAGGCTTATATATTGCCGATTCTTCCATGGAGAACAATTGGAACTTTGATAATAGAAATCTCTCATATTGAGTTTTAAACACACGAGTGTTTGTTGATTCAACTAGAGCTGTGCTCGTTGATCACGAATTGGTATCTATCTCAGCTTGGTTTGCTTTGCCGTTCATCAACTTCGCAAGACTCGGTGAATCTAGTATCCACAAGCCCCCTCCTTGTGCCTTCAAGTTGTCCGCTTGATTGTGTAGGGTTTTAGAGGCGGGTTGTGTAGTCATTGGTATTGGTTCCTACCCTCTGAGGAGGCCTGGGGTCTTTATCTTGTTCTACATAGATCGACTCAGTCCATATCAGGTCGTGTCTTTTGATTCTTGCAACTTTCTTTAATCGAGTCTTGTTCTTGTTATTGTCGATTTCAAGTGCAGCCTTTGTTCTTGGAATCTTTGTCGAGTCTTTCATCTTTCTTGTTGAGTCTTGCTGCGTCTTTTATTGTTCTTGATTAAGTTCTTGTGTTTCTTGTTCAGTTCTTGAAGTTTCTTGCTTGTTGTCGAAGATCGGACCATCTCACGGCTAACCGCGTATCATGAGATGAATAAGTTTCTCAGGCAACTTTAGGTAGACAAGAGTTTGCTGAACAAAATCCCAGCTCAAGTAGTCATAGGCCTTCTGCAAATCCACCTTTATGGTGCATCTAGGCGAGCCCCTCTTCGTACCATAGCCATAGACAATTTCTGTAGCAACATCCGAATTCTGAGCTATGGAACGACCGGGAATAAACGCCCCTTGGCAATCTGAGATAACATCACTGAGCAGCCCCTTTAACCTACCAGCAATGATTTTGGTAACCACTTTCAACATCGTGTTACAACACGATATGGGCCTCAAGTCTTTCACAAAGGTAGGATTGGAGACTTTAGGGAGAAGGGAAATAAAAGTGGAATTAAATTGTTTTAGGATCTGCCTATTTCTGAAAATCTCACGTATAGCTTCACAAGTATACACACCTACAATTCTCCAAGCATCTTAAAAAAATTGGCTCCCAAACCCATCCGGACCCGGGGATTTGTTGGCACCAATAGACCAAACCATCTTCCTGATTTCATCATAACAAGGTAGCCTGGTCAAAGCATCTGAATGCTCACTAGAAAACTCAGCCCCTGAAGGAATATTTAAGCCAACAGTACAATTAACTCGGGAAGATAGCAGCTCAGTGAAGAATACTAGGATATGAGTGCGGATAGCTTCTTCCCCTTTTAAACTCCTGCCTGCACTATCACGCATAAAAATGATGGCATTGCGCGATTGTCTTTCCTTGACACTACGATAAAAGATGGATGAAGTCTCTTCGCCCATAGTCAACCAATGCAGTTTAGCTCTTTGAGCGGAGAGGCTCATCAGGCGGGCCACATTCTGTCTAAGGGCTCCTTCGACTGCTGCAATCTCATCCACCAGTCTAACACTATCTTTCTCAGTTCGAATCCTGATCTGCAGGTCATTGAGAGTGCACTTATTCAGCTTGATAACGGTTTGAAGCTCAGGAAAACAGGCCTTGTCCCAGGGCTTAAGAGCCTCCTTGACGTTCTTCAATTTCTTTGCAAGCTTAAATTGCTTAGATCCAACCATATCCTCATTCCAAGCTGCACAAACAATGGCCTCAAATTCCTTTTCTTTCCCCCAAAAGTTCTTATATCTGAATGGGTAACGACGTCGGCATACATCATTCCTAAGCAACACAACAGCTGGAGAGTGATCAGAAACGAGTGGGGTATCAAACACGGCCTTAGTGTTCTCAAACATATCCATCCATTCACCATTAACAAGAATCCTGTCAAGTTTACGCTCTATTCTGTGATCCCCTTTCTGTTTGTTGCTCCAAGTAAGCTCTGCCCCTGTATATGGAAGATCGAAAATGCAACACTCATTCAACACGTTTTGCAGCTCAATAAACTCATCTCCTTGACCTTTACGCTGAGGCCATTTTTCTTCAATTTTCAGGATACAATTAAGATCTCCGAGAACAACCCAAGGAAGGGTCAAATGATCAGCAAACTCCTTCAGATCATGCCACAAAGTGGCTCTCTCAGCTTTGGTATTATAGGCATAAACAAAAGTAGCAGCAAATCTGAAATCGTGGTATGCAGATTCAACCAGACAGTGTATGTATTGATCAGTAATTCCCAGAATATCCACACTAAAGACGTCCGGATTCCATGTCAGCCAAATCCTACCCTTGACTTCAATTCCACCATTCACACAGACCTTCCAGCCATTCATGAGCCTGCGCTTCACCTCCTCAAAATTTTCGTCAACCAGTTTAGTTTCCAATAACCCAATCATATTAATATTATTATCAAAACAATAAGTAGTAATAATATTATTTTTTACGGGATCTTTGATACCCGCAATATTCCAGGCTGTAATTTTAATTTTATCCATGAGAATCCATAGTGTGAGTGCTACCCTCACGGATTGGATCTGTACTCATAGTGCTGCACCTGTCAATTTCCGAGCCAACATCCACTCTGCTGAGGATGTCAAAAGCAGATTTAGAAATAATAAATTCGCCCTGATTCTTCTCCAAACCTCTGCTAGTCGAACCCTTACAATCAAAACCCGGAGATCTGCCAGATTTTCTACTTACCACATCGCTCCACCTCAGCTCTGGATTACTCACATGCTCAATGTGACACTCCTCAGCAGATCTGTCCTCACTTGGTGCACAAAGAGGAGACTCAAGAGACTTGATAACCAAATTGGCGCCTATAGGTCTGTCATCTGAATTAACATCAGTAGAAACAAGCTGAGCTGTAGCATCACATGACTGCTCCCCTCTGTTAATCTCAGCAACAATCACCCCCAAGAGTGGCTTAGCAGCCAGACCGATCCCTGCATCTGTGCCATTACTCACAACCAAGTTGCAACCAGTGCTCTGAGCTCCACAATTGTCATCCTGCTGCCCTTCTGATGCGGGACCATCCAAGACACTTTCGGATGATGTCCTTATCAAGAGGAAGAAGAAGGCTCCACCATGGGAGAAGGTCCAAAGGTGGAAGCTTGGCATTTTTACATTCGTTCAGCAACTTGACAGCTTTTCGACGTCTCTGTAAAATGGGTCGTACGGATTCAATATTGATCGGATTGAGGCGTTCCATACCTTGTTAGAACCAGGACGAAGAGATCTACAACTTTGTTGTTGAAGGTTTTTCCAGATTCGTCCTATAACTTGGCCGAAATCCACATTCTTTGAGCTGCTGCTGGTTTTGACGGGATTTTGTTAAGTTTTGGAACATTATATTTATTTCCTATTTAGTATTTCTTTTACTTAAGTTATTTCAGGAAACTTTAAGGTTATTTTAATTAATTCCTATAGTTTTTAGTTTAATTAAAATCAGTCTATTCGGCCCTAGTTAGGTCTATATAAGCCGAATGCCTTCTTTGTAATCATGGACGTTGAATTTGATAGAAAAGCTCTCTTTTTGTGTGAAACACAATGAGTGTTTGTCGATTGAATAGAGTTGTGCTCTTCAATTTAAACTATTGGTATTGATCTCGCTTGGTTTGCTTTGTCGTTCATCAACTTCGCAAGACTTGGTGAATCTAGTATCCACAAGCCCCCTTCTTGTGCCTTCAAGTTGCCCGCTTGATTGTGTAGGGTTGTAGAGGCGGGTTGTGTAGTCATTGCTATTGGTTCCTACCCTCTGAGGAGGGCTAGGGTCTTTATCTTGTTCTGCATAGATCGTTTCAGTCCTTATCGGTCGTGTCTTCATTATCAATTTCGAGTCTTTATTAATCTTGTCGAGTCTTTCTTTGTTTCTTACTGCGTTCTTTATTTTCTTGGTCGATCTTGGACTGTTCTTGGTCAAGATCTTGCGTTTCTTTGCTTTCTTGTTGAGTCTTGCTGCGTCTTTTATAGTTCTTGATCGTTCTTGATTGAGTTCTTGCGTTTATTGTTCAGTTCTTGAAGTTTCTTGCTTGTTGTCGAAGATCGAACCAACCTACGGCTTACCCCGTATCACCTTCACCACTTGCAACGAGCTTGGGCTTCCATTCCAACCGGGATTGTTTCCTTTTAACACTTCTCTGTTTGAAGCAACCAGCATCAGAATGACCAAAACAATTGCAGAACAAACATTTAGAGGGAGTCCACTCAAACACAACTTTCTGGTGGTATTTAGAGCCGTCAAGATTCTCGATTTCAATGGATTCCAAACACGACTCCTTCACCGAGACTTCAATCAGCAGCCTAGCATAAGAAATTCTATCCCCCAACGCAGTTTTCTCATCAATGCACAACGGGGTACCAATCGAACACCCTAGTCTGCTGAGGTTTGTGCTGGTAAAAAGTGTAGGCTCCAAATCGGGAAAGCAGACCCAACAGGGGATACGATCAAAGGCGCTCCAAGAAATCGGCATCCCAGGGCTCCATCTTTTCAGAATGAGGGGTTTCGATCCTTGGAGATGCCACGGACCATTGCTCAGCACCTAGTTCAGATCTTCTTCAGAGCAAAATCTAAAGACAAACACGCCATTGTTCTTAAGCAGCACTTTCAGGCTTTCAATCTTCCATTCAGAGTCCACAAAGTTTCTGATAGACAGGTATGACACCAGGCCACCAGCGACCACACCCATCAGGGTAGCATTCCACTGCTCATGTGAATCTTTGACATCTTCAGGCCGAAGCTTCAGTTTCCCCTTCTCAACATCTGGAAAGACAGTTAGTTTCACAGCATTATGGATATTTTGATTCCCCCTCTACGGAGGAACAGAAGAGAGACCAGGGAAGAAACGAGTAGGACCAAAGCTCCGCTTCAGCGCATGAACGAAATTTAAATCTGCCGAATTCTGAGGTGGTTGAGCATTACCACCATTAATGCTCACACCAACCTCCTTACCTACTCCATTGACATCTCCAGTGGTCCCCTCATTCAATGCGACAGCCTTGCTGTTCAGATCTGGAGCTGTATTCCCAGTCCCTCCGCTAGGGTTACTAACCTCCGAGCTGTTCGAACAACCTGCGTCCACTACTTTCTTCGGTTGAAGAATGGTCCAACGGGGACCAGAAGGTTGCACTCTCCTCCCCATGGCGAGGTGACCGCCGGCACAGCCACCGAGAGGGTGAAGCCGGTGACGGTACTCGCGAGCACTCAGATCCAAATCGCCTTGTACGGACCTTTTGGGGGAGGATAAGCTACCCAAAATTAAACATTTGTTAGTTACTTATATGATTTTTCCTCAAAACATACTCTTATAGTATTCTAATAAAAATTTAGTAGTTAATATAATGTTTTATTCAATATTTGTACTTACTTATATGAGATTTCCTCCAAACATACTCTTCTAGGATTCTAATATGAATTTATTAGTTAATATAAGGTTTTATTAAACATTTGTTAGATACTAATATGATTTTTCCTCAAAACATACTCATATAGTATTCTAATATGAATTTAGTAGTTAATATAAGGTTTTATTAAACATTTTGATGCGGAACCATCCAAGACACCTTCGGACACACCTATACTTGGAAATGGACCTATGATTCGAGCTCGTGAGAAGGAAGTCATCCTCAAGAGGAAGAAGAAGGCTCCACCATGGGAGAAGGTCCAAAGGTGCAAGCTTGATCAAATGACGTTTTAGACTCTCGTTCAGAATTTTGACAGCTTTTCGACGTCTCTGTAAAATGGGTCGTACGGATTCAATAATAATCGGATTGAGGCGTGCCATACCTTTTTGGAACGAGGACGAAGAGATCTACAACTTTTCTGTTGAAGGTTTTTCCAGATTCGAGATGGAGCTTGGCCGAAAATTGCATTCTTTGCAAACTGTCACTATTTTGACGGGATTTTATTAACACTTGGAACATTATATTTATTTCCTATTTTAGTATTAGTTTTACTTAAGTTATTTTAGGAAACTTTAAATGTTATTTTATTTAATTACTTAAAGTAATACTTTTATCTAGAATTCGGCCCAACTCAGCCCCTAAGGCCTATTTAAGCCGAGTTCTTCCTTTGTAATTCAATGGGAACATAATGAATAGAATTAGTCTTCTCAAATTATGTGAAACACATTGAGTGATTGTTGGATGATTAGAGCTGTGCTCATCATTCACGAATTGGTATCTATCTCAGGTTGGTTTGCTTTGTGTTCATCAACTTCGTAAGACTTGGTGATCCTTGTATCCACAAGCCCCCTCCTTGTGCCTTCAAGTTGTCCGCTTGATTGTGTAGGGTTGCAGAGGCGGGTTGTGTAGTCATTGATAATGGTTCCTACCTTCTACGGAAGCCTGGGGTCTCTATCTTGTTCTATACAGATCGTTTCAGTCCTTATCAGGTCGTGTCTTTCATTCTTTCATACAAATTTCGAGTCTTTTGCTACTGTTTTCGAGTCTTGTTTGAGTTCTTGATCGTTCTTGGCTATCTTGTTTAGTTCTTGAATCATCTTGTTGAGTCTTGCTATTGTCGAATTCCATCAGCCTTTGGTTCTTGGAATTTCTTGCGTTTCTTGCTTTGTTTCATTATTGCGTTCCTGTTTCTTGAGTCTTTCTTTATTGTTTCTTGCTTGTTGTCGAAGATCGGGCCATCACACGGCTAACCCCGTATCAAATTGGCATCAGAGCTTTGGTTTCCGACATCAAGATTGAGTCTTTTCTTTTCATAAACACAAAAACCCACAAAAAGAGTCCTTTTCTTGTTTTGGTCTTTTACTTCTTGTTTCTTTAATTGATTATTGCATTAATCTTGAAGTTTGTGATTGTTTGTGGTTGCATTGCCTAAACACAAAGCCTAGCTGAGACCAGTGGAGTCGACCACAAGTGTACGCAGCCCTTTGTGTGCACTACAGCCGACGACACAGCCTTTTGTCCCCATAGTTCTTGCTTGGCCGACTCTACAACACCACACAAGACAAACCCTAGTTTGTTCTATCCTTTTCTATCTTTGGGATATTTGCTCTATCTATTTCAATTGCCTTATTAAAATTCAGATTTTATTTGGTGGATTTAATTTTATTAGATCTATCATATATCTTGAAGGCTTAAGATAGATCCATTTACCTAAATTAACCAAGTTCTATCTTTATCCTTTATCTATCTTTTGATCTATCTATCTTGGACCAATTTTATTTCCCTCCACATTATTCTTGCTGAATTTGCTTGATAAAAAAAAGGGAATTAAATCATTATATCTATCCTAAGATCATAAGATAGAAGATAGAAAGCTAATTGCCTAAATTAGCCCAAAACCTAACCTATTTCTATCTTTTAGGGCTGAATTTTATTTCTTCATCATAATTTCATCAATTTCGAATTTTCCCTTGTATTTCTAGTTTATTTTCATGCATAGTTAGCACTGTAAAAAAAAAAAAAAACAGATCCGAAAATTCAAAAAAAAAAAAAAAGAGAGAGAAGAAGATTGTTGATCTTTGAGTTGTTTGTTCATCTAGTGCAAAAAGATATCAAGGGATTTTAATTGTGGCGAAGAACAGCCCTAATTGACACCTTTTGTTCCTAAAAACAACCTTGAAACCCTACCTTGCAACAACAACATCCTTACTTGGGGTTACAATCAAAAGAGGTAAATTGATCAAAGGTTGTTCCTTTCTTTTCTTTCCACATAAAATCAGTCCTTATTGTGTCTTAAATTGCCATTGTTGAGCTTTTGTTCATTGTGCAATTGATTTGTCGAGTTCTACTTACCATTGCCGAGTTGAACTTGTTTGTGTCGAGCACTTGCTTCTGTTTTCGAGTGTTCTCTTGCTTGTGTCGAGTACTCAGCCCCTTTGTCGAGTACTTATTGTTTGTGGTTTCATTCATTCTCTTGATTACATACTTTGATTGTTAAGTTTATTGCTTGGTTGTTGATTTGCCCAAAGCGGATTGCCCTAGCAAGCTTGATATATCAATCAGAGAGGGAGTCTGAGCGAAACACAATTGTGAGTTGTTTATATTTTACTAACCTTTAACATAGTTCTTTGTTTCTTTTCTCTTTGTTATAATGTCTAATAATCAGGATAACAATGATGGCAACAACGCCACTACCTCAAGCACTACTATAACTCCTGAGCAATTCAACACCTTGATGATCACCATGAATGCCATGAATGAGATGTTGGTAAAGTTCAATAATGAAATGGTTAAGGTGGATAAACGCTTTACGACAATAGAGCTTCAGCATTTTGGCTCTAATACGGTGTTTGTACAAGGAGTCCCACCTAGAGATGAAGTGCCACCAATTGAAAGGGAAGAAACTCATCCTATTTCTCCCCATAATTCTAATTCACATCATGTTTCTACTAGCATAGATGCTTCTTTTATTGCTGAAAATGTAGAGCATGTTGATAATAACAATGATCAAGATGTTAATTTACTTGCCTATGATCATAATGATTGTATTGAATATGAGCATGATGATTCTTTGATTGATTTAAATGTTCAACATGTGCCTTATGATCACAGAGAAGAATTGTGTCATACTAAGTGCATAGCAAAAGGCATAGTTAGTAATATGATCATTGATGGTGAAAATTGTTCTAATATTGCTAGCCTAGAATTAATTGAAAATTCAGCCTTACAAACGGATGAAAACTTGCTAGCTTTGGATGGAAACTTAGGGATTAATGACCAAGCTAAAGTGCATATTAAGTTAGAACATCATGACTTTGATATGGAATCTGAATTATGCACTCATAAAGTTTCTTTTCTTGATTTTGTACATGAAGCTGAGACAAAAACCGTTGAGGAGTGGTCAATCCCTACAACAAACGGCCTTGAGAAGAGTTTCCATGGACATGAGGTTTTCGATCCAGGAGCTCGTGTGGATGTCTTTGCGGAATCATATGCGACCTTGGATTCGAGGACGAATCCCTTTCAAGAAAGGGAGATTGATGCGGAACCATCCAAGACACCTTCGGACACACCTATACTTGGAGATGGACCTATGATTCGAGCTCGTGAGAAGGAAGTCATCCTCAAGAGGAAGAAGAAGGCTCCACCATGGGAGAAGGTCCAAAGGTGCAAGCTTGATCAAATGACGTTTTAGACTCTCGTTCAGAATTTTGACAGCTTTTCGACGTCTCTGTAAAATGGGTCGTACGGATTCAATATTGATCGGATTGAGGCGTGCCATACCTTGTTGGAACGAGGACGAAGAGATCTCCAACTTTTCTGTTGAAGGTTTTTCCAGATTCAACATGGAGCTTGGCCGAAAATTGCATTCTTTGCAAACTGTCACTATTTTGACGGGATTTTATTAAGACTTGGAACATTATATTTATTTCCTATTTTAGTATAAGTTTTACTTAAGTTATTTTAGGAAACTTTAAATGTTATTTTATTTAACTACTTCAAGTAATACTTTTATCTTCTTTTATCTAGAATTCGGCCCAACTCAGCCCCTATGGCCTATTTAAGCCGAGTTCTTCCTTTGTAATTCAATGGGAACATAATGAATAGAATTAGTCTTCTCAAATTGTGTGAAACACATTGAGTGATTGTTGGATGATTAGAGATGTGCTCATCATTCGCGAATTGGTATCTATCTCAGCTTGGTTTGCTTTGTGTTCATCAACTTCGCAAGACTTGGTGATCCTTGTATCCACAAGCTCCCTCCTTGTGCCTTCAAGTTGTCCGCTTGATTGTGTAGGGTTGCAGAGGCGGGTTGTGTAGTCATTGATATTGGTTCCTACCTTCTACGGAAGCCTGGGGTCTCTATCTTGTTCTATACAGATCGTTTCAGTCCTTATCAGGTCGTATCTTTCATTCTTTCATACAAATTTTGAGTCTTTTTCTACTGTTTTCGAGTCTGGTTTGAGTTCTTGATCGTTCTTGGCTATCTTGTTTAGTTCTTGAATCATCTTGTTGAGTCTTGCTATTGTCGAATTCCAGCAGCCTTTGGTTCTTGGAATTTCTTGCATTTCTTGCTTTGTTTCATTGTTGGGTTCTTGTTTCTTGAGTCTTTCTTTATTGTTTCTTGCTTGTTGTCGAAGATCGGACCATCACACGGCTAACCCCGTATCAAATTTGTTAGTTACTTATATGATTTCTCTTCAAAAAATCATCTCATAGTATTCTAATATGAATTTAGTAGTTAATATAAGGTTTTATTCAACATTTGTTAGTTACTTATATGATTTCTCCTCAAAACATACTCTTAAAGTATTCTAATATGAATTTATTAGTTAATATAATGTTTTATTCAACATTTGTTAGATCTGAATTGGTAAATATATAAATGTGGTGGTTAAACCAAAGGTACAAGAGGTGAGACCATACCAAGGGTCTCACGAAAAAGAAGGGAAACAGTAATCAAAAGATCCACACTTAGAACCGACCACTCACTATACCTCCACTAACAGCCCCACCCAATAAAAGAAAACCGAAATAGGGGATGCCTATGCCCACCATAATATAACCCATTTAATCCTAGAATCTAGAACTAAATAGGAAATAATATAATAGGCCTAGGCAACTATCGGATTACACTAATATTGGGGACAACCTCAAATATAAACTGCTCCTAGTAATGACCCATCAAAAGAGATCCAAAAAATTATCTATGGGAGCCCAGATTTCAGCTCACTCACTACCCGACAAAAAATGTATGATAGCTAACTTTAAATTGAGGAACCCATCGTTGCAACATAATAGCCTCAAACAATCATAAGCAACAGGCCGAGCAAGCGCTTATGCATCCAGCACTGCCCATCCAACACTCTTCTCAGCAATGGTCACCCACCCCGGATGGAACCTGTAGTATGGGAGACAACACACCCTCACACAAATCCACCATGACAGCAAACGAGTTCAGCTCATATTAATTGAGTAAGTAGCTGGCCATAGTAGACTGGGAAGACATATTCTCAACACCACAGGCCCAAACGAGCTCGATCAACCCAGCTTATATGATGAGTTTCCCCTTGAGGATCCTTAAATCTCAATACAAAGTAAGTCGGAACAAGCCTCGAATCAGCCGGTGGGAGATAGATGATAGAGATGGATTTCTGATGCGGGACCATCTTCTACAACTCCAGACACACCCATCATACTTGGAAAAGGACCAATGACTCGAGCTAGAGCTAAGAAGCTTCAGAGAGACTCATTCAACTTTGTGGGTCATGCTTTGTTCTCGAGTAAGGTTCAACTCCCCGAGCCAACATTGAAGACATACATGTGCATTGGAGCACAAGTGGAGGCCGAGCCACCTTAAACATGCTTGGGCCGAATTTCATTAAGTGTTAATGTCTAATTTCAGCTTATGAACATTATTGGGCTGAATTGGGCTTTTCTTAATTCGTCTTTTTAAAACCTTATTTACTTATGTTCTTAGGTTTATTTCATTAAGCCCATTAGTTATTATTTTTATCTTTCTATCTAGTTAGGTCGGCCAGAACAGCCCCTAAGGCCTTTATAATGCCGAGTTTTCCTTGTAAACAAATTGGAACATTCATAATACAGAAAGTATTCTTCTGAAACGTGTGAAACACATAGAGAGAGAGATCAGGTCGGATTGAGCTGTGCTCTTCGTGATCTCGATTTGATTGATAATCTGAGCTTGGTTTGCTTTGCCGTTCATCAACTTCGCAAGACTTGGTGAATCTAGTATCCACAAGCCCCCTCCTTGTGCCTTCAAGTTGTCCGCTTGATTGTGTAGGGTTTTAGAGGCGGGTTGTGTAGTCATTGGTATTGGTTCCTACCCTCTGAGGAGGCCTGGGTTCTTTATCTTGTTTTGCATAGATCGACTCAGTCCTTATCGGTCGTGTCTTTTCATTCTTTGTTGCAATTTCGAGTCTTTATCGAGTCTTGTTCAACTTCTTTGAGTCGACATTGAGGACAGCCTCTGTTCTTGGTGTTTCTTGGTCGATCTTGTCCTATCTTGATCGATTCTTGAGAGTCTTGCTGCGTTTCTTTGCTTTCTTGTTGAGTCTTGCATAAATCTTGCATCTTTCTTGTTATTTCTTGCTGCGTTCTTTGAGTTCTTGATCGTTCTTGATTAAGTTCTTGAGTTTCTTTATTAGTTCTTGATTATTCTTGCTTGTTGTCGAAGATCGGACCAACCTACGGCCAACCCCGTATCAATTTCGGTGGAATATTTTTGGTATTTTTGTGATAATGATAAAACTCAGATTTGGGGGAAAACAAACTGAATATTATAAAGGATAGATGAACAAAAACAAGTGGATATGACTCACCACAAGTTCTTGAACAAAGATCAAGTACAAACGGATATTACGCACCGAAAATACAAGATCGGACCTTCGATATGACTCACGAAGGAGATGAAGTTTTCAAGCTTCAAACAAAGGATATAAGTTCTTTGATGATAATTTCGTGCCCCTAATGGCCATAAGGGCTGAGTAATATAGAGGAAGTTTGTGGACAACTTGTGCATGTTTGGGAAAAGATGGCATGCATTAAATGCAATCTTGGAAGTTGTTCTCTGCACAAAAGCACCAGCTGCATGAGGGATGTATTCCATGATGTCTTCTCTTCTCAATGTGCCTTTAAATGCATGAGAAGTTTGAATTTGAATCAGATTTGCCTCCATAATCAATAGCGGTAACCGAGGCATTTCCGGGCTTCTTGGGCTGCGGGTTGCGATTTTCAATTTGTTGTAAACTTGTGAATGCTTGACCTTGATTTTCATAGTTTATGGAAATGGTTAAGAGTCCATGAAGAAGGTCGGCTTGAAGACGTCTTGCCCGAGCTCGAGTGATGGATCCGAGAGGCTTCTCATTTGATGTGTCATGTGGAGCTTCGGTAGGTCTTGCTTCTTGATTGATCATAGGTGTGATCACATCATCCTCCCTTCCTTGAAAAGGATTCGACTTCGAATCAGACCCGTCATCTTGTTCATCATCACCTACAACAAAAGGAGACAAGTCAGCAACATTGAACACATCATGAACACCATACTCACCGGGAAGCTCAAATTTGTAGGCATTGTTGTTGATCTTGTCAAGCACTTGAAATGGGCCATCTCCTCTTGGCTTCAGCTTGGAATTTCTCAATGTAGGAAATCGATCTTTTCTAAGGTGAATCCATACAAGATCACCCGGTTCAAATATTACTTCCTTTCTTCCTTTGTTAGCTTGATGCACATATTGGGCAGTCCTCTTTCCAAGTTGCAAGCGAGTGGACTCGTGTAAACTCTTGATGTGCGCAGCTTGGGCTGCTCCTTCAACACTTTCTTGATCTTTCATGGAGTGGGAAACCAAGTCAAGAGGAGTGATGGGATTCTTTCCATACACAACTTCAAATGGTGTGTACTTGGTGGCCGAGTGGACTGACCTATTGTAGGCAAATTCAACAAAAGCAAGACATCCTTCCCACCTACGAAGGTTAGTTTTCAACAAAGATCGAAGCAAAGCACCAAGATTTCTATTCACAACTTCAGTTTGTTCATCCGTTTGAGGATGACAAGATGTGGAGAAAAGCAACATAGTTCCTAGTTTAGACCAAATTGTTTTCCAGAAATAACTAAGAAACTTAACATCACAATCAGAGGCAATGATCTTAGGAATTCCATGCAATATAACAACTTCTTTAAAAAACAAATCAGCAACATGAGAATCATGGTCGGTTTTATTACATGCAATGAAATGAGCCAGTTTGGAAAACCTATCAACCACAACAAAGATAAAATCTCTCCTCCCTTTGGAACGAGAAAGTCCCAACACAAAATCCATGGAAATGTCTTCCCAAGGAGCATGAGGAATAGGCAAGGGTGTGTACAATGCATGAAAATTCATTTTGGACTTAGCATTTAAACAAGTAGTACATGCAGCACAAAACTTCTCTACGTCCCTATGCATGCGAAGCCAAAAGAAGTGTTCCTTCAAAGTATTCAAGGGTTTGGTAACACCAAAATGTACCATTAATCCACCTCCATGAACATCACGAACAAGCAGCCTACGAATGAAACTACTAGGGATGCAAAGCTTTTCACACTTAAAGAGATGCATGTAAAACTGATCACTACTACGCTTATCCATGCAAATGTGATAGATTTCACCAAAATTAGCATCATTAGCATATAATTCATGCATGAAAGCAAAGCCAAATATTTTAGCATCTAGGGTAGAGATAAGAGAATACCTCCTTGAGAGTGCATCAGCCACTACATTGTCTTCACCCTTCTTGTACTTGATCACAAATGGGAAAGCTTCTATGAATTCAAGCAATAAAGTAGAAACACTTAGTGGAGGTAGATAATTCAAATATTGGGAAACAAACAAATTATCTTTAAAAAGCACAAGAAAGCATGTTTTACTTCCCTGAATTGGATACTCCACTTCTTTCGCCTTAGCTAGGAGAATCTGGTGAGAACTAGCCATTTTGGAACCAATAGCGATCTTTTTCTTTTGCTTTCTTCTCTCCAAGTTAGCTATATGGTCAGCAACAATCTCATGAGGGGTCATAGGATGAAGTGTAATTTTCTTACCTTCCATTTGGAATGTGTGCTCATTGGTGACTCCATTGTGGATGACACCACGATCATAATGCCACGATCTCCCTAAAAGAGGTGACATGCTGTCATGGGAAGAACATCACAAAGGATCTCATCTTTATACCCTCCAATTGCAAATGCAATCATGGCTTGCTTATCAACTCTTAGAGGTGCCTTGGAATTCAGCCAATTCAAGGTGTATGGTTGCGGATGGGGGCTGCATTTGAGGTTGAACCTATCTACAACCTCTTGATCAATAAGATTACAACAAGATCCTCCATCAACTATAACACTACATACCTTGTCTTTGATGAGGCATCGAGTATGGAAGAGGCTCTCTCTTTGAGTGGGTAAAGAAAGAGCATCATTGGAGATCAATGCTCTCTTTACCACAAAACACTGTCCAACATCAGCATTAGCATGAATATCCTTTTTCTCATCTTCTAAGGTTGGCTCTTCGTGGCTCTCCTCATTAGATTCATACTTTCCTTGATCATTCACTACTAGAAATTTGTGATTTAACATCGGTTAATAGCCGATGTCTTTAAAAAAAAACCGATGTCTATGTGGGTGATGTAAAAAGTCAAAAGTTTTTCACATCGGCTAATGACCGATGTCTATAAAACTTATAACATCGTTTTAAAATATAAAACCAATATTTGTAATACTTTATAACATCGGTTATATTGTTTTTAACATTTTTTTGATAGACTTGGCTCTTGATAACCCTTGTTATTTTGTATTTTTAGGCCGATGAAGATGTGAATCATAACACAATTAAGCCAATGGACATCGATATTTTGAAATTAAACGATGTTTTAATATGAAATAGACATCACTTGTATAGAAATCCTACATAGGTATATTCATTTTCTCTCTATAATTTATAATATTATTTTTCCACTCAAAATTTGGCTATATGGAATATATACAAAACCGATGTTATTTGGATATATTGAAATCAGTTTTGGTTTTAAAACCGTTGTTTATATGTAGTAAAGACATCGTAAATTATTAATGAATCAGATGTGTTTTAGGTCATAAAAATGACGTTTTTAGTTCATAAAAGTGATGTGCTTGGCTTGTAAAACTGATGTTTTTTGTACGTAAAGATGATGTGTATAGTTCGTAAAACTGATGTTTTTAGTACGTAAGACGATGTGTTTAGTTCGTACAAGCGATGTCTTTCGTTACAATAAATCGATGTCTTTTGCCCGTAAACCCGATGTGCTAGCTTATGAACCAAAGCAATTTGGCTCATAAACCCAATATCCTGTCTATATATATATATATATATATATATATATATACACATAGACGAAACCACACCAGGCCAACCAAAGAGAACCACATGGCATGCTTTTATGCATATGCAACACCTAACATAAAATGCAACAACAGGCATGAATGTCCAACCTGAGTAAGCCCCCTAAGGAACTTACCTGAAGATGCAGATCAGCAATATAACACAAGCAAGGGCCCAAATGCAAGTCCAAAGCAATCCAAAAGCGATACACACCTATCATCAAGCCACTTCCGTAAGCTACCAGACCAACATTCACACACACGAAACCCATATTCTCAACATCCTTAAAACCAATCGACGGTAAAACCATTTTCCAAAACCTTTCCGATATGATCAACATCAACCAAAATCATTCTTCCAATTTTCCTTCTCAAAACCAACATCATCAATCCAAGATCAAATAGTTCCAAGTTTTAACATAACTTCAAGCTCAAGATCAAATAGTTCAAGTTCCGTCAAATCCCTTCTTTAATATTGAATATTAAAATAATATTTCAAAACTCATTTCCAAAGGTTTCCAAACTCTTGAATCTCAAGTTAAGTCAACTCATTTTTTTTAAAACAAATTCTCAAATCATATTATAGAAATAACTCCGGCATTTTATTTCAAAACCTTGACTTTAATGTTTCAAGTAATTTAAGACATGGATAAACATTTCTAAAATAAATCCATCTTTATAAAACCCCATTTATAACTCAAATTCGTCAATTCACTTTAAAATCTCATTTATAAACAACATCCAATAACATACTCCAAGTACTATTTAAAGTATAAGAAATCACTAAAAACAAATCCATTTTAATACCCCATATTTATAAAACAATAATACCAATTTACTTTACCATTTCCAAAATCAAATATTAAAACAACACATAACCACATAGTATATAAATATTCCAATTAATTCTATACTTTAAACAAATATACAATATTTAATGATTTTACAGAAAATATATTTATCACTAAAATCAGAATTAACATATACTAATAATTTAATAGACTAACAATAATTAAATATAACTCATAACATATAGTCATAAGTTCATAACATGTAATATATAACCCAACAACTACTTAACAATTTATAAAACAAAACCCATCAAGCCCAGCCCATTGAAGGAATCCGGATCAAAAAGCTAAACCCGGCCCATAACCGAAACAAAGAAGGAAAGAAGGAACCCGACCCGGAAAGGAAAGAAACCGGATCTGATATCTCCCAATTTGAAAACCCAATTTTATGTGGAATAAAACCCGGATCCGGAAATAAAAAATAGGCCCAAGCCCAGGCCCAACCCGTCAGAAAAAAGAGGATACGGATCCCCAGCCCTCAGGCCTGTCTTCCTCCTCAGCCAAAAGAACAGAGCTCGCTTCAATCGACGGAGGAAAAGACGGAAGAAAGAAGAGAAAGCCAGGCTTACCGGCGATGGTTCGCTCCCCCTCCGACCGACAATAATTTCCGACCGGAACCAACCCAGAAGAACTGAAACGAGAGAAAAGAGGAAGGAAGAAGGAAAGCTCACCGAGGCGCGCGATTCCGACTCCGAGGAAGGACTCCGGCGCTTCAATGGCGGATCTCCGGCTGTAATTGGCGGAGGGGAAGGCTTGCTCCGGACCTAGGACGACGAGAAGGGATGTAAAGGTGCGCCTTTACACTGATTTACGCTAAGAATCGAAAGAATCGAAGGTTACCGTACGAATTTCAGAAATTAGGGGAAGAGGAAGAAGAGGATGGCGCAGCGGCATCTCCGGCGTGCTTCTGGGCGGCGCAGGCTCATCCTCGGCCGTCGGGTAGCTGCTGCTGCTGCTCGGGCACGAAGGAGGAGAGTGGAAGGTCTTACCGGCATTTCCGATCGGAACAGGGAAAGCTTGGGACACGGCGGCTCGAGGAAGCTCTGGCGGTTGCGACTGGCACCTGAATTGGTGGTGGTGGCTCAAGGAAGCTCCGGCGGTTGCGACTGGCGCCTGAATTGGTGGTGGTGGCTCGGTGAAGCGGCGAAAAGGAAGGGAAAAGTGGGTTGTTTGGGGTTGCTTTTGGGCTGCCGACACAAGGGAGGAAGGGCAGTGTTTTGTGGTTTCCCTGTACAAAGAAGAACAAGAATGGGAAAGAGGAGAGGATAAGAGGTGTTTGGATTCCTTGTTTGTGTGGGTGTTGAAATGGTCAAACAAATCTGATTTTTTGAAAAGGGGAATTTGTTGTTTGTTTTCCATAGGAGGGGGTCAAAGAAGGGAAGGGGGGAGTGAAAGGAGAGGTATAATTTTACCCAAATGAGAGAGATGACATGGAATTGATAAGAATGAGAAAAAATGACGGAATTGTGATCCCGAGGAGAAAGACATATTCAATCGTTAAAGTTAAAAATTGGGCCGGAATTCGCTTTAAAAGTTTCAATTTTGATTTAGTAATTTAAAGACGAGTTTTCCTTAAAATCTCCGATTTTTCTCTTCTTTTTTTTTTGACTTAAATCCATTTATTGAAATTTATTATTTAAAAATCCGGGTCTTTACATCATCCACCTCTAAAAACAAGTCTCGTCCCCGAGACTAAAAGCAAAATAAAGTAGGGGATGAAGTTTGAAATTGATGAGTCCAAGGACCATGTCCAAGAATCTTGTAATCATCTCGGTTGCGTCTTCCGGGATTCTCACAACATCCTAGTCACGGTCGTGATATCTCCAATTGGCCTTGACAAGTATGCGATAAGCGCCCCTATCACATCCTCGCTTCGACTTTTCGGAAGTATCACAACTCTCTACAATATCATCACTAGGTCTTAGCAAGCACCCTACAAGCGCCCTCATAAAATGCTTGTATCCACTTCGTGAAGTATCATAGAGTTGCCCGGGTTTGAAAAGTTTCTAATGGAATTCCGCAGTTGAAACAGATTGACCTCAAAATCTTTGAAATTCTCGGTAACGTTTTTTCTTTCAAAACCAATTATTTCCTTTCTATATCGTTCAAAATCTTCATATCCGACGTTTAACCAAGAACCTTGCACCAAAACAAGTCAAATCCCTTTAACTCAAGATTTCGTCAAAAATCTCCTAAAACCAAATCAGTTTTCCGCATATCAATCAATCAAATTCAGAAATCAGGAGGTGGAATCATCCACCTCTAAGGGCTAATCCCATATTCTCTTCCTAGTTTTCAAAATCATTCAATCCTCATTCTCAACTCAATATGAAACATAAGCCAATGAACTCATCAACTCATAACATCATTAGCCATCTTTCACATGGCAAAACTCAACATCAACCATGATAATCTCAACCAATTGATATCTTAATAACATAACATGTTTTCTCATAACATAAATCATACCATCCTTTCGAGACACGCCAAAACCAACAACAAAACATCAACATCACATCACTAGTAGTAGAGTATATCTATATCATATTGAAGGCATCACGAGTGCATAATCGAAGTCTCATAACTTATCACGCAAGCACACATGTCCAGAAATCAACGGGTTAGATGTTATGGGGTTAGTACGTCAGTACGCATCAAATCTCACAATCGCATATCGATATCGCAACACAAGTAGAACATATTCATCACATTAATATATCAACACAACCTGGTCATGCTATTAAGATTCAGAAAAAGGAAGATCAAGCAGTATATAAATCACCAAAATGTCAGCATGCTCTAAAGACATCACCTTAACTCATCACAATATCGAATGACAATCATTTAGAAATCATGCACCATTATCTCATATATACTAATCATGATCATGCTTCAAGTCATATTCATCATTTACATAACCAATACTCATGCTTGTCAACCGTATAGTACACATCATGCTTACTACCACATATAAAACATCATGCTTCCATATAATAGCACATCATTATCTCATAGTTCATACGCATCATTACTTCATATGTCATATCACAGCACGTCCTAACATGCTTCTAAATCAATATAACAGGATATCAAAGTATTAATATATCATGGTAACACTTGTCACTACCAACTAGATTTTAATATTGCATATCAACATGTAATTCCATATCAGGTTCATCATGTTCGTTATCTATCATCATGCCAGCAGATATAAATAAATAAAAAAATCAAGAAAACTCCTCACATCATACCAGTCAAAATAAAACACAATCTCCACTCTCAAGCCAAGATTAATCCTCTTCTAGATTGAACAACACGAACTCCGACAAAATCCCCTGAAGAAATCCCAATTCATTTCGATACTCCACTCTCACCCCTCATTCCATCAAGCACTCCCACACACCATCCACCCCTAAGAATCCAACTCCTATCTCTAACTTCACACCCGAGAACCTCTCATACTATATCCTCAATACTCTCAAAAGTCATTCCTCAGACTTCATATACTACCCAAGACATCACAAGCATCATACCCTGCCAATCACATGCATCCCTCTCTCGCGTCTTACCTCGTAATACCATCGATCATCCTAACCGCCTAGAATTCTTTTACCACTCATCAACCACTCCACAAGAGAACCCTCACCCACAAGTTCAAAGAAGAAGCAATCATGGACATTATCACACATAAGGACCACATCATATCAACTAGCATTTATATCAATAGCATCATTAGTTCAGCATTAAACATTGCAACTGCGTCGATAAATCCCAATTTATCATCATGCTCGTTCATTATTACAAATCATCATGTATGCACATAATCAAGTCAAGCTAGCAAATTTCATCATAACCTTATCTAATAGACAGTTCAGGTTTCTCAGCATTTGCAGTTCACATTTTATAGGTAATGAATTTAGATCATGCTTAGCAACTCAAGCATCAACGTATCAAGACATCATGTACATTAGAACTGTAAGGCACTGAATCATATCATCGTAAACAACAAGCAATCAGACAACAATTATTACCAAGTCAGCACATCAACACATAAATGTCACCATCAAAGCAGTGCAACATAATTATCAACATATTCAAAAGGGTTAGCAATTCAAATGGAGGACACTCCCGCCTGCAAGTCATATCGTACTCGATAGCCGCAATCCTCAAAACATATCTGTCCCACCAACACCGTCGATCATGAGGCTTGTGGGTTATGGGCCCACGCTTCCGCCACACTGCTATATCGTTATGCAACTTCCTTTCTCTTTCAAGCAGTCGCTCACCAAATATCGCAAGGAGTCTAAGTTAACAGAGATAGGGGAGTGACAAGGACGGGCAACCCAATGTTCACTTCGGAACCAAACATAGACCAAGGCTAAAGGACGACAAGACTAGAGACAAGACTTTGACCCGAGAATGACAACGATGCCCCTATGAAAATCTATGAGGTTACAATTTGTGACAAGCAGCAAGGGTTCGTCTTAAGCAATCAACCATATCAACCCACACTAACATGTACCTATCTCGAAGATCAACGACATACATATACATTCAAAAGACACATTCGAGTTCTACCTTGAAGTGCATGCGAGACAAGCTAACAGTCTATCGATTCATGAAGCCATAACGCCTAGTAGTCTTAAGCGAGATATACGGGATTTACCAAACAGAACGAATATCACAATATGAGCAATGCACTAGCGAGGTATATATATCAACAATCAAGGTCAATGCATCATGATGAGCTTATCATAACAATCTGACATAATGTTATACGAGAACACATAAGAGCAGCATGGTATCTATCACATCTAGCAACAATGATCATATAATAAGTCAAGAATAGCATGCAATCAGACGATGGGTCACATTTAGAAAGCATAGGTCCTACATGATGCTAGCGATACACGGTGAGGCATGACATAGTTAAGAGTGGCCTAAGGAAACTCAGCATAAGTTTCATGAAGCATGTTTACGCAATGCAGTAAGTACGACAAGTTACCATCTATGGAGCCATATCGAAATTCATAAACCCTATAAGATACTACTAGCACATATCGAACATGAATACATCAAAGTACTTCGACTAGACCCACCTTAACAGTCCGATGTCATGTATATGCGGAAACATGATATAGCGTGGTGTGTGATCATGCGAAGTGTCAAGTCATATATTCAGGTACGCATGCAAGGGCATCATAGAGTGATAGAGAACGCTACAGAGCGATGATCATGTAAGCATGCTAGGACTAATCAGGGCGAATACAACATTTTATGAGAATAGCAGAAGGGAAGAGTCACACTATCAGGGACATATCTCGAGGGTGAATCAACAATAATGTAGCCAAAGTATAAATCCGCACAAGTCGCAACCAAGAGTCCTACGTGATACTAATGACGCAATACAACATTTGATACATACATGCGCTTGATTGACTAACACAACGATACACAAGAGACCACATTAACATAGTCCAGCGATACAAAAGCATGGGAGGAATGTAGCAGTGCATAATATAAGCCTACGTAACATGGAAATATAAGTAGGATACGGGGGCATGTGTTCCAATTTAATAATACTAAATGAGACACGCATATATCAAGATATTACTTCGATAGCATGGTCACAGATGGAACTACTAATTTAATCAAGCAAGGCCAAGGGCAACACTAACTAAAATGCCGAGGAGATCATCTTACGAGGCATTCGTACAAAGAGGAGCTTACCACACTATCATGGACCTAATTCACGGAAAGCAACATTCATATAGACCCATATCATGCCCTTCATGTTTCTAACCAATCAGTAGTACGATCATTACATCAGGTCAATTAAACACGCGAAACCAAACATTATCATGACAGAAAGCGAGATGCAACACGAGACCTAAACAATGTGACTAACATGGATACGGAATGTTATACAATCACGAATTTACATTAAGGATCATCACAATACATGTACTGGAAATTACGTATCATATAAGGCATGGTGACATCAAGTTGTAGCACGTATCAAATAAGGAACTTGCTTCATCAAGGTATCAAAATTTAACGATCACACTATCATGAACCTAGTAGAGTAAAATCATGCAGATTCATTTCATGCAGCTCACACATCAATTCAATCCTACGATCAATAGGCCAAGTAAACATGCTATGACAACATATAATCATGGTAGAAGCCAAGACATAACACAAGACCTAACCAAGGTAACCAATCATAGATGCAACAACATGAGTAGCTTTTTGCCAATGGGCATTCACAGGGTATACATGCCAAATATTACAAAATTATGTCATGAAATTCAGAGAGAGTCACAATTACAACCAGACAGAGATCCCTAAGGGCAACCATTGACTTTTCCAACCGACTCATCACCCCTCTTCCTCGTGGGACTTTGGTATGACTCTTCATGGCATGAAGACACTAGTTGATTATAATAAGAATAAGGAAAGAAAGTCCCATAAACACCTTACTTCTAACTCAAGTGACATCAAGAACTTCCAACACTCACTCAGACAACTTAACATCCAACCATAATTCCCGACACAATGTGTTTACCAACCCAATTCCCCGTGGAAGACACTGGCATCCAAGAAAAAGCTAGATAGACCCGTCAATGGGTTAACAAACATAGTGGAAGGGGTTGGGTTTGACAATGTAGAAATAAAGGCACTCCCGCTATCTCGTTTGCACAGGTCAGTCAATACATAACTCATTGTTAGGCATACCAAATCAGATCTCTAGCATAGCAAGCACTCAACACAGAATCAGTTAATAACACTCATAATGATCTCATTTGATTCTCCCAACCCATCTGTAAAGAACAAGCTGATATTTCGCCTACCGTTCCCAACTACACCCAATAGGGGTGGTCTATCGCCTTTACTACCCACTTGTGTCACCGTTTGGTCGATTTTTCTCTTTTATTACAAGTCGAGTTCATTACTTAGTCCAATTTATGTTAGGCATCTTAAGTTCATTTTGCCCATTTAAAACACTTTCAAATCATTCGAAATTCATGGGCAGTTTTCCAAAACATACACTCGACCCTTGTGTACCCGAATTGCACAACCTCAGCTCTGATACCATCTTTGTAACGGCCCAGAATTATGATTTCCGGGTTACGTTTCAAGGGATGAAAACCCTTGTTCGGATCTTGCAATCCAGGTACGGGTCGAGGTTTCAACTCATTTAAGATTAGTAGAAAATGGGATTTCAAACCCTAAAAACCTCGAAGGGCCATTGGGTACCCTTAACCTATCCTAAGACTATGTCGTGAAATTCAGTTCAAATGAAAGTAAAGCGGAAACAAAGTAAAGACACAAGTGCCACGGCAGAGCCGGGTCAAAACCAAATCATGAGTGAATGATTACCATGTATAATGAGTTATAGAATTAGCCAGGTTCTTCGATTCGCAAAAAGGAAATCCCCGTCATATAGACATCGAGCACTCAAATCTGCAGAAAATGCCTTTAAAAGAAGAACGAGGAAAGGAGTCAGATCGAGCCACTCATGCGGGACCGGCAGACCTCGCTGAGGCTACATAGTATGTGCTATACCTAATAAAGATGCTCTAATGCAGTACGAAAGTCAAGCACACTAGCATGCTCCTACTCATAGTAATGTGTAAAATACTGTAAAGGGCCCAAGACAATGCCAAGTGGCATATCCCTCTCCTACCTCCACCCCCTTCCGATAGGGCGGAGACTGGCCAGCTCGTGAATGCATTCCATCATAATCGGGCGGCACGCATGCCTAACCCGCTCCACAATAAAGCCCGCAGGCATCTCATAATATAAGGAAGTTCATGACTCGATTGACTCAGGGTACCCGATGAGGCTGGGCTACCTTATGACCCTAGCAAAGACTCGAGGACTATCACAGATAACGGCCGTTCTGTTTCAAACGCATAAAGTAAGCAGATGCTCATTCAATTAGTGCAACCTAAACAGGATACTACATGGCATGCTTTTATGCATATGCAACACCTAACATAAAATGCAACAACAGGCATGAATGTCCAACCTGAGTAAGCCCCCTAGGGAACTTACCTGAAGATGCAGATCAGCAATATAACACAAGCAAGGGCCCAAATGCAAGTCCAAAGCAATCCAAAAGCGATACACACCTATCATCAAGCCACTTCCGTAAGCTACCAGACCAACATTCAAACACACGAAACCCAAATTCTCAACATCCTTAAAACCAATCGACGGTAAAACCATTTTCCAAAACCTTTCCGATATGATCAACATCAACCAAAATCATTCTTCCAATTTTCCTTCTCAAAACCAACATCATCAATCCAAGATCAAATAGTTCCAAGTTTTAACATAACTTCAACTCAAGATCAAATAGTTCAAGTTCCGTCAAATCCCTTCTTTAATATTGAATATTAAAATAATATTTCAAAACTCATTTCCAAAGGTTTCCAAACTCTTGAATCTCAAGTTAAGTCAACTCATTTTTTTTTTAAAACAATTTCCCAAATCATATTATAGAAATAATTCCGGCATTTTATTTCAAAACCTTGACTTTAATGTTTCAAGTAATTTAAGACATGGATAAACATTTCTAAAATAAATCCATCTTTATAAAACCCCATTTATAACTCAAATTCGTCAATTCACTTTAAAATCTCATTTATAAACAACATCCAATAACATACTCCAAGTACTATTTAAAGTATAAGAAATCACTAAAAACAAATCCATTTTAATACCCCATATTTATAAAACAATAATACCAATTTACTTTACCATTTCCAAAATCAAATATTAAAACAACACATAACCACATAGTATATAAATATTCCAATTAATTCTATACTTTAAACAAATATACAATATTTAATGATTTTACAGAAAATATATTTATCACTAAAATCAGAATTAACATATACTAATAATTTAATAGACTAACAATAATTAAATATAACTCATAACATATAGTCATAAGTTCATAACATGTAATATATAACCCAACAACAACTTAACAATTTATAAAACAAAACCCATCAAGCCCAGCCCATTGAAGGAATCCGGATCAAAAAGCTAAACCCGGCCCATAACCGAAACAAAGAAGGAAAGAAGGAACCCGACCCGGAAAGGAAAGAAACCGGATCTGATATCTCCCAATTTGAAAACCCAATTTTATGTGGAATAAAACCCGGATCCGGAAATAAAAAAATAGGCCCAAGCCCAGGCCCAACCCGTCAGAAAGAAGAGGATACGGATCCCCAGCCCTCAGGCCTGTCTTCCTCCTCAGCCAAAAGAACAGAGCTCGCTTCAATCGATGGAGGAAAAGACGGAAGAAAGAAGAGAAAGCCAGGCTCACCGGCGATGGTTCGCTCCCCCTCCGACCGACAAGAATTTCCGACCGGAACCAACCCAGAAGAACTGAAACGAGAGAAAAGAGGAAGGAAGAAGGAAAGCTCACCGAGGCGCGCGATTCCGACTCCGAGGAAGGACTCCGGCGCTTCAATGGCGGATCTCCGGCTGTAATTGGCAGAGGGGAAGGCTTGCTCCGGACCTAGGACGACGAGAAGGGATGTAAAGGTGCGCCTTTACACTGATTTACGCTAAGAATTGAAAGAATCGGAGGTTACCGTACGAATTTCAGAAATTAGGGGAAGAGGATGGCGCAGCGGCGTCTCCGGCGTGCTTCTGGGCGGCACAGGCTCATCCTCGGCCGTCGGGTAGCTGCTGCTGCTGCTCGGGCACGAAGGAGGAGAGTGGAAGGTCTTACCGGCATTTCCGACCGGAACAGGGAAAGCTTTGGGACACGGCGGCTCGAGGAAGCTCCGGCGGTTGCGACTGGCGCCTGAATTGGTGGTGGTGGCTCGAGGAAGCTCCGGCGGTTGCGATTGGCGCTTGAATTGGTGGTGGTGGCTAGGTGAAGCGGCGAAAAGGAAGGGAAATGTGGATTGTTTGGGGTTGCTTTTGGGCTGCCGACACAAGGGAGGAAGGGCAGTGTTTTGTGGTTTCCCTGTACGAAGAAGAACAAGAATGGGAAAGAGGAGAGGATAAGAGGTGTTTGGATTCCTTGTTTGTGTGGGTGTTGAAATGGTCAAACAAATCTGATTTTTGAAAAGGGGAATTTGTTGTTTGTTTTCCATAGGAGGGGGTCAAAGAAGGGAAGGAGGGAGTGAAAGGAGAGGTATAATTTTACCCAAATGAGAGAGATGACATGGAATTGATAAGAATGAGAAAAAATGACGGAATTGTGATCCCGAGGAGAAAGACATATTCAATCGTTAAAGTTAAAAATTGGGCCAGAATTCACTTTAAAAGTTTCAATTTCGATTTAGTAATTTAAAGACGAGTTTTCCTTAAAATATCCGATTTTTCTCTTCTTTTTTTTTTGACTTAAATCCATTTATTAAAATTTATTATTTAAAAATCCGGGTCTTTACAAATAAAGCCTTATATTAACTAATAAATTCTTATTAGAATACTATAAGAGTGTGTTTTGAGGGAAACTCGTATAAGTGACTAATAAATGTTGAATACAACCTTATATTAACCGGTAAAATCTTATTTGAATACTATAAGAGTGTCTTTTGAGGAAAACATGTATAAGTGACTAATAATTATTGAATCAAACCTTATATTAACTAGTAAAATCTTATTAGCATACTATAAGAATATGTTTTGAGGAAAACCCGTATAAGTGACTAATAAATGTTGAATAAAGCCTTATATTAACTAATAAATTCTTATTAGAATACTATAAGAATGCGTATTGAGAAAAACTCGTATAATTGACTAATAAATGTTGAATATAACCTTATATTAACTAATAAAATCTTTTTGAATACTATAAGAGTATGTTTTGAGAAAAACTCATATAAGTGACTAATAAATGTTAAATAAAGCTTTATATTAACAAATATATTCTTATTAGAATACTATAAGAGTGTCTTTTGAGGAAAACTTGTATAAGTGACTAACAATTATTGAATCAAACCTTATATTAACTAGTAAAATCTTATTAGAATACTATAAGAGTATGTTTTAAGGAAAACTCATATAAGTAACTAACAAGTATTGAATAAAACTTTATATTAAGTAATAAAATCTCATTAGAATACTATAAGACTATGTTTTGAGAAAAAGTCATATAAGTGACTAATAAATCTTGAAGAAAGCCTTATATTAACTAATATATTCTTATTAGAATACTATAAGAGTGTGTTTTGAGGAAAACTCGTATAAGTGACTAATAAATGTTGAATATAACCTTATATTAACTGGTAAAATCTTATTTGAATACTATAAGAGTATGTTTTGATGAAAACTCATATAAGTAACTAATAAGTGTTGAATAATATTTTATATTAAGTAATATAATCTTATTAGAATACAATAAGAGTATGTTTTGAGGAAAACTCATATAAGTGACTAATAAATGTTAAATAAAGCTTTACATTAACAAATATATTCTTATTAGAATACTATAAGAGTGTCTATTGAGGAAAACTTGTATAAGTGACTAATAATTATTGAATCAAACCTTATATTAACTAGTAAAATCTTATTAGCATACTATAAGAGTATGTTTTGAGGAAAACTCAAATAAGTAACTAACAAGTATTGAATAAAACTTTATATTAAGTAATAAAATCTCATTAGAATACTATAAGAGTATGTTTTGAGAAAAACTCATATAAGTGACTAATAAATGTTGAATAAAGCCTTATATTAACTAATAAAATCTTATTTGAATACTATAAGAGTATGTTTTGATGAAAACTCATATAAGTAACTAATACATGTTGAATAATATTTTATATTAAGTAATATAATCTTATTAGAATACAATAAGAGTATGTTTTGAGGAAAACTCATATAAGTGACTAATAAATGTTAAATAAAGCTTTACATTAACTAATATATTCTTATTTGAATACTATAAGAGTGTCTTTTGAGGAAAACTTGTATAAGTGACTAATAATTATTGAATCAAACCTTATATTAACTAGTAAAATCTTATTAGCATACTATAAGAATATGTTTTGAGGAAAACCCGTATAAGTGATTAATAAATGTTGAATAAAGCCTTATATTAACTAACAAATTCTTATTAGAATACTATAAGATTGTGTATTGAGAAAAAAATCGTATAATTGACTAATAAATGTTGAATATAACCTTGTATTAAATGATAAAATCTTATTTGAATACTATAAGAGTATGTTTTGATAAAAACTCATATAAGTAACTAATAAGTGTTGAATAAAATTTTATATTAAGTAATAAAATCTTATTAGAATACAATAAGAGTATGTTTTGAGAAAAACTCATATAAGTGACTAATAAATGTTAAATAAAGCTTTACATTAACAAATATATTCTTATTAGAATACTATAAGAGTGTCTTTTGAGGAAAACTTGTATAAGTGACTAATAATTATTGAATCAAACCTTATATTAACTAGTAAAATCTTACTAGAATAATATAAGAGTATGTTTTGAGGAAACCTCATATAAGTAACAAACAAGTATTGAATAAAACTTTATATTAAGTAATAAAATCTCATTAGAATACTATAAGAGTATGTTCTGAGAAAAACTCATATAAGTGACTAATAAATCTTGAATAAAGCCTTATATTAACTAATAAATTCTTATTAGAATACTATAAGAGTGTGTTTTGAGGGAAACTCGTATAAGTGACTAATAAATGTTGAATATAACCTTATATTAACTGGTAAAATCTTATTTGAATAATATAAAAGTATGTTTTGATGAAAACTCATATAAGTAACTAATAAGTGTTGAATAATATTTTATATTAAGTAATATAATCTTATTAGAATACAATAAGAGTATGTTTTGAGAAAAACTCATATAAGTGACTAATAAATGTTAAATAAAGCTTTACATTAACAAATATATTCTTATTAGAATACTATAAGAGTGTCTTTTGAGGAAAACTTGTATAAGTGACTAATAATTATTGAATCAAAACTTATATTAACTAGTAAAATCTTATTAGAATAATATAAGAGTATGTTTTGAGGAAACCTCATATAAGTAACAAACAAGTATTGAATGAAACTTTATATTAAGTAATAAAATCTCATTAGAATACTATAATAGTATGTTCTGAGAAAAACTCATATAAGTGACTAATAAATCTTGAATAAAGCCTTATATTAACTAATAAATTCTTATTAGAATACTACAACAGTGTGTTTTGAGGGAAACTCGTATAAGTGACTAATAAATGTTAAATATAACCTTATATTAACTTGCAAAATCTTATTTGAATAATATAAAAGTATGTTTTGATGAAAACTCATATAAGTAACTAATAAGTGTTGAATAATATTTTATATTAAGTAATATAATCTTATTAGAATACAATAAGAGTATGTTTTGAGGAAAACTCATATAAGTGACTAATAAATGTTAAATAAAGCTTTACATTAACTAATATATTCTTATTACAATACTATGAGAGTGTCTTTTGAGGAAAACATGTATAAGTGACTAATAATTATTGAATCAAACCTTATATTAACTAGTAAAATCTTATTAGAATAATATAAGAGTATGTTTTGAGGAAACCTCATACAAGTAACAAACAAGTATTGAATAAAACTTTATATTAAGTAATAAAATCTCATTAGAATACTATAAGAGTATGTTCTGAGAAAAAACTCATATAAGTGACTAAGAAATCTTGAATAAAGCCTTATATTAACTAATAAATTCTTATTAGAATACTATAAGAGTGTGTTTTGAGGGAAACTCGTATAAGTGACTAATAAATGTTGAATATAACCTTATATTAACTAGTAAAATCTTATTAGAATAATATAAGAATATGTTTTGAGGAAACCTCATATAAGTAACAAACAAGTATTGAATAAAACTTTATATTAAGTAATAAAATCTCATTAGAATACTATAATAGTATGTTCTGAGAAAAACTCAAATAAATGACTAATAAATCTTGAATAAAGCCTTATATTAACTAATAAATTCTTATTAGAATACTATAAGAGTGTGTTTTGAGGGAAACTCGTATAAGTGACTAATAAATGTTGAATATAACCTTATATTAACTTGTAAAATCTTATTTGAATAATATAAAAGTATGTTTTGATGAAAACTCATATAAGTAACTAATAAGTGTTGAATAATATTTTATATTAAGTAATATAATCTTATTAGAATACAATAAGAGTATGTTTTGAGGAAAACTCATATAAGTGACTAATAAATGTTAAATAAAGCTTTACATTAACTAATATATTCTTATTACAATACTATGAGAGTGTCTTTTGAGGAAAACATGTATAAGTGACTAATAATTATTGAATCAAACCTTATATTAACTAGTAAAATCTTATTAGAATACTATAAGAGTATGTTTTGAGGAAAACTCATATAAGTAACTAACAAGTATTGAATAAAACTTTATATTAAGTAATAAAATCTCATTAGAATACTATAAGACTATCTTTTGAGGAAAACTCATATAAGTGACTAATAAATGTTAAATAAAGCTTTACATTAACAAATATATTCTTATTAGAATACTATAAGAGTGTCTTTTGAGGAAAACATGTATAAGTGACTAAAAATTATTGAATCAAACCTTATATTAACTAATAAAATCTTATTAGAATACTATAAGAGTATGTTTTGAGGAAAACTCATATAAGTAACTAACAAGTGTTGAATAAAACTTTATATTAAGTAATAAAATCTCATTAGAATAATATAAGAGTATGTTTTGAGAAAAACTCATATAAGTGACTAATAAATGTTGAATAAAGCCTTATATTAACTAATAAATTCTTATTAGAATACTATAAGAGTGTGTTTTGAGGGAAACTCGTATAAGTGACTAATAAATGTTGAATATAACCTTATATTAACTAGTAAAATCTTATTTGAATACTATAAGAGTATGTTTTGATGAAAACTCATATAAGTAACTAATAAGTGTTGAATAAAATGTTATATTAAGTAATAAAATCTTATTAGAATACAATAAGAGTATGTTTTGAGGAAAACTCATATAAGTGACTAATAAATGTTAAATAAAGCTTTACATTAACTAATATATTCTTATTAGAATTCTATAAGAGTGTCTTTTGAGGAAAACTTGTATAAGTGACTAATAATTATTTAATCAAACCTTATATTAACTAGTAAAATCTTATTAGCATCCTATAAGAATATGTTTTGAGGAAAACCCGTATAAGTGACTAACAAGTGTTGAATAAAACTTTATATTAAGTAATAAAATCTCATTAGAATACTATAAGAGTTTTTTTTGAGAAAAACTAATATAAGTGACTAATAAATGTTAAATAGAGCTTTACATTAACAATATATTCTTATTAGAATACTATAAGAGTGTCTTTTGAGGAAAACTTGTATAAGTGACTAATAATTATTGAATCAAACCTTATATTAACTAGTAAAATGTTATTAGAATACTATAAGAGTATGTTTTGAGGAAAACTCATATAAGTGACTAATAAATGTTAAATAAAGCTTTACATTAACTAATATATTCTTATTAGAATACTATAAGAGTGTCTTTTGAGGAAAACTTGTATAAGTGACTAATAATTATTGAATCAAACCATATATTAACTAGTAAAATCTTATTAGCATACTATAAGAGTATGTTTTGAGAAAACCCGTATAAGTGACTAATAACTTTTGAATAAAGCCTTATATTAACTAATAAATTCTTATTAGAATAATATAAGAATGTGTATTGAGAAGAACTCGTATAATTGACTAATAAATGTTGAATATAACCTTATATTAATTGATAAAATCTTATTTGAATACTATAAGAGTATGTTTTGATGTAAACTCAGTTAAGTAACTAATAAGTGTTAAATAAAAAATTTATATTAAGTAATAAAATCTTATTAGAATACAATAAGAGTATATTTTGAGGAAAACTCATATAAGTGACTAATAAATGTTAAATAAAGCTTTACATTAACAAATATATTCTTGTTAGAATACTATAAGAGTGTCTTTTGAGGAAAACTTGTATAAGTGACTAATAATTATTTAATCAAACCTTATATTAACTAGTAAAATCTTATTAGCATACTATAAGAATATGTTTTGAGGAAAACCCGTATAAGTGACTAACAAGTATTGAATAAAACTTTATATTAAGTAATAAAATCTCATTAGAATACTATAAGAGTTTTTTTTGAGAAAAACTCATATAAGTGACTAATAAATGTTGAATAAAGCCTTATATTAACTAATAAATTCTTATTAGAATACTATAAGAGTGTGTTTTGAGGGAAACTCGTATAAGTGACTAATAAATGTTGAATATAACCTTATATTAACTGGTAAAATCTTATATGAATACTATAAGAGTATGTTTTGATAAAAACTCATATAAGTAACTAATAAGTGTTGAATAAAATGTTATATTAAGTAATAAAATCTTATTAGAATACAATAAGAGTATGTTTTGAGGAAAACTCATATAAGTGACTAATAAATGTTAAATAAAGCTTTACATTAACTAATATATTCTTATTAGAATACTATAAGAGTATCTTTTGAGGAAAACTTGTATAAGTGACTAACAATTATTGAATCAAACCTTATATTAACTAGTAAAATCTTATTAGAATATTATAAGAGTATGTTTTGAGGAAAACTCATATAAGTAACTAACAAGTATTGAATAAAACTTTATATTAAGTAATAAAATCTCATTAAAATACTATAAGACTATGTTATGAGGAAAACTTATATAAGTGACTAATAAATGTTAAATAAAGCTTTACATTAACAAATATATTCTTATTAGAATACTATAAGAGTGTCTTTTGAGGAAAACTTGTATAAGTGACTAACAATTATTGAATCAAACCTTATATTAACTAGTAAAATCTTATTAGAATACTATAAGAGTATGTTTTGAGGAAAACTCATATAAGTAACTAAAAAGTATTGAATAAAACTTTATACTAAGTAATAAAATCTCATTAGAATACTATAAGAGTATGTTTTGAGAAAAACTCATATAAGTGACTAATAAATGTTGAATAAAGCCTTATATTAACTAATAAATTCTTATTAGAATACTATAAGAGTGTGTTTTGAGGAAAACTCGTATAAGTGACTAATAAATATTGAATATAACCTTATATTAACTAGTAAAATCTTATTTGAATTCTATAAGAGTATGTTTTGATGAAAACTCATATAAGTAACTAATAAGTGTTGAATAAAATTTTATATTAAGTAATGAAATCTTATTAGAATACTAGAGTATGTTTTGAGGAAAACTCATATAAGTGACTAATAATTGTTAAATAAAGCTTTACATTAACAATATATTCTTATTAGAATACTATAAGAGTGTCTTTTGAGGAAAACTTGTATAAGTGACTAACAATTATTGAATCAAACCTTATATTAACTAGTAAAATCTTATTAGAATACTATAAGAGTATGTTTTGAGGAAAACTCATATAAGTAACTAACAAGTATTGAATAAAACTTTATATTAAGTAATAAAATCTCATTAAAATACTATAAGACTATGTTTTGAGTAAAACTCATATAAGTGACTAATAAATGTTAAATAAAGCTTTACATTAACAAATATATTCTTATTAGAATACTATAAGAGTGTCTTTTAAGGAAAACTTGTATAAGTGACTAACAATTATTGAATCAAACCTTATATTAACTAGTAAAATCTTATTAGAATACTATAAGAGTATGTTTTGAGGAAAACTCATATAAGTAACTAACAAGTATTGAATAAAACTTTATATTAAGTAATAAAATCTCATTAGAATACTATAAGAGTATGTTTTGAGAAAAACTCATATAAGTGACTAATAAATGTTGAATAAAGCCTTATATTAACTAATAAATTCTTATTAGAATACTATAAGAGTGTTTTTTGAGGGAAACTCGTATAAGTGACTAATAAATGTTGAATATAACCTTATATTAACTAGTAAAATCTTATTTGAATTCTATAAGAGTATGTTTTGATGAAAACTCATATAAGTAACTAATAAGTGTTGAATAAAATTTTATATTAAGTAATCAAATCTTATTAGAATACTAGAGTATGTTTTGAGGAAAACTCATATAAGTGACTAATAATTGTTAAATAAAGCTTTACATTAACAATATATTCTTATTAGAATACTATGAGAGTGTCTTTTGAGGAAAACTTGTATAAGTGACTAATAATTATTGAATCCAACCTTATATTAACTAGTAAAATCTTATTAGAATACTATAAGAGTATGTTTTGAGGAAAACTCATATAAGTAACTAACAAGTGTTGAATAAAACTTTATATTAAGTAATAAAATCTCATTAGAATACTATAAGAGTATTTATTGAGAAAAACTCATATAAGTGACTAATAAATGTTGAATAAAGCCTTATATTAACTAATAAATTCTTATTAGAATACTATAAGAGTGTGTTTTGAGGGAAATTCGTATACGTAACTAATAAATGTTTAATATAACCTTATATTAACTGGTAAAATCTTATTTGAATACTATAAGAGTATGTTTTGATAAAAACTCATATAAGTAACTAATAAATGTTAAATAAAGCTTTACATTAACTAATATATTCTTATTAGAATACTATAAGAGTGTCTTTTGAGGAAAACTTGTATAAGTGACTAATAATTATTGAATCAAACCTTATATTAACTAGTAAAATCTTATTAGCATACTATAAGAATATGTTTTGAGGAAAACCCGTATAAGTGACTAATAACTTTTGAATAAAGCCTTATATTAACTAATAAATTCTTATTAGAATAATATAAGAATGTGTATTGAGAAAAACTCGTATAATTGACTAATAAATGTTGAATATAACCTTATATTAATTGGTAAAATCTTATTTGAATACTATAAGAGTATGTTTTGATGTAAACTAAGTTAAGTAACTAATAAGTGTTAAATAAAAAATTTATATTAAGTAATAAAATCTTATTAGAATACAATAATAGTATATTTTGAGGAAAACTCTTATAAGTGACTAATAAATGTTAAATAAAGCTTTACATTAACAAATATATTCTTGTTAGAATACTATAAGAGTGTCTTTTGAGGAAAACTTGTATAAGTGATTAATAATTATTTAATCAGACCTTATATTAACTAGTAAAATCTTATTAGCATACTATAAGAATATGTTTTGAGGAAAACCCATATAAGTGACTAACAAGTATTGAATAAAACTTTATATTAAGTAATAAAATCTCATTAGAATACTATAAGAGTTTTTTTTGAGAAAAACTCATATAAGTGACTAATAAATGTTGAATAAAGCCTTATATTAACTAATAAATTTTTATTAGAATACTATAAGAGTGTGTTTTGAGGGAAACTCGTATAAGTGACTAATAAATGTTGAATATAACCTTATATTAACTAGTAAAATCTTATTTGAATACTATAAGAGTATGTTTTGATGAAAACTCATATAAGTAACTAATAAGTGTTGAATAAAATGTTATATTAAGTAATAAAATCTTATTACAATGCAATAAGAGTATGTTTTGAGGAAAACTCATATAAGTGACTAATAAATGTTAAATAAAGCTTTACATTAACAAATATATTCTTATTAGAATACTATAAAAGTGTCTTTTGAGGAATACTTGTATAAGTGACTAATAATTATTGAATCAAACCTTATATTAACTAGTAAAATCTTATTAGCATACTATAAGAATATGTTTTGAGGAAAACCCGTATAAGTGACTAATAACTTTTGAATAAAGCCTTATATTAACTAATAAATTCTTATTAGAATAATATAAGAATGTGTATTGAGAAAAACTCGTATAATTGACTAATAAATGTTGAATATAACCTTATATTAATTGATAAAATCTTATTTGAATACTATAAGAGTATGTTTTGATGTAAACTAAGTTAAGTAACTAATAAGTGTTAAATAAAAAATTTATATTAAGTAATAAAATCTTATTAGAATACAATAAGAGCATATTTTGAGGAAAACTCTTATAAGTGACTAATAAATGTTAAATAAAGCTTTACATTAACAAATATATTCTTGTTAGAATACTATAAGAGTGTCTTTTGAGGAAAACTTGTATAAGTGACTAATAATTATTTAATCAAACCTTATATTAACTAGTAAAATCTTATTAGCATACTATAAGAATATGTTTTGAGGAAAACCCATATAAGTGACTAATAACTTTTGAATAAAGCCTTATATTAACTAATAAATTCTTATTAGAATAATATAAGAATGTGTATTGAGAAAAACTCGTATAATTGACTAATAAATGTTGAATATAACCTTATATTAATTGATAAAATCTTATTTGAATACTATAAGAGTATGTTTTGATGTAAACTCAGTTAAGTAACTAATAAGTGTTAAATAAAAAATTTATATTAAGTAATAAAATCTTATTAGAATACAATAAGAGTATATTTTGAGGAAAACTCAAATAAGTGACTAATAAATGTTAAATAAAGCCTTACATTAACAAATATATTCTTATTAGAATACTATAAGAGTGTCTTTTGAGGAAAACTTGTATAAGTGACTAATAATTATTTAATCAAACATTATATTAACTAGTAAAATCTTATTAGCATACTATAAGAATATGTTTTGAGGAAAACCCGTATAAGTGACTAACAAGTATTGAATAAAACTTTATTTTAAGTAATAAAATCTCATTAGAATACTATAAGAGTTTTTTTTGAGAAAAACTCCTATAAGTGACTAATAAATGTTGAATAAAGCCTTATATTAACTAATAAATTCTTATTAGAATACTATAAGAGTGTGTTTTGAGGGAAACTCGTATAAGTGACTAATAAATGTTGAATATAACCTTATATTAACTAGTAAAATCTTATTTGAATACTATAAGAGTATGTTTTGATGAAAACTCATATAAGTAACTAATAAGTGTTGAATAAAATTTTATATTAAGTAATAAAATCTTATTAGAATACAATAAGAGTATGTTTTGAGGAAAACTCATATAAGTGACTAATAAATGTTAAATAAAGCTTTACATTAACAATATATTCTTATTAGAATACTATAAGAGTGTCTTTTGAGGAAAACTTGTATAAGTGACTAATAATTATTGAATCAAACCGTATATTAACTAGTAAAATCTTATTAGAATACTATAAGAGTATGTTTTGAGGAAAACTCATATAAGTAACTAACAAGTGTTGAATAAAACTTTATATTAAGTAATAAAATCTCATTAGAATAATATAAGAGTATATTTTGAGAAAAACTCATATAAGTGATTAATAAATGTTGAATAAAGCCTTATATTATTTACTAATAAATTCTTATTAGAATACTATAAGAGTGTGTTTTGAGGGAAACTCGTATAAGTGACTAATAAATGTTGAATATAACCTTATATTAACTGGTAAAATCTTATTTCAATACTATAAGAGTATGTTTTGATAAAAACTCATATAAGTAACTAATAAGTGTTGAATAAAATGTTGTATTAAGTAATAAAATCTTATTAGAATACAATAAGAGTATGTTTTGAGAAAAACTCATATAAGTGACTAATAAATGTTAAATAAAGCTTTACATTAACTAATATATTCTTATTAGAATACTATAAGAGTGTCTTTTGAGGAAAACTTGTATAAGTGACTAATAATTATTGAATCAAACCTTATATTAACTAGTAAAATCTTATTAGTGTAACGGCCCAGAATTCTAATTTCCGGGTTACGTTTCAAGGGATAAAACCCCTTGTTCGGATCTTGCAATCCAGGTACGGGTCGAGGTTTCAAATTCAATTTTAAGGTAAGTAATAAAGAGGGATTTCAAACCCTGAAAGTATCGTAGGGCCGTTGGGTACCGTTGACTTGTCCTAGGGACTAACTCGTGAAATTCATTCCAAACGAAGGCAAGACGGAAGCTAAGTTAAGATACAAAGCGCCACGGCAGAGCAGGGTCAAAACCAAAAACAGAAGGGGATGATTACCATTTATAACGAGTTAGAGAATTAGCCAGGTTCTTCGATTCGCAAAAAGGAAAACCCCGTCATATAGACATCGAGCACTCACATCTGCAGAAAATACCTTTGAAAGAAGAACGGGGAAAGGAGTCAGATCGAGCCACTCATGCGGGACCGGCAGTCCTCGCTGAGGCCACATAGTATGTGCTATACCTAATAAAGATGCTCTAATGCAGTACGAAAGTCAAACACACTAGCATGCTCCTAGTTATAATAATGTGTAAGAATGCTGTAAAGGGCCCAAGACAATGCCAAGTGGCATATCCCTCTCCTACCTCCACCCCCTTCCGATAGGGCGGAGACTGGCCAGCTCGTGAATGCATTCCATCATAATCGGGCGGCACGCATGCCTAACCCGCTCCACAATAAAGCCCGCAGGCATCTCATAATATAAGGAAGTTCATGACTCGATTGACTCAGGGTACCCGATGAGGCTGGGCTACCCTATGACCCTAGAAAAGACTCTAGGACTATCACAGATAACGGCCGTTCTGTTTCAAACGCAAAGTAAAACACCTTAAGAAGAGGGAAGAATCACACTATCAAGGACCTAGCCCGGGAGAGAATTAGCAATATTGTAGGCAAGATATAAGCTCACACCAGTCACAACCAAGGGTCCTACAGGACACTAATAGCTCAACATAACATGTTATAGATATAAACATTTAATTGATAATTACAACGGTATGCAAGAAATCAATCACTCATATTCTGACGATATAGAAGAATGGGGGCAAGTGCAGTGGTGTATAATACGAACCTAGTAATGGGACAATATAGCTAGAATACGGGGACATGAGCTCAAATCAACACATTACAAGTTAAAGCATGCATTCATCAAGACTCCATTATACCACATACTCTCCATCCAAAGCACGTAATCATACAACAATATTAACTTGAAAGATCATCGATAATGATCAATTTAACGAATACAAAATAGATGGGCATGCTACATATTCTCGTCACAAAGGAGTGATAAGCATTGACACGTCAATGTCCATCATGCTAAGGCGATCATGTACAAGCATTCATACAGGGAGGGTTTGATCACACTACCATAGACCTAATCCGGGGGGAAATAACGATCATGCAAGTTCGTATCATATGGTTCATGCTTTCCATCAATCATACGATCAGTAAGACAAGTAAACATGCTATAACAACAAATAGTCATGATATAAGGCAAGACACACAACACGATACTTGAGAAAGGTAAATAACCACAACATGAGCTTAAACAATACAACCATGACAGAAGGCAAGGCATAACATGAGGAGCTTCTTACTAAAGATCATTGGCAAGGTACATGCGGGAGATTATAAAATCATGTCATGCAATTCAGAGAGAGTCACCATTACAACCGGATAGGGATCCCTAAGGGCAACCATTGACCTTCCCCAACTGACTCATCACCCCTCTTTCCCGTGGGACTCCGGTACGACTCTTCATGGCAAGAAGACACTGGTTGATCATCATAAGAATAGGGAAAGACAGACCCAAAAACACCTTACTTCTGACTCAAGGTGACATCAAGAACTTCCAACACTCACTCAGACAACCTTAATATCCAACCACGATTCTCGACACAATGTGTTTACCAACCTGATTCCCGTCAAAGACATTGACATCCAGAAGAAAGATTCGATAGAACCGAAAAAAGGTTTAACATAGTGGAAGAGGTCGTTCCACACAAGCTGGGCTTGGCCATATACAAATAAAGGTACTCCCGCTATCCCGTTTGCACAGAAAAGTCAGTACACATTTCATTGTTAGGGCATCCAAATCAGATCTCTAGCATAGCAAGCACTCAACATAGAATCAGTTAATAACACTCATAACAATCTCCTTGGAAACTTCCAGACCCATCTATAAAGAGCAAGCTAATATTTTGCCTACCGTTCCCAACTATACCCAATAGGGGCGGTCTAGCGCCTTTACTACCCACTCGTGTCCCCGTTTGGTCGGTTTTCCTCTTTTATGACAAGCCGAGTTCATTACTTAGTCCAATTTCGGTTAGGCATCTTAAGTTCATTTTGCCCTTTTTAAAATCCTTTCAAACCCTTTGAAATTCATGGGCAGTTTTCCAAAACATACACTCGACCCTTGCGTACCCGAATTGCACAACCTCAGCTCTGATACCATCTTTGTAACGCCCCAGAATTCTAATTTCCGGGTTACATTTCAAGGGATAAAACCCCTTGTTGGGATCTTGCAATCCAGGTACGGGTCGAGGTTTCAAATTCAATTTTAAGGTCAGTAATAAAGAGGGATTTCGAACCCTGAAAGTATCGTAGGGCCGTTGGGTACCCTTGACTTGTCCTAGGGACTAACTCGTGAAATTCATTCCAAACGAAAGCAAGACGGAAGCAAAGTTAAGATACAAAGCGCCACGGCAGAGCCGGGTCAAAACCAAAAACAGAAGTGGATGATTACCATTTATAACGAGTTAGAGAATTAGCCAGGTTCTTCGATTCGCAAAAAGGAAAACCCCGTCATATAGACATCGAGCACTCAAATCTGCAGAAAATACCTTTGAAAGAAGAACGGGGAAAGGAGTCAGATCGAGCCACTCATGCGGGACCGGCAGTCCTCGCTGAGGCCACATAGTATGTGCTATACCTAATAAAGATGCTCTAATGCAGTACGAAAGTCAAACACACTAGCATGCTCCTAGTTATAATAATGTGTAAGAATGCCGTAAAGGGCCCAAGACAATGCCAAGTGGCATATCCCTCTCCGACCTCCACCCCCTTCCGATAGGGCGGAGACTGGCCAGCTCGTGAATGCATTCCATCATAATCGGGCGGCACGCATGCCTAACCCGCTCCACAATAAAGCCCGCAGGCATCTCATAATATAAGGAATTTCATGACTCGATTGACTCAGGGTACCCGATGAGGCTGGGCTACCCTATGACCCTAGCAAAGACTCTAGGACTATCACAGATAACGGTCGTTCTGTTTCAAATGCAATAAGTAAGCAGATGCTCATTCAATTAGTGCAACTTAAACAGGATACTACATGGCATGCTTTTATGCATATGCAACACCTAACATAAAATGCAACAACAGGCATGAATGTCCAACCTGAGTAAGCCCCTTAGGGAACTTACCTGAAGATGCAGAACAACAGGATAATACAAGGAAGGGCCCAAATGCAAGTCCAAAGCAATCCGAAATCAATACACACCTATCATCAAGCCATTTTCATAAGCCATTGAACCAACATTCATTCGCACGAAACCCAAGTTCTCAACATACTCAAAACCAACCGATAGCAAAACCGTTCTCCAAAACCTTTCCGATATGATCACATCAACCAAAATCATTTCATTTTCAATCAAACCCATCGATAAATCTTACCAACAATATTTCCAAACTCATTTCCCGATGTTTTCCAAACTCTTAAATCTCAAGTTAAGTCAACTCATTTTTAAAATAATTTCTCAAATCATACTTGGCCAAATTCAAGAGGAAGTAACAAATTTTCTAAGTCAACCCAAAATCTTGTTCATCAAAATATTCCGGCATTTTTGGTTTTCAAGACAATCAATCCTTTAAGAGATAATTCTAGGTAACTTGATAACCCTTTTTAAATAATTTTCCAAGTAATACTTAACTAAAATGCAATACCATAGCTAAACCCTCTTTTCAATTCCTATTAGTAAAACAAAGCCAATAATTCATTTTAGAATTCCTAAAATTAGCTAATTAAAATATCACATAATACATAACACAAATAATATCCCTTTCATAGTGTATAATAATTTTCAGAAATATAAAATCACCAAGTCATAATAATATATATAACATAACACTTAACAAAACTAACAATTAACAACAATAACCCATGAAAAAGGCCCAACACAACACCCTTTTTAAATAAATCAACCCAAGCCCATCTCTCTTTTCCCAAATCCGGATCCAAAGCCCCAAAACTCAACCAATTTAAATCTGGTTTAAATGAACCGGTTTTCTTTTATTCAAATAAAACACATGAACCGAACTGAACCCTCCTCTAACCTCTGCCCAGTTCAACGAAAGAAAGAAGGAAGGAGAAGGAGGAGGAGACCCCGCCGGCAACTCCCTCTCCGGCCCAAAACACACCCAAACTAACCGAGTATAGATTTCGACCAAGACCCACATGATCAAATTCAAACGCGGGGAGAGAGGATGGAGGAAAGAAGGCTCACCGAGGGAGACCGAAATCTTCCCCGGAGATCCTCGTCGGAATGGGATCTAGCCGGAAACGACCTGGGGCGTGTAGGGTGTTAAAAATCCACCTTAATGCCATTTGGAGGCGAAAGGAAGAGGAAGGGACGAAAAAGAGCTCTTACCGCTCGGAAATCGGAGGAACAGGGGAGGAAGAGTGAATGAGGTATGCTCACGGCTTCCCCGGCTCTCCTGTGGCTGCCGGCTACGCGGGGACGTCGAGGATGTGTTGGGGATGCTCAGGCTTGCTGCACGCAGAAGGAGAAAGCGAAACGGGGATGTGGTGCTCAGGATTTTGGCTCGCGGAAACAGGGCTCGGAAAGCTCGGTTGCGGCTCCAAATGTGTACGACGTTGGTGACGAGGAGCTGGTGGAGGTGTGGTGGTGGAAGAGTGTTGTTGTGGCTGAGGGAAAATGGAGATTCGAAGAAGGAAGGGGGTGCCTTTGGCTTCCCAGGCTTACGACAAAAAGGGTGAAAGAAGATGAGGGTGGGAGGTGTTTGGATAAGGTTATTGGAGAGTGTTTTTAGGGTTTGTGTCTTGTGGTGAGGCAAATGAATATCAAATCAGATTTTGTAGAAGCCAAGGAAGTGTTTGGATGAGGGCAATCAGATGGTGTAGGATGGAGTTGAAGATTATTTTGTCTCCTTGCCTTATTAGAGGTGAACAAGGTAATGGGGAAGAAAGGTGAATGTGGGTGCTGGCCCAATTAAAGTAATGACAAATATTTGGAGAAGATTTATTTGATTCAATTTCTCAACCAAGGGGAAACAAAAAGGGCTGAGCATTTTTCAGTTATGGGTATAGGAGAAAGAGACTAGAATTTTGGTCCCGAAAATCACAATTTAAAATTCCCGGAAATAAATCATGAACCCGCTCTCTCTTTCTCGACCTTATCCCGACTCGTATTCCAAAAACTCAAGTCAAAGTAGCGAAATTGAAATCATATCGGAAAAATCCGTTAAAATCATGCCGAAATTCATTTTAAGAGATTTTAAATAACCCGATTTAAATAAATTTTTAGTTTCTATTTACAAAAATTAAGATTTAAAAATCCGAGCCTTTAAAAATTAAGATTTAAAAATCCGAGCCTTTACAATTAGCATACTATAAGAATATGTTTTGAGGAAAACCCGTATAACTGACTAATAAATGTTGAATAAAGCCTTATATTAACTAATAAATTCTTATTAGAATAATATAAGAATGTGTATTGAGAAAAACTCGTATAATTGACTAATAAGTGTTGAATATAACCTTATATTAACTGATAAAATCTTATTTGAATACTATAAGAATATGTTTTGATCTAAACTCATATAAGTAACTAATAAGTGTTGAATAAAAAATCTTATTAGAATACAATAAGAGTATGTTTTGAGGAAAACTCATATAAGTGACTAATAAATGTTAAATAAAGCTTTACATTAACAAATATATTCTTATTAGAATACTATAAGAGTGTCTTTTGAGGAAAACTTGTATAAGTGACTAATAATTATTGAATCAAACCTTATATTAACTAGTAAAATCTTATTAGCATACTATAAGAATATGTTTTGAGAAAAACCCGTATAAGTGACTAACAAGTATTGACTAAAACTTTATATTAAGTAATAAAATCTCATTAGAATACTATATGAGTATGTTTTGAGAAAAACTCATATAAGTGACTAATAAATGTTGAATAAAGCCTTATATTAACTAATAAATTCTTATTAGAATACTATAAGAGTGTGTTTTGAGGGAAACTCTTATAATTTGTGTGATATAAAATCCTACTAGATCGTCATAATTATCCAACATTTAATCTCATATAATAATTCACCACAAGCCATGCTATTAGTCATACATATCATTCTGTTAGTCAAACGATCATATTATCATGCTAGTTAGTCATCGAATAAGTCTTATTCCCAAGTTAGTTTCAAAACCGTTTCAAATCCAAGTTAAATAGTTAAGAATTTCGACCCTTACAATACTCGCCGAATTCCCTTTTCAATTTATTTATTAGATTAATTTCCAACCTTGAAATTCTTTTTCAAATTCTTTATAAATCTTGAAGTCCCAATAATAAATTTTGAATCTCAAATAGTATTACATGATATTTTAAATACCATTTATTTAACACTTTTATAAGTTATTTCCAAATCCCCTAAAATCCCGACCATTTTTATTTAATAAATCAACTCTTATAATTCTCCCAAAATATAATAATTTAAATACCGCTAATTAGTTAAATAATAAACAGATAACCCGAACCGAACCGAACCCAACCGAAACAACCCAAACTGAACCGAACCGAACCAACCCCAAACCGGTTTAGTACTAAATCAAATTATATAAGCTAGCAGGGGGCCCAGCATCCACATCAGCTTCTTCTTCATTTCAATGAAAGCTCCCGCCTGACGCCATGGCTCAGCTCGGCCTCGCTCCCGCCGGCGACCAGAGCTCTCGAGCTCAGCTCCTCCGCCTCACCCGACCTCTCCCAACCCCGCAGCTCACCTCCCTAGGGCACCGCCCATGCCTGGAACACCTCGACGTCCGATGATCATCCTCCCGCGCTCACACACGACCCTCCTGCGCCCTCACGCTCGACTCGCACTCTCGGCTTTGCGCTCGACCTCACCGGAGCTCTCAAGCTCGCCCATCTCTCCACTCCCAACTCTCACACTCTCTTCCGGACCCCGAAGAACGAAAGGAAAAGGAACGGCTAAGGATGGGAAGGAACGAAGCTCACCGAGGTGTTCGCAAATTCGGAGCTCTCGATCGGAGGTTTGGGCGGCGTCGGAGGCTCGCGATGGATCGTCGGACCTGCGCCGAACATGGGGGAGTGTGATGGAGAAACTCGAGGACGATTCCGATTAAAAACGGAAGAGAATCACTTACCGGAACGTGGTTCGTGTTACGCAATGAAATCGGCGGTTCGGTGGCTCTTCGGCGGCGCTGGGCGGCTCCTGGGTGGCTCCGATGTGGTGTTGGATGTCGATGGAGGTGCGGGCTAGTGATGCTGCTGCTTCGGTTTCGGAGAGAAAGGTCGAAGAAAGTGTGGCGGTGGTTTGAAGGTGCGGTGACGGTGGTGTACGGTGATGGAACAACGGTGATGAGCTGTAGGTGTGGGACGATGGTGATGGAGAGGAAGGGAGCAGCTGGATGGAAGAAATGAAATGAAATGAAAGAGGGAGAGGTGGAGGTGATGATACTGAAGGCGTGTAGAAGAAGAGAGCGATTGAAACAGAAGGAGAGGGATGGGTTTACAGATGCAAAAGGGTAGGGTGTAGTAGGGGCTAGGTGGGTGGAGATGTGAAAGGATCTGACGAGGGAGGTGACGGGTATTAATTATGGGTAACAGTCAAAATTAAATACCCGAAAATAAATTCTGAATACGTGAATTTCGGATCCCGTAATTAGCTGCAGAATGTTAGTTTTTCCGAATCTCGCTTTCTCGATCAATTAGATTTTTAAAACAGAAGAGGATATCACCATCCAATAATTATTTTGAATTTTCGAGGTAAAACGGCGGAAATCGTTCGCTAAATTTTATATTCCGGTCGGAATCCGCTAAACAAGTTTTAAATCCGATTTAAATTCATCTTTATTTTTCTTTTTCCGAAAAATTAAGATTTGAAAATCCGAGCCTTTACATCATCCACCTCTAAAAAACAAGCCTCGTCCCCGAGGCTAAAACCAATTTAAAATAGGAGATGAAGTTTGAAATTGGTGAGTCCAAGGATCATGCCATTGATCTCGTAAGCATCTCATAAGTGCCCCTATGAGATCCTCACAGTACCGTTGCCGTGATCATAATATCCCCAATAGACCGTAGCAAGAATGTAATATGGGCCCCTACCACATCCTTACTCCGACTCCTCGGTCATATCATAACTCAAAACATCACAACGTCCTCTTTAAAACACCGTTCAAAACTTCAAGTTCGGCATTAGTCAAAAACATTTCTAACCTCTCCATTCATCCTACCATCCACCTCTAAAGGCTAATCCCATATTCCCCTCCTAGGTTCCAAGTCAGAATCAAAGTTTAACAGTTCAATTTCTATCATTTCCATCATCAAATATATATACATCAAATAACAATAGCACCTCACGTCTAATAGCATAGCATAATCAACTCAAGAATAGCCACATATCACTACAAAAAAAAATTATTTTTGCCACCCTTGGTAGCTTCGGCAGGCATGTGCCGTGGCAATTGATACCATTTTGCCACGGGATTAGCTACGGAAAGAGTTGAATTCAAGAAAAAAACCAGAACAGTAGCAACGGCAAGGATTTGGCGAAGCTATTGGGTCGACTTTGCCACTCTTGGTAGCAACGGCAAAGTTTTGCCGTGGCTAATAGGGCACTTTTTGCCATGGCTAGACATTTTCCGTCGTGATATTATAATTTTTTGGAAAAGAAAAAACAATACGTACGGAGTAATAACTAAAACCCTATCACCTTGCCTCTCTCATTCACTGCCTCCAACTCCCGCAGATCTAGTCCCCGACACCCAGCTCCCCACCTTTCCTTCGTCTCTCCATCTCCGCCCATTGCGCCGCCGCAACACAAACCTTGTTGTCATCGCTAATCGTGGTTCCCCTCGGTCTCTCGATTCATCTCTGTCTCTCGATCTCACAACTGTAAGTCCCTTCTCCTATTTCTTCAATTTCCTTCGTTTGATTTAATGGGATTTGGATCTCTAATTTTGCTTTTTTTTCGATTCTAATCCTTTTTTTCAACTCCCACATATCTAGTCCTCGACTCTCATCTCCTCACTTTTCCTTCTCCTTTTTCGCCTCTCCATCTTCACCCTTTGCACCGCCGTAACGCAGCCCTTGTTACGTTGCATCGCTAATTGTGGTTCCCCTCGGTCTCCTAATTCATCTCCATCTCTCGATCTCACAAATGTAAGTCCCATCTCCTATTTCTCCAATTTCCATCATTTGATTAAATGGGATTCGGATCCCTAATTTTGCTTTTGTTTCGATTCCAATCCTTTTTGGCTGTTAGACTTTGGCAATACACTGAAATGATGCCTGCTGCTGAGAATGCGGGGCTGAGACCTTGTAAGGAGTATTCGGGATTGTAGGGCTTCCAACCTTTGAATTGTGGTTATTTAGGGTTTTGAAGTATATTGGGGGTTTGAGGCTCACGATTGTTCTTTACTTAAATCATTGAAGGAATTCACTTTTTTTTTTCTTATTGGATTTAAATTAAAATGCTTCTTTACTTTATTTACTTGGATCAGTATGGATTATTGAGTTTGTTATTGTGTATGATTTACTCAAAGACAGCCTTGCAGCTGCAAGAATAACTCACTAGAAATTGGCACAAAGTTGCAGTTATCCAACTTAGATCGTTGAGTCAACAATGATGATATGAGGGTACTTCTTGATCCGTTGTTTTTTAATTACAAGATAATAAACATCTAGTTTACAGTGGACCTGAAACTTGGCTTGGAACTCAGGAGCTTTTCTCTAAAATTAGAGAGTTGAAATGCTATGTTGTCCATTATGACAAAAATGTAGCGCCTAGTGTACTTTTTTTTTTTGCTCCCTCAATTTTTTTATGTTTTTTTATAGAAGGCCTTTTTCCAACATGATTTCCCCTCCTCTTGGGCATTGCTTAATGTTTGATTATGCTATTTCTATGTATATAAGATTGTCGTGCTTGCAGTGTAGTTTTCTTTCTTGACATTTTGTTGGCTTGACATTTAAATTTTTGATTCCAATGAAGCTATAATATGATGGATTGATCAGTGGAATGAATGGAGCTGTTGTCCGAAGAGTTGTTACAACGTATGTAGCCTTGTCTTTAGCATAAACTATAAAGAGGATGACCATAAAAAAAGGATCCAGTTTCGGTTAAAGTTATTTACTTAATCTAATTTATATTTTTGTTAGTCCTAGTAGCTTACAATAAGTAGATACCTACAGGAATTCACTTACTTAGTACATCTCTTCTAACCCAAGGGATTTTCTATTTTTGAGTATTTTTCGGTTTCGCTTACTTAGTACGTCTCTTCTAACCCAAGGGAATTCGCTTACTTAGTACGTCTCTTCTAACCCAAGGGATCACTTTCTCTTATGTACGTGCAACAACTTGTGCAGCAACTTCCTCTGCTTAGCAGAAACTTATGCTTAGCAACACCTAAACCAATTCTTATTTGAATTTATATAGCAATGACGGGCATCATAAGGGGATCACAATCATTACAGTGCCAGCAGCTGCTAAGTTAGTGTGTTAAGTTAGTGTACTGTTACAACAGGTGTCTCCCTGAATTTGCCTTCCAAGACTTGTCCATTATGACTCATCTCACCTGTTACCTTAGCCTAGCCATTTTTGAGTATTTTTAGGTTTAGGATTTTAGAATTTAGATAAATTTTAACGCATATTAGTAACAAATACAAATATAACATGTGAAAAAAAGGTAGTTGAGTTGATTAGTAGACCCCATTTTAAGGCCTCTTAGACCTCTACGTCAACCTCTAGCCCTTTAGCCCCTCTAACCTTTTCTTATTGAAGATCAATTTTAAGAAATTAGGGTCAATAGGCTTATATAACCCCTCTTATTTAAGATGACTTTGGATTCTCATCTGAATATTCCTTGCTGTTATATGTACTATTCTGTGTATGCTACCCAACTCATCAATGTTGCATTTAATTTAATTTCACTCTTAATTTGAACCTCGTACCGATGCAATTACTACTTGTTAGAGCTTTTATTGGAACATTTTATTATTTACAAGCTTTGAACATGTTTGCGCTTACTTCTTCATTGAGTCTTCTTTTTCCAACTCCATCAATAGTCTTTCTTTGATCAAGCCTTCGAAAACCTAGAACTTTTCTCATACATAAGGCAGTCTTAGTTTTATGTCCCCCCATCAGTTTTCACCTCACTTCACAATCATCTCACCAAGCACCTCCGAATCCTCCTCTTTCATTTACATCTCTTCTCTCCATGACCTCTCCTTGCCATGCTGCCCACCCGTGATCGAGTTAACTCCTTGCATTATTAGGGATGCATATTCTTAAATCTGAAAATTCCTTTTGTTTTATAGGGGTCAATGTTTGAGTAGATGTTATGTGGGAACTGATAAATAAAGGAGTACGAGCGAACACAAGAATCCTTGCAAGAGAAGCCTAGCCTTCCTATAAACAATAAAACTTCTCATATGAATCTTATGCGTATTTTACTTTCGAAATTGACAGTGTATTTTAGTTTCCTTATCCTAATTTTGTTTTTTCCTTATTGCAGGGTTAGATTAATTTTTAGTCCATTGATCATCCATCCAAAATTGTAATGATGAAGAGGATAAGAAACTTTCGGCGGCTGGTCTTGTAGAAGTTCCAAGATGCCTCTTTTCTTTACTGCATCAAATCAAGGAAAAAGTTCAGGTGAGTAACATAACGTTGCCTCTGAATGAAACTTGCATAACATAGATTCATTTGCAACATCTCTTTAATTCTATTAATAATAGGTACATTCGTAATGGAACTTGCATAACATAGGTTCTCTTATCCTACATTTTCTTACATCTCTTATTTGACCCTCTCCTATTATTTGAGATTTGATTTTGGTATTAGATATTCCATTTTGATATTTTAAAATTTTCCTTTTTTATTTGGTTCGTTAGTAAATTCTTTATATATGTTGATTGTACTATATTAGACGCTTAACTTGGAGGCAATGGAAAAAACCAGACACTGGAAAATCGTGGGCTGCAGTGCATACATAGGTGACGGGTTGCTCGATGTGTTTCATTGGTCACGCAACACAGAATGTGGGTTGCGTTGTCCCTGAAATAGCATGTACTGGTGTTCTTGGTGACTTTGTACAACCTTGCAGATAGACTAAAACTTTTCACACATGATTCATGGATTTTATCTGGAAGTCATCAATAGGTTTTGTTGTTTTAGGCACCTATCATCTCCCCATATTAACATAATTGTAAACTTCTTTTTCCACTCTGATTGCTTATAGGTTTCTTCATTACCAATACTTGTAAGCTTCTTTTTCCACACCCAAATGTTTTTATTATGCTATATGATCACTTAAAATGTGCAGTAGCTTATAGCCCTAAAGTTGGGATGTAGGTTGATCAAATCTTATTTTCATCTTCTTAATATTTCCTATGTAGTATGCTTTCTAATGCTTGTCTCTCTTTCTTTTTTTCTTTTTTTAGATACAAATGTGCACAAGACAAAGCTTGCAATGTTCCACTACTTGTCAACGGACAGTTAAAAGGCATGCATTGGTAGCTTATCATAATTACATGTATTTCATACAGATGCACATTTACAGTATTCCTACTATGATCTAGATAAATAGATCCTCCTTAGTACTTTGAAATTCGTATTTTTTTTAATTTGAAATTTGTATTCATTTAGAGCTTTACTATGTAATTTGATCACCTCATTATCTTGTACTTATATATAAGTAATTAAAACAGCAAAATCACTGTGCGAAGCCCGGTTCATCCCTAGTTCTTTAGAAATTACTCTGAACTCACCATCTTGAAATGATTATATTGCTGAAAAGATGATGTCTTTCTTCTTATATAATTACATTCTCTTGTATCCTTCATACATTTGGTAATCTCAGAGTCACGCTTATGCCACTCATCATGTATCATTTGATTTATAGATTCAGCTCAGTACGGCCTTTCCCCCCTTTTAAGACAATTGTTGAAGAGGTAACGATTTCTCTCTTATAGATATCTTCCCTTAATCTGTCTGTATTCATTTTTTGTTTCTTCCTATGAGAATGTCTAAATGACGGGGAAATTTACATGCATATCTCGTGATTTAAGTTATCCATCAATGGATTCATTTTTTGTTTTCTCTTATGCTTCCACTTAAGTTAATAATGACTTGGATTGTGCAAACTAATTAGTTGCTTTTGAAGTTTTTTTAATAGGTTCAAGCCTGATACTCATAAGATTAACAATTTATTGCAGAGGTTATCAAGGTTGGAGGAGGGAAGAAAAGAATTGTGTGGAGAAAAATTCAGAAGCTTGAAGAGGAAGTTGTGTTGCTTGATGCCTGATTAGGAGAGGTATAATTTGCTTTTGTTGTTCGTAGGTTAATGTTGCAGAATATCATAAGTTAAGGCTTGATTTGCCTTTGCTGGAGAAGAAAATGATGTCAGAGATATAACAAGGCCAGAAAGAGTAATAAATTTATATAATTATAAGTTTAAGGCTTGATTTGGCTTCTGTATGGACACTTGCTGCTGTTTGTAGGCTTGATTAGGTAAATTTTTATAATTAATGTAAATTTATATTATTATGTATATTTAAATTTGTATAGATTAATAAATTTTTATTAATTTTATTAATAGGCAAATTGTACGTGTACTGGTTTTTTTTTTTTTAAATATGGGACTTTTTAGCCCAGGTCTAAAGAATCCGGGCTAAAAAGCATCTTTTTTTTTTTTCCATAAATAACTTAGCTACGGCAACTTACCGTGGCAAATGTGTCGTGACTTTCATCAAGAGTCACTTCGCCGTCGCTTAGCCGTCGCTAGATTAGTAGCTACGGCTAACTGTCGTAGCTACTATCATTTTGCCACCCCAGACTTGGCCACCCCTTGTTTCCCGTGGCTACTGCCGTGGCTAAATGGGTTTTGCCACCCCAGATTGGCTTTTTGCCACGGAAAATTGCCGATGCTAAATTGTTTTTTTTTTGTAGTGTATCATTGCATATCTAGCATCGTATCATATATGGTAGAATTTATCACATCATCTCACGGAAGTTACGCACCATATCAATCAAATAAGCACGTTATATCAACCAGATAAGTACATCATACTCATTCTAACTACCAAGCGTCATCGCATTAGAGGCAAACAACTACTTCCGTACAGTAGCATTCCATCGAGTTCAGGGATAACTATGTTAGTACTAACAGTTTCCTATTGTCAACGACAATACATCATAGAATCAACATCGTCTATAGCATAGAATTCGCACCACATTCGGCCCCAAGTAAAGTGTACGCTAGATCACATCCTCAAGAGAACATGCATATAACTATCAATCATGACAAGACACAACCAGTACCCATCAGCTCTTGCATTAAGATCAAATTCACCGAGATCTGCCAACCCAAACCACTACTAGGTATCCCAATTCCTATGCCATCAAGCCATCTAAGGGCCAATCCACATCGACATCGAAATCTCAAGGCCTACCTTCCACTCGACTATTTAAAACTATCTCCCGGAGTTCCCTAATCATAAAATTCCCTCATTTCAACAATCTGAACAACTCGATCTACTACCAAGACTCCATATATAACACGTCCTTGCCCTATGGGTCCTCTATCAGTCCCATCTTTACCCTCTAATAGAAAATTCCGAGTCCTCAACTGAATCGCTCTCACGATCTATCTAGACGCTTCTTAACAATCTCGCTTACTCTTCCTAGGCTCTCAAGACTCCGTCTGACCATCATCTTCTAAAGAGACGTCTCGAATCACCTTGCTAACCTGATCATACTTCCCATGCCACTAACCACTCTCACTAACCATCCATCTCTAAGGACCCAACTCATGCTGACCATCTCACACCTTACACTCTCGACCAATTCTAACGCAGGAACCCAACTAGTGGCACTCCCAACCACGAATCACCATGACCCTCAAGCCGACTCACTCTAGATCTTCTTCCCAACATACTCTACCTGGACTAGTTCCCTCAACTCGGCATGTTTCCCCAAATTGCCTCAGATCACGCTTCCTCGAACTTCGAAATCTCTACCGCTTAAACCCTTATGTACCGATCATCATTTTCACCGAACTCCTATGACATCCTCGTCCGAATTTCCTAACTACCGCAACTTCAAAATCCTTCTAAAATCTCTTATCTTCTAGCATCCTCAATACCTTCTGCTTTGCCTAGTTCCCAAATCCATGCTCATAGTCTCCTCAAATACCTCAACAGCGACAATAACTGCCACTCATAAATCCCGATTCATTCCCTATGCCAAAATCCTCCAACAACGCACCTATAAATCCTTCACTCGATCATCAATTTCCCAAACATTACCAATCCTACCTAAACAACCCCAAATACTCATCACACGAACAACCCTAATATGAACAACCTAATATCCCCGATCGATAATTTCCCAAGCAACCTCATACTACTCTTCCTTGGCAACTCATCAACCTCATCCCTTACCGAAATCGCTCCCATTCATAGCACACACCACCTAGGACCAAATTCTACGATTCCTCAGACGTTCCTTAACCGATCATCCTCGACTCCGCCCACGATCCGCTCCTAGACTATCTAGACACCTTCCTTGGCACACCAATCCATATCACAACACCTCCCTTCAAGAATCCCCCGATCAACTCCTAGCTCGCCCATCCACCTCTAGAACTATCCTAACTACCTCTACCCACACCCAAGCTCAAGATCACCCTAATGAAACTAGTCCAGACCTCAGTCAACCACTCTCTTATACTACCCGCACACACTACCTGCCTAGACTACCACTTCTCACTAGGACACCCCCCTCAAAATCTCGGCACACTAGCCCCACGTACTGCTCACCTAAGACCTACCTAGAAGCTCATCTATACTCACAGACCACTATCTTCGACACATCCCAACTCACTCGGCTCTACCCAAGCTAACGCATCCTTTATGCACCTCATCTCACGTGACCAATGACCCAATCCGAATACCTTAATCCACTTGCCACTTTCCAACCCGTCTCACCGAAGAATCTCACAACTCAAGCTCAAGAATAAAGCACTCTCATACATATAACTCAAAACCTACTCACCCGCAAGTCAGTATACCAAGCACATAGGCACATCGTCATAGAAACAAGTTAGTCAGGGAATCATCGCTACCAATCCAGCATATCCTTCCTCACACATTCAATTATGTCAGTTCTAGGCCTATCACAAAACATCAATTCCGATTAGTATAGAAGAATCCACAATTTGGATTAAGAAAGTCCTTCCTTGAGTCATCTAAGAGAATCACGTACGCGGCTACCATCTTTCAAATTTGTTCGTCCTTTGTATACTTTTGGGGACGTCAGTCCTGTGGTCTATGGGTCATGGACCCATCACACTTCCGTTGCGCTGCTATGGTGCCACTTGGTCGTCGGTCCTTTCTTGCATGTCGGCGCTCATCGAAGGATTGCAAGGGTTATAAGTTACAGAGATAGGGGAGAGACAAGGGCGGAAGACACAACTTCCTTAAGAGTTTAGACATGTACCATGACTAGGAACGACGAGACCAAGGATAAGATCCCAACCCGAGAGTTACAACGATGCTCTTATAATTATGGCACGCAAACACATAAAAATCAAGAGATATCATCACATTATTTCACACTAGTATGCACCTGTCTCAAGGAATATCGATTTACGCATTCATAACATGTTCATATAATCATCTTTATATGTGCGCAGAATAAACTAGGAACTTATCATTTCATTCACCAATCATGCTTGACAGACTAAGAACATGTATGCACAGACTGACATGGGACATATATGTCATAAGTTATGCAAGACCTAGCAAACATCACAAGATATCATATGCACGACTTATCACTCAATTTAGATACACACATATGCAAGTCATAATATTGCGAAATTGAGGCAAGCATGCTAAGATGCACCCTAAAAATCATGCTAAGGGTATAGTTAGTTCATGCAGAGTTGGTATAGCAACTATCTCATCACATACATCCATATTCACATACTAAGACTAAGATGTCACACAATCATATGAGGGCTTATAACTGGGAGGTATATATCCTACATGATACTAGCAATACTTATTAAACATGTACACAATCCTGAGGTCCAATGAGGTTCATCTGGCATGCTAAGTCATCCAATTCATGTTTTAACGTACAACGAGAGTTAAGCACACTATCATGGACCTAGTTCATAGGGAGACGGAAATCATGGGGATTCAATACATACGACACATACATCTACTCATAAGTGCAACCATGCAAGGTATTAGGCAAGTCATGCTGAATTATACCAATATACAATTTCATGAAATCACAAGGAGGCCATCATTATAACTTGATATAATTCTCTAAGGAAAATCACCGACTCACCACCCCGTTTTCCCGTGGGACGCTAGTATGACTTGCTGGGTAGGACACAAGGACATTCACGCCGTTTCTGATAGATGAGGGTAGAACTCGTGTTTAGACTCTTGTGGGAAGAAGACATGGTTGGCCATTACGATGATCGAAAGGGATGACTCCATAAGACAACTCACCTCTATCTCGAAACGATTTAAATCCTCACTCCCACTAACATACTCAGGTAACCCTCACACCTGACACGATTTCCGAAGGTATTTAGTTGACCGACCCAAATTCCCCGTGAAAGACCCCAATCACAGGTACGAGACTCGATAGAAGCATCGATGGTGGGATACAAAACAAGACTCTAAACAGGGGAGTGGATGCTTCTCGACCCTTGCTAACATGCCTAGATGTTTTGGTGGGGCAGATGATAGAGTCAGAACCATCAGGGGGGTTTGAATTATGAAAGTGCTATTTTGACAGAACATGAATTCCGATTACATAAGAACAAGGTTTTCTCCCACTATCTCGTTTGCATAGTTATTCAACACATGATTGAAGCCAAGGCATACTGATTAGTTCGCTATCCTAAGCACAATAGAGCACTCATCACGGAAACAATCAACAAGATTAGTATGATCCTCTTCGAGGAGGATCGCCCTCGGGTCCAATTGCATATATGTACATATATAAACGTAAGCATAGAGACGATCTATGTCGTCCTTCGAGGGACGGCTGACAGGAGGGGCAAAACCTCACGGCCTCCTAACTCAACACTCCAACCTCTGTGGTATTCCTTGGAGTCTTCTAGGCCCATCTGTAAATAAAAGCTAATATTTTGCCTACCGTTCCCCGAATTCTACATCCATAAGGGATGTCTACCGCTTGGGTCTCTACCCACGAGATTATTTCCCCTTTATTCATTTTAGGTTTTAAGTCCAATTAAATTCATTTTGCCCTTTATAAAATATTTTCCAAAACCATTTGAAAACATTGGGCGATTTTCAAAACCTTTTCAACCTATTGTACTCGGATTGCAAAACCTCAGCTCTGAAACCACCTTTGTAACGGCCCGGGATTATGATTCCCGAGTTACGTTTCGAGGGATGAAACCCCTCGTTGGGATCTTGCGCCCCGAGTACAGGTTGATGGTTTGAAATCGAAGATGCACACTTTAAAGTGGGATTTCGCACCCAAACCCGGAAGGTCCGTTGGAGACCCCGGGGTAAACCCCTGTACCTGTCCTAAGTCTACAACGCGCGGAAACCTTTATCATGCAAAGGACGAAAGTTCTGAAAACGATACAACCAGTGCCACGGCAGAGCCGGGTCAAAACGGAGTATAATAGGAAGAAATCCAAAAAGCATGAGTTTGGTGAAGTCAGGGTTCATACACTCACTCTCCGCCATATGAAAGGACCCCGTCATATCAGCACAAAATCAAGTAGTAGATCGGGTACCTGAAACTATACCACCAAGTCAGGCCAAGAGTCCGCCCGCGGGTCCTCTGACCGCGCTGAGGACATATAATACGCCTATACCTAGAATAAGGGATGCCTTCATGCAGTACTGAAATAAAACCACACTATCATGCTCCTAATTCATATGTGCAGAATATTGAGGAAGGCCTTAACAAAGAATACCAAGCGGTATATCCCTCTTTTACCACCACCCCTCTTCCAGACAAGGCGGAGACTGGCCAGTTCGATGCTATAATCATATCAAATCTCATCATCATATCATATCTCATCATCATATCATATCTCATGCCCATCTCGTATCTCGTGATATATATATATATATATATATATATATATATATATATATAAATGACTCGAGGAGGACAACACCCGATGAAGCTGGGCTGCCCTATGACCCTAGCAAGAACTCTAGGACTCACAGATAACGACCGTTCTGTATTCAAACGCATACAGAATAAGGATGATCATTCGTAAATGCAAATTCCTAAGCATGATGCTACATGACATGCTCTTATGCATATGCAACACCTGCATACTATATGACACATCAGGCAGGAGGTACTGGTTACTGAGTAAGCCCCAGAGGTACTTACCTAGCTAGCAGATCGGCAACAAAAGAATCCAGCACACAGTAGTCAAAATCACCTAGTACATGATTGAATATACATAAGTCTACATCCAACTATTAAGCACTCAAGCACACCTCAATCAATAGAACAAGTAACACGTTATGGAAGTCATTTCATCGCATCATCCGCTCCACAAGACCACATCGTTCATTATTCAACCAATTCCGCATGTTCATATACATCATTTCCGCATATACCTCAACGGTTCATCCAAATCATAAGACATAATTTGTGTGATATAAAATCCTACTAGATCGTCATAATTATCCAACATTTAATCTCATATAATAATTCACCACAAGCCATGCTATTAGTCATACATATCATTCTGTTAGTCAAACGATCATATTATCATGCTAGTTAGTCATCGAATAAGTCTTATTCCCAAGTTAGTTTCAAAACCGTTTCAAATCCGAGTTAAATAGTTAAGAATTCCGACCCTTAAAATACTCGCCGAATTCCCTTTTGAATTTATTTATTAGATTAATTTCCAACCTTGAAATTCTTTTCCAAATTCTTTATAAATCTTGAAGTCCCAATAATAAATTTTGAATCTCAAATAGTATTACATGATATTTTAAATACCATTTATTTAACACTTTTATAAATTATTTCCAAATCCCCTAAAATCCCGACCATTTTTATTTAATAAATCAACTCTTATAATTCTCCCAAAATAAAATAATTTAAATACCGCTAATTAGTTAAATAATAAACAGATAACCCGAACCCAACCGAACCCAACCGAAACAACCCAAACTGAACCGAACCGAACCAAACCCAAACCGGTTTAGTACTAAATCAAATTATATAAGCTAGCAGGGGGCCCAGCATCCACATCAGCTTCTTCTTCATTTCAATGAAAGCTCCCGCCTGACGTCACGGCTCAGCTCGGCCTCGCTCCTGCCGGCGACCAGAGCTCTCGAGCTCAGCTCCTCCGCCTCACCCGACCTCTCCCAACCCCGCAGCTCACCTCCCTGGGGCACCGCCCACGCCAGGAACACCTCGACGTCCGATGATCATCCTCCCGCGCTCACACACGACCCTCCTGCGCCCTCACGCTCGACTCGCACTCTCGGCTTTGCGCTCGACCTCACCAGAGCTCTCGAGCTCGCCCACTCTCTCCACTCCCAGCTCTCACACTCTCTTCCCGACCCCGAAGAACGAAAGGAAAAGGAACGGCTAAGGAAGGGAAGGAACGAAGCTCACCGAGGTGTTCGCAAATTCGGAGCTCTCGATCGGAGGTTTGGGCGGCGTCGGAGGCTCGCAATGGATCGTCGGACCTACGCCAAACATGGGGGAGTGTGATGGAGAAACTCGAGGACGATTCCGATTAAAAACGGAAGAGAATCACTTACCGGAACGTGGTTCGTTCTACGCAATGAAATCGGCGGTTCGGTGGCTCGTCGGCGGCGCTGGGCGGCTCCTGGGTGGCTCCGATGTGGTGTTGGATGTCGATGGAGGTGCGGGCTAGTGATGCTGCTGCTTCGGTTTCGGAGAGAAAGGTCGAAGAAGGTGTGGCGGTGGTTTGAAGGTGCGGTGACGGTGGTGTACGGTGATGGAACAACGGTGATGACGGTGATGAGTTGTAGGTGTGGGACGATGGTGATGGAGAGGAAGGGAGCAGCTGGATGGAAGAAATGAAATGAAATGAAAGAGGGAGAGGTGGAGGTGATGATACTGAAGGCGTGTAGAAGAAGAGAGCGATTGAAACAGAAGGAAAGGGATGGGTTTACAGATGCAAAAGGGTAGGGTGTAGTAGGGGCTAGGTGGGTGGAGATGTGAAAGGATCTGACGAGGGAGGTGACGGGTATTAATAATGGGTAACAGTCAACATTAAATACCCGAAAATAAATTCTGAATACATGAATTTCGGATCCTGTAATTAGCTCCAGAATGTTAGTTTTTCCGAATCTCGCTTTCTCGATCAATTAGATTTTTAAAACAGAAGAGGATATCACCATCCAATATTTATTTTGAATTTTCGAGGTAAAATGGGGGAAATCGTTCCAAAATTTAATATTCCAGTCGGAATCCGCTAAACGAGTTTTAAATCCGATTTAAATTCATCTTTATTTTCCTTTTTCCGAAAAATTAAGATTTGAAAATCCGAGCCTTTACAACTATAAGAGTGTGTTTTGAGGGAAACTCGAATAAGAGACTAATAAATGTTGAATATAACCTTATATTAACTGGTAAAATCTTATTTGAATACTATAGGAGTATATTTTGATGAAAACTCATATAAGTAACTAATAAGTGTTGAATAAAACTTTATATTAAGTAATAAAATCTCATTAGAATACTATAAAAGTATGTTTTTAGAAAAACTCATATAAATGACTAATAAATGTTGAATAAAGCCTTATATTAACTAATAAATTCTTATTAGAATACTATAAGAGTGTGTTTTGAGGGAAACTCGTATAAGTGACTAATAAATGTTGAATATAACCTTATATTAACTTGTAAAATCTTATATGAATACTATAAGAGTACGTTTTGATGAAAACTCATATAAGTAACTAATAAGTGTTGAATAAAACTTTATATTAAGTAATAAAATCTCATTAGAATACTATAAGAGTATGTTTTGAGAAAAACTCATATAAGTGACTAATAAATGTTGAGAAAAGCCTTATATTAACTAATAAATTCTTATTGGCCGAAAAGACAAATAGGTATATTAAATGATCCCCCTAAGACATATTGGTATATTAAAAGATTCAAGGGACAAATAGGTATATTAAAAGTGCTCTTGTGGAAAAACTAGTATATTAAAAAACTTTAAGGGACAAATAGCCCTTTTTGCCTTATTTGACTTCATTTCATTTGATTTTTCTTAATAAAAACATTTTCATATATTTTAAAAAAATTATTTTTTTATTTAACTTTTATTCATTTGACTATATAATCATAAAAAAAATTTGGATATATTTCTATCAAATTATAAAACTTTTTATTTTCTTACCATATGTTTGTAACTAATAATGTTGTATAAAATATTATTACATAAACATTTTATTGGTTTTTTGTACAAATACAAAAAAAAACAGCTATTTAATACTTGGTTTACAAATCGCAAGTTAAAACACTTATTGCTTATTTTTAGAAAACAATTAATAATGATAATGATAATAATAATAATAATAATAATAATAATAATAATAATAATAATAATAATAATAATAATAATAATAATAATAACAACAACATACAAAATATAATTTTAACTAATTATTTCATCTTGAACGGTTTTATAAAAATTCTCATATTTCATTTTTATTTAACATTTTTTGTGTGATTTCCAAACAAATACTAGCTCATATTTTTGTGGGATAATTTAATTTGAGCAATTTATATAAACAACCATTGTAATAAAGTTTTTATTTAATAAAATGTATATAATATATATTATTAGTGACAAATAGTAATAAAAATTCAATAGTTTTATAATTTGATAGAAATATATACCAAATTTAATTTTTGTTTTATGATTATATAACCAAATGAATAAGATTATATGAGTATGTAACCAATCAATTATCATACAAATATATTAACATGATTTTATTAAAAAAATAAAATGAAAAGGAAGTCCAATGATGTAAAAAGGGTTATTTGTCGACTAGAGTCTTTTAATATACCAATTTGTCCATTAGAGCACTTTTAATATACCTATTTGTCCCTAAAGACTTTTAATATACCAATTTGTCCTCAGGGGGTCATTTAATATACTAATTTGTCTTTTTGGCCAATTCTTATTAGAACACTATAAGAGTGTGTTTTGAGGGAAACTCGTATAAGTGACTAATAAATGTTGAATAAAACCTTATATTAACAAGTAAAATCTTATTAGAATACTATACGAGTATGTTTTGATGAAAACTCATATAAGTAACTAATTAATAAGTGTTAAATAAAATTTAATATTAAGTAATAAAATCTTATTAGAATACTATAAGAGTATGTTTTGAGGAAAACTCGTATAAGTGACTAATAAATGTTGAATAAAGCCTTATATTAACTAACAAATTCTTATTAGAATACTATAAGAGTGTGTTTTGAGGGAAACTCGTATAAGTGACTAATAAATGTTGAATATAACCTTATATTAACTAGTAAAATCTTATTTGAATACTATAAGAGTATGTTTTGATGAAAACTCATATAAGTAACTAATAAGTGTTGAATAAAATTTTATATTAAATAATATAATCTTATTAGAATACAATAAGAGTATGTTTTGAGGAAAACTCATATAAGTTACTAATAAATGTTAAATAAAGCTTTACATTAACTAATATATTCTTATTAGAATACTATAAGAGTGTCTTTTGAGGAAAACTTGTATAAGTGACTAATAATTATTGAATCAAACCTTATAATAACTAGTAAAATCTTATTAGCATACTATAAGAATATGTTTTGAGGAAAACCCGTATAAGTGACTAATAAATGTTGAATAAAGCCTTATATTAACTAATAAATTCTTATTAGAATACTATAAGAATGTGTATTGAGAAAAACTCGTATAATTGACTAATAAATGTTGAATATAACCTTATATTAACTGATAAAATCTAATTTGAATACTATAACAGTATGTTTTGATGAAAACTCATATAAGTAACTAATAAGTGTTAAATAAAAATTTATATTAAGTAATAAAATCTTATTAGAATACAATAAGAGTATGTTTTGAGGAAAACTCATATAAGTGACTAATAAATGTTAAATATAGCTTTACATTAACAAATATATTCTTATTAGAATACTATAAGAGTGTCTTTTGAGGAAAACTTGTATAAGTGACTAATAATTATTGAATCAAACCTTATATTAACTAGTAAAATCTTATTAGCATACTATAAGAATATGTTTTGAAGAAAACCCGTATAAGTGACTAATAAATGTTGAATAAAGACTTATACTAACTACATATTCTTATTAGAATACTATAAGAATGTGTATTGAGAAAAACTCGTATAAGTGACTAATAAATGTTGAATAAAGTCTTATATTAACCAATAAATTCTTATTAGAATACTATAAGAGTGTGTTTTGAGGGAAACTCGTATAAGTGACTAATAAATGTTGAATATAACCTTATATTAACTGGTAAAATCTTATTTGAATACTATAAGAGTATGTTTTGTTGAAAACTCATATAAGTAAATAATAAGTGTTGAATAAAAATATATATTAAGTAATAAAACCTTATTAGAATACAATAAGAGTACGTTTTGAGGAAAAATCATATAAGTGACTAATAAATGTTAAATAAAGCTTTACATTAACTAATATATTCTTATTAGAAAACTATAAGAGTGTCTTTTGAGGAAAACTTGTATAAGTGACTAATAATTATTGAATCAAACCTTATATTAACTAGTAAAATCTTATTACCATACTATAAGAATATGTTTTGAGGAAAACCCGTATAAGTGACTAATAAATGTTGAATAAAGACTTATACTAACTATATATTCTTATTAGAATACTATAAGAATGTGTATTGAGAAAAACTCGTATAAGTGACTAATAAATGTTGAATAAAGACTTATACTAACTATATATTCTTATTAGAATATTATAAGAATGTATTTTGAGAAAAACTCGTATAAGTGACTAATAAATGTTGAATAAAGCCTTATATTAACCAATAAATTCTTATTAGAATACTATGAGAATGTGTTTTGCGAAAAACTCGTATAAGTGACTAATAAATGTTGAATAAAACCTTATATTAACTAGTAAAATCTTATTAGAATACCCTAAGAGTATGTTTTGAGGAAAACTCATTTAAGTAACTAACAAGTGTTGAATAAAACTTTATATTAAGTAATAAAATCTCATTAGAATACTATAAGAGTATGTTTTGAGAAAAACTCATATAAATGACTAATAAATGTAGAATAAAGCCTTATATTAACTAATAAATTCTTATTTGAATACTATAAGAGTATGTTTTGAGGGAAACTCGTATAAGTGACTAATAAATGTTGAATATAACCATATATTAACTGGTAAAATCTTATTTGAGTTTTATAAGAGTATGTTTTGATGAAACCTCATATAAGTAACTAATAAGTGTTGAATAAAATTTAATATTAAGTAATAAAATCTTATTAGAATACAATAAGTGTATATTTTGAGGAAAACTCATATAAGTGACTAATAAATGTTAAATAAAGCTTTACATTAACTAATATATTCTTATTAGAATACTATAAGAGTGTCTTTTGAGGAAAACATGTATAAGTGACTAATAATTATTGAATCAAACCTTATATTAACGAGTAAAATCTAATTAGCATACTATAAGAATTAGTTTTGAGGAAACCCCGTATAAGTAACTAATAAATTTTGAATAAAGCCTTATATTAACTAATAAATTCTTATTAGAATACTATAAGAATGTGTATTGAGAAAAACTCGTATAATTGACTAATAAATGTTGAATATAACCTTATATTAACTGATAAAATCTTATTTGAATACTATAAGAGTATGTTTGGATGAAAACTCATATAAGTAACTAAAAAGTGTTAAATAACATTTTATATTACGTAATATAATCTTATTAGAATACAATAAGAGTATGTTTTGAGGAAAACTCATATATGTGACTAATAAATGTTAAATAAAGCTTTACATTAACTAATATATTCTTATTAGAATACTATAAGAGTGTCTTTTGAGGAAAACTTGTATAAGTGACTAATAATTATTAAATCAAACCTTATATTAACTAGTAAAATATTATTAGAATACTATAAGAGTATGTTTTGAGGAAAACTCATATAAGTAACTGACAAGTATTGAATAAAACTATATATTAAGTAATAAAATCTCATTAGAATACTATAAGAGTATGTTTTGAGAAAAACTCATATAAGTAAATAATAAGTGTTGAATAAAAATATATATTAAGTAATAAAACCTTATTAGAATACAATAAGAGTATGTTTTGAGGAAAAATCATATAAGTGACTAATAGATGTTAAATAAAGCTTTACATTAACAAATATATTCTTATTAGAATACTATAAGAGTGTCTTTTGAGGAAAACTTGTATAAGTGACTAATAATTATTGAATCAAACCTTATATTAACTAGTAAAATCTTATTAGCATACTATAAGAATATGTTTTGAGGAAAACCCGTATAAGTGACTAACAAGTATTGAATAAAACTTTATATTAAATAATAAAATCTAATTAGAATACTATAAGAGTATGTTTTGAGAAAAAGTCATATAAGTGACTAATAAATGTTAAATAAAGCTTTACATTAACTAATATATTCTTATTAGAAAACTATAAGAGTGTCTTTTGAGGAAAACTTGTATAAGTGACTAATAATTATTGAATCAAACCTTATATTAACTAGTAAAATCTTATTAGCATACTATAAGAATATGTTTTGAGGAAAACCCGTATAAGTGACTAATAAATGTTGAATAAAGCCTTATATTAACCAATAAATTCTTATTAGAATACTATGAGAATGTGTTTTGAGAAAAACTCGTATAAGTGACTAATAAATGTTGAATAAAACCTTATATTAACTAGTAAAATCTTATTAGAATACCCTAAGAGTATGTTTTGGGGAAAACTCATTTAAGTAACTAACAAGTGTTGAATAAAACTTTATATTAAGTAATAAAATCTCATTAGAATACTATAAGAGTATGTTTTGAAAAAAACTCATATAAATGACTAATAAATGTTGAATAAAGCCTTATATTAACTAATAAATTCTTATTTGAATACTATAAGGGTGTGTTTTGAGGGAAACTCGTATAAGTGACTAATAAATGTTGAATATAACCATATATTAACTGGTAAAATCTTATTTGAGTTTTATAAGAGTATGTTTTGATGAAACCTCATATAAGTAACTAATAAGTGTTGAATAAAATTTAATATTAAGTAATAAAATCTTATTAGAATACAATAAGTGTATGTTTTGAGGAAAACTCATATAAGTGACTAATAAATGTTAAATAAAGCTTTACATTAACTAATATATTCTTATTAGAATACTATAAGAGTGTCTTTTTAGGAAAACATGTATAAGTGACTAATAATTATTGAATCATACCTTATATTAACGAGTAAAATCTAATTAGCATACTATAAGAATTAGTTTTGAGGAAACCCCGTATAAGTAACTAATAAATGTTGAATAAAGCCTTATATTAACTAATAAATTCTTATTAGAATACTATAAGAATGTGTATTGAGAAAAACTCGTATAATTGACTAATAAATGTTGAATATAACCTTATATTAACTGATAAAATCTTATTTGAATACTATAAGAGTATGTTTGGATGAAAACTCATATAAGTAACTAATAAGTGTTAAATAACATTTTATATTACGTAATATAATGTTATTAGAATACAATAAGAGTATGCTTTGAGGAAAACTCATATATGTGACTAATAAATGTTAAATAAAGCTTTACATTAACTAATATATTCGTATTAGAATACTATAAGAGTGTCTTTTGAGGAAAACTTGTATAAGTGCCTAATAATTATTGAATCAAACCTTATATTAACTAGTAAAATCTTATTAGAATACTATAAGAGTATGTTTTGAGGAAAACTCATATAAGTAACTAACAAGTCTTGAATAAAACTATATATTAAGTAATAAAATCTCATTAGAATACTATAAGAGTATGTTTTGAGAAAAACTCATATAAGTGACTAATAAATGTTGAATAAAGCCTTATATTAACTAATAAAATCTTATTAGAATACTATAAGAGTGTGTTTTGTGGGAAACTCGTATAAGTGACTAATAAATGTTGAATATAACCTTATATTAACTAGTAAAATCTTATTTGAATACTATTAGAGTATGTTTTGATGAAAACTTATATAAGTAACTAATAAGTGTTGAATAAAATAATGAAATCTTATTAGAATACAATAAATATTGGAATACATGTATAAGTGACTAATAATTATTAGAAATCTTATTAGAAAATGAAATCTTATTAGAAAACTCATATAAGTAAAATCGTATAAGTGACTAATAAATTTTATATTAAGTAATGAAATCTTATTAGAATACAATAAGAGTATGTTTTGAGTAAAACTCATATAAGTGACTAATAAATGCTAAATAAAGCTTTACATTAACAAATATATTCTTATTAGAATACTATAAGAGTGTCTTTTGAGGAAAACATGTATAAGTGACTAATAATTATTGAATCAAACCTTATATTAACTAGTAAAATCTTATTAGAATACTATAAGAGTATGTTTTGAGGAAAACTCATATAAGTGACTAACAAGTGTTGAATAAAACTTTATATTAAGTAATAAAATCTCATTAGAATACTATAAGAGTATGTTTTGAGAAAAAACTCGTATAAGTGACTAATAAATGTTGAATAAAGCCTTATATTAACTAATAAAATCTTATTAGAATACTATAAGAGTGTGTTTTGTGGGAAACTCGTATAAGTGACTAATAAATGTTGAATATAACCTTATATTAACTAGTAAAATCTTATTTGAATACTATTAGAGTATGTTTTGATGAAAACTTATATAAGTAACTAATAAGTGTTGAATAAAATAATGAAATCTTATTAGAATACAATAAATATTGGAATACATGTATAAGTGACTAATAATTATTAGAAATCTTATTAGAAAATGAAATCTTATTAGAAAACTCATATAAGTAAAATCGTATAAGTGACTAATAAATTTTATATTAAGTAATGAAATCTTATTAGAATACAATAAGAGTATGTTTTGAGTAAAACTCATATAAGTGACTAATAAATGCTAAATAAAGCTTTACATTAACAAATATATTCTTATTAAAATACTATAAGAGTGTCTTTTGAGGAAAACATGTATAAGTGACTAATAATTATTGAATCAAACCTTATATTAACTAGTAAAATCTTATTAGAATACTATAAGAGTATGTTTTGAGGAAAACTCATATAAGTGACTAATAAATGTTAAATATAGCTTTACATTAACAAATATATTCTTATTAGAATACTATAAGAGTGTCTTTTGAGGAAAACTTATATAAGTGACTAATAATTATTGAATCAAACCTTATATTAACTAGTAAAATCTTATTAGCATACTATAAGAATATGTTTTGAAGAAAACCCGTATAAGTGACTAATAAATGTTGAATAAAGACTTATACTAACTACATATTCTTATTAGAATACTATAAGAATGTGTATTGAGAAAAACTCGTATAAGTGACTAATAAATGTTGAATAAAGTCTTATATTAACCAATAAATTCTTATTAGAATACTATAAGAGTGTGTTTTGAGGGAAACTCGTATAAGTGACTAATAAATGTTGAATATAACCTTATATTAACTGGTAAAATCTTATTTGAATACTATAAGAGTATGTTTTGTTGAAAACTCATATAAGTAAATAATAAGTGTTGAATAAAAATATATATTAAGTAATAAAACCTTATTAGAATACAATAAGAGTACTTTTTGAGGAAAAATCATATAAGTGACTAATAAATGTTAAATAAAGCTTTACATTAACTAATATATTCTTATTAGAAAACTATAAGAGTGTCTTTTGAGGAAAACTTGTATAAGTGACTAATAATTATTGAATCAAACCTTATATTAACTAGTAAAATCTTATTACCATACTATAAGAATATGTTTTGAGGAAAACCCGTATAAGTGACTAATAAATGTTGAATAAAGACTTATACTAACTATATATTCTTATTAGAATACTATAAGAATGTGTATTGAGAAAAACTCGTATAAGTGACTAATAAATGTTGAATAAAGACTTATACTAACTATATATTGTTATTAGAATATTATAAGAATGTATTTTGAGAAAAACTCGTATAAGTGACTAATAAATGTTGAATAAAGCCTTATATTAACCAATAAATTCTTATTAGAATACTATGAGAATGTGTTTTGCGAAAAACTCGTATAAGTGACTAATAAATGTTGAATAAAACCTTATATTAACTAGTAAAATCTTATTAGAATACCCTAAGAGTATGTTTTGAGGAAAACTCATTTAAGTAACTAACAAGTGTTGAATAAAACTTTATATTAAGTAATAAAATCTCATTAGAATACTATAAGAGTATGTTTTGAGAAAAACTCATATAAATGACTAATAAATGTAGAATAAAGCCTTATATTAACTAATAAATTCTTATTTGAATACTATAAGAGTGTGTTTTGAGGGAAACTCGTATAAGTGACTAATAAATGTTGAATATAACCATATATTAACTGGTAAAATCTTATTTGAGTTTTATAAGAGTATGTTTTGATGAAACCTCATATAAGTAACTAATAAGTGTTGAATAAAATTTAATATTAAGTAATAAAATCTTATTAGAATACAATAAGTGTATGTTTTGAGGAAAACTCATATAAGTGACTAATAAATGTTAAATAAAGCTTTACATTAACTAATATATTCTTATTAGAATACTATAAGAGTGTCTTTTGAGGAAAACATGTATAAGTGACTAATAATTATTGAATCAAACCTTATATTAACGAGTAAAATCTAATTAGCATACTATAAGAATTAGTTTTGAGGAAACCCCGTATAAGTAACTAATAAATTTTGAATAAAGCCTTATATTAACTAATAAATTCTTATTAGAATACTATAAGAATGTGTATTGAGAAAAACTCGTATAATTGACTAATAAATGTTGAATATAACCTTATATTAACTGATAAAATCTTATTTGAATACTATAAGAGTATGTTTGGATGAAAACTCATATAAGTAACTAAAAAGTGTTAAATAACATTTTATATTACGTAATATAATCTTATTAGAATACAATAAGAGTATGTTTTGAGGAAAACTCATATATGTGACTAATAAATGTTAAATAAAGCTTTACATTAACTAATATATTCTTATTAGAATACTATAAGAGTGTCTTTTGAGGAAAACTTGTATAAGTGACTAATAATTCTTAAATCAAACCTTATATTAACTAGTAAAATATTATTAGAATACTATAAGAGTATGTTTTGAGGAAAACTCATATAAGTAACTTACAAGTATTGAATAAAACTATATATTAAGTAATAAAATCTCATTAGAATACTATAAGAGTATGTTTTGAGAAAAACTCATATAAGTAAATAATAAGTGTTGAATAAAAATATATATTAAGTAATAAAACCTTATTAGAATACAATAAGAGTATGTTTTGAGGAAAAATCATATAAGTGACTAATAGATGTTAAATAAAGCTTTACATTAACAAATATATTCTTATTAGAATATTATAAGAGTGTCTTTTGAGGAAAACTTGTATAAGTGACTAATAATTATTGAATCAAACCTTATATTAACTAGTAAAATCTTATTAGCATACTATAAGAATATGTTTTGAGGAAAACCCGTATAAGTGACTAACAAGTATTGAATAAAACTTTATATTAAATAATAAAATCTAATTAGAATACTATAAGAGTATGTTTTAAGAAAAAGTCATATAAGTGACTAATAAATGTTAAATAAAGCTTTACATTAACTAATATATTCTTATTAGAAAACTATAAGAGTGTCTTTTGAGGAAAACTTGTATAAGTGACTAATAATTATTGAATCAAACCTTATATTAACTAGTAAAATCTTATTAGCATACTATAAGAATATGTTTTGAGGAAAACCCGTATAAGTGACTAATAAATGTTGAATAAAGCCTTATATTAACCAATAAATTCTTATTAGAATACTATGAGAATGTGTTTTGAGAAAAACTCGTATAAGTGACTAATAAATGTTGAATAAAACCTTATATTAACTAGTAAAATCTTATTAGAATACCCTAAGAGTATGTTTTGGGGAAAACTCATTTAAGTAACTAACAAGTGTTGAATAAAACTTTATATTAAGTAATAAAATCTCATTAGAATACTATAAGAGTATGTTTTGAAAAAAACTCATATAAATGACTAATAAATGTTGAATAAAGCCTTATATTAACTAATAAATTCTTATTTGAATACTATAAGGGTGTGTTTTGAGGGAAACTCGTATAAGTGACTAATAAATGTTGAATATAACCATATATTAACTGGTAAAATCTTATTTGAGTTTTATAAGAGTATGTTTTGATGAAACCTCATATAAGTAACTAATAAATGTTGAATAAAATTTAATATTAAGTAATAAAATCTTATTAGAATACAATAAGTGTATGTTTTGAGGAAAACTCATATAAGTGACTAATAAATGTTAAATAAAGCTTTACATTAACTAATATATTCTTATTAGAATACTATAAGAGTGTCTTTTTAGGAAAACATGTATAAGTGACTAATAATTATTGAATCATACCTTATATTAACGAGTAAAATCTAATTAGCATACTATAAGAATTAGTTTTGAGGAAACCCCGTATAAGTAACTAATAAATGTTGAATAAAGCCTTATATTAACTAATAAATTCTTATTAGAATACTATAAGAATGTGTATTGAGAAAAACTCGTATAATTGACTAATAAATGTTGAATATAACCTTATATTAACTGATAAAATCTTATTTGAATACTATAAGAGTATGTTTGGATGAAAACTCATATAAGTAACTAATAAGTGTTAAATAACATTTTATATTACGTAATATAATCTTATTAGAATACAATAAGAGTATGCTTTGAGGAAAACTCATATATGTGACTAATAAATATTAAATAAAGCTTTACATTAACTAATATATTCGTATTAGAATACTATAAGAGTGTCTTTTGAGGAAAACTTGTATAAGTGCCTAATAATTATTGAATCAAACCTTATATTAACTAGTAAAATCTTATTAGAATACTATAAGAGTATGTTTTGAGGAAAACTCATATAAGTAACTAACAAGTATTGAATAAAACTATATATTAAGTAATAAAATCTCATTAGAATACTATAAGAGTATGTTTTGAGAAAAACTCATATAAGTGACTAATAAATGTTGAATAAAGCCTTATATTAACTAATAAAATCTTATTAGAATACTATAAGAGTGTGTTTTGTGGGAAACTCGTATAAGTGACTAATAAATGTTGAATATAACCTTATATTAACTAGTAAAATCTTATTTGAATACTATTAGAGTATGTTTTGATGAAAACTTATATAAGTAACTAATAAGTGTTGAATAAAATAATGAAATCTTATTAGAATACAATAAATATTGGAATACATGTATAAGTGACTAATAATTATTAGAAATCTTATTAGAAAATGAAATCTTATTAGAAAACTCATATAAGTAAAATCGTATAAGTGACTAATAAATTTTATATTAAGTAATGAAATCTTATTAGAATACAATAAGAGTATGTTTTGAGTAAAACTCATATAAGTGACTAATAAATGCTAAATAAAGCTTTACATTAACAAATATATTCTTATTAGAATACTATAAGAGTGTCTTTTGAGGAAAACATGTATAAGTGACTAATAATTATTGAATCAAACCTTATATTAACTAGTAAAATCTTATTAGAATACTATAAGAGTATGTTTTGAGGAAAACTCATATAAGTGACTAACAAGTGTTGAATAAAACTTTATATTAAGTAATAAAATCTCATTAGAATACTATAAGAGTATGTTTTGAGAAAAAACTCGTATAAGTGACTAATAAATGTTGAATAAAGCCTTATATTAACCAATAAATTCTTATTAGAATACTATGAGAATGTGTTTTGAGAAAAACTCGTATAAGTGACTAAGAAATGCTGAATAAAACCTTATATTAACTAGTAAAATCTTATTAGAATACCATAAGAGTATGTTTTGAGGAAAACCCATTTAAGTAACTAACAAGTGTTGAATAAAACTTTATATTAAGTAATAAAATCTCATTAGAATACTATAAGAGTATGTTTTGAGAAAAACTCATTTAAATGACTAATAAATGTTGAATAAAGCCTTATATTAACTAATAAATTCTTATTAGAATACTATAAGAGTGTGTTTTGAGGGAAACTCGTATAAGTGACAAATAAATGTTGAATATAACCTTATATTAACTGGTAAAATCTTATTTGAATACTATAAGAGTACTTTTTGATGAAACCTCATATAAGTAACTAATAAGTGTTGAATAAAATTTAATATTAAGTAATAAAATCTTATTAGAATACAATAAGTGTATGTTTTGAGGAAAACTCATATAAGTGACTAATAAATGTTAAATAAAGCTTTACATTAACTAATATATTCTTATTAGAATACTATAAGAGTGTCTTTTGAGGAAATCTTGTATAAGTGACTAATAATTGTTGAATCAAACCTTATATTAACTAGTAAAATCTTATTAGCGTACTATAAGAATATGTTTTGAGGAAAACCCGTATATGTGACTAATAATTGTTGAATAAAGCCTTATATTAACTAATAAATTCTTATTAGAATACTATAAAAATGTGTATTGAGAAAAACTTGTATAATTGACTAATAAATGTTGAATATATACTTACATTAACTGATAAAATCTTATTTGAATACTATAAGAGTATGTTTTGATGAAAACTCATATAAGTAACTAATAAGTGTTGAATAAAATTTTATATTAAGTAATGAAATCTTATTAGAATACAATAAGAGTATGTTTTGAGTAAAACTCATATAAGTGACTAATAAATGCTAAATACAGCTTTACATTAACAAATATATTCTTATTAGAATACTATAAGAGTGTCTTTTGAGGAAAACATGTATAAGTGACTAATAATTATTGAATCAAACCTTATATTAACTAGTAAAATCTCATTAGAATACTATAAGAGTATGTTTTGAGGAAAACTCATATAAGTGACTAACAAGTGTTGAATAAACCTTATATTAACCAATAATTTCTTATTAGAATACTATGAGAATGTGTTTTGAGAAAAACTAGTATAAGTGACTAATAAATGCTGAATAAAACCTTATATTAACTAGTAAAATCTTATTAGAATACCATAAGAGTATGTTTTGAGGAAAACCCATTTAAGTAACTAACAAGTGTTGAATAAAACTTTATAACAAGTAATAAAATCTCATTAGAATACTATAAGAGTATGTTTTGTGAAAAACTCATATAAATGACTAATAAATGTTGAATAAAGCCTTTTATTAACTAATAAATTCTTATTAGAATACTATAAGAGTGAGTTTTGAGGGAAACTCGTATAAGTGACTAATAAATGTTGAATATAACCTTATATTAACTGGTAAAATCTTATTTGAATACTATAAGAGTACTTTTTGATGAAACCTCATATAAGTAACTATTAAGTGTTGATTAAAATTTAATATTAAGTAATAAAATCTTATTAGAATACAATAAGTGTATTTTTTGAGGAAAACTCAAATATGTGACTAATAAATGTTAAATAAAGCTTTACATTAACCAATATATTCTTATTAGAATATTATAAGAGTGTCTTTTGAGGAAAACTTGTATAAGTGACTAATAATTATTGAATCAAACTTTATATTAACTAGTAAAATCTTATTAGAATACTATAAGAGTATGTTTTGAGGAAAACTCATATAAGTAACTAACAAGTATTGAATAAAACTATATATTAAGTAATAAAATCTCATTAGAATACTATAAGAGTATGTTTTGAGAAAAACTCATATAAGTGACTAATAAATGTTGAATAGAGCCTTATATTAACTAATAAATTCTTATTAGAATACTATAAGAGTGTGTTTTGTGGGAAACTCGTATAAGTGACTAATAAATGTTGAATATAACCTTATAATGAAATCTTATTAGAAAACTCATATAAGTAAAATCGTATAAGTGACTAATAAATTTTATATTAAGTAATGAAATCTTATTAGAATACAATAAGAGTATGTTTTGAGTAAAACTCATATAAGTGACTAATAAATGCTAAATAAAGCTTTACATTAACAAATATATTCTTATTAGAATACTATAAGAGTGTCTTTTGAGGAAAACATGTATAAGTGACTAATAATTATTGAATCAAACTTTATATTAACTAGTAAAATCTTATTAGAATACTATAAGAGTATGTTTTGAGGAAAACTCATATAAGTGACTAACAAGTGTTGAATAAAACTTTATATTAAGTAATAAAATCTCATTAGAATTGATACGGGGTTGGCCGTAGGTTGGTCCGATCTTCGACAACAAGCAAGAATAATCAAGAACTAATAAAGAAACTCAAGAACTTAATCAAGAACGATCAGGAACTCAAAGAACGTAGCAAGAAATAACAAGAAAGATGCAAGATTTATGCAAGACTCAACAAGAAAGCAAAGAAACGCAGCAAGACTCTCAAGAATCGATCAAGATAGGACAAGATCGACCAAGAAACACCAAGAACAGAGGCTGTCCTCAATGTCGACTTAAAGAAGTTGAACAAGACTCGATAAAGACTCGAAATTGCAACAAAGAATGAAAAGACACAACCGATAAGGACTGAGTCGATCTATGCAGAACAAGATAAAGACCCCAGGCCTCCTCAGAGGGTAGGAACCAATACCAATGACTACACAACCCGCCTCTACAACCCTATACAATCAAGCGGACAACTTGAAGGCACAAGGAGGGGGCTTGTGGATACTACATTCACCCAGTCTTGCGAAGTTGATGAACGGCAAAGCAAACCAAGCTGAGATTATCAATCAATTCGAGATCACGAAGAGCACAGCTCAATCCGGCCTGATCTCTCTCTCTATGTGTTTCACACGTTTGAGAAGAATACTTTCTTTATTATGAATGTTCCCCTTTGTTTACAAGGAAAACTCGGCATTATAAAGGCCTTAGGGGCTGTTCTGGCCGGCCTAACTAGATAGAAAGATAAAACTAATAACTAATGGGCTTAATGAAATAAACCTAAGAACATAAGTAAATAAGGTTTTAAAAAGACGAATTAAGAAAAGCCCAATTCAGCCCAATAATGTTCATAAGCTGAAATTAGACATTAACACTTAATGAAATTCGGCCCAAGCATGTTTAAGGTGGCTCGGCCTCCACTTGTGCTCCAATGCACATGTATGTCTTCAATGTTGGCTCGGGGAGTTGAACCTTGCTCGAGAACAAAGCATGACCCACAAAGTTGAATGAGTCTCTCTGAAGCTTCTTAGCTCTAGCTCGAGTCATTGGTCCTTCTCCAAGTATGATGGGTGTGTCTGGAGTTGTAGAAGATGGTCCCGCATCAACCTCCCTTTCTTGAAAAGGATTCGACCACGAATCCAAGTCTTCATCCACAGCGAAGTAAGGGATTAGATCTGCGACGTTGAATGTAGCGCTCACGCCCATGTCTCCAGGAAGCTCCAATTGGTAGGCATTGTCGCCCACTCTCTTCTTGATTCGAAATGGTCCATCACCACGAGGCAACAGCTTGTTCTTCCGGGCTTCTGGAAACCGCTCATTCCTCAAGTGCACCCATACAAGATCTCCAGGCTGAAATGTGACCAAACGACGTCCCTTGTTGGCCTTGTTAGCGTTGTATTCAGCCTTGAGCTTCAGCTTCTCTCGAGTTCGTTCATGCAGCTCCTTGATGAACTCGACATGCTTACCTGCCTCAAATGATTCTTTGTCTCTCATAGGATATGGAGTAAGATCAAAAGGGGTTAGTGGATTAACACCATACACACATTCAAATGGACTGATTTTAGTAGCCGAATGCATGGTTCGATTATAAGCAAATTCCACATGAGGTAAGGCTTCTTCCCAAAGTTTCAAATTCTTCCTAATAATGGCTCTTAGGACAATAGCAAGGGTTCTATTAGTCACCTCAGTTTGGCCATCAGTTTAGGGGTGGCTAGAAGTAGAGAATAGCAATCTAGTTCCCAATTTATTCCATAAAGTACGCCAAAAATGACTTAAGAATTTCACATCCCTATCACTAACAATAGTTTTAGGCACACCATGCAACCTAACTACTTCTCTAAAGAATAGATTAGCAACGTTGGTAGCATCATCAGTTTTATGACATGCAATGAAATGAGCCATTTTAGAGAACCTATCGACCACTACAAAGATTGAATCCCTCCCCTTCTTAGTTCTAGGCAACCCAATAATAAAATCTATAGAAATGTCTTCCCAAGGGGCTGAGGGGGTCGGCAGTGGTGTATAAAGGCCATGGGGCATAAGCTTAGCTTTGGCTTTAATGCAATCTATGCATCTCTTAAGGCAATGTTCTACATCCCTAAGCATATGTGGCCAATAAAAGTGTGATTTCAGTGTATTATATGTCTTATCCCGTCCAAAATGTCCCATTAAACCACCACTATGGGCTTCACTAACAAGTAGTAATCTTAATGAACATCGAGGAATACACACTTGATCTTTTCGAAATAAGAATCCATCATGTATATAGAAGCCATCGAAAGGACCTGATTCTAAGCATTTTCGAAAAGTGTTACCAAAATCTAGATCAGATTCATATAATTCCTTTATGTAAACAAAGCCTAAGACTCTAGAATCCAAAGTGGTTAAAAGCACACGTCGTCTAGCTAAAGCATTAGAATCGAAATCGGCTATTAGAACATGTCTCCTAGATAATGCATCGGCAACCACATTGTCTTTGCCTTTCTTATACTTAATTACATAAGGAAATGTTTCTATGAACTCCATCCATCTACCATGTCTCCTATCAAGTTTATCTTGGCTTTTAAAGTGTTTTAATGATTCATGATCAGTTTTAAGAATAAACTCGCTAGGCCATAGATAGTGAGACCATGTCTTAAGTACTCGAAACAAAGCATACAATTCCTTATCATAGGTAGAGTAATTAAGACAAGCACCTTTCAAATTCTCAGAAAAGAAAGCAATAGGCTTACCTCCCTGCATAAGGACTCCACCAATTCCTACTCCGCTAGCATCACACTCGACCTCAAAAGGCTGAGTAAAGTCCGGCAAAGTTAGTAGAGGTGCGTGAGTCAGCTTATCCTTAAGTGTGTTGAATGCGTCCTCCTGAGCTGCTCCCCATGTGAACTCACTCCTTTTCTTTGTAAGCTCTGTTAGTGGGGCTGAGATGGTGCTGAAATCTCGCACAAAGCGTCGGTAGAAGCTCGCAAGACCTTGGAAGCTGCGTACATGGCCTATGTTGGTGGGGGTCGGCCACTCTTGGATGGCTTTAATCTTTGATTCATCAACACGCAGTCCTTTAGAGCTCACTACAAATCCAAGAAAAGACACTTGTTCATTACATAATTCACACTTCTTTAGATTAGCATACAAGCGTTCAATTCTTAGTGTTTTAAGCACTTCTCTAAGATGTGATTCATGTTCATTAGAAGACTTGCTATAAATCAGAATATCATCAAAGTAAACAACAACAAACTTTCCAATGAAATCTCGAAGCACATGATTCATTAAGCGCATAAAAGTACTAGGAGCATTAGTTAAACCAAAAGACATAACCAACCACTCATAGAGGCTCCATGTAACTCATCTAGCATATCATCTAATCTAGGAATAGGGTGACGATATTTAATAGTGATGTTGTTAATAGCCCTACAATCTACACACATTCTCTATGATCCATCTTTCTTAGGGATTAATAACACAGGCACAGCACTAGGACTTAAGCTAATTCGAATGTAACCCTTATCCAACAGTTCCTGGACTTGGGTTTGGACCTCTTGGGTCTCAGTGGGATTCATACGATACGCAGGTCTATTAGGCAATGCAGCCCCTGGAATAAGATCAATTTGATGCTCGATTCCACGAATAGGGGGTAGACCTGGTGGTATTTCATCGGGAAACACATCCTTAAACTCCTCAAGAAGAGCGAGAATGTTCGATGGAAGATAAGCTTTAAGCTCTTCACTCAATATGCTCAAGCTCTTGCAAAGGCGCATAAGAATAGTTCCACCATCCGCAAATTCATCCAGGAATGTGCTTTTGGAGACCAAGAACACACTCTTAGCTCGAGTTTGAGGATCCACTTGGCTCGACTGAGCCTCCTGATCTAACTCACCTTTACTTACCTTCCGCTTCTCAATCTCATCAGCTACTTGTGTAGGCGTCATAGGTTTGAGAATGACATTCTTTCCCTGAAAAGTAAAGGTATAGCGATTAGTAAACCCATCATGAATAACCTTTCGATCAGATTGCCAAGGACGGCCTAATAGAATATGACAAGCTTGCATAGGCACAATATCACATAAAACATCATCTTCATAATGTCCTAGTTTAATATGCACTTTAACTTGTCTATGAACTTTTAATAAGCCACAATCATTCATCCAATGCAATTTGTAAGGTCTAGGGTGTTGGACAGTAGGTAAATGCAATTTGTCAACCATTTCTTGACTAGCTAAATTACAGCAACTACCTCCATCAATGATCACATTTACAACCTTTCCTTTAACTAGACAACGAGTATGAAATAAGTTTTCTCTTTGATTATCTTCACATGGTGTAGGAACAACACTTAAAACTCTTCTAACAATCAAAGATTCTCCATGTTCATATTCAACCTCATTATCATCATTTTCATAGCAAACAAGGTTTAGGTTCTGATCATTATCATTATTAGCATTCTCATCATGTTCATCACAAGAGTTTTCAGATTCATATTCTCCAAATTGATTAACCATGAGAGTTTTCTTATTAGGGCAATCCTTCATATAATGTCCTCTACCTTGGCATTTAAAGCATACAATATCTCTAGAACGAGTGGTAGAAGGGTTAGGATTACTCCCTTTGGGACCAGTAGATGTCCCAGACGATTCTCGTCCATTCCATGGGCCTTTACCCTTGTCGAGGGGCTGTTGGGGCTGTCGGCCTTCACTCCTCCATTGGGGCTACTGAGCTCGCTCCCTAGAGCCCATCTCCGAGCGCCCTTGGGGCTGTTGGGGCCAAGATTGGCGCCACCCTTGTTGCTGGCCACTCGACACCCTATTGCCTTGGCTTTTGTAGCGTTGTCCCTTTTCTACTTTCATAGCTAGATGTAAAAGTTCAGTAGGAGTAGTATAGGGAAAATAATCAATTTCATGAGCTAAAGCAGGATGTAAGATTCGAAGATATCTAACATTAGTTTTCTCATGAGTTTCGACTATATTAGCTCTAGCCATGGCTTCTTGCATAACATTAAATGTTTCCTCAACAGTTTTACTAACTTGTTTAAGGTTTTCTAATCTGTTTAATAGCTCTCTATCATAATGTTGAGGTACAAATCTATTTCTCATGACCACTTTCAATTGTTCCCAAGAAGCAATAGGTGCATCAAGGGATCTTCTTCTTTCCTTAACAAGATTATCCCACCAGATTAATGCAAAACCTTGAAACTCTAGGGAAGCTAGTTGTACTTTCTTAGGTTCTGAGAAATTATGACAATTCCAGATTTGCTCCATTTTAATTTCCCAATCAATATAAGCATCTGGATCAGTTTTACCATCAAAAGGAGGAATCTTTACCTTAACCTTACCCATACCGTCGTCGTCATTGAACCTAGGTAGTCGGTTCGGATTTCCCCTTTGATTCCGTCTCGGGCGTCGCTCCCAATACTCCTCTTCTTGGAAGTCGTCATCTTGCTCCGAGTAATAGAATTGCTTTTGATAGCCACGTCCTCTTCCCCTTCCCTGTCCTTGACCTTGCACATTAACAAACCCATTATTCCGATCATTTCTCCCACCTTGTAGAGAGTTGTTTTCATTGAATAAAGGATTATCTAAATTAACATTGACATGAGGATTAGGATTAGGAATAGGGTTAGGATTAACGACCTCTCTTTCATCATTAAGTATCTCAACTCGCTCTTGCTGACCTATGGTGTTCGAACCACTAGGCCTAGAGCTCTCTAATGCAGCCACCCTTGCTGTTAGCGCAGCCAATTATTCAGGAACACCCGTTGTGTTGTTCATGACAGTCGCCATGTTGTTCATCATGGTCTGAAATTGCTCGGGCGTCACTGTTGCACTTGAGTTAGTGGCATTGTTACCACCATTGTTTCCCTGATTAGTAGACATTATAACAAAGACCAAAGAAACAAGGAACTAAGTTAAAGGTTAGTAAAACTTATAAACACCTCACTATTGTGTTTCGCTCACACTCCCTCTCTGATTGATATATCACGCTTGCTAGGGCAATCCGCTTTGGGCAAATCAACTACCAAGCAAAGAACAAAGCAATCCAAGTATATGAATCAAGAGAATGAATGAAACAACACACAAGAGTACTCAACAAGGGGTTGTAGTACTCGACAACTCAAGAGTGAACTCGACAGGGGTCAAGATCACTCGACTCAAGCAAATACAACTCGATAACAGCAATAATCAATTTGATCCAAGCAACAATCAGCAAGAATCAACTCGAAATAGACTAATGAGTACTCGAACAGCAAAACAAGCACTCGACTCAAACAAAAGAGAACTCGACCAGGGGGAGATCTCTTCGACACACACACACAATAGCACTTCAAGAGAATAGAAGTACTCGACACAGCTAGCAAACAACTTCGACAAAGCTGTAAACAAAGAGAACGAATAGAAAAACTCAAGAAAGAATGGAAATTCACCTCTTTTGATTGAAAACCTTAAGTTATGATGTTGTAGTTGCAAGGTAGGGTTTCAATTTTGTGGAGGTGTATGTGTTTAGGGATAGGTATGTTGATTAGGGCTGAGAAGAGGGTTCACCAATGATGTCCTTGGGAGCTTTCTTGCACTAGATCAACAACTAACAAACACTTTCTCTTTCTTTTGAATTTTCGGACCTTAATTTACTGTTTTTATTTTTTATTTTTTTATTTTTTTAAATGTGAAACTAATGCAAGAAAACACTCAAATTAATGTATAGGACTCGAAAATCTGGTATAGATGGTGATAAAAGATGAAAATTCAGCCCTAATGTAAAGATATAGATAGAATGGCTAATTTAGGTAATAGAATCTATCTTGTGCCTTTTTAGATAGTTGATAGATATAATGGAAATTAATATCCAACAACTTAAAATTTCTGATTTTTTATAGGCAATAGATAAATGGAATTAGATAAAAGATAAATCAAAATTCCAAAGATAGAATAGATAAACAAAAGGATAGAAAAGATAGAACAAACTAGGGTTTGCTTTGTGTGGTATGTAGAATCGGCCAAGCAAGGCTATGGGGACAGAAATTTCCGTCGGCTCTAGGGTGTTCACAAAGGTTGTGTTCACCACTTGATCGACTCCACGGTCTCGGCTAGGCTTTGTGTTTAGGCTATGCAACCACAAACAATCACAAACTCAAGATTAGTGCAATAATCAATAAAGAATGCAAGAAGTAAAAGACCAAACAAAGAAAAGACTATATTTTTTTTTTTTTGGTTTTTGTGTTTAGGAAAAGAAAAAGACTCAATCTTGATGTCGGAAACCAAAGCTCTAATGCCAATTTGATACGGGGTTGGCCGTAGGATGGTCCGATCTTCGACAACAAGCAAGAATAATCAAGAACTAATAAAGAAACTCAAGAACTTAATCAAGAACGATCAAGAACTCAAAGAACGCAGCAAGAAATAACAAGAAAGATGCAAGATTTATGCAAGACTCTCAAGAATCGATCAAGATAGGACAAGATCGACCAAGAAACACCAAGAACAGAGGCTGTCCTCAATGTCGACTCAAAGAAGTTGAACAAGACTCGATAAAGACTCGAAATTGCAAGAAATAATAAGTGTATGTTTTGAGTATGTTTTGAGAAAAACTCATATAAGTGACTAATAAATGTTGAATAAAGCCTTATATTAACAAATAAATTCTTATTAGAATACTATAAGAGTGTGTTTTGTGGGAAACTCGTATAAGTGACTAATAAATGTTGAATATAACCTTATATTAACTAGTAAAATCTTATTTGAATACTATAAGAGTATGTTTTGATGAAAACTCATATAAGTAACTAATAAGTGTTGAATAAAATTTTATATTAAGTAATGAAATCTTATTAGAATAAAATAAGAGTATGTTTTGAGTAAAACTCATATAAGTGACTAATAAATGCTAAATAAAGCTTTACATTAACAAATATATTCTTATTAGAATACTATAAGAGTGTCTTTTGAGGAAAACATGTATAAGTGACTAATAATTATTGAATCAAACCTTATATTAACTAGTAAAATCTTATTAGAATACTATAAGAGTATGTTTTGAGGAAAACTCATATAAGTGACTAACAAGTGTGGAATAAAACTTTATATTAAGTAATAAAATCTCATTAGAATACTATAAGAGTATGTTTTGAGAAAAAACTCGTATAAGTGACTAATAAATGTTGAATAAAGCCTTATATTAACCAATAAATTCTTGTTAGAATACTATGAGAATGTGTTTTCAGAAAAACTCGTATAAGTGACTAATAAATGTTGAATAAAACCTTATACTATAAGAGTGTCTTTTGAGGAAAACATGTATAAGTGACTAATAATTATTGAATCAAACCTTATATTAACTAGTAAAATCTTATTAGAATACTATAAGAGTATGTTTTGAGGAAAACTCATATAAGTAACTAACAAGTATTGAATAAAACTATATATTAAGTAATAAAATCTCATTAGAATACTATAAGAGTATGTTTTGAGAAAAACTCATATAGTGACTAATAAATGTTGAATAAAGCCTTATATTACCTAATAAATTCTTATTAGAATACTATAAGAGTGTGTTTTGTGGGAAACTCGTATAAGTGACTAATAAATGTTGAATAAAACCTTATATTAACTAGTAAAATATTATTAGAATACCATAAGAGTATGTTTTGAGGAAAACCCATTTAAGTAACTAACAAGTGTTGAATAAAACTTTATATTAAGTAATAAAATCTCATTAGAATACTATAAGAGTATGTTTTGAGAAAAACTCATATAAATGACTAATAAATGTTGAATAAAGCCTTATATTAACTAATAAATTCTTATTAGAATACTATAAGAGTGTTTTGAAGGAAACTCGTATAATGGACTAATAAATGTTGAATATAACCTTATATTAACTAGTAAAATCTTATTAGAATACCATAAGAGTATGTTTTGAGGAAAACCCATTTAAGTAACTAACAAGTGTTGAACAAAACTTTATATTAAGTAATAAAATCTCATTAGAATACTATAAGAGTATGTTTTGTGAAAAACTCATATAAATGACTAATAAATGTTGAATAAAGCCTTATATTAACTAATAAATTCTTATTATAATACTATGAGAATGTGTTTTGAGAAAAACTCGTATAAGTGACTAATAAATGCTGAATAAAACCTTATATTAACTAGTAAAATCTTATTAGAATACCATAAGAGTATGTTTTGAGGAAAACCCATTTAAGTAACTAACAAGTGTTGAATAAAACTTTATATTAAGTAATAAAATCTCATTAGAATATTATAAGAGTATGTTTTGTGAAAAACTCATATAAATGACTAATAAATGTTGAATAAAGCCTTATATTAACTAATAAATTCTTATTAGAATACTATAAGAGTGAGTTTTGAGGGAAACTCGTATAAGTGACTAATAAATGTTGAATATAACCTTATATTAACTGGTAAAATCTTATTTGAATACTATAAGAGTACTTTTTGATGAAACCTCATATAAGTAACTATTAAGTGTTGAATAAAATTTAATATTAAGTAATAAAATCTTATTAGAATACAATAAGTGTATGTTTTGAGGAAAACTCATATAAGTGACTAATAAATGTTAAATAAAGCTTTACATTAACTAATATATTCTTATTAGAATACTATAAGAGTGTCTTTTGAGGAAAACTTGTATAAGTGACTAATAATTATTGAATCAAACCTTATATTAACTAGTAAAATCTTATTAGAATACTATAAGAGTATGTTTTGAGGAAAACTCATATAAGTAACTAACAAGTATTGAATAAAACTATATATTAAGTAATAAAATCTCATTAGAATACTATAAGAGTATGTTTTGAGAAAAACTCATATAGTGACTAATAAATGTTGAATAAAGCCTTATATTACCTAATAAATTCTTATTAGAATACTATAAGAGTGTGTTTTGTGGGAAACTCGTATAAGTGACTAATAAATGTTGAATATAACCTTATACTAACAAGTGTTAAATAAAACTTTATATTAAGTAATAAAATCTCATTAGAATTGATACGGGGTTGGCCGTAGGTTGGTCCGATCTTCGACAACAAGCAAGAATAATCAAGAACTAATAAAGAAACTCAAGAACTTAATCAAGAACGATCAGGAACTCAAAGAACGTAGCAAGAAATAACAAGAAAGATGCAAGATTTATGCAAGACTCAACAAGAAAGCAAAGAAACGCAGCAAGACTCTCAAGAATCGATCAAGATAGGACAAGATCGACCAAGAAACACCAAGAACAGAGGCTGTCCTCAATGTCGACTTAAAGAAGTTGAACAAGACTCGATAAAGACTCGAAATTGCAACAAAGAATGAAAAGACACGACCGATAAGGACTGAGTCGATCTATGCAGAACAAGATAAAGACCCCAGGCCTCCTCAGAGGGTAGGAACCAATACCAATGACTACACAACCCGCCTCTACAACCCTACACAATCAAGCGGACAACTTGAAGGCACAAGGAGGGGGCTTGTGGATACTACATTCACCAAGTCTTGCGAAGTTGATGAACGGCAAAGCAAACCAAGCTGAGATTATCAATCAATTCGAGATCACGAAGAGCACAGCTCAATCCGGCCTGATCTCTCTCTCTATGTGTTTCACACGTTTGAGAAGAATACTTTCTGTATTATGAATGTTCCCCTTTGTTTACAAGGAAAACTCGGCATTATAAAGGCCTTAGGGGCTGTTCTGGCCGGCCTAACTAGATAGAAAGATAAAACTAATAACTAATGGGCTTAATGAAATAAACCTAAGAACATAAGTAAATAAGGTTTTAAAAAGACGAATAAGAAAAGCCCAATTCAGCCCAATAATGTTCATAAGCTGAAATTAGACATTAACACTTAATGAAATTCGGCACAAGCATGTTTAAGGTGGCTCGGCCTCCACTTGTGCTCCAATGCACATGTATGTCTTCAATGTTGGCTCGGGGAGTTGAACCTTGCTCGAGAACAAAGCATGACCCACAAAGTTGAATGAGTCTCTCTGAAGCTTCTTAGCTCTAGCTCGAGTCATTGGTCCTTCTCCAAGTATGATGGGTGTGTCTGGAGTTGTAGAAGATGGTCCCGCATCAAGAATACTATAAGATTATGTTTTGAGAAAAAACTCGTATAAGTGACTAATAAATGTTGAATAAAGCCTTATATTAACTAATAAATTCTTATCAGAAACTATAAGAGTGAGTTTTGAGAAAAACTCGTATAAGTGACTAATAAATGTTGAATATAACCTTATATTAACTGGTAAAATCTTATTTGAATACTATAAGAGTACTTTTTGAAGAAACCTCATATAAGTAACTATTAAGTGTTGAATAAAATTTAATATTAAGTAATAAAATCTTATTAGAATACAATAAGTGTATGTTTTGAGGAAAACTCATATAAGTGACTAATAAATGTTAAATAAAGCTTTACAATGACTAATGTATTCTTATTAGAATACTATAAGAGTGTCTTTTGAGGAAAACTTGTATAAGTGACTAATAATTATTGAATCAAACCTTATATTAACTAGTAAAATCTTATTAGAATACTATAAGAGTATGTTTTGAGGAAAACTCATATAAGTAACTAACAAGTATTGAATAAAACTATATATTAAGTAATAAAATCTCATTAGAATACTATAAGAGTATGTTTTGAGAAAAACTCATATAAGTGACTAATAAATGTTGAATAAAGCCTTATATTAACAAATAAATTCTTATTAGAATACTATAAGAGTGTGTTTTGTGGGAAACTCGTATAAGTGACTAATAAATGTTGAATATAACCTTATATTAACTAGTAAAATCTTATTTGAATACTATAAGAGTATGTTTTGATGAAAACTCATATAAGTAACTAATAAGTGTTGAATAAAATTTTATATTAAGTAATGAAATCTTATTAGAATAAAATAAGAGTACGTTTTGAGTAAAACTCATATAAGTGACTAATAAATGCTAAATAAAGCTTTACATTAACAAATATATTCTTATTAGAATACTATAAGAGTGTCTTTTGAGGAAAACATGTATAAGTGACTAATAATTATTGAATCAAACCTTATATTAACTAGTAAAATCTTATTAGAATACTATAAGAGTATGTTTTGAGGAAAACTCATATAAGTGACCAACAAGTGTGGAATAAAACTTTATATTAAGTAATAAAATCTCATTAGAATACTATAAGAGTATGTTTTGAGAAAAAACTCGTATAAGTGACTAATAAATTTTGAATAAAGCCTTATATTAACCAATAAATTCTTGTTAGAATACTATGAGAATGTGTTTTGAGAAAAACTCGTATAAGTGACTAATAAATGTTGAATAAAACCTTATATTAACTAGTAAAATATTATTAGAATACCATAAGAGTATGTTTTGAGGAAAACCCATTTAAGTAACTAACAAGTGTTGAATAAAACTTTATATTAAGTAATAAAATCTCATTAGAATACTATAAGAGTATGTTTTGAGAAAAACTCATATAAATGACTAATAAATGTTGAATAAAGCCTTATATTAACTAATAAATTCTTATTAGAATACTATAAGAGTGTGTTTTGAAGGAAACTCGTATAAATGACTAATAAATGTTGAATATAACCTTATATTAACTAGTAAAATCTTATTAGAATACCATAAGAGTATGTTTTGAGGAAAAGCCATTTAAGTAACTAACAAGTGTTGAACAAAACTTTATATTAAGTAATAAAATCTCATTAGAATACTATAAGAGTATGTTTTGTGAAAAACTCATATAAATGACTAATAAATGTTGAATAAAGCCTTATATTAACTAATAAATTCTTATTATAATACTATGAGAATGTGTTTTGAGAAAAACTCGTATAAGTGACTAATAAATGCTGAGTAAAACCTTATATTAACTAGTAAAATCTTATTAGAATACCATAAGAGTATGTTTTGAGGAAAACCCATTTAAGTAACTAACAAGTGTTGAATAAAACTTTATATTAAGTAATAAAATCTCATTAGAATACTATAAGAGTATGTTTTGTGAAAAACTCATATAAATGACTAATAAATGTTGAATAAAGCCTTATATTAACTAATAAATTCTTATTAGAATACTATAAGAGTGAGTTTTGATGGAAACTCGTATAAGTGACTAATAAATGTTGAATATAACCTTATATTAACTGGTAAAATCTTATTTGAATACTATAAGAGTACTTTTTGATGAAACCTCATATATGTAACTATTAAGTGTTGAATAAAATTTATTATTAAGTAATAAAATCTTATTAGAATACAATAAGTGTATGTTTTGAGGAAAACTCATATAAGTGACTAATAAATGTTAAATAAAGCTTTACATTAACTAATATATTCTTATTAGAATACTATAAGAGTGTCTTTTGAGGAAAACTTGTATAAGTGACTAATAATTATTGAATCAAACCTTATATTAACTAGTAAAATCTTATTAGAATACTATAAGAGTATGTTTTGAGGAAAACTCATATAAGTAACTAACAAGTATTGAATAAAACTATATATTAAGTAATAAAATCTCATTAGAATACTATAAGAGTATGTTTTGAGAAAAACTCATATAAGTGACTAATAAATGTTGAATAAAGCCTTATATTAACTAATAAAATCTTATTAGAATACTATAAGAGTGTGTTTTGTGGGAAACTCGTATAAGTGACTAATAAATGTTGAATATAACCTTATATTAACTGGTAAAATCTTATTAGAATACAATAAGTAACTATTAATTGTTGAATAAAATTTAATATTAAGTAATAAAATCTTATTAGAATACAATAAGTGTATGTTTTGAGGAAAACTCATATAAGTGACTAATAAATGTTAAATAAAGCTTCACATTCACTAATATATTCTTATTAGAATACTATAAGAGTATGTTTTGAGGAAAACTCATATAAGTGACTAATAATTATTGAATAATACCTTATATTAACAAGTAAAATCTTATTAGCATACTATAAGAATATGTTTTGAGGAAAACCCGTATATGTGACTAATAAATGCTGAATAAAGCCTTATATTAACTAATAAATTCTTATTAGAATACTATAAGAATGTGTATTGAGAAAAACTCGTATAATTGACTAATAAATGTTGAATATATACTTATATTAACTGATAAAATCTTATTTGAATACTATAAGAGTATGTTTTGATGAAAACTCATATAAGTAACTAATAAGTGTTGAATAAAATTTTATATTAAGTAATGAAATCTTATTAGAATACAATAAGAGTATGTATTGAGTAAAACTCATATAAGTGACTAATAAATGCTAAATAAAGCTTTACATTAACAAATATATTCTTATTAGAATACTATAAGAGTGTCTTTTGAGGAAAACATGTATAAGTGACTAGTAATTATTGAATCAAACCTTATATTAACTACTAAAATCATATTAGAATACTATAAGAGTATGTTTTGAGGAAAACTCATATAAGTGACTAACAAGTGTTGAATAAAGCCTTATATTAACCAATAAATTCTTATTAGAATACTATGAGAATGTGTTTTGAGAAAAACTCGTATAAGTGACTAATAAATGTTGAATAAAACCTTATATTAACTAGTCGAATCTTATTAGAATACCATAAGAGTATGTTTTGAGGAAAACCCATTTAAGTAACTAACAAGTGTTGAATAAAACTTTATATTAAGTAATAAAATCTCATTAGAATACTATAAGAGTATGTTTTGAGAAAAACTCATATAAATGACTAATAAATGTTGGATAAAGCCTTATATTAACTAATAAATTCTTATTAGAGTACTATAAGAGTGTGTTTTGAGGGAAACTCGTATAAGTGACTAATAAATGTTGAATATAACCTTATATTAACTGGTAAAATCTTATTTGAATACTATAAGAGTACTTTTTGATGAAACCTCATATAAGTAACTAATAAGTGTTGAATAAAATTTAATATTAAGTAATAAAATCTTATTAGAATACAATAACTGTATGTTTTAAGGAAAACTCATATAAGTGACTAATAAATGTTAAATAAAGCTTTACATTAACTAATATATTCTTATTAGAATACTATAAGAGTGTCTTTTGAGGAAAACTTGTATAAGTGACTAATAATTATTGAATCAAACCTTATATTAACAAGTAAAATCTTATTAGCATACTATAAGAATATGTTTTGAGGAAAACCCGTATATGTGACTAATAAATGTTGAATAAAGCCTTATATTAACTAATAAATTCTGATTAGAATGCTATAAGAATGTGTATTGAGAAAAACTCGTATAATTGACTAATAAATGTTGAATATATACTTATATTAACTGATAAAATCTTATCTGAATACTATAAGAGTATGTTTTGATGAAAACTCATATAAGTAACTAATAAGTGTTGAATAAAATTTTATATTAAGTAATGAAATCTTATTAGAATACAATAAGAGTATGTTTTGAGTAAAACTCATATAAGTGACTAATAAATGTTAAATAAAGCTTTACATTAACAAATATATTCTTATTAGAATACTATAAGAGTGTCTTTTGAGGAAAACATGTATAAGTGACTAATGATTATTGAATCAAACCTTATATTAACTAGTAAAATCTTATTAGAATACTATAAGAGTATGTTTTGAGTAAAACTCATATAAGTGACTAACAAGTGTTGAATAAAGCCTTATATTAACCAATAAATTCTTATTAGAATACTATGAGAATGTGTTTTGAGAAAAACTCGTATAAGTGACTAATAAATGCTGAATAAAACCTTATATTAACTAGTAAAATCTTATTAGAATACCATAAGAGTATGTTTTGAGGAAAACCCATTTAAGTAACTAACAAGCATTGAATAAAACTTTATATTAAGTAATAAAATCTCATTAGAATACTATAAGAGTATGTTTTGAGAAAAACTCATATAAATGACTAATAAATGTTGAATAAAGCCTTATATTAACTAATAAATTCTTATTAGAATACTATAAGAGTGTGTTTTGAGGGAAACTCGTATAAGTGACTAATAAATGTTGAATATAACCTTATTTTAACTGGTAAAATCTTATTTGAATACTATAAGAGTACTTTTTGATGAAACCTCATATAAGTAACTAATAAGTGTTGAATAAAATTTAATATTACGTAATAAAATCTTATTAGAATACAATAAGTGTATGTTTTGAGGAAAACTCATATAAGTGACTAATAAATGTTAAATAAAGCTTTACATTAACTAATATATTCTTATTAGAATACTATAAGATTGTCTTTTGAGGAAAACTTGTATAAGTGACTAATAATTATTGAATCAAACCTTATATTAACAAGTAAAATCTTATTAGCATACTATAAGAATATGTTTTGAGGAAAACCCGTATATGTGACTAATAAATGTTGAATAAAGCCTTATATTAACTAATAAATTCTGATTAGAATGCTATAAGAATGTGTATTGAGAAAAACTCGTATAATTGACTAATAAATGTTGAATATATACTTATATTAACTGATAAAATCTTATCTGAATACTATAAGAGTATGTTTTGATGAAAACTCATATAAGTAACTAATAAGTGTTGAATAAAATTTTATATTAAGTAATGAAATCTTATTAGAATACAATAAGAGTATGTTTTGAGTAAAACTCATATAAGTGACTAATAAATGTTAAATAAAGCTTTACATTAACAAATATATTCTTATTAGAATACTATAAGAGTGTCTTTTGAGGAAAACATGTATAAGTGACTAATGATTATTGAATCAAACCTTATATTAACTAGTAAAATCTTATTAGAATACTATAAGAGTATGTTTTGAGTAAAACTCATATAAGTGACTAACAAGTGTTGAATAAAGCCTTATATTAACCAATAAATTCTTATTAGAATACTATGAGAATGTGTTTTGAGAAAAACTCGTATAAGTGACTAATAAATGCTGAATAAAACCTTATATTAACTAGTAAAATCTTATTAGAATACCATAAGAGTATGTTTTGAGGAAAACCCATTTAAGTAACTAACAAGCATTGAATAAAACTTTATATTAAGTAATAAAATCTCATTAGAATACTATAAGAGTATGTTTTGAGAAAAACTCATATAAATGACTAATAAATGTTGAATAAAGCCTTATATTAACTAATAAATTCTTATTAGAATACTATAAGAGTGTGTTTTGAGGGAAACTCGTATAAGTGACTAATAAATGTTGAATATAACCTTATTTTAACTGGTAAAATCTTATTTGAATACTATAAGAGTACTTTTTGATGAAACCTCATATAAGTAACTAATAAGTGTTGAATAAAATTTAATATTACGTAATAAAATCTTATTAGAATACAATAAGTGTATGTTTTGAGGAAAACTCATATAAGTGACTAATAAATGTTAAATAAAGCTTTACATTAACTAATATATTCTTATTAGAATACTATAAGATTGTCTTTTGAGGAAAACTTGTATAAGTGACTAATAATTATTGAATCAAACCTTATATTAACAAGTAAAATCTTATTAGCATACTATAAGAATATGTTTTGAGGAAAACCCGTATATGTGACTAATAAATGTTGAATAAAGCCTTATATTAACTAATAAAGTCTTATTAGAATACTATAAGAATGTGTATTGAGAAAAACTCGTATAGTTGACTAATAAATGTTGAATATATACTTATATTAACTGATAAAATCTTATTTGAATACTATAAGAGTATGTTTTGATGAAAACTCATATAAGTAACTAATAAGGGTTGAATAAAATTTTATATTAAGTAATGAAATCTTATTAGAATACAATAAGAGTATGTTTTGAGTAAAACTCATATAAGTGACTAATAAATGCTAAATAAAGCTTTACATTAACAAATATATTCTTATTAGAATACTATAAGAGTGTCTTTTGAGGAAAACATGTATAAGTGACTAATAATTATTGAATCAAACCTTATATTGACTAGTAAAATCTTATTAGAATACTATAAGAGTATGTTTTGAGGAAAACTCATATAAGTGACTAACAAGTGTTGAATAAAGCCTTATATTAACCAATAAATTCTTATTAGAATACTATGAGAATGTGTTTTGATAAAAACTCGTATAAGTGACTAATAAATGCTGAATAAAACCTTATATTAAGTAGTAAAATATTATTAGAATACCATAAGAGTATGTTTTGAGGAAAACCCATTTAAGTAACTAACAAGTGTTGAATAAAAGTTTATATTAAGTAATAAAATCTCATTAGAATACTATAAGAGTATGTTTTGAGAAAAACTCATATAAATGACTAATAAATGTTGAATAAAGCCTTATATTAACTAATAAATTCTTATTAGAATACTATAAGAGTGTGTTTTGAGGGAAACTCGTATAAGTGACTAATAAATGTTGAATATAACCTTATATTAACTGGTAAAATCTTATTTGAATACTATAAGAGTACTTTTTGATGAAACCTCATATAAGTAACTAATAAGTGTTGAATAAAATTTAATATTAAGTAATAAAATCTTATTAGAATACAATAAGTGTATGTTTTGAGGAAAACTCATATAAGTGACTAATAAATGTTAAATAAAGCTTTACATTAACTAATATATTCTTATTAGAATACTATAAGAGTGTCTTTTGAGAAAAACTTGTATAAGTGACTAATAATTATTGAATCAAACCTTATATTAACTAGTAAAATCTTATTAGCATACTATAAGAATATGTTTTGAGGAAAACCCGTATATGTGACTAATAAATGTTGAATAAAGCCTTATATTAACTAATAAATTCTTATTAGAATACTATAAGAATGTGTATTGAGAAAAACTCGTATAATTGACTAGGCGTGAGTCCAGGACGTCGCCGGCGGAGTTGGGGCCTCGACCAAGGCGGGAGCGGGGAGCTTCATTTTGTAAATGAAGAAGATGAATCGTGGGCCCCACCTTTGATTTTATATTAATTCATTTGTTTGATTAGAACCGGGTGGGATTAATTATACGGGTTCGGTTCGGTACGGTTCGGGTTATCCGTTTATTATTTAACCAATTAACGGTAGTTAAAATATATTATAATAGTATTTGAGGATTTAAAAGATAAAATATTATATTTTGGAAGATTTATAAGGGTTGATTTATTAAATAAAAATGGTCGGGATTTTAGGGGATTTGGAAATAATTTATAAAAGTGTCAAATAAATGGTTTTTAAAATATCATGTAATATTATTTGAGATTTAAAATATATTAGTGGGACTTCAAGATCTATAAAGAATTTGGAAAAGAATTTCAAGGTTGGAAAGTAATCTAATAAATAAATTTAAAAAGGGAATTTGGCGAGTATTTCTCAAGGGTCGGAATACTTAACTATTTAACTGGGATTTGAAACGTTTCTTAAACTAACCTGGGAATAAGACTTATTCGATGACTAACTAGCATGATAATATGATCGTTTGACTAACATTATGATATGTATGACTAATAGCATGACTTGTGGTGAATTATTATATGAGATTAAATGTTGGATAACTATGACGATCTAGTAGGATTTTATATCACACAAGTTATGTCTTATGATTTTGGATGAACCGTTGAGATATATGTGGAAATGATGTATATGAACATGTGGAATTGGTTGAATGATTTATGGAGAACGATGTGGTCTTGAGGAGCGGATGATGCGATGAAATGACTTTCATAATATGTTACTTGTTCTATTGATTGATGTGTGCTTGAGTGCTTAATAGTTGGATGTAGACATATGTATATTCCATTATGTACTAGGTGATACTCTGTGATTTTGACTATTGTGTGCTGGATTCTCCTGTTGCCGGTCTGTTGGCCAGGTAAGTACCTCCGGGGCTTACTCAGTAACCAGTACCTCCTGCCTGATGTGTCATATAGTATGTAGGTGTTTCATATGCATAAGAGCATGCCATATAGTATCATGCTTAGGAATTGCACTTACGAATGAGCATTCTTATTCTGTATGCGTTTGAATACAGAACGACCGTTATCTGTGAGTCCTAGAGTCCTTGCTAGGGTCATAGGGCAACCCAGTTTCATTGGGTGTTGTCCTCCTTGAGTTATATATATATATATATATCACGAGATACGAGATGAGCATGAGATACGAGATGAGCATGAGATGCGATATGATGATGAGATTTGATATGCTATAGTATCGAACTGGCCAGTCTCCACCCTATCTGGAAGAGGGGTGGTGGTAGAAGAGGGATATACCACTTGGTATTCTTTGTTAAGGCCTTACTTAATATTCTACATATATGAATTAGGAGCATGATAGTGTGGTTAAGATTTCAGTACTGCATGAGGGCATCCTTTATTCTAGGTATAGGCGTATTATATGTCCTCAGCGTGGTCAGAGGACCCGCGGGCGGACTCTTGGCCTGACTTGGTGGTATAGTTTCAGGTACCCGATACACTGCTTGATTTTGTGCTGTTATGACGGGGTCTATTCTTATGGCGGAGAGTGAGTGTTTGAACCCGACTTCACCAAATTCATGCTTTTGGGATTTCTCCCTAATTGTACTCTGTTTTGACCCGGCTCTGCCGTGGCACTGGTTGTATCATTTTCAGAACTTATGCCATTTGCATCATAACGGATTTCCTGCGTTGTAGACCTAAGACAGGTACAGGGGTTTACCCAGGGGTCCCCAACGGACCTTCCGGATTTGGGTGCGAAATCCCACTTTAAACTGCACATCTTCAATTTCAAACCTTCAACCTGTACTCGGGGCGCAAGATCCTAACGAGGGGTTTAATCCCTCAAAACGTAACTCGGGAATCATAATCCCGGGCCGTTACACTTATATTAACTGATAAAACCTTATTTGAATACTATAAGAGTATGTTTTGATGAAAACTGATATAAGTAACTAATAAGTGTTGAATAAAATTTTATATTAAGTAATGAAATCTTATTAGAATACAATAAGAGTATGTTTTGAGTAAAACTCATATAAGTGACTAATAAATGCTAAATAAAGCTTTACATTACCAAATATATTCTTATTAGAATACTATAAGAGTGTCTTTTGAGGAAAACATGTATAAGTGACTAATAATTATTGAATCAAACCTTATATTAACTTGTAAAATCTTATTAGAATACTATAAGAGTATGTTTTGAGGAAAACTCATATAAGTGACTAACAAGTGTTGAATAAAACTTTATATTAAGTAATAAAATCTCATTAGAATACTATAAGAGTATGTTTTGAGAAAAAACTCGTATAAGTGACTAATAAATGTTGAATAAAGCCTTATATTAACCAATAAATTCTTATTATAATACTATGAGAATGTGTTTTGAGAAAAACTCGTATAAGTGACTAATAAATGTTGAATAAAACCTTATATGAACTAGTAAAATCTTATTAGAATACTATAAGAGTATGTTTTGAGGAAAACCCATTTAAGTAACTAACAAATGTAAAATAAAACTTTATATTAAGTAATAAAATCTCATTAGAATACTATAAGAGTATGTTTTGAGAAAAACTCATATAAATGACTAATAAATGTTGAATAAAGCCTTATATTAACTAATAAATTCTTATTAGAATACTATAAGAGTATGTTTTGAGGGAAACTCGTATAAGTGACTAATAAATGTTGAATATAACCTTATATTAACTGGTAAAATCTTATTTGAATACTATAAGAGTATTTTTTGATGAAACCTCATATAAGTAACTAATAAGTGTTGAATAAAATTTAATATTAAGTAATAAAATCTTATTAGAAAACTCATATAAGTGACTAAAAAATGTTAAATAAAGCTTTACATTAACTAATTCTTATTAGAATACTATAAGAGTGTCTTTTGAGGAAAACATGTATAAGTGACTAATAATTATTGAATCAAACCTTATATTAACTAGTAAAATCTTATTAGCATACTATAAGAATATGTTTTGAGGAAAACCCGTATATGTGACTAATAAATGTTGAATAGAGCCTTATATTAACTAATAAATTCTCATTAGAAGGCTATAAGAATGTGTATTGAGAAAAACTCGTATAATTGACTAATAAATGTTGAATATATACTTATATTAACTGATAAAATCTTATTTGAATACTATAAGAGTACGTTTTGATGAAAACTCATATAAGTAAATAATAAGTGTTGAATAAAATTTTATATTAAGTAATGAAATCTTATTAGAATACAATAAGAGTATGTTTTGAGTAAAACTCATATAAGTGACTAATAAATGCTAAATAAAGCTTTACATTAACAAATATATTCTTATTAGAATACTATAAGAGTGTCTTTTGAGGAAAACATGTATAAGTGACTAATAATTATTGAATCAAACCTTATATTAACTAGTAAAATCTTATTAGAATACTATAAGAGTATATTTTGAGAAAAACTCATATAAGTGACTAACAAGTGTTGAATAAAACTTTATATTAAGTAATAAAATCTCATTAGAATACTATAAGAGTATGTTTTGAGAAAAACTGATATAACTGACTAATAAATGTTGAATAAAGCCTTATATTAACTAATAAATTCTTATTAGAATACTATAAGAGTGTGTTTTGAGGGAAACTCGTATAAGTGACTAATAAATGTTGAAGATAACCTTATATTAACTGGTAAAATCTTATTTGAATACTATAAGAGTACTTTTTGATGAAACCTCATATAAGTAACTAATAAGTGTTGAATAAAATTTAATATTAAGTAATAAAATCTTATTAGAATAAAATAAGTGTATGTTTTGAGGAAAACTCATATAAGTGACTAATAAATGTTAAATAAAGCTTTACATTAACAAATATATTCTTATTAGAATACTATAAGAGTGTCTTTTGAGGAAAACTTGTATAAGTGACTAATAATTATTGAATCAAACCTTATATTAACTAGTAAAATCTTATTAGCATACTATAAGAATATGTTTTGAGGAAAACCCGTATAAGTGACTAATAAATGTTGAATAAAGCCTTATATTAACTAATAAATTCTTATTAGAATAGTATAAGAATGTGTATTGAGAAAAACTCGTATAATTGACTAATAAATATTGAATATAACCTTATATTAACTGATAAAATCTTATTTGAATACTATAAGAGTATGTTTTTATGAAAACTCATATAAGTGAATAATAAGTGTTGAATAAAATTTTATATTAAGTAATGAAATCTTATTAGAATACAATAAGAGTATGTTTTGAGTAAAACTCATATAAGTGACTAATAAATGCTAAATAAAGCTTTACATTAACAAATATATTCTTATTAGAATACTATAAGAGTGTCTTTTGAGGAAAACATTTATAAGTGACTAATAATTATTGAATCAAACCTTATATTAACTAGTAAAATCTTATTAGAATACTATAAGAGTATGTTTTGAGGAAAACTCATCTAAGTGACTAACAAGTGTTGAATAAAACTTTATATTAAGTAATAAAATCTCATTAGAATACTATAAGAGTATGTTTTGAGAAAAACTCATATAAGTGACTAATAAATGTTTAATAAAGCCTTATATTAACTAATAAATTCTTATTAGAATACTATAAGAGTGTGTTTTGAGGGAAACTCGTATAAGTGACTAATAAATGTTGAATATAACCTTATATTAACTGGTAAAATCTTATTTGAATACTATAAGAGTATGTTTTTATGAAAACTCATATAAGTGAATAATAAGTGTTGAATAAAATTTTATATTAAGTAATGAAATCTTATTAGAATACAATAATAGTTTGTTTTGAGTAAAACTCATATAAGTGACTAATAAATGCTAAATAAAGCTTTACATTAACAAATATATTCTTATTAGAATACTATAAGAGTGTCTTTTGAGGAAAACATTTATAAGTGACTAATAATTATTGAATCAAACCTTATATTAACTAGTAAAATCTTATTAGAATACTATAAGAGTATGTTTTGAGGAAAACTCATCTAAGTGACTAACAAGTGTTGAATAAAACTTTATATTAAGTAATAAAATCTCATTAGAATACTATAAGAGTATGTTTTGAGAAAAACTCATATAAGTGACTAATAAATGTTGAATAAAGCCTTATATTAACTAATAAATTCTTATTAGAATACTATAAGAGTGTGTTTTGAGGGAAACTCGTATAAGTGACTAATAAATGTTGAATATAACCTTATATTAACTGGTAAAATCTTATTTGAATACTATAAGAGTATGTTTTGATGAAAACTCATATAAGTAACTAATTAATAAGTGTTAAATAAAATTTTATATTAAGTAATAAAATCTTATTAGAATACAATAAGAGTATGTTTCGAGGAAAACTCATATAAGTGACTAATAAATGTTGAATATAACCTTATATTAACTGGTAAAATCTTATTTGAATACTATAAGAGTATGTTTTGATGAAAACTCTTATAAGTAAATAATAAGTGTTGAATAAAAATATGTATTAAGTAATAAAACCTTATTAGAATACAATAAGAGTATGTTTTGAGGAAAACTCTATAAAGGCTCAGATTTTCAATCTTAATTTTTGGGAAAAGAAAATTTAAAAATGAATTTAAAACGGATTTAATTTGGATTTTTCAAGGAAAACTCGTCCTAAATTTAATAAATGTAACTTGAAATTCTTAGAGCGAATTCCGGTCCAATTTTTATCAGATGTAGATCAGTTCCGTCTTCTTTCACTTATTCTTATCTTATTCGGGTGCTAAAATATAATCGATCAAGAGAGCGGAATTCAAAAGACCAATCGTCGAAAATTCGAATTTTTCTGACTCGAAACCACAATTCCATCATATTCTCTCATCATTATCCATTCCAAGTCATCACCCTTTAATTGGGTAAAATTCTATCTATAAATCCCCCTTCTCTAATTGATTTACTTAATTTGGCAAACAAACAATTTTGACCAAAGGACCAATTGATTCAACCTTTAGATCTAAGATTTGTAGCCCATTTCCCACACTCACCCTTCAATTTCAAAGAAACCAAAGCCAACCTCCCCTTTCTCCCAATTGTTGTCGAGAGCTACAGCTCCTCCTACTGATATGTTGCCGGCCTCCAGTGCCACCAGTAGCTCCGCCACCAACCTAGCCCTGCCCTTGTCTCGATGAGGCCGAGCCGACGCCCCCATCAGCAGCAACGACCCCTGCTAGCACCACCGAGCACTCTGTCCTCTTCGAAATCCCAAATAGCTCCCAAGCTTCCACTCCTTCTCACTATCACTGGCGAGCCGAGCAGCAACCCCAGGAAGGCCGGAGCCACCGACGCAGGGCCGCTTCTCTCCTCTCGTCTCCGTTTTCCTCCATTCTCGACGGTAACCTTCCCTTTCACCTCCTTTCGCTCTAATTGTCACTAAACGTCTACCCATGCTCACTTCTCTCTCTCCCAGGCCAAGATCTCTTGGTATCGAACTCCGACGAAGCCTGAGGCACCACCGACGAGCGTTCCCATCAAGCTTCGAAGGCCATTCGGTGAGCTCTTTCTTCTTCCCCTTTTGGATCCGTTTTGATGTCCTTTCATTGGTGGGTGTCCGAGAGAGTTTCCGTGAGGGTGGTCGGGTGAGGAGTCGCCGGCCAGGAGCTCCTCTTCCCTTTCCTTTTTCCGTTCAAATCAGGGATGGGGATTCTGGGTTGGGAGAAAGGATTCGGGTTCGATTTCTTCCAAAATCAGATGGGGGTGGTTGGGGGTCGGAAATAGGCTCGCCGACCGGCCTGAGTTGTTTCTCTTCTTCCCCGTTTCACGTCGTTGTGCAGGCTGAATTCCTTCTCCTTTCTTCCCTTCCGTTTTCCGTCGAAGCGCAGAGCCCTGTTCTGAGCTTGGGAAGGAGACGGCTCCTGTTCTCTCCTTCAGTTAGGGTGGGCCTAATTTGTCCGGGTTTGGGCTTTCGGGTATGAGCTGGATCCGGGTTCAGAGTTGGGCCTTTGGGTATTAGTGGGTTGGTGGTTATTGTTGTTGTTAATTTTTATGTACAAGTAACGTTACGTGTGTTTTATTTATATTAATAGATAATTCATTTCTTTCATAGAAATATTATAATTCTGAAAAATTAAATAACTATTTTATGCGATATTGGAAATGGTAAAATGATTTATCGATTTTGATAAGGTTTGAAATAAAATGCCGGAATTGTTTACAATATGATTTGAGAAATTGTTTTAAAAAAGAGTTGACTTAACTTGATATTTAAGAGTTTGGAAAACTTTGGGAAATTAGTTGGGAAATATTGTTGGTAAGATTTATCGATGGGTTTGATTGGAAATGAAATGATTTTGGTTGATGTTGATCATATCGGAAAGGTTTTGGAAAACGGTTTCACTATCGGTTGGTTTTGAGTATGTTGGGAACTTGGGTTTCGTATGTATGAATATCGGTCTGGTAGCTTATGGAATTGACTTGATGATAGGTGTGTATTGTTTTTGGTCTTGCATTGGGCCCTTGCTTGTATTATCCTGCTGTTCTGCATCTTCAGGTAAGTTCCCTAGGGGGCTTACTCAGGTTGGACATTCATGCCCGTTGTTGCATTTTATGTTAGGTGTTGCATATGCATAAAAGCATGCCATGTAGTATCCTGTTTAGGTTGCACTAATTGAATGAGCATCTGCTTACTTTATGCGTTTGAAACAGAACGACCGTTATTTGTGACAGTCCTAGAGTCTTTGCTAGGGTCATAGGGTAGCCCAGCCTCATCGGGTACCCTGAGTCAATCGAGTCATGAACTTCCTTATATTATGATATGCCTGCGGGCTTTATTGTGAAGCGGGTTAGGCATGCGTGCCGCCCGATTATGATGGAATGCATTCACGAGCTGGCCAGTCTCCGCCCTATCGGAAGGGGGTGGAGGTAGGAGAGGGATATGCCACTTGGCATTGTGTTGGGCCCTTTACAGATTTTCTGCACATTATTATACCTAGGGGCATGCTAGTGTGTTTGACTTTCGTACTGCATTAGAGCATCTTTATTAGGTATAGCACATACTATGTGGCCTCAGCGAGGACTGCCGTTCCCGCATGAGTGGCTCGATCTGACTCCTTTCCCTGTTCTTTTTTTATAGATATTTTCTGCAGATTCTGAGTGCTCGATATCTATATGACGGGGTTTCTTTTTGGCGAATTGAAGAACCTAGCTAATTCTCTAACTTGGTATAAATGGTAATCATTCGCTTATGTTTTGGTTTTGACCCGGCTCTGTCGTGACACTTTGTATCTTAACTTTGCTTCCGCTTTACTTTCATTTGAAATGGATTCCGCGACATAGTCTTAGGACAAGTTAAGGGTACCCAACGACCCTTCGAGGTTTTTAGGGTTTGAAATCCCTCTTTCTACTAATCTTAAAATGAGTTTGAAACCTCGACCCGTACCTGGATTGCAAGATCCGAACAAGGGGTTTTATCCCTTGAAACGTAACCCGGAAATCATAATTCTGGGCCGTTACAAAGATGGTATCAGAGCTGAGGTTGTGCAATTCGGGTAAGGGTCGAGTGTATGTTTTGGAAAACCGCCCATGAATTTCAAAGGATTTTAAGAAGGGCAAAATGAACTTAATATGCCTAACCAAAATTGGACTAAGTAATGAACTTGACTTATTATAAAATATGGAAAACCGACTAAAGAGGGGATCGAGTGGGTAGAAAGACGTTAGACTATCCCTATTGGATGTAGTTGGAAATGGGTAGGCGAAATATTAGCTTGTTCTTTACAGATGGGCCTGGAAGACTCCAAGTAGGTCATTATGAGTGTCACTAACCGATTCTGTGTTGAGTGCTTGCTATGCTGGATATTTGATTGGTATGCCTAATAATTAAATGTGTATTGACTGATCTGTGAAAACGGGATAGTGGGAGTACCCTTGTTTCTGTGTGGTCAAACCCAGCTTGTGTGGAACAGCCCCTTCCACTATGTTAACCCTTGACGGTTCTATCTAGCCTTTTCCTGGATGTCAGTGTCTTCCACGGGGAATTGGGTTGGTAAACACATTGTGTCGGGAATCATGGTTGGATATTAAGTTTATCTGAGTAAGTGTTGGAAGTTCTTGATGTCTCACTTTGAGTTAGAAGTAAGGTGTTTATGGGGATGTCTTTCCTTATTCTTATGATGATCAACCAGTGTCTTCTTGCCATGAAGAGTCATACCGGAGTCCCACGGGAAGGAGGGGTGATGAGTCGGTTGGGAAAAGTCAATGGTTGTCTTTAGGGATCTCTGTTGGTTGTAATGATGACTCGCTCTGAATTGCATGACATGATCTTATAGCCTCCTGCATATGTCTTGCGAATGATCGTTAGTACAGACTGCTCATGTTATTACATGTGTGATTAATTATATTGCTTAAGTCTCGTGTTGTGTCTTGCCTTCAATCATGACTGTATGTTGTTATATCATGTTTACTTGGCCTATTGATCATATGATTGATTGGAAGGATGAACCTTATGATGAGAACCTACATGATCGTTCTTTCCTCTTTGATTAGGTTCATGATAGTGTGATCAACTCCTCTTTGAACGAATGCTTGTAGATGATCGTCTGAGCATGTTGGATGATGACGTGTCATTACCTATTATCCTTTTGTGACAAGAATCTATAGTATGCCCATCTGTTCTGCATTCGTCAGATTAATTAATGTTGACTGTTTTGCAATTAGTTTTGTTGTGTGATTATGTGCGTTGAATGGAGTATATGTGGTATAATTGATCCTTGATGAATGCATGTTTTATCTTGTTACGTGTTGATTTGAGCTCATGTCCTCGTATTCTAGTCATATTGCCATTACTTAAACTTGTGTTATACATCGTAAAACCTTCCTCACGTTTATATATAATTGGAATGTGATTGACTTGATTTCTTACATATCGTTATCGTTAAATGCATGTATGCATCACATGTTGTGTTGAGCCATTAGTATCATGTAGGACCCTTGGTTATGACTTGTACGAATTTATACCTTGCCTACAATATTGTTGATTCTCCCTTGAGTTAGGTCCCTGATAGTGTGATTCTTCCCTCTTCCTACCCTCTTAAAATGTTTTGCCCATCCTGATTAGATTAATGTTAAACTTGATGATCGACTTGCTTCCCGTGATGGTTAATCCTAGCATGTTTACCTGTTATCGCTTGGTGGTATTTCTCTATTATTTTGTGCCATCTTCTCATGCTTGCATTAATGTATGACTTGACACCTCGCATGATCACACACCACGCTATATCATAATTTAACATACGCATGACACATGAATGTTAGAATGGACCTAGTCGAAGTATCTCGATTGTATTCATGTTCGATATATGTTGTTAATATCCTATAGAGCTTATGATTTCTAAAATGACCCGTTCAATGGTGACTTGTCATGCTTGTTTATTACGTGGACATTCTTGTCCTGTAATGTGATAATTATTGTACTACTTTACGTGCCTCAATGACTATTCCTTCCTAGCATGCTTAGAATCTATCACGGTGATGTTCTCTTTGTTACCTTGTCAGGATGCCTTATCCTTCATGAACATTATGTTGAATTCATTTAAATCACTCTTAACTATGCCTATGACTTATCATGTATCGCTAGTACCATGTATTAGCTTTTAAATGTATCTCGTCATATGATTACATGTCGTTCTCAACCTATTATATGATCCTTGTTGCTAGATGTGATAATTTTCATGCCGCTCTTATGTACCCTCATATGACGCTTAGTTTGATTTTTTATGATGTACCTCGTCATGCTATATTTGGTCTCATTTGTTGCCATGATCGTGCATTGTACATATACATGATGTTTGTCATCCTCGTTAAGCTCTGCATGACCATTACTGGCTCTGCATATCTTACTTGAAATTGCTAGACATATCTGCTTCCCTGGAATAAAAGGCTATTAGCTTATCTCACATGCATCCGTGTAGAATTCGATTATGTCTTTTGGATTGAATATGCATGTCGTTCTCCTTGAGATAGGTACACGTTAGTGTGGATTAATGTGACTGATATGCTCCAAGATGAATTCATTTTGCTTGTCGCGATTATAACCTAATAGACTTTCATAAAGGCATCGTTGCTATTCCCGGGTCGAAATCTTGTCTTTAGTCTTGTCCTTCTTAGCCTTGGTCTATGTTTGGTTCCTAAAGGAACATTGGGTTGTCCGCTTTTGTCACTCCCCTATCTTTGCTAACTTGGAGTCATGCGCGATACATTGGGTGAGCGACTGCTTGAAAGAGAAAGGAAGTTGCATAGCGATAGAGCAGTGTGGCGGAAGTGTGGGCCTATAACCCACAAGCCTCATGATTGACGGTGTTGGTAGGACAGGTATGTTTCGAGGATTGCGGCTATCGAGTACGATATGACTTGCAAGCGGGAGTGTCATCCGTTTGAATTGCTAACCTTTCTGAATATGTTGATAACTATGTTGCAATGCTTTGATGGTGACATATATGTGTTGATTTGCTGACTGGGTAATAATTGTTGTCTGATTGTCTGTTGTTTACAATGATATGATTCGATGCCTTACAGTTCTAATGTACATGGTCTTGATGCGTTGATGCTTGAGTTGCTAAGCATGATCTAAATTCGTTACCTATAAAATGTGAACTGCAAATGCCGAGAAACCTGAAATGTCTATTAGATAAGGTTATGAGGAAATTTGCTAGCTTAACTTGATTATGTGCATATATGATGATTTGTAATAATGATTGAGCATGACGGTAAATTGAGATTTATCGACGCAGTTGCAATGTTTAATGCCGAACTAGTGATGCTATTGATATAAATGCTAGTTGATATGATGTGGTCCTTATGTGTAATAATGTCCATGATTGCTTCTTCTTTAAACCTTTGGGTAAGGTCTTTTGGTAGCGGGGTTGGAGAATAGTGAAAGAACTTTGGGCGGTTGGGATGATTGATGGTATTAGGGGGTAAGTCGCGCGGGAGTGATGTTGGCTTAGGTAAGACTGAGTGAGCTTTGAGATTAATGAGAGGCAATGTTAGTGATTCTGATGAGCTTCTAGGTGATGCTGGTGATGATTCGGGTAGTACGAGAAGTGTAAGGAAGGGCTCATAAATATTGAGGACATGGTATTGGAGGGTACTTGGGTGTGAAGTTAGAGATATGAGTTGGGTTCTTAGAGGTGGATGGTGTGGTAGTGCCTGGCGGAAGGAGGGGCAAGATTTGAGCATCGAGATGAATTGGGGTTCTTTGGGGAATTTTGTCTCAGTTGACGTTGATGAGTCTAGAAGATGATTAATCTTGGCTTGAGACTAAAGATGGGTGAGTAGGGATTGTGTTTTATTCTGACTGGTATGATGTGAGGATTTTCTTTATTATGTAATTTATTTATATCTGCTGGCATGATGTTAGATAACGACCATGATGAATCTGATATGGAATTACATGCTGATATGCAATATTAAAATGTAGTTGGTAGTGACAAGTGTTACCATGATATATTGATGCATTGCTATCCTACTATCTCGTTTAGAAGCATGTTATGATATGATATATGAATTATGAAATAATGACGTGTTATTATGTGAAAACATGATGTTATATTATATGGTGATAAACATGATGTTGCACTATATGGTTGGCAAGCATGATTATGGATATGTTAAATGACGAATATGACTTGAGGATGAATATGATTTGTATATATGAGATAATGATACCAGATTTCTAAATGATCGTTATATGGCATTGTGATGAGTTAAGATGATGTTTGGTGAATATGCTGACATTCGATGACTGATATACTAATTGACCTCCCCATTCGCGGAATCTTAATAACATGACTTGTTGTGTTGATGTGTTGAGAATGAGTTTGACTCGTTGACTTTATGATGAGGATGTACCTGTTATGACCTTGGTGTGATATCGAGATGTGTGCTATAATTTTGGCATAGATGCATATTATGACCTTTAGTATGATGTGGAGACGTTGATGTGATCTTGTGGTAGTGTGCTGGCATATGTTTGAGACTTGTCATATGATATACTCGTTGAGGATCGATTGATTATGTGGTTATGCATTGCTTATGGCTTGTGGATCTTGCTTGAATTGAGACTGGTAGATTGATTTGATTCTGGAAACTAGGAAGAGAATATGGGATTAGCCCTTAGAGCCCATGTTCTGAATTTGATTGTTTGGTATGCGAGAAACTGATCTGGTGGTTGGAAGATTTTGACGAAATCTTGATTTGAAAGGATTTGACTTGTTTTAGTGTAAAGTTTCTTGATTAAACGTTAGATTTGAAGATTTGAACGATTTTGAAAAGGATTAGCTTAAATTGTAAGGAATGAACGTTACTTAGAACTTCAAGGATTTTGTGGCCAATCTTTTTCAATATCGGAATCCCCTTTGAAACTTTTTAAACCCGGACAACTCTATGATACTTCACGAAGTGGATATAAGCGTTTTATGGGGGCGCTTGTAGGGTGATTGCTAAGACCTAGTGATGATATTGTAGAACTTTTAGAGTTGTGGTACTTCCGAAAAGTCGAAGCGAGGATGTGATAGGGGCGCTTATTGCATACTTGTCAAGGCCAATTGGAGATGTCACGACCGTGACTAGGATGTTGTGAAAATCTCGGAAGACGCAACCGAGATGATTACAAGATCCTTAGACATGGTCCTTGGACTCATCAATTTCAAACTCCATCCCCTACTTTGTTTTAGTTTTAGTCTCGGGGACGAGACTTGTTTTTAGAGGTGGATGATGTAAAGGCTCAGATTTTCAATCTTAATTTTTGGAAAAAGAAAATTTAAAAATGAATTTAAAACGGATTTAATTTGGATTTTTCAAGGAAAACTCGTCCTAAATTTAATAAATCTAACTTGAAATTCTTAGAGCGAATTCCGGTCCAATTTTTATCAGATGTAGATCAGTTCCGTTCTCTTTCACCTATTCTTATCCTATTCGGGTGCTAAAATATAATCGATCAAGAGAGCGGAATTCAAAAGACCAATCGTCGAAAATTCAAATTTTTCCGACTCAAAACCCCAATTCCGTCATATTCTCTCATCATTATCCATTCCAAGTCATCACCCCTTAATTGGGTAAAATTCTATCTATAAATCTCCCTTCTCTAATTGATTTACTTAATTTGGCAAACAAACAATTTTGACCAAAGGACCAATTGATTCAACCTTTAGATCTGAGATTTGTAGCCCATTTCCCACACTCACCCTTCAATTTCAAAGAAACCAAAGTCAACCTCCCCTTTCTCCCAATTGTTGTCGAGAGCTACAGCTCCTCCTACTGATATGTTGCCGGCCTCCAGTGCCACCAGTAGCTCCGCCACCAACCTAGCCCTGCCCTTGTCTCGATGAGGCCGAGCTGACGCCCCCATCAGCAGCAACGACCCCTGCCAGCACCACCGAGCACCCTGTCCTCTTCGAAATCCCAGATAGCTCCCAAGCGTCCACTCCTTCTCACTATCACTGGCGAGCCAAGCAGCAACCCCAGGAAGGCCGGAGCTACCGACGCAGGGCCGCTTCTCTCCTCTCGTCTCCGTTTTCCTCCATTCTCGACGGTAACCTTCCCTTTCACCTCCTTTCGCTCTAATCGTCCGTAAACGTCTACCCATGCTCACTTCTCTCTCTCCCAGGCCAAGATCTCTTGGTATCGAACTCCGACGAAGCCTGAGGCACCACCGACGAGCGTTCCCGTCAAGCTTCGAAGGCCATTCGGTGAGCTCTTTCTTCTTCCCCTTTTGGATCCGTTTTGATGTCCTTTCATTGGTGGGTGTCGGAGAGAGTTTCCGTGAGGGTGGTCGGGTGATGAGTCGCCGGCCAGGAGCTCCTCTTCCCTTTCCTTTTTCCGTTCAAATCAGGGTTGGGGATTCTGGGTTGGGAGAAAGGATTCGGGTTCGATTTCTTCCAAAATCCGATGGGGGTGGTTGGGGGTCGGAAATAGGCTCGTCGGCCGGCCTGAGTTGTTTCTATTCTTCCCCGTTTCACGTCGTTGTGCAGGCTAGATTCCTTCTCCTTTCTTCCCTTCCGTTTTCCGTCGAAGCGTAGAGCCCTGTTCTGAGCTTGGGAAGGAGACGGCTCTTGTTCTCTCCTTCAGTTAGGGTGGGCCTAATTTGTCCGGGTTTGGGCTTTCGGGTATGAGCTGGATCCGGGTTCAGAGTTTGGCCTTTGGGTATTAGTGGGTTGGTGGTTATTGTTGTTGTTAATTTTTATGTACAAGTAACGTTACGTGTGTTTTATTTATATTAATAGATAATTCATTTCTTTCTTAGAAATATTATAATTCTGAAAAATTAAATAACTATTTTATGCGATATTGGAAATGGTAAAATGATTTATCGATTTTGATAAGGTTTGAAATAAAATGCCGGAATTATTTCTATAATATGATTTGAGAAATTGTTTTAAAAAAGAGTTGACTTAACTTGATATTTAAGAGTTTGGAAAACTTTGGGAAATTAGTTGGGAAATATTGTTGGTAAGATTTATCGATGGGTTTGATTGGAAATGAAATGATTTTGGTTAATGTTGATCATATCGGAAAGGTTTTGGAAAACGGTTTCACTATCGGTCGGTTTTGAGTATGTTGGGAACTTGGGTTTCGTATGTATGAATATCGGTCTGGTAGCTTATGGAATTGACTTGATGATAGGTGTGTATTGTTTTTGGACTTGCATTGGGCCCTTGCTTGTATTATCCTGCTGTTCTGCATCTTCAGGTAAGTTCCCTAGGGGGCTTACTCAGGTTGGACATTAATGCCTGTTGTTGCATTTTATGTTAGGTGTTGCATATGCATAAAAGCATGCCATGTAGTATCCTGTTTAGGTTGCACTAATTAAATGAGCATCTGCTTACTTTATGCGTTTGAAACAGAACGGCCGTTATCTGTGTCAGTCCTAGAGTCTTTGCTAGGGTCATAGGGTAGCCCAGCCTCATCGGGTACCCTGAGTCAATCGAGTCATGAACTTCCTTATATTATGATATGCATGCGGGCTTTATTGTGGAGCGGGTTAGACATGCGTGCCGCCCGATTATGATGGAATGCATTCACGAGCTGGCCAGTCTCCGCCCTATCGGAAGGGGGTGGAGGTAGGAGAGGGATATGCCACTTGGCATTGTCTTGGGCCCTTTACAGTATTTCTGCACATTATTATACCTAGGGGCATGCTAGTGTGTTTGACTTTCGTACTGCATTAGAGCATCTTTATTAGGTATAGCACATACTATGTGGCCTCAGCGAGGACTGTCGGTCCCGCATGAGTGGCTCGATCTGACTCCTTTCCCCGTTCTTTTTTTAAAGGTATTTTCTGCAGATTCTGTGTGCTCGATGTCTATATGACGGGGTTTCTTTTTGGCGAATCGAAGAACCTAGCTAATATTATAACTTGGTAAAATGTTAATCACTTGCTTATGATTTGGTTTGACCTGGCTTTGTCGTGGCATTTGTATCCTAGTTTTGCTTCCGTTTTACTTTCGGTTGAATTGGATTTTGCGACATAGTCTTAGGACAGGTAAAGGGTACCCAATGGCCCTTCGAGGTTTTTAGGGTTTGAAATCCCTCTTTCTACTAATCTTAAAATGAGTTTGAAACCTCGATCCGTACCTGGATTGCAAGATCCGAACAAGGGGTTTTATCCCTTGAAACGTAACCCGGAAATCATAATTCTGGGCCGTTACAAACTCATATAAGTAACTAACAAGTGTTGAATAAAACATTATATTAAGTAATAAAATCTCATTAGAATACTATAAGAGTATGTTTTGAGAAAAACTCATATAAGTGACTAATAAATGTTGAATAAAGTCTTATATTAACTAATAAATTCTTATTAGAATACTATAAGAGTGTGTTTTGAGGGAAACTCGTATAAATGACCAATAAATGTTGAATATAACCTTATATTAACTGGTAAAATCTTATTTGAATACTATAAGAGTATGTTTTGATGAAAACTCTTATAAGTAACTAATAAGTGTTGAATAAAATTTTATATTAAGTAATAAAATCTTATTAGAATACAATAGGAGTATGTTTTGAGGAAAACTCATATAAGTGACTAATAAATGTTAAATAAAGCTTTACATTAACAAATATATTCTTATTAGAATACTATAAGAGTGTCTTTTTAGGAAAACTTGTATAGGTGACTAATAAGTATTGAATCTGAAACGGCCCAGAATTATGATTTCCGGGTTACGTTTCAAGGGATAAGACCCCTTGTTCGGATCTTGCAATCCAGGTACGAGTCGAGGTTTCAAACTCATTTAAGATTAGTAGAAAGAGGGATTTCAAACCCTAAAAACCTCGAAGGGCCATTGGGTACCCTTTACCTGTCCTAAGACTATGTCGCAAAATCCAATTCAACCGAAAGTAAAACGGAAGCAAAACTAGGATACAAATGCCACGACAAAGCCAGGTCAAACCAAATCATAAGCAAGTGATTAACATTTTACCAAGTTATAATATTAGCTAGGTTCTTCGATTCGCCAAAGGGTTTCCCGTCACAGAAGCAAGGAGCAAACAAGATCTGCAGAAAATACCTTAAAAAAGAACGGGGAAAGGAGTCAGATCGAGCCACTCATGCGGGACCGGCAGTCCTCGCTGAGGCCACATAGTATGTGCTATACCTAATAAAGATGCTCTAATGCAGTACGAAAGTCAAACACACTAGCATGCACCTAGGTATAATAATGTGCAGAAATACTGTAAAGGGTCCAAGACAATGCCAAATGGCATATCCCTCTCCTACCTCCACCCCCTTCCGATAGGGCGGAGACTGGCCAGCTCGTGAATGCATTCCATCATAATCAGGCGGCAGGCATGCCTAACCCGCTTCACAATAAAGCCCGCAGGCATCTCATAATATAAGGAAGTTCATGACTCGATTGACTCAGGGCACCCGATGAGGTTGGGCTACCCTATGACCCTAGCAAAGACTCTAGGACTATCACAGATAACGGCCGTTCTGTTTCAAACGCATAAAGTAAGCAGATGCTCATTCAGTTAGTGCAACCTAAACAGGATACTACATGGGATACTTTTATGCATATGCAACACATAACATAAAATGCAACAACAGGCATTAATGTCCAACCTGAGTAAGCCCCTAGGGAACTTACCTGAAGATGCAGAACAGCTGGATAATACAAGCAAAGGGCCCAAATGCAAATCCAAGCAGTCCAAAAACAATACACACGTATCATCAAGACATTTCCATAAGCTACTGAACTAACATTCTTACACACCTGAGCCCAAGTTCTCCACATCATCAAAACCAATCGACGATAAAACCATTTTCCAAAACCTTTCCGATACAATAAACATCAACCTAAATCATTTACTTCCAATCAAACCCATTGATAAAATCGTATCAACCATATTTTTCAAACTCTTAAATCTCAAGTTAAGTCAACTCATTTTCAAACAATTTCTCAAATCATACTTTTTCAAATCATACTTGGTCTCAAATCATACTTAATCATTTAAATCCTTAACCAATTTCTCAAGTCATACTATTAAAACGATTCCGGCATGTTTATTTTCAAAATCATTATATAAATAAATTCTGATATTTAGTTACAAAACAACTCTATTCTGACAACCATATTTATAAATCGAAACCCACAAGTCGTTTCAAATATCTAAAATCACAAATTTAAAACTGTAACGGCCCAGAATTATGATTTCCGGGTTACGTTTCAAGGGATAAAACCCCTTGTTCGGATCTTGCAATCCAGGTACGGGTTGAGTTTTAAAACAAAATATTTGTACTAAAAGAAGGGATTTCGAACCCTTAAAGATCGGGGATCCATTGGGGATCAAATACCTGCCTTAGTCTAATCGTGAAATCGAGCGAAAGCAAAAATAAGGTTGAGTTCAAATACAATCCGAAAAGGAGTATAAAAGAGAGGAAGTGTGGTGGTCTCTCAACCTCTCGATCTAATGCCAAAAGTCTGAACCCGCCAAGCATCCACATAAGCAACGATAGCGGCTAACGGTTACCTGAATCTAAAAAAAATGAGGGGGATCTGGGTCAATCATCAGGTCACTCATGCGCGTATGTAAACACACTCTGAGAGGCATATAATAAGCACCCTATTCTTAAGATGAAATGCGTAATGCCATATGTAAATTAAATCACATATATATATATATACTGACAGATTAATATAATGCAGAAAGCGATAAATGGATCCACATAGAATGCCAAATGGCATGTCCCTCTCGTACCTCCACCCCCTTTCAATAGGGCGGAGACTGGCCAGTTCGGTGCTATAGCATATCAATTTCCTCGTGGGGGTGCACAAACCACGGCATCATCATATCATATCATCTCATCGCTTGCCCGATGGTGCTGGGCTATCATATCATGCTCATATAGACTCGATTGACTCAGGGTACCCGATGAGGCTGGGCTACCCTGTGACCCTAGCAAAGACTCTAGGACTATCACAGATAACGGCCGTTCTCTTGCAAGGACATATAGCAATCATATGATTTTCATTTTAGCTCCTAAGCGTGATTCTAAGTCGTATGGTGCATGGACACTAGCCTACTATATAACACCCAGTGCATAGAGCGCCCATCATGAGTAAGTTCAAAGAACTTAGCTGGAGTAGCAGATCAGCAAGATGAAAAGCAGCAAGATATAAGCAAGTAGGTTACAGATCACCTAGCAATTATTAATAAATATGCATAAGTAAACTGCACACAACGGGATCCATTTACCACTACGAAACATGCTCATCAATCCCTTAATCATAGCATCATCAACATCCTTTATCTCAACTTATCTCAACATCTTATTCCATTGTCATTTCCATAACTGGCTCAGTCATACTTCAATCCATATAATCTCACTAGCTAGTCCAGTTGTTAGTCAAAATAATTTCTTCAAATTTATACTTAGCCATTTCTAATTCATATAATATTTAATCTTTAAAACTACTTCCAAAAATCCGATTAAATAATTCCGGCATACTTTACTTTAATTAAAATCATCCTTCTAGGGACTTAATAATTTTCAACCGTTATTAAATAATTCAATTTATATACTTTAAAACTGAGCCCTTTTAAATACCGACACACAACTCGATTTCTAAATAATCAATTATCGGAATTCGGTTAAGCAATTAATTAATAAATCAAAATAATAAATAAATAACGAATAAACCCGAACTGAACCAACGCTTTTAACCCAAACCGAACCGAACCCGCTAAACCTCAAACCAACCCGGTTCATCGAACAAAACGAAATTAAATAAAATGAAATGGGACCCATGGCTGACTGGGCAGCGGATGGAGCCCACGGCTCATCTTCCTCCTCCGATTTCAAACTCCCGCCTGCTCGCCTGCAGGGCTCGACGCCTGCCTCCGCGGCCTTGGCTCCGCCCAGCGCGACGCCGCGTTAGCCTCGACTCTCCCGCATCACCCGGACACTCCCCGCATGCACCTCACTACCACTCGCCCGGTCGCACCCCCACATACACTCCCAGCCGCTCTCGTGCTCGCCTCTGCCTCACTAGAACCCACGCTCGACCCTCGCCGGGGCTCTCGAGCTCGCCGGAGCTCTCGAGCTTGGCCATCCTTCCCCACACTCGACTCTCATACCCTCTCCCCGACTAGGTAAGCGCAAAGAACAACGAAAACGAAACGGAAATGAAGGCTAACGGAAAGAAAGGAATGAAGCTCAATGAGGTTCGCGAACGTCGGAGCTTCGAACGGAGCTATAGGCGTTGTCGGAGGCTCTCGATGGCTCCTCGGACCGGCATCGGATGTAGGTGAGTGTAATGGTAGGGCTCGAGAGTGGTTTGGATCGGAAACGAAGGAGAACGGCTTACCGGAAATTTGTTTCGCGCTCGAACGGAGGTGACGAAACCTCGGTGGCTCGGTGGTGGTGATGGGAGTTCTGGGGCTGCTTTGGCCTGATGGACTTCGCTAGGAGGAGGACGGAGGCTCGGCCTTCGGGTGACAGAGGTGCTTGGTGGTCTTGGGCTTGAAAACCGAGAGTACGAGGCGTTGGAACGTTGTGACGAGGGAGGTGTTTGGTGGCGCCGGTGATGCTGAAATGGAGAACGGTGATGGGAGGTGGAGATGGCGACGTGAGGGTGAGAGGTGATGACGATGAGTGAATGACAAGGTGAGGGGGTGGGTTGAATTTGAAGGGTAAGGTGAGTGATGGGAGTGGGTGAGGGATTGTGTGTTGAATTGGTGAAAACCAATACCCGGAATAAATCCCGAATACGTGAATTTTGGCTCCTACAATTAGTTCTTAAATGTTATTTTCCCCGACTCTCGCTTTCTCGATCAAATAGATTTATAAAATCGAAAAGGATATCACACTACGATAATTATTTTGAATTTCCGAGGTAAAATGACGGAAATCGTTCGCTAAATTTTCTATTCCGGCCGGAATCCGCTAAACGAGTTTTAAATCCAATTTAAATTCATTTTTATTTTCCTTTTTCTGAAAAATTTATGATTTGAAAATCCGAGCCTTTACAAAAACATCACTAAATACATATTCCAATTAATAACACTTTTAAATAATTTCATAATATAAAACAATTTCATAATTTTATTTTCTTAAAAACAGATTTATCATAACAACATTAATAGTAAACATATGCAATTACTATCATATATATAATGTAACATAATAAAATGACCAAAAGACAATATAAGGGGAAAGCACAACTCAGCAGGCCCAAAACTCAGACCCGAGCCCAAAGGAGAAGCCCAACCCGGAATAGAAAACCGGATCCCTCTCTCTCCCAACCCGGATACCCACACACTCAATATCTCGCCCAATTAGAAAAGAAAGAAAAGGCCAGCGACAAACGGAGGATGAAGGAGAAGAAGACCTAGGCGCCGACGGACTGCTTTCCGGCCCCAACCATTCCCAATCCGAACGGAATTTTATTCCGGTCGGATCCAATGAAATAAGGGAAAAAAACGCGAGCAAAGAGGAAGGAGAAGAGAGAGATTACCGATCTCGATGGGCTTCGCCGGAGAAGGATACAAGGCGGTCGATTGGGCTCCGGAAACGGTGAGAATGACTCGTTCCTGGCATGGGGAGAGTGAAGTGGGTTTAAATGCCAAGCTTGACATGTTATCGAGTCGGAAACGAAGGAAAATCTTACCGAGGCCAAATCAGAAAGAACAGGGGAGACAAAAACGAATTTGGCGATTCCGAGGGCTCCGGGGTGCTGCTGGTGGCTCGGCTTCGGGCTTCGTCGGACAGAACCCAGGAGGAGGAACGAAGCATGGAGCCCGGATTTGGTTGCTCGAGAAAACAGGGCCGTTCTTGGCTTGAGCCATCGGGAAGTAGAGGAAAGCGCTCGGAAGGCGCTTGGAAGGCTCTCAGGAGGTGATCAGGAAGACGATGGCGTGGTGGTGTTGGAGGCGGGGTGCTGGTGGTTCTCTATGGGTGCGGCTCAAGCAAGGAAAGGGGCTGGGAGGCTCGGTTTTGAAAGAGAAAAGAGAGTGAAGACAAGAGGAGGAGAGTGTTTCTTTTGAATTGAAATGAAAGGAGAGGTGACTGCGGTGCAGAAGGCGTGGGATGTGTCGTTGCCCAATTCGGAGGAAGCCAGGTTGTGGGGAAGGAGTAGAGGAAGGGGGTGTTTAACTTAATTTGGGAAAGAGACCAAGAAAGAGCTGCAGGGAGTTGCATCTTGTTGTTGGGGTCAAAAGGAAGAGGACAAGACGAGCTGCTCGTGGTGCTCTGAACGAAATGGGTAGGAAGCTAGCTGCCCTCACCGAAATCAGAAAAAAGGGGAACAAGACAAGGGGTTCCAAAAGGGTATTTCAAGATACCTGGAAAACAAATCTCAAAACCCGCTCTCTTGACATTATCCGACTCGTTTAAAATTTTCAATTCCAAGTTAAATAATGAATTCTGAATATTATTTTCAATTTCTCGACATATAAAAGCGGAATAAAACATATTCTAATTTTTCAATCAAATAATGCCGGAACTCGTTCTGAGATATTTAGAATAAAACCAATAGCTCAAGGATGGAAATTCCAAACCTCCCAAATCTTAGAAATCGAAATGATTATAAATCACTATTTTAATAATTTTATATTCTAAAATTCCCGGTCTTTACAGAATCAAACCTTATATTAACTAGTTAAATCTTATTAGCATAGAATAAGAATATTTTTTGAGGAAAATCCGTATAAGTGACTAATAAATGTTGACTAAAGCCTTATATTAACTAATAAATTCTTATTAGAATACTATAAGAATGTGTTTTGAGAAAAACTCGTATATGTAACTAATAAATGTTGAATAAAACCTTAAATTAACCAGTAAAATCTTATTAGAATACTATAAAAGTATGTTTTGAGGAAAACTCATATAAGTAACTAACAAGTGTTGAATAAAACTTTATATTAAGTAATAAAATCTTATTAGAATACTATATGAGTATGTTTTGAGGAAAACTCATATAAGTGACTAATAAATGTTGAATAAAGCCTTATAATAACTAATAAATTCATATTAGAATTCAATAAAAGAGTGTTTTGAGGAAAACTCTTATAAGTGACTAATAAATGTTGAATAAAACCTTATATTAACTAGTAAAATCTTATTAGAATACTATAAGAGTATGTTTTGAGGAAAACTCATATATGTAACTAACAAGTGTTGAATAAAACTTTATATTAAGTAATAAAATCTTATTAGAATACTATAAGAGTATGTTTTGAAGAAAACTCATATAAGTGACTAATAAATGTTGAAGAAAGCCTTATATTAACTAATAAATTCTTATTAGAATACTATAAGAGTGTGTTATGAGGAAAACTCGTATAAGTTACTAATAAATGTTGAATAAAACATTATATTAACTAGTCTAATCTAATTAGAATACTATAAGAGTATGTTTTGAGGAAAACTCATATAAGTGACTAAGAAATGTTGAATAAAGCCTTATAATAACTAATAAATTCATATTAGAATTCTATAAAAGAGTGTTTTGAGGAAAACTCTTATAAGTGACTAATAAATGTTGAATAAAACCTTATATTAACTAGTAAAATCCTGTTAGAATACTATAAGAGTATGTTTTGAGGAAAACTCATATAAGTAACTAACAAGTGTTGAATAAAACTTCATATTAAGTAATAAAATCTTATTAGAATACTATAAGAGTATGTTTTGAAGAAAACTCATATAAGTTACTAATGAGTGTTGAATAAAGCCTTATATTAACTAATAAATTCTTATTAGAATACTATAAGAGTGTGTTTTGAGGAAAACTCGTATAAGTTACTAATAAATGTTGAATAAAACCTTATAGTAACTAGTCTAATCTAATTAGAATACTATAAGAGTATGTTTTGAGAAAAACTCATATAAGTGACTAATAAATGTTGAATAAAGCCTTATATTAACTAATAAATTCTTATTAGAATACTATAAGAGTATTTTTTGACGGAAACTTGTATAAGTGACTAATAAATGTTGAATATAACCTAATATTAACTTGAAAAATCTTATTAGAATACTATAAGAGTATGTTTTGATGAAAACTCTTATAAGTAACTAATAAGTGTTGAATAAAATTTTACATTAAGTAATAAAATCTTATTAGAATACTATAAGAGTATGTTTTGAGGAAAACTCATATAAGTGACTAATAAATGTTAAATAAAGCTTTACATTAACAAATATATTCTTATTAGAATACTATAAGAGTGTCTTGTGAGGAAAACTTATATAAGTGACTAATAAATATTAAATAAAGCTTTACATTAACTAATATATTCTTATTACAATACGATAAGAGTGTTTTTTGAGGAAAACTTGTATAAGTGACTAATAAATATTGAATCAAACCTTATAATCCTATATTAACTAGTAAAATCTTATTAGCATACTATAAGAATATGTTTTGTGGAAAACCCGTATAAGTGTAAAGGCTCGGATTTTTAAATCTTAATTTCTCGGGAAAAACAAAATCAAAATGAATCGAAATTTGGAATTTAAAGGAAAAACTCATTAAATCGGATTTTATTTCCGCATTTAGATTCCGAGAGTAAAAATAATACTAATAATAATATAATAAAATAAATAAATTAGATCGATTCCGTCTTTCACCTCGGGTATTCAATTTCCGACTCGGGACCACAATTCCGTCCTCTTCTCCCATCCTTATCAAATTCCATGTCATCCCTCTTATTTGGGGTAAAATTCTATCTATTCTTTCACTCTCTCCCTTCTTTGACCGCCTCCTCTGAATTCTTCTGCAATGTCAGACAAAACAACAAGGTCCCCTCCCTTTGCCTTGTAAGACTCACCTTGTGCTCCAACTGTGGCACTGGCAACTCCCTCGTCCCAAAGCACCTACACCAGGCTAATCCCCTCCCCCTTTTGTTTCCAAAGCAACTCCCTCATCCCATTCTCAGATTGGAGGCAACCCAAACTTTCCCCATTTTGTCTTCAACCCCACAAACCCCATCTATTCTCCCCCTTGCATTCTATTGCAGTCGGAGAAAATCCAAAACAACACCCAGCTTCCCTTGGTTCTTCGGTTCAAACCCAAACACATATACCCCCTCCCCCCCCCTCATTTTCATTTCATTCCACACCTTCACATCTCCAACAGCCCAGTCACCGTCACCTCCCAATTCCGTCGAAGCCGAGCGCCCCTGCTTTCCCCGAGAACCTCGAGCACCCACGACCCCGCTTCTGAGCAACCAAACTGAGCACCCAAGCCCTTTTCTTTCGTCCTTTCGCAGCGAGCAACAGCTCAGGTGCTCCCCCACTCCTCCCTCGACATCGACGAGCAACCAGCGCCGCCAAGGAGCCATCACCGTCACTGAACCCAAGCCGCCTTCCCTAGTTTCGATTTGAAAACCCTCCGGTAAGGTACCTCTTCCCTTTTCCGATCGAAAAGTCTTGTAAAGCTCTGCCTTATCACCCCTCATCTTCGATCTAGGCCGAGAAACGCAGCCCTGAGCCTCCGGCGAGCTCAGTCGCGCACCGACGAGATTTTCCGGCGAGTCGACGCCCTTGGTGAGCCTCCTTCCCTCCTCTTTCTTTTTTCCTTTCCTGTTCATGTGTGTATCGATGTCGGGTGGTCGGTTAGGTGCTCGGAGTTGCCCATTGTCACCGTGGAGCTTCAAAAGCTCCCTCCTTTCCTTCACTTTTCTCGAACACAGGGGTTGAGGATGGAGGAATAGTAGTCATTCCATTTCTAAGCATGGGGCCCACTTCATTTTCCCATTTCGGATTTCCAAATTGAAGAGAGGAATGGGCCTATTTTTTCTAAAGTGGCCTTGGGCCTATTTTTACAAAATGAATCCAGTTTGTGTTTAACAAAGAGGGTCCGGTTTAGGTAAAATAAAATGGTTGGGTTATTTCGTTAAAATAATATACATTGAGAGTATTTGGAAATAAATAAATAATGATCTTGTAAAATATGGAGATGTAAGGTGTATTATTGGACAATATAATATTATAAGACTTGGAGATTTAGAAATATATTATTGGATTTAAATCGAAAAAAAATAAAGAAATTTGACGAATGTTTTCAAGGATTGGATTTTCTAACTAATTGACTCGGATTTCGAAAGGTTTTCAGAACTAACTTGGGAATTATGTGATCAATGACTAATAGCATGATTTGTGTGGATTAATGGCTTGATGAAATGATAGAGTATGTTATCGTCTGATTATGCCTTATGAACTATGATGAATATGAAAAACTTTGAGATATATGATCAAGCATATATATGATATATTATGAGCATACGGAATGTGGCAATATGATGAGTGATCGAACTTGATGGAACGATGATGACGGTGTGATTAATTCTATTGAATGATGTGTGCCTTGAGTGCTCGAATGATTAGACGTAGACTTATATATGTGTTCTGATATGTATCTAGGTGATGCTTTGTGATTATAATCGATGTATGTCAGACCTTCTATTATGCTGTTTTGCATAGCCAGGTGAGTTCCTATATGAGCTCACTCAGATTCGAAAAGAGATCTCCCTGCTTGTAGCCATGTGCATACTAGGTGCTTGCATTCATAATAAAGCATGCCATGTAGTATCCTGCTAGGATTGCACTCATGATTGAGCATTCGTTTACTCATTGCTTTTGTAAACAGAACGGCCGTTATCTGTGAAGTAACTAGAGTCATTGCTAGGGTTATAGGACGACCTAGTCTCATCGGGTCCCGTCCTAAGTCAATCGAGTCATGAACTTCCTTATATTATGAGATGCCTGCGGGCTTTATTGTGGATACGGGTTGGGCATGCGTGCCACCCGATTATATGGAATGCATTCACGAGCTGGCCAGTCTCCGCCCTATCGGAAGGGGGTGGAGGTAGGAGAGGGATATACCACTTGGTATTCGGTGCTAAGGCCTTATTATATTTATGCACTTGATCTTAGGACCATGCTAGTGTGTTAATATTCCGCCTTGCATCTAGAAGCATCTTTATTAGGACTAGCGTGTGTATATGTCTCCTTGTTTGGGATTATATTGCGTAGGGCTTCGATCTGACACCGCCCCGCATACATTTTTTTTAGGTTTGTTTTGCAACATGATTATTCATTGTTTCCGTGACGTGGGAACTCTCTTGGGCGATCTCAAAGAAATGGTTTAACTCCATTAACACTGTATATTAAATTTTTATAAATACGCTTATTGATTTGGTTTTGACTCGGCTCTGCCGTGTCACCCTCTTGTATTACACCTTGATTCTACTATTTGCATGTTTGTTTGTTTTTCACGCTTAGACTTATGACAAGTACAGGGGACTTCCCCGGGGATTCCAACGATCCCTTCGAATTTTGGGTATGAAATCCCACTTTAAAATGTTAGGATAGAATTTCAAACCTTCAACCTGTACTCGGGGCGTAAGATCCTAACGAGGGGTTTCATCCCTCGAAACGTAACCCGGGAATCATAATCCCGGGCCGTTACAAAGATGGTATCAGAGCCAGGTTGTGCAAACCGAGTATGATAGGTTGAAGTGGTTTTGAAAGTGGCCCAAGGTTTCTAATGGCTTTTCAAAATATTTTAGAAAGGGCAAAATGAATTCAATATGGCTAACTCAAATGGATTAAATATGAACTCGACTTAATAAATCCGGTAATCAAACAAAGGAAAACGACAGGGTAGTAAAGGCGCTAGACCATCCCTTTTGGATTTAGTTGTGAACGGGTAGGCAAAATACTAGCTTTCATTTACAGACGGGGTTTGAAGACTCCAAGGAGCCTGAGGGTTGGAGTAGCTTGGGTTAGGGGGCCGTGAGGTAATTGCCCCTCCGGTCAGCCGTCCCTTGAAGGACGGCATAGATCGTCTCTGTGATTATATGCATTATATCCAACTGGGCCCGAGGGCTATCCTCCTCGAAGAGGATCAAATCAATTCTGTTGATTGTTTCCATGCTGAGTGTTATTGTGTTTAAGGTAGAAAAGTAGTTGGTATGCCTTAACTTGATCATGTATTGAATAATTGTGCAAACGGGATACCGGGAGAATACCTCGTTCTTATTCCTATCTTGTCGGAATAGCTCTTTCCTAATTCAAACCCTTTGATGATTCTGACTCCGTCATCCGTCCCACCAAAAAATTTAGGCATGTTAGCAAGGGTCGAGCATCCGCTCTCCACGTTTCGAGTCCTGCTTGATATCCCACCGTCTATGCTTCTATCGAGTCTCGTACATGAGGTTGGTGTTTCCACGGGAAAACTTGGTCGGTCAACTAGCTACTTCCGGCGGTGTGTCGGATATGGGAAATTCATGAGTATTTTAGGGAGGATGATCAATGAAACAATTCCGAGTTAGAAGTGATTTGTCTTATGGAGTTATCCTTCTCGATTCTTATACAGGTCGACCGTGTCTTCTTACCACGAGAGTCTAAACACGAGTTCTACCCTCACCTCTCGGGAATAACGTGAATATCCTTGTGTCCTACCGAGCGAGTCATACTAGTGTCCCACGGGAAACGGGGTAATGAGTCGGTGATTGTCCTTGGAGAATTTCATCCGGTTATAATAGTAACCCTCTTTCTAATTTCATTACATAATGCATTGATATTTTTCAGCATGACTTATTTGATATCTTGCATGATTGCAATTGTGAATGAATATATATGACGAATGCACGAATCTCCATGGTAGTTACTCTCCATTGAATTAGGTCCATGATAGTGTGGCCAACCCTCTTGTATGAGCAGGGGCGGAGCCAGGGCAAATTCTAGGGGGGGCTCGCCTCTGAGGGAAATGGAAAACAAAACAAAAAAATGTAAAAAAGGGTGGAAGTGGAATCGAACTCTAGACCTCCGCCTACCATGTACACACTCTCTGCCAATTAAGCTACAATTTCTTCTTGTCCTATAGTCGCCTCTTTTACTATATACCCAATAAATAGATATATACATTTTTTTTTAAAAAAAAAATTTCCGGGGGGGGCTCGAGCCACCACATGCCCCCCTGCCTCCGCCCCTGTGTATGAGTATCATGTGAAATAAATTCCTAGCATGTTAAGTTGATCAAATTGAACTTCATTGACTATGTGCTTTCTTAATGAGTGTTGGTAGTATCATGTAGGATATACATCTCCTAATTATGGATCATCATGCAATTATGTGCCATACTTGTCATACTACACGTACATGGTTGTATTGGATGTGATAGTTTATATGCCCAAATGACTTAACATGCTTACCTCGGACCCACATTGTTTTGACCGGCTGATGTGTACACTAAGTGAGTAATGAATCATACATGTGATATCCTATAATGCTCTCTATATCATATATAACTTATGCTGCATATGTCTATTGTCGATTTGTGCATACATGATCTTAATAAGTCAAGCATGATTAGTGCATAAGATGATAATTAAGTTTAGCCTGTTCCGTGTGCATGTAAAGTTGCTTATGTGAACATGTTATAGACGCATAGAACGTTATTCCTTTTAATAGGTACATGCTAGTGTGGAATGATATGATTGAGATACTTCGTGATTGCCATGTGTTTGCTTGCCGGAACTGAAACCTTATAGAATACCATAAGGGCATTGTTGTAACTCTCGGGTTCGCGTCTTGTCTTGAGTCTCGTCATCTCTATTCCTGGTCTGTGTCTAAATCCTTAAGGAAGTCGTGTTGTCCTCCCTTGGCCTCCCCTATCTCTGTGACTTCTAACCCCTTGCGATCCCCTTGGTGGACATTGACATAGAAGAGAAAAGGAGCGATCGAATGGCATTAGAGTGGCGCAACGGAAGTGTGGTGGGCCCATGGCCCATGGACCCTAGTATCGACGTCAGCAAAGGACGGAAGCCTTTTGAAGATGGCGGTTGCAGATGTAATCCTCCTAGATGACTCAAGGAATGATGTTCTTCATCCGAATTGTGATCTCTCCTATGCGAATTGGAATCGGTGTCGTGCGATAGGCTTGGAACTGACTAAATGGATGTGTGATGACTGATATGCTGAGCTGGTAGTAAATGATTGCCTGACTAACTTGTGCTTGCGATGATGTATCTTGATACTTGAGTGTACTCACCTGCTAGTAATTCGTTTATGGGTTATTTAGGTGGTGGTGTTTTCTTCTTGGGCTTGAGTCGTGAGTTTCTTTGGTAAGCTAGGTCGAGAAGTGGCATGTGAGTTTGAGGTCTTTGTATTTGGTCGTTGGTTGTGCAAGGAGAATGCGTTGGCTTAGGTGAAGCTGAGTGAGTTTGGTATCTGTGGGAGATAAAAGTCATTAAGATTTTCATATGAGCTTCCGGGTGGGTCTTAGGTGAGGAGTGGAGTCAGTATGGTGAGATTCCGTGGGAGAGGTCTTCGTTATAGGTAGAGTAAGGCAACATCGTGTGCGGGTAGTGTAGTTCTAGAGGTGGATGAGTGAGATAGGAGTGGATTGGGTTAGTGTGCCCAAGGGAGAGTGTCTAGGTAGTCCATGATCGGATTGTGGGTAGCATTATTGATGAGCGTTTAAGGAACGTCTAAGGAATCGTAGGATTTGGGACTAGATTGTATGTACGGTGAATTGGGAACGGTTTTGGTAAAGGATGAGATTGAGGAAGTGCTAAGGATGAGTTGTATGAGGTTGTTTGGGAAATTATCGACCTTGAATATTAGGTTGTTCATATCAGGACTATACGTGTGATAAGTATTTGAGAATTGTTTGGATAGAATTGGTAGTGCTTCGAGAATTCATGAGTGAGGGATTTTTAGATGTATTGTTGTGAGATTTTAGCATAGGGAATGGATCAGGATTTATGAGTAGAGGTTATTATGGCTATTGAGGTATTTGAGGATGTGAGATGAGCCTTCGAGGAAAGGTGGGTAGCTAGGCAAGGAAGTCGTTGAGATGTCTAGTAAGATTGTGTCCTTGAGGTCGAGATAGAGAGATTCGGAGCTTGGAATTGGGAATTGAGTAGGGCGGAATATATTGGGAAAATTAGAGGATGAAGTATTTTAGAAGGTTGGCGAAAAAGCGGTACTTGGGGAACTCAGATGAAGACAATTTAGGGATTCTACGGAAATGATGATCGGTAAAAGAGGGCTTTGGACGGTAAGGTGGCATGGTTAGGAAGAAGGAGATTGAGGCATTTTAGGAAAATGAAGAGATGAGGAGATAGAGTAGGACGACTTGAGGAATTCGAATGGTTAAGGTTTAGTAAGATTTGAAATAAGGAAATTTTGGGATATGCCGATAGGAGGATCTAGAATAGGTCGACTGAGGAGTCGTGGATGTTCAGGTTTCGTGAGATTCGGAATGGGACGAGTAGGTAGAATTAGTGGTTGGTCTTTAGGGATAGGCGTTGGTGAAGAGGGTCTTGGTGATTCGTGGTTGGGAGTAGCACTAGATGGAATTATGCGTTAGAGTTGGTCGGGAGTGACAATTGTGAAATGATCAGTATGAGTTGGGTTCTTAGAGGTGGATGATTAGCAGGAGGGGTTAGGGGTGTGGGGAGTATGATCAGGTTAGCAAGGTGATTTGAGATGTCTCTTTGGGAGATGATGGTCAGGCAGAGTTTTGAGAGCCTAGGAAGAGTCAACGAGATTATTAAGAGGCGTCTAGATCGATCGTGAGAGTGGTTCAGTCGAGGACTTGGGATTTCTCTTGGAAGGTGAGAATGGAATCGGTAGAGGACCCCTAGGATGAGGGTGTGCTTTATGAGAGTTTTGGTAATCGGTCGAGTTGCTAAGCTTGTCAGAATAGGAGAATTGCGCGATTGGGAACTTCGAGATATGAGTTTAGATGGCTTGAGGGTATAAGAGTTGGGATACCTAGTAGTTGGTTTTGATATTTGGCCTTGATTGCGGACAATTATGAGGCTTGAGTATATGAGCGGGATGCAATGATGCCTAAAACTAGTATTGGATTGAGTTGGTAGACCTAGGTGAGGATGACCTTAATGCGAAAGATAAGGAGTAGTGGCCGTGTCTTGTTGTGGGTGGCGGTCATAGGCAGTTTCTCTCGAGGATATGGCTTAGTGTTATGCGTTACTTGGGGCCGATGTTGCGCAAATTCTATGCTATAGAAGATGTGATTCGCTGATGTGTTGCCATAGACAATAGCGAACTGTTAATACTAACATAGTAATCCTCCAAACGTGATGAAACGCTAGCTAGTGTACGAAAGTACTTGGTTGCCTTAATGTGATAATGCTTGGTAGTTAGCTTAAGTATGATGTGCTTATCTGATTGATATGTTGTGAAACTGTTGTGATAAGAGGAATTCTTCTATGTACGATATTATGCTAGATCCGTTATGATATATGACTATCCTTGGCATTAATATGAATTGTTTATGAATGTGTGATGCGATTGCTAAGTTGTATAATTGCTACGTTAGCACTGAATTAGAATTGCTAGGACGCTAGAACTGGATTGATGAAATTTGATTCTGACTTGGAACTTAGGAAAGAAATATGGGATTAGCCTTAGAGGTGGATGAGTCCGCCTTCTGAATTTGAAACTTGCTTGCCTAACATCGGGTTTAAGGATTCTTGAATAATGTTTAAAAAGGACTAACTTGGATTTTAGGAGATCGATCGCGATTGGAAATTTCCACGATTTGGAGCCCAATATTTTTCAATTGCGGAATTTGCTTGAACTTTTTCAAACCCGGAAAACTCTATGATACTTCACAAAGTGGATATAAGCATTTTATGAGGGCGCTTGTAGGGTCCTTGCTAAGACCTAGTGATGATATTGTAGAACTTTTAGAGTTGTGGTACTTCCGAAAAGTCGAAGTGAGGATGTGATAGGGGCGCTTATTTCATACTTGTCAAGGCCAATTGGAGGTGTTACGACCGTGACTAAGGTGTTGTGAGAATCCCGGAAGACGCAACCGAGATGATTACAAGATCCTTGGACATGGTCCTTGGACTCATCAGTTTCAAACTTCATCCCCCACTTTGTTTTGGTTATAGTCTCGGGGACGAGACTTGTTTTTAAAGGTGGATGATGTAAAGGCTCGTATTTTTAAATCTTAATTTCTCGGGCAAAAAAAAATCAAAATGAATCGAAATTTGGAATTTAAAGGAAAAACTCATTAAATCGGATTTTATTTCCGCATTTAGATTCCGAGAGTGAAAATAATACTAATAATAATATAATAAAATAAATTAGATCGATTCCGTCTTTCACCTCGGGTATTCAATTTCCGACTCGGGACCACAATTCCGTCCTCTTCTCCCATCCTTATCAAATTCCAAGTCATCCCTCTTATTTGGGGTAAAATTCTATCTATCCTTTCACTCTCTCCCTTCTTTGACCGCCTCCTCTGAATTCTTCTGCAATGTCAGACAAAACAACAAGGTCCCCTCCCTTTCCCTTGTACGACTCACCTTGTGCTCCAACTGTGGCACTGGCAACTCCCTCGTCCCAAAGCACCTACACCAGGCTAATCCCCTCCCCCTTTTGTTTCCAAAGCAACTCCCTCATCCCATTCTCAGATTGAAGGCACCCCAAACTTTCCCCATTTTGTATTCAACCCCACAAACCCCATCTGTTCTCCCCCTTGCACTCTATTGCAGCCGGAGAAAATCCAAAACAACACCCAGCTTCCCTTGGTTCTTCGGTTCAAACCCAAACACATATACCCCCCCCCCCCCCATTTTCATTTCATTCCACACCTTCACATCTCCAACAGCCCAGCCACCAGTCACCGTCACCTCCCAATTCCGTCGAAGCCGAGCGCCCCTGCTTTCCCCGAGAACCTCGAGCACCCACGACCCCGCTTCTGAGCAACCAAACTGAGCACCCAAGCCCTTTTCTTTCGTCCTTTCGCAGCGAGCAGCACCTCAGGTGCTCCCCCACTCCTCCCTCGACATCGACGAGCAGCCAGCGCCGCTAGGGAGCCATCACCGTCGCTGAACCCAAGCCGCCTTCCCTGGTTTCGATTCGAAAACCCTCCGGTAAGGTACCTCTTCCCTTTTCCGATCGATAAGTCTTGTAAAGCCCTGACTTATCACCCCTCATCTTCGATCTAGGCCGAGAAACGCAGCCCTGAGCCTCCGGCGAGCTCAGTCGCGCACCGACGAGATTTTCCGGCGAGTCGACGCCCTTGGTGAGCCTCCTTCCCTCCTCCTTCTTTTTTCCTTTCCTGTTCATGTGTGTATCGATGTCGGGTGGTCGGTTAGGTGCTCGGAGTTGCCCATTGTCACCGTCGAGCTTCAAAAGCTCCCTCCTTTCCTTCACTTTTCTCGAACACAGGGGTTGAGGATGGAGGAATAGTAGTCATTCCATTTCTAAGCATGGGGCCCACTTCATTTTCCCATTTCGGATTTCCAAATTGAAGAGAGGAATGGGCCTATTTTTTCTAAAGTGGCCTTGGGCCTATTTTTACAAAATGAATCCAGTTTGTGTTTAACAAAGAGGGTCCGGTTTAGGTAAAATAAAATGGTTGGGTTATTTCGTTAAAATAATATACATTGAGAGTATTTGGAAATAAATAAATAATGATCTTGTAAAATATGGAGATGTAAGGTGTATTATTGGACAATATAATATTATAAGACTTGGAGATTTAGAAATATATTATTGGATTTAAATCGAAAAAAAATAAAGAAATTTGACGAATGTTTTCAAGGATTGGATTTTCTAACTAATTGACTCGGATTTCGAAAGGTTTTCAGAACTAACTTGGGAATTATGTGATCAATGACTAATAGCATGATTTGTGTGGATTAATGGCTTGATGAAATGATAGAGTATGTTATCGTCTGATTATGCCTTATGAACTATGATGAATATGAAAAACTTTGAGATATATGATCAAGCATATATATGATATATTATGAGCATACGGAATGTGGCAATATGATGAGTGATCGAACTTGATGGAACGATGATGACGGTGTGATTAATTCTATTGAATGATGTGTGCCTTGAGTGCTCGAATGATTAGACGTAGACTTATATATGTGTTCTGATATGTATCTAGGTGATGCTTTGTGATTATAATCGATGTATGTCAGACCTTCTATTATGCTGTTTTGCATAGCCAGGTGAGTTCCTATATGAGCTCACTCAGATTCGAAAAGAGATCTCCCTGCTTGTAGCCATGTGCATACTAGGTGCTTGCATTCATAATAAAGCATGCCATGTAGTATCCTGCTAGGATTGCACTCATGATTGAGCATTCGTTTACTCATTGCTTTTGTAAACAGAACGGCCGTTATCTGTGAAGTAACTAGAGTCATTGCTAGGGTTATAGGACGACCTAGTCTCATCGGGTCCCATCCTGAGTCAATCGAGTCATGAACATCCTTATATTATGAGATGCCTGCGGGCTTTATTTTGGATAAGGGTTGGGCATGCGTGCCACCCGATTATATGGAATGCATTCACGAGCTGGCCAGTCTCCGCCCTATCGGAAGGGGGTGGAGGTAGGAGAGGGATATACCACTTGGTATTCGGTGCTAAGGCCTTATTATATTTATGCACTTGATCTTAGGACCATGCTAGTGTGTTAATATTCCGCCTTGGATCTAGAAGCATCTTTATTAGGACTAGCGTGTGTATATGTCTCCTTGTTTGGGATTATATTGCGTAGGGCTTCGATCTGACACCGCCCCGCATACATTTTTTTTAGGTTTGTTTTGCAACATGATTATTCCTTGTTTCCGTGACGTGGGAACTCTCTTGGGCGATCTCAAAGAAATGGTTTAACTCCATTAACACTGTATATTAAATTTTGATAAATACGCTTATTGATTTGGTTTTGACTCGGCTCTGCCGTGTCACCCTCTTGTATTACACCTTGATTCTACTATTTGCATGTTTGTTTGTTTTTCACGCTTAGACTTATGACAAGTACAGCGGACTTCTCCGGGGATTCCAACGATCCCTTCGAATTTTGGGTATGAAATCCCACTTTAAAATGTTAGGATAGAATTTCATACCTTCAACCTGTACTCGGGGCGCAAGATCCTAACGAGGGGTTTCATCCCTCGAAACGTAACCCGGGAATCATAATCCCGGGCCGTTACAATAAGTGACTAAGAAATGTTGAATAAAGCCTTATATTAACTAAAAAATTCTTATTAGAATACTATAAGAGTATGTTTTGAGGAAAACATATATAAGTGAATCATAAATGTTGAATAAAGCCTTAAATTAACTATTAAATTCTTATTAGAATACTATAAGAGTGTGTTTTGATGAAAACTCGTATAAGTGACTAGTAGATGTTAAATAAAGCCTTATATTAACTAATAAATTCTAATTAGAATACTATAAGAGTATGTTTTGAGAAAAACTTATTTAAGTGACTAATAAATGTTGAATAAAGCCTTATATTAACTAATAAATTCTTATTAGAATACTATAAGAGTGTGTTTTGAGGAAAACTTGTATAAGTGACTAATAAATATTGAATCAAACCTTATATTAACTAGTAAAATCTTATTAGAATTCTATAAGAGTGTGTTTTGAGGAAAACTCTTATAAGTGACTAATAAATGTTGAATAAAACCTTATATTAACTAGTAAAATCTTATTAGAATACTATAAGAGTGTCTTGTGAGGAAAACTTATATAAGTGACTAATAAATATTAAATAAAGCTTTACATTAAATAATATATTCTTATTACTATACGATAAGAGTGTTTTTTGAGGAAAACTTGTATAAGTGTCTAATAAATATTGAATCAAACCTTATAATCTTATATTAACTAGTAAAATCTTATTTGCATACTATAAGAATATGTTTTGTGGAAAACCCGTTTAAGTGACTAAGAAATGTTGAATAAAGCCTTATATTAACTAAAAAATTCTTATTAGAATACTATAAGAGTATGTTTTGAGGAAAACTCATATAAGTGAATCATAAATGTTGAATACAACCTTAAATTAACTAATAAATTCTTATTAGAATACTATAAGAGTGTGTTTTGATGAAAACTCGTATAAGTGAATAGTAGATGTTGAATAAAGCCTTATATTAACTAATAAATTTTAATTAGAATACTATAAGAGTATGTTTTGAGAAAAACTTAATTAAGTGACTAATACATGTTGAATAAAGCCTTATATTAACTAATAAATTCTTATTAAGAATACTATAAGAGTATGTTTTGAGGAAAACTCATATAAGTGAATCATAAATGTTGAATAAAGCCTTAAATTGACTAATAAATTCTTATTAGAATACTATAAGAGTGTGTTTTGATGAAAACTCGTATAAGTGACTAGTAGATGTTGAATAAAGCCTTATATTAACTAATAAATTCTAATCAGAATACTATAAGAGTATGTCTTGAGAAAAACTTATTTAAGTGACTAATAAATGTTGAATAAAACGTTATATTATGTAATAAAATCTTATTAGAATACTATAAGAGTATGTTTTGAAGAAAACTCATATAAGTGACTAATAAATGTTGAAGAAAGCTTTATATTAACTAATAAATTCTTATTAGAATACTATAAGAGTGTGTTATGAGGAAAACTCGTATAAGTTACTAATAAATGTTGAATAAAACCTTATATTAACTAGTCTAATCTAATTAGAATACTATAAGAGTATGTTTTGAGGAAAACTCATATAAGTGACTAAAAAATGTTGAATAAAGCCTTATAATAACTAATAAATTCATATTAGAACTCTATAAAAGAGTGTTTTGAGGAAAACTCTTATAAGTGACTAATAAATGTTAAATAGAACCTTATATTAACTAGTAAAATCTTGGTAGAATACTATAAGAGTATGTTTTGAGGAAAACTCATATAAGTAACTAACAAGTGTTGAATAAAACTTCATATTAAGTAATAAAATCTTATTAGAATTCTGTAAGAGTATGTTTTGAAGAAAACTCATATAAGTTACTAATAAGTGTTGAATAAAGCCTTATATTAACTAATAAATTGTTATTAGAATACTATAAGAGTGTGTTTTGAGGAAAACTCGTATAAGTTACTAATAAATGTTGAATAAAACCTTATAGTAAATAGTCTAATCTAATTAGAATACTATAAGAGTATGTTTTGAGAAAAACTCATATAAGTAACTAATAAAGGTTGAATAAAGCCTTATATTAACTAATAAATTCTTATTAGAATACTATAAGAGTATTTTTTTACGGAAACTCGTATAAGTGACTAATAAATGTTGAATATAACCTAATATTAACTTGAAAAATCTTATTAGAATACTATAAGAGTATGCTTTGATGAAAACTCTTATAAGTAACTAATAAGTGTCGAATAAAATTTTATATTAAGTAATAACATCTTATTAGAATACTATAAGAGTATGTTTTGAGGAAAACTCATATAAGTGAATCATAAATGTTGAATAAAGCCTTAAATTAACTAATAAATTCTTATTAGAATACTATAAGAGTTTGTTTTGATGAAAACTCGTATAAGTGACTAGTAGATGTTGAATAAAGCCTTATATTAACTAATAAATTCTAATTAGAATACTATAAGAGTATGTTTTGAGAAAAACTTATTTAAGTGACTAATAAATGTTGAATAAAGACTTATATTAACTAATAAATTCTTATTAGAATACTATAAGAGTATGTTTTGAGGAAAACTCATATAAGTGACTAATAAATGTTGAATAAAGCCTTATAATAACTAATAAATTCTTATTAGAATTCTATAAGAGTGTGTTTTGAGGAAAACTCTTATAAGTGACTAATAAATTTTGAATAAAACCTTATATTAACTAGTAAAATCTTATTAGAATACTATAAGAGTATGTTTTGAGGAAAACTCATATAAGTGAATCATAAATGTTGAATAAAGCCTTAAATTAACTAATAAATTCTTATTAGAATACTATAAGAGTGTGTTTTGATGACAACTCGTATAAGTGACTAGTAGATGTTGAATAAAGCCATATATTAACTAATAAATTCTAATTAGAATACTATAAGAGTATGTTTTGAGGAAAACTCATATATGTAACTAACAAGTGTTGACTAAAACTTTATACAGATAGGGTGGAGACTGGCCAGTTCGATGTTGTAATCATATCAAATCTCATCATCATATCATATCTCATCATCATATCATATCTCATCATCATATCACATCTCATTCCCATCTCGTATCTCGTGATATATATAAATGACTCAAGAAGGACAACATCCGATGAAGCTGGGCTGCCCTATGACCTTAGCAAGGACACTAGGACTCACAGATAACGGCCGTTCTGTATTCAAACGCATACAGAATAAGGATGCTCATTCGTAAATGCAATTCCTAAGCATGATACTACATGACATGCTCTTATGCATATGCAACACCTACATACTATATGACATATCAGGCAGGAGGTACTGGTTACTGAGTAAGCCCCGGAGGACTTACCTGGCTAGCAGATCGGCAACAGGAGAATCCAGCACACAGTATTCACAATCACAGAGTATCACCTAGTACATAATGGAATATACATAAGTGTACATCCAACTATTAAGCACTCAAGCACACCTCAAGCAATAGAACAAGTAACATATTATGAAAGTCATTTCATCGCATCATCCGCTTCTTAAGACCACATCGTTCTCCATAAATCATTCAACCAATTCTGCATGTTCATGTACATAATTTCCGCATATACCTCAACGGTTCATCAAAATCATAAGACATAATTTGTGTGATATAAAATCCTACTAGATCGTCATAATCATCCAACATTTAATCTCATATAATAATTCACCACAAGTCATGCAATTAGTCATGCATATCATACTATTAGTCAAACGATCATATTATCATGCTAGTTAGTCGTCGAATAAGTCTTATTCCCCAGTTAGTTGCAAAACCATTTCAAATCCCAATTAAATAGTTATGTATTTCGACCCTTGAAAATACTCGCCAAATCCCCTTTTAAATTTATTTATTAGATTACCTTCCAACCTTGAAATTCTTTTCCAAATTCTTTATAAATCTTTAAGTCCCAACAATATATTTAAAATTTCAAATAGTATTACATGATATTTTAAATACCATTTATTTAACACTTTTTCAAATTATTTCCAAATCTCCTAAAATCCCGATCATTTTTATTTAATAAACCAACCCTTAAAATTTTCCGAAAATAATATTTTATCTCTTAAAACCTCCATTAATATTGTGTATATATATATATATAATAATTTTAATTCCGCTAATTAGTTAAATAAATAAACGGATAACCAAAACCAAATCAAACCCATTTAAATCCAACCGAACCTAACCGAATCGAACCCACCTAAACCCAACCGGTTCAATAATCAACAAAATAAGGAGTTGGGCCTACGGGTGCTGACTGGACAGGGCCCCACAGCTCATCTCCTTCATTTGAAAGTCCAAGACTCCCCGCTCCCGCCTGCAAGGATCGACGCCGAGATGCACCGACTCCCTGCACTCACGGCTTCACGCTCTTGCTCGCTGCTCCATGAACTCGCTCTCGCCTGGATGTCCTCAAAGCTTGCAGCATACTCCCGTTCGGAGACTCGCTCACAGCCTCGTCCTCGCACAGCCTCGCCGGAGCTCGCCTCGCCGCCCTCGAGCTCGCCGGAGCTCTTGGGCTCGCCCACCTCCCCGCACTCAGCTCTCAAACATCCCCCCCCCCCCCCGCCTAGCCTAAGCAAAAAAGGATTCACGAACCGAACGAGGAGGGAAAGAAAAGATCAGGAGCTCACCGAGGATGTTCGCGACTTCGGAGTTTTGGGCGTCGTCGTTGGCTCGCGATGGCTTGTCGGATCTGCGTCGGGTATGGGTGAGCGTGATGGTGAAGCTCGGGGATGATTCCGATCAAAAACGAAGAAGAACGGCTTATCGGAACCTTATTCGCGCTAGAACAGGGGAGGTGGAGCTCCGGTGGCTCACGGTGGCGCCGGAGGGCTCCTGGGCGGCGTCGTGGCGGCGGCGGATGTCGGAGGTGGTGTGGGTGGATGTTGCTGATCTTCGAGAAAGGAGGAGGGAGGGGGTGTGTGTGTGGTGATTTGAAGATGTGACGTTGGAGGTGGTTGCTGAAATGGAGAACGGTGATGGGAGGTGGAGATGGCGACGTGAGGGTGAGTGGTGATGATGAAGACCCAAGGAGTAGGTGAGGGTGATGACGATGAGTGAATGACAGGGTGAGGGGGTGGGTTGAATTTGAAGGGTAAGGTGAGTGATGGGAGTGGGTGAGGGATTGTGTGTTGAATTGGTGAAAACCAATACCCGGAATAAATCCCGAATACGTTAATTTTGGATCCTACAATTAGTTCTTAAATGTTATTTTCCCCGACTCTCGCTTTCTCGATCAATTAGATTTATAAAATCGAAAAGGATATCACACTACGATAATTATTTTGAATTTCCAAGGTAAAATGACGGAAATCGTTCGCTAAATTTTCTATTCCGGTCGGAATCCGCTAAACGAGTTTTTCATTCGATTTAAATTCATTTTTAATTTCCTTTTTCCGAAAAATTAGGATTTGAAAATCTGAGCCTTTACATCATCCACCTCTAAAAACAAGTATCGTCCCCGAGACTAAAATCATTTTCAAATAGGGGATGAAGTTTGAAATTGGTGAGTCCAAGGATCATGCCATTGATCCCATAAGCATCTCATAAGTGCCCCTATGAGATCCTCACAGTACCGTTGCCGTGATCATAATATCCCCAATAGACCGTAGCAAGAATGTAATATGGGCCCCTACCACATCCTTACTCTGACTCCTCGGTCATATCATAACTCAAAACATCACAACGTCCTCTTTAAAACACCGTTCAAAACTTCAAGTTCGACATTAGTCAAAAGCATTTCTAACCTCTCCATTCATCCTACCATCCACCTCTAAAGGCTAATCCCATATTCCCCTCTTAGGTTCCAAGTCAGAATCAAAGTTCAACAGTTCAATTTCTATCATTTCCATCGTCAAACATCATGTATATATACATCGAATAACACTAGCACCTTACGTCTAATAGTATAGCATAATCACCTCAAGAATAGCCACATATCATTGCATATCTAGCATCGTATCATATATGGTAGAATTTATCACATCATCTCACGGAAGTTACACACCATATCAATCAAATAAGCACGTTATATCAATCAGATAAGTACATCATACTCATTCTAACTACCAATCGTCATCGCATTAGAGGCAACAACTACTTCCGTACAGTAGCATTCCATCGAGTTCAGGGATAACTATGTTAGTACTAACAGTTCCCTATTGTCAACGACAATACATCATAGAATCAACATCGTCTATAGCATAGAATTCGGACCACATTCGGCCCCTAGTAAAGTGTACGCTAGATCACATCCTCAAGAGAACATGCCTATAACTATCAATCATGACAAGACACGACCACTACCCATCAGCTTTTGCATTAAGATCAAATTCACCGAGTTCTCCCAACCCAAACCACTACTAGTTCTAGACAACATTGCATCCTGCTCACATACAACCTTTCTAGCCTCATAACTATTTGCAATCAAGGCCGAATACCCCAAACCAACTACTAGGTATCCCAATTCCTATGTCATCAAGCCATCTAAGGGCCAATCCACATCGACATCCAAATCTCAAGTCCTACCTTCCACTCGACTATTTAAAACTATCTCTCGGAGTTCCCAAATCACAAAATTCCCACATTTCGACAATCTGAACAACTCGATCTACTACCAAGACTCCATATATAACACGTCCTTGCCCTAGGGGTCCTCTATTAGTCCCATCTTTACCCTCTAACAGAAAATTCCGAGTCCTCAACTGAACCGCTCTCACGATCGATCTAGACGCTTCTTAACAATCTCGCTTACTCTTCCTAGGCTCTCAAGACTCCGCCCGACCATCATCTCCTAAAGAGATATCTCGAATCACCTTGCTAACTTGATCATACTTCACATGCCACTACCCACTCTCACTAACCATCCACCTCAAAGAACCCAACTCATGCTCACCATCTCACACCTGACACTCTCGACCATTTCTAACGCAAGAACCCAACTAGTGGTACTCCCAACCACGAATCACCATGACCCTCAAGCCGACTTACTCTAGATAATCTTCCCAACATACTCTATCTTGACTAGTTCCCTCAACTGCACATGTTTCCCCATATTGCCTCAGATCACGCTTCCTCAAACTTCGAAATCTCTACCGCTTAAACCCTTATGTACTGATCATCATTTTCACCAAACTCCTATGACATCTTCGCCAGAATTTCCTAAGTACCGCACTTCACCATCCTTCTAAAATCTCTTATCCTCTAGCTTCCTCAATACCTTCTGCTTCGCCTAGTTCCCAAATCCATGTTCATAGTCTTACTAGGAATCTCAACTACATCCTTGGCTAGCTACTAGCATTTCCTCGAAGATTCATCTCACCTCCTCAAATACCTCAACAACCACAATAACCTCCACTCGTAAATCCCGATTCATTCCCTATGCCAAAATCGGAGACCACGCATCTAGAAATCCTTCACTCATAAATTCCACAAGCATTATCAATCCTATCTAAACAACCCCCAAATACTCATCATACGAACAACCCTGATATGAACAACCTAATATCCCCGATCGATAATTTCCCAAGCAACCTCATACTACTTTTCCCTGGCAATTCCTCAACCTTATCTTATACCGAAATCGCTCCCACTCGCAACACACACAACCTAGTCCCAAGTTCTACGATTCCTTAGACGGTCCTTCATCGATCATCCTCGACACCGCCCATGATCCGCTCCTAGACTATCTAGACACCTTCCTTAGCACACCAATCTGTCTCACAACCCTCCCCTCAAGAATCCCCCGATCATCTCCTATCTCTCTCATCCACCATTAGAACTATGCCAACTGCATATACTCACACTCACTCTCAAGGTCATCCTCATGAAACTAGTCTAGACCACAACCGCTACCCTCCTATCCTAAACGCTCACACTGCGCACCCAGTACCTACCGACACTTCTAGCTAGGACATCTCCCTCAAAATCTCGCCAACTATCTTCCCCTCCTCACCTAAGACCTGTCTGGAGCTCAACTATACTCACCGACCACTATCTTCGACCAGTCCCAACTCAATCGGCTCTAACCAAGCTAACGCATCCATCCTGCACACCCTCTCGCTCATCTCATGACTAAGAACAAAGACTTCAATCCCTCTGCCACTTTTCGACCTAGCTTACCGAAGAATCTCTCGACTCATGCCCAATAAGAAGCACCACCACACATATAACCCATAACCTACTCACCAGCAAGTCAGTATACCAAGCACCAAGGAACATCATCACAGAAACAAGTTAGTCAGGCAATCATTGCTACCAGTTCAGCACATCCGTCATCACACAATCAATTATGTCAGTTCTAGACCAATCGCACAACATCAATTCTGATTAGTATAGAAGAATCCATTATTTGAATGAAGAACGTCCTTCCTTGAGTCATCGAAGAGAATCTCATACGCGGCTACCATCTTTCAAACGTGTTCGTCCTTTGTATACTTTTGGCGACGTCAGTTCTGTGGTCTATGGGGCATGGACCCATCACACTTCCGTTGCGTCGCTATGGTGCCACTTGGTCGTCGGTCCTTTCTTGCATGTCGGTGCTCATCGAAGGATCGCTAGGGTTAGAAGTTACGGAGATAGGGGAGAGACAAGGGCGGACGACACAACTTCTTTAAGAGTTCATACATGGACCAGGACTAGGGACGATGAGACCAAAGAGAAGATCCCAACCCAAGAGTTACAACGATGCCCTTATAATTGTGGCACACAAGCACATAAAAATCAAGAGATATCATCACATTATTTCACACTAGTATGCACCTATCTCAAGGAATATCGATTTATGCATTCATAACATGTTTATATAATCAGCTTTATATGTGTGTAGAACAAGCTAGCAACCTATCATTTCATTCACCAATCATGCTTGACCGACTAAGAACATGTATGCACAGACTGACATGGGACATATATGGCATAAGTTATGCAAGATCTAGCAAACATCACAAGATATCATATGCACGACTTATCACTCATTTTAGATACACAATTAAGCAAGTCATAATATTACGGAAAACATGTTAAGAAGTACCCTAAAAATCATGCTAAGGGTATGGTCAATTCATGCAGGGTTGGTATAGCAACTATCTCATCACATTCATCCATATTCGCATAGTAAGACTAGGACGTCACACAATCATACGAGGGCCTATAACTGGGAGGTATATGTCCTAAATGATACTAGCAATACTCATTAAACATGTACACAGTCTTGAGGTCCAATTAGGTTAATCTGGCATGCTAAGTCATCCAATTCACGTTTTAAACATACAACGAGAGTTGACCACACTATCATGGACCTAGTTCATAGGGAGAAAGTAATCATGAGGATTCAATACATACGGTACATACATCCACTAATAAGTGCAACCATACAAGGTACGAGGTAAGTCATGTTGAATTATACCAATATAGCATTTCATGAAATTACAAGGAGGCTATCATTATGACTTGACAGAATTCTCTAAGGACAATCATCGACTCACCACCCCGTTTCCCCGTGGGACGCTAGTATGAAACGCTGGAGACAAGGACATTCACACCGTTTCCGATAGAAGATGGTAGAATTCATGTTTAGACTCTTTTGGCAAGGCGACACGGTTGACCATTATGAGACTCAAAATGGATGACTCCATAAGACAAAGCATTCCTAACTCGAAAGAATGTCGATAATCAACCTTAGGTAACCCTCACATTATACACAATCCTCGAACGCAGTTAGTTGACCGACCCAAATTTCCCATAGAGAATGTGGACATTAGGTATGAGACTCGATGAACATCTATGGTTGGAATACAGATAGGACTCAAGTCAAGAGGAACGGACACTCTCAACCCTTACTAACACATCCAAGTGCTTTGGTGGGACGGACGACGGAATCGGGATTATCAAGAGGGTTGTACTATGGAAGAACTATTCCGATAATACAGAAAATCTGATTACATAAGAACAAGGTTTCCTCCCGCTATCCCGTTTAAACATACAGTCATGTACATGTTCAAGTTAAGGCATTCTGATTAGTTCGCTATCCTCAGCACAATAGCACTTAACACGGAAGCAATCAACAAGATTAATATGATCCTCTTCGAGGAGGATCGCCCTCGGGCCCAATTGCATATATGTATATATAACATAAGCATAGAGACGATCTATGCCTTCCTTTGAGGGACGGCTGACCGGAGGGGCAAAAACCTCACGGCCTCCTAACTCAACACTCCAACCTCCGTGATGTTCCTTGGAGTCTTCTATGCCCATTTGTAAATAAAAGCTAGTATTTTGTCTACCGTTCTGTAACGGCCCAGAATTATAATTTCCGGGTTACGTTTCAAGGGATGAAAACCCTTGTTCGGATCTTGCAATCCAGGTACAGGTCGAGGTTTCAAACTCATTTTTATGGTCAGAAATAAGGAGGGATTTCAAACCCTGAAAATATCGTAGGGCCGTTGGGTACCCTTAACCTGACCTAGGGACTAACTCGCGAAATTCATTTCAAACGGAAGCAAGACGGAAGCAAATAAAGATACAAGTGCCACGGCAGAGCCGGGTCAAAATATGATCAACCATTCAAATTCGAGCCGTAATTAAATTGGTGAAGTTGGAATCTCAACTCTCTCTTTCCGTCATGTTAGACCCCGCGGTCATGGACTCAAATCAGCATCAATAGTAGTAAGCACAACGGATACCTAAAAAAATTGGTTTGGGGCGGGATCAGATCGATGCCCACTTTCTCTGCATCCCAACCATAAGCACACATATACGCTATACCTAATAAAGATGCTCTAATGCAGTACGGAATTCAAACACACTAGCATGCTCCTAGTTCATAATAATGTGCAGAATACTGTAAAGGGCCCAAAACAATGCCAAGTGGCATATCCCTCTCCTACCTCCGCCCCTTCCGACAGGCGGAGACTGGCCAGCTCGTGAATGCATTCATTCATAATAGGGCGGCACGCATGCCTAACCCGCTCCACAATAAAGCCCGCAGGCATATCATAATATAAGGAAGTACTCGATTGACTCAGGGTACCCGATGAGGCTGGGCTACCCTATGACCCTAGCAAAGACTTCTAGGACTATCACAGATAACGGCCGTTCTGTTTACATACGCACAAAGAAATAGAATGCTCAACGATCGATGCAACCTAGCATGGTACTACATGGCATGCTGATCATGAATGCAACACCTAGTATATCATGCACCTATAGCAGGGAATCACTCTATTCAATCTGAGTAAGCTCCGAAGAGACTTACCTGAAGATGCAGAACAACAATATAACACGAGCAAGGCCCAAATGAAAGTCCAAAGCAATCCGGAAGCAATACACACCTATCATCAAGTCATTTCCATAAGCTACCAGACCAATATTCATACACACGATTCCCAAGTTCTCAATATACTCAAAACCAAACGGTGATAAAACTATTTTCCAAAACCTTTCCGCTACGATCAACATTAACCAAAAATCATTTACTTCCAATCAACCCCATTGATAAAATCGTACCAACCATATTTTCCAAGCTCTTACATCCCAAATTAAGTCAACTCATATTCAAAATAATTTCTCAAATCATACTTGGCTAAATTCCGACATTTGACATTTAAACCTTAAAACCACTTTCTCAAAATCTTATTATAGAATTAATTCCGGCATTTTGGTTTCAACACATCAAATCCTTTAAGGAACATTTTCGAACGACTTAAAACATTTTCTAAATAATTTAGCAACAATGTTTATCTAAAATAAACATTTAAATAAATCCATCTTTATTAAACCATATTTATAAAGCAACATTTATCTATAATAATACCATAATATAATATAACCCATATATAAAATCTCCCAAAATACCCATCTTAACATATATAAATATCAAAATTTAAATAACAACAACCCATCAATTAAACCCAACATAAAAGGCCCAAAAAAAACATCCCAGACCCGGATTCGTTGCCCAGCCCAAACCGAAAGTAAAAAGGGGTGCCCAGGCTCTCAAATCTGACGGCCCAAAGAGAAAGACCCGACCCGCCCACAAAAGGAAAGAAAGAATCCAGAGCCCATACCCGATTTCCACAATGATGGAGCCCCAAACCCGAAACCCTTACCCGGAAAGCCCAGCCCAGCTAAAGGAAAAAAAAGAGGAAACGGATCTCAACCTGCCTCTTCCTCACAACGGAGAACAGACGACGGAGACGGAAGAAGCGGAACGAAACCCAGGCTCCGGGGTGACTCCTCTCCGACCCAAGCTCACCCCATCAGACCGACTCGACATCCCGACCACCCCGGCCCCGGTAAGACCCAAACGCGAGGGAAAGAAAGGAAGAAAGGAAGGATTACCGAGATCGGCGCGATTCCGACAGGCTCCGGCTGAAATGGCGGATTTCCGACCACCAGGGCTCGATGGGAGGTCGATTGAGGGCCTAGGAATGGCGAGAGTTGAGTTCGAGTGCGATTGAGGAGGATTGGCATCGAAATTGACGAGAAAACCGAAAACAGACCTTGAACGGAAAAGGGAAAGGGGGTTCTCGTACGGCGCCGGCGGCTCTCCGACCGCTCCTGGGTGCTCACGGCGGCCTGTCTGCGTTCTCGGATGTCGGAGGAGGCTGAGGCCGATGCTGCTTCTACTGCCTGTCCAGGGAGGAGGAGGTAGTGGCAGTGGTGCTCGGAACCGGAAAACAGGGAAGGGCCAGCGCTAATTGGCTCGTCTAGAGGGCTCTCCTGGCGGCTTCCTTGACCCGCCGATGTCGAGGGAGACGATGGAGAATCCTGCTGCTGCTGCTCGTCGGAGAACGGAAGGAAAGCGGAGGCCTTGGTGCTCGGATCACGGCAAGGGAAGCTGGTGGATGCGGTTGGTAATTTAATTAATACAAGGCTGCTGGGTTTTTCTGATTGAGCAGAGATGAAACAGGAGAGAGGGAGGGATTGGTTGTCTTTGTGGGATTTGGTGTGGGAGATGAAAGAAAATGAGGGCAGGAGGGTGGGTTCATAGAGACATAGAGTGAAATCTGAGCATAAGAGGACCACCTACAGGCTACAGCTGTACAATACAGGAGGAGGAATGAGATTCCGTCCTATCGACATCTGTGTGAGAGAGAGGAAAAGAGAGAGGGAGAGAGAGGGAAAAAGAAAATAAAGAGAAGAAAATAGGAGAGGAGAATTGAGGGTTGTTGTTTGTCCACTTGTGTTTGTTATTTTTCAATGGTCAAAGAATCTTACTTTTATGAAGAGAGAATTGTTGTTTGTTTCTCAAATGAAGGGGATCAAAGAATGAGGGAGGAAATGAGACGATAGGATAAGATGGGTTGGATCAATTGTAGAGATCTAGGTAAGAATTGGTGATAAGAGACGGAAAGAATTTTCGAATCCCGAGGAGATAGACGGATTCAATCGTTAAAGTTAAAAATTGGGCCGGAATTTGCTTTAAGAATTTCGAGCTCGATTCATTAAATTTATGACGAGTTTTTCTTAAATTATCCAAATTAAATTCATTTTATTTTATATATTTTTAAATAGTTATTTTAAAAATCCGGGCCTTTACATCATCCACCTCTAAAAACAAGTCTCGTCCCCGAGACTAAAACCAAAATAGAGCAGGGGATGAAGTTTGAAATTGATGAGTCCTAGGACCATGTCCAAGAATCTTGTAATCATCTCGGTTGCGTCTTCCGGGATCCTCACAACATTCTAGTCACGGTCGTGACATCTCCGATTGGCCTTGACAAGTATGCGATAAGCGCCCCTATCACATACTCGCTTCGACCTTTCGGAAGTACCACAACTCTCTACAATATCATCACTAGGTCTTAGCAAGCACCCTACAAGCGCCCTCATAAAATGCTTGTATCCACTTCGTGAGACGTTATAATATAAGCCCGGGTTAAAAGTGTCAAAAAGGGATTCCGAAATTGAAAAAGATTGGCCTCAAAATCGTTGAAATTCTCGATAACTTTTATTCCTTACAGATCTAAGCTAATCTTATTCAAAACCGTTCAAATCTGCAAATCCACGTTTAAACAAGCAGCTTACACAAAAACAAGTAAAATCGTATCGATCAAAATTTCGTCAAAATCCTCCAAAACCAAATCAGCTTCCCACACAACAATCAATCAAATTCAGAAGCTCGGAGGTGGAATCATCCACTTCTAAAGGCTAATCCCATATTCTCTTCCTAGGTTCCAGAATCAAATCAATCTATCAGTCTCAAATCAAGCAAGATTCACAAGCCATAAGCAATGCATAACTACATAACCAATCGATCCCCAACGAGTGCATCATACGACAAGTCTCAACATATGCCAACACAATGTCACAAGGTCACATCAACATCTCCTCATCATACTAAAGGTCCTAATATGCATCTATGACAAAATGATTACACACATCTCAATATCACACCAAAGTCATAAAAGGTAACCCTTACCATAGAGTCAACGAATCAAAACTCATTGTCAACACATCTACACAACAAGTCATGCCGTTAAGATTCGACAAAAAGGGAAGATCAACCAATATATCAATCATCAAGGTGTCAACATGCTCGAAAGACATTACTGTAACTCATCACAATATCATATAACATTCATTTAGTAATTAGGCACCATTATCTTACATATACAAGTCATATTCATACTCCAATTCATATTCATTATTTAACATATCCCTAGTCAGGCTTAATGACCATACAGCATAATATCATTCTTGATCGGATTCATCATAGTTGCTATCTAACATCATGCCAGCAAATATAATTAAATCACATAATCAAGAAAATTCTCACGTCATACCAGTCAATTTAAAACACAATTCCCCACTCGCCCATCTTCCTCTCTCAAGCCAAGACTAACCTCCTTCTAGACTCACCAACCTCAACTCAGTCAAAATTCCCTAAAGAAATCCCAATTCATTCCGATACTAGAATCTCGCTCCTCATTCCACCAAGCACTCTCACTAGCCATCCACCTCTAAGAATCCAACTCCTATTTCTAACATCACACCCGAGTACCCCCTTATACTACGTACTGAATACTCTCAAGGGTCATTTCTTACACTCTCACACTTTACAAGACATCTCAAACATCATGCCCAGCTAACCATACCCCCACCGAAGACTTACCCAAAAGCTTAATAGAATCACCCGAGCATTGCCTCTCATAAATCCCAAGACTCACTCTGTCTCTCCCAAGCCTACATCTCTCTTGCGACTTACTACGAAATATCATCGATCATCCTAACCGCCTAGAATTCTTTTACCACCCACCAACCACTCAACAAGGGAACCTTCAACCACAAGTTCAAAGAAGAAGCAATCATGGACAATATTACGCATAAGGATCACATCATATCAACTAGCATTTATAGCATCACGAGTTCATCATCAATTATTGCAACTATATCAACAATCTCAATGTGCCGGCATGCTTAATAATTATTGTAAAACATCATATACGAGCATAGTCAATCCAATCTAGCAAGTTTCATCATGACCTTATCAGATAACAATTCAGGTTCTCAGCAATTGCAGCTCACATTTTATAGGCAAGGAATTTAGATCATGTTTTGCAACTCAGAGTGTCAACACATCAAGGCATAAGGCACATTAGAACTATAAAGCATCAAATCATATCATCATAGACAATCAGACAACAATTCATCACCAAATCAACACATCAACACGTAATTCTCATCGTCAGGTCAGTGCAATATCATCAACAGATTCAGAAGGGTTAGTAATTCGAACGGAGAACAATCCCGCTTGCAAATCATATCGTACACAGTAACCGTAATCTTTGATGCGTGCCCGTTCCGCCGACATCATAGATCCTGAGGCCCGTGGGTTATGGGCCCACGCTTCCGTCACACGGCTCTATTGCTATCCAACTTCATTTCATTCTCTTTCCCATGCGATCGCTCGTTCAGGTATCGCAAATGAGTCTAAGTTAGCAGAGATAGGGGGGTGACAAGAACGGGTAACCAAATGTTCCTTTCGGAACTAACATAGACCAAGGCTAAGAACGACAAGACTAAAGACAAGACTAGGGACTAGACTCTGACCCGAGAATAACAACAATGCCCTCATGGAAGTCTATTAGGTTATAATCGCGACAAGTAACACGAATTCATCATGGAGCATATCAATTTCACTAACCCACACTAACATGTACCTATCTCAAGGGAAAAGAACATGCGTATTCATTCCAAAAGACACAATCAAGTCCTACACGGATGCATGCGAGATAGACTAGTAGTATGTGATTCCATGGAAACAGATATGCTCAGCAACTTTAAACAGGATACGCGGGATTTATTGAGCATCACAATTATCACATGTGTAAACAATGCACGAGCTTGGTGTATGCATCATACGAGAACATATAAGAGCAACATAGTAACTACCTCATCTAACACAATGATCGAATAATAGGTCAAGCATGGCACGTAATCATATGACGAGATACATTTAGGAAGCATGGGTCCTACATGGTACTAGTGATACTTGATGTGATACAAGCATAGTCAAGAGTCATTAAGAGGAGTTCAGCATAATATTTACGAAACATGAGACATCGTCAAAAGTAACAAGAAATACACCATGGGCGATACATTATAATCATACTAAGAACGACCCATCATAAAGCACATTCACAATACAATAATCATCACATCATAGAACAAGTACAACACGTGATCATTTGGCGAATCATATTGGAAATCCTAAGCCCTACCAGACACTACTAACACTTATCAAATATTAACACAATCAAGGTAACTCGACTAAATCCATTCTAACATTCGTGCATCATGCGTATGCGAAATCATGATATAGCGTGGTGTGTGATCATGCGAGGTGTCCAGTCATACGTTCATGCAAGCAAGAGAGAATCTCATAGGGTAATAGGGAAATACCACCGAGCGATAACATATAAGCATGCAAGAATTTACCATCACGAAAAACAAGTCGATCATCGAATTCAGCACCAGTCTAATCAGGATGAGTAAAACACTTTAAGAGAACAACAAGAGGGAAGAAACACACTATCAGGGACCTAGCTCGAGAGGGAATCAACAGTAGTGTAGGCAAGGTATAATTCGCACAAGTCATGATCAAAGGTCCTATATGACACTAATGGCTCAACATAACACGCGATACATACATGCAACTAATCATGGCGACACATAAGAAATTAATTCAGTCACATTCCAACAATCTAGAAACATGAGGAAGGTTTTACGATGTATAACACGAGTTTAAGCAACAATAATTAACCCGATGTATGCGTAACAAACAAGCATGCTATTGATTCTTGTCACAAAAGGGATAATAGGCATTGACACGTCATCATCCAACATGCTAAGATGATCATCTATCAACATTCATACAAAGAGGAATTGATCACACTATCATGGACCTAATCCAGGGAAAGCAACATTCATATAGACCCATATCACGCCCTTTATGTTTCTAACCAATCAGTAGTACGATCATTACAACAGGTCAATTAGACACGCGAACCAAACATAATCATGACAGAAAGCGAGATACAACACGAGACCTAAACAATGTGACTAGCATGGATACGGAATGTTATACAATCACGAATTTACACGAAGGATCATCACAACAACATGTACTGGGAATTACGTATCATATAAGGCATGATGACATCAAGTTGTAGCACGTATCAAATAAGGAACTTGCTTCATCAGGGTATCAAAATTTAACGATCACACTACCATGAACCTAGTAGAGTAAAATCATGCAGATTCATTTCATGCAACTCACACATCCATTCAATCATACGATTAATAGGCCAAGTAAACATGCTTCAACAACATACAATCATGGTAGAACCCAAGACATAACACAAGACCTAAGCAAGGTACCCAATCATAGATGCAACAACATGAGTAGCTTTTTACCAATGATCATTCGTAGGTACATGCCAAAGATTACAAAATTATACCATGCAATTCAGAGGGAGTCACAATTACAACCTGACAGGGGTCCCTAAGGGCAACCATTGACTTTTCCCAACCGACTCATCACCCCTCTTTCCCGTGGGACTCCGGTACGAATCTTGTGGTAGGAAAACACTGGTTAATCATCATAAAAATCAAGAAAGACAACCTCATAAACACCTTACTCTCGACTCAAAATGACATCAAGAACTACCTTCCAACACTCACTCAAACCACCTTTATTTCCATACTTGTTTCCGACACAACGTGTTTACCGACCCGATTCCCCGTGGAAGACACTGACATCTGGGAGGGAGACTCGATAGAACATGGTTGAAGAGGTTGTTTCACACAAGCTGGACTTGACCATATAGAAACAATGGTACTCCCGCTATCCCGTTTTCACATATCAATCACTACACATTTAATTGTTAGGCACACCAATCAGATATCTAGCATAGCAAACACTCAACACAGAATTTGTTAGTGACACTCATAATGACCTCCTTGGAGTCTTCCAGACCCATCTGTAAAGAACAAGCTAATATTTCGCCTACCCATTTCCAACTACATCCAATAGGGATGGTCTAACGTCTGTCACTACCCACTCGCGTCCCCATTTGGTCGGTCTTCCTCTTTTATTACAAGTCAAGTTCATTACTTAGTCCAATTTAGGTTAGACATCTTAAATTCATTTTGCCCCTTTAAAACACTTTCAAATCATTTGAAATTCATGGGCGGTTTTCCAAAACATACACTCGACCCTTTTGTACCCGAATTGCACAACCTCGCTCTGATACCATCTTTGTAACGGCCCAGAATTATAATTTCCGGGTTACGTTTCAAGGGATGAAAACCCTTGTTCGGATCTTGCAATCCAGGTACAGGTCGAGGTTTCAAACTCATTTTTATGGTCAGAAATAAGGAGGGATTTCAAACCCTGAAAATATCGTAGGGCCGTTGGGTACCCTTAACCTGACCTAGGGACTAACTCGCGAAATTCATTTCAAACGGAAGCAAGACGGAAGCAAATAAAGATACAAGTGCCACGGCAGAGCCGGGTCAAAATATGATCAACCATTCAAATTCGAGCCGTAATTAAATTGGTGAAGTTGGAATCTCAACTCTCTCTTTCCGTCATGTTAGACCCCGCGGTCATGGACTCAAATCAGCATCAATAGTAGTAAGCACAACGGATACCTAAAAAAATTGGTTTGGGGCGGGATCAGATCGATGCCCACTTTCTCTGCATCCCAACCATAAGCACACATATACGCTATACCTAATAAAGATGCTCTAATGCAGTACGGAATTCAAACACACTAGCATGCTCCTAGTTCATAATAATGTGCAGAATACTGTAAAGGGCCCAAAACAATGCCAAGTGGCATATCCCTCTCCTACCTCCGCCCCTTCCGACAGGCGGAGACTGGCCAGCTCGTGAATGCATTCATTCATAATAGGGCGGCACGCATGCCTAACCCGCTCCACAATAAAGCCCGCAGGCATATCATAATATAAGGAAGTACTCGATTGACTCAGGGTACCCGATGAGGCTGGGCTACCCTATGACCCTAGCAAAGACTTCTAGGACTATCACAGATAACGGCCGTTCTGTTTACATACGCACAAAGAAATAGAATGCTCAACGATCGATGCAACCTAGCATGGTACTACATGGCATGCTGATCATGAATGCAACACCTAGTATATCATGCACCTATAGCAGGGAATCACTCTATTCAATCTGAGTAAGCTCCGAAGAGACTTACCTGAAGATGCAGAACAACAATATAACACGAGCAAGGCCCAAATGAAAGTCCAAAGCAATCCGGAAGCAATACACACCTATCATCAAGTCATTTCCATAAGCTACCAGACCAATATTCATACACACGATTCCCAAGTTCTCAATATACTCAAAACCAAACGGTGATAAAACTATTTTCCAAAACCTTTCCGCTACGATCAACATTAACCAAAAATCATTTACTTCCAATCAACCCCATTGATAAAATCGTACCAACCATATTTTCCAAGCTCTTACATCCCAAATTAAGTCAACTCATATTCAAAATAATTTCTCAAATCATACTTGGCTAAATTCCGACATTTGACATTTAAACCTTAAAACCACTTTCTCAAAATCTTATTATAGAATTAATTCCGGCATTTTGGTTTCAACACATCAAATCCTTTAAGGAACATTTTCGAACGACTTAAAACATTTTCTAAATAATTTAGCAACAATGTTTATCTAAAATAAACATTTAAATAAATCCATCTTTATTAAACCATATTTATAAAGCAACATTTATCTATAATAATACCATAATATAATATAACCCATATATAAAATCTCCCAAAATACCCATCTTAACATATATAAATATCAAAATTTAAATAACAACAACCCATCAATTAAACCCAACATAAAAGGCCCAAAAAAAACATCCCAGACCCGGATTCGTTGCCCAGCCCAAACCGAAAGTAAAAAGGGGTGCCCAGGCTCTCAAATCTGACGGCCCAAAGAGAAAGACCCGACCCGCCCACAAAAGGAAAGAAAGAATCCAGAGCCCATACCCGATTTCCACAATGATGGAGCCCCAAACCCGAAACCCTTACCCGGAAAGCCCAGCCCAGCTAAAGGAAAAAAAAGAGGAAACGGATCTCAACCTGCCTCTTCCTCACAACGGAGAACAGACGACGGAGACGGAAGAAGCGGAACGAAACCCAGGCTCCGGGGTGACTCCTCTCCGACCCAAGCTCACCCCATCAGACCGACTCGACATCCCGACCACCCCGGCCCCGGTAAGACCCAAACGCGAGGGAAAGAAAGGAAGAAAGGAAGGATTACCGAGATCGGCGCGATTCCGACAGGCTCCGGCTGAAATGGCGGATTTCCGACCACCAGGGCTCGATGGGAGGTCGATTGAGGGCCTAGGAATGGCGAGAGTTGAGTTCGAGTGCGATTGAGGAGGATTGGCATCGAAATTGACGAGAAAACCGAAAACAGACCTTGAACGGAAAAGGGAAAGGGGGTTCTCGTACGGCGCCGGCGGCTCTCCGACCGCTCCTGGGTGCTCACGGCGGCCTGTCTGCGTTCTCGGATGTCGGAGGAGGCTGAGGCCGATGCTGCTTCTACTGCCTGTCCAGGGAGGAGGAGGTAGTGGCAGTGGTGCTCGGAACCGGAAAACAGGGAAGGGCCAGCGCTAATTGGCTCGTCTAGAGGGCTCTCCTGGCGGCTTCCTTGACCCGCCGATGTCGAGGGAGACGATGGAGAATCCTGCTGCTGCTGCTCGTCGGAGAACGGAAGGAAAGCGGAGGCCTTGGTGCTCGGATCACGGCAAGGGAAGCTGGTGGATGCGGTTGGTAATTTAATTAATACAAGGCTGCTGGGTTTTTCTGATTGAGCAGAGATGAAACAGGAGAGAGGGAGGGATTGGTTGTCTTTGTGGGATTTGGTGTGGGAGATGAAAGAAAATGAGGGCAGGAGGGTGGGTTCATAGAGACATAGAGTGAAATCTGAGCATAAGAGGACCACCTACAGGCTACAGCTGTACAATACAGGAGGAGGAATGAGATTCCGTCCTATCGACATCTGTGTGAGAGAGAGGAAAAGAGAGAGGGAGAGAGAGGGAAAAAGAAAATAAAGAGAAGAAAATAGGAGAGGAGAATTGAGGGTTGTTGTTTGTCCACTTGTGTTTGTTATTTTTCAATGGTCAAAGAATCTTACTTTTATGAAGAGAGAATTGTTGTTTGTTTCTCAAATGAAGGGGATCAAAGAATGAGGGAGGAAATGAGACGATAGGATAAGATGGGTTGGATCAATTGTAGAGATCTAGGTAAGAATTGGTGATAAGAGACGGAAAGAATTTTCGAATCCCGAGGAGATAGACGGATTCAATCGTTAAAGTTAAAAATTGGGCCGGAATTTGCTTTAAGAATTTCGAGCTCGATTCATTAAATTTATGACGAGTTTTTCTTAAATTATCCAAATTAAATTCATTTTATTTTATATATTTTTAAATAGTTATTTTAAAAATCCGGGCCTTTACACGTTCCCCGAATTCTACATCCATAAGGGATGTCTACCGCTTGGGTTTCTAACCACGATATTATTTCCCCTTTATTCATTTTAGGTTTTAAGTCCAATTAAATTCATTTTGCCCTTCAACCTATTGTACTCGGATTGCAAAACCTCAGCTCTGATACCACCTTTGTAACGGCCCGGGATTATGATTCTCGAGTTACATTTCGATGGATGAAACCCCTCGTTGGGATCTTGCGCCCCGAGTACAGATTGAAGGTTTGAAACCGAAGGTTTGTAGTTTAAAGTAGGATTTCGCACCCAAATCCGGAAGGTCCGTTGGAGACCCCGGGGTAAACCCCTATACCTGTCCTAAGTCTACAACGCGGAAAATCATTCATCATGAAAAGGGCATAAGTTCATAAAATGATACAACCAGTGCCACGGCAGAGCCGGGTCAAAACGGAGTATAGGTAGGAAGAAATCCCAAAAGCATGAATCTGGTGAAGTCGGATTTCAAACACTCACTCTCCGCCATATGAATAGACCCCGTCATAACAGCACAAAATCAAGCAGTGTATCGGGTACCTGAAACTATACCACCAAGTCAGGCCAAGAGTCCGCCCGCGGGTCCTCTGACCGCGCTGAGGATATATAATACGCCTATACCTAGAATAAAGGATGCCTTCATGCAGTACTAGAATATTAACCACCCTATCATGCTCATAATTCATATGTGCAGAATATTGAGAAAGACCTTAACAAAGAATACCAAGTGGTATATCCCTCTTCTACCACCACCCCCCTTACAGATAGGGTAGAGACTGGCCAGTTCGATGTTGTAATCATATCAAATCTCATCATCATATCATATCTCATTATCATATCATATCTCATGCCCATCTCGTATCTCGTGATATATATAAATGACTCGAGAAGGACAACACCCGATGAAGCTGGGCTGCCTTATGACCCTAGCAAGGACTCTAGGACTCACAGATAACGGCCGTTCTGTATTCAAAAGCATACAGAATAAGGATGCTCATTCGTAAATGCAATTCCTAAGCATGATACTACATGTCATGCTCTTATGCATATGCAACACCTACATACTATATGAAACATCAGGCAGGAGGTACTGGTTACTGAGTAAGCCCCGGAGGACTTACCTGGCTAGCAGATCGGCAACAGGAGAATCCAGCACACAGTATTCACAATCACAGAGTATCACCTAGTACATAATGGAATATACATAAGTGTACATCCAACTATTAAGCACTCAAGCACACCTCAAGCAATAGAACAAGTAACATATTATGAAAGTCATTTCATCGCATCATCCGCTTCTTAAGACCACATCGTTCTCCATAAATCATTCAACCAATTATGCATGTTCATGTACATCATTTCTGCATATAGCTCAACGGTTCATCAAAATCATAAGACATAATTTTTGTGATATAAAATCCTACTAGATCGTCATAATCATCCAACATTTAATCTCATATAATAATTCACCACAAGTCATGCTATTAGTCATGCATATCATACTATTAGTCAAACGATCATATTATCATGCTAGTTAGTCGTCGAATAAGTCTTATTCCTCAGTTAGTTGCAAAACCATTTCAAATCCCACTTAAATAGTTATGTATTCCGACCCTTGAAAATACTCGCCAAATCCCCTTTTAAATTTATTTATTAGATTACCTTCCAACCTTGAAATTCTTTTCCAAATTCTTTATAAATCTTTAAGTCCCAATAATATATTTAAAATTTCAAATAGTATTACATGATATTTTAAATACAATTTATTTAACACTTTTTCAAATTATTTCCAAATCTCCTAAAATCCCGATCATTTTTATTTAATAAACCAACCCTTAAAATTTTCCGAAAATAATATTTTATCTCTTAAAACCTCCATTAATATTGTGTATATATATATATAATAATTTTAATTCCGCTAATTAGTTAAATAAATAAACGGATAACCAAAACCAAATCAAACCCATTTAAATCCAACCGAACCTAACCGAATCGAACCCACCTAAACCCAACCGGTTCAATAATCAACAAAATAAGGAGTTGGGCCTACGGGTGCTGACTGGACAGGGCCCCACAGCTCATCTCCTTCATTTGAAAGTCCAAGACTCCCCACTCCCGCCTGCAAGGATCGACGCCGAGATGCACCGACTCCCTGCACTCACGGCTTCACGCTCTTGCTCGCTGCTCCATGAACTCGCTCTCGCCTGGATGTCCTCAAAGCTTGCAGCATACTCCCGTTCAGAGACTCGCTCACAGCCTCGTCCTCGCACAACCTCGCCGGAGCTCGCCTCGCCGCCCTCGAGCTCGCCGGAGCTCTTGGGCTCGCCCACCTCCCCGCACTCAGCTCTCAAACATCCCCCCCCGCCTAGCCTAAGCAAAAAAGGATTCACGAACCGAACGAGGAGGGAAAGAAAAGATCAGGAGCTCACCGAGGATGTTCGCGACTTCGGAGTTTTGGGCGTCGTCGTTGGCTCGCGATGGCTTGTCGGATCTGCTTCGGGTATGGGTGAGCGTGATGGTGAAGCTCGGGGACGATTCCGATAAAAAACGAAGAAGAAAGGCTTATCGGAACCTTATTCGCGCTAGAACAGGGGAGGTGGAGCTCCGGTGGCTCACGGTGGCGCCAGAGGGCTCCTGGGCGGCGTCGTGGCGGCGGCGGATGTCGGAGGTGGTGTGGGTGGATGTTGCTGCTGCTGATCTTCGAGAAAGGAGGAGGAAGGGGGTGTGTGTGTGGTGGTTTGAAGATGCGACGTTGGAGGTGGTTGCTGAAATGGAGAACGGTGATGGGAGGTGGAGATGGCGACGTGAGGGTGAGAGGTGATGATGAAGACCCAAGGTGCAGGTGAGGGTGATGACGATGAGTGAATCACAGGGTGAGGGGGTGGGTTGAATTTGAAGGGTAAGGTGAGTGATGGGAGTGGGTGAGGGATTGTGTGTTGAATTGGTGAAAACCAATACCCGGAATAAATCCCGAATACGTTAATTTTGGATCCTACAATTAGTTCTTAAATGTTATTTTCTCCGACTCTTGCTTTCTCGATCAATTAGATTTATAAAATCGAAAAGGATATCACACTACGATAATTATTTTGAATTTCCGAGGTAAAATGACGGAAATCGTTCACTAAATTTTCTATTCCAGTCGGAATCCGCTAAACGAGTTTTTAATTCGATTTAAATTCATTTCTAATTTCCTTTTTCCGAAAAATTAGGATTTGAAAATCTGAGCCATTACTATATAAGTGACTAATAAATGTTGAATAAAGCCTTATATTAACTAATAAATTCTTATTAGAATACTATAGGAGTATTTTTTGACGGAAACTCGTATAAGTGACTAATAAATGTTGAATATAACCTAATATTAACTTGAAAAATCTTATTAGAATACTATAAGAACATGTTTTGATGAAAACTCTTATAAGTAACTAATAAGTGTTGAATAAAATTTTATATTAAGTAATAAAATCTTATTAGAATACGATAAGAGTATATTTTGAGGAAAACTTGTATAAGTGACTAATAAATGTTGAATCAAACCTTATATTAACTAGTAAAATCTTATTAGCATACTATAAGAATATGTTTTGTGGAAAACCCGTATAAGTGACTAAGAAATGTTGAATAAAGCCTTATATTAACTAAAAAATTCTTATTAGAATACTGTAAGAGTATGTTTAGAGGAAAACTCTTATAAGTGAATCATAAATGTCGAATAAAGCCTTAAATTAACAAATAAATTGTTATTAGAATACTATAAGAGTGTGTTTTGATGAAAACTCGTATAAGTAACTAGTAAATGTTGAATAAAGCCTTATATTACCTAATAAATTCTTATTAGAATACTATAAGAGTATGTTTTGAGAAAAACTTATTATAAGTGACTAGTAAATGTTGAATAAAGCCTTATATTACCTAATAAATTCTTATTAGAATACTATAAGAGTATGTTTTGAGAAAAACTTATTTAGGTGACTAATAAATGTTGAATAAAGCCTTATATTAACTAATAAATTCTTATTAGAATACTATAAGAGTGTGTTATGAGGAAAACTCGTATAAGTTACTAATAAATGTTGAATAAAACCTTATATTAACTAGTCTAATCTAATTAGAATACTATAAGAGTACGTTTTGAGGAAAACTCGTATATGTGACTCATAAATGTTGAATAAAGCCTAAATTAACTAATAAATTCTTATTAGAGTGTGTTTTGAGGGAAACTCGTATAAGTGACTAATAAATGTTGAATATAACCTTATATTAACTATTAAAATCTTATTAGAATACTATACGATTATGTTTTGATGAAAACTCATATAAGTAACTAAAATCTTATTAGAATACTATAAGAGAAAGTTTTGAGGAAAACTCATATAAGTGACTAATAAATGTTGAATAAAGCTTTATATTAACTAATATATTCTTATTAGAATACTATAAGAGTGTGTTTTGAGGAAAACTAGTATAAGTAACTAATAAATATTGAATCAAACCTTATATTAATTAGTAAAATCTTATTAGCATACTATAAGAATATGTTTTGAGGAAAATCCGTATAAGTGACTAATAAATGTTGAATAAACCCTTAAATTAACTAATAAATTCTTTTTAGAATACTATAAGAGTGTGTTTTGAGGAAAACTCGTATAAGTGACTAATTAATGTTGAATAAAACCTTATATTGACTAGTAAAATCTTATTAAAATACTAAAAGAGTATGTTTTGAGGAAAACTCATATAAGTAACTAACAAGTGTTGAATAAAACTTTATATTAAGTAATAAAATCTCATTAGAATACTATAAGAGTATGTTTTGAAGAAAACTCATATAAGTGACTAATAAATGTTGAATAAAGCCTTATATTAATTAATAAATTCTTATTAGAATACTATAAGATTGTGTTATGAGGAAAACTCGTATAAGTTACTAATAAATGTTCAATAAAACCTTATATTAACTAGTCTAATCTAATTAGAATACTATAAGAGTATGTTTTGAGAAAAACTCATATAAGTGACTAATAAATGTTGAATAAAGCCTTATATTAACTAATAAATTCTTATTAGAATAATATAAGAGTGTGTTATGAGGAAAACTCGTATAAGTTACTAATAAATGTTGAATAAAACCTTATATTAACTAGTCTAATCTAATTAGAATACTATAAGAGTATGTTTTGAGAAAAATTCATATAAGTGACTAATAAATGTTGAATAAAGCCTTATATTAACTAATAAATTCTTATTAGAATACTATAAGAGTGTGTTTTGAGGAAAACTCGTATAAGTGACTAATAAATGTTGAATATAACCTTATATTAACTAGTAAAATCTTATTGGAATACTATACGAGTATGTTTTGATGAAAACTCATATAAGTAACTAGTTAATAAGTGTTGAATAAAATTTTATATTAAGTAATAAAATCTTATTAGAATACTATAAGAGTATGTTTTGAGGAAAACTCATTTGATTGACTAATAAATGTTGAATAAAGCTTTATATCAACTAATATATTCTTATTATAATACTATAAGAGTGTGTTTTGAGGAAAACTTGTATAAGTGACTAATAAATATTGAATCAAACCTTATATTAACTAGTAAAATCTTATTAGCATACTATAAGAATATGTTTTGAGGAAAACCCGTATAAGTGACTAATAAATATTGAATAAAGCCTTATATTAACTAATAAATTCTTATTAGAATTCTATATGAGTGTGTTTTGAGAAAAACTCGTATAAGTGACTAATAAATGTTGAATAAAACCTTATGTTAACTAGTAAAATCTTATTAGAATACTATAAGAGTATGTTTTAAGGAAAACTCATATAAGTAACTAACAAGTGTTGATGGAATAGAGTGGTTTGGGGTGGGTTTGATTGTTGCTAGTGGTTAGATGATTTGGGTGTGTGATGTCACGTATGGTGGAATGTTTGAAGGGTAGGATTACTTTTGGTATAGAATTGGGTATATTGGGTCTACAGTATGGGAACCCATTTTGTGCTTGGGTTCCCATTGTTACCCCCTTTTCGATTTTGTTCTTACGAGTAATACCCTTTGTTTGGTTTTACTCTTATTTTGTATTTTCTTTGGTTTAACCACCACATCTATATATTTACCAATTCAGAACTAACAAGTGTTGAATAAAACTTTATATTAAGTAATAAAATCTCATTAGAATACTATAAGAGTATGTTTTGAGAAAAACTCATATAAGTGACTAATAAATGTTGAATAATGTAAACGCTCGGATTTTTAAATAATAAATTTCAATAAATAATAAACTAAAAGGGTTTTAGGTCAAAAAAAAATCGGATATTTAAAAATCCTCGTCCTTGATCAAATAATTATATTTTAATTCTTCTAAAAAGAATCCCGACGTAATGTGGAAATTTGATTTAAGAATGGACTTATTTCCGCCCTCATATCTCGAGATTTAAGAATGTTTTGTATTTCTAATTTTCATTTTATATTGATTTAATGGGGGTAGAAATCTTACGATCTAAAAAGACCGGGTCAATCTTAGGAATTACTAAAACACCATCTAACCCTAATTGGTAGGGTACAAAAAACTCTCCTACCTTCATTTGTGCAGCCGTCAACCCCAAAGAGCTCAAACCCTCCTCTCCCGTCATTCTAAAATCTGGGAACAGGCGCACCTTCCCTCCTCCTTCATGCTTCAAGCTCCCAACCATGGCTTCCTCTCCCCCTCGGCGTCGCTGTCTCGTTCTCTCTCTCTCTCTCGCTCTTGCTCTCTCATGCTCTCTCACGCTTTTGCTCTTACCCTCTCGCTGTCTCGCTCTCTTGCTCTCTCTCGTTGTCTCGCTCTCTCGCTTCCCATCCGCTCACAGATCGAGCACCATGGCTGCCTTTCTCCAACATTGTAGTGGCCTCCTTCACCTTGAGCCTCACCTCTATCTCGGCCTCTTTCCGCTGTGATGCCGACCTCTCTCTTGAGCTAGCAAGCTCCTCCATCAATGGCGTTCTAACTCACTCTCAACATGTTGCTCTTGGACCGAGCGCCCTCGAACAAGCCACGAAGTCGACGACGTAGGGGCTGGACTTGCGAGATTTCTCGCGAGTTCGATCTGGCACCGACGCTCACCCACCCAGAATTGGAGGCGCCTAGGCCTCATATATTCGTCCTCCGCTGGGGATTCCCCGACCCCGAGCAGCCTCTCGAACCGGCAATAGCACCTCCATTTTCCTCTCTATAACGACTACTCTCTGATTGGCGTTGGATTTGGGTATAGCCTCCTGGACCTTGACCTATTGGGAAATTTATTCTTTTAAACTTCTGAAATTGACTGAGTTTGGGTTTTGATTTGATCATTTAATTGTGACATCAAGATTTAATGACTTTGCAACCTTGGTGGATGATCTGTTTAATTTGTTTCTTTAATTGACAAATACCGGTTACCCTAAAACTCAGATTTGGGGATTTTGGTTGAAATAATTTGATTAGATATTAAATTGAGATAATAAACTTGATCGATATGTAAACCTGTTTTATTTTAATTCATCTATCTATTTCGGTTCTAACTGATTTAATTAAGTAGGTACTCCGTATTACTAGTTAATTGTTTTGGTAATTGTGAATATTTAAATGATTACATTAAAATACATTATTGAAAATATCTATCAAATGTCGAATTTTATTTAAAAATTTGAAGAAATGATATTGACTTAAAACATGCCAGAATTGTTTTAAAAATATGATTTTGGGAAATTGGTTAGGGATTTAAATGATAAATGTCGTAACTTGGCCAATAATGATTTGAGAAATTATTTTGAATATGGGTTGACTTAATTTGAGATTTAAGAATTTGGAAATATGGTTGGTACGATTTTATCAATGGGTTTGATTGGAAGTAAATGATTTTGGTTGATGTTGATCATATCGGAAAGGTTTTGGAAAACGGTTTTACTATCGGTTGGTTTTGAGTATATTGAGAACATGAGTTTCGTGCGTATGAATGTTGGTCCGGTAGATTATGAAAATGGCTTGACGATAGGTGTATATTGCTTTTGGATTGCTTTGGACTTGCATTTGGGCCCTTGCTTGTATTATCCTGCTGTTCTGCATCTTCAGGTAAGTTCCCTAGGGGGCTTACTCAGGTTGGACATTCATGCCTGTTGTTGCATTTTATGTTAGGTGTTGCATATGCATAAAAGCCCGCCATGTAGTATCATGCTTAGGACTTGCACTTGTGAATGAGCATCCTTATTCTTTATGCGTTTGAAAAGAGAACGGCCGTTATCTTTAGAGTCGTTGCTAGGGTCATTGGGGGCAATCGTGTTTCATATCGTTTCGTTCCCAATCGAGTCTTATATTTCTATATGGTTGCGGTGGTGACCGAGCGTCCTACCTCGGTGTGGGTACGGACAGATGGCTGCGGCACCGACCGAGCGTCCTACCTCGGTGTGGGTACTGACATATATGACCCCGGAGTGGGAACGGATTGGGGATATGCCATTTGGCATTGTCTTGGGCCCTTTACAGTATTTCTGCACATTATTATAACCAGGAGCATGCTAGTGTGTTTGACTTTCGTACTGCATTAGAGCATCTTTATTAGGTATATCACATACTATGTGGCCTTAGCGAGGACTGCCGGTCCCGCATGAGTGGCTCGATCTGACTCCTTTCTCCGTTCTTCTTTTAAAGGTATTCCTTGCAGATTTGAGTGCTCGATGTCTATATGACGGGGTTCCCCTTTTGTGAATCGAAGAACCTGGCTAATTCTATAACTCGTTATAAATGGTAATCACCCACTTATGATTTGGTTTTGACCCGACTCTGTCGTGGCACATTGTATCCTAATTTTGTTTCCACCTTACTCCCATTTGAATTGATTTTCGCGACATAGTCCATAAGACAGGTTAAGGGTACCCAATGACCCTACGATACTTTTAGGGTTTGAAATCCCTCTTTATTACTGACCTTAAAAATGAGTTATAAACCTCAACCCATACCTGGATTGCAAGATTCGAAAAGAGGCTTTTATCCCCTCGACCCGTACATGGATTGCAAGATCCGAACAAGGGGTTTTATCCCTTGAAAGGTAACCCGAAAATCATAATTCTGGGTCGTTACAAAGATGGTATCAGAGATGAGGTTGTGCAATTCAGGTACGCAAGGGTCGAGTGTATGTTTTGGAAAACCGCCCATGAATTTCAAAGGATTTGAAAGGATTTTAAGAAGGGCAAAATGAACTTAAAATGCCTAACCGAAATTGGACTAAGTAATGAACTTGACTTGTAATAAAAGAGAAAAACCGACCAAACGGGGATGTGAGTGGGTAGTAAAGGTGCTAGACCATCCCTACTGGGTGTAGTGGGGAACAGTAGGCAAAATATCAGCTTGTTCTTTACAGATGGGTTGGGAGACTCAAAGAAGATCATTATGAGTGTTATTAACTGATTCTGTGCTGAATGCTTGCTATGCTAGAGATCTGATTTGGGTGCCTTAACTATGAAATATGCATTGACTTACCTGTGGCAACGGGATAGCGGGAGTGCCTTTATTTCTACATTGTCAAACCCGGCTTGTGTGAAACAACCCTTTCCACTTTGTTTGATAACCCTTTGACGATGCTATCGAGTCTTTCTCCCAGATGTCAGTGTCTCCCACGGGGAATCGGGTTGGTAAACACATTCTGTCGGAATCATGTATGGATATGAGGGTTGTCTGAGTGATTATTGGAATATGGTCCTTGACGCAATTCTGAGTTAAAAAGTAAGGTGTTTATGGGGCTGTCCTTCTCTATTCTTATGACGATCAACCAATATCTTCTTGCCACAAAGAGTCATACCAGAGTCCCACGGGAAAGAGGGGTGATAAGTCAATCGGGAAAAGTCAATGGTTGCCCTTAGGGATCTCTGTCCGGTTGTAATGTTGACTCTCTCTGAATTGCATGACATGATTTTATAATCCCTCGCATGTACCTTGCCGATGACCATTAGTAAGAAGCTTCTCATGTTATGCCTTGGCTTCTGTCATGGTTTTATTGTTTAAGTTCATGTTGTGGTTAGTTACCTTGCTCAAGTCTCGTGTTGTGTCTTGCCTTATATCATGACTTTTTGTTGTTATAGCATGTTCACCTGGCTTGTTGATCGTATGATCGATTGGAGGCATGAATCACATGATATGAACCTACATGATCGTTATCTCCTCTTGAATTAGGTTCATGATAGTATGATTAATTCCTCTTTTTATGAATGTTGATAGATGATCATCTTAGCATGTTGGATGATGACGTGTGAATGCCTATTATCCCTTTTGTGACAAGAATCAATAGCATGGCCGTTTGTTATATATACATCAGGTTAATTATTGTTGCTTACTCTGCAATTTATACTGTTGCGTGATACTTGCACTGAATTGGGATTATGTTGGTGTAAATGAGTCTTGATAAATGCATGTTTTATCCCAGTATGTGTTGGTTTGAACTTATGTTCCCGTGTTTCAGCTATATTGCCCTGTTGCTTAAACTCGTAGTGTACATCGTAAAACCTTCCTCATGGTTCTATATTGTTGGAATGAGATTGAATTGATTTCTTATGTGACGTCATGATTAGTTGCATGCATGTATCGTATGTTATGTTGAACCTTTAGTATCATGTAGGATCCTTGGTGGTGACTTGTGTGAATTGTATATTGCCTGCATTATTGCCGATTCTCTCCCAAGCTAGGTTTCGGATAGTGTGGTTCTTCCCTCTTTCTATTACCATAACATGGCTTACTCGTGCAAGTTAATTGATGTTAAATTCGATGATTGATTTGCTTTCCGTTATGGTTAATCGTAGCATGCTTGCATGTTGTCGCTCGGTAGTGTTCCCCTATTGCTCCATGATATCCTCTCATTCTTGCATACATGTATGACTTGACACCCCGCATGATCATTACTGGCTTCCCATAATTTGCTTGAAATTAGTAGGCATTTATGCTTTTATGGAATAATAAACTGTTAGCTCGTCTCACATGCATCAATGTAGAACTTCATTGTGTCTTTTGGAATGAATACGCATGTTGTTCTCCTTGAGATAGGTACATGTTAGTGTGGGTTATTGTAATTGATATGCTCCATGATGAATTTGTTTTACTTGTCGCAATTATAATCCAATAGACTTTCATAAGGGCATCGTTGCTATTCCCGAGTTGGAGTCTTGTCTTTAGTCTTGTCGTTCTTAACCTTGGTCTATGTTTGATTCCGAAAGGAACATTGGGTTGTCCACTCTTGTCACTCCCCTATCTTTGCTAACTTGGACTCCTACGCGATACGTTGGACGAGCGACTGCACGGAAAAAGGAAAGGAAGTTGGATAGCGATAAAGCGGCGCAGCGGAAGCGTGGGCCCATAATCCACGGGCCTCAAGATCAATGATGTCGGCGGGACAAGAAGGTATCGGGGAATGCGGTTACTGAGTGCGATATGACTTGCAAGCCAGAGTGTCCTTTGTTCGAATTGCTAATTCTTCTGAATTTGATAGTGACGATATTGCACTGACCTGACGATGAGATTTACGTGTTGATGTGCTGACTTGATAATGATTGTTGCCTGATTGTCTGTTGTCTATGATGGTACGATTTTACGCCTTATAGTTCTAAGGTGCCATGAACCATGATGCCTTGATGTGTTGATACTCTGACTTGCTAAGCATGATCTAAATTGTTGTACCTATGAAAGTATGAACTGCAAATGCTGAAAATCTGAATTGTTTATCTTCTAAGGTTATGATGCAACTTGCTATCTTGACTTGATTATGTGCATATATGATGATTTGTAATAATGATTGAGAATGATGGTAAATTGAGACTTGCTGACATAGTTGCAATAATTGATTATGAACCCATGATGCTATGTTTATAAATGTTAGTTGAATTGATGTAGATCTTATGTGTGATGATTTCATGATTGTTTCTCCTTTAAACCTATGGGTGAGATCATTTGGTGGTGTGGTTGGAGAGTGGTGAAAGAATTTGAGCGATTAGGATGACCGATGGTTTATTAGGCAAATCATGAGAGAGAAATGTTGGCAGGGTATGATGCTTGTGATGTCTTGAGTAGTATGAGAAATATGGGGAATGGCTTTTGAGAGTATTGAGGACATAGTATGAGAGGGTGCTCAGGTGTGAAGTTAGAGATAGGAGTTGGGTTCTTAGAGGTGGATGGGGTGTGGTAGTGCTTGGTGGAATGACAGGCGAGATTGGAGTATCGAAATGAATTGTGACTTCTTTTAGGGGATGTTATCTGAGTTGATGTTGGTGAGTCTAGATGAGGCTGGCCTTGACTTGGGAAGTAGAGATGGGCGAGTGGGGATTGTGTTTTATTTTGACTGGTATGATGTGCATATCTTCTTGATTATGTGATTTATTAAAATGTACTGACACAATGTTAGATAGCAACCATGATATAGACTGATATTACATGTTTTTATGCAAATACTAAAATGTAATTGGTAGTGACTAGTGTTATCATGATATATTGAAGCATTACTACCATGTTATGCGTTTTAGAAGCATGTTACGATGTTTTATATGAATCATGAAATAAGGACATGTTGCTATGTGAAAACATGATATTATATTATGAGGTGATAAAGCATGATGTTATGTTATATGATCGTTAAGCATGATTATGTGTATGTTATATGATGAATATGACTTTGAGGATGAATATATATGATTTTTATATATGAGATAATGATACCAGATTTCTAAATGATTGTTATATGACATTCGATGAGTTAAGATGATGTTTGTTGATGTGTTGACAATGAGTTTGATTCGTTGACTTTATGATGAGGATGTACCTGTTATGACCTTAGTGTGATATCGAGATGTGTGTTATGATTTTGGCATAGGTGCATATTATGACCTTTAGTATGATGTGGAGACGTTGATGTGATCTTGTGGCAGTGTGCTAGCATATGTTTGAGACTTGTCATATGATGTACTCGTTGAGGATTGATTGGTTATGTGGTTATGCATTGCTTATGACTTGTGAATCTTGCTTAAATTGAGATTGATAGATTGATTTGATTATTGAAACTAGGAAGAGAATATGGGATTAGCCTTTAGAGGTGGATGATTCCACCTCCCAAGTTCTGAATTTGATTGCTTGGTATGCGAGAAACTGATCTGGTGGTTGGAAGATTTTGAACGGTTTTGAAAAAGGACCAACTTGGATTGTAAAGGAATGAACACTACCGAGAATTTCAATGTTTTTTAGGCTAATCTTTATTTTCAATTGCGGAATCCTTTTAGAAACTTTTCAAACCCGGGCAACTCTATGATACTTCACTAAGTGGATACATGCATTTTATGGGTGCGCCTATAGGGTGCTTGCTAAGACCTAGTGATGCTATTGTAGAACTTTTAGAGTTGTGGTACTTCCGAAAAGTCGAAGCGATGATGTGATGGGGGCGCTTATTGCATACTTGTCATGGCCAATTGGAGATGTCACGACCGTGACTAGGATGTTGTGAGAATCCCGGAAGACGCAACCGAGATGATTACAAGATCCTTGAACATGGTACTTGGACTCATCAATTTCAACTTCATCCCCTACTTTAATTTGGTTTTAGTCTCGGGGACGAGACTTGTTTTTAGAGGTGGATGATGTAAAGGCTCGGATTTTTAAATAATAAATTTCAATAAATAATAAAATAAAATGGTTTTAGGTAAAAAAAAAATCGGATATTTGAAAATGCTCGTCCTTGATCAAATAATTATATTTTAATTCTTCTAAAACGAATCCCGACGTAATGTGGAATTTGATTTAAGAATGGACTTATTTCCGCCCTCCTATCTCGAGATTTGAGAATGTTTTGTATTTCTAATTTTCATTTTATATTGATTTAATGGGGGTAGAAATCTTACAATCTAAAAAGAGCGGGTCAATCTTAGGAATTACTAAAACACCATCTAACGCTAATTGGTAGGGTACAAAAAACTCTCCTACCTTCATTTGTGCAGCCGTCAACCCCAAAGAGCCCAAACCCTCGTCTCCCGTCATTCTCAAATCTGGGAACAGGCGCACCTTCCCTCCTCCTTCATGCTTCAAGCTCCCAACCATGGCTTCCTCTCCCCCTCGGCGTCGCTGTCTCGTTCTCTCTCTCTCTCGCTCTTGCTCTCTCCTGCTCTCTCACGCTTTCGCTCTTACCCTCTCGATGTCTCGCTCTCTTGCTCTCTCTCGTTGTCTCGCTCTCTTGCTTCCCATCCGCTCACAGATCGAGCCCCATGGCTGCCTTTCTCCAACATTGCAGTGGCCTCCTTCACCTTGAGCCTCACCTCTATCTCGGCCTCTTTCTGCTGTGACGCCGACCTCTCTCTTGAGCTAGCAAGCTCCTCCATCAATGGCGTTCTAACTCACTCTCAACATGTTGCTCTTGGACCGAGTACCCTCGAACAAGCCACGAAGTCGACGACGTAGTGGCTGGACTTGCGGGATCTCTCGCAAGTTCGATCTGGCACCAACGCTCACCCACCTAGAATTGGAGGCGCCTAGGCCTCATATATTCGTCCTCCACTGGGGATTCCCCGACCCTGAGCAGCCTCTCGAACCGGCAACAGCACCTCCATTTTCCTCTCTATACCGACTACTCTCTATTGGCGTTGGATTTGGGTATAGCCTCCTGGACCTTGACCTATTGGGAAATTTATTCTTTTATACTTCTGAAATTGACTGAGTTTGGGTTTTGATTTGATCATTTAATTGTTACATCAAGATTTAATGACTTTGCAACCTTGGTGGATGATCTGTTTAATTTGTTTCTTTAATTGACAAATACCGGTTACCCTAAAACTCAAATTTGGGGACTTTGGTTGAAATGATTTGATTGTATATTAAATTGAGATATTAAAATTGATTGATATGTAAACCTGTTTTATTTTAATTCATCTATATATTTCGGTTCTAACTGATTTAATTAAGTAGGTACTCCGTATTACTAGTTAATTGTTTGGGTAGTTGTGAATATTTAAATGATTAGATTAAAATACATTATTGAAAATATCTATCAAATGTCGAATTTTATTTAAAACTTTGAAGTAATGATATTGACTTAAAACATGCCAGAATTGTTTTAAAAATATGATTTTGGGAAATTGGTTAGGGATTTAAATGATAAATGTCGTAACTTGGCCAATAATGATTTGAGAAATTATTTTGAATATGGGTTGACTTAATTTGAGATTTAAGAATTTGGAAATATGGTTGGTACGATTTTATCAATGGGTTTGATTGGAAGTAAATGATTTTGGTTGATGTTGATCATATCGGAAAGGTTTTGGAAAACGGTTTTACTATCGGTTGGTTTTGAGTATATTGAGAACATGAGTTTCGTGCGTATGAATGTTGGTCCGGTAGCTTATGAAAATGGCCTGATGATAGGTGTATATTGCTTTTGGATTGCTTTGGACTTGCATTTGGGCCCTTGCTTGTATTATCCTGTTGTTCTGCATCTTCAGGTAAGTTCCCTAGGGGGCTTACTCAGGTTGGAAATTCATGCCTGTTGTTGCATTTTATGTTAGGTGTTGCATATGCATAAAAGCACGCCATGTAGTATCATGCTTAGGACATGCACTTGTGAATGAGCATCCTTATTCTTTATGCGTTTGAAAAGAGAACGGCCGTTATCTTTAGAGTCGTTGCTAGGGTCATTGGGGGCATTCGTGTTTCATATCGTTTCGTTCCCAATCGAGTCTTATATTTCTATATGGCTGCGGTGGTGACCGAGCGTCCTACCTCGGTGTAGGTACGGACAGATGGCTGCGGCACCAACCGAGCGTCCTACCTCGGTGTGGGTACGGACATATATGACCCCGGAGTAGGTACGGATTGGGGATATGCCATTTGGCATTGTCTTGGGCCCTTTATAGTATTTCTGCACATTATTATAACTAGGAGCATGCTAGTGTGTTTGACTTTCGTACTGCATTAGAGCATCTTTATTAGGTATAGCGCATACTATGTGGCCTCAGCGAGGACTGCCGGTCCTGCATGAGTGGCTCGATCTGACTCCTTTCCCCGTTCTTCTTTTAAGGGTATTTTCTGCAGATTTGAGTGCTCGATGTCTATATGACGGGGTTCCCCTTTTGCGAATCGAAGAACCTAGCTAATTCTATGTAACGGCCCAGAATTCTAATTTCCGGGTTACATTTCAAGGGATAAAACCCCTTGTTCGGATCTTGCAATCCAGGTACGGGTCGAGGTTTCAAATTCAATTTTAAGGTCAGTAATAAAGAGGGATTTCGAACCCTGAAAGTATCGTAGGGCCGTTGGGTACCCTTGACTTGTCCTAGGGACTAACTCGTGAAATTCATTCCAAACGAAAGCAAGACGGAAGCAAAGTTAAGATACAAAGCGCCACGGCAGAACCGGGTCAAAACCAAAAACAGAAGTGGATGATTACCATTTATAACGAGTTAGAGAATTAGCCAGGTTCTTCGATTCGCAAAAAGGAAAACCCCGTCATATAGACATCGAGCACTCAAATCTGCAGAAAATACCTTTGAAAGAAGAACGGGGAAAGGAGTAAGATCGAGCCACTCATGCGGGACCGGCAGTCCTCGTTGAGGCCACATAGTATGTGCTATACCTAATAAAGATGCTCTAATGCAGTACGAAAGTCAAACACACTAACATGCTCCTAGTTATAATAATGTGTAAAAATACCGTAAAGGGCCCAAGACAATGCCAAGTGACATATCCCTCTCCTACCTCCACCCCCTTCCGATAGGGCGGAGACTGGCCAGCTCGTGAATGCATTCCATCATAATCGGGCGGCACGCATGCCTAACCCGCTCCACAATAAAGCCCGCAAGCATCTCATAATATAAGGAAGTTCATGACTAGATTGACTCAGGGTACCCGATGAGGCTGGGCTACCCTATGTCCCTAGCAAAGACTCTAGGACTATCACAGATAACGGCCATTCTGTTTCAAACGCATTAAGTAAGCAGATGCTCATTCAATTAGTGCAACCTAAACAGGATACTACATGGCATGCTTTTATGCATATGCAACACCTAACATAAAATGCAACAACAGGCACGAATGTCCAACCTGAGTAAGCTCCCTAGGGAACTTACCTGAAGATGCAGAACAGCAGAATAATACAAGCAAGGGCCCAAATGCAAGTCCAACGCAATCGAAGAGCAAACACACCTATCATCAAGCCATTTCCATAAGCTACCGGACCAACATTCATACGCACGAAACCCAAGTTCTCAACATATTTAAAACCAACCGATAGTAAAACCATTTTCCAAAACCTTTCCGATACGATCCACATCAACCAAAATCATTCTTCCTAAAACATTCCAACTCTTAAATCTCAGTCAAATCACTTAGAAAATCAAAAAATCTTTTAAAGTCATACTTAGCCAAATCTTGACATTAAACATTTAAACCTTAGAACCAATCTCTCAAAATCATATTATAGAAATAATTCCGGCATTTGGTTTTCCAACACAAATCCTTAAGGAGATAATTTCAAAGACTTGAAAATATCTTCTTAAATAATTATCATCAATATATAGTTAGCATAATCATCAATTATATTTATTAAGAAATCTTTTCAAAATTTACAAAGCCACCTTTTAACATCCTATAACAACATTTTCCAAATAATACTATTTCTAAACAACTAAAATATATATATATAAATTTCTGAATATAAAATTTCCACAATCCGGAAAATATATAATATTACAAAATAACAAACATAGCATATTTATATATGTAAAATAGTTAATAGTAACCATGACAACAAAATAACCCAACCAATGCTCAGAAGCCCAAACCAAAGATAGGCCCAACCCTTCCTCATTTTCGGATCCAGCCCAAGGAGGAACCCATTTTGATTTTTAAAAGAACCGAACCGGTTCAGGAAATAAGAAAAAGTGAAATAAGAAAACCGAGTTCAAGGTCTCCTTCAACCTCTGCGCATCTGGGCTCGGAAACGGAAGAAGGGGAAGAGAAAATGAAGGCTCTCAGGCGGCCGTAGGTTGCACTCCGACCCCCCTCAGCCTCTCGGTTCTCGCTCTCGCACACACGCCCTTTGGCTTCCTCGACTCCCGCCTCACCCGCTCTCGCTCGCTCCTCTCTATACTAGTCCCGCTCGCTCTGCTCACACCCACAACTCGCCGGAAACTCGAGCTCACCGGAAACCTCTAGCTCTTACCCACAACCCCTCTCGTTCTTCACTAACCACTACGGATATCCAAGGAATCGGAAAAGACACATGAGAAAGAAGAAGAGAGGGTCGAAGCTCATCGAGGGGCGTCGACTCGCCGGAACTTCGTCGGAGCTGCGGAGCTTCCTCAGGTTGGCGTCGGCTGCGCCTTGGGTCTCGGGCGGTTCAGATTTGTTGGACCTTGGAGGAGGAGCGCTCGGAGGAGGTGCTCGGGTGGCGTCTGTGGTGCTCGGAGGCGCTCGGAAGGTGTGGTGCTGGTGCCGGGGAACAAGGAGGAGGTGGAGTTGGGGTTTGAAGTTGTGGGTTTGGGGGAGCTCACGAAAAGGAAGGGAAAGGAGAGGAAGAAGGTAAGGTTAGGTGTTTGCTTTAAAACAAAATGAACAGAGGAGATGGGTGTCAGCAAATTGGGTTTGAAGAAAGAAAAGAGGGGAGGGGATGAGTGAGGCCCTTCATAGCTTGTCAGGGAGAGAGTAGGCGTGGAGCCTGTTGGGCAAAAAGGGGTAGGGAAGCTGAACTTGTTGTCTTGTACAAGGGAAAGAAGGGAGCAGGTGAGGTTATTATCCTGCAGGTTCAAAATGGGGAGAGGGATATGGCTTGTTTGACCCGAAAGAAAGCAATGGGAAGGGGAATAAGACAAATCAAGTGGTCCCAAAAATCAACTTTGAATTACCCGGAATTAAATCTCGAAACCCGCTCTCTCTATAAATCTCATCCCGACTTGATCGAAATAACGATTCAAAATTACAAAGATATCGACATCCCAAAGTTTATTTCAAATCCCAAGGTGAAAAGACGATATCGATCTTCAAAAGTTAAAAATTTAGCCGGAATTCGCTTTAAGAGTTCTTAAATAACCCGATTTAAATTCATTTTTAATTTCTTCTTTCCGAAAATTAAGATTTGAAAATCCGGGCCTTTAGATTCTATAACTCGTTATAAATGGTAATCACCCACTTATGATTTGGTTTTGACCCGACTCTGTCGTGGCACATTGTATCCTAATTTTGTTTCCACCTTACTCCCATTTGAATTGATTTTCGCGACATCGTCCATAAGACAGGTTAAGGGTACCCAACGACCCTACGATACTTTTAGGGTTTGTAATCCCTCTTTATTACTGACCTTAAAAATGGGTTTTAAACCTCGACCCGTACCTGGATTGAAAGATCCGAACAAGGGGTTTTATCCCTTGAAACGTAACCCGGAAATCATAATTCTGGGTCGTTACAAATAAAGCCTTATATTAACTAATAAATTCTTATTAGAATACTATAAGAGTGCGCTTTGAGGGAAACTCGTATAAGTGACTAATAAATGTTGAATATAACCTTATATTAACTAGTAAAATCTAATTAGAATACTCTACGAGTATCTTTTGATGAAAACTCATATAAGTAACTAATTAATAAGTGTTAAATAAAATTTTATATTAAGTAATAAAATCTTATTAGAATACTATAAGAGTATGTTTTTAGGAAAACTCATATAAGTGACTAATAAATGTTGAATAAAGCTTTATATTAACTAATATATTCTTATTAGAATACTATAAGAGTGTTTTGAGGAAAACTTGTATAAGTGACTAATAAATATTGAACCAAACCTTATATTAACTAGTAAAATCTTATTAGCATACTATAAGAATATGTTTTGAGGAAAACTCGTATAAGTGACTAATAAATATTGAATAAAGCCTTATATTAACTAATAAATTCTTATTAGAATTCTATAAAGTGTGTTTTGAGGGAAACTCGTATAAGTGACTAATAAATGTTAAATAAAACCTTATATTAACTAGTAAAATCTTATTAGAATACTATAAGTGTATGTTTTGAGGAAAACTCATATAAGTAACTAACAAGTGTTGAATAATACTTTATATTAAGTAATAAAACCTCATTAGAATACTATAAGAGTATGTTTTGAAGAAAACTCATATAAGTGACTAATAAATGTTGAATAAAGCCTTATATTAACTAATAAATTCTTATTAGAATACTATAAGAGTTTGTTATGAGGAAAACTCGTATAAGTAACTTATAAATGTTGAATAAAACATTATATTAACTAGTAAAATCTTATTAGAATACTATAAGAGTATGTTTTGAGGAAAACTCATATAAGCAAATAACAAGTGTTGAATAGTACTTTATATTAAGTAATAAAATCTCATTAGAATACTATAAGAGTATGTTTTGAAGAAAACTCATATAAGTGACTAATAAATGTTGAAGAAAGCCTTATATTAACTAATAAATTCTTATTAGAATACTATAAGAGTGTGTTTTGAGGCAAACTTGTATAAGTGACTAATAAATGTTGAATATAACCTTATATTAACTAGTAAAATCTTATTAGAATATTATAAGGGTATGTTTTGATGAAAACTCATATAAGTAACTAACTAATAAGTGTTGAATAAAATTTTATATTAAGTAATAAAATCTTATTAGAATACTATAAGAGTATGTTTTGAGGAAAACTCATATAAGTAACTAACAAGTGTTGAATAAAACTTTATATTAAGTAATAAAATCTCACTAGAATACTATAAGAGTATGTTTTGAAGAAAAACTCATATAAGTGACTAATAAATGTTGAATAAAGCCTTATATTAACTAATAAATTCTTATTAGAATACAATAAGAGTTTGTTCTGAGTAAACCTCGTATAAGTAACTAATAAATGTTGAATAAAACATTATATTAACTAGTAAAATCTTATTAGAATACTATAAGAGTATGTTTTGAGGAAAACTCATATAATTAACTAACAAGTGTTGAATAAAACTTTATATTAAGTAATAAAATCTCATTAGAATACTATAAGATTATGTTTGGAAGAAAACTCATATAAGTGACTAATAAATGTTGAATAAAGCCATATATTAACTAATAAATTCTTATTAGAATACTATAAGAGTGTGTTATGAGGAAAACTCGTATAAGTTACTAATAAATGTTGAATAAAACCTTATATTAACTAGTCTAATCTAATTAGAATACTATAAGAGTATGTTTTGATAAAAACTCATATAAGTGACTAATAAATATTGAATAAACCCTTATATTAACTAATAAATTCTTATTAGAATACTATAAGAGTGTGTTATGAGGAAAACTCGTATAAGTGACTAATAAATGTTGAATAAAACCTTATATTAACTAGTAAAATCTTATTAGAATACTATAAGTGTATGTTTTGAGGAAAACTCATATAAGTAACTAAAAAGTGTTGAATAATACTTTATATTAAGTAATAAAATCTCATTAGAATACTATAAGAGTACGTTTTGAAGAAAACTCATATTTGTGACTAATAAATGTTGAATAAAGCCTTATATTAACTAATAAATTCTTATTAGAATACTATAAGAGTGTGTTATGAGGAAAACTCGTATAAGTTACTAATAAATGTTGAATAGAACCTTATATTAACCAGTCTAATCTAATTAGAATACTATAAGAGTATGTTTTGAGAAAAACTCATATAAGCGACTAATAAATGTTGAATAAAGCGTTATATTAACTAATAAATTCTTATTAGAATACTATAAGAGTGTGTTTTGAGGGAAACTCGTATAAGTGACTAATAAATGTTGAATATAACCCTATATTAACTAGTAAAATCTTATTAGAATACTATACGAGTATGTTTTGATGAAAACTAATATACGTAACTAATTAATAAGTGTTGAATAAAATTTTATATTAAGTAATAAAATCTTATTAGAATACTATAAGAGTATGTTTTGAGGAAAACTCATATAAGTGACTAATAAATGTTGAATAAAGCTTTATATTAACTAATATATTCTTATTACATTACTATAAGAGTGTGTTTTGAGGAAAACTTGTATAAGTGACTAATAAATATTGAATAAAACCTTATAATTACTAGTAAAATCTTATTAGCATATTATAAGAATATGTTTTGAGGAAAATCCGTATAAGTGACTAATAAATATTGAATAAAGCCTTATATTAACAAATAAATTCTTATTAGAATTCTATAAGAGTGTGTTTTGAGAAAAACTCGGATAAGTGACTAATAAATGTTGAATAAAACCTTATATTAACCAGTAAAATCATATGATAATGCTATAAGAGTATGTTTTGAGGAAAACTCATATCAGTAACTAATAAGTTTTGAATAAAACTTTATATTAAGTAATAAAATCTCCTTAGAATACTATAAGAGTATGTTTTGAGGGAAACTTGTATATGTGACTAATAAATGTTGAATAAAACCTTATATTAACTAGTAAAATCTTATTACAATACTATAAGTGTATGTTTTGAGGAAAACTCATATAAGTAACTAACAAGTGTTGAATAATACTTTATATTAAGTAATAAAATATCATTACAATACTATAATAGTATGTTTTGAAGAAAACTCATATATGTGACTAATAAATGTTGAATAAAGCCTTATATTAACTAATAAATTCTTATTAAAATACTATAAGAGTGTGTTATGAGGAAAACTCGTATAAGTAACTAATAAATGTTTAATAAAACCTTATATTAACCAGTCTAATCTAATTAGAATACTATAAGAGTATGTTTTGAGAAAAACTCATAAAAGTGACTAATAAATGTTGAATAAAGCCATATATTAACTAATATATTCTTATTAGAATACTATAAGAGTGTGTTTTGAGGAAAACTTGTATAAGTGACTAATAAATATTGAATCAAACCTTATATTTACTAGAAAAATCTTATTAGCATATTATAAGAATATGTTTTGAGGAAAATCCGTATAATTGACTAATAAATATTGAATAAAGCCTTATATTAACAAATAAATTCATATTAGAATTGTATAAGAGTGTGTTTTGAGGAAAACTCGGATAAGTGACTAATAAATGTTGAATAAAACCTTATATTAACTAGTAAAATCTTATTATAATGCTATAAGAGTATGTTTTAAGGAAAACTCATATAAGTAACTAACAAGTGTTGAATAAAACTTTATATTAAGTAATAAAATCTCATTAGAATACTATAAGAGTATGTTTTGAAAAAAACTCATATAAGTGACTAATAAATTTTGAATAAAGCCTTATATTAACTAATAAGTTCTTATTAGAATACTATAAGAGTGTGTTATTAGGAAAACTCGTATAAGTTACTAATAAATGTTGAATAAAATCTTATATTAACTAGTCTAATCTAATTAGAATACCTTAAGAGTATGTTTTGAGAAAAACTCATATAAGTGACTAATAAATATTGAATAAAGCTTTATATTAACTAATAAATTCTTATTAGAATACTATAAGAGTCTGTTTTCAGGAAAACTCGTATAAGTTACTAATAAATGTTGAATATAACCTTATATTAACTAGTAAAATCTTATTCGAATACTATACGAGTATGTTTTGAAGCAAACTCATATAAGTAACTAATTAATAAGTGTTGAATAAAATTTTATATTAAGTAATAAAATCTTATTAGAATACTATAAGAGTATGTTTTGAGGAAAACTCATATAAGTTACTAATAAATGTTGAATAAAGCTTTATATTAACTAATATATTCTTATTAGAATACTATAAGAGTGTGTTTTTAGGAAAACTTGTATAAGTGACTAATAAATATTGAATCAAACCTTATATTAACTTGTAAAATCTTATTAGCATACTATAAGAATATGTTTTTAGAAAAACTCATATAATTGACTAATAAATGTTGTATAAAGCCTTATATTAACTAATAAATTCTTATTAGAATACTATAAGAGTGTGTTTTGACGGAAACTCGTATAAGTGACTAATAAATGTTGAATATAACCTTATATTAACTAGTAAAATCTTATTAGAATACTATACGAGTATGTTTTGATGAAAACTCATATAAATAACTAATTTATAAGTGTTGAATAAATGACTAATAAATATTGAATCAAACCATATATTAACTAGTAAAATCTTATTAGCATACTATAAGAATATGTTTTGAGGAAAACCCGTATAAGTGACTAATAAATATTGAATAAAGCCTTATATTAACTAATAAATTCTTATTAGAATTCTATAAGAGTATTTTGAGGAAAACTCGTATAAGTGACTAATAAATGTTTAATAAAAGCTTATATTAACTAGTAAAACTTATTAGAATAGTATAAGAGTATTTTTTGAGGAAAACTCATATAAGTAACTAACAAGTGTTGAATAAAACTTTATATTAAGTAATAAAATCTCATTAGAATACTATAAGAGTATGTTTTCAAGAAAACTCATATAAGTGACTAATAAATGTTGAATAAAGCCTTATATTAACTAATAAATTCTTATTAGAATACTATAAGAGTGTGTTTTGACGGAAACTCGTATAAGTGACTAATAAATGTTGAATATAACCTTATATTAACTAGTAAAATCTTATTAGAATGCTATACGAGTATGTTTTGATGAAAACTCATATAAATAACTAATTTATAAGTGTTGAATAAATGACTAATAAATATTGAATCAAACCTTATATTAACTAGTAAAATCTTATTAGCATACTATAAGAATATGTTTTGAAGAAAACCCGTATAAGTGACTAATAAATATTGAATAAAGCCTTATATTAACTAATAAATTCTTATTAGAATTCTATAAGAGTATTTTGAGGAAAACTCGTATAAGTGACTAATAAATGTTTAATAAAAGCTTATATTAACTAGTAAAACTTATTAGAATACTATAAGAGTATTTTTTGAGGAAAACTCATATAAGTAACTAACAAGTGTTGAATAAAACTTTATATTAAGTAATAAAATCTCATTAGAATACTATAAGAGTATGTTTTCAAGAAAACTCATATAAGTGACTAATAAATGTTGAATAAAGCCTTATATTAACTAATAAATTCTTATTAGAATACTATAAGGGTGTATTTTGAGGGAAACTCGTATAAGTGACTAATAAATGTTGAATAAAACCTTATATTAACTAGTAAAATCTTATTAGAATACTATAAGTGTATGTTTTGAGGAAAACTCATATAAGTAACTAACAAGTGTTGAATAATACTTTATATTAAGTAATAAAATCTCATTAGAATACTATAAGAGTATGTTTTGAAGAAAACTCATATAAGTGACTAATAAATGTTGAATAAAGCCTTATATTAACTAATAAATTCTTATTAGAATACTATAAGAGTTTGTTCTGAGGAAAACTCGTATAAGTAACTAATAAATGTTGAATAAAACATTATATTAACTAGTAAAATCTTATTAGAATACTATAAGAGTATGTTTTGAGGAAAACTTATATTAGTAACTAACAAGTGTTGAATAAAACTTTATATTAAGTAATAAAATCTCATTAGAATACTATAAGAGTATGTTTTGAATAAAACTCATATATGTGACTAATAAATGTTGAATAAAGCCTTATATTAACTAATAAATTCTTATTAGAATACTATAAGAGTGTGTTATGAGGAAAACTTGTATAAGTTACTAATAAATGTTGAATAAAACCTTATATTAACTAGTCTAATCTAATTAGAACATTATAAGAGTATGTTTTGAGAAAAACTCGTATAAGTGACTAATAAATGTTGAATAAAGCCTTATATTAACTAATAAATTCTTATTAGAATACTATAAGAGTGTGTTTTGAGGGAAACTCGTATAAGTGACTAATAAATGTTGAATATAACCTTATATTAACTAGTAAAATCTTATTAGAATACTATACGAGTATGTTTTGATGAAAACTCATATAAGTAACTAACTAATAAGTGTTGAATAAAATTTTATATTAAGTAATAAAATCTTATTAGAATACTATAAGAGTATGTTTTGAGGAAAACTCATATAAGTAACTAACAAGTGTTGATAAGTAACTAATAAAACCTTATATACTATAGCTCTCTTTTTAGGCGATTCTTCAGGCGATTGTCCGTACAACGTCCAGGAAGGAGTTTGAGCTCCGTCACCGGTCTCACCCTCACGGTGGCCGTCCCGGCGGGGTGCTCAGGATGGGAAGCAAAGGTAGTTTTTCGACTCGTGGCGGCCCTCTCACCCAACCTCGGAGATTTGTGGGGGTTGGTCTGTCAAACGGGTTTGCTGGTAGCCATTGTTCGACAGGCTCTGGTCAAGGATCTGCGCCAGGAGGAGCGGATAAAAAAGCTAAAGGAATCACGACGGCGATTACCACTGAGGATGGTAACCTAAAGGCAGATCTGGGTAGTTGCTCGCAGAAGAGTGATAACGCAGAAACCCTAGATTTTCTTAAAGCGTTCAAGAAAAGCTTCGAGCAGAAGCAGAGATTTGTTATGCCTACTGAATCTGTCTCGATCCGGAACAATCGCAACATCAGCTCTGCTGAGAAATTATCTGTGTTTGAGGATGTTCAGAAAGGGAAATTGAAATTGAGACCTGAGGATGTGCTAGAATCTCGACGTCTGTGGGACGCTACTCTCATTGGAGTGATTGCTGGGGGTCAGGCCCCGTATGTGCCTGTGCAAGAATTCACTGAGGTTGAATGGAGTATTGAACCACCGAAGGTATTTCAGAAAAGCAATGGAGTGTATATTTTCAGATTTCGATCGGAGGAGGATTTGGAGTGGGTCCTTAGCCATGGTCCCTGGCATGTCCAAGGCTCAAAGCCACTCGTCCTGAAGAGATGGATCCCGGGAATGCGGATTGATTGGAGCTCGTTTGATAGAATTCCTTGTTGGGTCTGTCTTCCGGATCTAGAACCTTATCTATTTACAAATACTAATTTCAGTAGACTCGGTTGTGCTATTGGTACCCCAGTGTGCATTGATGAACGTACTGCTTCAGGTGAGAGATTGTCAGACGCTAGACTTCTTGTTGAAGTATCTGTTGAGGAAGCAGGTCTGGAATCTATTGAGATTGAAAAACTGGATGGGTCGAAATTCAGTCAAAAAGTCATTTTTGAATGGCTACCGGCGAGATGTTCCGACTGTCTGCAGTTTGGGCATATTGTTAGCAGCTGTCCTTTGTCCAGGGGTGCTACTGTGAAGCAGGATGATAGGTTTAGTCGTCCCTGGCGAAGCCATTCACAGCATAGAGGAAGGATGGTCTGGAGGCCGAAAATTGATGCTTTGAATCCGAATGTTGTAGGTGCTGATCAGGTATTGGCGCAAACTGTTGGAAATTTGATTTCGAATGCTGAATCTAATGCTCTGGTGCTACAAACAGATCAGTCTGGGGCTGGTGTTAGCAACAGCTCAGGTGTTATTGTAAATGAAGGTGCAAGTACTGTGAATGCTGGTCTATGTCAGTCAGGTGTTGAGGGACCCCAATCTCCAGTTCAGGCTGATATTACGAGGGAAACAGAAGGAGACATTGAATGTAATAGAAGTGTAGAGAGGGGCTGGTCAGATGTGAACAAAAAGAAGTCTGTTAAAGCGTCTGTTCAGTTTGGTACGCTCCAAGATCAGAATGAGATGGGTAAAATTGTTTTGAGATCCAGTTTTGCTGTGCTTTCGGAAATGGGTAATCCCACTATCCATAGGGATGCTGAAACTAATGGTACTGTTGATTCTGGATCTGATCATTCTAACGGTGAGAGTAGCACTCACGATCAACCTGTTTATGGATAAGCTAAGAGTAGCAGCATGGAACATAGTCGGGATTAAGGACCCGATTAAAACTAGTTTTATAACTAGGTATTGTTTTGATCATGATATAGGGATGATTGGCTTAGTGGAAACCAAATTGAAGTATTGCAATTTTGAGGATGTCAAAAGCAGGCTTATGCAGGGATGGAAATGTTGTATAATGGCAGCCCGACAGTGAAGGGTCGTATCTGGGTTACCTGGAATCCTAATATGTATGAGGTTTCAATTGAAAAGGTTCACGAGCAGTACATTCATTGTCTAGTGAATACTAAAGATCAGAAATACAAGTTTACAGCGACTTTTGTTTATGCTCATAATCTGAAGGTAGATAGAGAACCTCTTTGGGAGGATTTGAGAGGCTTTGCTGGTAACATGGCTATGCCATGGGTTGTGCTAGGGGACCTCAACTGTACGCTAAGTATAGATGAGAAATGGCCTGCTGTCAAAGCACATAGAGATGAATTTGGCGAGTTGTTGTCTGTCCTTGACGACTGTGGTTTGTCTGATCTCCCGTTCTCAGGTGCAGACTTGACATGGAGTAATCGTAAGATGGGAGATGAAAGAAATGAGAGAAAGTTAGATAGAATACTTGTCAACGACCTGTGGATGGAACAGTACACAGACTCTAGAGCTTATTTTGACACTCCGGGCTTGTCAGACCATTCTCCAGCTGTGGCTACTCTGTTTGATAGGATTAAAAGAAGAAGATATCCTTTTCGTTACAAGAATTTCTGGGGCAATGAGGCCGAGTTTCCAGCTCTAATTAGTGCAGCATGGTGCCAAGATGTGGTCGGATCCAGACAATACAAGCTCGTACAGAAGCTCAAATCTGTTAAGGAGGTGCTGAAGCCTTGGAACAAAGCCCGTTTCCCCGAGCTCCAGACTCAGATTAAAATCCAGAAGGGCATTCTACATGAGCTGCAAATTAGAGTTAGAACTGAAAGAAATAATCACGCTCTAGGATTGCAATTGATACAAGCTGAGACAGATCTAAGGAAAAGCTTATACCGTATTGTTAGCTTAACAACGCAGCAAGCAAAATTGCACTGGTTGACAATGGGCGAAGAAACTTCGTCAATGTTCTATAGAAATCTTAAAGAAAGATCTACTAGAAATGCAATACTGATTATGAATGATGATAGAGGAAAGCTGATGGACGATGAGGCTGATATCAAGCATCATGTGCTGTATTTTTTCACTGAGCTCCTTTCTACGCAACAGACCGATCTTCTTCCGTTTAATGGGGTCAGTGGGCCTACTATCGACAGCAACAGGCATGCTGAGATGGTGACATTACCGACCTATGATGAGATTCGGAAGAGTATGTGGTCTGTTGGAATAAACAAATCTCCGGGTCCGGATGGTTTTGGGAGCAAGTTCTTTAAGGATGCCTGGAGTATGGTAGGTACGGATACATGTGAAGCTGTTCGAGAAGTGTTTAGACATGGCCGAGTACTTAAACAGCTGAACACAACGTTTATATCTCTTATCCCAAAGGTCTCGAACCCCTCTTTGGTTACTTAGCTGAGACCAATTTCGTGTTGCAACACGGTTATGAAGGTGATCACTAAAATCATTGCGAACAGAATTAAAGGGGACCTTGCTGCTGTTATTTCTGATTGCCAAGGTGCATTTATTCCGGGCAGATCTTTAGCTCACAACAGCGCAGTGGCACTTGAGATAATTAATGGCTATGGTACGGCAAGAGGTTCTGCTCGTTGTACCATCAAGGTCGACTTACAGAAAGCATATGATTACCTTGAATGGGACTTCATTCGTGCGACTTTGACTCATCTAAATTTCCCGAGCCAACTTGTAGACCTCATAATGGAGTGTGTGTCATCCTTTTCTTATTCGGTACTGATTAATGGTGAACCGGAAGGATTTTTCAAAGGGAAACGTGGTCTCCGACAGGGTGACCCGCTCTCTCCCTATTTGTTTGTGCTTTGTATGGAGATGCTGAGCAGGATGCTACAACAAGCAGCTGAGAGTAACCAATTCAGATACCACTCGAAATGTGGGGTGCTTAAGTTGGTTCACCTGGCTTTTGCGGACGATCTTTTGATTTTCTGCCGTGCTGATATTCGTTCTATTGGTATCATCAAAGATTGTTTGGACAGGTTCTTTGCTATGTCGGGCCTTCGTGCTAACAACGAGAAAAGCACTATTTATCTTGCTGGTGTGAAAGATGATGTTGCTAGTGATATAATTAACCACCTGGGTTTCGAGAAGGGGGAGTTTCCAGTAAGGTACTTAGGACTTCCACTTCAGCCGAGTAAAATTAGAGTACATGAGTATACGCAGCTGTATGAGAAGATTAGGAATCTTATCTCGTCTTGGACGTCTAAAAATCTCTCGTATGCTGGGCGCCTACAACTGCTCAAGTCTGTGTTTGCTGGTGTCCATAATTTCCGGAGCCAAGTAATGATCCTACCGAAGGGTGTTATTGCAACTATCGAGGGGATGTGCAAGCGTTTCCTTTGGAGTGGGAATTTAGATGGAAAGAAGCATCTTGTAGCGTGGGATGTGGTGACTAAACCTCATAGGGAAGGAGGGCTGTATGTTCATGAGTTATTAGCTTGGAATAAATCTATATTTGCAAAGCTGCTTGGGGATATTGTACAACAAAAACCGAGTGTTTGGTATAGATGGAGCAAGCAGAATCACATTGGGGATGGAGACATCTGGGCCTTGTCACCAAGTATACATGAAACATGGGTGTGGCGTAATCTTCTTGCTGTTAAGGATGGAATCAAGGAAGGTATGCGAGTGGAAGGGCTGTCTGATTACAGCCTGCTGGGCTTCTGTTTGCCGAATGGAAAGCTGTCATGTGCAAGACTCTACCAGCTGCTTAGAATCAGATCAGATGAGGTAGACTGGGGAGGAATGTTATGGGGCCGACTACAGTGTAATAAATGGAGTTTTATTGTGTGGCTCGCTGCTCACAAGAGGCTGCGCACAGGTCAGAAAATGAAGCATTGGTTAGGTTTAGAAGCAGCAGAGTGCTATCTATGCAGAAGTGAAGAGGAAACAGAAAATCATCTTTGGTTCGGTTGTCCAGAAATCAGGAAAGTACAGGACTTGGTGTTTGATTGGTTTGGCATCGGTTGTAGATTCTCTACAATGGATGAGTGGTTAGTTTGGTTCGCCAGTGAGCCGTGTGGTGCGCAGAAGACTCAACTCTATCAAGCGAAGCTCCTTGTGTTCCAAGCTCTCATCTATTTCACTTGGAAAGCAAGGAATGGAGTCGTCTATCGAGAGGAAGTGTTTGATGAAGAAAGGTGTGCAGCTGAGATTATCGGGCATTGCCGTAGTAGAATCTCGGCGAGATGGAAATGCAAAAGGATTGTAGATACTTGGGGAAATAGGGGGATTTAATTTCTTCCTTGTTTATGTCATCTTGGTATGGTGGATGTTTATAGCTGATGGAATAGAGTGGTTTGGGGTGGGTTTGATTGTTGCTAGTGGTTAGATGATTTGGGTGTGTGATGTCACGTATGGTGGAATGTTTGAAGGGTAGGATTACTTTTGGTATAGAATTGGGTATATTGGGTCTACAGTATGGGAACCCATTTTGTGCTTGGGTTCCCATTGTTACCCCCTTTTCGATTTTGTTCTTACGAGTAATACCCTTTGTTTGGTTTTACTCTTATTTTGTATTTTCTTTGGTTTAACCACCACATCTATATATTTACCAATTCAGAACTAACAAGTGTTGAATAATACTTTATATTAAGTAATAAAATCTCATTAGAATACTATAAGAGTATGTTTTGAAGAAAACTCATATAAGTGACTAATAAATGTTGAATAAAGCCTTATATTAACTAATAAATTCTTATTAGAATACTATAAGAGTTTGTTATGAGGAAAACTCGTATAAGTAACTAATAAATGTTGAATAAAACATTATATTTGTAACGGCCCGGGATTATGATTCCCGAGTTACATTTCGAGGGATGAAACCCCTCGTTGGGATCTTGCGCCCCGAGTACAGGTTGAAGGTTTGAAATCGAAGATGCGCAGTTTAAAGTGGGATTTTGCACCCAAACCCGGAAGGTCCGTTGGAGACCCCGGGGTAAACCCCTGTACCTGTCCTAAGTCTACAACGCGCGAAAACCTTTATCATGCAAAGGGCGAAAGTTCTGAAAACGATACAACCAGTGCCACGGTAGAGCCGGGTCAAAACGGAGTATAGTAGGAAGAAATCCAAAAAGCATGAGTTTGGTGAAGTCAGGGTTCATACACTCACTCTCCGCCATATGAATGGACCCCGTCATATCAGCACAAAATCAAGTAGTAGATCGGGTACCTGAAACTATACCACCAAGTCAGGCCAAGAGTCCGCCTGCGGGTCCTCTGACCGCGCTGAGGACATATAATACGCCTATACCTAGAATAAAGGATGCCTTCATGCAGTACTGGAATATTAACCACACTATCATGCTCCTAATTCATATGTGCAGAATATTGAGGAAGGCCTTAACAAAGAATACCAAGCGGTATATCCCTCTTTTACCACCACCCCTCTTCCAGACAAGGTGGAGACTGGCCAGTTCGATGCTATAATCATATCAAATCTCATCATCATATCATATCTCATCATTATATCATATCTCATGCCCATCTTGTATCTTGTGATATATATAAATGACTCGAGGAGGACAACACCCGATGAAGCTGGGCTACCCTATGACCCTAGCAAGGACTCTAGGACTCACAGATAACGGCCGTTTTGTATTCAAACGCATATAGAATAAGGATGCTAATTCGTAAATGCAATTCCTAAGCATGATGCTACATGACATGCTCTTATGCATATGCAACACCTACATACTATATGACACATCAGGCAGGAGGTACTGGTTACTGAGTAAGCCTCGGAGGTACTTACCTCGCTAGAAGATCAGCAAAAGAAGAATCCAGCACACAGTTGTCACGATCACAGAATATCACCTAATCACATAATGAGAATATACTAAGTATACTTCTATAGCCTTTCTGAACACATATATTACTCACTCAAATTAGCAGATAGATAAGTAAGCTTGCATTAATCATACTTTCAATTTATCACGATCAACCATCTCTTATCTCATACCATTCATCATAACTTGTCAACTTATCAGTTTTTAAAAAAAATATACTCCCTATATATATCATACTTATACTTTCCATATATATCATCATCATAAATATCGAACATTTAATCTCTTGTGAAAATCACCACAATACCACGCTATTAGTCATCGTCTTATTCCCAAGTTAGCTTCAAAATCGTTTCAAATCCGAATTAAACAGTTAAGAGTTCTGACCCCTTGAAAATACTCGCTAAATTCCCTTTTTAATTTATTTATTAATCACTTTTTTAACCTTTTATAAAATCTCTACAAAAAATAATATTTTTATACCTTAATCCCCAAATAATATTAATTATTTAAACCAATAATTCAAATGACCAAAACGCCCGCCAAAACGCAACTAAACCCACACGGATAAACAGTGTCGCGGCCGCGGCAAATTGCGGCGCCCGCAGCATATGCGGCGCCCGCAGCAAGTCGTCTTCTTCCCCTGCGTCGGACTGGTTCGGCCCTTCTTGGTGGAGCTTGGCTCTCCTTCCATTTCCGACCCCTCTCACCCTCATAGACCCTCAATCCCAACCATCAAAGACACCCGCACACGGATTGAAGCTAAAGGAAAGAATGAACGAGGCTCACCGAGGTGTTCGCGGACGTCGGAGCTTCGTCGGAGCTCGCCAGAGGCTCGATTCGTTGCGTCGGAGAGGGAGGAACCTCGGATTCAACCTAGGAGGGTAAAGGAAGGTTAAAGGAAGGTTCATCCATGGAATTTCGGATCGAACGAGAGGTCGAAGCTTACCGAACAGAGTTTGCGCTCGAGCGAGGTGGTGGAGCTCCGGTGGCTCGATGGAGGCGCTAGGGCCTCTAGGGCGGCGTCGGGACGGTGGAGAACGCCAGTAGTGGTGGCTAGGTCTGCTGTTTCTGCTCCTCATCGAGGAACACGAAGGTGGAGGTGGAGGTGGAGGTGGCGATGGAGATCGGTAGTGGCGGCTCGACTGTCTCCAATTGCCGCTTCTGGGTGGCTGCTGGGCTACTCAGAAAGGGAGAAAGTAGGAAGGAGGAAGCAAGGAGGAGGGTGGGAAGAGAGTGATGGTGAGGGAGGGCGTGGGTGATGGTGGAAACAAGGGAAGGGACGGGGTGATATAGGCAGGGGAATGGGCTCGGGTTGCAGGACGAGGTAGGGGGGAGTGGGTGAGAGGTTGAGTGTGAAATTGGTTAACTAATACCCGGAAATAAATCCCGAATACACGAATTTTGAATCCCGAAATTAGTTTCCAAATGTTAGTTTTCCCGAATCCCGCTAAACGAGCTTTAAAATCGATTTTAATTTCATTTTTCATTCACTTTTTTCGAAAGAAAAAGATTTAAAAATCCGAGCCTTTACATCATCCACCTCTAAAAACAAGTCTCGTCCTCGAGACTAAAATCATTTTTAAAACAGGGGATGAAGTTTGAAATCGGTGAGTCCATGAATCACGTCATTGATCCCGTAAACATCTCATAAGTGCCCCTATGAGGTCCTCACAGTACCGTTGCCGTGATCATAATATCCCCAAATAGACCATAGTAAGGATGTAATATGGGCCCCTACCACATCCTTACTCCGACTCCTTAGCCATATCATAACTCAAATACTTATCCACTTCGTGGGGCGTTATAATGAGGTCTAGTTTTTTTTTTTTTTTTTCCGAGTTAGTCTCTTTTGAAGCACGATTCAAAATTTCATGTTCGACGTTAGTGAAGTTCATTTCTACCTTCTACGTTCATCTTACCATCCACCTCTAAGGGCTAACCCCACATTCTCTTCCTAGGTTCCATGTTATGATCAAATTCCAATACTTCAACTTCCATCATTTCTATCATCAAGCCTCATATATATATAGAGTGACACTCATATCACATATTAATAGCATGATCTAAACACGTCAAGTATAGTCGCATACCATAAAATATCTAGCACGTCATCACATCATCACATCATCACAGCTCATCATATCATATCACCAAGGATCTGCACACAACTACCAATCATAAGTACACAAGGAAGGAGACACTACCAATCAACCCCAATCCAACTAGACAACTCACCACACTCGCGAGGTCAGGGAAATATCTACGCTCGGCTCAACATAGGATGCGAGCAACTCGTCTAGGACATCCCCATAACTGGCCCGAATACTCTCCTCAGTCTCCCACGTGGCTTCCTCAGGGCTCCTCTTAGACCACTGAACTAGAAGCAAAGGAACCTCCCTGTCCCTGTGAGAGTTCTTGACTCGGTCAAGAACTCTCACAGGACGCTCTACAAAGGTATGGTCAGGCTCAACCTGAAGGTCTGAATAGTCTAGGACATGGCTAGGGTCAGGGATATACTGGCGAAGCTGTGAGACGTGAAAGACGTCATGAACACCGGCCAAGGATGGGGGCAATGCTAAGCGATAGGCTACCTCGCCAACTCTATCCAAAATCTCAAACGGGCCAATATACCTCGGACTCAACTTTCCTTTGATCCAGAACCGTCGGACTCCTCTGGTAGGCGAAAATCGAACCCACACATGCGAACCTACCTCGAACTCAATCTCTATCCTCCGCCTGTCTGCATACTTCTTCTGGCGATCCTGAGCGACTCTCATGTGCTCACGGATGCGTCCCACCTTATTAATGGTCTCTCTAACTAGGTCCGGTAAAGATGAAACCGTGTCCGCAGGCTCATCCTAACAAACCGGCGACTTGCATCGCCTCCCATACAGAGCCTCATATGGAGCCATCTCGATCGACGCATGGTAGCTGTTGTTGTATGAAAACTCCACCAATGGTAGGTGTCTAACCCAACGGTCTCCCCACTCCAAAACACATGATCGCAACATATCCTCCAAGGTCTGAAACGTCCTCTCACTCTGACCATCTGTCTGAGGATGAAAAACTGTACTGAAATGCAGTCTAGTACCTAGGCTCTCCTGAACCTGGTGCCAAAACCTCGAGGTAAAACGTCCATCTCTATCAGATACGATCCTCTCAGGTACTCCATGAAGTCTCACGATCAAGCAAATGAACTCCTCAGCTAACCGCGATGCTGGCCATCTCTCCTGAATCGGAATGAAGTGAGCCGACTTGGTCAACCTATCGACCACGACCCAAATGGCGTCGAATCCTCTGACATCCCGCCTCAGCCCGGTGACGAAGTCCATCGAGATATCTGTCCACTTCCACGCGGGAACTGGAAGCGACCTGACAAGTCCTCCCGGTCTCTGGTGCTCAATCCGAACCTACTGTCAAACCTGACATTTGGCTACAAAGTATGTGATGTCTGCTTGCATCCTCTGCCACCAATAATATCTCCTCAAATCCTGATACATCTTATTCGTCCCTGGATGGACAGAATAAGGAGTGGAGTGAGCCTCCTGCATGATCCTCTGCCTCAAACCTGACGTCGATGGAACTACAACTCTGCCCTGAAAGGTCAGCATCCCATCTCCTCTCTCTACAAGCTCTCTAAATCGACCCTGGGCCATCCGATCCCTCAGAAATGCAATCTCTGGACAGACTGCCTGACCTCGCCGAATCTCCTCGGTTAACTCAGCCTGAACCTCCAAGAATGATAACTGTCCATTCTCCCGCTGAACCCACACCTCGAAGCAACACCTCATCAAATCTGTCTGCAAATACCTCTGAGCTGTATGCCTCGCAACTGATGCCTCCTGGTGAGTCTTCCTACTGAGCGCATCTGCCACCACATTGGCCTTTCCTGGGTGATAAACTATGTCCAAGTCATAGTCCTTTAGAAGCTCTAGCCACCGTCTCTGTGGCATGTTGAGCTCCTTCTGAGTGAAAATATACTTCAAGCTCTTGTGATCCGTCATCACCTTGCATGAAGTGCCGTACATGTAATGCCTCCAAATCTTCAGAGCATGAACTACATCTGCCAACTCCAAGTCATGAATGGGATAGGACACCTCTGCAGGCTTCAACTGGCGCGAAGCATAAGCGATGACCCGATCTCTCTGATGCAAAACACATCCCAAGCCGAAACACGAAGCGTCTGTGTAGACGACGAAGTCCTCTGTCCCTTCTGGCAACTCTAGTACTAGGGCGGTCGTCAGCTTCTCCTTCAGAAGCTTAAAGCTGGCCTGACACTCCACACTCCACTCAAAAGGAATATCCTTCTTCAGCAGCTGCGTCATCGGCCTAGCAATGCTCGAGAAACCCTGAACGAATCTCCTGTAGTAACTGGCCAATCCTAGAAATGAGCGGATGTCCTTGACGTTCTTGGGCACCTCCCAAGCAACGACAGCATCAATCTTCGCCGGATCCACGACGACTCCCTCGGCTGAAATCACATGGCCTAAGAAAGCCACCTCTCTGAGCCAGAACTCGCACTTGCTGTATTTCCCATACAACTGATGTTTCCTCAGCGTCTCGAGCATGATCCTCAAATGCTCCTCATGCTCCTCTCTACTCCTCGAGTAGACTAAAATGTCATCTATGAAAACAACGACGAATCTGTCGATGTAGTCAATGAACACGCGGTTCATGAGTTCCATAAAAGCAGCTGGTGCATTGGTCAGCCCAAACGGCATGACCACGAGCTCGTAGTGACCATAGCGGGTCCTAAAAGCGGTCTTCTGAACATCCTCTGGCTTCACTCTCAGCTGGTGATAACCCGACCTCAAATCAATCTTCGAGAAAACAACGGCGCCCTGCAGCTGATCCAACAGGTCGTCAATCATGGGAAGGGGATAACGGTTCTTCACCGTCGCACGGTTCAGCTCCCTATAATCGATGCATAGCCTCAATGACCCGTCCTTCTTCTTGACGAACAACACTGGTGCTCCCCAAGGTGATGCACTAGGCCTGATGTAACCCTTCTCGGCTAGCTCCTCCAACTGAGCCTTCAGCTCCGCCATCTCCGTCGGTGCCATGCGGTAAGGGACACGTGAAATAGGTCTGGTGCCTGGGTCTAGCTCGATCCCAAAGTCAACCTCTCTCGGTGGGGGAAGTCCCGGTAGCTCATCTGGAAACACATCTGCGAAGTCTCTCACAACAGGGACATCTGACAAGCTGGGATGTGTGCGATCCACCTCTAAAGCGTAACACCAATACCCAATGCATCCCTGGTCTAGAAGTCTGGCGGCTCTGACTGTGCTAATGAGCGCTTCGTTCCTCTTGGGGTCGCTCCCCCAAACCTGGTGCTCAGTCCCGTCATCTGCCAAGATAGACACCGTCCTCGTCCTCAGATTGATGATCGCTCCATAGTCGTCCATGAAATCCATACCCAGAATGTGATCATCCATCCTCAATGGCATGCCAATAAGGTCGGTTGGCCACTCACGCTCAGCTATATGGATGGGGCAACCTAAAATCTCCCGACTCGTCCTAACCTTTTCCCCGTCCGCTAGACCAATAGTAAGGGGTAAACCACTCGTGCAGCTCAGGCTCAGCCTAGCAACGCACGCCTCTGCTATGAAGCAGTGAGTAGCACCAGTGTCAAACAATATAGACAAGCACGCATCATGGAAATGTATAGTACCTGCGGAAGTAGGGGCAGTACGGTCATCAGCTCTCATCTGGAACACGCGGGGCGGTGGGGGTAATGCTGGTGTTGTGAGCTGAATTTGCCAATTTTTTTTTTTTTTTTTTTGAATTGGTAAATAGATAGATAAGTGGGATAACCCAATTTTACAAAAAAATAGGTTCCAAGAGAAAGAAACCTATGTAAGATGCCTCTATACTTCTATGCATCCCAACGTACCCAAAAAACCAAACACCCACAAGTTTCCTAAGTAACCCAAGAGTATACCCATACTGTACTACCCCTCTATGATTCTCAAACTGTCACCCATCACCCATCAACTATCACTCGGCTAAGAGCTTTGTACGCCAGCGTATATCCCCCTGTGATTTGCACTTCCACATCAAGGATATACGCGATTTACAACTCTCCACAATCTGAATTGTACAGGCCTTAGTGTTAAACAATTCCCCATTAAAAACTAGATTGTTTCTACTTCTCTAGGTGAAATATATAAGTGCTTGAATGGCCAGCAGTTGGGACTGAAAACGCAGGGTGCGCTGCTCCTTATGTCGAGCTCTTGCAAACCATAGGAGCCACCTCTCAATGGATCCATGTCTACACCGAATCCCTGCCCACTTGCAAACCCCTTGGAGTACTTCCTTAATCTGACAACAATCAAACCATAAGTGCTTAGTTGTTTCATCATCAGTCTTGCACAGAGGGCAAACAGCTACAACCGAGCCGCACCAGTGTTTAGCCTTTTCCCTCGTCTGCAACCGATTCTGGATAGCAAGCCACACCACAAAAGCCCATTTTCTGGATTGCAAGCCACGCCAAATAATCTGTCCTCATTCAACAGTTTCTCCTTTGGGTCTGAGCAGCTCATAGATAGCACCACACTGAACTGCACCGTTAGGATCCCCAAGTTCATCAAAGCTGTAACGGTCAGGAATTATGATTTCCGGGTTACGTTTCAAGGGATAAAACCCCTTGTTTGGATCTTGCAATCCAGGTACGGGTCGAGGTTTTAAACTCATTCAAGATTAGTGGAAAGAGGGATTTCAAACCCTAAAAACCTTGAAGGGCCATTGGGTACCCTTAACTTGTCTTGAGACTATGTCGCGCAATTCAGTTTAAATGAAAGTAAAGCGGAAACAAGTTAAGATACAAAGTGTCATGACAGAGTCGATCCAAACCAAAACGTAAGCGAATGATTACCATTTATACCAAGTTAGAATATTAGCTAGATTCTTCGGTTCGCCCAAGGGTTTCCCGTCGCCTAAGCATGGAGCAAACAAGATCTGCAAAAATGCCTTTAAAAGAAGAACGGGGAAAGGAGTCAGATCGAGCCACTCATGCGGGACCGGCAGTCCTCGCTGAGGCCACATAGTATGTGCTATACCTAATAAAGATGCTCTAATGCAACACGAAAGTCAAACACACTAGCATGCTCCTAATTCATAATAATGTGCAGAAATACTGTAAAGGGCCCAAGACAATGCCAACGGCATATCCCTCTCCTACCTCCACCCCTTCCGATAGGCGGAGACTGGCCAGCTCGTGAATGCATTCCATATAATCGGGTGGCACGCATGCCCAACCCGTATCCACAATAAAGCCCGAAGGCATCTCATAATATAAGGAAGTTCATGACTCGATTGACTCAGGGTACCCGATGAGGCTGGGCTACCCTATGACCCTAGCAAAGACTCTAGGACTATCACAGATAACGGCCGTTCTGTTTCAAACGCATAAAGTAAACAGATGCTCATTCAATTAGTGCAACCTAAACAGGATACTACATGGCATGCTTTTATGCATATGCAACACCTAACATAAAATGCAACAACAGGCATGAATGTCCAACCTGAGTAAGCCCCCTAGGGAACTTACCTGAAAGATGCAGAACAGCAGGGTAATACAAGTAAGGGCCCAAAGCAAGTCCAAAGCAATCCAAAAGCAATACACACCTATCATCAAGTCATTTGCATAAGCTACCGGACCAACATTCATACACACGAACTCAAGTTCTCAACATACTCAAAACCAACCGATAGTAAAACCGTTTTCCAAAACCTTTCCGATATGATCAACATCAACCAAAATCCTTCTTCCAATTTTCCTTCTCAAAACCAACATCATCAATCCAAGATCAAATAGTTCAAGTTCCGTCAAATCCCTTATTTAATATTGAATATTAAAATAATATTTCAAAACTCCTTTCCCAAAGGTTTCCAAACTCTTAAATCTCAAGTTAAGTCAACTCATTTCCTTTTTAAAACAATTTCTCAAATCATATTATAGGAATAATTCCGGCATTTTATTTCAAAACCTTGACTTTAATGTTTCAAGTAATTTAAGACATGGATAAACATTTCTAAAATAAATCCATCTTTATAAAACCCCATTTATAACTCAAATTCGTCAATTCACTTTAAAATCTCATTTATAAACAACATCCAATAACATACTCCAAGTACTATTTAAAGTATAAGAAATCACCAAAACAAATCCATTTTAATATCCCATATTTATAAAACAATAATACCAATTTACGTTACCATTTCCAAAATCAAATATTAAAACAACACATAACCACATAGTATATAAATATTCCAATTAATTCTACACTTTAAACAAATACACAATATTTAATGATTTTACAGAAAATATATTTATCACTAAAATCAAAATTGACATATACTAATAATTTAATAGGCTAACAATAATTAAATATAACTCATAACATATAGTCATAAGTTCAACATGTAATATATAACCCAAGAACAACTTAACAATTTATAAGACCAAAACCCATCAAGCCCAAACCGGGAGCCCAAACTCAACAGCCCACACCCATACCCAGATCCATACCCACAAGGAAACCCGACCCGGCTCGCTGACCCGACTCCAAAACCAAACCCTGCTCTCCCTGAACCGAACCGGTCATTTAAAATAAATAAGCTGAACCGGACCCAAATAAAAGAAAACAAAAAGAAAACCAACCCGAGTTACTGTTCACCTTATTCCCAAAGTCACTGCAGGTTTCAAACGGCAAGGAAAGAGGGAAGAGAGGGTGGCTCGCCGGCGGCCCTACCCCGACACACGCGCACACAGAAGGAGAAAGAAGAAGAAGAAGGAAGAAGCTCACCGAGGGCTCGAGACTCGCCGGAGATTCAATGCGTTTCGTCGGAGTTTGATTGGGGCTCGATTGGGCTCGACCAGGCTCACCGGAGGCGGAATCGGAGATTTAGAGGCCTAGGGAGGAAATAGAAGGTTCAAAGGCGCACCTTTACACCGATTTCGGGTCGAAACAAAAACGAAGGGGAAGAAATCGACCTTATGCACGAATAGGGGAGGCGAAGGAGCTGGTGGCGGCGTCGGCGGTTCCCTGGCGGCGGATCCCTTCTTGTGGCTGTCGGAGGCCGAGAGTAGGTGGTGGTTGAACCTGATGAGAGCCGAGAGGGGCATGGAAGAGGCGGAGAGATGGAGCTGTTGGAATTCGGAGGGGAGGAGGAGGAGCTGCGCCCGGCGGTAATGGCGGCTCCGACGACCTCCTGGGTGGCCGACGTCGATGGTGGAGCAGCTGTTGGTGGCGGCTCGGCGAGACAGCGGCGAAGGAGCTGTAATGGTGATGGTGATTGTGGCTCGGCAAAAGGAGACCTGTTTTTGTGGGTTCTTGCATTGGAAGAGAGAAAGAGAATGGAGGAATGAGGTAGGGGTTCTGCAGGAAATGGAAGTGGAGGAGAGAGAGGAAGAGGCTTCCTTTTGTGGGTTCTTGGTTTACTGAAATTGAAGAATGGAGGAGAGGGGCTGCAGGTCTTGTTGTCTCAATTGTAAGGGAAGGAAGAGGAAGAAGACAAGGATTCACAGCTGCCACTACTGTTGATCAAGCAAGGAGGCAGGGAAGCAAACAAAGACATAAGTGGTCCCCGAGATGAGATCTGAATTTGCCTAGAAAGAAACCCCAAAATCCGCTCTCTCAATCTTATCCCGTCTTGATTAAAATAACGCTTCAAAATTACAAGAATATCGACATTCCAAAGTTAATTTCAAATTCCGAGGCGAAACGATAGAATTGTCCTTCAAAGATCAAAATTGGGCCGGAATTGGCTTTAAGAGTTTCAGTTTCGATTTAGTAATTTAAAGACGAGTTTTTCTTGAAATATCCGAATTTTTATTTTATTTTATCTTATTATTTTTTTTTCGACTTAAATCCATTTATATTATTTATTGAAATTTATTATTTAAAATCCGGGCCTTTACATCATCCACCTCTAAAAACAAGTCTTGTCCCCGAGACTAAAACCAAAATAAAGTAGGGGATGAAGAATGAAATTGATGAGTCCAAGGACTATGTCTAGAATCTTGTAATCATCTCGGTTGCGTCTTCCGGGATTCTCACAACATCCCAGTCACGGTCATGACATCTCCAATTGGGCCTTGACAAGTATGCGATAAGCGCCCCTATCACATACTCGCTTCGACCTTTCGGAAGTACCACAACTCTAAAAGTTCTATAATATCATCACTAGGTCTTAGCAAACACCCTACAGACGCCCCCATAAAATGCATGTATCCACTTCGTGAAATATCATAGAGCTGCCCGGGTTTGAAAATTCTCTAAAATGGATTCCGCAATTAGAAAAGATTGGCCTCAAAATCGTTGAAATTCTCGGTAACGTTTATTCTTTAAAATTTCAAGTCATTCCTTTTCAAACCGCTCAAAATCTTCAAATAAGACGCTTAACCAAGCAACTTTACACCAAAACAAGTAAAATCCTTTCTATCAAAATTTCGTCAAAATCTTCCAAAACTAAATCAGTTTCCCGCATAACAATCAATCAATTTCAGAAGCTCGGAGGTGGAATCATCCACCTCTAAGGGCTAATCCCATATTCTCTTCCTAGTTTCCAGAATCAAAACAAGCTATCAGTCTTAATTCAAGCAAGCTTCACAAGCCATAAGAAGTGCATAACCAAATAACCAACCAATCTCCAATCAGTACATCATATGACAAGTCTCAAACATATGCATGCCAACACAGTGCCACAAGGTCAAATCAAAATCTCTACATCTTACCATGGGTCATAATATGCATCTCAACCACATAACAAAATCATAATAACGTCTCGACATCACACCAGAAGTCATAAAAGTATCACTTCATCATAGAGTCAACGAACCAAAACTCATTGTCAACATGTCAACACAACAAAATCATGCCATTAAGATTCAGCAAAAGGGGAGGTCAAGCAGCATATCAATCATCGAGTGTCAGCATACTCACCAGACATCATCTTAACTCATCACAACGCCATGTAGCGATCATTTAGTAATCAGACATCATTATCTCATATATATATAAATCATATTCCTTTTGAAAGCCACATTCGTGATGCAACATATCCATAAGCATGCTTGCTAAACATATACTACCACATCCTGTTTATTACCACATAATATAACATCATGCTTTCACATAATAACACATCATTATCTCGTATATCAGATCACAACACATCCTAACATGCTCCTAAAACAACATGGTAGAGCAGCAATATATCATGATAACATTTGTCACTACCAACTAGATTTCAATATTGCATAACAACATGTAATATCATTCTGTATCAGATTCATCATGGTCGTTATCTAATTATCATGCAAGCACATATTAATAAATCACAATATCAAGAAGATCCTCACATCATCACCAACCAAAATAAAACACAATCTCCACTCGCCCATCTCCACTCTCAAGCCAAGACTAATCCTCTTCTAGACTCGCCAACGTCAACTCAAACGAAAATTCTCCAAAGAAATCCCAATTCATCTCGATGCTCAAATCTCGCCCCACATCCCATCAAGCACTCCCACACGCCATCCACCTCTAAGAACCCAACTTCTATCTCTAACTTCACACCCGAGTACCCTCTCATACTATATCCTCACTTCTCTTAAGGCCATTTCTTACACTTCCCAAGATATCACCAGCATCATGCCTTGCAAAATTCCTAAATCTCACTCAGTCTTACCTAAACCAACATCTCTCTCTTGTGACTTATCTCATAACATCCCCGATCATCCTAACAACTCAAGATCTTTCACCACTCTTCTATCACGCTACCAACGACCTCGCCCGCAGGTTTAAGGAAGAAGCAATAATTAAAATCATCAAACATAAGGTCTACATCATGCCAACTAGCATTTATAAACATAACATCATGGTTTCAACAAGTTTCAGTTTATCACCATGCTCAATAATCATTGCAAACGTCATATATGAACATACTGAAGTCAAGCTAACATGTTGCACTATAACCTTATCAGATACAATTCAGGTCTCTTAGCATATGTAGTTCACATTTTACAGGCAAAGGAATTCAAATCATGCTTAGTAACTTAGAGTAGCAACACGTCAAGACATCATGGTACATTAGATCCATAAGACATCACATCATATCATCATAGACGACAGGCAATCAGGCAATAGTCATCATCAAGTCAGCACATCAACTCATAAATGTCACCATCAAGGCAATGCAACATAGTTATCAACATATTCAGAAAGGTTAGCAATTCAAATAGAGAACACTCTTGCTTGCAAGTCATATCGTAATCAGTAACCGCCATTCTCGAAATGTGCTTGTCTTTCCGAAATCGTTGATCCTGAGGCCCATGGGTTATGGGCCCACGCTTCTGCTGCACTGCTCTATTGCTATCTAACTTTTTGTTCCCTCATCCATGCGGTCGCTCGTCGAATGTATCGCATAGGGTCCAAGTTAGCGGAGATAGGGGAGTGACAAGAGAAGACAACCCAAAGTCCCTCTCGGAACCAACCACAGACCAATACTAAGACGACAACTAGATACAAAACTTTGGCCCGAGAATAGCAACGACGCCCTTATGAAAGTCTATTAGGTTGCAATTGTGACAATCAGACACAAATTCATCATGGGGCATATCAATCATATTAGTCCACACTAACATGTACCTATCTCAAAGAGAACGACATGCATATTCATTCCAAAAGACACAATCAAGTTCTACATTAATGCATGTGAGACGAACTAACAGTTCATTATCCCATGAAAGCAGAGGTGCCTAGTGCCTACTAATTTCAAGCAAATTATGCAAAGCCAGTAATGGTCATGCGGGGTTTAACGAGGATGACAAGTATCATGTATATGAAAAATGAATGAGCATGGTATACACGTCAACAAATGAGGTCTAACATAGCATGACGAGGTACATCATAAAATCAAACTAAACGTTATTCGAGGATACATAAGAGCAGAATGAGAATTATCACATCTAATAACAAGGATCATATAATAGGTTGGGAATGACGTGTAATCATACGACGAGATATATTTAGAAGCATAAGTAATACATGATACTAGCGATACATGATAAGGCATGATCATAGCCAAGAATCATTTAAAGGAGTTCATCATAATGTCCGTGAAAATAAGAGGGATCACCACAGAGTAACAAATGGAACATCACGACGATAGATCATAATCATGCTAGGAATCAACTATCGTAGGGCACATAAAATGGTACGATAGTCATCAATCATAGAAAATGTACAACACGTGATCATTTGGCAGTCATATTGGAAATCATAAGCCCTACATGATACTAGTAACACATATCGAGCATTAATACAGTCAAGGTAATTCGATTAGATTCATTCTAGCATTCATGTGTCATACGTATGTGAAGACATGATATAGCGTGGTGTGTGATCATGCGAGGTGCCAAGTCATACATGTATGCAAGCACGAGAGGATATCATGGAGCAATAGAGGAACACTACCGAGCGACAATATGTAAGCATTCTACGATTAACCATAACGGAAAGCAAATCAATCGTCGAATTCAACATCAATTAACTTGCATGAGTAAGACATGTTATGGCAATAGAAAGAGGGAAGAACCACACTATCAGGAACCTAGCTCGAGAGAGAATCAGCAATAATGCATGCAAGATATAATTCACACGAGTCACAGCCAGGGATCCTACATGATACTAAAGGCTCAACATAACATACGATGCATGCATACACTAATCATGAAGACATGCAAGAATTCAATTCAATCACATTCCAACAATACAGAAGCATGAGGGAGGTTTTTACGATGAATAACACGAGTCCAAGTATTGGGCAATATGACTAGAATACGAGAACATGAGTTCAAATCAACACATAACACGATAAAGCATGCATTCATCAAGACTCAATTAAACCACATATTCTCCATCCAACGCAAGTAATCATACAACAATTCAAATTGCAAAGCAACCAACGTTAATTAATCTGACAAATACAGAACATATGGGCATACTATAGATTCTTGTCACAAAAGGATAATAAACATCAAGGCATCATCAGCTAGCATGTTGAAGAGATAATTTACAGGCATTCATACGAAGAAGAGTTTATCACACTATCATGGACCTAACCAAGGAGAAAACAACTATCATGTAGGTTCATATCATATGGTCCATGCTTCAAATCAATCATACAGGCAATACAATAGGCCAAGTGGACATGCTATGATAACATATAATCATGATAGAAGGCAAAACACAACGCGAGACTCCAGCAATATAATCAATCACATATGTAATAGCATGAGCAGTCTGTATTAATGGTCATTCGCAAGGTATATGCAGGAGGCTATAAGATCATGTCATGCAATTCAGAGAGAGTCATTATTACAACCGGACAAAGATCCCTAAGGGCAACCATTGACCTTTCCCAACCGACTCATCTCCCCTCTTTCCCGTGGGGCTCCGATACGACTCTTCATGGCAAGAAGACACTGGTTGATCATCATAAGAATAAGGAAAGACAGCCCCAGAAACACCTTACTTCTGACTCAAAGTGACATCAAGAACTTCCAACACTCACTCAGACAACCTTCATATACACACATGATTCCGACGCAATGTATTTATAACCAACCCGATTCCCGCGAAAGATACTGACATCCGGGAGAAAAAAAAATCAATAGGAGCGTCAAAGGGTCAACAAACATAGAGGAAGGGGCTGTTTCGCACAAGCTGAGTTTGACCACACAAAAACAAGGGTACTCCCACTATCCCGTTTGCACAGATCAATCAATACACAACTCATTGTTAGAACTACCAATCAGACTTTAGCATATCAAGCATTCAGCATAGAATCAGTCAATAACACTCATAATGATCTCATTTGAGTCTCCCAACCCATCTGTAAAGAACAAGCTGATATTTGCCTACCCATTCCAACTCACATCCAATAGAGATGATCTAACGCCTTTCTACCCACTCGATCCCACTGTAGTCGGTTTTCTTCTTTTATTATAAGTCGAGTTCATTACTTAGTCCAATTTCGGTTAGACATCTTAAGTTCATTTTGCCCCTTTTTAACACTTTCAAATCATTTGAAATTCATGGGCGGTTTTCCAAAACATACACTCGACCCTTGTGTACCCGAATTGCACAATCTGGCTCTGATACCATCTTTGTAACGGCCCAGAATTATGATTTCCGGGTTGCGTTTCAAGGGATAAAACCCCTTGTTCAGATCTTGCAATCCAGGTACGGGTCGAGGTTTTAAACTCATTCAAGATTAGTGGAAAGAGGGATTTCAAACCCTAAAAACCTCGAAGGGCCATTGGGTACCCTTAACCTGTCTTGAGACTATGTCGCGCAATTCAGTTTAAATGAAAGTAAAGCGGAAACAAGTTAAGATACAAAGTGTCACGACAGAGTCGATCCAAACCAAAACGTAAGCGAATGATTACCATTTATACCAAGTTAGAATATTAGCTAGATTCTTCGGTTCGCCCAAGGGTTTCCCGTCGCCTAAGCATGGAGCAAACAAGATCTGCAAAAATGCCTTTAAAAGAAGAACGGGGAAAGGAGTCAGATCGAGCCACTCATGCGGGACCGGCAGTCCTCGCTGAGGCCACATAGTATGTGCTATACCTAATAAAGATGCTCTAATGCAACACGAAAGTCAAACACACTAGCATGCTCCTAATTCATAATAATGTGCAGAAATACTGTAAAGGGCCCAAGACAATGCCAACGGCATATCCCTCTCCTACCTCCACCCCTTCCGATAGGCGGAGACTGGCCAGCTCGTGAATGCATTCCATATAATCGGGTGGCACGCATGCCCAACCCGTATCCACAATAAAGCCCGCAGGCATCTCATAATATAAGGAAGTTCATGACTCGATTGACTCAGGGTACCCGATGAGGCTGGGCTACCCTATGACCCTAGCAAAGACTCTAGGACTATCACAGATAACGGCCGTTCTGTTTCAAACGCATAAAGTAAACAGATGCTCATTCAATTAGTGCAACCTAAACAGGATACTACATGGCATGCTTTTATGCATATGCAACACCTAACATAAAATGCAACAACAGGCATGAATGTCCAACCTGAGTAAGCCCCCTAGGGAACTTACCTGAAAGATGCAGAACAGCAGGGTAATACAAGTAAGGGCCCAAAGCAAGTCCAAAGCAATCCAAAAGCAATACACACCTATCATCAAGTCATTTGCATAAGCTACCGGACCAACATTCATACACACGAACTCAAGTTCTCAACATACTCAAAACCAACCGATAGTAAAACCGTTTTCCAAAACCTTTCCGATATGATCAACATCAACCAAAATCCTTCTTCCAATTTTCCTTCTCAAAACCAACATCATCAATCCAAGATCAAATAGTTCAAGTTCCGTCAAATCCCTTATTTAATATTGAATATTAAAATAATATTTCAAAACTCCTTTCCCAAAGGTTTCCAAACTCTTAAATCTCAAGTTAAGTCAACTCATTTCCTTTTTAAAACAATTTCTCAAATCATATTATAGGAATAATTCCGGCATTTTATTTCAAAACCTTGACTTTAATGTTTCAAGTAATTTAAGACATGGATAAACATTTCTAAAATAAATCCATCTTTATAAAACCCCATTTATAACTCAAATTCATCAATTCACTTTAAAATCTCATTTATAAACAACATCCAATAACATACTCCAAGTACTATTTAAAGTATAAGAAATCACCAAAACAAATCCATTTTAATATCCCATATTTATAAAACAATAATACCAATTTACGTTACCATTTCCAAAATCAAATATTAAAACAACACATAACCACATAGTATATAAATATTCCAATTAATTCTACACTTTAAACAAATACACAATATTTAATGATTTTACAGAAAATATATTTATCACTAAAATCAAAATTGACATATACTTATAATTTAATAGGCTAACAATAATTAAATATAACTCATAACATATAGTCATAAGTTCAACATGTAATATATAACCCAAGAACAACTTAACAATTTATAAGACCAAAACCCATCAAGCCCAAACCGGGAGCCCAAACTCAACAGCCCACACCCATACCCAGATCCATACCCACAAGGAAACCCGACCCGGCTCGCTGACCCGACTCCAAAACCAAACCCTGCTCTCCCTGAACCGAACCGGTCATTTAAAATAAATAAGCTGAACCGGACCCAAATAAAAGAAAACAAAAAGAAAACCAACCCGAGTTACTGTTCACCTTCTTCCCAAAGTCACTGCAGGTTTCAAACGGCAAGGAAAGAGGGAAGAGAGGGTGGCTCGCCGGCGGCCCTACCCCGACACACGCGCACACAGAAGGAGAAAGAAGAAGAAGAAGGAAGAAGCTCACCGAGGGCTCGAGACTCGCCGGAGATTCAATGCGTTTCGTCGGAGTTCGATTGGGGCTCGATTGGGCTCGACCAGGCTCACCGGAGGCGGAATCGGAGATTTAGAGGCCTAGGGAGGAAATAGAAGGTTCAAAGGCGCACCTTTACACCGATTTCGGGTCGAAACAAAAACGAAGGGGAAGAAATCGACCTTATGCACGAATAGGGGAGGCGAAGGAGCTGGTGGCGGCGCCGGCGGTTCCCTGGCGGCGGATCCCTTCTGGTGGCTGTCGGAGGCCGAGAGTAGGTGGTGGTTGAACCTGATGAGAGCCGAGAGGGGCATGGAAGAGGCGGAGAGATGGAGCTGTTGGAATTCGGAGGGGAGGAGGAGGAGCTGCGCCCGGCGGTAATGGCGGCTCCGACGACCTCCTGGGTGGCCGACGTCGATGGTGGAGCAGCTGTTGGTGGCGGCTCGGTGAGACAGCGGCGGAGGAGCTGTAATGGTGATGGTGATTGTGGCTCGGCAAAAGGAGACCTGTTTTTGTGGGTTCTTGCATTGGAAGAGAGAAAGAGAATGGAGGAATGAGGTAGGGGTTCTGCAGGAAATGGAAGTGGAGGAGAGAGAGGAAGAGGCTTCCTTTTGTGGGTTCTTGGTTTACTGAAATTGAAGAATGGAGGAGAGGGGCTGCAGGTCTTGTTGTCTCAATTGTAAGGGAAGGAAGAGGAAGAAGACAAGGATTCACAGCTGCCACTACTGTTGATCAAGCAAGGAGGCAGGGAAGCAAACAAAGACATAAGTGGTCCCCGAGATGAGATCTGAATTTGCCTAGAAAGAAACCCCAAAATCCGCTCTTCAATCTTATCCCGTCTTGATTAAAATAACGCTTCAAAATTACAAGGATATCGACATTCCAAAGTTAATTTCAAATTCCGAGGCGAAACGATAGAATTGTCCTTCAAAGATCAAAATTGGGCTGGAATTGGCTTTAAGAGTTTCAGTTTCGATTTAGTAATTTAAAGACGAGTTTTTCTTGAAATATCCGAATTTTTATTTTATTTTATCTTATTATTTTTTTTTCGACTTAAATCCATTTATATTATTTATTGAAATTTATTATTTAAAATCCGTGCCTTTACAAAAGCTGGAAGTACTGTACCCATTCATCAGCATAGCGTGCTTAATCTCTTCCTTCGTATCCTGTACTCCCTTCCATATCCAAGTATCATCAGTCCGTCTTGTCATATCCCACACACCAGCATCATTGAGATGGTTAGAAACGCACCATCTCTGCCATATACTCGGAGAGTCCCTCTGAAGATCAATAACGAGTTTAGCTTGCACACTCTTATTCCAAGCATGAGATTCTCTAAGCCCCAGCCCTCCTTCAGAGTAAGGTTTAACCACATTCTCCCAGGCGACTAAGTTTTTCTTCCCATGAGCTTTTCCTGTCCACAAGAACCTTCTGCACATGCCTTCCAATCTGTCCAATACACCAGTAGGGAGTATAATAACCTGACTCCAAAAATTAAGCACTCCCGCAAAAACTGATTTAAGTAGCTGAAGACGACCAGCATAAGAGAGATGTTTTGCTGACCACGACTAAATGCATGCCCCAACCTTATCAAACATCGCATTATACTGGTGTACATTCACACGCTTCGAATTCAGTGGCAAACCCAGATAACGGACAGGAAACTCTCCTCTAACAAAGCCCAGCTGTTGGATAAAGCCCTCGGCTTCCTCCTCTTTCACCCCTGCTAGGAAGACTGTACTTTTCTCCTTGTTAGCTCGAATACCAGACACAGCAAAGAAATCATTCAGGCAGCCATGGATGAGCCCAATAGATTCCTTATTAGCATGACAAAAGATTAACAAGTCATCGGCAAAAGCTAAGTGCACAATTCTCGGTTTTTTACACTTGGAGTGAAATTTGAATTTGGGATTCTCTGCTGTTTGCTAAAGCATCCGACTCAACACTTCCATACAAAGGACAAATAGGTATGGGGAAAGGGGATCCCCCTGTCGAAGACCTCTCTTACCCAGAAAAAAACCCTCAGGAGAGCCATTCACAAGCACTGAGAAAGCTGCTGTCGAGACGCACTCCATAATCAGATTTATGATTTTATCAGGGAAACCAAAATACTTCAGAGATTCCCGAATAAAATCCCAATTAAGAAAATCGTAGGCCTTTTGCAAATCCACCTTAATTGTGCACCTTAATTTGCCATATTTTACAGTAACTTTAATATCGTTTTCTGCATACTTTGCATGCATTTGGGTTAGCTAGTACAGAATCTATGTAGTTTATGTTTATTTGCCAAATTATGGAATCTACACCAGTTTCTGTTTAAATTCGCAGAATTCGAGACGTTTTACAACAACTCTAAGGAAGGTTAGAAAAGCTCGGAAAACCACTACAGAAGTCCAAGGTCAAAGAAACAGCGGAACCAGTCGAATCAAGATGAGAGCCCAGGCTACTCGATCTCGAGTAGACCTTACTCGATCTAGACGAGCATGTCCGCGCATAGGCCTTGTCGACTAGGAGCAATGTCAAGAGCCAGACCAACCCAGTTCCGGAGCCCTACTCGATCTCGAGGACCACTAGTCGAGATAGACGACACCTCAGCGCCACGCCCGGGGTTGACGAGAAGAAGAGCTGGTCGACAAGCCGAGGACGAGGACGAGGACGACCAGGCGGCACTCGCTGCCAGCGACTCGACTCGCTGCAGCGAGCCTCTTGCTGCCGCGAAAATCCCCGCTGCCAGCGGGCGCCACACCCGGAGTCAACAAGCCGAGGACGACCAGGCGGCACTCGCTGCCAGCGACTCGACTCGCTGCAGCGGACCGCTCGCTGCCGCGAAAAAACTCGCTGCCAGCGGGATGCACCAAGCCGACGGAGAAGCCAACTTGCTCCAGCGGAAGGGGGCTCTCGCACCTGCGGATCGACGACCTCGCTGCAGTGGAAGAGGCAACTCGCGGAAGCGGAAAGGAAGAACCCAACTCGATGTCGATGAGCCTTGTCGAGGTCGACGACGCCCAGGAGCCTAGTCCGAGCCTTGTCGAGCAGAGTCACCCGAGGAGTCCAGTCGATGACGAATCCTAGTCGACATCGACGAGCCCTTGTCGAAGTCGAGTAGAACAGCTTCTGGAGTCGCGTCGACGTGAGCAGTCCGAGTAGAGTATGTATTCCTTGGAAGCCGAGAAGACCAAAATCTATCCGATTTTATCTACATCTATCATGGAAGAGAGTTTTATCCACTTGAGACAATTTAGATATATTTAGATTTAATTTCTTTATTGCTTTTATTTATCCTTAAGCATTTTAGATATAGATATAGATATAGATATAGATATAGATATTCTATCCTCGATGTGTTACTTTGCATGGTTATCGTTGTGGTGTTGATACCCCGGCCTTGGAAGTCTTTTATTATATTGATTTATTTCTGTCAAAAATCTGAGTTCTGTGTTCGAATTTGCAATTTAAAGTTTCTGTCTTTCTTGTCGATACAGAGGAGAGCCTTGTTGATCTCGAGTAGGACCCTAGTCGACATCGAGTAGAGTCTTGTCTAGGTCGAGTTGAGATTTCTTCTATTGTCGTCGATTTTTAGTTTCTGTTTTTGATTTTTGACTTACTGTTGTCGATTTCGACTAGGCTTGTCGAGATCGAGTAAAGTTGCTGCCTTGCTTTGTTCTTTACTTTCGTTTGCTTTTGTTCTTTACTTTCTTTCGTTATTTTCTGTCTTTGCTTTTGTTTCTGTTTTGCTTTGTCTTTTCTGCTTTTATTTCTGTCTTTCTGCTGCTTGTCTGTGAGAATCTGTTGCTACCTACGAACTGCTGACGTGCTTCCTCGTGGATTCGATCCTGGCAACCTTCTACTACAACGGGAGGAAGTCTTGTATTTATTTGCTGAGACAGGGAAGTCAGTCTGAACTTTATTTTATACTTATTTCATACTTGACCATCCTCCTGCAACAACAGCTGGTCCTCGGCCTACCGGAACTCTGGCCACGATCATACCCGGACCCAGATGGTCCTGCAGATGATGAACCTCTACCCTGACCTGGCCCTGACGGCCCTCTGCCTCCACGATCGTAACCTCTACCTCCTCTACCTCCTCCTCGACCTCTACCAGAAGCATCTCCTCGCCCCTGACCCTGGGAATAAGTCAGCAGTGGCGGCTGTGGAGCCGCAGGAAGTCTTGGTGGCTGTGCAGTCGGCGGGGCAAGTCTCTGTCTCTCGAAAGCGGGGACAGCAACATGGTCGAACAACCCATCCATCTCACAGAACCATCTCTCAATATCCCCCCCAACCTCTCTAGTAAAAGCCGGAGGACAGCACTAAGCTAATGTCTTGACCCAGTCGACGCGCTTCTCAGGGCGTGCATCGGCTACGGGCTCAACTGGCTGAACAGGAACCTCGGGCGTCGGTGTTGTAGATCGGGCTCCTCCACGTAACTCGCTCAGAATGTCGTGAAGTGCCGCCTCTAGCTGTCCAAGTCTAGTCTCTGTGGGAATCGGAATCTGGTCGTCAGCTGGCAGAGGTGAAGCTCGCTCCTCAATGTGATCGTCAGCAGCGCGCTCCTCGACGCTCTCAACAGCAATCCGACGGGGGCGTCCCCGACCACGATGTGCCCTACCCCCACGCCCAACAGAACCGCGTCTAGTATCGACCATGAGTAGTACATGAACGGTTAATTTAAACACTCAGCACAGAAGCACTCGATGATTAATATGATCCCCTTCAAGGAGGATCACCCTCAAGCATAATTGCATATATGTATAAATTAAGCATAGAGACGATCTATGTCGTCCTTCGAGCGACGGCTGACCGGAGGGGCAAAACCTCACGGTCACCTAACTCGACACTCCAACCTCCATGGTGTTCCTTGGAGTTATCTAGGCCCATCTGTAAATAAAAGCTACTATTTTGCCTACCGTTCCCCGAGTTTTACATCCATAAGGGAGGTCTATCGCTTTGGTCTCTACCCACGAGATTGTTTCCCCTTTATTCATTTTACGTTTTAATTCCAATTAAATTCATTTTGCCCTTTTGAAAGCATTTCTCAAACCCATTTGAAAACATTGGGCGATTTTCAAAACCATCTTCAACCTGTTATACTCGGATTGCAAAACCTGGCTCTGATACCACCTTTGTAACGGCCTGGGATTATGATTCCCGAGTTACGTTCCGAGGGATGAAACCCCTCGTTGGGATCTTGCGCCCCGAGTACAGGTTGAAGGTTTGAAATCGAAGATGCGCAATTTAAAGTGGGATTTTGCACCCAAACCCGGAAGGTCCGTTGGAGACCCCGGGGTAAACCCCTGTACCTGTCCTTAGTCTACAACGCGCGAAAACCTTTATCATGCAAAGGGCGAAAGTTCTGAAAACGATACAACCAGTTCCACGGCAGAGCCGGGTCATAACGGAGTATAGTAGGAAGAAATCCAAAAAGCATGAGTTTGGTGAAGTCAGGGTTCATACACTCACTCTCCGTCATATGAATGGACCCCGCCATATCAGCACAAAATCAAGTAGTAGATCGGGTACCTGAAACTATACCACCAAGTCAGGCCAAGAGTCCGCGTGCGGGTCCTTTGACCGCGCTGAGGACATATAATACGCCTATACCTAGAATAAAGGATGCCTTCATGCAGTACTGGAATATTAACCACACTATCATGCTCCTAATTCATATGTGCAGAATATTGAGGAAGGCCTTAACAAAGAATACCAAGCGGTATATCCCTCTTTTACCACCACCCCTCTTCCAGACAAGGTGGAGACTGGCCAGTTCGATGCTATAATCATATCAAATCTCATCATCATATCATATCTCATCATTATATCATATCTCATGCCCATCTTGTATCTTGTGATATATATAAATGACTCGAGGAGGACAACACCCGATGAAGCTGGGCTGCCCTATGACCCTAGCAAGGACTCTAGGACTCACAGATAACGGCCGTTCTGTATTCAAACGCATACAGAATAAGGATGCTCATTTGTAAATGCAATTCCTAAGCATGATACTACATGATATGCTCTTATGCATATGCAGCACCTACATACTATATGACACATCAGGCAGGAGGTACTGGTTACTGAGTAAGCCCCGGAGGTACTTACCTCGCTAGAAGATCAGCAAAAGAAGAATCCAGCACACAATTGTCACGATCACAGAATATCACCTAATCACATAACGAGAATATACTAAGTATACTTATATAGCCTTTCTGAACACATATATTACTCACTCAAATTAGCAGATAGATAAGTAAGCTTGCATTAATCATACTTTCAATTTATCACGATCAACCATCTCTTATCTCATACCATTCATCATAACTTGTCAACTTATCAGTTTTTAAAAAAAATATACTCCCTATATATATCATACTTATACTTTCCATATATATCATCATCATAAATATCGAACATTTAATCTGTTGTGAAAATCACCACAATACCATGATATTAGTCATCTTCTTATCCCCAAGTTAGCTTCAAAATCGTTTCAAATCCGAATTAAACAGTTAAGAGTTCTGACCCCTTGAAAATACTCGCTAAATTCCCTTTTTAATTTATGTATTAATCACTTTTTTAACCTTTTATGAAATCTCTAAAAAAATAATATTTTTATACCTTAATCCCCAAATAATATTAATTATCTAAACCAATAATTCAAATGACCAAAACGCCCACCAAAATGCAACTAAACCCACACGGACAAACAGTGCCGCGGCCGCGGTAAATTACGGCGCCCGCAGTATGCGCCCGCAGCAGATGCGGCGCCCGCAGCATATGCGGCGCCCGCAGCAAGTCGTCTTCTTCCTCTGCGTCGGACTGGTTCGGCCCTTCTTGGTGGAGCTTGGCTCTCCTTCCATTTCCGACCCCTCTCATCCTCACAGACCCTCAATCCCAACCACCAAAGACACACGCACACAGATTGAAGCTAAAGGAAAGAATGAACGAGGCTCACCGAGGTGTTCGCGGACGTCGGACCTTCGTCGGAGCTCGCTGAAGGCTCGATTCATTGCGTCAGAGAGGGAGGAACCTCGGATTCAACCTAGGAGGGTAAAGGAAGGTTAAAGGAAGGTTCATCCATGGAATTTCGGATCGAACGAGAGGTCGAAGCTTACCGAACGGAGTTTGCGCTCGAGCGAGGTGGTGGAGCTCCGGTGGCTCGATGGAGGCGCTAGGGCCTCTAGGGCGGCGTCGGGACGGTGGTGAACGCCAGTAGTGGTGGCTAGGTCTGCTGTTTCTGCTGCTCGTCGAGGAACACGAAGGTGGAGGTGGAGGTGGAGGTGGAGGTGGCGATGGAGATCGGTAGTGGCGGCTCGCCTGTCTCCAATTGCCGCTTCTGGGTGGTTGTTGGGCTAATCAGAAAGGGAGAAAGTAGGAAGGAGGAACCAAGGAGGAGGGTGGGAAGAGAGTGATGGAGAGGGAGGGCGTGGGTGATGGTGGAAACAGGGGAAGAGACGGGGTGATATAGGCAGGGGAATGGGCTCGGGTTGCAGGACGAGGTAGGGGGGAGTGGGTGAGAGGTTGAGTGTGCAATTGGTTAACCAATACCCGGAAATAAATCCCGAATACGGGAATTTTGAATCCCGAAATTAGTTTCCAAATGTTAGTTTTCCTGAATCCCTCCAAACGAGTTTTAAAATCGATTTTAATTTCATTTTTAATTCACTTTTTTTGAAAGAAAAAGATTTAAAAATCCGATCCTTTACAATATTAACTAGTAAAATCTTATTAGAATACTATAAGAGTATGTTTTGAGGAAAACTCATATAAGTAACTAACAAGTGTTGAATAAAACTTTATATTAAATAATAAAATCTCATTAGAATACTATAAGAGTATGTTTTGAAGAAAACTCATATATATGACTAATAATTGTTGAATAAAGCCTTATATTAACTAATAAATTCTTATTAGAATACTATAAGAGTGTGTTATGAGGAAAACTCGTATAAGTTACTAATAAATGTTGAATAAAACCTTATATTAACTAGTCTAATCTAATTAGAATACTATAAGAGTATGTTTTGAGAAAAACTCATATAAGTGACTAATAAATGTTGAATAAAGCCCTATATTAACTAATAAATTCTTATTAGAATAATATAAGACTGTGTTTTAAGGGAAACTCGTATAAGTGACTAATAAATGTTGAATATAACCTTATATTAACTAGTAAAATCTTATTAGAATACTATACGAGCATGTTTTGATGAAAACTCGTATAAGTAACTAACAAATGTTGAATAATACTTTATATTAAGTAATAAAATCTCATTAGAATACTATAAAAGTATGTTTTGAAGAAAACTCATATAAGTGACTAATAAATGTTGAATAAAGCCTTATATTAACTAATAAATTCTTATTAGAATACTATAAGAGTTTTTTATGAGGAAAACTCGTATAAGTAACTAATAAATGTTGAATAAAACATTATATTAACTAGTAAAATCTTATTAGAATACTATAAGAGTATGTTTTAAGGAAAACTCATATAAGTAACTAACAAGTGTTGAATAATACTTTATATTAAGTAATAAAATCTCATTAGAATACTATAAGAGTATGTTTTGACGAAAACTCATATATGTGACTAATAAATGTTGAATAAAGCCTTATATTAACTAATAAATTCTTATTAGAATACTATAAGAGTGTGTTATGAGGAAAACTCGTATAAGTTCCTAATAAATGTTGAATAAAACCTTATATTACCTAGTCTAATCTAATTAGAATACTATAAGAGTATGTTTTGAGAAAAACTCATATAAGTGACTAATAAATGTTGAATAAAGCCTTATATTAACTAATAAATTCTTATTAGAATAATATAAGACTGTGTTTTAAGGGAAACTCGTATAAGTGACTAATAAATGTTGAATATAACCTTATATTAACTAGTAAAATCTTATTAAAATACTATACGAGTATGTTTTGATGAAAACTCTTATAAGTAACTAATTAATAAGTGTTGAATAAAATTTTATATTAAGTAATAAAATCTTATTAGAATACTATAAGAGTATGTTTTGAGGAAAACTCATATAAGTAACTAACAAGTGTTGAAGAATACTTTATATTAAGTAATAAAATCTCATTAGAATACTATAAGAGTGTGTTTTGAAGAAAACTCATATAAGTGACTAATAAATGTTGAATAAAGCCTTATATTAACTAATAAATTCTTATTAGAATAGTATAAGAGTTTGTTATGAGGAAAACTCGTATAAGTAACTAATAAATGTTGAATAAAACATTATATTAACTAGTAAAATCTTATTAGAATACTATAAGAGTATGTTTTGAGGAAAATTCATATAAGTAGCTAACAAGTGTTGAATAAAACTTTATATTAAGTAATAAAATCTCATTAAAATACTATAAGAGTATGTTTTGAAGAAAACTCATATATGTGACTAATAAATGTTGAATAAAGCCTTATATTAACTAATAAATTCTTATTAGAATACTATAAGAGTGTGTTATGAGGGAAACTCGTATAGGTGACTAATAAATGTTGAATAAAACCTTATATTAACTAGTAAAATCTTATTAGAATACTATACGAGTGTTTTGATGAAAACTCATATAAGTAACTAATTAATAAGTGTTAAATAAAATTTTATATTAAGTAATAAAATCTTATTAGAATACTATAAGAGTATGTTTTGAGGAAAACTCATATAAGTGACTAATAATGTAACGGCCCGGGATTATGATTTCCGAGTTACGTTTCGAGGGATGAAACCCCTCGTTGGGATCTTGCGCCCTGAGTACAGGTTGAAGGTTTGAAATCGATTGTGCGCATTTTAATGTGGGATTTTACACCCAAACCCGGAAGGTCCGTTGGAGACCCCGGGGTAAACCCCTGTACCTGTCCTAAATCTACAACGTGCGAAAACCTTTATCATGCGAAGGGCGAAAGTTCTGAAAACGGTACAACCAGTGCCACGACAGAGCCGGGTCAAAACGGAGTAGAGTAGGAAGAAATCCAAAAAGCATGAGTTTGGTGAAGTCAGGGTTCATACACTCACTCTCCGCCATATGAATGGACCCCGTCATATCGGCACAAAATCAAGTAGTAGATCGGGTACCTGAAACTATACCACCAAGTCAGGCCAAGAGTCCGTCTGCGGGTCCTCTGACCGCGCTGAGGACATATAATACGCCTATACCTAGAATAAAGGATGCCTTCATGCAGTACTGAAATAAAACCACACTATCATGCTCCTAATTCATATGTGCAGAATATTAAGGAAGGCCTTAACAAAGAATACCAAGCGGTATATCCCTCTTTTGCCACCACCCCTCTTCCAGACAAGGTGGAGACTGGCCAGTTCGATGCTATAATCATATCAAATCTCATCATCATATCATATCTCATGCCCATCTCGTATCTCGTGATATATATATATAAATGACTCGAGGAGGACAACACCCGATGAAGCTGGGCTGCCCTATGACCCTAGCAAAGACTCTAGGACTCACAGATAACGGCCGTTCTGTATTCAAACGCATACAGAATAAGGATGCTCATTCGTAAATGCAATTCCTAAGCATGATACTACATGACATGCTCTTATGCATATGCAACACCTACATACTATATGACACATCAGGCAGGAGATACTGGTTACTGAGTAAGCCCCGGAGGTATTTACCTGGTTAGAAGATCAGCAAAAGAAGAATCCAGCACACAGTAGTCACAGTCACAGAGTATCACCTAAGTACATAACGATAATACACTGAGTATATGTCTCTAGCCACTCTGAACACATATATCATACACTCATACAAATAGATAAATAAAAAGTTCGCATCCGTCACACTTCCAGTTCATTATGATCAATCATCTCTCATCTCATACTGTTCAACATATATATAATCCGCCATCTCATCAGCTTAAGATAACCTCTATATCATGCTTAGCCAAATTCGCATATATTATTATTTCATGCTCGTACATAAGAATATATATATATATATATATATATATATATATATATATATATATATATATATATATATATATATATATATATATATATATATATATATATATCATCATCATCATCATCATCATCATCATTGATAACCAATATTTAACCATTTATAATAAATCACCACAATAGCATGCTATTAGTCAAACATATCATACCGCAAATCAACCGATCGTATTATCATGCTGAATAGTCATCGAATAAGTCTTACTCTTAGGTTAGTCTCAAAACCGTTTCAAATTCGAATTAAACATTTAAGAATTTCGACCCCTTGAAAATACTCGTTAAATCCTTTTTTCAACCTACTTTTAAAATTCATAAGTCCAAATAATATATTTTAACCCCCAATAATATTATATTTTATTTTAAATACCATTAAATATTTAGATAAGTAAACGGTTAAACCCGAACCGAACCAAACCCGCAATTATTAATCCCAAAACCGGTTTAATCAAACAAAATATATAATATGGCAGGGGGCTCCATAAGCCACGTTGGCATCTTCATCTTCCCGAATTCAAAAGCAGAAGTGTCGCCTGCACCACCTTCCTCACGCGATCCGCCGGCGCTGCTCGCTCAGGCCACCCGTGCTGGTTGTCGGAGCTCGACGTCGCGCCAGTCTCGCTCTCCCGCCCTCGAGCTCATCTCCAACCTCACCCGGAGCTTCCCAGCCTCGCAGTTCACTCGACGCTCGCTCGCCTCGCGTCGCGCTCGCTGCGCTTGCTGCGCTCGTCCTCGCCGAGGGCCTCGAGCCCACCCGAACGTCCCGCACTCAACCCACGCTCACTCCCGACTAGTCTAAGCATCGAAAAAGACTCAGAAACGAATTGAAACGAGGATAAATTCGGAGCTCACCGAGATGGATTTTTCGCGACTTCGGAGCTCTCGATCGGAGTTCTGGGCTTCGTCGGTGGCTCGCGATGGCTTGTCGGACCTACATCGGATGTGGATGAGTGTGATGGTGAAGACCGCAAGCAATTTCAATCAAAAACGAAGGAGGGACGCTTACCGGAAGTTAGCTTCGCGATTGATCGAAGATTAGAAAGGAATGGGTTGCGGTGGCTCCGTGGCGGTTCCGGTGGTGTTCGTTGTTTCTGCTGGTGGCTCCGAGGGATGTGTAGGACCTTCCGCTGGTGGCTCGAGGTGGAAGGATAGAAGGAGGAGGAGGAGACAGTGGTTTGGGGATGAAGACGGTGGCGACGATGGTGATGGTGTGTAGTAGAAGAGTGGGGAGGAGCTGAAAAGTTTACAAAAGCTAGGGAGAGGTGTGAAGGGATGTGGGAGATGGCGTACAGAAGAAGAGAGGACCGGAGTGATGGGTTTACAAATACCACAGGGGTAGGGGTGCAGTAGGAGCTAGGCGGGAGGGTGGCTCGGAACAGGTAAGGATTTGACCGGGGAAGTGATGGGTATTAATTACGGACATCAGTCAAAATTCAATACCCCGAATTAGAGCCCGAATACGTGAATTTCGAATCCCGAAATTAGTTTCCGAAAGTTAGTTTCCCGAATCTCGTTTTCTCGATCGATTAGATTTTTTTTTATAATAAAAAAGGGTATCACCATCCGATAATTATTTTGAATTTTCGAGGTCAAATGACGAAAATTGTTCGCCAAATTTTATATTCTGGTCGGAATCCGCTAAACGAGTTTTAAATTCGACTTAAATTCATTTTTAATCATTTTTTTTTTCCGAAAAATTAGGATTAGAAAATCCGAGCCTTTACATCATCCACCTCTAAAAACAAGTCTCGTCCTCGACACTAAAATCATTTTTAAAACAGGGGATGAAGTTTGAAATCGGTGAGTCCATGGATCATGCCATTGATCCCGTAAACACCTCATAAGTGCCCCTATGAGGTCCTCACAGTACCGTTGTCGTGATCATAATATCCCCAAATAGACCGTAGTAAGGATGTAATATGGGCCCCTACCACATCCTTACTCCGACTCCTTGGCCATATCATAACTCAAATAATTGTATTCACTTCGTGAGGCGTTATAATGAAAACTAGTGTCGTATTAGTTTCTTTAAAATCCAAGTTAGTCTCTTTTGAAACACTATTCAGAATTTCAAGTTCGACGTTAGTCAAGTTCATTTCCAACTTCTCAGTTTATCCTACCATCCACCTCTAAGGGCTAACCCCACATTCTCTTCCTAGGTTCCGTGTTATGATCAAGTTCCAATACTTCAGTTTCCATCATTTCTATCATCAAGCATCATATATATTTACATATAGAGTATCACTCATATCACGTATTAATAGCATGACATAAACACGTCAAGTATAGTCGCATACCATAAAATATCTAGCACGTCATCACATCATCACAGCTCATCATATCATATCACCAAGGATCTGCACACAACTACCAATCATAAGCACACAAGCAAAGAGATACTACCAACCAACCTCAATCCAACTAGGCAACTCACCGCACTCGCGAGGTCAGGGAAATATCTACGCTCGGCTCGACATAGGATGCGAGCAACTCGTCTAGGACATCCCCATAACTAGCCCGAATACTCTCCTCAATCTCCCACGTGGCCTCCTCAGGGCTCCTCCTAGACCACTGAACTAGAAGCAAAGGAACCTCCCTGTTCCTAAGCCTCTTGACTCGACGGTCAAGAACTCTCACAGGACGCTCTACAAAGGTATGGTCAGGCTCAACCTGAAGGTCTGAATAGTCTAGGATATGGCTAGGGTCAGGGATATACTAGCGAAGCTGTGAGACGTGAAAGACGTCATGAACATTGGCCAAGGATGGGGGCAATGCTAAGCGATAGGCCACCTCGCCAACTCTATCCAAAATCTCAAACGGGCCAATATACCTCGGACTCAACTTTCCTTTTCTCCCAAACCGTCGGACTCCTCTGGTAGGCAAAACTCGAAGCCACACGTGCGAACCTACCTCGAACTCAATCTCCATCCTCCGCCTGTCTGCATACTTCTTCTGGGGATCCTGGGCGACTCTCATGTGCTCACGAATGCGGCCCACCTTATCAATGGTCTCTCTAACTAGGTCCGGTAAGGATGAAATCGTGTCCGCAGGCTCATCCCAACAAACTGGCGACTTGCATCGCCTCCCATACAGAGCCTCATATGGAGCCATCTCGATCGACACATGGTAGCTGTTGTTGTATGAAAACTCCACCAATGGTAGGTGTCTAACCCAACGGTCTCCCCACTCCAAAACACATGATCGCAGCATATCCTCCAAGGTTTAAATCGTCCTCTCACTCTGGCCATCTGTCTGAGGATGAAAAGTTGTACTAAAATGCAGTCTAGTACCTAGGCTCTCCTGAACCTGGTGCCAAAACCTCGAGGTAAAACGTCCATCTCTGTCAGATACGATCCTCTCAGGTACTCCATGAAGTCTCACGATCAGGCAAATGAACTCCTCTGCTAACCGCGATGCTGGCCATGTCTCCTGAATCGGAATGAAGTGAGCTGACTTGGTCAACCTATCGACCATGACCCAAATGGTGTCGAATCCTCTGACGTCCCGCCTCAGCCCGGTGACGAAGTCCATCAAGATATCTGTCCACTTCCACGCGGGAACTGGAAGCGACCTGACAAGTCCTCCCGGTCTCTGGTGCTCAATCCGATCCTGCTGGCAAACCTAACATCGGGCTACAAAGTCTGTGATGTCTGCTCGCATCCTCTGCCACCAATAATATCTCCTCAAATCCTGATACATCTTATTCATCCCTGGATGGACAGAATAAGGAGTGGAGTGAGCCTCCTGCATGATCCTCTGCCTCAGACCTGACGTCGACGGAACTACAACTCTGCCCTGAAAGGTCAGCATCCCATCTCCTCTCTCTACAAGCTCTCTAAATCGACCCTGGGCCATCCGATCCCTCAGAACTGCAATCTCTGGACAGTCTGCCTGACCTCGCCGAATCTCCTCGGTCAACTCAGCCTGAACCTCCAAGAATGATAACTGTCCATTCTCCCGCTGAACCCACACCTCGAAGCAACACCTCATCAAATCTGTCTGCAAATCTCTCTGAGCTGTAAGCCTCGCAATTGATGCCTCCTGGCGAGTCTTCTTACTGAGCGCATCTGCCACCACATTGGCCTTTCGTGGGTGATAAACTATGTCCAAGTCATAGTCCTCTAGAAGCTCTAGCCACCGTCTCTGTCGCATGTTGAGCTCCTTGTAAGTGAAAATATACTTCAAGCTCTTGTGATCCATCATCACCTTGCATGAAGTGCCGTACAGGTAATGCCTCCAAATCTTCAAAGAATGAACTACAGCTGCCAACTCCAAGTCATGAACGGGATAGGACACCTCTGTAGGCTTCAACTGGCGCGAAGCATAAGCGACGACCCGATCTCTCTGATGCAAAACACATCCCAAACCGAAACGCGAAGCGTCTGTGTAGACGACGAAGTCCTCTGTCCCTTCTGGTAACACTAGTACTGGGGCGGTCGTCAGCTTCTCCTTCAGAAGCTCGAAGCTGGCCTGACACTCCACACTCCACTCAAAAGGAACATCCTTCTTCAGCAGCTGCGTCATCAGCCTAGCAATGCTCGAGAAGCCCTGAACGAATCTCCTGTAGTAACTGGCCAATCCTAGAAACGAGCGGATGTCCTTGACGTTCTTGGGCACCTCCCAATTAACGATAGCATCAATCTTCGCCGGATCCACGGCGACTCCCTCAGCTGAAATCACATGGCCTAAGAAAGCCACCTCTCTGAGCCAGAACTCGCACTTGCTGTATTTCCCATACAACTGATGTTTCCTCAGCGTCTCGAGCACGATCCTCAAATGCTCCTCGTGCTCCTCTCTACTCCTCGAGTAGACTAAAATGTCATCTATGAAGACAACGACGAATCTGTCGAGGTAGTCAATGAACACGCGGTTCATGAGTTCCATGAAAGCAGCTGGTGCATTGGTCAGCCCAAACGGCATGACCACCAACTCGTAGTGACCATAGCGGGTCCTAAAAGCGGTCTTCTGGACATCCTCTGGCTTCACTCTCAGCTGGTGATAACCCGACCTCAAATCAATCTTCGAGAAAACAACGGCGCCCTGCAGCTGATCCAACAGGTCGTCAATCCTGGGAAGGGGATAACGGTTCTTCACCGTCGCACGGTTCAGCTCCCTATAATCGATGCATAGCCTCAATGACCCGTCCTTCTTCTTGACGAACAACACTCGTGCTCCCCAAGGTGATGCACTAGGCCTGATGTAACCCTTCTCGGCTAGCTCCTCCAACTGAGCCTTCAGCTCCGCCATCTCCGTCGGTGCCATGCGGTAAGGGACTCGTGAAATAGGTATGGTGCCTGGGTCTAGCTCAATCCCAAAGTCAACCTCTCTCGGTGGGGGAAGTTCCGGTAGCTCATCTGGAAACACATCTGCGAAGTCTCTCACAACAGGGACATCTGCCAAGCTGGGATGTGTGCGATCCACCTCTAAAGCGTAACACCAATACCCTATGCATCCCTGGTCTAGAAGTCTGGCGGCTCTGACTGCGCTAATGAGCGCTCCGTTCCTCTTGGGGTCGCTCCCCCAAACCTGGTGCTCAGTCCCGTCATCCGCTAAGATAGACACCGTCCTCGTCCTCAAATTGATGATCGCTCCATAGTGGTCCATGAAATCCATACCCAGAATGAGATCATCCATCCTCAATGGCATGACAGTATGGTCGGTTGGCCACTCACGCTCACCTATATGGATGGGGCAACCTAAAATCTCCCGACTCGTCCTAACCTTTGCCCCGTCCGCTAGACCAATAGTAAGGGGTAAACCACTCGTGCAGCTCAGGCTCAGCCTAGCAACGCACGCCTCTGCTATGAAGCAGTGAGTAGCACTAGTGTCAAACAATATAGACAAGCACGCATCATGGAAATGTATAGTACCTGCGGAAGTAGGGGCAGTACGGTCATCAGCTCTCATCTGGAACACGCGGGGCGGTGGGGGTAATGCTGGTCCTCGGCCTCCGGAACTCTGGCCACGATCATACCCGAACCCAGATGGTCCTGCAGATGTCGAACCTCTACCCTGACCTGGCCCTGACGGCCCTCTGCCTCCACGATCGTAACCTCTACCTCCTCTACCTCCTCCTCGACCTCTACCAGAAGCATCTCCTCTCCCCTGACCCTAGGGATAAGTCAGCAGTGGCGGCTGTGGAGCCGCAGGAAGTCTCGGTGGCTGTGCAGTCGGCGGGGCTCTACCGTCCTGGGGACAACGGGCAGCTCTGTGCCCCATGGTGCCGCAAGTGAAGCAGACAATCGAACGATCTGGGCAGGAAGCGACATAATGACCCCTCTCGAAGCATCCATGGCAAGTGACACTCCTCACTCGTGCATCTCCTCCATAAACAGTTGGACCGGGCAGCTGGGGTGCCCTCGGTGTAACTCCGTGATATCCCCCTCTAAATCCTCCTCCATAGCCTCCTCTCCTGGATCTGTCGTCTCCGCGACCATCCGCTGGTATCGCTCTCTTCGCCTCAGGGCGAGAAGTGGTGTATGCAGTCTCGGAAGAGATCCGCTGCTGGTCGTACAGGAGGATGACCTCCAAGAATCGATCAAAGCTGACAGCTCCTAAGCTAGAGGCATGCAGAAGTACTGGAGGCGGCAGTCTCATCGATAACATGCGAATCCGGCTCTCATCGGAAGGGCACTAGTGAGCACAATAGACCAGTTCCTTCTTGAACTGGCGAACGATGGTAGAGACAGAAGCTGATCGGTCGTAGTAGCCTCGCATAAAGGATACCTGTCGGGCTATCTCAATCCCAGGAGGGCGGTACTCTCTCAGCATCAGATCCCTAAACTCCTCGTAGGTCCACTCAGCCCGATCTATCTTAAATAAAGACCAGCGGTCAAAAGCGTCTCCCTGTAGACGGCCTGCGGCAAGTCTCTGTCTCTCGGAAGCGGGGACAGCAACATGGTCGAACAACCCATCCATCTCACGGAACCATCTATCAATATCCCCCCCAACATCTCCAGTAAAAGCCGGAGGACAGCACTGAGCTAATGTCTTGATCCAGTCGACGTGCTTCTCAGGGCGTGCATTGGCTACGGGCTCAGCTGGCTGAACAGGAACCTCGGGCGTCGGTGCTGTAGATTGGGCTCCTCCCTATAACTCGCTCAGAATATCGTGAAGTGCCGCCTCTAGCTGTCCAAGTCTAGTCTTTGTGGGAATCGGAATCTGGTCGTCAGCAGGCGGAGGTGAAGCTCGCTCCTCAACGTGATCGTCAGCAGCGCGCTCCTCGATGCTCTCAACAGCAATCCGACGGGGGCGTCCCCGACCACAATGTGCTCTACCCCCACGCCCAACAGAACCGCGTCTAGTATCGACCATGAGTACTACATGAACGGTTAATTTAAACACTCAGCACAGAAGCACTCGATGATTAATATGATCCCCTTCAAGGAGGATCGCCCTCAGGCATAATTGCATATATGAATAAATTTAGCATAGAGACGATCTATGCCGTCCTTCGAGGGATGGCTGACCGGAGGGGCAAGACCTCACGGTCACCTAACTCGACACTCCAACCTCCATGGTGTTCCTTGGAGTTATCTAGGCCTATCTGTAAATCAAAGCTACTATTTTGCCTACCGTTCCCCGAGTTCTACATCCATAAGGGAGGTCTATCGCTTTGGTCTCTACCCACGAGATTGTTTCCCCTTTATTCATGTTACGTTTTAATTCCAATTAAATTCATTTTGCCCTTTTAAAAGCATTTCTCAAACCCATTTGAAAACATTGGGCGATTTTCAAAACCATCTTCAACCTGTTGTACTCGGATTGCACAACCTGGCTCTGATACCACCTTTGTAACGGCCCGGGATTATGATTCCCGAGTTACGTTTCGAGGGATGAAACCCCTCGTTGGGATCTTGAGCCCCGAGTACAGGTTGAAGGTTTGAAATCGATTGTGCGCAGTTTAAAGTGGGATTTTGCACCCAAACCCGGAAGGTCCGTTGGAGACCCCGGGGTAAACCCCTGTACCTGTCCTAAATCTACAACGTGCGAAAACCTTTATCATGCGAAGGGCGAAAGTTTTGAAAACGATACAACCAGTGCCACGGCAGAGCCGGGTAAAAACGGAGTAGAGTAGGAAGAAATCCAAAAAGCATGAGTTTGGTGAAGTCAGGATTCATACACTCACTCTCCGCCATATGAATGGACCCCGTCATATCAGCACAAAATCAAGTAGTAGATCGGGTACTTGAAACTATACCACCAAGTCAGGCCAAGAGTCCGCCTGCGGGTCCTCTGACCGCGCTGAGGACATATAATACGCCTATACATAGAATAAAGGATGCCTTCATGCAGTACTGAAATAAAACCACACTATCATGCTCCTAATTCATATGTGCAGAATATTAAGGAAGGTCTTAACAAAGAATACCAAGCGGTATATCCCTCTTTTACCACCACCCCTCTTCCAGACAAGGTGGAGACTGGCCAGTTCGATGCTATAATCATATCAAATCTCATCATCATATCATATCTCATGCCCATCTCGTATCTCGTGATATATATATAAATGACTCGAGGAGGACAACACACGATGAAGGATGAAACCCCTCGTTAGGAAGGAGGAAGCAAGGAGGAGGGTGGGAAGAGAGTGATGGCGAGGGAGGGCGTGGGTGATGGTGGAAACAGGGGAAGAGACGGGGTGATATAGGCAGGGGAATGGGCTCGGGTTGCAGGACGAGGTAGGGGGAAGTGGGTGAGAGGTTGAGTGTGAAATTGGTTAACCAATACCCGGAAATAAATCCCGAATACGCGAATATTGAATCCCGAAATTAGTTTCCAAATGTTAGTTATCCCGAATCCCGCTAAACGAGTTTTAAAATCGATTTTAATTTCATTTTTTATTCACTTTTTTCGAAAGCAAAAGATTTAAAAATCCGAGCCTTTACAATATTAACTAGTAAAATCTTATTAGAATACTATAAGAGTATGTTTTGAGGAAAACTCATATAAGTAACTAACAAGTGTTGAATAAAACTTTATATTAAGTAATAAAATCTCATTAGAATACTATAAGAGTATGTTTTGAAGAAAAATCAGATATATGACTAATAAATGTTGAATAAAGCCTTATATTAACTAATAAATTCTTATTAGAATACTATAAGAGTGTGTTATGAGGAAAACTCGTATAAGTTACTAATAAATGTTGAATAAAACCTTATATTAACTAGTCTAATCTAATTAGAATACTATAAGAGTATGTTTTGAGAAAAACTCATATAAGTGACTAATAAATGTTGAATAAAGCCTTATATTAACTAATAAATTCTTATTAGAATAATATAAGACTGTGTTTTAAGGGAAACTCGTATAAGTGACTAATAAATGTTGAATATAACCTTATATTAACTAGTAAAATCTTATTAAAATACTATACGAGTATGTTTTGATGAAAACTCTTATAAGTAACTAATTAATAAGTGTTGAATAAAATTTTATATTAAGTAATAAAATCTTATTAGAATACTATAAGAGTATGTTTTGAGGTAAACTCATATAAGTAACTAACAAGTGTTGAATAAAATTTTATATTAAGTAATAAAATCTCATTAGAATACTATAAGAGTGTGTTTTGAAGAAAACTCATATAAGCGACTAATAAAGGTTGAATAAAACGTTATATTAACTACTAAACTCTTATTAGAATACTATAAGAGTTTGTTATGAGGAAAACTCGTATAAGTAACTAATAAATGTTGAATAAAACATTATATTAACTAGTAAAATCTTATTAGAATACTATAAGAGTGTATTTTGAGGAAAACTCATATAAGTAACTAACAAGTGTTGAATAAAACTTTATATTAAGTAATAAAATCTCATTAGAATACTATAAGAGTATGTTTTGAAGAAAACTCATATATGTGACTAATAAATGTTGAATAAAGCCTTATATTAACTAAAAAATTCTTATTAAAATACTATAAGAGTGTGTTTTGAGGGAAACTCGTATAAGTGACTAATAAATGTTGAATATAACCTTATATTAACTAGTAAAATCTTATTAGAATACTATATGAGTATGTTTTGATGAAAACTCTTATAAGTAACTAATTAATAAGTGTTGAATAAAATTTTATGTTAAGAAATAAAATCTTATTAGAATACTATAAGAGTATGTTTTGAGGAAAACTCATATAAGTAACTAACAAGTGTTGAATAATACTTTATATTAAGTCATAAAATCTCATTAGAATACTATAAGAGTATATTTTGAAGAAAACTCATATAAGTGACCAATAAATATTGAATAAAGCCTTATATTAATTAATAAATTCTTATTAGAATACTATAAGAGTTTGTTATGAGGAAAACTCGTATAAGTAACTAATAAATGTTGAATAAAACGTTATATTAACTAGTAAAATCTTATTAGAATACTACAAGAGTATGTTTTGAGGAAAACTCATATAAGTAACTAACAAGTGTTGAATAAAACTTTATATTAAGTAATAAAATCTCATTAGAATACTATAAGAGTATGTTTTGATGAAAACTCATATATGTGACTAATAAATGTGAATAAAGCCTTATATTAACTAATAAATTCTTATTAGAATACTATAAGAGTGTGTTATGAGGGAAACTCGTATAAGTGACTAATAAATGTTGAATAAAACCTTATATTAACTAGTAAAATCTTATTAAAATACTATACGAGTATGTTTTGATGAAAACTCATATAAGTAACTAATTAATAAGTGTTAAATAAAATTTTATATTAAGTAATAAAATCTTAGTAGAATACTATAAGAGTATGTTTTGAGGAAAACTCAAATAAGTGACTAATAAATGTTGAATAAAGCCTTATATTAACTAATAAATTCTTATTAGAATACTATAAGAGTGTGTTTTGAGGGAAACTGGTATAAGTGACTAATAAATGTTGAATATAACCTTATATTAACTAGTAAAATCTTATTAGAATACTATACGAGTATGTTTCGATGAAAACTCTTATAAGTAACTAATTAATAAGTGTTGAATAAAATTTTATATTAAGTAATAAAATCTTATTAGAATACTATAAGAGTATATTTTGAGGAAAACTCATATAAGTAACTAACAAGTGTTGAATAATACTTTATATTAAGTAATAAAATCTCATTAGAATACTATAAGAGTATGTTTTGAAGAAAACTCATATATGTGACTAATAAATGTTGAATAAAGCCTTATATTAACTAATAAATTCTTATTAGAATACTATAAGAGTGTGTTATGAGGGAAACTCGTATAAGTGACTAATAAATGTTGAATAAAACCTTATATTAACTAGTAGAATCTTATTAGAATACTATACGAGTATGTTTTGATGAAAACTCATATAAGTAACTAATTAATAAGTGTTAAATAAAATTTTATATTAAGTAATAAAATGTTATTAGAATACTATAAGAGTATGTTTTCAGGGAAACTCATATAAGTGACTAATAAATGTTGAATAAAGCCTTATATTAACTAATAAATTCTTATTAGAATACTGTAAGAGTGTGCTTTGAGGGAAACTCGTATAAGTGACTAATAAATGTTGAATATAACCTTATATTAACTACTAAAATCTTATTAGAATACTATACGAGTATGTTTTGATGAAAACTCATATAAGTAACTAACAAGGGTTGAATAAAACTTTATATTAAGTAATAAAATCTCATTAGAATACTATAAGAGTATGTTTTGAAGAAAACTCATATATATGTCTAATAAATGTTGAATAAAGCCTTATATTAACTAATAAATTCTTATTAGAATACTATAAGAGTGTGTTATGAGGAAAACTCGTATAAGTTACTAATAAATGTTGAATAAAACGTTATATTATTTAGTCTAATCTAATTAGAATACTATAAGAGTATGCTTTGAGAAAAACTCATATAAGTGACTAATAAATGTGAATAAAGCCTTATATTAACTAATAAATTCTTATTAGAATATTATAAGAGTGTGTTTTGAGGGAAACTCGTATACGTGACTAATAAATGTTGAATATAACCTTATATTAACTTGTAAAATCTTATTAGAATACTATACGAGTATGTTTTGATGAAAAACTCATATAAGTAACCAATTAATAAGTGTTGAATAAAATTTTATATTAAGTAATAAAATCTTATTAGAATACTATAAGAGTATGTTTTGAGGAAAACTCATATAAGTAACTAACAAGTGTTGAATAATACTTTATATTAAGTAATAAAATCTCATTAGAATACTGTAAGAGTGTGGTTTGATGAAAACTCATATAAGTGACTAATAAAGGTTGAATAAAGCCTTATATTAACTAATAAATTCTTATTAGAATACTATAAGAGTTTGTTATGAGGAAAACTCGTATAAGTAACTAATAAATGTTGAATAAAACATTATATTAACTAGTAAAATCTTATTAGAATACTATAAGAGTATGTTTTGAGGAAAACTCATATAAGTAACTAACAAGTGTTGAATAAAACTTTATATTAAGTAATAAAATCTCATTAGAATACTATAAGAGTATGTTTTGAAGAAAACTCATATATGTGACTAATAAATGTTGAATAAAGCCTTATATTAACTAATAAATTCTTATTAGAATACTATAAGAGTGTGTTATGAGGGAAATTCGTATAAGTGACTAATAAATGTTGAATAAAACCTTATATTAACTAGTAAAATCTTATTAGAATACTATACGAGTATGTTTTGATGAAAACTCATATAAGTAACTAATTAATAAGTGTTAAATAAAATTTTCTATTAAGTAATAAAATCTTATTAGAACACTATAAGAGTATGTTTTGAGGAAAACTCATATAAGTGACTAATAAATGTTGAATAAAGCCTTATATTAACTAATAAATTCTTATTAGAACACTATAAGAGTGTGTTTTGAGGGAAACTCGTATAAGTGACTAATAAATGTTGAATATAACCTTATATTAACTAGTAAAATCTTATTAGAATACTATACGAGTATGTTTTGATGAAAACTCTTATAAGTAACTAATTAATAAGTGTTGAATAAAATTTTATATTAAGTAATAAAATCATATTAGAATACTATAAGAGTATGTTTTGAGGAAAACTCATATAAGTAACTAACAAGTGTTGAATAATACTTTATATTAAGTAATAAAATCTCATTATAATACTATAAGAGTATGTTTTGAAGAAAACTCATATATGTGACTAATAAATGTTGAATAAAGCCTTATATTAACTAATAAATTCTTATTAGAATACTATAAGAGTGTGTTATGAGGGAAACTCGTATAAGTGACTAATAAATGTTGAATAAAACCTTATATTAACTAGTAAAATCTTATTAGAATACTATACGAGTATGTTTTGATGAAAACTCATATAAGTAACTAATTAATAAGTGTTAAATAAAATTTTATATTAGGTAATAAAATCTTATTAGAATACTATAAGAGTATGTTTTGAGGAAAACTCATATAAGTGACTAATAAATGTTGAATAAAGCCTTATATTAACTAATAAATTCTTATTAGAATACTATAAGAGTGTGTTTTGAGGGAAACTCGTATAAGTGACGAATAAATGTTGAATATAACCTTATATTAACTAGTAAAATCTTATTAGAATACTATACGAGTATGTTTTGATGAAAACTCTTATAAGTAACTAATTAATAAGTGTGGAATAAAATTTTATATTAAGAAATAAAATATTATTAGAATACTATAAGAGTATGTTTTGAGGAAATCTCATATAAGTAACTAACAAGTGTTGAATAATACTTTATATTAAGTAATAAAATCTCATTAGAATACTATAAGAGTATGTTTTGAAGAAAACTCATATAAGTGACCAATAAATATTGAATAAAGCCTTATATTAATTAATAAATTCTTATTAGAATACTATAAGAGTTTGTTATGAGGAAAACTCGTATAAGTAACTAATAAATGTTGAATAAAACATTATATTAACTAGTAAAATCTTATTAGAATACTATAAGAGTATGTTTTGAGGAAAACTCATATAAGTAACTAACAAGTGTTGAATAAAACTTTATATTAAGTAATAAAATATCATTAGAATACTATAAGAGTATGTTTTGATGAAAACTCATATATGTGACTATTAAATGTGAATAAAGCCTTATATTAACTAATAAATTCTTATTAGAATACTATAAGAGTGTGTTATGAGGGAAACTCGTATAAGTGACTAATAAATGTTGAATAAAACCTTATATTAACTAGTAAAATCTTATTAGAATACTATACGAGTATGTTTTGATGAAAACTCATATAAGTAACTAATTAATAAGTGATAAATAAAATTTTATATTAAGTAATAAAATCTTATTCGAACACTATAAGAGTATGTTTTGAGGAAAACTCATATAAGTGACTAATAAATGTGGAATAAAGCCTTATATTAACTAATAAATTCTTATTAGAACACTATAAGAGTGTGTTTTGAGGGAAACTCGTATAAGTGACTAATAAATGTTGAATATAACCTTATATTAACTAGTAAAATCTTATTAGAATACTATACGAGTATGTTTTGATGAAAACTCTTATAAGTAACTAATTAATAAGTGTTGAATAAAACCTTATATTAACTAGTAAAATCTTATTAGAATACTATAAGTGTATGTTTTGAGGAAAACTCATATAAGTAACTAACTAGTGTTGAATAATACTTTATATTAAGTAATAAAATCTCATTAGAATACTATAAGAGTATGTTTTGAAGAAAACTCACATAAGTGACTAATAAATGTTGAATAAAGACTTATATTAACTAAAAAATTCTTATTAGAATACTATAAGAGTGTGTTTTGAGAAAAACTCATATAAGTGGCTAACAAATGTTGACTAAAGCCTTATATTAACTAATAAATTCTTTTTAAAATACTATAAGAGTGTGTTTTGAGGAAAACTCGTATATGTGACTAATAACTGTTGAATATAACCTTATATTAACTAGTGAAATCTTATTAGAATACTATAAGTGTATGTTTTGAGGAAAACTCATATAAGTGACTAATAAATGTTGAATAAAGCTTTATACTAACTAATATATTCTTATTAGAATACTATAAGAGTGTGTTTTGAGGAAAACTTGTATAAGTCACTAATAAATATTGAATCAAACCCTATATTAACTAGTAAAATCTTATTAGCATACTATAAGAATGTGTTTTGAGGAAAACCCGTATAAGTGACTAATAAATAATGAATAAAGCCTTATATTAACTAATAAATTCTTATTAGAAATCTATAAGAGTGTGTTTTGAGGAAAACTCGTATAAGTGACTAATAAATATTGAATAAAGCCTTATATTAACTAATAAATTCTTATTAGAAATCTATAAGAGTGTGTTTTGAGGAAAACTCGTATAAGTGACTAATAAATGTTGAATAAAACCTTATATTAACTAGTAAAATCTTATAAGAATACTATAAGTGTATATTTTGAAGAAAACTCATATAAGTAACTAACAAGTGTTGAATAAAACTTTATATTAAGTAATAAAATCTCATTAGAATACTATAAGAGTATGTTTTGAAGAAAACTCATATATGTGACTAATAAATGTTGAATAAAGCCTTATATTAACTAATAAATTCTTATTAGAATACTATAAGAGTGTGTTATAAGGGAAATTCGTATAAGTGACTAATAAATGTTGAATAAAACCTCATATTAACTAGTAAAATCTTATTAGAATACTATACGAGTATGTTTTGATGAAAACTCATATAAGTAACTAATTAATAAGTGTTAAATAAAATTTTATATTAAGTAATAAAATCTTATTAGAACACTATAAGAGTATGTTTTGAGGAAAACTCATATAAGTGACTAATAAATGTTGAATAAAGCCTTATATTAACTAATAAATTCTTATTAGAACACTATAAGAGTGTGTTTTGAGGGAAACTCGTATAAGTGACTAATAAATGTTGAATATAACCTTATATTAACTAGTAAAATCTTATTAGAATACTATACGAGTATGTTTTGATGAAAACTCTTATAAGTAACTAATTAATAAGTGATAAATAAAATTTTATATTAAGTAATAAAATCTTATTCGAACACTATAAGAGTATGTTTTGAGGAAAACTCATATAAGTGACTAATAAATGTGGAATAAAGCCTTATATTAACTAATAAATTCTTATTAGAACACTATAAGAGTGTGTTTTGAGGGAAACTCGTATAAGTGACTAATAAATGTTGAATATAACCTTATATTAACTAGTAAAATCTTATTAGAATACTATACGAGTATGTTTTGATGAAAACTCTTATAAGTAACTAATTAATAAGTGTTGAATAAAACCTTATATTAACTAGTAAAATCTTATTAGAATACTATAAGTGTATGTTTTGAGGAAAACTCATATAAGTAACTAACTAGTGTTGAATAATACTTTATATTAAGTAATAAAATCTCATTAGAATACTATAAGAGTATGTTTTGAAGAAAACTCACATAAGTGACTAATAAATGTTGAATAAAGACTTATATTAACTAAAAAATTCTTATTAGAATACTATAAGAGTGTGTTTTGAGAAAAACTCATATAAGTGGCTAACAAATGTTGACTAAAGCCTTATATTAACTAATAAATTCTTTTTAAAATACTATAAGAGTGTGTTTTGAGGAAAACTCGTATATGTGACTAATAAATGTTGAATATAACCTTATATTAACTAGTGAAATCTTATTAGAATACTATAAGTGTATGTTTTGAGGAAAACTCATATAAGTGACTAATAAATGTTGAATAAAGCTTTATACTAACTAATATATTCTTATTAGAATACTATAAGAGTGTGTTTTGAGGAAAACTTGTATAAGTCACTAATAAATATTGAATCAAACCCTATATTAACTAGTAAAATCTTATTAGCATACTATAAGAATGTGTTTTGAGGAAAACCCGTATAAGTGACTAATAAATAATGAATAAAGCCTTATATTAACTAATAAATTCTTATTAGAAATCTATAAGAGTGTGTTTTGAGGAAAACTCGTATAAGTGACTAATAAATATTGAATAAAGCCTTATATTAACTAATAAATTCTTATTAGAAATCTATAAGAGTGTGTTTTGAGGAAAACTCGTATAAGTGACTAATAAATGTTGAATAAAACCTTATATTAACTAGTAAAATCTTATAAGAATACTATAAGTGTATATTTTGAAGAAAACTCATATAAGTAACTAACAAGTGTTGAAAAAAACTTTATATTAAGTAATAAAATCTCATTAGAATACTATAAGAGTATGTTTTGAAGAAAACTCATATATGTGACTAATAAATGTTGAATAAAGCCTTATATTAACTAATAAATTCTTATTAGAATACTATAAGAGTGTGTTATAAGGGAAATTCGTATAAGTGACTAATAAATGTTGAATAAAACCTTATATTAACTAGTAAAATCTTATTAGAATACTATACGAGTATGTTTTGATGAAAACTCATATAAGTAACTAATTAATAAGTGTTAAATAAAATTTTATATTAAGTAATAAAATCTTATTAGAACACTATAAGAGTATGTTTTGAGGAAAACTCATATAAGTGACAAATAAATGTTGAATAAAGCCTTATATTAACTAATAAATTCTTATTAGAACACTATAAGAGTGTGTTTTGAGGGAAACTCGTATAAGTGACTAATAAATGTTGAATATAACCTTATATTAACTAGTAAAATCTTATTAGAATACTATACGAGTATGTTTCGATGAAAACTCTTATAAGTAACTAATTAATAAGTGTTAAATAAAATTTTATATTAAGTAATAAAATCTTATTAGAACACTATAAGAGTATGTTTTGAGGAAAACTCATATAAGTGACTAATAAATGTTGAATAAAGCCTTATATTAACTAATAAATTCTTATTAGAACACTATAAGAGTGTGTTTTGAGGGAAACTCGTATAAGTGACTAATAAATGTTGAATATAACCTTATATTAACTAGTAAAATCTTATTAGAATACTATACGAGTATGTTTTGATGAAAACTCTTATAAGTAACTAATTAATAAGTGTTGAATAAAATTTTATGTTAAGAAATAAAATCTTATTAGAATACTATAAGAGTATGTTTTGAGGAAAACTCATATAAGTGACTAGTAAACGTTGAATAAAGCCTTATATTAACTAATAAATTCTTATTAGAATACTATAAGAGTGTGTTTTGAGGGAAACTGGTATAAGTGACTAATAAATGTTGAATATAACCTTATATTAACTAGTAAAATCTTATTAGAATACTATACGAGTATGTTTTGAAGAAAACTCATATATGTGACTAATAAATGTTGAATAAAGCCTTATATTAACTAATAAATTCTTATTAGAATACTATAAGAGTATGTTTTGAGGAAAACTCATATAAGTAACTAACAAGTGTTGAGTAATACTTTATATTAAGTCATAAAATCTCATTAGAATACTATAAGAGTATATTTTGAAGAAAACTCATATAAGTGACCAATAAATATTGAATAAAGCCTTATATTAATTAATAAATTCTTAATAGAATACTATAAGAGTTTGTTATGAGGAAAACTCGTATAAGTAACTAATAAATGTTGAATAAAACATTATATTAACTAGTAAAATCTTATTAGAATACTACAAGAGTATGTTTTGAGGAAAACTCATATAAGTAACTAACAAGTGTTGAATAAAACTTTATATTAAGTAATAAAATCTCATTAGAATACTATAAGAGTATGTTTTGATGAAATCTCATATATGTGACTAATAAATGTGAATAAAGCCTTATATTAACTAATAAATTCTTATTAGAATACTATAAGAGTGTGTTATGAGGGAAACTCGTATAAGTGACTAATAAATGTTGAATAAAACCTTATATTAACTAGTAAAATCTTATTAAAATACTATTCGAGTATGTTTTGATGAAAACTCATATAAGTAACTAATTAATAAGTGTTAAATAAAATTTTATATTAAGTAATAAAATCTTATTAGAATACTATAAGAGTATGTTTTGAGGAAAACTCATATAAGTGACTAATAAACGTTGAATAAAGCCTTATATTAACTAATAAATTCTTATTAGAATACTATAAGAGTGTGTTTTGAGGGAAACTGGTATAAGTGACTAATAAATGTTGAATATAACCTTATATTAACTAGTAAAATCTTATTAGAATACTATACGAGTATGTTTCGATGAAAACTCTTATAAGTAACTAATTAATAAGTGTTGAATAAAATTTTATATTAAGTAATAAAATCTTATTAGAATACTATAAGAGTATATTTTGAGGAAAACTCATATAAGTAACTAACAAGTGTTGAATAATACTTTATATTAAGTAATAAAAACTCATTAGAATACTATAAGAGTATGTTTTGAAGAAAACTCATATATGTGACTAATAAATGTTGAATAAAGCCTTATATTAACTAATAAATTCTTATTAGAATACAATAAGAGTGTGTTATGAGGGAAACTCGTATAAGTGACTAATAAATGTTGAATAAAACCTTATATTAACTAGTAAAATCTTATTAGAATACTATACGAGTATGTTTTGATGAAAAACTCATATAAGTAACCAATTAATAAGTGTTGAATAAAATTTTATATTAAGTAATAAAATCTTATTAGAATACTATAAGAGTATGTTTTGAGGAAAACTCATATAAGTAACTAACAAGTGTTGAATAATACTTTATATTAAGTAATAAAATCTCATTAGAATACTGTAAGAGTGTGATTTGATGAAAACTCATATAAGTGACTAATAAAGGTTGAATAAAGCCTTATATTAACTAATAAATTCTTATTAGAATACTATAAGAGTTTGTTATGAGGAAAACTCGTATAAGTAACTAATAAATGTTGAATAAAACATTATATTAACTAGTAAAATCTTATTAGAATACTATAAGAGTATGTTTTGAGGAAAACTCATATAAGTAACTAACAAGTGTTGAATAAAACTTTATATTAAGTAATAAAATCTCATTAGAATACTATAAGAGTATGTTTTGAAGAAAACTCATATATGTGACTAATAAATGTTGAATAAAGCCTTATATTAACTAATAAATTCTTATTAGAATACTATAAGAGTGTGTTATGAGGGAAACTCGTATAAGTGACTAATAAATGTTGAATAAAACCTTATATTAACTAGTGAAATCTTATTAGAATACTATACGAGTATGTTTTGATGAAAACTCATATAAGTAACTAATTAATAAGTGTTAAATAAAATTTTATATTAAGTAATAAAATCTTATTAGAACACTATAAGAGTATGTTTTGAGGAAAACTCATATAAGTGACTAATAAATGTTGAATAAAGCCTTATATTAACTAATAAATTCTTATTAGAACACTATAAGAGTGTGTTTTGAGGGAAACTCGTATAAGTGACTAATAAATGTTGAATATAACCTTATATTAACTAGTAAAATCTTATTAGAATACTATACGAGTATGTTTTGATGAAAACTCTTATAAGTAACTAATTAATAAGTGTTGAATAAAACCTTATATTAACTAGTAAAATCTTATTAGAATACTATAAGTGTATGTTTTGAGGAAAACTCATATAAGTAACTAACTAGTGTTGAATAATACTTTATATTAAGTAATAAAATCTCATTAGAATACTATAAGAGTATGTTTTGAAGAAAACTCAAATAAGTGACTAATAAATGTTGAATAAAGACTTATATTAACTAAAAAATTCTTATTAGAATACTATAAGAGTGTGTTTTGAGAAAAACTCATATAAGTGGCTAACAAATGTTGACTAAAGCCTTATATTAACTAATAAATTCTTTTTAAAATACTATAAGAGTGTGTTTTGAGGAGAACTCGTATATGTGACTAATAAATTTTGAATATAACCTTATATTAACTAGTGAAATCTTATTAGAATACTATAAGTGTATGTTTTGAGGAAAACTCATATAAGTGACTAATAAATGTTGAATAAAGCTTTATACTAACTAATATATTCTTATTAGAATACTATAAGAGTGTGTTTCGAGGAAAACTTGTATAAGTCATTAATAAATATTGAATCAAACCCTATATTAACTAGTAAAATCTTATTAGCATACTATAAGAATGTGTTTTGAGGAAAACCCGTATAAGTGACTAATAAATAATGAATAAAGCCTTATATTAACTAATAAATTCTTATTAGAAATCTATAAGAGTGTGTTTTGAGGAAAACTCGTATAAGTGACTAATAAATATTGAATAAAGCCTTATATTAAGTAATAAATTCTTATTAGAAATCTATAAGAGTGTGTTTTGAGGAAAACTCGTATAAGTGACTAATAAATGTTGAATAAAACCTTATATTAACTAGTAAAATCTTATAAGAATACTATAAGTGTATATTTTGAAGAAAACTCATATAAGTAACTAACAAGTGTTGAATAAAACTTTATATTAAGTAATAAAATCTCATTAGAATACTATAAGATTATGTTTTGAAGAAAACTCATATAAATAACTAATAAATGTTGAATAAAGCCTTATATTAAGTAATAAATTCTTATTTGAATACTATAAGAGTGTGTTATGAGGAAAACTCTTACAAGTTACTAATAAATGTTGAATAAAATCTTATATTAACTAGTCTAATCTAATTAGAATACTGTAAGAGTATGTTTTGAGAAAAACTCATATATGTGACTAATAAATGTTGAATAAAGCCTTATATTAACCAATAAATTCTTATTAGAAAACTATAAGAGTGTGTTTTGAGGGAAACTCGTATAAGTGACTAATAAATGTTGAATATAACCTTATATTAACAAGTAAAATCTTATTAGAATACTATACTAATATGTTTTGATGAAAACTCATATAAGTAACTAATTAATAAGTGTTGAATAAAATTTTATATTAAGTAATAAAATCTTATTAGAATACTATAAGAGTATGTTTTGAGAAAAACTCATATAAGTGAGTAATAAATGTTGAATAAAGCTTTATATTAACTAATATATTCTTATTAGAATACTATTAGAGTGTGTTTTGAGGAAAACTCGTATAAGTGACTAATAAATGTTGAATAAAACCCTATATTAACTAGTAAAAATCTTATAAGAATACTATATGTGTATGTTTTGAAGAAAACTCATATAAGTAACTAACAAGTGTTGAATAAAACTTTATATTAAGTAATAAAATCTCATTAGAATACTATGAGAGTATGTTTTAAAGAAAACTCATATAACTGACTAATAAATGTTGAATAAAGCCTTATATTAACTAATAAATTCTTATTAGAATACTATAAGAGTGTGTTATGAGGAAAACTCGTACAAGTTACTAATAAATGTTGAATAAAATCTTATATTAACTAGTCTAATCTAATTAGAATACTGTAAGAGTATGTTTTGAGAAAAACTCATATATGTGACTAATAAATGTTGAATAAAGCCTTATATTAACTAATAAATTCTTATTAGAAAACTATAAGAGTATGTTTTGAGGGAAACTCGTATAAGTGACTAATAAATGTTGAATATAACCTTATATTAACTAGTAAAATCTTATTAGAATACTATACGAATATGTTTTGATTAAAACTCATATAAGTAACTAATTAATAAGTGTTGAATAAAATTTTATATTAAGTAATAAAATCTTATTAGAATACTATAAGAGTATGTTTTGAGAAAAACTCATATAAGTGAGTAATAAATGTAAAATAAAGCTTTATATTAACTAATATATTCTTATTAGAATACTATTAGAGTGTGTTTTGAGGAAAACTCGTATAAGTGACTAATAAATATTGAATAAAGCCTTATATTAACTAATAAGTTCTTATTAGAAATCTATAAGAGTGTGTTTTGAGGAAAACTCGTATAAGTGACTAATAAACGTTGAATAAAACCTTATATTAACTAGTAAAATCTTATAAGAATACTATAAGTGTATGTTTTGAAGAAAACTCATATAAGTAACTAACAAGTGTTCAATAAAACTTTATATTAAGTAATAAAATCTCATTAGAATACTATAAGAGTATGTTTTGAAGAAAACTCATATAAATAACTAATAAATGTTGAATAAAGCCTTATATTAACTAATAAATTCTAATTAGAATACTATAAGAGTGTGTTATGTGGAAAACTCTTACAAGTTACTAATAAATGTTGAATAAAATCTTATATTAACTAGTCTAATCTAATTAGAATACTGTAAGAGTATGTTTTGAGAAAAACTCATATATGTGACTAATAAATGTTGAATAAAGCCTTATATTAACTAATAAATTCTTATTAGAATACTATAAGAGTGTGTTATGAGGAAAACTTGTATAAGTTACTAATAAATGTTGAATAAAATCTTATATTAACTAGTCTAATCTAATTAGAATACTATAAGAGTATGTTTTGAGAAAAACTCATATAAGTGACTTATAAATGTTGAATAAAGCCTTATATTAACTAATAAATTCTTAATAGAATACTATAAGAGTGTGTTTTGAGGGAAACTCGAATAAGTGACTAATAAATGTTGAATATAACCTTATATTAACTAGTAAAATCTTATTAGAATACTATACGAGTATGTTTTGATGAAAACTCATATAAGTAACTAATTAATAAGTATTGAATAAAATTTTATATTAAGTAACAAAATCTTATTAGAATACTATAAGAGTATGTTTTAAGGAAAACTCATATAAGTTACTAATAAATGTTGAATAAAGCTTTATATTAACTAATATATTCTTATTAGAATACTATAAGAGTGTGTTTTTATGAAAACTTTTATAAGTGACTAATAAATATTGAATCAAACCTTATATTAACTAGTAAAATCTTATTAGCATACTATAAGAATATGTTTTGAGGAAAACCCGTATAAGTGACTAATAAATATTGAATAAAGCCTTATGTTAACTAATAAATTCTTATTAGAATTCTATAAGAGTGTGTTTTGAGGAAAACTCGTATAAGTGACTAATAAATGTTGAATAAAACCTTATGTTAACTAGTAAAATCTTATTAGAATACTATAAGTGTATGTTTTGAGGAAAACTCATACAAGTAACTAACAAGTGTTGAATAAAACTTTATATTAAGTAATAAAATCTCATTAGAATACTATAAGAGTATGTTTTGAAGAAAACTCATGTAACGGCCCAGGATTATGATTCCCGAGTTACGTTTCGAGGGATAAAACCCCTCGTTCGGATCTTGCGCCCCGAGTACATGTTGAAGGTTTGAAACCAGGGATTCGTAGTTTAAAGTGGGATTTCGCACCCAAATTCGAAGGGTCCATTGGAGACCTCGGGGTAAACCCCTGTACCTGCCCTAAGGCTACAACGCGCGAAACCTTTTATCATGCAAAGGATATAAGTTCTGAAAATGATACAACCAGTGTCACGGCAGAGCCGGGTCAAAACAGAGTATAATAGGAAGAAATCTCAAAAGCATGAATCTGGTGAAGTCAGGGTTCAACACTCACTCTCCGCCATATGAATGGACCCCGCCATAACAGCACAAAATCAAGCAGTGGATTGGGTACCTGAAACTATACTACCAAGTCAGGCCAAGAGTCCGCCCTCGGGTCCTCTGACCGCGCTGAGGACATATAATACGCCTATAACTAGAATAAAGGATGCCTTCATGCAGTTTTGAAATCTTAACCACACTATCATGCTCCTAATTCATATGTGCAGGATATTAAGGAAGGCCTTAACAAAGAATACCAAGCGGTATATCCCTCTTCTACCACCACCCCTCTTCCAGACAGGGTGGAGACTGGCCGGTTCGATGCTATAAAATATCAAATCTCATCATCATATCGTATCTCATGCTCATCTCGTATCTCCTCATATATATAACTCAAGGAGGACAACACCCGATGAAACTGGGCTGCCCTATGACCCTAGCAAGGACTCTAGGACTCACAGATAACGACCGTTCTGTATTCAAACGCATACAGAATAAGAATTGATGCGGGACCATCCAAGACACCTTCGGATGATGTCCTTATCAAGAGGAAGAAGAAGGCTCCACCATGGGAGAAGGTCCAAAGGTGGAAGCTTGACGTTTAGCTCGTTCATAGTCATTTGACAGCTTTTCGACGTCTCTGTAAAATGGGTCGTACGGATTCAATATTTATCGGATTGAGGCGTGCCATATCTTGTTGGAACGAGGACGAAGAGATCTACAACTTTTCTGTTGAAGGTTTTTCCAAATTCAACCTCGGAATTGGCCGAAAATGCACATCTTTGCAAGCTGTCACTGTTTTGACGGGATTTTACTAAGTGTTGGAACCCCATTTCGCCTAGTGTTCCTATTGGGCCGAAATTGGGCTATTTTAAGTGTTATTTCTAGAGATCTTATTTACTTATGATTTTAGGTGTTTTAATTAGATGTTAGATATTATCTTTCTATCGTTAAACTCGGCCCATCAGGCCTTAGCATAGCTTATATATTTCGATTTCATACATTGTAAACATTCAGCTTTCAATGAATAGAATTAGCTCTCTCAAACTTGTGTGAAACACATTGAGTGATGTTGATCCAACTAGAGCTGTGCTCGTTGATCACAAATTGGTATCTATCTCAGCTTGGTTTGCTTTGCCGTTCATCAACTTCGCAAGACTTGGTGAATCTAGTATCCACAAGCCCCCTCCTTGTGCCTTCAAGTTGTCCGCTTGATTGTGTAGGGTTGTAGAGGCGGGTTGTGTAGTCATTGGTATTGGTTCCTACCCTCTGAGGAGGCCTGGGGTCTTTATCTTGTTCTGCATAGATCGACTCAGTCCTTATCGGTCATGTCTTTTCATTCTTTGTTGCAATTTCGAGTCTTTATCGAGTCTTGTTCAACTTCTTTGAGTCGACATTGAGGACAACCTCTGTTCTTGGTCAAGATCTTGCGTTTCTTTGCTTTCTTGTTGAGTCTTGCATAAATCTTGCATCTTTCTTGTTATTTCTTGCTGCATTCTTTGAGTTCTTGATCGTTCTTGATTAAGTTCTTGAGTTTCTTTATTCTTTCTTGATTATTCTTGCTTGTTGTCGAAGATCGGACCAACCTACGGCTAACCCCGTATCAAATTGGCATCAGAGCTTTGGTTTCCGACATCAAGATTGAGTCTTTTCTTTTTCATAAACACAAAATCCACAAAAAAGAGTCCTTTTCTTGTTTTGGTCTTTTACTTCTTGATTCTTGAATTGATTATTGCACTAATCTTTTGTTTGTGTTTGTTGTGGTTGCATAGCCTAAACACAAGCCTACCCGAGACCGTGGAGTCGACCAGATCAGTGTGCACAACCCTTGTGTCACTCTCCTAGCCGACGGCAAGCCTCTTGTCCCCATAGTCGAGTAGCTTTGGTCGACAGCCCCATTCACACACAAAGAAACCCTAGTGTTCTATCTTTTCTATCTTTTCTTTCTTTGGCATATTTATTCTATCTTCTATCTAAATTCCATGTATTTATTGCCTTTACAAAAAATCTGATTTTTGGTGGATATAAATCATATTTATCTATCATTTATCTTTAATGCCTTAGATAGATCCACTTACCAAAGATAAACAAAAGCCTCACCTATAAATACATCTTTAGGGCTGAATTTCTATCTTTTATCACCATCTATACCAATTTTCGAGTCCTACATATCAAGTTGAGTATTTTCTTGCATTAGTTTCATATTTAAAAAAAAAAAAAAAAAAAACAGAGAAAACAGATCCAAAAATTACAAAAAAAAAAAAAAAGAGAGAAAGTGTTTGGTTGTTGTTTGTTGATCTAGTGCAAGAAAAACCTAAAGGACTCAACTTTGTGGTGATTCTCCATAGCCCTTGTCGACAGCCCTAAACCTAAACACATACACCTCCACAAAATTGAAACCCTACCTTGCAACTATAATATCATAACTTGAGGTTTTTCAATCAAAAGAGGTAAATTTCCTTACTTTCTCTTGTGTTTCTTCTATTTCTTTTTGTTACAGCCTTGTCGAGTTAATTTTTGGCTATGTCGAGCACTTCTCCCCATTGTCAAGTGCTGTTGTGTTTGTGTCGAAGAGTTCTCAGCCCTTGCCGAGTTCTCTCTTGTGTGTGTCGAGTGATCTCAGCCCTTGCCGAGTGATCTCTTTGTGCGTAGAATTGATTCATTGCAATTACCCATCTGCTTTGCTTGAATCTATTGTTTACAACTGCTGTCGAGTGCTCTTACCCTTTTGACGAGTGCTTTGTTGTTCGTTTCAGTCATTACATACCTTGATTTATTTAGTCTTTGCTTGGTAGTTGATTTGCCCAAAGCGGATTGCCCTAGCAAGCGTGATATATCAATCAGAGAGGGAGTGTGAGCGAAACACAATTGTGAGCTGTTTATATTTTATCTAACCTTTTACATAGTTCTTTGTTTCTTTTATTTGCTATGTCTAATCAGGTTAACAACTCCAGCACCACCGTGACTCCCGAGCAATTCAACACCTTGATGATCACCATGAACGCCATGAATGAGATGTTGGTAAAGTTCAATAATGACATGGCTAAGATAGATAAAAGCTTTACGACAATAGAGCTTCATCATTTTGGCTCTAATACGGTGTTTGTACAAGGAGTCTCACCCAGAGATGAAGTGTCACCAATTGAAAGGGAAGAAACTCATCCTATTTCTACTCAACATAATGTTTCTTCTACCATAGATAATTCTCTTGTTGCTGGAAATATAGAGCATGTTGTTAATAATGATCAAGATCTAAACTTACTAGCCTATGTTGATAATGATTGCATTGAATATGAGCATGATGATTCTTTGATTGTTAATAAAGTTTTAAGTGTTCAACCTATGCCTTGTGATAATAATCAAAGAGAAGAATTGTGCCATACTAAATGTTTTGAAAAAGGCGATATTTGTAATATGATCATTGATGCTGAAAATTCTTCTTCTATTGCTAGCCTTGAATTAATTGCAAATCCAACTTTGAATAAGGATGGAAAATTGCTAGCTTTGGATGGAAACTTAGGGATTCATGACCAAGTTCAAGTGCATATTAATTTAGAACATCATGAAGATAACATGAAATATGAATTATGCCCTAATAAAGTTTCTTTTCCTGATTTTGTAGATGACGCTGAGACAAAAACCATCGAGGAGTGGTCAATCCCTACACCAATCGTCCTTGAGATGGATTTCCATGGGCATATGGTGTTCGATCCAGGAGCTCGTGTGGCTGCATGTGCGGAATCATATATGACCTTGGATTCGAGGACGAATCCTTTTCAAGAAAGGGAGATTGATGCGGGACCATCCAAGACACCTTCGGATGATGTCCTTATCAAGAGGAAGAAGAAGGCTCCACCATGGGAGAAGGTCCAAAGGTGGAAGCTTGACGTTTAGCTCGTTCATAGTCATTTGACAACTTTTCGACGTCTCTGTAAAATGGGTCGTACGGATTCAATATTTATTGGATTGAGGCGTGCCATATCTTGTTGGAACGAGGACGAAGAGATATACAACTTTTCTGTTGAAGGTTTTTCCAGATTCAACCTCGGAATTGGCCGAAAATGCACATCTTTGCAAGCTGTCACTGTTTTGACGGGATTTTACTAAGTGTTGGAACCCCATTTCGCCTAGTGTTCCTATTGGGCCGAAATTGGGCTATTTTAAGTGTTATTTCTAGAGATCTTATTTACTTATGATTTTAGGTGTTTTAATTAGATGTTAGATATTATCTTTCTATCATTAAACTCGGCCCATCAGGCCTTAGCATAGCTTATATATTTCGATTTCATACATTGTAAACATTCAACTTTCAATGAATAGAATTAGTTCTCTCAAACTTGTGTGAAACACATTGAGTGATGTTGATCCAACTAGAGCTGTGCTCGTTGATCACGAATTGGTATCTATCTCAGCTTGGTTTGCTTTGTGTTCATCAACTTCGTAAGACTTGGTGAATCTAGTATCCACAAGCCCCCTCCTTGTGCCTTCAAGTTGTCCGCTTGATTGTGTAGGGTTGTAGAGGCGGGTTGTGTAGTCATTGGTATTGGTTCCTACCCTCTGAGGAGGCCTTGGGTCTTTATCTTGTTCTGTATAGATCGACTCAGTCCTTATCGGTCGTGTCTTTCAATTCTTGCATCTTAAATTTCGAGTCTTTATCTATCTTTATCGAGTCTTTATTGTTCTTGTTGCTGTCTTCCATCGTTCTTGGAGTTCTTGATCAATTCTTGGTCGAGTTCTTGAAGTCTTGCTGCGTTCTTGTTGAGTCTTGCATAAATCTTGCATCTTTCTTGTTAGTTCTTGCTGCGTCTTTATAGTTCTTGATCGATCTTGATTAAGTTCTTGAGTTTCTTTATTAGTTCTTGATTATTCTTGCTTGTTGTCGAAGATCGGACCATCTCACGGCTAACCCCGTATCAAGAATGCTCATTCGTAAGTGAAATTCCTAAGCATGATACTACATGACATGCTTTTATGCATATGCAACACCTACATACTATATGACACATCAGGCAGGAGGTACTGGTTACTGAGTAAGCCCCGGAGGTACTTACCTGGCTAGAAGATCAGCAAAAGAAGAATCCAACACACAGTAGTCACATATTATCATGTTGGTTAGCCATCGAATAAGTCTTACTCTTAGGTTAGTCTCTAAACCATTTCAAATTCGAATTAAACATTTAAGAATTTCGACCCCTTGAAAATACTCGTTAAATCCCTTTTTCAACTTACTTTTAAAATTCATAAGTCCAAATAATATATTTTAAGCCCCAATAATATTATATTTTATTTTAAATACCATTAAATATTTAGATAAGTAAACGGTTAAACCCGAACCGAACCAAACCCGCAATTATTAATCCCTAAACCGGTTTAATCAAACAAAATATATGTTAGTAAAAAGGGGCCCACAAATGCTGACTGGGCAAGGAGAGGCCCACCCCCTTCTTCTTCCTCCATCAAATTCCAATCTGCAGCTCCCGCTGCGCTCGACCCCGGTCATGCTCGACCGCTCCTGTCGGCTCGCCTCTCGTGCTCGCGCTTGCTGCTGCTCGACCTTGCGCCCTTCTTCTTGAGCACCCAGCCTCCCATGCCCAGCTGCCCTCGCCTCTGCGCTCACCCGCGCTCGCCGCTGCGTTGCTCTGCCTCGCCTCGCCGCGCTCTCATCTCGCACCCTCGGCCTCGCTCTCCAGCTGTCGGAGCTCTCGACCACGCCCAATCATCCCGCACTCATCTCACGCACACTCTCGACTAGTCTAAGTATCAAAAAAGACTCAGAAACGAGGATAAATTCGGAGCTCACCGAGATGGATTTTTCGCGACTTCGGAGCTCTCGATCGGAGTTCTGAGCTTCGTCGGTGGCTCGGGATGGCTTGTCGGACCTACACCGGATGTGGATGAGTGTGATGGTGAAGACCGTAAGCAATTTCAATAAAAAACGAAGGAGGGACGTTTACCGTGTAAAGGCTCGGATTTTGCAATCTAAATTTTCGAAAAAAAAAATGAATTTAAAAGTGGAATTTAACGGAAACTCCCTAAATCGGATTTTAAAACTCGTGGAACGAATTTCCGACCTAAAAAAAAAATTTTGGAAATTAACTTGACATGGCGACATCCTTTCTGAGATTTTTTGAAAACCAAATTGATCGAGAAAGCGGGAATGTGAGAGACTAACATCAAGAACTTATTCCGAAATTTATTTTCCGAGTATTTTCTTTGTACCACATTCCTTGTTTTCTTCCCATTGTCTCCTTCTATTCCTTATTCAAATTTTAAATTAATCGTTATTTGGGGTGGGATATGAATAAGGATGGTGTTGGTGTTTGGGCAATTTAGGAAAAATTTGACCACTTTCATGGTTTCATCCCCTTATTTTACTGAGCAGGTCAAAACCCCACTCCTCCTTTTCTCTGATTGTTTCAGAAAAAGCATACCATTAAGGATCAAAAAAGAAAAAGTATACCATCCTCTTTCAGAAAAAGCCACACCTCTGCCTCCGTTTACCACCACACCAACAGTCCAACACCATCTCCGTCGTCGCTCGCGAATCTGCTTGCCACCACCTTCTGCGTCACCTTCGTCCTCACCACGCTCGTCACCTCTCGGATCCGCAAGCCGCCTCCATCCCCCTGTTCAGTGTCCGAGAGCCAAGCTGAGCTCCAACAACCTCCTTCCACTTCCTTCCTCGGCGAGAAGCTGCACCGTAGCCCTTCGCACCTTCTCCGGCCTCCAGGCCACCCAGGGGCGGCACGAGTGCCACCACCGAGCCGCCCGAGTCCCTCGTCGCCTATTTTTGATTTGAGACCGGTAAGGCTCTCTCCCTCCCTATTCCGATCAAAACCACCAATAAAGCTTTCGCCTTTAACCTTTCCCACCTCTCCTAGGTTATTTCCGGCGAGAATCTGGCCTTGACGGGCCTGGGACGCCACCTCCCCGAGCTCCGTTTCCGGCGAAGACGAAGGCCCCTCAGTGAGCTTCTTCCTCCATCCTCCTTCATTTCCCTTCCTTTCCTACTTTGTGTATTTGTGTCGTCGGAGTCGGAATCGGCGCCGGCAGCCCTTCCCTTCTTCTCCTCCTTCCTGGATTTTCGAACGCAGTGGGACATTTGGGGGAGATAGATCAACAGTGGTCGGGTTGGGTTCTGCTTCTTTTCTTGCTGGTTCGGTTCAAGGGTTTTATTTAACTTAAACCGGTCCGGTCCGGTTCCATTTAAAACAAAACCAGAGAATGTCCTGTTGGGCCTATTTTCTGATGGGCCGATTGGGATGTTTTAAAATAAAAATGAATTGGGCCTTTTCCTTCAGAAAACAAAATGATTTGAGTCTTCATCTTGGGTTTCAAATAAAAAGGGGCTCAGTTTTATGTAATTTAAAATAGAGGCTCGGTTTTGGATAATTTTCAAAATAAAGGGGTCGGTTTGGTAAATTAGGAATGACTGATTTTATTAAATAAAAATGGTTAGGATTTTTAAGGGATTTGAGAATGTTTTATGAAAGTATTAATAAATAGTAGTATTGAGATTTGAAAAATAAAACGTTATTATTAAGACTTAAGGATATTTAAGAATATATTATGGCCTTGTAAATTATTGAGATTTAAGGTGTATTATTTGACTATAAAATATTATTTTGAGATTTAAAGATATAATATTATGGTGATTAAAAATATAATACTATGAGACTTGGATCTTAGAAAAAAAGAATCTGATGAATATTTCCAAGGTCGGAATTTCTATCTAGTTAACTCGCTTTTCGAAACGGTTTTCGAGACTAACTTGGGAATTATGTGATCGATGACTAACTAGCATGATGATATGATTGAGTGACTAACAACATATTTTGTGTGGGTAATGGCAAGATTGGTTGACTAATAACATGATGGGTTGTTACGTATCGTTTGTCTTATCGCTTATGAACTATGATTAATATGATGAACTTTGGAGATATATGATCAATTGATCATGCGGATATATGAGTATTATTGCGAATATATGAATGTGGTGGAACAGAATGATGATAATGATGTGGTCTTATGGAATGTGGCATCATGATGAGTGGTTGAACTTGATGAGATGATGATTATGATGTGGTTATACTTATTGAATAACGTGTGTTATGTGATTGAGTGTCTAGATGTAGACTTATATATGTGTTCTGATATATATCTAGGTGATAAATTGTGATTATGATTGGTGTATGCCGGACCTTCTATTATGCTGTTCTGCATAGCCAGGTGAGTTCCTATATGAGCTCACTCAGATTCGAAAAAGAGATCTCCCTGCTTGTAGCCATGTGCATACTAGGTCCTTGCATTCATAATAAAGCATGCCATGTAGTATCCTGCTAGGATTGCACTCATGATTGAGCATTCGTTTACTCATTGCTTTAGTAAACAGAACGACCATTATCTGTGAAGTAACTAGAGTCATTGCTAGGGTTATAGGACGACCTAGTCCCATCGGGTCCCGTCCTGAGTCAATCGAGTCATGAACTTCCTTATATTATGAGATGCCTGCGGGCTTTATTGTGGAGCGGGTTGGGCATGCGTGCCGCCTGATTATAATTGAATGCATTCACGAGCTGGCCAGTCTCCGCCCTATCAGAAGGGGGTGAAGGTGTAAAGGCTCGGATTTTCAAATCCTAATTTTTCAGAAAAAAGGAAATTAAAAATGAATTTAAACCGAATTAAAAGCTTGTTTAGCGGATTCCGACTGTAATATAAAATTTGACGAATGATTTCCGTCCTTTTACCTCGAAAATTGAAAATAATTTTCAGATTGCGATATCCTTGTCAATTTTTAAAATCTCATTGATCGAGAAAGCGGGATTCTTGGAAACTAACATTCAGAAACTAATTTCGGGATTCAAAATTCATGTATTCGGGATTTATTACCGGGTATTCAATTTGACTGATGTCTTAATTAATACTAGTCAAGTCCTCCGCCAGTTCAGCCCCTCCCCTACTCCTCTACAACCTACAATCAGCTACTCTGTTCCTCTTTTGTTGTACGCCATCGCTCCATCACCATCACCACTTCGCCCTCTTTATATCATCTCCATCACATTCACACTCTCCATCACCATTTCAACATACCTCATCACCACCATCACCGTCACCTCCCGCCTCTCTTCACACAACACCACCGCGATCCTTCTTCACTCTCTCGTCCTCCTCCTTCCTCGAGAGCGCAGAAACCACAGCAGCACCTTCGACCCCTCCTCGAAGCCACCAGCAGCAGCCGCAACATCCCTCGGATCCACCAACCGCAGAGGAGCCACCACCGGAGCCGCCACGAGAGCCACCGCAGCCCCACTCCCTTCTTTACCCTGTTCGATCGCGAGCCAAGTTCCGGTAAGCGTTTCTATTCCGTCTTCAATCAAAACTACTCTCGCACTTCACCATCACGCTCATCCATGTCCAACGCAGATCCGACGAGCCATCACGAGCCTCCGACGACGCTCATACCTCTGATCGAGAGCTCCGAAGTCGCGAACTCCCTCGGTGAGTCCAATATTTTCCTTCCTCATTTTCGATTCGTTTCTGACTTGAGTCGGGCTGTGGGCAAGTGTTGAGTGTGCGTGAGCTGAGTGTGGGGTATCGGGTGAAGTTTGAGAGCTCCGGCAAGCTCGAGAGCGCGGTCGAGAGTGCGAGACGAGCATCGACGGGCGAGAGAGCGTGCTGAGCAGAGCACGGGTGAGCTGAGGCGAGAGCAGCGAGCGAGCTGTGAGCAGAAGGCCGAGGCGAGCCGGAGCTCGGCATAGGACGTCTCCGGAGACGGAGGCCCGGAGGAAGAGCTTCAATCGCCGGCGAGAGCGAGGTCGAGGCTGTCGAGCATCCATGGCGTTCTCTTTTAAAATTTGAGGAGGAAGATGGCCAGCGTGGTCTTGTGGACCCTAAGTCCTAACTTATAAACATTTGTTAATTGTTACTTATTTAAATCGGTTTTTAGATTAAATTAACGGGTTCGGTCGGTTTGGTTGGGTTCGGTTCGGTTTGGGTTATCTGTTTATTATTTAACTAATTAGCGGTATTTAAATTATTATATTTTGGGAGAATTATAAGGGTTGATTTATTAAATAAAAATGTTCGGGATTTTAGGGGATTTGGAAATATTTTATAAAAGTGTTAAATAAATGGTATGTAAAATATCATGTAATACTATTTGAGATTGAAAATATATTATTGGGACTTAAAGATTTATAAAGAATTTGGAAAAGAATTTCAAGGTTGGAAAGTAATCTAATAAATAAATTCGAAAGGGAATTTGGCGAGTATTTTCAAGAGTCGGAATACTTAACTATTTAACTTTGATTTGAAACGGTTTTGAAACTAACTTGGGAATACGACTTATTCGATGACTAACTAGCATGATAATATGATCGTTTGACTAACAGTATGATATGTATGACTAATAGCATGACTTGTGGTGAATTATTATATGAGATTAAATGTTGAATAATTATGACGATCTAGTAGGATTTTATATCACACAAATTATGTCTTATCATTTTGATGAACCATTGAGGTATATGCGGAAATGATGTATATGAACATGCGGAATTGGTTGAATAACGATGTGGTCTTGAGGAGCGGATGATGCGATGAAATGACTTTCATAATATGTTACTTGTTCTATTGATTGAGGTGTGCTTGAGTGCTTAATAGTTGGATGTAGACTTATGTATATATATTCCATTATGTACTAGGTGATACTCTGTGATTGTGAATACTGTGTGATGGATTGTTCTGTTGCCGATCTGCTAGCCAGGTAAGTACCTCCGGGGCTTACTCAGTAACCAGTACCTCCTGCCTGATGTGTCATATAATATGTAGGTGTTGCATATGCATAAGAGCATGTCATGTAGTATCATGCTTAGGAATTGCATTTACGAATGAGCATCCTTACTCTGTATGCGTTTGAATACAGAACGGCCGTTATCTGTGAGTCCTAGAGTCCTTGCTAGGGTCATAGGGCAGCCCAGCTTCATCGGGTGTTGTCCTCCTCAAGTCATTTATATATATCACGAGATACGAGATGGGCATGAGATATGATACGATGATGAGATATGATATGATGATGAGATTTGATATGATTATAGCATCGAACTGGCCAGTCTCCACCTTGTCTGGAAGAGGCGTGGTGGTAGAAGAGGGATATACCACTTGGTATTCTTTGTTAAGGCCTTACTTAATATTCCACACATATGAGTTAGGAACATGATAGTGTGGTTAATATTCCAGTACTGCATGAAGGCATCTTTATTCTAGGTATAAGCGTATTATATGTCCTCAGCGCGGTCAGAGGACCCGCGGGCGGACTCTTGGCCTGACTTGGTGGTATAGTTTCAGGTACCCGATACACTGCTTGATTTTGTGCTGTTATGACGGGGTCTATTCATATGGCGGAGAGTGATAGGTTGAAACCTGACTTCACCAGATTCACGCTTTTGGGATTTCTCCCTAATTATACTCTATTTTGACCCGGCTCTGCCGTGGCACTGGTTGTATCACTTTCAGAACTTATGCCCTTTTCATGATAAAGGATTTCCCGTGTTGTAGACTTAGGACAGGTACAAGGGTTTACCCCGGGGTCTCCAACGGACCTTTCGAATTTGGGTGCGAAATCCCACTTTAAACTACACATCTTCGATTTCAAACCTTCAACCTGTACTCGGGGTGCAAGATCCCAGCGAGGAGTTTCATCCCTCGAAACGTAACTCGGGAATCATAATCCTGGGTTGTTACAGGAGGTAGGAGAGGGATATACCACTTGGTATTCGGTGCTAAGGCCTTATTATATTTATGTACTTAATCTTAGGAGCATGTTAGTGTGTTAATATTCCGCCTTGCACCTAGATTTGGTTTTGACCCGGCTCTGGCGTGGCACCCTCTTGTATTGCACCTTGATTTTGTTATTTGCATGTTTGCTGGTTTTCCACGCTTAGACTTATGACAGGTATAGGGGACTTCCCCGGGGATTCCAACGATCCCTTCAAATTTGGGTATGAAATCCCACTTTAAAATGTTAGGATAGAATTTCAAACCTTCAACCTGTACTCGGGGCGCAAGATCCTAACGAGGGGTTTCATCCCTCGAAACGTAACCCGAGAATCATAAACCCGGGCCGTTACATACCGGAAGTTAGCTTCGCGATTGATCGAAGATTAGAAAGGAATGGGTTGCGGTGGCTCCGTGGCGGTTCCGGTGGTGTCCGTTGTTGCTGTTGGTGGCTCCGAGGGATGTGTAGGACCTTCCGCTGGTGGCTCGAGGTGGAAGGATAGAAGAAGGAGGAGGAGACAATTTGGGGATGAAGACGGTGGCGACGATGGTGATGGTGAAATGGTGACGGTGAATGGTGATGGTGTGCAGCAGAAGAGTGGAGAGGAGCTGAAAAGTTTACAGAAGCTAGGGAGAGGTGTGAAGGGGTGTGGGAGATGGTGTACAGAAGAAGAGAGGACCGGAGGGATAGGTTTACAGATGCCACAGGTGTAGGGGTGCAGTAGGAGCTAGGCTGGAGGGTGGCTCGGAACAGGTAAGGATTTGACCGGGGAAGTGATGGGTATTAATTACGGGCATCAGTCAAAATTAAATACCCCGAATTAAAACCCGAATACGTGAATTTCGAATCCCGAAATTAGTTTTCGAAAGTTAGTTTCCCGAATCTCGTTTTCTCGATTGATTAGATTTTTATAATAAAAAAAGGGTATCACCATCCGATAATTATTTTGAATTTTCGAGGTCAAATGACGGAAATTATTCGCCAAATTTTACATTCCGGTCGGAATCCGCGAAACGAGTTTTAAAACCGATTTAATTTCATTTTTAATTCTCTTTTTCCGAAAAAGATAGGATTTAAAAATCCGAGCCTTTACAACTCATATAAGTGACGAATAAATGTTGAATAAAGCCTTATATTAACTAATAAATTCTTATTAGAATACTATAAGAGTGTGTTATGAGGAAAACTCGTATAAGTTACTAATAAATTTTGAATAAAACCTTATATTAAGTTAATATAAGGTTCCTTTGCTTCTAGTTCAGTGGTCTAGGAGGAGCCTTGAGGAGGCCACGTGGGAGACTGAGGAGAGTATTCGGGCTAGTTATGGGGATGTCCTAGATGAGTTGCTCGCATCCTATGTCGAGCCGAGTGTAGATATTTCCCTGACCTCGCGAGTGCGGTGAGTTGTCTAGTTGGATTGGGGTTGGTTGGTAGTATCTCTTTGCTTGTGTACTTATGATTGGTAGTTGTGTGCAGATTCTTGGTGATATGATATGATGAGCTGTGATGATGTGATGACGTGCTAGATATTTTATGGTATGCGACTATACTTGACGTGTTTAGGTCATGCTATTAATATGTGATATGAGTGTCACTCTATATATATATGAGGCTTGATGATAGAAATGATGGAAGTTGAAGTATTGGAATTTGATCATAACATGGAACCTAGGAAGAGAATGTGGGGTTAGCCCTTAGAGGTGGATGGTAAGATGAACTGAGAAGGTGGAAATGAACTTGACTAACGTCGAACATGAAATTTTGAATCGTGTTTCAAAAGAGACTAACTTGGATAATAATAAAAATAATAATAATACAACACTAGACCTCATTATAACGCCCCACGAAGTGGATAAGTATTTGAGTTATGATATGGCCAAGGAGTCGGAGTAAGGATATGGTAGGGGCCCATATTACATCCTTACTACGGTCTATTTGGGGATATTATGATCACGGCAACGGTACTGTGAGGACCTCATAGGGGCACTTATGAGATGTTTACGGGATCAATGGTGTGATTCATGGACTCACCGATTTCAAACTTCATCCCCTATTTTAAAAATAATTTTAGTCTCGAGGACGAGACTTGTTTTTAGAGGTGGATGATGTAAAGGCTCGGATTTTCTAATCCCAATTTTTCGGAAAAAAAAATATGATTAAAAATGAATTTAAGTCGAATTTAAAACTCGTTTAGCGGATTCCGACCAGGATATAAAATTTAAGTCGAATTTAAAACTCGTTTAAAACTAATTTCGGTTTTCAAAATTCACGTATTCGAGATTTATTCCGGGTATTTAACTTTAACCAATTTTACACTCTACCCAATCCCCACCCACTCCCATCACTCACCATACCCTTCTCAGACCCCCTTAACCCGTCATTTTCACCATCACCTCCTCACCGTCTTCGATCTCCTTCACCATTTCACGTCACCACCTCCGCTCCATCCTATCTCCATCATCACCACATGTTCTTCTCCGAGCCAGCAGCAACAACAGCCTCAACCTCACCCTCGAGCCTCCCAGAAGCCCCAACGCCGCCCAAGGAACACTCCAACGTCGTCGCGAGCCACCGGAGCTTCATGTCCCCCGTTTGATCGCGAATCAATTTTTTGGTAAGCCGTTCTCACTCGTTTTCTATCGGAATCGCCCTCGGACTTCACCACCACGCTCACCTCTATCCCACGCAGGTTCGACAAGCCATCGCGAGCCACCGACGAAGCCCAGAACTCCGATCGAGAGCTTCGAAGTCGTGAAAAATCCATCTCGGTGAGCTTCGAATCTATCCTCGTTTTGATTCATTTTTTTTAGTCTTTTTGATGTCTAGACTAGTCGGGAGTGAGAGAGGGTTGAGTGCGGGATGGTTGGGCGAGGTCGAGAGCTCCGACAGCTCGAGAGTGAGGCCGAGGGTGCGAGACGAGAGCAGAGGCGAGGGCAGCGAGGTCGAGCAGTGGTAGGAGCAGTTGGGCGTGGGAATGTGAGCGAGGAGGAGGTCGTGAGTCCGAGCACTGGGCAGCTAGCGGGTTAGGCGGAGGAGCTGAGCTCGAGAGCCCCAATCGCCGGCGAGAGCGAGGCGCGAGCAGAGCCATGGCGCCGGGCTGTTTTGAATCGGGAGGAAGACGGTGTCGTGGCTCATGTGGGGCCCTTGCATTTACAAAATGTGTTTTACTAACTTAACCGGTTTGGGGTTGGTTCGGTTCGGTTCGGTTTGGTTTGTTTCGATCCGGTTTGTTTCGGTTGGATTTAAATGTGTTCGGTTCGGTTCGGGTTTATCCGTCATTAATTAATTAATTAATGGTATTTAAAGTAAAATATAATATTACTGGGGTTAAAATATAACATTATTTGGACTTTAAGATTTATAAAGAATTTGGAGAAGAATTTCAAGGTTCGAAATTAATCTAATAAATAAATTAAAAAGGGAATTCGGCGAGTATTTTAAGTGTCGGAATTCTTAACTGTTTAATTCGGACTTGAAACGATTTTGAACTAAACTGACAATAAGAGTTGTTCGGTGACTAACTAGCATAATAGTATGATCGTTTGACTAACGACATGATATGTGTGACTAATGGCATGACTTGTGGTGATTTATTATAAGGGGATAAATATTTGTTACCGATGATGATAATGATATATATACTTATGAAGAGTATGAGTATGAAATAGTAATATGCAAATGTGACTAAGTATGATATGGAGGTTATCTTAAGTTATAAGAGATGGTTGATCATGATGAACTGGAAGTATGGTTGGTGTGATCTTGCTTATTTATTTGCTTGTATGAGTGTGTAATATATGTGATCAGAAAAGCTATAGAAGTATACTTAGTACATTCTCGTTATGTAATTAGGTGATATTCTGTGATCGTGATTACTGTGTGCTGGATTATTCTTTTGCTGATCTTCTCTCCAGGTAAGTACCTCCGGGGCTTACTCAGTAACCAATACCTCCTGCCTGATGTGTCATATAGTATGTAGGTGTTGCATATGCATAAGAGCATGTCATGTAGTACCATGCTTAGGAATTGCATTTATGAATGAGCATCCTTATTCTGTATGCGTTTGAATACAGAACGGCCGTTATCTGTGAGTTCTAGAGTCCTTGCTAGGGTCATAGGACAGCCCAGCTTCATCGGGCGTTGTCCTCCTCGAGTCATTTATATATATATATATCACGAGATACGAGATGAGCATGAGATATGATATGATGATGAGATATGATATGATGATGAGATTTGATATGATTATAGCATCGAACTGGTCAGTCTCCACCTTGTTTGGAAGAGGGGTGGTGGTAAAAGAGGGATATACCGCTTGGTATTCTTTGTTAAGGCCTTCCTCAATATTCTGCACATATGAATTAGGAGCATGATAGTGTGGTTTTATTTCAGCACTGCATGAAGGCATCCTTTATTCTAGGTATAGGCGTATTATATGTCCTCAGCGCGGTCAGAGAACCCGCGGGCGGACTCTTGGCCTGACTTGGTGGTATAGGTTCAGGTACCCGATCTACTACTTGATTTTGTGCTGATATGACGGGGTCCATTCATATGGCGGAGAGTGAGTGTACGAACCCTGACTTCACCAAACTAATGCTTTTTGGATTTCTTCCTATTATACTCCGTTTTGACCCGGCTCTGCCGTGGCACTAGTTGTATCGTTTTCAGAATTTTTTTCCTTTGCATGATAAAGGTTTTCGCGCGTTGTAGACTTAGGACAGGTATAGGGGTTTACCCCGGGGTCTCCAACGGACCTTCCGGGTTTGGGTGCGAAATCCCACTTTAAACTGCGCATCTTTGATTTCAAACCTTCAACCTGTACTCGGGGCGCAAGATCCCAACGAGGGGTTTCTTTCCTCGAAACGTAACTCGGGAATCATAATCCCGGGCCGTTACAAAGGTGGTATCAGAGCCTAGGTTGTGCAATCCGAGTACAACAGGTTGAAGATGGTTTTGAAAATCGCCCAATGTTTTCAAATGGGTTTGAGAAATGCTTTCAAAAGGACAAAATGAATTTAATTGGAATTAAAACGTAAAATGAATAAAGGGGAAACAATCTCGTGGGTAGAGACCAAAGCGATAGACCTCCCTTATGGATGTAGAACTCAGGGAACGGTAGGCAAAATACTAGCTTTGATTTACAGATGGGCCTAGATAACTCCAAGGAACACCATGGAGGTTGGAGTGTCGAGTTAGGTGACCGTGAGGTTTTGCCCCTCCGGTCAGCCGTCCCTCGAAGGACGGCATAGATCATCTCTATGCTTAATTTATACATATATGCAATTATGCCTGAGGGCGATCCTCCTTGAAGGGGATCATATTAATCGTCGAGTGCTTCTGTGCTGAGTGTTTAAATTAACCGTTCATGTAGTACTCATGGTTGATACTAGACGCGGTTCTGTTGGGCGTGGGGGTAGAGCACATCGTGGTCGGGGACGCCCCCGTCGGATTGCTGTTGAGAGCGTCGAGGAGCGCGCTGCTGACGATCACGTTGAGGAGCGAGCTTCACCTCCGCCGGCTAACGACCAGATTCGGATTCCCACAGAGACTAGACTTGGACAGCTAGAGGCGGCACTTCACGACATGCTAAGCGAGTTACGGGGAGGAGCCCGATCTACAGCACCGACGCTCGAGGTTCCTGTTCAGCCAGCTGAGCCCGTAGCCGATGCACGCCCTGAGAAGCGCGTCGACTGTGTCAAGACATTAGCTCAGTGCTGTCCTCCGGCTTTTACTGGAGAGGTTGGGGGGATATTGAGAGATGGTTCCGTGAGATGGATGGGTTGTTCGACCATGTTGCTGTCCCCGCTTCCGAGAGACAGAGACTTGCCGCAGGCCGTCTACAGGGAGACGCTTTTGACCGCTGGTCTTTATTTAAGATAGATCGGGCTGAGTGGACCTACGAGGAGTTTAGGGATCTGATGCTGAGAGAGTACCACCCTCCTGGGATTGAGATAGCCCGACAGGTATCCTTTATGTGAGGCTACTACGACCGATCAGCTTCTGTCTCTACCATCGTTTGCAAGTTCAAGAAGGAACTAGTCTATTGTGCTCACTTGTGCCCTTCCGATGAGAGCCGGATTCGCATGTTATCGATGAGACTGCCGCCTCCAGTACTTCTACATGCCTCTAGCTTGGGAGCTGTCAGCTTTGATCGATTCTTGGAGGTCATCCTCCTGTACGACCAGCAGCGGATCTTGTCCGAGACTGCATACACCACTTCTCGCCCTGAGGGGAAGAGAGCGAGACCAGCGGATGGTCGCGGAGACGACAGATCCAGGAGAGGAGGCTATGGAGGAGGATTTAGAGGGGGATATCACGAAGTTACACCGAGGGCACCCAAGCCGCCCGGTCGAGCTGTTTATGGAGGAGATGCACGAGTGAGGAGTGTCACTTGCCATGGATGCTTCGAGAGAGGTCATTATGTCGCTTCCTGCCCAGATCGTTCGATTGTCTGCTTCACTTGCGGCACCATGGGGCACAGAGCTGCCCGTTGTCCCCAGGACGGTAGAGCCCCGCCGACTGCACAGCCACCGAGACTTCCTGTGGCTCCACAGCCGCCACTGCTGAGTTATCCCCAGGGTCAGGGGAGAGGAGATGCTTCTGGTAGAGGTCGAGGAGGAGGTAGAGGAGGTAGAGGTTACGATCGTAGAGGCAGAGGGCCGTCAGGGCCAGGTCAGGGTAAAGGTTCGACATCTGCAGGACCATCTGGGTCCGGGTATGATCCTGGCCAGAGTTCCAGAGGCCGAGGACCAGCATTACCCCCACCGCCCCGCGTGTTCCAGATGAGAGCTGATGACCGTACTGCCCCTACTTCCGCAGGTACTATACATTTCCATGATGCGTGCCTGTCTATATTGTTTGACACTGGTGCTATTCACTGCTTCATAGCAGAGGCGTGCGTTGCTAGGCTGAGCCTGAGCTGCACGAGTGGTTTACCCCTTACTATTGGTTTAGCGGACGGGGCAAAGGTTAGGACGAGTCGGGAGATTTTAGGTTGCCCCATCCATATAGGTGAGCGTGAGTGGCCAACCGACCTTACTGTCATGCCATTGAGGATGGATGATCTCATTCTGGGTATGGATTTCATGGACCACTATGGAGCGATCATCAATTTGAGGACGAGGACGGTGTCTATCTTGGCGGATGACGGGACTGAGCACCAGGTTTGGGGGAGCGACCCCAAGAGGAACGGAGCGCTCATTAGCGCAGTCAGAGCCGCCAGACTTCTAGACGAGGGATGCATAGGGTATTGGTGTTACGCTTTAGAGGTGGATCGCACACATCCCAGCTTGGCAGATGTCCCTGTTGTGAGAGACTTCGCAGATGTGTTTCCAGATGAGCTACCGGGACTTCCCCCACCGAGAGAGGTTGACTTTGGGATTGAGCTAGACCCAGGCACCATACCTATTTCACGAGTCCCTTACCGCATGGCACCGACGGAGATGGCGGAGCTGAAGGCTCAGTTGGAGGAGCTAGCCGAGAAGGGTTACATCAGGCCTAGTGCATCACCTTGGGGAGCACCAGTGTTGTTCGTCAAGAAGAAGGACGGGTCATTGAGGCTATGCATCGATTATAGGGAGTTGAACCGTGCGACGGGGAAGAACCGTTATCCCCTTCCCAGGATTGACGACCTGTTGGATCAGCTACAGGGCGCCGTTGTTTTCTCGAAGATTGATTTGAGGTCGGGTTATCACCAGCTGAGAGTGAAGCCAGAGGATGTCCAGAAGACCGCTTTTAGGACCCGCTATGGTCACTACGAGTTCGTGGTCATGCCGTTTGGGCTGACCAATGCACCAGCTGCTTTCATGGAACTCATGAACCGCGTGTTCATTGACTACCTCGACAGATTCGTCGTAGTCTTTATTGGGAACGTTAGAGGATGAAGGATTTTAGAAGGTTGGCGAAATGGAGGTACTTGGAGAACTCGGATAAGGACGATTAGGGATTCTGCGGAAATGATGACCGGTAAAAGAGGGCTTTGGACGGGAAGGTGGCATGGGTAAGAAGTAGGAATTTGAGGCAATTTAGGAATATGAAGAGATGAGGAACTGAAGTAGGATGACTTGAGGATTTCGAATAGTTAAGGTTTAGTAAGATTTGGAATGAGAAAATTTGGGAATATGATGAGACGATGATCTAGAATAGGTCAGCTGAGGAGTCGTGGATGTTCAGGTTTCGTGAGATTCGGAATGGGAGAGTAGGTAGAATTAGTGGTTAGTCTTTGGGGATAGGCGTTCGTGATGAGGGTCTTGGTGATTCGTGGTTGGGAGTAGCACTAGATGGAATTCTGCGTTAGAGTTGGTCGGGAGTGACCGTTGTGAGATGATCAGTATGAGTTGGGTTCTTAGAGGTGGATGGTTAGTGAGAGTGGTTAGTGGTGCGTGAGGTGTGATCAGGTTAGCAAGGTTTCAAGGTGTCTCTTTGGGAAATGATGGTCAAGTAGAGTCTTGAGAGCCTAGGAAGAGTAAACGAGATTGTTAAGGAGCGCCTAGATTGATCATGAGAGGGGTTCAGTCGAGTACTTGGGAATTCTCTTAAAAGATAATGATGGAACTAGTAGGAGCCCCTAGGACGAGGGTGTCCATGGTAAGGAGTCTTGGGAGTTGGTCCAGCTGTTAAGCTTGTCGGAATAGGGAATTTGGTGATTTGGAAACTTCGAGATATGCGTTCCAGATGGTTGAGTGGAAGGTTAGGGCTTAAGACCGGGATGTCGCAATAGATTGATCCTTAGATGGCTTGATGGCATAAGAATTGGGGTACACTAGTGATTGGTTTGGGAATTAGGCCTTGAGTCGCGGATAGTTACGGGGCTAGAAAGACTTTATGTTAAGCAGAATGCAAGAGCACTTAGAACTAGTGTTGGATTGAGTTGGTAGACCTAGATAAGGATGATCTTGATGTGAGAGATAAGGAGTAGTGGTCGTGTCTTGTTGTGGTTGGCGGTCAAAGGCAGTTTCTCTTGAGGATATGGGTTAGTGTTATGCGTTACTTAGGGCCAATGTTGTGCAAATTCTATGCTATAGACGATGTGATTCCCTGATGTGTTGCCATAGACAATAACGAACTGTTAATACTAACATAGTAATCCCCTGAACTTGATGAAACGCTAGTGTGCTAAAGTACTTGGTTGCCTTTAATGTGATAATGCTTGGTAGTTAGCGTAAGTATGATGTGCTTATCTGATTGATATGATGTGAAACTTTTGTGATAATTAAGATGAATCCTTCTATGTACGATACTATGCTAGATCCGTTATGGTATATGACTATCCTTGACATGAATATGATCTGTTTATGAATGTGCAATACGATTGTTGTGTTGTATAATTCCTACGTTATATGATGCATTGAATTGGAATTGCTAGAATGCTAGAACTGGATTGATGAAATTTATTCTGACCTGGAACTTAGGAAAGAAATATGGGATTAGCCCTTAAAGGTGGATGATTCCGCCTTCTGAATTTGAAACTTTCTTGACTAACATCGGGTTTAAGGGATCTTGAATAATGTTTAAAAAAGGACTACCTTGTATTTTGAGAGACCGAGCGCGATCGAAAATTTCCACGATTTGGAGGCCAATCTTTTTCAATTGCGGAATCTGCTTGAAACTTTTACAACCTGGGCAACTCTATGATACTTCACGAAGTGGATACAAGCATTTTATGAGGGCGCTTGTAGAGTGCTTGCTAAGACCTAGTGATGATATTGTAGAACTTTTAGAGTTGTGGTACTTCCAAAAAGTCGAAGCAAGGATGTGATAGGGGCGCTTATTGCATACTTATCAAGGCCAATTGGAGATGTCACGACCGTGACTAGGGTGTTGTGAGAATCCCGGAAGACGCAACCGAGATGATTACAAGATCCTTGGACATGGTCCTTTGACTCATCAATTTCAAACTTCATCCCCTACTTTGTTTTGGTTTTAGTCTCGGGGACGAGACTTGTTTTTAGAGGTGGATGATGTAAAGGCTCGGATTTTTAAATCCTAATTTCTCAGAAAAAGAAAATCAAAATGAATTTAAATTTGGAATTTAAAGGAAAAACTCATTAAATCGAATTTTATTTCCGCTTTCAGATTTCGAGAGTGGAAAATAATAATAATAATAATAATAATAATAATAATAATAATAATAAAATATAATAAAATAAATTGGAATTCATTATTAGCTTTGGCTCCAATATGTCAATTTGAAAATTAGATCGATTCCGTCTTTTACCTCGGGTATTCAACTTCCGACTCGGGACTACAATTCCGTCCTCTTCTCTCATCCTTATCTAATTCCAACTCATCCCTCTTGTTTGGGTAAAATTCTATCTATGTTTCCCCATTTCCTTCTTGACACCCCCCTGTTTTGGCAAACAAACAATTCAGTAGCTCTTACCCTATCTGTTTTTGCCGAAGACAATAGCTACACTCCTCCTCTTGAATCAGTCGAGACAGCCTAGTAGCCTACCTCACTTTCCTCTGTACAAATTCAGAACCCATCCCCTCCTCCACACATTCAATTTCAAACCCTCCCTCTTTGAGTTTTGCCGAGAACCAAGGTTCTCCTTTCCTCCTCCATGTTCATCTATTCGGCCACCCTTCCACCGCCGCACCGTCACCACCATCAGCCACCCATCCTCGTCGCCGGCCACCACCGAATCTGCAGCCTCGTCTTCCATCTCCCCTGTTTTGTCAAGGGCTCACACACACACACCATCTATTCCTCCTTCACTTCTTTTCGTCGGGAAGCAGTAGCAGGCGCCCAACACACCTCCTCCGACACACCCTCAACGACAGAAGCACCTCCCGGGGCAGCCGACGCCGCCACCGCCTCCCTCACTCCTCTGTTTTCCCGATCCCGAGCGGTAAGGTCCCGTTTCCTTTCCTTTCGATTCCAAACTGCGAAAAGTCTCGACTTTAACCCTCCTTGGTCCTCCCTAGGCGGTCTTCGATGGGAATCCGTCTCCGGCGAGACAAAACCGAGTCCAATCGAGCTCCGGTCGAGCGTTTTCCGGCGAATCAAACTCGGTGAGCTCCTCCCCTTTCCCCTCTTCCTTCGTTGCATTATGAGTGCCCTTCGTGTGCATGAGGACGGGTTGGGTGGTCGGAGACGCCTTTGTCGCCGGCAGCCCAATCCTCCCTTCCTACTTCCGCCATTTTCAACTGAGCCTCTGCATTTCTTTCGTTCCTTCTTTCAATTAGAAAGGGAAGAAGGTTGTGGGGTCCTGTTCCACCTCACTGCCACATCATCTCCATTGGGTCCCATTTGTTTTTTTTTTAAATCCGGATGTTTTAAAATGAAGGGAGAAAGAGTGATTGTTGGGCCTATTTTTTCCAAAACTATCAAAATCAGATTTGGGTCGGTTGTTCTATTTTAACAAAACAAAATGAATTGGGTTTAAAAATAAGGGTTCGGTTTTGTAAATTTGCAAATATAAGGGTGGTTTTCAGTAATTTAACTAAGGGCTGATTTTATAAAATAAAAGGGATGGGATTTATAGGAGATTGGAAATATTTATGAAAGTTTTTATAAAGGGTATTTAAAATATTATATAATATTATTTGAGATTAAAGATATAAAATCATGGTATTTTCAAACAAATATAATATTATGAGACTTGGAGATTTAGAAGGGTATTGTTGGATTTAAATCGGAAAATGAATTTTGATGAACATTTTCCAAGGTTGGAATTTCTAACTAGTTGACTCGGTTTTCGAGGCAGTTTTTCGGACTAACATGGGAATTATGTGATCGATGATTAACTAGCATGATGATATGATTGAGTGACTAATAACATGTTTTGTGTGGACTAATGACATGTATGAATGATTATGGGCATGAGACGTTAGAATTATGTATCGCTTGACTTATACTTTATGAACTATAATGAACTGATGAGATATATACGAATATGTTATTATGGAGAATGATATGGTCTCGTGGAATGTGACAATATGATGAATGGTTGAACTTGACGGAATGATGATTGCGATATGGTTGCTATTCCCGTTGAATGATATGCTTGAGTGCTTGGAAGATTAGACGTAGACTTATACATATATGTTCTGATGTGTATCTAGGTGATACTTTGTGATTATGAATGATGTATGCCGGATCTTTTATCATGTTGTTCTGCATAGCCAGGTGAGTTCCTATATGAGCTCACTCAGATTCGAAAAGAGATCTCCCTGCTTGTAGCCATGTGCATATTAGGTGCTTGCATTCATAATAAAGCATGTCATGTAGTATTCGGTCAACCGTATTTTTGATTTGTTCAAATCCAGTACCTCACTACGAGCTTCATGTCACTTAGTAGAATAAATGAAACTTTTATTAAAAAGATCAACTAACCAATATCACTAAACTAATTACCATTAACCCATGACAACTCTTGCAGTGTGCGTTCACAACATTGCTACCAACACGGTCCAACAGACACGCAGCAACCCACAAAATGGTGAAACTAAGAGTGAGGAGAGGGAGTACAACACACACAAGTAGAGTAGCCCACGGACCAACCAGGGCTTGAGCAACGAGCTCAGTTGAATTGCCCAAAAGCGAGAAATTGCATTAGAGGTGACCAACCGAAAAGCTAAATAAACCCAATCCCCACCAGCACCAATTCATTCGCATTCAGCCAAGGGTCGATCAAACCGAAGAGCAACAAGACGCAACAGTCTAATCACCCAAAACTCAACTGGAGACTGCGATCCATTCAGGATGTTGAATTCATTCTTTTACTGAACATGTAAACATGGAAAGTGAGATGACAGGAGATGGAACAAGTAATTTAACCTCCATCAGCAACAACAGACAAAACAATGATTCAATGAAACATGAAGAGTATGATCATTTACATTAACAAGCTGTCAAAAAAGCACAAATATTAGCTTACGTGATGAACGAAATCCACCAAGATAAATAGGAATTCAAGAAGATAAAAAGACAAACAGAAGCCTAAATGGAAGGCATCCCTTTATGTACAACACATCTCAAGAGTTCTCTTAATTTCCACAACGCAGACATACCAAAAGGATGCAAAGATTCAAACTATTACAACTAACTACATAAACTGATTTGTGGTAGAAACTAGCAACTAGACAGTCCTCCATAAGTCTTGATCCTGGTTGTTAGGCAGAATTCTTGCTCATTCAAAAATCAGAAAACATCATAGATACAAAAAACTATCTGGATGCAAAGTAAAAGAGTACAAATAGATTTTGTGGAATTTGAAAGAATAACAACAATTTAGATAGTGCCACTCATGTGAAAGAATGCAAACAAGTTCACGCAGTACAGAACACTATCTCAACGTATTTTTACATGTCAAAACAAAGGAAGAAGCACAACATATTTGAAAAGAAAATTAAGTTCATGTATACGTCAACACCCACAACATATATCATATATTGTATGTAGCCGTAGATAAATATCAAAACAAAGAAGAAAAGAAAGCAAAAGCAAAGAAGCAAAGTCAGCTGAAGCAAAGATCGATTGCCTTATCAATCGATCTTCGATTTCCTTATCAATTGATTATCGATCTATTGATAAGGAAAACACCAGGTTGAAGCACTAATCAACGAAAGAACAAACCCTAGCTCCAAAATCCCCAAAATGGAAGCAAGAAAATCATATTCAGAATTCCCAAAATCGAAGCAAGAAAATCAAACTGAAGGGGAAATCGAAGAACAAATCAACAAAAGAACAAACCCTAGATCCAATTGGGAGAAGAAAAGTAGGAATTGATGATATATATAAAGAAAGATGTAGGAACCTTGTTCTTTATGGAAGGAAGCACATCAACATTCACCATAGTAGAGGACAGAGAGCGAAAGAGAGAGTATCGGTGGGAGCTTGCAGGATGTGAAGCCAGCGTTGGAGATCTGATGATGAGGCCGGAGATCGCTCGCTCGCTCTGTAAGAGATGGATGGGAGAGATGGTGAAGGATGGACAATTCGTTAATTTGTCCCAAACCTTGGATAATTTGCTAATTAAGACAACTAATTTGGAGAATCTGCAAAACGCCCCTTCGTGTTACGGGTTTGGTTCGATTTGGGTTTAAAGCGTTGGTTCGGTTCGGGTTTATTCGTTTATTTATTTATTTATTGGTGTTAATTAATTATTTTTTATTTTATTTATTACTTGATTTGTTAATCATTTAATCGTTTAACCGATTTTCGATAATTGATTATTTAGAAATCTATTTATACGTGTCGATATTTAAAAAGGGGTCGGTTTTAAAGTATATAAAATTGAATTATTTATTAAGTGTTAAAAAAAATTTATGTCCTTAGAATGATGATTTTAATTAAAGTAAAGTATGCTGGGATTATTAAATTGGATTTTTGGAAGTAGTTTAAAGATTAAACGTTTTATGAAGGTATGTTTGAGATGATTATGAAGATGAGATTGGAATAAGATGATAAAAGATGTTGAGATAAGTTGAGATAAATGATGATGATGCTATGACTAATGAATTGATGGGCATGTTATGTAGTGATAGTTGGGTCCCATTATGTGCGTTATACTTATACATGTTTGTTTATAAATGCTAGGTGATCAGTGACCTGCTTGCTTGTCTTTTGCTGCTTTCCTTTTTGCTGATTTGCTACTCTAGGAAAGTTTCCGACGGAAGCTTATTCAGTAACCAGGACCTCGTGCCTAATGTGTCATGTAGTACGTAGGTGTTGCATTATGCACAATCATGTAGTAGCATGTTTAGGTTGCTAGTGCGGGACGAATGTCGTTGGCACTTTCGCATTTTGACAAATAGTAATAATATCAAAACATAAACACAAAACCAATAGATTAGGCAATCAATCACTTGATAAACCAAATAACTACTAGTATAGCGATGAAGTTCGGTGTCAAACCCAAAACGAGAAACGATTTCCTATTCAATAAATCTAAGAAACGACTCTTATGACAAAACAATGATTCGTAACAAGTAACAAAGATGTGAAAGTAACAAGATTTATGATTGCAAATAGATTGATATCAAAGTTGAAAGAACATTTTACCTGCAATTCTCTGACAATGGTTGGAATTCATGGTCCTTGTATTGATCTATTAATTATTCATATTCATAGATCTACTTGACTAAAGTTGAGAGATCCGCATAGATTCACTCATCTTATTCAATATCACTAAAGAATAGCATTAAGAACTCAAGTAATCAAGACCAATTGGCACATTGACTCAACGCAATTAATATTAATAGGTGCATACCAAACGCAACCCTAATCAAATATCCTCAACATAGATCAATTGAAATCATCCACTACAAAGACAAAGAGACATCACTATCATCAATAACTTTGTTTGCTATCGAAAAAACAACAACGAATTCATAGCTAAGATGCAATTCCTAACATCGTAATCAAGCATATAAAGGAACACAAATATAATAATTAAGCATAAGATGATAACTAAGAATATGAATAACCAAATATAATCAAATCCTCACAATCCAAACAACCATGTCTTCGAATCACATGCGAAACTATGAGTTTAGCAACTCATAGGCCAATTCTCTCTCTCTCTCTCTCTCTCTCTCTAATTGTGTTCATAGTCTCACAACAATCCACCACTCTCTCTCAATGAATAGAACTAAAAATAACCTAATAAAGCCTAAAAAAAAGTCGGCAAAAACCTTAGTAGGAAATGGAATAGAATAATAGAAAATAATGTCTTCAGATCCAAAACCATGTATACTAGAAACAGGCCCACGACGGGCACTGTCCAGATGGTGGCGGGCGCCGCCTTTGTAGTGTATGACATTCCTCAATTGTCTTCAATAAATTCCAAAGTCGTGTTTCCTTGCTCTTCTCTAGCTCATCCTTAGCCCCCATATGCTCCAAAACATGCTTGTTAAGCTCTTCCCAATGTCCATCCAAGGTCGGAATGTAATTCTGTAGAATAAACACTAAAACCCGTAGATTCCGAACTAAAATACTTCACAACCAATATACAAAACTAGACTGAAACAATAGCAAAACCACTACCGAATTGCAACAAGAAATACCTATAATGCCTATATGAAATATGGATTATCAAATACCCCAACACTTAACTCTTGCTTGTCCTCAAGCAACCATAAAGCAAAACATCATCTACGCATCCCAGAGGAAATCTTTCATAACTTTACCCATCAAAAGCAACATCATCAATAGTGCAAATATAATAAAAAAAATATAAACGTCATAACATGTATATATGGGATCAAGTTGCTTGCATGCTCAAAAAATAAACCTTACCAAGGATAAAATGTGGATCTCTCACTCTCATGTGTTTAGGCTTTAAGCACACACTCACCTCAATTCCATATACAAGCATCAAACCAAATATTGACATTTATATCACAAAATCTTCACCGGATACTTCAATGCCAAAAATAAGGACATCAAAAGGACTTTCACTCAATGGAAACCTTCATAGAAGATTCCATTCGGCATGGTTGTAATGGAGCTTGGTAGAAACATAAGGGAAATGAATTGTATTTGGTCATGTGGTACAATAAATTCCGGGAAAACAAGATTCCAAAACTCCCAACATAACACAAACCAAATCAATAACATCAAGCTCACAAATGCACAACATCTCTCAATATCATCAAAATAACTCCAAAAATAATATCGTAACTCATCATCTCAAATCTCATCATCATCTCACATATCATGCAATCTGAACACCTAACCAATAAGACTCATAACCAACATAAATTCAATTCTTCCTCATTATGCAAAAATAAAATAAATGGCTCTTTTAATCTTTTTTTTCCGGAAATTTTTATTTTATTTTTTTGAAGCCAAAATACATGAAAATCAAATGCATAAGAATGAGGGAATAAATAAGCACATATCATTACATCTTCTCAAAACCATAAACCATAACATCACACTTTAGCTTCATTCCCCTCAATCTCCAAAATAGATTCCACAACCCACTAAAAATCTCAATTCCCCCGGAATAAGGGTATGGCTAATCATAAGCTAGGAATAATAATCTTGTGGAGTTATTAATAAAAATGCTTCAAAACACCACTCCCTTGATGAAAATCGGAAATGGTTTCAAAGGCTTTGACACACAGTTTGTGTTAAAGGTCTTGAAGCTACATCTGTGTTGATGAAACACAAAACCTGTACTTTATTATATTTTGTCTGAATATTATTATATGTTATTATATGCATCCAGATATTATTATATATGCACTAACATTTCAGGAAGCTTTTCGAATTATATCTCCCAGAATAGAAGATTGTGAAGATTGCCATGATCTGTTACATCCGTTGGGTGAAGATTCTTCCTTCAATTGGTACCAAGTTGATCAAGTATAAAAGGAGATGAAGAAGAGAGAGAGGATTGACGGACACTTACGAATATCATTGCACAATCAGCCCTCAAGTTTATGATCTCTCTTCAGCGTGTTCTCTCTGCTTGTTCTTAAGAGTCTTATATTTTATTTCAAAGCATTTGAGAGTTACACGGTGAGCTTATAGGATATATTTCGAGAGAGTGTTATACTCGAGAGTTTGTAACTCAGGTAGTGGACACTCAGGCGATTGATTCACTAAGTGTAAGAGGATTGTACTAGATAGCTGAGAGAGGTGGGACTCTTCTAGATTGGTCTAGGACTCCAAGGGAACGTGAGTTGAGTAGATTGCAATTGTATATGAGAGAGGCTTCTCGGTGAGCTATTAGGATCCTAAGTCTTGTGAATCAATAGAAGCCGGTTGAATCCTAGGGTTGTGGAAGAACCCTAGGCGGGGACGTAGGCCAAGTTCGTGCCGAACCTCGTTAACAATTAGTTGCGTCCTTTACTTATTGCTTTACCATAATTCCGCACTTGTTTCATATGGTATAACTTGTTTGTGATTCAGGTTTTCCAGAGAAAAGATTAAGTCTAATCTTAAAGGGTTTTGCACGAGCTCCAAAAGTCTTGAGATTATCTGCGAAAATCCGACATACTCTATTCAACCCCCCTTCTAGAGCATCTTTATATTACTTTGTTATACATTATCGAACCTTTAATTGGTATAAGAGCTTTACTCGCTACTTTTGATCTAACAATCTTGTGATTTTTAATCATGTCTGGTGAAGCAAAAGGAGGATTTGCGCAAGGAAGGTCTACCATTAGACCACCACTCTTTGTAGGAAACAACTTCGTCCACTGGAGATCCTTGATGAAAATGTTCATTATAGATCAAGATCTGGAACTTTGGAATATTATAGAGAATGGTCCGAAGGTTCCAGAGAAAGACGGACCAAATGGAACCAAAGTTGTTAAGACCGAGGCTGAATACATCCAAGCGGATCTTGAACTCGTCTCCAAAAATTATAGGGCCATTAACATACTATATTGTGGTCTTAGCACTGATGAGTTTAACCGTATTTTATCTTGTAGGTCAGCTAAAGAGATTTGGGACAAGCTGGTTGTCACCTACGAAGGAACCAATCAAGTGAAGGACACCAAGATCAGTATCTTCCTTCGAAAGTATGAACTTTTCAAAATGAAGCCTGATGAGTCTATCAAGGCCATGTTCACACGGTTCATGGAAATCACCAACAACCTTGACTCTCTCGGCAAGAGCTTTAAGAACGTTGAGAAAGTGAGGACGATATTGAGGTGCCTCCCAAAAGAAAAATGGGGTCCTAAAGTGACAGCCATAGAGGAAGCACAAGATTCCACCACTCTACCCCTTGATGACTTGTTTGGGAAGCTGATCATACATGAGATGATTCTCAATGAAGACGATGGAGAACTTCCAGCAAGCACTGAGAACTTGGCGCTCAAGTCTAAAAAGGATAAGCCCAAAGATGTGTCCGATCCTAAAGATGAGGATGATGATGAGGATGATCCCTTTGATCTCATTACAAGGAGTCTTTCTCGAATCCTCAAGATGAAGAAGCAATTCAACAACAAAGATGGATCAGAGTCTTCTAAATTTCAAGGTAAGTCTCAATACAACAAATATGACAAGAATACTAAACCTTTGTCTTGTTTTGAATGTGGTGAAACAGACCATCTAGTGAAAGATTGCCCTCAAAAGACGAAGAGCCAGTTCAAGAAAGGTGATAGATGAAAAAAGAAAGCCATGGTAGCAGCTTGGAGTGATTCCGACTCAGATTCCAATGATGAAAAGGCCAACCTTTGTCTCATGACCACAGGAGATGAATCCCATGATGAGTAACTCGAGGTAACTGTAAGAGAGCTCATGACAAGTCCAAAAGAGGTACTACCGGAATTCCTTTCTAATATGATTTCCAATGAAGAGAAACTTATTGCCCAAACTAACACTCATATCAAGAAAATCGTGGACCAGGAAAGAACTATTGAGGAACTATCTAGGCGGGTCAAAAGTCTTGAAACTTCTTATTCAGGTCTTGACATTAAAGTCAAGACTCTTGAATCAGAGAAATCTGAACTTAAGCAAGATCTCTCGTCTATGAGAAGTGAACATCATGACTTAGAGAACGAGAAGATCTCCCTGAATAATAAGATTCAAGACCAACAGACAGCCCTCATAAGTTTTACCAAGTCCAAGGGCACTCTTGATAGGATGTTGGGTGAGCAACAAAGTTCTCTAAACAGAAGTGGTATTGGTTACAACCCGAGGTTTTTAAAGAAGCAACACATTACCATCTTTGTGAAGGCAAAAGGAAGCAGAACCTCTCCTATATGTCACCACTGTGCGAGAAAGGGACATGTAAGAGAGACCTGCCCCTATAGAAGAAAGGATCCTCATATTATTCGCAATACATTTCCTATTCACTTGAGAAAAGAACGGATAACGCAAGTTTGGGTCCCCAAATGCACTATTTTACCAAATATGGTTGATCCCAATAATGGATCTAAATTTGCTCACTCGTCTAGCCACAAAGGTTGATTTTTATTTTGTAGGAGATCACCAAGGTGAAAGAGCAAAAATGGAGTATTGATAGTGGATGCTCTTGACATATGAGTGGGAAGAGGTCTCTCTTCCATGAACTAAAGAAGCAATCCACTGGAACAATCACTCTTGGTGAAAAAGGAAAGTGTGACATCGTTGGTATTGGTAGTGTTGGGAGTGATCCTAACCATAGTATTAAAAATGTTTATCTTGTTAATGGTTTGAAGTATAATTTGCTTAGTGTTTCTCAACTATGTGATAGTCGTAATAATGTTGGATTTAACAAGAAAAGATGTCTAGTGCGCAGAGAAGATACATGTGAAGTAGTTATAACTGTCTATCGTTATAACAACAAATATGCTGTGAATGCTGAGCAAGTGGCACAAGGAAGCTTAACTTGTCTAAAGGCTTTGACAAACGATCCAAAGCTCTGGCACGGGAGACTCGGTCATGTAAGCCCACATACACTACAGAAGCTTGTGTCCAAAGGGCTTGTAATAAGACTACCTGAGATGGACTTCAAAGGTGTTGAGATGTGCAAAGTATGCACACGAGGTAAACAAACACGTAGCTCTTTCAAACCCAAAAAGGTTGTCAGTACTTCTAGACCCCTTAAATTTACATATGGATTTATGTGGTCCTCTGCGAGTCAAATCTTCCAATGGTAAAAAGTATATGCTTGTTGTCATATTTGATGAATGCAATGACGGTTCTTTGAGTGAAAGTGTTGCAGATTCAGATCTTAACATCCATACAAAGAACGAGGATGGTGATGATGCCGCTATCAAGAACACAGAGAAGAGGAACATGCAGGATCAGATTCTCAACACTGAAGAATTGGCCCAAGGTGTTGAAGATTCGTCCAAAACCCTTGGTGACCAATCCAACATTGTTGAAACGTTAGAAACTGCTGTAACTGAACCTAACAGATCCATGGAGTCAGATGTACCACAAATCAATCATGCTCGTGTGACGAATCAAGGAGCTGAAACTAGCAAAAGATAATTCAAATACTCCTCATCACACTCATTAAAGGATATCATTTCTGACCCTACATCTAGTGTTCAAACTCGTTCTAAACTTAAAGATTTTGGTGCTTTTCACGCGTTTGTTTCTCTTATAGAACCAAAAAAGGTAGATGAGGCCCTTCAAGAGCCATATTGGATCATTGCTATGCAAAGTGAGCTTAACGAATTTGAAAGGAATAAAGTCTGGACCTTGAAGCCTAGGCCAAAGCATCAATCAGTCATTGGCATACGTTGGGTATTTCGGAACAAGCTAGATGAGAATGGTAAGATCGTGAGGAACAAAGCAAGGCTTGTTGCTCAAGGCTACAATCAAGAGGAAGGTATTGACTACGAGGAGACTTTTGCTCCCGTAGCCAGGCTTGAAGCCATTCGCATATTATTAGCATTTGCATCTTTTATGAGCATAAAGATATATCAAATGGATGTCAAGTGTGCTTTTCTTAATGGTTTCTTAGAGGAAGAAGTCTTTGTGGCTCAACCCCCATGTTTTGAAAGTTCTGAATTTCCCAATCATGTTTATAAACTAGACAAAGCGCTATATGGTTTGAAACAAGCCCCAAGAGCTTGGTATGAGCGCTTGTCAAAATATTTTTTAGAAAGTACATCATGTGCAGTGAAAAGACATTTTGGTTATTCAAATATATGTTGATGATATATTGTTTGGTGCTACTAACACATCTTTGTGCAAGGAATTTTCTGACATCATGTGCAGTGAATTTGAGATGAGCTTGATGGGTGAACTCAACTTCTTTTTAGGATTACAAGTTCATCAATCCAAGAAAGGGATCTTTGTCAACCAAAGAAAGTACACTAATGATCTCTTGAAGAAGTTCAAGATGGATCAATCCATAGCAGCCAAGACACCCATGAGCTCAACATTATCTCTAGGCGAAGACAAGACTGGGAAGAGTGTCAATCAAAAGGAGTATCGAGGGATGATTGGATCTTTATTATATCTTACGGCTAGTAGACTTGACATCATGTTTAGTGTTTGCATATGTGCTAGGTTTCAAGCTGACCCTAAAGAATCTCACCTCGTGGCTGTGAAGAGGATCTTTCGATATCTCAATGGCACTAAGGAGCTTGGCGTATGGTACCCAAAGCAAAGAGATTTTACATTAAACGGGTATTCTGATGCAGATTTTGCAGGCTATAAGGTGGATAGGAAGAGCACGTCAGGATGTTGTCAATTCTTAGGAGCATCTTTGATAAGTTGGCACTCAAAGAAACAAAACTCGGTTGCTCTATCCACTGCCGAAGGCGAATACATAGAAGCTGGAGCATGTTGCTCCCAAATCCTTTGGATAGCTCAACAAATGAGAGATCTTGTCATCAACCTCAAAGGCATTCCCATTAAGTATGACAATACAAGTGCCATCTCAATTACAAAGAATCATGTTCAGCATTAAAGGACCAAACATGATGTAAGGCATCATTTCATTAGAGACCATGTCGGAAAAGGTGATGTGTCCATATCTTTTATTTCAACTGATTATCAATGGGCTGACATTTATACTAAGCCTTTGGGAGAGGACAGGTTCACCTTCATTAGACGTGAGATCGGAATGCTTAACAGAGATGCACTTTCGTAGGGGGAGGTTTCCCTTTATGAAAGATAAATTCTACTTGGTGTCAAGATCTTTGAACCTCATTTTATAGGATAAATCTATTCTTGCCTTTAAGAATTGAAAGGATCTTTTTAAAATTTCAACTTTTGGTTACTGGTTTACCCTCCTCCCATTGTTGAAAGACAAAAAGGGGGAGATGATTTGATGATGGTTTAGACTTTAAAACTGTTGTGAACCAATGTTCTTGGAAGACCTTGTTTTGTTTTACCTTGTTGGATGTTTCTCGTTGACTTTGAAAACTTATGATCCAACATTTGTCTAACCCATGCAGGTACTTAGTCCGATTTTGCTTATGATATATCTTCTTGACTAAGTTACATGGATGCACATGTTTTGTCTTTCATCAAGGGGGAGATTGATAACTTCACTCCCTTGATGAAAATCGGAAATGGTTTCAAAGGCTTTGACACACAGTTTGTGTCAAAGGTCTTGAAGCTACAGCTGTGTTGATGAAACACAAAACTTGTACTTTATTATATTATGTCCGAATATTATTATATGTTATTATATGCTTTCAGATATTATTATATATGCACTAACATTTTAGGAAGCTTTTCGAATTATATCTCCTTCCTTAAGCTTCAAGTCGAGAAGAATCAAATCGCGGATCATGGCTTCGAAGTTTCCCATAATAGAAGATTATGAAGATTGCTATGATCTGTTATAGCCGTTGGGTGAAGATTCTTCCTTCAATTGGCACCAAGGTTATCAAGTATAAAAGGAGATGAAGAAGAGAGAGAGGACTGGCGGACACTTACGAATATCATTGCACAATCAGCCCTCAAGTTTACGATCTCTCTTCAGCGTGTTCTCTCTTCTTGTTCTTAAGAGTCTTATATTTTGTTTCAAAGCATTTGAGAGTTACACAGTGAGCTTATAAGATATATTTTGAGAGAGTGTTATACTCGAGAGTTTGTAACTCAGGTAGTGGACACTAGGTGATTGATTCACTAAGTGTAAGAGGATTGTACTAGATAGCTGAGAGAGGTGGGGCTCTTCTAGATTGGTCTAGGAATCCAAGGGAACGTGAGTTGACTAGATTGCAATTGTATAGGAGAGAGGCTTCTCAGTGAGCTATTAGGATCCTAAGTCTTTTGAATTAATAAAAGTCGGTTGAATCCTAGGGTTGTGGATGAACCCTAGGCGGGGACGTAGGCCAAGTTCGTGTCGAACCTCGTTAACAATTCGTTGCGTCCTTTACTTATTGCTTTACCATAATTCCGCACTTGTTTCGTATTGTGTAACTTGATTGTGATTCAGGTTTTCCAGAGAAAATATTAAGTCTAATCTCAAAGGGTTTTGCACGAGCTTCAAAAGTCTTGAGATTATCTACGAAAATCCAACATACTCTATTCAACCCCCTTCTAAAGTATCTTTATATTACTTTGTTATACATTATTGAACCTTCAAGGCTAAAGGATCAAGTTGGCTTCAAAGCAAGATATAATATAAGGAAGACATGGATAACTATGTGGCTAAAAGGTTGCCTCTCTCATTTGAACATATCAAGCAATGAACATGTATATAGATGTATCACACAAGAAAAGAAAAAGGAATAAAGATGTATGTTGAATCTCAAGCATGTTCCCAAACATAGATCATACATGCTTAACTACATATGCTTAATCATATTTCACATAAAAACAAATTTTTAGAATAAGATCAAATCATTTCAAAATTCTATGGGATTTATGAGATCATGCCAATATGAAGTCAAATAGGACAAAGTCAAATTAGATGGAAATCTTTGATAACATAATATGCAAAACAACAAAACAAGACTCACTTTTTTGACATTTTCACTTTTTTTTTTCTTTCGTTTTTGACATTTTCTATAACATAAAAGAAATAACAAATGTTTCAAAAAAACAAAAATTCAAACATGAACTAACCTAACTAATTAAATTCACTTCACCCCCCCCCCCCCCCTTCCCCCACTTCCATGTTGCACTGTCCTCAATGCATAGAAACACAAAAAGGAGTAATGAAAAATAAAATTAAAGGGTTTGAAGGAATCAAATGACTAACCTATTACTTTGAAGGCGGGGTTTGAAGGAATCAACTGAGGCTCATGTAGTCTACGAAAACTTCTCAGATGCTGATCTTCCACTCTTGTCAAGCGACTGTCAAGAATCGCTATCAGCTAAAACAAAGAACTCCTCTCAGTGGGGATATGAAGATAATCATCGGCCTCATATCCCAGAAGAAATCCGCTTGAAGAAGACGAGTCCACAACTGATGTCATCCTCAAGCGGAAGAAGAGAGCTCCACCTTGGGAGTCGTTAAAGAAACGACGTTAATTATTTTATTATTTATATTTCTTGTTTTTAATATATTCTATTTTTAGTAACTCCTATATTCTAGAGTTCATATGGTTATTGAGCCTTTTGATTATGTTCCTTTTGACTGCTCGATGATCCCCATGGCAGGTGTTGTTTTTGAGGTTCCTGTCCCTCAAATTCTGCTGGCACCATCTCATATTGATTGTCAAGGAAGTTACTTTTTGGCGGTTGCTCCTTCCCTAGTGCTCTTCAATGACTCGATTCGAGGACGAATCGAAAAGAAGAGGAGAATGATGCGGATCAAGATGATCTTCTCTGGGTCCAACAATGATCTTGATCCAGGCGAGCTCTCAAGACCGATTCAAGGTCCATTGATGGAAAAGAGTCTCTTCCTCAAGAGGAAGAAGAAGGCGCCACCATGGAAGAAGATTCAAGATGCATATCGAGTGGGCCTTGGCCCATGCCAAGTGCTCTTGAGGCCCATGTCGAGTAGCTTGAATGTGTGGGCCGGTTCTAGTCTTCAAATTAGTTTATTACTTTATTAATTATTATTTTATGTGATTAGATTAATAATGTACAAAATTATATCTCCTCTAGATATATCTTGTTCCCTAAATTTTAGAATTATATCTTCTTAGGTTTATTTTTATCTTTAAGTTATTTTAATCTATCTTTATCAAACTGAATTCTATCTTGCACGGTAGAATTGATTCTTAGGTTTTCTATTTAAACATTGTAGTTCTATTGAATTAAATCAGATTGAATTAGAATTGAGAACCCCTTTATAGGATTAAAGGGTTCTCGATTATCAATCCCAAAAACAACTATCCAATTCTTATGTTCTTACGACACTTCACAATCATCACCGTCATCCTTGTTCTTCAACAGCGCCGAACCCATACTCAACTCTCAACACCGAAGCTGTGCACGAAGAGCGTCCGGCCTTGGTGACACCGGTAGCCCCAGACGCTCGCAGTGGGTGCGCGGCATCCCCGGCACCCTCGGATCTCGTTGTCTCTCTCTCGCTCTCGCTGTCTCGATCTCGCGCACGCTCGCTTTCGATGTCATGCGCTCGATCGCCTCCATTCGCCATCAACAAGTCCGGCATCAATCCGCGTCCGCACGCCCTGAGGAGGTCTCTCCTGTGTGCTTGGTCGCGTCCCGCAAATGCGCGTGCCAGACCTTCGCACCAGCATACTTCTTCTTCGCTTTCCTTTGCTTTCTTTCTTTCGCTGTTACTTTGTTAATTTGCTAGTTTATAATTAATTAAGTTTCGTTCCATCGATATATATTAGTTGTGAATTTTCTTAGGTTAAGAATTGCTGCGTTAGTTAGTTTATTAATTAGTTTAATTCAATTGTTAATCAGGAGATATTGGAATTGCATTGCAAGATCGGGCAAATACACGGCGTGGTTCTTGATCTTGAGTTCATAGGCGAAGGATCGGGTATCCCAAACGTATCAAGCGGAACAAGAAGGCTCCACATTGGGATTCGTTAAAGAAACGACATTAATTATTTTATTATTTATATTTCTTGTTTTTAATATATTCTATTTTTAGTAACTCCTATATTAGTCGAAGTCTAATTATAGAATTGCTTATTTTTAGTATTTCTTAGTTAGGTTAAATAAGATGGTTATGAGAGTCTATCTTTAGGCTTTCTTAATTATCATATTTTACTATTTTATATATTAGGATTTTAGATTAAGTTTTATTTTCTAGGTTTACTTTATCTTTAGGATTAAAATTCCATCTTTAAGAAACCAAAACTCTATCTTGCATGGTAGAATTAGTTCTTAGGTTTTCTATTTAAACATTGTAATCCCTTTTGAATTAATCAAATTGAATTAGAATTGAGAACCCCTTTATAGGATTAAAGGGTTCTTGATTATCAATCCCAACCACTACCGTTACTATTGTGTTCCGTTGGTCATCACCATCACCATCTTGCTTACTGTAGGCAATAAGAAACTCAAACATCATCCTCAACCTTGAAAGCCTTTGCAAAGAGAAAGGAAATCCATTGGAGGCCTTTCGCAGACCCACGCCCAGGCGTGCAGCGCTGGCCCTCGCGAGCGCTTGGCATCGTCGACTTCGCTCCTCTCCTTCGACCCGGCTAGCAGCGATCGCTCCTGCATCCGGCGCCTCGGATACCTCACGCACGCGTCTTCGCTGTCTCGCCCTCGAGCACGCTCGCTCTCGCGCGCTGGCCTTGAGGCCCTGTGTCTGTGTGCCCGAGCTCCGCCGCGCGCGCCAGACTCTCGCACCCTTTCTCTCCGTCGCTTTTTTGTTTATCTTTTACTGTTACTTTATTAATTTGCTAGTTTAGATTCCATTAAGTCTATTTCCATCGATAATAGTTGTTGGATTTCTTAACTTAAGAAATATTGTTTAATTAGTTATTAATTAGTTTAGTTAATTTTTTTAATCAGGAGATATCGGAAGAGCATTGTAAGATCGGACAAATATACGGCGTGGTTCTTGATCTTGAACCCACAAGCGAAGGATCGGGTATCCCAAACGTATCAACAACCATCTTAGCCAGTGTTGGAACATGATGAATACAAAAAGCAGCCAAAGTCGGGCCAACAGGTAGATGCACAGGAAGATACTGGTGGTGTTCACCCTTCACGCCAGATAACCAACGGAAGAACTCACTACTATCAGGGTGGATAACCCTCTCAATAAGACGAGCGTTCAGTAGGGATGAAATGTCATAATACAAGGTGTTGGAAAGGGTTGTAAGGAGCTCAAATCCATACCCATATAGCGTGCTATAAGGGTAATAAATCCACCAAAAGTAACAATATGGGCACTCATATCATCTCTCATTCCAAACGCGTCTCCACAAGCAACTAGAAACAACTTTATCCAATCTGATACACACTTGGCTTCCGGTGTCAAACAATATAACCACATCCACATCCTCTTGTGAATAACCATCAGATCAGCAAAACAATAGAAGGTAGGGGTCAACACCTTGTGGCATAGCCTAAGGGCAGGATGCGTAATCAAATAATCATGAAAGTTCTCAGTCCCTTCAGCATGGTCTGACAATATAGCCCAAGTCTCAGCAGGTGTAGTAGCATACAAGCTCCGACGCCAAGGATTAGACCACGATATATGCATTCCTAAAGCATGGGGTAGAAATCTTTTCTGAATTGAGCATTCAATACCCAATAATATGAAACGGATATCCTTATCAGATCGCACCAACACAGGATAAGTCAGCGCGCTCATCGATATTAAATTAGCTAGACCTACCTTATCCAGTAGTAGAGATACAGGACCACGGAGACCAAGCCTCTACAATGTCTCTAGATGAAAGAACTGAGTCGACTAGTAACTCACATCTCTTAGCCGGAACCAACGTTTCTTTTCAACTTTAGACAAATAGGTGGGAGCAACCATCTTAGGAGCACGAGACATGATGCAACTAGAGGGCAAACCCGGAGAAAACCCACAAAAACGACCAAAAGACGGGGTTGCTGTAAGGACGGTGGGCGCCGTGTCTGGGGTGGCGGGCACCGTGTACTTAGAACCACGAATCCGAGTGAAAACATTGGAAGACCGACACCCACACTCCTCAAAACTAGAAACTTTCACGAACAACTTGGTTTCAAAGGGTTCTTTGGTGATAGGTAGGGGAATGGTATGGGAAAGGTTGAATTTTGTGGATATAGGGTAATGGTGGAGAGTGTTTTGGTGGATAGAATCGATTGAAGCGCAAGGCTTTAGGTATTTGGAATGGATTCAAGTAGGCTTTTGGGTTTTGTATGTTCCTTAAGCAAGCTTGGTTGATTCAAAATAGGGAGTAGCAGTATATGGTGAGTTGGAAGGAGTATCTATCAAAAAAAAATGAAAATACTAGAACTAGATAGAATATAAATAGAAAAGATAGAACCTCTAATCGTATGAAATAATGAAACTAACCCCGAAAAGAAAAATCTAATCTTAAGATAGATAGAAAATAATCTAACCAAAAATAGATAGAAAATAATCCAACCCTAAAACAAAATAAGAAGGAAAAAATAAAATCCTATAAAGATAGAAGATAAACAAAACTAACTAAAACGAAAATAACCTAAAATAACAAAGATAGAAACTTTCGTTTCAAATTTACCAAAATTCGGACTCGTTAGGTGGACAGGGAGCGGCGGGCGTCGTGTGACTGGCAGCAGGCGCCATGTCCATAGAATGTCGCTCCACACTCCAAATCAATCAAAACTCGACGCAACACAGGTTTTAACTTACCGTAGCTTCCGAAATTTAGCAACATGATTGATCCTACTTTATTGAATTGAAAAACTAATTGCAAAATAGAAATAATACTACCTAACTACCTTGGGTTGCCTCCTAAAATCCTCCACACTTGTCCTTTTGAAGACAAGAGGGGGAAATTTATGAACTTCTCCAACATATCCATCAATTGCATCCATCGATTCCTTCTTGAAATGAGTTACTCCTAGAGGTTGTCCTGAAATTGCAAAAACCTTGACATTGTTAGGAATCGATTTCTCATAGGGATTGGGAATAGAATCATTTGACTTAGACACATTGTCATGTAACTTAAACAAATTCTCAATTTTCCTCTCAATGTCATCTTTCCCTAATCCAATTTCATCTTTGTTAGATGGTTCAGTTTCCATAGAACCATCTAACAAACCATCTGATTCATTCCTGTGATTACTTTCATTAGAGTCAAGAAAATCTATAGAAGAAACAATAGGCTCAAATCTAAAAAACTCAATCTTTATACCATCAAACTTCATAGTTAAGGAACCTTTAAAACAAACAATCTTAGTCTTAACCGTGTTCCATATCTAGAATGAAAAAATCAGTTGGAATATTAAATCATTTACCTTAACCAAAACATCCTCAACAACTCCTCTGGGGTTAATACTAGAGCGGTCAGCGAGTTGTATAGTAACACTAGTTTCAGATAATGCATTGAGACCCAAAAACATGTACAAGTTATAAGACGTAACATTAATTCAAGCACCTAGGTCTAGTATAGCTTTGGTGAAGCTATCATTACCTATTGCACATGGGATAGTAAACATACTTGGATCTCCACACTTTTCAGGAAATCGTTTATGAACTAAAGCAGAAACATTCTCACTTAAACTTACCTTTTCTTTCTTTCGCATCCTTTGCTTGCGCTTCATCGTGCATAGCTCTTTAAAAAATTTCGCATAGCGAGGCACAACTTTAATCAAATTGAAAAGTGGAATATTTACCTCATAATGAGCAAAGGTGTTATAAAGAATTTGTTCATCTTTCCACTTACGATTAGATCTTAAGGCATGAGGAAAGGGAGGTGCAAGCTTTAAACCTCATAAGAACACTCTTTAGAAGATTTCTTCGGGGATTGAACAACATCAAAAGTCGGATCTGTCACCAGAGAAGGCGGCGGGCACCATGGTGAAGGGCGGCGGGTGTTGTCTATGCAGTGTGTCTCCAATTCCGTATCTTCCCTCTTATTTCCCAAATAACCTTCTTCCCTAGGCCTCTCTTCAACATTCCTAGTGGACACATTCAATTTTTTACCTCCTCTAAGGATCATGTTGCTAACATTCTCCTTCGGATTCACTACCACCTGCGATGGTAAGTTCTCCGAATCTTTCGCTTTCAATTCACCAATCTCCTTAGCCATGACTCAACAACTTTTCTTGAACATACATCTTGTCCAATAACAACCTCAATGCCTCATCTCTGTCTTCTTGTTGAGTGTTTCTAGAACGATTCTCAAATTGTCCTCTTTGAAAAGGAACTTGTTGTTGTTGGCCTCTGCCGTTGAATTCACTTTGGTAGTTAGAATTGTAGCCCTGATTGTAATTGTTACCAAAGTTGCGGTGATGTCCATAATCAATAGCCTTCACTTCAGCGGTTTCTTCTTGAATCAAGGGACACTTATCATTCGAATGAGTTGCATCTCCACAAACACCACAAGGTCTAGGCTGATGGGGTTGATTCATTTTCATGACCATTGTGTTCACTATCTCCACAAGCCTATCGATATCGTCCTTGTGTCTATCTCTCAAACTATTAAACTTATAAACTCTTCTAACTCCTTGGTGTCTCCTATATTGTTGCGATGCATTAGTCAACCCTTTGAAAATCCGTATTGCTTTTTGAGGTGTTTTATCCAAAATATCTCCTCCGCTAGTAGCATTGATGAAACTCCTATCGGTGTCAAGCAAGCCTTCATAAAGATACAACACTAAATCATCCTCGGGTATACCATGTTGCGAAAAATCGTAAAGATTCTCCATAGGTGATTGCTCAATACCGGATAGCTCATTCTGAAGTTTGTTGACGTGAGTCATAGTAAAGTACTTTTGCATGAAAGCTTTCTTCAATTGCACCCAAGTAGTAATGCTTTTTAGGGGTAGATAATAAAGCCAATCGCTTGTAGAATCTTTCAAAGTAAAGGGAACACTCTTAACATCAATTGGTCGTCATTCAGGCCTTGGGGCCTAAGTTTATCACACAAACTCACAAAAGGTAGCAATGTGCTTGTTCGTTTCCTCCCAAGGCAATCCATTAAAGTAGGGCAAAATAGAAGACCAATTCGACTTATACTCAAATCTTGAACCCTCAGGGAGATCAGGAAGACTAATTGCAAGTGGTTGAGCATTCAAATTAGGTTACTTTAGGTTTCTCAGGGTCCTTCTTGGCGGATCAACAACACCGTCTTCTACCATCTCCTCGTTTGTCTCAAACACAAGCTTCCTCTTGAACCTAAGAGATCTTTCAACGTCGGGATCAAAAGAAAAAGGCAATGAATTAGAAGATATAGTTTGAACCATACAAGGTCACAAAAGACTCAAAGTAAAGAGTAATTGAAAGAGATAAAAAAATAAACTCCTTTCTTCTCCTCGGCAACGGCGCCAAGAATTTGATGCGTGACGAACGTCGTTGGCACTATCGCCTCTTGCAAAATAGTAATAATATCCAAACTTAAAAACAAAACCAATAGATTAGCCAATCAATCACTTGATAAACGAAATAACTACTACTATAGAGATGAAGTCTGGTGTGTCGAACCCACATGGAGAAGCGATTTCTTATTCAATAACTCTAAGCAACGACTCTTATGACAAAACAATGATTCGTAATAAGTAACAAAGATGTAAAAAGTAACCAGATTTATGATTGCATATAGATTGATATCAAAGTAGAAAGAACATTTCATCTGTAATTCTTTAACAATGGCTGGAATTCACGGTCCTCGGACTTATCTATTAATTATTCATATTCATAGGTCTACTGGACAAAAGTTGAGAGATCCGCAGAGATTCACTCATCTTATTCAATATCACTAAAGAATAGCATTAAGGAAACAAGTAATCAGGACCAATTGGCACATTGACTCAACATAGTTAAGACTGATAGACGCATACCGAACAGAGCCCTAATCCAATATCCTCAACATAGATCAATTAAAATCATCAACTACAAATACAAAGAGACGTCACTATCATCAATACCTTTGTTTGCTATCGACAAAACAATAACAAATTCATAGCTAAGATGTAATTCCTAACATGGTGATCAAGCATAAAAAGGAACAGAAAGATAATAACTAAGCATAAGATGATAACTAAGAATATGAATAACCAAATAGAATCAAATCCTCACAATCCAAACAACCGTATATTTGAATCACATGCGAAACTATGAGTTTAGCAACTCATAGGCCAACTCTCTCTCTCTCTCTCTCTCTCTCTCTCTCTATCTATAATTGTGTTCATAGTCTCACAACAATCCACCACGCTCTCTATGAATAGAACTGAAAATAACCTAATAAAGCCTCCAAAGAGTCGGCCAAAACCCTAGTACGAAATAGAATAGAATAATAGAAAAATAATGTATGCGTATCCAAAACTGCGTATACTGAAACAAGCCCACGACGGGCGCCGTGCAAATGGCGGCGGGCACCGCCTACTCAGAGTTCGACGTTCCTCAATTGTCTTCAATAAATTTCAATGCCGTGCTTCCTTGCTCTTCTTTAGCTCGTCCTTAGCCTCCGTATGCTCCAAAACATGCTTCCTAAGCTCTTCTCAAACAATAGCAAAACCATTACCTAATTCGAATAAGAAATACCTATAATGCCTATATGAAATATGCATTATCAGTTTCAAAACTGAATAAGCATCCATACTCTCTTTGCATATGGTAGAACGGTCGTTAAATGGTAAGTCATAAAGTAATTTTCTAGGGTCATAGGACAACCCAGTTCCATCGGCTTCGTTCCTAACTGATTCTGATTTTATACCATGCGAAAGAAAGAATGGGAAGAACGACATATGAAGTGAAACATGAGATGCTGCTTTATAGTATTCACCGCAGTCAGTTCTTGCACTAACGAGCACGGGTACGGGAGTAGGAGAGGGACTTGCCACTTGGCATTCTATGCGGGATCCCTTTTAATATACTCTCTACATTATATAACGTGTCAACATGTTTGTGTGATTTCAATTCCAATATTGCATAGCGCGGTCTTTAGGGACCGCATGCGTCTCTTGGCCTCACTTCGTGGTTAGTTTCAGGTACCCGTCCTTTTGCTTGACTGTGTGCTATTTGACGGGGGCTTTCTTTTGGCGTAACCTGGTGAGAGATACTGACTATGGGCTCCATGCTTTTGCTACTTTATACTTCCGCATATTTTTTTTTAACTCGGCTCTACCGTGGCAACTGTATACCGTTTTATGTTCTTCTTGTATGACGAAACTTGTTTTATGCGACCTAGAAGTAGGACATGTTTGTTGTACCCAACAACCCTATAACGAATTTAGGGTTCAAAATGCATTCTTTCATTACTAACACTTTGTTTTGAAACTCGAACTGTGCTCAAATTGCAAGATCAGAACGAAGTTTATGAACCCCCGTATAGATTCACCCTCACTAGTCCAAGATTATGGAAAGACACCCTCACTTTTCTGAAGCCCATCCAACCAAAAATCCAGAACTTAATGGGTTATGATACGGAAAAGCATTGTCCCAATATCCCTTTGGAACTTATGCATACAATTGTCATTTATTTATAAGTGAAAAAAATAAATAAAACAATGCAGAACTTAAATAAAGTGCAAAAATCAAGCATTCAAAATGCAACGAAAATTATGATCTAGTATGACCCCCACGATGCAAAGTTTTAAAGATCTAATCTTAATGGAACTCCACCCTCGCACCCTTCATTGATCTCCATCTTTGAACTTCTTATGTCTTCTTCTTCTTGTATTAAAATATTTCCTAATAATCTAATTACCGAAAATAAAATACAAAAATACATAACAATACGCAGATCGTGTAAAAAAACATAATGATGTGAATATCGTATTTATGGGTCATATCAGTCCCCTTATATATGCAAGCGATATATCATAATATAAAACAAGCATAAGAATTAATCTCAATTTAAAATTAAATTCTTATATGACATTAATTGATATTAAACATAAAATGTAATAATTGGATTGAATTGTATGAAAAAGATATAATATCAAATATTATTCTGATGTGGGATTTTCTAGCTTTTAGGAAATAATTAAAATAAACAATATCATAATATTATCCATCTTAATTTTATAGGCAAAATCTATATTCACCGACAAATATTTTACGGAAAATATGTTATATCAAATATATTTTTAGATCTAACTATATATACACTCGGAAATCATCCACTGTTTTGGTTCCATCACCGAATCGGATCGAATCCGACTTGGATCGGTGGTATTCGATTTCCATGTCAATTCATAAAATTTCATCTCTCAATTAATCAAAATATCCATTTCATTTATACATTTTATCCATCTAGAATTTACCATCAATTTAAATCAAGATTCGTGTCAAAAATTAACAGTTAATCTATTTATTGTATCAATTTATGCAAGATGGCTTTGATACCAATTGAAAAAGTATTAGATGTATTAAGCGGAATTTCAGATCATATCTAAACATCTAATCATAAGGATCTTCATGCATAAACGTTAGATCAATCATTGTTTATAAGAGATACATCTTGGTGCGTGAACTAGATCGAATCGGTTAGGATTCGGAAGAGATCGAAAGATCCAAGCGTGACTTCTCTAATTAGTCAACAGGATCGGAACCCAATGTCTAGATCTCCCTTATCTTCGACAACTAGGACAAAAATCGAAAGACTAGCAATCGAATTTCCTTAAATGATGATTGTGGGATGCATCTTCCAAGAAAACCAACGTGGCTTTGTGGGTTTTCTTAAGCTTTCGAAAAGCTGCTGAAAACTATTTTAATGTTGATAGATCTTATATCTTCACCTACAAAGCCTATTAGTCTTCTAATTCATTGAGTTACTTAATTAGGAGGTTTTTAATCAATTAATCGGGAGGAAGGACCAAACGACCATGGATACCCATTACTCCATTAGCAATTGTATCTCCCTATATAAATTGATCAAATTATAACCTTATCCCTAATTGGATCATTTTAATTATTTATTTCCAAAATAAATAATGTTACTCATTAATAATATATCATACATATATATATTAATAATAAATCATTAATTTCGTGGATCTAGTCCGTAAACCCTAAGTGTGTGACCTCATACGACTCATTTATAATAGTCATGGACTTAAGTGTGTGCCTTCTAGTTTGTTATCCAGAAATACGATGAAGACAGTTGCCTTCTTGTCCACTTAGCGTAGACTAGTCTGCTGGAAGTCATTCTTCAAATCTCTTCATTTCATTGCCCACATTGTTTTATTACTGTACATTCTCTTAATGTGTAGTTTTCTACTGTGATATTAGAAACAAACATGTGTTCTCTCGTGCTGCGAATGGTGGTTGGTTCAGATCTCTCAATTTTCAGAATTCTGAACTAACTAAAAGCAGGAACTGGGTTTGTATGAGTTATTCAAGTTGCCATGAGAACATTTTTAACAAGATGCATTTTGCATTATAAATTATAGAGATCTAGTTAGTTGATATTTTTGGACAGTGTATCAGAAAATAGGATGATGGGTATGCTTACTAATTACGTGATTACTTAGGCACACTTTTTGAAATGTGTTGTCATATGGTAATATTCTAGAGTGAAATCATTGAAGATAATATTTTGCAACCTTAGCTGTGAGATACCAGAGGACAAATGACTTTGTAGCGTACTTTGATCACTGGTGGCACCTCAACGCTTCTCAATGTAATCTGCAGACTACTTCTTTTTCAAAGAATTGAGTTTTTTTTAGTTAATTATTGACTTAGCTGATAACTAGACCTGTGATAATGGCTATGCTGATGTATAGTTATTGCTCCCCCCGAATGCATTCAAGCTTTAGTCTGTACTAAAGAAGCATTTGCTCCCCCCGAATGCATTCAAGCTCTGAGACAGCATTAACAGCGTTAATGTTTGTGTTCCAATCAAAACCTAACTCATTGAGTCAATCCTCAGTGAAAAAGATGTTGCCTGCACTTTCCCCGGGATAAAGGAATTTGTCATCTTACAGTTTTGAACTTAGAAATATCTATTTTTTCATCTCTTTTAATCCTGATTTTCATTTCAAATGACTTTGCTGATAATTTTGATAGCTCATAGCTGATACTCATTCAAAAATCGTAAATGCCAATGAACAGGTGGAAAAGCTGAAGAATGATGAAAAGGAAACTAAGAAATTGCAGGATAGTGTTCAGTCCTTACAGTTAAGGCTCTTAACCAAGGATCATGTGTCCAGGAATCTTCAGATTAAGGTAAACCTGCAATGGCTAAGCTGAATGTACACAAGTGTGCTACCACAATACCACACGAATGTAATGACTAAAAGAGAGAAGACATGAATGTAATAACTCGGATTGAAAGAAATTTACGTCGAACAACAGCACAAGTAGACAGGAGCAATCGAACAAGTAGACATATATGCAATCGAACAAGTAGACAGAGAGGACCACAATTGAACAAGCTGCAATCGAACAAGTAGACAGGAACACAATCGAACAAACCGTCGAGTACACGATCGAACAATCCATCGAACAACAACACAATGAATAGAAAGAGGGGTGAAGAGGACACGTACCGCAACTGCTATGGGTGAAGAGCTCGAAGGCGAAACCTTTCGCGGCCAGAGATTGTCACCACCGATCGACCCTGCTGATGCGAACAGTTGGAGAGCAGCAAAACCTCCGATCGAGTCCTGCTGTCACCACCGATCGAGCCAACAGAAGCAAAAAACGTCGAGCCCTGGTGATGCGAACAGCAAAAACGTCGAGCCTCCTCCGCAATTGACAGTCCAATGTCGAGATTGTCACCACCGATCGTCCTCTTCAAACATCGATCGCCATTGATCAACCTCCGAGAGCTATCTCGAGTACAAAATCAGTTTTTAGGGTTTTTTTGGGGGTTTTGTCTTTCAATCTCAACTGAGGATAAAATTAGATAGAAGACCAATCTAATTCGAGAAAGAACGGGAATTATTTTACAATATTTATCGGGCATCCTCTTTCAGGAGGGTTTTAAAACCTCCTGAGATAAATTGACGTTTCTGGTGGGTTAAATATTAATCCCTGAGAGAGTATATCCGATTTTTAATTAAAAAAAACACGCTTCCACCATGAATTTTTTTTAAAAACTATGTGCGAAAATTCATCTTTCAGGGGGTTTATAAAACTCCTGACAATTTGGACCTGATAAACGTTAAATCTGTACTAGTGTCCCTTGTACGTCATGGAGAAGAAGTTGAAGGAAATCTGGAAAGGATGTGGTAGAATGCAGGTGGTTGATCTCCCATTGGGCAACTTCTTGGTTAGGCTTGAAAGGAAGGAAGATGTCATGAAGATCCTTACGGAAGGCCCATGGTCCGTCTTCAGCAGGTGCCTTATTATTAGGGTCTGGTCCTCAGAATTCAAGCCTTCGGAAATCATCAAGACGGTCCCAGCTTGGATCAGGATCATTGACCTGCCAATGATTTTATACTAGGAGGATGTGCTTATAAAGATGGCGGAAGGCCTTTGTAAATCGATTAAGGTCAACCACCGGACCGTCTACACTAATCGGGGTAATTTTGCCCGGGTTTGCGTCGAAGTTAACCTCAAGGAACCGTTAAAGGGGTCCATCTATGTCAATGGGGAGAAGTTTTTGTTAGAATATGAAGGAATTTCTAAAATTTGTTTCTCATGTGGGAGAGTTGGGGATTTCAAGGACCAATGTTAGTTCATTGGAGGAGAAGCGGCTACACAGAAGGAATGAAAAGATGGTGAGATCACGAGGGGAGAGAAACCTAACGAGATTGGGTGCAGTCAATCGGGAACTAGCGAAGGGAGCCATGGCCCTTGGATGGTTGTAAAAAGGCATAATCGCCCTGTGAAACTGAAAAAGGTTCATATCTCTTCTCCAAGCCCGGCTGCCGGAGAGGGCACCATGAAGTCGGTGTCGTCGTCGGCCATGAGTGCTCATCAACGAAGGTTTCAGTCCGGCGCACGCGCGAGGAGCATTAATGAAAGGGGAGAGAATAGTCGTTCCAAGGTGTCGGGGATTCCAGAAGTGAAAAACGCCGTTAGCATTAATGATAACTCCAAAACCATTAATAGTACTGATCCCCAGATCCCTAATACGGCCAGAAAAGTGTGGGTTCAGAAAGCCAATGATAAGAAGGAGGTTGTGCTACCGATAGAGGAGAAGGAGCCGTTGGGGCCCAAGCCTAGGAAGAAGGAAGTGGTAGGCCACCATGTAAGACTGGGTTGTGATAAGAAGGTTTCTAGTGGGCTTTTGGATAAGGCTTTTTTTTAAAAACCAAAAGACCCAATCAGACTTTCAAGAGGAAAACCTTGAGAAAATCCTCCAAGGATCTAACCCCTCTGGTTAAGGAGGTGAATCCCAATCTTAAGTCCTGTACGACAAAAAATTAGTGTCTGGAGACAACTGTCATGGGATAGGGTCCGGCGAAGCAAGGGAGTTCTCAAGAACCGAACACTTCTATAGGTGGCTCAATTACCTGGTCCTGTACGTCCACCGAACCACCTCCTCCTCTAGAGAGCAAGTTATAGGAAGCCAATAGGGGGAAACTCATCAGGAAGGGGACCGATCGACTCGAAAGGATGAGTCTGTCACCGCAAAGGGAGTCTCTTCGGAATCTGCCTAACTCCCTCCCGTCCTGCATTTTTCCGTTCTGTCTTTTCCTCATTTACTCTTTCTTTATGGATAATCACACTAAAATCTTGTTTCGGAATTGCTGTGGCGTAACGAAAAAAAGCTTTTGCATAACAATCAATTACATTCTCAAGCACAATTCTATTGATGTCCTGACACTGTTCGAAAAGCTTTGGCGTAACGAAGAAGAGCCCGGGAGCGGAATCGAATTTAGAGAGCCTAAGTGAAGAACAAGTCAGCAGAAGTTGTCGCTAGACATGCTGAACTTGTTTCGCACTTTCTGGAGGCCTCGGTTGTCCGATTGACTATTATGACCATGCGTTGGAAAGCTCTTTCCGAGATCTACAACTTTCGTGTTGACATCGGGAGCAAATTCGAAGAAGAAAAATCGTTGTGAATAGTAAAAGTCGCCTCGCGGCCCGGGTTGACTGCCCCGCGGCCTCTGCAGAAACGCCGAATCTATTTAATGGACTTTTTATCTCTTTAATTAGTTTTTAGAATTATTATTTGGCCGACTCTTTTGATGCTTTTAAGGAAGTTTTAGGGTTTTATTTGAGGGATCTAATTCATTAGTTTATGCACTTGGAGACTATCAATTGAGAGAACCCTAGAGAAGAGCCTCCATGGCCATGGAGTGCTAAACTTTTTCGTTACGTCTATGGATTGAAGCTTTGGTTTGATAAAGTTGTGAGATTTCTATTCTTGTTCTATTCCTATTGATTCGTATTGATTCTTTAGCGAATATTGTTGATTTCTTCTAGTCCGCGCAACTAGTTGAGATTATTGCTAGGATTTTGTAGATTCCTCGTAGCGAACCTTAATCCATAGTAGCAATCATGCCTTTTTAGGACTCGTAGGACTAAACTGGTGTGTAGAGAATCAATTATATGTTAAATACTGACTCTTAGCTTGGTGTTGCATGTATCCTGGTTAATCCTTAATCTTAATGCTACTATTAGGTTAAATCTTGACCGTGTTAGGGTTATCTAATCAGTAAGGGTTACTAGGACTCGTAGGACTAGTAATTTACACAAGATCAGGACAGGAACAATAATAGGATGAAAAGAGAACTTGAAGAAAAATCAAGGATCAACTAGTCAAACTAAAATGGATATTTGTAGATGAAACTCTATTCTTAATTGCTATCTCCATTAACTTGTTTATAATTTATTTTATTTTCTTTCTTATTCTCAATCACGAAAACCCTCTTTTCTATTAATTGGTAAATAAACTTAACTTTGGAACAACTTGATTCTCAGTGGGATCGACTCATGCTTACCACACTACATTAGTTAGTAAGTTCGAATTTATTTTGATACCGTTTACGCGACTAAAAACCGTCCATCAAATTGGCGCCGTTGCCGGGGAATCAAAGTTTATTTCTTAGTTTTGTGTGTTTATCAATTTTTGTATATATCTAATTTGTTGTGAACCTATCTTACGGCTCATAACACCCTTGCTACTAACTTTTAGGATGTGTGTTCATAACACCCTTGCTAGATTGCAGAGATATGTTGACATTCGTAATTCAAGGGGTTATCAAGACAGCATCCGAGATATGATTATTTGCATAATTGACGGGATGATTGCTGAGACACGAGTGCTTGCTGAATATATGAGTAACGGAGGCCTAGCACGGTTAGGTTTGTCGGGATTGTGGGATTTTTTCTGTTACATGGGTTACCATGTTGCACGGGAAGAGTTGCTCACCACCTCTTATCCACCAATGGAGGACTCTGTCACACACCTGGATGATGCGATTCAAGCCCTTACTCAAGCAATACAGGAGAATGCTGAGAGGATCAAAAACTCGGGGGAACAATTGAGCCAACTTATTCAAACATCGAGCGAGATAATAGCAGATCGGATGGCTGCCCGTCAAGTTGATAAAGAAAGCAAACCCATTCCGCCATCCACTCAGACATTGAAGGATGCAAGAATGGAAGATCATGTTGAAGTCATTGTTCTTAATTCATTCCATCCTATTTGGTTTCATAACGAGGAGGAATTGTTCACAGACAACGATAGTTTCTTTGACGATGGAGAAGAGAGTCTAGTGCTTCCTGACATGGAATTTCATGAGTCGACGCATGAGGTTTCATGTGTTGTGTCTCCTACTCCATCTGATGCATTTCTAGCTCCCCCGTTGATGAACCATGTCTAGAGCCACCTGTTGAGGCTCAAGAGGTAATAAAGGTAAACTTTTGCAATTTGGAAGGTAATAGTGATTATGTTGATCCTTTTTACTGCTATTTTGAGAAGCCACTAGCGGATCTGTATTGGTGGTATCATATTCCTTTAGGAGAGAGTTATCCTAGACTCTTTGATAGATTGAAAGGGTTTTTGAATTCCATATTTTATGCTTTCAATTTATTGTGCTATGATGTCTTTTGTAAGATGTGTGCAGAGGAATATGATAGGCTATTGAGGGCCTTGACAATATCTGATGGGAAAGGAATTGAGATTGAGAATAAGTCATGGCAATGACATAAAAGAAAGGCGCTGCTTGGGAGGCAACCCAAGATAGGTAATAATTTTTTTCATCTTGAGTTTAGTTATTGTTTAGCATTTTTATTTAGTTCTAGGTTAGTTTGTGTTTGGCATTTTCGGTATGGGCACCTAACACTGCAGATCGAGATGAAGCCACAGGCTACGGATGTTGCCAGTTACTCTTTGTTCATCCATGAAGGTTCATAAATCCACCTTTCCACCGCGTTGTGAGTATTCCATTTATCTCTTCCTTTGTGTTTTTATATTTTTTTTTGTCTTTAATTTTCATTGAGGACAATGAAAGATTTAAGTGTGGTGGAGGGATTGCATTGCATATAGATAAATTTGGCATATCATGTTTATTTATGTTTTCATATTTATTTTTACTCATATATTGCATTTTCTAAAAAAATCCAAAAATATCATGCATTTCATACACTTTAGGTCTTATTTTTCCATCTAGGCTACTTGTCCTCTATATTTATCTTATCATGTGCCCCATGACTTGCTTGAAGTATTTGAAACTTTTGAATTGTTTTATAGACTTTTTGGGAACAAGATTGATGAGATAATTGAGCATGTATAGTCTTTGAAATTTAAGTGGTATTGAAGTTCTAACAATTTGACCTTGTGAGTTATTTTGGCCTTATTGGGACTACACATATATGTCCTCTAGTTTCTTTGTGTGTGAATACTCTCCTTGATTACTTCCTCTTTAAATTGCGTTTAGATATCTTTATTGAGGCTGCATTTATATGATGTTTGCATGTAACCTTAAAGTGATTGAGGCATGATTTTCTCTTAGCCATATTATACTCTATCCACCTGTATACATTATTGTTTGCTTGAACCCAATTTGAGCCCTATAAGCCTATTTTGTTAGCTCCACAAAATCTTCCTAGCCGATTATTAGCCTGACCTATCCGGGAATTAGGAGAAGAATTGGTGAATATCTTGATGTGTTGATGGAGTTGCTTTGAGTTGAGAAATTATATTGGGTGATTCATTTGTACTTCATAGAGATGGTTTTTATGTGCTTATTACTTGGGACCTAAGGAGGATAAAATTCACTTAGGGGTAAAAGTCAAGGAAAAAAAGAAAAAAAATTATAACAAAAAGAAAAAAAATGAATGAGTTTGTGTGGATAGTTGAAAATTGTGTGCGAATTTGTGTTGTGAAGGAGTACATGTTATTGGAATGGCATATGAAGTATTTTGGTGTTGGTGTTTTTTCTGGTTGTTTACTAACCCTTTTTCCCGGATTCTTAGCACCACATAACCTAAATTATTTCCATACCCTATGTTCCTACCATGAACCCATTACAACCCATACAAAGACCTCATGATTTTGGTTGCATGTGAAGTCACTAGCGGCAGAGATTTAGACCACTGACGCAATTTTATCGTAGCTAAGTTTTCAAGGATTGAGTTTGAGCGTGAATGTTTAACCCTAAACACATGAGCGAGAGTGAAAACACATTTTCCTAGTGAGGGTGAATGAATATGCTTGCTTTATTCCTTGGATTGCACTTATACATGTTATAATGTTAATTGTCGATCTTCGTTTCCTTATTTTGAGCTTTTAAGTGTTTTACCAAAGTTATCACATGGATTGCTTGTCTGTGGGGAGTTGATTTGATTTAGGTTTTAATTACTTGAGGACAAGCAAAGGCTTAAGTGTGGGTGAATTTGATAGCATGCATTTAGATAGGCATATTAGGATGCATTTAGCATGATTTAGATGTGCATAACGTATAGTTTAAGCTAGATTTGCATTTATACTTGTGTTGTTGGTGGAGTCGGAATCTACACGCTTTTATGGATTATTTCAGGTATATGTGGATCCGACGAGGAATAAGGAGGCTCATGGATGAAGGAAGAGTGAAGAAGAGGAAGAATAAAAGCGAAGAGCCCGGGAGCGGGATCGAAGTTAGAGAGCCTAAGTGAAGAACAAGTCAGTAGAAGTTGTCGCCAGACAAGCTGAACTTGTTTCGCACTTTCTCGAGGCCTCGGTTGTCCGATTGATATTATGACCATGCGTTTGAAAGCTCTTTCCGAGATCTACAACTTTCGTGTTGACATCGGAACCAAATTCGAAGAGGAAAAATCGCTGTGAACAGTAAAAGCCACCTCGCGGACAACTTGAAGGCACAAGGAGGGGGCTGAAACGATCTATGCAGAACAAGATAAAGATAAAGACCCCAGGCCTCCTCAGAGGGTAGGAACCAATACCAATGACTACACAACCCGCCTCTACAACCCTACACAATCAAGCGGACAACTTGAAGGCACAAGGAGGGGGCTTGTGGATACTAGATTCACCAAGTCTTGCGAAGTTGATGAACACAAAGCAAACCAAGCTGAGATAGATACCAATTCGTGATCAACGAGCACAGCTCTAGTTGGATCAACATCACTCAATGTGTTTCACACAAGTTTGAGAGAACTAATTCTATTCATTGAAAGCTGAATGTTTACAATGTATGAAATCAAAATATATAAGCTATGCTAAGGCCTGATGGGCCGAGTTTAATGATAGAAAGATAATATCTAACATCTAATTAAAACACCTAAAATCATAAGTAAATAAGATCTCTAGAAATAACACTTAAAATAGCCCAATTTCGGCCCAATAGGAACACTAGGCGAAATGGGGTTCCAACACTTAGTAAAATCCCGTCAAAACAGTGACAGCTTGCAAAGATGTGCATTTTCGGCCAATTCCGAGGTTGAATCTGGAAAAACCTTCAACGGAAAAGTTGTAGATCTCTTTGTCCTCGTTCCAACAAGATATGGCACGCCTCAATCCGATAAATATTGAATCCGTACGACCCATTTTACAGAGACGTCGAAAAGCTGTCAAATGACTATGAACGAGCTAAACGTCAAGCTTCCACCTTTGGACCTTCTCCCATGGTGGACCCTTCTTCTTCCTCTTGATAAGGACATCATCCGAAGGTGTCTTGGATGGTGTCTTGGATGGTTCCGCATCAATCTCCCTTTCTTAAAAAGGATTCGTCCTCGAATCCAAGGTCGCATATGATTCCGCAAAGACATCCACACGAGCTCCTGGATCGAAAACCTTATGCCCATGGACACTCATATCAAGAACGATTGTTGTAGGGATTGACCACTCCTCGATGGTTATTGTCTCAGCTTCATCTACAAAATCAAGAAAAGAAACTTGATTAGTGCACATTTCAGATTTCATATTAATGTCATGATGTCCTAATTGAATATGCACTTGAGCTTGGTCATTAATCCATAAGATTCCATCCAAAACTAGCAAGTTTTCATCCTTTTCCAAAGCTGAATTTTCAATTAACTCAATGCTAGCAATAGTAGAAGAAGTTTCATCATCAATGATCATATTAGAAACTATGCCTTCTTCTAAGCATGTAGTTTGACACAAATCTTTGCTTTGATTATCAGCACAGGGTATAGGTTGAACATTTAAATCAATCAAAGAATCAACATGCTCATGTTCAAGGCAATCAACTTTAGAGGCAAGTAAACTAATATCTTGATCATTATGAACATGCTCATCATGTTTATCACTAGAATTTTCAGATTCATTTTTGTCTAGGTGATTAGTCATGAGAGGCTTCTTATTTGGGCAATCCTTCATAACATGTCCACTACCTTGACATATAAAGCAAGGAATGTACATAGGTTCAAGAGTAGAAGAGTTAGGATTACTCCCTTTAGGGCCAGTAGATACCCTAGACGATTCATGTCCGTTCCAAGGCGCTCTGCCATTGTCGATGGGCTGTTGGGGTGTTCGGCCTACACTCCTTCCTTGGGGTTGGCTTGCTCTCTCCCTTGAGCTGCCATCAAACCTCCTTTGGGGCTGCTGCACATGGCCGTGGTGCCACCTTTGGGGTTGTCCACTCGACATTCTACCACCTTGGCTCCTGTATCTAGCATTTCTTTCCACTTTCATAGCTAAATGTAAAAGTTCAGTAGGTGTAGAATAAGGAAAGTAATTAATTTCATGAGCTAAGGCGGGGTGCAATATTCTAAGAAACCTAGCATTAGTATATTCATAGGGTTCAACTACATTTGCTCTAGCCATGGTTTCTTGCATTGCATAAAAGGTTTCCTCAACAGTTTTGCTACCTTGGTTTAGATTTTCTAATCGTTCTCTAAGCTCGCTAGCATAATGTGGAGGAGCAAACCTACTTCTCATAAGTGCTTTTAATTGAATCCAAGAAGCGACAGGCGCATCAAGGGATCTTCTTCTTTCTTTAACTAGATTATCCCACCAAATTAAAGCAAAACTTTAAAATTCTAGGGAAGCTAGTTGCACCTTTTTATGTTCAAAGAAGTTATGACAAATCCATATTCGATCCATTTTAGTTTCCCAATCAATATATGCATCTGGATCGGTGGTACCATAAAATTGAGGGATCTTTACCTTTACCTTACCTATGCCATCTTGCACATGCTCTCTAGGTGCTCGATAGTGGTATTGACCTCCTCTATCATTTCGTCTAGGACGTTGCTCCCAATAATCATCCTCTTGGAAGTCGTCGTCGTCCTCTAAGAGGTAGTACTCTTCTTGTTGCCATCGTCCTTTCCCTCGTCCCTGCATATTAGCCATCACAAAACAACAAACAAAGAAATATGTAAAGTTAGAAAAATTTAAACAACCTCACAATGTGTTTCACTCACACTCCCTCTCTTATTGGTATGTCACGCTTGTTGGGGCAATCCGCTTTGGGCAAATCAACAACCAAGCAAAAACTAAGCAATCAAAGTATTTAGTGAATGAAACAAACAACCAAAGTACTCGATAAAAGAGAAAGAGCACTCGACAACAGTTGTAAACACTTGATTCAAGCAAAACAGATGGGCAATTGCAAGGAATCAACTCGAAAAAACAAAGAGATCACTCGACAGGGGCTGAGATCACTCGACACTCACACAAACAACTCGATCAACACAAGAGAGAACTCGACCAGGGGGAGATCTCTTCGACACACACACAAGAGAGAACTCGGCAAGGGCTGAGATCACTCGACTCAATCAAAGCAACCACTCGACAGTATCAATGAACACACAACAGTACTCGATCAAGGTGAAAAGAGTACTCGACACTCACAGCAGCACTTTGAACAAGAAAATCAGTGCTTGACACAAAGAGAAAATAAGAAAACAAAAGAAAAACTTGGAAATTTACCTCTTTGATTGAAAACCTTAAGTTATGATGTTGTAGTTGCAAGGTAGGGTTTCAATTTTTGTGGAGGTGTATGTGTTTAGGAGGTAATGAGATTGGTCTAGGGCTGATTTCAACACCAATGTAGTCCCTTGATAATTCCTTGCAAAAGATGAACAAAGAGCTCCAAAGAACACAAATCAAACAACTTTCTTTTTATTGGTATTTTCGGATCTGATTTTTCTCTTTTTTTTTTTTTTTTTTTTTTTTTTTACAGCAGCTCTATAATGCACGAAAATTAAATAAAATGCAAGGGAAATTCGAAAATTTGGTGAATAAAATAAAATTCAGCCCTAGAATGGTAGAAATAGGTGAGGTTTTTGTTATCTTTGGTAAGTGGATCTATCTTATGCCTTTAGATATACTTGATAGATAATTGCATTATTCCACCAAATAAAATCTGATTTCTCAATAAGGCAAGAAAATAGATAGAATTAAAATATCTCAAGGATAAAATAAATAACCCAAAGATAGAAAAGGATAGAAAAGATAAACAAACTAAGGTTTGTCTTTGTGTGGTGGTAGAGTCGGCCAAGCAAGGACTTATGGGGACAGCTAGGGCTGCCGTCGGCGGTTAGAGTACACAACAGGGGTTGTGCACACTTGTGGTCGACTCCACTGGTCTCGGCTAGGCTTTGTGTTTAGGCTATGCAACCACAAACAATCACAAACTCAAGATTAGTGCAAGAATCAATAAAGAATGCAAGAAGTAAAGACCAACACAAGAAAAGGACTCTTTTTTGTTGTTTTTGTGTTTATGGAAAGAAAAAGACTCAATCTTGATGTCGGAAACCAAAGCTCTGATGCCAATTTGATACGGGGTTGGCCGTAGGTTGGTCCGATCTTCGACAACAAGCAAGAATAATCAAGAAACTAATAAAGAAACTCAAGAACTTAATCAAGAACGATCAAGAACTCAAAGAACGCAGCAAGAAATAACAAGAAAGATGCAAGATTTATGCAAGACTCAACAAGAAAGCAAAAAAACGCAGCAAGACTCTCAAGAATCGATCAAGATAGGACAAGATCGACCAAGAAACACCAAGAACAGAGGTTGTCCTCAATGTCGACTCAAAGAAGTTGAACAAAACTCGATAAAGATAGATAAAGACTCGAAATTTAAGATGCAAGAATTGAAAGACACGACCGATAAGGACTGAAACGATCTATGCAGAATAAGATAAAGACCCCAGGCCTCCTCAGAGGGTAGGAACCAGTACCAATGACTACACAACCCGCCTCTACAACCCTACACAATCAAGCGGACAACTTGAAGGCACAAGGAGGGGGTTTGTGGATACTAGATTCACCAAGTCTTGCGAAGTTGATGAACGGCAAAGCAAACCAAGCTAGATCAATACCAATAGTTGCAATTGAAGAGCACAGCTCTATTCAATCGACAAACACTCATTGTGTTTCACACAAAAAGAGAGCTTTTCTCATATCATTCAACGTGCATGATTACAAAGAAGGCATTCGACTTATATAGACCTAACTAGGGCCGAATGGGCTGATTTTAATAAAACTAACAACTATAGGAATTAATTAAAATAACCTTAAAGTTTCCTAAAATAACTTAAGTAAAAGAAATACTAAATAGGAAATAAATATAATGTTCCAAAACTTAACAAAATCCCGTCAAAACCAGCAGCAGCTCAAAGAATGTGGATTTTGGCCAAGCTATAGGAGGAATCTGGAAAAACCTTCAACAGCAAAGTTGTAGATCTCTTCGTCCTCGTTCCAACAAGGTATGGCACGCCTCAATCCGATCAATATTGAATCCGTACGACCCATTTTACAGAGACGTCGAAAATTTGTCAAATGACTTTGAACGAACCAAAACGTCATTAATCCAAGCTTGCACCTTTGGTCTTCTCCCATGGTGGAGCCTTCTTCTTCCTCTTGAGGATGACTTCATTTTCATGAGCTCGAATCATAGGTCCATCCCCAAGTATGATATGTGTCTCTGGAGGTGTCTTGGATGGTGTCTTGGATGGTTCCGCATCATAAGGGTTACTAGGACTCGTAGGACTAGTAATTTACACAAGATCAGGACAGGAACAATAATAGGATGAAAAGAGAATTTGAAGAACAATCAAGGATCAACTAGTCAAACTAAAGTTGATATTTGTAGATGAAACTCTATTTTTAATTGCTATCTCTATTAACTTGTTTATAATTTATTTTATTTTTTTTCTTATTCTCAATCACCGAAACCCTCTTTTCTATTAATTGGTAAATAAACTGAACTTTGGAATAACTTGATTCTCAGTGGGATCGACTCTTGCTTACCACACTACATTAGTTATTAAGTTCGAATTTATTTTGATACGGTTTACGCGACAAAAAACCGTCCATCAAGTACGTAGGGGGAAGGGTCATCTCCAAGCACCTGGACAGAGCTCTCTCCAATCTCGATAGGAGACTCAACTACCTAAATGCTAGAGTTCGCCATCTCCCACGGTACTCTTCTGATCATTGCCCGGTTCTGTTGGAATTCAAACCGAAAATTAAGAGGAACAAGGAACGCAGACCCTTCAGGTTCGAAGCGGCTTGGTTAAATCACGATCAATTCCCAAGCTTTCTTGAATCTAACTGGAACAAAAACTGTGCTGCTCCGGAAGTGTTGGAAAAAATGAGCATCGATCTTTCTAAGTGGAACAAGGAGACCTTTGGTAGAATTCAAACTCGGAAGGCGGATCTCATGAAAGAGTTGGATTGTATTCAATGGAGGAATGCTTTCACTCTTACTCTGGCTGGGCGCGAGTAGGAGAACAAGATTCGAGAGGCTCTCGATTCTACCTTAGAACAAGAAGAGATACTTTGGTTTCAGATGTCTCGAGAACAATGGCTAACCTTTTGTGATCGTAACACTAGTTACTTTCACGGCTCTACTATCATTAGATGGAAGAGAAACATGGTCAAAAGTCTTAAAGCTGATGATGATCGATGGGTGGTGGAAAAAGAGGAAATGGAGAAGATGGTTATTGATTATTTTATGAAGCTTTACCAGGAGGATGGCCATGTTGAGATGAAGGATCTTCTTCCTGCTTTCCCCCAACTTATGCCCGCCTTTAGCCTTTTACCAATCTATTCCTTATTGAGGTTAAATTAAAGTCCTCTTGATTATTAATGCTTTGTCATATGAATTGTTTTTGCATAACCCTCCTTTTGTAAGTAGATGTTGCTTTTTATTGCACATGCATGGATTTGTGACACTAGTACCTTTTCGATGATGGTAATTGAGTGTAGAGTTATATGACAATGAATCTAAGATGTTGAGAGTTTTGATTTCTTCCCCTCTATGACAATTAAAAGTATTGCTTGAGGAGAAGCAAGCTTAAGTATGGGGTGTTTGTTGTGAGCCTAATTTGCCATGCTTTACCTTAACTTTTATATTGATTTCTATATGCATTTCATACATTTGGGTTAAAATGGTACATATTCTGTGTAATTTATGTTGATTAGCAGTAGATGGAGACACACAAGTTTTTGTTATATTTCGCAGAAATCGGACGCACTTTGGAGATTAAAGGAAAGTCATGAAGAAGCTAGAGGATGGTGCAGCTGGAGAAAAGCCCACTTTTCACCATTTATCATTTTGAATCAAGTTCTAATGTGTTCATGAGAGTTCTAGCCCTCGAAAAGAGATTTCCAACTCATACTCATTTGCGTTATTCAGACAAACGAGGACTCGGGAAAGTGCGTTGGAAGAACAGAGCATAATGCTGAGAACTAACAATTCTACTCGACGTTGACCACTTCTAGTCGAAGTCGAGTACATCCCGAGCCAGAATCCCACACGAAGTCGAGAAGATCCACTCGAGGAGCCCAGAGCTACTCGACGTCGAGTACACCTACTCGAAGTCGAGTACACATGTCGAGTCCATAAGGTGCCCGAGTACGAGTGCAACCCAGGAGGAAAAGTTCTAGTCGACGTCGACTAACTCTAGTCGAAGTCGAGTACAATCCAGACGAGTTCGAGATCGAGTTGTGCCGAGAAGATAGAATTGCTTGCAATAAAAGATATGTGGAATTCTATCCATCCACATTAAGATCTATCAAGTCAAGAAGGATTTATCCATAATAGTCCTAGTTTCCTTTTAGATATATTTCTTTTATTTCCAAGTTTTATCTTAACATTATAGATAGATAGTTTTAGATATAGATAGAATTGTTCTTTCCTTGAATACCGGGGTTTGAGCACTATAAATAAAGCTTTAGGGGCTGAGTTTTATTCAATTCAATTCAAGTTACAATTAGTGACATAGAGAGAGAGAGAGAGAGAGAGAGAGAGAGAGAGCGAGCTTGTGGCGAGAGGAGCGAATAGTTGAGAGACGATTTGGCTTTGTTCGGTTGTAAGCTTTCTTTTATTTTATTTAATGCAATTTAGCTCCCTTTTATTATTAATGTCTTTCCTTGCGATGAAGAGCGAGTAGTCACCCAACTTCTAGGGTCGGGGTGAGCCCGACGGTAGCCATGTGAGGTGATGCGGCAAAGGTACAATCTTTTGATGCGAATTCGTCTTCTATCCCTACAAGCATGATTCTATAGCGAAAGTTGAAGGTGATTCTTGTTTGTGTTATTGAAGCGAAAGTGATCTTAATGCGACTTGGATTAATTATGTGAATAAGGGTTAGTAACAATTAGGGTTTATGCGAAAGCCTCTATCTTCCTATTTGTTAATAACGAGAATTATCTGATGAAAAACATGATCTTTTATGCCGTTATGTGTTATTTTGCATAGTGATCGTTGTGGTGTTAAAACCCTGATTCTGGAAGTCTTTTAGTTTATTGAATTTCCCACAATTTTCATGTTGCTTCTGTTTTATTTCTGTCATTGCAAATGTCACGTTTTTACACTGCAAAGCACTCGACATTGCCTAAATTCTACTCGACTTCGAGTAGGTCTAGTCGACGTCGAGTACACTGTGTTACTCGACTTGCTTGTTTTTGCTTCGTTTGTGTTTCTGTTTGCTTCTGTTACAGTTTCTCATTGACTGTGTGGTCGACGTCGAGGACACTGGTTGAAATAGTGTTGAGTTTGGAACTGAAAAGGTGGGTGCTGACACGCTTCCTCGTGGATCGATCCTGACTGCCTTCTACTAAAACGGGAGGAAGTCTTGTATTTATTTGCTGAGACAGGGAGTCAATTTGCTTTTATATTTATTTATATTTTCATAGTTAACCATCCTCCTGCAATAACAACGTGATGCGGGACCATCTTCTACAACTCCAGACACACCCATCATAATTGGAGAAGGACCAATGACTCGAGCTAGAGCTAAGAAGCTTCAGAGAGACTCATTCAACTTTGTGGGTCATGCTTTGTTCTCGAGCAAGGTTCAACTCCCCGAGCCAACATTGAAGACATACATGTGCATTGGAGCACAAGTGGAGGCCGAGCCACCTTAAACATGCTTGGGCCGAATTTCATTAAGTGTTAATGTCTAATTTCAGCTTATGAACATTATTGGGCTGAATTGGGCTTTTCTTAATTCGTCTTTTTAAAACCTTATTTACTTATGTTCTTAGGTTTATTTCATTAAGCCCATTAGTTATTAGTTTTATCTTTCTATCTAGTTAGGCCGGCCAGAACAGCCCCTAAGGCCTTTATAATGCCGAGTTTTCCTTGTAAACAAATTGGAACATTCATAATACAGAAAGTATTCTTCTCAAACGTGTGAAACACATAGAGAGAGAGATCAGGCCGGATTGAGCTGTGCTCTTCGTGATCTCGAATTGATTGATAATCTCAGCTTGGTTTGCTTTGCCGTTCATCAACTTCGCAAGACTTGGTGAATCTAGTATCCACAAGCCCCCTCCTTGTGCCTTCAAGTTGTCCGCTTGATTGTGTAGGGTTGTAGATGCGGGTTGTGTAGTCATTGGTATTGGTTCCTACCCTCTGAGAAGGCATGGGGTCTTTATCTTGTTCTGCATAGATTGACTCAGTCCTTATCGGTCGTGTCTTTTCATTCTTTGTTGCAATTTCGAGTCTTTATCGAGTCTTGTTCAACTTCTTTGAGTCTACATTGAGGATAGCCTCTGTTCTTGGTGTTTCTTGGTCGATCTTGTCCTATCTTGATCGATTCTTGAGAGTCTTGCTGCGTTTCTTTGCTTTCTTGTTGAGTCTTGCATAAATCTTGCATCTTTCTTGTTATTTCTTGCTGCGTTCTTTGAGTTCTTGATCATTCTTGATTAAGTTCTTGAGTTTCTTTATTAGTTCTTGATTATTCTTGCTTGTTGTCGAAGATCGGACCAACCTACGGCCAACCCAGTATCAAATTGGCATCAGAGCTTTGGTTTCCGACATCAAGATTGAGTCTTTTTCTTTTCCTAAACACAAAAACCAAAAAAAAAAAATATAGTCTTTTCTTTGTTTGGTCTTTTACTTCTTGCATTCTTTATTGATTATTGCACTAATCTTGAGTTTGTGATTGTTTGTGGTTGCATAGCCTAAACACAAAGCCTAGCCGAGACCGTGGAGTCGACGAAGTGGTGAACACAGCCTTTGTGAACACCCTAGAGCCGACAGCAATTTCTGTCCCCATAGCCTTGCTTGGCCGATTCTACATACCACACAAAGCAAACCCTAGTTTGTTCTATCTTTTCTATCCTTTTGTTTATCTATTCTATCTTTGGAATTTTGATTTATCTTTTATCTAATTCCATTTATCTATTGCCTATCAAAAATCAGAAATTTTAAGTTGTTGGATATTAATTTCCATTATATCTATCAACTATCTAAAAAGGCAAAAGATAGATCCTATTACCTAAATTAGCCATTCTATCTATATCTTTACATTAGGGCTGAATTTTCATCTTTTATCACCATCTATACCTGATTTTCGAGTCCTATACATTAATTTGAGTCTTTTTTTGCATTAGTTTCACATTTAAAAAAAAAACAGTAAATTAAGGTCCGAAAATTCAAAAGAAAGAGAAAGTGTTTGTTAGTTGTTGATCTAGTGCAAGAAAGCTCCCAAGGACATCATTGGTGAACCCTCTTCTCAGCCCTAATCAACATACCTATCCCTAAACACATACACCTCCACAAAATTGAAACCCTACCTTGCAACTACAACATCATAACTTAAGGTTTTCAATTAAAAGAGGTGAATTTCCATTCTTTCTTGAGTTTTTCTATTCGTTCTCTTTGTTTACAGCTTTGTCGAAGTTGTTTGCTAGCTGTGTCGAGTACTTCTATTCTCTCTAAGTGCTATTGTGTGTGTGTGTCGAAGAGATCTCCCCCAGTCGAGTTCTCTTTTGTTTGAGTCGAGTGCTTGTTTTGCTGTTCGAGTACTCATTAGTCTATTTCGAGTTGATTCTTGCTGATTGTTGCTTGGATCAAATTGATTATTGCTGTTATCGAGTTGTATTTGCTTGAGTCGAGTGATCTTGACCCCTGTCGAGTTCTCTCTTGAGTTTGTCGAGTACTACAGCCCCTTGTTGAGTACTCTTGTGTGTTGTTTCATTCATTCTCTTGATTCATATACTTGGATTGCTTTGTTCTTTGCTTGGTAGTTGATTTGCCCAAAGCGGATTGCCCTAGCAAGCGTGATATATCAATCAGAGAGGGAGTGTGAGCGAAACACAATTGTGAGGTGTTTATAAGTTTTACTAACCTTTAACTTAGTTCCTTGTTTCTTTGGTCTTTGTTATAATGTCTACTAATCAGGGAAACAATGGTGGTAACAATGCCACTAACTCAAGTGCAACAGTGACGCCCGAGCAATTTCAGACCATGATGAACAACATGGCGACTATCATGAACAACACAACGGGTGTTCCTGAATCATTGGCTGCGCTAAGAGCAAGGGTGGCTGCATTAGAGAGCTCTAGGCCTAGTGGTTCGAACACCATAGGTCAGCAAGAGCGAGTTGAGATACCTAATGATGAAAGAGAGGTCGTTAATCCTAACCCTATTCCTAATCCTAATCCTCATGTCAATGTTAATTTAGATAATCCTTTATTCAATAAAAACAACTCTCCACAAGGTGGGAGAAATGATCGGAATAATGGGTTTGTTAATGTGCAAGGTCAAGGACAGGGAAGGGGAAGAGGACGTGGCTATCAAGAGCAATTCTATTACTCGGAGCAAGATGACGGCTTCCAAGAAGAGGAGTATTGGGAGCGACGCCCGAGACGGAATCAAAGGGGAAATCCGAACCGACCACCTAGGTTCAATGACGACGACGGTATGGGTAAGGTTAAGGTAAAGATTCCTCCTTTTGATGGTAAAACTGATCCAGATGCTTATATTGATTGGGAAATTAAAATGGAGCAAATCTGGAATTGTCATAATTTCTCAGAACCTAAGAAAGTACAACTAGCTTCCCTAGAATTTCAAGGTTTTGCATTAATCTGGTGGGATAATCTTGTTAAGGAAAGAAGAAGATCCCTTGATGCACCTATTGCTTCTTGGGAACAATTGAAAGTGGTCATGAGAAATAGATTTGTACCTCAACATTATGATAGAGAGCTATTAAACAGATTAGAAAACCTTAAACAAGGTAGTAAAGCTGTTGAGGAAACATTTAATGTTATGCAAGAAGCCATGGCTAGAGCTAATATAGTCGAAACTCATGAGAAAACTAATGTTAGATATCTTCGAATCTTACATCCTGCTTTAGCTCATGAAATTGATTATTTTCCCTATACTACTCCTACTGAACTTTTACATCTAGCTATGAAAGTAGAAAAGGGACAACGCTACAAAAGCCAAGGCAATAGGGTGTCGAGTGGCCAACAACAAGGGTGGCGCCAATCTCGGCCCCAACAGCCCCAAGGGCGCTCGGAGATGGGCTCTAGGGACCGAGCTCAGCAGCCCCAATGGAGGAGTGAAGGCCGACAGCCCCAACAGCCCCTCAACAAGGGTAAAGGCCCATGGAATGGACGAGAATCGTCTGGGACATCCACTGGTCCCAAAGGGAGTAATCCTAACCCTTCTACCACTCGTTCTAGAGATATTGTATGCTTTAAATGCCAAGGTAGAGGACATTATATGAAGGATTGCCCTAATAAGAAAACTCTCATGGTTAATCAATTTGGAGAATATGAATCTGAAAACTCTTGTGATGAACATGATGAGAATGCTAATAATGATAATGATCAGAACCTAAACCTTGTTTGCTATGAAAATGATGATAATGAGGTTGAATATGAACATGGAGAATCTTTGATTGTTAGAAGAGTTTTAAGTGTTGTTCCTACATTATGTGAAGATAATCAAAGAGAAAACTTATTTCATACTCGTTGTCTAGTTAAAGGAAAGGTTGTAAATGTGATCATTGATGGAGGTAGTTGCTGTAATTTAGCTAGTCAAGAAATGGTTGACAAATTGCATTTACCTACTGTCCAACACCCTAGACCTTACAAATTGCATTGGATGAATGATTGTGGCTTATTAAAAGTTCATAGACAAGTTAAAGTGCATATTAAACTAGGACATTATGAAGATGATGTTTTATGTGATATTGTGCCTATGCAAGCTTGTCATATTCTATTAGGCCGTCCTTGGCAATCTGATCGAAAGGTTATTCATGATGGGTTTACTAATCGCTATACCTTTACTTTTCAGGGAAAGAATGTCATTCTCAAACCTATGACGCCTACACAAGTAGCTGATGAGATTGAGAAGCGGAAGGTAAGTAAAGGTGAGTTAGATCAGGAGGCTCAGTCGAGCCAAGTGGATCCTCAAACTCGAGCTAAGAGTGTGTTCTTGGTCTCCAAAAGCACATTCCTGGACGAATTTGCGGATGGTGGAACTATTCTTATGCGCCTTTGCAAGAGCTTGAGCATGTTGAGTGAAGAGCTTAAAGCTTCTCTTCCATCGAACATTCTCGCTCTTCTTGAGGAGTTTAAGGATGTGTTTCCCGATGAAATACCCCCAGGTCTACCCCCTATTCGTGGAATCGAGCATCAAATTGATCTTATTCCAGGGGCTGCATTGCCTAATAGACCTGCGTATCGTATGAATCCCACTGAGATCCAAGAGGTTCAAACCCAAGTCCAGGAACTGTTGGATAAGGGTTACATTCGAATTAGCTTAAGTCCTAGTGCTGTGCCTGTGTTATTAGTCCCTAAGAAAGATGGATCATGGAGAATGTGTGTAGATTGTAGGGCTATTAACAACATTACTATTAAATATCGTCACCCTATTCCTAGATTAGATGATATGCTAGATGAGTTACATGGAGCTTCTATATTCTCTAAAATTGATCTTAGGAGTGGCTATCATCAAATTAGAATGAAAGAAGGTGATGAATGGAAAACAGCCTTTAAGACTAAGCTAGGCTTATATGAGTGGTTGGTTATGCCTTTTGGTTTAACTAATGCTCCTAGTACTTTTATGCGCTTAATGAATCATGTGCTTCGAGATTTCATTGGAAAGTTTGTTGTTGTTTACTTTGATGATATTCTGATTTATAGCAAGTCTTCTAATGAACATGAATCACATCTTAGAGAAGTGCTTGAAACGCTGAGAATTGAACGCTTGTATGCTAATTTAAAGAAATGCGAATTATGTAATGAACAAGTGTCTTTTCTTGGATTTGTAGTAAGTTCGAATGGACTGCGTGTCGATGAGGCTAAGATCAAGGCGATCAAAGAGTGGCCAACACCCACCAACATCGGCCATGTGCGCAGTTTCCAAGGATTGGCGAGCTTCTACCGACGCTTTGTGCGAGACTTCAGCACCATCTCAGCCCCACTAACAGAGCTTACAAAGAAAAGGAGTGAGTTCACATGGGGAGCAGCTCAGGAGGAAGCATTCAACACACTTAAGGACAAGCTCACTCACGCACCTCTATTAGCTTTGCCGGACTTTACTCAGCCTTTTGAGGTAGAGTGTGATGCTAGCGGAGTTGGAATTGGTGGAGTCCTTATGCAGGGAGGTAAGCCTATTGCTTTCTTTTCTGAGAAGTTGAAAGGTGCTTGTCTTAATTACTCTACCTATGATAAGGAATTGTATGCTTTGTTTAGAGTACTCAAGACATGGTCTCACTATCTATGGCCTAGCGAGTTTATTCTTAGAACTGATCATGAATCTTTAAAACACTTTAAAAGCCAAGATAAACTTGATAGGAGACATGGTAGATGGATGGAATTCATTGAAACATTTCCTTATGTGATTAAGTATAAGAAAGGCAAAGACAATGTGGTTGCTGATGCCTTATCTAGAAGACATGTTCTTTTAACCACTTTGGATTCTAGAGTCTTAGGCTTTGTTTACATAAAGGAATTGTATGAATCTGATTTGGATTTTGGAGATATATTTCGAAAATGCTTAGAAAAGGGTCCTAATGACAGCTTTTATATACATCAAGGATTCTTATTTCGAAAAGATCAAGTGTGCATTCCTAGATGTTCTCTACGATTATTACTTGTTGGTGAAGCCCATAGTGGTGGATTAATGGGACATTTTGGTAGGGATAAGACATAAAACACACTGAAATCACATTTTTATTGGCTACATATGCTTAGGGATGTAGAACATTGCCTTAAGAGATGCATAGATTGCATTAAAGCCAAAGCTAAGCTTATGCCCCATGGCCTTTATACACCACTACCGATACCCTCAGCCCCGTGGGAAGACATTTCTATGGATTTTATAGTTGGGTTGCCTAGAACTAAGAAGGGGAGGGATTCAATCTTTGTAGTGGTTGATAGATTCTCTAAAATGGCTCATTTCATTGCATGCCATAAAACTGATGATGCTACCAATGTTGCTAATTTATTCTTTAGAGAAGTAGTTAGGTTGCATGGTGTGCCTAAAACCATTGTTAGTGATAGGGATGTAAAATTCTTAAGTCATTTTTGGCGTACCTTATGGAATAAATTGGGAACTAGATTGCTATTCTCTACTTCTAGCCACCCCCAAACTGATGGCCAAACTGAGGTGACTAATAGAACCCTTGCTACTGTCCTAAGAGCCATTATTAGGAAGAATTTGAAACTTTGGGAAGAAGCCTTACCTCATGTGGAATTTGCTTATAATCGAACCATGCATTCGGCTACTAAAATCAGTCCATTTGAATGTGTGTATGGTGTTAATCCACTAACCCCTTTTGATCTTACTCCATATCCTATGAGAGACAAAGAATCATTTGAGGCAGGTAAGCATGTCGAGTTCATCAAGGAGCTGCATGAACGAACTCGAGAGAAGCTGAAGCTCAAGGCTGAATACAACGCTAACAAGGCCAACAAGGGACGTCGCTTGGTCACATTTCAGCCTGGAGATCTTGTATGGGTGCACTTGAGGAAGGAGCGGTTTCCAGAAGCCCAGAAGAACAAGCTGTCGCCTCGTGGTGATGGACCATTTCGGATCAAGAAGAGAGTGGGCGACAATGCCTACCAATTGGAGCTTCTTGGAGACATGGGCGTGAGCGCTACATTAAACGTCGCAGATCTAATCCCTTACTTCGCTGTGGATGAAGACTTGGATTCGTGGTCGAATCCTTTTCAAGAAGGGGAGGTTGATGCGGTACCATCTTCTACAACTCCAGACACACCCATCATACTTGGAGAAGGACCAATGACTCGAGCTAGAGCTAAGAAGCTTCAGAGAGACTCATTCAACTTTGTGGGTCATGCTTTGTTCTCGAGCAAGGTTCAACTCCCCGAGCCAACATTGAAGACATACATGTACATTGGAGCACAAGTGGAGGCCGAGCCACCTTAAACATGCTTAGGCCGAATTTCATTAAGTGTTAATGTCTAATTTCAGCTTATGAACATTATTGGGCTGAATTGGGCTTTTCTTAATTCGTCTTTTTAAAACCTTATTTACTTATGTTCTTAGGTTTATTTCATTAAACCCATTAGTTATTAGTTTTATCTTTCTATCTAGTTAGGCCGGCCAGAACAGCCCCTAAGGCCTTTATAATGCCGAGTTTTCCTTGTAAACAAATTGGAACATTCATAATACAGAAAGTATTCTTCTCAAATGTGTGAAACACATAGAGAGAGAGAGATCAGGCCGGATTGAGCTGTGCTCTTCGTGATCTCGAATCGATTGATAATCTCAACTTGGTTTGCTTTGCCGTTCATCAACTTCGCAAGACTTGGTGAATCTAGTATCCACAAGCCCCCTCCTTGTGCCTTCAAGTTGTCCGCTTGATTGTGTAGGGTTGTAGAGGCGGGTTGTGTAGTCATTTTGGTATTGGTTCCTACCCTCTGAGGAGGCCTGGGGTCTTTATCTTGTTCTGCATAGATCGACTCAGTCCTTATCGGTCGTGTCTTTTCATTCTTTGTTGCAATTTTGAGTCTTTATCGAGTCTTGTTCAACTTCTTTGAGTCGACATTGAGGACAGCCTCTGTTCTTGGTGTTTCTTGGTCGATCTTGTCCTATCTTGATCGATTCTTGAGAGTCTTGCTGCGTTTCTTTGGTTTCTTGTTGAGTCTTGCATAAATCTTGCATCTTTCTTGTTATTTCTTGCTACGTTCTTTGAGTTCTTGATCGTTCTTGATTAAGTTCTTGAGTTTCTTTATTAGTTCTTGATTATTCTTGCTTGTTGTCGAAGATCGGACCAACCTACGGCCAACCCCGTATCACAACGTCTCCAACTGCACATGGGTAAGCTTGTGGGTCCAAACCAAGGGAGTTTCATACCGGGGAGGTTCATTTCCCACAATATTATAGTCTCTCAGGAGGTTTACGATAGATTGAAATGGGATTTCATTGAGGAGACTCTTACGTGCGCTAGGTTCCCTCCCTGCTGGATCAACTGGATTTTGGAGTGTGTCCGATCTCCAAGGATGTAGATCTTATGGAATGGGGAGGTTGTGGGTCAGTTTACTCCTTCGAGGGTTATTCGACAGGGCGACCCCTCTCCTCATACATTTTTATCCAGTGCACGGAGAGGATTAGCCATAGGATCACTAAAGCTGTGGAAGATGGGACGTGGAAACCTATGCGGCTGTCTAGGGGAGGGCCTCTGCTTTCGCACCTTTTTTTCACTGATGATATTATGCTATTTGTGGGAGGTCCTGGCAGAATGTCAGTCTTCTTAAATCTAAAGTCTTTATTTCTAAGAATGCGATGCGCGAGTTGAAAGAGAGGATACATATGGTTAGTGGGATCGCGACTACCACCGACCTTGGGGTTTACCTTGGTATTCCGATTCTCCATGAAAGAGTGGCCGAGAAGAGCTTTGCTCCGATACTAGACAAATTTGCTTGGAGACTTGCTGGATGGAAGTCCAGTGTGCTTAATTTTGTTGGCCGGACGACCCTTACATGCTTTGTTCTGGCTGTGCTCCCCGTCTATACCATGTCTACGCTGCTACTACTAGAGGGTGTTCTGGACGACCCTTACATGCTTTCATCAATCAATGTCTGCGATTGCAATGAGGCGTGAGTAGTCCACCCACTTCTGGGGCTGGGGTGAGCCCGACGGTGGCCATGTGAGATGACGCAGTAAAGGTCAGATCTTTTTATGCAATTCGTCTTCTATCCCTATGAGCATGATTCTTTTGCGAGAGTTGAAGGTGATCCTTGTTTGTATTATTGAAGCGAAAGTGATCTTAATGCAACTTGGATTAATTATGTGAAAAGGGTTAGTAACAATTAGGGTTTATGCGAAAGCCTCTATATGCCTATTTGTTAACAATGAAAGTTGTTTGATGGAAAGTATGATCTTTTATGCCTTTATGTGTTACTTTGCATGGTTATCGTTGTGGTGTTGATACCCTGGCCTTGGAAGTCTTTTATTATATTGATTTATTTCTGTCAAAAATCTGAGTTCTGTGTTCGAATTTGCAATTTAAAGTTTCTGTCTTTCTTGTCAATACAGGGGAGAGCCTTGTCGATCTCGAGTATGACCCTAGTCGACATCGAGTAGAGTCTTGTCTAGGTCGAGTTGAGATTTCTTCTGTTGTCGTAGTTTCTGTTTTCGATTTTTGACTTACTGTTTTCGATTTCGACTAGGCTTGTCGAGATCGAGTAAAGTTGCTGCCTTGCTTTGTTCTTTAATTTCGTTTGCTTTTGTTCTTTACTTTCTTTCGTTATTTTCTGTCTTTGCTTTTGTTTCTGTTTTGCTTTGTCTTTTCTGCTTTTATTTCTGTCTTTCTGCTGCTTGTCTGTGAGAATCTGTTGCTACCTAAGAACTGCTGACGTGCTTCCTCGTGGATTCGATCCTAACAACCTTCTACTACAACGGGAGGAAGTCTTGTATTTATTTGCTGAGACAGGGAAGTCAGTCTGAACTTTATTTTATACTTATTTCATACTTGACCATCCTCCTGCAACAACAAATTGGCGCCGTTGCCGGGGAGGCAATCATTCGCGCCTTAGGTAGTTAAATCTCACGTCTACTTTGAGTTACTTTTCAGGTGTATGCGCCGTTCTGGTCTACCACCCGAGTTTGACAGCTTAGACGAACCAGAGCGTTACCTACACATCCACTCTAAACTCAAAAGGATCATGGCGGCCGCTGAAACACAAGAACAGCTGATTGCCAGGCTTACAAAGGAGCTAGCCGCAAAGGATACCACTATAGCCAATGAAAGGGCAGCGAGGGAACAAGAAGCTGAGCGCGCAAGGCAAGCAGAAGCTGAGCTTGCCCAATATCCAACTACTGCTGAGGATTATATGGATCCAACCCTCGTCGTGCCTGAATCGGCGATTCTTATCCCTGAAAACTCTTTTGAAATTCGCACTCAATTTCTTATAGAGCTTAAAAATAATGCCTTTTTTGGTAGATTTAATGAGTGTCCTCTTGAACATATTACGAACTTTTCTGACATGTGCCGTACTCTTGCTGAAGGTACAACTCTGGAATATGTGAAGATGAAGTCTTTCCGCTGGTCGCTGGCTGGACCTGCACTGAAGTGGCTTGAAGGGCTGAAACCAAGATCACTGACAACATGGGCCCAAGTAGAGCAAGAGTTTCTGAACAAATTCTTCCCACCCGCCAAAACAGCACATCTCCGCCAGAAAATCACCGCCTTCAAACAGAAGCAAGGGGAACCGCTGGCAAAGGCATGGGAGCGCTACAAGGAACTTCTGCGATCTTGCCCTACTCATGGACAGCCACCCTACGTCATTTAGGAGATCTTCTTCAACTCTCTTGATCAAGTCACTAAGGACAGAATCAACCACTATACTCGCTATGAGTATTTGACAATGCCTCCAAGTGACGCATGGGGTGTGCTAGAGAAGCTCACCAACTACGACAACAAGTATGGGTCTACTGCAACTTATGAAGAGAACCCATATGCCAGGCCAGCACCTTTCATGCCCCTCTATGAGCCTCCTAAGGAAATTGATCCGGATGTAAGGGAACAGTACTACAGAGATCAGAACAAGAAGCTCATAAAGCAAGTAAAGTATCTTTCTGTCAACCAGCCTTGCATTGAATGCGGATCGCAGTGGCACACCACTCCTGAGTGCCCACACACAGAGCAAGTCAGGATGGCAGAATACCACGAGGAGGTAGCTTACGCAGGGGGTCCCAATCGCTACATAGGGGACCAAAGGTTTCAGCAATCACAATGAAACCAAGGTGTCCCTAGGAACCCCCCGCCCTATAGAGCTCCAGGACATCCGGAAAGAGACCAGAAAAAGGATGATATACAGACAGTCCTGGAGGAAATACGGAGGAATCACTCAGAGACTAGGCATTCCTTCAACTTCGTCTACACTCAGATGCAAGGGGTCAACTCTAGGCTTGGGGAGATTGATATATGGCGAAAATCAGTTGATACACAGATTGGTCAGCTGGCAGCAGGAATCCCTAGACAGTCAGGTGCGCTCCCTGGGTCTTCAGAACCAAATCCTAAAGGAAAGACTGGGCACATCGCTGCTGTAAAACTCAGAAGCGGACATCAACTGCAAGAGCCAGAGGTCGAAAAGCAGCAGAACGATGAAGAACAGCAAGTCGACATCGACAACACTGTAGTCGACATCGAGGAGGGCCTAGTCGACGTAGAGGAGAAACTTCAGAAACCTTCGTCTGCACTAAACAGCAACTCGACAACGCCCAATCTAGTCGAGATCGACAAGGACCTAATCGATGTCGAGGAGCCCCTAGTCGAAGTCGACAAAGCTGCAGCCCCTCCTACGTCTGTTCCAAATCCGAAAAAGAGGCTGCCTTTCCCCACAAAATCTCCAAAGGACCCGGAAGAAAAGAAATTTCAGCGCTTCATCAAGATGCTTCAGAAACTCAACGTCACCATCCCCTTCACAGAAGCTCTCAATGAAATGCCATCCTATGTCAAGTTCCTAAAGGAGATACTGAGCAAAAAGCGATCAATGGCTGAAATTACAGAGGAATGCAGCCATTTGGACATACTGGAGAAGAGGCCGGATCCAGGTAAGTTTGCTATAACCATTGGATTTGGTCCATACAAAATTAATGTTTTATGTGATCTTGGAGCTAGTGTGAGTATAATGCCTTTAACAATTTGGTCCAAGATTAAGATAGGTGCCCTAGAGCCTGTGGATGCTAGACTTTATATGGCCAACAACACGGTGGTCATTCCAACAGGCATGGTGGACAATTTGCCAGTAGAAGTAGGTAAATTCTTTGTCCCTGCTGATTTCTTAGTTATTGATATGCAAGAAGATCCTGCTTGTCCAATTATTCTAGGGAGACCCTTCTTGGCGACGGTGGATGCCAACATAAGCGTAAGGAAAGGAGTGCTCACCTTCAACATCAGCGATAAGGTAATTGAGTATTCCTTTAATAAAACTGAAAGGCATACATGTCCAATGGAAGAGGTGAAATCTATCTCAGCTGGCTACTTCACCTGCGGGGAACCCAAGGTCATAAATATGACCCTTGAGGAGTTGGAAAAGAGGGACATGGAGGCCCAGGTGGAGGAGATCATGACAATCCTAAAGGAGGACGCAGAAAATCCAATCGACACAAATGAAGGTACGTCGTTATGGATTAATTATTTTTCGGATGCCTTGACAGGAACTAAGTATGGGGTCAAGATCGACCAAGACTCCTCGACATCGAGGACCCTAGTCGATCTCGACAAGACACAGAAGCCTCCACCAGCACCAGCGTCATCGAGCAGCAACACAGAAGCTGAGGGCTACTCGACATCGACTAGGCTTGTCGAGATCGACCACCACCAGGCTCCAACAGCTCCTGCTTCCTCGATGCTGCAGCCACCAGGAGCAGAACCTTACTCGACATCAAGTAGGCCACTCGATGTCGACAAGCCCTCGACTTCACCAGCTCCTGCATTCTCAAGCAGCCCACCACCGGAACCTGCGGACTCGTCGAGATCGACTAACCCTAGTCGAGATTGACCAAACACTGTGGTCCCCGATTCCGTCGCTGCAAAGGTAAGCCAAGGTATGGATCTATCTTCTCCTATTTCCATTAAAGATCTATCTATACATGGGAGAGGTTTGCCTTGGTATGTGCGCTTATGTAGGATATCCAATGATGAGCCCAAGGAGTATGAAGTTGGAGACAAGCTCTATGTCTCTAAATCAAAGGATCATTGGTTCCCTAGCAAATTCAACAAGAAGCGGATGGGACCTTTCGTGGTGAACAAGATTCATTCTGGACGATTACAGCTGATGGACAAGAATGGAGTCTTATTTGAGGCCCAGGCTACATGGGCCCTGCAAATGCCACCTTGAGCTAAATGGAAAGTCGGGCCTAGCGACTATAAAATCTAGAGCTTGTACATAGACTTTTTAGGACTTTTTGAGACTTTGTTTTTGGTTTGAAACACTTTTAGTTTTGCTATTGTGGGTATATGTCTTCTACACTTTTCAGGTCCATGGATAGAGGCAAGCTATATCAACATTCATACTCAGCCCAGGAGGTGCTTCCATTCGAAATTTAGAGGCCCTGCACATCAGTCTAGTGAGTTTCTTTCTTTACCCTTGTTTTTATACAGTGAGGACACTGTAATGTTTAAGTATGGGGTGGGGGAAGGACTTACTTTGTGCATATTTGCCATATTTGACATTATTTGTGCATATTTAGAATTTATTTCTTTGGATTGCTACATGTCTATTTCGGAATGCATTATTTATCTATGTGCTTATATGCATGATTTCCAAAAGTTCGAAAAATGACCCCCATTGAAAATTTTGAATAATGTCATGGAAGCTTATATTGAACTCGACGATGCAAAATTAGATTCATCAGAGATATAGCATGAAATTGCCTAGTAAAGGGAAGTCATAATGAAGTGCATATTTTTATAAAAACCATAGAAGGAGGTAAAATTTGAAGTTGCTTTTGACATGTTGCATGATAAGATGATGGAGGACTAAGATGATGGAGGACTTTATATTTCCATATAATGCTCATTGTTTGAAATCCTAGCCTTACCTATGCTTATGCATCACAAAAGCCATAATATGCCTTATTTCAATTATCGCTCCACATGACCTAAATATTTGCCATTCTTTACCTTATCCGGGGATTATGTTGAGAATGATGTTACATTATGGAGATTATCATATGGTGTTTGTGTTGTATTTGGCTCGGCCTCTCCCTTTTTCTCTTCCTTGTCCCTACGCATTAACGAACCCATTATTCTCACCATACCTCTCCCCTCGTGGAGAGTCGTTCTCATCAAATAAAGGGTTATTGACATTAGGATTAGGATTAGGATTGTGTACTTCCCTTTCACCGCGAGGTGCCTCGTCACCCCTTGTATTACCTTGACCACCTATAGGGTGTTAGAGCCGCTCGGCCTTGCCTCCACAGCAGTCAACCTTGCAGCCATTGCCGACATGCTCTCATTGAGGATTTCAGGCGATGTGACCGAGGTGCTATTGCCATTATTGGCATTGTTGCCGATGTTCTTTGGATTAGACATGACAAATGAAGCAAACAAATAACTACGTAAAGGTTAGAGAAAAATATAAACAACTCGCGAGTGTATCACTCACACTCCCTCTCTAATTGGTATGTCACGCTTGTTGTTTCAATCCGCCTTGAGCAAATCAACACTCAAGCTAAAACCTAGCAATACAAGATAAGAGATCAAGAGAATGATCAATGAACACAAACTGCACTCGATAAAATGGCAAGAACAGCCGACTAACACAAGGAGAGTACTCGACAAACAAGCAAGCACTCGACACAGCAAACTAGGGCAGTCGACAGGGATGAAGAGCACTCGACACAACAAGAAAGGCACTCGACGGGTGTGAAAAGCACTCGACAATCACAACAGTGGCACTCGACACCACTCGATTTGGACACAAGAGTACTCGACAACAAGAAGAAGTACTCGACACAGCAAAATAAACACACACAAAGGACTGATTTTTGTGGGAAAATAAAAGAAACTAATAGAAAAGCTTGGAAATTTACCTCTTTTTGATTTAACCCATTCTTAGGATGTTGTAGTTGCAAGGTAGGGTTTCAAATTTTGTGTTTTGAGAGGTAATTTTTTTGAATTGGTATATATGTCGACTAGGGCTCCTAGATTCACAAATGTTGGTCCTTTGAAGCTTTCTTGCACTAGATCAACAATAGTTTTTTTTTTAACTTACTTTTGCCCCTAGTGAATTTTATCCTCATAGGGCCAAGTTTGAATGTTCTTTTTTTTTTTAATATTTTCGGACTTTTTTTTTTAAACCTAAAGCAAGAAAAGAAAACAACAAAGAGAGGACTCGAAAATTTTATAAAATAAGGTGAATGAAATAAAATTTACCCCTAATGCACTATATATATATATATATATATATATATATATATATATATATATATATATATATATATATATATATATATATGTAGGGTGAGGTTAAAGTGAAAATGAGGCTTAAGATGAAAATTCTCTTAAAGTGAAAATGGGCTTAAGATGAAAATTCTCTTAAAGTGAAAATGGGCTTCATTTAAAAAAATAAATTAAGTCGGACCAGCCCAATTCAACAAACCAAACCCTGCTTCCCCAAATCTCCTTCCCCCTCTCTCTCTCCCCTCCCGTTTTCGGATATGAGAATCCACACCGGGAGGCCCCCTCTCGCCGGAGTCTCAGGATCTCCGTTCCCCTACTCGCCTCGCCGTCGGCATCGCCAAGAAAGAGAGGGAGAGCCGACGCCGGCATTGAAATGGCATTGCTGTGCTCACCGCCCTCGGATCTGCTCCACCGAGCTCTCCACGGTGCTCTCCGCTCTCGGATCTGACGGCTACGCTGCCTCCTTTCTTTCTCATCGGAAATTCCGCCGTCGACAAGAGCATTGCTGTGCTCACCGCCCTCGGATCTGCTCCACTGAGCTCTCCACGGTGCTCGCCGCTCTCGGATCTGACGCCTCCGTCGCCTCCTTTCTTTCTCATCGGAGATTTCCCCGTCGACAAAACCAAGTTGAATGTTTGAATTCTGCGAATGTTAGGGCAATTTGCCTCTTTCTTCATGGAATTCAACACCCACATCATTCCAATTCGATGCATTTCACAGTGATTTCTGTCTCCGAGCTTAAATGGAGTGTCTTTTTGGAGGAGTATCAAGTATCAACTGTACTGGTTATGCATCTTACGAACAGATGTTTGATTCATTTTCTAAATAATTCATTTTAGTTTGGTGTCTTCATTTAGTGCTTTTGTAGCTAAACTGCAATTGCCTCTTGGCTCCAAAATCTCAATGTCCTCCTAATCCTCGATCATGTCCTTAAGGGGAAATATGATATGTCTGTCATATAATGAGTAACTAGGAACTTCAGTTGCAGATTTGGGAACTTGTCTTGATTTTGCTGTCAAATGATTTCCCATCTCATTTGAGCTGCAGCTGACATCTGGACTTAGGGTGGCTTATATAGTTAATTAGTTATATCCATTTTCTGACAGCAGCTTGCCTAAAAAATGCTTATTTATGCTGAAAAACAACTAGTAAGGAACTAATGAAATTAAGATGGGGTTGGGCTTCTAGATGCAGGTTTCCGGAGATTGTTGATCCTGTTTTGAGGGGCTTCTTCCCTAAAGATGATGTTCAAAGCTCTAGTTTGTATTCCATCTGTGTTGTTGGTTATCTGATCTTTAAATTTGATTTGTGTTTCCAGATCTGTGTTTTCTCGGAGCTGTGTTGCCGGATCCACCACCGACTGAAGCGGCACCGTTGTTCTGCTGCCGATCCTCCGCCGACGCGCCACCAGCAGCCATTGACGGGGACCTGTGTAACATCGCCGATCTGTTCTGGTACTGTAGCAAGTCACGGGAGAAGGAAGAAGATGCTGTAATTAAAAAAACCTCCCCATACTTTCATTTCTATAATTATTGCCCTATTTTAATTGTAAAAATTATAAATTTTAGCTCATAGTTTTTATCGGGTTTAAATTCTATAAGATTCATCTTCAATATTATAAAGTGCATAAATAATAAATCAAAGTGCAATTCATAATCTTAATTGTGCGCTTCATAATCTTATTATTGCATTTTATCATTTTATTTATTCACTTTATAATCTTAATTGTGCACTTCATAATATTATTAATGCACTTCATCATTTTATTCTTGCACTTTATCATTTTATTTACACAATTTATAATCTTAATTGTATACTTCATAATCTTATTCATGTACTTCATATTATTATTCATACACCATCATTTTATTCTCGCACTTTATAATTTTATTTGCACAACATAATATTATATTTGCACAACTTAAAGTTATATTCGCACAACATAATATTATATGTGCACATTGTAACATTATATTATTAGATATGCACAATATAATGTTACATTTGCAAAACATAGTGTTATATTTGCACAATATAATGTTATATATGCATTATATCATCTTATTTGTGCACATTATCATTTTATTATTGCACTTTATAATCTTATTCATGAACGGGAACACAAAAAGGCAACCATAAATAGCTTATGCGGGATTTTGAACTCGAACCTTTGTGCAGGGGCACATCACTATACCATTTTTTGAGCTAATAGACTTTTAATAGCACATGTTGCATTAAATTACAAACTGTCATAAAAAAACCGGTCCATAAAGAAAATTTTTGGTAGGACACATTATGAAAATGCACATTTATAAATAATAACATTTATTGTATTATTTGTTCACTTTATATTTTGTAATCTCATCTTTTTCCCTTTTTAAAATAAGGGCAATATTCGTATGAATGGAAAGTTTGGGGGAGGCGTGAGAAATTTACCCCATAATTAGGGTCATTTAACCATTTTCCCATTTACTCATAAAATTAGGCCCATTTACACCAAAATTAAGCCCATTTATTTATTAGTCATTTAATTATGCCCATTTACCTTTAAATTAGGCCCATTTACATCCAAATTAGGCTATTTTCATTTTAAGAGGGATTTTCATCTTAAACCCCATTTTCATTTGAACCTTTATATATATATATATATATATATATATATATATATATATATATATATATATATATATATTTGAGGTTTGGCTATCTTTGGTAAGTAGATCTATCTAAGGCCTTTTATAATTTATGATAGATATAATGACATTTATTTACCAAAAAAATCTGAATTTGATAAGGCAAGAATAGATAAAACAAGATAGATAAAAATAGAAAGCAAACTAGGGTTTCTTGTGGAATAGCAAGGTGCGGCCGAACTCGACTAGTGCACAAGGCTTGTTCACGTCGACTAGGTAATGCACAAATAGGTGTAGTCGGCTTCAAGGTCTCGGCTAGACTTGTGTTTAGGCTATGCAACCACAATCAATCACAAACAAGAAAGGTTAGTGCAATCAAGTTCAAGAATTCAATAAGTAAAATACCAAAACAATGATAGACTCTATTTTTTGGGGTTTTAAGTTTATGTGACGATTAAAATAAAAGACACAACTTTTGATATCGGAAACCTAAGCTCTGATGCCAATTTGTTATGGGGTTAGCCACAAGATAGCCCGATCTTCGACAAACTATCAAGAAACTAAAGAACGAAAGCAAGAAGACTAAAGAACACAATGAAACCTCTCGATGTCGACCAAGAAACAAGAACAAGGACATCCTCGATATCAACTATGAAAGGAAACGCAAGACTCGATCAAGACTCGATAAAAAACAATAAAGACACGCCCGATAAGGAGGTTCGAGCTAAAGTAGAACGAGATGAAGACCCTAGGCCTCCTTAGAGGGTAGGAACCAAATACCAACGACTACAAAGCCCGCCTCTACAACCTTACACAAACAAGCGGACAACTTGGAGGCACAAGGAGGGGACTTGTGGATACCAGGATCACCAACCTCTCGCGAGGTTGATGAACACAAGGCAAACCAAGCTGAGATCTACACCAATTTGCAATCGATGAGCCACGCTACGAATCGATTGACTTTCACGCATTGTGTTTCACACAAAACTGAGATTTTTGTATTCAAGAAGACGTGAAGTGTTCTACAATGAAGGTGGCCGGCTAATATAACCCTAACAAGGCTGTTTTGGCCGAAAGTTAATAGAAATAATAACTTAAAAAAATAATTCAAATAACCCTAAAAAATTGCTAAAATAACTTAAGTAAAGAAAGTTGCTAAAATAGGAAATAACATAATGTTCCAACACTTAGTAAAAATCGGTAATACATGTGCCTAAGTAAAATCGGCCTCTTGTAGTCCAATGCACATGTATGTCTTCAATGTTGGCTCTGGGAGTTGAACCGTGCTCGAGAACAAAGCATGACTCACAAACATGAATGAGTCGCGTTGAAGCTTCTTAGATCGGGCTCGAGTCATTGGTCCTTCTCCAAGTATGATTGGCGTGTCTAGAGGTGTAGAAGATGGCCCCGCATCAAATCTACTCGACGTCGACAAGACTACTCGATGCTCGACTAAAGCTGGAAGCAAAATCGATCAAGGAATGAAGACGCAAGACACTCGAGCTCGATAACCACTCGATGTCGACAAGCTTACTCGACATCGACCACGGATGAGACCATACTCGAGACTGACGAGGAGAGAGCACTCGAGATGTGATAGAGTCTATTTTAGTCATGTTTTAAGTATAGGTTTACATATTAATTTAAAGAATTTTTATATATTTTATAGCTTAGTTTGTATTATTTGGTTTTCGGAATCTACACTAGTGTTTTTATATATTTCAGGTCTTTTGGAAAAAATTTGGAATAGTTCGCATTGGACAAATTAAACTAGATTGGAGCGAGTTGCATGCGTACTCAACTTATGGATCCCGAGTGGGCTGATGAATTCATACGGAAGGCTAATGGAGGGGGAAGGAGTCATGCGGCTTACATTGCAAGTGCTGCTTATTACGAGTATTACTTTAGAGAAATAGGTTGGTTAGATAAATTAAATATATTTATATCATTATATATTTTTATATTATGAGATATTAGATATTAGATGGATTATTAATTAGACTAGGATATTTCGTAGTACACTATATATACATTCATACGGCAAGGAGACGCCGAACGTGACTAACGGTAAGCAGTGGTCGACTAACTTGGTAAATACACATTGCAAAAGAATACTTGATTCTCTATGGCATCGACCTCTTACTTACTTGCTATACTAGTTTGTAGGTTTGAGTTTTATTTTGATACGGTTGACGCGACTAAAAATCGTCCATCAAATTGGCGCCGTTGTCGGGGACTCAAGTTTATTTCTTTGTTTTGTGTATTTACTAATTTTTGTGCATGTATCTAACCCGTTGTGAACCTATCTTATGGTTTACAACGCCCTTGCTACTAACTTTTTAAGATGTTGAGATTAGCGCAGTTTGAAGGTGAGAACTTTCACCAATACTTCACTAGATTGCATGAGTATGTTGACGACCTTGGTTCATGGAGTTATCAATTCAGCATCCGAGATAAGATTATGTGCATAATTGATGGGATGACTATTGGTAGGTCCCCAAGGTAAGGAAGAAAGGGGCTTAGAAGAAGAAGAAGAAGATGAAGTTGTACGTGAGAGTGAAAGATCTGAGGAGCAGTGACCACCGTAGCCAGGTGGTTTCAAACGACCTGAGACTTTAAAGGATGTCTTCTGCTCTTGATTTGAGAAACCCATCCCACCACCCCTTGAGACTTTAAAGGATGCAAGAGTGGAAGATCCTATCGAAGTTATTATGTTTAGTTCATTCCGTCCTATGTGGTTTCAAACAACAATGACATGTCGAATGAGGAGGAATTGGTTGCAGACAACGATAGTTTCTTCGATGATGGAGTAAATGAGCGCTTCTTGACTTGGGATCTCATGAGTCAACTCATGAAGTTACATGTGATGTAATGTCTCCTACTCCATCTGCATCATCCATTCTGAGATCGCCCATTGATGAACCAGATCTAGAGCCATCAGTTAAGGCTCAACAGGTAATAAAGGTAAACTTTTGCAATTTTGAAGGGAATGGTGATTATGTTGATCCTTTTAATTGCTATTTTGAGAAACCACCAGCGGAGCTGTGCTGATGGTATCATATTCCTTCAAGATAGATTCATTCTATACTCTTTGATAGATTGAAAGGGTATTTGAATTGTATATTTTATACATTCAATTTATTGTGCTATGATTTCTTTTGTAAGATATGTGCGCAGGAATATGACCGGCTGTTGATGACTTTAACAATGTCTGAATCGATTTAGGGAGAACCAAGGTATGTTTTTTTTAATTTAATTTAATTTTATTTTATTTTTAAAACTTTTTAGCTCATAATAATTTTCATTGTTATTTTTAAAATTTTGCTTTACTTTTATTTTATTTTCTGGTTTAGTTAGGATTTGTTTATAGTTATAAATTTCAACCTTTATTTGAAAAAGAAAAAAAAAATTCAGAAAAAAATCACTAAAAAAAATAAAATGGAAAGCGGCAAATCGCATCTCATGCGCTCGCCTCCTCCTTCGATGCATGCGAGGTCGTCGCTTAACCGACCACCAATCTAGCCGTCTGAAATCGCCAGACCTATCTTCTGCCACCGTCGGTTTCCACTTATCGTCTTCTTCTTTTCCTGCAAGCCGCTGCTGCCCACCGCTTTACCTCTTTGTCCCCTTCTGTTCACCGGACTCCTGCCATCGACCATAGAAACCTATCTCATCGCGTTCGCCAACAGCAGCCACCGCACCTCTAGCCGGCTCCAGCCCCATCGGTGCCCTTTTTACCTCTTTGTTCACATCTATCCACCATACTCCCTCTCTATGAACCACCGCTGGACCACTAGGAAACATCAATTTCGATTTCAATCTGGTATGATTAGGTTAGTGCCTCTCTGTTTTGTTCTGCAGTGTTGAATTTCACGTCTAATAATGCTGATTTGTGAGTTGTTGGGTCTTGGATGAACTATCGATGACGTTTACTGTTGGAGATTTTTGATTGGGATGGCAGTATGGCACTGTCTCGAGTTAGCACTTGAATGACCTTGAACAAATTGTGATGCTGATTGTTTTTCTTGCATAAGTAATGTTGTTGGTGTGGCTCTATTGTCTTATTATGGGCGGAATATTTTGAGATGGATTATTGCTACTCTGATTTGTTGTTGGCTATATATTTGGTGTTTGTTTGATTTGAACTTCCCATGATAAAGCATTGATGGAATTGTGCTGTTTCAAAATTTTGATCTAAGATATCTTGTAGTGGTGGTTAAAGTTTATGTTGGTGATTTGTGCAGATTAGATGAATTCTAGTGTGCCCATGCCTCTAATTCTTGTGTGTTTTATGCTCCCTACATCCATCAATTTTTCATGATTATAGTTGCAGTATATGGATGAGTATAATCTATTGGGGTTGATTTTTGATGAATTGATATTTGTTATTCTTTATGCTTGGATGTTTTTATTATGCTTGGAATGTTTGACTACTTAGTCTTGTGTGCACTCTTTGTTTTTTGTTTTGGCCAGGACAAATTGCAAAGGGATATGCCCATATTTTTCCGACTCCAAGAAGGTTCACAAGTGCCAATTGCATCCAAGTTGCTGCTGAAAGTTTCTGCTGAACACCTAGGGCTGTAATTTCTACTCTTTTATGTTGTTTTAAGGGTGTTAGTACTTAGGAATAGTCACCTATCTTGATGAATTTTATGATTTTGATATTCCTTTGTTACTTAACTAGATTAGTGGCTGATTGCTATGCGAGTTTTGCTTGTTTTTGTTAATGTTTGTGGTGGTAGATAGGTCTGATTACTATGAGAAGTGCTGAATTTTATGGTATATTCAGAGGCAACACCAATACCTCCGCTTGAGGTGAAAGCTTGTTCTGGAATGCCTGATTACTGTTGAGTTGAAGATTAGTTTTGGAATGCCTGATTACATTGTGAGTTTCCTCTACCTCTTATTCCTTTCTTTACTTTGAAGACAAAGTGAGATTTTAAGCATGGGGTGGGGAATTCAAGTGTAGCTCCATATTCATATAATTATTTATGTGTTAGTTTTCTTTAATTCTTTTTCAATTTTGTTATGCATTGCATTATATTGTATTTTAGGTTGCATTATAGAGTGTTTGATAATTATCCTATGGTCTCATATAAGTTATTGAGTCTTTGTTTTTTTAGGTTGCATTAATAGGGTGTTTGATAGTTATCCTATGGTCTCATATAAGTTATTGAGTCTTTTTTTTTTAATTGTTAGTTTTTCTTTTAGTTGTGATAGAAAGTTGTTTCTTTGATTGATATGACATCGATGATGATATATGGTTTTCCATGGCTTAAGAGTTAATAAATTTTAATTTTAATTGAATAACGACACTTGTGGGACTCCCATAGATAATCTGGATTACGAGCTTTGGATGTACAATTTAGAGCAAATTTAAATTTTTTATATGATTTCTATTATACGTCTAAACCCCCGAAGAAAAGAACTAGTAAATGTTTGATGTGTTTTGATATATATGTTACGTTGATGAGTGTAAGGAGGATAAAATTCACTTACACTGCTCGAGGAGGATAAAATCCACTCGAGTGAAAAGAATCATCAATAAACCAATGATCGAGGAGGATAAAATTAACTCGACACTAAAAGTATTGGAAAAAAATACGGTTAGTAACCGATCCTGTTTGTGGAGGAAAAAATTCACACAAGGAGGAAGAAAAAAGAAATTAGAAATACTTGGAGTCAAAGGAAAAAATCTGAGCTTTATTGAAACTCCGAAGTAGAAAATGCCAAGTAATCGGTATTTATGACAATTTTTAAACGCTTAATGAATTTGATTGCTCAAAACATTTTGAATGCAAGCATCCCTGAAACTTATCGGAGTTTAAAGCAATGAGCATGTCGGGTTTAATGTGGGTCTCATAGTGTCATAACTATTTTGAGCTTAACGTAATGAATACTCAGGTAGCCATGAGAATCAGACTGATGAGTGACCCTTCATAGAAATTTCTTTTAGTCTTTGTCTTTCTTTGAGTTTGTCTTTGTTTGTGACAGTTTGCTTGGGGACAAGCAAAAGTCTATGCATGGGGTAGTTTGATAGAGTCTATTTTAGTCATGTTTTAAAAATAGATTTACATATTAATTTAAAGCATTTTTATATATTTTATAGCTTAGTTTGTATTATTTGGTTTTCGGAGTCTACACTAGTGTTTTTATATATTTCAGGTATTTTGGAGGAAATTTGGAATAGTTCGCATTTGACAAATTAAACTAGATCGGAGCGAGTTGCATGCGTACTCAAATTATGGATCAACCGAATGGGCTGATGAATTCATACGGAAGGCTGATGCGGGTGGAATGAGTCATGCAGCTTACATTGCAAGTGCTGCTTGTTGTAGGAGAAAATCGAGATTGCAAATAAAATACTAATAAAGTAAAGCAAACCGATTAGATCCCAGCAAATAATTTTCAAGACTCCCTCCCGATGCAACAAAAGAAAGTCAGGTTCGATCCTCGAGGAAGCTGGTCAGCGGATCCTAGGCAGCAGAGGAATCTCACGGGCAGAAGTCGACTTTCGGGTGCTCGACCTCGACTAGGGTTAGTCGACAGAAGGTCAGGCATGTCGAACTGAGCAAGCGGCAGCTACTGGGCTTGGTTGATCTCGAGTAGTTTACTTGATATTGAGTAACTTTGTCGAGGTCGAGAAGTTTTGTTCGAGATCGAGGAACCTGCAGAAACAAAAGCTACGGCGATCTTGTTTGATCGAATGTGAGAAGTCGACGTCGACCAGTTTGGTCGAAATTGAGCAGTGACAGAAAGTAAAAACAAATGCAAATTTCGAATCATAACCGATGGATGAAAGAGAACTTCCAAGATTAGGGTTTGCAACAACGATTACCATGAAAGCGGAATATAAATCATAAAAGGCGGTGACTTTATCGATAAAGGAGAAGGCTTTCACCTAATCCGACAAGTAGGAATATAGATCTCACGATAAATAACCCTAATTGCATCTATTCCTTTTCATAATTAGAACTTATAATCTTCCAAAAAAAAATCATAATTACTACCCAAGTTTCACAACATGAGTTCTTCAATTTCTCAATCAAAGATGAAGCACATGGAATAGAATAAGATAATGATAAAATACCTCTGTTTGCAATTGCTAATCCACCAACATGGCTCTCATTGGGCTCGCCCCCACTCTAGAAGTAGGTGGACTACTCGCGACTCATCGCAATCGCAGACATTGATTGAAAAGAAATAACTTGCATAAACTATATTCAAAGTCTTTACAATCCCGGAACTCAAACTTTTGTAGAATGCCAAAACCCTAAAACCTTTGAACTCCTAAACTCTATGTGGAACTACTTCTTTGAAATTGAATGAATAGAAAATCAGCCCCATGGGCTTTATTTATAAGGCTTAATCCTTGCTAATCAAGGAAAGAAATATATATCTACTTTCGAAAAATAAAAATAAATAAAGATAAAGCATAAATCTTAAAAGGAAAATATCTAAATATCTAAATATCTCTTAACATTAATGAATAATCTTCTCTCATTGGATAAATCTTTGATATACTTGATAGATTCAGACCTCTTTTCATCAATGAAATCCAGCTCGACTTCGGACAGGCCCAACAGTCTCGTGGCCCAGAGATCTTTTTGGTCGATATCGACCAATTTAGTCGACATCGAGGAACTTTGTGGTCGACTTCGGCTTTCTTCGTCTTATCGAGTAGCTTCTTTCCTTCTCGGACTCGGACAAGGCTTTTGGTTTGGTCGATGTCGAGCAAGTTTTTCGACATCGAGTAAAATGTTACTCGAGTTGCTTTCTCTTCTCAGTTTCTCGAGCAACTTCTCCTCGAGCAGGCTCTGCTTCACATTTTTGGTCGATATCAAGGAACTCTCCTCGAAATCGAGTAAAACTCAGCTTCCGTCTTCTCTTCTTGGTTTTGTCCCGGAATGGCTCCAAATTCTGCAATATTAAACCAAAACTTATGTAGACCTCTATTTCTTGCAAATAAGCATATATTACATAAACTCAACATATTCCCAGCCCAAAATGTGCAAAGTATATAGAATAAGGAGCTAAAATGTGCATAAAATCATGGCTATTTTAGTGGACATCAAATCACCCCATACTTAAACATGTTTGTCCCCAAGCAATAACTTGGATGGTCATTTAGGTAAAACCTGCAAAGACTCTAAACATAATGGATTCATTGTAATATTACCCAACACTCGATTGCCATCCTTGAAAAGGTACTTGGTGCCTACAAATCTGTGCCTGTGAATGAAAAGCAATTTCTGCACACAAAAGGAGGTTTATACTAAAACAATTTTTCGTGACAAAGAAACAATAATCAAGAGGATTTTATTTAAGCTCAAAAAAGGAGTATATAGGTAAAAGGCTAAAGGTGAGCAATTGTTGGCCATGTGGTGTTAAATCCGGGGAAATGCATTATTTCCAAACTTTCTCAACCACATTCCTTCTTCATATGATTCATCACCTTTCATAATGCTTTTTTCAATAATAATGCTTTTACCTCTCTAACCTCAGCACTCCCTTCTCGCGAGTCGCAAACATGGGTGTCATGAATGGCCCGGGATACTTAGTGCTTTGGACTCCTCACCTGTGTGTCCCATCTCACTGAACTATTATCTCAGCAAGCAGGGTCGATCTACCTTTATCTCCTAAGGTGATCGGATTTTTTCTCACTCATTAAATTTTCCATAAAACTGAATTTTTCTTGCCAAATTCCAATAATGACATAACATCACAACAAACCACATAATGTCTCCATAAAATGATTTCCATTTTCAACATACTCCCCGGATAGGGTCTAAGGTAAAAATGGGCAATATAAGGCATATGTGGAGCAATAATGATATATTGGCAAATAAAGCTTGGCAATCTTGTGAAATATCTCTAACAAATCCATCATTTGCATCGTCGAGTGTTGCCTTGGCTTCCATGACTCTTCTTTGAACTTTTTGCAAGCTTAGGTGATATCCTTACAACTCTGTTTAAAAATGCATATTTTGAATAATGTAGAATTTAACCATGCAAATACGATAAATAATATGCAACTAAACTCAAATACAAAGTTGTGCCATGTCCTAAATAATCCGATACAAACCATGAAATGAAACTTAAAATACAGTCTGGAAGCACATAAAAACAATAAAGTCATAAACATAGTCTTTACTCCCACCCCATACTTAAAATAGACAGTGTCCTCACTGTCAAAGAAATATACCCAAAGGGAGGGAAAAAGACTTACAGAGCTGCTTACTAGGAGGTGGTGGACCGTTGTAGGGAAGGTGGAATCCAATCTGGTAACCAGAAGCTCCTCCGAGGGAAGAGCTACCAGGCTGGTGCTACTTTGAAGATCCACCAACGTCATGTGCACTCCCCTGCTGCTGGAACTGTGATGGGCGGCCCCAGAGGCACTGATCCATGCCGTCGAAGCAATCTCTGACCTTGGAAAAGTGATCCATGGAAGCTGAATAGAGTCGCTCCTGGCGGCTGTCGATTGTGTCAACTCTGAGTGTCAAGGAGGTCATCCGGTCAAACATGGCCTCCTGTAACTGCCACATCTGTCGCATCTCAGAAACCATCTCATCTGAATATCCTCCAGCATGGTGAGCTTGTTGGGTACTATGAGAGTGGTGAGAGGGGATCTGATGGGGAGAGTGGTAAGAGTGGTGGGAGGGGATCTGCTATGGGGAGTGGTAAGAGTGGCGAGAGGCTTGTGGGCTGTCACCATCTGCAGGATCTTGCTGGGGGTCTACGGCCATAGGCTCAGAATAGGGATGGTTGTAGAGGAGATGATGGTCCCTCAGGGTAGGGTCAGCGGCTAGGTTGATGTCAGGGTGGTAATCGATCCCTGCCCATGTAGTGTACCAGTCGCGGGTATGGTGCAGGTCCATCAGATCTTGCCAGATTGGTACTCCTGAAGAATAATGGGACCATCTCCCGTCGTGGCGTGCTATAGTATGTCCCTTCTGTAGGGACGTCAGGTTAATCCTCATCATGTTCCACACGGTGTACCGATGGACGGGGAGCTCGAGGTGGAGGGCTAGGATAGCCACCATACATCCGTCGTAGACGGCTACTCGCGGGAGGTTCCGGCGGGTAACGCAATGCTCTAACCATGCGTAGGCGAGTGGCAAGGGGTTAGACTCGAAAAGCATCCGCCGTAGACACTTTAGCTCTGGCTGGTTGGGCAGCTACTGCTCGGGGCGGGCCCAAATCGTGCTGCCTAGAATCCTCAGAATAGTAGAGAAAAGAGGGCTGACTATGTTGGCCGTGTAAGTGGTGTCCTGGGTAGGCTCCAATACGCCACACAGATATCGCCACATCACATCTGTGTCATGGATGTGGAAGGTATTGGTGGTGTGGCAGAAGGCGAAAGCGGCGCTCAGCTCCTCCAAAGTCATGGTGAACCGCTTGTTGGCAAGCTGGATTTGGACCCGACGGTAGGAGGTAGGGGAATCCGGGATCTGGAGAGTCCCTAGGAACTCCCCTATTAGTGTCGGATACTGGTGGTCAAGGGGCTCAATCAGACGGTCAGCATCTATCCAGCCAAACCCCTGGATCATCCAGAAGTGCATACCGAGCTTCTCCATGCTCTGCTGGTGATACCAACGGGCATTCTCAGCCTGTGCTGCTAGATCCTGAGCTCGCAGGCGGGTCTCCTCATCATCAATCCTCAGGTGATCCATTTCTAGATATTTTGTTCTGAACATATACTTCAAAATAAAGTACCCTTTATAAGATAATATCTAACAAATATAACAACCCCATATGTAGTAACTCATATAATGAAACAAGAAGTGCAACATATATGTGAATTTAAATAAAGCCCCAAAATTCAAGAAATTTCCAAATATATCATGTAATAAATCTTCAAATTTCATGAATTTCTTTGACAATATATATGAACTAAAAATGGGAATCATTTAGATACATAAAAAATCAGCCCATCAAATATAGCTATTTCCATATATAACCAATCCTTAATAATATAAATATCAATTTCCCGCGCAAATTTCAAACCCTAGATATTCAAAACACAACTCAAGTTCCAATCTCTACCTAGGTTCTCATCAAAAAATGTAATAATCTGAAATTTAGAGAGAAAATAGGGAGAAATCATACCTTTGAGTTGAAATGGGGGGAAGAAATTTGTAATTAGAGAGAATTAAGGGTTGGTGGTCTCGGATTTGGTTCAAGAAACAACCAGTGGTGGCGGTTTGAACTGTTAGGCGCGCGAGAAGGGTGAGGATGGGCTCGGTGGTGCTCGAAATTGGTGGATCCGGGCTGGTGAAAGCCGGAAACGGTGGATGGTGGCCGGATCTGGTGGGTGGAGGTGGTTGGCGAAGGGAGATCTGGGCAACAGCAAGAACAAGAAGGAGGGCTTCGGTTTTGGCGAGGGCTGCTAGTGCTCAGGATCGCTGGATCCGGGGCGCAGAAGGCCGGAAATAGGGCAATGGTGCCGGATTTGGGGAAAGGAGGATGTTGGCGGCGGTTCTTGGTAGCGACAGCAATGGCGTCGGGGAGGGAGGTTGGGCTTCGTCGGTGGCTGTAGGTGCTCGAGGCGGGCTCGAAGAGGCCGGATTCGGGCTTGAGAAAGCCGGAATCGGTCAAGGTGGCTGGCGCAGTGTAGCGAGAGCTCGAGAAGTAGGAGCGGGAGGAAGAATGTGAAGATGGCAGCTGTGTCAGCTTAAGGTTCTCAAGGTCGGGGAAAGCGGAAGGAGAGGGAGAGAGGTCCAACAAGGTGTTTAAATAAAGAAAAGGCAAAAACCGAAAAAAATAAAAACTGTAAGTATTATTTTTTTTTTTTTGTTTTTTTTAGAGAAAGAAAACGTACCTGGAACCTTGGTCGACATCGAGCAAGTTGCTCGATGTCGAGGAGCCTCCTACTTACATGATGGGCGTAGTCGGTGTCGAGTAAAATGCTTGACATCGAGGAAAAAGATTCCTCCACCAGAACTCGACCAAAAGAACCCGACTTGTAGTGAATCACCCTAGGATTTTGGTCGATGTCAACCAATTGTTGTCGATCTCGAGTAGACCGGAGATGCCTGGATTTGACAACGAGAAGAGATTATGCACGAATTTCCAGAAAATAAAATAAAATAAAATAGAAGTAAAGAAAAATGAGTAAGAAAAGTGGGTTGCCTTCCGTGAGCGTTAAGGTGTAAGTTGTTATCTCGACCCACTTCCCTGTTTTAGGCTTTGACCAACGCTAGGGTGGCGCGAATATCCTCTTCCAGGTCTTCTTTGAGATAGTATTTCTTGACCCTGTGCCCATTTACCTTAAAGGTGGTTCCATCAGTGCCAATTAACTCTACTGCTCCATGAGGGTATATGTGGTGAACCACGAAAGGTCTACTCCATCTTGTCCTGAGCTTCCCTGGGAACATACGCAGTCTAGAATTATATAAAAGCACTTTGTCACCTACCTCATATGTCTTTGACACCAATTTCTTATCGTGCCATCTCTTGGTGCGCTCCTTGTAGATTTCGGCATTCTCATAGGCCTTCAATCTTAGCTCCTCTAACTCCTGCAAATCAATAAATCATTTCTTACCTACCTCGTTGAGATCCACATTGAGCTCCTTCAGGGCCCACATTGCCTTATGCTCCAGTTCGACAGGTAAATGGCAAGACTTGCCATAAACCAAGTTGTAAGGAGTTGTTCGCAACGGTGTTTTGTAAGCCGTCCTATAAGCCCATAGCGCATCATCAAGCTTAGATGACCAATCCTTCCTTGAGCGGGAGACTGCCTTTTCCAATATGGCTTTGATTTGACGATTAGAGACCTCCACTTGACCACTAGTTTGGGGATGATAAGGTGTTTCCACTCTGTGCATTACCCTATACTTAGCCAAAAGAGCCTCAAATCCTCTCTCGATAAAATGTGAGCCACCGTCTGAGATAAGAACTCTAGGAACACCAAAGCGAGGAAATAAGTTAGTTTTAACAAACTTTGAAACTACCTTCGCGTAGTCGGTCCTAGTTGCAACAGCCTCAACCCATTTAGAGACATAGCCGACTGCCACAAGGATGTATTTGTAAGGTCCTGAAGCAGGGAATGGTCCCATAAAGTCAATTCCCCACACATCAAATAGCTTAACCTCCAAAATCCCTATGAGTGGTGTCTCATTCTTCCAACTAATGTTGCCCGCTCTTTGGCACTCATCGCATGAAGTGACATAAGCCTGCACATCCCTGAAAAGATTAGGCCAATAAAAGCCACATTGAAGTACTTTTGATGCAGTTTTGAAGCATTTTGCATGTCCGCCTGTAGGGAGAGTATGGCAATGGCGAATGACACTTTCTACTTCCTCCTCCGGAATACAACGTATGAAGATATGGTCCTTTCCTTGTTTGAACAAGTAAGGGTCATCCCAATAGTATTGCTTGACGTCGTGGAGGAACTTCTTCTTTGCATGTGAGGATAGTCCTGACAGAATCTCATTTCTTGCAAGATAGTTAGCGATATCCGCATACTAGGGTACCTTTGATCCTCTTATAGCATATATATCATGTATAGGACTAATAGGAGGGGTAAAGAAGAAATCCTTACCGGAATCTGTACGAAAAATCTCACCTGAAGACTCACCAGAAACTGGTCGATTTCGAGTAAAATTACTCGATGTCGAGGAAGATGCAGTCTTTGCTGGTGTTGTGCTCGACTTCTGATCGTCTATCGAGCTGGATTTGGTCGATGTCGAGGACAGGTTGCTCGATGTCGAGTAACTCTATAGCTTAAAACCATGCAAGGAGGAATACTCACCAGGTTTACTCGATGTCGAGGAAGATTGCTCGATGTTGAGGAAAACTGTGTCATTCCGCATCAGGTGCTCGTCAGGGCGAGAGTCGTCGATTGGTGTGGTGTCCTGGGCTTCCTCTAGCATGTGTTTGGGGAGCCCGGATAGGTGATCCACGACTGAATTTTCTATGCCCTTTTTGTCCTTTAGCTCAACATCAAACTCTTGGAGTAGGAGCACCCATCGTAACTACCTTGGTTTAGTATCCTTCTTTGTCATCAAATACATAAGAGCAGCATGGTCAGTATGGACAATAACTTTAGATCCAAAAAAGATAAGAACGAAATTTTTAAAAAGCGAAAACCACAGCAAAAAATTCCTTCTCTATTGGGGTGTACTTAGCCTGGACCACATCAAGAGTCTTGCTTGCATAGTAGATGGCATGCAGTTTCTTGTCCTTTCGTTGTCCTAGAACTGCTCCCACGGAATAATCGCTGGCATCACACATGATTTCAAAAGGTAGTGACCAATCCGGCGATTGAATGATTGGAGCGGAGATAAGGGCTTCTTTCAACCTATTTAAGGCTTCAAGACATTCTCTAGAAAACACAAACTTAACATCTTTCATGAGAAGGTTAGTTAATGGTTTGGCAATTTTAAAAAAATCTTGAATAAACCTTCTATATAAACCAGCATGACCAAAGAAACTCCTTATCTCTTTAATGGATGATGGTGAAGGCAATTTCTCCACTAGCTCTATCTTGGCCCTGTCCACCTCAATACCTTTCTTAGATACCTTGTGGCCTAGCACAATTCCTTCCCTTACCATAAAGTGGCACTTTTCCCAATTGAGAACCAAATTTATCACTTCACAACGTTTCAGTACCCTGCGCAGGTTAGAGAGACAAATATCGAAAGTAGTACCATAAACAAAGAAACCATCCATAAATACCTCCACTATGTCCTCTATCATGTCAGAGAAGATGGCCATCATACACCTTTGGAAGGTGGCAGGGGCATTGCATAGGCCGAAGGGCATCCTCCTATATGCAAAAGTTCCATAGGGGCAAGTGAAGGTTGTCTTTTCTTGATCTTCAAGATGAATAGGAACCTGCCAAAAACCAGAATATCCCTCCAGGTAGCAAAAGTAATCATGTTCAGCTAACCTTTCGAGTACCTAGTCAATGAAGGGGAGCGGGAAATGATCCTTCCTGGTGGCGGTATTGAGCTTTCTGTAATCGATGCACATCCGCCAGCTGGTAGTGATTCTTTTAGGAACAAGCTCTCCCTTCTCATTTTCCTCAACGGTCATTCCACCCTTCTTAGTGACAACATGAACTGGACTTACCCACTTGCTGGCAGAGATTGGATAGATGATTCCTGCGTCTAGCATGCGCATGATCTCTTTCTTGACCACCTTCTTCATGTTGGGGTTAAGCTTCCTTTGATGCTCAATTGTTGCCCTGTGATCATCTTCCAAAAGAATTCTATGCATACAAGTAATGGGTGAAATACCTTTTATGTCCTCTAGAGAGTAACCAATGGCTTTCCTGTGAGTGTGGAGGACTTCTACTAGCTTGTCTACTTCCTGTGTGTAATGAAGCACTGCTAATCATAGGAAAAGTAGAGTCAGGACCAAGAAATTCATACCTAAGGGTGTCAGGTAAGGGCTTCAGCACCGGAGAAGGGCCTTGTGGAATCAAGATGGGCTCTACTTCCTCCGTCTTCATGATCTCCCCTAGGTAATCCGTCTCAATCATCATGAAAGAAGTATCCAAATTAGCTATAGGAGTTGGCGTCGACCAAGCATACATCGAAGACAACGCTGAATCGGATATAGGGATGTACAGCAGCAAGGGACTACTCGAAATTGAGTTAGAATAATCAAAACCGACCAAAGAATCAGAATTCACCTTTTGTGCAAATTTGGTCGATATCGAGGAGGACTACTCGATATCGAGTAAAACGTTAGTGGTCGAGTTGTCCTTCTCGACTTCTGGTGTACCTACAGGGGAAAAAGTAGTCGATGTCGAGGAGAACTGCTCGACATTGAGGAGATTCGGGGGACATACCTTTTCGGGAGGAGTGGTCGAAGTCGATGTCAGGCAAGTTTCCTCGAAATCGAGTTTACTAGTCGATGTCGACTTGATCTGCTTGATTTCGAGTGAGTCGTTCATCTCCGCTGATAATGCATCGTCGAAGAACTCTTCCTCGCTCGATTATGCAGCAACTAGTTCCTCCACTAGCGTGGATTCTGCCTTTATAACAACCCATTCTTGTGCCAAAAGTTTTCTTGCAGGCTCATCGCAAGAGATAACATTATATTTTGAATAGATAGCTTTTATCTCCATTACCTCTTCCGTGTCAGGATTGAAAAAGTATTCAATAATCTCATCTCCAATGGTGAAGATGAGAATTCCCCTTTTTACTCCAATGTTGGCATCTGCTGTTGCTAGGAAAGGTCGCCCTAGGATGATGGGGCAAGCTGGGTCCTCTGCCATTTCTACTACATGAAAATCCGTAGGGACAAATAATTTACCAACTTTAACAGGAACATTATCAACAATACATGTGGGGATTACCACCGTGTTGTTTGCCTTGTAGAGCTTGGCATCCACAAGTTCCATGGCGCCTATCTTTACGTTTGGCCAGATGGATAGGGGCATGATGCTTATGCTTACTCCTAAGTCACATAGTGCCTTAAAACGATGTCAACCAAGTCCAACAGTGATAGCAAACTTACCTGGGTCAGGTCGCTTCTCAGGTAAATCCATCTTCTTGCATTCTTTAGCAATCTCAGTCATTGATTGCTTGTTGCTAAGAATCTCCTTGAGGAACTTGACGTAGGCAGACATCTCGTGATGTGCTTCTGTAAAAGGAATAGTAACATTTAGACTTTGAAGCAATTTCACAAAACGCTTAAACTTACCATCAGTTGGATCTTTCTGGTTCTTAGAAGGGAATGGGAGTGTCTTCTTAGTTTTATGAGCCAGAACAGCTTCGGGAGGTGATGAAGACTCCTCGACATCGACATGGATTTGCTCGACATCGACAAGAATTTCCTCGATATCGACCACTGTAGTCGACTTCGAGTTGGAGTGCTGTGCAGACGAGTGTTGGCTTGGCTTCTCCTCGACGTCGGGTTGATTTTGGTCGACATCGACCAAAGTTTGGTCGACATCGAGTCGCTGTTTCTCGTTGTCAAGGACATGTCTATGTCGCTGTTTCTCTAGCTCGTGCAATTTGTGACCGATCCGTAGCCTTACAGCAGCGAGATGTCTGTGCTACCCCTTGGGATTTGGTTCTATATGCCCAGGGAGGTGCCCGGTTGGTCGTGGAATATGTGCTGTGAATTGACTCATCTGGGTCTCTACGTTTATCTTCCAGATGTCCAGCTCTCCAAATTTTGTATTCATGTTCTAGAGCTGATTGTTGATGGTGCTTTAATTCCAGCGCATCTCATGAATGACCATTTGTAAATCATCCTTTCGCTGGTCTCTTTCTGGATTTCCTAGAGCTCTGTATGGTTGGGGGTTCCTAGGAGGACCTTGGTTCCGTTGTGGTTGATAGAACCTCTAGTCCCCGATATAGCAATTGGGACCCCCAGCATAGGCTACTTCCTCGTGCGTGTCTACCATCCTGAGTTGCTCTGTATGTGGGCACTCAGCAGTGGTGTGCCGCTGTGAGCCGCATTGGATGCAGGGCTAGTTGACAGAAAGATACTTGACTTGCTTAAGGAGCTTGCGATTCTGATCTCTGTAGAATTGCTCCTTGACATCTGGGTCAATCTCCTTAGAAGGCTCATAGAGAGGCATGGATGGGGCTGGCCTGGCGTAGGCATTCTCATCATAGTTTGTCGAAGCACCGTAATTATTATCATAGTTGGTAAGCTGGTCGAGGACAATCCATGCGTCAGCTGGTGGCATCGTCAGATACTCATAACGAGTATACTGGTTGATCCTATCCTTAGCAGCCAGGTCAAGAGAATGGAAGAAGATCTCCTGAACGACATAGGGTGGTTGTCCATGTGTAGGGCAGGATCGTAGTAGATCTTTATATCTTTCCCATGCTTTTTCTAGCGGCTCCCCAGGCTTCTGTTTGAAAGTTGTAATCTTCTGGCGGTAGAGTGCTGTCTTGGCAGGAGGAAAGAATTTGTTGAAAAATTCCTGCTTCACATCGCCCATATTTTGAGTGATCATGGAGGGAGACCTTCAAGCCACTTCAATGCTGGACCGACGAGAGACCAACGAAAAGCCTTCATCATGACATATTCCAATGTGGTACCTTCAGCAAGAGTATGACACTTATTAGAAAAATTTGTAATATGTTCAAGAGGACATTTATTAAACCTTTCGTAAAAGGCATTATTTTTAATTTCAATTAGGAAAGCAGTGCGAATTTCAAATTTATTAGCAGGGATTAGAATGGCCGATTCAGGCACGACGAGAGTCGGGTGCATGTAATCCTCTACAGTGGTAGGGTATTGGGCAAGCTCAGCTTCCGCTTGCCTCCTTCACTCTGTGTCCTGCGTAGTGCGTGCTCTCTAAGTGGTGAGAGTAGTATCCTTGGTTTCTAATTCCACCCTCAGCCTTTGTATCAATTGTTCATGTGTTTTTGCGACTGCCATGGCTCTTTTCAATTTAGCGTGGACGTGTATAAGGCGTTCTGGTTCGTCTAAGGCGTCAAACTCAGGTTGTTGACTAGAACGGCGCATACACTGCAAAATCAAAACTTAAAAAAACAGTGAGATCTAACTACCTAAGGCGCGAATGATTGCTTCCCCGGCAACGGCGCCAATTTGTTGTAGAAGGAAATCGCGATTGCAAATAAAATACTAATAAAGTAAAGCAAACCGATTAGATCCCAGCAAATAATGTTCAAGACACCCTCCCGAGGAAGCAAAAGGAAGTCAGGTTCAATCCTCGAGGAAGCTGGTCAGCGGATCCTGGACAGCGGAGGAATCTCACAGGCAGAAGTCGACTTCAGGGTGCTCGACCTCAACTAGGGATAGTCGACAGAAGGTTAGGCAAGTCGAACTGAGCAAGCAGCAGCTACTGGGCTTGGTCGATCTCGAGTAGTTTACTCGATATCGAGTAACTTTGTCGAGGTCGAGAAGTTTTGTTCGAGATCGAGGAACCTGCTGAAACAAAAGCTACGGCGATCTTGTTTGATCGAATGTGAGAAGTCGATCTCGACCAGTTTGGTCGAAATCGAGCAGTGACAGAAAGTAAAAACAAATGCAAATTTCGAATCTTAACTGATGGATGAAAGAGAACTTCCAAGATTAGGGTTTGAAACAACCATTACCGTCAAAGCGGAATATAAATCATAAAAGGCAGTGACTTTATCGATAAAGGAGAAGGCTTTCACCTAGTCCGACAAGTAGGAATATAGATCTCACGATAAATAACCCTAATTGCATATATTCCTTTTCATAATTAGAATTTATAATCTTCCGAATAAAAATCCTTATTACTACCCAAGTTTCACAACATGAGTTCTTCAATTTCTTAATCAAAGATGAAGCACATGGAATAGAATAAGAAAATGATAAAAACCTCTTTTTGCAATCGCTAATCCACCAACATGGCTCTCATTGGGCTCACCCCAACTCTAGAAGTAGGTGGACTACTCGCAACTCATCGCAATCGCATACATTGATTGAAAAGAAATAACTTGCATAAACTATATTCAAAGTCTTTACAATCCCGGCACTCAAACTTTCGTAGAATGCCAGAACCCTAAAACCTTTGAACTCCTAAACTCTATGTGGAACTACTTCTCTGAAATTGAATGAATAGAAAATCAGCCCCATGGGCTTTCTTTATAGGGCTTAATCCTTGCTAATCAAGGAAAGCAATCTATATCTGTTGTAGGAGGAAATCGAGTATGAAATATAACAAAATAAATCAAACCAGATTCTGCCCACGCAAATAATTACAAGACCTCCTCCTGATGCAGCAGTGGGAAGTCAGAATCGATCCACGAGGAAGCGTGTCAGCGGATCCTAGGTAGCGGTGGAATCTCACGAACGTCGACAATAGGGTCCTCAATCTTGACTAGGGTAGTCGACAGAAAATAGGACAGTCGAACACAGCGCAGCAGTCGTAGGCAGAGGCTCGTCGATATCGATGAGGGTCTACTCGATGTCGAGTACAGTCCTCGTCGACTTCGCTTCGTCTCGTCGAGTACCTGCACACAGAAGCTACAGCGAGCTTGGTCGAAGATCAGTAGTCGAGATCGACGAGTGCTATTCGATCTCGAGTAAGACAGAAATTAAAACGAAATAAAATAAATGCAAAGGCTTTGGGATTTCGAACTAAACTTAATTTAAAAGGACTTCCAAGATTGGGGTTTGCAACAACGATAACCAAGCATGTATAAGGCAGAACCAAACAAATTATCATGTAAATCGCATCAAAGGACTAAGCTTTCACCTTTTCCAACAATTAGACAACTCTCTCAAGAAACCCTAATTGTCTCTACCAATTTTATGTTTATAATCGAAGTTGTTAACATGGATCTCCATTAGACGGGTAATAAACACATAAACAAGTAGGAAAATGCTCAAAACATGATAAAGGTCGGATTTTTACCTCAAGCGCGCATGGTTATCGTCGGGCTTGCCCCAACCCTAGAAGTGGGTGGACTACTCACGCCTCATCGTAAACATAGACATTGATTGGAAAGAAACAACAACTTGCATTAACTAAATTCAAAGACTTTACAATCCTGGCAATCAACTCTCGTAAACTGCCAAAACCTTAAAACCTCTGAACCCCCTAAACTGTCTCTGTGAACTACTTCCCTAATTCTGAAATTGTATATCTAAAACTGAGCCCCATGGGCTTTATTTATAGCCTTCTATACCTTGCTACTCAAGGATAGAATATCTATATCTATATCTAAAACTATATCTAAAATGCTTAGCGATAAATAAAAGCGATAAAGAAATTAAATCTAAATATATCGAAATGTCTTAAGTGGATAAAACTCTCTTCTTCATGGTAGATGTAGATAATTCGGATAGACTAGGCTATCCTCGGCTCCAAGGACTCCAACTCCGAGTAGGATTCGTCAAGCCACGTCAACAGCTTCTGGATTCGTCGTCGATGTCGACTAGGGCTCGTCGATGTCGAGTAAGAAAGTCGTCGACTGGGCTGGCTTGTCGTCTTGGCTAGCAGGTCCTCGACGTGGCTTCTTCCGCTGCAGCGAGCCGTTTCTTCCGCTGCAGCGAGTCCATCCGTCCGTAGGTGCGAGAGCTCCCTTCCGCTGGAGCGAGTTGGCGAGCTTCGTCTTGGTGTATCCCGCTGGCAGCGAGGATTTCCGCGGCAGCGAGAGGCTCGCTGCAGCGAGTCTAGTCGCTGGTAGTGAGTGTTGCCTGGTCGTCTTCGTCCTCGGGTTGCCTCCTCTCTCGTCGACTCCGGGTGTGGCGCTGAGGCGTCGTCGATCTCGGCTAGGGCTTGTCGAGATCGAGTAGGGCTCCGGAGCTGGGTTGGTCTGGCTCTCGACATTGCTCCTAGTCGACAAGGCCTGTGCTCGGACATGCTCGTCTAGATCGAGTAAGGCCTACTCGAGATCGAGTAGCTTGGGCTCTCGTCTTGATTCGACTGGTTCCGCTGCTTCTTTGACCTTGGACTTCTGTAGTGGTTTTCCGAGCTTTTCTGACCTTCCTTAGAGTTGCTGTAAAATGTCTCGAATTCTGCGAATTTAAACAGAAACTAGTGTATATTCCATAATTTGGCAAATAAACATAAACTACATAGATTCTGTACTAGCTAACCCAAATGTATGTAAAGTATGCAGAAAACGATATTAAAGTTACTGTAAAATATGGCAAATTCAGCTCACAACAAACACCCCATACTTAAGCTTGCTTTTCCTCAAGCAATACCTTTATCTGTCATTCAGGGGAAGAAATCAAAACTCTCAACATATCAGATTCATTCTTATATAACCCAACAGTCAATTACCATCCTCGAAAAGGTACTAGTGTCACAAATCCATGCATGTGCAATTTAAAGAGCAACATCTACTCACAAAAGGAGGGTTATGCAAAAAACATTCATAAGTGACAAAACATTGATAATCAAGAGGACTTCAATTTAAGCTCAAATAAGGAGTAGATTTGGTAAAAGGCTAAAAGGTGGGCAGTTTCTAGCAATGTGGTGCTAATGATCCGGGGAAATGGAGTATTTCCAAATTGAATTTCCACATTCCTTTTCATAAGTTTCATCGTCTTTCATAATGCTTTTATCAACAATAATGCTTTTACCTCTCTAACCTCAGCACTGCCTTCTCGCGAGTCACAAACATGGGTGTCATGAATGGCCCCGGATACTTAGTGCTTTGGACTCCTCACAATGTGTCCCATCTCTCCAAACTATTATCTCAGAGAGCAGGGTCAATCTACCTTTATCTCCTGAGGTGATTGGATTTTCTTTCACTCATTAAATTTTCCATATATTTCAAACGATTTCCTTCCAAACTCCAATAATGATAATAATCACAAACACAAAGACCATATAACATCTCCATAATGTAACATCATTCTCAACATAATCCCCGGATAAGGTAAAGAATGGCAAATATTTAGATCATGTGGAGCAATATTTGAAATAAGGCATATTATGGCTTTTGTGATGCATAATCATAGGTATGGCTAGGATTTCAAACAATGAGCATTATATGGAAATTTAAAGTCCTCCATCATCTTATCATGCAACATGTCAAAAGCAACTTCAAATTTTATCTCCTTTCATGGTTTTCATAAAATATGCACTTCATTGTGACTTCCCCTTACTAGGCAATTTCATGCTATATCTCTAATGAATCCAATTTTGCATCGTTGAGTCCAATTAAAGCTTCCATGACATTATTCAATTTTAGTGGGGGTCATTTTTCAAACTTTTGGAAGTCATGCATATAAGCACATAAATCAATAATGTATTCCGAAATAGCCATATAGCAATTCAAAGAAAATAATGCACATATAAAGTCAAATATGCATGAAGTAAGCCCTTCCCCCACCCCATACTTAAAATGTACAGTGTCCTCACTGTATAAAAATTAAATAAAAACAAGAGTAAAGGAAGGAACTCACAGGATAAAACATCGAGGAAGGCGGATCAGTACATGTCGAGTAGATGTTCTTGTCGATATCGAGTACAGTACCCGATATCGAATAGGCTCTCAGCGTCTGGTGGAATCTGAAGTCGAGGAGCGTCTGGCTGGTCCATGTCGAGTACGTCTACTCGAGGTCGAGTAACTTCTGGGCTTCTCCTCCTTGTCGTCGTCGACTTGGCCTTCGTCGATTCTTACTGTTTTCAGGGACTTCTTTATTCCACTTTTCGCGATCCTTTATATGCTTGCCGACCTAAAAGTGTTAGATTGCACACAAAACAAGACTATCCACATAAAACATTCTAAAAGACATAAAACCCTAAAACCAAAAACCAAAAACAAAACAAAAAGTTCAAAAGTCCCAAAATCATAAAGTTTTATATACATGCTCTAGATTTTAGAGTCGCTAGGCCGACTTCTTCTTTTGCGCTCAAGGACCATTATTGTGGGGCCCGCTCATGCTTGGCCCTTCTCCTGGATCATCTAGGTCCTGCTGGTAGTATGCAAGCTCAGCAGACTGGTTGTTGCTTGCATCATCTCCTTTTTCTTTCTCCCTTTTCCTTCCAGCTCTCAGTTTTCGCAGATTCTCTTGCCACGGCGTCTTGTCTCCCCTTAAATCATTTATAATTTTCATTATGGACTGAGGGGGAGTAGGATTCATACCTGAACCTGCCTTTTCGGACCCAAAACAGGAATCTTTGGGCTTGGGGCTAGTCGACATCGAGTACAGCTGGTCGACCATGAGTACAGGGACCCCATACTTAGGCTTTTGGCAAGTTTCTGGCTCTGCAGTGGTAGTCGACATCGACGAAGGTTTGTCGAAGTCGAGTAGGTCCCTTGTCGAGATCGAGTTGGTCTTGTCGATCTCGAGTACAGCGTCAGCATCTTTCTCCGCTGTTTGCTTAGTCCCGTGGTTGCTGATGCTTTTCACCTCTAGCCATGAAATTTCCTCTTTTGCAGGGCCAAAAGAGAAATCCAACACCCCATCGCCTATGGTGAAGGTGAGCGATCTATTCTTGACACGAATTCTGGCATCTGCAGTAGCTAAGAATGGTCTACCAAGAATAATAGGGCTAGTAGGATCTTCAGCACAGTCAATGATAAGGAAATCAGCTGGAACAATGAATTTACCAACCTGGACAGGGACGTTCTCAACTGAACCTGTAGGGATGACTACTGTATTGTTTGCCATGTATAGCTTAGCATCCACAGGTTCTATGCATCCTATCATTACTTTCCGCCAGATTGATAAAGGCATGATGCTCACACTTTCCCCTTAATCGCATAGAGAATTATATTTATATTGACCAAAACCCACAGTAACAAAAAACTTACCAGGGTCAGGTCTCTTTTCAGGGAAGTGGAGTACTTTGCATTCGCCTGCGATCTCTGAGATGGATCGCTTCTTGCTTAGGATTTCCTTGAGAAATTTGACATATCCAGGCATCTCTTGCAGGGCTTCTGTAAAAGGAATAGAAACATTCAGTTCTTGCAGCATATTAACAAATCTGGTAAACCTACCTGCAGTGGGATCTTTCTGTGCCTATGAAGAGAAAGGCAGTGGCTTTTTCAGTTTCGGAGCCTGATCAGCCAGCGGAGGTGCTGCAGAGTCGTCGTCGTCGGCTTGACGCTGCTCGTCGATCTCGACAACGGGCTCGTCGACATCGAGTACAGTGGTCGACCTGGAGTTGCTGGTCTGCACAGCGGAGTCCGAGCTCAGCTTCTGGTCTTTGTCGAGTAGAGTCTCGTCGATGTCGAGTACACCTTCCTCGAGATCGAGTTGGCCGTGCTCTACGTCGAGTTGCTGCTCTGCCTTGCTTTGCTGTTTTCCGACCTCTGGCTCGTGTAATTGATGTCCACTCCTGAGTTTGATAGCTGCGACGTGTCCGGTTTTCCCCTTAGGATTTGGTTCTGTTTGCCCAGGGAGTTGTCCGGACTGTCGTGGGATCTGTGCAGCGATCTGACCCATCTGCGTCTCTATTCCCCTTTTCCAGATGTCTAATTCTCCAAACTTTGTAGTGACATTCTGGAATTGGTTGTTGATGGTGCCCTGATTTCGACGCATCTCCTCAAGGATCAGCTGCAGATCATCCTTCTTTTGATCCCTTTCTGGATGTCCTGGAGCTCTGTAGGGTGGGGGATTCCTAGGAGGACCCTGGTTCCACTGTGGTTGGTAGGATCGTTGGTCTCCCATGTAGCGATTTGGACCCCCAGCGTAGGCTGCCTGCTCATGTGTTTCTGCCATCCTGACTTGCTCGGTGTGTGGGCACTCAGTAGTGGTGTGCCTTTGTGATCCGCATTCAATGCAAGGCTGGTTGACAGATAGATATTTGACTTGCTTGAGGAGCTTGCGATTCTGGTCTCTGTAGAACTGCTCCCTGACATCTAGGTCAATCTCCTTTGCTGGCTCATATAGTGGCATTGATGGTGCTGGCCTGGCGTAAGAGTTCTCCTCATAGTTTGTAGGAGCCCCATATTTTTTGTCGTAGTTAGTGAGCTTTTCTAGCACACCCCATGCGTCGCTTGGTGGCATCGTCAGATACTCATAGCGGGTATAATGGTTGATCCTATCCTTAGTGATTTGATCCAGAGAGTTAAAGAAGATCTCTTGGATGACGTAGGGTGGCTGTCCATGAGTAGGGCAAGATCGTAGTAGTTCTCTGTAGCGTTCCCATGCCTTTGCCAGCGGTTCCCCTTGCTTCTGTTTGAAGGCGGTGATTTTCTGACGGAGAAGTGCTGTTTTGGCGGGTGGGAAGTATTTGTTCAGGAACTCTTGTTCTACTTGGGCCCAGGTGGTGAGAGATCTCGGCTTCAGCCCTTCAAGCCATTTCAGTGCAGGTCCAGCGAGCGACCAACGAAAAGATTTCATCTTGACATATTCCAGAGTTGTACCTTCTGCAAGAGTACGACACATATCATGAAAGTTAGTAATATGTTCAAGAGGGCACTCATTAAATTTGCCATAAAAAGCATTATTTTTAAGCTCTATCAAAAATTGAGTGCGAATTTCAAAAGAGTTATCAGGGATTAGAATCGCCGATTCAGGCACGACCAGAGCTGGATGCATATAATCCTCTGAAGTAGTTGGATATTGGGCAAGCTCAGCTTCTGCTTGCTCCCTTGCTGCTTTCTCAGTGGCGATAGCAGCATCTTTAGCGGCTAGTTCCTTTGTAAGCCTTTCGATCAGTTGCTCTTGTGTTTCAGCGGCTGCCATGATCCTTTTGAGTTTAGAGTGGATGTGTAGGTAACGCTCTGGTTCGTCTAAGGCGTCAAACTCAGGTGGTAGACCAGAACAACGTATACACCTGTATAATAACTCAAAGCAGATGTGAGATTTAACTACCTAAGGCACGAATGATAGCTTCCCCGGCAACGGCGCCAATTTGTTGTAGGAGGAAATCGAGTATGAAATATAACAAAATAAATCAAACCAGATTCTGCCCACGCAAATAATTACAAGACCTCCTCCTAATGTAGCAGTGGGAAGTCAGAATCGATCCACGAGGAAGCGTGTCAGCGGATCCTAGGTAGCGGTGGAATCTCACGAACGTCGACAACAGGGTCCTCGATCTCGACTAGGGTAGTCGACAGAAAATCGGACAGTCGAACACAGCGCAGCAGTCGTAGGCAGAGTCTCGTCGATATCGATGAGGGTCTACTCGATGTCGAGTACAGTCCTCGTCGACTTCGCTTCGTCTCGTCGAGTACCTGCACACAGAAGCTACATCGACCTTGGTCGAAGATCAGTAGTCGAGATCGACGAGTGCTATTCGATCTCGAGTAAGACAGAAATTAAAACGAAATAAAATAAATGCAAAGGCTTTGGGATTTCGATCTAAAATTAATTTAAAAGGACTTCCAAGATTGGGGTTTGCAACAACGATAACCAAGCATGTATAAGGTAGAACCAAACAAATTATCATGTAAATCGCATCAAAGGACTAAGCTTTCGCCTTTTCCAACAATTAGACAACTCTCTCAAGAAACCCTAATTGTTTCTACCAATTTTATGTTTATAATCGAAGTTGTTAACATGGATCTCCATTAGACGGGTAATAAACACATAAACAAGTAGGAAAATGCTCAAAACATGATAAAGGTCGGATTTTTACCTCAAGCGCGCATGGCTATCGTCGGGCTTGCCCCAACCCTAGAAGTGGGTGGACTACTCATGCCTCATCGCAAACTCAGACATTGATTGGAAAGAAACAACAACTTGCATTAACTAAATTCAAAGACTTTACAATCCTGGCAATCAACTCTCGTAAACTGCCAAAACCTTAAAACCTCTTAACCCCCTAAACTGTCTCTGTGAACTACTTCCCTAATTCTGAAATTGTATATCTAAAACTGAGCCCCATGGGCTTTATTTATAGCCTTCTATACCTTGCTACTCAAGGATAGAATATCTATATCTAAAACTATATCTAAAACTATATCTAAAATGCTTAACGATAAATAAAAGCGATAAAGAAATTAAATCTATATATATCTAAATGTCTTAAGTGGATAAAACTCTCTTCTTCATGGTAGATGTAGATAATTCGGATAGACTAGGCTATCCTCGGCTCCAAGGACTCCAACTCCGAGTAGGATTCGTTAAGCCACGTCAACAGCTTCTGGATTCGTCGTCGATGTCGACTAGGGCTCGTCGATGTCGAGTAGGAAAGTCGTCGACTGGGCTGGCTTGTCGTCTTGGCTAGCAGGTCCTCGACGTGGCTTCTTCCGCTACAGCGAGCCGCTTCTTCCGCTGCAGCGAGTCCGTCCGTCCGCAGGTGCGAGAGCTCCCTTCCGCTGGAGCGAGTTGGCGAGCTTCGTCTTGGTGCATCCCGCTGGCAGCGAGGATTTCCGCGGCAGCGAGAGGCTCGCTGCAGCGAGTCTAGTCGCTGGTAGCGAGTGTTGCCTGGTTGTCTTCGTCCTCGGCTTGCCTCCTCTCTCGTCGACTCCGGGTGTGGCGCTGAGGCGTCGTCGATCTCGACTAGGGCTTGTCGAGATCGAGTAGGGCTCCGGAGCTGGGTTGGTCTGGCTGTCGACATTGCTCCTAGTTGACAAGGCCTGTGCTCGGACATGCTCGTCTAGATCGAGTAAGGCCTACTCGAGATCGAGTAGCCTGGGCTCTCGTCTTGATTCGACTGGTTCCGCTGCTTCTTTGACCTTGGACTTCTGTAGTGGTTTTCCGAGCTTTTCTGACCTTCCTTAGAGTTGCTGTAAAATGTCTCGAATTCTGCAAATTTAAACAGAAACTGGTGTAGATTCCATAATTTGGCAAATAAATATAAACTACATAGATTCTGTACTAGCTAACCCAAATGTATGTAAAGTATGCAGAAAACGATATTAAAGTTACTGTAAAATATGGCAAATTCAGCTCACAACAATATCTACTTTCTAAAGATAAAATTAAATAAAGATAGAGCATAAATCTTAAAAGGAAAATATCTAAATATCTAAATATCTCTTTACATTAATGAATAATCTTCTCTCCTTGGATAAATCTTTGATAGACTTGATAGATTCGGACCTCTTTTCATCCAAGAAATCCAGCTCGACTTCGGACAGGCCCAACAGTCTCGCGGCCCAGAGATCTTTTTGATCGATATCGACCAATTTAATCAACATCGAGGAATTTGTGGTGGACTTTGGCTTTCTTCGTCCTCTCAAGTAGCTTCTTTCCTTCTTAGACTCGGACAAGGCTTCTGGTTTGGTCGATGTCGATCAAGTTTGTCGACATCGAGTAAAATGTTACTCGAGTTGTTTTCTCTTCTTAGTTTCTCGAGCAGCTTCTCCTTGAGCTGGCTCTGCTTCACATTTTTGGTCGATATCGAGGAACTCTCCTCGAAATTGAGTAAAACTCAGCTTATGTCTTCTCTTCTTGGTTTTGTCCCGGAATGGCTCCAAATTCTGCAATATTAAACCAAAACTTATGTAGACCTCTATTTCTTTCAAATAAGCATATATTACATAAATTCAATATATTCCCAACCCAAAATCTACAAAGCATATAGAATAAGGAGCTAAAATGTGCATAAAAACATGGCTATTTTAGTGGACATCACTGCTTGTTCCTTTAGGGCTGGTTGTACTAATTGAATGAGTAGGAGGTTGAATGTGTTGTTAAATCCCTCTTTAGGGACTGCAAATACCTTGGTTAATCTATGAACTTAAAGCTATTAATTGGGCTAAATCCTTCTTTAGGGACTGTTTGATTGATAAGGATTTCTAGGACTGGTTCGACTAGTAGCTATATTAGGTCCGGACAAGGGCATTCATAGGAAACTTAAAAGAACAAGAGGAAGTTACAATATCAATTCAACCAAATAAAGTGGATAATTGTAGGTAGAGCGATCTTCTCTAAATTATTTTGCATCAACTTGTTTATAGTTTATTTTATTTTCTTTCTTATTTCAATCACCCAAAAACCCCCCATTTCACTAATTGGTAAATACACAATGCAAAGGAATACTTGATTCTCTGTGGGATCGACCTCTTACTTACTTGCTATACTAGTTTGTAGGTTTGAGTTTTATTTTGACACGGTTTACACGACTAAAAATCGTCCATCAAGATGCGCAAAGTTAGCCGAGATCGAGCACCTTATACTCGACGTTGACTACTCTGGGTGATATCGACTAAAAATTTTGTTGGGCAGAGATCGAGTGGGACGATCCGAGGATGAGTGGACTACTTGGGCACAAAGAAAAGACGGTTTTTAGTTTATGCAAGTTGGAGTGCGGTTATTGTAAAGACTTTTAAATTAGTTTATGCAAGTAAATTTTACATAAATGATGTCCATTGCTTGAGACGTGAGTAGTCCACCTACTTCTAAGGTCGAGGTGAGCCCGACGATAGCCATGTCGGTGGATTAACGACTTGCAAAAGAAGGTACTTTATCTTGCTTATCTTATTCTATTCCTTGTGCTTCATCTTTGATTGAGAAATTAAAGAACTCGTGTTGTTAAACTTGGCTAGTAATTAGGGTTTCTATTCGAAAGATTATGAATTCTAATTATGAAAAGGAATAGATACAATTAGGGTTATTAATCGAAAGGTTTATATTCCTACTTGCCGGATTTTTGTGAAAGCCTTTTCCTTTGTTGATAAAGTTTCGCCTTTTGTGAGTTATGATTCCGCTTGCATGGTTATTGTCGTTGCAGCCCCGATCTTGAAAGTTTTCGTTTAATTTGTTTACAACCTACAATCTGTTGTTCGTTGGGTCGTCGAAAAACTCAACACACTGGTTTTTTATGATCACGCTTCACTCCCACCCTCACACTGCAGGACTACTCGACATCGACCACTCTTGTTGACGTCGACTACTGACTAATCGAGATCGTGCTTCTGCTCGAGATTGATTGATGGTTTTGATTTTGCAGGTACTCGTACCGAGGCGAACAGACTACTCGATGTCGAGGACTACTAGTCGACGTCAACTACTTTTTGTACCTAGTTTTATTGATTTCTGCTCGAATTCGACTGTACTGACCCCTGTAAACTACTACATACTCGAGGTTGAGTACTTCTGTATTCGATTTCTAGACGTGACTTGCATGCTATTTGAGATTCGCTAACTAGCTTCCTCGTTCTCGGATTTCTGTTGTCGATTTATATACGTGACTTGTGAGTGACACGTTGTCTGATTTTGGTAACATTGAAGGGCAATATTTCTATATTTTTATTATTTTTGATTTTTAGGCTAGTTTATACTTTCTCTCTTATTTAGGATTAGAAGTTTTCTGTTTATCTCTCTAAGGATTATATTTTATTATATTTATCTTAGGACTAGATTTTATCTTTTCATTTATTTTATTATTTTTATCTTTTCCTAATATTTCTTTTTCTTTTTCATAGATAATCATTTCCCTTTCTAATTAACCATATATCCCAATACCCAAATTTTGATAATTCAAGCCTTTGTCTCCAAGCCACACAAGAACTCTAATTTCTCCACTTGAATATAAATTCCAAAACCTAAGACTTGTGTTTCAATCAAAAGCCTTGCTTTTCCCATTAATCATCCACATCCATCAATACCCTTCATCCATCAAATTCGATTCTTTTCATACCATCGTCATCCCTACAACAAAAGAAAGACTTTGAAACCAAGTCCTAGTCTTCAAAGAGCAATTTGGAAGGAGTTTAGACGTCGAAACATTGACGTTTAAACTCGAATTCATGGTTCTTCAAAGGCGGCGCCCGCCGCCGCCCTCAGTGTTCCAAAGTTGTTATCCGTCGATTATAGAAATTACTACCATGATCATGTGGGTTCCCTTTTCTCTCAATTGTGATTTTACTTTGAATTTTGTTGTCTTTATTTGATTTTCATTTAAGGATGATGAAAGGTTTATGTTCTATTGTTTGCATGCTTGTTTATTTTTTGTTTGCATTGTCATATATTCATGCATTCGTGTTTATGTTCTGTTGTTTGCATGCTTGTTTATGTTTTGTTTGCATTGTCATATATTCATATAGTCATGTTTATATTTCCGGTGTCTTATTGCATTAGAAAAAAAATGAAAAATGTCAAAAAAAAAAACTCAAAAAAATCACGCATTGCATAAATATGTGTTATTCAACTACCCATCTTGCAATGTTTGTCCTCTATTATGCATTTTGGCATGACCATATAAATTTCATAGAATGTTTGGATTGTTTTTAGCCTTGTCCTATAAAATTTGGTTTTCATGTGAAACATGTAAGGTAGATATAATTGAGCATGTATGATTTATGTTCCTATGCATGATTGAAATCCAACAAATATTTGTCCTAGTGACATATCTTTGGCCTTATAGGGATCACATCTATATTCCCTTTTTCTTTTGTTGTGTGATTTACTTATCTTATGCAATTACCTCTTTGTATTGACATGGTTATCTATTTTTGAGACCTATTATATACATTATTCATTGCATATAAGTTTAAAGTGATAGAGGCACCTTTTAGCCACATTTTTTCCATATCTACCCTACATTTTGTCTTTGCTTTAAGCCAATTTGAGCTTTTAACCATTTTCTTTAAAGCTCCACAAAATTCATGTATCCTAACCTATGATAAGCCTCACCCATCCGGGAATTAGGATTTGAGTTGGTTATAGATGTTACTTTGAGTTGAGAGAGAAATGCTATGGTTTGTGCTTATGTTGAGAGGTTGTGAGAGAGATGTAATGTTATGTGCTTATTTTCCTCATATTGTATTTCATGAATTTTAGCTCAAAAAAAGCATCAAAAGCTTGGATCAAGGGAGGATAAAATTCACCTAGGGGCAAAAGTAAGCTAGAAAAAAAAAAGGCAATCGGAAAAAAATAAAGAAAAGCAAAATGCCAAAAAGAAAAGAGGGGGAATTCGAAAAAAAAGAGCCTTGTTATTTACTGCACATGAGAGTTGGATAAATGTTTGGTTGTAAGTTTGATATTGAAAGTTATCATCTTTTGAGTGTTTTGTAAGGATAAATGTTTGGTCATTTTGTATTCGAAGTGCGGAATCTACGATTTCTAGTGTTTATTTGTAGGTTATCAGATCCGGCCTCGAAAAGTGGAGAAAGAATTGAACAAATGGACAAAGAAGAGCTAAGGAACAAGAACAAAAATGGAGAATATGGAGAAATCCCATCTTTAACATTCTGAGAAGTTGGAATTAGGTTCTGAAGTCTTCAAGAGAATCGTACTGCTTGGAAAGTGTTTTCCAACGCATATTCATATGCATCAATCAGACAAAGGAAGACGCTAGAAAGTGTGTTAAAAGTTCAGTCTGCCGAAGCTATCGGCACTGTAAGAGCGGCGCCCACCACCCTTTCCATGGCGTCCGCCGTGCTCGTCAGATCTGGATTTACGATACATAACTCAGTATATCTTTATGGGAACTTTTATCTATCTTTCCTAGGATTTTTGGCCGACGAAAGGAGGCCTATATTAGACAGATTTCAGCACCTTTCATTCATAGAATTCATAGACCTAGTTTCATATTAACTCTAAGAGAGATGAGAGGATTTAAGTTTAGGGATTCAAGGTACGTTATTGCCTAGAATTCTTGTGGTTTTGCTTCGATTCTAGAATTGGCTAGTTCATTGTGAGACTTGATTTCTATATTATTCATGAGTTTATTTATCATCTTGTTCTTCATTTTTTATATTTATGATTCTTTCTGTGACAGCGCATCTAGTTAGAGTTCGCATCTATCGTATGAATCCGTTGTTGGTTTCTTGATAGCAAGCGAAGTCATTGATTTAGTAATATTTCTATGCCTTTGTAGTGGATGACAACAATTGATCTATATCATTAGATGTTGATTATATCGATTAGTGTTGTTGCAATTGTGTCTTAATTGCATCGAATCGATATGCCAATTGGTTTAAGCACTTGAGTTCTTAATGCTATTCTTTAGTGATATTGAATAAGGTAATTGTATCCCTGCGAATCCTTCAACTTTAGTCAAGTCGGCATAGGTTTAGGAATAATATTGATATCAACTCAAGGATCAAGTAAATCAACCAATGTTGTGAATCGTAGGCAAACCACACTCTTATCTTTTATCTTCTCTTTGTTCTCATTCACATCTTCATCGTAGTTTATTTATATTATCTATCTTCATTCGTATTTCTAGTCCATTAGTAGTGTCATAATTGATAAATACGCATTGCATTGAAGTACTTGTTTCTCCGTGGGTTCGACCCCTTACTTATCCGCTAAACTAGTTTACTAGTTAAGTTGTTAGTTTGGGTTATTATTTCTTTGGCGAGGTGAAATCTAACGACGTTTCCCTTCCGTCAACTTGCACCACCCTTTCCTCGTGCCTTAAGATCTGATCATAAGTGGGAGGATGAAAAAATTCTCTATGACACATTTGCTCATTGTGAGGTAAATGTTCCACTTTTAAATTTAAATAAAACTATACCTCGCTATGCGAAGTTTTTGAAAGAATTGTGCACGATGAAACGCAAGCAAAGGATGCGGAGGAAAGAATGGGTAAGTTTAAGTGAAAATGTTTCTGCTTTACTACAGAAAAGATTGCCTATAAAATGCGGAGATCCAGGTATGTTTACTATCCCATGTGCAATAGGTAATGCTAGCTTCACCAAAGCTATGTTAGACTTAGGTGCTTCAATCAATGTGACGTCTTATAACTTGTACATGTTTTTGGGTCTCAATGCATTATCTGAAACAGGTGTTATTATACAATTCGCTGATCGTTCTAGTATTACGCCTAGAGAAATTGTTGAGGACCTTATGGTTAAGGTAAATGATTAGATATTTCCATTTGATTTCTTTATTCTAGATATGGAACAAGGTACACCTGAAACTCCAATTATCTTGGGATCGGAAGGCCATTCTTGCGAACGGTTACAACCAAAATTGATTGTTTTGAAGGTTCACTGACTATGGAATGTGATGGTAGAAAGATTGAGTTTTCTATATTTGAGCTTATTGTTTCTTCTACTAATGATTCTGTAGATGTTCTTGACTCTAATGAAAGTGATCACATGAATGATTCAAATACGTGAAACAAAGGCGCTTCATGGGAGGCAACCAAAGGTTGTTTAGGTAATGTCATTTCCATTTCACATTTTGTTTTTCAATTCAATAAAGTAGGATAAATTGTTTCGCTGAATAATTGAGTGATGGTAAGTTAGAACCTTTGTTGGAGTTGAATTTTGCTTGATTTGAATACGGAATACCACTCTAAGCACCACGGTGTCCGCCGCTCCTTACACGGTGCTCGCCGCCTGGTCCTGTTCACAGACGCGTTTGGATCTTTGGTAAAATTAGAAGAGAGTATTTCTATCTTTTTATTTTTGTTAATTCCGGTTGGTTTATGTTAGTTTTTATACTTTCTATCTATTTAGGATTAGAGGTTATTCTTTTTATTTATTTAAGGATTAGAATTATTTTACCCATCTTTAGGATTAGATAATGCACGGGATATGTTAAAAGATTGGAATTAACAATTTGGTAAAATAAAATGTGGAACCATAAAATATAAACAAAATCAACCGTTAATATTACAATGGGCTAAAAGGAAAAATAAATGAAGTCATTCAGTTACATTGTTATGTAAAATTCAGAATAAAAAAACTGTAAAATAATTAAACTTGTAGAATGAGTTTTGAATGCAATGATATGAGTCCACTCATGAAAAAATCCAACAATGAAAAACCCTGCTACAAAAACAACAAAAATTAACATATTAGATATAACAAACAAATAACAATTAATAATAGAGAAAGATGATGATAAAGGAAGAAAAGAAGTACCCCAGCTTACTGAAAATTATGAAAAACTTCTTTGTAGACAACATTAGTTGTTGTGTTCATGGATTACCCATCTTTGTCACAAATTAAAATCTTCAACCCCTTTCTTAACATCACTTTATATATTGCAACATAGAGTTGACCATGTGTAAAAACAAGGCGTTAAAGATATAATCCGACATACGAAAGTGATTGCCCTTGGCTCTTGTTGATTGTCATGGCAAAGCACACAAGAACCAGAAATTGCCTTCTTCTAAACTTGAAAGGCAAATGAGTGTTTGAAGGAGTAAGTACCATGCGATGAATAAAAACCAATCGACCAATATTGCTACCTGAAATGATCTTTGCCTGAATAATGTGCTTTCCGAGTCAGGTGGTTATAAGCCTAGTACCATTACACAAACTAGCCGATTGGTCAATATTTCTAAGCAACATATGGGAACACCAACCTTAAGCTTCAAACTGTGATATGGGAAAAATACTGATTTGAGTTGGCTTATTTCATCCAAAGTATTCATATCCAAGGAATGTAAAAAATGATTAGGTGCAGACGAAGACTGGCTTGAGCTTTGTAAAGTTATTTTTGGAATAGAATCTCCCATAGTAGCCATGAATCTGCATGTAATATCTTTTTGTTGAACTAAGGTTGACAAATAAACTCAGAATTTAGATATGACTAATCACAAAAGAATAAATTTAGATATAACAAAAATAAGATGCATACCTCGTCTTGAAATCTACTATGGCATCAACGGCTTGATCCGAGATGATTTTAGTGATATCAAATGAGTTGGATAACACATTTTTACCTATAGTGTATTGATGAATTTATATTTATCGTAAATATATGAAGGGGAAAAAAAAGATCACAAATCGGGTGTAAATAGTATTTGATCCCGCTATATTCATTTACCTTGCCACTATTTCAACCTTTCAAACTGGATAATAACAAACAAATTGTTATCTTCAAATGATTTGATTACGGTTGATATGGTGTTTGCATAAGGTCTCCACAAGGTGCACTTGAGAACCTTACCGCTATTTATATAATTAATATAAATAAAATAAAACTCGAATGGGAACCTGAATGGTCGGAACAATGTTGTTGCTTGGGAAATTGTCACTAAACCGTTTGAGGAAGGAGGGCTTGGGTTAAGACAGATTGGTGCAACCAACGGGGGTGTATTTTCGAAACTGCTGGGAGATGTTGTAATGGAAAAAGCATCCATCTGGACTCGTTGGGTAAATGAGACTTACCTTAAACGGGGCAGCATATGGACAGTTGGTAAAAGAACCAATGATTCGTGGCTCTGGAAAGGGATGCTGGACATTCGAGATGAATTGAGAGAGGTGTCGATTATGGATGATGGCATGGATATTTCACCGTTTCTGAATGCAAAGGGTTCCTGGGCCACTAGAAAGGTTTATGATGCTATAAGGATACGAATCCCTCTTGTTGATTGGGGTGATATGCTATGGAAGGGTGCTCACTCAAGAAAATGGGCATTCGTAGTATGGGTAGCCTTGAGGAACCGGCTGAAGACTGGAAGGATCGTGAAGCACTGGCAGGGCCCGAGTGCGTCCATATTGTAAAGGCCCGGATTTTTAAATAATAAATAATATAAATAATATAAATAGATTTAAGTCGGAAAAAAATCATATATTTTAAGGAAGACTCGTCTTTAAATTACTAAATCAAAATTGAAACTTTTAAAGCGAATTCCGGCCCAATTTTTAACTTTGAAGGACAATTCTATCGTTTTGCCTCGGGATTTGAAATAAACTTTGGATGTCGATATCTTCATAATTTTGAAGCGATATTTTGATAGAGTCGGATTTTGGTTCGAGCGAACGACTTTCGAGATGTAATTCCGGGTATTTAAACTTTACCTTCGGGACCGCAATTTCCATCTCATATCACCAATTCTTATCAAATCTCTACACTTGTTTCCATGTTTGACCAATTTCAACTCATTTTGTCCCTTTGGGTAAATCTTATCTCCTCCTTTATTGTAAAGGCTCATATTTTAAAATCCTAATTGTCAAAAAAAAAAATATTAATTAAAAATTAAAAATTAATTTAAGACGGATTTAATTCGGATATCTAATGGGAAAACACGTCCTCAATTTAATAAATCAAACTCAAAATTTCTAAGCGGATTCCGACCCAATTCTGATCTTTGGAGATTAATTCCGTCTTTTCGCCTCGAAATTTTGAAATACCTTCAAGTGTTAATATCCTCTCAATTTTGAAACGATAATTTGATTGAGTCAGGACAAGGTCGAGTGAGCGGATTTCGAGATTTGTTTCCAGGTATTTGAAACTAGACTTTTGGGATCACTCTAGATTTTTGTACTCTTTCCCCCATTTATTCCAGCCTTTATCAGAAGCCCCCCATTATATTTTGGTCACAACTCCTTCTGATTCTGATTTGGAGCAAACCTCACGCCAAAATGCAGAGATCATTTTCTTTGAGGATTAATACAAACACACCTTACTCCTTAGCCTTTCTCTTTTTCCTCATTAAGAAAACAAACAACTCAGCACCTGCTCTCTCCTCTGAAATGTTTGAAGACCACCGGCAGGCATTCCCCCTTCAAAAATCGGAACCCATCCCCTCTTACCACTCCTTCCTCACTTCCTCTCCTCTTCCATCTCTTGCAAAACACAAATTAGCATTTTTTTTTCTCCCAATTGGAAACAAAAACCCAGCCCCTTTGCCTTTGAATTTGCCAAACGCGCCACCAGTCACCCACCTTCGCCTATCCTTCCTCTCCATGCCGCCTCCTCCTCTCTCTCCGAGCAACTGCAACCAGCAGTCGGGGCTCTTCCTCCTCCGTCGACAAAATCAGCTAGAAGTCCAGCAACAACACCGAGGAGAGTCGGGCCACCATTTCAATGCCGTCGTCGTTTCTGCCCACCACGAGCTCGACATCCGAGCACCTACCGAGCCCCTCGCCTCCCCTGTCTTCCGGGTTCGAGTGCGGTAAGCCGGGTAAGGCCCCTTCCTCCTCCCTTTCATTTCGAAACTGCATAAAGCTTCATCCTTTGACCTCCTGCCTCCGTACCAGACCATCTCCGGTGAAGGATAGGCTCCAATGATGCCGAATCGAGCTCCGATCGAATGTTTCCGGCGAGTCGACGCCCTTGGTGAGAACCTCTATCTCTTTCTCTCTTCCTTGCTCAGTTCCGTGTTCATAGGCTAGGAAGGGTGGTCGGAGCACAGTGCCGCCAGCAAAGCTCCTCCCTCCCCTCTTCCTTCTTCAGTTCTTCCCCAATTTCGAACGCAGTCCGGCCGGTTCCTCGGCGCCTTTCTTTTTCTTTCAATCGGCAACAGGTAAGAGAAAGTGGCATGGGCCCTCATTGCCACGTCATCCAGCTGGGTCCCCCTTTTCTTTCTAACCTCGGATGTGTAATGGAAAGGAGAATGGGCCTCTTTTTTTTTAATCTTTGTGGGCCAAATTGGTTATTTTAAAAGAAGTAAGTTTGGGCCTAATTAAATTCTGGGAAATCAAAATGATTTTGGGTTAGTTTTTGCAAAGCAAGTTCGGTTTTGTGTGACTTAAAACAAAAGCTTGGTTTGGTAATTTCTAAAAATAAAGAGGGTCGGTTTATAATTTTTATAAAATAAGGGGCTGTTTTTATTAAGTAAAAACGGATGGGATATTAAGGGATTTGAAAATATTTCTATGAAAGTGCTTAATAAATGGTATTTAAATATTATATAATATTGTTTGAGATTTAAAGATATAATATTACGGTAATATAAAAATATGATATTATTAGACTTGTAGATTTAAAAAGGTATTATCGGATCTAACTCGAAAAAGGAATTTGATGTACATTTTCAAGGATCGGAACCCTAATTATTTGACTCGGATTTTAAATGGTTTTGAAGGTAACTTGGGAATCTTACTTGTTCGATGACTAACTAGCATGTTGATATGATTGATTGACTAATATCATGACTTGTGTGGACTAATGACATGATTAGTTGACTAATATCATGATGAGACGTTAAGTTATGTATCATTTGTCTTATCGCTTATGAGCTATGATGAATATGGTAAACTTGAGATAAATGGCTATGCGGATTATTATTGCGGAAATATGAATGTGGTTGAATGAAATAATGAGAATGATGTGGTCTTACAGAATGTGGCAATGAGATGCATGGTTGAACTTGATGGAATGATGATTGTGATATGGTTGTTATTCTCGTTTAATGATGTATGCTTTCAGTGCTTGAATGGTTAGACGTAGACTTATATATGTGTTCTGATATGTATCTATGTGATCTTTAATCTATCGTAATGCTTACCTTGCTGTTCTGCACCTCTAGGTGAGTTCCTATATGAGCTCACTCAGATTCGAAAAGAGATCTCCCTGCTTGTAGCCATGTGTATACTAGGTGCTTGCATTCATAATAAGCATGTCATGTAGTATCCTGCTTGTAGCCATGTGCATACTAGGTGCTTGCATTCGAAAAGAGCTCACTTATGATTGAGCATTCGTTTACTCATTGCTTTTGTAAACAGAACGGCCGTTATCTATGAAGTAACTAGAGTCCCTGCTAGGGTCATATGACGACCTAGTCCCATCGGGTCCCGTCCTGAGTCAACCGAGTCATGAACTTCCTTATATTATGAGATGCTTGCGAGCTTTATTGTGGATACGGGTTGGGCATGCGTGCTGCCCGATTATTATGGAATGCATTCACGAGCTGGCCAGTCTCCGCCCTATCGGAAGGGGGTGGAGGTAGGAGAGGGATATATGCTAAGGCCTTATTATATTTATGCACTTGATCATAGGAGCATGTTAGTGTGTTAATATTCCGCCTTGCACCTAGAAGCATCTTTATTAGGACTAGCGTGTGTATGTGTCTATTGGTTTGGGATTACTTGCGTAGGGCTTCGATCGAACACCGCCCTGCATACATATTTTTTTAGGTTTGTTTTGCAGCATGATTGTTCTTTGCTTCTGTGACGTGGGCACTCTCTTGGGCGATTGTAAAGAGATGTTCTAACCTTATATTTTGTTAAATACACTTATTGATTTGGTTTTGACCCGGCTCTGCCGTGGCACCCTCTTGTATTACACATTGATTCTGCTATTTGCATGTTGCTGGTTTTCCACGCTTAGACTTATGACAGGTACAGGGAACTTCCCCGGGGATTCCAACACGATCCTTTCGAATTTTGGGTATGAAATCCCACTTGAAACGTTAGAGTAGAATTTCAAACATTCAACCTGTACTCGGGGCGCAAGATTCTAACGAGGGGTTTCATCCCTCGAAACGTAACCCGGGAATCATAATCCCGGACCGTTACAAAGTTGGTATCAGAGCCAGGTTTTGCAAACCGAGTATGATAGGTTGAAGTGATTTTGAAAATGGCCCAAGGTTTTTAAATGGTTTTTCAAAATGTTTTAAAAAGGGAAAAATGAATTTAATATGGCTAACTCAAATGGACTAAATATGAACTTGACTTAACAAATTCGGTAATCAAACAAAGGGAAACGAAGGGGTAGTAAAGGCGCTAGACCATCCCTATTGGATAGAGTTGGGAACGGGTAGGCAAAATATAGCTTGTTTTTTTACAGGTGGACATGAAGACTCCAAGAAACCCGAAGGTTGGTGTGACATGGGTTAGGAGGCCGTGAGGTATTTGCCCCTCCGGTCAGCCGTCCCTCGAAGGACGGCATAGATCATCTTGGTGATTATATCCAACTGGGCCCGAGGGCGATCCTCCTCGAAGAGGATCATATTAATCCCGTTGATTGCTTCCATGTTGAGTGCTATTGTGCTTAGGATAGAGAACTAATCCGTATGCCTTGACTTGAATCATATATTGAATAACTGTGCAAACGGGATAGTGGGAGAATACCTTGTTCTTATGTCATTGGAACTCCTGTCTTGTCGGAATAGCTCTTCCATAACTCAAACCACTGATGATTCTGACTCCGTCAACCGTCCCACAAAAACATTTAGGCATGTTAGCAAGGGTCGAAGAGCATCCGCTCTCCCCGTTTCGAGTCCTGTTTTGTATCCCACCATCAATGCTTCTATCGAGTATCGTACCATAGGTTGGTGTCTTCCACGGGAAAATTTGGGTTGGTCAACTAATGCCTTCGGAAATCATGTTAGTAGGGGTGATGACTGTAGTAGTTTCGAGTTGGGAATGGGTTATCTCAAGGAGTCATTCCATTCAATTCTCCTAATGGTCAATCATGTCTTCTTACCGCAAGAGTCTAAGCACAAGTTCTACCCTCACCTCTCGGAAACAGTGTGAATGTCATTGTGTCTTACCTAGCGAGTCACGCTAGCGTTGCACGGGGAAACGGGGTGATGAGTCAGTGATTGCCCTTAGAGAATTCTGTCTGGTTATAATGATAGCCTCTTTTATGACTTCATGACATCATATGTTGGTGTATTCCATCACGACTTGCTTGATAACTTGCATGGTTGCTCCTATGAGGAGATATTTGTGCCATATGTATGAAACTTCTAGGATTATTATCTTTCCATGAATTAGGTCCACGATAGTGTGATCGACCCTCGTTGTATATTTAATATGAGAAATGAATGTCTTAGCATGCTAAATTGATCTAGTTGGACCTTCTTTGACTGTTTACTTGCTTGATGAGTGTTGCTAGTATCATGTAGGACATACACCTCCCCATTATAGGCCCTCGTATGACTATGTGTCATCCTTGTCTTACTATGTGAATATGAGTGCATATGATGTGATAGTTGCTACACCGCCCCTGTATGACATGACCATACCCATAGTAGGATTATTAGAATGCATCTTAACATGCTTGCATTGATCCCACATTATCTTGATCTGCTTGTGTGTGTACCTAAGGTGAGTGATTAATCATACATGTTATATTCTGTGATGCTCGCTAGATCTTGCATCACTTGTGTTGCATATGTCCATTGTCGGTCCATATATGAATGATCTTAATATGTTAGGCATGACTGATAAATGAAATGATAGGGTACTTGCTTGTTCTGCGCATATAAAAATTTTGATTAGATGAACGTGTTGTGGTTTCATAGATCGTTATTCCTTGAGATAGGTACATGCTAGTGTGGAATAATGTTGTTGAGATATTCATGATTTTTATGTGTTTGTGTGCCATAATTATAACCTCATGGAATACCCTAAGGGCATCGTTGTAATTCGCGGGTTGGGATTCTATTTTCGATCTCGTCGTCCCTAGTCTTGGTGCATGTCTGAAATCCTTGAGGGTGTGTGTTGTCTCCCCTTGTCTCTCCCCTATCTCCGTAACTTCTAACCCTTGCGATCCCTTGATGAACGTCAACACAAAAGGAAGAGCTGACGACCAAGTGGCACCGAAACGGCGCAACGGAAGCGTGGTGGGTCCATGACCCATAGACTCCAAGGACGATGTCACCGATGGCAAAAAGGACGGATATGCTTCAAAGACGGCAATTGTGAACAAGATTCTCCCAGCTGACTCGAGGAAGAGCATTCTTAATTCAAGTCACGGATCCTTCTATAGTAATCGGAATTAATGTTGTGCAATAGACCTAGAACTAACATAATTGGAGGTGTGACAACTAATGTGCTGAAATGGTATTTAATGATTGCCTGACTGGCTTGTGCCTATGATGATATGCTTTGATGCTCTAGTATATTGATGTGCTAGTAAGTAAGATGTAGGGTATATATGGTTGATGAAGTTTCTCTCTTAAGTATGAGTCGTGAGGTTCTTCAGTAAGCTAGATCGGAGAGTGATAGGTAGGTTTGAGGTCTTTTTATCTGGTCGTTGGTTGTGTGGGATAAAGTGCAGGAAGGATGTGTTAGCTTGGATAGAGTCGAGTGAGTTGGGACTTGTCGGAGATAGTGGTTTGTGAATATAGTCGAGTTTTCAGGTAGGCCTTAGATGAGTAGTGGAGTTAGTGTGGTAAGATTCCGAGGGAGAGGTCTCTGTTAGAGGTAGTGTGGGGAAATAGCATCGGTGGGTAGTGTAGTTCTAGAGGTGGATGGGTGGGTTAAGAGTGGATCGGAAGGATTCTTGAGGGGATGTGTTGATAGACGGGTTAGTGTGCCAAGAGAGAGTATCTGGATAGTCTAGCAGCGAATCGTGGGCGACATTGAGGATGATCGGTTAAGGAATGTATAAGGAATCGTAGAAATATGGGACTAGGTGGTATGTGCGGTGATTGGGAGTGACCTTGGTAAAGGATGAGGTTAAGGAATCGCTAAGGAAGAATAGTATGAGGCCGCTCGGGAAATTATCGATCTTGAATATTAGGTGTGCATATCAAGACTACATGGGTGGCGAGTATTTAGGCAGCTAGTTAAGATTGGGAATTGCTTGGCGAATTCATGAGGAAAGGATTTCTAGATGCAATGTTGGAGGATTTTTAGCATCAGAAAGGAGTAGAGATTGATGTGTGGAGGTTATTGTGGCTATTGAGGTATTTGAGGATGTGAGATGAGTCGTTGTGGAGAGGTTGGTAGCTAGGCAAGGATGTCGTTGAGATTTCTAGTAAGGTTGTGGGCTTGAGGTTGAGACATGGAAATTCTGAGTTTGGAATGGGGAACTAGGCAGAGCAGAATGTATTGGGAACGTTAGAGGATGAAGGATTTTAGAAGGTTGGTGAAATGACGGTACTTGGGAAAACTCGGATGAGAACGATTTAGGGACTCTGCGGAAATGATGATCGGTAAAAGAGGGCTTTGGATGGTAAGGTGTCATGGTTAAGAAGTAGGAGCTCGAGGCAATTTGGGAATATGAAGAGATGAGGGACCGGAGTAGGACGACTTGAGGATTTTTAATGATTAAGGTTCAGTAAGATTTGGAATGAGAAAATTTGGGAATATGTTGGGACGAGGATATGGAATAGGTCGGCTGAGGAGTCGTGGATGATCATATTTCGTGAGATTCGGAATGGGATAAGTAGGTAGCATCTGTGATTGGTCGTTGAGGATAGATTTGGGTGATGAGTAACTCGGTGATTCGTGGTTATGAGTTAGCACTAGGCAGTTTTCTGTGTTAGAGTTAGTCGGCAGTGACAGGTGTGAAACGATCAGTATGAGTTGGTTTCTTAGAGGTGGATGGTTAGTGAGAGTGGTAAGTGGTGCGAGAAGTATGATCAGGTTAGGAAGTGATTCGAGATGTCTCTTTGGGAGATTATGGTAAGGCAGAGTCTTGAGAGCCTAGGAAGAGTAAGCGAGATTATTAAGGAACGTCTAGGCCGATTGAGAGAGAAGTTCAGTTGAGGTGACTTAGGATTTCTCCTAAAGGGTATTGATGAGACTGGTAGGGAACCCCTAGGACGAGGATATGCTCAGTAGAGAGTCTTGGTAGATGGTCTAGGTGTTGAGCTAGGCAGAATAGGAAGTTGGGCAATTGCGAGCTCTGAGATATGGATTCTAGATGGTTGAGTGGAAGTATAGGACTTGAGATCGGGATGTCAAAATAGATTGATCCTTAGAGGGCTTGATGACCTAAGAGTTGAGGTACCTAGTGATTGGTTGAGAATTAATGAGGCTAGAGAGATTGAATGCTGAGTGGAATGCGATGGTATTTAGAACTAGTATCAGATTTGCATTGGTAGACCTAGGTGAGGTTAATCTTGGTGCGAGAGATGATGAGTAGTGGTCGTGTCCTGTTATGGTTGGCGGTTATAGATAGGTTTTCTTGAGGATGTGGCTTATGGTTATGCGATACTTGGGACCGAGTGTTTTGTGAATTCTATATTATATACGATGTTTATTCTCTGATGTATTGCCGTTGACAATAGTGAACTGTTAGTACTAACATAGTTATCCCCTGAACTCGGTAAAATGCTAGTGTACGGAAATACTTGTTTGCCTCTATTGCGACGACACATGGTAGTTAGTATGAGCATGGTGTGCTTATCTGATTGATATGATGTGCAACTTCTGTGATATGATGTGGGGAATCCTACTACGTATTATACTATGCTAGATATGTTGTGATATGTGACTATCCGTGACATGAGTATGACATGTTTATGAATGTGTGATACGATTTCTATAATGTACGATTGCTATCTATGTGTATGGTGCCCTGAATTGGAATTGCTATGATGATAGAACCGAATTGATGAATTTGATTCTGACTTGGAACCTAGGAAGGAAATATGGGATTAGCCTTAGAGGTGGATGGTTCCACCTCTTCAGATTTGAAATTGCTTGATTAATGTCGGATTTAAGGGATTCAAACGGTGTTTAAAATTGACTAACTTGGATTTTAAGAGACCAAATGCGATCGAGAATTTCCAACGATTTTGAGACCAAACCTTTTCAAACTGAGATCCCCCTCAAAATTTTCTAGCCAAGCCTGCATTATGATGCCCACGAAGTGGATACATGCATTTTATAGGGGCCCTTATAGACTGTTTGCTAAGACCTAGTGGAAATGTTGTAATGCTTTTTGAGTTATGATATAACCGAGAAGTCGGGGTAAGGATGTGGTAAAGGCCCATATCACACTCTCGCTACGACCTACCGGGGATATTATGATCATGATGACGATACTGTGAGAATCTCATAGGGGCACTTATGAGGCCCTTACGGGATCAACGGAATGGTCCTTGGACTCACCTACTTCCAACTTCATCCCCTACCTTGTTTTGGTTTTAGTCTCGGGGATGAGACTTATTTTTAGAGGTAGATGATGTAAATTCTCATATTTTAAAATCCTAATTTTCAAAAAAAAAAATTAATTAAAAATTAAAAATGAACTTAAGACGGATTTAATTCGGATATCTAATGGGAAAACACGTCCTCAATTTAATAAATCAAACTCAAAATTCTTAAGCGGATTCCGACCCAATTCTGATCTTTGGAGATTAATTCCGTCTTTTCGCCTCGAAATTTTGAAATACCTTCAAGTGTTAATATCCTCTCAATTTTGAAATGATAATTTGATTGAGTCAGGACAAGGTCGAGTGAGCAGATTTCGAGATTTGTTTCCAGGTATTTGAAACTAGACTTTTGGGATCACTCTAGATTTTTGTACTCTTTCCCCCATTGATTCCCGCCTTTAGCAGTAGCCCCCCTTTATATTTTGGTCAAAGCTCCTTCTAATTCTGATTTGGAGCAGAACTCACGCCAAAATGCAGAGATCATTTTCTTTGAGGTTTAATACAAACACACCTTACTCCTTAGCCTTTCTCTTTTTCCTCATTAAGAAAACAAACAACTCAGCACCTGCTCTCTCCTCTGAAATGTCTGAAGACCATCGGCAGGCATTCCCCCTTCAAAAATCAGAACCCATCACCTCTTACCACTCCTTCCTCACTTCCTCTCCTCTTCCATCTCTTGCAAAACACAAATTAGCATTTTTTTTCTCCCAATTGGAAACAAAAACCCAGCCCCTTTGCCTTTGAATTTTCCAAATGCGCCACCAGTCACCCACCTTCGCCTATCCTTCCTCTCCATGCCGCCTCCTTCTCTCTCTCCGAGCAACCGCAGCCAGTAGTCGGGGCTCTTCCTCCTCCGTCGTCGAAATCAGCTAGAACTCCAGCAACAACACCCAGCAGAGCCGGGCCACCATTTCAGTGCCGTCTTCGTTTCTGCCCACCACCAGCGCGACATCCGAGCACCTCCCGAGCCCCTCGCCTCCCCTGTCTTCCGGGTTCGAGTGCGGTAAGTCGGGTAAGGCCCCTTCCTCCTCCCTTTCATTTCGAAACTGCATAAAGCTTCATCCTTTGACCTCCTGCCTCCGTACCAGTCCATCTCCGGCGAAGGATCGGCTCCAACGATGCCGAATCGAGCTCCGATCGAACGTTTCCGGCGAGTCGATGCCCTTGTTGAGAACCTCTATCTCTTTCTCTCTTCCTTGCTCAGTTCCTTGTTCAAAGGCTAGGAAGGGTGGTCGGAGCACAGTGCCGTCGGCAAAGCTCCTCCCTCCCCTCTTCCTTCTTCAGTTCTTCCCCATTTTAGAACGCAGTCCGGCCGGTTCCTCTGCGCCTTTCTTTTTCTTTCAATCGGCAACAGGTAGGAGAAAGTGGCGTGGGCCCTCATTGCCACGTCATCCAGCTGGGTCCCCCTTTTCTTTCTAACCTCGGATGTGTAATGGAAAGGAGAATGGGCCTCCTTTTTTTTAATCTTTGTGGGCCAAATTGGTTATTTTAAAAGAAGTAAGTTTGGGCCTAATTAAATTCTGGGAAATCAAAATGATTTTGGGTTAGTTTTTGCAAAGCAAGTTCGGTTTTGTGTGACTTAAAACAAATGCTCGGTTTGGTAATTTCTAAAAATAAAGAGGGTCGGTTTATAATTTTTATAAAATAAGGGTCTGTTTTTATTAAGTAAAAACGGATGGGATATTAAGGGATTTGAAAATATTTCTATGAAAGTGCTTAATAAATGGTATTTAAATATTATATAATATTGTTTGAGATTTAAAGATATAATATTACGGTAATATAAAAATATGATATTATTAGACTTGGAGATTTAAAAAGGTATTATCGGATCTAACTCGAAAAAGGAATTTGATGTACATTTTCAAGGATCGGAACCCTAACTATTTGACTCGGATTTTAAATGGTTTTGAAGGTAACTTGGGAATCTTACTTGTTCGATGACTAACTAGCATGTTGATATGATTTATTGACTAATATCATGACTTGTGTGGACTAATGGCATGATTAGTTGACTAATAGCATGATGAGACGTTAAGTTATGTATCATTTGTCTTATCGCTTATGAGCTATGATGAATATGGTCAACTTGAGATAAATGGCTATGCGGATTATTATTGCGGAAATATGAATGTGGTTGAATGAAATAATGAGAATGATGTGGTCTTACAGAATGTGGAAATGAGATGCATGGTTGAACTTGATGGAATGATGATTGTGATATGGTTGTTATTCTCATTTAATGATGTATGCTTTCAGTGCTTGAATGGTTAGACGTGGACTTATATATGTGTTCTGATATGTATCTAGGTGATCTTTAATCTATCGTAATGCTTACCTTGCTGTTCTGCACCTCTAGGTGAGTTCCTATATGAGCTCACTCAGATTCGAAAAGAGATCTCCCTGCTTGTAGCCATGTGCATACTAGGTGCTTGCATTCATAATAAGCATGTCATGTAGTATCCTGCTAGGATTGCACTTATGATTGAGCATTCATTTACTCATTGCTTTTGTAAACAGAACGACCGTTACCTATGAAGTAACTAGAGTCATTGCTAGGGTCATAGGACGACCTAGTCACATCGGGTCCCGTCCTGAGTCAATCGAGTCATGAACTTCCTTATATTATGAGATGCATGCGAGCTTTATTGTGGATACGAGTTGGGCATGCGTGCCGCCCGATTATTATGGAATGCATTCACGAGCTGGCCAGTCTCCGCCCTATCGGAAAGGGGTGGAGGTAGGAGAGGGATATACCACTTGGTATTCGGTGCTAAGGCCTTATTATATTTATGCACTTGATCATAGGAGCATGTTAGTGTGTTAATATTCCGCCTTGCACCTAGAAGCATCTTTATTAGGACTAGCGTGTGTATGTGTCTACTGGTTTGGGATTACTTGCATAGGGCTTCGATCTGACACCGCCCCGCATACATATTTTTTTAGGTTTGTTTTGCAGCATGATTGTTCTTTGCTTCTGTGACGTGGGCACTCTCTTGGGCGATTGTAAAGAGATGTTCTAACCTTATATTTTGGTAAATACACTTATTGATTTGGTTTTGACCCGGCTCTACCGTGGCACCATCTTGTATTACACATTGATTTTGCTATTTGAATGTTGCTGGTTTTCCACGCTTAGACTTATGACAGGTACAGGGGACTTCCCCGGGGATTCCAACACGATCCCTTTGAATTTTGGGTATGAAATCCCACTTGAAACGTCAGAGTAGAATTTCAAACCTTCAACCTGTACTCGGGGCGCAAGATTCTAGCGAGGGATTTCATCCATCGAAACCTAACCCGGGAATTATAATCCCGGGCCGTTACATTTATGGGTTGCCCCATTCTCAGAAAACCAACAACAATTCTTCTTTTCAAAAATCAGATTTGTTTGACCATTACAACACCCACACAACCCCAGAATCCAAACACCCCTTATCCTTTTCCTTTCTCCCTTGTTCTTCCCCCCTGTTGCTGAGAAAGCCAGCGCCCTCACCTCCATCCTTGTCGTCTAAACACCCAGCAGCCACACTCTTCTCCTTCGTCCTCCATTGCAGTCGAGTTCTGAGCAAAGCCGAGGGTGCTGCCTTGTTTCGTTGCACAGGTCGAGCCAATGCCAAGCCCTCTTCAGCTCCTTCATCTCCTCCTTCTCCTTCTGTGTTCAGCTCAAGTGAAGCGCCACCGGGTCCAAGCATCGGCAGATCTAATTCCGAGCGAGCCCAGGAACTGCCAACGCCACAACCCTTCTCCTCCTCCCTTGTTTTCCGTTCAAACATCTGGTAAGGCCATCCTTTCCATCTTTTCCGATCGATTTCATACGAAGGCTCCACCTTTACGCCTCTTAGCTTTGTTCTAGGCCAGGTGGGAGCAGCTCGAGCATTCGGCGAGTCGAATCGGATTCCGACGCCCTCCGACGCGCTTTAATCTCCCTCGGTGAGCTTCGACCCTTCTTTCCCCTTTCTCATGTCTCGTTTCCGGTGTATTGGTGTTCCTGGTGGTCGGGAAGGTCGGGGATGGCCGGGTTGCAGGCGAGGCGGCCGCCGGCGAAAGCTCCTCTTCTCCTTCCTTTCTTCCGTTTCGAACAGTGAGCAGGGAGGGAGAAGCGGTTCAGCTGGCCGGGCCACCTTCCTTCTTTATTTTGTTTGGTCCGGTCCGGTTCATTTAAATTGCTAGTCCGATTCATTCCCTTAGAGATCAGATTGGATTTGGTTATAAGAATATGGGCTGGGTTTGGATCCGAAAATAGTTGGGTTTCGGGTTTGGGCCTCCTTAAACTGGGCTGCTGGGTGGGTTTCCTTTTATACTGTCATATGTTATGATGAGTATTTTGGAGATTTTATATATGTATTATATTATATAATGATATTATGTGGTGTTTAATAGATTTATTTTTTTTATAAATGATAAAGTGATTTAGTATTGTTTTGGATTGTTAAAATGGATTGAGTTTTGGTGTTTTATTTGGCGAAATCGGGTATATGCTCATGGAAACTTTATTAATTGGGTATATACCCATCAAAACTTCAAAATTGTTTATATACCCATCATATCATTTAAATTTTATTTGATTGTCTTTAATATATTTGATCTAATATTATTGAGTGAAAATTATATTAAAATTTAATTATATACTAAAATTAAATAATTAGAAAATTTATCACTTTACAATTATTAGATAGAAAATATAATTAAAATTTGAATATAAAAGTTAAACTTCAACGTAGTTATAATTATATTTTTATCCAATGATTTTATTTTGAATATCAAGTTTCATGTATAAGTTCAAAATAATTAAGTTATAAAAATGGCCATAAACGATAGTAAAGAAATAAAATACATATTTTTTTAATTTAAAATCAAATAAAATTGAAAAAAATTACTTAGTTTGAGAGAAATTTAAATTAATGTCTCATTTTAATAATTATTTGAAAGTTAACTAATTTTGATATTTAAATAATTAAATTTTAATAATTTTTACATTTAATAGTATAAATTAAATATATGATGGGCAATCAAACAAAATTTAAATGATTTGATGGGTATATGAACAATTTTAAAGTTTTGATGGGTATATACCCATTTAATAAAGTTTCCATGGGTATATACCCGATTTCGCCTTTATTTAAATATTGTTGGTTTTGATTATAAATGTGATTTATAAAGATAGATTTATTTTGGTTTTTAAATTACATAAATATTGATTGTTAAAATATTTAAAAGGGGGTTTTATGTTTTGAAATAAAAATGCCAGAATTATTCTATAATTGGATTTTGAGAGATTTATTATAAGTTTTTTATGTTTAATGTCGGAATTTGGCCAAGTATGATTTGAGAAATTATTTTGAATATGAGTTGACTTAACTTGAGATTTAAGAGTTTGGAAAATTTGAGAAAATGATTTACTTGTTTCAACTCAGTGAATTTATTGTTGAATCCTGCTTGAGAATTTTGTGGATTTTAAATAAGATATGAAATGAGGTATGATCGGAAATGAGATGTGTGAAGTTATGTGTGATAGTTAGGGGCGCCTTGTGTGATTTAGATAGACTTATGCATATCTGTATATTTGTTAGGTGATTGTTGCTTGTTGGACTCCGCTTGCGATACCTTTTGATGTTCGGCATTTCAGGTAAGTTCCCTAGGGGGCTTACTCAGGTTGGATATTCATGCCTGTTGTTGCATTTTATGTTAGGTGTTGCATATGCATAAAAGCATGCCATGTAGTATCATGTTTAGGTTGCACTAATTGAATGAGCATCTGCTTACTTTATGTGTTTGAAACAGAACAGCCGTTATCTGTGATAGTCCTAGAGTCTTTACTAGGGTCATAGGGTAGCCCAGCCTCATCAGGTGCCCTGAGTCAATCGAGTCAATATGAGCATGATATGAATATGATAGCCCAGCACCATCGAGAAATCGATGAGATGATATGATATGATGATGCCGTGGTTTGTGCACCACCACGAGGAAATTGCTATGCTATAGCCCGAACGGGCCAGTCTCTGCACTAACAGGAAGGGGTGCAGAGGTAGGAGAGGGACATGCCAGTTGGCATTCTATGGACGCCTTTAATTGTCTTTCCGTATATGAACTAGGAGCATGCTAGTGTGTTTAACTTTTGTACTGCATTAGAGCATCTTTATTAGGTATAGCACATACTATGTGGCCTCAGCGAGGACTGCCGGTCCCGCATGAGTGGCTCGATCTGACTCATTTCCCCGTTCTTTTTTTTAAGGTATTTTCTGTAGATTTTGAGTGCTCGATGTCTATATGACGGGGTTCCCTTTTTGCGAATCGAAGAACCTGGCTAATTCTCTAACTTGTTATAAATAATAATCACCCACTTATGTTTTGGTTTTGACCCGGCCCTGCCGTGGCGCTTTGTATCTTAATTTTGCTTCCGTTTGAAATGAATTTCACGAGTTAGTCCCTAGGACAGGTTAAGGGTACCCAACGGCCCTACGATACTTTTAGGGTTCAAAATCCCTCTTTATTACTGACTTTAAAAATGAGTTTGAAACTTCGACCCGTACCTGGATTGCAAGATCCGAACAAGGGGTTTCATCCCTTGAAACGTAACCCGGAAATCATAATTCTGGGCCGTTACACATATGTCCAACGTGTAAGAAGGCTGAGGAGTCAGAATCGCATATATCGTTTGAGTGTGAGGTAATTGGTGCTGCACGTGACATAGTTTGGAGCTGGATACAGCTTCCATGTCAGACTGGTTGTGTGGCTGAGTGGCTCTCGTGGTTCGCAGCTGAGAGCGCATCAGGTAAGCGGAAGCTAGCGTTCAAGGTCAAGCTTATGGTGTTCATTGCGTTTGTCTATTTCACTTGGCTTGATAGGAACTCGGTTGTATTTAACAATGCAAAATGCGAGCCTAAACAATGGGCAATTCGTGTGATAGAGTCTTGTAAAACTCGTATCTCTTTAAGATGCAAAGGAAAGTCGTCTAAGGAGAAGCGATGGATTAGTAGACTTCTAAAGTCGAGTAGGGGGTATAAATTGGGGACGTACAGCTAGGGAGGTTGAGGAGTAGAGTTAACGGTTTTTTTTTGGCATTACTTTGGGTATACACACCGGTTGGGAGGGTGTGATGGTCTTATTTGGCCATCCTTTTGGACCAATCTAGTTTGGATTTGTCTCTTTTGTAATTACATATTGCATTTCTATATATTCACCACTTCAAAAAAAAATATAAATAAAATAAAACACCCGATTTATATGTAAGTAAGAAGAAGAAGAATGTAATATGTACAATACAAAAAAAAGTATTTAAAAAATGTGTTTAAAAAGAACCTTAAATCATGAAGATGGAACTCAAGTATATTGTTTCTTGGCTTATTTCTTGGAACAACATTGTGAACATCATCCATAGTAGAGAGCAAACCAATTACCTCTAATACAACATAGAAAATAAAAATAAATATCAAAATTAACATATAGACAAATAAAGAGATATACGTACCAATTAAATTTATATGTGTATGTATAATGACGATAGAAATAAATAAAATACTAACCTACTAAATATTTTCAGGATGATTGCTTTTTTCAATCGTTTCAAAATCAACGAAACGATATAGAGGGATCAAATTAGATAGCATATTATCCCACTTTGTAACTAAAGTAGCCAGTACAAAATATATCTTATATTTATGTTGCGTGGCCAAAATATTTTTCACCGAGTTGGTAGCACCGGAAAAGTGTTTAACGATGTAATATCCCCCCTCCTCGAGAGATATTGGAAAAAGTCATCTAGTAAAGTATTCTTCAATGTTGCTTGTATTGTATCCCCTGCGAAATGTTCATAAAAAAGATATAACATTTGTACTTTAAAATATATAAAAGAAATAATGAAAAAAAAAGTAGTTATGGTGGTTGTATATAAAGTAAAAAAAATTGAAGATACAATACCTTCTAATCTTTGAAAATCATCTCCAAATTTGATTTTGATTCCAACGTAGATTGTCGGGCACTCCACAACTGAATGATCTGTATGCGAATTTCCCAATCATCTTTGATAGGAGTGATATCTTGGATAAAAGTAATGGAACCGGCCATCTTAAATCTATAAAGAAAATTAGAAAAGAAAAATCGAGTGACACAAATAGACATTCAAACAGGAATCCTTATAAAAACATAATCGATGTGAATTACATGAAAATCAACCGAAGTTGGAGATGAAATGTCCCATTATTATAAAAAAAAAAGGATTAAGGTGATACAATATGTGTGATATTTGGTCAAAAAAAAAGGAAGAATAAACATATACAATGTGATATTGTAATTTGACATGGAAAAAAAAGGGGAAGAAGATATTCTAGAAAAGATACATCAAATATATAATATATAAGATATATGAATGTTTGCAGTGCCGTAAATATATTACAATGAGTAGAATAATTATTTACCATAAATAGGTAAATATATACATACAATCATACAAGGCATTCGAATATATGGCAATAAACAACAAAATATAATAATTTAATTATTGGTAGGAAAAGAAATAAAAGGAAAAATAGATGGAAAAAAATTTGACACGTGGCACACTATTATTCAGAGTTAAAAAAAAGGCGGGAAAAACATGCAAGGAGAGCGTGACACGTGTCCTAAATAGGTTCTACTTTAGTATTGTTTACGATTATTTTCTATCTTAGGGTAGATCTATATATCTATTATCTATTTTTATCTATCTTAGGGTTAGATTATCTATCTAGGATTAGTTTCCCTTAATCTTAGGAGTTACTGCTGACACAGATTTGCATAAGGAGGTTGATGTGGTTGCTTCACCTTCCAAGAGATGTCGGTTGGGTACTGATTCATGTGACCTATTAGATGATGATGTCCCGCTGAATATTGTCTTTCAGCGGAGGTATAAGATGAAGAAGAACGGTGGTGTAGGTAGTGGTAGGCCATTATATGATAGTAATGTTGATAGGTGTTTTGTTGTTCCTTCAGTTCCTGTTGTTGATACTGAGGGTGCCCTTGGAGTGGAGCCCGTAGATATTCATGTTGCAGTCTCTACATATGATGGTGAAGTCAGTGTTGGTGATGACAAGGGTGATGAATTTAATGCTGACACCCACTCTTCCAAATCTTGTGGTGAAGTCCCTGTTTGCGATGACAAGGTTGATGTTTTTACCGCTGATACCCATTCGCCTAAATTCGATAAATTGGATGCTTGTCAAACTGCGAGGCTTTATGTGTTGGCCAATCTTGCAGATGTGATTAATTGTGGTGACACCGTTGAAGGAGTTGAGACACTTTCTGTGCAGAGGTCACCCCTGGGGAGTGTTGAAGCACATGATTTTGTTGATGGGCGGTCTGTGCTTGGGCAAACATCTAGTGCTTGTGAAAATGAAGACGTTCGCGTTTCAAGTGATGAAGATGATAAGATAGCAGTGTCAGCAGAGAAAGTGGAAGGTATTGAAGATGTTTCTCCTCAAATGGATGCCAACGATGATTCAACTTGTGAGTTGCCTCCAAAAACACATGGTGATGCTTTTGCTTCTTCTCTCTCATCTCATCCTGACTGGGTGAAGGAGATTTATAGGAGGATTGAGAAGCTTGAAGAGGTCCCTAAAATTATGCATCTGTTGTCTGCGAGGCTTGATGCAATTGAAACAAAGATTGTTGAGTTGAATGGGAGCCTTCAAGTGTTTGGTGAGATGTCGAAGAGGTACGATGAGCTTGAGGTTAGGGTTGCTAATTATGAGGCTTTGTTTGAGAGGTTGCAGTCAAATTATGTCAAGCCTGATGATAAGCACATCCCTGGTAAGTCTGAGGGCACTTTTGCAAAAGTTGATGAAAGTGTCACTGGTGCTAAGTTCCAGGGCACACCTGCAAATGCTGATGATAAGCACATTGCTGGTAAGTCTGAGGGCTCTCCTGCGATAGTTGACGGTGAACATGTCAGTGGTGGTAAGCCCCAGGGCACACCTGTGAAGGCTGATGATAAGCACGTTCCTCGTAAGTCTAAGGGTACTCCTGTGAAAGGTGATGATGAATGTGTTAGTGGTGGTGAGCCCCAGGTCACACGTGTGAATGCTGTTGTTGAAGATGTGAACAAAATTTTAAATGATGTTGTGTCTGAGCTTCAGCAGTCTTTCAATGATGAGGAGTTAATGTTGAAATCATCTCCTGCTTCTGGTAAAGTTGTGCACGTGTCTTTGCCACCTATTGGAGATGAGGTTGGGATTCCAACAACTTCTGCTGAAGTGCCTCAATCTACAAAGTGTGAAGGCCAAGGTGCTAGTGGTAAAGTTGCTGGAGTTAGGGTTGACCCAGCCCTGGAAAAGTACATTTGTCTGTCTGACAATGATGATGACAAGGGTGCAGGTGTTGATTGGGATTCGGTCGCCAAGGATCCTGCAATCCAAATCGAAGTTGACCAACTAAAGGCTTCCAATCTTATCCCATCAAACAGTACATTCCTGTACGGTCCAGTTGAGCCGGTGAAGAAAGTGAGGATGCCAAAGCATGCCCCTAAGAAGTCATTGATCAGCTCAGAAGATCATGAATTTATTTATGGACTTGTAAAGAAGTAAAGGTATGGTTTATTTTTATGTTTAGTATTTGTTATGAAATGGTGTTGTTATTGTATTAGTTACAACATCTCATGCTATATATATTTTTATTCGCTATGTGTAATCTTTGGTAGGAATTTTTCCGTTGCTGGTCCAATATTAAGGTTTGACAAAAAGTTTTTCCAGAACATTTTAGTGAAGAATATGTGGCTTGATTGTCAGGTAATAACTGCTTGTATTTCTGCAGTATATATATATATATATATATATATATATATATATATATATATATATATATATATATATATATATCTGTGTGTGTGTGTGTGTGGATTGGATTTTATTGTATTAGTTGATTGTTGAATTCACTTTTTTATTACTTTGTTTAGCATCTAGAAGCAGGTTTGATTCACATTAGGAAGCGCATTTCTGAGGACCCTGTCAAGTATCGAGATGTTCTTGTTCTTGATTGACTATTTTACCTAAGTACCTTCCTGAGGACCCTGTCAAGTATCGAGATGTTCTTGTTCTTGTCGGTACGGGCCCTACTGATTATGGGAAGCCATTGGTATTTTTAAAGAAAATCTTCACAATTTTCAACGTGATAAAAATTAAGAATAGGGTAATCAGCGTGTTTGATTGCAATGTCCCTGCTGTTAGGGAAGGTGTTCTTGAAGAACAATTACAACTGTTTGCTAGTTGGCTCCCAATTCATTTGGAAAAGGCCGGGCTATTTGAAAACTTCGATTCCTCTCCTTTCCAGCTATACATCGTTCCTGGGTTAATGCATGATTCTACCGGGTATGTATTTGTTATCTTGTTTTGTTCGTTGGTTACGTTTAGATACTTATTATTTATGTTCTTACATTACATTGTTTCTTTTTTTGTCTACAGGGCTTCATGTGGTATATTTACATTAAAAGCGATTGGAGCTTCTGTATTTGGGGGAGATGTTAAAGATTTCAACAACGAAAAGATCTTTCGTTTCAGAGAACTCATGTGTGCAGATCTGATCAAAGAAACTTGGAGTTTTAAATTTTAAAACCAGTGGTTAGATAGGTTGTTGTTGTGTAAATTGGGAAGTTTGGATGTAATCTGACAAATTAAGTGCTCAAAATAGATTAGTGGTTACACTGATATGAAGTTGCGGTGTCAATATCCTTGTGTTTTTATTTATGTTATTGAACATTATGGGCTGACACCAGGTGCCTAAGTACAAAAATAGTGGTGACACTGATGTTAGTTTCAAGCAGTGTTGAGACTGTTGTTGTATTTTGTTGATTATGAAATGTATGCGTTGGCACAAGTTGGTTATAGTAGTTAGAAATCTTGATGACACTAGAATTGTGTCTGGACACCAGTTTAGTCTTGCGAATTTGTTCCCAACATAATTTGATTTCTTTTCAATATAATTTTATACTTTTTCAATAGATTACTACCATACAATTGTCGATTGGTTAAAATTTGCTAAACATGAACTTATTTTTGTTAAACAATAGGTTAAATTTTGCACAATAATTGAGCATTTGTGAATTTGTTCCCAATGTGATCTTATTTTTCCTCAATATAATTTTTGAATTTTTAAATATTTGTTTTTTACGATGTTGTCTTTTTTTTGGTCATTGTTAGAATTAAATTGCATACCATGGTCGATTGGCGAAAATTTGCTCAATATGATCATATTTTTGCTGAATAATAGGTAAAATTTTGCACAACAATTGATCTTTGTGAATTTGTGCCCAATATGATCTAATTTTTCCTTAATATAATTTTTGAATTTTTAAATATTTTTTTTTACGATGCTGTCTTATTTTTGGTCGTCGTTGGAATTAAATTGCATACCATGGTCGATTGGCAAAAATTTGCTCAACATGATCATATTTTTGTTGAACAATAGGTTAAATTTTGCACAACAATTGATCTTTGTGAATTTGTTCCCAATATGATCTTATTTTTCCTTAATATAATTTTTGAATTTTTAAATATTTTTTTTTCATGATGTTGTCTTTTTTTTGGCGATCATTAGAATTAAATTGCACACCATGGTCGATTTGTGAAAATTTGCTCAACATAATCTTATTTTTGCTGAACAATAGGTTAAATTTTGCACAACAATAGGATTTGGATAACATTGGTGGTTGGGTTAGTTTAAACTTCAAGATAGGAGACCGTGGCCCATTTTCCTGATCAAAGAAGTTGGCCCATTTTAGTTTCTTTATTTATGGGGGTGTTCTCCAGTGTTTCTACAAGATTCCAACGTCATTTCAACCCTTTCCACTCTCTTCCCCATTACCGTCTCTCAAAGTCTTTTCGTCGTCCTCCACACGCTCTTCTTCTTTCCGGATTTTTCTTCACAAGGTGCGCCCTTTCTTATGTAGTTCTCTCTCTTTCGTTCTTCTGCAAACTTTATATAATCGGTTAGGGTTTTTACATTTTTCCAGCAAGTTTTATTTTGTTTTTTCCTGATTTTAGATGACTTTTTCATTATCTTTCAGTCGGTTAGGGTTTTGATTTCAGCAAGTTATATGAGTGTATATTTATTTTGTTTGTGTATGTTTTGTATCCTTAGATGGCACTTCCAACTACAACTCAAATTGGGTACCATTACACTGTCGGCTCTTTTGAAGTGGTTATGACACCAAGGGAGACGCCTGTGTATGGACCTAGCCAACTGCACGTGGCTATTCATTCTGATAGAATCACTGAGCTGTTCCTGGACCATTTCTCTGATTGGAATGGGTTGCCGACGACTTATGCACAATGTGATCAGGTGTTACATGAAGCAGGGGTCACTACTGTGGTTCGAACTCAAGTTGCCAACCTGATGTGATGCGGGACCATCTTCTACAACTCCAGACACACCCATCATACTTGGAGAAGGACCAATGACTCGAGCTAGAGCTAAGAAGCTTCAGAGAGACTCATTCAACTTTGTGGGTCATGCTTTGTTCTCGAGCAAGGTTCAACTCCCCGAGCCAACATTGTAGACATATATGTGCATTGGAGTGCATAATGAGGCCGAGCCACCTTGAATAAAGCTTGGGCCGAAATTATCTAAGTATTAGAGCTTAATTTCAGCTTATGAACATTATTGGGCTGAATTGGGCTTTTCTAGTTATTATTTTTAAGGACCTTATTTTACTTATGTTCTTAGGTTTATTTCATTAAGCCCATTAGTAATTAGATCTATCTAGTTCTATCTACTATGGCCGGCCAAACTCAGCCTTAGGGCCTATATATTTTCGATTCTTCCATGTAAACAAATTGGAACTTTGATAATTACAATTCTCTCATAAAGAGTGTTTACACCATCGAGTGTTTGTTGATTCAATTAGAGCTGTGCTCATTGATCATCGATTGATACATATCTCAGCTTGGTTTGCTTTGTGTTCATCAACTTCGCAAGACTTGGTGAATCTAGTATCCACAAGCCCCCTCCTTGTGCCTTCAAGTTGTCCGCTTGATTGTGTAGGGTTGTAGAGGCGGGTTGTGTAGTCATTGGTATTGGTTCCTACCCTCTGAGGAGGCCTGGGGTCTTTATCTTGTTCTGCATAGATCGACTCAGTCCTTATCGGTCGTGTCTTTTCATTCTTTGTTGCAATTTCGAGTCTTGTTCAACTTCTTTGAGTCGACATTGAGGACAGCCTCTGTTCTTGGTGTTTCTTGGTCGATCTTGTCCTATCTTGATCGATTCTTGAGAGTCTTGCTGCGTTTCTTTGCTTTCTTGTTGAGTCTTGCATAAATCTTGCATCTTTCTTGTTATTTCTTGCTGCGTTCTTTGAGTTCTTGATCGTTCTTGATTAAGTTCTTGAGTTTCTTTATTAGTTCTTGATTATTCTTGCTTGTTGTCGAAGATCGGACCAACCTACGGCTAACCCCGTATCAAATTGGTATCAGAGCTTTGGTTTCCGACATCAAGATTGAGTCTTTTCTTTTCATAAACACAAAAACCCACAAAAAAGAGTCCTTTTCTTGTTTGGTCTTTTACTTCTTGTTCTTTATTTGATTATTGCACTAATCTTTTTGTTTGTGATTGTTTGTGGTTGCATAGCCTAAACACAAGCCTACCCGAGACCGTGGAGTCGACCAGATCAGTGTGCACAACCCTTGTGTCACTCTCCTAGCCGACGGCAAGCCTCTTGTCCCCATAGTCGAGTAGCTTTGGTCGACAGCCCCATTCACACACAAAGAAACCCTAGTGTGTCTATCTTTTCTATCTTTTCTATCTTTGGCATATTTGTTCTATCTTCTATCTAAATTCCATTTATTTATTGCCTTTACAAAAATCTGATTTTTGGTGGATATAAATCATATTTATCTATCATTTATCTTTAAGGCTTTAGATAGATCCACTTACCAAAGATAAACAAAAGCCTCACCTATAAATACATCTTTAGGGCTGAATTTCTATCATCTATCACCAACATATCATATTTTCGAGTCCTTTTCTCATTATTGTTAGTTTTCTTGCATTAGTTTCAGATTAAAAAAAAACAGTAAATTAAAGTTCCGAAAATTCAAAAAAAAAAAAAAGAGAAGAAAGTGTTTGGTTGTTGTTTGTTGATCTAGTGCAAGAAAAACCTAAAGGACTCAACTTTTTGGTGATTCTCCATAGCCCTTGTCAACAGCCCTAAACCTAAACACATACACCTCCACAAAATTGAAACCCTACCTTGCAACTACAACATCATAACTTAAGGTTTTCAATCAAAAGAGGTAAATTTCCATTCTTTCTTGAGTTTTTCTATTCTTTCTCTTTGTTTACAGCTTTGTCGAAGTTGTTTGCTAGCTGTGTCGAGTACTTCTAATCTCTTGAAGTGCTATTGTGTGTGTGTCAAAGAGATCTCCCCCTGGTCGAGTTCTCTTTTGTTTGAGTCGAGTGCTTGTTTTGCTGTTCGAGTACTCATTAGTCTATTTTCGAGTTGATTCTTGCTGATTGTTGCTTGGATCGAATTGATTATTGTTGTTATCGAGTTGTGTTTGATTGAGTCGAGTGATCTCAGCCCTTGCCGAGTTCTCTCCTGTTAGTGTCGAGTGCATTAGACCCCTGTCGAGTGCACCTTTGTTGTGTCGAATTGATTCCTTGCAATTGCCTTTGTTTTTGCTTGAATCAAGTGTTTACAGCTGCTGTCGAGTGCTCTTTCTCCTTTATCGAGTACTTTGCTGTTTGTTTCATTCACTACATACTTTGATTGCTTAGTTTTTGCTTGGTAGTTGATTTGCCCAAAGCGGATTGCCCTAGCAATCGTGATATATCAATCAGAGAGGGAGTGTGAGCGAAACACAATTGTGAGCTGTTTATAAGTTTTACTAACCTTTAACTTAGTTCTTTGTTTCTTTTGTCTTTGTTATAATGTCTAACAATCAGGACAACAATGGTGGTAATAACTCCACAAACTCGAGTGCTACTGTGACACCCGAGCAATTCAATACCTTGACGGCCAACATAGCCACCTTGACGGATACATTGGCTGCGATGCAAGCCAAGATGGCGGCTTGGGAGAGCTCTAGGCCTAGTGGTTCGAACACCATAGGAGGTCAGCAAGAGCGAGTTGAGATACCTCAAGAAGAAAGAGAGGTCATTAATCCTAACCCTATTCCTAATCCTAATCCTCATGTTAATGTTAATTTACAGAATCCTTTATTCAATGAAAACAACTCTCCACGAGGTAGGAGAAATGATCGGAATAATGGGTTTGTTAATGTGCAAGGTCAAGGACAAGGAAGAGGAAGAGGACGTGGCTATCAAGAGCAATTCTACTACTCGGAGCAAGATGATGACTTCCAAGAAGAGGAGTATTGGGAGCAACGCCCGAGACGGAATCAAAGAGGAAATCAGAACCGACCACCTAGGTTCAATGACGACGACGGCATGGGTAAGGTTAAGGTAAAGATTCCTCCTTTTGATGGTAAGACTGATCCAGATGCTTATATTGATTGGGAAATTAAAATGGAGCAAATCTAGAATTGTCATAATTTCTCAGAACCTAAGAAGGTACAACTAGCATCCCTAGAATTTCAAGGATTTGCATTAATCTGGTGGGATAATCTTATTAAAGAAAGAAGAAGATCCCTTGATGCACCTATTGCTTCTTGGAAACAATTAAAAGTGGTAATGAGAAATAGGTTTGTACCTCAACATTATGATAGAGAGTTATTGAACAGATTAGAAAACCTTAAACAAGGTAGCAAAACTGTTGAGGAAACATTTAATGTTATGCAAGAAGCTATGGCTCGAGCTAATATAGTAGAAACTCATGAGAAAACCAATGTTAGATATCTTAGGATATTGCATCCCGCTTTAGCTCATGAAATTGATTACTTTCCCTATACTACTCCTACTGATTTGTTACATCTAGCTATGAAAGTAGAAAAGGGACAACGCTACAAGAGCCAAGCTAATAGGATGTCGAGTGGCCAGCAACAAGGATGGCGCCAAAACCGGCCCCAACAGCCCCAAGGGCGCTCGGAAATGGGTTCTAGAGAGCGAGCTCAGCAGCCCCAATGGAGGAGTGAGAGTCGACAGCCCCAGCAGCCCCTCGACAAAGGAAAAGGTCCATGGAATGGACGAGAATCATCTGGGACATCTACTGGTCCCAAAGGGAGTAATCCTAACCCTTCTACCCTTAGATCTAGAGATATTGTGTGCTTTAAATGCCAAGGTAGAGGACATTATATGAAGGATTGCCCTAATAAGAAAACTCTCATGGTTAATCACTTAGGAGAATATGAATCTGAAAATTCTTGTGATGAACATGACGAGCATGCTAATGACAATGATCAGAACTTAAACCTTGTTTGTTATGAAAATGATGATGATGAGGTTGAATATGAGCATGGAGAATCTTTAATTGTTAGGAAAGTTTTAAGTGTTGTTCCTACACCATGTGATGATAATCAAAGGGAAAACTTGTTTCATACTCGTTGTCTAGTTAAAGGAAAGGTTGTAAATGTGATCATTGATGGAGGTAGTTGTTGTAATTTAGCTAGTCAAGAAATGGTTGACAAATTGCATTTACCTACTGTCCAACACCCTAGACCTTACAAATTGCATTGGATGAATGATTGTGGCTTATTGAAAGTAAATAGGCAAGTTAAAGTGCATATTAAACTAGGACATTATGAAGATGATGTTTTATGTGATATAGTGCCTATGCAAGCTTGTCATATTCTATTAGGCCGTCCTTGGCAATCTGATCGTAAGGTTATGCATGATGGGTTTACTAATCGCTATACCTTTACTTTTCAGGGAAAGAATGTCATTCTCAAACCCATAACACCTACGCAAGTAGCTGATGAGATTGAGAAGCGCAAGGTAAGTAAGGGTGAGTTAGATCAGGAGGCTCAGTCGAGCCAAGTGGATCCTCAAACTCAATCTAAGAGTGTGTTCTTGGTTTCCAAAAGCACATTCCTGGACGAATTTGCAGATGGTGGAACTATTCTTATGCGCCTTTGCAAGAGCTTGAGCATGTTAAGTGAAGAGCTTAAAGCTTCTCTTCCATCAAACATTCTCGCTCTTCTTGAGGAGTTTAAGGATGTGTTTCCCGATGACATACCACCAGGTCTACCCCCTATTCGTGGAATTGAGCATCAAATTGATCTTATTCCAGGGGCTGCATTACCTAATAGGCCTGCGTATCGTATGAATCCCACTGAGACCCAAGAGGTCCAAACCCAAGTCCAGGAACTGTTGGATAAGGATTATATTCGAATAAGCTTAAGTCCTAGTGCTGTGCCTGTGTTATTAGTCCCTAAGAAAGATGGTTCATGGAGAATGTGCGTAGATTGTAGGGCTATTAACAACATTACTATTAAATATCGTCACCCTATTCCTAGATTAGATGATATGCTAGATGAGTTACATGGAGCTTCTATATTCTCTAAAATTGATCTTAGAAGTGGCTATCATCAAATTAAAATGAAAGAAGCTGATGAATGGAAAACAGCCTTTAAGACTAAGCTAGGCTTATATGAGTGGTTGGTTATGCCTTTTGGCTTAACTAATGCTCCTAGTACTTTTATGCGCTTAATGAATCATGTGCTTCGAGATTTCATTGGAAAATTTGTTGTTGTTTACTTTGATGATATTCTGATTTATAGCAAATCTTCTTATGAACATGAATCACATCTTAGAGAAGTGCTTAGAACGCTGAGAATTGAACGCTTGTATGCTAATTTAAAGAAGTGTGAATTATGTAATGAACAAGTGTCTTTTCTTGGATTTGTAGTGAGCTCTAATGGACTGCGTGTTGATGAATCAAAGATCAAGGCAATACAAGAATGGCCGACACCCACTAACATAGGACATGTACGCAGCTTCCAAGGACTTGCTAGCTTCTACCGACGATTTGTGCGAGACTTTAGCACAATCTCAGCCCCACTGACCGAGCTTACTAAGAAGAGAAGTGAGTTCACATGGGGAGCAGCTCAGGAGGAAGCATTCAACACACTTAAGGACAAGCTCACCCACGCACCTCTATTAGCTTTGCCGGACTTTACTCAGCCTTTTGAGGTAGAGTGTGATGCTAGCGGAGTTGGAATTGGTGGAGTCCTTATGCAGGGAGGTAAGCCTATTGCTTTCTTTTCTGAGAAGTTGAAAGGTGCTTGTCTTAATTACTCTACCTATGATAAGGAATTATACGCTTTGTTTAGAGTACTTAAGACATGGTCTCACTATCTATGGCCTAGCGAGTTTATTCTTAGAACTGATCATGAATCATTGAAACACTTTAAAAGCCAAGATAAACTTGATAGGAGACATGGTAGATGGATGGAATTCATTGAAACATTTCCTTATGTGATTAAGTATAAGAAAGGCAAAGACAATGTGGTTGCTGATGCATTATCTAGAAGACATGTTCTTTTAACCACTTTGGATTCTATAGTCTTAGGCTTTGTTTACATAAAGGAATTGTATGAATCTGATTTGGATTTTGGAGATATATTTCGAAAATGCTTAGAAAAGGGTCCTAATGACAGCTTTTATATTCATCAAGGATTCTTATTTCGAAAAGATCAAGTGTGCATTCCTAGATGTTCTCTACGATTATTACTTGTTAGTGAAGCCCATAGTGGTGGATTAATGGGACATTTTTATAGGGATAAGACATATAGCACACTAAAATCACATTTTTATTGGCCACATATGCTTAGGGATGTAGAACATTGCCTTAAGAGATACATAGATTGCATTAAAGCCAAAGCTAAGCTTATGCCCCATGGCCTTTATACACCACTGCCGATACCCTCAGCCCCGTGGGAAGACATTTCTATGGATTTTATAGTTGGGTTGCATAGAACTAAGAAGGGGAGGGATTCAATCTTTGTAGTGGTTGATAGATTCTCTAAAATGGCTCATTTCATTGCATGCCACAAAACTGATGATGCTACCAATGTTGCTAATTTATTCTTTAGAGAAGTAGTTAGGTTGCATGGTGTGCCTAAAACCATTGTTAGTGATAGGGATGTAAAATTCTTAAGTCATTTTTGGCGTACCTTATGGAATAAATTGGGAACTAGATTGCTATTCTCTACTTCTAGCCACCCCCAAACTGATGGCCAAACTGAGGTGACTAATAGAACCCTTGCTACTGTCCTAAGAGCCATTATTAGGAAGAATTTGAAACTTTGGGAAGAAGCCTTACCTCATGTGGAATTTGCTTATAATCGAACCATGCATTCGGCTACTAAAATCGGTCCATTTGAATGTGTGTATGGTGTTAATCCACTAACCCCTTTTGATCTTACTCCATATCCTATGAGAGACAAAGAATCATTTGAGGCAGGTAAGCATGTCGAGTTCATCAAGGAGCTGCATGAACGAACTCGAGAGAAGCTGAAGCTCAAGGCTGAATACAATGCTAACAAGGCCAACAAGAGAAAAAGAATCATTTGAGGCCATCAAGGAGCGGTTTCCAAAAGCCCGGAAGAACAAGCTGTCACCTCGTGGTGATGGACCATTTCGAATCAAGAAGAGAGTGGGCGACAATGCCTACCAATTGGAGCTTCCTGGAGACATGGGCGTGAGCGCTACATTCAACGTCGCGGATCTAATCCCTTACTTCGCTGTGGATGAAGACTTGGATTCGTGGTCGAATCCTTTTCAAGAAAGGGAAGTTGATGCGGGACCATCTTCTACAACTCCAGACACACCCATCATACTTGGAGAAGGACCAATGACTCGAGCTAGAGCTAAGAAGCTTCAGAGAGACTCATTCAACTTTGTGGGTCATGCTTTGTTCTCGAGCAAGGTTCAACTCCCCGAGCCAACATTGACAACATATATGTGCATTGGAGTGCATAATGAGGCCGAGCCACCTTGAATAAAGCTTGGGCTGAAATTATCTAAGTATTAGAGCTTAATTTCAGCTTATGAACATTATTGGGCTGAATTGGGCTTTTCTAGTTATTATTTTTAAGGACCTTATTTTACTTATGTTCTTAGGTTTATTTCATTAAGCCCATTAGTAATTAGATCTATCTAGTTCTATCTACTATGGCCGGCCAAACTCAGCCTTAGGGCCTATATATTTTCGATTCTTCCATGTAAACAAATTGGAACTTTGATAATTACAATTCTCTCATAAAGAGTGTTTACACCATCGAGTGTTTGTTGATTCAATTAGAGCTGTGCTCATTGATCATCGATTGATACATATCTCAGCTTGGTTTGCTTTGTGTTCATCATCTTCGCAAGACTTGGTGAATCTAGTATCCACAAGCCCCCTCCTTGTGCCTTCAAGTTGTCCGCTTGATTGTGTAGGGTTTTAGAGGCAGGTTGTGTAGTCATTGGTATTGGTTCCTACCCTCTGAGGAGGCCTGGGGTCTTTATCTTGTTCTGCATAGATCGACTCAGTCCTTATCGGTCGTGTCTTTTCATTCTTTGTTGCAATTTCGAGTCTTTATCGAGTCTTGTTCAACTTCTTTGAGTCGACATTGAGGACAGCCTCTGTTCTTGGTGTTTCTTGGTCGATCTTGTCCTATCTTGATCGATTCTTGAGAGTCTTGCTGCGTTTCTTTGCTTTCTTGTTGAGTCTTGCATAAATCTTGCATCTTTCTTGTTATTTCTTGCTGCGTTCTTTGAGTTCTTGATCGTTCTTGATTAAGTTCTTGAGTTTCTTTATTAGTTCTTGATTATTCTTGCTTGTTGTCGAAGATCGGACCAACCTACGGCTAACCCCGTATCATGATGTTAATGGATTATACTCACAGTTGGTTTTCGGGCGACGCTGAGTTCATTGAATATGGTCTCTGCCCAGATCTCCTTATCGATGTACGTTACATTGAAGACTCTGAATCTGACATGAGCTCTGATTCAAGCTCTGAATCTGATATGAGCATCGACTCTGAACAGGATGTGGATCCCCTAACTTCTCCAGCAAATGCAGAACAAAATGGCAATTTACAAGAGCCACATCAACCAGAACAAGATTGGGATCAGTGCACAATATGTCTTGATCAGATGCTGCCATCAATGCCTGTCATTCGGACACCGTGTGATCCTTCCTTCCACCAATGGTGTCTTCTAGAGTGGGTGGCGATTCAACCCATTTGTCCACTATGTCGATCAGCTTTTTAGACATATTTGTAATGTATATGTGCTTGGAAAAGACATTGTAGTTGCACCTATTTTGTGGTAGTTAATTTAAGGAAATGTATGGTATGAATGGAAGTTTGTGTTTGGCACTATTTTGTATATGATTTCCATTCAAATCATACCAATGTATTTTGTAACTATTCGTCGTAACTGGTGTTTGTAAATGTATAATATTAATGAAATTCGCGCACTGTTATATTTGTTTGTGTATGATACTGTGTTTTATTTGAGGAAGAACACCTGAACTTTGATGAATTTGCTCATATATCTTGTGTGGTGACAGTGGCCTAGTTTTTTTTGATGTTGAAGTGTATGTTTTGTGAAGAGGTTTTTAATGCCCAAAGTATTGTTGACATTTTTTGTCCGATTAGTTTGATGTAACGGCGAGACCATACTTGTGTTTTTTGATTTTGCATTGTATGTGGTGACACTAGGTGTCTGCTGTCCCAAGTAGTGCTGACAGTGATATCAGTTACAATTAGTGATGACACTGGCTTTTTTTTTTCCTGATATTGAAGTCTTGTATTCTATGATTTTTTAAGTGTATGTATTTGTATTTTTTTGTTTTTATAGTTTATGTGGTGGCACTATGTGGTTGAGATGCAAAGTATTGGTGTCACTGATATTATATTACAAGTAGTGATGACACGAGTGTTGTATTTTTTTATTTTTAAGTGTATGGGGTGAAAGAGGTGTTTAATGCTCATATTATTGTTGACATTGTTGGTTATATTAGTTTGAATTTGTGGTGTCACCAGTTTGATCGTTTTGATATTAAATTTCATGTGGTGACACTAGGTGTTTTAGACCCAAATTAGTGCTGACACTGATACTAGTTACAAATAGTGGTAACACTACACTTGTATTTTTTGATTTTGAAGTGTATGTGGTGGCAAGAGGTGTTTAATGCACATAGTATTGTTGAAATTGTTGGATTTATTAGTTTGAAGTAGGGGTGTCACCAATTGGTTATTTTTCTTATATTGAATTGTACGTGGGGAGACTAGGTGGTTGACACCCAAAGTAGTGCTGACACTGATGGTGGTTACAAACAGTGTTGACACCAAACTTGTATTAGTTACAACTAGTGGTGATGTGATACCAGTCTTGTATTCTATGATTTTGGAGTGTATGTTGTGTAATTTATATTTGCTCAACAATAGGTTATTTTTGCATCACACTTGAGACTTGTGAAATTTTGTCCATTATGATTAATTTTATTTCTCAATATAATTTTATAGTTTCTTAATAGAGTCTTATACAACGTGGTCTTAATTTTCTCAATGATAGAATAAAGTTGCACAATGTGTGGGGTGATTGGTGTAATTTTGCTCAACATCACCTTATTTTTGCTCAATAGTAGTTTATAGTTGCACAACAATCGAGCCTTTTGAAATATTCTCATAATGATTATATTTTTTGTCAATATAATTTTATAATTTTCCAATAATTTTGTTTTTGCATCATGGTATTATTATTGCTCATCATTAGATTAAAATTTCACAACACCGGCGATTGGTGAAAATGTGCTAAACATGATCTTATTTTTGCTTATCAATAGATTAATTTTGCACAAATCTTTAGATTTTTGAAATTGCCTTCAACATAGCTGTTGGGCTTAGTTTAGAGATGCCCGGCCCATTTCACGCTTATTTATACGTTGCTTGAACGTTGTTCAGATTGTCTGAAAGTCGTTTCATCTCCCTCTACTTGTTCATTTTCATCCTCTCTCGTTCCCATTAAGATTTTTTCTTCTCAAGGTGCGATTCCGGTTGTGGTATGTACTTCTTTCTGTTTTCTTCCTCTAAAAAAAAACTTTCTCGGTTATTTGGATGTACTGTTTCAGCAAATTTTTTATTGTTGTATTCTCCGATTTTCGTTTATCTCCCCCTTGCTTTTTAGTCTATTAATACTCATATATTGGTGTTTGTCTTGCTTAGTTCGTATTGCATTATATTCTGTGGGTGTTGTGTGATTCTTACTGTCATTAAAAGTCATCAGTTAGGGTTGTTCCAGTTTTTCAGACATTCTTTCTCTTTTGTCTTTCTGAAACGTTTATTTCCTATTAATATCGCTGTAATGTTTTATTTTTAAGTGATTGTCTAATATATGAGTATATTTTGATTTTGTCTGTGTACGTTTTCTCTCTTTCAATGGAATTCTCAACCTATACTGAACTAGATTATGACTACATTGTTGGTACTTATGAAGTCAAAATATCAGCATCTGAGTCATACTGGTATGGACCAAGTCTACTTGTGGTGTCCATCCATTCTGACAGCATCCCTTTAACATTCTATCATACGTCTACTTGGAATGGTATGCCTATGAGTCTAGCCCGCTGCAACGAAGTGCTACATGATGCAGGAGTAACTGTTGAGGTTAGAAGCCAGGTAGCCAATCGGCTTCTAATGGAATACACTAGAAGTTGGTTTCCGACCGATGCTGATCTTGTTGAGTATGATCTGTGCCCCAACATCACCATCAATGTACATTTTTATGATGACTCTTCGTCTGATTCAAGCTATGAGTCCGACATAAACGATGACATTCATATGGAGGTTGACCAACTAGATCATCAAGCACCTCCAGAGCCTATGTAGGTTGACGGATTAAGGGAGATATATTACCTTAATCTTGATGATGAAGAATGTACAATATGCATGCTTCCAATGTTGGAGTCAGATCCTGTTCTTCAAACGACATGCCAACATTTCTTTCATTCAAATTGTTTACGATCTTGGCTTATAGTTCAAAACAATTGTCCTCTTTGCCGAGCAGACCTCTAGCTGTATATGATATAAGTGTAGTATGTAACTTTTTATGGTACTGATGTAACCTAAAATATATTTTATGAATGAAATTTGTCCTTGATCACATTTCTTTCTGATTTTTATTCAAATTATAGTAATCTTTGATATTTAAGTAGGACATTTGGTTTGACACTAGGTGATCATATTGGTGGTTTCTGCTATTGAAGTCTATTGCTTGATATTTTATGTTATTGAAGCTTATGTGTAAGTCCCAAAGTAGCGCTGACACTGATATTAGGTACAATTACTTGAGACCCTAGGCTTGTATTTTTTTATTTTTTTTTCAAGTGTATGTTGTTGCACGAATTGGCAAGTGTTCAAAGTCTTTTGTTACATTGTTTACATTGTTGGTTAGAGTAGTTGGATCTATTGGTGACACTATTCTTATAATTTTGGTTGTTTTCTGTTTTTGAAGTTTTTGTGATGACACTAGGTGGATAAGGCCGAAAGTAGTGCTTACACGAGTTAGTTAATGTCCACCAACGATAACTGTAACTCAAATAACTGTAATCCGTTTTCAGTTTATAGTTTTACAGTTTTGGCAGTTTTTTTTTATAGTTACTCTGTAATGAACTATCACAAGTAACTGTTACGAGATGAAAATTGTCTAATTATTGCCTATATATATATATATCCATTTATCATTCTTTGTTGTCCATTGGAGTCTGAAAACTGGTTTTAACAGAAATCAGTATACCAGACCCTTTAACCACACTGCTAACACATCCCTCTCTAAAAAGATGAACTATGGAAACACAGTTGGGTTTTGCACGAGGTTCCATCAATTGATGGACGTGCTTGGTGGTGTTGTTTACCGCGGGTATCACATGAATCTAGTTGATGAAGCATGCGAGACTAACAAAGAGGCTCGCAGGGCCGAGTTGTTGGAAGCCTTTGTGGTTCATTATACATTATATGAGGAATTACAAAGATCAATAATAGCAACTGAACATCACATTCGGATTGCATCCAATAATGAAGACGGTGAAGCATTATCAAAGGTGATATTTGAAGTTTTATCCATAATTTTTTTTCCATACTGTGATTGAGTCTTGTATTTTATCTTTTATGTAGATGGAAAGAGAACTGGGCAATCAAAGACAGATGTTTGAAGAGGCAAAGGACAATCTCATGGGGTACGTGTGTTAAAGAGGTTTTAGATGCTGAAATGGAAAGGAGGAAGAAGATTGATGACTTCTTAGGACTATAGTTCTACTATATTAATAAGTGATAACATTGGTACTTATTTATATGTTGAATGTATTTTTTTTTTGTTATTTTAGTTTCTATGTGTTCCATCCTAATGATATGATGCAACATATTAATATCATAATAATCATATAATTATTTTGTAATTTCCTTCCTCATATTTCATATTATAAAGTGTTACTGAAGTTTTACGTCTAACTCTTGTGATAATGCGAACACATTTGATTAGTTTGTGGATTGTTTTGGTAAAAGTAGTGCTGACACTGTTTAACTAAGTTTTTATGTTACTGGTAATTTGCTCAACATCATCTTAGTTTTGCTAAACAATAGTTTATAATTGCACAACAAACGAATGGATATCACTAAATCAACTGTTTGAATAACATAGACCACTTGATTACCGGGGCAGAGAATTGTGCTGACACATAAAAGAACAAACACAACTGTTTAGAAGCAATTATAGTTGTATGCATCTTTACAAATACTATCCATAAAAAACCATAGGGACAATAACTGTCTTAATGGGTACAAGAAAACTGACCACAGGGACAACAACTGTCTTAATTGGTACGAGAAAACTGTTTAGAAGCAGAGTACATAACTGTCTACACCAAAATACATTCCAAAGTTTGCAAATAAAACATGAAATTGCGTTGTGGTTGTTCAACCGAGATTTAGTTTCTGGCCCTGAATTCTTTTTGAAGTCATTCTTGCATGGGATTTTGCTGCCTTCACAACATCTGCGTTCACTTCATTCAACTCTGAAAATACTATATATGTCAGATACATCACCCCTAGCTTTGAAATATTCTTGAAATTGTCCTTTTCCAATCCACACTTGTACCCTCTCTTTGTCCCAAAGAAGGTCTCCATGTGACGCATGAGGCATACCCCAGAATGTTGAACTTTCTCCTCTCCAGCCCATGTGATGGGGACTTTTGATGATGGTGCAGCTGACACTATTTCTGGCTTTGCTCGGAGTCCCTTATATGTTAGATAAGCAATCAGCATATCTCCCTGCATAGATTGAATTATAAATCATGTAATTTTAATTATAAACTGAGTTGATATTTAAATGAAATTAAGACAAGGAAAGAAATATTAGATATCAGTAGTAAAACTTACCAAACATTCAAAGGGTGATGGGAAGGGGCTAGTTGGATCAGTGCAAGATGGTGTGACATCAACAATTTGGACCACTTTGTTTTTAAAGTTGAAGACAACCATGACATAGTCTGCTGTTCGTTTAACCCCAAATACAATCTAATCAACATAATAAAAAACAAATAAACATTAGTGATTGATCTTGTTAACTTTGATTTAATATTTTGAGAACTTTATTCATTTCATTGCAAGGGAGTACCATGTCTATATCTTTCAAAGAAAGGTGTGGTAACAACGACAATACAGTATCAATGTGGAGGTTAAATCTCTGAAATTGTTCATCACAAGCTCCTAATGATACACTCTCTACATTAAACTGGATCAAGAATAGAAATTAGTAAAAAAACAGACCAATTGTAATAATGGCTAACAATGGAGTGTAATTGAAAGATAAAATTGTAAAAATATTACAGTTTTGTTGATATTGACAAATAGGCTTGCTGGTGATTGAGCACTTTTATATTGTTCCTTGTGGTTGAGGACAACTGTCCATGCATCAATAATGACACTAGACAAGTGGGTTTCATCCTCAAGCGTATCCATGTTTGTTCTAACAACTTCAACAGACTTGTGCTTAAACAAAATTTCCCTGCAATGTCAATCATTTTGAAGATGGATTATATGAAAATAATCTTTACTTGTAACTGAACATACATTAAGAAAATTAAGTTTAAACTGAACTTATAGGCTGTGAGGTGTTTTCATTGCTAAATAGGCTGAAACAGTGCGCTCAATTTCAGAGATAGGATCAGTAATGTCAACAACACGCGATTAATATGGGCTTCTCAAAGATGCACAAGGTTTATGTGCTCTCCTTGTAGCTTCCTCTCTCTTCATGTTATTAAGTTGTTCTGCAGCATTTCCATCAACTGTGTTGACCCGTTGCGACCTCTTTGGTGGCAAGGCAGCAGGGGAAATGCATTTTATTTTACATCCCAAAGGGTTCACTAGTGGAGTATCAGTTTTAAATTGAGTGGGTACGGGATCAGGAGTAGCTTCAACACCCTGTTGTATTGGAGACTGACCATGGCTGTCTGGGGGAGCCTGGGTTGCTTCATTAGCATTCTTCATTTCAACCGATGTGTTCAATGATGTCCCTTCATCTTTCTTAAAAACAGGATCATCTAGAAATATATCAAAGGAAAATTCCCCGTCCGCTTTGATATTTGATTTCATTTTTTGCTTTTTCTGATATGCCATTTCGATCTGAGTAATGCAATCTAAGAAAGTAGGGTCTGACCAGAATTTCTCTTGGGATTCGGTAAAATATGGGCTTGGAGGGTCATTCATATTTGACGTGTCAGCAGCATTTGTAGGGGGCTCAGAATTGACATTTTCCATCCCTAAAAGCTGGTTTGCTCCATGTAGAAGTCTTTTCACCTTGTCATCATGTTGTAGTTCAAGCGGGACTTTCGTAGACCACTCAGCAAAATCGGAAATAGCATATGCAAGTGCAAAAGTCTTTTGAGCAAACAACTTTATCCAACTCTAGAAGATAACATCACATAAAAAATAAGAATAAAAAGTCATCAGTAAATATCAGAACATTGCTATATTTTACTAATATTACATTGAATTGGTTTAAATAATTCATATAAACCTCAACTGGGGGTGGCTGTTTTTCTGGATCAGCAGGGTGACTGGTGCCTTCATGGTTTTGTGCAGTAGGGTGGGGACAAGCTGTAGATGGTACGTGTTGATGGTGAGGAAAAACTTGGCGAGCCTGGACTAAGCCACAGCCAAAGCCTCCAGCACTTATATCATCAGTTTCTCGTTTGCGCAAGATTTTGTAATTTATGCCAACAAAAATTGGGAAAGAACGAGTCATTTTTCTTAGTGTTGTGCACCAAGGGGATAAACATATATCAGTATAATGATGGAGCAGAGTATGCTGACATAAAGAATACTGTAGACATGTAGATAAAAGTAAGGGGGTGACATTTGTACTACCGACATGGTAAAGAAATCAAGTTAACATTAGAGCAAAGGTTTGAAAAAAATACTTACAACACAAGAGCACGCCAATTTACGTCTTTCAGGTCACCCAATTCAGGAACTACTCTTATTAAACTATGGTTGGCATGTCCGTTTCCTAGTGTATCAACCAAGATAGAGTCTAATATAACAATAAAGTTCAGAAGGAATTGATCACCACATTCAGTGTCAGCTATCAATTTTTCCATAACCATAGTTGTTGTTATATTGTCCTGGACATCAAATGTGGTTTTCCACTCTTGCACAAGACTGAAATTCTCTTTAGCTGATTTTCTTCCAACTAAAACTTCCCCCATTGGGAATCCCATTGTGATATGCACATCTATTTCTACAATTTCAAGTTCACCTCCATTAGCCAACACCAAACAACACTTGTTAGGGTCAAACTGATCCACTAACCAATATGAAAGAAGCAGTGGTAGGGTAACAATATCCAAGTTGAACAAAAATCCAAAGCCAATATCTTCAATCATTTTCTTTTGCTTGGCATTCATTTTTTTCAAGGACGACGCCAGCAAGCGTGGGCTTGACCGTGATTTCAATGACGGGAGATTTTTTTTGTCTAGTGTTCCTCTCGTTCCTCACAATTAGCTGCATGTTTTCTATGATAGGTTGTATGTTTGTGGTATCTATTTGCTCATTAGATGTTATGATATGCACAGTTGGGTTTACATGTTGAACAAGCGTCTCATTAGGTGAATGGTTTTCCAACCTTGCAATTTCAATGGTCTCCACAGCAACAGTGCTAACAGGAAGATCAATCCCAGGGCGAACTTCTGTCTTACTGTTTTTTCTTACAAGCGGTTGTGAATCCTTGGATTCAAGTGATCGACAACCCTCCCCTACTTCGTAGGATTTACCAGGTTCAGTATCAACAGACAGTTCATCCTTGAAGTGAGGTGAATCTCTAGATAAATCAACTACTGGAGGTTTAACTCCAGATCTTTTTTATCTCTTCGAATTTCTATTTGAACTGTGTATAACAGGTGAATCACTTACACTCTGCGGACGTTTAGCTATAGAATGAACACTTACAATCAATTTCTACAAATATAATTGAAGAAATGACATTGTAAGAGACTGTAGTTTATGCCGAATAAATTCCCAAATTCTCAAATTCCCAAATTAAGCCTCTAGATTAATCACATTAACTTCAATTTATAATGCGAAAGTAATTGATATAGCAATGGTAGCTCTTGTAAGGCTGAATAACTGCTTGATTATAAACATTAAATTCTCTTGAATAAGTGCGATTTTCTTAATTTTCGTGAAAAACTAAGCCCTAAACAGTACTCGTTCTAATTTAAACTTTCATACACAGAAAACACGAAATCAAACCTTTCGAATCTGAAGACATGTTGATGTATATGATAGATCTCCTCCTTACAAGCCTACAATCAAGCCTCAAGAAATCTCGTAGAGAAATGGAGAAAGTAGATTTAACTGGAGAATGAAACTAAACGAAGGTGATGGAGAATTTCTCGAACATGAAAAGCGTATTAGGCATTTACATTGTTTTCTTTTTATATTTTTTCTAGGAAAACTGTTTTCCTTTTTTTTTTTTGCCGAAAATCGGGAATTGTGTGATACTTTATTTATTTCTTATTATTTAACATATAATTCCATTCCTTATATTTGCTCAACATCGTTTTATTCCTGCTCAACAATAGTTTATATTTGCACAACGCTCGACCCTTGTGAATTTGTTAGAACCATGATCTTACCTTCTTTATATATGGTTTGAAAGTTGCTTAATAAATTTTTGCTCATCAACAGAATAAAATTGCACAACATATTATGATTGGTGAAAACTTGCTCAACATCACCTTATTTTTGCTCACCGATAGATTATATTTTGCACAACATCAATAGTTCGTTTGCGATAATATCTGATTTTATCTATTTATGTTTTCATATTTCCTTAATAGATTTTTTCTCAACATGGTCTTATTTGTGGTCATCAATAGAATAAAATTGCACAACATATTATGAATGGGGAAAATTTGCTCAACGTCACCTTATTTTTGCTCAACGATAGGTTATATATTGCAAAACAACAACACTTTGTTTGCAACAAGATCTTAGTTTTATCTATTTATGTTTTCATAGTTGCTTAATAGATTTTTTCTCAACATGGTCTTATTTTTTGTCATCAATGGAATAAAATTGCACAACATATTATGAATGGGGAGAACTTGCTCAACATCACCTTATTTTTGCTCAACGATAGTTTATATATTGCACAATAACAACACTTTGTTTGCAACAAGATCTTAGTTTTATCTATTTATGTTTTCATAGTAGCTTAATAGATTATTGCTCAACATGGTCATATTTTCGCTCATCAATAGAATAAAATTGCACAACATATTATGATTGGGGAGAACTTGCTCAACATCACCTTATTTTTGCTCAACGATAGTTTATATATTGCACAACAACAACACTTTGTCAACTCTGTATTGTGTTTTGAGTGACCAACAATGATATAAATTTGAAATTTCATTCAGACCGTTGGTAAAATTGCGCTGACATAGATGGAAAAGAGTACACAAATTTGTATTATTACATGATAAAATCTAAAATTTTATTCTATAGTATTGAATTAATGTTTATTTTGAAACATAAATGTCATTCATAAATTTATAAACTGTATTATCTACTAACATTATTCTTATATAATACTGATGACAGAAATTGTGCTGACAACCTTATTTTGAATGCTTCAACCTCCTCTTGTACTCTCCCAATGAAAGCTTTCTATTTGTAGGTGGTCTTCCTGCTCTCTTTCTTACTACTAGGGAGTAATAGTTGATAGATTTGATCACATTAAGGATGTTTCCTTCATCTTCATCCAACACTGGATATATTGTTTCTGCATATGCCATATTCCAAGCGTCATTGCTGTAAAATTTTGCAACAAAATCAGACACGTTTGCTTTTATGTGTGTAATGGCTGCTAGAGCAAGTGCACAAGGGATTTTCTCGACATCAAATACTCTGCACGTACATGTCCTCGCTGATAGATCAACTATAGCTATAGCTCCTTGACCATTGATCTCAAATTGTGATTCATTCATCCTTTCTACTCTGCATACCCCAACTTGCTCTTGTGATTTTCTTATCACCTTAAGGATCTCAGGAGTTATTCTGTCTTGGTTTGCCAGTGCTTTCTCTCTTCTATCTAGGAACCATGATGTAAGCTTTTCTCTATCAAACTTCACAAGTGCCACAATGGGATAATCCTTTTTGCCTTTGAAAACGGAGTTCAAGCTCTTAGCATTGTTGGATGTCATCTTGTTGTATCTATCACACTTTGAATGTGCTCTGACCCATTTATCAAAACCTGCTGACACCAGATATTCTGATAGTTTTGGACATGTTGCTTAAATTTGTGCAAGTTAGTTGTTGAACTCTTGGATAGTGTAACTCTCTGCTGCTTTTTGAACATTTTCCCCATCTTTTTTTTCCTGAACGTCACTTTGATGTTTTGTTTATCAGAGACAGCCCTTGAAATGCTAGCATGTCTATCAGAGACAAACACTAAGTCATTTGTTGGAGGCACAACCTGCATCAGTTGATACATAAACCATTCCCAAGAGCTGTTGTTTTCGGAGTCAACAATACCAAAGGCAAATGAAAAAATTTGTCTATTGGCATCTTGTGCAACTGCTCCAAGCAATGTTCCTCTGTATTGGCCAGTTAGGAATGTTCCATCAACAACAACAACCTGGTATATAAAGAAATAAAATTACTTATGTTATCGAAGTTAAGGAAATCAATGACAACAAAATTTGTGCTGACGCTGTTTAAGACATACCTTCTTTAAGAGGGGGAATGCTCTGATGCACTGTCCAAAGGACAGAAAGAAGTACTGAAACCTATCTACTTTGTCTTTTGAAATTAAAGCTATAGTCCCATTGTTTCTCTCCATGAGCATATGGAAAAATGATGCTAAATCTACATAATTTGATTATGGTGTCCCCTTAACCATTTCGTGAGCTATTTTTGATGACTTCCATGCTCTCCAGTAAGTAATTTGCATCTTTTTTTCTGTTCTCATCTTATCCATTATCTGTGCTGGTCTTTATCCAGCGTCAACACTGTGTAATTATATTCAAATTAGAATAAATAATATATTAGAAAGCAAGATTAAATCTAACTACTATTTCTTAAAAAAAAGTTCTCACCTTGATTCGATGATGCTTGCAATCACAGAAGATGAAGGCCGTTTGCAGTGTTTTATCCTGAAATCCCATGTGCAGGTGTGCATGTCCACATATACTATAACCTCATGCCAAGTTGGACCAAAGGTTTTGACATGCACTTTCCATTTGCAGTTAGGATGTACACAATGCACCCTATAATACTTTGTATCTGATTTTGCCACACGAAAACCAAATATCTCGGTTATTGACAAGATTCCCAAAGCAAGCTTAACTGCTTTCCTTGATGCAAAGCTTTTGCCTACGCAAATCAAGTTTTGTGAATTGAGATTCACACTAGGCACAGTAGAGCTATCAGCATCCCAATCTTCTAGTGTAGTTTCTCTTCTATGTGTTGTAGAATAGAATGCTCTCCATATTTCATCTGTAGAATCTTCATCACTTGCAGTGTCACTGTTTAGAGAATGCATGTCATCTCCAGTATCTTCCAACAATACACCTTTTATCGTGATGTCACCGATCAATGTCATGTTATTTTCCCCTGTAACAATGTTTGTAATAGTAGGATTGCATGTCACCAACTGTAAACTATCAGCTGAAAATGGTTGTTGATCTTCACCTTGTTCACTATCTGATTTAATGCTGAAACACAACTCCATAGCAAATTTAACATCCTGTAGGTCGGACAACCTTAAAAACTCTTTCAAATCAGCATCACATTCAACAAGAAGCAGAGATCTCAACATTTTGAAAGGGTGTAAATGATTGAATTTCAATTCTAATGCACTATCTATATTGAATCTGTTGTGCACTTTTTCGGTTAAACCCTGTAATGTTATTGACTCGTCAATCATAAACACCTTTGAAGTAGTGTCTCCAACAAAGGTTGGACATGAATCATCAAACGATCATTTCCCACCACATACAACTATAATAATGTGGGTTGCCATTGTAATCTGCAGAGTATGAATTTAAGAGGATAAATACATTGAAGTAATAACAAACACAATCTGATTAAAAATGATGACATGAGCAACCAAAGTGAGTAGAATACACCTGTTATGAAAAAAATTCTTACAAAATTTGCACCTACGGTGCAAATTTTTTATGAGTCAAATACAGTGCTGACATTAAAACTTTCAAGGTGTAATAATGAATCTATAGATCATTGTATTGTCAAATGCAACAATAGATTTGCACCCCTTGTGAAATTTTTCTATGACTCACTTGTAGTGCTGACATGGCTCAATCAATGTTCAATAAGGATGACATGAGCAACCAAATTAAATAGAATACACCTGTTATGAAAAAAATTCTTACAAAATTTGCACCTACGGTGCAAATTTTTTATGAGTCAAATATAGTGGTGACATTAAAACTTTCAAGGTGTAATAAGGAATCTATAGATCGTTTTATTGTCAAATGCAACAATAGATTTGCACCCCCCGTGCAATTTTTCTATGACTTAATTGTAGTGCTGACATGGCTCAATCAATGTTCAATAATGATGACAAGAGCAACCAAAGTGAACAAAATACACCTGTTATGAAAAATATTCTTAACATGCACCCCCTGTGCAATTTTTTTATGACTCAATTGTAGTGCTAACATGGCTCAAATAATGTTCAATAAGGAAGTGTAGTGATGACATTAGCAATCAAAGTCTAATAATGAATAAATACTTCAATATAGTGCGCAGATTCAAGTGTAGTGATGAGATGAGCAATTAAAGTCTAATAAGGAAGGGATAATTCAATATATTGTCCAGATTCAAGTGTAGTGATGGCAAGAACACAATATTGGATGACATGAAACCAATATTTGATGTGACAGTTTGGAATCTATATCTTTAAATGAACAAAATGAATACAATACATCTATTATGAGAAGAATTATATAAAACTTGCACTTTTGGTAGAAAACTTCTATGATTAAGGTCTACTGATTACTTGAAACAATCATAGTGAAATCACATCGTAAGCAATCATAGTGATGACTTGAGCAATGTGAAATATTAACAAGCATAAATAACCATAAAAACATACACAGATTCGATTGAAAACTTGAAGATTACACATATACAGGAAAAAATGCTCATAAACATTAATTCATGCTTAATAAATCAATCAAAATTTGCGCCTTGGCGCAAATTTTGATGCATTATATAACATTATTCATTTGATTCTACTGTATGTGTGACTCCATAACCTTAATCACTTGATGCATAAAAAATGAATCAAAGTTTTCGCAAAAGGCATAGGTTTTGATGCATTCAATAGTAGTAATCATTCTGTTCAACTATATTTACATACTGTTATAGCATATATAAGCATAGATAAACACAAATTTGACGTAATCTACATTTGTAATCACACGATTCCAATCAGTAATCCAAAAATCGAAGGAAATTTGCGCCTTCGAAGCAAATTGAAGCAGTAATCGCAAAACTAAAGCAGTAATCCAAAAATTCTAGGAAATTTGCGCCGAAGGCGCAAATTTAATATTATTCTTCAGTATAATTGAGTATAAACTTAGAATCGTCCAAATTCTAGTAAAATTTGCGCCGAAAGCGCAAATTTTCGACTAATTCATGGTAGCGTTTGTTATAAATTGTAATCGAATAATTTTCTTACCTGATTCTCTATAATAGACTTCAAAATCGATCGCTTTGATGATGTCGGAGTGGTAATCTGTCGGAAATCCTAGCAATCGCCGGCGAGCAGGTCGGGAGGGAGAAAGAGAGAGCGTCCGGAGATGGAGAGCTGGAGGAGAGAGAAAAGCGCTTGTGGAGAGAGAGTGTAGCCTTTTATTTAGGACATTTTACAAAAATGTCCCAAAACGCGGATATTTCGCAAAATAAGCCCATTTTCGTGGATATTTTGCAAAATCCCCCAATAAATATATATAATCTAATTCTAATCTATGTAAATATAATCTAATATATCTAAAAGTGCATTGCCAAAAATAATGAAACTCCTCCTAATACATCAACGACACAATCTTTCCTTGATTATCCAAATGGGCAATAATACGGGCCGGCTTTCATCCAAAATTTCCATTCGGATCCTCTTGATTAACTTAGCTTGAACCAATTCCAACTTGCAAGATTTTTTTGTTCATTACGCTCCAAATTATCTCCAAGTTTACTCGAAAATACCTGAAATATGTCAAAGCACTAATGTAGACTCCGAAAATAAAATAATACAAATTAAGCTATAAAATATGTAAAAATGATCTAAATAAATATGTAAAACTCTACTTAAAACATGACTAAAATAGACTCTATCACTCAACCCTAGGCTCGGCTCCTCCATGAGCTCTACCTCTCCCTCGACCTCTACCCCTCATGCCAACTCTGGCTCGAGGATTAACCATACCGAAAGATATCCTAATGAAATAGGTCTCAAATAAGATAAGGAATAGATGAAAAAAATAAAAGGGAAAATAAGTATAAATCCCCTCAACATACGATAGACCTTTATTCCTTAACAGCAACACCCTTTATCCCAATCTCTTATATCTAATTGCACTCACTAAGTCATTAGAAATAATAGTAACACAAATAAACACACTTGGTAGAAAAAGAAAGGTACCTGTCAAATGAGAGATGATCAACACTTGTGCAACTACCCATTTCCCCAATGCTTGATTTTAAACAAATATTTACCAAAAAATTGAATTACTTTTGGACTTCCGTTGTCTTTATCGTAACATCACTATGTCTCTCGTTGGCACGTAACCCGAACTGGGTCCTGTTTTAGGAGAAAATCGAATTTAAAATATAATAAAATAGATCAAACCAGATTCGTGCCCACGCAAATAATTACAAGACTTTCTCCCGATGCAGCGGTGGGAAGTCAGGATCGATCCACGAGGAAGCGTGTCAGCGGATCTCAGGTAGCTATAAATCTCACAGACAAAAAGACAGAAAGAAAGGCAGACAAAAGCAAAAACGAAAGCAAAGCACAAAACCTACTCGATATCGAGCAACAGTCCTTGATATCGACTAAGCAGTAACAGAAATCGACAAACAGAAAAGAAACTCAGACACAGAAACTCGATTTCGGCAAAAGTCTCCTCGATATCGAGTAAACAGTACTCGATATCGACAAAACGTCCACGGAATCGACAAACAGCAAAAACTTAAAGATGCAAACTTTCGAACACAGAACACAGATTTCGATGAATTAATTCAATAAACTAAAGACTTCCAAGGCCAGGGTATCAACACCACAACAATAACCATGCAAAGGAACACATAAAGGCACAAAAGATCATGCTTTCCATCAAATAACTTTCGTTATTAACAAATAGGAATATAGAGGCTTTCGCATAAACCCTAATTGTTACTAACCCTTTTCGTATTAAGATCACTTTCGCTTCAATGACACAAACAAGGATCACCTTCAACTTTGCAAAAGAATCATGCTCGTAGGGATAAAAGACGAATTGCATAAAAAGATCAAACCTTTATCGCACCAACTCACATGGCTACCGTCGGGCTCACCCCGACCCTAGAAGTGGGTGGACTACTCGCTCTTCATCATCAAGAAACTCATCAATAAACAAAAGGAAATAACTTGCATTAAATAAACCAAAGAAAGCTTACAACCAATCGAAGCCAAATCCGCTTTCGTCTTTCCAACTTCTCTCGCCACAAGCTCTCTCCTCTACTCTCTCTATGTAACTAATTGTAACTGAAATTGAATGCTTAGAAATCATCCCCTAAGGCTTTATTTATAGGCTTCCAACCCTTGTTAATCAATGTAAGAAAGTCTATCTATATCTATATCTCTTTATCTACTTACTTACAGATTAAATAATGGAATAAAAGAATTAAATCCCAAAAGGAAATCTATCTAAAGTAGGTAAATCTCCATGGAGTTGATAGATCTTGATAAGACTTGATAGATGTGGATAGAATCGGACAACTTCGGATCCAAGCAAGCCCAACTCGACTCGGATAGCTCACCGCGTAACGCGGCCCCGGAGAGCTCTCCTCGATATCGAGTAAACTACTCGATATCGAGTAGCTTTGTCGTCGACTTCAGCTTCACTGGTCTTAGTCGAGTAACTGCTCCCCGATCTAGCTCAGTCATGTGGTGCTGGGGTTGTCGATATCGAGCAAAGTACACGATATCGAGTAAGTGGTGCTCGGTATGTCAAGTCTTCGGCTTCTCAACTTAGCATCATTCCTCGACTCAGGGCAGGACTTTCAAGTTTTGTCGATATCGAGTAAAAGTACTCAATATCGAGTAGGGCTCTAGAGTCGGGCTGGCTTCGTCTTCAGCTCCTCGATCAGCTCCTACTCGACCAGTGCTTTGCTCGGACTTCTTTGGTCGATATCGAGTAAAAGTACTCGATATCGAGTAGCACTTGGCTTCAGCTTGATTCGTCTTGGTTTCGTCATTCTTTGTCTGTGGACTTCTGTAGTTGACTTCAGAGCTTTTCGTCCTTTCTCAGAACTGCTATAAATTGCCTCGAATTCTACGAATTTAAACAGAAACTAGTGTAGATTCCATAATTTGGCCAATAAACATAAACTACATAAATTCTGTACTATTCTAACCCAAATGCATGAAATGTATGCAGAAAACGACATAAAAGTAACTATAAAACATGGCAGATTCAGCTCACAACAGGTCCCGATGAGCTAAGTGTGCCAAAAGACATAATGATCTCACAATGAGAGACATGAAAGTTGGAAACAATCATGAACATACAACCAAAACATAGAAAGTCATGTAACACGGAAGTCTGATACAAACCAACCTATCAAGTGGATCTGACACCTCAAGTCATGTAAATATGCAGTGGTAAAGTGTAAAAGTATCATTCTCCATCTTTCCTAGTAGAAAACAGAGAGTATATAACACAAACAATCTAAAATGCCTAAATCCCATGCACCCAACAAGTCCTATGCACGACTCGGACCCTTGTGATCATCATCTCTCGCCGACTGTAAGTATAGCTGGTACCTGAATCTGTATAATAACAACAACGAGGAAAAGAATTACAATCCAATCAATAATATATAACTTAGGCAGTAGATGCTACGGAGTATACATGCGATGCATGCTACACCCAATTCACAATAAAGAATCTCTATATTTACCACACATAAGCGCACTTACATAATTGCATCAATACACGAAGAAGTGTCTTAATCACAATGCTTGGACACTAACCACACGAATTGCCTTAACTACAAAGAATGGCCATTACCACATAAAATAGGTAGATGAATGCGCACAATTAAATAAGGCAATGCACAACTCATTTAAGTACGAAAAGGTAAGTGCACACACACTACTCATTCCACCACAAGGCCTTGTAGGCATCATCACATGAACCACATATTACAAAGGCATAGTGAGTAAGTCCAAAAAACTTACCTCCACTCTATAGCAATATCCCCGCATGTTCACCAACGTCCAAGTATATTCAATCGACACAATCACCTAATAATAAACACGTACTCTAGTATAAGTTTGTAATTGTAACTAAAAACACACGATATCTGGGCAACATACCCCATTAAAATCAAACTGATTAAGTCACCACTAATTAGCCTAATATCACATACAATATATATATATATATATATATATATATATATATATATATATATATATATATATATATATATATATATATATATATATATATATATATATATATATATATATATATATATATATATATAATTTAAATGATCCTAATTAGCTACCCATAATGAATATATGTGCATTCCCCTAATCAGGTACGGTTAATTATCCCAATTACAAACAAAGACCCACATACCAAGAAAATCAGCCGGATCCATTCTATATATATATCCAAATCAACTTCACTAGCTAATAATTATATACCTAATTACGTCCTCCGCTTCGTCGTTAATTCCCTAAATACATAAAGCACATGAACCAATTGGTAGATTTACATAAAAGTTGATAGAACAATAAGAATGGAGAGGCATACAAGTCTGCTAAACGAAGAACGAGCAGGAAGAGGCATATATGTATACTCTTAATTACTTGTTACCTACCCATTCCAAGCCATTAACGTCATCCATATACACCTACAATTAAGCACGCCTAATTCTCAGCCCCAATCACCCGATACTATCACCAAAGGCCTCCATTCGAACAACTTATTACCCGATTGATTCACGAAAAGCACACATAATATCAACCAGTACGTCACTCACCCGAATCGACTCCTCACCGTCGCTATCCGCGGGCGTTCGCTCTTTCGATGTGACTCCAAACGCCAATTCGTCTCCCTCCTACTCGCAGGGTGTTGGTGTTCACCCCGCCGTTGTCACCGACGGTGCTTGGATTGCTCGCTCGTCCTCTCCTCTCAATTGTGACCGCCCTATGCTTCCGTTTGATAACCCCTCTTCTTTCTAACCCTCTCTAAAGTTGTACCCTAGTCCTATTTGGAAGTAATAATAATAAAATATTAAAGGGCTTAACATATTATGAATTTTTAGCACTTCCATTAATTCAAGTATTTCTTCTGCCTAGCTAATGTTGTTCAACCCAATTCAAATAATTTTCCTAATTAACATTACCATAACCATAAAACTAAGGGACTCCTAATTCCTAATCCCGTATTCTAAATTCAATTGTTACATGGTAATGGTGTGGAAAGAATCAAATTTTGATGGATGAAGGGTAGTGATGAATGTGTTTGATGGGTGACTGAAAGAAAGGCTTTTGATTAAAACAAAAGACTTAGGTTTTGGAATCAGGATTTATGTAAAAAAAATTAGGGTTCTTGTGTTGCTTCGAGACAAAGGCTTTGATAGATCACAAATTAGGGAATGAAAAGTATATGAAATTTGGAATAGGAGAGGAGATCATCTACAGAAGAGAAATACGAAAATTAGATATAAGAAATAATATAATAGATATAATTATTTAGATAGATAAGTATTCCCTCTACATAGATAGAAAGAAATATGAATAGATAGATATATATTATATAGATATAATTAAAGATAGATAATAATATATAGATAGATAGATATACTTATTCATAAGATAAATAAGACCTAATATAGACAGATATAAATGATCATATAATTGTAAAGATAGATAGAAATAAAACTAACCTAAAACGTAGATAGATATATAAATTTAAATATAAGGATAGAAAGAATCTCCCATTCCAATGTTACCAAAAATAAATAAAAAATGAGTCCAAACAATAGCGGCGGGTGCCGGTTTAGAGGTGGCAAGCACCGGTATGGCAGAACTCCAACTCCGTCATTTTGTTCAAACAAATTTGCCTACTAGTAAGTTCTAACACAAAGCCATAGCAATATGCAGCAAAAAGAAGACTAGTCCTACTTTGTTGAATTGAAAAACTAATGCAAAACTCAAATAATAGTACCTACTTTACATTGGGTTGCCTCCCAAAAAGCGCCTTTGTTTCATGTCTTTGGCTCGACGTGTTGCTCTTCTTGATCAAGTTACCCTATCAAGAACCTCTATACTTGTCCTTTTCTTGATAAGGGGGGGAACCTTAGGAATTTCTCCAATGTATTCACTCATTTCATCAATTAACTCTTTTTCAGTAGTATGAATTACTCCTGGAGGTTTTCCTTAAATTGCAAAAATGTCAAAATTGTTAGGAATTAATTTATCATAGGGAAGCATAATATGTTCATTTGGATTAAGCAGATTTTCATGTGGCTCAAACAATTTTTTTATTTTCATTTCAATTTCATTTTTTGTTTATTCAAATTTCACATTGCTAGAAAACTCATTAATCACTAATTCATTATCATTAGAAGCATCTAGCAAATCATTTGATTCATTCCTACAATCAACGTTATTAGCATCATGAACATCCAAAGAATCATTAGGACAAAGAGTAATAAACATAGAAAATTCAATCTTTCTATTATCCAACTTATGTACTCCTCTAACTCCTAATGTTTCCCATATTGTTGCGACGCATTAGCTAAGCCTTCGAAAATTTGCATTTCTTCCTAAAGTGTTTTATCCAAAACATCTCTTCCACTAGTAGCATTGATAACACTCATGTCCCTATCAAGGAAGCCTTCATATAGATATAGCACTAAATCATCCTCAAGTATACCATGTTGTGGACAACTACTCTTAAGCCTCTTAAATCTCTCAACATACTCATATAGACTCTTCGTAGGTGATTACACAATACTAGACAATTCTTTTTTGAGTTTGCTGAGGCGATTAACAAGAAAATACTTTTGAAGGAAAGCTTTCTTTAATTCAACCCAAGTAGTAATGCTTTCGAGGGGAAGGTAATATAACCAATTACTAGCCGAATCTTTTAGGGTAAAGGGGAACACTTATTGTAAGAAGGAAATCGAGTTCAAAATATAGAATATAAATAAAGCAAACCAGATTTCGTCCCTTGCAAATGATTACAAGACTCCCTCCCTATGCAGTAGTGGGAAGTTAGGATCGATCCACGAGGAAGCGTGTCAGCGGATCTTAGGTAGCTGTAAATCTCACAGACAGAATAACAGAAAGACAGAAATAACAAAGCAAAGTAAACAAAAGTAAGGACACAGAAGCTACTCGATATTGATGAAAACTTCCCCGAGATCGACAAAGACAGAAACTTTAAAGATCCAACTTCGAACACAGAACTCAGATTTCGGTGGAATAAACTCAATAAACTAAAGACTTCCAAAGCCAGGGTATCAAAACCACAACGATAACCATGCAAAGTAACAGATAAAGGCATAAAAGATCATGCTTTCCATCAAATAACTTTCGTTATTAACAAGTAGGAATATAGAGGCTTTCGCATAAACCTTAATTGTTACTAACCCTTTTTCACATAATTAACCCAAAGTGTATGAAGATCACTTTTGCTTCAATAACACAAACAAGGATCACATTAAACTTTCGCAAAAGAATCATGCTCATAGGGATAGAAGACGAATTGCATAAAAAGATTATACCTTTACCGCATCACCTTACATGACCACCGTCGGGCTCGCCCTGATCCTAGAAGTGGGTGGACTACTCGCTCTTCATCGCAATAGCAGACATCTTTGATGAAAAAGAACTAACTTGCATTAAAATAAACCAAAGAAAGCTTACAACCGAACAAGCCAAATCCGCTTTTGCCTTTCCACCTTGCTCGCCACAAACTCTCTCTCTATGTAACTACTTACTTGTTCTCTCTGAAATTGAATGAATAAAAACCAGCCTCTAAGGCTTTATTTATAGGCTTCCAACCCTTGCTGATCAAGGTAAGAAAGTCTATCTATATCTATATCTAAATATCTACTTACTTAAAGATAAATAAATGGAAAAAAGGAATTAAATCCATAATTATATCCAATGTGGATAAAATATCTTCTCCCTTGACTTGATAGATCTTGATAGATGTGGATAGAATTTGGTCTCGGAAATATCTCCATAGGATTCGGGATAGAAACTTAACAAGAAGTCGGTTAAGCTCGAAATCCGCTGTCGAGGGTCCAGTCGATATTAACTTGGTTAAGTCGATATTGACCTAGTTAAGTCGATATTGACCTGTGCTTCCTCGGTTTCTCTTCAGCTGCTTGCATCGAGCCGGCTTCTGGAATATTGACTCGATTTGGGTACTCCATATCGACTTTGGGTAGTCAATATCGACCTCTTTCCTTTCTTCCTTAGTCGATTCTAGCCAACTCTGAGTCGATTTGGAGAATTTCGACCTAAATCTGGTCGATATTGAGTGTGCTTGGTCGATATCGACCAGTCTTCTCAGCATCTTGCTTTGTTCTTGAAACACACTTTCCCGAGTCATCGTTTGTCGGATTGACGCATATGACCATGCGTTGGAAAGCTCTTTCTGAGGGCTACAACTCTCATGAGTCATCAGAACTTGACTCGGAATGATGAATGCCGAAAAATGGCATTTTCTCCAGCTGCACCATCCTTAGCTTCTTCACGAGTTTTCCTTTAAGCTCCAAAGTGCGTCCGACTTCTGCGAAATATAACAAAAACTTGTGTAGACCTCCATATATTTCAAATAAGTGTAAACTACATAGATTCTGTATTATTCTAACCCAAATGTATGAAACGTATGCAGAAACCGATATAAAAGTAATTGTAAAACATTGCGAATTAGGCTCACAACAACACTCTAAGCATTAATTCTTCATCGGGTAGGCCTTGGGGTCTAAGTCTATCGCAGACACTAGCAAAGTTTGCAAGGTGTTTGTTTGGCTCCTCCCCATACAATGCATGATAATTAGGTAAAATAGTACACTAATTAGAACCTGAAACCCTCAGGAAGAGAAGGAAGTCTGATTGCAAGCGGTTGCACATTCAGATTAGGCTCATTCAAGCTTCTCAGGGTCCTTCTAAGCGGATTGATGTTGTCATTATTGTTTTTTCGTTGTCTCCCACTTCCTGTTTTGATCAAAATCGAGCTTCTTTTTCAAACTAGAAAGAGATCTTTCAATCTCATGATCAAAATGCAAAGATGATGCATTAGAAGAGCGAGTTTGAACCATACAAGAGAAGCACAAACCTAAAGAAAAAAAACTAAAAAAAAAAAAGTAAAGATAAAAAGAAATGAATAATAGAAAAATTAAAGCAAACTATTCCCCCCCCCCCCCCGGCAACGGTGCCAAGAATTTGGTGCTTGGCGAACGTCATTAGCTTTCGCTTCACCCAAATAGTAATAATAACCCAACTCAATGCTCAAACCAATAAATTAGTAAACCAATAGATTAGTATAGCATGAAGTCCGGAGTGGAACCAACAGAGGGAGTAAGGTTTAACTATAATAACTCATACAATGATTTCTTAAGACAATAGCAATAGTTTATAGCAACTTGATGAAACAACAAAGTAAAGCAAATAAGATATTGATTGGAAAGTATTGATAACGAGACAGAAAAGTGTTTCACCTGTAATTCTCGACAATGGTTGAGGTTTAGGATCCTAGGATTATTTCAATAGTATTTATGGAGCATATGTCGACTTGCCTAAGGTCAATTGATCCGCAAAGATACGAATATCATTAACAACTCAAGTTCTTAAGACCAGTTTGCATGCGATTCAATGCAAATAGAAGCCAAGGGAGCAACCCTCTCGGCCCTATAAACATCTAGTTGACTAGATCAATCGATATCATCCACTACAAAGCCATAGAAATATCACTAAATCAATGACTTCGTTTGCTATCTAGAAATCAATGGATTCATAGCATAGATGTAACATGGTGATCAATCATAGAAAAGGAACACAAATACATATTAATAAGAACAAAATGATAAATATACTCATAAATAACTAATGGAAATCAAATCCACACAATTCATCCAACCATGTCTTTGAATCACATGCGAAACTAGGAGTTTAGCAACTCATAGTCTAAGTAATGCTCATCTCTCTCTCTCTCTCTCTCTCTCTCTCTCTCTCTCTCTCTCTCTCTCTTTATGTCTCATGGCCCAACCCAACATCAATGTTTGTGTGTGTCTCGCAACAATAAGAGGAAAATAACCTAAATAGAGTGATGCAAAACCCTAGAGAATAAGATAATAATATAATAATCAAATAGAATATTCGAACAAAAATCAACAATTGTTGAACACTGTTAGGAGGAAGAATTGATCAAATAAATATAAATATAGATGCAAACAAATCCCAAGCCATGTAAATAAAATAAAAGACTTCCTTCCGCTGTAGAGGAAGAGGTCAGGATCGATCCACGAGGAATCGTATAAGTGCTCGCCGATCTAGTCTCGTAAAATAGCCCTTTGTGTCGACCAGAAGCCACTCGATATCGATTGAGGTTCAGTCGATGTCGAGTCGAGGTAGTCGATTCCTAGTGTAGACCTACAAAACCATACGAACAAACTCGACGTCGAGTAGAAGAACTCGTTATCGACATAGTACACTCGATATCGACTGAATGAGTCAATGTCGAGTTAAGTTTGCAGAAACAGTAACTTGAATTTGTTTGAAAAAGACTTCCGAAGAAAAAATAGGATGGATAAGAATAGTGAAAAGAAATAAGCATAATGTTGTTGTTGTTGATATCAATAAACTAAAGAATTTCCAAAGCTGGGGAATTTACCACAACGATAACCATATAAGCGATATACTAAACTTATGAAAGATGCACACTTTTCATCAAACAACTTTCGTCATTAACAAATAGGAATATAGAGGCTCTTGCATAAACCCTAAGTGTTATTATCCTTTTTTTATAATTAATCCAAATTCATATTAAGATGACTTTGGCTTCAATATCATAAATATGGACTTACCTACTACTCTCGTAGAAGAATTATGCATATATGATAGAACATGAAAATTACATAAAAATCATACCTTTAAGCATACTTACATGGCTCTCATCGGGCTCTCAATTTCATCCTCGTGAATTAAAGCAACATCGCACACAAAAGAAGGGTTATGCAAAAACAATTCAAGAGGACTTTTATGCACATGGTGAAGAAAAGGTAAAAGGTATAGTGGTGGGCTACATTTTGGCAATGTGGTGCTAAATCCGGGGAGAACTTCTCAAACTTTGCTTTAATGCACTTTCTCCCATCATATGATATTTCCACATCCCTCATCTACTCATAATGTCACTCTTTGTTTTTTTTTTTTCACTCATTTGCTTTTACCTCTCTAACCCCAGCGCTGCCTTATCATGAATGGCCCCGGATACATAGTGCTCCAGACTCCTCACCTTGGTGTCCCATCACGGAGAGTTAACATCTCAACGAGCAGGGTCGATCTACCTTTATCTCCTAGGTGACCGTATTTTCTTTGTCTTATTAAATTTTCCACAAATCATTCTCCTGTCAAACTCCAACAATAATGATAACACAACAACCATATAATAATCTCCATGATATCTATTTCTCAACATACTCCCCATATAGAAAATAAAGTAAAGAAATAGGCAATATATAGAACATGTGGAACAAATATGAATTAAGGATCAAAATATGGCTTTGTATGATGCATTTAAGCATATGGTAGGGCAAGGATATGTAAGAATAGGCTCATATGGAAAATAAATTCCTTCGTCTCTTTATCATGCATATGTCAAAAGCAACTTCAAGTTTTACCTCCTTTCATGGTTTTCAAGAAAATAATGCACTTCATTGTGACTTTCATTTACGAGGCAATTTCATGCAATATCTATAATGAATCTATTTTTGCATCGTTGAGCTCTATTAAAACTTCAATGACACTAATAAAAAAATTCAATGGGGGTGATAAAAATAAACTTTGGATGAAAACATGAAGCATATAGATGAATAGATCATATCCAAATGTACCATGTATAGAGCAAATGAAGGAAATAATCATAAAGTAAGGATAAGTAATCCTTTCCCCCACCCCATACTCAAACATTACAATGTCCTCACTGTATAAAAACTAATGTAAAGGAAGAAACTTACTAGACACAAGCTGAGAAACTAGAAATAGGTGTTGTAAATGGCCACCATTAGTCGACGTCGAGTGAATGTCAGTCAACATCGACTGCAACCTTCTATTCCAAAAGATGTCGATCTAGTTGTAGATGACTTGCTATGATCACTCGATATGATCACTCGATGTCGATTGGTTTAGTCGATATCGAGTGGTTTGTAGTAGTTGTCCTTGGTTTCTATGTTGATGCTCGGGCGCCTACATGTGTTAGATTATAGAAAAGATAAACAAAAACAAACCAAACCAAAGTTCAAAACAAGTTTCAAACCAAAAAAAATATTTGAAACCCTAAAAACTAATAATCTTGGTACAAGCTGTAGATTTTATAGTCGTTAGGCCGACTTCTTCTTTAAATAATCAAGGGGGCATATGTAGGGCCCACGTTGGTCGGGCCTCAAATAGGACTCCCTTCTTTTTCTTCAGCTGCATTCCTCCCCAATGGATCTTATAGACTTCCAATGGTCCCACCTTTTTTTCTTTGAGCATGTTAGGGAACCAATGACTTTTAGAATTTGAGAGATACACATTGACTCCGACTTCATACTCCTTTGGATCATCATTGGAAACCCCGCATAATCTCACATACTGAGGCAAACAGCTTCCATTCGTAATAGATAAATCATGTATTGAAATGGAGGAAGAAATGTTAGTACCTTGGCTTACTTTCACATCCTTTAGCTGTAAGTCCACTTGACATCGACTGGGGTCAGTCGACGTCGAGTTAGTTATGGCTCCTGACATGTCAGTCAATGGAGGAGCTGATGATGTGTCGATGTTGAGTGAATCACTCAATATCGAGTGAGGTAAGCCAACGTAGACTCCATACTTATGCTCTGGCACAGGTTCTGAATCAAGTTCAGTCAATGTCGAGTGAAGTGGGTGGACGCTGACTGGAATCTCAATGTGTTGGTTCCAGATTGCCACGATCTTCTTCAATTAGGCTTCAATAGCCCTCCCCTCTAGCTCTTCCGAGGTCAACGTTCTCGTCGTTGGTTCCTCACAAGGGATGTAGCTTCCCTTGATGTACATAGACTTGACGTCCATAATGTCGAGTTTCTCCATAGTTTTGTTGAAGGAGTACTCAATCACCTCATCATTAATTGTAAATCTGAACATCCCCTTTTCTCACGCTGATTTTGGCATCGACGGTTGCTAAGAATGGCCTACCAAGGATGATAGGAGAAGTAGGGACTTCTATCATATCAAGCATAATGAAGTCCGTAGGCATAGAGAACTTGCCTATCTTGATGGGGACGCCATCAATAACTTTGATGGGCATTACATAGTTGTTGTTGGCCATATTCAACTTCATGTCCACATGCTCCAATGCTCCAACGTTCACCTTTGACGACATGGACAGAGGCATGAGGGTCACATTAGCCCCTATGTCGTAGAGAGCTTGGTAGCGATGCTGGCCTACCCCAACAGTGATGGCGAATTTCCCTAGATTGGGTCTCTTCACGGGAAACTCCATCTTGCTGCACTCCACTGCGATCTCAGTGATTGAATGCTTCTTTCTTCGGATGTCTTTGAGGAACCTCAAGTATGATGGCATCTCATAAAGAGATTTAGGGAAGGGTATGGTGACGTTGAGCCCTTGAAGCATCTTCACAAAACGCTAAAACTTCTTGTTGGCGGAGTCCTTTAATGATTTGGTGGGGAATGGCAGCTTTTTCTTCTTCTTTGCAATTGGTGTCGTGTGAGTTGACTCGACATCGACTTGTATAGAGTCGAAAACAAGTGAAACAAGAGGGGTCTGTTATTGTTGCTGAGCTGACTCGGCGTCGATTGGATGGGACTTGATGTCGAGTGGTGCTGAGTCGATATCGAGTGGATGGGACTCAACGATGATTGGATTTCCAATAGCTTCGTCCTATGCCATTTGTTCAGGCGTTTGTAGTTGACGCCCACTCCTTAGTTATATCAAAACCATGTGTTCAATAGATGTGCAGCCAATCAAACCACTTGGGTCTAGATATTCTTCCCCCAAACGTTGATATCTCCCAATCGCGAGTTAATGCCATGTAGCTGAGTGTGGACGGAATTGCTAGCATGTTTGAATTCAGCGTGGTTCCGCCTCAACTCATCGAGAATGAGCTCTGTAGGGTGCGGGGTTCCTTTGGTAATGGGTTTGATAGTATCCCCAAATTTACTAATGTGGTCCTCCATAGTTAGGACCCCCTAGTGTGGGATGAACGTCGTTGGCACTTTCGCCCTTTGCCAAATAGTAATAAAATCCAAACTCAAACAGAAAACCAATAGATTAGCAAATAACTACTAGTAAATAGATGAAGTCCAGAGTCGAACCCACAGGGAGAAGCGATTTACTATTCAATAACTCTTAACAAGAACTCTTATGACCAAACAACGATTCATGACAAACAACCAAGATGTAAAGTAACCAACTTTATGATTGCAAAGTACAAAGTAAATTGATAATAAGGTTGAGAAGATATTTCACCTGTAATTCTCTAACATTGGTTGAGATTCATGGTCCCAGGATTGATCTATCTATTACTCATAAACATATGTCTACTTGACTATAGTTGAGAGATTCGGAGAGATACAATCACCTTATTCAATATCACTAAAGAATAGCATTAATGACTCAAGTAATTAGCCTAATTGGCATATTGATTCAATGCCATTAAGACAAACCGGAACCACCCTAAATCAGCCCTAATTGACACATCCCCAACATAGATCAATTGAAATCATCCACTACAAAGACAAAGAAACATCACTACTTCGATACCTTCGTTTTCTATCAATAATACAACAACGGATTCATAGCTAAGATGCAATTCCTAACATGGTGATCAATTATAGAAAGGAACACAAATATAATCAATAAAGACAAGATGATAAATATGCATATGATACCTAAATAGAATCAAATCCTCACAATTTAAATAACCATGTCTTCGGATCATAAGCGAAACAATGAGATTAGCAACGCATAGGCCAAATCTCTCTCTCTCTCTAATTGTATTCATAGTCTCACAAAACCTCCTTCTCCCTCTCTTAATATAATGGAAATAACTTAATAAAGACTCATAAGGAGTCTGCAAAACCCTCAAAATATAATAATAGGAAATAGAATCTTTGGATCTGAAATCGCAATCGCTGGAAATCGGCCCACGACGGGGGTCGTGGAAGAGGCGGCGCATCTCAGTGACAAATTTCCCTCTTTTTCCTCAATAGTCTTCAATGTCGTGCTTTCTTGCTGCTCTCTAGCCTTTTTCTCAGCCTCCATATGCTCCAAAATGTGTCTCTTAAGCTCTTACAAGATCCCATCCAAGGTTAGAATGTAACTTTGTAGAATAAACACTAAAAAAGCGTAGATTCCGAACTCGAATACTTCACAAGCAATATATGAAACTAGACTCAAACATATGCAAAACTCTTATCTAAATGCAATAAGAAATACATATAATGCCTATATGAAATATGCATTATCACCTCCCATGTAGCGTGGCTCATTGTGTGTCTCCGCAAGCTAGACTTGCTCTGAATGTGAGCAGTCGGTGGTGTTGTGCCTAACGGACTTACACTCCAAAAAAAAGTTGGTTATGAGTGAGGAACTTTATTTGTTTTTGAATCTGTCGCACTTGATAATTCATCAATTGCTCTATCACGTCAGGATCAATCTCCTTGGATGGCTCGTAGATTGGTATAGATGGGGTATGCCTCGCGTTAGACACCTCATGAGTCACATAGGTGTTGTCGAAGTTGACAAACCTCTCAATGGTATCCCAACAACGTTGTAGTGTGTACTCGAGATACCTATAAGAGGTGTAAGTATTGATACACTCCTTTGTAGGCAAGTCCAAAGAATTGTAGTTGTTCTCCTGTATGACATATGGCGGCTGCCCATGAGTAGGGCAAGATTTCTTTCCTTTCACACGGGTGACCCGGGTTCGATCCCCGACAATGGCACCAAAATTTGTTAAGAGGAAGAATTGATCAAACAAATATAAATATAGATGCAAACCAATCACAATCCACGCAAATAAAATACAAATCTTCATCTCGATGTAGTGTAAGAGGTCAGGATTGATCAACGAAGAAGGATGTCAGCGCTAGCCGATCTAGTCTCAAAAAACAGCCCTCTGTGTCGACCAAAAGCCACTCAATATCAACTGAGGTTCACTCGACGTTTAGTCAAGGTAGTCAATTCTTATTTCAGACCTACAAAATAACACGAACAAACTCGACGTCGAGTAGAATAACACGATGTCGACTAAGTACACTTGATATTGACTGAATGATTCGAGTCAAGTCAAGTTTGCAGAAAAACAATAACGTAAATTTTGTCGAAAAAGGACGTACGAAGAATAATATGAAGGATAAGAATAGTGAATAGAAATAAGCATAATGTTGTTGTTGATATCAATAAAGTAAAGAACTTCCAAAGCCGGGGAATTTACTACAACGATAACCATAAAAACGATACACTAAACTTATGAAAGATACATGCTTTTCATCAAAAAACTTTCGTCATAAACAAATAGGAATATAGAGGCCCTCGCATAAACCCTAAGTGTTTCTATCGCTTTTTCATAATTAATCCAAATTCATAATAAGATCACTTTCGCTTCAATATCATAAATATGGACTTGCCTACTACTCTCGTAGAAGAATTATGCATATTGGATAGAAGATGAAAATTACATAAAGATCATACCTTTAAGCATACCTATATGGCTATCGTCGGGCTCACCCCGACCCTAGAAGTAAGGTGACTACTCGCGCTTTATCATAGCAAACATCATCATATATAATTAACATATAATAACTAACTTGAATTGAAAATAATGTCAAAAGATAACAACCGGTGCTCTTAAAATCTCTCTAAAAACAAACCCCCTAGGGCTTTATTTATAGACTCCAATCCTTGCTAGCCAAGGAAAGAGCAACTCTGAGGTGGGACCATCCAAGACATTGTTGGACACACCTATCATACTCTAGGATGGATCTATGACTCGAGCTCGTGCTAAGAAGTTGCAACGAGACTCTTTCGTGTTCGTTAGCCATGTTTTATTCTCGCGCACAGTTCAACTTTAAGAGGAGCCATTAAAGACATACTTATGTTCTACTCTTGATGTTACACCCTCGGCTACGACCCCAGGAGTCTTGAACATCACCTAGGCCGATTTTCGCTAAGTGTTGGAACATTCTTTTATTTTAATTACTCTTTTAATTATAAATTTCATCTAAAATCAGCCTTAGGGTTATAAATTCTCAGCTGATCCATCTTTGTAAACTCACGTCTTTCATGAATAGAATTTTCTTTGTGTGAAACGCATTGAGAGAAAGTCAATCGATTCGTATCGGGGCTCATTAATTGATTGCACCATTGGTATTGTTTCAGTTTGGTTTGCCTTGTGTTTGTCAATCTCGCAAAGCTTGGTGATCTCTCGTATCCACGAGCCCCCTCCTTGTGCCTCCAAGTTTTCCACTTGGTTGTGTAGGATTGTAGAAACGGGTTATATAGTCATTGGTGTTGGATCTTGCCTTTCGAGCCAAGGGTCCTCATCTTGTTCTATATAGATCGCTTCACCCAATCTATCGTGTTTTTCAATTCATCATTTCGAGTCTTTCAAGTCCTAATACAATCATCATTCATTGCATAGTGTACGACCTTTTTTAGTCTTGTTTGAGTCTTGCAATTTTCTTGTTCTTGTTCTTGATTTGAGTCTTCATTGTCGAAGATCGGGCCCTCCTACAACTTATCCCGTATCAAAATCTATCGAGTCACTGACTCAATATCGTGTCACTCGTCCTGTCTCGAGTGATGGTCACTTGATCTCGTGTCTTCAGTGTGGTGCCGAGTGGCTTCATTCGATCACGACTCTAAGTGTTGCATATGTAGACTCGACGTCGAGTCACTTTAGTAGACGTTGAGAGGATCTTCTTGCTTTGTTCAACACTTAGCCAAATTATGGCTTCACTCTAGTAGATGTCGAGTGGTTTTAGTAGACATCGAGTGAAAGTCCAGCTTGGTTCTGAAGGTTCGATAATGTATAACAAAGTAATATAAAGTTACTCTAGAAGGGGGGTTGAATAGAGTATTCTGGTTTTTCTCAGATAATCTCAAGACTTTTGAAGCTCGTGTGGAAATATGGTAAAGCAGTAAGTAAAGCAGATAATCTCACAAACAAGTTATACAATTCGAAACAAGTGTGGAAATATGGTAAAGCAGTAAGTAAAGGACGCAACGAATTGTTAACGAGGTTCGGCACGAACTTAGCCTACGTCCCCGCCTAGGGTTCTTCCACAACCCTAGGATTCAACCGGCTTTTATTGATTCACAAGACTTAGGATCCTAATAGCTCACTGAGAAGCCTCTCTCCTATACAATTGCAATCTAGTCAACTCACGTTCCCTTAGAGTCCTAGACCAATCTAGAAGAGCCCCGCCTCTCTCAGCTATCTAGTACAATCCTCTTACACTTAGTGAATCAATCGCCTAGTGTCCACTTCCTGAGTTACAAAACTCTCGAGTATAACACTCACTCGAAATATATCCTATAAGCTCACTGTATAACTCTCAAATGCTTTGAAACAAAATAACATACTCTTAAGAACTTAGCAGAGAGCACACGAAGAAGACAGATTTGACTTGTGGGCTTGAGTGTGAATGAGAGGTTGTGTTCAATGAATGTGTCTGTCCTCTTTTCTCCATCTCCTTCTTATACAGATCAACTCGGCGCCTAGAGATCTTCTTCAACGGCTAGAACTGATTGTGGCTTGGGAAGAAATCTTCACGATCTTCTATATATGGAAACTCGGACGCCATTGAAATACCCCAAAATATTTTTGGGTATTTCTGTTTTAATTTAAATAAAAATAAGGTTAAAATTTTAATACAAAAGAAGTTATAATATTTTTTTGGTATATATCTTATTATTCGGTTCCTATTATTTCAAACATAAAATTTGGTTTGAAATTGTTATCTTAATTATGAAAATTACTGCAGCTAAAATAAAACATGAAATTTGGTTTAAATATAAGGCTTGGTGTGAGATATTATTGTTTTATTTATTATCTGATGTGAAAACAATTTTAATTAAACTATTTTAATATTCTCCGTGTTGTCATTTGTTGTAAAAACATTATGATTTATATCTCGACTTATTATATATATTAACTTGAATTATAACTAAAAGTTTAAGAATGATTTATTCTAATAATATGAAGGTTTCAAGTCTTAAAGGTTATTTTAAACGAATTAATAAAATAATTATTTATAATATTCAAGGGGAATAAAAAAATAGTTTTTATAAAAGATATTATTATGTTATTATTTATTAAGTGTATTTCGAGTTAGATAAATATTTTAGTTATTTAAATTGATATGAGTATATTATTATTATTATTATTATTATTGTTGTTGTTGTTGTTGTTGTTGTTGTTGTTGTTGTTGTTGTTGTTGTTGTTATTATTGTGTTGTTTATAGTTTAAAAACTCCTCAATCCTTTACAAAATAGAACCGGGTCAAAACCGGACTATGATAAATAAGCGGATCAAAATCCTACAACTAACCGGTTTGGGGTACATGAAACCGGGTCGGAACCGGGTTTCCACCTTCTTCTTCCTCCTCTAGCTCTACCTACACCTTAGTTGTCTTCAATGGTGATCCTTCGAGTTCGAATTTAATTCGACACGTCACAAGTAGTAATCCTATTCTCAATTCAATTCAAACCTATCTATATATTTAATTGGAAGAATCACATTGAATTTATTCTTAAGAATATTCTCAATTCTTATCAAATTCGGTCTAATTGACATTGAATTCGAATCAATTGAATGCTCGAAATCATTTCTGTCATCAAGAGGTTGTCAATGATGCATTCAATTTGATAAAACGGTTACGAAATAGCCCGACTCTAGAAAAGGGGATTTTCCATGTCGGAAGGATCTCTCTCCATTTGTGAGAATCAGAGCTCGAAACCCATCTCATCGAGTTCTAAATTCACTTAGGAACATTTTCCCTCAAACATTTGATTCCAAATCAACCCCAATCGAAAACCCCTAAATTTCAAATTTGGAGGTCGTCGATGTCGTAGCCGCTCGGAGCTCTGCTGTCGCCGCCCAGGACCACCGTGAGCCACGCCGCCCTTCGCCGGTACCACCACAACCCAGATCGGTCGTCACCGAGCCGTTTCGAGCCTCCATTGTCGAGCCACCATCGCTACAGGTGAAGTGTGTGTGCTGAGCGTGTACAGTAGCAGCAGATGTGGGAGGAAGAATGATACGTTTGGAATCCCCGATCCTTCGCCTGTGGGCTCGGATCAAGAACACAAAACTATTGATGGCCCGATCTTGCAATATTCTTGATATCCTTGATGTTTACAAGTAGTTACAATAAAAGGTTTTGAATTATATTAAGAGGAAAGAAGAACAAGTAATTAAAACTAAGTAAAAGGCAATCAAGGAAACAGCAGCAGCGACGGCACAGTGGTGGCGACGGATGCTGCGGCCGCAGCAGCTATTGCAGCGGCCGCAGCCAGCGACGGTTCCTCTGTTGCAGCGACAGTGGCCTGGATTCCAGCGACAGTTTTTCAGCTTTTCTCTTCTTTCTTGTGTTTGGTTTTGTGTTTGGGATTAGGGTTTGGTATCGGATGATTGATGAATGAACAAGAACATAAATTGATTGCGAAAGCTTTTTGGATTGGGAATCGAGGGAACCTTTTAATCCTTAAAAGGGTTCCTCAATTATAATTCCAATCTAATTTTTATTAAATGTAAAACATGAGTTTAAATAGACAATAGACCAATTCTATCTTATGCAAATGATAGAGTTTTGGTAACTAAAGATAAATCAAATAATCTAAAGATATGTAAATCTTTCCTAAGATAAGAAAAACTAACTAAGGATAGAAAATTAACAACTTGGTGGACAAGAATTATATCTAGAAGAGATATAATTATTTTCACATTATTTTCCTAAATAATTAAATCTAATTTAATTAAATAAATTCAAAAATAATTAAATAATTATGTAGAAATTCGTCCAAACAGTGATAGCTGTAAAGATGATGAATTTCGGCCATTCTCGAGGTCGATTCTGGAGAATCCTTCTACAGCAAAGTTGTAAATCTTTTCGTCCTCGTTCCAACAAGGTATAGTACGACTTTATCCGATAAATACGGACTCCGAACGACCCATTTTACTGAGACGTCGATATGCTGTCAACCCATTAAGAACGAACTCAAACTTGAACATTAGATCACTTTGCTCCTTTGAACCTTGTTCCATGGTGGAGCCTTCTTCTTTCTCTTGAGGAAGACATTCTTTGCCATCAATGGCCCTCGAATCGTTCTTGAGAGCTCGCCTGGATCAAGATCATTGTTTGACTCACAGAAGGCCATCTTTATCCGCATCATTCTCCCCTTCTTAGCTTCGATTCGTTCTCGAATTGAGTCGTTGAAGAGCAGTGGGGAAGGAGCAGCAATCAGAAAGTAACTTCCCTGAGCATCAACTTGAGATTGCGCCAGCAGAATTTGAGGCAAAGGAACCTCAAAAACAACACCTGTCATAGGGAACATTGAGCAATCAAGAGGAACAATATCATTAGGCTCAATACCCCTATGAACTTCAGAAGTCTCAACATTAGGAACATTCTCAAGAGGTACAATAGCTAACTCAAGAGAAGTGTCCCCAACGTCCTCACCGTTGTCGTAAGAAGCAACCACATCATCTTGCAGAAAATTACAGCCAGCTTGCAGATCCGATTCGGATGCATTCCCGGAGGAATCTTGCAGCGTGTGGCCCACCACTGGAAAGCTTGTCGAGTCAACTTCGCAACAAGACTGAGTTGACTCAATTCCGAGGTCGGAGTCAACGGGAATCTGCGAAACAAGTTCAGCGCGCTATGCTGAATCCGTGGCAACGATTTCAACAGAAAGCTCCCTCATGTCCTTCTTGAACTTGGCCATCACTTCCTCCACGGCCTCTTTGCATATGGCCATTAATCTGGCATCTTGGTTGGCTCTACGTTGTGCCTCTTCCTCTTCGAACTTCGCATGTGATCTGGCATAATAAGAATCTAGTTCGGCTTGAATTTCAGCTGTAAGTTTGGCTTGGAGTTGTTGTCGACGCCTCTCCTCTTCAATTTCCGCTTGTCGTTGAAGCCAAAGGCGGCGCCTTTGAGCCTCTCGTTGTCGCTCTAAATCTTGTTGTTGTTGCAAAGCCCTTCTCTGGAGCTCTCGTCGGCGTCGTTGTTGTGCAGCCCATGGATCGGGATCATCATCCCAATCTCCGCAGATAACGTCAACCATTGAATCAAATCGTAAATAACATCAGGAAAAAAAAACAAGAACTTGCAAAACCTACGACTCTGATGCCACTTGATACGTTTGGAATCCCCGATCCTTCGCCTGTGAGCTCGGATCAAGAACACCAAACTATTGATGGCCCGGTCTTGCAATATTCTTCATATCCTTGATGTTTACAAGTAGTTACAATAAAAGGTTTTGAACTATATTAAGAGGAAAGAAGAACAAGTAATTAAAACTAAGTAAAAGGCAATCAAGGAAACAGCAGCAGCGACAACACAGTGGTGGCGACGGATGCTGCGGCCGCAGCAGCTATTGCAGCGGCCGCAGCCAGCGACGGTTCCTCTGTTGCAGCGACAATGGCCTGGGTTCCAGCGACAGTTTTTCAGCTTTTCTCTTCTTTCTTCTGTTTGGTTTTGTGTTTGAGATTAGGGTTTGATATCGGATGATTGATGAATGAACAAGAACATAAATTGATTGCGAAAGCTTTTTGGATTGGGAATCGAGGGAACCTTTTAATCCTTAAAAGGGTTCCTCAATTATAATTCCAATCTAATTTTTATTAAATGTAAAACATGAGTTGAAATAGACAATAGACCAATTCTATCTTATGCAAAAGATAGAGTTTTAGTAACTAAAGATAAATCAAATAATCTAAAGATATGTAAATCTTTCCTAAGATAAGTAAAACCAACTAAGGATAGAAAATTAACAACTTGGTGAACAAGAATTATATCTAGAAGAGATATAATTATTTCCACAATATTTTCCTAAATAATTAAATCTAATTTAATTAAATAAATTCAAAAATAATTAAGTAATTATGTAGAAATTCGTCCAAACAGTGATAGCTGTAAAGATGATGAATTTCGGCCATTCTCGAGGTCGATTCTGGAGAATCCTTCTACAGAAAAGTTGTAAATCTTTTCGTCCTCGTTCCAACAAGGTATAGTAAGACTTTATCCGATAAATATGGACTCCGAACGACCCATTTTACTGAGACGTCGATATGCTGTCAACCCATTAAGAACGAACTCAAACTTGAACATTAGATCACTTTGCTCCTTTGAACCTTGTTCCATGGTGGAGCCTTCTTCTTTCTCTTGAGGAAGACATTCTTTGCCATCAATGGCCCTCGAATCGTTCTTGAGAGCTCGCCTGGATCAAGATCATTTTTTGACTCACAGAAGGCCATCTTTATCCGCATCATTCTCCCCTTCTTAGCTTCGATTCGTTCTCGAATTTAGTAGTTGAAGAGCAGTGGGGAAGGAGCAGAAATCAGAAAGTAACTTCCCTGAGCATCAACTTGAGATGGCGCCAGCAGAATTTGAGGCAAAGGAACCTCAAAAACAACACCTGTCATAGGGAACATTGAGCAATCAAGAGGAACAATATCATTAGGCTCAATACCCCTATGAACTTCAGAAGTCTCAACATTAGGAACATTCTCAAGAGGTACAATAGCTAACTCAAGAGAAGTATCCCCAACGTCCTCATCGTTGTCGTCAGAAGCAACCACATCATCTTGCAGAAAATTACAGCCAGCTTGCAGATCCGATTCGGATGCCTTCCCGGAGGAATCTTGCAGCGTGTGGCCCACCACTGGAAAGCTTGTCGAGTCAACTTCGCAACAAGACTGAGTTGACTCAATTCCGAGGTCGGAGTCAACGGGAATCTGCGAAACAAGTGCAGCGCGCTGTGCTGAATCCGTGGCAACGATTTCAACAGAAAGCTCCCTCACGTCCTTCTTGAACTTGGCCATCACTTCCTCCACGGCCTCTTTGCATATAGCCATTAATCTGGCATCTTGGTTGGCTCTACGTTGTGCCTCTTCCTCTTCGAACTTCGCATGTGATCTGGCATAATAGGCATCTAGTTCGGCTTGAATTTCAGCTGTAAGTTTGGCTTGGAGTTGTTGTCGACGCCTCTCCTCTTCAATTTCCGCTTGCCATTGAAGCCAAAGGCGGCGCCTTTGAGCCTCTCGTTGTCGCTCTAAAGCTTGTTGTTGTTGCAAAGCCCTTCTCTGGAGCTCTCGTCGGCGTCGTTGTTGTGCAGCCCATGGATCGGGATCATCATCCCAATCTCCGCAGATAACATCAACCATTGAATCAAATCGTAAATAACATCAAGAAAAAAAAAACAAGAACTTGCGAAACCTACGGCTTTGATGCCACTTGATACGTTTGGAATCCCCGATCCTTCGCCTGTGGGCTCGGATCAAGAACACCAAACTATTGATGGCCCGGTCTTGCAATATTCTTGATATCCTTGATGTTTACAAGTAGTTACAATAAAAGGTTTTGAACTATACTAAGAGGAAAGAAGAACAAGTAATTAAAACTAAGTAAAAGGCAATCAAGGAAACAGCAGCAACGACGGAACAGTGGTGGCGACGGATGCTGCGGCCGCCGCAGCTATTGCAGCGGCCGCAGCCAGCGACGGTTCCTCTGTTGCAGCGACAGTGGCCTGGGTTCCAGCGACAGTTTTTCAGCTTTTCTCTTCTTTCTTGTGTTTGGTTTTGTGTTTGGGATTAGGGTTTGGTATCGGATGATTGATGAATGAACAAGAACATAAATTGATTGTGAAAGCTTTTTGGATTGGGAATCGAGGGAACCTCATATAGAGTTTAAATAGACCAATCGAGGGAACCTCATATAATTGAGGAACCCTTTTAATCCTTAAAAGGGTTCCTCAATTATAATTCCAATCTAATTTTTATTAAATGTAAAACATGAGTTTAAATAGACAATAGACCAATTCTATCTTATGCAAAAGATAGAGTTTTGGTAACTAAAGATAAATCAAATAATCTAAAGATATGTAAGTCTTTCCTAAGATAAGTAAAACTAACTAAGGATAGAAAATTAACAACTTGGTGGACAAGAATTATATTTAGAAGAGATATAATTATTTGCACATTATTTTCCTAAATAATTAAATCTAATTTAATTAAATAAATTCGAAAATAATTAAATAATTATGTAGAAATTCGTCCAAACAGTGACAGCTGTAAAGATGATGAATTTCGGCCATTCTCGAGGTCGATTCTGGAGAAATCATCTACATCAAAGTTGTAGATCTTTTCGTCCTCGTTTCAACAAGGTATGGTACGACCTCATCCGATAAATATGGACTCCGAACGACCCATTTTACTGAGACGTCGATATGCTGTCAACCCATTAAGAACGAATTCAAACTTGAACATTAGATCACTTTGCTTCTTTGAACCTTGTTTCATAGTGGAGCCTTCTTCTTTCTCTTGAGGAAGACATTCTTTGCCATCAATGGCCCTCGAATCGTTCTTGAGAGCTCGCCTGGATCAAGATCAGTGTTTGACCCACAGAAGGCCATCTTGATCCGCATCAAAGAAGGACTAATTACACAAGCCCTCCCAATATTTTCATTCCTACAAACGTTGCCCTTTTTCCAACTGTAAGAATTACAGAATTTAACCCATAATTTTTATTTGGGTTTAAATCATTATCTAATACGTATATTCTCTCGAATCGCAGTCGCTCCCCGTACCCTTACATTCTCAAATCGACACAAGAAACTCAAGAGGTTTGTGTTGGTATTGAATTCCGACTTTTTATTAATTCAATTTTTCGGTTCGAATTAAATAAGTCATTTATGCATATAAAATAGGAGTACCAATTAACAAACTTCTTTAATGTGTGATGTGGTTGCATGTAGACTTGTTCGTATTCACCAACCTCCGTGTCATATTTTTTTCTCGCGATTCAGGAACGTCAAAAGAGGCAAGTGATATTCCGAGCTTTCTAGGCTCATTTGCGTGCTTTCGTGTCTAGTTGTTTTCTACAGTTGAATCATGCCAAATTGCGTTAAATAAATTACAATCCATCCGTTTGTGTGATTTATTAAATTGATAATCTATTTTGGCATGTTAAATGGGTAATGTTATTTTGGTAGGTTATTTAAGTTAGATAAATGACATTATGTGCCCATATTCCCATAAAGCGTTATTTATTATTTTCTCTTCATGCTAAGTTTAATTATGTGATATATCCGTTTTCATATCCATAATTGTCGTTTATTCCATTCGGTTCTGGACTAGTTTGCATATTAGTTCGGTGTGGACTTAGGTTATCTTTTGAACCTAGTCCTTATAAAATATATCAATATGTGCACTTAAGTTATGAATTTTGGAATAGTAGTTTAGTGTATTATAGAATGTGAATATATTAAATTAAATTTAAGGAAGATCAGCGCTTCCTAATAAAGTATATAAACGGTATTATAAATTAAATATGGAAGATGAGCGCTTCCAATTTATATAAAATACATATTATCATATTTCCTTTTTAAGATAAATGTTCCTTTTATTAAAATTTTATCTTTAGATATTAGATGAATTGTTTTTGCATAACCCTCCTTGTGCATTTCAACATGGCTATTTTAGTGGACATCAAATCACCCCATACTTAAGCTTGCTTGTCCCCAAGCAATAACTTGGATGGTCATTCAGGGGAAGAATTTTAAACTCTCAACATCATAGATTCATTCTTATATAACCCTGCAATCAATTACCATCATCGAAAAGGCACTTGTGCCACAAATCCATGCATGTGCAAATAAAAAGCAACATCTAATCACAAAAGGAGGGTTATGCAAAAACAATTCATGTGACAAAGCAACAATAATCAAGAGGACTTTAATTTAAGCTCAATAAGGAGTAGATTGGTAAAAGGCTAAAGGTGGGCAATTTTTGGCAATGTGGTGCTAATAATCCAGAGAAATGGAGTACTTTCCAAATTTCATAACCACGTCCGTTCTTCCTTTGATTCATCACCTTTCATAATGCTTTTATCAATAATAACGCTTTTACCTCTCTAACCTCAGCACTGCCTTCTCGCGAGTCGCAAACATGGGTGTCATGAATGACCCCAGATACTTAGTGCTTTGGACTCCTCACATTGTGTCCCATCCTGCGGAACTATTATCTCAATAAGCAGGGTCGATCTACCTTTATCTCCTAAGGTGATCGGATTTTCTTTCACTCATTAAATTTTTCATATATTTCAAACAATTTCCTTCCAAACTCCAATAATGATAATAACAACCAAAACACCTTTTATAATAATCTCCTTAATGTAACATCATTCTCAACATAATCCCCAGATAGGAAATAAGGTAAAGAATGGCAATATTTAGATCATGTGGAGCAATGTATGAAAATAAGGCATAATATGGCTTTTTGTGATGCATAAGCATAGGTAAAGGCTAAGAATATAAAAATGAGCATAATATGGAAATATAAAGTCCTCCATCCTCTTATCATGCAACATGTCAAAAGCAATTTCAAATTTTGCCTCCTTTCATGGTTTTCAAGAAAATATGCACTTCATTGTGATTTCCCTTTACTAGGAAATTTCATGTTATATCTCTAATGAATCCAATTTTGCATCGTCGAGTTCAATTAAAGCTTCCATGACACTATTTCTTTGAACAAATTACAAGCAATGGGAGATGTCTTACAGAACTTTGAGTTTTAGCCTTATGCATAAATATTTAAAATTTTACTCAAAATTTCACCATGTAAAACCAAAAACAAGAATAAAACATATAATAATGATAATGAGCTCTTCCCCCACCCCATACTTAAAATATACAGTGTCCCCACTGTATAAAATCAAACAAAGCGAGAGTAAAGGAAGGAACTCACCGAATAATGCGTCGAGGAAATTAAAATAGGAGTTGTCGAGGAACTGGGTTCGTCGATATCGAGAAATGTTGTCGATATCGAGTAAATGTTCAGCGTCGAGTGGAATGCTGAAGTCGAGGAGCTTTCTTACTTGGTTGATGTCGAGTTGGCCTACTCTATATCGAGTAAAACTGGGCTGCTCCTCTTGGTCGTTCTCGACTGGCCTAGTCGAGTTCGACTATCTTTCAGGGACTTCTTACTCCACCTTTCGCGATCCTTTTATGCTTGCCGACCTAAAAGTGTTAGATTTCACACGAAGACAAGACTTTCCACATGAAGTATTCTAAACTAAAGAACATAAACCAAAACCAAAATCAAAAGTTCCAAAGTCCCAAAGATTCAAAAGTTTTATATACATGCTCTAGATTTTAGAGTCGCTAGGCCGACTTGTCCATTTATGCTCAATGACCGTCAATGTGGGGCCCGCTTGTGCTAGGCCCTTCTCCTGGATCATCTAGGTCCTGATTGTAGTATTCAAGCTCGGTTGAAAGGTGGTTGCTTGCATAGTCTCCCTTTTCTCCCTTCCTTTTCTTTCCAGCTCTCATTTTCCGCATATTCTCTCGCCACGGGGCCTTACCTCCACTTAAATTATTTATAAATTTCTTAATGGACTGAGGAGGAGTAGAACTCATACCTGAACTTACATTTTCAGGCCCAAAACAGAAATTTTCAGGCATAGGGTTGGTCGATGTCGAGTAAATTTGGTCGACATCGAGTACAGGGACCCCATACTTAGGCTTTTGGCAAGTCTGGTGCTCAGTAGGGGAAGTCGATGTCGAGGAGGATTGGTCGACATCGAGTAACGCTTTGGTCGACAACGAGGAGCCTTTGTCGATGTCGAGTAGAAATTTGGTGCCTTCCTCCGTTGTTTGCTTGATCCCGTGGTTGCTGATGCTCTTCACCTCCAGCCATAAAATTTCCTCTTTTGCATGGCCAAAAGAGAAATCTAAGACCTCATCGCCTATTGTGAAGGTGAGCAATTGTTGTTTGACACTAATCTTGGCATCTGCAGTAGCTAGGAATGGTCTACCAAGAATAATAGGGCTAGTAGGATCTTCAGCATTACCAACCTGGACAGGGACATTCTCAACCATACCTGTAGGGATGACCACTGTATTGTTTGCCATGTATAGCTTGACATCCACAGGCTCTATTGACCCTATCTTCACCTTTCGCCAGATTGATAAGGGCATGATGCTCACACTTGCTCATAAATCACACAAGGACTCATATTTATATTGTCCAAATCCCACATTAATAGAAAACATACCAGGGTCAGGTCTCTTCTCAGGGAAGTGGGGCACTTTGCATTCGCTTGCGATTTCTGAGATGGATCGCTTGTTGCTCATAATCTCCTTCAGGAATTTGACATACGCAGGCATCTCTTGAAGAGCTTCTGTAAAAGGAATAGAGACATTCAGTTCTCGAAGCATATTAACAAAACGTTTAAACCTACCTGAAGTGGGATCTTTTAGCGCTTTGGAAGGGAAAGACAATGTCTTTTTCTGCTTCAGAGCCAGAACAGACGTCGGAGGTGTTGCAGAGTCGTCGACATCGACAAGATTTTTGTCGATACTTGAGTTTCCTTGATATCGACCACAGTTGTCGATTTCGAGTTGATGTGCTGCGCAGACGACTCTAGGCCTGGATTCTCCTCGACATCGGGTTGAATTTTGTCGATATCGACCAAACCGTGCTCGACATCGAGTTGTGTTTGGTCGATGTCGAGTTTTTGCTCCATTGTGTCTTGCTGCTTTCCGACCTCTGGCCCGCGTAATTGGTGCCCGCTCCTGAGCTTCATAGCTGCGACGTGTCTGGTCTACCCCTAGGGATTTGGTTCTGTTTGCCCCGGAAGTCGCCCGGTTGGTCGTGGAATCTGTGCCGTAAATTGACCCATCTGGGTCTCTATGCTCTTCTTCCAGATATCCAGCTATCCAAATCTTGTGTTGAAATTCTAGAGCTGATTATTGATGGCGCTTGTAGACTGCTGCTGATGTGCATGATTTCGGCGCATCTACTCACATACTCGATATCGAGTACTTTTCCTCGATATCGACTAAAAAAGTCCGAGAAAAGCATGATTGAGGAGAAGCCTGATCGAGAAATAGAGTAGAAAATCCAACTCGAGTTGCAGTTTTACTCGATGTCGGGGAATCTCCTCGATATCGACTAAGTCCAGCACCAAACCTGATCGAGGATTCGAGGAAGCAGCACCATATTGAGAACTGAAGACAAAGCCAACCCGAGTTTAGATCTTTACTCGATATCGATAATATTACTCGATATCGACAAGACCTGAGGCCACACCTGGACTCGAGGAAGGAAATCTGATCAAGAAGCTGAAGAGCAATACACGTCGAGCACCATTTACTCGATATCGACAACATTACTCTATGTTGAGTAAACCCAGAACCACATGTCCGAGCCAGGTCAGGGAGAGGTTGCTCGAGCAAGCCAGACGAGCCAATATCAACGACATATTTCCTCGACATCGAAGAAATTACTCGATATCGAGCAGAAAGTTCTTGGGCCGCGTTACGCCGTTGGGCTGTCCGAGTCGAGTTGGACTTGCTTGGGTACGAAGATGTCCGAATCTATCAAGTTTTATCAAGATCCATCTATGGAGAGAGGATTTATCCACACATGAAGATATTTAGATATATTTCCTTTTTAAGATAAATGTTCCTTTTCTTAAAGATTTATCTTTAAATATTAGATAGATATTTCCTTCCTTGATTAGCAAGGATTGGAGCCCTATAAATAAAGACCATGGGGCTGATTTTCTATTCATTCAATTCAGAAGCTAGAGAAGTAATTCCACAGAGAAGTTTAGGAGTTCAAAGGTTTTAGGGTTTTGGCATTCAACGAAAGTTGGAGTGCCGGGATTGTAAAGAGGTGCGAGTAGTTAATGCAAGTTATTTCTTTTCAATCAATGTCTGTGATTGCAATGAGGTGCGAGTAGTCCACCCACTGCTAGGGTTTGGGTGAGCCCAACGATAGCCACGCGTGTTTGAGATAAAGATCCGACTTTTATCATGTTTTGAGCATCTACTACCTTTTATGTGTTTATTACCCATCTAATGGAGATCCATGCTAACAACTTGGATTATAAACATAAAATCAGTAGATACAATTAGGGTTTCTTGAAAGAGTTGTCTAATTGTTGTAAAAGGCGAAAGCTTGATCCTTCGATGCAATTTTAATGATTATCTATTTTATTCTTGCCTTATACATGTTTGGTTATCGTTGTCGTAAACCCCGATCTTGGAAGTCTTTCATATAGTTTATTTCGAATCCCGCAAGCTTTGTTCTTTATTTTATTTCGTTTCAAAGTTTCTGTCTCCTAGATATCGACTAATCTTGGTCGATATCGACTACTGACCTTCGATCATCAACATTGACGTAGCTTTTGGTGTGCAGGTACCCGACTTCGACAAAACATTTACTCGATATCAAGTAAAGTCTCCTCGATATCGACCAACCACCGGGAGCTGCCACCTGCTCATTCGACTTGCCTGATCTTCTGTCGACTAAACCCTAGTCGAGATCGAGCAATCTGTTGTCGACTTCTGTCGTGAGATTCATCTGTTGCCTAGGATCCGCGGACACGCTTCCTCGTGGATCGATCCTGACTTCCCATTGCTGCATCGTGAGGAAGTATTGTAATCATTTGCTGGGATCCAATTGGTTTGCTTTATTTTATTCATATTTAATTTGTATTCTCGATTTCCTCCTACAACAATGAACTACCTGGGGTGGTTTTGTTCATGCTTAGCTGATAAATCGTTGCCCTTTTTTCGCATTTTTAAGAAGAAATGGTTGATACAACGGACTCCAGAAGTCCAGCATGCCTTTGAAGAGTTAAAGGCTTTCCTACAACATCTACCCACTTTGCATTAACCCTAGAAACTGGAAGGCCTGCAACTCTATCTGGCCACGAAGGGAGCAACCATCAGCATTGTCCTTACCGAATAAGGCTTATATCTGGTGTATTATGTGTCTGGTATTCGTGGCCAGGAGGCGGTGGCCGTATTTCCAAGACCACGTGATCGAGGTGCTAACGGATCTCCCCTTGAGGAAAATTCTTCACTCGCCCAACATCTTTGAACGGATGATGAAATGGTTCGTGGAGCTCTCCGAATTTGAAATAGCATACGTCCCTCACAAGGCAGCTCTCGCGCAAGTCCTGATGGATTTCATCTGTGAGACCAGTTTCGAAGACAATGGGGGCGACACTCAGAACAAGTGGACCATGAAAGTGGATGGAGCCGTGAACAAAGACGGTTGTGAAGCTGGGATAACTCTCACCTCCCCGGAGGGAGAACAGTCATGCTTCGCTCACAAACCGGATTTCCAAGCAACAAACAACGAAGCCGAGTACGAAGCCCTGATTGTTGGGCTTGAGTTGGCCTAAATCCACTGAGTCCAAGCAATAATCGTATACACCGACTCCGAGTTCATGATGAAGCAGGTCGAGGGAGAATATGAAGCCAGGACCGACCTATTGCCGGATTATTTGCAAAAGGTCATGGCTCTGAAAAGAGCATTTTTACACTTCAATCTGGAGTCAGTTCCATGAGAAATGAATGATCATGTGGACCTTTTGGCTCGGATTAGGGCAGCTATGCCCCTCGAGGTTGAGGGAAAGTTCGAATTCGAGAAGAAATAAACAGTGAGGACTCATCCAAGAGGTCTACTCTGTTCAGACTGAGGGGCCAAGGGATTGGAAAACCTCAACTGTCGAGTACGTAGGGAAATGGATGCTCCCCTCGGATAAAATAGAAGCCAAAAAATTGGCCAACCGAGCAATGTGCTTCACTGTCCGCGAGGGAAGGTTGCACGTTGGGGTATGCGCACATCACTAGGGGTGGAAAGCCGTGACGACAAAGATCTTGAGCCTAGGGTACTACGGGTAGACGTACAAAGCCATGTACAGAGCTGCGACACTTGCCAGAGGCATGAGAACGTCAAGGCTACACTCGCCTAACCACTCCAGAGCATTTACGGGGCCTTCCCTTTCGCCCTATGGGGAATGGACATTCTAGGACCCTTCCTCACGGCCCCGGGACAACTAAAATATTTCCTCGGTGGACTATTTCACAAAATGGGTCGAGGCAAAAGCTATGGGTTTGATCCTGGCGGAGAAGGTTCAGAAGTTTCTCTGGAAGAACTTGGTATGTCAGTTTGGAGTCCCAAAAGCCATCATTACGGACCATAGGACTCGGTTCGAATGTGAAGGAATCCGAGATTTTTGCAAAGGCCTCAACATCACGCTAAAATCCTGGAAGGAATAAAGAAAAATCTGGGGAAAACCGCCAAAGGTCGATGGGCAGAGTTACTTCCTTTGGTGCTCTGGTCATATCTGATGTCGTCCAAGACGTCCACAGGAGAAACGCCCTTTGCACTCGTGTTCGGGGAAGACGTGGTCATCCCCGTCGAAATGCTGGTTCCTGATGTCCATGTTTTATGCCATGATTTTATATTTATTTCAGCTCCTTATTCCATCATTTTATGCATTATGGGTTGGGAATATAGTGAATTTATGTAGTTTACGCAGGAATGGGCCGGTTTTGAGGAATTGGTCGATATCGAGTGGTCCCCTGAGGTCGAAATCGACGTGAGATTTGCCGCGACCTGAGATCCGCTGACCAGCTTCCTCGAGGATCGAACCTCACTTCCTTTTGCTACATCGGACGGAAGTCTTGTAATTATTTGCGTGGGCAGAATCTGGTTTGATTTATTTTATTATATTTTGAACTCGATTTCCTCCTACAACAAATTGGCGTCGTTAGAGGGGAAGCAATCATTCGCGCCTTATGTAGTTAGATCTCACATTTCCTTTGAGTTACTTTGCAGGTGTATGCACCATTCTGGTCAACCACCGGAGTTTGATGCCTTAGACGACCCGAAACGTCATATACACATCCACTCTAGACTAAAAAGGATCATGGCGACCACCGAAACACAAGCCCAGACGATCGAGAGGCTTCAAAGGGAACTAGAAGCCAACAATGCTTCTTTCGCCGCTGAGAGAGCACTCACTGAGCAGGAAGATGAACTAAGGAGACAGACAGAGGTTGAGCTTGCCCAATACCCTACCACTGCGGAGGATTACATGCACCCGACTCTTGTCGTGCTTGAATCGGCTATTCTAATCCCTCTTAATAATTTTGAGATTCGCACTGCCTTCCTTATTAAAATTAAAAATAATTCTTTTTACAGAAGGTTTAACGAATGCCCTCTTGAACATATTACGAAATTTTCTGACATGTGCCAAATTCTTGCTGAAGGTACTACTCTGGAATATGTCATGATGAAAGCTTTTCGTTGGTCTCATGCAAGTCCAGCATTGAAGTGGCTTGAAGGTCTCCCTGCGCAATCCCTCACAACATGGGTAGAGGTTAGGAATGTGTTCCTCAACAAGTTCTTTCCTCCCGCCAAGACAGCGCTCCTCAGACAAAAGATTACAACTTTCAAACAAAAGCATGGGGAACCGCTAGCACGAGCATGGGATCAATACAAGGATCTACTGCGATCTTGCCTCACTCATGGGCAGCCACCATACGTTATTTAGGAGATTTTCTACAATTCTCTTGATCTGGCCGCCAAGGAAAGGATCAATCAGTTCATGTTGTATGAATACATCACGCAGACACCAGCAGAGGCATGGGCTACTATGAAAAGGCTCACCAATTTCGAAAACACCAATGGGGCTCCTGCAAACAACGACACCTATGCAAGGCCAGCCCCATCCATGCCTCTCTATGAGCCTCCCAAGGAGATTGATCCGGGTGTCAAGAAGCAGTACTACAGAGATCAGAATCACAAGCCCCTCAAGCAAGTCAAATATATATCTGCTAACCAGCCCTGAATTGAATGTTGCTCACAGCGGTACACCACTCCAGAGTGCCAACATACAAAGCAAGTCAGAATGGCAGAAACTCACGAGGAGGTAGCTTACGTGGGGGGTCCCAATCTCTATATGGGGGACCAAAGGTTCCAACAACCACATTGGAACCAAGGTGTCCCTAGGAACCCCCCACCATATAGAGCTCCAGGATATCCAGAGAGGGACCAGCGGAAGGATGATCTACAGATGATCCTCGATGAGATGATGAGAAATAAGGCACAACAACAGCAGTCTACAAGCGCCATCCAAACACAACTCCATGGCGTCAACACATGACTTGGAGAAATGGATATCTGGAAGAAGAAGGTGGAGACCCAAATGGGTCAACTCGTGCAACAAATTCCAAGACCAACCGGAAAGCTCCCTGGGCATACAGATCCCAATCCTAAGGGGCAATCCAGACACGTAGCTACTGTAAAGCTCAGGAGCTGTCACAAACTGCACGAACCAGAGGTCGGAGAAGCAAATAACGGAATTGGACAATAGGTCGAAATCGACCAACCCCTGGTCGATATCGACCACCACCAGGTCGATATTGACCCATCTGTAGCAGCAAAACCAAAACCGACCATTGCAGTCAAAATCGACCAACAACAGGTAAATATCGAGCAGCCTCTAGTCGATATTGACTCTTCTGCATCGCCTTCGATAGCTGATTCCGCTCTAAAACCAAAGAAGACACTCTCTTTTCCTTCCAAGGCGCTGAAAGATCCCACTGCAAGTAAGTTTAAAGGCTTTGTTAAGATGCTTCAGGAACTAAATGTTTCAATTCCTTTTACAGAAGCTCTTCAGGAGATGCCTGCATACGTCAAGTTCCTCAAGTAGATCCTTAGCAACAAGCGATCAATCTTAGAAATCGCCGACGACTGCAAAAGGATGGACTTCAGGAGATGCCTATGGGATTTGGACAATGTAGATATGAGGCCTTATGTGATCTAGGTGCAAGCGTGAGCATCGTGCTCTTATCAATCTGGCAAAAGGTAAAGATAGGGTCAATAGAGCCTGTGGATGCCGAGCTATACTTGGCAAGCAATACAGTGGTCATCCCCATATGTATGGTTGATAATGTCCATGTACAGGTTGTTAAGTTCTATATTCCTGTTGATTTCCTTGTTATAGATTATGCAGAAGATTCTACTTGCCCTATTATTCTTGGTAGACCTTTCCTAGCAACTACAGATGCCAATATCATCATCAAGAAGCGGTTGCTCACCTTCACGATAGGTAATGAGGTCTTAGATATCTCTTTTGGTCCTACAAAGGAGGAAATTCCATGGCTGGAGGTGAAGAGCATAGGCGACCACGGGGGTGAGCTACAAACTTGCCAAGAGCCTAAGTATGGGGTCCGGGTACTTGAAGTCAACCATTTCTACTCAATATAGACCAACCCTCGGCCCGAAGATTGGTGTTTTGGGCACGAAAAGGTAAGATTGGGTATAATCCCTACTTCTCCTCCGTCCATTAATAAAAACAAGATTTTTAGGGGAGACAAGGCCTCGTGGAGAGCTAACATGCGCAGGAGTAGGACTGGAAAGTGGAAGAAGAAAGGTAACGGACTCTATGCAAACAACCACCTATCAGCGGAGCTGGCATACTACAATCAGGACCTAGATGATCCAGGAGAAGGGCCAAGCACAAGAGGGCCCTACCTTAAGGGTTCCTAAAGCGCCATCAGAGAAGTCGGTCTAACGACTCTAAAATCTAAAGCATGTACATAAAACTTTTAAATTTTAGGACTTTAAAACTTATGGTTTTTGTTTTGGTTTTGAATACTTCATGTGGGAAATCTTGTCTTCTTGTGAAAACTACCATTTTTCAAGTCGAAAACATGAGGATCGAGTGAAACTATTGGACCAAATCGGTCGATATCGACCAAATCGGTCGATACCGACCAATACTGGTCGATATCGACCTCTGAGGTAGATTTTGACCAGGAGCGGAAAAGACGAAGACAGTCGATTTTGACCAACTTTACTCGATATCGAGTGAGTTGGTCGATATCGACCAAAAGCCCCAATTTCGACCAAGCTGATCAGACGCAGAATCTGACGAATTGCAGTCGATATCGAGCACCACCTAGTCGATATCGACTTCTGGCAATCTATTGCAGCCTAATTTCGACCCTACAGCGCGTACAACGGCCAATAGATAAAAAAAAAAAAGGAGTGCGGAGAAAGAGCAAGAGAAAATTTACCTGAACAGGATCGGAGAAACGGAAGATTTCAGCAGCAACCAGTAAAGGCTGTAAAAACGAGAGGCATTAAAAAAGAAAGGGGAAAAGGGACCTCTATTTATAGGCCTCTTCGAGCGTCGCTTCACCTCCCTCGCCATCAATGCACATGTCGGAACCCCGATGCCCATCAATCATTCAAACAGGCTTGGGAGGGTGAGGCCCAATTAGGCCTACTCGGGGCCAACATCTTTTTCATTTCCTACCCTAAGATAGAGAAGGCAACGAAACCAATGAATGGAGTCGGACCGCGATGCGGCCGTTTGACTTTCGCCGCGATCCGAGGAGCTGTGATGATGCCCAAATATAATAGAAAATGGAAAAGGACCGAAAAGGGATAAAATCGGAAGAACCCGCGGCGGACGTATCAACCATAGGGGACCGCGGACGAGGACTGTATGAAAACAGATATGGTGTCGAACATGCCCCCCACCCACGTGTCCTCTCTTGAACGACACGTGGCGATACGGTCACGACAAATGGTCGTGAAGGTGAATCGACGTGTCCAGGGGGGAGATCGATGGCCAATATAAAACCAGAAAAGCTCTCTAAAATAAGGGCTTTTGGAAAACAAAAGGGAGAATTTCAAAAACAGAGAGAGAGAGAGAGTCCTAAGGATAAGCCTACCCACATGGAATCACACTGAACGGATCCGCAGACAACCACCGAATATTGTGAAAGAGAGAATTGGTTGTACGGATATAGGTATCAGACGCTTGATCCTTGAGGTTTCCCCCTACTTTTCCTTCTTCCTCCAATCTAGGATAGATTTTCTCATATCCGAAGTGCCTTGGTGAGATCATCGTCCGGGAAGTGAAACGAGTCGAGTGCAAGGCTCGGCGACACTAAAAATGATTCACCCGCCAGCCGCGGTGATAAAATCCAGGTAAGACCGTCGGAATGTCTCCAGTCTCCGTGGCACATGTCAAGGTCTCCCGATTAGGATAGATGATAGGAGGGGGGGCTCAGGTAAGACCGCCGACCAACCTAAAATAGACGCATGACTCATCTCCCCCACGAGGACGTGGAAGGAGTTCTACTTTTCATTTGTGGTTTCATCAACTCTATATACTAATACTATAACTATCGTGTACACAAAAATTATTCATCTATTTTCACATGATTATTCGTCTATAATTATGTAATTATTTGTATGTACAAAGAGTGTAATAAATGTAAATTTTATTTTAGCGAATAATCACTCAATAGCACCGAATAATTTCATTCCAATGAATAATCTCCCATTACCAATAAATAATCAGAAGTTATTTTTAATCTTATCTGTTGATCTTCTTAATTCAATGTTCCGGATTTGTTAACATGATATACAATAAGTAGGGTTTCCCAAAAAGTGAACCAGCCTGAAAACCCATCCGAAAAATCGATTTTGGTCCAGCCGGAAAATACTTATGTTCAGGCTATGGTCCACAAAAATTAAAATTTCGATTTCGGGCCGAAACTCGGAACCGAACCAAAAAATTCGGTTTTGGCCCGAATGAACCTAGAGGAAGGAGGGTGACTTGCATATTGCAATATATAAAATGAAGAAGGCCAGTGTAATATATTACACTGTAATATTTGTCTTGCAAATTGCAATGTAATGTATAATATATTACAGTGTATAATATATATCAGTATAATATATTACAGTGACCTCCAAATCCCAATGTATCATATATTACAGTGTAATATATATTAACGTGTATATATATGGGGGAGGGTTTATATATATGGGAGGGTTTAAGTGAGAATAATTTCTTCCGGTGAAAAGAAAAGAAGTATTTTTATTAGTCAAATTTTATTAAGAAGAATAAAATTAAAAATCCCCCTCAATCCCTCTCGTGCGCTTTGTTACAGATCTGAGACCGATCTCTCTACCCCATAGAAGCAAACGATCTGAGACCGATCGCTCTCAACCTTGCACACCAATGGTCTATCACACTGGCAGACACTAAATCACACATGGTGGCCGGCGGCGAGACCACCGGTAGAGCAGATTCGGCACTGCGCCGAGCGCAGCAAGGGAGGACCCACACCAAACCGGCGACCCGGGGCACAACAGAGATGGTCACCGAGTCGGAGGGAGAAGACAGGCCGGGAACAACTCGAAACCGGCCGGACTGAGCATAGAGGAGAGGGATAAACCGGGATTCAGATCGACGATGTCGAGCGAAGTCGAGGCCGGACTAAGAGAAGGGAGAAGGCGAGGGAGGAAACCAACCGAAACGGGAGCAAACACCACCGGCCGGACATGACAGAGAGAGGAGAAGTGACCACGGGATTTGATCGGCGTCGCCGAGCGAAGCCAACGGAGGACCAAAATGGAGTTTGCTGGCGGCGTCCTTGTGGCTTGTGGATGAAATCTCTCTTTGACTTTTTCCTACCCTGTTTACAAATTGAATTCTTTTAATTTTTTTCAAAAAAAAAATGTTAGTGGTTCATCTCTTTCCTGTTAACAATTTGAAATTTTTTTTTTAGAAATTGATCTCTAAAATCTATGCTTTATTAATACAAAGTGGTTAAAGGTTTTAATACCAAGTGGTTCATATATTTTATACTAAGTTGTTCAGGATTTTTAAACCAAATGGTTCAGGGTTTTATATAAGTGGTGCAGGGTTTTAATATCGAGTGGTTCAAGGTTCTTATACTAAGTGGTTCAAGGTTTTAATACTAAGTGGTTCAAGGTTTTAAGAGTAAGTGGTTCAGGGTTTTTGTATCAAGTGGTTCAGAGGTTTAAACCAAGTGGTTCAGAATTTTAATACCAAGTGAATCACTACAAATAAAATGGCTGAACCACTGTGAATAAAATTGTTGAACCACTGTGAATAAAATTGCTGAACCATTGTGAATAAAATTGTTGAACCACTGTGAATTAAATTGCTGAACCATTGTGAAAATAATTGCTGAGCCACTGTGAATAAAATTGTTGAACCACTGTGAATTAAATTGCCGAACCACTGTGAAAATAATTGCTGAACCACTGTGAATAAAATTGTTGAACCACTGTGAATATAATTATTGAATCACTACTTGTCAATTTTTTTTCAACAAAACATATACAAAGTGGGTGTCTATGTGTAGATAAAATTAAATTACACCCAAATACATATTTTTTATATTTTTTTAACAAGTGAAAATGCCAAAAAAAAAAGATTTTTAAAAGTTCATGTGAACACTTTTACTTGTGCGTCTTATTTCTAATTAATTAGTAAGTTGGCGCGTGCAATTAATTAGTGTGTACGTGAGAGTGTGAGTGTTGCTAATTAATTTAGGTGAGTGTTATTAATTAATTTGGGAAGCCGCGTGTCTCATAATTTTAATTCCCTTTTTCACATGTGGAACGATCAAATTGCTTATTTCCTTTTCACTTTTAGAGTTGTGTGTACCCGAACCCAACCCTATATATATATATAGAGTATGGATCAAATGTTAACAAGCCTTAGGGTGTTTTGTGTTAACAAATCTCAGCCCTTGATTAAGGAAAGATGGATGGCCCAGATTATTCTAATATATTAATTTAAATGTAATTTAAATGAAAATTAAAAAAGCCCACCCACCCTTAGCGCGTGAGAGTCTACAATATAACCCTAACCTAAATCCCCAATTTGTCGACCACGTTGAGAGGAAGAACTGCGATGGCGATGGCAATGGAAATTTGCGGCGATTGGTGATGTCGATTTGCGGAGGTCGAGGCGAAGGTGATTGTAGAGGAAGAACATCTCGAGCCCAAGGATGAGGGACGGTTTGGGATGGCGGAGGCGATTGCGAAGGCCAGGGACGAAGAATATCTCGAGCCCAAGTGGAGGCGATTGCGGAGGCGGAGGCGATTGGCGATGGAGGTTCGGGATCTGGAGGCCAAGAATAAGGCGATTGGCAATTGCACATCGTCGGAAACCGCCGCCGAGGAACAATTGCACATCGTCGGAAACCGCCGCTGATGCAATCATCATCCTTGAAATCCGTCGCCACTGTAACCATCTCCCTTTCCTCTCCCACGCCAGGATCCGGTGTGATTAGGGTTTTGGCAACCAGCGGCGGCGATGGCGATGGCGAAGCAGCGATGGCGATGTCGAAGAGGCGGTAGCGGTTTGAAGGAGGACGATGGTGGTCAGAAGGCTGACGGAGGACGATGGTGGAGAGAAGGCTGGCGGAGGACGAGGCCTACGACGATGACGGAATCGGCGATTTGGTTAATTAGATGCCTGCCTTCGATTTCAGAGAGTCAGTAGGCCTATTTTGATGGTGTTGACCTGCGGTGGTGACGATGCTCATTTCATCGGATCTCCAAGGTACATGATGAGTTTGTAACCTTAGATCATAGTTTGAAGGAATTATTCATTGGTATACAATAAATATTCGATGGAATGTGATAGAGTATTCGTTACTATCTGTTTAAAATTATTCATGTATTTATCGAATATTCGGCAAATTCAGAGGTATTATTCGTTGATAATAAGGAATTATTCGTATGCATCGGTTTAAAATTGTTCATGTATTTATCGAATATTCGACAAATTTAGAGTTATTATTCGTTGATAATAAGAAATTATTCATATATATATGGGGCAATTAAATGGAGGTTTCTCGGAATTCAAGCTCATGAATTTATTGACTATGGGGCAATTAAATGGAGGTTTCTCGGATGTGAGTTTCTTGAAATTCAAACTCTGTTTAAAATTAGTAATGAATTTACCGAATATTCGGCGAATTCAGAGTAATTATTCATTGATAATCTGGAATTATTCGGTAATTTGTTCATGCATTTATTGACTATTCGGCAAGTTCAGAATCACTATTCGTTGATAATTAGAAATTATTCATATGTATAGGGGCAGTTAGACGTAGGTTTGTTGAAATTCAAATTCTTTCTAAAATTTTGTATGAAATTATCGACTATTCGGCAAGTTCGGAGTCACTATTCGTTAATAATAAGGAATTATTCATTTGTAGGTGGGTAATTAGATGTGAGTTTCTTGAAATTCAAACTCTGTTTAAAATTGGCAATGAATTTATCGAATATTCGACGAATTCAAAAATCATTATTCATTGATAATCTAGAATTATTCGGTAATTTATTTGTTATTATTCATTATACACACGATGCAAGCAAAATCTCATCCTCCCTACCCAAAAAAACGTTAGCTTAAAAAAAAAACCAACGCATGCGCTTTCCTTAGGCAAGTTGCCTATAAAAGTGGTGGGACCTACTATTTTTTTTAAATAAAAAAAGAAAAATCTCAATTAATCTCACCCATCCATTTCTAATCAATCAACGACATAGATTTGTTAACACAAAACACAATAAGGGGTGTAAAAACTTGACCCAACCTCTCTCTCTATATATATATATTATATATATAGAATGTGTAATTTATATTTTTTTTTAAAAAGGGTTCAATCCAATTGGAAGAGTTCGACCTCCTAAAAAAATCGGGTCGTCGGTTCCTACCCGAAACGTTTGGCTCGGTTTGATTCGGACCGAACCATGATCTATTATATATAGAGAGAAAGGGTGGATAACCATTGGTGAGGAGGAGATGGATAATAGAAGGTTTTTTCTGATTTTATAGAAGGTTGGAGTAAAAAAAAAAAGATTGGATTATTTTGGGGCAATTATTCATATTCCGCACTGGCTAATCATGACGTGATATTTCCAATTTCTCACGAATCATGGGCCTTTAAGTTAATTATACACAGCAGTCCCAAGGAATTCAAATGTGTCATCAATAAATGGAGGAATTAAAGCTCCAAAATGATTGAAGGAGAGTCTTTGTAACTCTTATAACAAAGAAAAATGGTGTGTTAATGGAGCACTAGTTCTACATTTTGTAATAGCACCCACAGCGGTCGTTCTTTAACCTCATTTTAAGAAATTTAATGCTTTTTTATTTGATATTTTATAAAATGAGACTAAAAACGATGGGACATTTGCTGGTCAAAAAGTTAAAAATGAGAACCACAACCTACAAAATTGGGGACCACATCTAAAGAATTGGAAAGGGAATTAGTGTTAAAATTGGGGACCATAGCTACCAAAGTTGAAAATGGGGACCACAACCTACAAATTTAGTTTCAATTAAGTTTTCTAATTGCAATTAACTTTCGAATCTTTATTTTGTGTTAAAACGGATAAATAAATAGATATTATCTTTTAATTTTTTAAAATTTTACTAAAAATAGAAAACAATTAATTTATCGTACATATAAATTAGATAATTAAATTCACATATACAAATATTTATATTATATAATATAAATATTATCATTATAATATATTATTATAATTTTGGTAAATGAATAAAAAAAAAGTTGAAAGAAGAGATAAAAGATTAAAAAAAGGGGAGTTAAGAAACTCTCATGAGTTCAAGGGATGTGAGTGAAAATGTATAATGGGTTGTTTAAAGAGAGATAAAGATAAAAAGTGGAGTTAAGGAATCATAATAGGTTCGACGAATGCGGGTGCTCTAAGAAAGCCTATGTTCATTGCGCTTTTACCTTAAACAAATCAAACATGAGCGCCTTTAAATTGTCCAATCCAAAAATAAAGACAAGGGATGTAACGTAAATTTTTAATGCAAAAAACCTGATATATCTTAGACGGTTCGATTTCATGTACACATGTTGCGATGTTACGGTAACAAAAGAGTTTCATATCGAAAATGAAAACAATACTAAAGTTCATTGAAATTCGTGACTGGAGGTCGTGTGCACACGTGCGCACATATATTAATAGTCTAGTATATAAGCTGAGTAGGATTTCATCGTAAAACCAATTGGTGATAGGAGGATTGTCCACGTACTAGCTACAACATCCTTGTAAATAAGCGTTGTTCACCACAAATACCGTTAAAGAGGCATCAAATAGAAAGAGAGCGCGCAGGCGGATATTAGAAGGCGGTCGGTACTTGAATTTGTTAAGAAGCAGGCAAAAGACAAACTGGATACTGTTAGCACAACAGCTAACATGGGATTACCTATTTACCTTCTTCACCTTTGTCTCCCTCTTTACTACCTCCGGACAAAACTTCAAAACTGTGTGGAAAACCTTGCCACGTAGCCCAACCCATTCATAATTACTCCATTATCTTTGTCAATACCCTACCTTCATAAATTAAGGGAGCAGACATGGTGAAAATCTCGTATAATATAAGATGCTGATTACATTTTTTAAAATAGTGAATAATTTAGGTGGTCACGGTTTCAGAAATCGTAAAAATAGTATCCTAATTAAAATATGTAAAGTGGGTTTTTAAAAAACCAACATGTATTTTATGATATTTTAACCGTGTAGAAAGCAAACCGGTAAATTAAACTTCACATCATGCATGTTATTGGTCATTAGAATCAAGGGCGGGGCCGGGGAGGGGGCTTGGGGGTCATGTGCCTTCTCTCTCATTTGACGAACTACCTAGGTGTATTCTCATCGTCGATAGCTTCGTTTTGGTATATAATACGTCTTAATCCGACATCTGAGTAAAAAGTTATAATTTTTAAAAAATTGAAGGTATATATATTAATCACTTTAATTTTATTTCAATAGATTATAATGCTTTTATATTTTACTTAAATTAACATTCACATACTATAATTCATCTAGAGAACTTCGAAATGAGAGATTACTAATCATTTCGACATAGATAAGAAGTTAAGAAAGTTTAAAAATTTTATATCTGGTTATACATTATTATATGTTATGAGTGCCACAATATATATATTAACTGGGGCTGTTATTTGAGCCAAACAAGTTTAGTATTGTTTGATTATATTTAGCTAATTTAGAAACAAGTCAAGCTCGAGACGAACCTATATTTGAACTTGAGTTCATACTTGACTTGTTTAGTAAATGAACGAGTTTGAATTGAGTTTTTTTTCTCCAAGTATTATGCAACTTTACTTGCTGATAACATAGTAACTTTAAAGAAAATTTGTAAATTTCACAAAATTCGTGCTATTTGACTTTCAATCGAGCCAACCTGGGCTTTGAATCGTGCATAAAAATGTGCTCATAATCAACTCATTTTGTAAATGATGCTCGATCCGAGCTTAATTTTATGAGCAAAATTCGATCTAAGCTCTAACTACTTAGCTCATATAACAACCAATCATAATCTTAATTTAATATTTATTATATTGCGTTTTCTATACTTATTTAGTAATTTTTTTCCGGAAATTTCATTTATATATATATATATATATATATATATATTTATTTATTTTTTGTTGGTGCGAAAAAAATGATAGCGTTTTATTATAAACCGATGACATTATTTTAAAATAACATCACTCATTATCGTATTATCTATAGTTTTTTATGACAATTTAATCCAAAACTATATCGTACATGTAGAATTGTGCCCCCTTCGAAATTTTTTTGGCTCTGCCAGTGATTATATTAACGGATTTTTCGCCAGGTAACCCTGAGGTCTTATATATTTTGCGTGGTACCCAACTTTTTTACATATTTCGCCAAATAACCCTAAGGTTTTATCTTTTTCGCCAAATAACCATGTATCCCTAATTCACGTGTTTTTTAATAATTCCTCTGTTAAATAACATTTTAAAAAAAAAACTACCTAGTTGGTGAATTTGGGTGATTGAACATGGCAACGAACGAGTACAAACCGAAAAAAAACCAAAAAATAAAAAACAAATCCAAATTTGTATTGTATTCTTGGGTGGTGATTCATTTCTTATTTTGAGGCTGATTTGGATTGCCTTCTTTTGACTTGGTTGTGTAGATTTGCTACTAAATATTGCCCGACATTAGCCCATTTTGCAGCGGAGGATTGATTTCTTATTGCTTTAAGATGTTGAGAAACCATTGCTTCTGTTTACCTCCAATGATGCAAGTTTTCTTATTGCTTGCTTGAATGAAAATACATACAAATGGTAGGTTTTGAAGTTTAACAAGTGCAACAAGAACTACAACTAAAACAAACACCACCACCCAAGAATACAATATAAATCCGGATTTGTTTTTTTTTTTTGGTTTTTATTCGGTTTGTACTCGTTCTTTTCCATTGTCAATCTCCCAAATTCACCAACTAGGTAGTTTTATTTTTATTTTTTTAAAATGTTATTTAACAAAGGAATTATTAAAAAAAATAAAAAAAAACGTGAATTTGGGATACAGGGTTATTTGGCGAAAAAATAAAACCTTAGGGTTATTTGGCGAAAAAAATTAAAACCTCAGGGTTATTTGGCAAAATATGTAAAAATGTTAAGTACCACGCGAAATACACAAGACCTCAGGGTTACCTGGCGAAAAATCCGTTATATTAATCTATAACCATGTCATTCATTCTTACCAGTTATCACCATACATACATGATGCATTCCTTTGTTCGTTCATTTGAAAATCGGATTCCTATCTATTAAAACGATTCATATTAAAATTAATTAAAACTTTTTTATGGTTGTTTTAGTGTTTTGATATAAACTTTGAAAAGGTAAACAAAATTTATTTTGTTTTCCTTTTTTTAATAACTCATTAGTGGTAACCATAACCGATATACTCCTCTAATAATTACTATCTTATCTTATTTTTCATGCATAATTAAGTATTCTTTTCTCATCTAAATTTATAAAACTTCTCTACAACGTAATTTCTCATGCAAAATTTATTTTCATTCTGTTTGCTTTATATAATCTTATATCAAATAAGCCCGGGCCCTTAGTCTCTTCACATTTTAACAACATTCTATATCATATATCCTATCCTATATAAAATACTAAAACAGTAACTCAAATTGCCACATGATGCTCCCTAAGGAAAATTTTCCTTCCAAAACTTTAAGTTGTTCATATTTTAACACTATTCAATATATTTCCTACATTTATCATTATCATTATATTTATTTCTTTTTATTCTTTGGTTTATTATTTGGATGGAAATTATTTGATATCCATAGCTTTTGGTAATTATATATTCCAACAGATAAATCTACCCAAAAGAGAATGAGGCATTTTGCAAAATAGCCACGAAATAAGGCATAATTTATAAAATGTCCACGTTTTGGGACAATTTTGTGAAATGTCCTAAATATAAACCCTTCCATCTCTCCCACGTGCCTTTCTCTCTCCTCCGCTCTCCCTCTCCGTACGCTCTCTCTCCCGTTCATCACTGCGAGCTCCCGACAACGATGGCGATTGATGGAGATGGCTCCAGCTTGAGGTACATCTCCCTTTCTCTATCCGAATTTGCTGTAATTCCTCATCCCGCGCCTTATCAATCGATCTCTTCGATCGATAAGTAACTCGATTTTTGCCTCTGACTGTTTTCCGAACGAGAGTTTCTTTGAGACCTAATCTGTGTGCGATTGCGAGTCCGCTCAGCGATTTGCCATCCTCCCTATATCAGATCTTTCCTCCCGTTCATCGATGAGCACAAATCCGCCGCCAGAGCACGAGGCGTCGAGTGTAGTCGGAGGATGCAACAGTTGACGGCTCTTCGTTTAGAGTTGATGACACAAATTTCGACCTCGCGCTTGGCTGCTCCCTTGATCTTCGTTTCCAGATTTCCATGGAGAGAGCCAGATCAAGGTGCAGGCGGAGGAGATTGAGTCGTTCGCAATCCCGGTTCGCATTCCTCAATCGATCGAATATCGATTGATAAGGAAATTGATTCTAATCGATCTTTGCGTCTGCTGAGTTTGATTCTTTGCACTTCAATTCCATGACGGGAATTAGTTGTTGTGCTGCACTCTCGATCTCATCTCGCAGGTGAAGGACTACTCGATTCTTTGATTTTGTGTCCCATCTCCTCTTGTGCCTCCAGTTAGCGGTTTCAATTCTGTCTCTGTTCTTCTGTTGCTAGGTTTCTGCGATCCTTTGCTCACTGTTGATTTCCAATCTTTGAATGCTGAACAGGTAAGCCTTATTTGTTGGTTACAAGTTTCAGGCATTCTTAAAGGTTATCTAAAGCCTGATGTTGTTCATGTTTTAGGTTGTGCACTCTTGCGGGATGAAAATGCTGAATCTTTTGCTTGGGCATTGAAGGTAAGCTTGTTTTCTGCACTTCGACATGTGATGAACATTATGAAATCTTATCACGATGATTAAAGTTTCAAATTCATTTGGGTCCGCAACTGTAACTTTCCATGATTTGAGCCTTTCTAGAGGGTTCGGAGAGGGTTTATAACTCTAACACTGTGGAATTTGTGTTTGAATAAGTAGGTAGACGTAGCTGAATTTGCAAAAGGACTTTGCTTAATTATTGCTCAAGTTAATATGGATTCATCTGGTTTTGATTAAATATGGTGATATAGTTTCATTAATTATTTGCCTATACATCCAATTTACTTTGCAGGTGAACCAAAAGATGATGAAGATTGCATTAATGAAGGATTTATACTCGGAGATTGATCGCTTGAAGCAAGGTGCTTTTGAAGATTATAAAGTTTTTTTCCCTGTTGGTTGATATTTCTTTTCCTAACATCTTTGATTTATCAATAATCAGAGGTTTTAAATATGATTTTAGCTCATTGTTTTGGTCTTTTTTGATCATCTGTTATATCGCTCTTGTCCTTAAATGAATTCATGTCTATTTTGCTTAACTCCTTCCCGCCCCTAGAAACTCTTTCAATTAAGTACATGCTGAATTTGATAAGTTGATGGTCTGGCTGCAATTTCAAGCTTATCATCTGAAATCTGGGCATATTTTTATTGGAATAGGTACTATTACAGCAGCAGTTTGGGCTACTACTATGACCGTTCTTCAGGATTGTATTGCTCCGCATCAAAAGGAATATGGTTTGTTTCTCTCGTCTTGCTCGATATTTCATGTTTTTTCTCTGAATTCGAGCTTTCACAGCAATGACAGCACACTTGCATGGTTATCTATCAAAAAGGGGACATGGTTATCAATTCAGAATAAATTTGTCGTTATATTTGCTTGTTTTTAAGACCCTAAGCATGTAGCAGTAGCACATTCATCTCTCTTATTTATATTTTCTATTGTCTCTTTAGGGTGTTGTAATTATGTAATGTAAACTTCAAGCAAATGTTGCTTGCATACTATGTGATTTATTTTGAATCTCTGTCATTCTTAAAGAGCATTCCGCTGTCAACTAATCAGGTGATGAGAGATGGACATATTGTGCAGTCAGGTAAGTACCGCCATCTTTTTATTACTGCATTAAGGGTTGTGTATGTGGAATTGAATGATGAGGATAATGTAGGCAATTGTGATATTGCTGACACACATTGCAAATTGCTGACACCCATTGCAAAATGTTGCCTTCATTTTAATTGAATGAGGATGTGGGTACTATTAGAAGATTAGATGTAGATGCAACTATTAGAGTAGCAGCTCCATCCAAAAGATTAGATGTAGATGCAGCTATTAAGAGATATGCTAGACCTACAAGGAGGGCATATAATTAGATACTTTTCTCAGAATCTATTATTAAACCAATCATGGGTTTATGGTCATTTATACTTTTGGCTATCTTGATAAGCTGTTATGTTCTACAGAAACCAATAGAAGTTACACCTAAAAAAACTCTCTACTTTTCATAGCTGAACTAGACAAAGTAGGCTCATGTGAATGTCAAGGAATCAATCATCAGCCTATTTAAATTATTCTAATAGAATATAGTAGCTTAAAATAGTAGGAATCTTCATTAAAAAGAAAAAAGAACCATTGGGGATTAAAATCTTGATTTTATTTATTGGATGTAGTGGCTGATGAGTTGAGATGTAAAATCTTATGACACATTCAATAGGTGGAAGGATGTTGTTAACAGTGGTGCTGGAGGATTCAGTGCTGGCAATTCAGGGGCTGGCCGACCAGCATCTAGTTCTAGTAGAAGAGGTGGTTGTGAGAGGGGAAGTGGTCAGGACCGGGGTGGTGGTGGTTGAGGAAGGGGAAGGGGACATGCGAGTGCAATAGGCATAGCATTTGTCTCGGCAGCTGGAGACCCTGTCTCTGGATGAGTGTGTTTCAGATGCGGTGATCCAACACACTTTGCGAACGCTTGCCCAAACCGTTGAATATATACTAAGAGGGTGACTAAGAGGCCCTTCAACACCGGGAACAATGTCACCACAAACAAACTCCAAAACCCCATTTTGACACTGTTGTTATAATTGTGCTTCTTTGGATGCTAGGTTGTATACTTTACAGAATGTGTATATATATTTAGTTCTGGTGTTTCATTTCCTTCTGCTTTTATACAGCCTCAATGAAGCTGAGAAAAGGAAAGTGGTTGCTTTCTATTTAAAAAAATGTGACTAATTTTTAAAAGCAAAACAAAAGATGACTCCACCTAACCTAGCTACTGTTATCCACCCCTTATACTTATTATTTTAGAAGTAATCCTTTTGTTAAAATTTGCACCACGTGTCTATCCCTGAACAACCCTAAGAATTCCCAGCCCACGTTCTCTCAAGCTTAACCGTTTCTTCACATTAGAAATTGAAATGAGTTTCACTTCCACGTTCGTCATCGGAATTGATTGGGGACTATCGCTGTGGAGGCGGTGGGAGAGCGGTGATCGATTGGTGGTCGGCGACGCAGTCGGGGACGGCGGAATCGGTGACTGATGGTGGGCGGCGACATAGTCGGTTAGGCTGGAGGCGACAATTTACTCACCCACCCCATGTTCTCTTACCATCACAAAAGAGTTATGGCTCCTTCCCTCCTCTCAATCATCATTCTATGGTCGATTTTGGGGGCGAGTTCACAATATTCGATATCGAGATCTGTTTTGAGGGTCTCGCTCTTGCTGCCAACTCTAAGAGTAAGGAGACATAAATCAAAAGGATCTGATGAATTTGGGTTTAGGAATTCCATTCAGGATGGATCTATTTTGCAAGAAGGAATTGGGGATGCCGATGGTGACGACGGTGTTGGAGCCGGAGAGTGAAGGGGGTCGACGTTGGATAGATAAGCAGTTTCCCTTATTGTGATTTTCTGATTCGATTTTCATCCGGAACGATTGAGCATGAGATGGCTTCGACTGTGAGGAACGACCCACACCTGTCATGGATCTCCATGCCAGAAATCCGATTCGACTCTACCGACAACAAGGAAAGGGCTGAATCCGATGGCGACCGAAGCCACGTTGCGAGATCCAAAGAGAACTGATACGACCCTACCGTCGAATCTTTTGGGTTCTAGGGTTTGTTCCTAGTGATTAAAATCATCCCAATCCGATTTGTGCATTCAATTAGTTGTTCGGCATTCAATTTGTGTTGTTGATAGGTAGTCTTTGTTGTATAAATTCACTCAACTGATTTTTTATGTGCATTCGATTAGTTTGAGTAATTCCTTTGCTCGAAATTCTTTTACTTTGCCGAATCAATTTATTTGATGGGTAGTCCTGGGTTGCATTCGATTAGGGGTTCTGGCATTCGATCAGCCTATTTGTTGATAAATCAATTTATTTGATGAGCATCGGCCTATTAGCGGATGGGAGTTTTGTTGCAGATGGGCAGAGGCGGATACTGGTGGAGTTTCTGCTGTCGGATGCTGTGATGTTTTTGCTGTTGCTGGCTTCACAGGTTTTGGCGTTGATTTTTGGGAGTTCTACGCAAACTCTCTTAAATTTGCTGTCATACTTTGTACAAGAGCTTTAGAGTGAAGAAAATGGGCTGGAGTTAGATATAAATTATTCGTTTGGGGTGGGCTTAAAAAATTGGGCCGGTAGGTTAGTGGTTTTTTATTAGCTTAGGTAGAGATTACTTTCTTTAGCCCATCCCGTTAGGCTTCTGTTTGAATTTGACCCACTTTAAATACTTGCAAATAAATATACCTTTATTTGCACTTATTTAAATGGGTACGAAGTTTAGCTAGATGTCTTTTTTAACGGGGTGGGCAGGGGCGTGGTGCTAGGTAGTGGTGGATGAATACTTTTGTGTGGTAGTACCATTTTATGTAAGCCCCCTTGAATGGTCTTACCTTTTGTTACCCCTTGGCTTTTACCTCATCTATATATTTACCTTTTCAGTGGGCAGAGGCGGATACAATCCACGAGTGACGCTGAGGTTGCTGAGGCAGAAGCCGCACTGCATTGCGGCTTCTACATCTGGGGGATCTTCTTTGATTTTTAATTTACTATCTTTGCAAAGCAACATTGTTAATTTGATTTATAATAAAATGAAATGAGCTGGACAAGCTTTTCCTAAAAAAAAAAAAAAAAAGAGCATTGCTCTATGACTACTGTGAGTTATATTTTTGCATTCTCTGCTATAGTGCTACTATGCTTGACTTCTTTTTCTACAGGTTCTTGAAATTGAGATTATGTAACTCAAACATGCCCGTGATCGAGCAAGTGAAATTGAAGCAATCTCCAATCTGATTTCTTCTTCAACAATACTTTATGTTCAAATACGTTAGGAAACATTTAACCTCTTTAAATAGTTGCTATGATTAAATTTAACTTATTCTTTGTGTTCAACTACATTAGAAAACTTCATGTTTAACTTACAGTTGTTTAACAAATTGTACAAGAGTTAATAAAATTGAAATTATATTATGAATTTGTGCATTTATTATGTACTTTATAATAAATGCAAAAATCCGTGTAATAGATAAGCGGTTGGCGTGTAATTTTTTTAGAGATTTTACAAATTTGTTCTCTATTTTAGAGATTTTATAAAGGAGTTGTTGGAGATTCTCTTAGGGAAGTGTTTTTTTAGGTTTGTAGTTTTTTAGGTATAATCTAAGTATCTAACAAATAGAAGTATTAATGCTTTAAGTGGAACTGATTTTGTTAAAGGAAATAAATTTATTGTGGGATGAGCATAAAATTAATCTCATGCGCTCATCTTTAACAAGATTACAATTTTACAATACCCTATATTGGAAAAAAGGATGGGGAATTGGAACAATTATGTTAATTTATTTTCTCAAAAAAATTATGTTAATTTGAGTGTGGGTAAGTATTTACAGGTTCACAATCCTTTTGTAATTTGGTGTTTAATTATGACGAGTAAAATAAGGTTTCAATATTAAATAAAATACGAATAAAAATATCAAAACGTAAAAACATCTAAAAATAAATTGTCTATTGTATGTCTATTTGGAATACTTGGATTCCCATGAAAATACACACTCTCTTAAAATGAGAAAAACAGAAATCATTCATTTTATTCAACCTTATTCACAAGCATGGTGTGAAATATATTATGGCGATGAAAATTAGGTTTCAATATTAAATACAATAGGAATAACAAATATCAAAAAAAATCTAGAAAGAATATTCTATTAGAGGGAGATATGGAGTAACTGGTTTCTGATTAAAATACACACGACCTTAAAATGATTAAAAACATAAATTATTGATTTTTTGCAACCCATTTTACAAGCATGGTATGAAATCTATTATGGTTATGGAAATTGATTTTCATTATTAAATATAATTGTAAATAAACAATAAATATTTGATGCTCAACCCATCATATATTTAAACCCATCATTGGAATATATTTTGGGCAAAATATTTAGATAGTAATGCATAAGTTATTTACCCCGTTGATGAAATTTGTGAAATTGAAGATTATAAATTATTGATCAAATTTCATCATCGGATATTGATGTTATTCAAGTGAAATAGAAGGTTATAAATTGGGGTTTGATGGGTTTAATAATTGTCCATGAGATGTTCGATGAAATGTATCTAAGTATTTAATATTTCAAATATGGAATTGTATTTAACATTAATTTTTAAAGTGGGCCGTATTGAAATTGATTTATAATTTAGATTAATTTGATAGGTATAACATATTTTTTTAATGTTTTGGCCTTTTAGGGTTTATACACTAAAACATAGAGTATCTTTTTTCTAATTAAGGGTCTAAGACACTGTAAAAACACATACTAAATATCCTTTTTTTATTCTTTAGCTATATAAGGTTTATACATTTAAACTTAATGTATCTTTATCAAATCGGTTTATAATTTAGACCAATTTAAAAGGAGTAGCATGATGTCAGATGTGTAATAGATAAAGTATCGTAGTCCAAACTCAATTTTTTTAACCTAAAAACTATAAGGTTTTTTTCGTTTGTCTTCAATTAGAATGGATGTTAGGAGAAGCGTAGAAGTGACCGATTTAATATTCTTTGTCAAATTTAAAGTACCGATTATCTCAATACAAGAAAATTTCAAAGAACAACATCACAAGAAACAAGGGTAATATGTTAGTAGAAATTTGACACGTTGGATATTTTATTGAATACGTCAAACTCGATCGAAAATATTATGAAAAAACCCGAACAGGGTTCGGGAAAAGAACTAGTTTGATGTATATGTATGCATCAAAATAAAATTTGATGTTTTTAAAAAAAAAATACTACTAGTACAATTATTGTGTCATTGGACAATTTTTTTAAAATAAAATATTAATAATATTACAAATTAATATTATAAAATATTAATAAAAGTTAGGATAAATAAGAAAAATAGAATTGATTAAAAAATAACATATAGTTGAGCAATTTTACTCTATTGATGAGCAAAAATAAGACCGTGTTGTGCAATAATCTATTAAAAAAGTATAAAATTATATTTACAAAAAATAAGATTACGTGGAGACACAATTTCACAAGTCTCGATTGTTGTGCAAAAATAAAGAATTGTTGAACAAAAATAATAGCATGTTGTGCAATAATCTATTGAGAAAGTATGAAAACATATTGAGAGAAAAAAAATCATGTTGAGAGTCGTGCAACTCTTACAACAGAGTCGTGCAACTCTTAATACAAAGTCGTGCAACTCTTAAAACAGAGTCATGCAACTCTTACAAGAGAGTCGTGCAACTCTTACAACTGAGTCGTGCAACTCTTACAAGAGAGTCGTGCAACTCTTAAAACAAGAGTCGTGCAACTTTTACAACAGAGTCGTGCAACTCTTAAAAAAGAGCCGTACAACTCTTACAAGAGAGTCGTACAACTCTTAAAACAAGAGTCGTGCAACTCTTAAAACAGAGTCGTGCAACTCTTACAACAGAGTCGTGCAACTCTAAAATTTCATAGTGTTATTCATGAAATTTATAGTTTTATTCATACAAACTAATATCTAATTTTATTCTTATTAAACTAAAAATCTAATTTGGTCACATTATAATATTATTCTTGCTCTTTTTAATCTGATTTGGTTCTTAAACTGTATTTTAAAGTTGCACAACCGTAGTTTAGAGTTGCACAACTGTAGTATCAGCATCTTTTTCTATTTTGTTAATCAGAGAAAACAACTAGTGTCAACGGTGTTTGCAATTTTAGTGATGAAAATGTATTGATCAATTTTATTTCTTTATAGCTCTGTCAGCACTAAAATTACAAACACCGCTGACACAACCTTTAATTTCTAAAAAGACGCTCTATGCACTTTGGTTCATGAATTGTATCCTTTATTCACTTTGGTTCATGCAAATTAACCTATAAAGGTAGAGAGACACATGAACTCTTAAAAGAGAGTCGTGCAACTCTTAATACAGAGTCGTGCAACTCTTACAACAGAGTCGTGCAACTCTTAAAACAGAGTTGTGCAACTCTTACAAGAGAGTCGTGCAACTCTTAAAACAAGAGTCGTGCAACTCTTACAATAGGGTCGTGCAACTTTTAAAACAGAGTCGTGCAACTCTTAAAAAAGAGTCGTGCAGTTCTTAAAGCAAGAGTCGTGCAACTCTTACAACAGAGTCGTGCAACTCTTAAAACAAGAGTCGTGCAACTCTTACAAGAGAGTCGTGCAACTATTAAAATAAGAGTCGTCCAACTCTTACAACAGAGTCGTGCAACTCTTAAAACAGAGTCGTGCACCTCTTAAAACAGAGTCGTGCAACTCTTACAACAGCGTCGTGCAACTCTAAAATTTCATAGTGTTATTTATGAAATTTATAGTTTTATTCATACAAACTAAAATCTAATTTTATTCTTCTTAAACTAAAAATCTAATTTGGGCTCATTATAATATTATTCTTGCACTTTTTAATCTAATTTGGTTCTTTATAAATCTGTAACTATTGAACAAGCATGACAAACAAGATCTAATGCAATATAAGTATATAACCACTAAAGAAAACTAAAAAATAGCAAATAAAAGAGCACAATGCAATCACATCACAACTTAATAGAAAGTCAGGAGGCTTCATATCTGGTCTCGGACACCAATCCAAAACCCCAAAAACAACCACACCAGCTGAATGACCGAATTTCTGTTTTAGAATTGTAATTTGTAAGCCGGATGTAAGTTCTAGAATTGTAATTTCTGTTTTAGAGAGTTAGGAGCTTTGTGTCAGCACTTTTTTTAAAGTTGCATAACTGTAGTTTAAAGATGCACAGCTGCACTTTACAATTTTATTTTTGCACTTTATACTCTTATTCACGAAGAGAAACATAATAAGAGATACTACATAGATAGTCTATGCGGGATTTGAACCCGCATCATTGTGCGTAAGCACATTTCTCTACCATTTTGAGCTAATAGGCTTTGGTGCAAAACCTCCAATTCCAGCAGGCTTCCCAGCCATAACACCGAACTAACCTATGGAATGAAAGGTAGTCTCGACATCATCAAAGCCTATGGACTGTCATACTTCAGCATCACCCACATATATGATAAATTGTGAAATTAAATGGTAGGGATCATTGTATTAACCAAATATATATATGGAAAAGGGAACCTACACTCAAGTAAATAAGCAATTCCTTTAGCAGCACCCAAAGCTATAATCAATCTAGTTGGCCAACACAACACTGGTGTTGCAGTTCCTGCATTTTCAATTCATTTCCATTCAGTCATCGATCATGATTGACATATATAGAGTAGATCATGAACCTGTAACATAATCTATCATATGAGGAAGAAATTTCCAGAAATATAAAGTAGATCATGAACCTGCAGTAACAGAAAAGTCAGCACTCATGTATGATGTATTCAACTGTTAGAAGTTTAAATTTTATAAAAATTAATGGATTAATTGCCATATATATGATAAATTGTCAAATTAATAATGAAGAACATAGAGCTTATATATCTAACAAGATGTAATGTTCAGCTGTGAGTCATTCTACTTTCTAACCTTTTCGATAACAAGAAAAAAAAAGACAGAAGAAAAGGCCTTCATTTTGGCTTAACAAGGCAAATGCAGTTGTGAAGAGATGAAAAGCAGTCAGCGGCAAAAAAAATAAGTACTTATAGATTAACCTTGCAAATGGAAAGCCAAGCTGTTGTTCTCCAAGTACTCATAAACAAGCAGCCTCTCAGGGCCACTAATGCAGTACCCGACCAACGAAACAAGATTCATGTGATGCACACGGCTTATAACGTTGATCTCTATCAGAAACTCCCTCTCCCCTTGGATGCTTCCGCCCTTGAGCTGCTTGATTGCAACCAGACCACCACCATCAAGGACTCCCCTTCCTTGGTAGACAAAGCCGAATCCACCTTGACCAAGAAAGTTGTCCTGACTGAAGCCATTTGTTGCCTGCAATAGTTCTTGGTAGGTGAATGTCTTTATACCTACTGACACTATATGCGGTTGCACTTGATCCACAGTTGATACCGATGAAGAAGTTGAAGTACAGCTCTGAATTTTATAATCCAGTTGAGATTCGGGTAGCTGCAGAAGTTCTATCGAAGCTGGAGCCTTGGGAGCTTCCAAAGGGGACAACTTGATCGCTTCTCTTCGGGTAGCTGCAGAAGTTCCTGTCATACTTCAGCATTCGCTGTTGACATCATCAAGAGAGAGCTTATCCATGATCAAAATATGAACTGTCATATGTATATAGTTGCACACAACAGAAACAATTCCATGCTCTAGTAGTTGCTGCAAGAAGCAGTAGCATTCCCATTAAACAGATGAGAAAGCCTATAATTTGAGGACTAACTTTAAATGTTGAAGTGCTCCATCTGTAAAACAAATCACACTTTAGAAAATTTATATCAACGATGGTTTATTCATGTTTTAAAGTTAATACCTAAAAAAAATGACCAGAAATTTATGTTATTCAACTTCCATCTGTGCATACTACATAGTTTCCAATTCAACTATACCTGGTAGCTTCAATTCAACTAAACCTGACAACTAAACTTGGTAGCTTCTGATCAGCAAACTAGAAGACCATAAAACACTCAATAACCATGAACAACGAACAAGAAGATTTCAGTCAATTTGAAACTCAATCTACTCTTATACATAAGGTTTCTTGAACCATCAGCGGCAACACACAGCGATTGAAAAGCAATCGGACTTGCTAGAACCATCAGCGACAACAGAGAATGGTTATAAGTAAGAGCAAAGCAATCAGAATTACCTAGATTTGAGACACAGGGTAGCAGCAGCAAGTAGTACTCCTCCGCGCGAGATCTGCACAGACAAAGAAATCCAGAATTGCGCATGTCAGGGAAATCCATAATTAACATCGAATTGCGCCAGATCCGGCGATCTGGCGGACTCGCTCCCTCACTCGGCCTCGCTCGCTCGGAGGAGACGAGAAGATCCGAGATCTGGCGGAGGAGATCCGGCGATGCTCCCGCTCCCTCGCTTCCTTGATCGCTCGCTCGCTCGAGGAGATCTCGGATCCGGCGCTCGCTCGATCGACCTCGCACCGGCCTCCGCCGCTCGCTCGCAACTAGACAGCGGCTCTGGCGTCGGATCGAGAGCTCCATCACCTTCAATGGCGAGCGGAGAGAGAGATTGGAGAGACCATGGGATTGGGGCAACGATCAGAAAAAATGAAAATAAATTGAGAATTAGTATATATATTGGGCATTTTGCTAAATTGTCCAAAAACGTGAACATTTTGCAAAATCGTCCAAAAAAGTGCCTTTTTTACAAAAATCTTCATAGAGAATATTCAAATATTTTTAACTTATGTTTATAATGGAGTATTATTATTTGGATGGAATTTATTATATTTATATTTATTTCTTTTTCGTTATTGTTTGATATACATAACTTTTTCGTTATTGTTTAATAGAAAATGTTGAATTATTTTTAGCTTTTAATGATTTTTACTATTTAGATATAAATTGTTTCATTTTATTTATATAGATTTTAGTCAAGTGTCTTCTTTTTCTAAATTAAGTTTTGAGCTTAAATAATAAACCTCCCCCCCCCCCCCCCCACCCCAAAAAAAAGAAATTGTTCCTCATTTCATTTTTTTTCATATCAGTACTTTTTTTTACAGTAGGCAAACATTATAAGGGATTTATAGAAAATGTAAACCGCTCTCATGATCATCCTCAATGATGATGGTATAAAGATCCCTATTAGAAGGGAGAGTAGATCTATTACAAATTAATAATATCATGCCTAGCTATATAGTCAGCTACCTTATTAGCTTTTTCCATATCAGTACTTGATTTTTAATATCAAAGGTTAGTTATTTTAATGTTGTTTACCTATAATTTTCAACTATTGAGTTAAACGATTGCTCCTAAATGTGTTTTGTTTTCTTCTTTCTTCTTTACATCTGATTTTATAAAAAGTTGTAAACATAATGTTTTTTTTTTCTAAATGTGTCTTTATAATAGAGTTTTTTTAACAAAATATATTTTATTTTATTTTAAAACAAAATCACCTTATAAATATACATTCTATTCAATTTCAATGAAAACCTCTCTTCGGAGATATAATCATCAAGTCATCAAACCAACTAACAAAATGGAGAGCTGATTCTCTTTCTCAACAGGGTAGGGCTACTCTTATTGCATCAAATCTATCGTCAAAACCTCTATATACTATGCAGAGCTTTATGCTGCCAACCTATATCCATAATAAACTTGATCAAATCAATATATCTTTCTTTTAGAATAAGGACTTAAGTTACAAACCGCTCATCAGTTGAGACAAAGTTTGTAAACATAAAAAACAGGGAGGTAGGAGTCTGCGCAAGTCTAAACATATGAACAACACCCTTCAGTTAAAACTTCTGTGGAAAATCATGGTGGAACCAGAAAATACTTGGGTCGGAATTATTCAGTACAAATATCTAAAAAACGAGCACTTGTTATGTTACAATAAACATAATAACGCATCTTGGAAATGGTCCAAACTACGATCATTATTACGGATTTCAAAAAGGTTTGGCTTGGCTAGTAGGGAATGGGAGGACTATCAATTTCTGGACAGGCAACTGGACAACCACTCAAAATATACTAAGAGTAAATTTGAAAGAAAAAGTTAAGGAATATATCACCGACAACAAATGGAATTTTGACAAAGGTAAGGCAAGTCTTAGATCAAGCCATAGTAGAGCAGATAGTGAACATCCCTCTCCCCATCCATCCGATTGAGGATAGGCTGTATTGGCGGCTGGCGAAAAAAGGTTGGTTTACCACGTCTAGTGCATATAAGTTATGCTCCCAATCCATGACAGATAATATAGACGAAAATGCTTAGATATGGAAGACTAACGTTCCCCCCAAGGTTAAAAACTTCCTATGGAAATTAAGGCACAACGCCCTTCCAACGGCATCTAGGCTCACAAGACGTGGATTATCAGTTTCGTCCTACTGTTCTATGTGCAATTATCATAATGAGTATGCATACCACTTATTTTTCGAATGCCAATTAAACCAATTTGCTCAAAACCTACACCTCGTCATTTGACTAACATTAACAGAATCATTTCTACATCCAGAAACTTCTGCCAGGTAATTGGGTATATTGGAAAAGCTCTTTCCAATAGAGAGAAAACAGAACTGGCGTTTCGTTGGTGGACTGTGTGGAATACCCGCAATAAATTTATTTTGAGAAATGAGAAGCTGCCAAATCCAGAAGGATTTAATAAAATAGTAAGTAGTCATAAATTAAATTGGGAAACGGACGTCCATATCAATGTGAAAACCGGAGAAGGGAGATTAAATAAAGCTTTTAGGAATGAGTCTAATGCCACAAGACCAACAAATAGAATTGTTAAATGGAAAAAACCTCCCTTTGTTCCTTTAAATTAAACTTTGATGGGGCGTCTAGGATGAATAGAGAAGCTTCGATCGGATATATCATCCGTGACTCAAGAGGCAATATCAAGGATTTGGGGGGAAAGCCAATAGGAAGACAAACGCCTCTGATGGCTGAGGGACTTGCTTTACGAGAAGGAATACTCAAAGCCATTGATCTATATATAGATAATCTCATTATTGAAGGTACCTCGCTTATTATAATTAACTATTTTAAGAAAGGGGTAGCGTGCCCTTGGGAAATTGAGCTCCTGCTCTCGGACATCAAATGTTTACTCAGATCTTTTCGGATGGTCTCATTTTCTCATATTTATCGCAGTGGTAGTAGAGCGGCTGATAAGGTTGCACACATTTGCCACTCCCTCTCTAGTATGGGAATCAATATTATCGATCTAGGTCTCATGAACCTCATCCGAAAGGATGCTTTCGGCTAGTCCTCCCCCTGAGGACACCCGAATTCTTACCTAATAAAAAAAATGAAAACTTCTCTTCGGCCAAATATTTTAATTTACCGATGATATATCCTATCATATCCTATACCTAAAGAAAAAAGAACAAAATTGGACCATTTATAACTTTCTAAGCTCTATGTGATTTTCATTTTCCGAGGTGATTTTCTAAGCTTTATGCGGATCATTTATAACTTAAAAAAATGAATCAAACAATCAAACAATCACCAGTCGTATTTGGTAGGGAAATATCAGATTGATCAATTTATGCAAATCATTTATAACATAACAAAAAAAAAAGGACCAGTTTTTAGGCAGTGGCTTTGTCTTTTTATTTTTTTATTTTTCGTTTATATATCATTGTAACATTTATTCTTGCATTTGGTGATGACGGTTGTAAATGTTATTCAAATGGGATCAATCATACGTTGGATGTGGTAGAGGTGAATACAATCCTTTATACATTTTCAATTGGTATGAGACGATGATCTGCAACATATATTTGTGATTCTGATTTTCTGACAATTAAATTCATTACCTGGAGACTAAAAACTCGTTTGAGGAATGTGTTGCATTTTATTTTAAATAAGGTGGTGTTCGAGGCTAGACATTTTTGAGATTGCATAATTGATCTTATATTTGTAGGGTAGACAATTCAATTGATCTTATATTTGCATGCTTATGTTTTTTTTTTCTAAATATATTTTTTTTATAGTTCTTCTTTATCTAGAGAAAATTTGCCAAACCGGCCTTTTTTTGGCCTTTATTGAGGGAGTGTCCACCAAGCCAATCAAATTAGGTTTTTGTCCACCACTAATTTTTTGGGCAAATTTACTCCCTAAGATCTAAACCTAAATCGATCTCTCTCCTCTCCTTTCTCCCTACTGTCTTTCATCAGTGATCTTCGTTTCCGATGCTCGGCGTTCGTACTGCTCGGTGTTGTACTGGGGCATCCGATCTCCCTACCTCCGCCACCGGCGCCTCCCTCCAACACCACCGCCTCCCTACAATCTCTTCGATCTCTCCGACCAGTGTTGTATTGGTGCATCCGGCTTCAAGCTCTGATTTTTCGATCTATCCGATTGGCCGCTTCAAGCTCCGATTCTTTCATTCGGCCGCTCGTTTGAGGAAATGTAAGTTCATCCTCCTCTGATTCTTCCTTTTGTTATGTCAATTACTCACCTCGTTGGATTCGTTCTCCCGAAGTTGAAGCATGTATGTACGATCTCATTCAACTATAAGATGACAGAGATGACAGAGAAGCTACGGAAATTGTCAACGATGAGGCTACGGAAATTGTGTGGTAAAGCGGTGGTTCCAGGGGATTTGGAGTAAGGAAACCATAACTGCTAGTGTTGCACACCCTTTCAATGGCACCATTCAAGTATAAGATGACATATATGACAAAGAAATTGCGGAAATTGTGTCCGACCAGTGTTGTATTGGCGCATCCGGCTTCAAGCTCTGATTCGCCGATCTATCTGATTGACCGCTTCAAGCTCTGATTCTTGCATCCGACCGCTCGCTTGAGGAAATGTAAGTTCATCCTTTTCTGATTCTTCCTTTTGTTGTGTCAATTACTCACCTCGGTGGATTCGTTCTCCCGAAGTCGAAGCATGTATGTACGATCTCATTCAAGTATAAGATGACAGAGATGACAAATAAGTTGCAGAAACTGTGCCCGATGAGGCTGCGGAAATTGTGTGGTAAAGCGGTGGTTGCAGGGGATCCGGAGTAAGGAAACCATAACTACTAGTGTCGCACACCCTTTCAATGACACCATTCAAGTATAAGATGACAGAGATGACAGAGAAGCTGCGGAAATTGTGTCCAACCAGTGTTTTATTGGTGCATCTGGCTTACAGCTCTAATTCTCTTATATATCCGATTGGCCGCTTCAAGCTCTGATTCTTGCATCCGGTCGCTCGCTTGAGGAAATGTATGTTCATCCTCTTTTGATTATTCCTTTTGTTGTGTCAATTACTCACCTCGGTGGATTCGTTCTCCCAAAGTCGAAACCTGTATGTACGATCTCATTTAAGTATGAGATGACAGAGAAGCTACAGAAATTGTGTCCGATGAGGCTGCGAAAATTGTGTGGTAAAGTGGTGGTTGTAAGGGATCCGGAGTGAGGAAACCATAACTGCTAGTGTCGCACACCCTTTCAATGGGACCATTGTTGTTGGAACCACGGTTAAGCTCTTCTTCTCTTGTTTATGCTTAGTACTTTGACATCCGTGTTTCGTTGACGTGCTTAGTACTTTGACATCCGTGTTTCGTTGACGGTTAAGCTCTTCTTCTCTTGTTTAAGCTCTTCATTGTTGCTGAGTGTAATTGTTGAAATGCTCTTGCTGAAATCTCTTAATTTGCTGAAATCTCTTATTTTGTGATGTTGTAATTACTGCTGAAATCCATTAATTGTCGCTGAAATCTCTTAATTTGTTGAAATGATTGTTGTAATTGCTGAAATTAGTGTTGAAATGAGGCAGCTCCGGTTTCAGCAACTCTGGTTTTCGTAACGTCGGTTTCAACAACTTTGGTTTCAGCAACTCCGATTTCATCAGCTCGGATTTGAGCACACGGTGGATATTTAACTAATATGGAAAGGTTGGTGGACAAAATGCTAATAAATGTTGAAAAAATATGGACATTCTAGTAAACACCCTTTATCTATTAAGTTTGTTTTGGTTGTGTTAGAAATTTATGATTGTTAATCAATGACGGAGTTTTAATTTCATTTAAAAAATAATCATATAGAATTAATAATTTTTTTATTAACCTATATAAAAATTATTATAAGATTTAGATTATCATTTTATTTGTAGATATATATAATTTATTTTTTAATGTTAATATTTTTTTATATTTAAATATGAAAAAATATTATAATTTGGCTCTCCATAATATTTTCATTAAATCTGTGCAAAGTACGGGAAATGGACTAATATAAACTACTTTGACTAGACTAATTAAGAAAATGGTGCATAGTTTAGAGATGTCAATTGCCAACGAATGGAACCAATGACCTCTTACTCTAGTGGTAAGAGTGATGTGCTTCCTTATGCCTCACTACCATGAGGTCAAGGGTTCAAATCCCACTAGAAGCAATTTGTGTAAGAGTGGGTACTAATGCCTTGGTTTACCTTGACATGGGTTTAGCCTGTCCTGACTTACCCGGCTAGTGCTCGGTCCGTAGAGGACTAGTCGATAACCTCGAAATCTCTACGTCATACAAAAAAAATAATTTTTTTTTTTTTTGCCAACGAAGGGAATTGTGTGTGAAAGGCAGAAGTGTCCTTGTGCGGGGCCCACCAATATACAACTAGGTTGGATCGGACGTACACCAAGTGGGTGAATGACCACAAAAACTAGAGTTTGAAATTATAGTGAGTGCCCCTGTCCCCGACCCCATATCTACCCTATGTAATCTTAGCTATTAGCTATGTCCATATTAGTGATCGGCAAAAAGTTTTGTTTGCGGTTCTATATGTTTTCAAACTCTCCTTCCATCTACGATCTAGCTTTTGTGCCTTAAGACTAGTCTCCAAAAGTTGGACACATCAATTGATGTGCCAAATATGGGTTTTCTTGAAGCATATCCCTTAACCTAATGGATTTCCAAGGAAACAGAAACAGGCCAAGTAAGGGCTTTCAAGTATATCAAGCTACAAAGCCGAATTGAGTTTGACTTGTCTAGGCATAAGATAGGGATTTTGCTCTATATCTCAAAATCATCATTGCCACCGCACCCAACACTGTTCACCGTCTCTTTGCACGGTTAAATACAACCACTTTGTTTTCCCTTCCCGCTGCAAAGCCATATCCCACTACCGAGCCGTTATTGGAACAACAATGACCTAACCGGAAGGTTTTATGGTCAATAGCAGGGACGAGGAGCAAGGTTTGATTTTGGTCGGTGAGGAAGAAGTGGATAAAAAAAAGGAACCTATGGTGCGATAAAACCGGTTTTTTAGACTGGTTTAGAATCACATACGTACATATAGGGGTGTTATGAAAAAACGAGCCGAGTTCGAACAGGCTCCTGAGTTCAAATCGAGCCGAGTACGAGCTCGAGCTCAAGTAGCTCATATTACTCGTACAATTTTGCCCATGGGCTTTTTCACCTTTAGTTTTAGGGTTTCTTCCCGTGTGTCTCCAGTAGCGAGCTCATAAACGAGCTCAGAAACGAACTTCGAGCAAAACCAAACTAAAACAATAACACGAGCTGGAACGAGCTCACGAGCTAGAGCTCGAGCTTTTTCAAATACTCGCGAGCCGAGTTGGAGCTTGCTTCTAAGCTCGAGTAAAATTCAAGCCAAGCTTGAGCTCAAGCTTGAACAGTACCGAGCCGAGTATGAGCAGCTCACTACTCGGCTCGTTCGACTTGAATAACACCCCTACGTACATACCCTACATTGCCTATACTGGTGCGCATATGTAACCATTTTTACAATTTATAAAAGAAAAAACTCAACCATAGACAATGTATATAGTTTTCATTCAGCAAACCCATATGCCATTCCACGAACCCTTAAAACACACGACGAGAACTTTACAAGTGAGATGGGATTAATCTATTCAAAGCTTGGAAGACAACGGATACAACAAAAAGGACAAGGGCATGAGACACCAATTTGGAAAAGAGGTGGTTGGGGGGCAAGGAACATGCCTAACAGAGCTAATCAACATGTCATGTCTTCTCAGTTTCTGTATATTTGGCTTTGGTGGGTATAAGTAACTAGTCCAACAAATTATGAGAAAAAATACTGTACACAAAGGAAAATTGCAAAAGTAAAAAAAAAAAAAAAAATGGAAGAAAGCACTGATATTTGAGAAACGTCAAACATAAAATATCAAACCCACAAAGATGAACTAAAGGAAACTGAGAAAAGGGGACAAATAACAATGGTGTTAACTGAATCTAGAGATGCCTAAACAAGAATTGACTTGGCAAAGCCTTGGATTTTTCGCAAATCAGTAACTTATAAGGGAACTCAACAATTACTGCCGGATTTTTCAAGCAAGGCATTTTAGCATTTCATCTACTGCATATGAGTTCTGCTGCTCTCAGCATTTCTTAGCGGGTAGAAATACGGATGTGCCTGAATGAAGTGGACAGTTCATAAGAATGTAACCAATTACTTAAGAATTCATGGGTTGAAAATGAAACACGAGAATTCTTACCATTGCTTCTTTTGCAGTGGGCCTTTCCTGGTGATCATATCTCAGCAACTTATCTAGGAAGTCGAGTGCCTGCACAAAGTGTCAAGACAAGAAAACGTCACTAAGCAGATAGGATCAGAGGAAGCTGGGATTTGAAGGTGCTGTATTCTTGGGTTATACCTCTGGAACTGCCAAATGTTGATTGTCTCCATTAATGAATTTCGACCATGGTTTGCGGCTATGCCTATACATATATCATAACACACAAACATAGTCGTAAAAGGATCAACTGAGAAACTACCTACAGGATCGAACAAGAAAAAAAAAAGACAATGACCTGCCAACAAGAGCAGCCAGATTTGGATCCAGATCTATGCGATACTTGCTTAAATAAGCATATAATTCATCTGTCCCAAGTACCTGTCAAGGCAAAACATTAGGAATCAAAATACTCAAACAGCTTAAAGTTTAAGCAATGAAAGCAGGCCCTTTTACATCTTGCTCCTAGTTCCTTTGTTGATCCAGTTGGACATAGAATATTAAAAAGAGGGACCATAGATGACTACGGCAACAGCAATACACGGAAACATAAGAAGAAAGCTTTGTTCAAGAATAACAAGGAAAAGGCAATGTTATAACTAGATTAGACTCTTGAGACATGAGAAAGCTATACAGCCAGTCTATATAATTTAGAAGGCAACAATATCCTGTATGAAGATTATCAAGAGGAGCTAAATTTCACAAGAATAACGAATAGCAACAATTCCATCTCTTGAGCACTTGAGAAAGCATATATTGTTATTTTGTGGATCACACACGAACCTTAGCTATCTTCACCAATTGATCATAGTTGTCATGTCCATAGAAAAATGGCTCCTTCCTAAATATCTGCGCACACAACAATTCAGTAAACATCTAGGAGTATAACAACCAGTGTATTTCATTTCTATGGAAAAGAAATCAACAGAAACAAAGAAAATCAAGTAATATAGACCTAAAGAAACAGTAATATTGCTAACCTTCCTACATATCTGTGCATCTAGGAGTATAACAAACAACATATTTCCTTATTTTGGTAAATAGAGAGTAGTCATTCGGGAGTCGAACCGGGGACATTTGGGTACTACCCTAAGATCCTTTCCGGCTCGACCACCCCGGCATGGTTCAAACAGCATATTTCATTTCTATGGAAAAAACGTCAACTGAAACACAGAATGACAGAAAATCAAGTAAATATATAGACCAAAAGAAACAGAAATATTGCTCACCATTCCAGCAAACATACAGCCAAGACTCCAAAGATCCAAAGAGTAATCATAGTCTTGCAAATCAACAAGAAGCTCAGGACCCTTGAAATATCTGCAAGGAACCAAAACTATTCAGTAGAAATTGCATTAAATGCATGAAACTGCTAATTCTTCAGCATTTCAATAGCTCAGTAGGGATAAATTTGAAAACATATTTCAACTATGCCAATCATCGTTCAAACAGTTAATATGCTGCTCTTGTAGCACGGACAAATGTCTTAATTTGCTAGCCAAGGAGGTACCTTGATGCAACCCGAACATTGTATTCTTTCCCAGGGTGATAAAACTCCGCAAGACCCCAGTCTATAAGACGTAGCTTACGCTGCTCATGATCGATCATGACATTATGGGGTTTCACATCACGATGCATGATACCTTGTGAGTGGCAGTAATCCAAAGCCTAGACATGAAAGATTGAATTATTATAGGATTTTTCTTGTTTTATTTTTTTGAGTAAAAACAGGGAAACAAACTGCTACACAATAAAATTATTTAGCATATACAAATACAAATTCTAGACATAATGAACTTGTAACTCAAACCTGATTCATACTCAGTGAAGCATAAACAATAAAACTATAACAAAATCTACAAGATATCTATCTTGCATCAAAAAAGTCATTTAGCAGTTAAACACAGAAATCACATAATTAAATAAGAACTAAGTACAAACTACCTAGTACAAGGGCCAACATATAACTTCAGGCGACTTGCAATGCACTTAGAATGCAACAGAGCCAGGAGCAATTGATGAAAGATACAGCAAAACACGACTGAAGTAATTAAGTATAATTTTGAAAAGAAATGTGTTTGATTCAATCATGCCAGATCAAAATTGTTTGAGAAAATCGAAGAGAAAATTTAACTTACCTTCAGAAGTTCATGAATGTAATAGCGAATATCATAGTCAGATAATGTTGGATAAAGCACTTTGAAATCTGTGTTGTTCACATATTCAAATATGAGACTGGGAGTCTTTGATTGTTGATCCCTGACAATGTCCAGCAACTTCACAATATTTGGCCCACCACAAAGATTCTGCAGTATTTTTATTTCTCTCTTAATCTGCAACAGGGAATGCAGAATGTAACTACTAGACACTGAATGTCAGAAAAATATCATTATTCACATTACCTTCACCTTTATAACATTCACATTGTACATACTTTAGGTGTGTTGATGACACGTCATTTACATTATATATTATACCTACACCTTATCAGCTATCCAAATATCAGATTTTTCAAGACCTCATCAGAACTATTTACATTATAAGCATGCCTTACCATACACGCCCTTTGTGAAACTCGCTCCGCGAAAAATATACAGCTAAGATAAAGCATAATTTGTTGAAAAATGCATGAACACACATTGCAAATAGATTGGGTGTGGTTTGTAACATGTCATTTACATTACACAACTCCAACTTTTCAGTTATTTAACTGTCTTATCACATCCTTGCAAGTTCTTTTTAGACTTTACTAGCACTATTTACATTATAAGGCCCCGTTTGGTATGAATACGGGAATCGGAATGGGAATGGAAATCGGAATGGAAATGAGTCATTACTCAAGGATGTTGTTTGGTATAATGTCGGAATAAGGAATTCTCAAACTCCAAAACCTAAAAATACACGAATTCATCCTATCAATATCAATATCAAAATCCCACCTATTCAATAACTCAAATTACCCCAAAAAGAATTTAATGAAGAGGGAGGGCACTCTAGCAACCTGTTAAACTCGAAGGAGGATGGAGGGCTGGGCAATAGTGGTCTAGCAGGAGGGCTGGGTGGCGCCGGCAGCATCTGTAGACGGTGGCAGCAGCGGTGACACAGGAGGTCGGAGAGAGAAGCAGAAATCCGAGGTGGTCGGCGAGAGAGAGAGAAGCGGATTGCAGGCGGTGGCAGAGGGGCAACACCGGCGCAAATCCTAGATCTGGGCGATGGGGCGATGGCGGCGACTACAGGCGGTGGCGACACGGATGGACAAGAGATTAGCGAAAATGTGGGATCTTCAGCTCAGGCGATGGCGGTGGTCGTGGATGACTACACGGCGGCAGCAGTGGCAAAAGTCGGTGGTGGTGGTGTGAGTGGCTGCAACCGGTGGTGGTGGTGGCGGTGACAGGCAATCGAAGGAAGATGGAGGTGAGGGATGTTGTGCGTGAGTTGGGGAGGGTGAGTGAAACTCGTAATGGCTCATTCCTCACCTAAAGGCAAGGAATGAAAAATGCTAAAAAATGGGGATAAGGGGATTGCCCGGTAATCGATTTCATTCCGGGTTTTGTCGTACCAAACATGAAATCAGTAATCACTCATTCCAATTACCAGATTTTGATTCCCGGTAATCGATACCAAACAGGGCCTAAGTTTGTCTTACCAAATACACCCCCTTTTGTGAAAATTGCCCAGTGAGCAATATTTCGTAAAGATAAAGCATACTTCCTGAAGGGGGTAAAAGTGAATCCCAAGAAAAAACCTTGGACGATAACATATATAATCCACGTTAATAAATAAACAAAAAAGAGTTATATCAAAGACAAGAATCTGATTGATAGCAATGCCAATAAACAACAACAACAACAACCGTGTATCCCGCTAAAGCGGGGTCTGGGAACCTTCTGAATGCTAGCAATCACCACACCAAGCAATTCAAGGAAATTGCAAACTCAACAAAACCAATTTTTCAGAGTAAAGCAAACAGGTAATATTCCCTTCATTTTACAGCTAGATACAATCACTTTTACCCACAATTTGTTCAAGATAACTCAAAAACCTCAAGGACCTGCCCCTCAAATATTGCAATCTAGTGCATCACATTAAAATGGACATCAATCTTTTTTATGAACAAGAAAGGCAATGATCTTTAAACATATACACATCAAGGACCTTTACTTGGACCATGTTTGCTCCTCTGTAGGTCCTAACTCGTCCCTAGTAGAAATAATATCAGGGTTTCTGCATCAGTTTCCCCACGACTAGACATCAAAGTTACTAGGTGGGAGTAGGTGCTTCCCTACTAGTTATTCAACTATAGCACAACAGCTTCCTGTGACCATTTGCAGCCTAGTTAATTAAATTTCACCAAAAATCTAGATCATCTTTTGAGATCGGACAGAACAGGATACTTTGTCAAGGATAACCAATGGGAATAAAACCTTCCAGCACCTAGGGACCTTATGGGAGTAATTCTGTTTAGAGATATCAGACAATATCGGTAAAAGGGGAAGGTTAGCTAAGATGGCAGGCGTTTCAATCCTTTGTAACAGGCGTCTCTGCCTTAGGCCAGAGAGTATTACTCTGATAGAGGTTAGGGAGATTGTCCTCAACCTAACAGGCCACAACAGGTTCCCATCATTTCTCCATTGCTAGTGTTTGACAATTGTTTTACGATCAGAATAAGAGCAAGTTTGGAAATAGCTCTTCTCAAAGCAAAGATAAACCCTGAAGCGTATTTGAAGCTAGTTCAAAAATTTACACTGATAATATAAAGTAGTACTTCTACTTGAACTCGCCTCCATAACCAAGCACATCAATAAGTCATGAGAAGTAAAATGCACAAACAAATGAATGATTGTGACCTTCAATCTCCATAAGTGTAGCATAAGTGATAATCCTGTGATAATATAATTTATCACGCTAATCCTAGGGTGTGACGGTGTGTTTGGATTCCAAAATGTATCGTGCTTAATCAAATTACTAGCTCGGCCACCATTACCTAAGCCATTAATTGCATTTGCTGTAATGCAATCACCCAGCTCTTGTTTCGAGCAAAACTATCAATTGGTAGCATAAAGTCGAACCACTTCGGCTGCATTAACAGATGCATCACAATATCAATCACCCAGTTCAACATGATTGCATCACAATATCAATTTCTAACATCTTCGGTTTTGAAACCACTCAACAACAATATCAATTCCAACCTAAGGTGTTAGGAATTTCTGCAAAGGACACTGGGACAATTAACAGATGCAATTAATGAAATAATATTCAAAAGAAACCCACATTTCAAATACAGGGATCAAGAAAGCATTAAAGTTTAAAACATATGCTTGTGCTGACAACATTAGGGCTAACCTTCTTCTTCTTGACAGGTTTGAGGATCTTAATTACACACTTCTCATTATCAGTGATATGAACTCCTTCAAACACCTCACTGTACTTACCCCTCCCAACCTTCCTCACCACTTCGTAATCATCTTGTTCTCTGCAACAAGAAAAACGATAAAGACGGCAAGGCATAAATACAATCAAAACCACAAGAGAGAGACAATAACCCCGACAAAGGAAAGGGAAACTGGAACCCGAAAGCAATAGAAGAAAAAAGGAAAGAATTACCCCCACTGAACGGTAAGAGACTCGTAATCCCAATACTCCTTTGGGCGGATCACATTGACATCGGCATAAACCCTAGCCTTGGAGGCGGCGCCGGGGCGGCGAATGGATTTTCCGATCCTCTGCGCCAGGGTTGCCAGTCGGGACGGATGCGGTGGTTGAAGCGGGTAAGGCGGCGGAGTGGGTTGATGGAGATGGAGGAGGAAGCGGCGGCGGCGGAGAGGAGAGGGAGGATTCGGAAGAGAGAGGTTAAAGGAAGGGAAATCGGGATTGAGAAGGAGAGAGAATGAGAAGAAATCAGTTGAGGGTTGGAGAGAGAAACGGAGGAGAATTGAGAATTTCTCAGTGGTGAATGTTTTGAACGACGACAACCACCGCCAGCTTCCCCATTCCTCCTCCTCCTCCTTTTTTAATCTCTTTTTGTCTTTCTTCTTTTTGACGTTTTTCTGGGCACACTAGGAATTTTATTACTTCCTCCATGTGACTTTTTCAAGTTATATACGTAGTTTTAAAGCGGAAAAAACTATATTAAATATTAATTTTTTAAAATAATATTATACTTATCACAAATAAGTATGAGATTATTTAAAAACATATTATTTTATATAGTTTTTCACACCTTAAAAAGTGTGCATTAATGATAAAAAAAATGACTTAAAAAATGGATAGTATTATTATTAGTATTTCATAAAACCATTTATTTAGGGAATGCTTCACCTCCCACCTCTTCACCTACCTAAACTCACACATGGTGGAAAACCAGATGATGACTATTTATGTCTTACTTATCTTTTATTACTACCTCCGTCTAAAAATACATTGTCTTTACTATTCACGCACGTTTTTTTAAGAAGGTAAAAACTATATAAATATTAAATTTTTTATTAATTTTTTAAAATAATTACAAACTTATTGATAATAAGTTTGTAATTATTAAAAAAAATTAATAAAAAAGTTAATATTTTATATAGTTTTTAACTTCTAAAAAAGCGTGCATGAATAGTAAAAGTCTATGTATTTTTGGACGGAGGGAGTATCATCTAGGCCTATATAAGGTTATGTACATCTCCTTATTGAGACACCCATGAAATGAAAGATCTACCTCTTATTTCTTAATTGTCGTAACACGTTATCAGCACGAATCTACTCAATGATGTAAAAGGTTGTACAAGTTCAATACCACCGAACTCTTGACATTACTTTGCTAGGTTTGTTTCACTTGTATGTTCGAATCAATTTTTGTTTACCTTTGTTCGGTTATTGTTTGTGAAATCTTTCACCTTTTTGTTTTGTCAATTACTTCTTCAAACTAATTGATCCGTATATATCTAACCTACATTGGTATTTAGAGTTTAATTGAAGAGGAAATGGTAGTAAATACCACAATTTCTAAAATTTTTGCAAAAATGCCATCATTTTGGGAAATTTTGCAAGAATGCCATTTTTTCCCAAAATTTGCAAAAAATGCCAAGGTAAACCTTCCCCCAAAACCTGCTATCCTAGGTTATTATGCCCACAAAAAAAAAATTTACAGACATTGTCAAGGTTCCCGGATCTGAGTGGTTGCCGATGGTGTTCGCTGGGGGGCTTGGTGGAGGGGGTGTGTGGTGGTCGGTCTCGGCCTGGATCTGGCTGGAGGTGGGATCTAGCGCTCTAGGCTGTTGCTGTTCTCTCTCCTCTCCCTCGCTCTTGCCTTTTTCTCAGATCTGGGCGTTGGTAAGGGTTTCTCCGCCGCCGCTTGTCCGAGGTTGGTTGTCAGGCTGATAGGGGGTGGTCTTGGGTGTGAGCCAGGCGAGATGGGGCTAGTAATGTCGGCCTTCCTGGTTCGATGGATCGCTGCAGCGGGATGGCTGTTCCTCGGCGGTGGTGTGGTGGGTGGAAGGCCGGCCCCAGGGTGAGGGCGGCGGCGGTGGAAGGCGTGGGCGCCGCTTGCTCTCTCGCTCTCTACTTCGTCTTCTTCGTCCCTGTTCTCTCTCACCTGTCGCTTGCTCTCTCTCTAAATCTTTCTTCGTCCCTGTTCGTCTTCTTCGTCCCTGGTTTGAGGTTCGAATTGGGTGACAGGGGTTTGACATTGGGTGACAGGGGTTTCCATTTTGTAGAGAAGGGTTCCGAAATGGGGTGACAGAGGGGTTTGACATTGGGTGACAGGGGTTTACATTTTGTAGAGAAGGGTTCCGAAATGGGGTGACAGGGGTTTGACATTGGGTGACAGGGGTTTACATTTTGTAGAGAAGGGTTCCAAAATGGGGTGACAGGGGTTTGACATTGGGTGACAGGGGTTTCCATTTTGGAGAGAAGGGTTCCGAAATTGGGTGACAGGGGTTTCCATTTTGGAGAGTAGGGTTCCGAAATTGGGTGACAGAGGTTTGAAATTGGGTGACAGGGGTTTCCATTATGAAATTGGGTGACGAGGTGTGGAAATTGGGATATGTGGATGTCGTAGGTGCCCGATTGAAGGAGGTTTGAGGTATTGGTTATAGGCTTTCGATTCATAAGGGGTGACATGGGTTTCACGTTGAGTGACAGCGGTACAGTGACATGGGTTAGTCTGTTAGGTGACAGAGGGAGATGAATATAATTTGTAAACTGACTTTGTTCGTCAGATGGAAATTGCATGAAGCAAATGGTGAGGACAAAATACACAGAGGAAAGAGAGTGGCTGAGAGAGAGAAGATGAGTCAAATCGTGAGGAAGAAGAAAGGCAGGCCGTGAAGATAGATCTGGCAGCTAGGGCGGCGGCTGAGTCGAACTCCGGCCACCGCAGCCATCATCGGCGGGATACTGAGGAGGAGGAGCGGTGAGAAGCTTGTCGGAGCCTCCGGCGACGGAGTTTTGTCAGGTACGAACTCATCGACTACGACGACGAAGACTACTTAGATGACGACGATGACAAGTTCGACGAGGATGACAATACCGACGCGGAGGACGGCGGCCGGAAAAGAGAGAAGAAGCTCAAGTTTGTGCTCAAGCTTCCGAATTGTTCCAGACTCTGAAGGTGAAGGGGACGAAGAGGATGAAGAAGAGGAGGAAGAAATTAGGGTTGTGAAAATCCCTCACCAAAACTCTCTCTCTCCTTTCTCTCTCTCTCTCTCTCCTTGTGACAACCTATAACCGGTTTAGCCCTTCCCTAGTTTTATTTGCAAAAATACCACCAATGGTAGTTGTGCAAATTTTCCAAAAAAGTGGTATTTTTGCAAACCCACAAACAAAAAGTGGTATTTGTGCAAATAGCCCTTAATTGAATTAGTTCCTTTCATTGGATTCCGATTGAATTTGAATTTGTTATAATTAATTAGTCTTTAGGTTTCAATTTAAATATTTCCGTGAATTTTATAATTGCATCATTTATCCATCATTCTCTCCTGTTTTGTTTTCCATTAGATTTCGATCTTGTACGAAATCCACTCTTGTTACAATTTTGATTTAAAGCCATACTCGTTGTCCATTATTGATTGTGTTTTTTTTTTTTGGCTTCTCGTTTGCCAATTGCCTATTTTTCAAGATTCAATTTAAATTGGTTAGTGCATATGGATTTGAGATTGTTGGTTTGGTTTTCGGTGTGTGTTTTATTTATATTTGAATCATACTTTGATCCATTCACCGAAAATTATCCTTGAAAAGACAAGGTTTTTAACGAGACAACTTATGCACCATTTCAAATATTAGATCCCCCAGATCAAATGCACGTTAGGTCCTGATGTACCATATGATTGTGCATTGACAGCAGCTTATAAGTCAAGCGTGTCGATGTCAGTTGTAATATATGAAGACATTTTGGCTTGTACACATCAAATACAATGTTCAGACTCGACCATGAAGCTCATGAAGTCAGAATTATCAAGAAATTCGATGAGCTTATCGTAGCATGAGAAAGTTGCAAGAAAAATCTTGAATTTCGAGGGGGGGGGGGGGGGGGGGATATACGCACTGCACTATTTTACTCTTCGATCAGGTTTTGTCCCACTGGGTTTTCCTCGAAATGTTTTTAATGAGACAGTATCACCAAAGCGCATCAAACGACATTTGTATTTTTTTTCCTTAGCCCTAGTGTTTGTCCCATTGGGTTTTCTGGGTGAGGTTTTTAACGAGACAATTTGTAATTGTAATGTTAGAGGTGTACATCCAAGGGGAATGTTATAAAACCATTTATTTATTGTGGATGTTTCACGTCCCACCTCTTCACCTACCTAAACTCCCACATGGTAGAAGACCAAAGGATGACTATTTATGTCTTATTTATCTTTTCTTATCATTTAGGCCTATATAAGGCTATGTACATCTCATTGTTGAGACACCCATTCATCATCATCATCATTACGGAAATTTCGTGTGATACCCCTGAGGTAAGGGGTATTTCACGTGGTGTGCCAAAGTTTAGCATATTTCGTATGGTACCCCTAAGGTTTTTTTTTTCACCTCGTGCCCTTCCGTTTTCTTTGAATGAAAATGGTAACTTTCCATTAAATAAAAACAAAAGGAATTAAAAGAAATGAAAAAAGATGCACTTGCCTCCTCAATTAGCCTTACTTCTCAGGATGAATAGATGAAAGGAGATTAGAGAGAGAGACATGGAGTAAGGAGGCTGTAACGACCCAAAAGTTTGGATATCCAAATATGCCTCCATTAATCCACTTAGAGGATTAATAAGGTTCGGATGATCCGGTTATTCGGGGTACATTAAGGAAGAGTTTTGAATTCTTCCGTGAGTTTTAGATCTTACGACCGAGTACGAGTTATTACTTAGATTATTTATTTAGCGAAAGCGTATATAAGTTGTTAAAACGGGGATTTCGAACCCCAAAGAAAACGCATGCCCATTGGCCTAGCCGGGTATATAAGTTGTTAAAACAGAAGTGTATATAAGTTGTTAAAACGCGGAAGATAAAGGCGGAATTAAAGTACAACACATGCCGTGGCCTAGCCGGGTCAAAACGCAAAAGTAATAAGTAGCGATAAAATACTAAAACATGGTCCATGTCACTCTCACTCTATCGTCCCATAGGTTATGCCCGACAAACATCCACATATGATCATGCATATCGGGTATCGGGGGTACCTGAATCTAAAAACAAGAAAGATAACGGGGTCAATCATTAATTACTCATACACGTATGCATCAACATATTCTGAGAGTACGTAAAAAGGCATATAAATGTGATGCGATAAAACTGTAAATATACTATCATGCTCCTAAGGCATAATTTGAATATATAAATAAATGCGGTAATGGGTACCCAATTGATAACAATAAACCATATAATCCCTTTCCAAATGCTTGGAGGTTACACCACCCTTTATCACCAAATTCTTGGAGGATGTGCCAACCTTTATCGAATGCTCGAAGGTTCGGCTACGCCGCAACCTTTAGGGAATCCCGATAATCACCACACAACAACATAGAATAGGATGGCCACCTATTATAACAAACACAAAGATAAGACAAGAGTTCATTTCATTTCATATGTTATGTTCTATGTTATAATTCCGGTTTATACCCTACAACAATTCTATGTCGTAAAATATGCATGACCCATTACGACACTCATGTGTCACGAGTAACCTCAAAAGTAAGTCCAGGGGACTTATCGGAAATCCGAAGGTAAGCACATAAACCAACAAGCACCAAGTGTAAACAGGAATCAAGCGCCTAACAATTGCAATTATTTCACATTAGGTTCTTCTTATTAATGCATCACATAAACCCATACCGCAAGATAATCACACACATTCACATAAGGTTAATGGCTTAAGGACTTATAAGCTTGGTTAAGTATCCACACTTAACAAGTTATAATCCGGGTCATATCATCACGTAATCCTAACTTTTTCATCCTTATTATTGGACAAGTTATGGGTATACTTCATTTCCGTATTTTATATGCTCTAAGTCTCGGTTATGCCATCATATATTTAACCATATTCTTAGCATTCCCTTAACCAAGTTTTGAATCGAGTCATTATAAATATGGTTTACTAAAATGATAATAACTCTTGATCCAACCGTTCGACCGTCCTAATTTTAGAAGGGAAGTTAGATGACATTGCAATGAATATCATATGAAGATTTCAGCCAGATCAGATCGTTGGATTGGAAATAAAGTCCAAATTACAGAGGCACGTATATCCATTTTTTTTTTTTGACGTTTTTGCTACAAAACACAACCAAAACACATAAAGGCTCCACTTTCTAAGCCTTTTCCACACCAAAGCACATCTATACTAGAGAGGGGAAGGCAGATGAGAGATTACCTTCGAAGAGTCCCACACAAACGACTCAAGAACACCCTCAGCAGTCCTTCGGAACACCTTCCAAAATGCCTTGCCATTTTGTCACCAAAAATCCCAAAACATGATTTAGATTCTTACTCAAAGTTGAAGAAAAGGAGATATAAAACATGTTGGAACTCAGTTTTGAAAGGAACCAAGAGGACTTACCAAAGATCAAGTTGAAAAACCCAAGGTCCTCCTAGAACACTCCACTGCAGCCCCAAAGATCAGTCAGTTTGGAGGGACAAATCACCTTTAATTTAGATGTTTGATATATGTGTTGAAATATGGTTCAAAGACATAGCTAAGGGCTCACGAATCACTCCATTTGGATCAATATTGAGGGAGTTATGGCTTTTTGAATGGAAGGCAGCCAAAAATGACTAGCAATGGAGATATGCTTCTTTTCTCTCCCTTTCCTCTCAATTGATGGCTTGTTCTATGTGAATGAATGAGGCTGAGCCTTGGGGATCAGATTTAAAGAATGGGAGAGGGCTTCTTTGGTCAAAGCATGGGAGGGGTGATGGGAAAGAGAGTGGGTGAGATGAATAGGATCCTAGCTTGTCATATGATCAAATCAAAGGGAGTGGGTGAGATGTGTGCAAGGAATGGATAGGGCGGCTGCCCTTATATTAGAAAGACGTAAATCCTGAGTTCGTGACGTGTTAAAATCCGTTACGTTTACAAGATACGAGAAAAGTGGCTCGGGTATATATTTCTTTCATAAAATCCATAGTTAAACCAATGTAAAGCCATCCATAAATTTTAAAATTTCCGGGTTTTCATAATCATAAGGGAGGATAATATTCGGATTATCCTACGGATATTTTATAAATATTAATTAAATTCCGGTCTTTACAAAGGCCGATGACTATGAAGATGTCGATACTGGTGGAGCCGATTGTTAGGCCGATAACGGTGACGCACTATTTTGACGACTTTGACTACCACGAGATAAGTTTTACTTCTCAATTTGGGATGTATGGTTTGAGGATTTAGGGGTTTTGTTAGATCCAAGCTGCGAGGTTCTTTGTTTTTAGTTTTCAATGGAATTCATAAATTGATTATTAAACTTTTGAAAGATGTATATAACATCTCCTTATTATATAATAGTGAAAGCAATGTTTATAGAAAATTCAATGTTTATTGCTTCCTTAGAAAATATTGATCGAATGATTCCTCCAAAAAATCAATGTTTTGAGTTCCTTCCTTGGAAAAATAGATGAATTGTGGATAGGGCTATTATATGAGCTTAATAGCTCGAGTTCGGCTCGGAATCGGCTCGAAAAAAGCTCGACTCGAGCTCGTTCACTTATCTAAACAAGCCGAGCTTGAACAACATTTTAAGCTCGGTTGAAATCTCGGCTCGTTTGATTTAGGCTCGAATAGCTCAAATGTTATGAAATTTATACAATTTCCTTTAACTTAATAGGTTATGACCAAGTAAAACGGCTTAGAGCTCGAAAAAAGCTCAGCTCGAGCTCGTTCACTTACTAAAACAAGCTAAGCTTGAACAAAATAGAAAGCTTGTTTAAAAATTAGGCTCGGCTCGGCTCGGCTCGAGATCGTTTACTAAATGAACCAAGCTTGAACATGTCGGGCTCAGCTCGAATAACACCCCTAATTGTGAAAGAACCATATATGCTAGTACTAGATTACTGGTATTTTTTGATGATGAGATGATATTCTGACTGGCTAATGCAAACTGACAAATATCTCCTAGATTTAGATGTCAACTGACATATAATCTCTACTAAATATGACATATAAGCTCTATTAAATTTAGATGTACGCTAGTGTAATACCCGTGCCTTGAAGCCACGAAATGTTTTGAAATTATGAATATAACAATTATTATTATTATTATTATTATTATTATTATTATTATTATTATTATTATTATTATTATTATTATTATTATTATTATATAGTCAGAACTAATGTAACAATTACAAAAAAATAATTTCATATCAAATAATTAACAATCAATTATGATGACAAATATATGCATGTATTAAAGATAGAAGCTCATGTACCACATACTCGCAAACGAAAGGAAACATATATAATTATATAGTATATTTGCTGGAACGATGGATGAAGATATGGATCCATGAACGTGATGGGTATAAAATGTAACCATAAATTACTATCAAATAAAATAAAATATGCTTGATTCAATATTTTTTATTTGAACCAATTAATTTATTAGAAAATATATAATATAATAAGAAATAAATTACATACTAATTTCAAAATTTTCAGTCTTCCATATTACATGTTCATTGTATGTAGACATTGGTTAAATATGGTAAATCAATAATTTCAATATCCAAAAATAAAATATTCAATGTAACCATTTTAAATAATCTTTTAGTATGAAAAATAGGAAACAAATATGTTTAAAATATGAAACGAATATTTTAAAATTTTAGTAATAATATTGACCAATAAGAAAATACAATTTGAATAAAAAAAATTCAAGTTTAATTGTGGGCATTACACGTAAGCAAAATCCTAGCAGAATTAGTATTCTTAATAGAAGATAGATTAATACATGCTTATTCAGTATTAGGTTACAAGCAAATTAGCCAAAGAGGCCAAACCTTTTGAATCTCCCCATTTGCTAGCTTTTACTATTCATTGATTCTTTATTTAATGATCATGCTCACTGTTGTCTCTGAAGCTAAAATCGATTAAATGTGGACCTGTTATACAAAAAAAAAAAAATTGTCGAGTTCTTGTCAAATTAATTTCAGTGAAAAAAGGAAATTCTCCCAAAATCTATCCACACTGAACTTGATTAGATTAAAAGAAATTTTCTCTGGAATAACGGTCCGCGACATAAGCCTTTGATAAGTTGGTTTGAAGTATGCAAAACTCGGCAAAATAGAGGCCTTGGCCTTCGTAGCCCTGAAGACATGAATATCGCACTTCAACTAAAGCTCCTTTGGAAAATCTTAGCTGAACCTACAAACCCCTGAGTTACAATTATAACACAAAAATATCTGAAACAATAACATATATTATCATATGAACGAAAAGGTAACTATTCTTGGCACAAAAATATCAAACTCTTACCCACTTTTACAAACGGTTTCCGCTGGTCTATTGCTAACGATGACTCTATTAACTTTTGGACGGATCACTAGGTTGGCTCCACGCCGTTGTCTACCCTTGCCCTTGATCCATCTCTTATTGATCGCTCCTTGAAAGTTAGACACTTTATCAATGATGACAGAACTTGGAACATCCAAAAACCGAATGAACTGACAAACAATTACCAACTCGATAACAACACCATCAACTCAATATCCCAGATAATCATCCAAAAAAACATTATCCAAGACAGAGTTAACATTATCCAAGACAGAGTTTGCTGGAAATGGAGCAGGAATTGTTGGTTTTCTACTAAATCGGCTATTGACATGATTCACAACGAAAAACAACATACGAAATCTGACTTATCTTGGATCTGGGAACTTGATACTTCACTAAATATAAAAGAGTTCCTATGGCGTATATCAAAGAATGGTATTCTAACCTCAGTGAACATTGCTAGTCGGGGGTCGACAACCCCATCAGTTGTCCCATTTGTGATAACAACTACGAGGATCTAAAACACCTACTACTAGAATGCCCAATCTCACGCACTACTATACAACTACTAGACCCTAAGTTAGCGGCTATCCTTCAATCCAACAACCTTCATACTCTTGAGTTCAAGGAAATACTGAATACAATCAAAGAGAACACCAGGAAACAAAACTTCACAAGAGTCGCCACTTTCGAGTGGAGCATCTAGTTTTTTAGGAACAAAACCCTTTTTGACAACATATCACCTGACCCTCGAACAATTGTTGCATACACAAAAGAGCATATCTATAACTGGAACAAAGCCAAACTGTGTGACTATAACAACTCCCCAGAAAAATGCAACCTCTGAGGAAAACACGACAAACGATAAAATGGCATAAACCACCAATGAACTTTCACAAACTAAACTTTGACAGAGGTCTTTCTCCTTCAATAAAAGGTAGCTATGGGTTCATAGTACGTGATCACATGGGCGCCCCTGTTGTCTCAAGAGTTGGGCCTTCACCACTAGACTCGTTCATTGGTATTTAAGGGTATGCTCTCTAGAAAGGCATCCAAGCAACATCAAATCTCCAAATCAACAATCTTCATATTGAAGGAGACAACCATACCATTATTAACTGCCTTAAAGGTAGTTGGTCTTGTCCGGAGGATGTTGAAATGCTTATCTCTGATAGTATTCTGTCTTTGCATTGTCTTCCCTCGTATCAAATCCGCCATATTTTGAAGGAAACCAACCGAGTTTCTGATCGTCTCTCGCATCTCGATCTCGACTACTTCTATGGTCGATCTGTCCCTGACGATTATGCGTTAGCAGAACTCATCCGTCTGAATGCCCTTGGCTAGAGAAGGGCTCCCTCTCCGCCAAAATTTTCTTCGGTTAAAAAAAATGAAAAAAAAATAGATAAAGGTGATTACCATTTACCAATAGAAGAACTACCTGGTTTACCAAAAAAAAAACAAAAAAAAAGAGGAACTACCTAGCATTGCAACACCATGAAGTTTCCTTTAATTCCATTTTGTTAAAGAAAGAATATGACAAATCAAATTTCGGTCTTCTAAAAATGGACTATCTCATTATATTAAATACATTCTATGATGACAATGAGATAATTAGTCAAACTGTGAACTAATTTTATAATTAATTAGCATGTCTTGCACAATTTGTTGATCGATTATACCTTTATTTATTTTTAACAAAGAAAAACTAAAATAAAAATAATTTTCACATTTTAATAAAAATAATTTAAACATGAATAATATATACAAAGTAGTAATTAAATATAATTTATTAATAAACTGCATAAATACGCATGTAAAATAAATTATTTATATAATTGGAAAATTTGTCTACCTCTTGATTTAATTCTTATCCTAAATGGTCAAATCTTAACTAAAACATATAATAAAGTATTATTCAAATTGGAAAATACCACATTTTAATTAACACGAAGGATTGGTGAAATAATACGGCATCACATAGAACTGAAATTAGCAAGGAAGATAACACGGGACTAAGAAAAACACGAACTCGACTTCGTATCCACTCTTTGAACTTTTGCTTTTCCAAATGTGAATAACACGAACTCGAATTTTTGTAATTTTCTTTTGCCTTTAGATCATCCAATAAATTTAAATCGTTCTTCATATTCGGCCTGAGAAAAAAGCATTGTTAGAATCGATTATATAGTAGTAAAAAAATGTAAAAGCGTAAAATTCAAATCGCTAGTAACATTTTATCAATGGACTCGAATACCTACAAAAATTAAAAATTACAAAAATATGGTTAGAATTTGATAGAAAGGTGTTGTGAGCCTAATTTACCATGTTTTATAGTTACTTTTATATCGTTTTCTGCATGCATTTCATACATTTGGGCTAGAATAGTACATAATCTATGTAGTTTATGCTTTTTTGCCAAATTATGGAATCTACACCAGTTTGTGTTTAATTTCACAGAAATCGAAGCAATTTACAATAGTTCTGAGAAAGGAGGATAAGCTTGAAGTCAACTACAGAAGTCCGAGGTCAAGGAGCAGCGGAACCAAGACAAATCAAGCTGGAAGCAAGAAAATCGAATCAACACAGCTTGGTCGATATCGAGTACCATTCGTCGATATCGAGTAAGTTACTCGATATTCACTAGAGATAGCCGGAATCGAGTCCAAAAGCTGAGCAAGGAAAGCTGCAAGTCGATGTCGAGGAAACCTACTCGATATCGAGTAACAACCAAGTCGATTTTCCCTTCTAGAGCTGAGATCAAGTTGCTGCTGAAGAAATGGAGAAATGTGGTCAATATCGAGTAACACTACTCGATATCGAGTTGATCCCAGGCGGCAGAAATCGAGCTATCCGAATCTTGTTAAGTTTCTATCCCGAGTCCAATGGAGATATCCGCAAGGGCAAATTCTATCAAGATCTATCCAGTTGGAGGAGGATTTATCCACAATTAGATATAATTCCTTTTAGATTTATTTATTTATTTCCATGTTTTAATATTTAGATAAAAGATGGATAGATATAGATTTAGATATAGTTTTATTTCCTAATTAAAGAGGGAATGAAGGCTATAAATAAAGCCTTAGGGGTTGGATTTTAGGAATTCAATTTAAGTCACAATTAGTTGCATTGAGAAAGAGCTTGTGGCGAGAGCAAGGTGGAAAGGTGAGAGCGGATTTGACTTGTTCGGTTGTAAGCTTTCTTTAGTTTATTGAATGCAAAGTTATTTCCTTTTATTATTGATGTCTTTATTCATAATGAAGAGCGAGTAGTCTACCCACTTCTAGGGTAGGGGTGAGCCCGACGGTAGCCATGTGAGGTGATGCGGTAAAGGTACAAGCTTTTGATGCGAATTCTTCTTCTATCCCTATGAGCATGATTCTTTTGCGAAGGTTGAAGGTGATCCTTGTTTGTGTTATTGAAGCAAAATTGATCTTAATACAACTTGGGTTAATTTTGTGAAAAAGGGTTAGTAATAACTAGGGTTTATGCCAAAGCCTCTATCTTCCTATTTGTTAATAACGAAAGTTATTTGATGAAAAGCATGATCTTTTATGCCTTTATGTGTTATATTTCATGGTTACCATTGCGGTCTTGAAACCCTGATCTTGGAAGTCTTTAGTTTATTGAGTTAATTTCGTGTTTATATTCGTTTTCGTTCGAAAAAGTTACAAATTTTAGTTTATGTGTAAGCCGATTTCGAGAAGATTTGGTCGACATCGAGGAATCTGGTCGATGTCGAGTTGAGTTTTGTCGAAATCGAGTTATTTTGCTGAGTTTTGCTTTCTTTCAGTCGATATTGAGCACTGTTAGTCGATATTCTTACTCGATATTGAGTTACAGTAGTCGATATCGACCAAAGCTGTTGCCTTTGCTTTCTTTTAAGCTTTTCTCTGTTCTTTCTGTATGTTTGTTTGATTTTATGCCTGTGAGATTCCTCCGCTACCTGAGATGCGCTGACACGCTTTCTCGATGATCGATCCTGACTTCCCGCTGCTACATCGGGAGGAAGTCTTGTAATCATTTGCGTGGGAACGAATCTGGTTTGATCTATTTCATTATATTTTAAACTCGATTTCCTCCCCTACAACAAATTGGCGTCGTTGCCGGGGAAGCAATCATTCGCGCCTTAGATAGTTAGATCTCCCTTTTTTCTTAAGTTTTTTATTTTTCAGTGTATGCGCCGTTCTGGTCAACAGCCCGAGTTTGATGCCTTGGATGACCCGGAACGCCTTATACACGTCCACGCTAAATTGAAAAGAGTCATGGCAGACGCAGAAATACAAGAACAACTGATACAGAGGCTTAAGGCAAAAATAGAAGCCAACAATGCTACTCTCGTCGCTGAGAGAGCACGCACTGAACAAGAAACTAAGCGAAGGAGGCAAGCGGAAGCTGAGCTTGCCTAATACCCTACCACTGCAGAGGATTACATGCACTCGACTCTTGTCGTGCCTGAATCGGCCATTGTAATCCCTGAAAATAATTTTGAAATTCGCACTCCTTTCCTGATTGAGATTAAAAATAATGCCTTCTATGGAAGATTTAATGAATGCCCTCTTGAACATATTATCAATTTTTCTGACATGTGCCATACTCTTGCCCAAGGTACTACTCTGGAATATGTCAAGATGAAAGCTTTTCGATGGTATCTGGCCGGTCCAGCATTGAAGTGGCTTGAAGGTCTCCCTCCACGATCCCTTAAACCATGGGCTACAGTAAGGCAGGAATTTCTCAACAAATTCTTTCCTCCTGCCAAGACAGCGCTCCTCCGCCAGAAGATTACAACTTTCAAACAGAAGCCTGGGGAGCCACTAGCAAAAGCACGGGAACGCTATAAGGATCTACTGCGATCCTGCCCTACACATGGACATCCACCCTATGTCATTCAGGAGATCTTCTTTAATTCTCTTGATCTGGCCGCTAAGGATAGAATCAACCATGGTACTCATTATGAGTATCTGACAATGCCACCTGCTGATGCATGGGCTACCCTCGACAAGCTTACCAACTACGACAATAAGTATGGGACTCTGACAAACTATGATGAGAATGCTTATGCCAGGCCAACCCCATCCATGCCCCTCTATGAGCCTTCTAAGGAGATTGACCCAGATGTCAAGGAGCAGTACTACAGAGATCAAAATCGCAAGCTCCCAAGCAAGTCAGGATGGCAGAAACCCACGAAGAGGTTGCTTACGCAGGGGTCCCAATCGCTATATGGGGGACCAAAGGTTTCAGCAACCACAATGGAACCAAGGTTCCCCTAAGAACCCCCCGCCATATAAAGCTCCAGGATATCCACACAGAGCAAGTCAGGATGGCAGAAACCCACGAAGAGGTTGCTTACGCAGGGGGTCCCAATTGCTATATGGGGGACCAAAGGTTTCAGCAACCACAATGGAACCAAGGTGCCCCTAGGAACCCCCCGCCATATAAAGCTCCAGGATATCCAAAAAGAGATCAACGGAAGGATGATCTACAGATGATCCTCGATGAGATTCGGAGAGATGGACATTTGGAAGAGGAACATAGAGACCCAGATGGGTCAATTCGCGGCACAAATTCCACGACCAACTGGGCAGCTCCCTCGGCATATAGAACCAAATCCCAATGGGAAGATCGGACACATCGCAGCCGTAAAGCTCAAGAGCGGGTACCAACTACGCGAGCCAGAGGTCGGAAAGCAGCATGACGAAGCTGAAAAGCAACTCGACAACGACCAACAACAAGTCGATGTCGACCAAAATTTGGTCGATGTCGAGCAAAATCAACTTGAAATCGAGGAACAACTTGGCCAAGATTCATCTGCACAACACTGCAACTCGAAATCGACTACAGTGGTCGATGTCGAGCAACATCAAGTCGATGTCGAGCAACATCAAGTCGACATCGAGGACGCTGCAACACCTCCGACATCTGTTTTGGCTTCGAAGCAGAAAAAGAAGCTGCCTTTCCCGACAAAATCTCCAAAGGATCCAACAGAGAAGAAATTCCAGAGCTTCATCAAGATGCTTCAAAGGCTCAATATCACCATACCCTTCACCGAATCTCTTAATGAAATGCCATCCTATGTCAAGTTCCTAGAGGAGATTTTGAGCAAAAAGCGGTCAATGGCTGAGATCGCAGAGGAGTACATCCAAATGGACGTTCTTGAGAAAAGGCCAGATCCAGGTAAGTTTGCTATAACCATTGGATTTGGTCAATACAAATTTAATGCTTTATATGATCTTGAAGCTAGTGTAAGTATAATGCCTATATCAATATGGTCCAAGATTAAGATAGTTTTCCTAAGCTTTATATGGCAAACAACACGGTGGTCATCCCAACATGCATGGTGGACAATGTGCCAGTGCAAGTAGGTAAGTTCTTCGTCCCTGCTGATTTCTTAGTTATTGATATGGCGGAGGACCCTGCTTGTCCAATTATTCTAGGAAGACCCTTCTTGGCGACGGTGGATGCCAATATAAGCGTAAGGAAGGGAGTGCTCACTTTCAACATCAGCGATGAAGTAACTGAGTATTCCTTTAATAAAACTAAAAGGCATATAGGTCCCATGGAAGAGGTAAAGTCTATATTAGCTGGTTACATTACTTGTGGGGAGCCTAAGGTAAGAAATATGACTACCGAAGAGCTAGAAAAGAGGGATATGGAAGCCCAGGTGGAAGAGATCATGGCCCTCCTGAACGAAGAAGTAGAGAATCCAACCGACATAGACGTAGGTAAGTCGATTTGGACTAACTATTTTTCAGATGCTTTACCAGGTCTTAAGTATGGGGTCAATATCGACCAGGAGAAATCGACATAGCCACTGAACCACTCGATATCGAGTGCACCAGGTCAATATCGACCAGTCCATACCGAGCTAAGTCCACCAGAAATCGAGCTAGCTGGAATTGACAGGGACAACTCGATATCGACCAATCTTGGTCGACATCGACCAACTGAAGCCGACTCGATTTCTTCCCCGGAGCAGAAGCCAGTCGATATTGAGCCAGGTAACTCGATATCGACCAACCTTGGTCGATATCGACCTCCCCAAATCGACAAATCTTCCTCAGTTTCGACTGAGATTCCACCAGAAGAGCAGCACAACTTGATATCGAATAACCTAACTCGAAATCGACCAGACCCTCAGGAGCTTCCGATATCCGATTCTTTGAAGGTAAGCCAAGGTATGGATCCTTCTTCTCCTATTTCCATTAATGATCTATCTATACATGGGAGAGGTTTGCTTTGATATGTGCGCTTATGTAGGATTTCCAATGATGAGCCCAAAGAGTATGAAGTTGGTGACAAAGTCTATGTTGCCAAATCAAAGGATCATTGGTTTCCCAACAAATTCAACAAGAAGAAAATGGGGCCCTTCATGGTGAAAAAGATCCATTCAGGAGGATTGCAGCTGATGGACAAGAATGGAGTCCTATTTGAAGCCCAAGCTACATGGGCCCTGCAAATGCCACCTTGAGCTTCATGAAGAAAGTCGGCCTAGCGACTATAAAATCTAGAGCTTGTAAATAGACATTTATTTTTTGGGATTTTTGGACATTGTTGTTTTTGGTTTTGGACATTGTTTTTAAGTTTTTCTATCGTGGGTATTTCTTTTCTAACGAATCTTGCATGGAAGAAAAAGCTGCAGACTTACTCGACGTCGAGTAAGTTACTCGACGTCGACCAAACACATTGAGAAAAAAGGAGCCTGTGGTCGAGGAAAACCACACTAGAGGCATCCCCTTACTCGATATCGAGTGCCTAACTCGAAATCGACCAGCCCTTGTCGATGTCGACCATCTCTGCAACAACATTACACTCAATTTCCAGCACCCTGCACACCTGTTTAGTGAGTTTCTTTCTTTACCCTTATTTTTTATATAGTGAGGACACTGTAATGTTTAAGTATGGGGTGGGGGAATGGCTTACTTTGTGCATACTTGGTTTTATTTGACATTATTTGTGCATATTTTATCATATTTCTTGAATTGCTTATGCATGGCTACTTTGGAATTCATTATTGATTTATGTGCTTATTTGCATATTTTCTAAAGTTTGAAAAAATAACCCCCATTGAAAACTTTAGTAAGTGTCATGGAAGTTTAATATTGAACTCGACGATGCAAAACTGGATTCATTAGAGATATAGCATGAAATTGCCTAGTAAAGGGAAGTCACAATTGATGATGCCCGAAAAATAACGAAGAAAACGAAGAGTAATATTAAAAGACCCATATGATGCTCCGCGGACAGAATAGACTAAAGAGTAAGATATAGGCGGAAGGTCATCTTGATGACAGAAGACGCGGAGCTAAAATGCATGCAGCCTAAGGCGTGGTGTCACACATGCCCACTACCCACATGTCGCTCTCCTGAAGACAAGTGGCAAACTAATGCAGGACAAATGTCGACAACAATGCAAAGATCCGAACCCCAAGAAAGATGGGGACACTTATAAAAGCCAGAGAGTGAGATAGTAAGAGGGGCTTTTTGGAGACAAACAAATAGGAACACCTCGATCCAGAGAGGGAGATAGGATTGTAATAGCACTCTTCTTCGTGACCACCCTTTCTAACAGGTTTGGGACTCGATATTCGTCCGCGGACGACCAAGAAACACGAGAGGGATCCTTACAGGACAGGTAGTAGGGTGATAGTCAAGGAGTAGAGGAGATTCCAATTCTTATCCCTGGTCTTTAACCTAATGAGTTGGGGTGCTTACTATTCCGAGAAGCCGTTTGATGAATCCACTGCACGATAAGTGACGCGAGACGAATTCAAAGCCTCGGCGGCGCCAACTACGAGATCTTCGCGGATGTCGAGGATCTCGAGGTTTGGGTAAGACCGTCTATATCCCCATTGGTCATTGCGGCACATGTTGAGACTCCCTCACCTATTTAGGATAGATAGTAGTAAGGGGGGGGGGGGGCTTCTGGTAAGACCGTTGACCAGATCATGTTATGAGGGGATACGTGGCTTCCCCCCCCCCCCCCCCACATGGGAATGTGGGGCGGGTCACACTTTTTCATTGTGGGTTTATCATTGGCGCCGTCCGTGGGGACTCTCTCACACTGAGAGGTTCCTAAATTTAAATAAACAGATACTAATGAAAATATAATCGCTAAATATGAAGCTTTGTGTGGGCAGGTGGAATATGAGCGAAAACATGGGAGAAGCATCTCACGGGATAACGAATCACGACAACGAAGGATTTCAAGAGTCTAGCATGCATGTGAATTCCCCAGGCCAGAACAACGCGCTGGAAAATCCGATTTTCTCGCCGTATATTCCCCAGCACATGGGGTAGGGCAACGTTCTGCACGAGGAACATTATTTCCCACCGCCAAATCCTGAGCATACGTTCTTTTACCAGTACCATGGGTACCATTCGTTCCAACAGGGGAACCCTTACAACGGTATTCCCCAAGGCACGTACGGCCACACTCATCTGATAATCCTGGTATGTCCCATCGCTATGGAGATAGACACGCCCACAAGCACCATCGAGGCGAGCGTTCATCCGACATTTCTACGTCAACCAGAACGGGCTCACCCCGTGAACATGAGAAGAGGCCAGACTTCATCCCTTCAGTCTTCACCAACGAGGTCTGCCTGGCCCCAGTCCCTAAACAGTGGAGAGATGCCAACCTCAAGAAGTATGATGGCACCTTTGACCCTAACGATCACATGTGCCACTTTATAACCGCCATGGGGATCAATGAGTATAATGATGCAATGTTGTGCCGCACTTTCCCTTCAACTCTAACCGGTATAGCCTTGACCTGGTTCACTCATCTGCCTCAAAACTCGATTGCTAGCTTCACTCAGTTCTCCCAAGTTTTCAAGTCATATTTTGGGAGTTCGCGGTCGAGAAAGAAGACTATGCTAGACCTTAAATCAATCAGGAAGGGACCGAATGAGACTCTAGGGCAATTTTTTGCCCGATTCACTAGTGTGGTTGTGCAGATCCCGAACTTCAATCATGAGTCAATAGTCATAATCCTCATGGGGAACTTGGCAGACGGGGGATTCAAGACCCGACTCTTCAAGAAAAAACCAAAAGACTATGACACCTTGAGAAATTTGGTATCTGCTCAGATTGAGGCAGAGGAAGCCGCGACCTCCATCTCTAGAGCTAACGAGGGCCCGCGAGGCTTTCTTGGAAAAATAGCAGGAAGATTTTGGAAGCAAAAAGGAGCTGGAAGGCCAAGAAAGAATTATTCCACGGGCAATCCGCCCGCGTCCAGACAAGATGAGGTCCATTTCAACCACGAAAGAAAGAATCCAGCCGCAGGATATCAAGAACATGATCGAGGGATACGGCGTAGAGGAGAACACGTTTCCCTTTGAAGGAAGAATGGACATCCTGATCACGTCCCATATCGTCACCAGACTCAAAATCGTTACGATGAAGGACACGCAGATAATCAAGAAGACTATCGGCGGGCCTCGAGGTTTGAGTACCCACGAGAGCGGGATGAGCAACATCGATATCCCTCCGTAAACAGAGGCAGGGGATGAGGACGATGGTGGAGTGGCGACCGAAGGGGTCGGGGTCAGCCAACACAAGTGTCAGTCAATCAAGCCCCGCGCGACGAGGTTCGTCGCGAAGGATCGCGAGTCAACCAGATCCCGGAATCGGAAGGTTTCATCGACACTTTGGCGGGAGGACCGTCGATCTCAGGAGTAAGCCGTCAGGAAAGAAAAAATTATGAGAGAGAGGCAAAGCAACCTCCATCAGTTGCTAGCCAGAATATCGCTTTACAACCACATTCCGAAATAGTTTTCGCTACAGCAGATGCCGAAGGTGTTTGCATGCCACACGCGGATCCGTTGGTAATTCATGCTCATATCGCCACTAAGACTGTAAAAAGAGTTTTCATAGACACCAGATCATCCGTGGACATACTCTCGTGGGAAGCTTTTTCTCAATTGGGTGTGTCCGCGACAACATTGAGACCTTATCATGGGACGCTGGTTACCTTTTTGGGAGATGAGGTGCAGGCTGCGGGCACCATAGAACTCGCGGTGGTCTTAGGAATCGCGCCATGTCGACGTATGGAAAACATTATTTTCATAGTGGTACGGATCCCCACAACTTACAATGCACTCTTGAGGAGGGTGTCTCTTTACAAATTCCAGATGGTCGTTTCGGTCTATCACTTCAAAGCAAAATTCCCTATTTCCGGAGGGAGGACGGGAGAAGTATGTGGCCAGCAACCAAAACGCAGGAGTTGCTATGTGACTTCCCTGAAAAAGATGAAGGAGATCATGTGCATCCAAGGATCCGCTCAAATCAAGATCGAGGGTTCGAAAGAAGACTCTCAAGCAGAGAATGAAGAAGCAAACGTCACAAGAGAACTTGCACCAGAGGCAGAGCTTGAAGTTAGACCATCAGACAGGGAAATCCCTACTGCGGATCTAAGAACTGTTCACCAGCCTTTCCAAAACCCTGAAGAGAGGATTTACATGGGCCAATCCATAGAGACCGAGGAGAAAGAACGGGTTCTGGAAATCATCCGTCAGTCCCGTGATGTGTTCGCATGGTCCCCAAAAGATTTCCTGGGCGTTCCCACGTCAATAGCAATCCATACCCTCAGGACCCGCCGTGATGCACGACCTGTAGCCTAGAAGAAGAGGAAAATGGCCCCGGAAAAGTCTCAGGCAACAAAAGAAGAAGTAGAGAAGTTACCCGAAGCCGGATTTATAGAAGAAGCAGATGATTCAGATTGGCTCTAAAACTTTGTCCTAGTCGAGAAAGCCAACGGAAAGTGGAGGATGTGTGTGGATTTCTCGAACTTAAACAAAGCCTGCTTGAAAGATAGTTACCCTTTTCCATCAATAGACGAGCTCGTCGATATTACTGCTGGGAACGAGGCTTTGAATTTTCTTGACGCGTATTCCGGATATAACAAGATCCGATGGATAAGAGGGCAACCACTTTCATCACCAGTCAAGGGATTTTCTGCTATAAAGTAATGCCTTTTGGTTTGAGGAATGCTGGGGCTACTTTATAAAGAGTTGTAGATAAGATATTCCATGAACAGTTGGCCAGGAATGTGTCTATCTTTGTGGAAGACATAGTCGTAAAGAGTAAGAAAGCAGAGGACTACGCGGCTGACCTACAAGAGACCTTTGATTCTTTAAGACGAGGGGGACTAAATCTGAACGCAGAGAAATGTGTTTTTGGAGTCGATTCTGGAAAATTCCTTGGGTTCATGGTAAGCCAAAGAGGGATAGATGTGAACCCTGCCAAGATAGCTTCTATACAGGAACTGCGACCACCACGCACCATAAAAGAGGTACAGTCCTTGAACAGAGCTGTAAACTACCTGGGACGTTTCTGTTCTTGCCTAGTGGATAAATTCTTACCATTCTTTGCGTTGCTGAAGAAGAAAGGGCCGATCCAGTGGACACCAGATCTCCAACAGGCTTTCGAAGAATTGAAGGCTTTCTTACAATATGTGCCTACTCTGCATCAACCTCAGAAATCAAAAAGTTTACAGCTATACTTGGTAGTGAAAGTAACTACTATCAGCGCAGTCCTCACCCGAGAAGGACGGTACCCGGTCTATTATGTAAGCAGAGTGTTACAGGATGCGAAAACCCGATATAAGCCGGTGGAAAAAGTGATCCTCAACTTATTGTTCGCGGCCAGGAGGCTTCGTCCATATTTCCAAGATCACCTGATAGAAGTCTTGACGGATCTGCCGCTGAGACAGATTCTTCATTCACCGAGTCTTTCGGGCGAATGACGAAATGGTCCATAGAGCTCTCCGAGTTTGAAATAGCTTACGTCCCTCGTAAAGCAGCGCTGGCTCAGGTTCTGACGGATTTCATCTGTAAAACAAGCTTTGGGGATGAAGGAGGCGACACACAGAGCAAGTGGATAATAAAGGTCGATGGGGCCATGAACGCGGAAGGATGCGGAGCAGGAATAACACTAACCTCTCATGAGAGAGATCAGTTTTGCTTCACTCACAACTTAGATTTTCAAGCCACCACCAACGAGGCGGAATATGAAGCCTTGATAGCAGGGCTTGAACTAGCTTTGGCCCACAGAGCTCGGGCAATCATGGTATACACAGATTCTTAAGTCATCGCAAAATAGATAAAGCGGGTGTACGGGACCAGGACTGGACTATTACCAGATTACTTACGAAAGGTAACCTCCCTAAAAAGAGCGTTCCTACACTTTGTCATAGAATCCGTCCCCCGGGAGATGAATGAACAACCAGACCTGTTAGCCCGGATCGGGGTAGCTATGCCGGCGGAAGTTGAAGGAAAATTCGAGTTTGAAAGAAAGAATCGGCGAATACTCCTTTAAGAAGTGTATTTTGTCTAGACCGAAGGTTCCGAGGACTAGCGGACCCCGATTGTTGAATATATGGGGAAAGGAATACTCCCACAAGAGAGAATGGAAGCCAGAATGTTAACAAACCGAGCAACCCGGTTCATCATCAATGAAGGAAAATTATACAAGAAGGGTTTCAATTTTCCAGACTTACTATGCGTGTCTAACAATGAAGGGAGGATCATCGTAAAAGAGCTGCATGCATGCGTATGTGCCAACAACCAAGGATGGAGAGCCTTAACTTCAAAAGTCATGAGACTGGGATATTACTGGCCCACAGTCAGGGCGGATGTACAACGTTTTGTGCGCAGCTGTGATGCATGTCAGAGAAACGGGAATGTGAAAAATTTACCTGCCGAACCACTTCAGAGTATCTATGGAGCATGCCCTTTCGCCTTATGGGGAATGGATATTCTTGGGCCTTTCCCCACAGCACCCGGGCAGTTAAAATATGTCCAAGTTCTAGTGTACTACTTCACTAAATGAGTAGAAGTAGAAGCAATGTGATAACTCCCTCCCTTGATGAAAATCGGAATAAATGTTTCAAAGGCCTTGACAGGATGTTTGTGTCAAAGGTCTTGGAGCATTAACAGTTGATGAAATACAAAACCTGTTTTATAAGTCCGAATATTATTTAATATTATTATATACTTCCTTTATATTATATATATATGCTTGACTAATCTTTCAGGAAGTTTTTTTGAATTATTTCCTTCCTTGTGACAAGTGTTAAGAAGGTTCAAATCGGAAGGATTATGGCTTCATTTGTTTCCAAGTTTAGAAGATCTTAAAGATGGCCATTGATACGGGGTTAGCCGTGGGTTGGTCCGATCTTCGACAACAAGCAAGAAACTAAAGAAAGACTCAAAGAAATAACAAGAATCAAACCGACGCAGCAAGGATGCTTCAAGAATCGATCAAGAAATCTGCAAGATCAATCAAGAAGTTAAAGAACGGAAGCAAAAACGAATAAAGACTCAACAAGATCAGCAAGATTCGATCAAGAAGCAATCAAGATTGATCAAGATTCTCAAGAAACGCAGCAAGACTCGAAATTGAATTGCAAGAATTGAAAGACACGACCTGATATGGACTGAGTCGATCTATGCAGAACAAGATAAAGACCCCAGGCCTCCTCAGAGGGTAGGAACCAATACCAATGACTACACAACCCGCCTCTACAACCCTACACAATCAAGCGGACAACTTGAAGGCACAAGGAGGGGGCTTGTGGATACTAGGATCACCAAGTCTTGCGAAGTTGATGAACACAAAGCAAACCAAGCTGAGATTATCAATCGATGACCAACGAGCACAGCTCTAGTTGAATCAACAAACACTCGATGTGTTTACACTCTATATGAGAGAATTGTATTCATAAAAGTTCCAATTGATTACAATGGAAGAATCGACAATATATAAGCCTTAAGGGCTGATGTTTGGCCGAAAATAATAACATGAATTAACTAATAACTTATTGGGCCTAATAATAAAAATAGCACCTAAAGACATAAATAAATAAGGTCTTTAAAAATAATAACTAGAAAAGCCCAATTCAGCCCAATAGAACACTTAAGCTGAAAATGGGTTCCAACACTTAGAATATTTCGGCCTAAGCTAAACTAAGGTGGCTCGGCCTCCATTTGTGCTCCAATGCACATGTATGTCTTCAATGTTGGCTCGGGGAGTTGAACCTTGCTCGAGAACAAAGCATAACCCACAAAGTTGAATGAGTCTCTCTGAAGCTTCTTAGCTCTAGCTCGAGTCATTGGTCCTTCTCCAAGTATGATGGGTGTGTCTGGAGCTGTAGAAGATGGTCCCGCATCAACCTCCCCTTCTTCAAAAGGATTCGACCACGAATCCAAGTCTTCATCCACAGCAAAGTAAGGGATTAGATCAGCGACGTTGAATGTAGCGCTCACGCCCATGTCTCCAGGAAGCTCCAATTGGTAGGCATTGTCGCCCACTCTCTTCTTGATCCGAAATGGTCCATCACCACGAGGCGACAGCATGTTCTTCCGGGCTTCTGGAAACCGCTCCTTCCTCAAGTGCACCCATACAAGATCTCCAGGCTGAAATGTGACCAAGCGACATCCCTTGTTGGCCTTGTTAGCATTGTATTCAGCCTTTAGCTTCAGCTTCTCTCGAGTTCGTTTATGCAGCTCCTTTATGAACTCGACATGCTTACCTGCCTCAAATGATTCTTTGTCTCTCATAGGATATGAAGTAAGATCAAAAGGGGTTAGTGGATTAACACCATACACACATTCAAATGGACTGATTTTAGTAGCCGAATGCATGGTTCTATTGTAAGCAAATTCCACATGAGGTAAGGCTTCTTCCAAAAGTTTCAAATTCTTCCTAATAATGGCTCTTAGGACAGTAGCAAGGGTTCTATTAGTCACCTCAGTTTGGCCATCAGTTTGGGGGTGGCTAGAAGTAGAGAATAGCAATCTAGTTCCCAATTTATTCCATAAAGTACGCCAAAAATGACTTAAGAATTTTACATCCCTATCACTAACAATGGTTTTAGGCACACCATGCAACCTAACTACTTCTCTAAAGAATAAATTAGCAACATTGGTAGCATCATCAGTTTTGTGGCATGCAATGAAATGAGCCATTTTAGAGAATCTATCAACCACTACAAAGATTGAATCCCTCCCCTTCTTAGTTCTAGGCAACCCAACTATAAAATCCATAGAAATGTCTTCCCACGGGGCTGAGGGTATCGGCAGTGGTGTATAAAGGCCATGGGGCATAAGCTTAGCTTTGGCTTTAATGCAATCTATGCATCTCTTAAGGCAATGTTCTACATCCCTAAGCATATGTGGCCAATAAAAATGTGATTTCAATGTGCTATATGTCTTATCCCTACCAAAATGTCCCATTAATCCACCACTATGGGCTTCACCAACATGTAATAATCGTAGAGAACATCTAGGAATGCACACTTGATCTTTTCGAAATAAGAATCCTTGGTGTATATAAAAGCTGTCATTAGGACCCTTTTCTAAGCATTTTCGAAATATATCTCCAAAATCCAAATCAGATTCATACAATTCCTTTATGTAAACAAAGCCTAAGACTCTAGAATCCAAAGTGGTTAAAAGAACATGTCTTCTAGATAAGGCATTAGCAACCACATTGTATTTGCCTTTCTTATACTTAATCACATAAGGAAATGTTTCAATGAATTCCATCCATCTACCATGTCTCCTATCAAGTTTATCTTGGCTTTTAAAGTGTTTTAAAGATTCATGATCAGTTCTAAGAATAAACTCGCTAGGCCATAGATAGTGAGACCATGTCTTAAGTACTCTAAACAAAGCATACAATTCCTTATCATAGGTAGAGTAATTAAGACAAGCACCTTTCAACTTCTTAGAAAAGAAAGCAATAGGCTTACCTCCCTGCATAAGGACTCCACCAATTCCAACTCCGCTAGCATCACACTCTACCTCAAAAGGCTGAGTAAAGTCCGGCAAAGCTAATAGAGGTGCGTGAGTGAGCTTGTCCTTAAGTGTGTTGAATGCTTCCTCCTGAGCTGCTCCCCATGTGAACTCACTCATTTTCTTTGTAAGCTCTGTTAGTGGGGCTGAGATGGTGCTGAAGTCTCGCACAAAGCGTCGGTAGAAGCTCGCCAATCCTTGGAAACTGCGCACATGGCCGATGTTGGTGGGTGTTGGCCACTCTTGGATCGTCTTGATCTTAGCCTCATCGACACGCAGTCCATTCGAACTTACTACAAATCCAAGAAAAGACACTTGTTCATTACATAATTCGCATTTCTTTAAATTAGCATACAAGCGTTCAATTCTCAGCGTTTTAAGCACTTCTCTAAGATGTGATTCATGTTCATTAGAAGACTTGCTATAAATCAGAATATCATCAAAGTAAACAACAACAAACTTTCCAATGAAATCTCGAAGCACATGATTCATTAAGCGCATAAAAGTACTAGGAGCATTAGTTAAACCAAAAGGCATAACCAACCACTCATACAAGCCTAGCTTAGTCTTAAAGGCTGTTTTCCATTCATCACCTTCTTTCATTCTAATTTGATGATAGCCACTCCTAAGATCAATTTTAGAGAATATAGAAGCTCGATGTAACTCATCTAGCATATCATCTAATCTAGGAATAGGGTGACGATATTTAATAGTAATGTTGTTAATAGCCCTACAATCTACACACATTCTCTATGAACCATCTTTCTTAGGGACTAAGAACACAGGCACATCACTAGGACTTAAGCTAATTCGAATATAACCCTTATCCAACAGTTCCTGGACTTGGGTTTGGACCTCTTGGGTCTCAGTGGGATTCATACGATACGCATGCCTATTAGGTAATGCAGCCCCCGGAATAAGATCAATTTGATGCTCAATTCCACGAATAGGGGGTAGACCTGGTGGTATGTCATCGGGAAACACATCCTTAAACTCCTCAAGAAGAGCGAGAATGTTCAATGGAAGAGAAGCTTTAAGCTCTTCACTTAACATACTCAAGCTCTTGCAAAGGCGCATAAGAACAGTTCCACCATCTGCAAAGTCGTCCATGAATGTGCTTTTGGAAGCCAAGAACACACTCTTAGATCGAGTTTGAGGATCCACTTGGCTCGACTGAGCCTCCTGATCTAACTCACCTTTACTTACCTTGCGCTTCTCAATCTCATCAGCTACTTGCGTAGGTGTCATGGGTTTGAGAATGACATTCTTTCCCTGAAAAGTAAAGGTATAGCGGTTAGTAAACCCATCATGCATAACCTTACGATCAGATTGTCAAGGACGGCCTAATAGAATATGACAAGCTTGCATAGGCACTATATCACATAAAACATCATCTTCATAATGTCCTAGTTTAATATGCACTTTAACTTGCCTATTTACTTTCAATAAGCCACAATCATTCATCCAATGCAATTTGTAAGGTCTAGGGTGTTGGACAGTAGGTAAATGCAATTTGTCAACCATTTCTTGACTAGATAAATTACAGCAACTACCTCCATCAATGATCACATTTACAACCTTTCCTTTAACTAGACAACGAGTATGAAACAAGTTTTTCCTTTGATTATCATCACATGGTGTAGGAACAACACTTAAAACTCTCCTAACAATCAAAGATTCTCCATGCTCATATTCAACCTCATCATCATCATTTTCATAACAAACAAGGTTTAAATTCTGATCATTATCATATTTGGTAAAATAGTGTCTTTTGGAACCCAAACTTTTCTGCTCCTAGGACACCTCAACAAACCGGAAACTTGTGTTATCCGTTCTTTTCTCAACAATAGTGTCAATTCGGAGTGATCATGGTAGGGAGTTTGATCAACTTTAGTTTGATTTGTTTTGTGCTAAATATGGCATCTCCCATAACTTTTCTGCTCCTAGGACACCTCAACAAATCGGGGTTGTGGAACGCAAGAACCGCACCTTAGAGGATATGGCCAGGACTATGCTTTTAGAAAATGCATTACCTAAAACCTATTGGGCTGAAGCTGTTAACACAGCTAACTACATTTTGAATTGTTGTCTTATTCGTTCCATCTTAAAGAAAACTCCTTATGAACTTTTAAAAGGTCGCAAACCACTTATATCTTATTTTAAACCCTTTGGATGTTCTTGTTTTGTTCATAATAATGGAAAAGATAACCTTGGGAAATTTGATGCGCGTAGTGATGAAGGTATATTTCTTGGCTACTCCACAAGTAGAAAAGCTTATAGAATCTTCAATAAAAGGACCCAGGTAGTTGAAGAAAGTATACATGTTATTTTTTATGAATGCAATGACGGTGCTTTGAGTCAAAGTGTTGCAGATATAGATCTTAACATCCATGAAGAGAACGAGGAAGGTGATGATGCTGCTACCAAGAACACAGAGAAGAGGAACATGTAGGAACATATTCTTAACACTGAAGAATTGGCCCAAGGTGTTGAAGATTCGTCCAAAGCCCTTAGTGTCCAATCCAACAGTGTTGAGACGTCAGAAACTGCATTAACTGAACCTAACAGGACCACGGAGTCAAATGTACCACAAGTCAATTCTACTGGTGTGACGAATCAAGGAGCTGAGACTAGCAAAAGGAAATTCAAATACTCCTCATCACACTCATTATAGGATATCATTTCTGACCCTACTTCTAGTGTTCAAACTCGTTCTAAACTTAAATATCTTTGTGCTTTTCACGCGTTTGTTTCTCTTATTGAGCCAAAGAAGGTAGATGAGGCACTTCAGGAGCCAGACTGGATCATTGCTATGCAAAGTAAGCTTAACGAATTTGAAAGGAACAAAGTCTGGACCTTGAAGCCTAGGCCAAAGCATCAATCAGTCATTGGCACACGATGGGTATTTCGAAACAAGCTAGATGAGAATGGTAAGATTGTGAGGAACAAGGCAAGGCTTGTTGCTCAAGGCTACAATCAAGAGGAAGGTATTGACTACGAGGAGACCTTTGCTCCCGTAGCCAGGCTTGAAGCTATTCGCATTCTATTGGCATTTGCATCTTTTATGAGCATAAAGTTATATCAAATGGTTGTCAAGTGTGCTTCTCTTAATGGTTTCTTAGAGGAAGAAGTATATGTGGCTCAACCCCCAGGTTTTGAAAGTTCAGAATTTCCCAATCATGTTTATAAACTTGACAAATCGCTTTATGGTTTGAAACAAGCCCCAAGAGCTTGGTATGAGCGCTTGTCAAAATATCTTTTCGAAAATGATTTTAAAAGGGGGTTGATCGACAAGACTCTTTTTATCAAAACCAAAGGAAAGGACATTTTAGTTATTCAAATTTATGTTGATGATATATTATTTGGTGCTACTAACACTTCTTTGTGCAAGGAATGTTCTGACATCATGTGCAGTGAATTCGAGATGAGCTTGATGGGTGAACTCAACTTCTTTTTGGGATTACAAGATCATCAATCCAAGAAAGGGATCTTTGTCAACCAAAGAAAGTACACTAAGGATCTCTTGAAGAAGTTCAAGATGGATCAATCCAAAGCATCCAAGATTCCCGTGAGCTCAACATTGTCTCTAGATCAAGACAAGAATGGGAAAAGTGTCAACCAAAAGGAGTATCGAGGAATGATTGGATCTTTATTATATCTTACGGCTAGTAGACCTGACATCATGTTTAGTGTTTGCATGTGTGCTAGGTTTCAAGCTGATCCTAAAGAATCTCACCTCGTGGCTGTGAAAAGGATCTTTCAATATCTCAATGGCACTAAAGAGCTTGGATTATGGTACCCAAAGCAAAAGGATTTCACATTAATTGGATATTCTGATGCAGATTTTGCAGGCTATAAGGTGGATAGGAAGAGCACATCAGGATGTTGCCAATTCCTAGGAGCATCCTTGATCAGTTGGCACTCAAAGAAACAAAATTCAGTCGCTCTATCCACTGGAGAAGCCGAATACATTGCAGTTGGAGCCTGTTGCTCCCAAATTCTTTGGATAGCTCAACAAATGCGAGATCTTGGCATCAACCTCAAAGGCATTCCAATTAAGTGTGACAATACAAGTGCCATCTCCATCACTAAGAATCCTGTTCAGCATTCAAGGACCAAACATATTGATGTAAGACATCATTTCATTAGAGACCATGTTGAAAAAGGTGATGTGTCCATTTCGTTTATTTCAACTGATTATTAATGGGATGACATTTTTACTAAGCCTTTGGCAGAGGACAGGTTCACCTTCATAAGACGAGAGATTGGGATGCTTAACAAGGATGCACTTTGGTAAGGGGAGCATTCCCTTTACGAAAGATAAATTCTACTTAGTGTCAAGACCCTTGGGAACTATTTCAAGGTGTGTAAACTAAATGGTGGATTACATACATCGGATCATATATTTTTGGTTAATATCTTTTTAGATATTTAATCAATTATATTTTTATCAGATTTCAAAATTACCTTTTTATGTTTTTTTTAAACCGTTGAGATATTTTAATTTTGGAACTAAATCACTCGGTTTTTCAGTCCGATTTTAATGGAAACATTTGAATTTTGAATTGGAAACTCTTCAAATCTTGGCAATGTTATCATTACCCTCCCTTGGAACTCTAAACCCGTCCCATCACTTCATCATCTCTCTCTACTTATACCCAAGTCTGTACCCGATTCCATCACACTCTCACATTATCCAAACCCTTTCGCTTTCTCCTTCTTCAACCTCTCAACCTTTTCTAAAGAAACCCTAGCCGATTTCCTCCATGGCACCCAAAACAAAGAAAGTTGTCACACCCAAACGACTTGGCGCCACCCCCAAGGGACGTCAGGCCACTGCCACCTCTCCCACACCTGAACCCACTCCTCAAGCCATTGTCCCAACTGTTGTCCAGAGCACCATCGCTGAGAGCACGACCACTGTTACCAAGGGCTCTCAAAAGCGCTCTGCTAAGAAGCCTCTCAGTGCCAAACAGAAAGGGAAGAGGAAGATTTTGACTGAGGAAGTGGATGAGGAAGAGGAGGAAGATGACCTCGATGCCATCCTGGAAAGAGATGCTGCCAAGGAAGCCGAGGAGGAAGCCTTGAAGAAGAAAAAGGCCGATGAGGAGGCCGAGCTTGCAAGGAAACTGGTAGAGGAGGAAACTGAAAGGATTCGGAAGGAAGCCGAAGCCGAGGAGGTTCCATCCGAGGAGGAGCCTGAGGAAGAAGAAGAAGAGCAAGAGGAATCTGAAGATGACGAGGAAGCTGAAGGAGATGAAGCGGGGTGCGGTGAGGACTCGGGGTCTGAGGAAGAGGAGGAAGAATCTCCCTCTCCTTCTCCTCCTCCCCCGTCTCCAAAGAAGCGGAAAGCCCCAGTTGCTGTCAAGCCTCCATCTCCCAAGCGCAACAGGAAGGGCACCCTCAGGAGTCTTGAAGCGCCTGTCAAGAGAGCTGCTCCGACAATTGCTCGCAGGAAGAATGCCGACCCACCTGCATATATCCAGGTAAATCAATCCTTGCTCTCCTCTTGGTTTCAAGATGCTGAGAATGCTGGTAAGTGGGTATATGAGTTTGGAACTCGTAGGATTTGCTGTTCTGATTTTTTGGATTTTGAGTTCTTCGAAGCTTTGAAGTTACCCTGCATTGATCTTCTCAAAAAATCCCCAGCCTGGACCCTTCTAAATCTTGAAACTATCTACTACCCCCAACTTACCCATCTATTTTACATTAACCTAAAAGCCAAACACGACACCAATGGTTGGTCTTTGGAGTCTGTTGTCAAAGGGGTTAGAATCTCTCTCAACTCCAATGACTTTGCAGATTTCCTTGGCTTACCTAGCCCAGTTCCACCCTCTGAAATACACCCCTCAAAAGAGAATTGCATCATTCTTGCCCGAGCCAAGTACCTTCTACCCGAAGCATCCAACAGCACCTCAAAGAACCTCACCCACTCATCCCTAACCCATGAGGCAAAAATAATTTTTAACATCATTGTTCGATGCCTCTTACCCTGTCTTAACTCTGGCTCACTCCTTACTCACAATGCCATGGTCTTTCTTTACCGCATCTTAAATGGCCTTGACCTTGATCTGGCCAACATTATCCTTGGAACCATGGCTCATGCTAGAAAAGCTAGAAAAGGCTCTCCCCTCCCCTTTGCTACCCTTTTGACCCCTATCTTCAAAGATTCTGGAATTGATGTAAAAAATGAAGAACAGCAGCGTCATATGGGTAAGTTCGACTCTAAGGGCCTTGAAAAGATTGGCATCACTCGGTCTCCCCAAGGAACCTTGAGTCTTGCCACTCCTTCAAAAGCCCTTCCCACTGCTTCAACTTTCAATGAACGCATGGACAACCTAGAGTTGGGCTTGGAGGAAGTTCGCCTGGATATCGAGGAGCCGCAAAAGGAGTTTATGACGGAGATGAGCGGGATTTCCAAGATGCTACAAGGACTGTGGACGAGGCTCACTGATGATGCTCCGGACGACGAAGCTTAAACCCTACCCTACCCTATCCCACCCCTGAACTTGATACATTGCTGGTTTTTGGAAACATTTTCAAAACATTTGGTGACTGTTTTACCTCCTCCCTTTGTTGAAAGACAAAAAGGGGGAGATGATATGTGGTTGTTTAGACTTTGAAAACCTCTATCTTCTTGAAGGTCTTGGAAGACCTTGGTTTTTGATTTTTGGTTTTCGGTTGGATGGCCTTTGCATGCTTTAAAAATTTTGATCCAACAATTGTCTAACCCATGCAGGTACTTAGTCCGATTTCTCTTATATTATTTATGCTTGACTAAGTTGCAGGGATGCACAAGTTTTATCTTTCATCAAGGGGGAGATTGATAACTCCCTCCCTTGATGAAAATCGGAATAAATGTTTCAAAGGCCTTGACAGGATGTTTGTGTCAAAGGTCTTGGAGCATTAACAGTTGATGAAATACAAAACCTGTTTTATAAGTCCGAATATTATTTAATATTATTATATACTTCCTTTATATTATATATATGCTTGACTAATCTTTCAGGAAGTTTTTTCGAATTATTTCCTTCCTTGTGACAAGTGTTGAGAAGGTTGACGTTGAAAGAGACGCGGGCGGAGTATACTGGTATACTGAGGAGTGACCGGACTTTACTTTCTCAAACCGGGTAATCGTAGGATGCTCGCTCCTTTTAGTTAACGAAGGAGGTTCTCACTTTGAGGTATATGTGTCTTATCCAGACTCAACCTCTGTCCGTGGAAAGAAGCATGGTCCAACAGACATGAAGCCTCCCAAGACTAAGGGCACCCGTGAGCGCGAGATCCTCAAACCGTGAAGTCTAAAGCTCTAAATCCCGATGTACCCTGTAACAATAAAAGCTTTCTAAAATAAAAGATCTATTATTTCCAAGCCCCTACAGTAAGTCAGAAAAGATGACTCACCTTTTTTATCCTCTTTCCCTAGAAGCCTAGGGAAGGAACAATTATAGGGAAAAGGGAGGGGGTCAGAATTGGTCAAGCAATAAATGCAAAACTTAACAAGACAAAGAAAGCTATCCGCCACCATCAAGAGGAAGAAACCTTTCCTAAAAAAGCCGATCCTAAGGGGTCTTCATTAGACACCTTGCATCAGGAGATAGCAAAATCTTCCTAACAAGATGACTGCAGGCAATACACGCCCGAGAGATTTTCTCCGATGGGTACAAAACGCCTTTTTTCTGCAAAGGATGGTAATGTCCCTTAACCCCTCGATTGAGTCTCGATCATGTTCCTCATTTATGAGAATTTTCAACAATCACAGCCACTGCCGGCATTCTTCGAGACGGAGTTTGGACTGATGGGTGTTGAAAGGATAATCCTAACCAATGGGCCAGGAAGAAGGGACGTCAACGTTCGAGTGGAGCGGGACGATGCTGAGGTGCTCTGGCTCACGCAAGGGTGGAGCGCATTTACAAAATCAAGGAACGTCCGAGTAGGGGGGTTGTAATCTTCAGCTATTTGGGCAGCTCATGTTTCAAGGCCTGCTATGTCCCGACAGGAGAAGATGATACCTCTGAAGACGAAGGCAGCGAAAACGTCCGTTAGGGCGGAAATCAGCCCCCGAAATTGAAAGTCTTATTTTTAAATTAAATGTCCGAATAGACGCGAAGATTTGTATGAAAACAAAAAATGCTCACTAAATCAGAGCTTCGCGTTTCTAGTTTCTAAGCATAATTGAAATCTGATTCCGAAAAAGTCATCGTCAACCTTCCATTGTTGTTTGTCCAAAAATTGGTGATTACGCGTCTATGATATTTGAGAAAATTCTCTTTCTTGGCCAGGGGCGCGTATTCACCCATAGCGGTTAGGGTAGGTACTTGCACTTCGTTCGGCATGCCCATTGTTTGAAGGAAAGGTTGTTGGAAGCGGAGACGCCGCGGAAGGAAACGGAGTCCCTTCGCGCTCGTTTGTAAGAAGCGGAGCGAAAACTGTCCGCGGAGAAAGTGAAAAATAGCAAGATGGCCGAGAGCTTGGAAACGATGCGTGTTCAGCTCGAGTCTTCCCAGCAATCTTTAACTGCGGTTCAGACTAGCGAGATGGCCGAGAGTTTGAAATAAAATAATTAAATCTATAAGGAAATTGGACTAATGTGGATAGATCTTCCTTTCTTGATACATCATGATGTAGATGGATAGAATTTCACCTATCTTCTCTTGCAAGAAATTCAATCTTCTCGGCGAACTCGATCTCGGACTTAGACTCGACTGGATTGTCCTCGACGTTGACCAAGTCTTCTTGACGTCGAGTAGAATTCTTCTCCCGGGTTGCACTCGATCTCGGCTAGGATCTGGGCTCGTCGACTTCTCCTCGACATCGACGAAGTTTGGTCGACGTCGACCAAGACTTTGTTGCTCGAGTGACTATGCTCGACTCCGTGTAACTTTCTGGGCTTGATGTACTCGACCTCAACCAAGTTTAGTCGACGTCGAGTAGAACTTGTTTGCTCTCAGCATTCTGCTCTGTTCTTGAAATGCATTTTCCCGAGTCCTCGTTCGTCCGATTGACGCATATGAGCATGCGTTGGAAAGTATTTTCGAGGGCTACAACTTTCATGAAGACATCAAAGCTTGATTCAGAATGATGGCGAAAAGTGGGATTTCCTCGAGCTGCACCATCCTTAGCTTCTTCATGACTTTCCTTTAAGCTCCAAAGTGCGTCCGATTTCTGCGAAATATAATAAAACCTTGTGTAGACCTCCATAATTGGCAAATAAACATAAACTACATAGATTTTGTACTATTCAAGCCCAAATGTATGAAATGCATACAGAAATCGGTATAAAAGTAAGTGTAAAACATGGAAATTTAGGCTCACATCAAACACCCCATACTTAAGCTTGTTTGTCCTCAAACAATACTTTTAATGGTCATACAGGGGAAGAAAACAAACTCTCACAAATCCGTGCATGTGCAATAAAAAGCAACATCAACTCACAGAACGAGAGTTATGCAAAATAATTCATAAGTGACAAAGCAATAATAATCAAGAGGACTTTAAGCTCAATAAGGAGTATATTGGTAAAAGGCTAAATGTGGGCAATCTTTGGCAATGTGGTGCTAATGATCAAGGGAAATTGAATACTTTTCAAACTTTCATACCACATTCTTTCTTCCTTTGATTTCTCACCATTCTCTCATTTGCTCATTACTTTTTTCAATATTATGCTTTTACCTCTCTAACCTCAGCACTGCCGTCTCACGAGTCGCAAACATGGGTGTCATGAATGGCCCTGGATACTTAGTGCTTTGGACTCCTCACCTGTGTGTCCCATCCCACTGAACTATTGTCTCAGCGAGCAGGGCCGATCTACCTTTATCTCCTGAGGTGAACGGATTTTCTTTCACTCATTTAATTTTCCATATATTTTTTTCAATTTTCTGCCAAACTCCAATAATGAACACAACAACCATATAATAATCTCCATAATGTACTTTCATTCTCAACATAATCCCCATATAGGAAATAAGGTAAAGAATGGGCAATATTTAGATCACGTGGAGCAATAATATGAAATAAGGCATACTATGGCTTTTGTGATGCATAAGCATAGGTAAGGCTAGGATATAACAATATGAGCATATATCGAAATATATAGTCCTCCATCCTCTTATTATGCAACATGTCAAAAGAAACTTCATATTTTACCTCATTTCCTGGTTTTCAATAAAATTATGCACTTCATTGTGACTTCCATTTACTAGGCAATTTCATGCTATATCTCTAATGAATCCAATTTTGCATCATCGAGTTCGATTTAAGTTTTCATGAAATTAATCAAAATTTTAAATGGGGGTGATTTTTATAAACTTTGTAAAACATGCATATAAGCACATAAATACAATATGAATTCTAAAGTAGCCATGTATAAGCAATTCTTAAAAATATGCACACATAATGTCAATTTAAATAAAATATGCATACAACAAGCCCTTCCCCCACCCCATACTTGATCATTACAGTGTTCTCACTATATAAAAACAAGGGGTAAGGAAAGAAACTCACTAGACAGATGTGCTGATCGTCGGAATCAAGTGTAATGTTGCTGCATAACTGATCGACATCGACGAGGGCTGGTCGATTTCGAGGAAGTTGGTCGACGTAACCAAGTCTAGTCGAGATCGAGTAATCTGTTGCCTCTAGGGTGGCCTTCTCGACCACAGGCTCCTTTCTGCTCGATATTTTTAGTCGATGTCGAGGAGTTCTACTCGACGTCGAGTAGATTTACAGCTTCTTTTCCTGCATGATTCGTTAGACGGAAGATATATACAATAGATTAAATTCAAAAAAAATGTCGAAAACAAAAAAACCAAAAACAACAATGTCCAAAAATCCCCAAAACTAATGTCTATTTAGTAGCTCTAGAGTTTATAGTCACTAGGCCGACTTTTTCCGTTAAGCTCAAGGTGTCATTTGCAGGGCCCATGTAGCTTGGGATTCAAACATGACTCCATTCTTGTCAATCAACTGCAGTCCTCCTGAATGGATCTTGTTCACCATGAAGGGCCCCATCTTCTTCTTGCCGAATTTGTTGGGAAAAACCAATGATCCTTTGATTTGGCAACATAGATATTGTCACCAACTTCATATTCCTTAGGCTCATCATTGGAAACTCTGCATAATCTCACATACCAAGGCAAACCTCTCCCATGTATAGATAAATCATTAATTTAAATTGGAGAAGAGATGTCAGTACCTTGGCTTAGCTTCGCAGATTCGGATTTCGACACCTCGAAGTTTGGTCGACATTGAGTAGGGGTACTCGACGTCGAGGAGATTGCTACGTTTGGTGGACTGTTCGACGAGGAGGAGGGAGTCGAGGAACTTTTCTGGTTGACGTCGACCAAGTTGGTTGATGTTGAGGAGAACTCGGCTTCGGGTGGGTTGCTCGACGAAGCTGCAGTCGACAGAGGTTTCTGAGTCAGGTCGACGTCGACCAAAGTACTCGACATCGAGTACAACTGGTCGACTTCGACCCCATACTTGAATCCTATCAAGGGATCCGAAAAATAGTTAGTCGATATCGACTTACCTTGGTCAATGTCGAGTAGATCATCTGTGTTGTCATTCAAGATGGCTATGATCTCCTCCACCCGGGCTTCCATATCCCTATTTTCCAGCTCATCGGGAGTCATATTTCTTACCTTAGGTTCCCCACAAGTGATGTTCCTAGCTGATATAGATTTGAACTCTTCCATGGAACCTGTATGCCTTTCAGTTTTATTAAAGGAATACTCAATTACCTCATCGTTGATGTTGAAAGTAAGCACTCCCTTCCTTACGCTTATGTTGGCATCCACCGTCGCCAAGAAGGGCCTTCCTAGAATGATTCGACAAGCAGGGTCCTCTGCCATATCAATAACTAAGAAATCAGTAGGGACAAAGAACTTACCTACCTGCACCGGTACATTGTCCACCATGCCTGTTGGGATGACCAACGTGTTGTTCGCCATGTACAACTTTGCATCCACAGGCTCTAGGGCACCTATCTTGATCTTGGACCAGATTGATAAATGCATTATACTCACACTAGCTCCTAAGTCACATAAAGCATTAAATTTATATTGACCAAATCCAATGGTTATAGCAAACTTACCTGGATCTGGCCTTTTCTCTAATACGTCCATCTGGCTACACTCCTCTGCGATCTCAGCCATTTACCGCTTTTTGCTTAGAATCTCCTTGAGGAACTTGACATTGGATGACATCTGATTAAGAGCTTCTGTGTAGGGTATCGTGACATTGAGCCTTTGAAGCATCTTGATAAAACGTTGGAACTTCTTCTCTGCTGGATCCTTTGGAGATTTCGTCGGAAAAGACAACTTTTTCTTCGTCAGAGGTGCAAAAGGGTGGTCTACAGGGGCAGAAGGGTGGTCGATGTCGACTAGACTCTTCTCGACGTCGAGTACAGTGGTCGACTTCGGGGCAGGCGTGGCATTTTGGTCGATATCGAGTCCCTGCTAGTCGATGTCGAGCAAGTTTTGGTTGACGTCGAGGAGTCTCTTGCATCTTCTCCGTCTGTATTTTTCTCGGGCGTTTGCATCTGTCGCCCACTCCTAAGGTTCATGGCTGCCACCTGTCCAGTAGATTTACCCTTAGAATTAGGTTCAGAGGTTCCAGGGAGCGTACCTGACTGTTAGGGGACGGATGTTGCCAGCTGGCCAATCTGTGTGTAAATCGATTTCCTCCAGATATCGATTTTCCCAAGCCTAGAGTTGACACCATACAGCTGAGTGTGGATAGAATTGATAGATTGTTTGGTGTCTGAATGATTCCTCCGCATCTCCTCAAGAATGGTCTGTAGGTCATCTTTTTTACCTTCTTTGTCAGGGTAACCAAGGGCTTTGTAGGGAGGGGGATTCTGATGCTGGGGCTAGCGATAGTAGCTCTAGTTTTTGTTCTGATGTGGCCCTGTGTAGTGTCTCCCTGTTGTGAGCCTAATTTGCCATGTTTTACACTTACTGTTATATGGATTTCTGCATTTTGCATGCATTTGGGTTAGAATAATACAAAATCTGTGTAGTTTACACTTATTTGCAATATATGGAGGTCTACACAAGTTTTGGTTATATTTCGCAGAAATCGGACGCACTTTGGAGCTTAAAGGAAACTCATGGAGAAGCTAAGAATGGTGCAGCTGGAGAAAAGGCCATTTTTCACCATTCTTTGTTCAGAATCAAGCTTTGATGTCTTCATGAGAGTTGTAGCCCTCGGAAAGAGCTTTCCAACGCATGGTCATATGCGTCAATCGGACGAACGAGGACTCGGGAAAGTGCGTTTTAAGAGTATAGCAGAAAGCTGAGAGATTTACTCGATATCGAGTACTTGTACTCGATATCGACCAAAAATGTCCAATGAGTGCCTGGTCGAGGAGGAGCTGATCGAGAAGCCGAAGACGAAGACATGCCGGATTACACTCTACTCGAGATCGAGTAAACCTACTCGAGATCGAGGAACCCGGAAGCCGGCATCCGAGCATGTCGAGGGGAGCTGCTCAACAACACCAGGAGGCCCAGACGACGAACCACCCAACTCGAGATCAAGTTGTCTAGTCGAGATCGAGGACACCTTGGAGCCATGTCCGAGCCAGTCGAGGAGCAGCAACCCGAGACGCTAAGCTAGCCCAGTCGACGACACTTCTACTCGAGATCGAGTAGACTTACTGGAGATCGAGGAGGACTCCAGAAGCCGCGTAACGCGTTTTGATCTATGCTACTCGGAGTTGGATTCCTTGGGGACGAAGATTGCCGAACTCTATCTGAATTATCAACATCTATCATGAAGAAGAGAGTTTTATCCACTTGAGACACTTTAGATATAATTATGTTGTTGCTTTTATTTATCTTTAATACTTTTAGATATAGTTTTAGATATAGATAGATATTTCTATCCTTGAATAGCAAGGTTTAGAAGCTTATAAATAAAGCCCATGGGGCTGATTTCTAGTCATTCAATCACACAGCAATTAGGAGAAGTAGTAGTAGAGAGAGAAAGTGAGGCCGAGTGGAGCGAAGGAGCGAGAGCAAGTTGGCTTTGTTCGGTTGTACTTTCTACAGTTTGGTTCAATGCAATTAGTTTCTTTTCATCAATCAATATCCGAGGTTGCAATGAAGCGCGAGTAGTCCACCCACTTCTAGGGTTGGGGCGAGCCCGACGATAGCCATGCGTGCCTGAGGTAAAGATCCGACCTTTATCATGTTTTAAGCATCTGCTGCATGTTATGTGTTTATTACCCATCTAATGGAGGTCCATGCTAACAACTTGGATTGTAAACATAAAATCAGTACAGACAGTTAGGGTTTCTTGAAAGAGTTGTCTAATTGTTGGAAAAGGCGAAATCTTGTCCTTTGATGCAATTCACATGATTATCTGTTTTATTTCTGCCTTCTGCATGCTTGGTTATCATTGTTGTAAACCCCAATCTTGGAAGTCCTTTTACATATAGTTTAGTTCGAATCCCCAAAGCCTTTGCATTTACTTTATTTCGTTTTATTTTCTGTCCCTTTACTCGATCTCGAATTGCACTATTCGATATCGAGTTCACTGATATTCGATCTAGCATCGCTGTAGCTTCTGTGTGCAGGTGCTCGACAAGACAAGCCGACGTTGAGATCGACGAGAGCCTGTGCTTGCTGCTGCGCTGTGTTCAACTGTCCGATCTTCTGTCGAGTTGCTGTACTCGAGATCTAGGACCCCTTTTGTCGACTTCTGTGAGATTTTTCTGCTGCCTAGGATCCGCTGACACGCTTCCTCGTGGATCGATCTTGACTTCCCGCTACTACATCAGGAGGAGGTCTTGTAATTATTTGAAAGGGACGAAATCTGGTTTGCCTTATTTTATTTATATTTTAATTTGCATACTCGATTTCCCTTTACAACAAATTGGCACCGTTGCCGGGGAAGCTATCATTCGCGCCTTAGGTAGTTGAATCTCACATCTACTTTGAGTTACTTTTCAGGTGTATGCGCCGTTTTGATCAACCACCTGAGTTTGACGGCTTAGACGAACCAGAACGCCTTCTACACATCAGAGCTAAACTACAAAGAGCCATGGCGGCTGCTGAGACGCAAGAACAGCTGATTGTAAGGCTTACAAGGGAGCTAGCCGCAAAGGATACTACTATCGTCGCTGAAAGGGCAGCGAGGGAACAAGAAGCTGAGCGCGCAAGGCAAGCAGAAGCTGAGCTTGCCCAATATCCAACTACTGCAGAGGATTATATGCATCCCACTCTCGTCGTGCCTGAATCGACGATTTTAATCCCTGAAAACTCTTTTGAAATTCGCACTCAATTTCTTATAGAGCTTAAAAATAATGCTTTTTATGGCAAATTTAATGAGTGTTCTCTTAAACATATTACCAATTTTTCTGACATGTGTCGTACTCTTGCTGAAGGTACTACGCTGGAATATGTCAAGATGAAAGCTTTTCGCTGGAAGGTACTACTCTGGGCCTGCACTGAAGTGGCTTGAAGAGCTGAAGCCAAGATAACTCACAACATGGGCCCAAGTAGAGCAAGAGTTTCTGGATAAATTCTTCCCACCTGCCAAGACAACACTCCTCCACCAGAAAATCACCGCCTTCAAACAGAAACCTGGGGAACCACTGGCAAGGGCTTGAGAACGCTACAAAGAACTGCTGCGATCTTGCCCCACTCATGGACAACCACCCTACGTCATTCAGGAGATCTTCTTCAACTCTCTTGATCGAGTCACTAAGGACATAATCAACCAGTATACTCGCTATGAGTATCTGACGATGCCACCAATTGACGCCTAGGGTGTGCTAGACAAGCTCACCAATTATGACAACAAATATGGGTCTGCTGCAAACTATGAGGAGAACTCCTATGCCAGGCCATCACCATCTATGCCACTCTATGAGCCAACAAAGGAGATTGACCCAGATGTCAGGAAGCAGTTCTATAGAGACCAGAATCGCAAGCTCCTCAAGCAAGTCAAATATCTATCTGTCAATTAACCTTGCATCGAATGCGGATCACAGAGGCACACTACTACTGAGTGCCCACACACTGAGCAAGTCAGAATGGCAGAAACACATGAAGAGGCAGCCTACGCCGGGGGTCCAAATCGCTACATGGGAGATCAAAGGTTCTATCAACCATAGTGGAACCAAGGTCCTCCTAGGAACCCCCACCCTACAGAGCTCCAGGACATCCAGAAAGGGATCAAAAGAAGGATGATCTACAGCTGATCCTTGAGGAGATGCGTCGGAATCAGGGCACCATCAACAACCACTTCCAGAACATCACTACAAAATTTGGAGAACTGGACATCTGGAAAAGGGGAATAGAGACGCAGATGGGTCAAATCGCTGCACAGATCCCACGACCATCCGGACAGCTCCCTGGGTAAACAGAACCAAATCCTAAGGGGAAACCCGGACACGTCGCAGCTATCAAACTCTGAAGTGGGCATCAATTACATGAGCCAGAGGTCGGGAAACAGCAAGGCAAGGCAGAGCAGCAACTCGAGGCAGAGAAAAATCTACTCGATCTCGAGGAGAGCGTACTCGATCTCGACAAGCCACTGCTCGACACAGACCAAAAGCTGAGCTTGGACTCCGATGCGCAGCCCAGCAACTCCAGGTCGACCACCTAACTCGATGTCGAGGAGCCCGTGGTCGAGATCGAGGAGAATCTGGCCGACGTCGACGACTCTGCAACACCTCCGACTTCTGATCTGGCTCCGAAGCAGAAAAAGCCACTGCCTTTCCCTTCCAAAGCACAGAAAGATCCCACTGCAGGTAGGTTTACCAGATTTGTTAATATCCTGCAAGAACTGAATGTTTCTATTCCTTTTACAGAAGCCCTGCAAGAGATGCCTGGATATGTCAAATTTCTAAAGGAAATCCTGAGCAAGAAGCGATCCATCTCGGAGATCGCAGGCGAATGCAAAGTACTCCACTTCCCTGAAAAGAGACCTGACCCTGGTAAGTTTTCTGTTACTGTGGGTTTTGGACAATATAAATATGAGTCTCTGTGTGATTTAGGAGCAAGTGTGAGCATCATGCCCTTATAAATCTGGCGGAAGGTAAAGATAGGATGCATAGAGCCTGTGGATGCAAAACTATACATGGCAAACAATACAGTGGTCATCCCTACAGGTATAGTTAAGAATGTCCCCGTCCAGGTTGGTAAATTCTTTGTTCCAGCAAATTTCCTTATCATAGACTGCGCTGAAGATCCTACTAGCCCTATTATTCTTGGTAGACCATTCTTAGCTACTGCAGATGCCAGAATTAGTGTTAAGGATCGATCGCTCACCTTCACCATAGGCGATGAGATTTTGGATTTCTCTTTTGACCCTGCAAAGGAGGAAATTTCATGGCTGGAGGTGAAAAACATCAGCAACAACGGGACCAAGCAATCAACGGAGGAAGGCACAAGAACCGTACTCGAGATCGACCAAGCCTCCTCGATCTCGATAACCCTTCTGCTCGATCTCGACCAAGATCTGTCGACATCGACAACTTTCTCTAATGAGCCATGGACTTGCCCAAAGCCTAAGTATGGGGTCCCTGTACTCGATGTCGACCAGCCGTACTCGACATCGACTAGCCCCAAGCCCAAAGATTTCTATTTTGGGTCCCAAAAGGTAAGTTCAGGTATAAATCCTACTCCCCCTCAGTCCATATAGAAAATTTTCAATAATTTAAGGGGAGGTAAGGCCCCGTGGCGAGAGAATCTGCGGAAAATAAGAGTTGGAAGGAAGAAGAAGAAAGAGAAGGGAGATAATGCAAGAAACCACCTGTCAGCTGAGCTTGCATACTACCATCAGGACCTAGATGACCCAGGAGAAGGGCCAAGCATGAGCGGGTCCCACACTAATGGTCCTTGAGCGCAAACGGAGAAGTCGGCCTAACGACTCTAAAATCTAGAGCATGTATATAAACTTTATGAATGTTGGGACTTTTTGTTTTTTGGTTTTTTTTGGTTTTGGTTTTATGTCTTTTAGAATACAGGTGGATAGTCTTGTTTTTGTGTGCAATCTAACACTTTTAGGTCGGCAAACATATAAGGATCGCGAAAAGTGGAATAAGAAGTCCCTGAAAAATAGTCAGAATCGATGAAGGCCAAGTCGACATCGACAAGGATTTTTTTTTTACTCGACATGGCTAATCTGCCCTCCTCGATGTGTTATCCTGTGAGTTCCTTCCTTTACTCTTGTTTTTTATACAGTGAGGACACAGTAATATTTAAGTGTGGGGTGGGGGAAGGGCTTACTTTGTGCATATTGGAATTATTTGACCATATTTGGGCATATTTAGAATTTATTTCTTTGAATTGCTACATGGCTATTTTGGAATGCATTATTGATTTATGTGCTTATATGCATGTTTTCCAAAATTTGAGAAAAATGACCCCCATTGAAAATTTTGAAATAATGTCATGGAAGCTTATATTGAACTCGACGATGCAAAATTGGATTCATTAGAGATATAGCATGAAATTGCCTAGTAAAGGGAAGTCACAATGAAGCGCATTATTTCTTGAAAACCATGAAAGGAGGTAAAATTTGATGTTGCTTTTGACATATTGCTTGATAAGAGGACGGAGGACTTAAAATTTCCATATAATGCTCATATGTTTATAATCCTAGCCCTACATATGCTTATACATTACACAAAAGCCATATTATGCCTTATTTCATATTTGCTCCACATGATCTAAACATTTTCCATTCTTTACCTTATTTCTTATCCTGGGATTATGTTGAGAATGATGTCACATTATGGAGATTATTATATGGTTGTTGTGTTGTTATTATCATTATTTGGAGTTGGGTTGGAAATTGTTTGAAATATATGAAAAATTTAATGAGTGAAAGAAAATCCGATCACCTCAGGAGATAAAGGTAGATTGACCCTGCTTACTGAGATAATAGTTCAGTGAGATGGGACACACAAGTGAGGAGTCCAAAGCACTAAGTATCCGGGGCCATTCATGACACCCATGTTTGCGACTCGCGAGAAGGCAGGGCTGAGGTTAGAGAGGTAAAAGCATTATTATTGAAAAAAGCATTATGGAAGGTGATGAAGCAAAGGAAGAAGGGATGTGGTTAAGAAAGTTTGGAAATAATCCATTTCCCCGGATCGTTAGCACCACATGACCAAAAACTGCCCACCTTTAGCCTTTTACCAATCTACTCCTTATTTGAACTTAAATTAAAGTCCTCTTTATTATCAATGCTTTGTCACGAATGAATGTTTTGCATAACCCTCCTTTTGTGAGTAGAGGTTGCTTTTGTATAATTGCACATGCATGGATCTGTGACACTAGTACCTTTTCGAGGATGGTAATTGATTGCAGGGACATATGAGAATGAATCTAATATGTTGAGAGTTTTGAATTCTTCCCCTGAATGACAATTAAAAGTATTGCTTGAGGACAAGCAAGCTTAAGTATGGGGTGTTTGTTGTGAGCCTAATTTGCCATGTTTTACACTTACTGTTATATGGATTTCTGCATTTTGCATGCATTTGGGTTAGAATAATACAGAATCTATGTATTTTACACTTATTTGCAATATATGGAGGTCTAAACAAGTTTTGGTTATATTTCGCAGAAATCGGACGCACTTTGGAGCTTAAAGGAAACTCATGGAGAAGCTAAGAATGGTGCAGCTGGAGAAATGGCCATTTTTCACCATTCTTCGTTCAGAATCGAGCTTTGATGTCTTCATGAGAGTTGTAGCCCTCGAAATGAGCTTTCTAACGCATGGTCATATGCTTCAATCCGACGAACGAGGACTCGGGAAAGTGCGTTTTAAGAACAGAGCAGAAAGCTTAGAGATTTACTCGATATCGAGTACTTGTACTCGAGTTTGACCAAAAATGCCCAAGGAGTGCCTGGTCGAGGAGGAGCTGATCGACAAGCCGAAGATGAAGACATGCCGGATTACACTCTACTCGAGATGGAGTAAACCTACTCGAGATCGAGGAACCCGGAAGCCGGCATCCGAGCATGTCGAGGGGAGCTGCTCGATAGCACCAGGAGGCCAAGACGACGAACCACCTAACTCGAGATCGAGGACACCCTGGAGCCATGTTCGAGCCAGTCGAGGAGCAGCGACCCGAGATGCCGAGCTAGCCCAATCGACGACATTTCTACTCGAGATCGATTAGACTTACTAGAGATCGAGGAGGAGTCCCGAAGCCGCGTAACACGTTTTGATCTATCGTACTCGGAGTTGGATTCCTTGGGGCCGAAGATTGCCGAACTCTATCCGAATTATCAACATCTATCATGAAGAAGAGAGTTTTATCCACTTGAGACACTTTAGATATAATTCCCTTATTTAGATTTAATTATGTTGTTGCTTTTATTTATCTTTAATGCTTTTAGATATAGATAGATATTTCCATCCTTGAATAGCAAGGTTTAGAAGCCTATAAATAAAGCCCATGGGGCTGATTTCTAGTCATTCAATCACACAGCAATTAGGAGAAATAGTAGTAGAGAGAGAAAGTGAGGCCGAGTGGAGCGAAGGAGCGAGAGCAAGTTGGCTTTGTTCGGTTGTACTTTCTACAGTTTGGTTCAATGCAATTAGTTTCTTTTCATCAATCAATATCTGAGGTTGCGATGAAGCGCGAGTAGTCCACACACTTCTAGGGTTGGGGCGATCCCGACGATAGCCATGCGTGCCTGAGGTAAAGATCCGACCTTTATCATGTTTTAAGCATCTGCTACTTATTATGTGTTTATTACCCATCTAATGGAGGTCCATGCTAACAACTTGGATTGTAAACATAAAATCAGTAGAGACAATTAGGGTTTCTTGAAAGAGTTGTTTAATTGTTGGAAAAGGCGAAAGCTTGTCCTTTGATGCAATTCACATGATTATCTGTTTTATTTCTGCCTTCTGCATGCTTGGTTATCGTTATTGCAAACCCCAATCTTGGAAGTGCTTTTACATACAGTTTAGTTCGAATCCCCAAAGCCTTTGCATTTACTTTATTTCGTTTTATTTTCTGTCCCTTTACTCGATCTCGAATTACACTACTCGATATCGAGTTCACTGATATTCGATCTAGCATCGCTGTAGCTTTTGTGTGCAGGTGCTCGACAAGACAAGCCGACATCGACAAGGACCCTACTCGATCTCGATTAGCCCCTGGTCGAGATCGACGAGAGCCTGTGCTTGCTGCTGCGCTGTGTTCGACTGTCCACATTCCAAACAAGGTTTGTCTTTAGAGAGGAATTTTACTTGTTTGGTGAGACGTCGTACCTAATCGTGTTGGAACTGGTCCCTGACGTCTGGATCAATCTCCTTGGGTGGCACACATAACAACATAGATGGAGCAGGCAATTCATACCTTTCGTCATAAGCGGCCGCAGAAGTCCCATATGTATTGTCGTAGTTGGCCAGTGTCTCAAATACCTTCCATGCTCAGCATGGAGTGTATCCAAGATACTCATAGTTGGTGTAGTTGTTGATCCGGTCCTTAGTAGGCACATCCAGGCAATTGAAGATGATCTCCTGGATGACGTAGGGTGGTTGTCCATGTGTAGGACAGGATTTTCAGAGCCTTTTGTAGCGCTCCTAGACCCGTGCTAATGGTTCTCATGGCTTTTGTCTGAAAGCCGTGATTTGTTGTCTGAGGGCAGATGTCTTTGAAGGAGGAAAGAACTTGTTGAGGAACAGGTCATGTAGTTCGTTCCAAGTGCGAATTGATCCTGCAGGCAATCCTTCCAGCCAATGTTGTGCTATTCCTGCAAGGGGCCAATGAAAAGCCTTTAGTTTTAAATATTCCAAATTAGCACCATCAGCTATAGCTTCACATAAGTCTATAAAAGTGGTGACATGTTTTAAAGGACACTCATTGATTCTTCCCCTAAATTGACTCCTCCTAATTTCAGTAATAAAAGTAGGACGAATTTCAAAATTAATATCGGGAAGAACGATCGGTGATTCTAGAACTTCTAGATTAGGATGCAGATACTCCTTTGCGTTGGCTGGGATATGCCCAATCTGCTCCTCAAGTTCCCTTCTTGCGTTGATCTCGCGATCTACCCTTGCTTCCCACCGCTGCTGGTTTTGTGCATATTCCGCCTTTCGTCGGGCGTATTCTGCTTCTCTGGTGGTGAATGCCTCAATCTGTTGGCAAAGTTGCTCAAGCTCTAGTCCTGGTGTGAGCGGGCCCAAATATTCATTGTTGGATTTTGACATGAGTCTCTTTCTAAGCCTTTGCTGAAGATGGAAACAGCGTTCGGGCTCGAGAATTGGGTCTATGGGTGTGCCATCAGTTCTTCGCATGCAACTAAAAAACTAAAGCAAAAAGAAACAAGTAAAAAGGAACTAAAAAGCAAAAATAAATACAAAGAAGAGAAAAAGAACTCAAAAGGACGTGATTGATTGCTTCCCTGGCAACAGCACCAATTTGTTATAGCAGGAGGATGGTCAAGTATGAAATATAAATAAAATATCAAGCAAACTGACTCCCTGTCTCAGCAAATAAATACAAGACTTACTCCCATTGTAGTAAAGGGCAGTCAGGATCGATCCACGAGGAAGCGTGTCAGCGCCCGCCTTTTCAGTTCCAAAACTCGGCGAATTCGACCAGAAGAGTACTCGACGTCGACCATGTATCCTCGACATCGACCACACTGCCGAGTAAAATAAAGAGCAGAAACCAAGCAGAAACGAAAACCAAAGAACAAACTAGTCGATCTCGACGAAGCTTTCTCGACGTCGATTTCAAGTAAAAACAGAAACTAAAGATCGAAACTTTAAATTGCATAAAACGAAAGCAAACACGAAATTTTGTGAATAAAATCAATAAAGTAAAATACTTCCTATATCAGGATTTCAACGCCACAACGATAACCATGCAAAATAACACATAAAGGCATAAAAGATCACGCTTTTCCATCAAATAACTCTCGTTATTAACAAATAGGAAAATAGAGGCTTTTGCATAAACCCTAATTGTTACTAATCGTTTTTCACATAATTAATCCAAGTTGCATTAAGATCACTTTCGCTTCAATAACACAAATAAGAATCACCTTCAACTTTCCCAAAAGAATCATGCTCGTAGGGATAGAAGACGAAATCGGATCAAAAGATTGTACCTTTACCGCATCACCTTACTTGGCTACCGTCGGGCTCACCCTGACCCTAGAAGCTGTGTAACTACTCGCTCTTCATCATGAATAAACTCATCAAAGATTTCAAGAAAATAAATTGCATTAAATAAACTTAATAAGACTTACAACCGAATAAAGCCAACTCCGCTACCGCTTCACAAACTCCACTCGGCTCCAAGACTCTCTCTACTCCTACTCGACTTTCTCCCTCTATGTGGCTTGAATGAATGAATAAAATCCAGCCCCTAATGCCTTATTTATAGTGTTCCATGTAGCTATTATAGGAAGGAACAACTATATCTAAATCTATCTAATAATATTAGATAAATTTGGAAATAAAATAATTAAATCTAAAAGGAAATTGGACTAATGTGGTTAGATCTTCCTTCTCCCGATAGATCTTGATTTAGATGTATAGAATTCCACCTATCTTCTCTTGCAAGCAATTCTATCTTCTCGGCGAACTCGATCTCAGACTCGGACTCAACTGGATTGTCCTCGACGTCGACCAAGTCTCCTCGACGTCGAGTAGAATTCTTCTCCCGTGTTGCACTCGAGCTCGGCTAGGATCTGGGCTCGTCGACTTCTCCTCGACATCGACCAAGTTTGGTCGACATCGACCAAGACTTTGTTGCTCGAGTGACTATGCTCGACTCCATGTAACTTTCTGGGCTTGATGTGCTTGACCTCGACCAAGTTTGGTCGACGTCGAGTAGAACTGGTTCGGTCTCAGTATTCTGCTCTGTTCTTCAAATGCATTTTGTCGAGTCCTCGTCTGTCCGACTGACGCATATGAGCATGCATTGGAAAGTCTTTTCGAGGGCTACAACTTTCATGAAGACATCAAAGCTTGATTCAAAATGATGGCGAAAAGTGGGATTTTCTCAAGCTGCACTATCCTTAGCTTCTTCATGACTTTCATTTAAGCTCCAAAGTGCATCCGATTTCTGCGAAATATAATAAAAACTTGTGTAGACCTCCATAATTGGCAAATAAACATAAACTACACAGATTTTGTACTATTCAAGCCCAAATGTATGAAATGCATACAGAAATCGATATAAAAGTAAGTGTAAAACATGGAAATTTAGGCTCACATCAAACACCCCATTTAAGCTTGTTTGTCCTCAAGCAATACTTTTAATGGTCATACAGGGGAAGAAAACAAACTCTCAACATCTTAGGTTCATTCTCATATGTCCATGCAATCAATTACCATTCTCGAAAAGGTAATTCTATCACAAATCCATGCATGTGCTATAAAAAGCAACATCTACTCACAAAACGAGTGTTATGCAAAATAATTCATAAGTGACAAAGCAATAATAATCAAGAGGACTTTAAGCTCAATAAGGAGTATATTGGTAAAAGGCTAAAAGTGGGCAATCTTTGGCAATGTGGTGCTAATGATCAAGGGAAATTGAATACTTTTCAAAGTTTCATACCACATTCCTTCTTCCTTTGATTTCTCACCATTCTCTCATTCGCTCATTACTTTTTTCAATATTATGTTTTTACCTCTCTAACCTCAGCACTGCCTTCTCACGAGTCGCAAACATGGGTGTCATGAATAGCCCTGGATACTTAGTTCTTTGGACTCCTCACCCGTGTGTCCTATCCCACTGAACTATTATCTCAGCGAGCAGGGTCGATCTACCTTTATCTCCTGAGGTGAACGGATTTTCTTTCACTCATTTAATTTTCCATATACTTTTTTCAATTTCCTGCCAAACTCCAATAATAAACACAACAACCATATAATAATCTCCATAATGTACTTTCATTCTCAACATAATCCCCAGATAGGAAATAAGGTAAAGAATGGGAAATATTTAGATCATGTGAAGCAATAATATGAAATAAGGCATAATATGGCTTTTGTGATGCATAAGCATAGGTAAGGCTAGGATATAACAATATGAGCATATATGGAAATAAAAAGTCCTTCATCCTCTTATCATGAAACATGTCAAAAGAAACTTCATATTTTACCTCTTTTCCCGGATTTCAATAAAATTGTGCACTTCATTGTGACTTCCATTTACTAGGCAATTTCATTCTATATCTCTAATGAATCCAATTTTGCATCATCGAGTTCAATTTAAGATTCTATGAAATTAATCAAAATTTTAAATGGGGGTGATTTTTATAAACTTTGTAAAACATGCATATAAGCACATAAATACAATATGAATTCTAAAGTAGCCATGTATAAGCAATTCTTAAAAATATGCACACATAATGCCAATTTAAATCAAATGTGCATAAAGCAAGCCCTTCCCCCACCCCATACTTAATCATTACAGTGTCCTCATTGTATAAAAACAAGGGGTAAAGAAAGAAACTCACTAGACAGATGATCGTCGGAATCAAGTGTAATGTTGCTGCATAACTGGTCGACATCGACGAGGGCTGGTCGATTTCGAGGAAGTTGGTCGACGTCAACCAAGTCTAGTCGAGATCGAGTAACCTGTTGCCTCCAGGGTGGCCTTCTCGACCACAGGCTCCTTTCTGCTCGATATTTTTAGTCGATGTCGAGGAGTTCTACTCGACGTCGAGTAGATTTACAGCTTCTTTTCCTGCATGATTTGTTAGACGGAAGATATCCACAATAGATAAAATTCAAAAAAAAATGTCAAAAACAAAAAAACCAAAAACAACAATGTCCAAAAATCACCAAAACTAAATGTCTATTTACAAGCTCTAGACTTTATAGTCACTGGGCCAACTTTCTCCGTTAAGCTCAAGGTGTCATTTGCAGAGCCCATGTAACTTGGGATTCAAACATGACTCCATTATTGTCCATCAACTGTAGTTCTCCTGAATGGATCTTGTTCACCGTGAAGGCCCCCATCTTCTTCTTGCTGAATTTGTTGGGAAAAACCAATGATCCTTTGATTTGGCAACAAAGACATTGTCACCAACTTCATATTCCTTATGCTCATCATTGGAAACTCTGCATAATCTCACATACCAAGGCAAACCTCTCCCAGGTATAGATAAATCATTAATTGAAATTGGAGAAGTGATGTCAGTACCTTGGCTTACCTTCGCAGATTCAGATTTCGGGACCTCGAAGTTTGTTCGACATTGAGTAGGGGTACTCGACCTCGAGGAGATTGCTGCGTTTGGTGGACTGTTCGACGAGGAGAAGGGAGTCGAGGAACTTTTCTGGTTGACGTCAACCAAGTTGGTCGATGTCGAGGAGAACTCGGCTTCGGGTGGGTTGCTCGACGAAGCTGCAGTCGACAGAGGTTTCTAAGTCTGGTCAACGTCGACCAAAGTACTCGACATCGAGTACATCTGGTCGACTTCGACCCCATACTTGAATCCTATCAAGGAATTCGAAAAATAGTTAGTCGATATCGACTTACCTTGGTCGATGTCGAGTAGATCCTCTGTGTTGTCATTCAAGATGGCTATGATCTCCTCATCCTGGGCTTTCATATCCCTCTTTTCCAGCTCATCGGGAGTCATATTTCTTACCTTAGGTTCCCCACAAGTGATGTTCCTAGCTGATATAGATTTGAACTCTTCCATGGAACCTGTATGCCTTTTAGTTTTATTAAAGGAATACTCAATTACCTCATCGTTGATGTTGAAAGTGAGCACTCCCTTCTTTACACTTATGTTGGCATCCACCATCGCCAAGAAGGGCCTTCCTAGAATGATTGGACAAGCAGAGTCCTTGTTGTGAGCTGAATCTGCCATGTTTTACAGTAACTTTTATATCGTTTTCTACATACATTTCATGCATTTGGGCTAGGATAATGCAGAATCTATGTAGTTTATGTTTATTTGCCAATTTATGGAATCTACATCAGTTTCTGTTTAATTTCGCAGAATTCGAGGCAAATTACAGTAGTTTTGAGAAAGGCCGAAAAAGCTCGAAAATCAACTACAGAAGTCCAAGGCCAAGAAGCAGCAGAACCAGTCGAATCAAGCCAGGAGCCCAGTTTTACTCGATCTAGAGTACTTTTACTCGATCTCGACGAAGGTGTCCGAGCACAGGCCTTGTCGACTAAGCACTGATCGAGAAACTGAGTCAGAGACAACCCGACTCCGGAAGCCAACTCGATCTCGAGTACACTTTGTCGAGATCGACAAAACCTTGACGCCATGTCCGGAGTCGACGAGCTGTGCCAAGTCGAGAAGCCGAAGACGGAGAAGCCGAGCACCACCGTACTCGATCTCGAGGAATCTCCTCCATCTCGAGGAGAACCACAACGCATGTCTGAGCCTGTCGAGGAAGAGCAACCCGAGACGTCCAGCGAAGCGAAGTCAACGACCAATTCTACTTGATCTCGAGGAAGCTTAGTCGAGATCGAGGAAAACGCGTCCGAAGCCGCGTTATGCGGTTTGCTGATCTACTCGGATTGGGAGTCCTTGGATCCGATTCTATCCAATTTGGCCGAGATCTATCAAGAACTGTCAAGTTCTATCTATGGAGAAGATTTACCACACATGGAAGATATTTTACCTATTTTAGATATACTTTCCCTTTTAGATTTAATTCCTTTATTTAATTTATTTATCTTTTAAGCTTTTTAGATATAGATAGATATATTCTATCCTTGAATAGCAAGGAATAGAAGGCTATAAATAAAGCCTTAGGGGCTGGTTTTTCATTCATTCAATTTCAGGGAGAACAAGTAAGTAGTTACATAGAGAGAGTAGAGGAGAGAGTTTGTGGCGAGAGAAGTTGGAAAGGCGAAAGCAGATTCGACTTCGATTGGTTGTAAACTTGCTTTAGTTTAATTCAATGCAAGTTAGTTTCTTTTGTTATTTGATGAGTTTCTTGATGATGAAGAGCGAGTAGTCCACCCACTTTTAGGGTCGGGGTGAGCCCGTCGGTGGCCATGTGAGGTGATGCGGTAAATGTACAATCCTGTTATGCGATTCATCTTCTATCCTTATGAGCATGATTCTTTTGCGAGAGTTGAAGGTGATCCTTGTTTGTATTATTGAAGAAAAAGTGATCTTAATGCAACTTGGGTTAATTATGTGAAAAGGGTTAGTAACAATTAGTGTTTATGCGAAAGCCTCTATGTGCTTATTTGTTGATAACAAAAGTTATTTTGATGGAAAGCATGATCTTTTATGCCTTTATGTGTGCTTTGCATGGTTATCGTTGTGGTGTTGATACCATGGCTTTGGAAGTTCTTTATATATTGAGTTTATTTCTTCCGAAATCTGCGATTATGTGTTCGAAGTTTGCATTTTTAATTTTCTGTTTTTTTACTCGATCTAGAGTTGCTGTTGTCGATCTAGAGGAAACTTTAGTCGATCTCGAGTAGGGTTTGGTCTAGATCAAGTTGTGTGCCTGAGTTTCTGCTTCTGTCGTCGATTCTGAAGTTTCAGTTTCTGCTGAGTTTTGTCGATCTCGAGTAGCTTTTGTCGATATCGAGTAGTTCTGTGTTTGCTTTTATTTCTTGCTTTCGTTTGTCTTTCTTTCCTTATTTCTTTGTTTCTGTCTTCTGTTTGCTTTTCTGTGAGATTTACAGTTGCCTAGGATTCGCTGTCACCCTTCCTCGTGGATCGATCCTGACTTTCTCTTACTACATTGGAGGGAGTCTTGTAATTATTTGCAAGGGACTAGAAAAAGGATGATCTACGGACAGTCCTGGAAGAAATACGGAGGAATCATTCAGAAACTAAGCAGTCCTTCAACTCCGTTTACACTCAGATGCAAGGTGTCAACTCTAGGCTTGGGGAAATTGATATATGGCGGAAATCAGTTGATACACAGATTGGCCAGCTAGCAGCAGGAATCCCTAGAGAGTCAGGTTCGCTCCCTGGATCTTCAGAACCAAATCCCAAGGGAAAGACTGGACACATCGCTGCTGTAAAACTCAGAAGCGGCCATCAACTGCAAGAGCCAGAGATCGGAAAGCAGCAGAACGAAGGAGAACAGCAAGTCGACTAGCAGCAAGTCGACGTCGACAAGCACTTGGTCGATCTCGAGCAAGGGCAACTCGATCTCGAGGAACAGCTAGGCCAACCTTCATCTGCATAGCACAGCAACTCGACACCAAGGAATCTGGTCGATATCGAGGAAACCCAACCCGAGATCGAGGAAGCTACAACACCTCCGACATCTGTTCTGGCTCCGAATTAAAGAAAGAAGCTGCCTTTCCCCACAAAATCTCCAAAGGACCCAGCAGAGAAGAAATTTCAGCGCTTCATCAAGATGCTTCAGAAGCTCAATGTTACCATCCCCTTCACAAAAGCTCTCAATGAGATGCCATCCTATTTTAAGTTCCTGAAGGATATTCTTAGCAAAAAGAGGTCAATGGATGAAATTACAGAAGAGTGCAGTCATTTGGACATACTGGAGAAGAGGCCAGATCCAGGTAAGTTTGCTATATCCATTGGATTTGGTCCATATAAAATTAATGATTTATGTGATCTTAGAGCTAGTGTGAGTATAATTCCTTTAACAATTTGGTCCAAGATTAAGATAGGTGCCCTAGAGCCTGTGGATGCTAGACTTTACATGGCCAACAACACGGTAGTCATCCCAACAGGCATGGTGGACAATGTGCCAGTACAAGTAGGTAAATTCTTTGTCCCTGCTGATTTCTTAGTTGTTGATATGCAAGAAGATCCTGCTTGTCCAATTATTCTAGGAAGGCCCTTCTTGGCAACGGTGGATGCCAATATAAGCGTGAGGAAAGGAGTCCTCACTTTCAACATCAGCGATGAGGTAATTGAGTATTCTTTTAATAAAACTGAAAGGCATACATGTCCAATGGAAGAGGTCAAATCTATCTCAGCTGGCTACATCACTTGCGGGGAACCCAAGGTAAGAAATATGACCCCTGAGGAGTTGGAAAAGAGGGATATGGAAGCTCAGGTGGAGGAGACCATGGCCATCCTAAAGGAGGAAACAGAGAATCCACTCGACACGGACCAAGGTACATCGTTATGGACTAACTATTTTTCGGATGCCTTGACAGGAACCAAGTATGGGGTCATAGTCGACCAAGATTCCTCGACATCGAGGACTCTAGCCGATCTTGACCAAAACCAGGAGCCTCCACCAGCACCAGTGTCGTCGAGCAGCAAACCCGAAGATCAAATCTCCTCGAGATCGAGTAGAGTACTCGAGATCGACCACGACTCCGCTAACTCGACTTCACTTTCCTCAACGCTGACACCACCAGAAGGCCAGAACTCCTCGAGATCGACTAAACTTGTCAAGATCGAGCAACCCCCTTCCTCGACTCCAGCAACCTCGAGCAGCAACCCACCAGAACCTGAAAGTTACTCGAGATCGAGTAATAGTACTCGAGATCGACCAAACACCGTGGTCCCCGATTCCGTTTCTGCGAAGGTAAGCCAAGGTATGGATCTTTCTTCTCCTATTTCCATTAAATATCTATCTATACACGGGAGAGGTTTGCCTTGGTATGTGCGCTTATGTAGGATATCCAATGATGAGCCCAAAGAGTATGAAGTTGGAGACAAGCTCTATGTCTCTAAATCAAAGGATCATTGGTTCCCTAACAAATTCAACAAGAAGAGGATGGGACCTTTCGTGGTGAACAAAATCCATTCTGGAGGATTACAGCTGATGGACAAGAATGTGGATAAATCTTCTCCTTCCATGATGTATCTTGATAGATCGGATAAAATCGGCAAACTTCGAGCCCAAGGAATCCCAATACGAGTAGAATTGTGTCGACGCGTCACGCGGCTTCTGGAGTCCTCGTCGATCTCGAGTAGAGCTTACTCGATCTCGGCTAGGAGTGTTGTCGACTGGGCGTGGCTCGGCGTCTCGGCTAGCAGGTCCTCGATGTGGCTCGGTCATGGCTCCTGGCATTCGTCGATCTCGAAGACCCCTTGTCGACATCGAGTAGAGAGGATCGTCGACTAGGTTTGGCTTGGCTAGTCGGGCAAGTCTTCTCGATGTGCTCGGTTCTGGCTCCACATCTTTATCGATCTCAAAAACCCGTACTCGATATCAAGTTGGGTGGTTCATCGACTTGACCTCCAGGGGTTGTCGAGCAGCTCCCCTCGACATGCTCGGACATGGTGCTCAGCTGCTCTTCGACATCGAGGAAGGTTACTCGATCTCGAGTAGGGTGTGGAGTCGGGTTCTTCGTCTTCAGCTTCTCGACATGATCCTCCTCGATCTTGGCTGGTGTCTTGACAGGGTTTGTCGAGATCGACTAAGGCTAGTCGATGTCGAGTAGCTTAAAGCTCCGGTTCTTGCTTCTTGGTTTTCTCCCGAAATGTTTCCATATTCTGCAATATTAAACAGAAACTTATGTAAATCTCCATTTCTGACAAATAAGCATATACTACATAAATCCGACATATTCTCAACCCGAAATATGCAAAATGTAAAGAATTTGGAACTAAAATATGCATAATGACATGACTACTTTGGAGACATCAAATCACCCCATACTTAGACTTGCTTGTCCTCAAGCGATAACCAAACAATAACCAAGACCCACAACACATCCTTCAAGTCTTCGCCTTTGTTAGAAGCAACATCTCAATTAGTAGCAATGTAAGACAAGTGAATTTAACGTCATCACACATATATGAGCGATCCATAGGCATAGGTAGTATAAATCCAACCTCACAGGGATAATGTGTTTACACTCAGCTCTCAATGTGTTTTAGGCTATGTAGATCATCTCTCAACTCAATTCCATATACAATCTCATAAACATTGCAATTTAAACATGAATCCACTTCGCAACCAATTATGAAAATGCAACAAGAAATATCAGGAGGACTTCGCTCAATAGAAGTCTTCAAAGAAGATTCCATTCGGCGGGGTTGTAATGGGGCTTGGTAAGAAATAATAAGGTATGGAATTATTTGGCCATGTGGTACTTTATAAAATTCGGGAATCAAGACTCCTAAATCTCCAACACAACCAAACCATAACTTCTCAATCATATGCATCAACCAAACTCTCCAATTTATCTTAATAAAGTATGTAACCTTTCAAACTTCCTCAACCTCTCCAAAGTGTGTATCTTGCAAATAATGAAAAAAATAAGGTAAATTTGGCTCATGCACTTTATTCATAAACATATGTACTTTTTCCTTTTCTTTTTTTTTTCGGAAATTTTTTTTTTCTGAAAATAAAAACCAAATAACACTAATAGTGCATTTATAATGTGAGCCAAAAATCCTTTTACATAATATGCATAGCAAGATAAAAATTTAAAACCATCCCATATCTCAATAATTTCAACAATCCTTCCTTCTTGAAATGCAACATAAGCTTATTCTTTCCACAAATCATCATTCCAACCAACTCTAAGTCTTTATTCCCAAATGGGGGTCAGGCTCAATTTGGCTAAGGATATTTTTTTGTGGAGTTCATAATAAAAGTCTCAGGCTAATGTTATGGCTTCAAGCAGGGATAATGCAGGGTAGGTAAAGAGAGGATAAAATTGGCTTAAAAGGTGCCTCCATCATTTAATTCTTATTAACATAAACATATAAATGCATTGGCTTTGAATAACTATCACAACATTTAGAGATGCACAGGAAGAGTAAATACACTAAAGAAAGCAGAGGGATTTTTAATGTTCTCCCTATAAGGCAAAAATTCTCATTGGGACAATTTTTGTTTGATTTTAACCTTTAGCTTAGGATCATATGTGCTCAATTTCATCACAAGTTTACAATCCACATAAAAACCATTTTGAGGACTTAGGCTAAACCTTCCGAACATGCCATAGGAATTACATGATCAAGTCAGTCATTATTTATCATCATAGGACATCTAAGTTAGGGTGTAAAAACTAAAACAATGCAAAAATTTTAAACATGCATTTTTTTTTCCATTTTTTTCCATTTTCTATTTTTTTTTTCTTTTTTTTTTCTTTTTTTTTCTTTTTTTATTTTTTTTTATTTTTCCTATGCAACTAAAAATAAGAATAAAGTATGGCAAAAGACTAAAATGCATAAAATTTAAACATGAATGCATAACATAAAAATTAAAATTTCACCATGTAAAACCAAAAGCAAGATTAACACATATGATAATGACAATGAGCCCTTCCCCCACCCCATACTTAAAATTTACAGTGTCCCCACTGTATAAAATCAAATAAAAACAAGAGTAAAGGAAGGAACTCACAGGATAACAAATCAAAGAGGGCAGATCAATGCAGGTTGAGTAGACGTCTTTGTCGATCTCGAGTACAGTGTACTCGATCTCGAGTAGCGTCCAGTGGTTTTCTGAAGTCGAGGAGCTTCTGGTGGCTTGTCGATATCGAGTTGGCCTACTCGATATCGAGTAGCGTCTGGGCTGCTCCTCCTTGTCGTCGTCGACTTGGCCTTTGTCGATTCTGACTGTTTTCAGGGACTTCTTTATTCCACTTCTCGCGATCCTTATATGCTTGCCGACCTAAAAGTGTTAGATTGCACAAGAAACAAGACTATCCACATGAAATATTCTAAAAGACATAAAAGCAAAACCAAAAACAAAAACCAAAAAGTTCAAAAAGTCCCAAAATTCATAAAGTTCTATATACATGCTCTAGATTTTAGAGTCGCTAGGCCGACTTCTCCGTTTGCGCTCAAGGACCATTATTGTGGGACCCGCTCATGTTTGGCCCTTCTCCTAGATCATCTTGGTCTTGATGGTAGTATGCAAGCTCAGCTGACAGGTGGTTGCTTGCATCATCTCCTTTCTCTTTCTTCTTTTTCCTTCCAGCTCTTAGTTTTCGCAGATTCTCTCTCCACGGTGCCTTATCTCCCCTTAAATCATTGATAATTTTCTTTATGGACTGAGGGGGAGTATAATTCATACCTGAACGTACCTTTTCGGACCCAAAACAGAAATCTTTGGGTTCGGGGCTAGTCGAGATCGAGTACTGCTGGTCGACTTCGAGTACAGGGACCCCATACTTAGGCTCTTGGCAAGTCAGTGGCTCAGCAGAGTTTGTCGATCTCGACAAAGGCTTGTCGAGATCGAGTAGAAGCCTCGTCGAGATCGAGTTGGCTTGGTCGATCTCGAATACAGTGTCGGCACCTTCCTCCGCTGTTTGCTTGGTCCCGTGGTTGCTGATGCTTTTCACCTCCAACCAAGAAATTTCTTATTTTGCAGGGCCAAAAGAGAAATCCAAAACCTCATCGCCTATGGTGAAGGTGAGCGAGCGATTCTTAACACTAATTCTAGCATCAGCAGTGGCTAAAAATGGTCTACCAAGAATAATAGGGCTAGTAGGATCTTCAGCGCAGTCTCTGATAAGGAAATTTGCTGGAACAAAGAATTTACCAACCTGGACTGGGACATTTTCAACTATACCTGTAGGGATGACCACTGTATTGTTTGCCATGTATAGTTTGGCATCCACATGCTCTATGCACCCTATTTTGACCTTCCGCCAGATTAATAGAGGCATGATGCTCACACTTGCTCCTAAATCACATAGAGACTCATATTTATATTGTCCAAAACCCACAGTAACAGAAAACTTACCAGGGTCAGGTCTCTTTTCAGGGAAGTGGAGTACTTTGCATTCGCCTGCGATCTCTGAGATGGATCGCTTCTTGCTCAGGATTTCTTTTAGAAATTTGACATATCTAGGCATCTCTTGCAGGGCTTCTGTAAAAGGAATAGAAACATTCAGTTCTTGCAGCATATTAACAAATCTGGTAAACCTACCTGCAGTGGGATCTTTATGTGCTTTTGAAGGAAAAGGCAGTGGCTTTTTCTATTTTGGAGCCAGATCAGCTGTCGGAGGTGTTGTAGAGTCGTCGACGTCGGCCAGATTCTGCTCCTCGATCTCGACCACGGGCTCCTCGACATCGAGTTGGGTGGTCGACCTGGAGTTGCTGGTCTACGTAGCGGAGTCCGAGCTCAGCTTCTGGTCTTGGTCGAGTAGCTTCTTGTCGAGGTCGAGTACGGTCTCCTCGAGATCGAGTTGGGTCTGCTCTGTCTCGAATTGCTGCTCTGCCTTGCTTTGCTGTTTCCGGACCTCTGGCTCGTGTAATTGATGCCCACTCCTGAGTTTGATAGCCGCGACGTGTCTGGTCTTCCCTTTAGGATTTGGTTCTGTTTGCCCAGGGAGTTGTCCGGACGGTCGTGGGATCTGTGCAGCGATTTGACCCATCTGGGTCTCTATTCCTCTTTTCCAGATGTCCAGTTCTCCAAATTTTGTAGTGATGTTCTGGAACTGGTTGTTGATGGTGCCCTGATTCCGACGCATCTCCTCAAGGATCAGCTGCAGATCATCCTTCTTTTGATCCCTTTCTGGATGTCCTGGAGCTCTGTAGGGTGGGGGATTCCTTGGAGAACCTTGGTTCCACTGTGGTTGATAGAACCTTTGGTCTCCCATGTAGCGATTGGGACCCCCCGCGTAAGCTGCCTCTTCATGTGTCTCTGTCATTCTGACTTGCTCAGTGTGTGGGCACTCAGTAGTGGTGTGCCTCTATGATCCGCATTCTATGCAAGGCCGATTGACAGATAAATATTTGACTTGCTTGAGGAGCTTGCGATTCTGAGTTCTTTATATATTGAGTTTGTAAATTGCAACTTTCGAACACAGAACTCAGATTTCGGAAGAAATAAACTCAATATATAAAGAACTTCCAAAGCCAGGGTATCAACTTTACAACGATAACCATGCAAAGTAACACATAAAGGCATAAAAGATCATGCTTTCCATCAAAATAACTTTCGTTATTAACAAATAGGCATATAGAGGCTTTCACACAAACCCTAATTGTTACTAACCCTTTTCACATAATTAATCCAAGTTGCATTAAGATCACTTTCGCTTCAATAACACAAACAAGGATCACCTTCAACTCTCGCAAAAGAATCATGCTCATAGAGATAGAAGACGAATTGCATAAAAAGATTGTACCTTTACCGCATCACCTCACATGGCCACCGTCGGGCTCACCCCAGCCCCAGTAGTGGGTGGACTACTCGCTCTTCATCGCAATTGCAGACATTGATGTATGAAAAGAAACTTGCATTAAACTAAATTCAAAGCCTTTACAATCCCGACAATCTAACTTTCGTTGAATGCCAAAACCCTAAAACCTCTGAACTCCTAAACCGTCTCTGTGAACTACTTCTCTAACTTGTGAATTGAATGATGAAAAACCAGCCCCTAATTATTTATAGCCTTCTACTCCTTGCTATTCAAGGATAGAATATCTCTATCTTTATCTAAATCTATATCTAAAAGCTTAAAGATAAATAAATGCAATAAAGTAATTAAATCTATAAGGAAAATTATATTTAAAATAGGTAAATCTGTTCTTGTGTTGATAGGTCTTCTCTCCATAGATAGATATTGATAGATCTCGACAATCTTCGGCTTCAAGGACTCCCAATCCGAGTAGAACAGCAAAACCGCGTAACGCGCTCCCGGACACGGTTTCCTCGATCTCGACAAAATCTACTCGAGATCGAGTAAGATGGTCGTCGACTATGGCTCGGCTGGGCGTCTCGGGTAGCTGGTCCTCGATCAAGCTCGGACATGTGGTTCTGGGGTCCTCGAGATCGAGTTACTTCCTCGAGATCGAGTAAGGCTGGTGCTCGGCGTCTCCGTCCTCGGCTTCTCGACTTGGCACAGCTCCTCGACTCCGGACATGGCATCAGGGTATTGGTCGATCTCGACAATGTTACTCGAGATCGAGTAAGACTTCCGGAGTCGGGTTGATCTGGCTCTCATTTTCTCGATCATGCTCTGCTCGACTAGGTGTGCTCGGACAACTTTTGTCGAGATCGAGTAAAAGAACTCGAGATCAGGTAAAGTTCTCTCAGCTTTCTACTCTGTTCTTGAAATGCACTTTCCCGAGTCCTCATTCGTCGGATTGACAGATATGACCATGCGTTGGAAGGCTCTTTTCGAGGGCTACAACTCTCATGAAGACATCAAAGCTTGATTCAGAATGAAGAATGCCGAAAAATGGTCTTTTCTCCAGCTGCACCATCCTTAGCTTCTTCATGAGTTTTCCTTTAAGCTCCAAAGTGCGTCCGATTTCTATGAAATATAACAAAAACTTGTGTAGACCTCCATATATTGCAAATAAACATAAACTACACAAATTATGTATTATTCTAACCCAAATGCATGAAATGCATACAGAAATCGATAAATAGTTAGGTGTAAAACATGACGAATTAGGCTCACAACAAACACCCCATACTTAAGCTTGTTTGTCCTCAAGTAATACTTTTAATTATCATTCGGGGGAAGAAATCAAAACTCTTAATATATTGGATTCATTCTTATATAACCCTGCAATTAATTACCATTCTCGAAAAGGTACTAGTGTCACAAATCCATGAATGTGCAATTTAAAAAGCAACATCTACTCACAAAAAGAGTGTTATGCAAAACATTCATTCGTGACAAAGCATTAATAATCAAGAGGACTTTAATTTAGGCTCAATAAGGAGTAGATTGGTGAAAGGCTAAAGGTGGGCAATTTTTGGCAATGTGGTGCTAATTATCCGAGGAAATGGAGTATTTCCAAACTGAATTTTCACATTCCTTTTTCATATGATTCATCACCTTTCATAATGCTTTTTCTCAATAATAATGCTTTTACCTCTCTAACCTCAGCACTGCCTTCTCGCGAGTCGCAAACATGGGTGTCATGAATGGCCCCGGATACTTAGTGCTTTGGACTCCTCACCTGTGTGTCCTATCTTGCCAAACTATTATCTCAACAAGCAGGGTCGATCTACCTTTATCTCCTGAGGTGATCGGATTTTTTCTCACTCATTAAATTTTCCATATATTTCAAACTTTCCTACCAAACTCCAATAACGATAATAACAACACAATAACCATTTAATAACTCCATAAGGTAACATCATTCTCAACTTAATCCCCGGATAGGAAATAAGGTAAAGAATGGGCAATATTTAGAATATGTGGAGCAATATATGAAATAAGGCATAATATGGCTTTTGTGATGCATAAGCATAGGTAAGGCTAGAATTTAAAAAATGAGCATTATATGGAAATATAAAGTCCTCCATCCTCTTATCATGCAACATGTCAAAAGCAATATCAAATTTTACCTCCTTTCATGGTTTTTAATAAAATAATGCACTTTATTGTGACTTCCCTTTACTAGGAAATTTCATGATATATCTCTAATGAATCCAATTTTGTATCGTCGAGTTCAATATAAACTTCCATGACAATAATCAAATTTTTTAAATGGGGGTCATTTTTCTTCAAATTTTGGAAAACATGCATATAAGCACATAGATCAATAATACATTCCAAAATAGCCATGTATAAGCAATTCAAGAATTTAACTCTAAATATGCATACATAATGTCAAATATGCATAAAGTAAGCCCTTCCCCCACCCCATACTTAAAAATTACAGTGTCCTCACTGTATAAAAACAAGGGTAAAGAAAGAAACTCACTAGACAGGTGTGCAGGGCCTCTTAATATTGAATGAAAGAATGCCTGGGCCGAGTCTGAATATAGCTTGCTTCTATCCATGGAGCTGAAAAGTATAGAGGACATATACCCACAATCGAAAAACTAAAAGGTTCAAAACCTAAAACAAACAAAAGCAACATAGTCTCAAAAGTCCAAAAATAAATGTCAATTTACAAGCTCTAGATTTTATAGTCGCTAGGCCGACTTCTCCATTAAGCTCAAGGTGGTATTTGCAGGGCCCATGTAGCTTGGGCTTCAAATAGGACTCCATTCTTGTCCATCAGCTGTAATCCTCCATAATGGATCTTGTTCACCACGAAAGGTCCCATCCTCTTCTTGTTGAATTTGTTAGGAAACCAATGATCCTTTGATTTAGAGACATTGAGCTTGTCTCCAATTTCATACTCTTTGGGCTCATCATTGGAAATCCTACATAAGTGTACATACCAAGGCAAAACTCTCCCATGTATATATAAATCTTTAATGGAAATAGGAGAAGAAAGATCCATACCTTGGCTTACCTTCTCAGAAACGGAATTGGGGACCACGGTGTTTGGTCGATCTCGAGTAACTGTACTCGATCTCGAGTAACTTTCAGCTTCTGGTGGTGGACTGCTCGTGGATGCAGGAGCTGGGGAGGGTGAGGCTTGGTCGATCTCGACAAGGTTAGTCGATCTCGAGGAGTCTGGCCCGTCTGGTGGAATCAGCGTCGAGGAAGGTGAAGTCGATGCAACGGGGGATTGGTCGATCTCGAGTAGTCTACTCGATCTCGAGGAGTGCTCGACTTCTGTTTGGCTGCTCGACGACGCTGGTGCTGGTGGAGGTTTCTGATTCTGGTCGATATCGACCAAATTTCTCGAGATCGAGGAACTCTGGTCGATATTGACCTCATACTTGCTTCCTGTCAAGGCATCCGAAAAGTAGTTAGTCCAAATCGACGTACCTTGGTTTGAGTCGAGTGGATCCTCTGTTTCTTAATTAAGGATGGCCATGATCTTCTCCACCTGGGCCTCCATATCCCTCTTTTCCAGCTCTTCAGGAGTCATATTTCTTACCTTAGGCTCCCCACAAGTAACGTAGCCAGCTGAGATAGATTTTACCTCTTCCATTGGACCTGTATGCCTTTCAGTTTTATTAAAGGAATACTCAATTACCTCATCGCTGATGTTGAAAGTGAGCACTCCTTTCCTGACGCTTATGCTGGCATCCACCGTTGCTAAGAAAGGCCTTCCTAGAATAATTGGACAAGCAGGGTCTTCCGTCATATCAATAACTAAGAAATCAACAGGGATGAAAAACTTACCTACTTGCACTGATACATTATCCACCATGCCTTTTGGAATAACCACCGTGTTGTTGGCCATATACAACTTAGCATCCATAGGCTCTAGGGCACCTATCTTAATCTTGGACCAAATTGTTATAGACATTATACTCACACTAGCTCCATGATCACATAAAGCATTAAATTTATATTGACCAAATCCAATGGTTATAGAAAACTTACCTGGATCTGGCCTCTTCTCAAGTATGTCCGAATGGTTGCACTTCTCTGTAATCTCAGCCATTGACCTCTTTTTTCTCAGAATCTCCTTTAGGAACTTGACATAGGATGGCATCTCATTAAGAGCTTTTGTGAAGGGAATGGTGCCATTGAGCTTCTGAAGCATCTTGATGAAGCGCTGAAATTTCTTCTCTGCTGGGTCCTTTGGAGATTTTGTGGGGAAAGGCAACTATTTTTTCTGATTCGGAGCTAGAACAGATGTCGGAGGTGCTGTAGCTTCCTCGATCTCTGGTTGGGTTTCCTCGATATCGACTAGATTCCTTGGTGTCGAGTTGCTGTGCTGTGCAGACGAAGGCTGGCCTAATTGTTCCTCGAGATCGAGTTGCCCTTGCTCGAGAACGATAAGTGCTTGTCGACGTCGACTTGCTGCTGGTCGATGTCGAATTGTTTCTCAGCTTCTTCATTCTGCTGCTTTCCGACCTCTGGCTCTTGCAGTTGATGGCCGCTTCTTAGTTTTACAATAGCTATGTGTCCAGTCTTTCCCTTGGAATTTGGTTATGAAGATCCTGGGAGGGTTCCTGACTGTCGGGGGATTCCTACTGCTAGCTGGCCCATCTGTGTTTCCATTGACTTTCTCTAGACATCGATTTCCCCAAGCCTAGAGTTGACACCTTGTATCTGAGTGTAGACTGAGTTATAGGACTGCCTGGTGTCTGAATGGTTCTTCCGCATCTCGTCAAGGATTGTTTGCAGATCATCCCTTTTCTGGCCCCTTTCCGGATGTCCTGGAGCTCTGTAGGGCGGTGGGTTCCTAGGGGCACCTTGGTTCCATTGTGGTTGCTGAAACCTTTGGTCCCCCATATAGTGATTGGGACCCCCTGTGTAGGCTACCTCTTCGTGGTGTTCTGCCAGCTTGACTTGCTCTATGTGTGGGCACTCAGTAGTGGTGTGCCGCTATGATCCGCATTCAATGCAAGGCTGGTTGACAGAAAGATATTTTACTTGGTTGAGGAGCTTCCTATTCTGATCTCTGTAGTACTGCTCCCTAACATCTGGATCAATCTCCCCAGGGGGCTCATATAGGGGCATGGATGGTGCTGGCCTGGCGTAGGGGTTCTCCTAATAGTTGATTGGAGTCCTTTACTTGTTGTCATAGTTGGTCAGCTTGTCAAGGGCAGCCCATGCGTCAGTAGGCGGCATTGTCAGATACTCATAGTGAGTATATGTGTTGATTCTATCCTTTGCAGCCAAGTCCAGAGAATTGAAGAAGATCTCTTGAACTACGCAGGGTTGCTGTCCATGTGTAGGGCAGGATCGCAGTAGATCCTTATAGCGTTCCGATGCCTTTGCTAGCGTCTCTCCAGGTTGTTGTTTGAAAGATGTGATCTTTTGGCGCAGGAGTGTTGTCTTGGTAGGAGGAAAGAACTTATTCAGAAATTCCTGCTTCACTTGAGCCCATGTCGTGAGAGATCATGGTTTCAGCCCTTCCAGCCATTTCAATGCAGGACCAGCGAGAGACCAGCGGAAAGCCTTCATCAGGATGTACTCCAAGGTGGTACCTTCAGCAAGAGTGCGACACATGTCAGTAAAGTTGGTAATATGCTGAAGAGGACATTCATTAAATCTACCATGAAACGCATTATGTTTAATTTCTATTAAGAAAGGAGTGCGAATTTCATAGTTATTTTGAGGGATAAGAATAGCCGATTCAGACACGACGAGTGTCGGGTGCATATAGTCCTCTGCCGTGGTAGGATATTGTGCAAGCTCAGCTTCTGCTTGTTCCCTTTCTGCTTTCTCAGCGGCGATAGCAGCATCTTTAGCGGTTAGTTCCCTGGTAATTGATATAGTCTATTTTAGTCATGTTTTAAGTATAAGTTTGCATATTAGTGTAGAGCATTTTTACATATTCTTAATGTTAATTTGTATTATTTGGTTTTCGGAGTCTAAACTAGTGTTTTTGTATATTTCAGGTATTTTTGGGCTGGATCGTATGAATTCGGAGATCGATCATAATTTATGAGATTATTTCGCAAATTGGAAGTGAAGAGGCCGCGGCTCGGATCGATATGTGAGATGATATATTCATACGTACCAAAGTCTGAAGGTGCAACTTCAACAAGTGCGGCGTATTATGAGTTATTATTTTGAGAACTAGATTATATTTAGATAAAAGATTATATATATTTATATTATATTCTATTAGATAGATAGATTAGGAGAGATAGATTTTATATATATTTATATTACGGTAGTTAGCTAGGTTTTCCTTATATATACATACTTCAATTCGTACGACAAAAGGGGAGGGGGGGGGGGGGGGGCGGAAAAACATACGTGAAACGGCCGAGGCCAATTTGATTACTCTAAATCTAATTGTCTTACTTTTATGGAGATCTAAGCTCTCCCGTTTCGTCTACGATTTGAAGCTTTGTTTGATTGAGTTGTGAGTTTCTGAATCTTGTTTCTTATTTCCTATATTGAATGTTTCGACTTCTTTGTGCTTGATTGTCTATTATTTTATTCTATCTAGCTCATGCAACTAGTTAGAACCAATTCAATTGCTAGGGTTTTGTAGATTCCTGGTTGTGCTTAATTGAATGAGTAGGAAGTTGGATGTGTTGTTAAATCTCTCTTTAGGGACTGCAAATACCTTGGTTAATCTCTGAACTTAAAGCTATAAATTGGGTTAAATCCTTCTTTAGGGACTGTTCGATTGATAAGGGTTGCTAGGACTAGTTGGACTAGTAACTATATTAGGTCGGGACAAGGGCATTCATAGGAAACCTAAAAGGACGAGAAGAAGTTACAATATCAATTCAACCAAATAAAGTGGATATTTGTAGATGAAACTATTTTATTAATTGTATCTCCTTCAATTTGTTTATAGTTTATTTTGTTTTCTTTCTTATTTTAATCACCCCAAAACCCCTGTTTCATACTAACTGGTAAATAAACTTAACGTATGAATAACTTGATTCTCTGTGGGATCGACTCGTGCTTACCACACTACATTAGTTAGGAAGGTTGGAATTTATTTTGATACGGTTTACGCGACTAAAAGCCGTCCATCAAATTGGCGCCGTTGCCGAGGAATCAAAGTTTATTTCTTTGTTTTCTGTGTTTGTCGATTATTGTATATAACTTAACTTTTTTGTGAACCTATATTACGGTTCACGACAACCTTACTACTAATATTTTAAGATGAGATTAATGTAGTGTCAAGGGGAAAATTTTCACCATTATTTCACAAGAGTGAATAATTTATTGGACGCCCGTTATGCAAGGGGTTACCAAGATAGTTTGCAAGATAGTTGTTTTTGTACTTGAGGGCATGATTCCTGAGACCAAAGAACTTGTCGAGTCTATGAGTAACGGAGGCTTGGCAAGTTTCGACTTATCAGAGATGTGGTTTTTTTTTCTGCTACATGGGTCACCAAGTGGAGCAAGAAGAAGCTTTCACACGCCAGGTTATGTTGGAGCAAGTGCTTAAAAGGATGGAGCGAATTGAGGAACAATTGAACCAACTTAATCAACCGGTGAGTGAGTTGGCAGTAGGGCAATGCTTTATTCCTCAACTTGATGAAAGTCAAGACACAAATAATGATGGTTTGATCAATGAGAGCCCGATGCTTCGGACATGGAGTCTCATGAGTGCACGTGTGAGGATCCATGTGTTTTGGCTCCTATTTCATCAGAAGAAATCATCCTTGACTTGCCTATCAAGGAACCATTTACCGAGCCGATTTCTGTGGCTCCTGAAGAAGGTATTGATATTTCTTACATTTTTGTGAATTTTGGTGAATATACAGACCCTTGGGAGCATTACTTTGAGACGTCACCAGCGGAACTGTGTTGGTGGTATCACATTCCCTCGGTAAAGAGTCATGATAAATCGAAAAGGATTTTAACTTTTATAATATATAATTTCAGTTTATCATTATATTATATATGCTTAATTGATATGTGCGCACAAGAGTTTGATAAATTACTGAGGGCTTTAACAATGTCTGATCTTAAAAAGGTTGGGTAGAAACCAAGGTATGTTTTTTTTCCTATTATTCCTCTTATTTTATGTTAGGATTAATTTATTCTATAATATTTTATTTATTGATATTTTTTTTTTCGTAAAAAAAAAAAATTCAAAACCCTCTTTCTCGTTTCTCTCACGGTCTCGCCCACCAGGATCACCAGCACCGGCTAAACCTCCTTCCGTCATCCACCATCTCTAGCCGCCTTCTGATCGCCGGACTTCTGCCAGCAACCAGCCTCCCAGCGCCGCAGCAGCCCATCAGTCCCTCTCGAATGTACTGTTGCTATCGCTGCGGCCGCCACCACTGCAAATTTGCCACCGCTCGTCCATCGCCGCGGGATCCCTATCCTCTCACGCCGTGGGATCCCAATCAGACCACCCGTCGCGCTCCTGCTCGTGTCCCTCTCACAAGCCGGCATCTTCCACCGCTGTTCTCCATCACCAATTCATCATCGCTGATGGTGCTCCATATCGGCAGGTAAGGTGAGGTATAATTGAACGGGATTGGCTCGGATTTGATTGAGTATGATATGACCTGATTGCTTATTAGTTGAATTTGTGGGCAAGATTGGCAAGTATGACTACATTGATCAATTTTGACATTGAGATCCCTGCCTTGATTTTACTTTGCTAAATTTTGATGTAGCGGAATGGTTTGTGGTTTTTGTTGGATTTTGAAGGGAAGTTATTTTCATGAGATCTTATTCTGAATTTTGTAGAATCTATTGCAGCCCCTAAACTCCCTGCTGAATGATTTCTACAGGTTGTATTTGATATTAGCGGACTATTCTTAATTAGTCTTGAGTGCTATTGCTATCAAGACAAGCCTGACTTTGAGGTGGTGCCTATTCTAGTTAGGTTGCTCCCTGAAATCACTTGAATTCCATGTTTTTGAATTATCATAAGTGATTGAGCAGCTATTGAAAAGCTGATTTTTTTTTATATACTGGGTTGTGTTAGGTCTTTGTTGTTCATCATTCTTGGGATATAGTTTTCTTGGATGTTGGAATGTGTTAGGTTGTGGTGTGTTTTCTTCGTCTTTTGTTTTGGCCAGGACAAATTGCAAAGGAGAGTGCCTATATTTTTTTGACTCCAAGACGTTTCACAATATCAGTTGCATCCAAGTTGTTGCTGAAAGCTTCTGCTCAAACACCTAGCGTTGCACGGTTACTTTGATATGTTGCTGAAATTTCTGGGATGTAACTCCTCTTGAGCTAAATGGTTGCCCGGAATGCCTGATTACTTTGTGAGTTTCCTCTACATTTCTTTATTTTTTTTTCTTTACTTTGAGGAAAAAGTAAGATTTTAAGCATGGGGTGGAGAATTCATGTGTAGCTCCGTCTTTATATATATGTTAGTTTTCTGTTTTTTGTTTTTTTTCAATTTTTGTTATGCATTTCATTGCATTTAGGTGTTATTAAATATACCCATCTTGGTTTAGTTTGTCCTCTAATTCATTTTATGATCTAATTGCATAAATCCCATGATTTGATTGAATTGATTGAAAATGATTTTTGGAGGAGGATTTGAGAACATAATTGAGCAAGTATGGTTCATAGTTGAGGTTTAATTGAAATCTAAAAAAATATAACCCTTGTGAGTTTGTTTTGGCCTTATAGGGACTTTACATATTATTCCCTTTTGTTTTTATTGTGTGATTATACTCTCCAAATGCTTCTTATTTCAAGACCGTATTACACATGTTTATTGCTTGTGAATTTCAAATGATTGAGGCATGTTTTCTTTAGCCATATTATACCCTATCTACCTTACATATTATCCTTTCCTTGAAGCCCATCTGAGCCGTAAAGCCTATTCTTTTTTATAGCTCCACAAAAATATATCATAGCCAATGATTAGCCTGATCCTATCCGGGAATTAGGAGAATAATTGGTGAAAAATCTGTATGTTGGAGTTGCTTTGAGTGGAGATGATGTATGTATGGTTGTGCATTGCGAGAGGCAAAGCCAAAATAAGGTAACCCTTCTTGCATAATAGACATGACTTATTACTAGAAGCCTAAGGAGGATAAAATTCACTTAGGAGTAAAAGTCTAGTAAGCTTGGACCTAGGGAGGATAAAATTCACCTAGGGGCAAAGGTAAGCATAAAAGAAAAGAAAAGAAGTCATCATAATGGAAAAAAAATTGCATGAATTGTATGGCTATTGAAATCAAAGAGCTTATTGCTATGTGTATTGGAGTTTATGTTATTGGAATGGTTTGCGAAGCATGGAAGTTTTGGTGTTGTTCTGGTTGATTGTTGTTCTTTTTTTCCCGGATTTTTAGCACCACAAGCCTAAATATTTCCCATGCCTTATGTTCCTACCAAATCCCCATTACAACCCTATAAAAGTCCTCATGATGTTGTTTGCAAGTGATGACTTTCATGGTGTATAGAGCATTTTGGATTGAGTTGAGAGTTGAACTTTAAAGCCTAAACACATGAGAGCTTGAGTGAAACACATTATCCCGGTGAGGTTGGATTAAATTTGCCTTTACTATTGGATCGCTCATATATTTGCTAGGATATTTGTTCTCTTATTCATGGCTCCTATGGCTTGATGTTGCTTTTCTAAAACTACAGCATGAAGATCTTATTTGTAGGATGATTAATTTTATATTTGTTTTTCATTGCTTGAGGACAAGCAAAAGTCTAAGCATGGGGTAGTTTGATAGAGTCTATTTTAGTCATGTTTTAAGTATAAGTTTGCATATTAGTTTAGAGCATTTTTACATATTCTTATGGTTAATTTGTATTATTTGGTTTTCGGAGTCCACACTAGTGTTTTTATATATTTTAGGTATTTTTGGGCTGGATCGTATGAATTCGGAGATCGATCATAATTTATGAGATTATTTCGCAAATTGGAAGTGAAGAGGCCGCGGCTCGAATCGATATGTGGGATGATATATTCATATGTACCAAAGTCGGAAGGTGCAACTTCAACAAGTTCGGCGTATTATGAGTTAATACTTTGAGAACTAGATTATATTTAGATAAAAGATTATATATATTTATATATATTTATATTACGGTAGTTAGCTAGGTTTTCCTTATATATACATACTTCAATTCGTATGGTAAAGGGGGGGCCGGAAAAACATACGTGAAACGGCCGAGGCCAATTTGATTACTCTAAACCTAATTGTCTTTTGTCTTACTTTTATGGAGATCTAAGCTCTCTCGTTTCGTCTACGATTTGAAGCTTTGTTTGATTGAGTTGTGAGTTTCTGAATCTTGTTCCTTATTTCCTATATTGAATGTTTCGACTTCTTTGTGCTTGATTGTCTATTATTTTATTCTATCTAGCCCGCGCAACTAGTTAGAATCAATTCAATTGCTAGGGTTTTGTAGATTCCTGGTTGTGAACCTTAACCCAAGTGGCAAACTTGTTCCTTTATGGCTGGTTGAACTAATTGAATTAGTAGGAAGTTGGATGTGTTGTTAAATCCCTCTTTAGGGACTGCAAATACCTTGGTTAATCTCTGAACTTAAAGTTACTAATTGGGTTAAATCCTTCTTTAGGGACTGTTCGATTGATAAGGGTTGCTAGGACTGGTTGGACTAGTAACTATATTAGGTCGGGACAAGGGCATTCATAGGAAACCTAAAAGGACGAGAAGAAGTTACAATATCAATTCAACCAAATAAAGTGGATATTTGTAGATGAAACTATTTTATTAATTGTATCTCCTTCAATTTGTTTGTAGCTTATTTTGTTTTCTTTCTTATTTCAATCACCTCAAAACCCCCGTTTCATACTAATTGGTAAATAAACTTAACTTATACATAACTTGATTCTCTGTGGGATCGACTCGTGCTTACCACACTACATTAGTTAGGTAGGTTCGAATTTATTTTGATACGGTTTACGCGACTAAAAGCCATCCATCAGTAAGAGGCGTTCTGGATCGTCTAAGCCGTCAAACTCAGGTGGTTGACTAGAACGGCGCATACACCTGTAAAGTAACTCAGAGAAAACGTGAGAACTAACTACCTAAGGCACGAATGACAGCTTCCCCAGCAACGGCGCCAATTTGTTGTAAGAGAGAAATCGAGTTGAAAATATAATAAAATAATTCAAACCAGATTCGTGCCCCAGCAAATAATTACAAGACTCCCTCCCTATGCAGTAGTGGGAAATCAAGATCGATCCACGAGGAAGCGTGTCAGCGTATCCTAGGTAGCTGTAAATCTCACAGTAAAGCAAACAAAAGATAGAAACAAAGACAGAAATAACAAACAAAAGCAGAAATAAAAGCAAACACAAAAGCTGCTCGTTCTCGACAAAGCAGAACTCGAGATCGACAAAAGACAGCGACGACAGAAACTCAAACACACAACTCGATATTAGACCAAAAGGTACTCGATCTCGAGTAAACAGTACTCTAGATCGACTAAAACGACAGAAACTGTAAATTGCAACTTTCGAACACAGAACTCAGATTTCGGAAGAAATAAACTCAATATATAAAGAACTTCCAAAGCCTGGGTATCAACACCACAACGATAACCATGCAAAGTAACACATAAAGGCATAAAAGATCATGTTTTCCATCAAAATAACTTTGGTTATTAACAAATAGGCATATAGAGGCTTTCGCATAAACCCTAATTGTTACTAACCCTTTTCACATAATTAATCCAAGTTGCATTAAAATCACTTTCGCTTCAATAACACAAACAAGGATCACCTTCAACTCTCGCAAAAGAATCATGCTCATAAGGATAGAAGACGAATTGCATAAAAAGATTGTACCTTTACCGCATCACCTCACATGGCCACCGTCGGGCTCACCCCAGCCCCAGAAGTGGGTGAACTACTCGCTCTTCATCGCAATTGCAGACATTAATGTATGAAAAGAAACTTGCATTAAACTAAATTCAAAGCCTTTACGATCCTGGGAATCCAACTTTCGTTGAATGCCAAAACCCTAAAACCTCTGAACTCCTAAACCATCTCTGTGAACTACTTCTCTAACTTGTGAATTGAATGATGAAAAAACAGCCCCTAAGGCTTTATTTATAGCCTTCTACTCCTTTCTATTCAAGGATAGAATATCTCTATCTTTATCTAAATCTATATCTAAAAGCTTAAAGATAAATAAATGCAATAAATGAATTAAATCTATAAGGAAAATTATATCTAAAATAGGTAAATCTCTTCTGGTGTTGATAGGTCTTCTCTCCACAGATAGATATTGATAGATCTCGGCAATCTTCGGCTCCAAGGACTCCCAATCCGAGTAGAATAGCAAAACCGCATAACGCGCTCCCGGACACGGTTTCCTCGATCTCGACAAAATCTACTCGAGATCGAGTAAGATTGTCGTCGACTATGGCTCGACTGGGCGTCTCGGGTAGCTGGTGCTCGATCAAGCTCGGACATGTGGTTCTGGGGTCCTCGAGATCGAGTTCCTTCCTCGAGATCGAGTAAGGCTGGTGCTCGGCATCTCCGTTTTCGGCTTCTCGACTTGGCACAGCTCCTTGACTCCGGACATCGCATCAAGGTATTGGTCGATCTCGACAAGGTTACTCGAGATCGAGTAAGACTTCCGGAGTCGGGTTGATCTGGCTCTCATCTTCTCGATCATGCTCTGCTCGACTAGGTGTGCTCGGACAACTTTTGTCGAGATCGAGTAAAACAACTCGAGATCGAGTAAAGTTCTCTCAGCTTTCTGCTCTGTTCTTGAAACGCACTTTCCCGAGTCCTCGTTCGTCGAATTGACGCAAATGAGCATGCGTTGGAAAGCTCTTTTTGAGGGCTACAACTCTCATGAAGACATCAAAGCATGATTCAGAATGAAGAATGCCGAAAAATGGTCTTTTCTCCAGCTGCACCATCCTTAGCTTCTTCATGAGTTTTCCTTTAAGCTCCAAAGTGCGTCCGATTTCTACGAAATATAACAAAAACTTGTGTAGACCTCCATATATTGCAAATAAACATAAACTACACAAATGATGTATTATTCTAACCCAAATGCATGAAATGCATACATAAATTGATGTAAAAGTAGACCTCTATATATTGCAAATAAACATGGCGAATTAGGCTCACAACAGCGGTGCTCTCCAGGAGACGGACGATCGAGGGGGTGCTCTCCGGGAGACGGATGAGGATAAGCTTTGATGAACATCCATGGCAGAAAATGGAATTTTTGATTCGTCTTTGCTTTCAATTCTGAAATTTTAGGCTCGTTTTGTTCCGGAATTTCAATTCTGCTCTCAATTTCTAGAATTCGAAAATCGTCTTTGTTTCGGATTTTATAATACAAATTCTAGCAGTAGAGAAAATCGAAAGCAAATTCAACTTTGTTTCGAATATTATAAGATTTTGATACAATAAGGTTATTTGACTTGAATTCTACTAATTGAATTACCAAGAGTATAATTGGGTTAATCACGTTAAAAGTATGATTGAACCATATAAATAGAGGTTGGTTAAGTGACTAAATAAGTTGGTTCAACGATGGAATAGAGGTTGGTTCAGTGTCTAAATAGATGTTGGTTTAGTGACTAAATAGGTTAGTTCGTTGGCTAAATAGAGGTTGGTTCAGTGACTAAATAAGTTAGTTCAGTGGCTAAATAGAGGTTTTGATACGGGGTTAGCCGTAGGTTGGTCCGATCTTCGACAACAAGCAAGAATAATCAAGAAAGAATAAAGAAACTCAAGAACTTAATCAAGAACGATCAAGAACTCAAAGAACGCAGCAAGAAATAACAAGAAAGATGCAAGATTTATGCAAGACTCAACAAGAAAGCAAAGAAACGCAAGATCTTGACCAAGAACAGAGGCTGTCCTCAATGTCGACTCAAAGAAGTTGAACAAGACTCGATAAAGACTCGAAATTGCAACAAAGAATGAAAAGACACGACCGATAAGGACTGAGTCGATCTATGTAGAACAAGATAAAGACCCCAGGCCTCCTCAGAGGGTAGGAACCAATACCAATGACTACACAACCCGCCTCTACAACCCTACACAATCAAGCGGACAACTTGAAGGCACAAGGAGGGGGCTTGTGGATACTAGATTCACCAAGTCTTGCGAAGTTGATGAACGGCAAAGCAAACCAAGCTGAGATAGATACCAATTCGTGATCAACGAGCACAACTCTAGTTGGATGAACATCACTCAATGTGTTTCACACAAGTTTGAGAGAACTAATTCTATTCATTGAAAGCTGAATGTTTACAATGTATGAAATCGAAATATATAAGCTATGCTAAGGCCTGATGGGCCGAGTTTAACGATAGAAAGATAATATCTAACATCTAATTAAAACACCTAAAATCATAAGTAAATAAGATCTCTAGAAATAACACTTAAAATAGCCCAATTTCGGCCCAATAGGAACACTAGGCGAAATGGGGTTCCAACACTTAGTAAAATCCCGTCAAAACAGTGACAGCTTGCAAAGATGTGCATTTTCGGCCAATTCCGAGGTTGAATCTGGAAAAACCTTCAACAGAAAAGTTGTAGATCTCTTCGTCCTCGTTCCAACAAGATATGGCACGCCTCAATCCGATAAATATTGAATCCGTACGACCCATTTTACAGAGACGTCGAAAAGCTGTCAAATGACTATGAACGAGCTAAACGTCAAGCTTCCACCTTTGGACCTTCTCCCATGGTGGAGCCTTCTTCTTCCTCTTGATAAGGACATCATCCGAAGGTGTCTTGGATGGTCCCGCATCAATCTCCCTTTCTTGAAAAGGATTCGTCCTCGAATCCAAGGTCATATATGATTCCGCACATGCAGCCACACGAGCTCCTGGATCGAACACCATATGCCCATGGAAATCTATCTCAAGGACGATTGGTGTAGGGATTGACCACTCCTCGATGGTTTTTGTCTCAGCGTCATCTACAAAATCAGGAAAAGAAACTTTATTAGGGCATAATTCATATTTCATGTTATCTTCATGATGTTCTAAATTAATATGCACTTGAACTTGGTCATGAATCCCTAAGTTTCCATCCAAAGCTAGCAATTTTCCATCCTTATTCAAAGTTGGATTTGCAATTAATTCAAGGCTAGCAATAGAAGAAGAATTTTCAGCATCAATGATCATATTACAAATATTGCCTTTTTCCAAACATTTAGTATGACACAATTCTTCTCTTTGATTATTATCACAAGGCATAGGTTAACACTTAAAACTTTATTAACAATCAAAGAATCATCATGCTCATATTCAATGCAATCATTATCAACATAGGCTAGTAAGTTTAGATCTTGATCATTATTAACAACATGCTCTATATTTCTAGCAACAAGAGAATTATCTATGGTAAAAGAAACATTATGTTGAGTAGAAATAGGATGAGTTTCTTCCCTTTCAATTGGTGACACTTCATCTCTGGGTGAGACTCCTTGTACAAACACCGTATTAGAGCCAAAATGATGAAGCTCTATTGTCGTAAAGCTTTTATCTATCTTAGCCATGTCATTATTGAACTTTACCAACATCTCATTCATGGCGTTCATGGTGATCATCAAGGTGTTGAATTGCTCGGGAGTCACGGTGGTGCTGGAGTTGTTAACCTGATTAGACATAGCAAATAAAAGAAACAAAGAACTATGTAAAAGGTTAGATAAAATATAAACAGCTCACAATTGTGTTTCGCTCACACTCCCTCTCTGATTGATATATCACGCTTGCTAGGGCAATCCGCTTTGGGCAAATCAACTACCAAGCAAAGACTAAATAAATCAAGGTATGTAATGACTGAAACGAACAACAAAGCACTCGTCAAAAGGGTAAGAGCACTCGACACACACAAGAGAGAACTCAGCAAGGGCTGAGAACTCTTCGACACAAACACAACAACACTCGACAATGGGGAGAAGTGCTCGACACAGCCAAAAATTAACTCAACAAGGCTGTAACAAAAGAAATAGAAGAAACACAAGAGAAAGTAAGGAAATTTACCTCTTTTGATTGAAAAACCTCAAGTTATGATGTTATAGTTGCAAGGTAGGGTTTCAATTTTGTGGAGGTGTATGTGTTTAGGTTTAGGGCTGTCGACAAGGGCTATGGAGAATCACCAAAAAGTTGAGTCCTTTAGGTTTTTCTTGCACTAGATCAACAAACAACAACCAAACACTTTCTCTCTTTTTTTTTTTTTTTTTTTATAAAATATGAAACTAATGCAAGAAAATACTCAACTTGATATGTAGGACTCGAAAATTGGTATAGATGGTGATAAAAGATAGAATTTCAGCCCTAAAGATGTATTTATAGGTGAGGCTTTTGTTTATCTTTGGTAAGTGGATCTATCTAAGGCCTTGAAGATAAATGATAGATAAATATGATTTATATCCACCAAAAATCAGATTTTTTGTAAAGGCAATAAATACATGGAATTTAGATAGAAGATAGAACAAATATGCCAAAGATAGAAAAGATAGAAAAGATAGAACACTAGGGTTTCTTTGTGTGTGAATGGGGCTGTCGACCAAAGCTACTCGACTATGGGGACAAGAGGCTTGCCGTCGGCTAGGAGAGTGACACAAGGGTTGTGCACACTAATCTGGTCGACTCCACGGTCTCGGGTAGGCTTGTGTTTAGGCTATGCAACCACAACAAACACAAACAAAAGATTAGTGCAATAATCAATTCAAGAATCAAGAAGTAAAAGACCAAAACAAGAAAAGGACTCTTTTTTGTGGATTTTCTGTTTATGAAAAAGAAAAGACTCAATCTTGATGTCGAAAACCAAAGCTCTGATGCCAATTTGATAAGGGGTTAGCCGTAGGTTGGTCCGATCTTCGACAACAAGCAAGAATAATCAAGAAAGAATAAAGAAACTCAAGAACTTAATCAAGAACGATCAAGAACTCAAAGAACGCAGCAAGAAATAACAAGAAAGATGCAAGATTTATGCAAGACTCAACAAGAAAGCAAAGAAACGCAAGATCTTGACCAAGAACAGAGGCTGTCCTCAATGTCGACTCAAAGAAGTTGAACAAGACTCGATAAAGACTCGAAATTGCAACAAAGAATGAAAAGACACGACCGATAAGGACTGATTCGATCTATGCAGAACAAGATAAAGACCCCAGGCCTCCTCAGAGGGTAGGAACCAATACCAATGACTACACAACCCGCCTCTACAACCCTACACAATCAAGCGGACAACTTGAAGGCACAAGGAGGGAGCTTGTGGATACTAGATTCACCAAGTCTTGCGAAGTTGATGAACGGCAAAGCAAACCAAGCTGAGATAGATACCAATTCGTGATCAACGAGCACAGCTCTAGTTGGATCAACATCACTCAATGTGTTTCACACAAGTTTGAGAGAACTAATTCTATTCATTGAAAGCTGAATGTTTACAATGTATGAAATCGAAATATATAAGCTATGCTAAGGCCTGATGGGCCGAGTTTAACGATAGAAAGATAATATCTAACATCTAATTAAAACACCTAAAATCATAAGTAAATAAGATCTCTAGAAATAACACTTAAAATAGCCCAATTTCGGCCCAATAGGAACACTAGGCGAAATGGGGTTCCAACACTTAGTAAAATCCCGTCAAAACAGTGACAGCTTGCAAAGATGTGCATTTTTGGCCAATTCCGAGGTTGAATCTGGAAAAACCTTCAACAGAAAAGTTGTAGATCTCTTCGTCCTCGTTCCAACAAGATATGGCACGCCTCAATCCGATAAATATTGAATCCGTACGACCCATTTTACAGAGACGTCGAAAAGCTGTCAAATGACTATGAACGAGCTAAACGTCAAGCTTCCACCTTTGGACCTTCTCCCATGGTGGAGCCTTCTTCTTCCTCTTGATAAGGACATCATCCGAAGGTGTCTTGGATGGTCCCGCATCAGGTTTGTTCAGTGACTCAATAGAGGTTGTTCAATGACTAAATAGGTTGGTTCAGTGTCTAAATAGAGGTTGGTTCATCGACTAAATAGAGGTTAGTTCAGTTGCAAAATAGAGATTGGTTTAGTGGCTAAATTGAGGTTGGTTCAGTGACTAAATAGGGGTTGGGTCAGTGACTAAATCGAGGTTAGTTCGGTAAATAAATAAAGTTGGTTAAGTGACTCAATAGAGGTTGGTCAATGACTAAATAGAGTAGTTAAGTGTCTAAATAGAGGTTGGTTCATTGACTAAATACAGGTTAGTTCAGTGACTAAATAGAGGTTGGTTCAGTTGCTAAATAGAGTTTGATTCAGTGACTAAATATAGGTTGGGTCAGAGACTAAATAATTTGGTTCAGTGGCTAAATAGGGGTTGGTTCATTGACAAAAAAGAGGTTGATTCAGTGTCTAAATACAGGTTGGTTTAGTGTCTAAATAGAGGTTGGTTCAGTGGCCAAATAGAGTTTGGTTCCCTTACTCAATAGAGGTTGGTTTATTGACTAAATATGTTCATTCAGTGTCTAAATAGAGGATGGTTCTGTAATTAAATATAGGTTGGTTCAGTGGATAAATAGAGGTTGGTTCAGTGAGTAAATATAGGTTGGTTCAGTAAATAAATAGAGGTTGGTTCACTAAGTTAATAGGTTCGTTAAGTGGCAAAATAGAGTTTGGTTCGGTGTTAAATTAGAGGTTGGTTGAGTGTCTAAATAGAGGTTAATTGAATTTCTGAATAAAGGTTAGTTTAGTGACAAAATAGAGGTTGGTTCAGTGTCTAAATAGATGTTGGTTTAGTGGCTAAATAGAGTTTGGTTCAGTGACTAAATAGAGGTTGGTTCAATGTCTAAACAAAGGCTTGTTCAGTGGCTAAATAGAGTTTGGTTCATTAGCTAAATAGATGTTGGCTCAGTGACTAAATAGGTTCGTTCAGTGTCTAAATAGACGATGGTTCAGTGAGTAAATAGAAGTGTCTAAATAGAGGTTGGTTCAGTGGCTAAATAGAGGTTGGTTCAGTAAATCAATAGAGGTTGGTCAATGAGTAACTAAATAGAGGTTAGTTCAGTGGCTAAATAGGGGTTGCTTCATTGACTAAAGAGAGGTTGGTTCAGTGCCTAAATAGAGGTTGGTTTAGTGTCTAAATAGAGGTTTGTTTAGTGGCTAAATAGAGGTTGGTTTAGTGACTCAATATAAGTTGGTTCAGTGACTAAATAGGTTCTTTCAATGTCTAAATAGAGGATGGTTCTGTGATTAAATAGAGGTTGGTTATGTGGATATATAGAGGTTGGTTCAGTGGCTAAATTGAGGTTGGTTCATTGACTAAATAAAGGTTGGGGTAGTCACTAAATAGGTTGGTTCATTGTCTAAATAGAGGTTAGTTCATTGACTAAATAGAGGTTGGTTCAGTGTCTAAATAAAGGTTGGTTCAGTGTCTAAATAAAGGTTTATTCAATGACTCAATAGTGGTTGGTTCAGTGATTAAATATGTTCGTTCAGTGTCTATATAGAGGATGGTTCAGTGACTAAGTAGAGGTTGGTACTGTGGCTAAATAGATATTGGTTCAGTGAATAAATACAGGTTGGTTCAGTAAATAAATACAGGTTGGTTCAGTAACTAAATAGGTTGGTTCGGTGGCTAAAAAGAGTTTGGGTCAATGTCTAAAAAGAGGTTGGTTGATTGTCTAAATAGATGTTAGTTGAATGTCTGAATAGAGGTTAGTTCAGTGACTAAATAGAGGGTCTTTCGGTGGCTAAACACAGGTTGATTCGGTGACTAAATATAGGTTAGTTCAGTGAGTAAATATGTTGGTTCAGTGGCTAAATAGAGGTTGGTTCAGTTACTAAATAATTTGGTTTAATGGCTATATAGAGGTTGGTTCATTGATTAAATAGGTTGATTGAGTGGCTAAAAAGAGGTTGGTTAAATGGCTGATTAGAGGTTGGTTCAGTGACTAAATAGAGATTGGTTCAGTGACTAAATAGAGGTTGGTTCAGTGGCTAAATAAAGGTTGGTTTAGTGACTCAATAGAGCTTGGTTTAGTTGCTAAATAGAGGTTTGTTTAGTGACTCAATAGAGGTTGGTCAATGACTAAATAGGTAGATTAAGTGTCTAAGTAGAGGTTGGTTCATTGACTATGATGCGGGACCATCTAAGACACCTTCGGATGATGTCCTTATCAAGAGGAAGAAGAAGGCTCCACCATGGGAGAAGGTCCAAAGGTGGAAGCTAATTTGATACGGGGTTAGCCTTAGGTTGGTCCGATCTTCGACAACAAGCAAGAATAATCAAGAAAGAATAAAGAAACTCAAGAACTTAATCAAGAACGATCAAGAACTCAAAGAACGCAGCAAGAAATAACAAGAAAGATGCAAGATTTATGCAAGACTCAACAAGAAAGCAAAGAAACGCAAGATCTTGACCAAGAACAGAGGCTGTCCTCAATGTCGACTCAAAGAAGTTGAACAAGACTCGATAAAGACTCGAAATTGCAACAAAGAATGAAAAGACACGACCGATAAGGACTGAGTCGATCTATGTAGAACAAGATAAAGACCCCAGGCCTCCTCAGAGGGTAGGAACCAATACCAATGACTACACAACCCGCCTCTACAACCCTACACAATCAAGCGGACAACTTGAAGGCACAAGGAGGGGGCTTGTGGATACTAGATTCACCAAGTCTTGCGAAGTTGATGAACGGCAAAGCAAACTAAGCTGAGATAGATACCAATTCGTGATCAACGAGCACAACTCTAGTTGGATGAACATCACTCAATGTGTTTCACACAAGTTTGAGAGAACTAATTCTATTCATTGAAAGCTGAATGTTTACAATGTATGAAATCGAAATATATAAGTTATGCTAAGGCCTGATGGGCCGAGTTTAACGATAGAAAGATAATATCTAACATCTAATTAAAACACCTAAAATCATAAGTAAATAAGATCTCTAGAAATAACACTTAAAATAGCCCAATTTCGGCCCAATAGGAACACTAGGCGAAATGGGGTTCCAACACTTAGTAAAATCCCGTCAAAACAGTGACAGCTTGCAAAGATGTGCATTTTCGGCCAATTCCTAGGTTGAATCTGGAAAAACCTTAAACAGAAAAGTTGTAGATCTCTTCGTCCTCGTTCCAACAAGATATGGCACACCTCAATCCGATAAATATTGAATCCGTACGACCCATTTTACAGAGACGTCGAAAAGTTGTCAAATGACTATGAACGAGCTAAACGTCAAGCTTCCACCTTTGGACCTTCTCCCATGGTGGAGCCTTCTTCTTCCTCTTGATAAGGACATCATCCAAAGGTGTCTTGGATGGTCCCGCATCAGACTATATAGAGGTTAGTTCAGTTGCTAAATAGAGGTTGGTTCTGTGACTAAATAGAGGTTGCGTTAGTGACTAAATATGTTGGTTCAATATCTAAATGGAGGTTGGTTCAATGACTAAATAGAGGTTGGTTCAATGACTAAATAGGTTGATTAAGTGTCTAAATAGAGGTTGGTTAATTGGTTAAATAGAGGTTGGTTCAGTGTCTAAATAGAGGTTGGTTGATTGGCTAAATAGAGGTTGGTTTAGTTACTAAATATTTTCGTTAAGTGTCTAAATAGAGAATGGTTCAGTGACTAAATAGAGGTTGGTTTAGTGTCTAAATAGAGGTTGGTTCATTGTCTAAATAGAGATTGGTTGATTGGCTAAATAGAGGTTGGTTTAGTGACTAAATATTTTCGTTAAGTGTCTAAATAGAGAATGGTTCAGTGACTAAATAGAGGTTGGTTTAGTGGCCAAATACAGTTTGGTTCAGTTACTAAATACAGGTTGGTTCAGTAACCAAATAGAGGTTGGCTCAGTGACTGAATAAGTTGGTTCAGTGGCTAAATAGGGTTTGGTTCAGTGACGAAATAGAGATTGGTTCAGTGTCTAAATAGAGTTTAGTTGAATGTCTAAATAAAAGTTGGTTCAAGACTAAATAGAGGTTGGTTCAGTGGCTAAAAAGAGGTTGATTCAGTGACTAAATAGAGGTTGGTTCTGTGACTAAATATAGGTCGGGTCAGTTACTAAATAGGTTTCTTCAGTTGCTAAATAGGGGTTTCTTAATTGACTAAATAAAGGTTGGTTCAGTGCCTAAATAGCGGTTGGTATAGTGTCTAAATAGAGGTTGGTTTAGTGGCTAAATAGAGGTTGGTTTAGTGACTCAATAGAAATTAGTTCAGTGACTAAATATGTTCGTTCAATGTCTAAATATAGGATGGTTATGTGATTAAATAGAGGTTGGTTATGTGGATAAATAGAGGTTGGTTCAGTGGCTAAATAGAGGTTGGTTCAGTGACTAAATAAAGGTTTGGTTAGTAACTAAATAGGTTGGTTCATTGGCTAAATAGAGGTTTGTTCAGTGACTAAATAGAGGTTGGTTCGTTGTCTAAATAAAGGTTGGTTCAGTGTCCAGATAAAGGTTTCTTCAGTGACTCTATAATGGTTGGTTCAGTGACTAAAGAGGTTCGTTCAATGTCTATATAAAGGATGGTTTAGTGACTAAGTAGAGGTTGGTTCAGTGGCTAAATTGAGATTGGTTTTGTGAATAAATACCGGTTGGTTCAGTAAATAAATAGAGGTTGGTTCAAAAACTAAATACGTTGGTTCGGTGGCTAAAAAGAGTTTGGGTCAGTGTCTAAATAGAGGTTGGTTGAGTGTCTAAATAGAGTTTAGTTGAATGTCTGAATAGAGGTTAGTTCAGTGACTAAATAGAGGTTGGTTCGGTGGCTAAACACGGGTTGATTCGGTGACTAAATAGAGGTAAGTTAAGTGACTAAACAGGTTGCTTTAGTGGTTAAATAGAGGTTGGTTCCATTACTAAAAAAATTGGTTTAGTGGCTATATAGAGGTTGGTTCAGTGATTAAATAAGTTGATTCAGTGGCTAAAAGAGGTTGGTTCAGTGGCTAAATAGAGGTTGGTTCAGTAACTAAATAGAGATTGGTTCAGTGTCTAAATAGAGGTTAGTTTAGTGGCTAAATAAATGTTGGTTCAGTGAGTCAATAGAGGTTGGTTCAGTGGCCAAATAGAGCTTTGTTCAGTTACTCAATAGAGATTGGTCAATGACTAAATAGGTTGGTTAAGTGTCTAAATAAAGGTTGGTTCATTGACTAAATAGAGGTTAGTTTAGTGGCTAAATAGAGGTTGGTTCAGTGGCTAAATAGAGTTTGGTTCAGTGATTAAATAGAGGTTGGGTCAATGACTAAATATGTTGGTTCAATGGCTAAATAGAGGTCGGTTCAGTGTCTAAATAGAGTTTTGTTCTGTGTCTAAATAGAGGTTGGTTCAGTGGCTAAATATACGTTGGTTCAGTGACTAAGTATGTTTGTTCAGTGTCTAAATAGAGAATGTTTAAGTGACTAAATAGAGGTTGGTTAAGTGTATAAATAGAGTTTGGTTCAGTGACTAAATACAGGTTGGTTCAGTAACTAAATAGAGGTTGGTTCATTGACTAAATAGGTTGGTTCAGTGGCTAAATAGAGTATGGTTGTTGTGAGCTAAATATGCCATATTTTACAGTAACTTTAATATTGTTTTCTGCATACTTTGGATACCTTTGGGTTAGATAGTACAGAATCTATGTAGTTTATGTTTATTTGCCAAATTATGGAATCTACACCAGTTTCTGTTTAAAATCGCAGAATTCGAGACGTTTTACAGCAATTCTAAGGAAGGTCAGAAAAGCTCGGAAAACAACTACAGAAGTCCAGAATCCGAGAGTACAGAACCAGGACAAACCAAGCTAGAGCCAGGGCTACTCTATGTCGAGTACATCTTCCTCGATGTCGAGTAGAGAGCCCAGGCGGACTTGGTCGACAAAGCCTGGTTGAGAAAGCCGAGCCAGACCAACCCAGCTCCGGAGCCCTACTCGATCTCGACGAGCACTAGTCGAGATCGACGACACCTCAGCGCCACACCCGGAGTCGACGAGAAGAGGAGCTGATCGACAAGCCGAGGACGAAGACGACCAGTGATGCGGGACCATCCAATACACCCAAGAGACCCTCGGATGATGTCCTTATCAAGAGGAAGAAGAAGGCTTCACCATGGGAGAAGGTCCAAAGGTGGAAGCTTGGCGTTTTTACATTCGTTCAACAGTTTGACAGCTTTTCGACGTATCTGTAAAATGGGTCGTACGAATTCAATATTTATCGGATTGAGGTGTGCCATATCTTGTTGGAACGAGGACGAAGAGATCTACAACTTTGCTGTTGAAGGTTTTTCCAGATTTGACATGGAGTTTGGCTGAAAATCAACATCTTTGCAAGCTGTACTGTTTGGAACGAAAATCAGCTGGTTACATTACTATTTTTAGTATTCTTTCTTACTTAAGTTATTTTAGGAAACTTTAGGGGTAATTTTATTAATTCCTTTAAGTTGTTATTTTATCTTCTTTTATCTTCTTAGAACATTAGAATCGGCCCAGCAGCTCTTAGAACCTATATATGTCGATTCACCCCTTTGTAATTCAGAAGGAACATGAAGAATAGAATTTAGATCTCTCAAATTGTGTGAAACACATGGAGTGTCTTGTTGATCTAACTAGAGCTGTGCTCGTTGATCACGAATTGGTATCTATCTCAGCTTGGTTTGCTTTGCCGTTCATCAACTTCGCAAGACTTGGTGAATCTAGTATCCACAAGCCCCCTCCTTGTGCGTTCAAGTTGTCCGCTTGATTGTGTAGGGTTGTAGAGGCGGGTTGTGTAGTCATTGGTATTGGTTCCTACCCTCTGAGGAGGCCTGGGGTCTTTATCTTGTTCTGCATAGATCGACTCAGTCCATATCAGGTCGTGTCTTTTCAATTCTTGCAATTCAATTTCGAGTCTTTATTCATCTTTGTCGAGTCTTGCTGCGTTTCTTGAGAATCTTGATCGATCTTGATTGCTTCTTGATCGAATCTTGCTGATCTTGTTGAGTCTTTATTCGTTCTTGCTTCCGTTCTTTAACTTCTTGATTGATCTTGCAGATTTCTTGATCGATTCTTGAAGCATCCTTGCTGCGTCGGTTTGATTCTTGTTATTTCTTTGAGTCTTTCTTTAGTTTCTTGCTTGTTGTCGAAGATCGGACCAACCCACGGCTAACCCCGTATATTGAATCCGTACGACCCATTTTACAGAGACGTCGAAAAGCTGTCAAACTGTTGAACGAATGTAAAAACGCCAAGCTTCCACCTTTGGACCTTCTCCCATGGTGGAGCCTTCTTCTTCCTCTTGATAAGGACATCATCCGAGGGTCTCTTGGGTGTATTGGATGGTCCCGCATCAACCAGGCAGGATTCGCTGCCAGCGACTAGACTCGCTGTAGCGAGCCACTCGCTGCCGCAGAAATCCTTGCTGCCAGCGGGATGCACCAAGATGACGGAGCTCGCCGACTCGCTCCAGCGGAAGGGGTCTCTCGCACCTGCGAATCGACGAACTCGCTGCAGCGGAAGAAGCGGGTCGCGAAAGCGGAAAGAAAGTACCCTAGTCGACGCCGACGAGCCCTTGTCGAGATCGACTAGAACCGTGAGCCAAGTCCGAGCCACATCGAGCACCTGCTAGCCGAGACGACGAAGCCGAGCTATTCGACAACACTCCTACTCGATATCGACAAGAGCCTTGTCGACATCGACGACGATTCCAGAAGCTGTGTGACCTCTACTCGACATGCACTGATCCGCCTTCCTCGATGTTTTATCCTGTGAGTTCCTTCCTTTACTCTTGTTTTTATTTGATTTTATACAGTGGGGACACTGTAAATTTTAAGTATGGGGTGGGGAAAGGGCTTACATTATGCATATTTACCATATTGTGACATTATTTGTGCATATTTAGAATGTATTTCTTTGGATTGCTACATGGCTATTTTGGAATGCATTATTGATTTATGTGCTTATATGCATGATTTCCAAAAGTTTGAAAAATGACCCCCATTGAAAATTTTGAATATTTTCATGGAAGCTTATATTGAACTCGACGATGCAAAATTGGATTCATTAGAGATATAGCATGAAATTGCCTAGTAAAGAGAAGTCATAATCAAGTGCATATTTTTATGAAAACCATGAAAGGAGGTAAAATTTGAAATTGCTTTTGACATGTTGCATGATAAGATGATGGAGGACTTTATATTTCCATATAATGCTCATTGTTTATATTCCTAGCCTTACCTATGCATATGCATCACAAAAGCCATAATATGCCTTATTTCAATTATTGCTCCACATGACCTAAATATTGCCCATTCTTTACCTTATCCGGGGATTATGTTGAGAATGATGTTACATTATGGAGATTATCATATGGTGATTGTGTTGTGATTATTATCATCATTGGAGTTTGGAAGGAAATTGTTTGAAATTTATGGAAAATTTAATGAGTGAAAGAAAATCCAATCACCTCAGGAGATAAAGGTAGATTGACCCTGCTCTCTGAGATAATAGTTTGGAGAGATGGGACACATTGTGAGGAGTCCAAAGCACTAAGTATCCGGGGCCAATCATGACACCCATGTTTGCGACTCGCGAGAAGGCAGTGCTGAGGTCAGAGAAGTAAAAGCATTATTGTTGATAAAAGCATTATTAAAGGTGATGAAACTTATGAAAAGGAAATGTGGAAATTCAAGTTTAGAAATACTCCATTTCCCCGGATCATTAGCACCACATTGCCAAAAATTTCCCACCTTTAGCCTTTTACCAATCTACTCCTTATTTGAGCTTAAATTAAAATCCTCTTGATTATTAATGCTTTGTCACATGAAATGTTTTTGCATAACCCTCCTTTTGTGAGTAGATGATGCTTTTTGTATAAATTGCACATGCATGGATTTGTGACATTAAGTACCTTTTCGAGGATGGTAATTGACTGCTGGGTTATATAAGAATGAATCTAATATGTTGAGAGTTTCGATTTCTTCCCCTGAAATGACAAATAAAAGTATTGCTTGAGGACAAGGAAGCTTAAGTATGGGGTGTTTGTTGTAAGCTAAATCTGCCATATTTTACAGTAACTTTAATATCGTTTTCTGCATACTTTGCATACATTTGGGTTAGATAGTACAGAATCTATGTAGTTTATGTTTATTTGCCAAATTATAGAATCTACACTAGTTTCTGTTTAAAATCGCAGAATTCGAGACGTTTTACAGCAATTCTAAGGAAGGTCAGAAAAGCTTGGAAAATAACTACAGAAGTCCAGAATCCGAGAGTACAGAACCAGGACAAACCAAGCTAGAGCCAGGGCTACTCTATGTCGAGTACATCTTACTCGATGTCGAGTAGAGAGCCCAGGCGGACTTGGTCGACAAAGCCTGGTCGAGAAAGCCGAGCCAGACCAACCCAGATCCAGAGCCCTACTCGATCTCGACGAGCAATAGTCGAGATCGACGACACCTCAGCGCCACACCCGGAGTCGACGAGAAGAGGAGCTGATCGACAAGCCGAGGACGAAGACGACCAGGCAGGATTCGCTGCCAGCGACTAGACTCGCTGCAGCGAGCCACTCGCTGCCGCGGAAATCCTCGCTGCCAGCGGGATGCACCAAGACGACGGAGCTCGCCGACTCGCTCCAGCGGAAGGGGTCTCTCGCACCTGCGAATCGACGAACTCGCTGCAGCGGAAGAAGCGGCTCGCGAAAGCGGAAAGGAAGTACCCTAGTCGACGTCGACGAGCCCTTGTCGAGATCGACTATAACCGTGAGCCAAGTCCGAGCCACATCGAGCACCAGCTAGCCGAGACGACGAAGCCGAGCCAGTCGACAACACTCCTACTCGATATCGACAAAAGCCTTGTAGACATCGACGACGATTCCAGAAGCTGTGTGACGTGGCTTGACGAGTCCTACTCGGTGTGGGATTCCTTGGGCACGAAGGAAGTCGAGAAGGCCGAGAATCTATCCAATATATCAAGATACATCATGGAAAAAGAGATTTATCCACTTTAAAACATTTAGATATATTTAGATTTAATTTCTTTATCGCTTTTATTTATCCTTAAGTATTTTAGATATAGTTTTAGATATAGATAGATATCTTCTATCCTTGATTAGCAAGGGTTAGAAGGCTATAAATAAAGCCCATGGGGCTGAGTTTTATTCATACAAGAATTCAATTTCAGTGAGACAGTTTAGGGAGTTCAGAGGTTTTAAGGTTTTGGCAGTTTACGAGAGTTGATTGCCAAGATTGTAAAGGCTTTGAATTTAATTAATGCAAGTTGTTATTTCTTTTCAATCAATGTCTGAGTTTGCGATGAGGCGTGAGTAGTCCACCCACTTCTAGGGTTGGGGCGAGCCCGACGATAACCATGCGCGTTTGAGGTAAAGATCCGACCTTTATCATGTTTTGAGCATTTTCCTACTTGTTTATGTGTTTATTACCCGTCTAATGGAGATCCATGCTAACAACTTGGATTATAAACATAAAATCGGTAGAGACAATTAGGGTTTCTTGAAAGAGTTGTCTAATTGTTGGAAAAGGCGAAAGCTTGTCCTTTGATGCGATTTACATGATAATTTGTTTGGTTTTGCCTTATGCATGCTTGGTTATCGTTGTTGCAAACCCCAATCTTGGAAGCCCTTTTTACATTAAGTTTATTCGAAACCCTAAAGCCTTTGCATTTATTTTATTTCGTTTTAGTCCCTGTCCTACTCGAGATCGAACAGCACTACTCGATCTCGACTACTGATCTTCGACCCAAAGTCGCTGTAGCTTCTGTGTGCAGGTACTCGACTAGACGAAGCGAAGTCGACGAAGACTCTACTCGACATCGAGTAGGCCTTGTCGACATCGACGAGTAGCCTGTGACTGCTGCTGCGCTGTGTTCGACTGTGCCTGACCCCTGTCGACTAACCCTTAGTCGAGGTCGAGTACCACTGTTGTCGACGTCCGTTAGATTCCATCGATACCTAGGATCCGTTGACACGCTTCCTCGTGGATCGATCCTGACTTCCCGCTGCTGCATCAGGAGGAGGTCTTGTAATTATTTGAAAGGGACGGAATCTGGTTTGCTGTGATTTATTTATATTTTATATTTGCATTCTTGATTTCCTCCTATACAACAATGGTTCAGTGACTAAATATAGTTTGGTTGAGTGTCTTAATAAAGGTAAGTTGAATGTCTAAATAGAGGTTAGTTCAATGACTAAGTAGAGGTTGGTTCAGTGGCTAAAAAGAGGTTGGTTCAGTGACTAAATAAGTTGGTTCAATAGCTAAATAGAGGTTGGTTAAGTGACTAAATTAGGTTGATTCACGGACTAAATAGAGGTTGGTTCAATGGCTAAACAGAGGTTGGTTCAGTGACTATAAAGAGATTGGTTCATTGTCTAAATAGAGGTTGGTTCAGTGGCTAAATAAAGGTTCGTTCTGTTGGTTCAGTATCTAAATAGAGGTTGGTTCAGTGACTAAATAGAGGTTGGTTCAGTGGCAAAATAGAGATTGGTTCAGTGGCTAAATAGTCGTTGGTTCAGTGAGTAAATAGAGATTTGTTCAGTAACTAAATAGAGATTGGTTAACTGATTAAATAGGTTGGTTCATTTGCTTAATAGAGGTTGGTACAGTTGCTAAATAGAGGTTGGTCCAATGACTTAATAGAGGTTGGTCAATGAGTAAATAGGTTGGTTAACTGTCTAAATAGAGGTTGGTGTTGTGAGCCTAAATTGCCATGTTTTACACTTACTTTTATATCGATTTCCGCATGCATTTCATGCATTTGGGTTCAAATAATACAAAATACGTGTAGTATATGTTTATTTGCCAATTATGGAGGTCTGCACAAGTTTTTGTTAGATTTCGCAGAAATCGGACACACTTTGGAGCTTAAAGGAAAGTCATGGAGAAGCCAAGAATGGTGCAGTTGGAGAAAAGGCCATTTTTCACCATTCATTATTCTGAATCCAGCTCTAAAGTCTTCATAAGAGTTGTAGCCCTCGAGAAGGGCTTTCCAACGCATGGTCATATGCATCAATCCGTCAAACGAGGACTCGGGAAAGTGCGTTTGAAGAACAGAGCAGAAAGCTGAGAGACTTAGTCGATATCGAGTTGTTTTACTCGATATCGAGTAAACCTGAAATCGAGCTGAGTTCCAAAAATCGACAAGGAAGCTGGGAGCTGAACATGCAGAAATCGATTTTCACATCATGGAGCCGAGATCGATGAAGAAGCTGAAGACGGACCAAACTCTAGTCGATGTAGAGGAAATTTTCTCGATATCGAGTAAAAACTTAGTTGATGTGCCGTCCAGAAGTCGGAATCGAGTTGCTGAGCAGAAGGCGAACAAACTGTTACTCGATATCGAGGAATTCTACTCGATATCGAGGAAACCCCAGAAGCCGACGTCGAGCAGTCCGACAATCTTGTTAAGTTTCTATCCCGAAGCCGATGGAGATATTTTTGAGATCAAATTCTATCAACTTCCATCAAGACCTATCAAGATCTATCAAGTGACATCAAGTCAAGAGAGAAGATATTTTATCCACATTAGATATATTTCCTTTTAGATATAATTATTTATTTCCATGTTTTATCTTAATGTTATTAGATAGATAAATATAGATATAGATATAATTTCTTTCCTAAAATAGCTAGGGAATGAAGCCTATAAATAAGGCCCTAGGGGGCTGATTTTTATTCATTTAAGTCAAGTCGTCTTAGGGTGCAAGCCGCAAGGAGTGAGGGGAGAGAGAGAGAGAGGAGGAGGAGGAGAAGGCGAGAGAGGAGAGAGAGAGAGAGAGGAGGAGCTGAGAGAGAATGAGAAGGAAGGAGACGAACGGTTGTAAGTTATAGTTTATTTTATGTTAAAGTTAATTTCTTTCATCATGTTTTGTTTCTAATTTCTTTCTTTTAGGGTTAGGGTGATCCCAACATATATATGTGTGTTTGATTTATAAATCCATGAATTTACATATCTTTATCATCATCTACCTATGTGCTTAATCCTTTGCGAAAGTTGAGGAAATTCCTTATTCATGATATTGAAGCGAAAGTGATCTTATTATGAATTGGATAGTAATTAGGGTTTTCTTGCGAAAGTTGGTTAATTCTAATTAAAGAAAAGGTAGAAACAAATTAGGTTTTTATGCGAGAGCCTCTATCACCTAAATTGTTGGAATTTGCGAAAGTCGATTCTTTGATATAAAACATGCATCTTTATGTGATTTATGATCTGCACATATGTTTATTGTTGCGGTGATCCTTGAATTGGTAAATAAAGAGCGGTGATCCCTAACCTTGGAAGTTTGCATCTTTATTTGATTTATTTTATTATTTTTATTCGGCACATATTCTACTCGATATCAAACCACCATTCTCTCTCCATCCCTCGACATCGACCCCTCTATTCTTTGTCGACAGCCACCCTCATCACCTCTTCCCACTATCCCTGAACCCCAAAACACACTAAACCTAGAACCGCTGAATTCTCTCCTGAGAATGAACCTGACTCCCCGATACTATAGCGGTGGTCTTGAATATAAATTTATTTGGTCGAGAAACCCTCTCGTCAGTTGGTTCATTGACTAAATAGAGCTTAGTTCAATGGCTAAATAGAGGTTATTTCAGTGGCTTAATATAGGTTGGTTCACTGATTAAATATAGGTTGGGTCAGTGACTAGATAAGTAGGTTCACTGGCTAAATAGGGGTTGGTTCATTGACTAAATAGAGGTTGGTTCAGTGTCTAAATAGAGATTGGTTTAGTGGCTAAATAGAGGTTGGTTCATTGACTCAAAAGAAGTTGGTTTAGTGACTAAATAGGTTCATTCAGTGTCTAAATAGAGGATGGTTATGTGATTAAATAGAGGTTGGTTAAGTGGATAAATAGAGGTTGGTTCAGTGGCTAAATGGAGGTTGGTTTAGTGACTAAGTAGAGGTTGGGTAAGTAACTAAATAGGTTGGTTCATTGGCTAAATAGAGGTTGGTTCAGTGACTATATAGAGGTTGGTTCAGTGTCTAAATAAAGATTGGTTCGGTGTCTAAATAAAGGTTTCTTCAGTAACTGAATAGTGGTTGGTTCAGTGACTAAATAGGTTCGTTGAATGTCTATATAGAGGATGGTTCAGTGACTAAGTAGAGGTTGGTTCAATGGCTAAATAGAGATTGGTTCAGTGAATAAATACAGGTTGGTTTAGTAAATAAATAGAGGTTGGTTCGGTAACTAAATAGGTTGGTTCGGTGGCTAAAAAGAGTTTGGGTCATTGTCTAAATAGAGGTTGGTTGAGTGTCTAAATAGAGGTTAGTTGAATGTCTGAATAGAGGTTAGTTCAGTGACTAAATAGAGGTTGGTTCGATGGCTAAACACAGGTTGATTCGGTGACTAAATAGAGGTAAGTTAAGTGACTAAACATGTTGCTTTAGTGGCTATATAGAGGTTGGCTCCATTACTAAAACATTTGGTTTAGTGGCTATATAGAGGTTGGTTCAGTGATTAAATAAGTTGATTAAGTGGCTAAAAAAAGGTTGGTTCAATGACTAAATAGAGGTTCGTTCAGTAACTAAATAGAGATTGGTTCAGTGTCTAAGTAGATGTTGGTTTAGTGGCTAAATAAAGGTTGGTTCACTAACTCAATAGAGGTTGGTTCAGTGGGCAAATAGAGGTTTGTTCAGTGACTCAATAGAGGTTGGTCAATGACTAAATAGGTTGGTTAAGTGTCTAAATAAAGGTTGGTTCATTGACTAAATAGAGGTTAGTTTAGTGGCTAAATAGAGGTTGGTTCAGTGGCTAAATAGAGTTTGGTTCAGTGATTCTATAGAGGTTGGGTCAGTGACTAAACATGTTAGTTCAGTGGCTAAATAGAGGTCGGTTCAGTGTCTAAATAGAGGATGGCTCCGTGTCTAAATATATGTTGGTTCAATGACTAAGTATGTTTGTTCAATGTCTAAATAGAGAATGGTTAAGTGACAGTGACTAAATAGAGGCTGGTTTAGTGGGGTTAGTGAATTAACACCATACACACATTCAAATGGAGTGAGTTTAGTAGCCGAATGCATGGTTCTATTATATGCAAATTCCACATGAGGTAAGGCTTCTTCCGAAAGCTTCAAATTCTTTCTAATTATGGCTCTAAGGACAGTAGTGAGTGTTCTATTAGTCACCTCAGTTTGGCCATCAGTTTGGGGGTGGCTAGAAGTAGAGAATAGCAATCTAGTCGCCAAAAATGACTTAAGAATTTCACATCCCTATCACTTACTATTGTTTTCGGCATACCATGTAATCTTACTACCTCTCTAAAGAATAGATTAGCAACATTGGTAGCATCATCAGTTTTGTGGCATGTAATGAAATGAGCCATTTTAGAGAATCTATCAACCACTACAAATATAGAATCCCTCCTCTTCTTAGTTCTAGTCAACCCAACTATAAAGTCCATATAAATGTCTTCCCAAGGGGCTGAGGGTGTAGGTAATGGCGTGTACAAGCCATGAGGCATTAGCTTAGATTTGGCCTTTAAGCAATCAATACATCTCTTTAGGCAATGTTCTACATCCCTAAGCATATACGACCAATAAAAGTGTGATTTCAAAGTGTGATATGTCTTATCTCTACCAAAATGTCCCATTAATCCACCACTATGGGCTTCACTAACAAGTAATAATCGCAGAGAACATCTAGGAATGCACACTTGATCTTTTCGAAATAAGAATCCTTCATGTATATAAAAGTTGTCATTTGGACCCTTTTCTAAGCATTTTCGAAAGATATCACCAAAATCAGCATCTTGTTCATACAATTCCTTAATATAAACAAATCCCAAAACTCTAGAATCCAAAGTGGTTAAAAGCACATGTCTTTTAGCTAAAGCATTAGAATCGAAATCAGCCTCTAGAACATGTCTCATAGATAATGCATTAGCAACCACATTGTCTTTGCCTTTCTTATACTTAATTACATAAGGAAATGTTTCAATGAACTCCATCCATCTACCATGTCTCCTATCAAGTTTATCTTGGCTTTTAAAGTGTTTTAAAGATTCATGATCACGTTTAAGAATAAACTCTCTAGGCCATAGATAGTGAGACCATATCTTAAGCACCCTGTATAAAGCATATAATTCCTTCCTGCATAAGAACTCCACCAATTCCAACTCCGCTAGCATCACACTCTACCTCAAATGGTCGAGAGAAGTCGGGAAAAGCTAGAAGTGATGCATGTGTCAGCTTGTCCTTGAGCGTGTTGAAAGCTTCCTCTTGAGCTGTTCCCCAAGTGAATTCACTCCTCTTTTTCGTGAGCTCAGTGAGAGGTGCCGAGATGGTGCTGAAATCTCGTACAAATCGACAATAGAAGCTCGCCAATCCTTGGAAGCTACGCATATGGCCGATGTTGGTTGGAGTTGGCCATTCTTGTATGGCTTTGATCTTCTCCTCATCGACACGCAGTCCACTCGAACTTACTACAAAACCAAGAACGGACACTTGTTCATTACATAGCTCACATTTCTTTAAATTAGCATACAAGCGTTCAATTCTCAGCGTTTTAAGTACTTCTCTAAGATGTGATTCATGTTCATTAGAAGATTTACTATAAACCAGAATATCATCAAAGTAAACAAAAACAAACTTTCCAATGAACTCTCGAAGCACATGATTCATTAAGCGCATAAAATTACTAGGAGCATTAGTTAAACCAAAAGGCATAACCAACCACTCATATAAGCCTAGCTTAGTCTTAAACGATGTTTTCCATTCATCACCCTCTTTCATTCTAATTTGATGATAGCCACTCCTAAGATCTATTTTAGAGAATATAGAAGCTCCATGCAATTCATCTAGCATATCATCTAATATAGGAATAGGATGACGATATTTAATAGTGAGATTGTTAATAGCCCTACAATCTACAGACATTCTCCATGAACCATCTTTCTTAGGGACTAATAACACAGGTACAACACTAGGACTTAAGCTAACTCGAATGTAACCCTTATCCAACAGTTCCTAGACTTGGGTTTGGACCTCTTGGGTCTCAGTGGGATTCATACGATACGCAGGCCTATTAGGTATTGCAGCCTATGGAATAAGATCAATTTGATGCTCAATTCCACCAATAGGGGGTAGACCTGGTGGTATGTCATCGGGAAAACATCGTTATACTCCTCTAATAGGCTGAGTATGCTTGCTGGAAGAGAAGCGTTAAGCTCTTCACTCAACATGTTCAAGCCTTTGATAAGGAGCATAAAGGGTGGTTTCTCCATCCACAAATTCGTCTAAATATGTACTCTTGGAAGCCAATAGTACACCTTTAGGCCGAGTTTGAGGATCCACTTGGCTCGCCTGAGCCGCCTTATCTAACTCACCTTTACTTACCTTGCGCTTCTCAATCTCGTCAGCCACTTGTGTAGGTGTCATGGGTTTGAGAATGACATTCTTTCCCTGAAAAGTAAAGTATCAGTTAGAATGACCATCATGTTGAACCTTACGATCAAATTGCCAAGGACGATCTAATAGAATAGGACAAGCTTGCATAGGCACAATATCACATAAAACATCATCTTCATAATATCCTAGCTTAATGTGCACTTTAACTTGCTTGTTTACTTTCAGATTTCCACAATCATTCATCCAATGCAATTTATAAGGTGTAGGATGTTGGACAGTAGATAGATGCAATTTGTCAACCATTTCTTGACTAGCTAGATTACAACAACTGCATCCATCAATGATCACATTAACAACCTTTCCCTTGACTAAACAGTGAGTATGAAACAAGTTTTCTCTTTGATTATCATCACAAGGTGTAGGAAAAACACTTAAAACTCTCCTAACAATCAAAGATTCTCCATGCTCATATTCGACCTCATCATCATCATTATCTTAACATACAAGGTTTAGGTTCTGATCATTGTCATTAGCATGCTCGTCATGTTCATCACAACAATTTTCATCTTGAGGATTAGGAATAGGGTTAGGATTAACGACCTCTCTTTCATCTTGAGGTGGCTCGTCACGCCTTTGATCTTGCTGGCCACCTACGGTGTTCGAACCACTAGGCCTAGAATTCTCCAAAGTTGTCACCTTGGCGGCTAGTTCAGCTACGGATTCCTTATTGGCCATGGTGTTCATGATGGTAGTGATGTTATTCATCATGGTGGTGAACTGTTCGAGTGTCACAGTAGCACTCGAAGTAGTGGCGTTATTGCCATCATTGTGAACCTGATTTTTAGACATTATAACAAAGAGAAAAGAAACAAGGAACTATGTTAAGGTTAGTAAAACTATAAACAACTCACAATTTGTGTTTCGCTCACACTCCCTCTCTCCGATTGATATATCACGCTTGCTAGGGCAATCCGCTTTGGGCAAATCTACAACCAAGCAAAAGAACTAAGCAATCAAAGTATGCAATCGAGAGAATGAATGAACAACACACAAGAGACCTCAACAAGGGCTGTAGAGAACTCGATGTAAGCAACAACTCAACACACAACTTAATTCAAGCAAAACAGATGGGTATTTGCAAGAATTCAACTCGAAACAACCTAAAAAGTACTCGACAATAAGGTTGTGGTACTCGATAACTCAAAGAGAGAACTCGACAGGGGTCAAGTTTACTCGACTCAATCAAACAACTCGATGTGGACAAGAGAGCTACTCGACAATTGAAGAAAAGTGTTCGATAATGGTATGGCAGCACTCGACAGTAGCAATGGACACACAACAGTACTCGATCAAGGCAGTAGAGTACACGACACAAATAGAAAAGAAAGAAAAATAAAAGAAAGCTTGGAAATTTACCTCTTTTGATTGAAAACCTTTAAGTTAGGACGTTGTAGTTGCAGGGTAGGGTTTCAATTTCGTGGAGGTATGTGTTTGATAGGTAATGTCGATTAGGGCTGGAGAGGTTCACCAAAAGAATGTCCTTGGGAGCTTTCTTGCACTAGATCAACAAAACTTTTTTTTTTACTTACTTTTGCCCCTAGTGAATTTTAATCCTCCTAGGTCCAAGTTCAATTTTTTTTAATGATTTTGAAACTGACATTTTTTTTATACTAATGCAAGAAAGACTCTATAATATGTAAAGGACTCGAAATTCTGAATGAAGTGGTGATAAAAATAAAATAATTCAGCCCTAATGCAAATATATAGATAATAACTTGGCTATTTTAGGTAATAGGATCTATCTTGTGCCTTTATGTTATATGATAGATTTAATGAATTAATTCTACCACATAATCAGATTTTAAATAGGCAATAGATAATGGAATTTAGATAAAAGATAGATCAAATATGCAAAACATAGAAAGATAGAACAAACTAGGATTTGTCTTGTGTGTGGAGGACTGATTTCGGCCAAGAAGAAACTATGGGGACATGTAATGCCGTCGGCTATGTGTTCACAAGGGGGTTGTGCCCACGATGGTCAACTCCACGGTCTCGGCTAGGCTTTGTGTTTGGGCCAAGCAACCACAACAATCACAAACAAACAAGGTTAGTGCAATAATCAATTCAAGAATTGCAAGAAGTAAATAACCAAACAAGAACTGACTCTATTTTTGTGGTTTTTGTGTTTAATAAAAGAAAAAGACTCAATCTTGATGTAGGAAACCAAAGCTCTGATACCAATGGTTAAATAGAGGTTGGTCCGATTTTAGACGACAAGCAAGGAACTCAAAGAACTAAACAAGAACTCAAGAACGCAGCAAACAATAACCAAGATTCGACCAAGAACTTCAAGATCGATGAAGAAAGTGAACAAGACTCGACAAGATTTCAAGAACAAGGGATGTAATTGAAATCGACAATAAAGAAATAACAAGAGTCGATGCAAGAATTGATAAAGACTCGAAATTGCAATAAAGACACGACCAATAAGGACTAAGGCGATCTATATAGAACAAGATAAAGACCACAGGCCTCCTAAGAGGGAAGGAACCAATACCAATGACTATATAACCCGCCTCCGCAACCCTACACAATCAAGCAGACAACTTGGAGGCACAAGGAGGGGGCTTGTGGATACTAGGATCACCAAGTCTTGCGAAGTTGATGAACATAAAGCAAACCAAGCTGAGATGATATCAATTCGATGACCAATGAACACTGCTCTAATCGGCCAGCAACTCTCAAGTGTTTCACACACACGTTTTGAGAAGTAAAAACTCTATTCAGAATGTTCCAATTGATTACAATGCATGAATCGAAAATATATAGACTACTAAGGCTGTCCATGGGCCGAATTAACTAGATAGAAAAGGATAACTAATAGCTTAATGGACTTAATGAAATAACACCTAAAAACATAAGTAAATAAGGTCTCTAAAATAATAACTAGAAAAGGCCCAATTAAGCCCAATAGAATACTAAGCTGAAAATAGGCTCCAACACTTAGAAGAATTCGGCCTAAGTTGTTCTAAGGTGGCTCGGTCTCCACATGAACTCCAATGCACAAGTATGTCTTCAATGTTGGCTCGGGGAGTTGATTCTTGCTCGATAACAAAGCATGACTCACAAAGTTGAACGAGTCTCTCTGAAGCTTCTTAGCTCTAGCTCGAGTCATTGGTCCTTCTTCAAAAATGATGGGTGTGTCTGGAGCTGTAGAAGATGGTCCCGCATCAGGTTGGTTCAGTTACTAAATAGAGGTTGGTTCAGTGTCTGAATAAGGTTTGGTTCAAGGTCTAAATCGAGGTTAGTTCAGTGACTAAATAGAGGTTGGTTCGGTGGCTAAATAGATGTTGTTTCAGTGACTAAATAGAGATTGATTCAGGGACTAATATGGTTAATTCAATGGTTAAATAGAGGTTGGTTCAGTGACTAAATAGAGGTTGGCTCAGTGACTAAATATAGGTTAGTTCAGTGACTAATAGAGGTTCGTTGAGTTACTAAATAGAGGTTGGTTCAATGACTAAACAGAGGTTGATTCAGTTAGTAAATAGGTTGGTTCAATGACTAAATAGAGGTATGTTGGGTGACTAAATAGAGGTTGGTTCAGTGACTAAATAAATGTTGGTTCAGAGGCTAAATAGAGGTTGGTTCAGTGAGTAAATAGATTTTTTCACTAACAAAATAGAGGTTGGTTATGCGAGTAAATAGGTTGGTTCAATGACTAAAGAAAGGTCGGTTCAATGACTAAATAGATGTTGATTCAGACAAAAATATATTGGTTCACTGACAAAATAGAGATTGGTTCAGTGACTAAATAGATGTTGGTTCAGTGACTAATAAGAGGTTGGTTCAGTCACTAAATAGGTTGGTTCAGTGGCTAAATAGAGGTTGGTTCATTGACTAATTACGGGTTGGTTTAGTGTCTCAATAGATGTTGGTTGAATGTCTAAATAGAAGTTAGTTCAGTGACTAAATAGAGGTTGGTTTGATGGCTAAATAGAGTTTGGTGCATTGACTAAATAGAGGTTGGTTTAGTGAAAAATTAGGTTGGTTTATGGGCTAAATAGAGGTTTGTTAAGTGACTAAATAGGTTGGTTCAGTGGCTAAATAGAGGTTGGTTCAGTAAATTAATAGAGGTTGGTTTAGTGTCTAAATAGTGGTTAGTTCAGTGACAAAATAGAGGTGGACTCAGTGTTTAAACAAAGGTTGGTTCAGTGACTAAATTGTCATTGGTTTAGTGACTAAATGGAGGTTGGTAAATTGTCTAAATAGATATTGGTTAAGTGACTAAATAGAGGTTGGTTCAGAGACTAAATAGATGTTTATTCAGTGACTAAATAGAGATTGGTTTAGTGAATAAATTGAGGTTGATTCAGTTAGTAAATAGGTTGGTTCTGTGACTAAATAGAGGTTAGTTAAGTCACTAAATGGAAGTTGGTTCGGTGACTTAATAGAGGTTGGTTCGTGACTAAATATATGTTCGTTCAGTGACTAAATAGAGGTTGGTTTAGTGAGTAAATAGGTTTGTTCAGTGACTAAATAGAGGTTGGTTCAGTGATTAATAGATGCTGGTTCAGCGAGTAAATAGGTTGGTTCAATGACTAAATAGAGGTTGGTTCAATGACTAAATAGAGGTTGGTTCAATGTTGAAAAAGAGGTTAGTTAAGTGACTAATTAGAAGTTGGTTCGGTGGCTAAATAGAGGTTGTTTCAGTAAATAAATAGAGGTTGGGTTGGTGGCTAAATAGAGTTTGGTGCACTGACTAAATAGAGGTCGGTTAAGTGATTAAATAGGTTGGTTTATTGGCTAAAAAAAGGTTTGTTAAGTGACCAAATAGGTTGGTTCAGTGGCTAAATATAGGTTGGTTCAATGATTAAATAGGTTGGTTCAGTGGCTAAATAGAGGTTGGTTATGTGGCTAAATAAAGGTTGGTTCAATGACTAAATAGTCATTGGTTTACTGATTAAATAGAGGTTGGTTAATTGTTTAAATGGAGATTATTCAGTTACTAAATAGAGGTTGGTTTAGAGACTAAATAGATGTTTGTCCAGTGACTAAATAGAGGCTGGTTCAGTGACTACATAGATGTTAATTCAGTGAGTAAATAGGTTGGTTCTGTGACTAAATAGAGGTTAGTTAAGTCACTAAATTGATGTTGGTTCGGTGACTAAATAGAGGTTGGTTCGTGACTAAATATATGTTCGTTCAGTGAATAAATAGAGGTTGGTTTAGAGAGTAAATAGGTTTGTTCAGTGATGAAATAGAGGTTGGTTCAGTGACTAAATAGGTGTTGGTTTAGTGACTAAATAGAGGTTAGTTAAATGTCTAAATAGAGCTTGATTCAGCGAGTAAATAGGTTCGTTTAGTGACTAAATAAAGGTTGATTCAGTGACTAAACATAGTTGGTTGGGTGTTTAAATAGACGTTGGTTTAATGAGTAAATAGCGGTTGGTTAAGTGTCTAAATTGATGTTGGATCAGTGACTAAATAGAGGTTGGTTCAGTGACTAAATCGATGTTGATTCAGTGAGTAAATAGGTTGGTTCTGTGACTTAATAGAGGTTAGTTAAGTCACTAAATTGATGTTGGTTCGGTGACTAAATATATGTTCGTTCAGTTACTAAATAGAGGTTGGTTTATTAAGTAAATAGGTTTGTTCGGTGACTAAGTAGTGGTTGGTTCAGTGACTAAATAGATGTTGGGTCAGCGAGTAAATAGGTTGGTTCAATGAGTAAAGAGAGGTTGGTTCATCGACTAAATAGATGTTGGTTCAATGTTTAAACAGATGTTATTTAAGTGACTAATTAGAAGTTGGTTCGGTGGCCAAATAGAGGTTGATTCAGTAACAAAATACAGGTTGGTTCAGTGAATAAATAGGTTGGTTAGGCCGCTAAATAGAGTTTGGTTCAGTGACTAAATAATGCATTGTTCAGTGTCTAAATAGATGTTGGTTCAATGTCCAAATAGAGGCTAGTTGAGTGACTAATTAGAGGTTGGTTTGGTGGCTAAATAGAGGTTGGTTTAGTGACTAATTAGGTTGCTTCAGTGGCTAAATAGAGGTTTGTTAAGTGACTAAATAGGTTGGTTAAATGGCTAAATATAGGTTGGTTCAGGGACTAAATAGGTTAGTTCAGTGGCTAAATAGAGGTTGGTTCAGTGACTTAATATAGTTTGGTTAAGTGTCTAAATATAGGTTAGTTCAATGACTAAAGAAAGGTCGGTTCAGTGACTAAATAGTTTGGTTAAGTGTCTAAATATTGGTTCACTGACAAAATAGAGATTGGTTTAGTGACTAAATAAATGTTGGTTCAGTGACTAATAAGAGGTTGGTTCAGTCACTAAATAGGTTGGTTCAGTGGCTAAATTGAGGTTGGTTCATTGACTAAATAAAAGTTGGTTCAATGTCTCAATAAATGTTGGTTGAATTTTTAAATAGATGTTAGTGCAGTGACTAAATAGAGGTTGGTTTGGTGGCTAAATAGAGTTTGGTGCACTGACTAAATAGAGGTTGGTTAAGTGACAAATTAGGTTGGTTTATTGGCTAAATAGAGGTTTGTTAAGTGACTAAATAGGTTGGTTCAGTGGCTTAATATAGGTTTGTTAAGTGATTAAATAGGTCGGTTCAGTGGCTAAATAGAGGTTGGTTCAGTGGATTAATAAAGTTTGTTCAGTGTCTAAATAGTGGTTAGTCCAGTGACTAAATAGAGGTGGACTCAGTGTTTAAACAAAGGTTGGTTCAATGACTAAATAGAGGTTGGTTCAATGACTAAATGAATGCTGGGTGAGCGAGTAAATAAGTTGGTTCATTGACTAAATAGGCGTTGGTTTAGTGATTCAGCGAGTAAATCGGTTGGTTTAGTGACTAAATAAAGGTTGGTTTAGTGACTAAACATACGTTGGTTTCAGTGTTTAAATAGACGTTGGTTGAGTGACTAAATAGCGGTTGGTTAAGTGTCTAAATAGAAGTTGGATCAATGACTAAATGGAGGTTGGTTCAGTGACTAAATCGAGGTTGATTCAGTGAGTAAATAGGTTGGTTATGTGACTTAATAGAGGTTAGTTAAGTCACTAAATTGATGTTGGTTCGGTGACTAACTATATGTTCGTTCAGTGACTAAATAGAGGTTGGTTTATTCAGTAAATAGGTTTGTTCGGTGACTAAGTAGTGATTGGTTCAAAGACTAAATAGATTTTGGGTCAGCGAGTAAATAGGTTAGTTCAATGACTAAAGAGATGTTGTTTTAGCGACTAAATAGAGGTTGGTTCAATGTTTAAATAGATGTTAGTTAAGTGAATAATTAGAAGTTAATTCGGTGGCCAAATAGAGGTTGATTCAGTAACTAAATAGAGTTTGGTTTAGTGACTAAATAGGTTGATTAGGTCGATAAATAGAGTTTGGTTCAACGACTAAATAAAGGTTGGTTCAGTGTCTAAATAGATGTTGCTTCAATGTCCAAATAGAGGTTAGTTCAGTGACTAAATAGAGGTTGTTATGGTGGCTAAATAGAGGTTGATTTAGTGACTAATTTGGTTGCTTTAGTGGCTATATAGAGGTTTGTTAAGTGACTAAATAGGTTGGTTCAGTGACAAAATAGGTTAGTTCATTAGCTAAAAAGAGGTTGGTTCAGTGGCTTAATATAGTTTGGTTCAGTGTCTAAATAGAGGTTGGTTCCGTGTCTAAATAAAGGTTGGTTCAGTGACTAAATAGACATTCGTTTAGAGACTAAATAGAGGTTGGTTATGTGTCTAAAAAGAGATTGGTTTAGTAACTAAATAGAGGTTGGTTAAGAGACTAAATAGATGTTGATTCGGTGACTAAACAGAGGTTGGTTCACTGACTAAATAGAGGTTAATTCATTGAGTTAATAGCTTGGTTCATTGATTACATAGAGGTTGGTTCAGTGACTAAATAGACCTGGTTCGGTGACTAAATTGAGGTTGGATCAGTGACTAAATAGGTGTTGGTTCAGTGACTAAATAAAGGTTGGTTCAATGAGTAAATCGGTTTGTTCAGTGACTTAAGAGAGTTTGGTTCAGTGACTAAATAGATTGGTTCAGTGGATAAATAAAGGTTTGTTAAGTTTCTAAATAGATGATGGTTCAATGTCTAAATCGAGGATAGTTCAATGACTAAATAGAGGTTGGTTCAGTAGCTTGATATGGGGTTAGCCGTGTGATGGTCCGATCTTCGACAACAAGCAAGAACTAAACAAGAAACAAGAAAGACTTAAAGAACGCAGCAAGAACAATGCAAGATTCGACCAAGATAGATCAAGATCGATCAAGAATGTAACAAGACTCGACAAGAACTGATAAAGAATGATAAAGACTCGAAATTTGTAAACAAGAATTGAAAGACACGACCTGATATGGACTGAGTCGATCTATGCAGAACAAGATAAAGACCCCAGGCCTCCTCAGAGGGTAGGAACCAATACCAATGACTACACAACCCGCCTCTACAACCCTACACAATCAAGCGGACAACTTGAAGGCACAAGGAGGGGGCTTGTGGATACTAGATTCACCAAGTCTTGCGAAGTTGATGAACGGCAAAGCAAACCAAGCTGAGATATGTATCAATCGATGATCAATGAGCACAGCTCTAATTGAATCAACAAACACTCGATGGTGTAAACACTCTTTATGAGAGAATTGTAATTATCAAAGTTCCAATTGAATTACAAAGCTGAAATCAACATATATAGGCCTTATGAGGGCTGTTGGCCGGCCATAGTAGATAGAACTAGATAGATCTAATTACTAATGGGCTTTAAAATAAACCTAAGAACATAAATAAATAAGGTCCTTAAAAATAATAACTAGAAAAGCCCAATTCAGCCCAATAATGTTTATAAGCTGAATTTAGACATTAACACTTAAAGAAATTCGGCCCAAGCATGTTTAAGGTGGCTCGGCCTCCATTTGCACTCCAATGCACATGTATGTCTTCAATGTAGGCTCGGGGAGTTGAACCTTGCTCGAGAACAAAGCATGACCCACAAAGTTGAATGAGTCTCTCTGAAGCTTCTTAGCTCTAGCTCGAGTCATTGGTCCTTCTCCAAGTATGATGGGTGTGTCTGGAGTTGTAGAAGATGGTCCCGCATCAACCTCATCTTCGTGAAAAGGATTCGACCACGAATCCAAGTCTTCATCCACAGCGAAGTAAGGGATTAGATCCGCGACGTTGAATGTAGCGCTCACGCCCATGTCTCCAGGAAGCTCCAATTGGTAGGCATTGTCGCCCACTCTTTTCTTGATCCGAAATGGTCCATCACCACACGACGACAGCTTGTTCTTCCGGGCTTCTGGAAACCCCTCCTTCCTCAAGTGCACCCATACAAGATCTCCAGGCTGAAATATGACCAAGCGACGTCCCTTGTTGGCCTTGTTAGCATTGTATTCAGCCTTTAGCTTCAGCTTCTCGCGAGTTCGCTCATGCAGCTCCTTAATGAACTCGATATGCTTACCTGCCTCAAATGATTCTTTGTCTCTCATAGGATATGGAGTAAGATCAAAAGGGGTTAGGGGATTAACACCATACACACATTCAAATGGACTGATTTTAGTAGCCGAATGCATGGTTCTATTGTAAGCAAATTCTACATGAGGTAAGGCTTCTTCCCAAAGTTTCAAATTCTTCCTAATAATGGCTCTTAGGACAGTAGCAAGGGTTCTATTAGTCACCTCAGTTTGGCCATCAGTTTAGGGGTGGCTAGAAGTAGAGAATAGCAATCTAGTTCCCAATTTATTCCATAAGGTACGCCAAAAATGACTTAAGAATTTCACATCCCTATCACTAACAATGGTTTTAGGCATGCCATGCAACCTAACTACTTCTCTAAAGAATAGGTTAGCAACATTGGTAGCATCATCAGTTTTGTGGCATGCAATGAAATGAGCCATTTTAGAGAATCTATCAACCACTACAAAGATTGAATCCCTCCCCTTCTTAGTTCTAGGCAACCCAACTATAAAATCCATAGAAATGTCTTCCCAAGGGGCTGAGGGTATCGGCAGTGGTGTATAAAGGCCATGGGGCATAAGCTTAGCTTTGGCTTTAATGCAATCTATGCATCTCTTAAGGCAATGTTCTACATCCCTAAGCATATGTGGCCAATAAAAATGTGATTTCAGTGTGCTATATGTCTTATCCCTACCAAAATGTCCCATTAATCCACCACTATGGGCTTCACTAACAAGTAATAATCGTAGAGAACATCTAGGAATGCACACTTGATCTTTTCGAAATAAGAATCCTTGATGTATATAAAAGCTGTCATTAGGACCCTTTTCTAAGCATTTTCGAAAATGATCACCAAAATCAAAATCAGATTCATACAATTCCTTTATGTAAACAAAGCCTAAGACTCTAGAATCCAAAGTGGTTAAAAGAACATGTCTTCTAGATAAGGCATCAGCAACCACATTGTCTTTGCCTTTCTTATACTTAATCACATAAGGAAATGTTTCAATGAATTCCATCCATCTACCATGTCTCCTATCAAGTTTATCTTGGCTTTTAAAGTGTTTCAATGATTCATGATCAGTTCTAAGAATAAACTCCCTAGGCCATAGATAGTGAGACCATGTCTTAAGTACTCTAAACAAAGCGTATAATTCCTTATCATAGGTAGAGTAATTAAGACAAGCACCTTTCAACTTCTCAGAAAAGAAAGCAATAGGCTTACCTCCCTGCATAAGGACTCCACCAATTCCAACTCCGCTAGCATCACACTCTACCTCAAAAGGCTGAGTAAAGTCCGGCAAAGCTAATAGAGGTGCGTGAGTGAGCTTGTCCTTAAGTGTGTTGAATGCTTCCTCCTGAGCTGCTCCCCATGTGAACTCACTTCTCTTCTTAGTAAGCTCGGTCAGTGGGGCTGAGATTGTGCTAAAGTCTCGCACAAATCGTCGGTAGAAGCTAGCAAGTCCTTGGAAGCTGCGTACATGTCCTATGTTAGTGGGGGTCGGCCATTCTTGTATTGCCTAGGTCTTTGATTCATCAACACGCAGTCCATTAGAGCTCACTACAAATCCAAGAAAAGACACTTGTTCATTACATAATTCACACTTCTTTAAATTAGCACACAAGCGTTCAATTCTCAGCGTTCTAAGCACTTCTCTAAGATGTGATTCATGTTCATTAGAAGACTTGCTATAAATCAGAATATCATCAAAGTAAACAACAACAAATTTTCCAATGAAATCTCGAAGCACATGATTCATTAAGCGCATAAAAGTACTAGGAGCATTAGTTAAACCAAAAGGCATAACCAACCACTCATATAAGCCTAGCTTAGTCTTAAAGGTTGTTTTCCATTCATCACCTTCTTTCATTCTAATTTGATGATAGCCACTTCTAAGATCAATTTTAGAGAATATAGAAGCTCCATGTAACTCATCTAGCATATCATCTAATCTAGGAATAGGGTGACGATATTTAATAGTAATGTTGTTAATAGCCCTACAATCTACACACATTCTCCATGAACCATCTTTCTTAGGGACTAATAACACAGGCACAGCACTAGGACTTAAGCTTATTCGAATATAACCCTTATCCAACAGTTCCTGGACTTGGGTTTGGACCTCTTGGGTCTCAGTGGGATTCATACGATACGCATGCCTATTAGGTAATGCAGCCCCTGGAATAAGATCAATTTGATGCTCGATTCCACGAATAGGGGGTAGACCTGGTGGTATGTCTTCGGGAAACACATCCTTAAACTCCTCAAGAAGAGCGAGAATGTTTGATGGAAGAGAAGCTTTAAGCTCTTCACTCAACATGCTCAAGCTCTTGCAAAGGCGCATAAGAATAGTTCCACCATCCGCAAATTCGTCCAGGAATGTTCTTTTGGAAACCAAGAACACACTCTTAGCTCGAGTTTGAGGATCCACTTGGCTCGACTGAGCCTCCTGATCTAACTCACCTTTACTTAAGTTCCGCTTCTCAATCTCATCAGCTACTTGCGTAGGTGTCATGGGTTTGAGAATGACATTCTTTCCCTGAAAAGTAAAGGTATAGCGGTTAGTAAACCCATCATGAATAACCTTACGATCAAATTGCCAAGGACGGCCTAATAAAATATGACAAGCTTGCATAGGCACTATATCACATAAAACATCATCTTCATAATGTCCTAGTTTAATATGCACCTTAACTTGTCTATGCACTTTTAATAAACCACAGTCATTCATCCAATGCAATTTGTAAGGTCTAGGGTGTTGGACAGTAGGTAAATGTAATTTGTCAACCATTTCTTGACTAGCTAAATTACAGCAACTACCTCCATCAATGATCACATTTACAACCTTTCCTTTAACTAGACAACGAGTATGAAACAAGTTTTCCCTTTGATTATCATCACATGGTGTAGGAACAACACTTAAAACTCTCCTAACAATCAAAGATTCTCCATGCTCATATTCAACCTCATCATCATCATTTTCATAACAAACAAGGTTTAAATTCTGATCATTATCATTATTAGCATTCTCATCATGTTCATCACAAGAGTTTTCAGATTCATATTCTCCTAAGTGATTAACCATGAGAGTTTTCTTATTAGGACAATCCTTCATATAATGTCCTCTACCTTGGCATTTAAAGCACACAATATCTCTAGAACGAATGGTAGAAGGGTTAGGATTACTCCCTTTGGGACCAGTAGATGTCCCAGACGATTCTCGTCCATTCCATGGACCTTTTCCTTTGTCAAGGGGCTGCTGGGGCTGTCGACTCTCACTCCTCCATTGGGGCTGCTGAGCTCGCTCTCTAGAACCCATTTCCGAGCGCCCTTGGGGCTTTTGGGGCCGGTTTTGGCGCCATCCTTGTTGCTGGCCACTCGACATCCTATTAGCTTGGCTCTTGTAGCGTTGTCCCTTTTCTACTTTCATAGCTAGATGTAACAAATCAGTAGGAGTAGTATAGGGAAAGTAATCAATTTCATGAGCTAAAGCGGGATGCAATATCCTAAGATATCTAACATTGGTTTTCTCATGAGTTTCTACTATATTAGCTCGAGCCATAGCTTCTTGCATAACATTAAATGTTTCCTCAACAGTTTTGCTACCTTGTTTAAGGTTTTCTAATCTGTTCAATAACTCTCTATCATAATGTTGAGGTACAAACCTATTTCTCATTACCACTTTTAATTGTTCCCAAGAAGCAATAGGTGCATCAAGGGATCTTCTTCTTTCTTTAACAAGATTATCCCACCAGATTAATGCAAATCCTTGAAATTCTAGGGATGCTAGTTGTACCTTCTTAGGTTCTGAGAAATTATGACAATTCCAGATTTGCTCCATTTTAATTTCCCAATCAATATAAGCATCTGGATCAGTCTTACCATCAAAAGGAGGAATCTTTACCTTAACCTTACCCATGCCGTCGTCAACATTGAACCTAGGTGGTCGGTTCTGATTTCCTCTTTGATTCCGTCTCGGGCGTTGCTCCCAATACTCCTCTTCTTGGAAGTCATCATCTTGCTCCGAGTAGTAGAATTGCTCTTGATAGCCACGTCCTCTTCCTCTTCCTTGTCCTTGACCTTGCACATTAACAAACCCATTATTTCGATCATTTCTCCCACCTCGTGGAGAGTTGTTTTCATTGAATAAAGGATTCTGTAAATTAACATTAACATGAGGATTAGGATTAGGAATAGGGTTAGGATTAATGACCTCTCTTTCTTCTTGAGGTATCTCAACTCGCTCTTGCTGACCTCCTATGGTGTTCGAACCACTAGGCCTAGAGCTCTCCCAAGCCGCCATCTTGGCTTGCATCGCAGCCAATGTATCCGTCAAGGTGGCTATGTTGGCCGTCAAGGTATTGAATTGCTCGGGTGTCACAGTAGCACTCGAGTTTGTGGAGTTATTACTACCATTGTTGTCCTGATTGTTAGACATTATAACAAAGACAAAAGAAACAAAGAACTAAGTTAAAGGTTAGTAAAACTTATAAACAGCTCACAATTGTGTTTCGCTCACACTCCCTCTCTGATTGATATATCACACTTGCTAGGGCAATCCGCTTTGGGCAAATCAACTACCAAGCAAAAAACTAAGCAATCAAAGTATGTAGTGAATGAAACAAACAGCAAAGTACTCGATAAAGGAGAAAGAGCACTCGACAGCAGCTGTAAACACTTGATTCAAGCAAAAACAAAGGCAATTGCAAGGAATCAATTCGACACAACAAAGGTGCACTCGACAGGGATCTAATACACTCGACACTAACAGGAGAGAACTCGGCAAGGGCTGAGATCACTCGACTCAATCAAACACAACTCGATAACAGCAATAATCAATTCGATCCAAGCAACAATCAGCAAGAATCAACTCGAAAATAGACTAATGAGTACTCGAACAGCAAAACAAGCAGTCGACTCAAACAAAAGAGAACTCGACCAGGGGGAGATCTCTTTGACACACACACACAATAGCACTTCAAGAGAATAGAAGTACTCGACACAGCTAGCAAACAACTTCGACAAAGCTGTAAACAAAGAGAAAGAATAGAAAAACTCAAGAAAGAATGGAAATTTACCTCTTTTGATTGAAAACCTTAAGTTATGATGTTGTAGTTGCAAGGTAGGGTTTCAATTTTGTGGAGGTGTATGTGTTTAGGTTTAGGGCTGTCGACAAGGGCTATGGAGAATCACCAAAAAGTTGAGTCCTTTAGGTTTTTCTTGCACTAGATCAACAAACAACAACCAAACACTTTCTTCTCTTTTTTTTTTTTTTGAATTTTCGAAACTTTAATTTACTGTTTTTTTTTTTTTAAATCTGAAACTAATGCAAGAAAACTAACAATAATGAGAAAAGAACTCGAAAATATGATATGTTGGTGATAGATGATAGAAATTCAGCCCTTACAGATGTATTTATAAACAACTTTGGATATATAAGGTAACAAGATCTATCTAAGCCTCTTAAAGATAAAAGATAGATAATATGGATTAATCTATCAATTATAATCAGATTGTAAAAGGCAAATAGAATAGATATAGGATAGATAAAATATTCCAAAGATAGACAAAGGATAGAAAAGATAACAAACTAGGGTTTCTTGTGTTTATGTGATGTCGACCAAGCTGTGACTATGGGGACAAGGGTAATGCCACCGGCTTAGGTGCTGCACAAGGGAAATTGCGCACCACTTTGGTCGACTCCACGGTCTCGGCTAGGCTTTGTGTTTAGGCTATCCAACCACAAACAATCACAAACTCAAGATTAATGCAATAATCAAATAAAGAAACAAGAAGTAAAAGACCAAACAAGAAAATGACTCTTTTTTGTGGTTTTTGTGTTTAGAAAAGAAAAAGACTCAATCTTGATGTCGGAAACCAAAGCTCTGATACCAATTTGATACGGGGTTAGCCGTGTGATGGTCCGATCTTCGACAACAAGCAAGAACTAAACAAGAAACAAGAAAGACTTAAAGAACGCAGCAAGAACAATGCAAGATTCGACCAAGATAGATCAAGATCGATCAAGAATGTAACAAGACTCGACAAGAACTTATAAAGAATGATAAAGACTCGAAATTTGTAAACAAGAATTGAAAGACACGACCTGATATGGACTGAGTCGATCTATGCAGAACAAGATAAAGACCCCAGGCCTCCTCAGAGGGTAGGAACCAATACCAATGACTACACAACCCGCCTCTACAACCCTACACAATCAAGCGGACAACTTGAAGGCACAAGGAGGGGGCTTGTGGATACTAGATTCACCAAGTCTTGCGAAGTTGATGAACGGCAAAGCAAACCAAGCTGAGATATGTATCAATCGATGATCAATGAGCACAGCTCTAATTGAATCAACAAACACTCGATGGTGTAAACACTCTTTATGAGAGAATTGTAATTATCAAAGTTCCAATTGAATTACAAAGATGAAATCAACATATATAGGCCTTATGAGGGCTGTTGGCCTGCCATAGTAGATAGAACTAGATAGATCTAATTACTAATGGGCTTTAAAATAAACCTAAGAACATAAATAAATAAGGTCCTTAAAAATAATAACTAGAAAAGCCCAATTCAGCCCAATAATGTTTATAAGCTGAATTTAGACATTAACACTTAAAGAAATTCGGCCCAAGCATGTTTAAGGTGGCTCGGCCTCCATTTGCACTCCAATTCACATGTATGTCTTCAATGTAGGCTCGGGGAGTTGAACCTTGCTCGAGAACAAAGCATGACCCACAAAGTTGAATGAGTCTCTCTGAAGCTTCTTAGCTCTAGCTCGAGTCATTGGTCCTTCTCCAAGTATGATAGGTGTGTCTGGAGTTGTAGAAGATGGTCCCGTATCATAGCTAAATAGAGGTTGTTTAAGTGACTTAATAGGCAGGTTCAATGGCTAAATATAGGGCTGTTCAGTGACTAAATATAGGTTGGTTCAGTGACTAAATAGAGTTTGGGTCAGCGAGTAAATAGAAGTTAGTTCAGGGTCTAAATAGAGGTTGGTTTAGTGTTTAAATAGAGGTTGGTTAAGTGACTAAATAGGTGTTTGTTTAGTAACTAAATAGAGGTTGGTTAAGTTCCTAAATAGAGATTGGTTCAGTGACTAAATAGCGATTGGTTCAGTGACTAAATAGTGGTGGGTTTAGTGACTAAATAAAGGTTGTTTCAGTGAGTAAATAGAGGTTGATTGAGTGAGAAAATTGGTTGGTTCAGTCACTAAGTAGAGGTTGATTTAGTGACTAAATAGAGGTTGGTTCAGTAAATAAATTAAGGTTGGTTCAGTGACTAAATAGTTGTTAGTCCAGTGACTAAATATAAGTTGGTTAAGTGAGTTTATAGATTTGTTCAGTGACTAAATAGATGATGGTTCGTTGGCTAAATAGGTTTTTTCAGTGGCTTAATAGAGGTTGGTTCAGTAACTAAATAGAGGTTGGTTCAGTGTCTAAATAGAGGTTGGTTCAATGTGTAAATCGAGGTTAGTTCAGTGACTAAATAGAGGTTAGTTCGGTGGCTAAACAGATGTTGATTCAGGGGCTAAATAGTTTGGTTCAATGGCTAATTAGAGGTTTGTTCAGTGAGTAAATAGGGGTGTTCAGTGGCTAAATAGAGGTTGATTCAGTGGCTAAATAGAGGTTGGTTCAGTAAGTAAACAAAGGTTGGTTCAGTGTCTAAATAGATGTTAGTTCAGTGACTAAATAGAGGTTGGTTTAGTGCTAATATAGAGTTTGGTTCACTGACTAAATAGACGTTGGTAAAATGACTAAATATGGGTTGGTTAAGTGTCTAAATAGAGATTGGTTCATTGACTAAATAGTGGTTGTTTCACTGACTAAATAGAGGGGCGTTCACTGACTAAATAGAGATTAGTTCAGTGACAAAATAGAGGTTGGTTAAGTGACTAAATAGAGGTTGGTTCAGTGAGAAAACAGAGGTGGATTAAGTTATTAAATAGGTTGGTTAAGTGACAAACAGAGGTATGTTCGGTGACTAAATAGAGGTTGGGTCAGTGACTAAATAGATATTGGTTCATTGGCTAAATAGAGGTTGGTTAAGTGAGTAAATAGGTTTGTTCAATGACAAAATAGAGGTTGGTTCTGCGAGTAAATTGGTTGGTTCAGTGACTGAAGAATGGTTGGTTCATTGACTAAATAGTTGTTGATTCAATGACTAAATATGTTGATTCACTGAATAAATAGAGGTTGGTTCAATGACTAAATAGATGTTGTTTCAGTGATTAATAAAAGGTTGGTTCAGTGACTAAATAGGTTGGTTCAGTGGCTAAATAGAGGTTAGTTTAGTGACTAAATAAAGGTTGGTTCAGTGACTAAATAGAGGTTAGTTCAGTGACTAAATATAGGCTGGTTCAGTGACTAATTAGGTTGGTTTGGTGGCTAAATAGAGGTTTGTTATGTGACTAAATAAGTGGTTCAGTGGCTAAATATAGGTTGGTTCAGTGATTAAATAGGTTGATCCAGTGGCTAAATAGAGGTTAGTTCAGTGACTTATTAGAGGTTGGTTCATCGTCTAAATAGAGGTTAGTTCAGTGACTAAATAGAGGTTGACTCGGTGTTTAAATAAAGGTTGGTTCAGTGACTAAATAGAGGTCGGTTCGGTGACTAAATTGAGGTTGGATCAGTGACTAAACAGATGTTGGTTCAGTGACTAAATAGAGGTTGGTTCAATGAGTAAATAGGTTTGTTCATTGACTTAAGCGAGGTTGGTTAAGTGACTAAATAGATTGGTTCAGTGGATAAATAAAGGTTTGTTAAGTTTCTAAATAAAGGTTGGTTCAATGTCTAAATCGAGGATAGTTCAGTGACTTAATAGAGGTTGGTTCAGTAGCTAAATAAAGGTTGTTTAAGTGACTAAATAGGCAGGTTCAGTGGCTAAAAATAGGTTGGTTCAGTGACTAAATATTGGTTGGTTCAGTGAGTAAATAGAGGTTGGGTCAGCGAGTAAATAGAAGTTACTTCAGTGTCTATATAAAGGTTGGTTTAGTGTTTAAATAGAGGTTGGTTAAGTGACTAAATAGATGTTTGTTTAGTATCTAAATCGAGGTTGGTTAAGTTCCTAAATAGAGATTGGTTCAGTGACTAAATAGAGATTGGTTCAGTGACTAAATAGTGGTGGGTTTAGTGACTAAATAGAGGTTGGTTCAGTGAGTAAATAGAGGTTGATTGAGTGAGTAAATTGGTTGGTTCAGTCACTAAGTAGATGTTGATTCTGTGATTAAATAGAGGTTGATTCAGTAAATAAAGTAAGGTTGGTTCAGTGACTAAATAGTTGTTAGTCCAGTGACTAAATATAAGTTGGTTAAGTGAGTTTATAGATTTATTCAGTGCCTAAATAGGGGATGGTTCGTTGGCTAAATAGGTTGGTTTAGTGGCTTAATAGAGGTTGGTTCAGTAACTAAATAGAGGTTGATTCGGTGTCTAAATAGAGGTTGGTTCAATGTCTAAATCGAGGTTACTTCAGTGACTAAATAGAGGTTAGTTCGGTGGCTAAACAGATGTTGATTCAGGGGCTAAATAGTTTGGTTCAATTTCTAATTAGAGGTTTGTTCAGTGACTAAATAGGTTGGTTCAGTGGCTAAATAGAGGTTGATTCAGTGGCTAAATAGAGGTTGGTTCAGTAAGTAAACAAAGGTTGGTTCAGTGTTTAAATAGAGGTTAGTTCAGTGACTAAATAGAGGTTGGTTTAGTGCTAATATAGATTTGGTTCACTGACTAAATAGACGTTGGTAAAGTGACTAAATATGGGTTGGTTAAGTGTCTAAATAGAGATTGGTTCATTGACTAAATAGTGGTTGTTTCACTGACTAAATAGAGGGGCGTTCAGTGACTAAATAGAGATTAGTTCAGTGACTGATAGAGGTTGGTTAAGTGACTAAATAGAGGTTGGTTCAATGACAAAACAGAGGTTGATTAAGTTATTAAATAGGTTGGTTATGTGAAAAACAGAGGTATATTCGGTGACTAAATAGAGGTTGGTTCAATGACTAAATAGATGTTGGTTCATTGGCTTAATAGAGGTTGTTTCAGTGAGTAAATAGGTTTGTTCAACGACAAAATAGAGGTTGGTTCTGCGAGTAAATTGGTTGGTTCAGTGACTAAAGAATGGTTGGTTCATTGAGTAAATAGATGTTGATTCAATGACTAAATATGTTGATTCACTGAATAAATAGAGGTTGGTTCAATGACTAAATATATGTTGTTTCAGTGATTAATAAGAGGTTGGTTCAGTGACTAAAAAGGTTGGTTCAGTGGCTAAATAGAGGTTAGTTTAGTGACTAAATAGGTTGGTTCAGTGGCTAAATATAGGTTGGTTCAGTGGGAAAAATAGAGGTTTGTTCAGTGACTAAATATAGGCTGGTTCAGTGACTAATTAGGTTGGTTTAGTGGCTAAATAGAGGTTTCTTAAGTGACTAAATAAGTGGTTCAGTGGCTAAATATAGGTTGGTTCAGTGATTAAATAGGTTGATCCAGTGGCTAAATAGAGGTTGGTTTAGTGACTTATTAGAGGTTGGTTCAGTGTCTAAATAGAGGTTAGTTCAGTGACTAAATAGAGGTTGACTCGGTGTTTAAATAAAGGTTGGTTCAGTGACTAAATAGACATTGATTTAGTGACTAAATAGAGGTTGGTTAATTATCTAAAGAGAGATTGGTTCAGTGACTAAATAAAGGTTGGTTTAGGGACTAATTAAATAGATGTTTGTCCAGTGACTAAATAGAGGTTGGTTCAGTGACTAAATAGAGGTTGATTAAGTGAGTAAAAAGGTTGGTTCTGTGACTAAATAGCGGTTAGTTAAGTCACTAAATTGATGTTGGTTCGGTGACTAAATAGAGGTTGGGTCGTGACTAAATATATGTTTGTTTAGTGACTAAATAGAGGTTGGTTTAGTGAGTAAATAGGTTTGTTTAGTGACTAAATAGAGGTTGGTTCAGTGACTAAATTGATGCTGGGTCAGCGAGTTAATAGGTTTGTTCAGTGACTAAAGAGAGGTTGGTTCAACGACTATATAGAGGTTAGTTCAATGTTTAAATAGAGGTTAGTTAAGTGACTTATTAGAAGTTAGTTCGGTGGCTAAATAGAGGTTGGTTCAATAACTAAATAGAGGTTGGTTCGGTGACTAAATAGAGGTTGGTTCACTGTATAAATAGATGTTGGTTCAATGTCTAAATAGAGGTTAGTTCAGTGACTAAATAGAGGTCTGTTTGCTGTCTAAATAGAGGTTGGTTCAGTGATTAATTAGGTTGATTCAATGGCTAAATAGAGGTTGGTTCAGTTTCTAAATAGAGGTTAGTTCAGTGACTAAATGAAGTTGGTTCAGTGTTTAAATAAAGGTTGGTTCAGTGTGTAAATAGATATTCATTTAGTGACTAAATAGAGGTTGGTTAAGTGTCTAAATAGAGATTGGTTCAGTGACTGAATAGAGGTTGGTTAAGAGACTAAATAGATGTTGATTTAGTGACTAAATAAAGGTTGGTTCAGTGACTAAATAGAGGTTGATTCATTGAGTAAATATCTTGGTTTATTGATTAAATAGAGGTTGGTTCAGTGACTAAATAGATTGGGTCAGTGGCTAAATAAAGGTTGGTTAAGTTTCTAAATTGGGGTTGGTTCAATGTCTAAATCGAGGATAGTTCAGTGACTAAATAGAGGTTACTTCAGTGGCTAAATAAATGTTGGTTCACTAAATATATATATAGGTTGATTCAGTGACTAAATTGGTTGTATTAGTGTTAAAATAGAGGTTGGTTCAGGGACTAAATAGGTTGGTTCAATGGCTAAATAGAGTTTGGTTCAGTGGCTAAATAGAGGTTGGTTCAGTGACTAAATAAAGGGTTGTTCAACGTCTAAATAGAAGTTAGGTCAGTGTCTAAATGGAGGTTTGTTTAGTGTTTAAATAGAGCTTGGTTCAGTGACTAAATAGACGTTGGTTTAGCTACTAAATACAGATAGGTTAAGTGCCTAAATAGAGATTGGTTCAGTGACTAAATAGAGATTGGTTCAGTGACTAAATAGAGGTTGGTTCTGTGACTAAATAGATGTTGATTAAATGAGTAAATAGGTTGGTTCAATCACTAAGTAGAGGTTGGTTCAGTGACTAAATAGAGGTTGGATCAGTAAGTAAATTGAGGATGGTTAAGTGAGTTAATAGGTTTTTTCAGTGACTAAATAGTGGATGGTTCAGTGGCTTAATATGTTGGTTCAATGGCTAAATAGAGGTGGTTCATTGACTAAATAGAGGTTGGTTCAGTGTCTAAATACAATTTGGTTCAATGTCTAAATCGAGGTTAGTTCAATGACTAAATAGAGGTTGGTTCAGTGGCTCAATAGATGTTGTATCAGTGACTAAATCGAGATTGATTTAGGGACTAAATAGGTTGGTTCAATGGCTAAATAGAGGTTGGTTCAGTGACTAAATAGGTTGTTTCATTGGCTAAATAGAGGTTTGTTCAGTAACTAACCAATGGTTGGTTCGGTGTCTAAATACAGGTTAGTTCAGTGACTAAATAGAGGTTGGTTTAGTGTTAAAATAGAGGTTGGTTCACTAACTAAATAGACGTTGGTAAAGTGACTAAATAGAGGTTGGTTGTTGTAGGAGGAAATCGAGTTTAAAATATAATAAAATAGATCAAACCGGATTCGTGCCAACGCAAATAATTACAACACTTCCTCCCGATGCAGCAATGGGAAGTCAGGATCGATCCTCGAGGAAGTGTGTCAGCGGATCCTAGGCAGCGGAGAATCTCACAAGTGGTGATCGACCACAGGGGTACTCGACCTCGACTAGGTGGTAGTCGACAGGAGTCAGTACAGTCGATTCCGAGCAACAGAAGACTCTGGGTGGTGGTCGACGTTGAATAGGCTTACTCGACGTCGAGTACGGTCTGGTCGTAGTCGAGTTCCTGCAGAGACAGAAGCAACATCGATCTTTCTCGATCGAGAAATCAGTGGTCGACGTCGACTAAGGGGTGGTCGAAGTCGAATAAGAACAGTAACTTAAACGAATGCAAATCTTAAACTTTAAACAATGTATGAAAAAGACTTCCAAGATCGGGGTTTGCAACAACGATAACCAAACATGCATAAGGCAAAATAAAAGGATAATCATGCAAATTGCATTGAAGGATCAAGCTTTAGCCTTTTCAAACAATTAAGAAACTCTTTCAAGAAACCCTAATTATATCTACCGATTTTATGTTTATTAATCCAAGTTGTTTAACATGGATTTCTATTAAATAGTGAATAAACACATAAAAGGTAGTAGATGCTCAAAACATGATAAAGGTCGGATCTTTACGTCAAACATGCATGGATATCGTCGGGCTCGCCCCGACCCTAGAAGTGGGTGGACTACTCGCTCTCCATCGCAATCAAAGACATCGTTGATGAAAAAGAAACAATTTGCATTAAATTAAACCAAATAGAGCTTACCACCAAAGGAAGCCAATTCCGCTCTCGCTTCACAAACTCCTCTTGGCCTCCATTCTCTCTCTCTCCCTCTTCTCCTTCTCTTCCTCAGATTGAATGAATAAAAACCAGCCCCATGGGCTTTATTTATAGGATTCCTGATGCGGGACCATCTTCTACAACTCCAGACACACCCATCATACTTGGAGAAGGACCAATGACTCGAGCTAGAGCTAAGAAGCTTCAGAGAGACTCATTCAACTTTGTGGGTCATGCTTTGTTCTCGAGCAAGGTTCAACTCCCCGAGCCAACATTGAAGACATATATGTGCATTGGAGTGCATAATGAGGCCGAGCCACCTTGAATAAAGCTTGGGCCGAAATTATCTAAGTGTTAGAGCTTAATTTCAGCTTATGAACATTATTGGGCTGAATTGGGCTTTTCTAGTTATTATTTTTAATGACCTTATTTTACTTATGTTCTTAGGTTTATTTCATTAAGCCCATTAGTAATTAGATCTATCTAGTTCTATCTACTATGGCCGGCCAAACTCAGCCTTAGGGCCTATATATTTTCGATTCTTCCATGTAAACAAATTGGAACTTTGATAATTACAATTCTCTCATAAAGAGTGTTTACACCATCGAGTGTTTGTTGATTCAATTAGAGGTGTGCTCATTGATCATCGATTGATACATATCTCAGCTTGGTTTGCTTTGTGTTCATCAACTTCGCAAGACTTGGTGAATCTCGTATCCACAAGCCCCCTCCTTGTGCCTTCAAGTTGTCCGCTTGATTGTGTAGGGTTGTAGAGGCGGGTTGTGTAGTCATTGGTATTGGTTCTTACCCTCTGAGGAGGCCTGGGGTCTTTATCTTGTTCTGCATAGATCGACTCAGTCCTTATCGGTCGTGTCTTTTCAATTCTTGTTTACAAATTTCGAGTCTTTATCATTCTTTATCAGTTCTTGTCGAGTCTTGTTACATTCTTGATCGATCTTGATCTATCTTGGTCGAATCTTGCATTGTTCTTGCTTATTCTTGCTGCGTTTCTTGAGTTCTTGTTTGAATCTTGATCATCTTGATTGAGTTTCTTGAGTCTTGCTGCGTTCTTGGTAAATCTTGCATCTTTCTTGTTCAGTTCTTGAAGTTTCTTGCTTGTTGTCGAAGATCGGACTATCACACGGCTAAACCCGTATCAAATTGGTATCAGAGCTTTGGTTTCCGACATCAAGATTGAGTCTTTTCTTTTCATAAACACAAAAACCACAAAAAAGAGTCCTTTTCTTGTTTGGTCTTTTACTTCTTGTTTCTTTATTTGATTATTGCACTAATCTTTTGTTTGTGATTGTTTGTGGTTGCATAGCCTAAACACAAGCCTACCCGAGACCGTGGAGTCGACCAGATCAGTGTGCACAACCCTTGTGTCACTCTCCTAGCCGACGGCAAGCCTCTTGTCCCCATAGTCGAGTAGCTTTGGTCGACAGCCCCATTCACACACAAAGAAACCCTAGTGTGTTTATCTTTTCTATCTTTTCTATCTTTGGCATATTTGTTCTATCTTCTATCTAAATTCCATTTATTTATTGCCTTTACAAAAATCTGATTTTTGGTGGATATAAATCATATTTATCTATCATTTATCTTTAAGGCTTTAGATAGATCCACTTACCAAAGATAAACAAAAGCCTCACCTATAAATACATCTTTAGGGCTGAATTTCTATCATCTATCACCAACATATCATATTTTCGAGTCCTTTTCTCATTATTGTTAGTTTTCTTGCATTAGTTTCAGATTAAAAAAAAAAAAAAACACAGTAAATTAAGTTCCGAAAATTCAAAAAAAAAGAGAAGAAAGTGTTTGGTTGTTGTTTGTTGATCTAGTTCTCTTTTGTTTAAGTCGAGTGCTTGTTTTGCTGTTCGAGTACTCATTAGTCTATTTTCGAGTTGATTCTTGCTGATTGTTGCTTGGATCGAATTGATTATTGCTGTTATCGAGTTGTGTTTGATTGAGTCGAGTGATCTCAGCCCTTGCCGAGTTCTCTCCTGTTAGTGTCGAGTGTATTAGATCCCTGTCGAGTGCACCTTTGTTGTGTCGAATTGATTCCTTGCAATTGCCTTTGTTTTTGCTTGAATCAAGTGTTTACAGCTGCTGTCGAGTGCTCTTTCTCCTTTATCGAGTACTTTGCTGTTTGTTTCATTCACTACATACTTTGATTGCTTAGTTTTTTGCTTGGTAGTTGATTTGCCCAAAGCGGATTGCCCTAGCAAGTGTGATATATCAATCAGAGAGGGAGTGTGAGCGAAACACAATTGTGAGCTGTTTATAAGTTTTACTAACCTTTAACTTAGTTCTTTGTTTCTTTTGTCTTTGTTATAATGTCTAACAATCAGGACAACAATGGTAGTAATAACTCCACAAACTCGAGTGCTACTGTGACACCCGAGCAATTCAATACCTTGACGGCCAACATAGCCACCTTGACGGATACATTGGCTGCGATGCAAGCCAAGATGGCGGCTTGGGAGAGCTCTAGGCCTAGTGGTTCGAACACCATAGGAGGTCAGAAAGAGCGAGTTGAGATACCTCAAGAAGAAAGAGAGGTCATTAATCCTAACCCTATTCCTAATCCTAATCCTCATGTTAATGTTAATTTACAGAATCCTTTATTCAATGAAAACAACTCTCCACGAGGTGGGAGAAATGATCGAAATAATGGGTTTGTTAATGTGCAAGGTCAAGGACAAGGAAGAGGAAGAGGACGTGGCTATCAAGAGCAATTCTACTACTCGGAGCAAGATGATGACTTCCAAGAAGAGGAGTATTGGGAGCAACGCCCGAGACGGAATCAAAGAGGAAATCAGAACCGACCACCTAGGTTCAATGTTGACGACGGCATGGGTAAGGTTAAGGTAAAGATTCCTCCTTTCGATGGTAAGACTGATCCAGATGCTTATATTGATTGGGAAATTAAAATGGAGCAAATCTGGAATTGTCATAATTTCTCAGAACCTAAGAAGGTACAACTAGCATCCCTAGAATTTCAAGGATTTGCATTAATCTGGTGGGATAATCTTGTTAAAGAAAGAAGAAGATCCCTTGATGCACCTATTGCTTCTTGGGAACAATTAAAAGTGGTAATGAGAAATAGGTTTGTACCTCAACATTATGATAGAGAGTTATTGAACAGATTAGAAAACCTTAAACAAGGTAGCAAAACTGTTGAGGAAACATTTAATGTTATGCAAGAAGCTATGGCTCGAGCTAATATAGTAGAAACTCATGAGAAAACCAATGTTAGATATCTTAGGATATTGCATCCCGCTTTAGCTCATGAAATTGATTACTTTCCCTATACTACTCCTACTGATTTGTTACATCTAGCTATGAAAGTAGAAAAGGGACAACGCTACAAGAGCCAAGCTAATAGGATATCGAGTGGCCAGCAACAAGGATGGCGCCAAAACCGGCCCCAAAAGCCCCAAGGGCGCTCGGAAATGGGTTCTAGAGAGCGAGCTCAGCAGCCCCAATGGAGGAGTGAGAGTCGACAGCCCCAGCAGCCCCTCGACAAAGGAAAAGGTCCATGGAATGGACGAGAATCGTCTGGGACATCTACTGGTCCCAAAGGGAGTAATCCTAACCCTTCTACCCTTAGATCTAGAGATATTGTGTGCTTTAAATGCCAAGGTAGAGGACATTATATGAAGGATTGCCCTAATAAGAAAACTCTCATGGTTAATCACTTAGGAGAATATGAATCTGAAAATTCTTGTGATGAACATGACGAGCATGCTAATGACAATGATCAGAACTTAAACCTTGTTTGTTATGAAAATGATGATGATGAGGTTGAATATGAGCATGGAGAATCTTTGATTGTTAGGAGAGTTTTAAGTGTTGTTCCTACACCATGTGATGGTAATCAAAGGGAAAACTTGTTTCATACTCGTTGTCTAGTTAAAGGAAAGGTTGTAAATGTGATCATTGATGGAGGTAGTTGCTGTAATTTAGCTAGTCAAAAAATGGTTGACAAATTGCATTTACCTACTGTCCAACACCCTAGACCTTACAAATTGCATTGGATGAATGATTGTGGCTTATTGAAGGTAAATAGGCAAGTTAAAGTGCATATTAAACTAGGACATTATGAAGATGATGTTTTATGTGATATTGTGCCCATGCAAGCTTGTCATATTTTATTAGGCCGTCTTTGGCAATCTGATCGTAAGGTTATTCATGATGGGTTTACTAATCGTTATACCTTTACTTTTCAGGGAAAGAATGTCATTCTCAAACCCATGACACCTACGCAAGTAGCTGATGAGATTGAGAAGCGGAAGGTAAGTAAAGGTGAGTTAGATCAGGAGGCTCAGTCAAGCCAAGTGGATCCTCACACTCGAGCTAAGAGTGTGTTCTTGGTTTCCAAAAGCACATTCCTGGACGAATTTGCAGATGGTGGAACTATTCTTATGCGCCTTTGCAAGAGCTTGAGCATGTTAAGTGAAGAGCTTAAAGCTTCTCTTCCATCAAACATTCTCGCTCTTCTTGAGGAGGTTAAGGATGTGTTTCCCGATGACATACCACCAGGTCTACCCCCTATTCGTGGAATTGAGCATCAAATTGATCTTATTCCGGGGGCTGCATTACCTAATAGGCCTGCGTATCGTATGAATCCCACTGAGACCCAAGAGGTCCAAACACAAGTCCAGGAACTGTTGGATAAGGGTTATATTCGAATAAGCTTAAGTCCTAGTGCTGTGCCTGTGTTATTAGTCCCTAAGAAAGATGGTTCATGGAGAATGTGCGTAGATTGTAGGGCTATTAACAACATTACTATTAAATATCGTCACCCTATTCCTAGATTAGATGATATGCTAGATGAGTTACATGGAGCTTCTATATTCTCTAAAATTGATCTTAGAAGTGGCTATCATCAAATTAGAATGAAAGAAGGTGATGAATGGAAAACAGCCTTTAAGACTAAGCTAGGCTTATATGAGTGGTTGGTTATGCCTTTTGGCTTAACTAATGCTCCTAGTACTTTTATGCGCTTAATGAATCATGTGCTTCGAGATTTCATTGGAAAATTTGTTGTTGTTTACTTTGATGATATTCTGATTTATAGCAAATCTTCTAATGAACATGAATCACATCTTAGAGAAGTGCTTAGAACGCTGAGAATTGAACGCTTTTATGCTAATTTAAAGAAGTGTGAATTATGTAATGAACAAGTGTCTTTTCTTGGATTTGTAGTGAGCTCTAATGGACTGCGTGTTGATGAATCAAAGATCAAGGCAATACAAGAATGGCTGACACCCACTAACATAGGACATGTACGCAGCTTCCAAGGACTTGCTAGCTTCTACCGACGATTTGTGCGAGACTTTAGCACAATCTCAGCCCCACTGACCGAGCTTAATAAGAAGAGAAGTGAGTTCACATGGGGAGCAGCTCAGGAGGAAGCATTCAACACACTTAAGGACAAGCTCACCCACGCACCTCTATTAGCTTTTCCGGACTTTACTCAGCCTTTTGAGGTAGAGTGTGATGCTAGCGGAGTTGGAATTGGTGGAGTCCTTATGCAGGGAGGTAAGCCTATTGCTTTCTTTTCTGAGAAGTTGAAAGGTGCTTGTCTTAATTACTCTACCTATGATAAGGAATTATACGCTTTGTTTAGAGTACTTAAGACATGGTCTCACTATCTATGGCCTAGGGAGTTTATTCTTAGAACTGATCATGAATCATTGAAACACTTTAAAAGCCAAGATAAACTTGATAGGAGACATGGTAGATGGATGGAATTCATTGAAACATTTCCTTATGTGATTAAGTATAAGAAAGGCAAAGACAATGTGGTTGCTGATGCATTATTTAGAAGACATGTTCTTTTAACCACTTTGGATTCTAGAGTCTTAGGCTTTGTTTACATAAAGGAATTGTATGAATCTGATTTGGATTTTGGAGATATATTTCGAAAATGCTTAGAAAAGGGTCCTAATGACAGCTTTTATATTCATCAAGGATTCTTATTTCGAAATGATCAAGTGTGCATTCCTAGATGTTCTCTACGATTATTACTTGTTAGTGAAGCCCATAGTGGTGGATTAATGGGACATTTTGGTAGGGATAAGACATATAGCACACTAAAATCACATTTTTATTGGCCACATATGCTTAGGGATGTAGAACATTGCCTTAAGAGATGCATAGATTGCATTAAAGCCAAAGCTAAGATTATGCCCCATGGCCTTTATACACCACTTCCGATACCCTCAGCCCCGTGGGAAGACATTTCTATGGATTTTATAGTTGGGTTGCCTAGAACTAAGAAGGGGAGGGATTCAATCTTTGTAGTGGTTGATAGATTCTCTAAAATGGCTCATTTCATTGCATGCCACAAAACTGATGATGCTACCAATGTTGCTAATTTATTCTTTAGAGAAGTAGTTAGGTTGCATGGTGTGCCTAAAACCATTGTTAGTGATAGGGATGTAAGATTCTTAAGTCATTTTTGGCGTACCTTATGGAATAAATTGGGAACTAGATTGCTATTCCCTACTTCTAGCCACCCCCAAACTGATGGCCAAACTGAGGTGACTAATAGAACCCTTGCTACTGTCCTAAGAGCCATTATTAGGAAGAATTTGAAACTTTGGGAAGAAGCCTTACCTCATGTGGAATTTGCTTATAATCGAACCATGCATTCGGCTACTAAAATCAGTCCATTTGAATGTGTGTATGGTGTTAATCAACCTCCCCTATCTTACTCCATATCCTATGAGAGACAAAGAATCATTTGAGGCAGGTAAGCATGTCGAGTTCATCAAGGAGCTGCATGAACGAACTCGAGAGAAGCTGAAGCTCAAGGCTGAATACAACGCTAACAAGGCCAACAAGGGACGTCGCTTGGTCACATTTCAGCCTGGAGATCTTGTATGGGTGCACTTGAGGAAGGAGCGGTTTCCAGAAGCCCGGAAGAACATGCTGTCACCTCGTGGTGATGGACCATTTTGAATCAAGAAGAGAGTGGGCGACAATGCCTACCAATTGGAGTTTCCTGGAGACATGGGCGTGAGCGCTACATTCAACGTCGCGGATCTAATCCCTTACTTCGCTGTGGATGAAGACTTGGATTCGTGGTCGAATCCTTTTCAAGAAGGGGAGGTTGATGCGGGACCATCTTCTACAACTCCAGACACACCCATCATACTTGGAGAAGGACCAATGACTCGAGCTAGAGCTAAGAAGCTTCAGAGAGACTCATTCAACTTTGTGGGTCATGCTTTGTTCTCGAGCAAGGTTCAACTCCCCGAGCCAACATTGAAGACATATATGTGCATTGGAGTGCATAATGAGGCCGAGCCACCTTGAATAAAGCTTGGGCCGAAATTATCTAAGTGTTAGAGCTTAATTTCAGCTTATGAACATTATTGGGCTCAATTGGTCTTTTCTAGTTATTAATTTTAAGGACCTTATTTTACTTATGTTCTTAGGTTTATTTCATTAAGCCTATTAGTAATTAGATCTATCTAGTTCTATCTACTATGGCCGGCCAAACTCAGCCTTAGGGCCTATATATTTTCGATTCTTCCATGTAAACAAATTGGAACTTTGATAATTACAATTCTCTCATAAAGAGTGTTTACACCATCGAGTGTTTGTTGATTCAATTAGAGCTGTGCTCATTGATCATCGATTGATACATATCTCAACTTGGTTTGCTTTGTGTTCATCAACTTCGCAAGACTTGGTGAATCTAGTATCCACAAGCCCCCTCCTTGTGCCTTCAAGTTGTCCGCTTGATTGTGTAGGGTTGTAGAGGCGGGTTGTGTAGTCATTGGTATTGGTTCCTACCCTCTGAGGAGGCCTGGGGTCTTTATCTTGTTCTGCATAGATCGACTCAATCCTTATCGGTCGTGTCTTTTCAATTCTTGTTTACAAATTTCGAGTCTTTATCATTCTTTATCAGTTCTTGTCGAGTCTTGTTACATTCTTGATCAATCTTGATCTATCTTGGTCGAATCTTGCATTGTTCTTGCTTATTCTTGCTGCGTTTCTTGAGTTCTTGTTTGAATCTTGATCGTCTTGATTGACTTTCTTGAGTCTTGCTGCGTTCTTGGTAAATCTTGCATCTTTCTTGTTCAGTTCTTGAAGTTTCTTGCTTGTTGTCGAAGATCGGACCATCACACGGCTAACCCCGTATCAATTCCAATCCTTACTAATCAAGCAAGGAATTCTATCTATATCTCTATATATCATAGAAGATATAATTCTACTTGGAAATAAATATATCTAAATAAGAAAAAACTAGATAAATCCTAGGGTAGTTAATTTTGAAACCCTTAGGATAAATTGAAAGATAAAAATATCTAAATCTTCATGGGTTGGGAATCTCGTCCCGAAAATATCTCCATCGGATTTGGGATAGAACCTTAACAAGACTCGGACTAGCTCGATTTCGGGCACTGGTGGTAGTCGACGTCGACCAAGTCTGATCGACGTCGAGTAGGTTGTACTCGGTTTCTGGTAATCTTTAGCTTGTCGAGTGCTTCTCTTCGTCGAGCTCGGATAACCGCCCAGTTCTAGTCAACTTCGAGTAAGGTGTGGTCGACGTCGAGTACATTGTGGTCGACGTCGAGTACGGATCGTGCTCAAATTGCCTTCTTCTTCTATCCTCGATCAAGTCTGCTTCAGTTGTAGTCGACTTCGAGTAAGCCCTGGTCGAAGCCGAGTATAATCCAGCTCTCAGCATTCTGCTCTGTTCTTGAAACTCACTTTCCCGAGTTCTCGTTTGTCGGATTGATGCATATGAGAATGCGTTGGAAAGCTCTTTTCAAGGGCTACAACTCTTATGAAGACATCACAGGTTGATTCAGAATGATAGATGTCGAAATATGGCCTTTTCTCCAAATGCAGCATTCTTAGCTTCTCCATGAGTTTCCTTTAAGCTCAAAAGTGCGTCCGATTTGTGCGAAATTAAACAGAAACTAGTGTAGACTCCATAATTTGGAAAATAAGCATAAACTACATAGATTATGTACTATTCTAACCCAGATGCATGAAATGCATACAGAAATCGATATAAAAGTCAATATAAAACATGGCACAAAACATGGACATCAAATCACCTCATACTTAAGTTTGCTTGTCCCCAAGCATTAACTTGGATGGTCTTTCAGGGGAAAAATTTAAAACTCTCAACATCATAGATTCATTCTCATATATCCATGCAGTCAATTACCATCATCGAAAAGATACTTGTGCCACAAATCCATGCATTTGCAATAAAAACAACATCTACTCACAAAAGGAGGGTAATGCAAAAACAATTTATGTGACAAAGCATTAATAATCAAGAGGACTTTAATTAAGCTCAATAAGAAGTAGATTGGTAAAAGGCTTTAGGTGGGCAATTTTTGAGCAATGTGGTGCTAAATAATCCGGGGAAATGGAGTACTTTCCAAATTGAATTTCCACATTCCTTCTTCATAAGATTCATCACATTTCATAATGCTTTTGTCAATAATAATGCTTTTACCTCTCTGACCTCATCATTGCCTTCTCGCGAGTCGCAAACATGGGTCCCATCTCGCCGAACTATTATCTCAGCAAGCAGGGTCGATCTACCTTTATCTCCTAAGGTGACCGGATTTTCTTTCACTCATTAAATTTTCCATATATTTCAATTTCCTGCCAAACTCCATATATGATAACACAACAACCATATAATAATTTCCGTATTGTAACATCATTCTCAACATAATCTCCGGATAGCAAATAAGGTAAAGAATGACAATATTTAGAACGTGTGGAGCAATGTATGTAAAAGAAGGCATAGTATAGCTTTTGTGTAATGCATAAGCATAGGTAAGGCTATGATATAACAACATGAGCATTATATGGAAATATAAAGTCCTTCATCCTCTTATCTTGCAACATGTCAAAAGCAACATCAAATTTTACCTCCTTTCATGGTTTTCAAGAAAATTATGCCCTTAATTGTGACTTCCCTTTACTAGGATATTTCATGCTATATCTCTAATGAATCCAATTTTGCATCGTCGAGTTCTATATAAGCTTCCATGACACTATTTTTTCAACAAATTACAAGCTTTGGAAGTTGTCTCATAGAACTTTGAATTTAACAATTATGCATAAAAATTTAAAATTTACTTAAAAATTCACCATGTTAAACCAAAAGCAAGAATAACACATAAATAAATAATATTAAGCTCTTCCCCCACCCCACACTAAAAATATACAATGTCCTCACTCTATGAAAATTAAACAAAACAAGGGTAAAGGAAGGAACTCACCGAATAACGTGTTGTAGAGTCAAAACAGGGTCGTCGAGTAAACTGTGGTAGTCGACGTCGAGTATGCGTGGTCGACGTCGAGTACGGATTTGCTGTGTCGAGTGAAAGATGAAGTCGATGATGCTCCTGGGTGGTCGACGTCGAGTACGGTGTTGTACTCGATCCTCTTCGTAGTCGATCTCGACTTGGCCTTGACGATTTTGACTGCTTGCATGAACTTCTTCTTTCTCTCTTAGCGATCCTTTATGCTTCTCGACATGAAAAAAATGTTAGATTTTCGCACGAAGACAAGACCTTCCACATGAAGCATTCAAAACTAAAAATAAAAACAAACAAAACCAAAACCAAAAGTTTCAAAGTCCCAAAATTCCAAAGTTTTATGTACATGATCTAGATTCTAGAGTCACTAGGCCGAATTCTCCGCTTGAGCATTAGCCTGGCTCATCTTTGTCCGGAGGTATAGGTGGGTCTGGTGGTTCCTCCGGTGCTGGGAAGCGTGGAATGTCATCCGGGGTCATCATGTAAAGAAGCTTAAACTTCCCCGAGTGAACGCTCCATGGCTTCACCCATTCATCTTCCTGGGCTCCAGCTGGCATGCATTGAGGAAGATATAAAGAAAATATACATACCTCATCAGCATACCTTTTCCGCTTCATTGGTTGATTTGTTTGCACACCTCCACCACAGCAAAACGGTGGAGTGGGAAGAGATATTTCCACCTCATCTTGTGGAGCTTCATGCCACTTTGCGAGGACCCCATACTTGAATATGAACATCGATTGCTCAAAATCATCGGGGATAGCTTTCACCTTGTAAGGTAAAAGTGACTTTGAAACAACATGGGCAACGGTGTCGGACTTCTTCTTTTCTAGCTCTTCTTCTTCTTGGGGTCCTTCAAATGGTTTTTCAAAGCATATAACAAATTTGGAATTGAGATCGTGGAAGGACATACTTGGGTATCAACTGTAGATAGGTCGATCTCGACTAGGCGTTGGTCGAGGTCAACCTCAGGTTCAGATCCTCCTTCTAGCAGGATTGGGGCTTCTGGCGGTGGTTTTGACGAATCTCGTAGCTTCCTAAATGCGCGTACACCCTCAACCCATGCCTCCTCATCAACGATGTATAGCCATCTCAAATATTCAAATTCTTTTCCATACCGTCTCTCTCTTTCCCTTTCGGCCCATGTTTCGAGACACTCGAAGGTGTCCTGCATATACCTGTAGAAGAAAAATCAAAGAAAAACATGAGATCTAACTACCTAAGGCGCGAATGATTGCTTCACCGGCAACGGCGCCAATTTTTTGTAGGAGGAAATCGAGTTTAAAATATAATAAAATAGATCAAACCGGATTCGTGCCCACGCAAATAATTACAAGACTTCGTCCCGTTGCAGCAATGGGAAGTCAAGATCGATCCTCGAGGAAGCGTGTCAGCGGATCCTAGGCAGCGGAGAATCTCACAAGTGGTGATCGACCACAGGGGTACTCGACCTCGACTAGGTGGTAGTCGATAGGGGTCAGTACAGTCGATTCCGAGCAACAGAAGACTCTGAGTGGTGGTTGACGTCGACTAGGCTTACTCGACGTCGAGTACAGTTTGGTCGTAGTCGTGTTCCTGTAGAGACAGAAGCAACAGCGATTTTGCTCGATCGAGAAATTAGTGGTCGACGTCGACCAAGGGGTGTTCGAAGTCGAGTAAGAACAGTAACTTAAACGAATGCAAATCTTGAACTTTAAACAATGTATGAAAAGGACTTCCAAGATCGGGGTTTGCAACAACGATAACCAAACATGCATAAGGCAAAATAAAAGGATAATCATGCAAATTGTATCGAAGGATCAAGCTTTTGCCTTTTCCAACAATTAAGAAACTCTTTCAAGAAACCCTAATTGTATCTACCGATTTTATATTTATTAATCCAAGTTGTTTAACATGGATTTCTATTAAATAGAGAATAAACACATAAAAGGTAGTAGATGCTTAAAACATGATAAAATTCGGATATTTACCTGAAACACGCATGGCTATCGTTGGGCTCGCCCCGACCCTAGAAGTGGGTGAACTACTCGCTCTTCATCGCAATCAAAGACATCGTTGATGAAAAAAAAACAATTTGCATTAAATTAAACTAAACAGAGCTTACAACCAAAGGAAGTCAATTCAGCTCTCGCTTCACAAACTCCTCTTGGCCTCCAATCTCTCTCTCTCTCTCTCTCTTTCTCCCTCTTCTCCTTCTCTTTCTCAGATTGAATGAATAAAAACCAGCCCCATGGGCTTTATTTATAGGCTTTCAATCCTTGCTAATCAAGGAAGGAATTCTATCTATATCTCTATATATCATAGAAGATATAATTCTACTTGGAAATAAATATATTTAAATAAGATAAAACTAGATAAATCCTAGGGTAATTAATTGTTAAACCCTTAGGATAAATAGAAAGATAAAAAGATAAAAATATCTAAATCTTCATGTGTTGGGAATCTCGTCTCGAAAATATATCCATCGGATTCGGGATAGAACCTTAACAAGACCCGGACTAGCTCGATTTCGGACACTGGTGGTAGTCAACTTTGACCAAGTCTGGTCGACGTCGAGTAGGGTGTACTCGATTTCTGGTAATCATTAGCTTGTCGAGTGCTTCTCTTCGTCGAGCTCGGATAACCGCCCAGTTCTAGTCGACTTCGAGTAAGGTGTGGTCGACGTCGAGTACGGTGTCGTCGATGTCGAGTACGGCTCGTGCTCGAATAGTCTTCTTCTTCTGTCCTCGATCAAGTCTGGTTCAGCTGTAGTTGACTTCGAGTAAGCCCGGGTCGAAGCCGAGTAGAATTCAGCTCTCAGCATTCTGCTCTGTTCTTGAAACACACTTTCCCGAGTCCTCATTTGTTGGATTAACGCATATGAGTATGCGTTGGAAAGCTCTTTTCAAGGGCTACAACTCTCATGAAGACATCAAAGCTTGAGTCAGAATCATGGAGGTCGAAATATGGCCTTTTCTACAGCTGCACCATTCTTAGCTTCTCCATGAGTTTCCTTTAAGCTCAAAAGTGCGTCCGATTTCTGCGAAATTAAACAGAAACTAGTCTAGACTCCATAATTTGGCAAATAAGCATAAGCTACATAGATTATGTACTATTCTATCCCAGATGCATGAAATGCATACAAAAATCGATATAAAAGTCAATATAAAACATGGCATAAAACATGAACATCATTGGTTAAATGTCTAAATAGAGATTGGTTCATTGACTAAATAGAGGTTGGTTCAGTAACTAAATAGAGGTTGGTTCAAATACTAAATAGAGGTTAGTTCAGTGACTATATAGAGGTTGGTTAAGTGACTAAATAGAGGTTGGTTAAGTGACTAAACAGAGGTTAGTTCAGTTAGTAAATAAGTTGGTTTAGTGACTAAATAGAGGTATGCTCGGTAACTAAATAGAGGTTGGTTCAGTGACTAAATAGATATTGGTTCATTGGCTAAATAGAGGTTGGTTCAGTGAGTAAATAGGTTTGTTCACTAAAAAAATAGAGGTTGGTTCTGCGAGTAAATAGGTTGGTTCAGTGACTAAAGAGAGGTTGGTTTAGTGATTAAATAGATGTTGATTCAGTGACTAAATATGTTGGTTCAGTGACTAAATAGAGGTTGGTTCAGTGACTAAATAGATGTTGGTTTAATGACTAATAAGAGGTTGGTTCAGTGACTAAATAGGTTGGTTCAGTGGCTAGAAAAAGGTTGGTTCAGTGACTAAATAGAGGTTAGTTAAGTGTCTGAATAGAAGTTGGTTCAATATCTAAATAGAGGTTAGTTTAGTGACTAAATACAGGTTGGTTTGGTGGCTAAATAGAGTTTGGTGCACTGACTAAATAGAGGCTGGTTTAGTGACTAATTAGGTTGGTTTAGTGGCTAAATAAAGGTTTGTTAAGTGACTAAATAGCTTGGTTCAGTGGCTAAATATAGGTTGGTTCAGTGGGAAAAATAGAGGTTTGTTCAGTGACTTAATAGATGTTGATTCAGTGTCTAAATAGAGGTCAGTTAAGTGCCTAAACAGAGGTTGACTCAGTGATTAAATAAAGGTTGGTTCATTGACTAAATAGACATTGGTTTAGTGACTAAATAGAGCGTGGTTAATTGTTTAAATAGAGATTGGTTCAGTGACAAAATAGAGGTTGGTTTAGAGAGTAAATAGATGTTTGTTTAGTGACTAAATAGAGCTTGGTTCAGTGACTAAATAGAGGTTGATTAAGTGAGTAAATAGCTTGGTTCAGTGACTAAATAATGGTTGGTTCAGTGACTAAATAGAGGTTGGTTCGGTGACTAAATTGAGGTTGGTTCAATGACTAAATAGATGATGGTTCAGTGACTAAATAGAGGTTGGTTCAGTGAGTAAATAGGTTTGTTCAGTGACTAAAGAGAGGTTGGTTCAGTGACTAAAAAGTTTGGTTAAGTGGCTAAATAGAGGTTGGTTAAGTGTCTGAATAGGAGTTGGTTCAATGTCTAAATCGAGGTTAGTTCAGTGACTAAATAGAGGTTGGTTCGGTGGCTAAATAGATAATTGTTCAGTAAATAAATAGAGGTTAATTCAGTGACTATATAGGTTGACTCGGTGGCTAAATAGGTTGGTTCAATTACTAAATAGGTTGGTTCATTGGCTAAATAGAGGTTGTTTTAGTGGCTAAATAGATGTTGGTTAAGTGACTAAATAAAGGGTTGTTCAGTGTCTAAATAGAGGTTAGTTACGTGACTAAATAGAGCTTGGCTTGGTGTTTAAATAGAGGTTGGTCAAGTGACTAAATAGACGTTGGTTTAGTGACTAAATAGAGGTTGGTTAAGTGCCTAAATAGAGATTGGTTCAGTGACTAAATAGAGATTGACTCAATGACTAAATAGTGGTTGGTTCAGTGACTAAATAGAGGTTGGTTCAGTGACTAAATAGAGGTTGATTCAGTTAGTAAATAGGTTGGTTCATTCACTAAATAGAGGTTGCTTCAGTGAATAAATAGAGGTTGGTTCAGTAAATAAATTGAGGTTGGTTCAGTGAGTAAATAGAGGTTGGTTAAGTGAGTAAATAGGTTTGTTCAGTGACTAAATAGAGGGTGGTTTAGTGGATAAATAGGTTGGTTCAGTTTCTTAATCGAGGTTAGTTCAGTGACAAAATGGAGGTTCGCTCGGTGGCTAAATAGATGTTGTTTCAGTGACTAAATAGAGATTGATTCAGTGACTAAATAGGTTGTTTCAATGGCTATATATAGGTTGGTTCAATGACTAAATAGGGTGGTTCAGTGGCTAAGTAGAGGTTGGTTATGTGGCTAAATATAGGGTTGTTCAGTAACTAACCAAAGGTTGGTTCATTGTATAAATAGAGCTTAGTTTAGTGACTAAATAGAGGTTGGTTTAGTGTTAATGTAGAGGTTGGTTCACGGACTAAATAGACGTTGGTTTAGTGACTAAATAGAGGATTGCTATCTGTCTAAATAGAGATTGGTTCACGGACTAAATAGACGTTGGTTTAGTGACTAAATAGAGGATTGCTATCTGTCTAAATAGAGATTGGTTCATTGACTAAATAGAGGTTGGTTTAGTGACTAAATAAATTTTGGTTCAGTGACTAAATCGAGGTTGGTTCGGTGACTAAATAGAGGTTGGTTCAGTGACTAAATAGAGGTGGATTCAGTGAGTAAATAGGCTGGTTCAGTGACTAAATAGAGGTTGTTTCGGTGACTAAATAGAGGTTGGTTCACTGACTAAATAGATGTTATTTCAGTGACTAAATAGAGGTTGGTTTAGTGAGTAAATATGTGACAGGCCTAATGTCGTTATGCCAAATCAAAGTAAATTCCTAAGGTGCAAACTATAACAAGTATAGTAGGTAAGTTAGGGTCGAACCCACAGGGAAACAGAATCAATTGTAAGAGCAAGTATTATTACCCAAAAGTAACCAATTCAAGGGGGAGTTTTGTGTGTAAGCAGTAGTGACAGAACAAGTTGCAAATAGAGGTTGCGAATATATGATGGAAAAGTATTACACCAGGTAATTATCCGCACAACAATTGAGATGGTTTATCATCGAATTCTATAAATCTCAAGTTCTAATGTCCAGTAATTGTTCTCAATTCAGATCGTGTAATAGCTTTTAGTCCTACCAGTCCTAAAAGCGCTTATCACCAAATTACAAGGGGAAACCTTCACCGAATAATAAAGCAATAGCATTCAAACATGAATTATAATGAGATACAAGCGATTATAACAACTTGTTAAAATAGCCTGTAATCGAATCTCCTTCACAATCTAACACAAGCAACCTACTTATGACGATTGTGTTTGCTACAATAGGTCTACAACCCCAAACCTGGAATTGGAAACCCTAGCAATATGACTAGTATCGATAAACCTAGGTGATCAATCCAGATTAACCAATAATAAGCAATCAAGCAATAAGCTCAAGAGATCGAAACAATTAACAAAGGACGAACTAGAGTAGAATACTCACAACCACTTCAATCGAGGGCTTCAAAGAACCAAGTGTAACAAAGGAGAGTTAGTTCTCCATAGGGTTTGTGAGATGCAAAAGGGAAAATACGTCTCTAGAAAATAACCTAATCCTACTAAAACTGCCCCCCTTCGGAAATAATATAAACTAATTAAAGGGTTTTAAAATCCCATAAAAATATATATTAACAACTAATACGATAGGGGAAAATCGGATAAGAATCCGTCTCCAGGGACTGACGCGGGCGCGTCATGTAGCAGCGCGGGCGCGTCAGTGAATGTCTTGCTACTTCTCTCTGAGGCAACGACGCATGTACTCCCTCCTAGCAGCGCGGGCGCGCCAGTAGCAGCGCGGCCGCGCCAAGCTCGCCTGATTCCAGCTGCTTCCGAATTTCTTCACTTCAACTCTTCTATAGCTTGCACGATCCTATGATTTCTTCAACTTCTTCAACAAGTTCCGAATCACCAAGTTCATACAAATATCCCTCACAATGACATGTAAATGATGACAAAAACTACTAAATGCGCTATAGAATATATCGCATATCAAATTCCCCCATACTTAAACCTTTACTCGTCCCGGGTAAGCATAGAAGCTAAGCCTACTCTCACCATAAATCTCAAAGGTTCACAGATAGTACAAGGAAAATGAACAATAAGTACTAGTAGTTTCCACCATCTCAACAATCAGCACAAAAGACAATCAAAATAGGGAATGAGACTTACAATTATATCTCAACCATCTACACCTTATAGCTCCCAGTGGCCTACCCGAAAACCTCCTTATCACTCCACTTCTTATGTCGCCTTCGCCAAGAGATCAATCCTAAACACTCAAAGTAAACGCTCATCTTGCCAAGGCGCCCTTTTGGGGTTTTCACCAAGCCACTCATTTTTTTTTCAAAGATGGTACTCACATAAACATTCTCACTTCCCTCAAGTCTCATATTGCCAAAGCCTAAAGCTCGCCAAACTACCTGCTTTTTGCCTGAGTCGCCCTTTCGGGTTTTCAACTCATCCCAGGATTTTGATTGTCTCTTTTCATTTTTTCATTTTTTTATTTTTTTATTTTTTTATTTTTTATTTATTTATTTATTTATTTATTTTTTAGACAGAAAATTAACACTGCGGAAGCAGTGGGTCCGAAATGCGGATGCAATTCGTCACCAGAAACTCCTTCTTTATTACCTACAAGTTAGAATAAAATCGAGTTAAGGGAAAGAATGCAATACCTTGGGTTGCCTCCCAAGCAGCGCCTTTGTTTCATGTCGCTGGCTCGACTAAGCCTTTTTGATTATTCTAACTCTGCATTTGGCTCCTCCAAAACTAACTCATCCATAGCCTCCTTTGGGAACCCTTCATAGTATGTCTTAAACCTTTGACCATTTACCTTAAACTTCTTGTGGCTATTTGAGTCATATAACTCTATAGCTCCATGTGGGAAAACTTCAGCAACAATGTATGGTCCCCCCCACTTTGACCTGAGCTTCCCAGCGAAGAGTTTCAGGCGAGACTGAAAAAGTAGGACTTTGTCACCAGCTTTAAAGTCCTTCCTATGGATGTGCTTGTCATGCCATGCCTTGGTCTTCGCCTTGTAAATTGCAGCATTATCATAGGCGTCCAAACGTAACTCCTCGAGCTCGCCTAACTGTAGCTTCCTGTGTTCTCCAACCCCGTCACTCTGCATATTGCATTGTTTCACAGCCCACCAAGCCTTGTGCTCCAGCTCAACAGGAAGATGACATGCCTTACCATAGACTAGTCTGAAAGGAGACATCCCAATTGGAGTTTTGTAAGCAGTGCGATAAGCCCACAATGCATCATCAAGTCTCAAACTCCAATCCTTCCTGTTAGGATTTACAGTCTTCTCGAGAATGGCTTTGATCTCTCTATTGGACACCTCTGCTTGGCCATTCGTCTGTGGATGGTATGCGGTGGAAACTCTATGTGTGACATGATATTTCTTCAGCACGGCAGTCACAGTTTTGTTGCAGAAATGGGTACCCCTGTCACTAATCAGCGCTCTAGGAATTCCATGCCTGGCAAAAATATTGCTTTTCAAGAACCCTGCCACAACTTTAGAGTCATCAGTTCTGGTGGCCTTCGCTTCCACCCACTTGGAAACGTAGTCCACCGCAAGCAAAATATACAAGTTCCCACAAGAACTAGGAAAAGGTCCCATAAAGTCAATGCCCCAAACAATAAAGATTTCGCAAAAAAATCATCGATGATTGTTGCATTTCATTCCTTTGAGAGATATTCCCCATTCTTTGACACCTATCACATGCCTTGCAGAAAGAATAAGCATCCTTAAAAATATGTGGCCAATAAAATCCAAATTCAAGCACTTTTCTAGCAGTTTTATTGGCACCAAAATGTCCCCCACATGCTTGAGAATGACAGAATTCAAGAACAGATCGTACCTCATTATCTGGAAGACAACGACGAATTACCTGATCAGCACAATGTTTCCAAAGGTATGGGTCATCCCAAACATAGTGGTTTGCTTCTCTTCGAATCTTCTCCGTTTGAGCCTTGGTGTGATCCGGGGGAAATTCCCCACAAACTAAGTAGTTCACAATGTCCCGGTACCAAGGGTTTACAGAATGAAGTCCTAGAACGGACTGAGATGGGGAGAGAATATGCTCGGAAGAATTTACTTTGCAAAAATCGGAGTCAGGAGTCATTAATAGCGTGGGCACGTCAGGGAACGACGCGGGCGCGCTAGACTCCGGCGTGCTTTTGTGCTCGATTTTGCACAATGTGTCATCCGGAAACGTGCCTAAGATGGGTTTCTGTGACTCCGGCTTGTCCTCCTCATTCACCAATCTGCTTAAGTGGTCAGCCACAAAATTCTCCGCTCCTTTCTTGTCTTTAATCTCCACATCAAATTCGCTGAGCAACAGGACCCATCGAATTAATCTTGGCTTTGTCTCCTTCTTTGTCATCAAGTAGCGGAGGGCTGCGTGGTTTGTGTAGATAATCACTTTGACTCCAAGCAGATACTGTCGAAACTTCTCTAGTGCAAACACCACGGCTAGCATTTCTTTCTCAGTGGTGGAGTAGTTGCGCTGCGCTCCATTCAGAGTCATGGAAGCATAATGGATCACATGAGAGGCTCTTCACTCTTTTTGGCCTAGCACTGCTCCCACTGCATAGTCGCTCGCATCACACATGATCTCAAATGGGCGAGACCAATCTGGTGCCTGAATGATTGGTGCAGTAGTGAGGCGTCCTTTCAGCGAGTCGAACGCCTCTTTGCACTCTTGTGTGAGTACAAAGGTCACATCTTTCTTCAGAAGCTCGCACAAGGGTGAGGATACCTTCAAAAAATCCTTGATAAACCTGCGATAAAAACCTGCATGGCCTAGGAAAGAACGAACTTCGCGCACATTAGTAGGATAAGGCAAAGACTGAATTACATCAATCTTCGCCTTATCGACCTCAATACCCTTTGCAGAGACTATGTGGCCTAAAACAATTCCCTGTTCTACCATAAAATGACACTTTTCAGAGTTCAAAACCAGATTAGTTTCAACACATCTTTTTAACACTAGTGTCAAATGGCTCAAACAAGTATCAAAGCTATCCCCATGTACTGTGAAATCATCCATGAATACTTCAATGAAATTTTCAATGTATTCAGAGAAGATACTAACCATAAATCGTTGAAATGTCCCGGGTGCGTTACATAGTCCAAATGGCATTCTGCGATATGCAAAAGTACCGAAAGGACATGTAAATGTAGTCTTCTCCTGGTCTTCTGGCGCTATGGCCACCTGAAAATATCCAGAATATCCATCCAAAAAGCAATAATAGGGGCGCCCAGCAAGGCGTTCTAGCATCTGATCAATAAAGGGGAGGGGGAAGTGATCCTTCCTGGTTACTGTATTCAGCTTGCGGTAGTCTATGCATACCCTCCAACCTGTTTGTGTTCTGGTAGGGACCAACTCACCTTGTTGATTCTCCACGACTGTAATACCTCCTTTCTTAGGGACAACTTGTGTAGGACTTACCCATTGACTGTCAGAAATTGGGAAAATCATGTCTGCTGACAGCAATTTCAGCACTTCCTTCTTCACCACATCCATCATGGGAGGATTGAGCCTTCTCTGTGGTTGGCATGATGGCTTAGCTCTATCCTCCAGTAGAATCCTGTGCATGCATGTAGATGGGCTAATTCCCTTGATGTCAGCGATGGTCCACCCCAGCGCAGTTTTGTACTTCTTCAGAACCTCCACTAACTTTTCTTTATGCTCTGCTGAAAGCTTACTTGACACAATAACTGGTAAAGTGTCATCAACTCCTAGGAAAGCATACTTGAGATGACTAGGGAGTTGTTTGAGTTCAATTTCAGGTGCCTGCACAACAGATGGAACAAGCACTTCGCTGGGAGTCAGTAGATTGGGGCCAATGCCCAAAAGATGTGTAGAGATCTTACCTTTTACATCCATCTGGGCTACTAATTCCTGCATGTTAGATGTAATTGAAAAATCTGTATAGGACTTGTCAATCGCATTCTCAATAATTGACTGCAACTCATCTTCCCTAGAAATATCAAATAGATCTTGAGCTAATGGTTCAATTACATCAATAGAGCACAGAGAATGGTCATCAACAGGATGTTTCATAGCCTTGTATAAATCAAATTTAACCTTTTCTCCATCAAATTCCATTGTTAGTGTCTCAGAGACACAATCAATTTTTGTCCTAGCTGTTTTAATAAAAGGTCTACCTAATAAAATAGGCGCATCATGCTTATCATGTTCCATATCCAGGACAAAGAAATCTGCAGGAAAAATCAGTTTATCGACCATGACCAAAACGTCTTCTACTACTCCTTTAGGGTATTTATTAGACCTGTCAGCTAGTTGCACAATTACTCCAGTTTCATGCAAAGGTCCTAAATCTAGCGATTTGTAAAGTGAGTAAGGAAGCACATTTATGGAAGCGCCCAAATCAAGCATAGCTCTATCAAATTTTACATCTCCAATGACACAGGGGATAGTAACCATACCTGGATCAGTGCACTTTTTCGGCATTCTCCTCTGAAACATAGCGGAGACTTGCTCACTTACTTTCACTTTCTTTTTACCTTTCAGCTTTTGATTCCTCTTTACCGTGCAAAGCTCCTTCAAGAACTTTGCGTACTTGGGCACAGTTTTTATCATTTTCAGCAGGGGAATGTTCACCTGGCACTTGCTAAATGTCTCGAAAAGCTCTGAATCATCGATTATCCTCCTCTCTTTGAGTGCCTCAGGGAACGGAGGTTTTGGTTTCTCCGACCCGAGAGGGGGAAAATTCGGTCGTACATGTGTATCGACATAGGGCTCGGATTCAGGCGAAATCTCGTTCTCAGGTTCAGGACTCGACGTGGGCGCGCCAGTACCCAGCGCGGGCGCGTCAGGGATCGACGCGGGCGCGCCAGTGTTGGGCGTTGCCACGTCGGAGACTTGCGTGCTTTCAAAATCAACTTCCTGACCTTTCAGCTCTTTTCCGTTTCGAAGAGTTATAGCACTGACGTTTTCCCTTGGATTGACCACCGTTTGAGATGGTAGACCCCCTGACATCTTTGCCTCCATCCTCGTGATTGCTTCAGCCATTTGCCCCATTTGTTTCTGTATATCTTTTATGCTCGATTCAATTGTCTGAACATGCGCAGTAAAGTGCTGTGTCAGGGTATTGAGCATGGACTCAGTAGAGGGAGCGTTACCCTGCTGCCTCTGATTGTAGGGAGGTGGCTGTTGCTGTTGTGGTTGGTTTGGTGGATCCCTCCATCTGAAATTTGGGTGATCCCGCCACCCTGGGTTGTAGGAGTTTGAGTAGGGGTCATGTTTGGGTCTCTGAGGTCCATTTCCACCTATAGCACTTACTTCAGCGGTGTCTTCCTGAAGTGTAAGACAGGAATCAGTTGGGTGGAAGTTATCATTGCAGATTCCACAAGCCTTGAGTTGTTGAGGAGTCCCTTGCAGAGTGAGCCTCTTAACCATTTCCTTCAATTCAGCAATATCTTTGGATTGGTTAGAGTCTACCGAATTGACTCCTTTCTTTCTGGTGGACTTCCCAAAATTTCTAGTCCCCTCAGCCATTTCCTGAATCTTCTCCATGGCTCCCTCTGGCGTGGCATTCATAATGTTTCCTCCGCAGGCGGCATCAATCATTTTTCTATCAGATTCCAGAAACCCCCCATAGATGTATAGGACTAGGTCCTTAGTGTTGTAGCCATGGAAGGGGCAATTAGCGCAAAGCTTCTTGAACCTTTCATTGTAATCGTAGAGGGTTTCATCATCTTTCTGCTCTATATTGCTGATCGCCTTCTTCAAGGTGTTCTCCTTCTTAGCAGGAAAGAATTTCTCCAGGAAGGCCTTGTGGAGCTTAGGCCAAGTGTCGATGCTCCCTGTAGGAAGACTGTAGTACCAGTCATCCGCAGCATCGACCAGCGTGAACCCAAAGGCTCTCATCTTTATCTGTGCTTCATCTATATTGGCTGGTTTCATGCTCATGCACACATTATGAAACTTCCCCATGTGCTTGATGGGGTCTTCTCCAGCCAATCCATGGAATTTGGGCAGTTGATGAATCAGCCCAGACTTTAGCTCAAAATGGTTGTCATCCCCCAGAGCAGGGATTGTCACAGCAGGTGCCTGGTGTGTGATGTTTGCTGCTGTCAGCTGTCGCAGCGTCTGATTTACATTTCCAGCCATTGGATCAGGTTGTTGGGAATGTTGGTGTTGTTCTCTAAGGCGGTGGTGGTATGTCCTGTCAATTTCCCAATCAAAATCAACAAGACGGGGATCAGTAGCACGAGTGCGAAACATGCAAGAGGTTCGCACCCAAACAGGTAATAAGACAAACAAGAACAACGATAATCCGTTTTCCCGGCAACGGCGCCAAATTTGACAGGCCTAATGTCGTTATGCCAAATCAAAGTAAATTCCTAAGGTGCAAACTATAACAAGTATAGTAGGTAAGTTAGGGTCGAACCCATAGGGAAACAGAATCAATTGTAAGAGCAAGTATTATTACCCAAAAGTAACCAATTCAAGGGGGAGTTTTGTGTGTAAGCAGTAGTGACAGAACAAGTTGCAAATAGAGGTTGCGAATATATGATGGAAAAGTATTACACCAGGTAATTATCCGCACAACAATTGAGATGGTTTATCATCGAATTCTATAAATCTCAAGTTCTAATGTCCAGTAATTGTTCTCAATTCAGATCGTGTAATAGCTTTTAGTCCTACCAGTCCTAAAAGCGCTTATCACCAAATTACAAGGGGAAACCTTCACCGAATAATAAAGCAATAGCATTCAAACATGAATTATAATGAGATACAAGCGATTATAACAACCCGTTAAAATAGCCTGTAATCGAATCTCCTTCACAATCTAACACAAGCAACCTACTTATGACGATTGTGTTTGCTACAATAGGTCTACAACCCCAAACCTGGAATTGGAAACCCTAGCAATATGACTAGTATCGATAAACCTAGGTGATCAATCCAGATTAACCAATAATAAGCAATCAAGCAATCAGCTCAAGAGATCGAAACAATTAACAAAGGACGAACTAGAGTAGAATACTCACAACCACTTCAATCGAGGGCTTCAAAGAACCAAGTGTAACAAAGGAGAGTTAGTTCTCCATAGGGTTTGTGAGATGCAAAAGGGAAAATACGTCTCTGGAAAATAACCTAATCCTACTAAAACTGCCCCCCTTCGGAAATAATATAAACTAATTAAAGGGTTTTAAAATCCCGTAAAAATATAAATTAACAACTAATACGATAGGGGAAAATCGGATAAGAATCCGTCTCCAGGGACTGACGCGGGCGCGTCATGTAGCAGCACGGGCGCGTCAGTGAATGTCTTGCTACTTCTCTCTGAGGCAACGACGCAGGTACTCCCTCCTAGCAGCGCAGGCGCGTCAGTAGCAGCGCGGCCGCGCCAAGCTCGCCTGATTCCAGCTGCTTCCGAATTTCTTCACTTCAACTCTTCTATAACTTGCATGATCCTATGATTTCTTCAACTTCTTCCGAATCACCAAGTTCATACAAATATCCCTCGCATATCAATATGTTTTTTTAGTGACTAAATAGAGGTTGGTTCAACGATTAAATAGGTTGGTTCAGTGACTAAAGAAAGGTTGGTTCGATGACTAAATAGATGTTGGTTCACTGACTAAATATGTTGGTTCACTGACTAAATAAATGTTGGTTCACTGACTCAAAAGATGTTGGTTCAGTGACTAAATAGGTTGGTTAAGTGTGTAAATTTAGGTTGGTTCAGTGATTAAATAGATGATGGTTCAGTGACTAAATAGAGGTTGGTTCACATGATTTGGTTAAGATTTGGTCACTGGGTGTCGTTCACTGTTTGTGGTTCACTAGGTGTGGTTCCCTCGTTGTGATTCACTAGATGTGGTTTAGTTGTAAATGGTTTACTTCTTGTTAATTTTTTTCCACAAAACATATACGAAATGTTTGTCTATGTGTAAGTAAAATTAAATTACACTCAAAAATAATAATTATTTATTTTGTAAACAAGTGAAAATGATTTTAAATCATTTTTAAAAGTATGGCTTTTTCGAATTAAATGAGTGCGTGTTTTAATTAATTCGGAGCAAAGTTAAAATTCTATTGGAACGTTGCATGTTTAAAGAAGTTGAATTGAATTGGCATTGTGGTTATGAAACAACATTATTTTTGTTTCTTGTGTTGACTTTTTTGTTTTTTCAACTAATGAGATTATTTCTTTCGTTCTCACCGGTAAAGGTGTTCTTATCAAACCCTACCCTATATATAGGGTTCAGGTGATAACACCCCAATTCTGTGAGAACGAAAAAAACCATTTTGATATGTGGAAACATGTCTAAATTTTAAAATACAACACACGCTTTTCTTTCTTTGATAAAAGAGAGATGTATTGCACTCTTCTTCCTCCCACGAATCCTCAGTCCTCGTCTCCTCCTCTCCCACCATCGGCACCCCTCTCCCGAGCGTCTTCTCGGCGAGGCTCACCGATGCCGAGGGCGACGCAGTACTCCCTAAGATCGATCTTCCTAGAGTCTAGCAAAGGATCCATGAATTTCGCCGATATGAAACGGCCCAGTTTCAGTGCTGCTGCGGACCTGACGGCAATCCGCTTCGCTTTCTAAAGGCGGAACGACTGGGGAAAAAGTGTGAGCATTCTTCCGAGGCTGCCGCAATCGGCTCCTGCCTCGAGGTCGAATTCACAACCTCATGCGTGTTCCTCCGAATCGATCTGGATCTTCATATTCGGTGAAGATCTAGGGTTTTTGGACTTGAAATCATTAGATCTGGGTTGGAGTTCCATTTTTGCGGTGGAAAAGTGTTGGCGGAGCTTAGGTTGGTCCGTGTTTTTTCGAGACTAAACTAACCAATGGTGATCCTTATTGTTGCAACTTGTGTTTATATAATGTATTTGTTTCATGTATTTGCAACTTGGAGAAGTGAAATTGAGTTATGAGTTGGTGAACCACAAATAGTCTTATTAGCATTTCTCTCTCTCTTTGATCAAAGCAAATTGGTCTCTCCAACTTGTGTGCATTTGTTTAGGAAACATGGATGACCGTGATGTTGGTTGTTCGAATTGCTAGATTGTGCAGTCTAGAAAATTATGATGATGTGAAAGGGGGGAAAAGAAGCAGTTTGATATAGCGTTTGTTCAAATTAGGATTCTATTATTGCCCCTTGTTTGTTTAGGAATTGAGATGTCGGTAGTTGATGAATGAAATATACCCTACAACTTATATAGATTTGTATTACTTTATAGCTATTTATACATGGTAAACTAGTACTTGCTCAAAATAGTACATATAAGATAAAATATTTGAACCACAGATAGTGATTCAGTGACTAAAAAATTTAATTATAAAAAAAAAGAGTGGTTCAGTGACTAAATAGAGGTTGGTTCAGTGATTAAACAGAGTTTGGTTCAGTGACTAAATAGGTTGGTACAGTGAGTAAATAAAGGTTGGTTCAGTGAGTAAATATAGGTTGGTTCAGTGACTAAATAGGTTGGTTCAGTGACTAAATAGAGGTTGGTTCATTGTCTAAATAGAGGTTGGTTCAGTGACTAAATAGGTTGGTTCAGTGACAAAATAGAGGTTGGTTCAGTGACAAAATAGAGGTTGGTTCAGTGACAAAATAGAGGTTGGTTCAATGACTAAATAGAGGTTGGTTCAGTGAGTAAATAGGTTGGTTCAGTGACTAAATAGAGGTTAGTTCAGTCACTAAATATAAGTTGGTGCAGTGACTAAATAGATTGGTTCACTGACTAAATAGAGGTTGGTTCAATGACTAAATAGAGGTTACTTTAGTGGCTTAATAGGTTGGTTCAGTGACTAAATAGAGGTTGGTTTAGTAACTAAATAGAGGTTGGTTCAGTAACTAAATATGTTGGTTTAGTGTCTAAATAGAGGTTGGTTCAATTACTAAATAGGTTGATTCAGTGACTAAATAGAGGTTGGTTCAACGACTAAATAGAGGTTGGTTAAGTGATTCAATAGGTTGTTTCATTGTCTAAATAGAGGTTGGTTCAGTGACTAAATAGGTTGGTACAGTGAGTAAATAAAGGTTGGTTCAGTGAGTAAATATAGGTTGGTTCAGTGACTAAATAGGTTGGTTCAGTGACTAAATAGAGGTTGGTTCATTGTCTAAATAGAGGTTGGTTCAGTGACTAAATAGGTTGGTTCAGTGACAAAATAGAGGTTGGTTCAGTGACAAAATAGAGGTTGGTTCAGTGACAAAATAGAGGTTGGTTCAATGACTAAATAGAGGTTGGTTCAGTGAGTAAATAGGTTGGTTCAGTGACTAAATAGAGGTTAGTTCAGTCACTAAATATAAGTTGGTGCAGTGACTAAATAGATTGGTTCACTGACTAAATAGAGGTTGGTTCAATGACTAAATAGAGGTTACTTTAGTGGCTTAATAGGTTGGTTCAGTGACTAAATAGAGGTTGGTTTAGTAACTAAATAGAGGTTGGTTCAGTAACTAAATATGTTGGTTTAGTGTCTAAATAGAGGTTGGTTCAATTACTAAATAGGTTGATTCAGTGACTAAATAGAGGTTGGTTCAACGACTAAATAGAGGTTGGTTAAGTGATTCAATAGGTTGTTTCATTGTCTAAATAGAGGTTGGTTCAATGACTAAATAGGTTGATTCAGTGACTAAATAGAGGTTGGTTCAACGAATAAATAGAGGTTGGTTCAGTGATTAAATAGAGGTTGGATCAATGACTAAGTAGGTTGGTTCGGTGACTAAATAAAGGTTGGTTCAATGTGTGTGGTTCACAGGATTTGGTTAAGATTGGTTCAAAGGATTTGGTTAAGATTGGTTCAAAGGATTTAGTGAAGATTGGTTCACTAGGTGTTGTTAACAGTTGTTTGTGGATCGCTGGGTGTTATTCAGTAGTAAATGGTTCACTTGTTAAATTTTTTTTTCCACAAAACATATACAAAGTGGTTGTTTATGTGTAGATAAAATTAAATTACACTCAAAAATATATATTTTATATTTTTTTAACAAATAAGAATGCCAAAAAAAAATGTTCATATGTGGTACTTTTAAATTTTCTTTTGGCAATTTAATTGAAATTTTGAATTTTGGGTAAATATAGGCAATTGGCAGGTGATGAAGCCCAGTTGCAAGACTAGACCATAATATATAAACCTTACAAAACTAGACTAGTAAATGTTAAATTGGCAAAAATAACACATGGTATACTTTTGCCAATAAAATGGGTAACCGGATGGACGGGTTCCAGGTAAAGAAAGAAAGAAAAGGGGAAAAGAAAAAAAGGGAGAGTTCCTTGTAACGGCCCGGGATTATGATTTCTGGGTTACGTTTCGAGGGATGAAACCCCTCGTTAGGATCTTGTGCCTCGAGTACAGGTTGAAGGTTTGAAATTCTACTCTAACGTTTTCAAGTGGGATTTCATACCCAAAATTCGAAGGGATCGTTGGAATCCCCGGGGAAGTCTCCTGTACCTGTCATAAGTCGAAGCGTGGAAACCAACAGCCATGCAAATAGTAGAATCAAGGTGTAATACAAGAGGGTGCCACGGCAGAGCCGAGTCAAAACAAATCAATAAGCGTATTTATCGAAATTTAATATACAGTGTTAGTGGAGTTAAACCATTTCTTTGAGATCGCCCAAGAGAGTTCCCACGTCACGAAAACAAGGAATAATCATGCTGCAAAACAAACCTGAAAGAAAATGTATGCGGGGCGATGTCAGATCGAAGCCCTACGCAATATAATCCCAAACAAGCAGACATATACACACGCTAGTCTTAATAAAGATGCTTCTAGATACAAGGCGGAATATTAACACACTAGCATGGTCCGAAGATCAAGTGCATAAATATAATATGGCCTTAGCACCGAATACCAAGTGGTATATCCCTCTCTTACCTCCACCCTCTTCCGATAGGACGGAGACTGGCCAGCTCGTGAATGCATTCCATATAATCAGGTGGCACGCATGCCCAACCCGTATCACACTAAAGCCCGCATGCATCTCATAATATAAGGAAGTTCATGACTCGATTGACTCAGGACGGGTAGAGGTGTTCTTACCCAAACCCTACCCTATATATAGGGTTCAGGTGAGAACACCCCAATTCGGTAAGAACGAAAAAAAACCATTTTGATATGTGGAAACATGTCTAAATTTTAAAATACAACACACGCTTTTCTTTCTTTGATAAAAGAGAGATGTATTGCACTCTTCTTCCTCCCACGAATCCTCAGTCCTCGTCTCCTCCTCTCCCAACATCGGCACTCCTCTCGCGAGCGTCTTCTCGGCGAGGCTCACCGGTGCCGAGGTCGACGCACTACACCATAAGATCGATCTTCCTAGAGTCTAGCAAAGGATCCATGAATTTCGCCTGTATGAAACGGCCCCGTTTCAGTGCTGCCGCGGACCTAACGGCAATCCTCTTCGCTTTCTAAAGGCGGAACGACTGGGGAAAAAGTGTGGGCATTCTTCCGAGGCTGCCGCATTCGGCTCCTGCCTCGAGGTCGAATTCACAACCTTATGCGCGTTCCTCCGACTCGATCTGGATCTTCATATTCGGTGAAGATCTAGGGTTTTTGGACTTGACATCATTAGATCTGGGTTGGAGTTCAATTTTTATGGTGGAAAAGTGTGGGCGGATCTTAGGTTGGTCCGTGTTTTTTCGAGACTAAACTAACCAATGGTGATCCTTATTGTTGCAACTTGTGTTTATATAATGTATTTGTTTCGTGTATTTGCAACTTGGAGAAGTGAAATTGAGTTATGAGTTGGTGAACCACAAATAGTCTTATTAGCATTTGTCTCTCTCTTTGATCAAAGCAAATTGGTCTCTCCAACTTGTGTGCATTTGTTTAGGAAACATGGATGACCGTGATGTTGGTTGTTCGAATTGCTAGATTGTGCAGTCTAGAAAATTATGATGATGTGAAAGGGGGGAAAAGAAGCAGTTTGATATAGCGTTTGTTCTAATTAGGATTCTGTTATTGCCCCTTGTTTGTTTAGGAATTGAGATGTTGGTAGTTGATGAATGAAATATACCCTACAACTTATATAGATTTGTATTACTTTATAGCTATTTATACATTGTAAACTAGTACTTGCTCAAAATAGTACATATAAGATAAAATATTTGAACCACAGATAGTGATTCAGTGACTAAAAAATTTAATTTTAAAAAAAGAGTGGTTCAGTGACTAAATAGAGATTGGCTCCGTGACTAAATAGAGGTTGGTTCAGTGATTAAACACAGTTTGGCTCAGTGACTAATTAGATTGGTTCAGTGAGTAAATATAGGTTGGTTCAGTGAGTAATTATAGGTTGGTTCAGTGACTAAATAGGTTGGTTCAGTGACTAAATAGAGGTTGGTTCATTGTCTAAATAGAGGTTGGTTCAGTGACTAAATAGGTTGGTTTTGTGACAAAATAGAGGTTGGTTCATTGACAAAATAGAGGTTGGTTCAATGACTAAATAGAGGTTGGTTCAGTGAGTAAATAGGTTGGTTCAGTGTCTAAATAGAGGTTAGTTCAGTGACTAAATAGAAGTTTGTTCAGTGACTAAATAGATTGGTTCACTGACTAAATAGAGGTTGGTTCAATGACTAAATAGAGGTTCCTTTAGTGGCTTAATAGGTTGGTTCAGTGACTAAATAGAGGTTGGTTTAGTAACTAAATAGAGGTTGGTTCAGTAACTAAATAGGTTGGTTCAGTGTCTAAATAGAGGTTGGTTCAATTACTAAATAGGTTGATTGAGTGACTAAATAGAGGTTGGTTCAACGACTAAATAGAGGTTGGTTAAGTGACTCAATAAGTTGGTTTATTGTCTAAATAGAGGTTGGTTGAATGGCTAAATAGGTTGATTCAGTGACTAAATAGAGGTTGGTTCAACGAATAAATAGAGGTTGGTTCAGTGATTAAATAGAGGTTGGATCAATGACTAAATAGGTTGGTTCGGTGACTAAATAAAGGTTGGTTCACTAGGTGTGGTTCATAGGATTTGGTTAAGATTGGTTCACAGGATTTGGTTAAGATTGGTTCACTAGGTGTGGTTCACTGTTGTTTGTGGATCGCTGGGTGTGATTCAGTAGTAAATGGTTCACTTGTTAAAAATTTTTTTCCACAAAACATATACAAAGTGGTTGTTTATGTGTAGATAAAATTAAATTACACTCAAAAACATATATTTTATATTTTTTTAACAAATAAGAATGCCAAAAAAAAATGTTCATATATGGTACTTTTAAATTTTCTTTTGGCAATTTAATTGAATTTTTGAATTTTGGGTAAATATAGGCAATTGGCAGGTGATGAAGCCCAGTTGCAAAACTAGACCATAATAGATAAACCTTAAAAAAACTAGACTAGTACATGTTAAATTGGCAAAAATAACACATGGTATACTTTTGCAAATAAAATGGGTAACCGGATGGACGGGTTCCAGGTAAAGAAAGAAAGAAAAGGGGAAAGGAAAAAAAGGGAGAGCTCCTTGTAACGGCCCGGGATTATGATTCTCGGGTTACGTTTCGAGGGATGAAACCCCTCGTTAGGATCTTGCGCCCCGAGTACAGGTTGAAGGTTTGAAATTCTACTCTAACGTTTTCAAGTGGGATTTCATACCCAAAATTCGAAGGGATCGTTGGAATCCCCGGGGAAGTCTCTTGTACCTGTCATAAGTCTAAGCGTGGAAACCAACAGTCATGCAAATAGTAGAATCAAGGTGTAATACAAGAGGGTGCCACGACAGAGCCGAGTCAAAACAAATCAATAAGCGTATTTATCGAAATTTAATATACAGTGTTAGTGGAGTTAAACAATTTCTTTGAGATCGCCCAAGAGAGTTCCCACGTCACGGAAACAAGGAATAATCATGCTGCAAAACAAACCTAAAAAAAATGTATGCGTGGCGGTGTCAGATCGAAGCCCTACGCAATATAATCCCAAACAAGCAGACATATACACACACTAGTCCTAATAAAGATGCCTCTAGATACAAGGCGAAATATTAACACACTAGCATGGTCCTAAGATCAAGTGCATAAATATAATGAGGCCTTAGCACCGAATACCAAGTGGTATATCCCTCTCCTACCTCCACCCCCTTCCGATAGGGCGGAGACTGGCCAGCTCGTGAATGCATTCCATATAATCGGGTGGCACGCATGCCCAACCCGTATCACAATAAAGCCCGCAGGCATCTCATAATATAAGGAAGTTCATGACTCGATTGACTCATGACGGGACCCGATGAGACTAGGTCGTCCTATAACCCTAGCAATGAGTCTAGTTACTTCACGGATTACGGCCGTTCTGTTTACAAAAGCAATGAGTAAACGAATGCTCAATCACGAGTGCAATCCTAGCAGGATACTACATGGCATGTTTTATTATGAATGCAAGCACCTAGTATGCACATGGCTACAAGAAGGGAGATTTCTTTTCGAATTTGAGTGAACTCATATAGGAACTCACCTGGAAGTGCAGAACAACAAAAGGCAACAACTAGGTATACAGAAAGCCAACATGTCACAGATGATCCCCTAACACATATATAAGTAATATAAATAAGTCTACTTCTAATGTTACTTAAAGCATATAATATCGCACACAAGTCATCAAGTTTATTCACCAAGTTAGGTAAGGTAAGTCATTTTCCCAAGATTTCCCAAAAATCTTTTAAAACCTCAAGTTAGATCAAATCACCATTCACAACGCTTTCTCAAATCATCCAGAAAATCCATTTATAAAACATTACCCTTTCATCATCTTATTTTATTATTATTTCAAGACAAATCCGACAAGGTTAGTATATTTCCAAAATCCTCCTTTAAAAAGTCCAAGGAAAAAGGAGCAGATATTGGAAAAACCGGACCAGGCGACAACCGTATCCTGATCGCCCTACCCGACACCAAGGAGCAAATATTGGAAAAAGGAAGGGAAGGAGGAGAGGTTCTCACCGAGGGGCGTCGACTCGCCGGAACTTCGTCGGTGCGCGATTGGACCTCGCCGAAGATGGGTCTTCGTCGGGGACGACCTAGGGCGAGTGAAAGCGGGTTAAAGTTCCTATTTATATTGATTTTAGAGGTGAAAAGGAAGAGAAAAGGAGGAAGAATAATCTATTACCGTTTGAAACCCGAGACAGGGGAAGGAGAGTTTCGAGGCGGCGCTCGGTCTCCAAGGAAGTCGGCCTGCTGTCGTTGCTGCTTCTGGTGGCTCCGGGGAAGTGTGGAAAGCCTGCTGCTGGTGTCTCGTAGAAGAAGGAGAAGGATTGGGGGTGGATGGTGCTCAGTTCTGGCGCTGCGAAACAAGGGAGGTGGGCTCGGTTTTGGCTTCGGGAAAGGGCGACGACGGAGCCGGGAGTGATGGTGGTGAGTCCTGGTGGCTGCTGGCAGAACAAGAGGTGGAGTGGTGGTGATGGGGCTGGAGTGCTGGACAAGGAGAAGCCTTGGAGGCTGGAGCTACTACTCACGACAAAATGAGGAAAGGTAAAGCTGTGTTTGGCTTTGTGTTTGTGTGGGTGAAATGTGTGGTCAAAGATCTGATTTTATGGAACAAATTTTGGGTTTCCTCATTTTCATTCCTGGTAAGTCAAAGCAAGAGGAAGAAAAAGGTGTATGTGTGTGTTGGGCTAGTTAGGGAAAGAGGGAAAGAGATAGGAAATTTCCAAATCAAATCTCAAATTGTGAGAACCAAGGTTGAATTTGGATAAGGATGGGAGAAAGGGAACGGAATTGCAGTCTCGAGTCGGAAATTTGAATTTCCAACGATTGTTCTTCATAATTCCGCTCTCTCGATCGACTAGATATTTAAAATTGAATAGGATATCGCCGACGGAAGGAATTTTCGAATCCCGAGATGAAAGACGGATTGAATCGTTAAAATAAAAAAAATTGGTTCGGAATTCACTTTAAATTCATTTTTAATTTACTTTTCCCAAAAGTTAATATTCGAAAATCCGAGCCTTTACATCATCCACCTCTAAAAACAAGTCTCGTCCCCGAGACTAAAACCACTTCAAAGTAGGAGGAGGACGTTTCAAATTGATGAGCCCAAGGACCATGTCCATTGATCTTGTAATCATCTCGGTTGCGTCTTTCGGGATTCTCACAACATCATAGTCACGGTCGTGACATATCCAATTGGCCTTGACAAGTATGCAATAAGCGCCCCTATTACATCCTCGTTTCGACTTTTCAGAAGTACCACAACTCTAAAAGTTCCACAATATCATCACTAGGTCTTAGCAAGCACCCTACAAGCGCCCCCAAAAAATGCTTGTATCCACTTCGTGAAGTATCATAGAGTTGCCCGGGTTTGAAAAGTTTCAAAGGGGATCCCGCAATTGAAAAAGATTGGCCTCAAAATCGTTGAAATTCTCGATTGTGTTCGGTCTTCCCAAATCTAAGTTAGTCATTTTCAAAACCGTTCTAAACCTTTCAAAAACAAGCAAAACCTCTCGACTTCCAAACCATCCAAAGTTTTTCAAAATCCGAGTTAGTCATTTCCAAACTCTTTCAAAACCCCTTTAAATCCCAAGTTGGTTAAGCAATTTCAGAACTCTAGAGGTGGAATGATCCACCTCTAAGGGCTAATCCCATATTCTCTTCCTAGATTCCAATCTCAAAATCAATTCCAATCTACGAATGTCTAGCCATTATCATAATCGATATAACCAAGACATGCCACATCATAAACAACCAACCATCGAGATTAGACACGCCAAAACCATAACATGAATAACAATCCATCAACATGGCCGCATACTAGTATATTGGAACGTCACACTCAACCTTAGCATTTCATGTCATAGGTGTCAACAAATAAGAATGCATCAAGCAGGAATATCATTTTTGAAAGGGCAACACACAACCACATCAAGTCCCAACCCTAGTAAACCACATGAGCATGGTCTCATACTTAGCACTACCAATATAGCAGAATTTGTCACAATAGGGGTGTCAATCCACATAAGGACAACAAGTCAGCAAAACAAAATTCATTTCAACAAGATTCGACAACCCAAGATAGTCGCCATTTTCATAGCCAAGGATTTAACCGAAAATCAATTTCAAAATATCAATGAATAGAGGCATCACTACAATCACGTTTCAACAATTCAATGTTCAAGTTATCAACATAGAACATGTCATGCTCTCATGGTTCAACACTAGCAAAGTCTAACAACCTAGCAAGCACACAATATAATCACGTCAACATTTAACTTAACAGGACATCGTATATCATTATATCAGGATAGCATGCATCTTATATTATGGACCCTACATGCTACTATCATTTAGTCTCCAAGTATTTCACATCAGTATAATATAACATGATTTCACACTAAGTTTATACATCATTATCTCTCATTGTTCCAAAACGGTCACATGTCATAAATCCTAAGATACTATTATGCTGAACAAGTATTGCAGAATATTAGGTATCGACATAGCAAGACAAGTTACCACATAACCTCATGCTAATAATAATTCGAGCAAAGGTAATATCATGCCATAATCACAATAACATACTGTCACATATTGACAGGGCACATAATATCATGATTACTAAACACAAGGTCAGGATCTCAACAGGTATAGTTCACGTTCCACGAGTAAAATAAACAAGCAAGGCTTACCAACACAGAACACCAATCATATCACAAGGTCAGTCACATAGGAACATCAAAGCACTAAAATTCATCATCATAAGTAGAACTTAACCACGTAACGTCCACTACCAGCTCGTCGTTCCAAGAATCAATATGTCAGTTCTGGGACCTGGGTTCTATGGGCCCACCGTGCTTCCACTGCGCCGCTCCCGTGCTATTTGGCTAAATGTGCTCTTTTCTACGCCATCATTTGTCAAAGTATTGCAAGCAACTTTTTAGTTAGCGAAGATAGGGGAGAGACAAGGAAGACAACCCGGACTCCCCACGGAACCAAACACAGACCAATTGATGATGATACGACGAAAAACAAGATCCCGACCCAAGAAGAAGTATGATGCCCTTATGGAACTCTATGAGGTTACGAGTGCAGCAAGCAAAACATATAGCAATCGTGGAGTAAACTAGTCACCTCATTGGGCACTATCATGGACCTATCTAAATGAAAGATGTTAACTGATGGGGCAACCAATAACATGATCGGGTTCTGCATGGGGCATAAGAGACTAACTAGCAACTTTTCATTTCATATATATTAGACAAGCTTGATATGTATAAGAAACATGTATACACAGATGCACAGTAGATTTGTGTGGCATAAAGCTCATGGAAAATCTAGCAAACAACACGAGCATTACAAGTAGGGTAAATTACTCATAATAAGTACACACGGGCAAGTCATATAAAAGTGGTACAGTAATCATGTAGTAATGACTTCTCATAATGATAGGGTAAGCGTGGGATGTCATCACACAAGAAGTTATGAGGAAAGCAAGTCCTTCATGATACTAGGAATATATATTTAAGGAAAAAGTGCAATCAAAGGTATTCATTGAGGAACAATTTGTCACCAAATCACAGTTCATGTATACATGCATCTACCATGTTGTAGGGCATAACATGCAACGAGACACTCAATTGCTAATTAACACATATCCTACCACAATATGAATTTATCCAATTAAGCATCGAAAGGACATCATGTGATAAAGACAACAATTCAGATGAGAACACTCATAAGCATGCCACTAATCATACTTAGCATGAGACAACTCTATGAAGGCATAGCATTCTAACTGAACTAACAATATCTAACATGCGTAGACAGTCACAACATCATGTAAAGAGGGTATAGCAAGGCTATTACAACCTATGACAAGAGTGGTTGCATGAGATGCAAGTTGAGCATGTGATCATACAAGTCATATCTCTGCAGGCATAGATTTTACAAGGTACTACATGACAATCAGATATGTATATGAATAAGATGCGTCGAGAAACTCCACATAATAGTGGGGCGAGTCATATAAGTTTAAGCAGGACCGCTATTGCAACCAATCATTAGCATATATAAAAGGAATATAAGCAGTTGTTATGAAGAAGTCATGCACATATCATAGTGCAAAACAGGACAATGCTCATAAGGTATCATGTTTCAGGAAGACGATAAGCTAATTATGTATGCAAAAGTAATCATGCGAGTGCCTTATAGCTATCGTGATGTGTGTGTGGTCATGCGAGGTACCAGATTATTCATTTTCGGAAGCCTTAAGAATGCCAGGGGCATGCAAAAACAACATCGAGTGATGAGATGATAGGCACACATTGATAATCACCTAATGCTTAACATGCGTTGAAAATAGGCAGTAACTCTACAACTAGGTCTATCAATTCCTAAACAGTTAAAAAGATCGCACATTAGAGATGTTGGAAAGAATACAAGACTTTGCGAAGTCTATACCACGAAAGAGCATATCATAATGCAAGTAGGGCATGAATACACACAAGCCATAATTCCTGGCTCCTATAAGATATATTTTAACACAATAAGATGCATGGCTATGCAGCATAGATTACATGTCCATTTGACAACTAGCACGAATGCATTTAAGGGGTCAACCAATTGTAACGTGACCATGTGAGGACAAGGTTGGAATATGACGGAAACGGCAACATGAGCTTAAGATAGTACGGCTTCACATGAATACAAGCATGCAAGTACATAGGTATAGATTGACACTATACAACCAGGGCATGTATTTGACATAAGGATACATCAAGTCACATCGTGATCCTACACGATGCTAGCGATACATGATAAGACATGGGTATCTTTACAGAGTGGAAAAGATAACATCACGAATGATAGATTATAATCATGCTAGGAATTAATGAACCGTCACATGAGTACATGAAATGGTACAACAACTATCACATAATGGGACAATCATATTCACGTGATGAAGCACGCATGACAATTTACCACTCAACGAGTAATATTGGAATTTATAAGCCCTGTAGGATACTATCAGCACATATCGAACATGAGTACAATAAAGTTACTTCACTAAACTCACCCTAGCATTCAAGTGTCTTGTATATGCGGAAACGTGATACTAACTCATTCGTACATACATTTGTTCGATTAGCATAGCAGTTTGCAAAGAGCCAAATAAGCTACACCGTAACAACCTAGAAGCATGATTGACATATAACATCGTATAACATGGCCTAAAGTAAGATAGCTAGGCATAGACATGACGGTAGACAATTACAGGTCCATGCGAATATCTAAACAGTAAATGCTCAAAATATCAGGTCATATATTCAGGAAAACACGAGAGGATACCACAAAGAAGAAGAAAATATCATGGGAATAAAAAGGTGAGCATGCTATGGTTTAGTGGTCATAAAGTCATGATGAGGGGCGAGAGTAAGACTGACATGATAAGGGCCACACTATCATGAACCTAATCCAAGAGAGAGAGTAAACATTTTGCGAGTTCGTAACTTGCAACATATGTGTTTAATCAATCATTAGTATGATGATGCGGGGAACCAATGAAATCAAGTTGTGCATGCATGGGGGGGTATGACAGAAATACAAATAAGCATGACATGAGACCTAAACATGATATTCAAGCATAGATACATAATGACATACAACCACAAATCTACATTAAGGACCATCCTCACAACATATGCTGGGAATAAAACATCAGGTCGAGTCATGCATATACGAAACCAGAAATTATAGTGGTATGTGCTCGTGCAGCGTGTGAGGTCATATATTCATGAAAACATGTGAGAAGTATGGAGGTCATCATGGCATGACAGTTGGGTAAGCATATTGGAAATTAGGCATCGTATAAATCAGGTTGAGCATGAAGTTGTTACACACACCCATCAAGTAAAGAATTCATTCTATCAAGATATCAAAACGGAATGATCACACTACCATGGGCCTATGTGCAGAGGGAACATCAATCGTGCAGTTTCCTGCATATGACACATACATTCATGCACTAGTTTGACAATGCGATATACTAAGTAGATTATGCTGGGATGATATGGGCAACGAAAGGTAACATGAACCTAAGCAGTCGCTAAACATGGACATCCAAGCATGTAGGCATAAATTCAGACAAACAATCAATCTGCAAGTCTAGTGGGTAATACATATAGAATCATGCAATCATGGACATAACAATTAAGAAAACCTGACAGAGATCTACAATGGCGACTCTGACTCACTCCCAGAATCCCCAAAACTTGTTTCCCGTGGAATATTCATGTGACTCTCGAGTAGGGTAGCAAATGAATCAAATAAACATCGTACTCCAATACAACCTCAAATGTGGTTATTCCTCCCAATTTCCCGTAGGTCACACCGACATCGCAAGAAAAGCTCAATAAAGACGTTTAGTGGGGTCGGGAAAAGAAGACCAAAGAAGGAAATAGTCAATAATGGCAGAAGTTCTCCCCCACTATTCCATTCACATAGGCATTTAACACATGATTCACAGTCAGAATATCAACTAGGTCTCCAATTTAAGCAAACAGCACGCAACACAGAACATTCAACAATCAAGCTATCCTAAGGCCGCCCTTCGAGGGGCGACTGAACGAAGGGGCAAAACCTCACGGCCTCTACCTAACTCACCACTCCAGCCACTACGGCGCAATCTCTTGGAGTCTTGTAGGCCATTCTGTAAAGAACAAGCTATATTTTTCCTACCCGTTTCCCAACTACATCCAGTAGGGATGGTCTAGCGCTTTTACTACCCATTCGTTTCTATTTGTTTTATTACCGAATTTATTGAGTCAATTTCATACTTAGTTAATTTGAGTTAGCCATATTAAATACATTTTCCCTTTCTAAAACATTTTGATAAACAATTTGAAAACCTTGGGCCATTTTCAAAACCACTTCAACCTATCATACTCGGTTTGCATAACCTGAGCTCTGATACCATCTTTGTAACGGCCCGGGATTATGATTCCCGGGTTACGTTTCGAGGGATGAAACCCCTTGTTAGGATCTTGCGCCCCGAGTACAGGTTGAAGGTTTGATTTTCTACTCTAACGTTTTCAACTAGGATTTCATACCCAAAATTCGAAGGGATCGTTGGAATCCCCGGGGAAGTCCTCTGTACCTGTCATAAGTCTAAGCGTGGAAACCAACAATCATGCAAATAGTAGAATCAAGGTGTAATACAAGAGGGTGCCACGACAGAGCCGAGTCAAAACAAATCAATAAGCGTATTTATCGAAATTTAATATACAGTGTTAGTGGAGTTAGACCATTTCTTTGAGATCGCCTAAGAGAGTTCCCACGTCACGGAAACAATGAATAATCATCCTGCATAACAAACCTAAAAAAAATGTATGTAGGGCAGTGTCAGATCGAAGCCCTATGCAATATAATCCTAAACAAGCAGACATATACACACGCTAGTCCTAATAAAGATGCTTCTAGATGCAAGGCGGAATATTAACACACTAGCATGATCCTAAGATCAAGTGCATAAATATAATGAGGCCTTAGCAACGAATACCAAGTGGTATATCCCTCTCCTACCTCCACCCCCTTCCGGTAGGGCGGAGACTGGCCAGCTCGTGAATGCAATCCATATAATCGGGTGGCACGCATGCCCAACCCGGGTCCACAATAAAGCCTGCAGGCATCTCATAATATAAGGAAGTTCATGACTTGATTGACTCAGGACGGGACCCGATGAGACTAGGTCGTCCTATAACCCTAGCAATGAGTCTAGTTACTTCACAAATAACGGTCGTTCTGTTTACAAAAGCAATGAGTAAACGAATGCTCAATCACGAGTGCAATCCTAGCAGGATACTACATGGCATGCTTTATTATGAATGCAATCACTTAGTATGCACATGGCTACAAGCAGGGAGATCTCTTTTCGAATCTGAGTGAGCTCATATAGGAACTCACCTGGAAGTGCAGAACAGCAAAAGGCAACAACTAGGTATACAGAAAGCCAACATGTCACAGATGATCCCCTAACACATATATAAGTAATATAAATAAGTCTACTTCTAATGTTACTTAAAGCATATAATATCGCACACAAGTCATCATGTTTATTCACCAAGTTAGGTAAGGTAAGTCATTTTCCCAAGATTTCCCAAAACTCTTTTAAAACCTCAAGTTAGATCAAATCACCATTCCCAACGCTTTCTCAAATCATCTAGAAAATCAATTTATAAAACATTGCCCTTTCATCATGTTATTTTATTATTATTTCAAGACAAATCCGACAAGGTATATTTCCAAAATCCTCCTTTAAAAAGTCCGAGTCTCCTAATTATATTTTAAATCACAATAATAATAATATTACACTTTTAAATCTCCATTTAATCTTATTTAATATGTTAAAGACCATTTTTGTTATAAAATTCGCCCCTTATTAAATTACCAAAATGACACTTATTTTCCAAAACTCCAAATTCAGCCTTTTAGTTAAAAATCCCAATTCTGGATTCATTTCAAAAGACAAGCCCAAAATTCATTTCAAGAGACAGCCATTTCGGCCCAAAAGGAAACATGCCCATTCTCATTTAAATGAACCGAACCGGTTTTGGTTAAACAATTAGCTGAACCGAACCCTCAAAATAAGAAAAAAGAAACCGGACCAGTTGACACTGTTCATCCCCTTCCCCTAACCTCTGCGTTCGAAATCAAAACGGAGGAAAAGAAAGCAGTGGCTCTCACCGGCGACAACCGTATCCTGACCGCCCTACCCGATACCAAGGAGCTGATATTGGAAAAAGGAAGGGAAGAATGAGAGGTTCTCACCGACGGGTGTCGACTCGCCGAAACTTCGTCGGTGCGCCATTGGACCTCGCCGGAGATGGGTCTTCATCGGGGACGACTTAAGGCGAGTGAAAGGGGGTTAAAGTTCCTATTTTTATTGATTTTGGAGGTGAAAAGGAAGAGAAAATGAGGAAGAATAACCCATTACCGTTTGAAACCCGAGACAGGGGAAGGAGAATTTCGAGGTGGCGCTCGGTCTCCAGGGAAGTCGGCCTGCTGTCGTTGCTGCTTCTGGTGGCTCCGGGGATGCGTGGAAAGCCTGCTGCTGGTGTCTCGTAGAAAAAGGAGAAGGATTGGGGGTGGATGGTGCTCGGTTCTGGCGCTGCGAAACAAGGGAGGTGGGCTCGGTTTTGGCTCCGAGAAAGGGCGACAACGGAGCCGGGAGTGATGGTGGTGAGTCCTGGTGGTTGCTAGCAGAACAAGAGGTGGAGTGGTGGTGATGGGGCTGGAGTGCTGGACAAGGAGAAGCCTTGGAGGCTGGAGCTACTACTCACGACAAAATGAGGAAAGGTAAAGCTGTGTTTGGCTTTGTGTTTGTGTGGGTGAAATGTGTGGTCAAAGATCTGATTTTATGGAACAAATTTTGGGTTTCCTCATTTTTATTCCTGGTAAGTCAAAGCAAGAGGAAGAAAAAGGTGTATGTGTGTGTTGGGCTAGTTAGGGAAAGAGGGAAAGAGATAGGAAATTTCCAAATCAAATCTCAAATTGTGAGAACCAAGGTTGAATTTGGATAAGGATGGGAGAAAGGGAACGGAATTGTGGTCTCGAGTCGGAAATTTGAATTTCCGACAATTGTTCTTCCGAATTCCGCTCTCTCGATCGACTAGATATTTAAAATTGAATAGGATATCGCCGACGGAAGGAATTTTCGAATCCCGAGATGAAAGATGGATTCAATCGTTAAAATAAAAAAAATTGGTTCGAAATTCACTTTAAATTCATTTTTAATTTACTTTTCTCAAAAATTAATATTCGAAAATCCGAGCCTTTACATCATCCACATCTAAAAACATGTCTCCTCCCTGAGACTTAAACCACAGCCAATGATGTTACTCTCGTCGCTGAGAGAGTTAGCACTGAGCGGGTAGCAGAACTGAGGAGGCATGCAGAAGCTGAGCTTGCCCTATATTCAACTACTGCAAAGGATTACATGCACTCGACTCTGATAGTGCCTGAATCGGCTATTCTAGTCCCTCCTAATGACTTTGAAATCCGTTTTGCTTTCCTTACTGAAATTAAAAATAATGCTTTTGAAGGGAGATTTAATGAATGCCCTCTCGCTCATATCACTACTTTTGCTGACATGTGTCAAACTATTACTGAAGGTGCTACTCTTGATTATGTCAGAATGAAAGCTTTTCATTGGTCTCTTGCTGGTCCAGCACTGAAGTGGCTTGAAGGACAACCTACACAATCCCTCACAACATGGGCTGAGGTAAGGAATGCATTTCTTAATAAATTCTTTCCTCCTGCCAAGACAGCGCTCTTACGCTAGAAGATTACATCTTTCAAGCAAAAGCCTTTGGAGTCACTAGCACGAGCATGGGATAGGTACAAGGATCTGCTAGGATCCTGCCCTACTCATGGGCAGCCACCATATGTAATTCAGGAGATTTTCTACAATTCTCTTGATTTACCCAGCAAGGAAAGGATCAATCAATATATTCAATATGAGTATCTGACGCAAACACCAACAGAGGCTTGGGCATCGATCGAAAGGCTCACCAACTTCGACAACACCTATGGGGCCCCTGCGAATTACAACGACAATACCTATGCAAGGTCAGCCCCAACCATGCCCTTATATGAGCCCCCTAGGGAGATTGATCCTAATGTCAAGGAACAGTTCTACAAAGATGGAAATCGTAAGCTTCTTAAACAAGTTAAATATCTTTTTTTTAACCAACTTTGCATTTAATGTGGTTCACAGCGGCACACCACTATTGAGTGTCCACATACGGAGCAAGTACAACTGGAAGAAACACAAGAAGAGGTAGCTTACGCAGTGGGTCCCAATCGCTATATGGGGGACCAATGGTTCTATCAACCACAGCGGAACCAATGTGCCCCTAGGAACCCCCCCCCCCCCATCATATCATGCTCTAGGACATCCAGAGAGGGACCTACGAAAGGATGATCTACAACTCGTCCTTCATGAGCTAAGATGGAATCAAGCGGAAAACAAGTAGGCCAATGGCGCCATCAACCATCAACTCCAAAACCTCTCTCCAAGATTTGGAAAAATGGACATTTGGAAGAAGAACATGGAGACCCAAATGGGTCAACTCGCGGCACAGATTCCACAACCATCCAAAAAGCTCCATGGGCATACAGATCCAAATCCCAAGGGGCAGACCGGACACATTGTCGTTGTACAACTAAGGAACGGACACAAATTACACGAGCTAGAGAACAGATAAGAGAAAGAAGAACCTGCACTCGACGTCAGCCAAAAAAGTACTCGAAGTCGACCAGCCAGCAGTCGACGTCGACCCAACCATACTCGACATCGAATACTCACATGACAAAGAGTCTTCTGCACAACAACAAACTCGATGTCGACTTCTGTAGTCGATTTCGAGGAAATTCCAGTCGATGTCGAGGACTCTACATCACCTCCGAAAGTTGTTATGGCTTTGAAACCTAAGAAGAAGCTCCCTTTTCCTCTGAAGGCACAGAAAGATCCAACTGATGGTAAGTTTAAACGTTTTTTTGAAATTGCTCCGAATTCTAAATGTTACTATTCCTTTTATAGAAGCACTTCACGAGATGCCTCCTACGTCAAGTTCCTCAAGGAAATTCTTAGCAACTAGCGATCAATGACTGAGATTGCCAACGAATGCAAGAAGATGGATTTCCCTGAGAAGCGACCTGAACCAGGTAAGTTCGCCATCACTTTTGGACTTGGCCAATATCGCTTCAAGGCACTATGTGACTTAGGAGCAAGTGTGAGCATCATGCCCCTATCCATCTGGTCAAAGGTAAAGATAGGCGCCCTGGAACCTGTGGATGCCACGCTCTACATGGCAAACAACACAGTGATAATCCCCACAGGTATTGTAGATGATGTTCCTGTCAAAGCTGGTAAATTCTTTGTCCCTACAGATTTTCCTGTGATAGAGATGGAAAAGGATCAAGCTTGCCCTATCATTCTAGGGAGACCATTCCTAGCAACTGCAGACGCCAATATTAGCGTGAAAAGAGGACTTCTCACCTTCACTATTGTGGATGAGATTATTGAATACTTTTTCAATCTTGACACGGAAGAGGTAATGGAAATCAAGGCTATTTACTCTAAATTCAATGTTATCTCTTGCGCTTAGTCTGCAGGTAGGGTTTTGACACAAAAAGAGGCCTTAGTAAAAGTGGAATCTATGCTGGAGAAGGAACTAGTTGTTGTATATTCGACGACGCTTTATCGCCAGAACTGAACGATCAACTCGAAGTCGAGCAGACCTTGTCGACGTCGACCAGTCTACTCGACGTCGAGCAGATCCACCTAAACTCGACCACTTCTCAAGAGAAGATAAGTATTCGAAACCTACTCGACGTCGAGCAGTCACACTCAACGTCGACTACTTTTTCTCCTCCAGGTGTCCCAGAGGTTGATAATAGCAACTTGATCATTCCTAATGTACTCGATGTCCACTACCAGTACTCGAAGTCGACTAATTCTGCAACCCCGTCTGATTCAGCGTGTCGTCGATGTATGCTTGGTCGACACCAACTCCTGTAGCTGATTTGGATGCTTCAGTCATGAGGATTGAGACGGATTACCTAGGAGAGATCATGAAGTCGCAGGAAGTAGAGCCCATCTTGATTCCACAGGGCCCTTCTCCGGTGCTGAATTCCTTGGTCCTGACTCTACTTTTCCTGTGATTATCAGGGCTTCATTAACCACATAGGAAGTAAACAAGGTATTGGAAGTCCTCCGCACTCACAGGAAGGTCACTGGATATTCCTTGGAGGAGATTAAAGGTATTTCACCCGTTACTTGTATACATAGAATTCTTTTGGAAGATGATCAATGGGCAAAAATTGAGCATCAAAGGAAGCTTAACCCCAACATGAAGGAGGTGGTGAAGAAAGAGATCATGCGCATGTTGGATGCAGAAATCATCTATCCAATCTCCGAGAGCAAGTGGGTAAGTCCAGTTCATGTTGTTCCTAAAAAGGGTGGAATGACTATTGAGGAGAATGAGAAGGGAGAGCTTGTCCCTAAATGAATCACTACCAGCCGGCGAATGTGCATCGAGTACAGAAAGCTCAACACCGCCACCAAGAAGGATCATTTACCGCTCCCCTTCATTGACCAAGTACTCGAAAGGTTAGCTAAACATGACTAATTTTGTTACCTGGATGGCAATTCCGGATTTTAGAAGGTCCATATTCATCCTGAAGATCAAGAAAAGACCACATTCACGTGTCCTTATGGAACTTTCGCATATAGAAGGATGCCTTTTGGGCTTTGCAATGCCCGTGCCACCTTTCAAAGGTGTATGATGGACATCTTCTCCGACATGATAGAAGACATTATGGAGGCATTTACGGATGATTTCTCTGTTTATGGCACTTCTTTCGATATTTGTCTTTCTAACCTTCGCAGGGTATTGGAGCGACGTGGGGAGAAAAACTTTGTTCTCAACTGGGAAAAGTGTCACTTTATGGTAAGGGAAGGGATCGTGCTAGGCCACAAGGTGTCTAAGAAAGGTATTGAGGTGGACAGGGCCAAGATTCCGTCGACAAAGAAGAAGTTCCTCTACGACGTCAAGCAATACTATTCCGGCGGGGAAAGGATAATATTTTCAGGCGTTGTATCCCGGAGGAGGAAGTAGAAAGTGACGTTCGCCATTGTCACACACTCCCTACAGGTGGACATGCAAAAGGCTTCAAAACTGTATCAAAGGTACTTCAATGTGGTTTTTCTTGGCCTAATCTTTTCAAGGATGTACGGACTTATGTCGATCACTTCATGCGATTAGTGCCAATGAGCGGGCAATATTACTTGGAAGAACGAGACTCCGCTTACAGGGATCTTGGAGGTAGAGCTTTTTCATGTTTGGGGCATTGACTTATGGGACCATTCCCTGCTTTAGACCCTTATAAATACATCCTCGTGGCGGTCGACTATGTCTCTAAATGGGTTGAGGTTCTTGCAACTTGGACCAACGATGCGAAGGTAGTTTCAAAGTTTGTTAAAACTAACATATTTCCTCGCTTTGGTATTCCTAGAGTTCTTATTTCAGATGGTGGCTCACATTTCATCGAGAGAGGGATTGAGGCTCTATTGGCTAAATATGGGGTGACGCACAGGGTGGCAACACCCTATCAAAGCCATCATGGAGAAGACAGTCTCCCGCTCAAGGAAGGATTGGTCATCTAAGCTCGATGATGCACTCTGGGCCAATAAGACACCACTGCGGACAACTCCTTACAACCTGGTTTATGGCAAATCATGCCATTTGCCTGTCGAACTAGAGCATAAAGTGATGTGGGCTCTCAAGGAGCTCAACATGGATCTCGACGAGGCAGGAGCTAGAGGAGTTGCGACTGAAGGCATATGAGAATGACGAAATCTACAAGGTGCGTACGAAGAGATGGCACGATAAGAAATTGGTGCCAAAGACATATGAGGTAGGTGACACAGTTCTTTTATATAATTCTAGACTCCGTTTGTTCCCAGGGAATCTCAGAACAAGATGGAGTGGACCTTTCGTGGTTCACCATATTTACGCCCATGGAGCAGTGGAGTTACATGGCACTGATGGAACTACCTTTATGGTCAATTGGCACCTGGTCAAGAAGTAATACGACAAAAAAAGACCCAGAGGAAGAGATTCGCGCCACCATGCCGTTAATCACAGCTTAAACAAGGAAGTAGGTCGAGATAACGACTTGAACCTTAGCGCTTATAGGAGGCAACCCACTTTTCTTATTCTGTCTTCTTAAGTTTATTTTCTTGATGTTCGTGCATAATCTCTTCTCGTTGGTAGCTACAGGAAAAATCAAGGAACTAAAGGTCTACTCGACGTCGACCATTGTTGTAGGAGGAAATCGAGAATGTAAATTAAATATGAATAAAATAAAGCAAACCAGATTCCGTCCCTTGCAAATGATTACAAGACTCCCTCTCGATGCATCAGTGGGAAGTCAGGATCGATCCACGAGGAAGCGTGTCAGCGGATCCTAGGCAGCGGATGAATGTCACGGGCATAAGTCGACCACAGTGCTCGATCTCGACTAGGGTTAGTCGACTGAAGATTGGACAAGTCGAAAAGCGCAGTAGTAGCTCCTGGTATTGGTTGATATTGAGGACACTCTACTCGATATCGAGTAAAGCCTTCATCGACGTCGGGTACCTGCACAGGAGAAGCTACGGCGATCTGGGATCAGGGATCAGTAACTCGATATCGACCAGAAGTTGTCGATATCGAGGAAGGCAGAAACTTAAAACAAAAGAAAGTAAAGACAAGGCTTTTGGATTCTCGAAATAAACATTATAAAAGACAACTTCTAAGATTGGGGTTTTGCAACAATGATAACCAAGCATGCATAAGGCAAGAATAAAACAGATAATCATATAAATCACATCAAAGGACCAAGCTTTTGCCTTTTCCAACAATTAGACAACTCTTTCAAGAAACCCTATTTGTCTCTACTGATTTTATGTTTACAATCCAAGTTGTTAGCATGAACCTTCGATTATGGGTAATAATCATATAACAAGTAGCAGATGCTCAAAACATGATAAAAGTCGGATCTTTATCTCAAACACGCGGGGCTATCGTTGGGCTCGCCCCAACCCCAGAAGTAGGTGGACTACTCGTGCTTCATTGCAATCTCAGACATTCTTGATTGAAAGGAAATAACTACTTGCATTAAATCAAACAGAGCTTACAACCAAAGGAAGCCAATTCCGCTCTCGCTTCACAAACTCCTCTTGGCCACTCACCCTCTCTCTCTACCTCTATGTAACTAATTGTTTGTGTGATGGAATGAATAAAACTCAGCCCCCTAAGGATTTATTTATAGGCTTCTAATCCTTGCTAATCAAGGATAGAAATCTCTATCTAAGGATAAAACATTAAATAAAAGAAACATTTATCTTAAAAAGGGAAATATATCTAAAAGGCTAAAATATCTTCAAGTGGATAAATCTTCTCTTCATTGGATGGATCTTGATAGACTCGGATAGAACTCGGACATCTTTGGCCCCAAGTAATCCAAAACCGTGTAGGACAGGTCAAACCGCGTACGCGACTCAGGGTCTTTCTACTCGATATCGAGTAAACTCCTCGATATCGAGGAACATGGACGTCGACTTCGGCTATCCTGGTGGTGTCGAGTTGCTTGTCTTCGATCTGCTCGGACACTGGCTCTCAGGTGTTGTCGATATCGAGTAGATTACTCGATAACGAGAAAATTGGCTTCATCGACTTGGCTGGCTTGGTTTGGTCGAGTAACTCTCTTCGACACTGCTCGGACAGGTGAGTTTGGTTTTGTCGATATCGAGGAGTTTCGTCGATATCGAGGACTGGTGTTGCTTCAGCATCGGTTGTCTGGTCAAGTCGAGTAGCTCTCCGCGGCTCCTCGATCAGGCTTCTTCCTCGACTCCGGGCTGATCTTTAAGGATTTGTCGATATCGAGTAACTAACTAGATATCGAGGAGTGTCCTGGAGTCGGGTTCTTCGTTCCTCAGCTTCTCGACATGGCTGTCCTCGATCAGTGTTGTGCCCGGACATTTGTTTGTCGATATCGAGTAAAACTCGTCGATATCGAGTAGCTTTCAGCTTCTGTCTTCACTTCTTGGTTTTCTCCCGAAATGGCTTCATATTCTGTAATATTAAACCAAAACTTATATAGATCTCTATTTCTGGAAAATAAGCACATATTACATAAATTCGACATATTCCCAACCCGAAATATGTAAAGTGTATAGAATATGAAACTAAACTGTGCATTTCAACATGGCTATTTTAGTAGACATCAAATCACCCCATACTTAGACTTGCTTGTCCTCAAGAAATAACCAAACAATAACCAAGACCTACAACACATCCTTCAAGTCTTCGCCTTTGTCAAAAGCAACATCTCAGGTAGTAGCAATGTAAGACAAGTGAATTTAACATCATCACACATATATGAGCGATCCATAGGCATAGGTAATATAAATCCAACCTCACCAGGGAAAAGTGTTTACACTTAGCTCTCAATGTGTTTAGGCTATGAAGATCAACTCTCAACTCAATTCCATATACAATCTCATAAATATTGCAATTTAAATATAAATCCACTTCGCAACCAATTATGTAAATGCAACAAGAATTATCAGGAGGACTTCGCTCAATAGAAGTCTTCAAAGAAGATTTCATTCGGCGGGGTGGTAATGGGGCTTGGTAAGAAATAAAACGGTATGGAATTATTTGGCCATGTGGTGCTTAATAAAATTCGGGAATCAAGACTCCTAAATTTACAACACAACTCAACCAAACCATAACTCTCAATCATATGCAACAACCAAACTCTCCAACTTATCTCAATGAAGTACGTAACCTTTAAAACTTAATTAACCACTCGAAAGTATGAATCTTGAAAGAAATAAGGTAAATTTGGCTCATGCACTTTATTCATAATCACAAACTTTTATTCTTTTGCTTTTTTTGATTTTTTTTAAAGGAAATAAAACTAGTGCATTTATAGGGTGAGCCAAAGATCCTTTTACATAGTTAGGGCTGTTATTCGAGTCGAACGAGCCTAGTATTACTTGTTCATATTTAGTTCATTTAGAATATGAACGAGCTCGAGCCGAGCCTAAATTTTGACTCGAGCTTAAAAATGTGCTCATATTCGGCTCATTTAGGAAATGAGCGAGCTCGAGCCGAACTTTTTTCGAGCTTCAGGCAATTCTACTTGCTCATTAATCATTATACAATAAGTTTAAGAAAATTTTAGAAATTTCATAAAATTCGAGCTATTCGAGTTTAATTCGAACGAGTCGAGCTTTGGAACGAGCTTAAAAATGTGCTCATACTCGGCTTGTTTAGAAAATGAACGAGCTCGAGTCGAGTTTTATACGAGCCGAACCCGAGCCGATCACGAGTAGCTTGTCTCACATAACACCCCTATACATAGTATGTATAGCAAGATAAAAATATAAAACCAACCCATATCTCAATAAGCTCAGAACTTCTTTTCACTTGAAATGAAACACAAGCTCATTATTTCCACAAATCATCATTCCAACCAACTCTAAGTCTTAATTCCCAAATGGGGGTCAGGCTCAATTTGGCTAAGGATAGTTTTGTGGAGTTTATAATACAAGTCTCAGGCTAATGTTCAGGCTTTAAGCAGGGATAATGCAGGGTAGGTAAAGAGAGGATAAAATTGGCTTAAAAGGTGCCCCCATCATTTAAATCTCATTCACATAAACATATAAATGCATTGGCTTTGAATAACTATCACAATATTTAGAGATGCATAGGAAGAGTAAATACACTCAAGAAAGTAGAGGGATTTTTAATGTTCTCCCTATAAGGCCAAAATTCTCACTAGGACAAATTTTGTTGGATTTCAACCTTTAGCTTAGGATCATATGTGCTCAATTTCATCACAAGTTCACAATCCACATAAAACAATTTCGGGGACTTAGGCTAAACCTTCCAAACATGCCATAGGATTTACATGATCAAGTCAGTCATTATTTATCATCACAGGACATCTAAGTTAGGGTATAAAAACTATGACAATGCAAAAATTAAACATGCATTTTTTTTTCTTTTTTCGACATTTTTTTGATTTATTTAACTAAAAAACAAGACTACAGTATGACAAAAGACTTAAATGCATAAAACTTAAACATGAATGCATAACATAAAATTAAAATTTCACCATGTAAAACCAAAAGCAAGACTAAAACATATAATAATGATAATGAGCCATTCCCCCACCCATACTTAAAATATACAGTGTCCCCACTATATAAAATCAAATGAAAACAAGAGTAAAGGAAAGAACTCACCGAATAACGCATCGAGGAGGGCAAAACAGGACATGTCGAGTAAACTGATCTTGTCGATATCGAGTATTGTACTCCATATCGAGTAACTGTCTGCGTCCAGTGGAATCTGAAATCTATGAGCCTCTTCTGGCTTGGTCGATATCGAGTCGGCCTACTCGATATCGATGAACTTCTGGGCTGCTCCTCTTTGGTCGTTCTCGACTGGCCTCGCCGATTCCGACTGTTTATCAGGGACTTCTTATTCCACTTTTCGCGATCCTTTTATGCTTGCTAACCTAAAAGTGTTCGATTGCACACAAAGACTAGACTTTCCACAAGAAGTATTCTAAACTAAAGAAACAAAAACAAAAACAAAAACCAAAATCAAAAGTTTCAAAGTCCCAAAATTCATAAAGTTTTATATACATGCTCTAGATTTTAGAGTCGCTAGGCCGACTTCTTCTTTTATGCTCAAGGACCATTAATGTGGGGCCCGCTTGTGCTTGGCCCTTCTCCTGGATCATCTAGGTCCTTATTGTAGTATGCAAGCTCAGTTGATAGGTAGTTGCTTGCATAATCTTCCTTTTCTTTGTTCTTTTTCTTCCCAGCTCTCAGTTTCCGCAGATTCTCTCTCCACGGGGCCTTACCTCCCCTTGAATTATTGATAAAATTCTTAATAGACTGAGGAGGAGTAGGATTCATACCTGAACTTACCTTTTCGGTCCCAAAACAGAAATCTTCGGGCTTGGGGTTAGTCGATGTCGACCAAGACTGGTCGATATCGAGTACAGGGACCCCATACTTAGGCTCTTGGCAAGCCTGGTGCTCAGCAGAGGAAGAAGTCGATGTCGATGATGCTTTGTCGATATCGAGTACAGCTTTGGTCGATATCGAGAAGCCTTTGTCGATATCGAGTTGGCCTCTGGTGCTTTCCTCCGTTGTTTACTTGGCCCCGTGGTTGCTGATACTTTTCACCTCCAGCCATGAAATTTCCTCTTTTGCAGGGCCAAAAGAGAAGTCTAAGACTTCGTCGTCTATGGTGAAGGTGAGCAATCGCTGTTTCACACTGATCTTGGCATCTGCAGTAGCTAAGAATGGTATACCAAATATAATATGGCTAGTAGGATCTTCAGCACAATCGATAATAAGGAAATCAGCTGGAATAAAGAATTTACCAATCTGGACGGGGACATTCTCAACCATACCTGTAGGGATGAGCACTGTATTGTTTGCCATGTATAGCTTGGCATCCACATGCTCTATACATCCTATCTTCACCTTCCTCCAGATTGATAAGGGCATGATGCTCACACTTCCTCCTAAATCACACAAGGACTCATATTTATATTGTCCAAATCCCACAGGAACAGAAAACTTACCATGGTCAGGTCTCTTCTCAGGGAAGTAGAGCATTTTGCATTCGCCGGCGTTCTCTGAGATGGATCGCTTCTTGCTCAATATTTCCTTCAGGAATTTGACATATCCACCCATCTCTTGCAGAGCTTCTGTAAAAGGAATAGAGAAATTCAGTTCTTGCAGCATATTAACAAAACGTTTGAACTTACCTGCAGTGGGATCTTTCAGCGCTTTGGAAGGGAAATGAAGTGTCTTTTACTTCTTTGGAGCCAGAACATACGTCGGCGGTGTTGTAGAGTCGTCGACATCGGCCAGGTTTTTGTCGATATCGACTTGAGTTTCCTCGATATCGAGAAGGGTTGTCGATCTCGAGTTGCTGGGCTGTGAAGTGGAGTCCGAGATTGGCATCTCCTCTGTGTCGAGGAGATTTTTGTCGATATCGACCAAGGGCTCCTCGATATCGAGTTGTTGCTGCTCGTTGTCGAGTTGCTGCTCTGCTTTGTCTTGGTGCTTTTCGACCTCTGGCTCGTGTAGTTGGGACATGTCCGGTCTTCCCCTTAGGATTTGGTTCTGTTTGCACAGAGAGTTGTCCGGATGGTCGTGGAATCTGTGCAGCAAATTGTCCCATCTCTATCTCTATGTTCCTCTTCCAGACATCTAGCTCTCCAAATCTTGTAGTGATGCTCTGAAGCTGGTTATTGATGGCGTTTGTAGACTGCTGATTTTGTGCTTGATTTTTCCTCATCTCGTCGAGGATAAGCTGCAGATCGTCCTTCCTTTGATCCCTTTCTGGATGTCCTGGAGATCTATATGGTGGGGGGTTCCTAGGAGGACCTTGGTTCCACTGTGGTTGATAGAACCGTTGATCCCCCATATAGTGATTGGGACCCCCTGCGTAAGCTACCTCTTCGTGTGTCTCTGCCATCCTGACTTGCTCTGTGTGTGGGCACTCAGTAGTGGTGTGCCGCTGTGATCCGCATTCGATGTAAGGGTGGTTGATAGATAGATACTTGACTTGCTTGAGGAGCTTGGGATTCTGGTCCCTGTAGAACTGCTCCCTGACATCTAGGCCAATCTCTTTGGAAGGCTCATAAAGGGGCATAGATGGTGCTGGCCTGCCACAGGAGTTCTCTTGATAGTTTGTGGTAGCCCCATACTTATTTTCATAGTTGGTAAGCTTGTCTAGTACACCCCATGCGTCAATTGGTGGCATCGTCAGATACTCATAGCGGGTATATTGATTGATCCTGTCCTTAGTGACTTGATCAAGAGAGTTGACGAAGATCTCCTGAATGACATAGGGTGGCTGTCCATGAGTAGGGCAAGATCGCAGCAGTTCTTTGTACCGTTCCCATGCTTTTGTTAGTGGCTCCCTAGGCTTCTGTTTGAAAGTTGTAATCTTCTAGCGGAGGACTACTGTCTTGGAACGAGGGAAGAATTTGTTGAGAAACTCTTGCTCCACTTGGGCCCATCTTGTGAGGGATCTTGGTTTCAGCCCTTCAAGCCATTTCAGTGCAGATCCAGCAAGAGACCAACAAAAGGCCTTCATACTGACATATTCCAGAGTTGTACCTTCAGCAAGAGTACGACACATGTTAGAAAAATTGGTAATATGTTCAAGATGACACTCATTAAACCTTCCATAAAAAGCATTATTTTTAAGTTCTATAAGGAATTAAGTGCGAATTTCAAAAGAATTTTTAGGGATTAGAATAGCCGATTCAGGCATGACGAGAGTCGGGTGCATATAATCCTCTGCAGTGGTTGGGTATTGGGCAAGCTCAGCTTCTGCTTGCTCCCTTCCCGCTATCTCAGTGGCGATAGCAGCATCTTTAATGGCCAGTTCCCTCTGAAGCCTCTGTATCAGCTGTTCTTGTGTTTCTGCGGCCACCATGGCTCTTTTTAGCTTAGCTTGGATGTGTAAGAGGCATTCCGGATCGTCTAAGCCGTCAAACTCAGGTGGTTGACCAGAACGGCGCATACACCTGAAAAGTAACTCAAAGTAGACATGAGATTTAACTACCTAAGGCGCGAATGATAGCTTCCCCGGCAACGGCACCAATTTGTTGTAGGAGAAAATCGAGAATGTAAATTAAATATGAATAAAATAAAGCAAACCAGATTCCGTCCCTTGTAAATGATTACAAGACTCTCTCCCGATGCAGCAGTGGGAAGTCAGGATCGATCCACGAGGAAGCGTGTCAGCGGATCCTAGGCAGCGGATGAATCTCACGGACATAAGTCGACCACAGTGCTCGATCTCGACTAGGGTTAGTCGACAGAAGATCGGACAAGTCGAACAGTAGAGCAGCAGCTCTTGGTTTTCGTCGATATCGAGGACACTCTACTTGATATCGAGTAAAGCCTTCGTCGACATCGGGTACCTACACAGGAGAAGCTATGGCGATCTGGGATCGGGGATCAGTAAGTCGATATCGACCAGAAGTTTTCGATATCGAGGAAGGTAGAAACTTAAAACAAAAGAAAGTAAAGACAAGGCTTTTGGATTCTCGAAATAAACTTTATAAAAGACAACTTCCAAGATTGGGGTTTTGCAACAATGATAACCAAGCACGCAGAAGGCAAGAATAAAACAGATAATCATATAAATCGCATAAAAGGACCAAGCTTTCGCCTTTTCCAACAATTAGACAACTCTTTCAAGAAACTCTAATTGTCTCTACTGATTTTATGTTTACAATCCAAGTTGTTAGCATGGACCTCCGATTATGGGTAGTAAACATATAACAAGTAGCAGATGCTCAAAACATGATAAAAGTCGGATCTTTACCTCAAACATGCAGGGCTATCGTTGGGCTCGCCCCAACCCCAGAAGTAGGTGCACTACTCGAGCTTCATTGCAATCTCAGACATTCTTGATTGAAAGGAAATAACTACTTGCAATAAATCAAACAGAGCTTACAACCAAAGGAAGCCAATTCCGCTCTCGCGTCACAAACTCCTCTTGGCCACTCACTCACTCTCTCTCTCTCTCTCTCTCTCTCTCTCTCTCTCTCTCTCTCTCTCTCTCTCTCTCTCTCTCTACCTCTATGTAACTAATTGTCTGTGTGCTGGAATGAATAAAACTCAGCCCCCTAAGGCTTTATTTATAGGCTTCTAATCCTTTCTAATCAAGGATAGAAATCTCTATCTATATCTAAGGATAAAACATTAAATAAAAGAAACATTTATCTTAAAAAGGGAAATATATCTAAAAGACTAAAATATCTTCAAGTGGATAAATCTTCTCTTCATTGGATGGATCTTGATAGACTCGGATAGAACTCAGACATCTTCGACCCCAAGTAATCCAAAACCGTGTAGGACAGCTCAAACCGCGTACGCGGCTCAGGGTCTTTCTACTCGATATCGAGTAAACTCCTCGATATCGAGGAACATGGACGGCGACTTCGGCTAGCCTGGTGGTGTCGAGTTGCTGGTCTTCGATCTTCTTGGACACTGGCTCTCAGGTGTTGTCGATATCGAGTAGATTACTCGATATCGAGAAAATTGGCTTCATCGACTTGGCTGGCTTGGCTTGGTCGAGTAACTCTCTTCAACACTGCTCGCACAGGTGACTTTGGTCTTGTCGATATTGAGGAGTTTCATAAATTGATTCCACTAAGGCATTTACCCAATTAATACCATTGATTTAATTGTGTTTAGCCGTTTGGGTTAGCTGCAAAAAAAAACCTATCAACCAATTAATTAGCTCTTTTTCGCAAATTAATTCCACAAAGTCATTTATCCAATTTAAGCCTTTTCAGTTAGCTGCAAAAAAAAAAATTGCCAAACTGACACTTTTTTGGACAAATTGGTGAATTGTCCACTATATATACTAATTCAATTAGATCCCAATTACATATTAAAACAAACAGATCCCCAATTCTCACTCGATCTCGCGACTCTCTCGATCTCTCCGGCTACCTCGATCTCTCCGGCCGCTCCCTCGAGCTCGCTTGCCCTCTCGCTCTCTCGTCCTCGCCCTATCGCTCGTCACCGAATCTCGCATCCTCTAGATCGTCGTCGTTCTTGCTTTCGGATTCAATTTGAAGAACTGGAATTGATCCACCTCGGGCTTTCGGATTCAATTTGAAGAACTCCTGGAATATGGCGAAGCTCCTTCGGCATGGGATCTGAAGCAAGGCTAGTATCGGCTCCGTGTTCCTCATCTGAAGCAAGGCCGAGATCTATGGCGACATCTTTGCGTTCTCCCTCTTCCGTTGCAGATTCCGACCTTCTATCGGAGAAAATATGACCTCCAATCGGAGGGAATATGACCTACAATCGGAGCTCATCCAACGCAAGTTTTTCGGATTCCAACTCCTCTCTCAGATCCCACGCCGAAGATCTATGGCGATAGTAGATCTATGGCGAAATCGAGCGAGATCGAGTGAGTTTCCAATGTATTTTTTCTGGTGGCAGCAGATCTAGCGAGATCGATAGATCTACATCTTCGAAGACAGCAGATCTGCACCCGAGGCGGTGGCGGTTTCAGATCTGGAGAGAGGCGGTATCTGGTGGCGAGATCGAGCGAGCGTTTGGAGCAAGCAAGGTCGAGGTCGAGCGAGCGAGGGAATGAGTAGCGACCGGAGCGAGGGCTCTCTCCAGATCTGAGAATTACAAAGGAAGCAAGAAGGTAGAAGAAGCAATTTTTATAAAATTACAAAAATTAACCCATAAATATGAGAATGAAAAAAACTATCTGTATTTTATGATGTGATTCACATCTTCTATATATTTTTTTTTAAATTTTCATAACATAAAGATATATTTTCACAACAAATTGTTCTATGTGCACAACGTTAAGTTATTTTAGCACAACAAAAACTTTTGAAATGAAAAAAAACACGGAAATATATTATATTTTGCACAAAAAAATGTTATATTTGCACAACATACGATTATATTTGCACATCTTACTCTTATATTTGCACGACAAAATGTAAAAAAAATATAAAAACAAATGAAAATAAACTAGACTTGGGTCATATTTTCACAACTTACGGTTATATTTGCAGAGCGTACTCTTATATTTGCACAATAATTGAGACTTGTGAAAATTCCTTACCCACCTGCTGAATTACGTGCTTGTGTTGTACTTTTTTTTGCGTAACATTTTTTTTGGTGGGGTAACGTTGTTTTTTGTGTTGTGCACTGTTTGAATTATTCGATAAGGTGATAAAAAATATTCGTTAACTTATAGATAATATTCGTTAGATAATAGAAAAATAATTGGTCAGTTTTGCAACTATTCGCTAGGTTAATAGTAATTATTCACTAAATTAATCGTTATTATTCATCTATAAAGATGAGTTATCATTTAGATGATAGCAAAACAACCATTCGCTAGGTTAATAATAATTATTCGCTAAATTGATTGTTATTATTCGTCTATAAAGATGAGTTATCATTTAGATAATAGCGAAAGGGTTCGTCAATTTTACAACTATTCGCTAGGTTGATAGCAATTATTCGCTAAGTTGATAGTAATTTTTTGCTAGGTTGAAAGAGTATGTAAATGTAATTGAAACAATAACATATTCAATTATTCGCTAAGTTGATAGTAATTATTCGCTTGATTGAACCCACCATTATCGATTCAAAAACTTGCAGCGATTGAACAAAAATTTGCATAAATTGAAACAATAACAAATTCAATTTTGTACCGAAAGATCCCTTCATCGCTTCTCTGATTGTCAATGCTTACCTATGAATGTCACTCCGAAGGTCTTTGCCATCACCGACGGGTACTGCGCCATCACCTCTGCCTTCGTCGGCCGCACCTTCGTTGTACCTCTCCCGCCCCTCCATTGAGGAAGCCCCCGACCTCGCCGCTATCCATTGAAGAAGCCCCCTCCATTGAAGAAGTCGTCCTCGCGAGATCTCTCCTCTGACCACTGCCTTCAAATAGTCACCGCGGTAGCCGGAATTAGATCTCTGCCTCCGGCCACCGATCGCTGCTTCCGGCCACCAACACCCACAAACTCCGCCTCTTCCACGCCCTATCACCCTTCGTCCGTTCGCCCTTCTCTTTTTGTCGATCCCCTTGTTGTAAGAGGAAATCGAGTATGAAATATAACAAAATAAATCAAACCAGATTCTGCCCACGCAAATAATTACAAGACCTCCTCCTGATGTAGCAGCGGGAAGTCAGGATCGATCCACGAGGAAGTGTGTCAGCGGATCCTAGGCAGCGGAGAAATCTCACGGTCAGAAGTCGACAACAGGTGCTAGATCTCGACTAGGGTAAGTCGACATGAGATCAGGCAAGTCGAACAGCGCAGCAGTCACAGACATTGGGTGTAGTCGATCTCGACCAAAGGCTACTCGAGATCGAGTAAGGCCCTTGTCGACGTCGGCTTGGCTTGTCGAGTACCTGCACATAGAAGCTACAACGACCTTGGGTCGAAGATTAGTAGTCGAGATCGAGTTATGCTATTCGATCTCGAGGAGAACAGAGAATAAAACGAAATAAAGTAAATGCAAAGGCTTGGGGAATCGAACTAAACTTATTGTAAAAGGCTTCCAAGATTGGGGTTCGCAACAACGATAACCAAGCATGCATAAGGCAGAAATAAACAGATAATCATGTGAATCGCATCAAAGGACAAGCTTTCGCCTTTTCCAACAATTAGATAACTCTTTCAAGAAACCCTAATTGTCTCTACCGATTTTATGTTTACAATCCAAGTTGTTAGCATAGACCTCAATTAGATGGGTAATAAACACATAACAAGTAGTAGATGCTCAAAACATGGTAAAAGTCGGATCTTTACCTCAAACACGCAGGGCTATCTTTGGGCTCGCCCCAACCCTAGAAGTGGGTGGACTACTCGCGCTTCATTGCAACCTCGGACATTGATTGATGAAAAGAAACTAATTGCATTAAACCAAACTGTAGAAAGTACAACCGAACAAAGCCAACTTGCTCTCGCTCCTTTGCTCCAATCGGCCTCACTTTCTCTCTCTACTACTACTTATCCTACTGAAATTGAATGAATAGAAATCAGCCCCATGGGCTTGATTTATAAGCTTCTAAATCTTGCTACTCAAAGATTGAAACATCTATCTATATCTAAAACTATATCTAAAAAGCTTAATGATAAATAAAAGCAACAACATAATTAAATCTAAATAAGGGAAATATATCTAAAAGTCTTAAGTGGATAAATCTTCTTCTTCCATGATGTATCTTGATAGATCGGATAGAACTATGCAACCTTCGGCTCCAAGGAATCCCAATCCGAGTAGGATAGATCAAAATGCGTTACGCGGCTTCTGGAGGCTTCCTCGATCTTGATTAAGGCTACTCGATCTCGAGTACAAGTGTCGTCGACTGGTGTGGCTCGGCGTCTCGTCTAGCTCGTGCTCGACAGGCTCGGATAGGCTCCTGGGTGTCGTAGATCTCGAGTACCCTTACTCGATATCGAGTTGGGTGGCTCGTCGACTAGGTTTTCTCGGCAGCGTCGGGTAGATCTTCTCGACATGCTCGGACACAGGCTCATAGACTTGGTCGATCTCGAGGAGTGGTCCTCGATCTCGAGTTGGTGGCCATCTTCTTTGGCTTTCTGGTGTTGTCGAGGAACCCTTCTCGACATGCTCGGACATGGTGTTCAGCTTCCTCGTCGACATCGAGGAAGGTCCTCGACATCGAGTTGTGGTGTCCGGGCACTAGGTCGGGTAGTCTCTCCTCGACTCCGGGTAATTTCTCCTTGGCTCCGGATAATCCCTCCTTGGCTCCGGATAGTCCCTCCTTGGCTCCGGATTGGCTTGTCTTCTACTCCTCGACATGTGCTCTTCGACTAGGGTGTGTCTAGGCGTGATTCGTCGAGATCGGCTAAGGCTTGTCGATGTCGAGTAACTTTGAGCTCCGGTTCTCGCTTCTTGATTTTCTCTCGAAATGATTCCATATTCTGCAATATTAACCAGAAGCTTATGTAGATCTCCATTTCTGACAAATAAGCATATACTACATAAATTCGACATATTCCCAACCCGAAATATGCAAAATGTATAAAATATGGAACTAAAATATGCATAAAGACATGGCTACTTTGGAGACATCAAATCACCCCACACTTAGACTTGCTTGTCCTCAAGCAATAACCAAATAATAACCAAGACCTACAACACATCCTTCAAGTCTTCGCCTTTTGTCAAAAGCAACTTCTCAGTTAGTAGCAATGTAAGACAAGTGAATTTAACGTCATCACACATATATGAGCGATCCATAGGCATAGGCAGTATAAATCCAACCTCACATGGATAATGTGTTTACACTCAACTCTCAATGTGTTTAGGCTATGAAGATCAACTCTCAACTCGATTCCATATACAATCTCATAAACATTCCAATTTAAATATAAATCCACTTCGCAACCAATTATGAAAACGCAACAAGAATTATCAGGAGGACTTCGCTCAATAGAAGTCTTCAAAGAAGATTCCATTCGGCGGGGTTGTAATGGGGCTTGGTAAGAAATATAAGGGTATGGAATTATTTGGCCATGTGGTGCTTATTAAAATTCGGGAATCAAGACTCCTAAATCTCCGACACAACTCAACCAAACCATAACTCTCAATCATATGCATCAACCAAACGAGACAATTTATCTCAATGAAGTATGTAACCCTTCAAACTTTCTCAACCTCTCCAAAGCATGTATCTTGCGAAATAATGAAAGAAATAAGGTAAATTTGGCTCATGCACTTTATTCACAAACATATGTACTTTTTTCTCTTATTTTTTCGATTTTTTTTTTATAACGAAAATAAAATAAAGCTAATGGTGCATTTATAAGGTGAGCCAAAAATCCTTTTACATAGTATGCATAGCAAGATAAAAATATAAAACCGACCAATATCTCAATAACTTCCAAAAATCCTTCTTACTTGAAATGCAATATAAGCTCATTCCTTCCACAAATCATCATTCCAACCAACTCTAAGTCTTAATTCCCAAATGGGGGTCAGGCTCAATTTGGCTAAGGATAATTTTGTGGAGTTTATAAGAAGTCTCAGGCTAATGTTCTGGCTTCAAGCAGAGATAATGCAGGGTAGGTAAAGAGAGGATAAAATTGGCTTAAAATGTGCCTTCATCATTAAATTCTCATTAACATAAACATATAAATGCATTGGCTTTGAATAACTATCATAACATTTAGAGATGCATGGGAAGAGTACATACACTCAAGAAAGTAGAGGGATTTTTAATGTTCTCCCTTTAAGGCCAAAATTCTCACTAGGAAAATTTTTGTTGGATTTTAACCTTTAGCTTAGGATCATATGTGCTCAATTTTATCACAAGTTCACAATCCACATAAAAACAATTTCGAGTACTTATGCTAAACCTTCCAAACATGCCGTAGGATTTGTATGATCAAGTCAGTCATTATTTATCATCATAGGACATCTAAGTTAGGGTATAAAAACTAAAACAATGCAAAAATTTAAAGATGCGTTTTTTTTTCTCTTTTTTTCTCTTTTTTCCGACATTTTCTATTTTTTTTATCTTCTTTTTTTATGCAAAAACAAGACTAAAGTATGACAAAAGATTTAAACATGAATGCATAACATAGAAATTAAAATTTCACCATGTAAAACCAAGAACAAGACTAAAACATAAAATAATGATAATGAGCCCTTCCCCTACCCCATACTTCAAATTTACAGTGTCCCCACTGTATAAAAATTAAATAGAAACAAGAGTAAAGGAAGGAACTCACAGGATGACATATCGAGGAGGGTGAATCAGTGCAGGTCGAGGAAATATGCTTGTCGATCTCGAGTACAGGGTACTCGATCTCGAGGAGCTTCGTCTGCGTCCAGTGGTTTCTGAAGTCGAGGAGCTTCTGGTGGCTTAGTCGATATCGAGTCGGCCTACTCGACATCGATGAGTTTCTGGGCTGTTCCTCCTTGTCGTCGTCGATTTGGCCTTCGTCGATTTTGACTGTTTTTCAGGGACTTCTTTATTCCACTTTTCGCAATCCTTAGATGCTTGCCGTCCTAAAAGTGTTAGATTGCACACAAAAACACGACTATCCACATGAAGTATTCTAAAAGACATAAAACCAAAATCAAAAACCAAAAAGTTCAAAAGTCCCAAAATTCATAAAGTTTTATATACATGCTCTAGATTTTAGAGTCGCTAGGCCGACTTCTCCGTTTTCGCTCAAGGACCATTAGTGTGGGACCCGCTCATGCTTGGCCTTTCTCCTGGATCATCTAAGTCCTGATGGTAGTATGCAAGCTCAGCTGACAGGGGGTTGCTTGCATCATCTCCCTTCTCTTTTTTTCTTCTTCCTTCCAGCTCTTAGATTTCGCAGATTCTCTCGCCATGGGGCCTTACCTCCCGTTAAATTATTGAAAATTTTCTTTATGGTCTGAGGGGGAGTAGAATTCATACATGAGCTTACCTTTTCGGACCCAAAACAAAAATCTTTGGGCTTGGGGCTAGTCGATGTCGAGTACTGCTGGTCGACCTCGAGTACAGGGACCCCATACTTAGGTTCTTGGCAAGTCAGTGGCTCAGCATAGGTTGTCGACATCCAAAAGGGCTTGTCGAGATCGAGGAGAAGCCTAGTCGAGATCGAGTTGCTCTTGTCAACCTCGAGTACAGTGCTGGCGTTTTCCTCCGTTGTTTGCTTGGTCTCGTGGTTGCTGATGCTTTTCACCTCCAGCCATGAAATTTCCTTCTTTGTAGGGCCAAAAGAGAAATATAAAACCTCATCGCCTATGGTGAAGGTGAGCGATCGATTCTTGACACTAATTCTGGCATCTGCAGTAGCTAAGAATGGTCTACCAAGAATAATAGGGCTAGTAGGATCTTCAGCACAGTCTATAATAAGGAAATCTGCTGGAACAAAGAATGTACCAACCTGGACGGGGACATTTTCAACTATACCTGTAGGGGTGACCACTGTATTGTTTGCCATGTATAGTTTGGTATCCACAGGCTCTATGCATCCTATCTTGACATTCCGCCAGATTGATAAAGGCATGATGATGCTCACACTTGCTCCTAAATCACACAGAGACTCATATTTATATTGTCCAAAACCCACAGTAACAGAAAACTTACCAGGGTCAAGTCTCTTTTCAGGGAAGTGGAGTACTTTGCATTCGCCTTCGATCTCTGAGATAGATCGCTTCTTGCTCAGGATTTCCTTCAGAAATTTGACATATCCAGGCATCTCTTGCATGGCTTCTGTAGAAGGAATAGAAACATTCAGTTCTTGCAGGATATTAACAAATCTGTTAAACCTACCTGCAGTGGGATCTTTCTGTGCTTTAGAAGGAAAAGGCAGTGGCTTTTTCTGCTTCGGAGCCAGATCAGCTGCCAGAGGCATTGCAGAGTCGTCGACGTCGGCTTGCTGTTCCTCGATCTCGACCAGGGGCTCCTCGAGATCGACTAGGGTGGTTGACCTCGACTTGCTGGGCTGCGCTGTGGAGTCCGAGCTCAGATTCTGGTCTGTGTCGAGCAGTTTCTTATCGAGGTCGAGTAGAGTCTCCTCAAGATCGAGTTGAGTTTGCTCGAGTTGCTGCTCTGCCTTGCCTTGCTGTTTCCCGACCTCTGGCTCGTGTAATTGATGCCCACTTTTGAGTTTGATAGCTGCGACGTGTCCAGTCTTCCCCTTAGGATTTGGTTCTGTTTGCCCAAGGAGCTGTCCGGACGGTCGTGGGATCTGTGCAGCGATTTGACCCATCTGGGTCTCTATTCCCCTTTTCCAGATGTCCAGTTCTCCAAATTTTGTAGTGATGTTCTGGAACTGGTTGTTGATGGTGCCCTGATTCCGACGCATCTCCTCAAGGATCAGCTGTAGATCATCTTTCTTTTGATCCCTTTCTGGATGTCCTGGAGCTCTGTAGGGTGGGGGGTTCCTAGGAGGACCTTGGTTCCACTGTGGTTGACAGAACCGTTGATCTCCCATGTAGCGATTGGGACCCCCTGCGTAGGCTGCCTCCTCATGTGTTTCTGCCATCCTGACTTGCTCAGTGTGTGGGCACTCAGTAGTGGTGTGCCGCTGTGATCCGCATTCTATGCAAGGCTGGTTGACAGACATATATTTAACTTGCTTGAGGAGCTTACGATTCTGGTCTCTATAGAACTGCTCCTTGACATATGGGTCAATATCTTTTGCTGGCTCATAGAGTGGCATAGATGGTGCAAGCTTGGCATAGGAGTTCTCCTCATAGTTTGCAGTATTTGTTGTTATAATTGGTGAGCTTGTCTAGCACACCTTAGGCGTCAATTGACGGCATCGTCAGATACTCATAGCGAGTATACTGGTTGATTATGTCTTTAGTGACTTGATCAAGAGAGTTGAAGAAGATCTCCTGAATGACGTAGGGTGGATGTCCATGAGTAGGGCAAGATCGCAATAGTTCTTTGTAGCGTTCCCATTCCTTTGCCAACGGTTCCTCAGGCTTCTGTTTGAAAGCGGTGATTTTCTGGCGGAGGAGTGCTGTCTTGGCAGGTGGGAAGAATTTATTCAGAAACTCTTGCTCTACTTGGGCCCATGTTGTGAGTGATGGTCGAGTTTCCCGGTGGAGGCGGCAAGAACCGATCCAAGCATCAATTTACAGCGAGGGGTGCGAGGAAATCCCACTTTAAAGGTCGAGCTCTCCGGTCGATGGGTCGATTTGAGCTCTCCCGTGGGCGGTGGTGTGTTGCTGGGCTGAGCGGGATGTTCGAATTTCAATCAAATTGGATTGTAAGAGACGGTGGGAGAGTTGGTTGTGGTTGTGGGGGGGCGGGGGGGTGATTTGTGTTTGGGTTAGGGGCTAGCCAAACCACTGGCCGCTGGTGGTTGGGTAGGATTCTCGATATTCATATTTTGATTTAATATTCGTCAATTATTCACATATATGTGTCCAATTTTGATTACCAGTGGTAATGACTTGGTAAGTTATTTGGTTAAATCTAATTCATTATTCGCCCGAATATGAAATATTTGGTTTTGGAAAACAACATAACAATATTTGGTGAAATGTGATACATTATTCGGTGAAATATGAAGCATTATTCGTATTAATTTTAATTATTGTTTAGAGATTTGAGGTTTATTTTATTATTTGGTAGCATGTGACAAATTATTCAATAGAATTGGTAATTTTTTTATATGAACTAAATGAAAAAAGATAACTAAACATTATTCGGCAGTAAGCGAAACATTATTCAGTGGAATTGTCAAATTTCTAAAACGAACTAAATCAGGTGGTTTTTTAAAAAAGGATTTATTCCTACAAAAAAAAAGCATTTTTGTCACAAATAATTTCACAAATATTTTATGTATTAAAAAAAAAGCAAGGGTGGAGAGTGAAGACACGCACAAGTGAAAAGGGAGTGGGTTTTTTTTGCCATGTGGGTCCCACTATATTAAAAAGAAAAAACCAAAAATTCCTTTTAATCATAGTCTTTCATCTTCTTTCAATTAAAGGTGAAGATTTGTGCACAAAGTATATCTTAAGAGGTGTGCACAAGGTAATCACTCCATATATATATGTATGTATGTATGTATGTATGTATATAGGGAAGCGTTAAAATGTAAAACATCCGTAGGGTGTAAAATTGGTTAAGGTGTAAAATTTTTTAAGACAAGACGCCCGCCTGATTTAAATTAAAAAGAAAAACTCACGCTTCACCTGCGTCTTCTCCCTCAAGCTCTCGTCGGGTTCTCTTCAATGGTCGCCGCCTCACCCTGTCCTCCTTCCGTGTCATCTGGTTATCATTTTCGAGCACCTTCAATGGCTATCGCCTCCCCCTGTCCTCCAACGCCATCTACGAGCCCCTTCAATGGCTGCCGCCTCCCCTCCAACGTTGGCATAATTCGGACTCACTCGCTCTCATCTCACTTGTTGCTTAGGCTGACCGGATTTGGAGCCGACATTGATGGCGAATCCGAAGCCACCTGAAACCGATCCTCTCCCTCTCGCCCTCCTCTATTCCGGCGCCACCAGGCCGTGCCTCGCCTCGCCGGAGCTTCTGCTGTTGAGATCCTGTCGATAATTAAAAATTAGCTCCTCCCCTCTTTGTTTCAACGCGAATTTCGTATGATTTCTAAACCTAAACTTTTTTATTATAATTATTTAGATTGTTTGTATGATTTAGGTTGAGATTGAAAATCTAGGGTTTGATTTAGGAGCGAAATTTGGGGCTTTTTTTCAAAAGTCAAATTGATTGAAATTGATGATATGATTGTGTTGTTGAGATGATTTGAAGCTAATTTCATGTTCATAGCATTGTCAAATTGTTTATGGATTGTGAGCTATTTGAATGATTTAGTTTGAGATTGAAAACTTAGGGTTTGATTTAGGAGCGGAATATATATATATATAGGGAAGCGTTAAAATGTAAAACATCCGAAGGGTGTAAAATTGGTTAAGGTGTAAAAATTTTTACAACAAGACACGCGCCTGATTTAAATTAAAAAAAAAACTCACGCTTATCCTGCGTCTTCTCCCTCAAGCTCTCGTCGAGTTCTCTTCAATGGTCGCCGCCTCACCCTGTCCTCCTTCCGCGTCATCTGGTTCTCCTTTCCGAGCCCCTTCAATGGCTATCGTCTCCCTCTGTCCTCCAACGCCATCTACGAGCCCCTTCAACGGCTGCCGCTTCCCCTCCAATGTCGGCTTCATTCGGACTCACTCGCTCTCATCTCACTTGTTGCTTAGGCTAACCGGACTTGGAGCCGACATTGATGGTGAATCCGAACCCACCTGAAACCGATCCTCTTCCTCTCGCCCTCCTCTATTCCGGCGCCACCAGACCGTGCCTCGCCTCGCCGGAGCTTTTGCTGTTGAGATCCTGTCGATAATAAAAAATTAGCTCCTCCCCTCTTTGTTTCAACGTGAATTTCGTATGATTTCTAAACCTAAACTTTTTTATTATAATTATTTAGATTGTTTGTATGATTTAGGTTGAGATTGAAAATCTAGGGTTTGATTTAGGAGCGAAATTTGGGGTTTTTTTGTCAAAAGTCAAATTGATTGAAATTGATGATATGATTGTGTTGTTGAGATGATTTGAAGCTAATTTCATGTTCATAGCATTGTCAAATTGTTTATGGATTGTGAGCTATTTGAATGATTTAATTTGAGATTGAAAACTTAGGGTTTGATTTAGGAGCGGAATTTGGGGCTTTTTATCAAAAGCCAAATTGATTGAAATTGATGATATGATTGTGTTGTTGGCTTGATTTGGAGCTAATTTCATCTTCATAGCATTGTCAAATTGTTTATAGATTGTGAGCTAATTGGATTTTAGAATTTTATTGTGATATGCTTAAGGTCGATTAGGTTCTTCTATTTTATGATGAAAATCATAATTTAGCCTATTAGCTCAATTGATAGAGCGATGTGCGTATGCACAAGGTTGTGGGTTCGAATCCCACATAGGCTACGTAATAGACAATAACACAACAATCCTAAATTGTTAATCATGCACATTATAATCTTAGTTATGCACTTTTTAACCTTAATTATGCACTTTTTAATCTCAATTTTGCACTTTGATTTGAAATTGTTATAAGTTTATAAAGTGCATTAATAGTGATACAATGTGCAAATTTAACATCACATAGTGCAACAATAACGTCTAAATGTGCATTAATAACATCAGTTTGTGCTAGCAGCCCGAAATGCTTTGACAAAAAGAAATTCTTTCGGATTATAAAGTTCTTTAATAGCAAAACTATAAAGCAAAAAAAAAATACAAAGATCAACTTCATGTGGTCGCTTCATCTCCTTGTGATTCAACATCCCCAGCATCTCTTGACCAAGCACAAACGTTCATTAGCACATCATCTGCGTGAACTGCCGCTTCGCTAGGGTCAGATTGCACATATGCACTTTATTCATGCACATCTGAATATTCATATTATTCTAAATGTATCTTACTTTTGCACAATATTATTGTAAATGTGCACAACTATATCTTACTTTTGCACACTTGTATTCTAAATGAGCCATGGTTATTGTATACCTCAATAGGTTGAGATGAATATTTGATATCAATATCTCGGCTAGATTGGGCACAATTGTATTCTAAATTTGCACATATTGTATCTTACTTTTGCTTGTCAAGATTCGTTCTTTATTGCACATTTAATTTTTATATTTCCACTTTTTAAAACTAAAAGTGCACATTCAAACTAAAAGTTGAAGTGCTTAAAATTCATATTACAATGCTTAAAAGTGCACAATTGTATTCTAAATTTGCACATACTGCATCTTACTTTTGCACAATTGTATTCTAAATTTGCACATATTGTATGTTGCTTTTGCACACTTGTATTATAAAGTTGCACAATTGTATCTTACTTTTGCACAATTGTAGTTTAAATCTGCACAATTGAATCGCGAGAACCCACGGTGAAGAAATAAGAAGATTTTTCTATATAAAAATATAAGTTGAAAAAATCATAGGCAGATTCCTGCCCGTAAGAATGTGGAGAAAGAAAAAAAAAGAATGGTTCCGCCTACTCAAAGTATTCTAAATGTGTACAATTGTATCTTACTTTTGCACAATTTTAGTTTAAATTTGCACAATTGAATCTTACTTTTGCACACTTGTACTATAAATGTGCACATTACAGTTTTATTTTTGCACTTTATTATCTTATAGTTGCACAAATGCACTTCACAGTTGCACAACTGCACATTATAATTTTATTTTTGCACCTTATACTATTCACGAAGTGCAACATAATAAGAGATACCACATGGATAGCCTATACGAGGTTTGAACCCGCATCTTTGTGCGTAGGCACATTGCTCTCCCATTTTGAGCTAATAGACTTTAGTGCAAAACTTCAAAAGGCTTAAGCAGGACAATGTGGAAAAGATAAACAAAGACTATTACATAGTTAGATAAAGTATCCCTGAATAACAAGCAGCATTAAAAAGATGTTATAAAAGAAGCATGGAAGATCGATGTAAGGGATAGAGCAATTTGCACTTCACAGAATCAAACAGCTGAACCAAAAGTATTTTGATTTGCTCACAAGTACAGAAAATATGCAACTCTGGAGATTTTAAGAAACTGAGATTAAGTAATAAATCAAACACAAGTAAATCAAGATTAAGATTTTAAGAAACTAAGATTAATATTTTAAGAAATTAAGATTAAGAAATGTGGGCGTTCCCTAGCTTGGGCAGCTGCACTGCATAATGGCCCACGACGCGTGTGGCGGCTGTGATCAGGATGTTCTTCGTCTCTCCGGTCCCATCGACCTTGATCCCACACGCTCGGGTGAGGGCCTGGTGTGCTGTTAGGTCTGCGATGGGCAAGGTTGCGCCTTCGGCTGCAGATACATCTGCAGGCCTTGCGACTGTCAACGCCTCTCTTGCCGCATCATACTCCGCCAGCCCGCCTCCAACCTGCCAGTAGGAATGGAAAATCTTCGTCACATAAGGCCGCAAAATGGCTTTGTTGAAGCAAAACAAGATTATATAATGAGCTAAACAAGAGAGAAAATTAAAGGAGTTACCAAGTGAAGTGAAGCAAAACAAGATATCACTTTGGTACTCCGGATCCGATTTGGACTATTTCTCCAGCAACATCAGTTCCCGAGACATCCAAAAGTATACAATTAACAACATTTTATTTCTTATATAGTCCACTTTTAATCAATACATATAAAACAGGTACATGGATACAAGTAGCAGCTAGAACCAACCTGGAGTAAAAGGGAATTTGCGAGGAAGAAATGGACGGATCACACCTTTCTGTATCTTCCAATCAGCCGGATTCAGACTCATCGCCTCCACTTTCAGCAATACCTCATCAGCCTTTGGGATAGGAAATGGAGCTTCAACAGGCTGATCAAACAAAGATTTGAATATTCCCACTTTAATTATACAATATTCAATCTAACCATATACTATATGATTTGTGCATCAAACAAGGAATTCAAGCATGATTGTTTCTTGATCAGCCATTAAATCAATTCACCAAACCGGGAGGGAAAAAAAGGAAAAAAGAATGGGGAAAAATCGTTTCCTATTTTACACCAAACTTGTATTAATTTCCAGCTAATAAACTTACAGAACAAAACTGAAGTTCAACACCTAATCCGATTCAACTCACAACAGCATATGCATATCAGTTTCTCAATGTATGGACAAACCATGACAAGTTGCATTTATGGAGTGATTGACTGAATCAAGGAGCATGGTAACTTAGTTTTAAACTTATGCCAAAAGAGGATGATAAGGGAAAAAAAAAACTCTACCAAAAACGGACTCAATGAAAGCCTCATAGAAAACACACAATCAAATCATGTATTTGATGTACTGCTCTAGATGCTTAACTTCATTTACAATCAAAAACTCTAATTTTCTAGATTGATTTCTCAAATCAAAACTCAAACAATCACTAAGTTTGGGGGTGGTTGCATTGCTAACATGGACTTTGGATAATTTTAAAAAATCCCACAACCACCTATTAGCGTTAGGAAGAACAAAAAATCTGGTGTATGGAAAAATAATGATAACAAGAACACTCACGGTGAAAGAATTCTCCATACAGCTTTTTATCTCACATTCAATGACAAGGGAAGAAAAACACACAGTCATCCTCTAGAGGATGATAAGGAGAAAAAAAACTCTAGCAAAAACAGACTCAATGAAAGCCTCATAGAAAACACACAGTCAAGTACAAATGATTTATAACAAACATATAGCAGACCCAAAATTGTACTCATGAGCTATTTTGTAACCAAATATTAAAGCAACAACCACTTCATCGATAGGGTCGCAATCAATCCAAAATCAATAGGAAAATCCCAATAATTTCCTAATAGATTCCTCTCAATCTCAATCCATAGAATGTTTGCAGCTGTAGGTGAGTTTTACATCTTCAACAAAACCTCAATCCACTGAATCTAATTCTGTAGATCAACTACCGAAAAGAATAAACCCTAAGATATTCACCAGAATCTCAATCTACAAAACCTAATTCATGATTAACAAAGTACATTGAAAACTGACCAAATTTTAGAAATTCGATAACTAAATTGCTAATTCTCTAGCAGAATATTCACAATAACATCTGATTCAGGTTTCCAATTTTTTCAAAGACACGAACAAAATATCGAATGACACAATTAGCCTAACCTTGACTTCCGAATAAGAAGAACAACTAAACATGACAAATCATTCGGATCCATGTTCTCCTTCAGGAATTCCCGATCCTTCCGATTGAACCGCTGCTTCAGCGAGCTAGGGTTTGGAGACGCGAGAATCTCCGACATATACGCCTGCTCCAACACTGGAGATCTTGGAAGCATCATCTTTTGGTGCGAAATATGTACAAATTGACTAGACATAGAAGAGCGCGATCTGGGAGGCGCCATGGGAAGGGGAGGCGAGACCGATGGGAAAGGGGTCTGGAGCAGCGCGCGAGAAGCAGAGGGCGAGGGAAGCCATTGGAAAGTGAAGTCTGAGAAAGAGATGAGGTTTTTTTTTGGTCGGTTCAACCCGGGGTTTTTTTTTTAACAGGCCCGCGTGTCCAGATTTACACTAATTGTCAAAATTTTACACCTTAAGCAAATTTTACACCCTTAGACAATTTTATATTTGAACCATTCTCTATATATATATATATATATATATATATATATATGGTGAGGATAAAGTGAAAAAGGGGCTTAAAATGAAAAATTTGCTGTAACGACCCAGAATTATGATTTCCGGGTTACGTTTCAAGGGATAAAACCCCTTGTTCGGATCTTGCAATCCAGGTACGGGTCGAGGTTTCAAATTCAATTTTAAGGTCAATAATAAAGGGGGATTTCAAACCCTAAAAACCTCGAAGGGTCGTATGGTACTCCTAACCTGTCTTAAGACTATGTCGCGAAATTCAATTCAAATGAAAGTAAAGCGGAAGCAAAGTTAAGATACAAAGTGTCACGGTAGAGCCTGGTCAAAACCAAAACGTAAGCAAATGATTACCCTTTATACCAAGTTAGAGAATTAGTCAGGTTCTTCAATTCGCCAAAAGGAAACCCCGTCATATAGAGATCGAGCACTCAAAACTGCAGTAAATACCTTTAAAAGAAGAACGGGGAAAGGAGTCAGATCGAGCCACTCATACGGGACCGGCAGTCCTCGCTGAGGCCACATAGTATGCGCTATACCTAATAAAGATGCTCTAATGCAGTACGAAAGTCAAACACACTAGCATGCTCCTAGTTATAATAAGGTGTAAAAATACTGTAAAGGGCCCAAGACAATGCCAAATGGCATATCCCTCTCCTACCTCCACCCCCTTCCGATAGGGCGGAGACTGGCCAACTCGTGAATGCATTCCATCATAATCGGGCGGCACGCATGCCTAACCCGCTCCACAATAAAGCCCGCAGGCATCTCATAATATAAGGAAGTTCATGACTCGATTGACTCAGGGTACCCGATGAGGTTGGGCTACCCTATGACCCTAGCAAAGACTCTAGGACTATCACAGATAATGGCCGTTCTGTTTCAAACGCAATAAGTAAGCAGATGCTCATTCAATTAGTGCAACCTAAACAGGATACTACATGGCATGCTTTTATGCATATGCAACACCTAACATAAAATGCAACAACAGGCATGAATGTCCAACCTGAGTAAGCCCCCTAGGGAACTTACCTGAAGATGCAGAACAACAAGATAACACGAGCAGGGCCCAAATGCAAGTCCAAAGCAATCCAAATGCAAGTCCAAAGCAATCCAAAAGCAATACACACCTATTATCAAGTCATTTCCATAAGCTACCGGTGCATTATTCATACACACAAAACCCAAGTTCTCACATCCTCAACATCAATCGGTGGTAAAACCATTTTCCAAAACCTTTTCGATACGATCAACATCAACCAAAATCATTCTTCCCAAAACTTCAACTCTTAAATCTCAAGTTAAATCAACTCAGAAAATCAACAATTCCTTTAAAGTCATAATTAGCCAAATCCTGACATTAAACATTTAAACCTTAAAACCAATCTCTCAAAATCATTTTATAGAAATAATTCCGGCATTTTGGTTTTCAAGACAACAATCCTTAAGGAGATAATTCCAAAACTGGAAAATCTCTTTTAAATAATTTATCATCAATATATATAATTAACATCATCTACTTTGTTAATAATTCCTTTCCAAAAATCATATATTTAAATCATAACACAATACTTATCCCAATAATATTATTTTCAAATACTTTTATAATCCATAAAATTTCACAAATATATATTTATTATAAAACTCCATAAATCGCATAATAATAATATTCTTTTTTGGTTCGAATAATAATAATATTCTAATAGACTAACAATAACACAAAACAATTAACATTTAAAAGATTTAACAACAACAACAAAGCCCTCAGCCCAAAGATATAACCCGGACAGAAAAGCCCAACCAGATCCGGCCCATAAAATAAGAAAGTGGAGGGGGAAACCGGATCCCACAACCCAAGTGTTATAACCCGCAACCGAAAGACCCATACCCGCCCAAAAAGAAAATCCGGATCTGAAGCAATAGGCCCAAACTCAATCCCTTATCTCCTTCCCCAAATCAACAGAACAGAATGTTGCTCTCAGCGACGGAAGAAACGTGAGGAGGGGAGGAAGGGGAAGGCCTTGCCGGCGACCATGGTTTCCGACCCAAGACTGACCCAATCTGACCGACATCAAACCCCGACCCCAACCCAGGCAAAGAGAGCTAAACGCGAGTGAAGAAGAGAGGGAGAGTTAGAGGGATTACCGAGCGACTCCGAGGGCGAGTTCTCCGGCTTCGCTAGCGGTTTCCGACTACGAATCGACGGGGAAGGAAGCTTCGTCCGATGCCTAAGAGAGCATAAGGGATGAATACGAGCTTGATTGAAGGAGATTTGGATCGAAACGACATAAAAGGTGAGATCGAACCTCGAACGGAAAAGAAGGGGAAAGGAGGTTCGCGTACGGCGCCGGCGACCTCTCCGGCAGCTCTTGGGCGGACTCGGCTCGTCCTCGATCGTCAAGGAGCTTCTGCTGTTGCTCGGACACGAAGGAGGAGAGTGGAAGGTCTTACCGGCATTTCCGACCGGAACAGGGAAAGCTTGGGACACGGTAGCTCGAGAACGCTCCGGCGGTTGCGACTGGCGCCTGAATTGGTGGTGGTGGCTCGAGGAAGCTCCGGCGGTTGCGACTGGCGCCTGAATTGGTGGTGGTGGCTCGGTGAAGCGGCGAAAAGGAAGGGAAAAGTGGGTTGTTTGGGGTTGCTTTTGGGCTGCCGACACAAGGGAGGAAGGGCATTGTTTTGGTTTCCCTGTACGAAGAATAAGAATGGGAAAGAGGAGAGGATAAGAGGTGTTTGGATTCCTTGTTTGTGTGGGTGTTGAAATGGTCAAACAAATCTGATTTTTGAAAAGGGGAATTTGTTGTTTGTTTTCCATAGGAGGGGGTCAAAGAAGGGGAGGAGGGAGTGAAAGAAGAGGTATAATTTTACCCAAATGAAAGAGATGACATGGAATGGATAAGAATGAGAAAAAATGATGGAATTGTGATCCCGAGGAGAAAGACATATTCAATCGTTAAAGTTAAAAATTGGGCCGGAATTCGCTTTAAAAGTTTCAATTTCGATTTAGTAATTTAAAGACGAATTTTCCTTAATATCCGATTTTTCTCTTCTTTTTTTTTTCCGACTTAAATCCATTTATTGAAATATATTATTTAAAAATCCGGGCCTTTACATTTGCTTAAAGTGAAAATGAGTTAATTAAAGAAAAAGTTGCGCGCCGGTCTGGCTTAAAAAATGAACCGGACCGGTTTGAAATAAAAATGGACCGATCTGGTGAGAAAATACAAAACGCTGTAAAGCCTGTGTTCAACCCCTCTCGTCTCCTTCTGATTCATTCCGCCATAATCGTTGCTCTTCCTCTCCCCTCCCATGTCCTCCCCACCAGCGTAGTTCTCATCTACCCGTATCTGATGTGTGTTAGGGCTTCTTCTATCTCCTTCTCTCTCTCTATATATGTTCAATCTGGTTCTTTCTTCGTCTCTCCGCCTCTCCGTCCCTCTTCCCTCGAGTTCACCCAGCCTAACTTCTTTCACAGGGTTCAAGATCCGTATCCTCATCTTATTTCGTGCCTCACCTTCCTCTTTCGGATTTTGCGGCGGCCTGAGAGTAATTGGAGTGACAGTAAGCGAGCGATGCCGGGACTACCAGAGGGTTGAGCATCGCTAGAGGCCACCGGTGAGGGAGGGAGCCGATGACCACTGCTTCGTCAAATTGCTCCAGTGATTTAAGGTATTTGTGTATAAGTTTTGTTAATTCTTGATTTCTATCCCCTCACAGGTCTTCGTTGGTTTCCAATTTGTGGTGTTGTTTTCCCTTGCTGTTCTTGCTTTCCATAGTTAAGTATTTGTCGATTGGCTTGGTTAATAGGGGGACTTTGACGCCTGAAAAAGCAGGGAAATCCCTTAAACTACTTAAAGGTGTACTAAATTATGATGAATTCAAAGATGTTGACATGGTCATTAAGGTAGATCACCATACATTTTAGCATCTCATCTGCTCTATTAAATTTCAGCCACTAAGTTAGAACTTTAGTATCAGATTCATAGTCATTTCTTATCAAAAACTGAATCAAAGGTTGTCTTGGAAGCTGAACTGATTGCCATTTGAGGGTATTACTTGCTGAGATTTGTGTTCTGAATATCAATACTCTCTGCATTTCAATTTTCGGGCAGAACCTCCTTAATCATTTCAATCCTAATATAGATAGGAAATTTTACAGTGGTATTTTTTTTTAAGAGAAAAATACTTGTCTTCGGAATGGTTAAAATTTTGTGCAAATATTTAAGTTTCATTAATGAGAAATCGATAAGAGCTTACTGCATGAATTTTGGTTGGAGAAGATCTCTCTGTGTTGTTTGCTGGGATACTGAAAGTGAGACCTGGAATAAGGTTATTATCAATTTGGCGTTGGAGAAGATCTCTCTGTGCACCAGGGCTGCTTATTTTCTTTAATCCATCTGCACACTCACGACCCCCCTCTTTGTGATTAGTTCTTACTACACACTCACACCTCTTTGCATATAAACCCAATCTGTCAATACTCTTCACACCATGTTTTGTTGCCATATTTCTCTTGTTTGACCCCTTTTCTTGCTGCACTTTTGGCATCATACTCACATATTTATCAATCTATCTATTTGCTGTCAAACTCTCTTGCAGCCCCTATAATTACCGTTTAGTAGCTCCTTGATCAAAAAGTCATCATTTGCAACCCTTATATACTTTATCATTTTCATGTCAGCACACATTAAAATTTAAATTGGTGTTATACACATGGTTTGGCGTCTTGTCAATTCCGTTAATTTTTTAAGCTATTAGCTCAAAAGGTAGAGCGATGTGGAATACACACATGGTGTGGGTTCGAGTCCCACATAGGTTGATTTGTTTGAATATCCGCTAGAAATTTTATCGCTACTGGTAATAGTACACAATTGCAACTATAAAAGAAAGAAACGACCATTTAGTTTCTTTGCGTGTTTATCACGTTGTTTTTTGCGAGTTTCTTGGAAGTTTTCAATTGGATTAGATGGATTTTCTTCGAAAAAACGGATGCTTTTATAGGTACATTTAGTAACTCAACTGTGTTCCTCCCTCTTCTAATGTGCACTTTAGTTTTTATTGTAGAAAATAGTGCACATCTATTAATATAAATGATGCACTTTGTATTATCATTCCTGCACTTTATAAAGTTATTTTTGCACTTTATAATGTTAATTGTGCACTTTAAATTATTAAATGTGCACTTTATAATATTATTTATGAACTTTAAAAGACTTGATTTGAAAACTAACCTTGTAATAATTCTATTTTGGTCTGTGATGAATTAGTAAGATTAGATTTAGTTAACTACTTAACTTTTTTTTGTCAATTTAGAAAGATGTACGTATATTTGTTTCACAAATTTGATTTTTTTTAACATCTTATTTATGCATTTTATCATTTTATTCTTGCACTTTATTATTTTATTTTTGCACTTTATAATCTTATTTGTGCACTTCATATTATTATTCATACACTTCATTATTTTATTCTTGCACTTTATAATCTTAATTGTGCACTTCATAATCTTATTTATGCACTTTATATTATTATTCATACACTTCATTATTTTATTCTTGCACTTTATCAATTTATTTATGCACTTTATAATTGTAATTGTGCACTTTATAATTTATTCATACACTTCATATTATTATTCACGGACTTCATCATTTTATTCTTGCACTTTATAATCTTAATTGTGCACTTTATAATCTTATTTATGCACTTTATATTATTATTCATACACTTCATTATTTTATTGTTGCACTTTATCAATTTATTTATGCACTTTATAATTGTAATTTTGCACTTCATAAACTTATTCATGCACTTCATATTATTATTCACATACTTCATCATTTTATTCTTGCACTTTATCGTTTTATTTTTGCACTTTATAATCTTAATTGTGCACTTCACAATCTTATTCATGCACTTCATATTATTATTCTTGCACTTTATCATCTTATTCATGCACTTCATCATCTTATTTTTACACTTTATAATCTTAATTGTGCACTTCAGAATCTTATTCATGCACGTCATATTATTATTCTTGAACTTCATCATTTTATTTTTGCACTTTATCATTTTATTTATGCTCTTTCTAATCTTAATTGTGCACTTCATAATCTTATTCATACACTTCATATTATTATTGATACACTTTCATTTTATTTTTGCACTTTATTATCTTATTAATGCACTTTACCATTTTATTCTTGCACTGTATAATCTTATTCATAAATGGAACAAAAATAAGGCAACCATAAATAGCCTATGCGGGATTTGAACCTGCATCTTTGTACATGGTACATCGCTCTACCATTTTGAGCTAATAGGCTTATAATCGATACAAATCACACTATTTGAATCAATGTACATTCAGGAAAAATAAAGGACAATGAGGTTCAAAAACCCCTAACATCCAGATTCACAGGTTTCTATTCACAAAAGCAACCATGGTTGGTGTAAAGAATAGTGGACTGGATATGGATTCTGAAAGATAAAAACGTAAAGAAAGAAGCATCAAATGCAGAGAACATGTATAGAAATAGTAATAGCATATTCCCATTCTTGGAGATGGGGAGAGAGAGAAGGTATATCAGCCGACAATGGTGAACTGCAACCTCCCTTGCTCCCTCCTATTCTTAGAGATAAGAAATGAAATCTCATAAGATTAACTGAAAAATGTTTTGTCAACCAAACAAGACTCCTTACTGAGATGATCATCAAACAAACAGAGAAGAATGCACAAGCTGCTCAGGTACACAAAGCCTCGATAAGACATGATCTTACCTCTCTTTGTAGAAGTTTCAAGATCAACCGTACCAATTCCTTGTCTTGGTGCTGGTGTCCAATGCTGGATCAAAGCCATGTCGGAAGGACTGTTGCAGTCCAACATAACACCGTCAGATGCAGAGAACTGACGACCTTGCTGATAACTACCTCACTCCTAGCTTCTACTTTCTTTACTTTTTGATGATGTAGATGATCCGAATAAATGAAGACTTTCATTTGATCTAAATCTCAACCCTTCTTCTTGAAAGTGGTAATCCCATCGCACCGGAGGCAGTGAAAAACTTGTATTCATACGCCAACAAGGCTCATGGGGGCCCATAGACCACTCCCTAGTGGCTATATTTGAATCATGTGGCCCAGCGGCCATATAACGAAGGGACCCTATCTTAGCTATCACAACCGACCTAAGATATTACATTACAATTCAAATCAGAAAAATAAATGCTAGTATGAACTAGTATCTCTTAAGTGTCACTTTGTTAAGTATGAACTAGTATTAAGTATCTTTGTGTTATCAATTTGTTATTTTATTCATGCACTTTTTAATAAGTATGAACTAGTATCTCTTAAGTATGCACATTCGCCATCTAATATCGCACTTAAATATAAAAAATGCGCATAATTTTTCCATCTCCCAATCTCACACGATAAAGCTATTAGAAGCTTTTCAATAACTAGAAGCTAAAGAAACACATTCAGCTAAAAAATCATAATAAATACAGTTAAGATTCAATACCACACTTACAGAGGTAGGGTGCAAATAAAACAATAAAAAAATACTCAAATCATATACTTACAAATATGGAGCTTCCAATATCCAAAGGAACCATATCGTTTACAGATCCTATGTAGACTATGCAGTATGCAATCAAGATCACTGAAATTTGATGCCTGATAAAAAAAAAACTATTTTCATGAAGATTGGTATAACTAACAACAACATAGCAATACATATAATGAGTCATAATTTACCTAGGAAAATAGAACTGGTTTTAGGAAGTGCAAAGACCATCAACATTACCATATTTTTTAATGGACACACTCACACACATGACCAAAACAAAGGGAAAATATGAAACGGGCTAAATACATACATTATTTAAACGTAGTTTAAGCACAATCACCAACTGAACAAACTGAAACAAACTTTACAGTGAGTTGGGGAAAAAGGGCTGCTTTCTAACAGACACAATCACCAACTGGCCCCTCAAGAATGCAACATCATATAACTTAATCTACAGAGCATCAAATTGTACAAAATAATAATAAGAAGAAGAATAGCAACTTACACTTTCACTCACAAAACAGACAATGTCCCCTAAAACAACACTTTCACTCCCAAAACAGCATATAACACAGCTGCCGACAGGACAACCCTCAAAATATCACATTCACTCCAAAAAAAATAGTTCACAAATAGGTCCATATTCTCCCCTAAAATAGAAATTAATTTTCTGAAAAAAAATAAGCTCCATAGTCATCCACTGTCAGGCTGAGTTCACCTTCTACTATTGCATCAAAAAGGTATACAACTTTCCAGAGACAAGAATTGGATGGAGAGCAAGACCAGTCGATAGAGATACACTAAAATTACAAGATGCTCAGAAATGCATCCCCTATACCACATGATCGAACAAAATCTCCAGAAAATTTGGAGTTAAGCATAGAACAAATTTCAATTCGAAATAAAAAATTGAAGAAACATACCACATGATATGAGATCCTATTCTGATCCTTCAAACAACACATATGACACAAATGTGCAATATTTCATCAAACTAGTCACTACAGTGCTTAATTCTGATATGAACTGTAACATCAGATGGGCAGCCAAAATTCGAGTGTGAATATACCCACATATACTGCTAATTGGAGTACGATCCAATAGAAATCACAAGATTAAATCAGAATATGATTATGAATCGAGAACTCACACAATTAAACGGAACCATATTCTAATCAATCAAATGAATGATCCAATCTTTTCAAAACATTTCGGAGTAGAAAATCGGGGACAATTAAAAACCCTAGCAATCACAGGAGAAAGGGAAGGGGGGGAGGGGAATGACTGAATCTAAATGAAACAGAGAGAGAAGTACCATGATGATGGAAGATTGATGAGCAGCACCACAACTAGGTGGATGAGAATCAACCATGAGAGAAAGAGAAAGGAAAGGAGAAACGCTGGGTTGGGAAGCGGAAGAAGACAAAGGTCTCTAGACTTGCTTTTTTCCTGTTGGGCGGCCCATTTTTATTTTTTATTTTGGTTAAATCAGCCCGTGTGCCCGATTTTCACTTTAAGGAAAATTTTCATTTTAAGCCCCATTTTCATTTGAACCTTTACCTATATATATATATATATATATATATATATATATATATATATATATATATATATATATATATAGAGGTTGGGTCATGTGTAAGCAACTCTTATTGTGTTTTGTGTTAACAAATCTCAGCCATAGATTGAGTGAAAATTGATGGATGAGATTATTCCCCACTTTTAATTAAATATATTATTAAAATTAAAAAACACCCATTAATCGGCTTTCAAGGGCGCGTGATCTCACAAGCCACAACTCAAAAACACGGTACAAAAGCGATCTGCTTCCACCGTCTTCTCCGACTCTCTCCACAAGGGGATCCGGCGAGAATCGTCCATCTGAGTAGTGCCGCAACTATTTCCGGCTACGTGATGCGACGCGGCTTGAAGTAGAACCTCTGGCGAAGCTGTTGTGGGTGGATCTGAAGGCCGCACATACCGAATTCGTTTGGGGAATAGAGTGTCGTCTAATGAATATTTGATAAATTTGGATGAATAATTGAGTGACTGTGATGAATAATTGAGTGACTGTGATGAATATTTGATCAATTTTAACAAAAACTTTGATGAATAATTGAGTGACTGTGATGAATATTTGATAAATTTTGCTGCATATTGATGACTACTTGGAAAATTGTGAAGAATATTTGATAAATTTTGACGAATAATTTAGAGACTGTGATGAATATTCATGATGTCAATTAATCAAAAAAAAAAACTTAAGTCCATGTGTTTTAGGATCCCAGTACCGCCATCAGCACAAACAATTGCATAATTACAACGAATAATTGCTTCCCAACATCGAATATTTGAACTGCTCGTGATGTTTTCTAACCCATTACCAGAATCCATCAGTGATTTTCACCATCCGCTTTGCTTCTTCCTCTTCTTTACCGTCCGCTAAGATCAAACCGTCACTGATTTCCAAAGATTTCACAACCCAGATTAATTGATCATGATATTTCAAAAAGGAAATTGTTGTAAATTGACAAAAAAAAAAAACAAGCGCTTCCCACGATTTTCTCAGTCTGGATTTGAGCAGTTACTGATGTGCATCACACGCCCTCCCAATCTGAGAGTGGGGTGTTAATCCATGTGGGTCCCCCTTTTATATTAAAAATAAATGCAAAAAATCATGGATTAATCACATCCATCCATCTTCACTCAATCAACGGTCATTATTTGTTAACATTTAACATGTTAAGACTTGTAAACATTTGATCAGTCCTATATATATATATATATATATATATATATATATATATATATATATATATATATATATATATATATATATATATATATATATACACACAGTGTATTATTCTACTACCATTCTCTCATTATTCTAAATCATTTTCAATTTATATATAAAAATATTATATTATGATTTTTATTAACATTGATTTCTTTATATGGATGATACAACTTCTACTTCATTGTGAAAAATATATGGTATGTTCAAATATCATTCATTGATTTTTTTATTTCATTATTTTGGATGATTACTTTTTATTTTATTTTGTGGATTACTATTTTATGTATTTTTTTATTTAGTTCATTTATTTGTAAAGGAAGACTTCTATCTTATAAGGAGTCTATTATCTTACTTTAATCATTTCATTCATGTCTATAAATACAAGCCCGATAAATAATTTATTAATCTATATATATCATCTATCTATCGACATATACACCAAGTCTATAATATCTATATACAATCTATATCTAATAATAATAATAATAATAATAATAATAATATAATAGAAAAGTTGTGTTCAACATAATAAATGCATAAATTTTTTGAAAAATATACATTAAATAATAAAAATTAATTTAAATTTATCAAAAATGGAAATTTATTTGTGATTGACACTTTGTTGCGACTTATTGTATGTTCGTATACTTTTATCTTCCAAAAACCTCTAATATATGTTATATATATATATATATATATATATATATATATATATATATATATATATATATATATATGTATGTTATATATATATATATATATATATGTATGTTTATACATATATATATATATATATATATATATATAACATACATATATATATATATATATATATAGATATATATATATATATATATATATATATATATATATATATATAACATACAAATATATATATATATATATATATATATATATATATATATATATATATATATATATATATATATATATATATAACATATACATATATATAACATATACATATATAACATATATGTATATGTTATATATATATGTATATGTTATATATATATATATGTATATGTTGTATATATATGTGTTATATATATAACATATATGTATATATATATATATATATATATATATATATATATATATATATATATAATTTGTGTAGTTTATGTTTATTTGCAATATATGGAGGTCTACACAAGTTTTTTTTATATTTCGCAGAAATCAGACGCACTTTGGAGCTTAAAAGGAAATCCATGTAGAAGCTAAGAAGTCTTCATGAGAGTTGTAGCCCTCGAAAAGAGCTTTCCAACACATGGTCATATGTGTCAATCCGACAAACGAGGACTCGGGAAAGTGAGTTTCAAGAACATAGCAGAAAGCTGAGAGATTTACTCGATATCGAGGAATATTAGTCGATATCGAGGAAGCCCAAATCGAGCTGAGCACAAGACATCGATAAGTGAAGCTGGGAGCTGAATAAATTACTCGATATCGAGGAAATTCCTCGATGTCGAGGAAAGCCCAAGTCGATGTGTCGTCCAGAAGCTGATCGAGAAGTCGAGAAGAGGAGCAAGACAACTCGAGCACGTGTTTACTCGATGTCGAGAAAATTCCTCGATATCAAGGAAACCGAAAGCACATGTCCGAGCCAAGTCAAAGAGAGGTTACTCCAGAGAGCCAAGCCAGGCAAGTCGACAACTGACGTTACTCGATATCGAGGAAAAATACTTTGGGCCGCGTGACGCTGTTGGGCTGTCCGAGTAGAGTTGGGCTGTTGAGATCCAAATCTATCCAAGTCTATCAACTTTTATCAAGGATTTATCCAAGAAGAGAGATATATCTACCACATGCAGATATTTTAGATATTTAATTATTTCCCTTTAGAATTAATGTTTTATCTTTATTTAAATTCTATCTTTAGGATATTAGATATACTTTCGTTCCTTGATTAGCAAGGATTGGAAGCTTATAAATAAGGTCTTAGGGGTTGATTTCTAAGCATTCAATTTCACACACAATTAGTTACATAGAAAGAGTAAAAGAGAGAGCTTGCGGCGAGAGAAGTTGGAAAGGCGAAAGCGGATTTGGCTTTGATTGGTTGTAAGCTTTCTTTAGTTTATTTAATGCTAAGTTATTCCCTTTTATTATTGATGAGTTTCTTGATGATGAAGAGCGAGTAGTACACCCACTTCTAGGGTCGGGGTGTGCCCAACGGTAGCCATGTGAGGTGATGCGGTAAATGTTTGATCTTTTTATGCAATTCATCTTCTATCCCTATGAGTATGATTATTTTGCGAAAGTTGAAGGTGATCCTTGTTTGTGTTATGTGAAAAGGGTTAGTAACAATTAGAGTTTATTCGAAAGTCTCTATCTTCCTATTTGTTAATAACGAAAGTTATTTGATGAAAAGCATGATCTTTTATGCCTTTTTATGTTATTTTGCATGGTTATCGTTGTGGTGTCGAAACCCTGATCTTGGAAGTCTTAAGTTTATTGATTTATTCGTTGAAATCTGTGTTCTGCATTCGAAAGGTTGCAATTTTAAGTTTCTGTCTTTTACTCGAAATCGGGAAGTTTTTGTCGACATCTAGAAGTTTCCTTGATATCGAGGAAAGTTTACTCGACATCGGGTTGTTCTGCTGAGTTCTGCTTTCTGTTCGTCGATTTTGGTTACTGTTGGTCGATATTGCTAGTCGATATCGGGTAACTTTAGTCGATATCGACCAAGTTCTGTGCTTTGCTTTATTTTCTGCTTTTGTTTGTTATTTCTTTCTTTTTGTTTGCTTTTCTATCTGTGAGATTTACAGCTAAATGAGATCCGCTGACACGCTTCCTCGTGGATCGATCCTGACTTCCCGCTGCTATATCAGGAGGAGGTCTTGTAATTATTTGCGTGGGCATGAATTTGGTTTGATTTATATTTCTGTATTTTAAACTCGATTTCCTCCTACTAACAAATTGGCGCCGTTGCCGGGGAAGCAATCATTCGCGCCTTAGGTAGTTAGATCTCACTTTTTCTTTGAGGTACTTTGCAGGTGTATGCGTCGTTCTGGTCAAACACCTGAGTTTGACGCCTTAGACGATCTGGAACACCTTATACACGTCCACGCTAAATTAAAAAGAGCCATGGCGGTCGCAGAAACACAAGAACAGCTGATACAGAGGCTTCGAAGGGAACTAGCCGCTAAAGATACTGCTCTCACCACTGAGAGAGCAGGCAGGGAACAGAAAGCTGAGCAAAGAAGGCAAGTAGAAGCTGAGCTTACCCAATACCCTATCACTGGAGAGGATTACATGCACCCGACTCTCGTCGTGCCTGAATCGGCTATTCTAATCCCTCAAAATAATTTTGAAATTCGCACTCACTTCCTTATTGAACTAAAAAATAATGCTTTTCATGGAAGATTTAATGAATGCCCTCTTGAACATATTACCAATTTTTCTGACATGTGTTGTACTCTTGCTGAAGGTTCTACTCTGGAATATGTCAAGATGAAGACCTTTCATTGGTCTCTTGCCGGTCCTGCATTGAAGTGGCTTGAATGACTAAAACCCCGATCTCTCACAACATGGACTCAAGTAGAGAAGGAATTTCTCAACAAATTCTTTCCTCCTTCCAAGACCGCACTCCTCCGCCAGATGATTACAGATTTCAAACAGAAGCCTGGGGAGCCGCTGGCAAAAGCATGGGAACGATATAAGGAACTATTGCGATCTTGCCCTACTCATGGACATCCACCCTATGTCATTCAGAAGATCTTCTTCAATTCTCTTGACCAGACCACTAAGGATAGGATAAATCAGTATACTCGATATGAGTATCTGACGATGCCACCAGCTGACGCATGGGGTGTACTCGACAAGCTCACCAACTACGATAATAAGTATGGGGCTTCTACAAACTATGATGAGAATACCTATGTCAGGTCAGCCCCATCCATGCCCCTCTACGAGCCTTCTAAGGAGATTGATCCTGATGTTAAGTAGCAGTACTACAGAGATCAGAATAGGAAGCTCTTCAAGCAAGTAAAGTATCTTTTTATCAACCAGCCTTGCATCGAATGCGGATCACAGCGGCACATCACTACTAAGTGCCCACACACAAAGCAAGTCAGGCTAGCAGAATACCACAAAGAGGTAGCTTACACAGGGGGTCCTAATCACTATATGGGGGACCACAGGTTTCAGTAGCCACAATGGAACCAAGGTGCCCGTAGGAACCCCCCGCCATACAGAGCTCCAAGACATCCGGAAATGGAGCAGAAGAAGGATGACCTACAGACCATCCTTGAGGAGATGCGGAGAAACCATACAGACACCAAACGGTCCTTCAATTATGTCTATACTCAAATACATGGTGTCAACGCTAGGCTTGGAGAAATGGATGTCTAGAGGAAATTAATTGATATATAGATTGGCCAGCTAGCAGCAGGCGTCCCCAGACAGTCAGGTACGCTCCTTGGATCTTCAGAACCAAATCCCAAGGGGAAGACCGAACACACCGCTGTTGTGAAACTCAGGAGAGGACACCAACTACGCGAGCCAGATGTCGAAAAGCAGCAAGATGAAGGAGCTGAACAGCAACTCGATATCGAAGAACAGCGGGTCAATGTCGACCAAAATTTGGTCGATATCGAGCAAACCCAACTCGATATCGAGGAAAAGTTTGGCCACGATTCGTCTGCACAACACAGTAACATGAAATAGACTAAGTAGTCGATGTCGAGGAAAATCTTGTCCATGTCAAGGCTAACCAAGTCGACGTCGAGAAAGCTACAACACCTCGGACATCTGTTCTGGCTCCGAACCAGAAAAAGAAGCTGCCTTTCCCCATGAAATATCCAAAGGACCCAGCAAAGAAGAAATTTCAGCGCTTCATCAAGATGCTTCAGAGGCTCAATGTCACCATACCCTTCACAGAAGCTCTTAATGAAGTGCCATCATATGTCAAGTTCCTCAAGGAGATTCTAAGCAAGAAGCGGTCAATGGCTGAGATTACAGAGGAGTGCAGCCATATGGACATACTTGAGAAAAGGCCAGATCCAGGTAAGTTTGCTATAACCATTGGATTTAGTCAATATAAATTTAATGCATTATGTGATCTTGGAGCTAGTGTGAGTATAATGCCTTTAACGATATGGTCCAAGATTAAGATAGGTGCCCTAGAGCCTGTGGATGCCAAGCTTTATATGGAAAACAACGCGGTGGTCATCCCAACATGCATGGTGGAATATGTGCCAGTACAAGTAGGTAAGTTATTTATCCCTGCTGATTTTCTAGTTATTGATATGGCGGAGGACCCTGCTTGTCCAATTATTCTAGGAAGGCCCTTCTTGGCGACGGTGGATGCCAACATAAGCGTAAGGAAGGGAGTACTCACTTTCAACATCAGCGATGAGGTAATTGATTATTCTTTTAATAAAACTGGAAGGCACACAGGTCCCATGGAAGAGGTAAAGTCTATATCAGCTGGTTACATTACATGCGGGGAGCCTAAGGTAAGAAATATGACTCCTGAAGAGCTGGAAAAGAGGGATATGGAGGCCCAGGTTGAGAAGATCATGGCCATCCTCAACGGCGACATAAATGATCTACTCAACATCGACCAAGGTAAGTCGACGTCGACTAACTGTTTTTCGGATGACTTGACAGGATGCAAGTATGGGGTCGAAGTCACCAAGAATTCCTCGACATCGACCAAAAGCAGAACCCTCCATCAGCAACAGCTTCGTCAAGGAACCCACCCTAAGCCGAGAGTTCCTCGACATCAACCAACTTGGCCGACATCGAGAAAAAATCTCCATCCTCGACTTCTCCCTCAAAGAGAAACCCACTGGAAGCTGAGAATTCCTCGATGTTGATGAGATTAGTCGATATTGGCAAAAAATCTCTTCCCTCGACTTCGCCTTCCTCGATGCTGATTCCACCAGACGAGCTGAACTCCTCGATATCGACCAAATTGGTCAATGTCGACCAAATACTGCCTTCCTCGACTTCGCCATCCTCGAGCAGCAGCCCACCAGAAGCAGAAAACTCCTCGATATCGAGTACACTTACTCGAAATCGACCAAAATCAAAGGTCCCCGAATCCGATTCTGCAAAGGTAAGCCAATGTATGGATCTTTCCTCTCCTATTTCCATTAAAGATTTATCTATACATGGGAGATGTTTGCCTTGGTATGTGCGATTATGTAGGATTTCCAATGATGAGCCCAAGGAGTGGTATGTGCGATTATGTAGGATTTCCAATGATGAGCCCAAGGAGTATGAAGTTGGAGACAAGCTCTATGTTTCCAAATCAAAGGATCATTGGTTTCCCAATAAATTCAACAAGAAGAAGATGGGGCCCTTCGTGGTGAACAAAATCCATTCTAGAGGACTACAACTGATGGACAAGAATGGAGTCCTATTTGAAGCTCATGCTACATGGGCCCTGCAAATGCCACCTTGAGCTTAATGGAGAAAAGTCGGCCTAACGACTATAAAATCTAGAGCTTGTAATTATACATTTATTTTTGAGACTTTTGGACATTGTTGCTTTTGTTTGTTTTTGGTTTTGAACTTTTAGTTTTTCTATTGTGGGTATTTCTCTTCTACAATTTTCCGGTCCATAGGGATAGAAGCAATATAAATCAGACTCGACCCAGAGCATAGCACTCGATTACGACGTCCTCAACGCCTGTCTAGTGAGTTTCTTTCTTTACCCTTATTTTTTATACAATGAGGACACTGTAATGTTTAAGTATGGGGTGGGGGAAGGGTTTACTTTATGCATATTTGATACATTTGACATTATGTGTGCATTTTTTATTTCTTGAATTGCATATGCATGGCTATTTTGGAATTCGTTATTGATTTATGTGCTTATATGCATGTTTTCCAAAGATTTGAAAAATGACCCCCATTGAATTTTTTTATTAATGTCATGGAAGTTATATTGAACTCGACGATGCAAAATTGGATTCATTAGAGATATAGCATGAAATTGCCTAGTAAAGGGAAGTCACAATGAAGTGCATATTTTATTGAAAACCATAAAAGGAGGTAAAATTTGATGTTGCTTTTGACATGTTGCATGATAAGAGGATGGAGGACTTTATATTTCCATATAATGCTCATTATTTATATTCCCAGCCTTACCTATGCTTATGCATCACAAAAGCCATATTATGCCTTATTTCATATATTACTCCACATGTTTCAAATATTGCCCATTCTTTACCTTATTTCCTATCCGAGGATTATGATGAGAATGATGTTACATTATGGATATTATTGCATGGTGTTTGTGTTGTGATTATCATTATTGGAGTTTGGTGGGAAATTGTTTGAAAAATATGGAAAATTTAATGAATGAAAAAAAATCCGATCACCTCAGGAGATAAAGGTAGATCTACCCTGCTTGCTGAGATAATAGTTCAGTGAGATGGGACACATTGTGAGGAGTCCAAAGCACTAAGTATCCGGGGCCATTCATGACACCCATGCTTGCGACTCGCGAGAAGGCAATGCTGAGGTTAGAGAGGTAAAATCATTGTTATTGAAAAAAGCAATAAAAGCATTATGGAAGGTGATGAATCTTATGAAGAAGGAATGTGGAAATACATTTTGGAAACACTCCATTTCCCCGGATCATTAGCACAACATTGCCAAAAATTATCCACCTTTAGCCATTTACCAACCCACTCCTTATTTGAGCTTAAACTAAAGTCCTCTTTATTATTAATGCTTTGTCACATAAATTGTTTTGCATAACACTCCTTTTGTGAGTAGATGTTGCTTTTAATTGCACATGCAGGGTTATATGAGAAAGAATCGAATATGTTGAGAGTTTTTATTTCTTCCCCTGTACGACAATTAAAAGTATTGCTTGAGGACAAGCAAGCTTAAGTATGAGGTGTTTGTTGTAAGCCTAATTCTCCATGTTTTATATTGACTTTTATATCGATTTCTGCATGCATTTCATGCATTTGGGCTAGAATAATACATAATTTGTGTAGTTTATGTTTATTTACAATATACGGAGGTCTACACAAGTTTTTGTTATATTTCGCAGAAATCAGACGCAGTTTGGAGCTTAAAAGGAAACCCATGGAGAAGCTAAGAATGGTGCAGCTGGAGAAAAGACCATTTTTCACCAGTTTCGAATCAAGCTTTGAAGTCTTCATGATAGTTGTAGCCCTCGAAAAGAGCTTTCCCACGCATGGTCATATGCGTCAATCCGACAAACGAGGACTCGGGAAAGTGCATTTCAAGAACATAGCAGAAAGCTAAGAGATTTACTCGATATCGAGGAATATTAGTCGATATCGAGGAAGCCCAAATCGAGCTGAGCACAAGACATCGACAAGTGAAGCTGGGAGCTGAAGAAATTACTTGATATCGAGGAAATTCCTCGATGTTGAGGAAAGCCCAAGTCGATGTGCCGTCCAGAAACTGATCGAGAAGCCGAGAAGAGGAGCAAGACAACTCGAGCGACGTGTTTACTCGATGTCGAGGAAATTCCTCGATATCGAGGAAACCAAAAGCACCTGTCCGAGCCAATTCGAAGAGAGGTTACTCGAGAGAGCCAAGCCAGGCAAGTCGACAACTGAAGTTACTCGATATCGAGTAAATTACTCGATGTCGAGTTGGGCTGTTGAGATCCGAATCTATCCAAGTCTATCAAGTTTTATCAAGGATTTATCCAAGAAGAGAGATATATCTACTACATGGAGATATTTTAGATATTTAATTATTTCCCTTTAGAATTAATGTTTTATCTTTATTTAAATTCTATCTTCAGGATATTAGATATACTTTCCTTCCTTGATTAGCAAGGATTGGAAGCCTATAAATAAGGTCTTAGGGGCTGATTTCTAAGCATTCAATTTCACACACAATTAGTTACATAGAGAGAGTAGAGGAGAGAGCTTGTGGCGAGAGAAGTTGGAAAGGCGATAGCGGATTTGGCTTCGATTGGTTGTAAGCTTTCTTTAGTTTATTTAATGAAAAGTTATTCCATTTTATTTTTGATGAGTTTCTTGATGATGAAGAGCGAGTAGTCCACCCACTTCTAGGGTCGGGGTGAGCCCAACGGTTGCCATGTGAGGTGATGCGGTAAAGGTTTGATCTTTTTATGCAATTCATCTTCTATCCTTATGAGCATGATTCTTTTACGAGAGATGAAGGTGATCCTTGTTTGTGTTATTGAAGCGAAAGTGATCTTAATACAACTTGGGTTAATTATGTGAAAAGGGTTAGTAACAATTAGGGTTTATGCGAAAGCCTCTATCTTCCTATTTGTTAATAACAAAAGTTATTTGATGAAAAGCATGATCTTTTATGCCTTTATGTGTTATTTCGCATGGTTATCGTTGTGGTGTTGAAACCCTGATCTTGGACGTCTTTAGTTTATTGATTTATTTCGTTGAAATCTGTGTTCTGCGTTCGAAAGGTTGCGATTTTAAGTTTCTGTCTTTTACTCGAAATCGGGAAGTTTTTGTCGACATTGAGGAGTTTCCTCGATATCGAGGAAAGTTTACTCGACATCGGGTTGTTCTGCTGAGTTCTGCTTTCTGTTCGTCGATTTTCGTTACTGTTGGTCGATATTACTAGTCGATATCGGGTAACTTTAGTCGATATCGACCAAGTTCTGTGCTTTGCTTTATTTTCCGCTTTTCTTTGTTATTTCCGTCTTTTTGTTTTCTTTTCTGTCTGTGAGATTTACAGCTACCTGAGACACGCTTCCTCGTGGATCGATCCTGACTTTCCGCTGCTACACCAGGAGGAGGTCTTGTAATTATTTGCGTGGGCACGAATCTGGTTTGATTTATATTTCTATATTTTAAACTCGATTTTCTCCTACTAACAATATATATATATATATATATGTTATATATATATATATATATATATATATGTTATATACATATATTTTATATATGATATATATATATATATAGCATTTTTCATTTTTATCATTATCTAAATCTTCTATGTATACATTAAATAATTACGTGTAGTAGAAAGTCGCAAGTTGAAGAATAGTTTACCTCTAATCCTTAATTTTATTTTATAAATATCTATCTCATAAAGAACATTGTATTAAATCTATTAATTTTTTTTATTCTTTTTTTTGTCCACAAACATATACTAGAGAGAGTTTTTCTCATCATAAAAATAAGTTACAATTAAGCAATAAAGAACAGAGATTTTTAAAATAAACCAATTAAGTAGTATTAAAGTATATTTTTATATGAATATAAATAAAAATTAAATGGTACTAAAACATATCTCATGGATCACCATAGGCATGGTTACTAATGTAGGAGGAAATCGAGTTCAAAATATAATAAAATAAATCAAACCAGATTCTGCCCACGCAAGTGATTACAGGACTCCCTCCCAATGTAGCAACAGGAAGTCAGGATCGATCCTCGGGGAAGCGTGTCAGTGGATCCTAGGCAACAGAAGAATTCATGTCGTTTTCGACTCAAGGAGTTTACTCGATATCGACCAACAGTAGTCGATATCGACCAAATCCAGTTGATTTTGGGCAATTGCAGAATGTCAGTCGATTTCAGCCTATGCACTCGATATCGACCAAAAGGACTCAATATCAATCAGTCTTGTCGATTTCGACCTGTTCCCTGCAGAATCACAAACAAGCAGCGATCTTTCTGGATCGAAAATTAGAAATCGATATCGACCAGTAGGTGGTCCATATCGAGTAGGAGCAGTCGAAATAAAAGAACAAAGCTTTGTAAATTCTGGAATAAACTATGTAAAAGAAAACTTCCAAGATCGGGGTTTGCAACAACGATAACCAAACATGCATAAGGCAGGATAAATAATGATAATCATGCAATCACATCAAAGGAACAAGCTTTCACCTTTTCCAACAATTAGACAACTCTTTCAAGAAACCCTAACTGTATCTACCGATTTTATGTTTATTATCCAAGTTGTTAACATGGACCTCTATTAAATAGGTAATAAACACATCAAAGGCAATGGATGATCAAAGCATTATAAAGGTCGAATCTTTACCTCAAACACGCTTGGATATTGTCGGGCTCACCCCTACCCTAGAAGTAGGTGGACTACTCGCTCTTTATCGCAGGGAAACTCATTGATAACTCCCTCCCTTGATGAAAATCGGAATAAATGTTTCAAAGGCTTTGACAGGATGTTTGTGTCAAAGGCCTTGGAGCATTAACAGTTGATGAAATACAAAACCTGTTTTATAAGTCCGTATATTATTTAATCTTATTATATACTAACTTTATATTATATATATATATGTATGACTAATCTTTCAGGAGGTATTTTCGAGATTATATCTTTCCATGTGGTGCATATCGAGGAGATCCAATTCAAAGAAGATCATGTCTGCAAAGTGTCCTAAAATAGAAGATCCGGGCGCGCCATAATCTTTACTAGCCGTTGTTGAAGATCTGGTGTTGAAGAACCTCATGCTCCACATTATTTCTATAAAGGAAAGGAAGAAGAAGACAGTACACACAAGTGCTACATGAGCTTTCATTCATTCAAGCAAGATCTGTCTTCTAAAGTGTCTCTCTGCTAGCGCTCAAGAGTTTGTTGTTTATTTCAAAGCTTTTGAGAGTCACTGTGAGCTTATAGGATATATTCATTTATAGTGTTACTCGAGAGTTTGTAACTCGGGAAGTTGCACTAGGCTATTGATTTGTGAGAGTAAGAGGATTGTACTAGATAGCTGAGAGAGGTGGGGCTCTTCTAGATTGGTCTAGGACTCCAAGGGAACGTGAGTTGACTAGATTGAAATTGTATAGGAGAGAGGCTTCTCGGTGAGCAATTAGGATCCTAAGCTAAGCGAATCAATAAAGCCTTTTGAATCCTAGGGTTGTGGAAGAACCCTAGGCGGGGACTTAGGCAAAGTTCGTGCTGAACCTCGTAAACAATTACTCGTGTTCTTTACTTATTGCTTTACCTTATTTCCGCACTTGGTTCGATTGTCTAACTTTGTGATTCAGGTTTAATCTCAAAGGTTTTGGTACAAGCTCCAAAAGTCTTGAGACTTTTTGCGAAAAACGGACATACTCTATTCAACCCCCCCTTCTAGAGTATTTCTAATTTACATTGTTTTATATTATCGAACCTTCAATTGGTATCAGAGCTTTACTCACTGTTTTTGATCTAACAATCTTGTGAGTTTTCGATCATGTCTGGTGAAGCAAGCGGAGGATTTGCACAGGAAAGGTCCACAAGCAGACCGCCACTCTTTGTAGGAAATAACTTTGTCCACTGGAGATCTTTGATGAAGATGTTCATCATAGACCAAGATCTAGAGCTTTGGAACATTATAGAGAATGGTCCGAAGATTCCAGAGAAAGAAGAACCAAATGATACCAAAGTTGCAAAGAAGGAGTCTGAATACAACCAAGCAGATCTTGAAACCATCTCCAAAAACTACAGGGCTATTAACTTACTTTATTGTGGTCTTAGCACTGATGAGTTTAACCGTATTTCATCTTGTAGGTCAGCTAAAGAGATTTGGTACAAATTGGTCGTCACCTATGAAGGAACGAGCCAAGTAAAAGACACCAAGATCAACATCTTCTTTAGAAAGTATGAGCTCTTCAAGATAAAGTCTGATGAGTCAATCAAGGCCATGTTCACACGATTCACAGAAATCACCAACAACCTTGACTCTCTCGGCAAGAGCTTTACCAACGTCGAGAAAGTGAGGAAGATACTGAGGTGCCTTCCAAAGGAGAAATGGGGTCCAAAAGTAACAGCTATAGAGGAAGCCCAGGAGCTCACCACTCTACCCCTTGATGACCTTCTTGGGAAGCTGATCACGCATGAGATGATTCTTAATGAAGACGATGGAGAACTTCCAGCTAGCACTAAGAACTTGGCACTCAAGTCTAAGAAGGATGAGCCCAAGGATGGATCTGATTCCGAAGATGAGGATGACGATGAGGATGATCCTTTTGCTCTTATCACAAGAGGCCTTGCTAGAATTCTCAAAATGAAGAAGCAATTCAACAACAAGGATGGATCAGAGTCTTCAAAATTTCGAGGTAAGCCTCAATCCAACAAGTATGAAAAGAAGACTAAACCGTTGTCTTGTTTTGAATGTGGTGAAACAGATCATCTTGTGAAGGACTGCCCTCAAAAGACAAAGAGTCAGCCCAAGAAAGGTGACCAATGGAAGAAGAAAGCCATGGTGGCAACTTGGAGTGATTCCGACTCTGACTCCGACGATGAGAAAGCCAACATTTGTCTTATGGCCTCAAAAGATGAATCCCAGGATGAAAAGCTTGAAGCTACTGTAAGAGAACTTATGGAAACTCCAAAAGAGGTATTATCGGAATTCCTTTCCAATATGATTGCTAATGAAGAGAAGCTTATTGCCCAAACTAACATTCTTATTAAGAGAACTGTGGACCAGGAAAGAACTATTGAGGATCTGTCTATGAGGGTCAAAAGTCTTGAAGCTTCTTGATGCGGGACCATCTTCTACAACTCCAAACACACCCATCATACTTAGAGAAGGACCAATGACTCGAGCTAGAGCTAAGAAGCTTCAGAGAGACTCATTCAACTTTGTGGGTCATGCTTTGTTCTCGAGCAAGGTTCAACTCCCCGAGCCAACATTGAAGACATACATGTGCATTGGAGCACAAGTGGAGGCCGAGCCACCTTAAACATGCTTGGGCCGAATTTCATTAAGTGTTAATGTCTAATTTCAGCTTATGAACATTATTGGGCTGAATTGGGCTTTTCTTAATTCGTCTTTTTAAAACCTTATTTACTTATGTTCTTAGGTTTATTTCATTAAGCCCATTAGTTATTAGTTTTATCTTTCTATCTAGTTAGGCCGGCCAGAACAACCCCTAGGGCCTTTATAATGCCGAGTTTTCCTTGTAAACAAATTGGAACATTCATAATACAGAAAGTATTCTTCTCAAACGTGTGAAACACATAGAGAGAGAGATCAGGCCGGATTGGGCTGTGCTCTTCGTGATCTCGAATTGATTGATAATCTCAGCTTGGTTTGCTTTGCCGTTCATCAACTTCGCAAGACTTGGTGAATCTAGTATCCACAAGCCCCCTCCTTGTGCCTTCAAGTTGTCCGCTTGATTGTGTAGGGTTGTAGAGGCGGGTTGTGTAGTCATTGGTATTGGTTCCTACCCTCTGAGGAGGCATGGGGTCTTTATCTTGTTCTGCATAGATCGACTCAGTCCATATCAGGTCGTGTCTTTTCAATTCTTGCAATTCAATTTCGAGTCTTTATTCATCTTTGTCGAGTCTTGCTGCGTTTCTTGAGAATCTTGATCGATCTTGATTGCTTCTTGATCGAATCTTGCTGATCTTGTTGAGTCTTTATTCGTTCTTGCTTCCGTTCTTTAACTTCTTGATTGATCTTGCAGATTTCTTGATCGATTCTTGAAGCATCCTTGCTGCGTCGGTTTGAGTCTTGTTATTTCTTTGAGTCTTTCTTTAGTTTCTTGCTTGTTGTCGAAGATCGGACCATCACACGGCTAACCCCGTATCAAATTGGCATCAGAGCTTTGGTTTCCGACATCAAGATTGAGTCTTTTCTTTTTCATAAACACAAAAACCACAAAAATAGAGTCTTTTTGTTTGTGATTGTTTGTGGTTGCATAGCCTAAACACAAAGCCTAGCCGAGACCGTGGAGTCGACCAAGTGGTGAACACAGCCTTTGTGAACACCCTAGAGCCGACGGCAATTTCTGTCCCCATAGCCTTGCTTGGCCGATTCTACATACCACACAAAGCAAACCCTAGTTTGTTCTATCTTTTCTATCCTTTTGTTTATCTATTCCATCTTTGGAATTTTGATTTATCTTTTATCTAATTCCATTTATCTATTGCCTATCAAAAATCAGAAATTTTAAGTTGTTGGATATTAATTTCCATTATATCTATCAACTATCTAAAAAGGCACAAGATAGATCCTATTACCTAAATTAGCCATTCTATCTATATCTTTACATTAGGGCTGAATTTTCATCTTTTATCTCCATCTATACCAGATTTTCGAGTCCTATACATTAATTTGAGTCTTTTCTTGCATTAGTTTCACATTTAAAAAAAAAAAAACAGTAAATGAAGGTCCGAAAAGTCAAAAGAAAGAGAAAGTGTTTGTTAGTTGTTGATCTAGTGCAAGAAAGCTCCCAAGAACATCATTGGTGAACCCTCGTCTCAGCCCTAATCAACATACCTATCCCTAAACACATACACCTCCACAAAATTGAAACCCTACCTTGCAACTACAACATCATAACTTAAGGTTTTCAATCAAAAGAGGTGAATTTCCATTCTTTCTTGAGTTTTTCTATTCGTTCTCTTTGTTTACAGCTTTGTCGAAGTTGTTTGCTAGCTGTGTCGAGTACTTCTATTCTCTTGAAGTGCTATTGTGTGTGTGTGTCGAAGAGATCTCCCCCTGGTCGAGTTCTCTTTTGTTTGAGTCGAGTGCTTGTTTTGCTGTTCGAGTACTCATTAGTCTATTTCGAGTTGATTCTTGCTGATTGTTGCTTGGATCAAATTGATTATTGATGTTATCGAGTTGTATTTGCTTGAGTCGAGTGATCTTGACCCCTGTCGAGTTCTCTTTTGAGTTTGTCGAGTACTACAGCCCCTTGTTGAGTACTCTTGTGTGTTGTTTCATTCATTCTCTTGATTCATATACTTGGATTGCTTTGTTCTGTGCTTGGTAGTTGATTTGCCCAAAGCGGATTGCCCTAGCAAGCGTGATATATCAATCAGAGAGGGAGTGTGAGCGAAACACAATAGTGAGGTGTTTATAAGTTTTACTAACCTCTAACTTAGTTCCTTGTTTCTTTGGTCTTTGTTATAATGTCTACTAATCAGGGAAACAATGGTGGTAACAATGCCACTAACTCAAGTGCAACAGTGACACCCGAGCAATTTCAGACCATGATGAACAACATGGCGACTATCATGAACAACACAACGGGTGTTCCTGAATCATTGGCTGCGCTAACAGCAAGGGTGGCTGCATTAGAGAGCTCTAGGCCTAGTGGTTTCAACACCATAGGTCAGCAAGAGCGAGTTGAGATACCTAATGATGAAAGAGAGGTCGTTAATCCTAACCCTATTCCTAATCCTAATCCTCATGTCAATGCTAATTTAGATAATCCTTTATTCAATGAAAACAACTCTCCACAAGGTGGGAGAAATGATCGGAATAATGGGTTTGTTAATGTGCAAGGTCAAGGACAGGGAAGGGGAAGAGGACGTGGCTATCAAGAGCAATTCTATTACTCGGAGCAAGATGACGACTTCCAAGAAGAGGAGTATTGGGAGCGACGCCCGAGACGGAATCAAAGGGGAAATCCGAACCGACCACCTAGGTTCAATGACGACGACGGTATGGGTAAGGTTAAGGTAAAGATTCCTCCTTTTGATGGTAAAACTGATCCAGATGCTTATATTGATTGGGAAATTAAAATGGAGCAAATCTGGAATTGTCATAATTTCTCAGAACCTAAGAAAGTACAACTAGCTTCCCTAGAGTTTCAAGGTTTTGCATTAATCTGGTGGGATAATCTTGTTAAGGAAAGAAGAAGATCCCTTGATGCATCTATTGCTTCTTGGGAACAATTGAAAGTGGTCATGAGAAATAGATTTGTACCTCAACATTATGATAGAGAGATATTAAACAGATTAGAAAACCTTAAACAAGGTAGTAAAACTGTTGAGGAAACATTTAATGTTATGCAAGAAGCCATGGCTAGAGCTAATATAGTCGAAACTCATGAGAAAACTAATGTTAGATATCTTCGAATCTTACATCCTGCTTTAGCTCATGAAATTGATTATTTTCCCTATACTACTCCTACTGAACTTTTACATCTAGCTATGAAAGTAGAAAAGGGACAACGCTACAAAAGCCAAGGCAATAGGGTGTCGAGTGGCCAGCAACAAGGGTGGCGCCAATCTCGGCCCCAACAGCCCCAAGGGCGCTCGGAGATGGGCTCTAGGGAGCGAGCTCAGCAGCCCCAATGGAGGAGTGAAGGTCGACAGCCCCAACAGCCCCTCGACAAGGGTAAAGGCCCATGGAATGGACGAGAATCGTCTGGGACATCTACTGGTCCCAAAGGGAGTAATCCTAACCCTTCTACCACTCGTTCTAGAGATATTGTATGCTTTAAATGCCAAGGTAGAGGACATTATATGAAGGATTGCCTTAATAAGAAAACTCTCATGGTTAATCAATTTGGAGAATATGAATCTGAAAACTCTTGTGATGAACATGATGAGAATGCTAATAATCATAATGATCAGAACCTAAACCTTGTTTGCTATGAAAATGATGATAATGAGGTTGAATATGAACATGGAGAATCTTTGATTGTTAGAAGAGTTTTAAGTGTTGTTCCTACACCATGTGAAGATAATCAAAGAGAAAACTTATTTCATACTCGTTGTCTAGTTAAAGGAAAGGTTGTAAATGTGATCATTGATGGAGGTAGTTGCTATAATTTAGCTAGTCAAGAAATGGTTGACAAATTGCATTTACCTACTGTCCAACACCCTAGACCTTACAAATTGCATTGGCTGAATGATTGTGGCTTATTAAAAGTTCATAGACAAGTTAAAGTGCATATTAAACTAGGACATTATGAAGATGATGTTTTATGTGATATTGTGCCTATGCAAGCTTGTCATATTCTATTAGGCCGTCCTTGGCAATCTGATCGAAAGGTTATTCATGATGGGTTTACTAATCGCTATACCTTTACTTTTCAGGGAAAGAATGTCATTCTCAAACCTATGACGCCTACACAAGTAGCTGATGAGATTGAGAAGCGGAAGGTAAGTAAAGGTGAGTTAGAACAGGAGGCTCAGTCGAGCCAAGTGGATCCTCAAACTCGAGCTAAGAGTGTATTCTTGGTCTCCAAAAGCACATTCCTGGACGAATTTGCGGATGGTGGAACTATTCTTATGCGCCTTTGCAAGAGCTTGAGCATGTTGAGTGAAGAGCTTAAAGCTTCTCTTCCATCGAACATTCTTGCTCTTCTTGAGGAGTTTAAGGATGTGTTTCCCGATGAAATACCCCCAGGTCTACCCCCTATTCGTGGAATCGAGCATCAAATTGATCTTATTCCAGGGGCTGCATTGCCTAATAGACCTGCGTATCGTATGAATCCCACTGAGACCCAAGAGGTCCAAACCCAAGTCCAGGAACTGTTGGATAAGGGTTACATTCGAATTAGCTTAAGTCCTAGTGCTGTGCCTGTGTTATTAGTCCCTAAGAAAGATGGATCATGGAGAATGTGTGTAGATTGTAGGGCTATTAACAACATTACTATTAAATATCGTCACCCTATTCCTAGATTAGATGATATGCTAGATGAGTTACATGGAGTTTCTATATTCTCTAAAATTGATCTTAGGAGTGGCTATCATCAAATTAGAATGAAAGAAGGTGATGAATGGAAAACAACCTTTAAGACTAAGCTAGGCTTATATGAGTGGTTGGTTATGCCTTTTGGTTTAACTAATGCTCCTAGTACTTTTATGCGCTTAATGAATCATGTGCTTCGAGATTTCATTGGAAAGTTTGTTGTTGTTTACTTTGATGATATTCTGATTTATAGCAAGTCTTCTAATGAACATGAATCACATCTTAGAGAAGTGCTTAAAACGCTGAGAATTGAACGCTTGTATGCTAATTTAAAGAAATGCGAATTATGTAATGAACAAGTGTCTTTTCTTGGATTTGTAGTAAGTTCGAATGGACTGCGTGTCGATGAGGCTAAGATCAAGGCGATCCAAGAGTGGCCAACACCCACCAACATCGGCCATGTGCGCAGTTTCCAAGGATTGGCGAGCTTCTACCGACGCTTTGTGCGAGACTTCAGCACCATCTCAGCCCCACTAACAGAGCTTACAAAGAAAAGGAGTGAGTTCACATGGGGAGCAGCTCAGGAGGAAGCATTCAACACACTTAAGGACAAGCTCACTCACGCACCTCTATTAGCTTTGCCGGACTTTACTCAGCCTTTTGAGGTCGAGTGTGATGCTAGCGGAGTAGGAATTGGTGGAGTCCTTATGCAGGGAGGTAAGCCTATTGCTTTCTTTTCTGAGAAGTTGAAAGGTGCTTGTCTTAATTACTCTACCTATGATAAGGAATTGTATGCTTTGTTTCGAGTACTTAAGACATGGTCTCACTATCTATGGCCTAGCGAGTTTATTCTTAGAACTGATCATGAATCATTAAAACACTTTAAAAGCCAAGATAAACTTGATAGGAGACATGGTAGATGGATGGAGTTCATAGAAACATTTCCTTATGTAATTAAGTATAAGAAAGGCAAAGACAATATGGTTGCCGATGCATTATCTAGGAGACATGTTCTAATAGCCGATTTCGATTCTAATGCTTTAGCTAGACGACATGTGCTTTTAACCACTTTGGATTCTAGAGTCTTAGGCTTTGTTTACATAAAGGAATTATATGAATCTGATCTAGATTTTGGTAACACTTTTCGAAAATGCTTAGAATCAGGTCCTTTCGATGGCTTCTATATACATGATGGATTCTTATTTCGAAAAGATCAAGTGTGTATTCCTCGATGTTCATTAAGATTACTACTTGTTAGTGAAGCCCATAGTGGTGGTTTAATGGGACATTTTGGACGGGATAAGACATATATTACACTGAAATCACACTTTTATTGGCCACATATGCTTAGGGATGTAGAACATTGCCTTAAGAGATGCATAGATTGCATTAAAGCCAAAGCTAAGCTTATGCCCCATGGCCTTTATACACCACTGCCGACCCCCTCAGCCCCTTGGGAAGACATTTCTATGGATTTTATTGTTGGGTTGCCTAGAACTAAGAAGGGGAGGGATTCAATCTTTGTAGTGGTCGATAGGTTCTCTAAAATGGCTCATTTCATTGCATGTCATAAAACTGATGACGCTACCAACGTTGCTAATATATTCTTTAGAGAAGTAGTTAGGTTGCATGGTGTGCCTAAAACTATTGTTAGTGATAGGGATGTGAAATTCGTAAGTCATTTTTGGCGTACCTTATGGAATAAATTGGGAACTAGATTGCTATTCTCTACTTCTAGCCACCCCCAAACTGATGGCCAAACTGAGGTGACTAATAGAACCCTTGCTACTGTCCTAAGAGCCATTATTAGGAAGAATTTGAAACTTTGGGAAGAAGCCTTACCTCATGTGGAATTTGCTTATAATCGAACCATGCATTCGGCTACTAAAATCAGTCCATTTGAATGTGTGTATGGTGTTAATCCACTAACCCCTTTTGATCTTACTCCATATCCTATGAGAGACAAAGAATCATTTGAGGCAGGTAAGCATGTCGAGTTCATCAAGGAGCTGCATGAACGAACTCGAGAGAAGCTGAAGCTCAAGGCTGAATACAACGCTAACAAGGCCAACAAGGGACGTCGCTTGGTCACATTTCAGCCTGGAGATCTTGTAAGGGTGCACTTGAGGAAGGAGCGGTTTCCAGAAGCCCGGAAGAACAAGCTGTCGCCTCGTGGTGATGGACCATTTCGGATCAAGAAGAGAGTGGGCGACAATGCCTACCAATTGGAGCTTCCTGGAGACATGGGCGTGAGCGCTACATTCAACGTCGCAGATCTAATCCCTTACTTCGCTGTGGATGAAGACTTGGATTCGTGGTCGAATCCTTTTCAAGAAGGGGAGGTTGATGCGGGACCATCTTCTACAACTCCAGACAAACCCATCATACTTGGAGAAGGACCAATGACTCGAGCTAGAGCTAAGAAGCTTCGGAGAGACTCATTCAACTTTGTGAGTCATGCTTTGTTCTCGAGCAAGGTTCAACTCCCCAATCCAACATTGAAGACATACATGTGCATTGGAGCACAAGTGGAGGCCGAGCCACCTTAAACATGCTTGGGCCGAATTTCATTAAGTGTTAATGTCTAATTTCAGCTTATGAACATTATTGGGCTGAATTGGGCTTTTCTTAATTCGTCTTTTTAAAACCTTATTTACTTATATTCTTAGGTTTATTTCATTAAGCCCATTAGTTATTAGTTTAATCTTTCTATCTAGTTAGGCCGGCCAGAACAGCCCCTAGGGCCTTTATAATGCCAAGTTTTCCTTGTAAACAAATTGGAACATTCATAATACAGAAAGTATTCTTCTCAAACGTGTGAAACACATAGAGAGAGAGATCAGGCCGGATTGGGCTGTGCTCTTCGTGATCTCGAATTGATTGATAATCTCAGCTTGGTTTGCTTTGCCGTTCATCAACTTCGCAAGACTTGGTGAATCTAGTATCCACAAGCCCCCTCCTTGTGCCTTCAAGTTGTCCGCTTGATTGTGTAGGGTTGTAGAGGCGGGTTGTGTAGTCATTGGTATTGGTTCCTACCCTCTGAGGAGGCATGGGGTCTTTATCTTGTTCTGCATAGATCGACTCAGTCCATATCAGGTCGTGTCTTTTCAATTCTTGCAATTCAATTTCGAGTCTTTATTCATCTTTGTCGAGTCTTGCTGCGTTTCTTGAGAATCTTGATCGATCTTGATTGCTTCTTGATCGAATCTTGCTGATCTTGTTGAGTCTTTATTCGTTCTTGCTTCCGTTCTTTAACTTCTTGATTGATCTTGCAGATTTCTTGATCGATTCTTGAAGCATCCTTGCTGCGTCGGTTTGAGTCTTGTTATTTCTTTGAGTCTTTCTTTAGTTTCTTGCTTGTTGTCGAAGATCGGACCATCACACGGCTAACCCCGTATCACTTCTTATTTAGGTCGTGACATTAAAGTCAAGACGCTTGACTCAGAGAAATCTGAACTCAAGCAAGATCTCTCCTCTATAACAAATGAGCATCATGACTTAGAGAACGAGAAGATCTCCCTGAATAATAAGATTCAAGACCAACAGACAGCCCTCATAAGTTTTACCAAATCCAAAGGTACTCTCGATAGGATGTTGGGTGAACAACAAAGCTCTCTAAACAAAAGTGGTATTGGTTACAATCCAAAGTTTTTAAAGAAGCAACACATTACCACTTTTATAAAGGCAAAAGGAAGCAGAACCTCTCCTATATGTCACTATTGTGCTAGAAAGGGACATGTAATAGAGACCTACCCCTATAGAAGAAAGAATCCATATATTATTCGCAATACATTTCCTGTTCATTTGAGAAAAGAACGGATAACACAAGTTTGGGTTCCAAAAGGCACTATTTTACCAAATATGGTTTACCCCAACAATGGATCCAAATTCGCTTATTGGTCTAGCCACAAAGGTTGATGTTTGTCTTGTAGGAGATCACCAAGCTGAAAGAACACAAATGGATTATTGATAGTGGATGCTCGAGGCATATGAGTGGGAAGAGTTCTCTCTTTCATGATCTAAATGAGCAATCCACGGGAACAATCACTCTTGGTGACAAAGGAAAATGCGACATCGTTGGTATTGGTAGTGTTGGAAGCGATTCCAGCCATAGTATTAAAAATGTCTATCTTGTTAATGATTTGAAGTATAATCTGCTTAGTGTCTCTCAATTATGTGATAGTGGTAACAATGTCAGATTTAACAAGAAAAGATGTATAGTGTGCAGAGAAGATACAGGTGAAGTTATATTGACTGCATACCGTTACAACAATATATACGCCGTAAATGCTTATCAAGTGGCACAAGGATGCTTAACCTGTCCAAAGGCTTTGACGGACGATCCAAAGCTCTGGCACAGGAGACTCGGTCATGTGAGTCCACATACACTACAGAAGCTTGTGTCCAAAGGACTTGTAAGAGGGCTACCTGAAATGGACTTCAAAGGTATTGACATGTGCAACGCATGCACACGAGGTAAACAAACACGTAGCTCGTTCAAACCCAAAAAGGTTGTAAGTTCTTCTAGACCCCTTGAACTTTTACATATGGATTTATGTGGTCCTATGCGAGTCAAATCTCCCAATGGTAAAAAGTACATGTTAGTTGTTGTTGATGATTTTTTTAGATAAACTTGGGTTGCATTTTTGAAAGAAAAATCAGAGGCCTTATTTGAGTTTTCAAAACTTTGTAAGGAGTTGCAAACTTTAAGAAACGAGCTCATAGTGTCAATTCGGAGTGATCATGGTAGGGAGTTTGATCAACTTCAATTTGATTTGTTTTGTGCTAAATATGGCATCTCCCATAACTTTTCTGCTCCTAGGACACCTCAACAAAACGGGGTTGTGGAACGCAAGAACCGCACCTTAAAGGATATGGCCAGGACTATGCTTTTAGAAAATGCATTACCTAAAACCTATTGGGCTGAAGCTGTTAACACAGCTAACTATATTTTGAATTGTTGTCTTATTCGTTCCATCTTAAAGAAAACTTCTTATGAACTTTTCAAAGGCCGGAAACAACTTATATCTTATTTTAAACCCTTTGGCTGTACTTGTTTTGTTCATAACAATGGAAAAGATAACCTTGGGAAATTTGATGCGCGTAGTGATGAAGGTATATTTCTTGGCTTTTCCACGAGTAGCAAAGCTTATAGAATCTTCAATAAAAGGACCCAGGTAGTTGAAGAAAGTATACATGTTATTTTTGATGAATGCAATGACGGTGCTTTAAGTCAAAGTGTTGCAGATATAGATCTTAACATCCATGAAGGGAACGAGGAAGGTGGTGATGCTGCTACCAAGAACACAGAGAAAAGGAACATGCAGGAACCGATTCTTAACACTGAAGAATTGGCCCAAGGTGTTGAAGATTCATCCAAAGCCCTTGGTCTCCAATTCAACAGTGTTGAGACGTCAGAAACTGTTGTAACTGAACCTAACAGGAACACGGAGTCAGATGTACTACAATTCAATCCTACTGGTGTGACGAATCAAGGAGCTGAGACGAGCAAAAGGAAATTCAAATACTCCTCATCACACTCATTAAAGGATATCATTTCTGACCCTACTTCTAGTGTTCAAACTCGTTCTAAACTTAAAGATCTTTGTGCTTTTCACGCGTTTGTTTCTCTTATTGAGCCAAAGACGATAGATGAGGCACTTCAGGAGCCAGACTGGATCATTGCTATGCAAAGTGAGCTTAATGAATTTGAAAGGAACAAAGTCTGGACCTTGAAGCCTAGGCCAAAGCATCAATCAGTCATTGGCACACGATGGGTAATTCGAAACAAGCTAGAAGAGAATGGTAAGATTGTGAGGAACAAGGCAAGGCTTGTTGCTCAAGGCTACAATCAAGAAGAAGGTATTGACTACGAGGAGACCTTTGCTCCCGTAGCCAGGCTTGAAGCTATTCGCATTTTATTAGCATTTGCATCTTTTATGAGCATAAAGTTATATCAAATGGATGTCAAGTGTGCTTTTCTTAATGGTTTCTTAGAAGAAGAAGTTTATGTGGCTCAACCCCTAGGTTTTGAAAGTTCAGAATTTCCTAATCATGTTTATAAACTTGACAAATCGCTTTATGGTTTGAAACAAGCCCCAAAAGCTTGGTATGAGCGCTTGTCAAAATATCTTTTAGAAAATGATTTTAAAAGGGGGTTGATCGACAAGACTCTTTTTATCAAAACCAAAGGGAAGGACATTCTGGTTATTCAAATCTATGTTGATGATATATTATTTGGTGCTACTAACACATCTTTGTGCAAGGAATTTTTAGACATCATGTCCAGCGAATTTGAGATGAGCTTGATGGGTGAACTCAACTTCTTTTTGGGATTACAAGTTCATCAATCCAAGAAAGGGATCTTTGTCAACCAAAGCAAGTACACTAAGGATCTCTTGAAGAAGTTCAAAATGGATCAATCCAAGGCAGCCAAGACACCCATAAGCTCAACATTGTCTCTAGATCAAGACAAGACTGGGAAAGTGTCAACCAAAAGGAGTATCGAGGAATGATTGGATCTTTATTATGTCTCACGGCTAGTAGACCTGACATCATGTTTAGTGTTTGCATGTGTGCTAGGTTTCAAGCTGATCCTAAAGAATCTCACCTCGTGGCTGTGAAGAGGATCTTTCGATATCTCAATGGCACTAAGGAGCTTGGACTATGGTCCCCAAAGCAAAAGGATTTCACTTTAATTGGATATTCTGATGCAGATTTTGCAGGCTATAAGGTGGATAGGAAGAGAACATCAGGATGTTGCCAATTCTTAGGAGCATCTTTGATCAGTTGGCACTCAAAGAAGCAAAACTCAGTTGCTCTATCCACTGTAGAAGCCGAATACATTGCAGCTGGAGCCTGTTGCTCCCAAATCCTTTGGATAGCTCAACAAATGCGAGATCTTGGCATCAACCTCAAAGGTATTCCAATTAAGTGTGACAATAAAAGTGCCATCTCCATCACTAAGAATCTAGTTCAGCATTCAAGGACCAAACATATTGATGTAAGGCATCATTTCATTAGAGACCATGTTGAAAAAGGTGATGTGTCCATTTCGTTTATTTCAACTGATTATCAATGGGCTGACATTGTCACTAAGCCGTTGGCAGAGGACAGGTTCACCTTCATAAGACGAGAGATTGGGATGCTTAATAAGGATGCACTTTCGTAGGGGGAGCTTTCCCTTTACGAAAGATAAATTCTACTTACTGTCAAGACCCTTGAGAACTATGTCAAGGTGTGTGAACTAAATGGTGGATTACATATATCGGCTCATATATTTTTGGTTAATATCTTTTTAGATATTTAATCAATTATATTTTTTTTTCGGATTTCAAAATTATTTTTTTTTCCGTTAAAGATATTTTATTTTTGGAACTAGATATTTCGGTTATTCAGTCCGATTTCAATGGAACATTTGAATTTTGAATTGGAAACCTTTCAAATTGGCAATGTGATGATTTCTTTCCTTGGAACTCTAAACACGTCCCATCACTCCCTCTACTTAAACCCAATCTTGTACCCGATTACATCACAAACTCAGAACTAATCCAAACCCCTTCACCTTCTCCTTCTTCAACCTCTCAATCTGTTCTAAGAAAACCCCAGTCGATTTCTTTCATGGCACCGAAAACCAAGAAAGATTTCACACCCAAAAGACTTGGCGTCACCCCCAAGGGACGTCAGGCCACTGCTACCTCTCCCACACCTGAACCCGCTCCTCAAGCCATTGTCCCAACTGTCGTCCAGAGCACCATCGCTGAGAGCACGACCATTGTTCCCAAGAGCTCTCAAAAGCGCTCTGCTAAGAAGCCTCTCAGTGCCAAACTGAAAGGAAAGAGGAAGGTCTTAGCTGAGGACTAGGACGAGGATGAGGAGGAAGAGGATATCGACGCCCTTCTGGAAAGAGATGCTGCCAAGGAAGTCGAGGAGGAAGCCTTGAGAAAGAAAAAGGCCGATGAGGAGGCCGAGCTTGCAAAGAAACTGGCCGAGGAAGAAGCGGAGAGGATTCGAAAGGAAGCTGAAGCCGAGGAGGTTCCATCCGAAGAGGATCCTAAGGAAGAAGAAGAAGAGCAAGAGGAATCTGGAGATGACGAGGAAGCTGAAGGAGATGTAGCGGGGTCCGGTGAGGACTCGGGGTCTGAGGAAGAGGAGGAAGAATCTTCCTCTCCTTCTCCTCCTCCCCCGTCTCCAAAGAAGCGGAAAGCCCCTGCTTCTGTCAAGCCTCCATATCCCAAGCGCACCAGGAAGGGCACTGTCAAGAGTCTTGTAGCGCCTGTCAAGAAGGGTTATGCAAAAACAATTTATGTGACGAAGCAACAATAATCAATAGGACTTCAACTTAGCTCAATATGGAGTAGATTGATAAAAGGCTAAAGATGGGAAATTTTTGGCAATGTGGTGCTAATAATTCGGGGAAATTGAGTACTTTCCAAATTGAATTTCCACATTCCTTCTCCATAAAATTCACCACCTTTCACTCATCGCTCAATGCTTTTTTCTATATTATGCTTTTACCTCTCTAACCTCAGCACTGCCTTCTCGCGAGTCGCAAACATGGGTGTCATGAATGGCCCCGGATACTTAGTACTTCGGACTCCTCACCTTTGTGTCCCATCCTGCTAAACTTTTATCTCAGCAAGCAGGGTCGATCTACCTTTATCTCCTAAGGTGATCTGATTTTTTCTCACTCATTAAATTTTCCATAAATTTGAATTTTCCTTGCCAAACTCCAAATATGAAAATAACAACAACACAAACACCATATAATAATCTCCATAATATAACATCATTCTCAACATAATCCCCGGATAGGAATTAAGGTAAAGAATGGCAAATATTTAGAACATGTGAAGCAATGATTGAAATAACGCATATTATGGCTTTTGTGATGCATAAGCATATGTAAGGCTAGGAATATAACAATGAGCATTATATGGAATTATAAAGTTCTCCATCCTCTTATCATGCAACATGTCAAAAGCAATTTCAAATTTTACCGCATTTCATAGTTTTCAATAAAAATATGTACTTCATTGTGACTTCCCTTTGCTAGGCAATTTCATGTTATATCTCTAATGAATCCAATTTTGCATCGTCGAGTTCAATTAAAGCTTCCATGACACTATTTATTTGAACAATTTACAAGCTTTGTGAGATGTCTCATAGAACTTTGAGTTAAGCATAAAAAATTTAAAAATTCACTCAAAATTCACCATGTAATAGCAAAATAATAATAAAATATGATAATGAGTTCTTCCCCCACCCCATACTTAAAATATATATTTTCCCCGCTGTGTAAATAAAATAAAACAAAGGTAAAGGAAGGAACTCACCAAATAACACGTTGTAAGGTTGAAATTAGGCTGCAGTAGATTGCCAGGGGTCGATATCGAGTAGGTGTAGGTCGATAACTCCTTCTGAAGGCTGGTCTAAATTTGGGGACTTGGGTCGATATCGACCAACTTACTCGATATCGAGTAAATATGGTCGATATCGACCAGTATATTTCCTCTGCTCCTGGTTGATTTCGCCTCAGAGGTCGATATCGATTAATATCAGTCGATATCGACAAGGCTACCTCAAAATTTCGCATCGATTCCCGTATTTTGACCTGTAAAATGTTAGTTTTCACAAAAAGACAAGATTTCCCACATGAAGTATTCAAGAAAAAACCAAAACCAAAACCAAAAGATTCAAAGTCTAAAAACTTAAAAGTTTTATGTACATGATCTAGATTTTAGAGTCGCTAGGCCGACTTCTCCTCTTGTGCTTAGGTATCCTCAATGTTGGGCCCTCTTGTGCTTGGCACTTCTCCTGGATCATTAAGGTCCTGATTGTAGTATGCAAGCTCAGCTAATAGGTGGTTGCTTGCATAGGTTCCTTTAGTTTCCTTCTTCTTCTTTCCAGTCCTAGTCCTGCGCAGGTTAGCTCTCCACGGGGCCTTGTCTCCTCTAAAATTCTTATTAACTTTATTAATGGATGGAACAGAAGTAGGGATCATACATGAACTTACCTTTTCGTGCCCAAAACAGAAATCTTTGGACTTAGGGTCAGTCGATGTCGAGTAGAAATGGTCAACGTCGAGTACAGGGACCCCATACTTAGGCTCTTGGCAAGTCTGCAGCTCACCCCCGTGGACGCTTATGCTCTTTACCTCCAACCATGAAATATCCTCTTTTGTAGGACCAAAAGAGAAATCTAAGACCTCATCGCCTATCGTGAAGGTTAGCAATCGCTTCCTGACGCTGATCTTGGCATTTGCAGTAGCCAGTAGCTAGGAAAGGTCTACCATGGCCAGGTCTCTTTTCAGGGAAGGCCATCCTTTTGCAGTCGCCGGCAATTTCAGTGATTGATCGCTTGTTGGTAAGGATTTCCTTGAGGAACTTGACATAAGCAGGCATCTCCTGAAGAGCTTCTGTAAAAGGAATTAAAACATTTAGTTCTTGAAGCATCTTAACAAATCTTTTAAACCTACATGCAGTGGGATCTTTAAGCGCCTTGGAAGGGAACGGAAGTATCTTCTTTGATTTTGGAGCGGAATTAGCTGTCGGGGGTGCTTCAGACGGGTCAATATCGACTGGATGGGACTCGATATCGACCTGGTGTTGGTCGATATCGACCTGGTTCTGGTCGATTTCGACTGTCTTGGTTGGTTTCCAGTTTTCTGGTGCAGTAGGGTCCATATCGACTTGATGTTGGTCGATATCGACTAGGTGTTGGTCAATATCGACCTGCTCTACAGTGCCGTCTTTTGCTTATCCGATCTTCGTTTCGTGCCGTTTGCGTCTGCTTCTCAGCTTTCCGGCACCGACATGTCCGTGCTGCCCCTTGGGGTTTGGTTTTGTATGCCTAGGGAGCTACCCGATCGGTCGTGGAATTTGTGCCGCAAATTGACCCATCTGGGTCTCAATGTTCCTCTTCCAGATGTCCAGTTCTCCAAATCTTGTATTGATATTCTAGAGCTGATTGTTGATGGCGCTTGTAGAATGCTGCTGTTGTGCCTGATTTCTCTTCATCTCGTCGAGGATTATCTGTAGATCATCTTTTCGTTGATCCTTTTCTGGATGTCCTGGAGCTCTGTACGATGGGGGTTCCTAGGGGCACCTTGGTTCCACTGTGGTTGTTGGAACCTTTGGTCCCCGATATAGCGATTGGGACCCCCGGCGTAAGCTACCTCCTCGTGAGTTTCTGACTTGCTCTGTATGTGGGCACTCTGGAGTGGTGTGCCATTGTGAGCCACATTCAATGCAGGGTTGGTTGACAGAAAGAAACTTAATTTTCTTGAGGAGCTTGCGATTTTGATCTCTGTAGAACTACTCCATAACATCAGGATCAATCTCCCTTGAGGGCTCATAGAGACGCATGGATGGGGCTGGCCTTGCATAGTTGTTGTTGTCTTCGTCATAATTTGTAGGAGCCCCATAAGTATTGTCAAAGTTGGTTAGCCTTTCGATGGTTGCCCATGCCTCTGCTAGTATCTGCGTGAGGTATTCATACTGCGTGAACTGATTTGTCTTATCCTTAGCGGCCAGATCAAGAGAATTGTAGAAGATCTCCTGAATGACATAGGGCGGCTGGCCATGTGTAGGGCAGGATCGCAACAGATATTTGTATCGATCCCATGCTTTGTGTTAGCGGTTCTCCATGCTTTTGTTTGAAACCCGTGATCTTCGGACGGAGGAGTGTTGTCTTGGCGGGAGGAAAGAATTTGTTGAGGAACGCATTCCTAACCTCTGCCCATGTTGTGAGAGATGGCGTAGGGAGACCTTCAAGACACTTCAATGCTGGTCCGACAAGAGACCAACGAAAAGCCTTCATCTTGACATATTCCAGAGTAGTACCTTCATCCAGAGTATGGCACAAGTCAGAAAAAGTAGTAATATGCTTGAGAGGGAATTCATTAAATCTTCCGCAAAAAGCATTATTTTTAATCTCAATAAAGAAGGCATTGCGAATTTCAAAGTTTATTTCAGGGATTAGAATAGCTGATTCAGGCACGACTAGAGTCGGGTGCATGTAATCCTCATCAGTGGTAGGGTATTGGGCAAGCTCACCTTCAGTCTGCCTCCTAAGTTCAGCTTCCTGCTCAGCGCGTGCTCTCTCAACGGTGAGAGAAGCATTGTTGGCTTCTAATTCCCTCTGAAGCCTCTCAATCAACTCAGCTTATGTTTCGGCACTCGCCATGATCTTCTTTAGTCTAGAGTGGATGCGAAGAAGGCATTCCTGATTGTCTAAGGCGTCAAACTCAGGTGGTTGATTAGAACAGCGCATACACTGCATGAACAAAACTAAAGGAAAACGTGAGATCTAACTACCTAAGGTGCGAATGATTGCTTCCCTGGCAATGGCGCCAATTTGTTGATAGAGGAGATCGAGTTTAAAATATAATAAAATAAATCAAAACCAGATTCTACCCACGCAAATGATTATAAGACTCTCTCCCGATGTAGCAACAGGAAGTCAGGATCGATCCTCAAGGAAGCGTGTCAGCGGATCCTAGGCAGCTGAAGAATTCACGTCGATTTCGAATCAGGGGGCTTACTCGATATCGATCAACAGTAGTCGATATCGACCAAATCCAATCGATTTTGGGCAATTGCAGAAAGTCAGTCGGTTTCGGCCTGTGCACTGAATATCGACCAAAAGGACTCAATATCGACCAGTCTTGTCGATTTCGACCTGTTCCCTGCAGAAACACAAACAAGCAGCAATCTTTCTGGATCGTAAATTAGAAGTCGATATCGGCCAATAGGTGGTCAATATCGAGTAGGAGCAATCGAAATAAAAGAACAAAGTTTGCAACAACGATAACCAAACATGCATAAGGAAAGATAAATAACAATAATCATGCAATCACATCAAAGGAACAAGCTTTCGCCTTTTCCAACAATTAGACAACTCTTTCAAGAAACCCTAATTGTATCTACCGATTTTATGTTTATAATCCAAGTTGTTAACATGGATCTCTATTAAATAGGTAATAAACACATCAAAGGCAGGGGATGATCAAAGCATAATAAATGTTGAATCTTTACCTCAAACACGCTTGGATATCGTTGGGCTCACCCCTACCCTAGAAGTAGATGGACTACTCGCTCTTTATCGCAGGGAAACTCATCAATAATAAAAGGAAATAACTTTGCAATAATAAACTAAATAAAAGCTTACAACCGAACGAAGCCAACTCCCCTCTCAATTCACAACCTCACTCGGCCTCCACTCTTTCTCTACTTGCTACCTCTTCTCCTTTCTAGAATTGAATGAATAAAAACTAGCCACATGGACTTTATTTATAGGCAGTTATCTTTGCTAATCAAGCTAAGGAATATCTATCTATTTCTAAAGATAAAAATCTACTTGGAAATAAATAAATCTAACTAGATAAAACAAGATAAATCCTTAGGGTAATTAAATGTTCCACCCTTAGGATAAATAAAAAGATAAAAAAGATAAATCTTCAAGTCATCATGCGCAAGGAATCTTCTCTTGGGAATATCTCCATTGGATTCGGGATAGAACTTTAATTAGAACTCGAAATCGACCTGATGACGTCACTGGATGTTGGTCGATATCAACCTCACCTGGTCGATATCGAGTCACCTCTTCCAGCTTCAGCTCAGTCACTCGACCTGATGACGTCACTGGATGTTGGTCGATATCGACCTCACCTGGACGATATCGACCTATAGTGGTCAATATCGAGCTGCATGTTGGTCGATATTGACCACTATAGGTCGATATCGAGTTGCACCTTGGTCGATTCTGGGATTTTCGACCGAAATTAGGTCGATATCGAGTAGGCTTGGTCGATATCGACCAGTCTTCTCAGCATCCTTCTCTGTTCTTCAAACGCACTTTCCCGAGTCATCATTCGTCGGATTGACACATATGAGCACGCGTTAGAAAGCTCTTTTCGAAAGCTACAACTCTCATGAAGATATCAGAACTTGACTCAGAATGATAAATGCCGAAAAATGGCCTTTTCTCCGGTTGCACCATCCTCAGCTTCTTAATGAGTTTTTCCTTTAAGCTCCAAAGTGCGTCCAAACTTCTCGAAATTAGCTCTAAACTCCTGAGAATCACATCAAACTTGTGTAGACTCCATATATGGAACTATTAGGCATAATTACACAAATTTGCTATATTTCCAACCCGAAATAATAGATAAGAAGCAAAAATAAGTATAAAAACATGGCATAGAACATGGACAACAGTTACTATAATAATCTACTATAATAATCCTAGAAAAAGTGTCGTTTTTAGCTCACCATAAATGCATACCTCATCACTTCTAATATTTTATCAATTTAAAATTCAAAATTATAATTCCTTGAATTAATAACAATAATTTCTATCTTTTCATCTTCCAATATTTGTATATTTATTAATTTAAATTTATTTATTTTTGTATTAAAATGAATGTTTTGAACTCAAAGAAATAAATGACACACTCTTCATTTTCTATATAAGTGATTTAATGCTTACTTCCTTGGTCCAAGTAGTAATCTGTAGTGACCTGGAGAGGGAAGGTCCGGTGATGGTGTGGAAGTAACTGTTGTAACAGAAAGAGAGACGGGAGGGAATGTAACAGAAGAGGGAAGAGAGGTTAGTTAGGACGAGAGGGAGAGTGATAGAAAGAGATAGGTTGAGAGGTAAGGTTCATCACATTAGCATAACCATCTCATACGTCCATACTCCTGTTTACAAATACATACATCATATACATTCTAGGCTTATTGTTGTAGGAGGAAATCGAATTCAAAATATAAGAATATAAATCAAACCGGATTATGCCCACGCAAATGATTACAAGACTTCCTCCCGGTGTAGCAAAAGGAAGTCAGGATGGATCCTCGAGGAAACACGTAAGCGTATCTCAGGCAGCGGTAAAATCTCACCTCGATTTCGACTCAGGGGGTTTACTCTATATCGACCAACAGTAGTCGATATCGACCAAATCCATTCGATGTTGGGAAGCTCTAGAAAGTTGATGTCCTCGATATCGACCTGTTCTTCTCGAAACCGACCAAACCTGCAGAGAGACAAACGAGCAGCGATCTTTCTGCATCGAGAGTCAGAAGTCGATATCGACCAAGGAGTGGTCAATATCGAGTAGAAACAGTAAAATAAAATAAAACAAAGAACAAAGCTTTTCAGATTCAGAATAAAGTATGTATGAAAAAGAACTTCCGAAATCGGGGTTTGCGACAACGATAACCAAACATGCATAATGCAAGATAAATAACTATAATCATGCAAATCGCATCGAAGGATTAAGCTTTCGCCTTTTCCAACAATTAGAAAACTCTTTTAAGAAATCCTAATTGTATTTACCGATTTTATGTTTATAATCCAAGTTGTTAGCATGGCTCTCTATTAAATAGGTAATAAACACACAAAGGGTAGTAGATGCACAAAACATAATAAAGGTCGTATCTTTACCTCAAACACGCATGGCTACCGTCGGGCTCGCCCCGACCCTAGAAGTGGGTGGACTACTCCCTCTTCATCGCAATTGCGGACATCATTGATGGAAAAATGAAACTTGCATTAATAAACCAAACAGAGCTTACAACCGATCGAAGCCAAATTGCTTTCGCTTACTTGCTTCTACTCGGCCTGCACTCTCTCTCTCTCTCTCTACTAACTACTATTTCTCCTTCTCTCGAATTGAATTAATGAAAAACTAGCCCCATTGGCTTTATTTATAGGATTCCAATCCTTGCTAATCAAGGCAAGCAATATCTATCTTCTATATAAAGATATAATTCTACTTGGAAATAAATAAATCTAAATAGGTAAAACTAGATAAATCCTAGGGTAATTAAATGTTCCACCCTTAGGATAAATAAAAAGATAAAAAGATAAATATATAAAATCTTCATGTGTTGGGAATCTTCTCTCGGAAATATCTCCATTGGATTCGGGATAGAACCTTAATAAGAACTCGGACAAGCTCTAAATCGGCCATTGTTGGTCCACTCGATATCGAGTAGCGTCACTCGATATCGACCTGGCTTTCTTCGCTTCAGCTCAGCAAATCGATTCCGGCTCCCATGAGACATATCGACTGGCATCAACTCGATATCGACTATGTCAAGTCGATATCGACCTTCGTTTTCTTTGCTCGGCGTGCTTGGTCGATGCCCGGATATCTGCCCAATTTTGGTTGCTCGATATCGAGTTATTGTACTCGATATCGACCAATTTCTTCAGCTTTGCTCAATTCTTGGCTTTCTGGGTAGAAATCGAGTGACTTACTCGATATCAACTAATCATGCTCGATATCGACCAGTGTATGTCGAATCGACTTTCTTGTTTCTAGCTCGATTTGTCCTGGTTCCACTGCTCCTTGACCTCGAACTTCTGTAGTTGACTTCGAGCTTTTCCTCCTTTCTCTGAATTGCAGTTAATTGCCTCGATTTCTGCAAAATTAATCATAAAATGGTGTAGATTCCATAATTTGGCTAATAAGCATAAACTAAATATATTCTGTACTATTCTATCCCAAATGTATGAAATGCACGCAGACATCGACATTAAAGTAAGTATAAAAAATGGCACAAAACATGGACATCAAATCCCCTATACTTAAGCTTGATTGTACCCAAGCAAATACTTGGATAGCCATTCAGGGGAAGAATTCAAATCTCTCAACATCTCAGATTCATTCTTATATGTCCCTGCAGTCAATTACCATCCTCGAAAAGGTACTAATGTCACAAATCCATGCATGTGCAATAGAAAAGCAATATCTACTCACAAAAGGAGGGTTATGCAAAACATTCATTCGTGACAAATTATTAATAATCAAGATGACTTTAATTAAGCTCAATAAGGAGTATATTGGTAAAAGGGTAAAGGTGGGCGATTTTCGGCAATATGGTGCTAATTATCCAGGGAAATGGAGTACTTTCCAAATTGAATTTCCACATTCTTTCTTCCTTGAAATTTCTCACCTTTCACTTAATCGCTCATTGCTTTTTTTTCAATATTATGCTTTTACCTCTCTAACCTCAGCACTGCCTTCTCACGAGTCGCAAACATGGGTGTTATGAATGGCCCCGCATACTTAGTGCTTTGGACTCCTCACCTTGTGTCCCATCTCACTGAACTATTATCTCAGTAAGCAGGGTCGATCTACATTTATCTCCTGAGGTGACCGGATTTTTTCTCACTCATTAAATTTTCCATATATGTCAAACATTCTTGCCAAACTCCAATAATGATAATAACAACAACACAAACACCATATAATAATCTCCATAATGTAACATCATTCTCAACATAGTCCCCGGATATGAAATAAGGTAAAGAATGGGCAATATTTAGATCATGTGGAGCATATATATGAAATAAGGCATAATATGGCTTTTGAGATGCATAAGCATAGGTACGGCTAGGAATATCAAAATATGAGCATTACATGGAAATATAAAGTCCTCCATCCTCTTATCATGCAACATGTCAAAAGCAACTTCAAATTTTACCTCCTTTCATGATTTTCAATAAAATATGCACTTCATTGTGACTTCCCATTAATAGGCAATTTCATGCTATATCTCTAATAAACTTAATTTTGCATCGTCGACTCCAATTAAGCTTCCATGACACTATTTCTTTGAACAATTTACAAGCTTTGGGAGATGTCTCCTAAAACAAACATTGAGTTTAGCAATTAAGCACAAAATTTAAAAATTTACTCCAAATTCACCATTTAATAGCAAAATAATATAAAATATGATAATGAGTTCTTCCCCCACCCCATTCTTAAAGGGACACTGTATGAAAATCAAACAAAACAAGGGTAAAGGAAGGAACTCACCAAATAACGCGATGTAGGGTCGAAATAGGGATGCATTAGATTACCAGAAGTCGATATCGACCAGGTGTAGGTCGATATCGGCTGCAATTCGTCAGATTCCGCTTCTGAAGGCTGGTCGAAATCGGGGAATTTGGTCGATATCGACCAACTTAATCGATATCGAGTAAGGTTGGTCGAAATCAACTGTCTTCATTTGTCCTGCTCCTAGTCGATTCCTACCTCAGAGGTCAATATCGACTAAGGCCAGTTGATATCGACCAGATGGCCTTGACTCCTGACGAGAGGGTTTCTCGACCAAATAAATTTGTAGTCAAGACCCTGCTATAGTATAGGGGAGTCAGGTTCGTCCTTAGGAGAGAAGTCAGCGGTTCTACATTTAGTGTGTTTAGGGGTTCAGAGATAGCGGCAAAAGGTGATGAGTGTTGCTGTCGACAAAGAATAGAGGGGTCGATGTCGAAGGATGGAGAGAGAATGGTGGTTTGATATCGAGTAGAATATGTGCCGAATAAAAATAATAAAATAAAACAAATAAAAATGCAAACTTCAAAGGTTAGGGATCACCACAACAATAAACATATGTGCAGATCATAAATCACATAAAGATGCATGCTTTATATCAAATAATCGACTTTCGCAAATTCTAACAATTTAGGTGATAGAGGCTCTCGCATAAAAACCTAATTTGTTTCTACCTTTTCTTAGTTAGGATTAGTCGGCTCTCGCAAATAAACCCTAATTACTATCCAATTCATAATAAGATCACTTTCGCTTCAATATCATGAATAATGAATTTCCTCAACTCTCGCAAAGGATTAAGCACAAAGGTAGATGATGATAAAAACATATAAATTCATGGATTTATAAATCAAACACACATATCTATGTTGGGATCACCCCAACCCTAGAAGAAGGAAAATTAGAAACAAAACATAATGAAAGAAATTAACTTTAAAATAAAATAAACTAAAACTTACAATCGTTCGTCTCCTTCCTTCTCCTTCTCTCTCTCTCTCTCTCTCTCTCTCTCTCTCTCTCTCTCTCTCTCTTTCTCGCCTCTACTCTCGCCTTCTCTCTCTCCCCTCTCTCCTTGCGTCCTAAGACGACTTGACTTGAAAGAATGAAAATCAGCCCCCTAGGGCTTTATTTATAGCCTTCCTTCCAAGCTAATCTAGGAAAGAAAACTATATCTATATCTAATTCTATCTATCTAATAACATAAAGATAAAACATGGAAATAAATAATTATATCTAAAAGGAATTATATCTAATTGTGGATAAAATATCTTCTCTCTTGACTTGATGGCACTTGATAAATCTTGATAGAATTTCATCTCGAAAATATCACCATTGGACTTTGGATAGAAACTTAACAAGATCCTGAACTACTCGACGTCGGCTTCTGGGATTTCCTCGATATCGAGTAGAATTTCTCGATATCGAGTAGCATTTTCTTGTCTTCTGCTCAGCAACTCGATTCCAACCTCCAGACGGCACATCGACTAAGTTTTTACTCGACATCGAGGAAATTTCCTCGACATCGACTAGAGTTTGGTCCGTCTTTAGCTTCTTCGTCGATCTCGGCTCCAGGATGTGAAAATCGACTATGTCTTTCTCGATATCGAGTAAAACAATTCGATATCGACTAAGTCTCTCAACCTTCTGCTCTGTTCTTGGAACGCACTTTCCCGAGTCCTCGTTTGTCGGATTGACGCATATGACCATGCGTTGGAAATCTCTTTTCGAGGGCTACAACTCTCATGAAGACACCAGAACTTGACTTAGAATGATGAATGGCGAAAAATGGCCTTTTCTCCAGCTGCACCATACTTAGCTTCTTCATGAGTTTCCTTTAAGCTCCAAAATGCGTCCGATTTCTGCGAAATATAACAAAAACTTGTGTAGACCTCCATATATTGCAAATAAACATAAACTACACAAATTATGTATTATTCTAACCCAAATGTATGAAATGTATGCAGAAAACGATATAAAAGTAACTATAAAACATGGCAAATTAGGCTCACAACAAACACCCCATACTTAAGCTTGCTTGTCCTTAAGCAATACTTTTAATTGTCATTCAGGAGAAGAAATCAAAACTCTCAACATATTAGATTCATTTCAATATAACACTGCACTTAATTACCATCCTCGAAAAGGTACTTGTGTCACAAATTCATGCATGTGCAATAAAAAAGCAACATCTACTCACAAAAGAGGGTTATGCAAAACGATTCATAAGTGACAAAGCATTAATAATCAAGAAGACTTTAATTTAAGCTCAAATAAGGAATAGATTGCTAGGATTGCCAGCTATTTGAGACATGGGCAAAAAAAAAAGATTCTTGAGCCTTTGATATGTGCCTTGCACTCCAGAATGCCCCCCAATTGGTTCCTCGTGTAAAGCTTTTAAGAGTCTGAGCTTCAAATTAGTGGAATCACCAATGTATACCCTGGGGTCCACTCTCAAAATACCCTTGTGCATGCTATACTTTCCACTTGTATCAGTCACTGCTTCCAGAAAAAGTTGTTGTACCTGGTGGTCCTCCACATAGCTGGCAATCCCAGCAATCTCCTCACAGCCTTTCTTTGCAAGTGAGTTGTCAATTTCTGGTCTAAGAGGTGCTTCAGAGGTTGATGATCAGTTCTAATGATGAACAATTGAGGCTCAAGATAGTGCCTCCACTTTTCCACAACAAGTAGAATAGCAAGCAATTTCTTCTCATATGTAGACAGCAATAGAGATTTCCCATGGAGAGCTTGACTCAAGAATGAAATGGGTCTCTCCTCCTGTAAAAGCACAGCACCAATCCCACTATCACAGACATCTGTCTCTACCACAAACTGCTTAGAAAAATCTAGCATTCTCAAAATAGGAGGGCTTGTCAAAAGAGCCTTCAATTTTACAAAAGCCTGGCTTGCAATCTTAGACCATATAAATGCATCTTTTTTTAGGATGTGTGTAAGTGGCATTGCTACAGCTCCATAGCCTTTAATAAAACGCATGTAATACCCTGATAAGCCTAAAAATCCTCTAAAGGACTTTAATGATGTAGCCATTGGCCAATCTGCAATGGCCTCTATTTTCTTTGGGTCAGTTGCTACTCCTGTCCCAGAGATTATGTGTCCCAAGTATTTTACTTGAGATTGACCAACATCACATTTAGATCTCTTTGCAAACAACCTGTGATGCCTCAAAGTAGAAAGCATAGTGTCTAAATGCTGCTCTACAGAATTGTTGTACACCAAAATATCATCAAAGAGGACTAGGACAAATTTCCTCAAGAACTCACTAAAAACTGAGTTCATTAAACTCTAGAATGTTGCAAGTGCATTTGTCAATCCAAAAGGCATTACCAAGAACTCATAATGACCATGATGGGTTCTGAAAGCTGTTTTCTCTATATCCATTTGCTTCATCCTCAGATGGGTGGCGCCACTATCTATCAAGATCATCACTTCTTTGCCCACCATAGACCCTTTGACTATGATTGTTGTGCCCGATTCACCACCTATTAGAGCATGCACAAAAATCTCAGGAACATCCCTATCATGTTCATTCCATTCTGGTGGTAGTAAATCATCTCCACTGGTCTCGGATATCTCTTGAGCCATGAGACTATGGAGGGTCTGGGTTTTACATTTATAACCAAAGAAGTACTTGTCACCACAACAGAAACACAACCCTTTCTTTAGGTCTTGAGCTTTCTTGAGACTCAACTAAGACATTTGACTAGTAATTGACTTCAATAGAACAGGAACTTCCTTTGACTCAGGCTTAAGAAATGAATCACGCCCACCAAACTGTCTAGGAGCTGCACCACTCATTACCCCAAACCTACGTGGCCCTTTTGTCAGTCTCACCAATGCCTGAACTGACCTAAAATGCAACCTTGCCTGCTCAAAGACCATTGTCATGGTCGTCGGACAACCTAATTGCACCAAAGATCTAATTTCCGGCCTTAACCCACTAATTAAACTAGAGACGAAATATGAGTCGGTTAAATGTGAGTAGAATGCTAGCATACCTACTACGAGATCCTCAAATTTCTCCACATATTCCTCAAGATCCACCGCTTGCTCAAGCTTATTGAACTCGGCCACAATCTCTAATTCTCGACGTTCTCCAAATCTTGCACATAAATCGTCGCAAAATTCCCCCTATCTTGCGCGAAGCTTGTGAATCAGGTACCTTTGTAGCCAAATATCAGCTCGATCATTCAAATACATTGCCACAATCTCTACCTTCTGATTCCTTGGAATCATAAAGATCGACTTAAAAAATTTCTGCCTTCCTGATCCAGCTTCGCGGTTTGTTGCCATCAAAACTGGGAAAATCCATTTTGGGCAATCGATTGCTAAACTCATACTATCATTGTCCAGCTGGAAGTGGAGCTTGATACCAATTGTACTCCTCCACCTGACTAGTGATAGCGATTGTGAATTTCTCACTCTGGAGGACCCGATCCCATCAATGAATGTTGTTGATGTTCTTGCCTTGACTGATTTCGCCCTCCTGAATCTGCGCCTTCTTGATTCTTGTCCTTCAATGGCGGATTTCGAATTAGCTCTATCAATTGAGCCAATTGCGCTTCTGTAAATCTCTTGAATTCTTCTAGGAGCTTAGCCTGTTGTTCGATCAACCTTGTTTGCTCGTCTCTCCGCGATTGCGAATCAGAAATGGATTGATGTGCCGACGCTGTGAATGCCTTCATGTCATCTCTGAACTCGGTCAACTGTGTCTCTAGCACCTTCGAACGGGTGCCGTCGGCCATGGTGTTGTGTGTTTCCTCGGAAGGTGGCTCTGATACCACTATAGTGACCTGGAGAGGGAAGGTTCTGATGGTGTGGAAGTAACTGTTGTAACAGAAAGAGAGACGGGAGGGAATGTAACAGAAGAGGGAAGAGAGGTTATTTACGATGAGAGAGAGAGAGAGAAAGAGATAGGTTGAGAGGTAAGGTTCATCACATTAGCCTAACCATCTCATACATCCATACTCGTATTTATAGACACATACATCACATACATTATAGGCTTATACACTTAGTCTATATAGGAGTGTGTACATGACATAATCCTCACCTCATAAATATAAACCTAATAAATCTCATATTTTTGTTATTCAAAATTATATATACTCTTAGGTCATACTACGTATCTTATAAATTAAATTGTTTTTGCAAAACCATTCTATATATTTGACATGGGGGAAGAAAAATATATGATTAAGAAGCAGTTCATAGTTTTGTTTTTGTTAAATTTTTATTTCAGTTTTATTTTTATTTTTACATAAAAGCCCCCCTCGGAACCCTCATCTCTCGACCTCAACGACTCAGACCCCTAAGCCGCCATCTCCCTCTCTTGCTCTCAGCCTCTTTGCTCTCGCTCTTGCCAACTACACCACCACCCCTCTGACCGGATCTTATCTCCGAACATGACCGACGTAGCCCCGAGCCCAGATCCGAACCCCGTCCTCTCACTCTCGAACTCCTTCGCCCTCGCTCGCGGACACCACCGTAGCCCAGATCTCCTCGCCGACCCCCACTTCACCAAGTTCCGAGCAGATCCGGCACCACCTCCACAGATCCGGCCGTTCAGACCCCGGATCCGCCGCCTCTGAGCACCTGAACCACCCTGTCGCCAGCGGTTCTCCTTCTCCCCGCCTTTGACAGTTTGTTTTAATTTTTGGGGAAATAACTTGTAGTGAAGATGAAGCTATCGAGATAAATGACGGTGAAGATGGTGATGATTTTGATGATTTCCTTGAGAGAGATGCTGAAATTGTTATGTCTACGAGTGTTAGCGCCTATGACATATGACATTCCAGAACAATCATGTGATGTAGGATGTGGGTTTTTTTTTTTTATCTTGTTTCTTAGACCATTTTTAGTTTGGTTTATGGTTGTTAAGTGACTTATTTAAACATTTTAAGTATCATGTTATATCTTTTGACATATTATCCTTGACCAATTATGAATGCTAAGGAGTTACTATTGGCATATGTTAGTTACTTAGTTTATTTAAAGGAGGAAATGACTAGTTTTTTTAAAAAATTAAGGTATGTGTTTGGTATTACTTATTTATATTTGATTTTTTATTTGATTTGCACTTTTTGCTAGAATCTTACGATCCTACGTGTTGTAGGAGGAAATCGAGTTCAAAATAAAAAAATATAAATCAAACCGGATGATGCCCACGCAAATGAATACAAGACCTCCTCCTGATATAGCAGCGGGAAGTCAGAACCGATCCTCGAGGAAGCTGGTCAGTGGATCCTAGGCAGCGGAAGGATCTCATGTTGATAGAAGGAAATCGAGTATGCAAATAAAATATAAATAAATCACAGCAAACCAGATTCCGTCCCTTGCAAATAATTACAAGACCTCCTCCTGATGCAGTAGCGGCAAGTCAGGATCGATCCACGAGGAAGCGTGTCAGCGGATCCTAGGCAGCGAAGAAATCTCACGGAAGTCGACCACAGATGTCCTCGATCTCGACTAGAGTTAGTCGACAGAAGATCGGACAGTCGAGCGCAGCGCAACAGCAAGATCGGACAGTCGAGCGCAGGTTGTAGCCGATCTCGACTAGAGGGTACTCGAGATCGAGTAGGATTCGTCGACGTCGAGTTGGGCTTTGTCGAGCACCTGCACACAGAAATCTCACGGAAGTCGACCACAGATGTCCTCGATCTCGACTAGAGTTAGTCGACAGAAGATCGAACAGTCGAGCGCAGCGCAATAGCAAGCACGGGTTGTAGTCAATCTCGACTAGAGGGTACTCGAGATCGAGTAGGATTCGTCGACGTCGAGTTGGGCTTTGTCAAGCACCTTCACACAGAAGCTACAGCGATGCTAGATCGAGAATCAGTACTCGATATCGACGAGTGCTATTCGATATCGAGGTGACAGAAACTAAAACGAAATGAAAGAAAGTAAAAACAATTGCTTTGGGATTTCGAACTAAACTTAATGTAAAAGGCTTCCAAGATTGGGGTTCGCAACAACGATAACAAAACATGCATAAGGCAAAGATAAAACAGATAATCATGTAAATTGCATCAAAGGACAAGCTTTCGCCTTCTCCAACAATTAGACAACCCTTTCAAGAAACCCTAATTGTCTCTACCGATTTTATGTTTACAATCCAAGTTGTTAACATGGATCTCCATTAGATGGGTAATAAACACATAAACAAGTAGTAGATGCTCAAAACATGATAAAAGTCAGATCTTCGCCTCAAGCGTGCATGGCTATCGTCGGGCTCGCCCCAACCCTAGAAGTGGGTGGACTACTCGCGCTTCATCGCCATCTCAGACATTGATTGATGAAAAGAAACTAATTGCATTAAACTAAATTCAAAGACTTTACAATCCCGGCGATCCAACTCTCGTTGAATGCCAAAACCCTAAAACCTTCGAACTCCTAAAACTTCTCTTTGGAACTACTTGTCTTTGACTGAAATTGAATTTCTAGAAATCAGCCCCATGGGCTTTATTTATAGACTTCTAAACCTTGCTACTCAAGGATAAAAATCTTTATCTATATCTAAAACTATATCTAAAAAGCTTAATGATAAATAAAAGTAACAACATAATTAAATCTAAATAAGGGAAATATATCTAAAGCGTCTCAAGTGGATAAATCTTCTCCTTCCATGATGTATCTTGATAGATCGGAAAAAATCGGCAAACTTCGAGCCCAAGGAATCCCAATCCGAGTAGAATTATGTCGACGCGTCACGCGGCTTCTGGAGTCCTCTTCAATCTTGAGTAGAGCTTACTCGATCTCGAGTAGGATTGTTGTCGACTGGGCGTGGCACGGCGTCTCGGCTAGCAAGTCCTCGATGTGGCTCGGTCATGGCTCCACATCTTTATCGATCACGAGGACCCCTTGTCGACATCGAGTAGAGAGGCTCGTCGACTAGGTTTGGCTTGGCTAGTCGGGCAAGTCTTCTCGATGTGCTCGGTTCTGGCTCCACATCTTTATCAATCTCGAGGACCCGTACTCGATATCGAGTTGGGTGGTTCATCGACTTGACCTCCAGGGGTTGTCGAGCAGCTCCCCTCGACATGCTCGGACATGGTGCTCAGCTGCTCGTCGACATCGAGGAAGGTTACTCGATCTCGAGTAGGGTGTGGAGTTGGGTTCTTCGTCTTCAGCTTCTCGACATGATCCTCCTCGATCTTGGCTGGTGTCTAGACAGGGTTTTTCGAGATCGACTAAGGCTAGTCGATGTCGAGTAGCTTTGAGCTCCGGTTCTTGCTTCTTGATTTTCTCCCGAAATGTTTCCATATTCTGCAATATTAAACAGAAACTTATTTAGATCTCCATTTCCGACAAATAAACATATACTACATAATTCCGACATATTCTTAACCCGAAATACGCAAAATGTAAAGAATATGGAACTAAAATATGCATTAAGACATGGCTACTTTGGAGACATCAAATCACCCCATACTTAGACTTGCCTGTCATCAAGCAATAACCAAGCAGTAACCAAGACCCACAACACATCCTTCAAGTCTTCGCCTTTGTCAAAAGCAACATCTCAAGCAGTAGCAATGTAAGACAACTGAATTTAACGTCATCACACATATATGAGCGATCCATAGGCATAGGCAATATAAATCCAACCTCACAGGAATAATGTGTTTACACTCAGCTCTCAATGTGTTTAGGCTATGTAGATCAACTCTCAACTCAATTCCATACACAATCTTATAAACATTGCAATTTAAACATGAATCCACTTCGCAACCAATTATGAAAATGCAACAAGAAATATCAGGAGGACTTCGCTCAATAGAAGTCTTCAAAGAAGATTCCATTCGGCGGGGTTGTAATGGGGCTTGGTAAGAAAAAATAAGGAATGGAATTATTTGGCCATGTGGTGCTTAATAAAATTCGGGAATCAAGACTCCTAAATCTCCAACACAACCAAACCATAACTTCTCAATCATATGCATCAACCAAACTCTCCAATTTATCTTAATGAAGTATGTAACCTTTCAAACTTTCTCAACCTCTCCAAAGTGTGTATCTTGCAAATAATGAAAAAAATAAGGTAAATTTGGCTCATGCACTTTATTTACAAACATATGTACTTTTTCCTTATCTTATTTCTTTTTTTCTTTTTTTTCGGATTTTTTTTTTCAAAAATAAAAACCAAATAACACTATTAATGCATTTATAATGTGAGCCAAAAATCCTTTTACATAGTATGCATAGCAATATAAAAACCAACCCATATCTTAATAATTTCAATAATCCTTCATTCTTGAAATGCAACATAAGCTTATTCTTTCCACAAATCATCATTCCAACCAACTCCAAGTCTTAACTCCCAAATGGGGGTCAGGCTCAATTTGGCTAAGGATATTTTTTTGTGGAGTTCATAATAAAAGTCGCAGGCTAATGTTATGGCTTCAAGTAGGGATGATGCATGGTAGGTAAAGAGAGGATAAAATTGGCTTAAAAAGGTGCCTCCATCATTTAATTCTTATTAAAATAAATATATAAATGCATTGGCTTTGAATAACTATCACAACATTTAAAGATGCATAGGAAGAGTAAATACACTCAAGAAAGCAGAGGGATTTTTAATGTTCTCCCTATAAGGCCAAAATTCTCACTGGGACAATTTTTGTTAGATTTTAACCTTTAGCTTAGGATCATATGTGCTCAATTTCATCACAAGTTCACAATCCACATAAAAACCATTTTGAGGACTTAGGCTAAACCTTCCAAACATGCCATAGGATTTATATGATCAAGTCAGTCATTATTTATCATCATAGGACATCTAAGTTAGGGTATAAAACAATGCAAAAATTTAAACATGCAATTTTTTTTCATTTTTCGACATTTTCTAATTTTTTTTTTTTTTTTGCAAAAATCAAAACTAAAGTATGACGAAAGAAAAAGGCATAAAATTTAAACATGAATGCATAACATAAAAATTTAAAATTTCACCATGTAAAACCAAAAGCAAGACTAACACATATGATAATGATAATGAGCCCTTCCCCCACCCCATACTTAAAATTACAGTGTCCCCACTGTATAAAATCAAATAAAAACAAGAGTAAAGGAAGGAACTCATAGGATAACACATCGAGGAGGGCAGATAAGTGCAAGTCGAGTAGACATCTTTGTCGATCTCGAGTACATGTTACTCGATCTCGAGTAGCTTTTCTGCGTCCAGTGGTTTTCTGAAGTCGAGGAGCTTCTGGTGGCTTGTCGATATCGAGTTGGCCTACTCGATATCGAGTAGTGTTTGGGCTGCTCCTCCTTGTCGTCGTCGATTTGGCCTTCGCCGATTCTGACTGTTTTCAGGGACTTCTTTATTCCACTTTTTGCGATCCTTATATGCTTGTCGACCTAAAAGTGTTAGATTGCACACGAAACAAGACTATCTACATGAAATATTCTAAAAGACATAAAACCAAAAACAAAACAAAAAGGTTTAAAAAGTCCCAAAATTCATAAAGTTCAATATACATGCTCTAGATTTTAGAGTCGCTAGGCCGACTTCTCCGTTTGCACTCAAGGACCATTATTGTGGGGCCCGCTCATGCTTGGCCCTTCTCCTGGATCATCTAGGTCCTGATGGTAGTATGCCAGCTCAGCTGACAAGTGGTTGCTTGCATCATCTCCCTTCTCTTTCTTCTTCTTCCTTCCAGCTCTTAGTTTTCGCAGATTCTTTCTCCACGGTGTCTTATCTCCCCTTAAATCATTGATAATTTTCTTTATGGACTGAGGGGGAGTAGAATTCATACCTGAACTTACCTTTTCGGACCCAAAACAGAAATCTTTGGGTTTAGGGCTAGTCGAGATCGAGTACAGCTGGTCGACCTCGAGTACAGGGAACCCATACTTAGGCTCTGGGCAAGTCAGTGGCTCATTAGTGGAAGTCGACATCAACAAGTCTTCGTCGAGATCGAGTAGCGCCCTTGTCGAGATCGAGCAGCTCTTGTCGACCTCGAGGACATTGATGGTGCTGCCCTTAGCTGTTTTCTTGGTCCCGCGGTTGCTGATGCTTTTCACCTACGGCCAGGAAATTTCCTCTTTTGCAGGGCCAAAAGAGAAATCCAAAACCTCATCGCCTAGATGATAATGATAATGAGCCCTTCCCCCCCCCCCCCCCCATACTTAAAATTACAATGTCCCCACTGTATAAAATCAAATAAAAACAAGAGTAAAGGAAGGAACTCACAGGATAACACATCGAGGAGGGCAGATAAGTGCAAGTCGAGTAGACATCTTTGTCGATCTCGAGTACAATATACATGCTCTAGATTTTAGAGTCGCTAGGCCGACTTCTCCGTTTGCGCTCAAGGACCATTATTGTGGGGCCCGCTCATGCTTGGCCCTTCTCCTGGATCATCTAGGTCCTGATGGTAGTATGCCAGCTCAGCTGACAAGTGGTTGCTTGCATCATCTCCCTTCTCTTTCTTCTTCTTCCTTCCAGCTCTTAGTTTTCGCAGATTCTTTCTCCACGGTGTCTTATCTCCCCTTAAATCATTGATAATTTTCTTTATTGACTGAGGGGGAGTGGAATTCATACCTAAACTTACCTTTTCGGACCCAAAAAAGAAATCTTTGGGTTTTGGGCTAGTCGAGATCGAGTACAGCTGGTCGACCTCGAGTACAGGGAACCCATACTTAGGCTCTGGGCAAGTCAGTGGCTCATTAGTGGAAGTCGACATCAACAAGTCTTGGTCGAGATCGAGTAGCGCCCTTGTCGAGATCGAGCAGCTCTTGTCGACCTCGAGGACAGTGATGGTGCCGCCCTCAGATGTTTTCTTGGTCCCGCGATTGCTGATGCTTTTCACCTCCGGCCAGGAAATTTCCTCTTTTGCAGGGCCAAAAGAGAAATCCAAAACCTCATCGCCTATGGTGAAGGTGAGCGAGCGATTCTTAACACTAATTCTGGCATCTGCAGTAGCTAAGAATGGTCTACCAAGAATAATAGGGCTAGTATGATCTTCAGCACAGTCAATGATAAGGAAATCTGCTGGAACAAAGAATGTACCAAGAATAATAGACCGAGCGATTCTCAACTATACCTGTAGGGATGACTACTGTATTGTTTCCCATGTATAGCTTGGCATCCACAGGCTCTATGCATCCTATTTTGACCTTCCGCCAGATTGATAGAGGCATGATGCTCACACTTGCTCCTAAATCACACAAAGACTCATATTTATATTGTCCAAAACCCACAGTAACAGAAAACTTACCAGGGTCAGGTCTCTTTTCAGGGAAATGGAGTACTTTGTATTCACCCGCGATCTCTGAGATGGATCGCTTCTTGCTCAGGATTTCCTTTAGAAATTTGACATATCCAGGCATCTCTTGCAGGGCTTCTGTAAAAGGGATAGAAACATTCAGTTCTTGTAGCATATTAACAAATCTGGTAAACCTACCTGCAGTGGGATCTTTCTGTGCTTTTGAAGAGAAAGGCAGTGGCTTTTTCTGTTTCGGAGCCAGATCAGCTGTCGGAGGTGTTGTAGAGTCGTCGACGTCGGCCAGATGCTGCTCCTCCATCTCGACCACGGGCTCCTCGACATCGAGTTGGGTGGTCTGCGCAGCGGAGTCCGAGCTTAGCTTCTGGTCTTGGTCGAGTAGCTTCTTGTCGAGGTCGAGTATGGTCTCCTCGAGATCGAGTAGATGTTGCTTTGTCCCGAGTTGCTGCTCTGCCTTGCCTTGCTGTTTCCCGACCTCTTGCTCGTGTAATTGATGCCCACTTATGAGTTTGATAGACGCGCCGTGTCCGGTCTTCCCCTTAGGATTTGGTTCTCTTTGCCCAGGGAGCTGTCCGGACGGTCGTGGGATTTGTGCAGCGATTTGACCCATCTGGGTCTCTATTCCTCTTTTCCAGATGTCCAGTTCTCCAAATTTTGTAGTGATGTTTTGGAACTGGTTGTTGATGGTGCCCTGATTCTGACGCATCTCCTCAAGGAGCAGCTGCAGATCATTCTTCTTTTGATCCTTTTTCGGATGTCCAGGAGCTCTGTAGGGTGGGCATTCCTAGAAGGACCTTGGTTCCACTGTGGTTGATAGAACATTTGGTCTCCCATGTAGCGATTGGGACCCCCCGCGTAAGCTGCCTCTTCATGTGTCTCTGCCATTCTGACTTGCTCAGTGTGTGGGCACTTAGTAGTGGTGTGCCTCTGTGATCCGCATTCGATGCAAGGTTGATTGACAGATAGATATTTGACTTGCTTGAGGAGCTTGCGATTCTGGTCTCTATAGAATTGCTCTCTGACATCTGGGTCGATCTTCTTTGCTGGCTCATAGAGTGGCATAGATGGTGATGGCCTGGCGTAGGAGTTCTCCTCACAGATTGCAGTAGACCCATATTTGTTGTCATAATTGGTGAGCTTGTCCAGCACACCCCAGGCGTCAATTGGCGGCATCGTCAGATACTCATAGCGAGTATAATGGTTGATTCTGTCCTTAGTGACTTGATCAAGAAAGTTGAAGAAGATCTCCTGAATGACGTAGGGGGGTTGTCCATGAGTAGGGAAAGATCGCAGCAGTTCTTTGTAGCGTTCCCATGCCTTTGCCAGCGGTTCCCCTTGCTTCTGTTTGAAGGCAGTGATTTTCTGGCGGAGAAGTGCTGTCTTGGGAGGTGGGAAGAATTTATTCAGAAACTCTTGCTCTACTTGGGCCCATGTGGTGAGTGATCTTGGTTTTAGCCCTTCAAGCCACTTCAGTGCAGGCCAAGCGAGAGACCAGCGGAAAGCTTTCATCTTGACATATTCCAGAGTTGTACCTTCAGCAAGAGTACGGCACATGTCAGAAAAATTTGTAATATGTTCAAGAGGAAACTCATTAAATTTTCCATAAAAAGCATTATTCTTAAGCTCTATAAGAAACTGAGTGCGAATTTCAAAAGATTTATCAGGGATTAGAATCGTCGATTCAGGCATGACGAGAGTTGGATGCATATAATCCTCTGCAGTAGTTGGATATTGGGCAAGCTCAGCTTCTGCTTGTCTTGCGCGCTCAGCTTCTTGTTCCCTCGCTGCCCTTTCATTGGCGAGAGTAGTATCCTTTGCAACTAGCTCCCTTGTAGGCCTTGTGATCAGCTGTTCTTGTGTTTCAGCGGCCGCCATGATCTTTTTGAGTTTAGAGTGGATGTGTAGGTAACGCTCCGGTTCGTCTAAGCTGTCAAACTCAGGTGGTAGACCAGAACGACGCATACACCTATATAGTAACTCAAAGCAGATGTGAGTTTTAACTACCTAAGGCGCGAATGATAGCTTCCCCGGCAACGGCGCCAATTTGTTGATAGGAGGATATCGAGTATGCAAATTAAATATAAATAAATCACAGCAAACCAGATTTCGTCCCTTGCAAATAATTACAAGACCTCATCCTGATGTAGCAGCGGGAAGTCAGGATCGATCCACGAGGAAGCGTGTCAGCGGATCCTAGGCAGCGAAGAAATCTCACGGAAGTCGACCACAGATGTCCTCGATCTCGACTAGAGTTACTCGACAGAAGATCGGACAGTCGAGCGCAACGCAGCAGCAAGCACAGGTTGTAGTCGATCTCGACTAGAGGGTACTCGAGATCGAGTAGGATTCGTCGACGTCGAGTTGGGCTTTGTCGAGCACCTGCACACAGAAGCTACAACGATGCTAGATCGAGAATCAGTACTCGATATCGACGAGTGATATTCGATATCAAGGAGACATAAACTAAAGGACAAGCTTTCGCCTTCTCCAAAAATTAGACAACTCTTTATCGACGAGTGCTATTCGATATCGACGAGTGCTATTCAACATGCATAAGGCAAATATAAAACAGATAATCATGTAAATTGCATCAAAGGACAAGCTTTAGCCTTCTCCAACAATTAGACAACTCTTTCAAGAAACCCTAATTGTCTCTACCGATTTTATGTTTACAATCCAAGTTGTTAACATGGATCTCCTTTATACGGGTAATAAACACATAAACAAGTAGTAGATGCTCAAAACATGATAAAAGTCATATCTTTACCTCAAGCGTGCATGGCTATCGTCGGGCTCGCCCCAACCCTAGAAGTGGGTGGACTACTCGCGCTTCATCGCCATCTCAGACATTGATTGATGAAAAGAAACTAATTGCATTAAACTAAATTCAAAGACTTTACAATCCCGGCGATCCAACTCTCGTTGAATGCCAAAACCCTAAAACCTTCGAACTCCTAAAACTTCTCTTTGGAACTACTTGTCTCTGACTGAAATTGAATTTCTAGAAATCAGCCCCATGGGCTTTATTTATAGGCTTCTAAACCTTGCTACTCAAGGAGAGAAATATTTATCTATATCTAAAACTATATCTAAAAAGCTTAATGATAAATAAAAGTAACAACATAATTAAATCTAAATAAGGGAAATATATGTAAAGCGTCTCTAGTGGATAAATCTTCTCCTTCCATGATGTATCTTGATAGATCGGACAAAATCAGCAAACTTCGAGCCCAAGGAATCCCAATCCGAGTAGAATTGTGTCGACGCGTCACGCGGCTTCTGGAGTCCTCGTCGATCTCGAGTAGAGCTTACTCGATCTCGAGTAGGATTGTTGTTGGCTGGGCGTGGCTCGGCATCTCGGCTAGCAGGTCCTCGATGTGGCTCGGTCATGGCTCCACATCTTTATCGATCTCGAGGACCCCTTGTCGACATCGAGTAGAGAGGATCGTCGACTAGGTTTGGCTTGGCTAGTCGGGCAAGTCTTCTCGATGTGCTCGGTTTTGGCTCCACATCTTTATCGATCTCGAGGACCCGTACTCGATATCGAGTTGGGTGGTTCATCGACTTGACTTCCAGGGGTTGTCGAGCAGCTCCCCTCGATATGCTCGGACATGGTGCTCAACTGCTCGTCGACATTGAGGAAGGTTACTCGATCTCGAGTAGGGTGTGGAGTCGGGTTCTTCGTCTTCAGCTTCTCGACATGATCCTCCTCGATCTTGGCTGGTGTCTAGACAGGGTTTGTCGAGATCGACTAAGGCTAGTCGATGTCGAGTAGCTTTGAGCTCCGGTTCTTAATTCTTGGTTTTCTCCCGAAATGTTTCCATATTCTGCAATATTAAACAGAAACTTATTTAGATCTCCATTTCCGACAAATAAACATATACTACATAATTCCGACATATTCTCAACCCGAAATATGCAAAATGTAAAGAATATGGAACTGAAATATGCATTAAGACATGGCTACTTTGGAGACATCATCTCACAAGTGGTGATCGACCACAGTGTACTCGACCTCGACCAAGGGTGGTCGACAGGGGTCAGGCACAGCCGATTTCGAGCAACAAAAGTCACTGATGGTGGTCAACGTCAACAAGCCATACTCGACGTCGAGTAGGTTGGTCTTAGTCGAGGAGTCTGTTGAGTACTGCAGAGACACAAGCAACAGCGATCTTTCTCGATCGAGAGTCAGCGGTCGACGTCGACCAGGGTCTAGTCGAAGTCGAGTAGAAACATTAACTTTAATGAATGCAAATCTGAAACTTTAAACAATCTATGAAAAAGACCTCCAAGGTCGAGGTTTGCAACAACGATAACCAAACATGCATAAGGCAAGTTAAATAATGATAATCATGCAAATTGCATCGAAGGATCAAGCTTTCACCTTTTCCAACAATTAGACAACTCTTTCACGAAACCCTAATTGTATCTACCGATTTTATGTTTATAATCTATGTTTTTAGCATGGATCTCTATTAAATAGGTAATAAATACATATAAGATAGTAGATGCTCAAAACATGATAAAGGTCGGATCTTTACCTCAAACACGCATGGCTATCGTCGGGCTCGCCCCGACCCTAGAAGTGGGTGGACTACTCGCTCTTCATCGCAATTGCAGACATCATTGATGGAAAAAAAAACTTGCATTAATAAACTAAACAGAGCTTACAATCGATCGAAGCCCACTTGCTCTCGCTCCTTCACTCCTCTCGGCCTCCACTCTCTCTCTCTCTCTCTCTCTCTCTCTCTCTCTCTCTCTACTCTCTACTCTCTACTTTCGAATGTATGATGGAATGAATAAAAATCAGCCCTATAGGCTTTATTTATAGGCTTCCAATCCTTGCTAATCAAGGAAGGAAACTATATCTCATTTCTAAAGATAAAACTTAAATAAAAGGGAACATTTATTTTAAAAGGAAAACTATCTAAATATCTTGAAATGGATAAAATCCTTCTTCCATAGATAGATCTTGATAAAACCTGATGGATTCAGCCTTGCTTCATGCCAAAGTTGTCCACATATGCTTGGAATGGCCCAACAGTCTCGCGGCCCAAAACGGTCTAGTCGACCTCGAGTAAAGTCTGGTCGACATCGAGTAGGTTGTACTCGACTTTGAGTACTCTTCGTAGCTTCTCAATCCGGTTCTCCTCCTCGAGCTCGGGTGTGGGTCAGTTGTGGTCGACTTCGAGTAAGGTACTCGACATCGAGTACATGTCGAGCTCGAGTTTTCTTCTCCTTCCATCCTCGATCAAGTCTGTTTCAGCTGTAGTCGACTTCGAGGAGCTTCTGATCGAAGCCGAGTATAATCCCGTCCTTTGGTTTAGTCTCGGAATAGCTCCAAATTCTGTAATATTAAACCAAAACTTTATTTAGATCTCTATTTCTTGCAAATAAGCATAAACTACATAAATTCAACATATTCTCAACCCGAAATATGCAAAGTATATAGAATAAGGAGCTAAAATGTATATAAAAGCATGGTCACTTTAGTGGACATCACTGCGATCCGATTCTAGATTCTTGCATCGATCCTACATTAGGATCTTGATCCTAAAAACCATGCATACGATGCACTTATTTGTTTCATTATGTGAGTTTTTGCATGTTTGACAATATGACCTACCTTGGGCTTATTTGATGTTTAAATATGTGGGTAGTTTAAAACTAAGTATGGGGTTCTTGCACTTTTCTTTGTATAAATATTTTTTGTATATGAATTATCTTATACTGGTCTTTTCTTGCAGAAAATGGTTAGAAGCAGGACCCCAGCAAGGACACACTAAGGATCGATGACCCAAAGACCTGCATGCTGAACAGCTTACCTCCCTGGCCACACAGGCCCGATGGTATTCCCAGCCCGACATGGAGGAGTTGGGGATGCACCGTTGGATGGTTGAGGCTTTCGATCTGATTGATGTGGATCGTCTGATTGAGCCTCTAGAGCATCAGTACCCTGTGTTGACCGGTGAGTTACTTGCCACCCTTCATATCCCTAACCTAGTCGACGTTGACCAGACCTTCGATCTATAGTTTTCTCTCGAGATCCCTGCTTGTTTTTGTCTCTGCATGTACTCGATCCGACCAGCCTACTCGACATCGACCAGACCTAGTCGACGTTGACTACTCCTATCGCCTACAATTGTTGTTTTCTACTCGAACTCGACTGTACAAGACCCATGTCGACTTTTATCTAGACAAGGTCGAGTACCCTGAGTTGACTTCTGGACGTGATTCACTTGGCTATTTGAGATCCGCTGACCAGCTTCCTCGAGGATCGAACCTGACTTTCTTTTTCTACATCGAGGGGGAAGTCTTGAACTTTATTTGCGTGGGCACAATCTGGTTTGATTTATTATTATATTTTGAACTCGATTTCCTCCTTCATCAGTTAACAGCAGAAAGAAAATATTGAGATATATTGTAACAGCCCACATCGCTCTACACAGCTTTTTGCTATTATTGTTGACTGGGCTTCACTATCAACAAATGCCTGGAAGAAAAAAAATATGTTCATGGTGTCAATTCTCATCCTACCAATAACGTTGTTTTATCTTACCATTTGTTTCCATTTATCCTACTATTTTTGTGAATCTATCCTACCATGAGTGTCATGTTTCCGTACTTTCTTAGTTCTACACTTAGGAATTTTAGTGATTACATTATCAACCTACAAATATCGTATATTTATCCTACCATTCCCGTGAAACTATCCTACCATTAGGAATTACATCAGAAATGGAAATCAATACGGCCAAACATAAAAACTCCAACCTCTAATCTCATCGTCGTTCAGTCTAATGATAGAGATATCGAAACTTATATAAAACGCAATTGATATTGGCAAGTAATCATTTGCATCATACAACATCTAATTCAATAACTATATCAAATTATAAATGGTTTAACATGACCCGCAGTAATAAAACCTAAAGGCATCTACTACCACCTTTTTTGGCCATCATCAATTAGACTTAATCCTTTCTCTAAAAACCTGGATCACAAACAAGTTATACAATTCGAAACAAGTGCGGAAATATGGTAAAGTAGTAAGTAAAGGACTCAATGAATTGTTAACGAGGTTCGACACGAACTTGGCCTACGTCCCCGCCTAGGGTTCTTCCACAACCCTAGGATTCAACCGACTTTTATTGATTCACAAGACTTAGGATCCTAATAGCTCACCGAGAAGCCTCTCTCCTATACAATTTTAATCTAGTCAACTCACGTTCCCTTGGAGTCCTAGACCAATCTAGAAGAGCCCCACCTCTCTCAACTATCTAGTACAATCCTCTTACACTTAGTGAATCAATCGCCTAGTGTCCACTTCCTTAGTTACAAAACTCTCGAGTATAACACTCTCTCGAAATATATCCTATAAGCTCATTGTCTAACTCTCAAATGCTTTGAAATAAAATAACAGACTCTTAAGAACTAGCAGAGAGCACATGAAGAAGACAGATTTCACTTGTAGGCTTGAGTGTGAATGAGAGTTCGAGTTCAATGAATGTGTCTGTCCTCTTTTCTCCATCTCCTTCTTATATAGATCAACTTGGCGCTTAGAGATCTTCTTCAATGGCTAGAACTTATTGTGGCTTGGGAAGAAATCTCCATGATCTTCTATATGTGGAAACTCGGACGCTATGATCTTCCAATATGAATCTTCTCGATTCTAAGCTTTAAGGAAGGAGATAATATTTGATAAGCTTCCTGAAATGTTAGTATATATAAAATAATATCTGGAAGCATATAATAACATATAATAATATTCGGACATAATATAATAAAGTACAGGTTTTGTGTTTCATCAACACAGCTGTAGCTTGAAAACCTTTGACACAAACTGTGTATCAAAGCCTTTTAAACTTATTCCGATTTTCATCAAGGGAGTGGAGTTATCATTGGGGTTGGAGGAGCAATAGCTGATCGATCAAGAAGATAGGAAGGAGAGGCCGTGTAGATTCGATATCAGTTTGGGATTCGGGATTATGATTGAATGGAGGCCAAGAAGAGTCAAGGGTGTCTTTCGCTTGTGGTCCTCATGGACAAATTGAGTGAGAGCGACTTAAATAAGTACAATTCAACTTAGCCCACCTACTCTGTTATCTAAAAAACATTGCCTCAAAAGTGATACTAAGGTGCTTAACAACCAGTTTTATGGGTTAACACCCCTCTTTATTATATTAAAAGATGTTGAGTTCCATCTTGATAAACATATATGGGTGGCCTATCATGAAATGCACACAAGTAGTTCCATGTCTTCTTCATTCCTATATGTTGTTGTTCATGGAATTCCAACTGATATGGACTTGAATTCTTCTCCTCCTGGGTTTCCTTGTTTAATCTCGCCACTTACTTCAAATCCTATCACCTCAAGTCAGCCCACTCTAACAACTATGGCCCAAACGTTTCTGGTTGAGCTGAATATTGACGAGGATCCACATACAGAAGATGTTGAAATCACGATCATCAACGACATCCACTTCAGACTTCAGGATACGGCTCTGGTGGGGAAATTTGCTAACAATCATGTGGATTTCAAGCAAGTTCTGGCTAAGATGCGTGTCGACTAGAGGTATCTTAAGGGTCAGTGTAGGGATGTGATGTTTTGGTATTGTAATAACTTTAGGGATGTGATGTTCTGTACCTCGGTTTGCCTTAGTATTGTAGGGGTTGTGTGTTTGGTGTTTGATTGTACCGGTGATCCAAAGGCCATCCTTGATTTTGTTGTTCATAAAGTTGACTCTTTAGCAGCTTGGTTTCCTGCTCTGCTTAAGGGCTTTGTGTGTATTGTGGTAGCTATTTTCGGTTTTAGTTACTATGTTTGTTGTATCCTTCGGAAGACCTATCTTATATCAGTTCAGGGTGCTTCAAAAACCATGAGATCTCTAAAACGTTGGTTTTCAAATGATACTGTAGAGCTTAACAGCATTATCTCTGAGTTGACACCCACTTTGTGCTTCTGGAAACAGATTTGGAGTGATTTGGTATATCCTAACAGCTAAGATATCCATATCTATTTTCCTAAAAAAATTAATTTCAGTTGGATTAATAGTTTTACTTGCTATTTTATTCGTTTTGTGCTACTGTATAAAATTTTGGATGCTTTAGAAATGCTCACAAAGCGGGTATGTATAAAATATTTTATTAAATGACGAACATCGCATATTGGAATATCAAGGGGTGTGAGAAAATCAAACCTAAGGCAAGACTTTGCTAATATTCAAAAAAGAAATAAACTGGATATTTTAGTCCTCGCAAAAACCAAGTCAACTGAGCCGCCAGCTCAATCCCTTTATAATAGAGCGGGTTTTAACAATGCTAATCATTTTTCCTCAATTGGAACAAAAGAAGGTTTATGGATTTTACTTACGACTTCTAAATTTACTGAATCGTTTCAACAGATCTCAGCATCAGATAAGTACATTATTTACCGGGTTAAAATTGATAACTTTAGTTTTATTATTACTTTCATTTATTCTCCTTCGAATCAAATAGATAAAAATAGGTTCTGGAATGAGTTATTCATTATCTTCCATAACCAATCTCTCCCATGTTTGATAATGGGAGATTTCAATGAAATCGAGGACTAATTCCGCAGGCTAATAGATTTTTTGCAAATTCAACAGATTGTGGAAGAATTAGATGTTCATACGATCCCTTATACAGGTAGTCCAATTACGTGGAGGAAGAGTCAAAATCCTATTGATAACATCTATGAACGATTAGATAGAGTAATGGTTCATACAGATATCTTAACACAGTTCCCTAACTTATCAGTACACAATCATCCTTTTACGACTTTTGATCATTCTTTAATGTCTATGTCTATAGGAAGTACGAAAATTAGGGTTGGTTCACCGTTTAAATTGGAAATGTCTTGGACTAGTAATGCTAACTATAACATATTAGTTAAATCAACTTGGCATAATAAGCTTCATGGGTCGTTTATGTTTACACTATTACAAAAACAGAAACTTCTTAAAAAAATACAAAGATCTGGTGTAAGTCTCACCCAAATAATAAGTTCCGACAGATAAGAGATATTGAAAATCAACTGCTGTTACTTCAAACACAGCAAATTAGTGGAAATTCAAACGATACAATAAACATTAAACGTAATAGATTTTTAAGTAAGCGTTAAGGTCTCATGGACTTTAATAATACTTTTTGGAAACAACGAGCTAAATCAAAATTTATAAGGTTTGGAGACAGAAATATCAAATACTACCAATCAATATCTAAAATAAGAAATTATAAAAATGTCACTCGTAATTTTACAAATAAACATGGTTTATTGATTGAGGATGAGGATCAAATTAGAGATGAAATTACGACTGAATTGGCTGAAAGATTCATTGCTAATAATGCACCGATTAGTAGTAATCCATATTTCCTAAATTTAATTGATCAACCCATTACTGAATCTGAAAACATAATTTTAACACAGCCTTTTTCAGATAAAGAAATTAAGGATACCCTTTTCTCAATGACAGACGGCAAGTCTCCAGGTCCTGATGGCTTTCCACCAGAGTTCTATAAAAAAATACTGGGATATTGTCGGTAAATTAGTTTGCAAAGCTGTTCAATCTTTCTTTCATTTTGGTGTGCCACTCAATGAAGTAAATTAAACTTTTATTGCACTTATTACAAAAATTGATACACCTAGTAACATTAACCACTACCGTCCTATTAGTGTAAAGGCTCGGATTTTCAATCCTAATTTCTGGAAAAAGGAAATTAAAAATGAACTTAAACTGAATTTAAAACTCATTTAGCGGATTTCGACCGAAATATAAAATTTGGCGAATAATTTCCGTCGTTTTACCTTGAAAATTCAAAATAATTATTGAATGGTGATATCCCCTTCTGTCTTAAAAATCTAATTGATCGAGAAAGCGAGAGTCGGGTAACTAACATTCGGACACTAATTACGGGATTCAAAATTCGCGTATTCGGGATTTATTTTCGGGTATTGATTACCTAATTCAACACTCAACCTCTCACCCACTCCCATCACTCACCTTACCCTTCAAATTCAACCCACCCTTCACCCCGTCCTTCAATCATCGTCATCACTGATCACCCTCACCTGCTCCTCGGGTCTTCACCATCACATTCACCCGTCTTCACCATCGCTGTGATCACCACACCTCCTCGCCACCACCACCATTTCACGTCACCACCACCATCTCCCCCTCGCCATCACTGCCTCATTCTGTCACTTCCACCACCACCGTTCGCCCCTGGTTGCCGGAAGCCCAAGCTTCCTCTGTTCGAAGACCGTCGAGCCGAGCCGGTCCCTCTCGAGCTCCAAGCGACATCATCAGCTCCACCCTTGCCTCTTCCTCCGAGCAGTAACCCGAGCCACCTCTTCTGACGTCCACGCCATCCCGACACCGCCCATGAAGCTTTGGAACCGCCATTAAAGCTCCACCACCTCGCTCGAGCGCAAACTCCGTTCGTTAAGCTTCGACCTCTCGTTCGATCCAAAATCCCATGGAAGGACCTTCCTTTAACCTTCCTTTACTCTCCTAGGTCAAATCGGAGGTTCCTCCCTCTCCGACACAGCGAATCGAGCCTCCGGCGAGCTCTGACGATGCTCCGACGTCCGCGAACACCTCGGTGAGCCTCGTTCAATTCTTTCCTTTAGCTTCATTCCGTGAGCGTGTTTTTTGATGGTTGGGATTGGGGTGTCTGAGAGGATGAGAGGGGTCGGAAATGGAAGGAGAGCCAAGCTCCTCCATGAAGGATAGAACCAGTCCAATGCTAGAGGAAGAAGACAGGTGCTGCGGGCGCCGCACTTGCTGCGGGCGCCGCAATTGTCGCGAGCGCCGTAGTGTTTGTCCGGGTGGGTTAGTTGCGTTTTGGCGGGCCAATTTAGTCATTTGAATTACTTGTTTAAATAATTAATATTATTTGGGGATTAAGGTATAAAAATATTATTTTTGGATATTTTATAAAAGGTTGAAAAAGTGATTTAATAAATAATAGAAAAAGGAATTTAGAGAGTATTTTCAAGGGTACGGTCGGAATTCTTAACCGTTTAAGTTGGATTTTGAAATGGATTTGAAAATAACTTGGGAATTATAGTTGTTCGGTGACTAACTAGCATGATGATATATATGATCGTTTGACTAACAGTATGATATGTATGACTAATAGCATGACTTATGGTGAATTATTGTAAGAGATTAAATGTTAGATAATTATGACGAGGTAGTAGGATTTTATACCACACAATTATGTCTTATGATTTTGATGAACCATTGAGGTATATGCGGAAATGATGTATATGAACATGCGGAATTGGTTGAATGATTTATGGAAAACGATGTGGTCTTGTGGAGTGGATGATGCGATGAAATGACTTTCATAATATGTACTTGTTCTATTGATTGAGGTGTGCTTGAATGATTAATAGTTGGATGTAGACTTATGTATATTCCATTATGTACTAGGTGATACTCTGTGATTGTGAATACTGTGTGCTGGATTCTCCTGTTGCCGATCTGCTAGCCAAGTAAGTCCTCCGGGGCTTACTCAGTAACCAGTACCTCCTGCCTGATGTGTCATATAGTATGTAGGTGCTGCATATGCATAAAAGCATGTCATGTAGTATCATGCTTAAGAATTGAACTTACGAATGAGCATTCTTATTCTGTATGTGTTTGAATACAGAACGGCCGTTATTTGTGAGTCCTAGAATCCTTGATAGGGTCATAGGACAGCCCAGCTCCATCGGGTTCGTCCTGAGTCATTCGTGTCGTTGGAGCACCTTTACTATTATCAGCATTATTATTTTCTTTTCGCAAGATCCACGATATGATGATGAAGTACGATATGATGATGAGATACGATATGATGATGAGATCTGAGATGCTATCGAATCGAACTGGCCAGTCCCCACCCTGCCAGCAAGGGGGATGGTGGTAGAAAAGGGATATACCACTTGGTATTCTTTGTTAAGGCCTTACTTAATATTCTGCACATATGAATTAGGAACATGATAGTGTGGTTAATATTCCAATACTGCATGAAGGCATCCTTTATTCTAGGTATAGACGTATTATATGTCCTCAGCGCGGTCAGAGGACCCGCGAGCGGACTCTTGGCCTGACTTGGTGGTATAGTTTCAGGTACCCAATACACTGCTTGATTTTGTGCTGTTATGACGGGGTCTATTCATATGGCGGAGAGTGAGTGTTTGAAACCTGACTTCACCAGATTCATGCTTTTGGGATTTCTCCCTACTTATACTCTGTTTTGACCCGGCTCTGCCGTGGCACTGGTTGTATCATTTTCTGAACCTATGCCCTTTGCATGATAAACGATTTCCCGCGTTGTAGACTTAGGACAGGTACATGGGTTTACCCCGGGGTCTCCAACGGACCTTCCGGATTTGGGTGCAAAATCCCACTTTAAACTATAAATCTTCGGTTTCAAACCTTCAACATGTACTCGGAGCACAAGATCCTAACGAGGGGTTTTATCCCTCGAAACGTAACTCGGGAATCATAATCCCAGGCCGTTACAAAGGTGGTATCAGAGCCAGGTTGTGCAATCCGAGTACAATAGTTTGAAGATGGTTTTGGAACATGTTTTTAAAAGGGAAAAATGAATTTAATTGGAATTAAACCTAGATGAACAAGGGGAAACAATCTCGTCTGTAGAGACCAAAGTGATAGACATCCCTTATGGATGTAGAACTCGGGAAACGGTAGGCAAAATACTAGCTTTTATTTACAGATGGGCCTAGAAGTCTCCAAGGAGAACCACGAAGGTTGGAGTGTCGAGTTAGGAGGCCGTGAGGTTCTTGCCCCTCCGGTCAGTTGTCCCTCGAAGGACGGCATAGATCGTCTCTATGCTTACGTTATATATACATATATGCAATTGGGCCCGAGGGTGATCCTCCTCGAAGAGGATCATATTAATCTTGTTGATTGCTTCCGTGTTGAGTGCTATTGTGCTTAAGATAGCGAACTAATCAAAATGCCTTAACTTGAACATGTAAATGATTGTATGTGCAAATGGGATAGCGGGAGGAAACCTTGTTCTTATGTAATCAGATTTTCTACCTTGTCGGAATAGTTCTTCCATATTATAACCCCCTTGATAATACCGATTCCGTCATCCGTCCCACTAAAGCACTTGGATGTGTTAGTAAGGGTCGAGAGTGTACGTTCCTCTTGACTTGAGTCCTATTTGTATTGCAACCATAGATGTTCATCGAGTCTCATACCTAATGTCAACATTCTCTACGGGAAATTGGGTCGATCAACTAACTACTTTCGGGGATTGTGTATGATGTGAGGGTTACCTGAGGTTGATTATCGACATTCTTCCGAGTTAGGAGTGTGTTATCTTATGGAGTCATCCCTCTTGAGTCTCGTAATGGTCAACCGTGTCTCCTTGCCAAAAGAGTCTAAACACGAATTCTACCATCTTCTCTCGGAAACGGCGTGAATGTCCTTGTGTCAAGCAAGTCATACTAGCGTCCCACGGGGAAACTCTGTGGTGAGTCGGTGATTTCCCTTAGAGAATTCTGTCAAGTTATAATGATAGCCTCCTTGTGATTTCATGAAATTGTATATTGGTATAATTCAGCATGACTTGCCTCGTACCTTGCATGGTTTCACTTATGAGTAGATGTATGTGTCGTATGTATTGAATTCCCATGATTAATGTCTACCTATGAACTAGGTCCATGATAGTGTGTTCAACTCTCGTTGCATGTTTAAAACGTGAATTTGATGACTTAGCATGCCAGATTAACCTAATTGGACCTCATTGGTTGTGTACATGTTTAATGAGTATTTCTAGTACCATGTAAGGCGTATACCTCCCGGTTATAGGGCCTCGTATGATTGTGTGATGTCCTAGTCTTACTATGCGAATATGGATGTATATGATGAGATAGTTGCTATACCAACCTTGCATGAACTGACCATACCCTTAGCATGATTTTTAGGGTACATCTTAGCATGCTTTCCGTAATATTATGATTTGCTTAATTGTGTATCTAAATGAGTGATAAGTCATGCGTATGATACCCTGTAATGTTTGCTAGATCTTGCATAACTTGGGCCATATATGTCCTATATCAGTCTCTGCATACATGTTCTTAGTCTGTCAAGCATGATTGGTGAATGAAATGATAGGTTGCTAGCTTGTTCTGCGCACATATAAAGATGATTATATGAACATGTTATGAATGCATAAATCGATATTCCTTTAGATAGGTGCATACTAGTGTGAAATAATGTGATGATATCTCTTGACTTTTATGTGTTTGTGTGCCATAATTATAAGGGCATCATTGTAACTCTCGGGTTGGGATCTTATCATTGGTCTCATCGTCCCTAGTCCTGGTCCATGCCTGAACTCTTAAGGAATTGTGTTGTCCGCCCTTGTCTCTCCCCTATCTCCGTAACTTCTAACCCTTGCGATCCTTCGATGAGCGCCGATATGCAAGAAAGGACCGACGACCAAGTAGCACCGGAGCGGCGCAACGGAAGTGTGATGGGTCCATGACCCCTTAGGCCCCAGGAACAACGTCACTAATGGCAAAAAGGACGAATATGCTTCAAAGATGACAATCGTTAACATATTCATTCCAATAGACACGAGGAAGAGCATTCTTATTTCAAATTGTGGATTCTTCTATACTAATCGGAATTGATGTTTTTTGATAGGCCTAGAACTGACATAATTGAATGTGTGATGACGGATGTGCTGAATTGGTAGCAATGATTGTCTGACTGACTTGTTTCTATGACGATGTACCTTGGTGCTTGGTATACTGACTTGTGGGTGAGTAGGTTATGGGTTATATGTATGGGAGTGCTTTCTTCTTGAGCTTGAGTCGTGAGATTCTTCAGTGAGACGGGCTGGAAAGTGGCAGGTGGATTAAGGTATTCGGATTGGGTCTTTGGTCGTGTGAGATGGGGTGCAGAAAGGATGCGTTAGCTTGGGTAGAGCCGAGTGAGTTGGGATGTTTGAAAGATAGTGGTCTGTCAGTATAGATGAGCTTCCAGGTAGGTCTTAGGTGGGCAGTGAGGCTAGTATGGGGCGATTTTAAGGGAGACGTCCAAGTGAGAAGTGGTAGTCTAGGCAGGTAGTGTGTGCGGGTAGTATAAGAGAGTGGTTGACTGAGGTCTGGACTAGTTTCATTAGGGTGATATTGAGATTGGGTGTGGGTAGAGGTAGTTAGGATAGTTCTAGAGGTGGATGGGCAAGCTAGGAGGTTGATCGGGGGATTCTTGAAGGGAGGTGTTGTGAGACAGATTGGTGTGCTAAGGAAGGTGTCTAAATAGTCTATGAGTGGAACGTGGTCGGTGTCAAGGATGATCGATAAGGAATGTCTGAGGAATCGTAGAATTTGGGACTAGGTGATGGGTGCTAAGAGTGGGGGCGATTTCGGTAAGGGATAAGGTTGAGGAATTTCCTAGGAAAAGTAGTATGAGGTTGCTTGGGAAATTATCGATCGGGGATATTAGGTTGTTCAAATCAGGGTTGTTCGTGTGATGAGTATTTGGGGGTTGTTTAAATATGATTGGTAATGCTTGGGGAATTTATGAGTGAAGGATCTCAAGATGCATTGTTAGAGGATTTTGGCATAGGAAATGAATCGGGACGTATGAGTGGAGGTCATTGTGGCTATTGAGGTAATTAAGGATGTGAGATGAATCTTCGAGGAAAGGCTGGTAGCTATGCAATGATGTAGTTTAGATTCCTAGTAAGACTGTGGGCTTAAGGTTGAGATAGAGAGATTATACGCATGGATTTGGGAACTAGGCAAAGCAGAAGGTATTGAGAACGCTAGAGGATAAGATATTTTAGAAGGATGGGGAAGTTGCGGTGCTTAGGAAATTCGGACGAGGATGTCATAGGAGTTCAGTGGGAATTCTATCGGTTGGAAAATCATGGGAGAATTAGTCAAGTTGCGATGTTATGGGTAATTCGAGTTAGGGTGACATAAGGTTTTGTTGGGGAAAATGGTCGTGGTTAAGGAATGGTAACATGAGGTAAAATCAGTGGTTGGTCTTTGAGGATAGGCGTTGGTGATACGGGTCTTGGTAATTCGTGGTTGGGAGTAGCAAGAGTTGGATTTCTGCATTAGAGTTGGTCGAGGGTTACATGTGTGAGATGATTAGTACGTGTTAGACTCTTAGAGGTGGATGGTTAGTGAGAGTGGTCAGTAGTGCGTGAAATATGATCAGGTTAGCAAGGTGATTCGAGAGATCTCTTTGGGGGACAATGTTCAGGTGGAGTCTTGAGAGCCTAGAAAGAGTAAGCGAGGTTGTTGAGAAGTGTCTAGATCAATCGTGAGAGCGGTTTAGTTGAGGATATAGAATTTCTCTTAGAGGGTAAAGATGGGACTAATAGAGGACCCTTGGGGCAAGGACGTATTATATATGGAGTCTTGGTAGTACACCGAGTTGTTCAGCTTGTCGGAATGAGGGAATGTTGTGATTTGGGAACCCCGAGAGATAGTTTTAAATGGTCGAATGGAAGGTATGACTTTAGATTGGGATGTCGAAGTGGTTTGAGTTGGTAGAACTCGGTGAATTTAATATTAATTAATGCAAGAGCTGATGGGTAGTGGTCGTGTTTTGTCATGATTAGTAGTTATAGGCAGGTTCTCTGGATGATGTGATCTAGCGTATGCTTTATTTAGGGCCGAATGTGGTGCGAATTTTATGCTATAGACAATGTTGATTCTATGATGTATTGTCATTGACAATAGTGAACTGTTAGTACTAACATAGCTGAACTCGATGGAATGCTAGTGTACGAAAGTACTTATTTTCCTCTAATGTGATGACGCTTGGCAGTAGCATGAGTATGATGTTCTTACCTGATTGATATGATGTGCTTATGTGTTTGATATGACGTGCTTATCTGATTGATATGGTGTGTAACTTATGTGAGATGATATGATAAATCCTTCCATGAACGATACGATGGCTATGTTGGATAATTACTATGATATATGATGCCTTGAATTGGAATTGCTAGGATTATAGAACCGAATTGATGAGATTTGATTCCGACTTGAACCTAGGAAGGAAATATGAGATTAGCCCTTAGAGGTGGATGATTCCACCTCTTGAGATTTGAAAATTGCTTGATTAAAGTCGGGTTAGGGAAATTTGAATGGTGTTTAAAAAAGAAAGGAGGACTGAGTTGGATTTAGAGAAATCGAACGCGATTGATAACTTCAATGATTTTGAGACCAAACATTTTCAAACTAAAGACTCTCTTGAAATTTTCTAACCGAGCTTGCATTATGACGCACAACGAAGTGGATACATGCATTTTATAGGGGCCCTTATAGACTGCTTGCTAAGACCTAGTTGAGAGGTTGTAATGTTTTTCGAGTTATGATATAGCCGAAAGGTCGGAGTAAGGATGTGGTAGGGGCCCATATTACATTCTTGCTACGATCTATTAGAGATATTATGATTATGACAACGGTACTGTGAGGATCTCATAGGGGCACTTATGAGGTGCTTACGGGATCAATGACATGATCCTTGAACTCATCAATTCTAAACTTCATCCCCTGTTTTAAGATGATTTTAGTCTCGGGGACGAGACTTGTTTATAGAGGTGGATGATGTAAAGGCTCGGATTTTCAATCCTAATTTCTGGAAAAGGAAATTAAAAATGAACTTAAACTGAATTTAAAACTCATTTAGCGGATTCCGACCGAAATATAAAATTTGGCGAATAATTTCCGTTGTTTTACCTCAAAAATTCAAAATAATTATTGAATGGTGATATCCCCTTCTGTCTTAAAAATCTAATTGATCGAGAAAGCGAGAGTTGGGTAACTAACATTCGGACACTAATTACGGGATTCAAAATTCGCGTATTCGGGATTTATTTCCGGGTATTGATTACCTAATTCAACACTCAACCTCTCACCCACTCCCATCACTCACCTTACCCTTCAAATTCAACCCACCCTTCACCCCGTCCTTCAATCATCGTCATCACTGATCACCCTCACCTGCTCCTCGGGTCTTCACCATCACAATCACCCGTCTTCACCATCGCTGTGATCACCATACCTCCTCGCCACCACCACCATTTCACGTCACCACCACCATCTCCCCCTCGCCATCACCGCCTCATTCTGTCGCTGCCACCACCACTGTTCGCCCCTGGTTGCCGGAAGCTCAAGCTTCCTCTGTTCGAAGACCGTCGAGCCGATCCGGTCCCTCCCGAGCTCCAAGCGACATCATCAGCTCCACCCTTGCCTCTTCCTCCGAGCAGCAACCCGAGCCACCTCCTCTGACGTCCACGCCACCCCGACACTGCCCATGAAGCTTTGGAACCGCCATTGAAGCTCCACCACCTCGCTCGAGCGCAAACTCCGTTCGGTAAGCTTCGACCTCTCGTTCGATCCGAAATCCCATGGAAGGACCTTCCTTTAACCTTCCTTTACTCTCCTAGGTCAAATCGGAGGTTCCTCCCTCTCCGACGCAGCGAATCGAGCCTCCGGCGAGCTCCGACGATGCTCCGACGTCCGCGAACACCTCGGTGACCCTCGTTCAATTCTTTCCTTTAGCTTCTTTCCGTGAGCGTGTGTTTTGGTGGTTGGGATTGGGGTGTCTGAGAGGATGAGAGGCGTCGGAAATGGAAGGAGAGCCAAGCTCCTCCATGAAGGATCGAACCAGTCCGATGCTAGAGGAAGAAGACAGGTGCTGCGGGCGCCGCAGTGTTTGTCCGAGTGGGTTAGTTGCGTTTTGGCGGGCCAATTTAGTCATTTGAATTATTTTTTTAAATAATTAATATTATTTGGGGATTAAGGTATAAAAATATTATTTTTGGATATTTTATAAAAGGTTGAAAAAGTGATTTAATAAATAATAGAAAAAAGAATTTAGAGAGTATTTTCAAGGGTACGTCGGAATTCTTAACCGTTTAAGTTGGATTTTGAAATGGATTTGAAAATAACTTGGGAATTATACTTGTTCGGTGACTAACTAGCATGATGATATATATGATCGTTTGACTAACAGAATGATATGTATAACTAATAGCATGACTTATGGTGAATTATTGTAAGAGATCTAATACTCTCTCTCAAGCTGGTAGATCGTTTCTAATTCAGGCAAACCTAAATTCTAACACAAATTATTTAATGAAGCTATTTCTTCTTCCAAAAGGAGTTCCACAAAAGATTGATCAGCTCAACAAAAATTTCTTTTGGAATAAAATTCAATCGGATAACTATCATCCTCTAATCGGCTGGGAATATCTGTGTACTCCTAAAAAAGATGGCGGGTTAGATTTTAAATCGGTTGAGCAAATTAATATTGGTATGCAAATGAAACTTCTTTGGAGAATTATGGCTAATCCTAATAATATTTGGTCGAAGGTTATTACGGATAAATATCTCTCGATCGAATCTCTAATGGAAAGAGGCAGTTTCAAAACTTCTTGACAATTTGGCAGACTTCTTAATGTCAGGGATCTTTTCTCTAAAGGTCTGCTTTGGCTAGTGGTTAATGGGAAAACCATAAATGTATGGTTTGACATTTGGGTAAATGCACAATATCTTCAAAACTTTCGGAATGATTGTAATCCTAACTTAAAAGTTTGTGGTTTATTTACAAATACCAACTCTTAGGATATTGATAAATTTAATAGTATATTCCCCTCTCATATTGTTCAAGCTATTACTAATATCCATATTCCAGTAATTGATATTCCAGATAGGTTAATTTGGATTTATAGTAGTAATGGAAATTTCTCTGTTAAATCTACATCTTATATTTGCAATACAGGGAATACTAAGAAAATTTCAGCAGATTGGATTTAGAAACTTAATATTCCTCCGAATATTAAAAAGTTTATTTGGAAAATTATTTTAGATATCTTACCTACCACGACCCTTCTAAATAGATATATAAATAGAGTTTCTTGTACTTGTGCTCTCTTTGTAATTCTGATACATAAGATACAAATCATTTATTGTTTAATTGTCGAATCACAAGATCCGTTATTCAAAATCTAGGTGTTAAGTTGGGAAAATGTTATAATATTCCAAATTTAACATGTAATGTTTCGGAAAATATTTTATATACTAGGGCTCTTAATATAGATTTTACCGACTTATGTTATTTATGGCGTTCTGTTTAGGAGCTCAGAAATAGAATTATTTTTCGCAATACTTCTGATACAAGTATTATCTATGCTCTAACTCAAACTATAGAATAGATAAAATCTCATGTTGGAATAAACAACAAGTAAAAACGAAGTTACCTAAATGTGTTAGACCTCCTGATAAATTGATTTGGAAATGCCCTCCACTAAATGTCATTAAGATCAATTCAGATGCTTCGGTGAAAATTGATTGTCAACCGCAGGTTGGTTGTATTGTGAGGAATAATGACGGTCTAGTTCTTCAGATTCATAAATGTAACGTTATTATGAGTTCGGTCATTCTAGCAGAAGCTTATGCAGTTTATACAGGTATAAGACTGGCAGCGGAGATGGCGATTCGAAAAGTAATAGTTGAAAGTGATTGCGCAATCATCGTCAATGCAATCAATCAAGTGAACAATATATTATGGGAGGTTGCTTAAATAATCCAAGAGATCCATTCGTTAAGCAAAGATTTTGAGAGCATCACAATTCAACACTGCTACAGAGAGGCAAATGGTGCAGCTGATTTTCTTGCTAATTCTCAGTTGAATTATAATTTTATTTTAAGTTCCTATTTTTGTGAGTTCCAGAACATCATCTTACGAGATGATCATGGATGTCATTAGTACATCCAATTTATTCCCTACTGTAAACAAAAACAAAACAAAAAAAAAACTTAGCCCATCTACTCCAGCTTCTAGTTCACATTATCGAAAGGATTATATTCGTACATTTTTATATATCTAGTGTTTCTTTAATTATGATTTCGATCGCCCATCCTCCTATATACCGTATGCAATATACTGATGCAATCTTGGAGGGTGTGTATTTAGAAAATTGGATAATGGATTGCTTGCTGCTTTAGGTCACAGATGATCAATCTAATTAACCTTTGATTTTGTTAAATTATGGTGGCCCCAAACGCAACATGTGCTAACTCACTTATATACAAGCAAAACTTGGATTCATTATGTGACTCCCCCGCCAGGGGATCCGGCTACGGTGGAAGTTGCTGGGACGCAAGCGCAGCCAACCGCTCTGATAACCAGACATCTGGGGCCGTTGCTGGGATGCAATCGTTTCGTGGAAGGACAAGGTCTTGCTGGGAGGTAGTGCCCAACAGAAACCGATTCTCTATGATGAGCTCATCAAAGAAAATACATGTGTCTCCTTCCCGTAGGGGCCAAGGGGAGGTCCGATGACCACGATAGATCCTACCATTATTGAAGCTCTGTCTAGAGTGTGGGAAAACTCACCGATCATCAGATTGATGGGGACTTAGTTTTGGGAGATTACAAGATGTTGACATCCCGCGCCAAATGACAACTTCCTAGTTCGATTTGATAGCAAAGAGGAGCGTCTTAGGTTCTTGACAAAGGGGCCAAGGAATGTCTTTGGAAGATGTCTGGTTATCGAAACGTGGGCCTCGGATTTCAAGCCCTCAGAAACGATCAAGATGGTACCTGTGTGGGTTCACATCAAGGATTTGCCCATGGTCTTGTACCAGGAGAGGGTGTTGCTGAGAGTAGCTGAAGGTCTCGGAAAACCTATCAAAGTTGACCCCCAGACGGTTCAGGCGAATCGACACAATTTCGCGAGGGTGTGTGTGGAGGTCACTCTGGACGAGCCTCTCAAAGGGACTATTACCTTTAATGGTGATCGTTTTCTTCTTGACCAGTATGAGGGGCTCCCTATGATCATCTTCGGTTGTGGCCGGATTGGTCATTAAAGGTCTAATTGCCCATATGCCATCCGTGAAAGTGGACACCCGACCATGAACAAGGGCTCGGTGGATGAAGCTAGTAGTTCTCCTCGTCGAGAAGATTCAAGCGAAGCGGTGGCCCCCGATGTAACGACCCGGGATTATGATTTCCGGGTTACATTTCGAGGGATGAAACCCCTCGTTAGGATCTTGCGCCCCGAGTACAGGTTGAAGGTTTGAAATTCCACTCTAACGTTTTCAAGTGGGATTTCATACCCAAAATTCGAAGGGATCGTTGGAATCCCTGGGGAAGTCCCCTGTACCTGTCGTAAGTCTAAGCGTGAAGAACCAGTAGTCATGCAAATAGCGAAATCAATGTGTAGTACAAGAAGGTACCACGGCAGAGCCGAGTCAATGTAAAATCTCGGAATTGAAATCCTAATTTTTCGGAAAAAAGAGAATGAAAAATGAAATTAAAGCTCGTGTAGCGGATTCCTATCGAAATATAAAATTTGACGAACAATTTCCGTTCTTTGACCTCTAAAATTTAAAATAATTATCGGATGACGATATCCTTGTCGAGTTTAAAAATCTAATTGATCGATAAAACGGGATTCGGGGAAACTAACATTCGAGAACTAATTTCGGAAATTGAATTCGCGTATTCAGGATTTCTTTCCGGGTATTGGTTAACCAATTTCACACTCAATCTCACACCCACTCCGTCCCATACCCTGCAACCCGAACCCATCCTTCTTCGGTTCACCTCCCCACCTTCACCTCGCCTCCACTTCACGCCATCGTCATTACTCATTCCCACTCCATCACCTCCCTCCCTCAATATTCATCCCTTTTCTCCCTCTTGCTCACCATCTCCATCACATCCGCGCCAACACTCCACGGGTCCACCACCATCGTCACCTTCACCCCCGTGACCGATCACCACCACTGAGGCACCGCCGGCATCCCCGAGCTTTCCCCCACTCTCACTCCTCTGTTTTCTTTCCTGGGCCCTGAACTATCGTTCCCACCACGTCCCTCTTTGTCTCTTGAAAGGCAGCGGCATCATCACCATTCTGCACCTCCTTCCATGTCCACGAGTGCCCAGGCACCACCGGAGCCATCCAGGAGCTGCCAAGCGCCGCCGACGAGCCACCGAACTATCGTTTTCCTATTTAGCGTGAGCCACGTTCGGGTAAGCGATTCTCTTCCATTTTCGATCGAAACCACTCTCGAAATTCACCATCACACTCACCCAGGTCCAACGCAGGTCCGATGAGCCATCGCGAGCATCCGACGACGCCCAGAACTCTGATCGAGAACTCCGAAGTCGCGAACACCTCGGTGAGCTTCCGTGGAAGAACAAGGTTTGTACTTCCTTCGATTTTTAGATTGGTAGGGAATGAGCGAGGGCTGAGTGCGGGGCGATCGGGTGAGCTTGAGCTCCGGTGAGCTCAAGAGAGGCCGAGTGCGCGAGAGGCGAGGCTGAGCGAGCGAGCAGCGTGGGCGAGCGAGCTGGCGAGCTGGGAGCGAGGTCGGGCGTGGCAGGTGAGCTCGAGAGCGGGAGGACAAACCGGTAGTGGTGTCAAGGCGGGCGAGCCATCTCGAGCAGCGCCGACGGGAATCACATTTGAAACGAAGAAGAAGAGTTGTCTGTGGTCCCTCCTCCTTGAAATTTCATGTTAATTAATCCAACATTTAACCGGTTTAGAGTTGTAAAATTAGTACGGGTTCGATTCGGTTCGGTTCGGTTGGGTTTAAATGGGTTTAGTTCGGTTCAGATTTATCCGTTAATTTATTTAACAATTTAACGGTAATTAAAATATATTGTAATACTCCCTCCATTAAGAAAAACATGTCGTTTTAGAGGTAAAATCTTGTTAAGAAAAAATGTCGTTTTAGATATTTTGGTGTTCACTTTCCAAAATTACTCTTATAATGATTATGGATTTGTTAGTTATAGTTTTCAATAAAGTGAAAAAGTAGAGTAATATTTAGGGGTATAAGTGCATTTTTGTTTGCTTTTATTTGCTTTCTTAAAAATGTGCAAATGTCTAAAACGACATGCTTTAATTAACAGAGAGAGTATTATTTGCATATTTAAAAGATAAAATATTATTTTGGGGAGATTCATAAAGGGTTGGTTTTATGAAGAAAAAAAATGGTTTGGATTTTAGGGGTTTCGAAAATATTTATAAAGGTGCTCTATTAAACGGGATTTAAAATACTATACATTATTGAGATTTAAAATAAATTATTAAGACTTGTCGGTTTAGAAGAGAATTTGGAAAATGAATTTCAAGGTTGGAAATGATTAATAAATAATTGAAAAAGGGAGTTTTGCTAACATTTTCAAGGGTCGGGATTCTAACTCGGATTTGGAAACAAATTTGGATCTAACTTGAGAATCTGACTTGTTCGGTGACTGACTAGCATGATGTTCTAATATGTGTGACTAATAGCATGACTTACGGTGATTTACTATAAGAGATTAAATGTTAGATATTATGATGTTGAGGATACAAAATGGCCGTTATCCGTGAGTCCTAGAGTCCTTGCTAGGGTCATAGGACAACCCAGCTCCATCGGGTTTCGTCCTGAGTCATTCGAGTCGTTGGAACACCTTTACTATTATCAACATTATTATTTTCTTTTCCCAAGATCCACGATATGACGATGATGAGATTCGATATGCTATAAAATCGAACTGGCTAGTCTCCACCCTATCTGGAAGAGGGGTGGTGGTAGAAGAGGGATATACCACTTGGTATTCTTTGTTAAGGCCTTACTTAATATTCTGCATATATGAATTATAAGCATGATAGTGTGGTTAATATTCCAGTACTACATGAAGGCATCTTTTATTCTAGGTATAGGCGTGTTATATGTCCTCAGGGCGGTTAGAGGACCCACGGGCGGACTCTTGGCCTGACTAAGTGGTATAGTTTCAGGTACCTGTTTCACTGCTTGACGCTCGTTGTATCGCTTTCAGTACTTATGTCCTTTGCATGATAAAGGGTTCCCCGCGTTGTAGACTTAGGACAGGTACAAGGGTTTACCCTGGGGTCTCCAACGGACCTTCCGGATTTTGGTGCGAAATCCCGCTTTAAACCACAACCCTTCGGTTTCAAACCTTCAATCTGTACTCGGAGTGCAAGATCCTAACGAGGGGTTTTATCCCTCGAAACGTAACTCGGGAATCATAATCCCGGCCCGTTATAGTCAAAGCCAAATCAATAAACGCATTTATCGAAATCTAATAGGCAATGTTAGTGGGCTTATACCATTTCTTCGGAATCGCCCAAGAGAGTTCCGACGTCACGGAAGCAAGGAACAATCATGCTGCAAAACAAACATAAAAAAATATGTATGCGGGATGGTGTCAGATCGAAGCCCTAGGCAATATAATCCCTAACCAGTAGACACATACACACGTTAGTCATAATAAAGATGTTTTTAGATGCAAGGCAGAATATTAACACACTAACACGCTCCTAAGATCAAGTGCATAAATATAATAAGGCCTTAGCACCGACTACCAAGTGGTATATCCCTCTCCTATCTCCACCCCCTTCCGATAGGGCAAAGACTGACCAGTTTGTTAAGAAACGCATTCCTTACCTCAGTCCATGTTGTGAGGGATCACGCAGGGAAGTCTTGCAAGTCACTTTCGTGCTTGACCTGCAAGAGACCAACGAAAAGCTTTCATTTTTACATATTCAAGAGTAGCACCTTCATCAATAGCTTGGGACATATCAGCAAAATTAGTAATATGAGCGAGAGGGCATTCATTAAACCCCCCTTCAAAAACATTATTTTTAATTTCAATAAGGAAGGCAGTGCGAATTTTAAAGTTATTAGGAGGGACTAGAATAGCCGATTCAAGCACTATCAGAGTCGAGTGCACGTAATCCTTTGCAATAGTTGGATATAGGGAAAGCTCAGCCTCCGCTTGCCTCATTTGTTCTGCTTCCCGCTCAGCACGTGCTCTCTCAGAGGCAAGAGCAACATTGTTGGCTACTAGCTCCCTCTTAAGCCTCTCGATCATCTGAGCTTGTGTTTCTGCATCTGCCCTGACTCTTTTTAGTTTAGAGTGGATGCGAAGAAGGAGTTCCAGATCGTCTAAGGCGTCAAACTCAGGTGGTTGACCAGAATGGCGCAAACCCATGCAAAAGTAAAGTCAAAGAAAAACGTGAAATAAAGCTATCTAAGGCGCAAATGATTGCTTCATCGACAACGGCACCAATTTGTTGTAGGAGGAAATCGAGTTTAATAAATAGAAATATAAATCAAACCAGATTGTGCCCACTCAAATAATTGCAAGACTCTCTCCCGTTGTAGCAAAAAGTAGTCAAGATCGATCCTCGAGGAAGCGTGTCAGCGGATCTCAGATAGCCAGCAAATCGCGTTCAAAAATCAACTCAGAGTACTCGACCTCGACTAGATGGTAGTCGACACGGGTCTTGTACAGTCGAATTCGAGTAGAAAATAGCAGCTCTAGGCAACAAGAGTAGTCGACGTCGAGTAGGGTGGTTGGAGTCGAGTAGTCTTGGTCGTAGTCGAGTACCTGCAGAAACACAAACGACAACGATCTCGCTTGATCGAGTGATTAGTGGTCGACGTCGACTAGGCTTACTCGAAGTCGAGTAGAACTGTAAAAATGTAACGAAGGCTAGGGTTTGCAGATTTTGAAATAAACAATATGAAATAAAACTTCTAAGACTGGGGTTTACCAAAACGATAACCAAATATGCATAAGACAAGTTAAAGAGAGATAATTATGTAAATCACATCAAATGATCAAGAGTTTGTATTTTTCAACAATTAGACAACTCTTCCAAGAAACTCTAATTATATCTATCAATTTTATATTTATAATCCAAGTTGTTAACTTAAATCTCTATTAATTAGGTAATAAAAATAATAAAGATAGTGGACGATCAAAACATGATAAAGGTCGACTCTTTATCTTAAGCATGCATGGCTATCGTCGGGCTCACCCTGACCGTAGAAGTAGGTGGACTACTTGCTTATCATCATAGGAAAACTCATCAACAATAAAAGAAAACTAACTTGCATTAACAAAATAAAACTTACAACCGATCGAAGCCAAATCTGCTCTCACATGACAAAACTCCTCTCGGCCTAAGCTCTCTCTCCTACACTCTAACTCTTGTGTTCTCTCTGAATTGGAATGAATAAAAAACTAGCCCCATTGGATTTATTTATAGGGGTTAATCATTTCTAGTCAAAGGTAAGCAAACTCTATCTAATCCTAAAGATATAAATTTGGATAAAAGAAACATTAATCTGAAAAGGTAAATATCTAAATCTTCATGAGGTGAATAAATCTTCTCTTCCATAGATATATCTTGATGTAATCGTGATAGAACCGGCCTTCCTTCGTTCCCAAGCAATCCACACATCCTCATATTGGCCCAACGGACTCACGGCCCAAAACCGGTGTAGTCGACGTCGAGTAGTCTACTCGATCTCGACTTCTCTTCACGGCTCCTCGAGTAGTCCTCTTCTCGTCGAACTTGGGTAGGGTTTCAGGTCTAGTCGACTTTGAGTACTCTTCGTGCTCGAGTGGGGTGCTTCGTTAGTCCTCGACTTGATCTTGCTCTCACCTATAGTCGACGTCGAGTAATGTTGTAGACGTCGAGTAGAATCCTTCCTTTATCTCTTCTTTTGGTTTCGTCTCGGAATGGCTCCAAATTATGCAATATTAAACAGAAACTCGTGTAGACCTCAATTTCTGGCAAATAAGCTTATACTTAAAAAATTCAACATATTCCCAACCCGAAATATGCAATGTACATAGAATAAGGAGCTAAAATGTCCATAAAAACATGGTTACTTTAGTGGACATCAACACAATTAAGATTATAAAGTGCATAAATAAAATGATAAAGTGCAAGAATAGAATGATGAAGTGTAAGAATAATAATATGAAGGGCATGCAAAAGGTTATAAAGTGCAAGAATAAAATGATGAAGTGTAAGAATAAAATGATGAAATGCATGAATAAGATTATAAAGTGCAAGAATAAAATGATGAAGTGTACGAATAATTCATATGAAAATGAGTTTAATTCCTCTTTCTTTCAAAATTTAAGCAACATTTCAGGCAAGCACAACACTCATAATCAAAAGTTTAGAAATTAAAATTAAAAAGTGCAAGGCTGATATTATAAAGTGGAAGACTAATATTATAAAGTGCAAAAATTAGATTAAAAAGTGCAAGACTAATACTATAAAGTGAACAAATTAGATTTTCAATACATGGAGAACCAAATTAGATTTTAGTTTAAATGTGCAATTTTAGAACTTAAATGTGAAATTTTAGTTTAAAAAAGTACAAATATAAAACTGAAAAGTGCAATTTTATAACTCAAATGAGTTTTTTTTTTGTATCTACTGTCATATAAACGGAGAGGAAAAGTGCCCGCTTTCAATATAACAAAAAGTCATAACTGCTTCTATAGATTACAGATTTCAAATTTCAACAAATATTACAGATTTTAGCAAAAATTATAGATTTTACTAATTTCACGGACTTTTCAGCAAATATTACATATTACAAATTTCAGTCTTTACTACAGATTTTAAAAACTATAGATTTGACAGATTACATATTTTACCGATTTGCTGAAACTATGTCTACACAGTCAGCAAGAAGGGATGATCAAGCAATTGAAGAATTTCCCTCTCCATCTGTGCTCGGTTCAGCTTCTTCCTAGCAGCAAGAGAAGCCTAGCTTGTCCATAACCTTCATGGCGAAGAAGCCTGACATTCCCACTTGGTGGCAATGAAGTATCCCAAACACATTCCCTCTTAGAATCTCTGAGATCCAGTTCTTCCACCAAGCTTTCACTTAGTGATAGAACAGCTGGACTCGATTTCTCACTCGCTCCCCTTATTGGGAGATCATCAAGAAAAGAGCCCTTCATAGACGAGCTCTTAAACCAAGCATCCAGGCTCTGGTTTCTTTTGTCCGAACAGCATATACACAGGCCTACTCAAATCAGCATCAATAGGCTCCGAAGGATGACTCACACCTAGAAAAGAGATTGACCCTCCATCGTTCAAGGAGTCCGCACTAGTCTTTGAAGTATTAGCATTCGTCGTGATCTCATCATCATCATCTTGCAAAGAGTGCTTCCCTTTCCATACTCTCACTGAAAACTCCAACTCCATAGGCTCCTGTGATTCAGGTCGAGTCTTTTGTGCTCTTGGAGCCAAAATCTCTGCACCCTATACATGATTCAAAGGAGGTAGCCTTCCAGGAATAATCTTCAGTTCTAGGATTCTCTCCATGGCTTCTCAACACACAGATATCCAGTTTCCACAATTGAAAACAACACTGTAGACATGAAAACAATATCAAACATTAGCTTTGACAGAACCCAACTTCTTTCATATCAGCAACAAACTTGAAATTCAAAATCAACAAATACAGAATCTATCAATAAAGGACTCAATTTCTAGTTAAGATTATAAAGCTTGCAAATCAACTCATAATCAACTCAGCTTCTTTCATGTCAGTTGTGATTGGGGCTTCATCTAGTAGCATTATCTCCACCTTCCGCACAAACGCCTTTGCAACCGTGGAAATCAATTCACAATTATCAAACTCAAATTTGTTTCAATCACTAAAGTCTCGGTGCAATTTGAGAAAGAGGCATTTTAACAAACACCTTGAGTGCAATAAAACGGAACAAAACTGAAAGCAGTTGAAAATCAAATCAAACTAAACTTTAAATTCATAAGATGAATTTAGCAGCTCCATTTACATTCAGTCTGCGAGCATTTTGAATCAAAAATTCAGATTCCTACAACAAGGAATTGCAGAAAAATAATAATAATTCAGATTTCTACTTGGAACAATTGCAAAATCAAGTAGTGGCAACAATTCAGATATTATTTGTAAGACACTTGTGCAACTCCATGAATCTTGTGGATGAGCAAGTAATATGTAAATATTCCAGTTTGTGTTACATTTTCCTCAGTTAAGAACAATAATTCCAAATCCAACTAAAAAAACTCTCAACCAATCTAATTCAATAAGAAATCAGGGGTACCTGCACAGCCCAATCCCACGACCAAACGGATTCGGAGGTATGATTGGCATCGAATTCGGATTCCTGATTGGAATCGCTCGAATTCGGCCTCGAGGCGTGTTGTTGCAGGAGGATGGTCAAGTATGAAATAAATATAGAATAAAGATCAGACTGACTTCCCTGTCTCAGCAAATAAATACAAGACTTCCTCCCGTTGTAGTAGAAGGTTGTCAGGATCGAATCCACGAGGAAGCACGTCAGCAGTTCTTAGGTAGCAACAGAATCTCACAGACAGAATAGTAGAAAGAAGACAGAAACAAAAGCAGAAAATAAAACAAAGCAACAGGCGTACTCGATCTCGACGACAGCCTACTCGAGATCGACAACAGCAAGTCAAAAATCGAAAACAGAAACTGAAAATCGATGACAACAGAAGAAAACTCAACTCGACCTAGACTAGTTCTACTCGAGATCGACAAGAGCCTACTCGATCTCGACAAGCTCCTCCTCTGTATCGACTAGAAAATTCAGAAAACGTAAATTGCAAATTCTCGAACCCAAAACTCAGATTTCCGACGAAATAAATCAATATAATAAACGACTTCCAAGACCAGGGTATCAATGCCACAACGATAACCATGCAAAGTAACACATAAAGGCATAAAAGATCATGCTTTCCATCAAACAACTTTCGTTGTTAACAAATAGGCATATAAAGGCTTTCGCATAAACCCTAATTGTTACTAACCCTTTTCACATAATTAACCCAAGTTGCATTAAGATCACTTTCGCTTCAATAACACAAACAAGGATCACCTTCAACTCTCGCAAAAGAATCATGCTCATAGGGATAAAAGACGAATTGCATAAAAAGATCTGACCTTTACTGCATCACCTCACATGGCCACCGTCGGGCTCACCCCAGCTCCAAAAGTGGGTGGACTACTCGCTCTTCATCATCAAGAAAGACATCAAATAACAAAAGAAACTAACTTGCATTGAATTAAATAAAGAAAGCTTACAACCCACAAGACAAATCCGCTTTCACCTTTCCACCTTGCTTGCTACAAACTCTCTCTCTACTCCTACTTACTTGAATGGAATTGATTGTGTTTCTGAATGAATAAAAAACCAGCCCCTAGGGCTTTATTTATAGCCTTCTATTCCTTGCTAATCAAGGATAAAAATCTCTATCTATATCTAAAATTATATCTAAAAGCTTAATGATAAATAAAAGCAATAACATAATTAAATCTAAATAAGGGAAATATATCTAAAGTCTTCAAGTGGATAGATCTCTCTCTTCACGATGGATCTTGATAGCTCTTGATAGATCCGGATGGAATTTGATCTCGAAAATATCACCATCGGATTCGGAATAGAACCTTAACAAGATCCGGATTACTCGACGTCGGTCACTTGGGGTTTCCTCGACATCGAGCAGCTTCCTCGACGTAGACCAGCTTCCTCGACGTAGAGTAAATCTCCTCGACGTAGAGTAACTTCCTCGACGTAGAGCAATATTTGTCTTCATCTCGTGCTCGATCTCGTCTTCTGGAGCAAATGTCGAGCAAGCTCTTGTCGATGTCGACCAATGTGGTCGATTTCGAGTAACGCTGTTGCTTTCAGCATTCTGCTCCGTTCTTAAAACGCACTTTTCCGAATCCTCGTTCGTCGGATTGACGCATATGACCATGCGTTGGAAAGCTCTTTCCGATGGCTACAACTTTCATGAAGACATCAAAGCTTGATTCATAATGATAAAAGCCGACAAATGGGGTTTTCTCCAGCTGCACCATCCTTAGCTTCTCCATGAGTTTCCTTTAAGCTCCAAAGTGCGTCCGATTTCTGCGAAATATAACCAAAACTTGTGTAGACCTCCATATATTGCAAATAAGTGTAAACTACACAGATTCTGTATTATTCTAACCCAAATGTATGCAATGTATGCAGAAATCGATATAAAAGTTACTGTTAAACATGACAAATTAGGCTCACAACAAGGCGGCAGCGGGAGAGAGAGGAGAGGAGGCGTGACCAAACGACACGGTGGAGGCGGTGCGCGGAGTGCAAGCGGAGGAAGACGAAGCGTTGGAATCGGCAGAGAGAGGTCTTGATCCGGTCGGCGAAAGTCTGTTTCCTGGTAGCACGCGAGAGGGAGGAGGAGTTGCTCCCCGAGCCGGCGCTGCCATGGGAGTAGGCGAAAGAACTGAGCGTTGATCAGTCAGTTCGGAAGACAAAGATGTTGTGCTGAATAATTGGGGCGAATAGTTTTTTACTCCCTCCGTCTCGAAATTAGGGTTATTTTCATTTTAAGAGTTATTTTCATTTTAACCCGGTTAAAACACATTTCAAGGCTGTCGTATTCTTCAACTTGTATAGCAATCGCCCATCCAGTCAGCTTGCAGTACAAGTCGAGATTCCTTTTCTTTTCAGTAACAGAAGCTCCCATAATTGTAGTAGTTTGAAAAGGAGGTTAAAAAAGAAAAAGAAAGAAGCAAAATTCAGTAAAAATAAAAACCCATGATGATGTCATTCCCATAAGGGCCCTGGTGCTCGGAGTCTTGAAAAGTGATGTTAACATATACTCTCAATAATGGATAGCGGTTTCACTTATTCATTTCTCTTTTGTTTGTTTGCAGTGACTGTTAGCTGATACTGCGGAGAATTGTTGGTTTCTTTCCCTTTCTCCTCTTTTTTTTTTTGGTTTTTTTTCCCGGGACGGACCCATTGATTTAACTGCACCTGTGCTTATCAATGTGTTTTGGTAACTTGCTTTAAGATGTAACCAAGGACATGTTATATATAGTTTTGAGTCACTCAAGGCTTTTTGGTCACAAATGTTAGGATATATTTTGTGTTCAGTTCATTCACATGTTAGTAGTTTTGTCTTGTGGATCTGGAAGTTACCACACTATCAGGACAAGGATATCATGCAAGGCTCTATTTGATTTGGTGAAATAAAGGATTTGTTGATATATCTGGCATGTCGCTTATCAAGCTAGAGTGATCCTAACAGTTTCTACACTGCATATCCGCACACCCAAAAAAGGTTTCGCTGTCATCGATACCACATGAAAAGATGTTGGCAGAAGCACGGTTGTTGGCCACATCCTCGATCCCCAAGGTACAAAGGTTGGACTCCCTCGCCAGCTATGCATCACAAGAAAGCATATGAAATTGAAGCCCGCGCGCTCTTCCGTGCATAGTCCAAAATGTACCTCCCAAAATTATTTAGCTTATTCGCACATTTTTCTTGCTGGATATTAATTCATAATTAACTCAATAATAGTAACAATGAAATGCTACCTTGCTTTAACGTACAGTTTCTTGTGGCCTGCAGAAATTAGTGATAACTCCCTCCCTTGATAAAAATCAGAATAAATGTTTCAAAGACCTTGACAGGATGTTTGTGTCAAAGGTCTTGGAGCATTAACAGTTGATGAAATACAAAACCTGTTTTATAAGTCCGAATATTATTTAATATTATTATATACTTCATTTATATTATATATATGTGTAACTAATCTTTCAGGAAGTATTTTCGAAATTATATCTTTCCTTATGGTGCATATTGAGAAGATCCAATTCAAGAAAGATCATGTCTTCGAAGTGTCCAAAAATAGAAGATCCGGGCGCGCCATGATCCAAACTAGCCGTTGTTGAAGATCCGGTGTTGAAAACCCTCATGCTCCATGCTACTTCTATAAAGGAAAGGAAGAAGAAGACAGAACACACAAGTATTACACGAGCTTTCATTCATTCAAGCGAGATCTGTCTTCCAAGTGTACTCTCTGCTAGCGCTCAAGAGTTTGTTGTTTATTTCAAAGCCTTTGAGAATCACTGTGAGCTTATAGGATATATTCATTTATAGTGTTACTCGAGAGTTTGTAACTCGGGAAGTTGCACTAGGCTATTGATTTGTGAGAGTAAGAGGATTGTACTAGATAGCTGAGAGAGGTGGGGCTCTTCTAGATTGGTCTAGGACTCCAAGGGAACGTGAGTTGACTAGATTGCAATTGTATAGGAGAGAGGCTTCTCGGTGAGCTATTAGGATCCTAAGCTAAGCGAATCAATAAAGCCTTTTGAATCCTAGGGTTGTGGAAGAACCCTAGGCGGGGACGTAGGCCAAGTTCGTGTCGAACCTCGTAAATAATTACTCGTGTCCTTCATCTATTGCTTTACCTTATTTTCGCACTTTGTTCGATTGTCTAACTTTGTGATTCAGGTTTAATCTCAAAGGATTTTATACGAGCTCCAAAAGTCTTGAGACTTTTTGCGAAAAACGGGCATACTCTATTCAACCCCTCTTCTAGAGTATTTCTATATTACATTGTTTTACATTATCGAACCTTCAATTGGTATCAGAGCTTTAGTCACTGTTTTTGATCTAACAATCTTGTGAGTTTTCGATCATGTCCGGTGAAGCAAGCGGAGGATTTGCACAGGGAAGGTCCATAAGAAGACCGCCACTCTTTGTAGGAAACAACTTTGTCCACTGGAGATCCTTGATGAAAATGTTCATCATAGACCAAGATCTGGAGTTTTGTAACATTATAGAGAATGGTCCGAAGATTCCAGAGAAAGATGGACTAAATGATACATAAGTTGCAAAGAAGGAGTTCGAATACAACCAAGCAGATCTTGAACTTGTCTCCAAAAACTACAGGGCTATTAACCTACTTTATTGTGGTCTCTTAACATTGATGAGTTTAATCGTATTTTATCTTGTAGGTCAGCTAAAGAGATTTGGGACAAACTGGTCGTGTTCACACGATGAAGCCAAGATTAGCATCTTCCTTCGAAAGTACGAGCTCTTCAAGATGAAGCCTGATGAGACAATCAAGGCCATGTTCACACGATTCACAGAGATCACCAATAACCTTGACTCTCTCGGCAAGAGCTTTACCAACGTTGAGAAAGTGAGGAAGATACTGAGGTGCCTTCCAAAAGAGAAATGGGGTCCAAAAGTAACAGCTATAGAGGAAGCTCAGGACCTCACTACTCTACCCCTTGATGACCTTCTTGGGAAGCTGATCACGCATGAGATGATCCTTAATGAAGACGATGGAGAACTTCCGGCTAGCACTAAGAACTTGGCACTCAAGTCTAAGAAGGATGAGCCTAAAGATGGATCTGATTCCGAAGATGAGGATGACGATGAGGATGATCCTTTTGCTCTTATCACAAGAGGCCTTCCTCGAATTCTCAAAATGAAGAAGAAATTCAACAACAAGGATGGATCAGAGTCTTCAAAATTTCGAGGTAAGCCTCAATACAACAAGTATGAAAAGAAGACTAAACCGTTGTCTTGTTTTGAATGTGGTGAAACAGATCATCTTGTGAAGGATTGCCCTCAAAAGACAAAGAGCCAGTCCAAGAAAGGTGACAAATGGAAGAAGAAAGCCATGGTGGCAACTTGGAGCGATTCCGACTCTGACTCCGATGATGAGAAGGCCAACATTTGTCTTATGGCCTCAGAAGATGAATCCCACGATGAAAAACTTGAAGTTACTGTAAGAGAACTTATGGCAAGTCCAAAAGAGGTATTATCGGAATTCCTTTCCAATATGATTGCCAATGAAGAGAAGCTTATTACCCAAACTAACATCCTTATTAAGAGAACTGTGGACCAGGAAAGAACTATTGAGGATCTGTCTATGATGGTCAAAAGTCTTGAAGCTTCTTATTCAGGTCTTGACATTAAAGTCAAGACACTTGACTCAGAGAAATCTGAACTCAAACAAGATCTCTCCTCTCTAAGAAATGAGCATCATGACTTAGAGAACGAGAAGATCTCCCTGAATAATAAGATTCATGACCAACAGACAGCCCTCATAAGTTTTACCGAATCCAAAGGTACTCTCGATAGGATGTTGGGTGAGCAACAAAGCTCTCTAAACAAAAGTAGTATTGATTACAATCCAAGGTTTTTAAAGAAACAACACATTACCACTTTTGTAAAGGCAAAAGGAAGAAGAACCTCTCCTATATGTCACCATTGTACTAGAAAGGGACATGTAAAAGAGACTTGCCCCTATAGAAGAAAGGATCCATATATTATTCGCAATACATTTCCTATTTATTTGAGAAAAGAACGGATAACACAAGTTTGGGTTCCAAAAGGCACTATTTTACCAAATATGGTTTACCCCAACAATGGATCCAAATTTGCTTATTGGTCTAGCCACAAAGGTTGATGTTTGTCTTGCAGGAGATCACCAAGGTGAAAGAACACAAATGGATTATTGATAGTGGATGCTCGAGGCATATGAGTGGGAAGAGTTCTCTCTTTCATGATCTAAAGGAGCAATCCACGGGAACAATCACTCTTGGTGACAAAGAAAAATGCGACATCGTTGGTATTGGTAGTGTTGGAAGTGATTCCAGCCATAGTATTAAAAATGTCTATCTTGTTAATGGTTTAAAGTATAATTTGCTTAGTATCTCTCAATTATGTGATAGTGGCAACAATGTCAGATTTAACAAGAAAAGATCTATAGTGTGCAGAGAAGATACAGGTGAAGTTATATTGACTGCATATCGTTACAACAATATATACGCCGTAAATGCTGATCAAGTGGCACAAGGAAGCTTAACCTGTCTAAAGGCTTTGACGGACGATCCAAAGATCTGGTACAGGAGACTCGGTCATGTGAGTCCACATACACTACAGAAGCTTGTGTCCAAAGGGTTTGTAAGAGGGCTACCTGAAATGGACTTCAAAGGTATTGATATGTGCAATGCATGCACACGAGGTAAACAAACACATAGCTCTTTCAAACCCAAAAAGGTTGTAAGTTCTTCTAGACCCCTTGAACTTTTACATATGGATTTATGTGGTCCTATGCGAGTCAAATCTCCCAACAGTAAAAAGTACATGCTAGTTGTTGTTGATGATTTTTCTAGATATACTTGGGTTGCATTTTTAAAAAAAAATCAGAGGCCTTATTTGAGTTTTCAAAACTTTGTAAGAAGTTGCAAACTTTAAGAAACGAGCCCATAGTGTCAATTCGGGGTGATCATGGTAGGGAGTTTGATCAACTTCAGTTTGATTTGTTTTGTGTTAAATATGGTATCTCCCATAACTTTTCTGCTCCTAGGACACCTCAACAAAACGGGGCTGTGGAACGCAAGAACCGCACCTTAGAGGATATGGCCAGGACTATGCTTTTAGAAAATGCATTACATAAAACCTATTGGGCTGAAGCTGTTAACACAGCTAACTACATTTTGAATCGCTGTCTTATTCGTTCCATCTTAAAGAAAACTCCTTATGAACTTTTTCAAAGGCCGCAAACCACTTATATCTTATTTTAAACCCTTTGGCTGTACTTGTTTTGTTCATAACAATGGAAAAGATAACCTTGGTAAATTTGATGCGCGTAGTGATGAAGGTATATTTCTTGGCTACTCCACAAGTAGCAAAGCTTATAGAATCTTCAATAAAAGGACCCAGGTAGTTGAAGAAAGTATACATGTTATTTTTTATGAATGCAATGACGGTGCTTTGAGTGAAAGTGTTGCAGATATAGGTCTTAACATCCATGAAGAGAACGAGGAAGGTGATGATGATGCTACCAAGAACACAGAGAAGAGGAACATGCAGGAACAGATTCTTAACACTGAAGAATTGGCCCAAGGTGTTGAAGATTCGTCCAAAGCCCTTGGTGTCCGATCCAACAGTGTTGAGATGTCAGAAACTGCTGTAACTGAACCTAACAGGACCACGGAGTCAAATGTACCACAAGTCAATCCTACTGGTGTGACGAATCAAGGAGCTGAGACTAGCAAAAGGAAATTCAAATACTCCTCATCAAACTCATTAAAGGATATCATTTCTGACCCTACTTCTAGTGTTCAAACTCGTTCTAAACTTAAAGATCTTTGTGCTTTTCACACGTTTGTTTCTCTTATTGAGCCAAAGAAGGTAGATTAGGCACTTCAGGAGCCAGACTGGATCATTGCCATGCAAAGTGAGCTTAACGAATTTGAAAGGAACAAAGTCTGGACCTTGAAGCCTAGGCCAAAGCATCAATCAGTCATTGGCACACGATGGGTATTTTGAAACAAGCTAGATGAGAATGGTAAGATTGTGAGGAAAAAGGCAAGGCTTGTTGCTCAAGGCTACAATCAAGAGGAAGGTATTGATTACGAGGAGACCTTTGCTCCCGTAGCCAGGCTTGAAGCTATTCGCATTCTATTAGCATTTGCATCTTTTATGAGCATAAAGTTATATCAAATGGATGTCAAGTGTGCTTTTCTTAATGGTTTCTTAGAGGAAGAAGTTTATGTGGCTCAACCCCCAGATTTTGAAAGTTCAGAATTTCCCAATCATGTTTATAAACTTGACAAAGTGCTTTATGGTTTGAAACAAGCCCCAAGAGCTTGGTATGAGCGCTTGTCAAAATATCTTTTAGAAAATGATTTTAAAAGGGGGTTGATTGACAAGACTCTTTTTATCAAAACCAAAGGAAATGACATTTTGGTTATTCAAATTTATGTTGATGATATATTCTTTGGTGCTACTAACACTTCTTTGTGCAAGGAATTTTCTGACATCATGTGCAGTGAATTCAAGATGAGCTTGATGGGTGAGCTCAACTTCTTTTTGGGATTGCAAGTTCATCAATCCAAGAATGGGATCTTTGTCAACCAAAGCAAGTACACTAAGGATCTCTTGAAGAAGTTCAAGATGGATCAATCCAAAGCAGCCAAGACTACCATGAGCTCAACATTGTCTCTAGATCAAGACAAGACTGGGAAAAGTGTCAACCAAAAGGAGTATCGAGGAATGATTGGATCTTTATTATATCTTACGGCTAGTAGACCTGACATCATGTTTAGTGTTTGCATGTGTGCTAGGTTTCAAGCTGATCATAAAGAATCTCACCTCGTGGCTGTGAAAAGGATCTTTCGATATCTCAATGGCACTAAGGAGCTTGGACTATGGTACCCAAAGCAAAAGGATTTCACATTAATTGGATATTCTGATGCAGATTTTGCAGGCTATAAGGTGGATAGGAAGAGCACATCAGGATGTTCCCAATTCCTAGGAGCATCCTTGATCAGTTGGCACTCAAAGAAACAAAATTCAGTCGCTCTATCCACTGCAGAAGTCGAATACATTGCAGCTGGAGCCTGTTGCTCCTAAATCCTTTGGATAGCTCAACAAATGCGAGATCTTGGCATCAACCTCAAAGGCATTCTAATTAAGTGTGACAATACAAGTGCCATCTCCATCACTAAGAATCCTGTTCAGCATTCAAGGACCAAACATATTGATGTAAGGCATCATTTCATTAGAGACCATGTTGAAAAAGGTGATGTGTCCATTTCGTTTATTTCAACTTATTATCAATGGGCTGACATTTTTACTAAGCCTTTGGCAGAGGACAGGTTCACCTTCATAAGACGAGAGATTGGGATGCTTAACAAGGATGCACTTTCGTAGGGGGAGCTTTCCCTTTACGAAAGATAAATTCTACTTAGTGTCAAGACCCTTGAGAACTATGTCAAGGTGTGTGAACTAAATGGTGGATTACATATATCGTATCATATATTTTTGGTTAATATCTTTTTAGATATTTAATCAATTATATTTTTATCGGATTTCAAAATTGCCTTTTTATGTTTTTTTTAAACCGTTGAGATATTTTAATTTTGGAACTAAATCACTCGGTTTTTCAGTCCGATTTTAATGGAAACATTTGAATTTTGAATTGGAAACTCTTCAAATCTTGGCAATGTTATCATTACCCTCCCTTGGAACTCTAAACCCGTCCCATCACTTCATCATCTCTCTCTACTTATACCCAAGTCTGTACCCGATTCCATCACACTCTCACATTATCCAAACCCTTTCGCTTTCTCCTTCTTCAACCTCTCAACCTTTTCTAAAGAAACCCTAGCCGATTTCCTCCATGGCACCCAAAACAAAGAAAGTTGTCACACCCAAAAGACTTGGCGCCACCCCCAAGGGACGTCAGGCCACTGCCACCTCTCCCACACCTGAACCCACTCCTAAAGCCATTGTCCCAACTGTTGTCTAGAGCACCATCGCTGAGGGCACGGCCACTGTTACCAAGGGCTCTCAAAAGCGCTCTGCTAAGAAGCCTCTCAGTGCCAAACAGAAAGGGAAGAGGAAGATTTTGACTAAGGAAGTGGACGAGGAAGAGGAGGAAGATGACCTCGATGCCATCCTGGAAAGAGATGCTCCCAAGGAAGCCGAGGAGGAAGCCTTGAAGAAGAAAAAGGCCGATGAGGAGGCCGAGCTTGCAAGGAAACTGGCCGAGGAAGAAGCTGAGAGGATTCGGAAGGAAGCCAAAGCCGAGGAGGTTCCATCCGAGGAGGAGCCTGAGGAAGAAGAAGAAGAGCAAGAGGGATCTGGAGATGACGAGGAAGCTGAAGGAGATGAAGCTGGGTCCGGTGAGGACTCGGGGTCTGAGGAAGAGGAGGAAGAATCTCCCTCTCCTTCTCCTCCTCCCCCGTCTCCAAAGAAGCGGAAAGCCCCAGTTGCTGTCAAGCCTCCATCTCCCAAACGCACCAGAAAGGGCACCCTCAGGAGTCTTGAAGCGCCTATCAAGAGAGCTGCTCCGACAATTGCTCGTAGGAAGAATGTCAACCCACCTACATATATCCAGGTAAATCAATCCTTGCCTTCCTCTTGGTTTCAAGATGCTGAGACTGCTGGTAAGTGGGTAGATGAGTTTCGAACTCGTAGGATTTGTTGTTCTGATTTTTTAGATTTTGAGTTCTTCGAAGCTTTGAAGTTACCCTGCATTGATCTTCTCAAAAAATCCCCAGCCTGGACCCTTCTCAATCTTGAAACCGTTTACTACCCCCAGCTTACCCGTCTGTTTTACATTAACCTAAAAGCCAAACACGACACCAACAGTTGGTCTTTGGAGTCTGTTGTCAAAGGGGTTAGAATCTCTCTCAACTCCAATGACTTTGCAGATTTCATTGGCTTACCTAGCCCAGTTCCACCCTCTGAAATACACCCCTCAAAAGAGAATTGCATCATTCTTGCCCGATCCAAGTACCTTCTACCCGAAGCATCCAACAGCACCTCAAAGCAACTCACCCACTCATCCCTAACCCTTGAGGCAAAAATAATTTTCAACATCATTGTTCGATGCCTCTTACCCCGTCTTAACTCTGGCTCACTCCTTACTGATAATGCCATGGTCTTACTTTACCGCATCTTAAATGGCCTTGACCTTGATCTGGCCAACACTATCCTTGAACTATGGCTCATGCTAGAAAAGCTAGAAAAGGCTCTCCCCTCCCCTTTGCTACCCTTTTGACCCCTCTCTTCAAAGCTTCTGGAATTGATGTCAAAAATGAAGAACAACAGCGTCATATGGGTAAGTTCGACTCTAAGGGCCTTGAAAAGATTGGCATCACTCGGTCTCCCCAAGGGACCTTGAGTCTTGCCACTCCTTCAAAAGCCCTTCCCATTGCTTCAGCTTTCGATGAACGCATGGACAACCTAGAGTTGGGCTTGGAGGAAGTTCGCCTGGATATCAAGGAGCTGTAAAAGGAGTTTATGACGGAGATGAGCGGGATATCCAAGATGCTACAAGGACCGTGGACGAGGCTCACTGATGATGCTCCGGACGACGAAGCTTAAACCCTACCCTACCCTATCCCACCCCTGAAACTTGATACATAGCAGGTTTTTGGAAACATTTTCAAAACATTTGGTGACTGTTTTACCTCCTCCCTTTGTTGAAAGACAAAAAGGGGGAGATGATCTGTGGTTGTTTAGACTTTGAAAACCTACCTGCTTGAAGGTCTTGGAAGACCTTGGTTTTTTATTTTTGGTTTTCGGTTGGATGGCTTTTGCTTGCTTTAAAAATTTGATCTAACATTTGTCTAACCCATGCAGGTACTTAGTCTGATTTCTCTTATATTTTTTATGCTTGACTAAGTTGCAGGGATGCACAGGTTTTGTCTTTCATAAAGGGAGTGATTGATAACTCCCTCCCTTGATGAAAATCGGAATAAAAGTTTCAAAGGCCTTGACAGGATGTTTGTGTCGAAGGTCTTGGAGCATTAACAGTTGATGAAATACAAAACCTGTTTTATAAGTCTGAATATTATTTAATATTATTATATACTTCCTTTATATTATATATATGTGTAACTAATCTTTGAGGAAGTATTTTCGAAATTATATTTTTCCTTATGGTGCATATTGAGAAGATCCAATTCAAGAAAGATCATGTCTTCGAATTGTCCAAAAATAGAAGATCCGGGCGCGCCATGATCCAAACTAGCCGTTGTTGAAGATCTGGTGTTGAAGACCCTCATGCTCCATGCTACTTCTATAAAGGAAAGGAAGAAGAAGACAGAACACACAAGTATTACACGAGCTTTCATTCATTCAAGCGAGATATGTCTTCCAAGTGTACTCTCTGCTAGCGCTCAAGAGTTTTTTATTTATTTCAAAGCCTTTGAGAGTCACTGTGAGCTTATATGATATATTCATTTATAGTGTTACTCGAGAGTTTGTAACTTGGGAAGTTGCACTAGGCTATTGATTTGTGAGAGTAAGAGGATTGTACTAGATAGCTGAGAGAGGTGGGGCTCTTCTAGATTGGTCTAGGACTCCAAGGGAACGTGAGTTGACTAGATTGCAATTGTATAGGAGAGAGGCTTCTCGGTGAGCTATTAGGATCCTAAGCTAAGCGAATCAATAAAGCCTTTTGAATCCTAGGGTTGTGGAAGAACCCTAGGCGGGGACGTAGGCCAAGTTCGTGCTGAACCTCGTAAACAATTACTCGTGTCCTTTATCTATTGCTTTACCTTATTTTCGCATTTTGTTCGATTGTCTAACTTTGTGATTCAGGTTTAATCTCAAAGGATTTTATACGAGCTCCAAAAGTCTTGAGACTTTCTGCGAAAAACGGGCATACTCTATTCAACCCCTCTTCTAGAGTATTTCTATATTACATTGTTTTACATTATCGAACCTTCAATTAGTAACAGTAAATGAACGGGGAGTGAAAGCTAATTAAATTAAGCACTTGAATATATGTGCAATTAGTGGTGAACATGACTGAACTGCCATTGGCATCTTGTGCAGGAATCTAAGTTAACAACAGATTCCTCTTCATCCCGTTAAAAAATTTTCGGCGGTTAAAACATTTTACATGATCACATCCATATATGTCACTATGTCAGCTCTCTGTAGCAGACAAGCTTTACTATTGAATTTCCTTGGCTTTGATGATAAGAAGCTCACATAAATTTCGGTAGATATCTTATTTTAAAACTGATATGAAATAAGAAAAGACCGGGACTTTCGATCTCATTCTCAATTGGGCTTTGCCCCCACCTTCCTCGCCTAATTTGGGTTAGCCTTTTATTCTCATTTAATTTAGGCCGATGTGCAGAAATATACCAAATCGGTTTTCGGTTTGTAAAATTATAACTGTTTTGTTAGAATAACAAAAATAGGATAGGTGGGTCATTTGTGCTAAAAAATAATGACTGATTTTACCTTTAAATTTAAATTTAAAAATATTTATAAAGAGAATTATGAATTTAAAGAAAAGTAAAAAAATATTTTAAAAATTGAAATATATATTAAAATAATGCTTTTAATATATTTTTTCCAGAATATTAAAAATAATAAAACTAACCGGATGAAAATCACTGACATGGTAAGAGATTAGAAAAAAGAATGTCAGTACGTGCGTAACCACACTATTAAAATTTTACTTTGACATGATATATGTTCTTCATGACAAAGCCCATATTTAATACTAGCATGATAAAATCTATAATAGGGAAGAGAATAAAGATACGATTTTATCCATACCATAACTAGAAATTAAAGGCATGTTGAAGATGACAAAGTTATTTTTTTTCACTGACAGGATTCATGTTCATAGTGACATAGTACATGTTTATGTTGACAGGATTGAAGTTATAAATAGGGAGAGATTCATTAAAAATACGGTAAATCATATCTTCAGGATTATTAACCACATTTTGAAAAGGATTGTCAATGCCGGACACAGACTTATTGCGGGCTAAGACGATGCGTAGGGTAAGGGCGGTTTCGCGGACTAATTGCGCCGGAGGGTGAGGGCGGTGAGCCGGAGCCGGAGCCGAAGTTGGAGGCTTAGGGGAGACTTAGGTCAGAGCCTCAGAGGGATGGGCTTCGTTGTTAGGGATTGGGGTGAGGGATGGGCTTCGTTGTTAAGGATTGGGGTCGGGGCTCGATGTTGCGTTCTGATTAGGAAGAAGGAAGGATTAACTTTTTTTTTTTTTAAATTGCAGATTTTTTTATTATTTAATTATTTAATATAATTTTAAAATATAAGAAAAAAGATAAATACCAAAATATTTAACATTTTTTCCAGAATTTTTGAAATAGTGAATAGTTTTGATAATTAAATAAGGTATTTTTATAAATTTTTAAATGTGAATGTAATTATTTTTAAACTTAAATATTTTCAAACCTATATATTTTTACAAATCAATTATCTAATTTCCCTTTAGTGGCTTTGTGATTGATTATTGCCATTAGTTGTTGAAACTGATGACAAATGGGGCCCTTGGAGGATCTGACATCACTCCAACAATATCAATATCTGTACCATAGTTTTTCTTAACACAATTTTTTTTTTAATTAGAGAATATTGATTGATGTACAAGGGCTAGGGTAGATTAAAACAAACTTCAAATTATTAGTAACATTTTTACCTTTTGAAAAATAGAAAAAAGCTATTTCAGGCAAAAAAAAAAACGTTTAAAAAACACATACAATTGTCTTTAAGGATGTCTAAAAAGTCGGTAAAAGAAATATAAGGATTAAGGAGGATTGTTAATAATTTTAACTTAGCCGGCTGGCCCCTTTTACACACCTTTAAGTACATGAAGGAGGAATATTAATAATATTGATTGATGGAGGAATGTCTCTCACCTTCTCTCATTCCTCCATACATGAATAATGAGAGAAGTTAAGACATGGAGAGAGGTGATAAACTTTTCCTCCTCTTTCGTTTTGTTTTGGTCCAAAAATGTCCAATTCGATCAGATTCAGCAACATTAATTGTTGAGATAAATAAACATGTGAAGATAGACTAAAAGAGTTCCACATCGATAGTATGAAAAGAAGCCTTAGTATATATGCTAGTAGGTTACTCCTCCTATCGTCAATTGGTTTTAGGATGGAACCCCACTCAGCTTATGCGCTAGACTATTAGCGGAAGGGCGCACATGTGCACACGACTCCCGATCCCGAATCCCGGCGGACTTCAGTATTAACGGAACAATTTTATTGGAAGCTATAAGTTTAATCATAGGCAGTTAATACTGAACAATTTATTGGAAGCTATAAGTTTAATCATAGGTAAATTAGGGGTGGGCACGGGACGGGACTCGTCCCGCAAAATTTTTACGGGACGAGATTGACACTTTTTTTTCGGGACGGGATGGTGTCTGGATGGGACGGGACGGGCCTTGTCCCGCAAATAAAAATAATAAAATATTATATAAATTTGTAAAGTGAAAAATCCTTTCATAATTCATTAATTTGTATAATATGTTGAATACGATATTCTTCTCAACTATATTATTCAATAATAATAATAATAATAATAATAATAATAATAATAATAATATTATTATTATTATAATACTATTATTAATTTATACAATGATTGTACAATTAATTATAATGTTCAACATATTTGGCTACATTATCTTACTAGATCAGGACGGAAAGGGATTGAGACGAGATTAACCAGATACTGTCTCACTATCGATTGATAGTTGAGAAGAATATCGTATTTACCTATTTGCCTCTGTAGCTCTATATGGGTATAATAATAATAATAATAATAATAATAATAATAATAATAATAATAATAATAATAATAATTCCACGTTATAATTAAAATAATAATAATATTATTATTATCATTACATATTTTTATTATTATTATTACATATTTTTATTGTTATTATGACAAAATAATTATACTTTACAAGAAAAAAATATAATATGATATAATAATAATAATATAATAATAATAATAATTTTATTATAAAGTAATATTATTATTAAATTATAATATAATATTATATAATAATAATATTATTATTATTATAAATTATTATTATAAATTGAAAATTATTATTATAATTATAAATAATATTTGCTCAAATATTAATAATATTATTAGTATAAAAAAAATATTATTATTATTATAAATGGAAGATTATGATTATAATTATAATTATAATATTTTCTCAAAATAATAATAGTAATAATATATTATTATTCTATAATATTATATTATTATTATTATTATAAAAATTATTATTATTATAAAGATGGCTTACATAAAGTTAGTTAGAAGCCTCGTAACAAATTGAGCTCCAACCTCTTTCTGAATAGTAAAACCAACTCTGTGAAATATAAAATCGCTATTATCAGACCCCGGTCCGCGGACCGGTAAGACCGGGACCATATTTATCGTTCCCGGTCCGATCCGCGGTCCAAGTTTCAAAAAATTACGGTCCATCGGATCGGACCATGACCGGAATGTCCGGTCCAGACCGGTTGATCAGCCCTAGACCCCGCGCCATGATTTTTCGTTACCAATCGAACCCGCTTCAAGAACCCAATAGCATCGATCACCTCCCAGTTCCCCAAAGGTAGAGAACACAAATGCCATGAAACCATACCCCTTAGCAGTACAGATATCTGCGTACTTCTTCTCCTTCCTTTCCGTTGCTTGGGAAACCACCTTGCCGGGTATAAATGAATCATTGGCTCTAGTAAACCCGCTTCAAGAACCCAATAGCATCGATCACCTCCCAGTTCCTCAAAGGTAGAGAACGCAAATGCCATGAAACCATACCCCTTAGCAGTATAGATATTTGCGTACTTCTTCTCCTTCCTTTCCGTTGCTTGGGAAATCACCTTGCTGGGTATAAATGAATCATTGGCTCTAGTTATTATTATTATTATTATTATTATTATTATTATTATTATTATTATTATTAAAAACGTAGGAGTTTACAATGAATTAGTGGGGAGCCGAGAGACAATCTGGGCCCCCACTCCTTTAGCAATAGAAAACCCTACCCGAGTAAAAATATGAGCTGCATTAAAAGCCCCTATATTGTGAGCTTGAGCAAATTTCTGGATCCTCTTCAGAAGGGCTATGGCGTCTGCCTCAAGTTCCCCCAGTGCAGAAAAGGAGAAGGGTAAGAACCCATAACCAATAGCTTTACACTTATCTTGATACTTGACCCGCTTACGGCGAGCCGCCTCGACCACCACCTGCCCTGGAACAAAATCAATCATCCCAGACTGCGTCAAAGGGGATGACCCTGTCAAGTCAACACAAACATCCAACCCTTCCTCCCATGCGTAAAGAAGCATGTCCGCAGGACGGAGGGGTTTCCCATCTCCTCCCCACAGGCCAATATCAACCTCTTTACCAGCTGAGATCCCAGAATGATAACAGACATTAACCAAGGTGTCACGAACAACATTATGAGATGTTTAATCCACACAATACCAGCACATGACATTGCATGATCTCCAAAGATGTCTCCCTGAAATACCCAGGAACACGCAGAACAAGGTTCCGAAATGGAGAACAAAGGGATGCCTAATCGATAGCACAACACACAATGATACGTCTTACCATTCATAGTCTGACCTAGGCCTGAGATGGGGACAGCCCTAAGCCAATCAGTAGCATGGTCTCGACGCTGAGAACTCCACAAAGCCATCTGACGCGGTGATAAGGAAAGGTATTCTCTACATCTTTCGTAATCTGTGTGAAATATATGTCTGCCAGTTTCTTCATAAGTTTGGGGGCAGTGTAGGGGTGTGCAGAAAAACCCGAAACCGAAAACACGACACGAAAACACGACATGAAAAAACCCGAAACCGAAAAAACACGACACAAAAATGACACGAACCGAGAAAACACGGTTGTAAACGGTTCGTGTTCGGGTCGGGCAAATCGTCTTGTCGGGTACCCGACACGAACCGTTTATTTTTTATTTTTTTAAGTTTAAAATAATAGTATTAGTATATATAAAGTCTGGATAGTATCATTATGTTCTGCTAGCTCATTTGGTAGAAGGCTGGGTCCAGTAGACGCCTGGCCCAGGTTCGAATCTCGCTAGCCGCGGACGCTCATGTTTTTTTTCTCCTCCCTTCTCGCCTTTTTTTTTAATACAATATATATTCTATGTTAGGTTGAAACGAACCAAACCCTATCCGCCTAGCCGACGCCGCTATTCATCCAGTGCGACAGTGCTTTCTCTCTCACTCGCTCTCTTGCTCTCCTCTCCGCCATGGAAGAAAGCGCTATCGCTAGTCGCCCCAAACCCTAGCCGACACCGCTATTCCTCCAGGCTCCAGTGCTCTCTCTCACTCGCTCCCTTGCTCTCCGCCATGGCGCCATCTCTCTCACTCGCTCTCTTACTCTCCGTCATGGCGCCATGGAAGAAAGCACTATCGTCAGTCGCCCTCCGATCTCAATTGGAGAATCACAACCGGCATCTTCACCCTCTGGTCTCAATATCGCCAGTCGCCCTTCTCCGCCATGGCGCCACCGGATGCCGCTATCGCCAGTCGCCACCACCACCAGACGTCATCTTCTTCCTCACAACTTCCCGGAGCTCTTCAGATCTGGTCAGGTCTCGCTTGATTTCAATCCAATTTTCGGTTTCTCCTCCTCCTCCCTTCAAGTTTTGGGTGATTGTTGTTGAAACCTCTTGTTCTGGTTCCTCATTTCAAGTTTTAAACCATGGATCTGTAATCGGATTTTGCGTTTTTTTTTTAGCAGATTCTCAATTTCTTGTTGATTTTTTTAATGGTTCGTGTCGGGTTACCCGGTATCCGACACGGAACCGAATACCTTAACCGTGTCGGGTACCCGGGTTATGATGGTTCGGATACGGTTCGGCCATTTTGAGCTTATCGGTTTTGGGTACCCGACACGATTATCCGGTTCGTGTCGGGTACCCGGTTATGCACACCCCTAGGGCAGCGATCTCACTTGGATTACGTAAAATATCAGTCCCTACCTTTGTATTGAAGACACGCACGGCGTCATCGAAGGCATACCCAGGTGCTGTGACATTAGTATGCTGGAGAAGCTTAATCTGCAGGACAGTTGATTGCAAACGCGACGTCAAAAAAGCATAAAATAGAGCGTCACCTGCCGAATAAACACCAAGCCCCCCAAACTTGAAAGGCAACGTGGCAAGCCTCCATTGCCAATTGCCAAAACCTGGCCCAAAAGCAGTGACAATACGTTCCAGGGAACCTCGAAGAGCTAGATCAAACTTAAGCTGAGCATACTCAAATGCACGAGGCAGGCATGTACGCAGAGAAAAATAAAGTTTTGAGACCCCAGTACAAGCACGCAACAACAATAACTCACATTGCGGGTCACCAATCTTAGCAACCGCATCCATAAGCGCGATCGTTTTGTCCACTCTCTTCATCATAAGCTCGCTACTGAACCCAGAATTAACACTGACAGGTCCACCAAGGAGCTTAACCCCTTGCAGCGGCCTAGCAATGTTAGGGGGAAAAACACCAGCCAACCTACTCCTCGGGTCCTCCTTCGGCCAAAAAACTTCAGTTTTGCCAACATTGAGGTGCAGACCATAACTAGGTCCATCCTCAATAATCATCTGCAGAACCTTTCCCACGACCAAGGTATCTCCAACAATAGTGCCGTCATCCAAATACCAAGCCTGAAAACACACCTGAAACGTGTCCCGGATTTTGCGTACCAACGGATGCAAAACTAAGGCAAACAGTAGAGGGCCAAGAGGATCCCCTTGCTGCACCCCCTGACAAGACCGTAAGGTGTGATCCCCGTAGTACAACCTAGCAGGACTGGAGTAGCGAAATTCAACCCAACGAGAGATTGCAGGACAATGAGATCGAACTTCACGAATCATAACTTCACGCTCAACCAAATTGAAAGCATTTTTAAAGTCCACTAACAGCATAGCAAGACCCTCATCATCACCGTGCTCCTCAACTAAGCGATTCACGGCATGGAGAATTGCCTCACCTCCACCCGACACTCCTACCCCAAACTGAAAATCACCCAAATAACCACCCAAGGAATGACCAATCAAGGATGTTTGGCCTCTAACTCCACAAGAGTAGCACTAGAATATGGAGCAATGCCAGAGGAGGAAAGGACTCTAACAGCAGCGGTGTAGTGTCCATCACATATCTTCCTCTTACACTGCTTGATATTGCGCTCCGTCAAATCAAGATCCTCCTCGCTAGCCTCTGACAATGGAGGAGGGGGTTCTGTAAGAGTATCTGAAACAAGCTGCATAATAGACAAATAGCCTTGACTATACAATCCTTCTGCAACCGCCGCTTGTTAGAAGACCTGGATTCCTGGATACTCCTCGGGGAAAAGGTTTTAAGGATACACACAGGCAGCACCAACAATCTAACCCACCCTCCGATGTCAACCGGATTGCTGATCACCTTATCAAGAGCTCCTTTCAGCACCCGGGAAAACCCAAGGCGACACTTTGGGGGAATAGATTTCACAGTATGCAACCCCTTGGAAAAGATACGGTCGAGCAAATCAACATTGAAAGTACAGTGCTGCCTATCCATCATACTAGAACCACTAACAAGTTGTACCAGTGAAGAGGTAACTTCTGGCCTGACAAAGTCATAAAGCACAAACCTAACCACATCATCACCACAATCAGGAGGGTGTACAAACTCAGAACCCCACCCATGGCGACATTTAGAGCGAAGAGTATGTGTTTTGAAACATACTCCGCATAACCAAATACCCATCCTCTTAAAAGTATTTTCAGCCTCAGTGAAAACAAGCACATTAGAAGAAATAGCATCTCTTGTTGTTTCCTGAGCATCCTCCGTACATTGACGATCCCTAAGGTGCGTGATCAATGACGCCTTGGTAAGCCCTTGACCATCACCATCTTGGCACCCGTTGAGACCCACGAACGGACAATGAAACCGAATCGTCACAATCGGCATCGGGAACAACAACAAGGCACTCCGCCAGAGTACGCAACGGATCACAAAACCAACAAACACAACCGATCACAATAGCCCTGCTGTACGCAATAGAGTACAAACACAACCCACACTAGAGTGCAAACACAACCGTAGCAATCAACAGTGCACCCAACCACCACCAATTTCGCCCCACAGGTCGCCGAGAAGGACCCGCCACCAGTTTAGCCGCCAACAGTGCACCCACCACCACTACCGGAGAGAGAGAGAGAGAGAGAGGAGACTCATCTGCGCCACCCCCGGACTGAACCGCTGCAACGGAGAAGATGATGCGCGATCGCCCAAGGCGATCAGGCACCCGCGTCCCCAATGGCGTGCCCGACGCAGCGGAGAAGGAGAACCACGCCGAGTGATCAGGACTGTTGATTCCGGGCCTCGCGAACCACCAAGGAGAGCGCCATGGCCGGACGCCGAGGTCGCTGCCCGCCGGAGATCAACAATCAACGCCGATCGCCCAATTTCGCTCGTGCCCTAGCAGACCTGATTATTATTATTATTATTATTATTATTATTATTATTATTATTATTATTATTATTATATGCGGGACGGGACGGGATTTGCGGGATCGTTCCGCTTCGTCCCGCATAATTTTTGCGAGACGGGATTCACTATTTTGTCCTAAATCCCACCGGAATCGGTATTTGCAGGATTTGTTCGCACCCTTAGGTAATTTGGCTAAATTTTACAAGTTGGAGGGGTGTGTGAGCAAGGGTTAACTCCACGTTTTCTTTTGCTAGAAATCCTCGCAAATTCCCCAATGATAAAAAAAAGTCCATGTTTATTTAGTTATTTTTAACAAAAACTTCATAATTTCCGAAATCTTCACACAATTCAGACTACAAACTGATTCCAAAAAACTATCACATTTGGGATTTCGAACGAAGTTGATTAACCACAAAAATCTATAAAGAAAAACACTTTGTGTACCACATAATTATTTTCACTTTAATTACACATTAGAAATTTTTTAAAATTATAAATATATTGATATATTTATAAAATTTTATTTTGAAAAACACATTATATAACACTTGAAAAATCATTTGCTAAAATAATCAATTTTGTTAATTATCTCTGTTTTAGAACGTGATTTTTATGAAATTTTTTTTAATAAATATATCAATATAAGTGTATAGAAGATAAAGAGTAAATGGTAGTGCGAAGATGAGAGCGAAGAGATAGGAGACTCACCGCCGCCGTCGTCCCCGGAACCCTATTAAACCCTTGGCGAAGCCACCCGAACACTGCCAGAAACCGGCCAAACCCACCCGCAGACACCACCACACTCTCAATCGCAGAAACCCTAACCACCCTCCCCACCGCCGCCTCCCAAATCGATCTCCAAAACAACTCGAAAGAAGAAAGAGATGTTAGTCCGAAAAACCAAGACCTGTTCAGCAGATCTATAACCCAAACTCAAATCGAACCGCAAACAAATCTCAAAGCCAAAAGATCTAGCCCAAAATTTTCAAACACCACTTTCAAAACCCGAAATCTTCGGAAAAGGGGGCGAATCAAAGAAGAAAAACTTCAGATCTGTGTGTTGGTAGTCACGAAATCAACTAAGAAGGTGGTCTTGGAGATCGATCGAATCGAATCGAAGAATGATTTTTGTAGTCGTCGGGAGGCCCATCGCCTTGTCTGGTGGTGGCTGCTTTGGTGTGGGGACTGGTTACGCTCGCGGTGGTGGTTTGACCCGGTGGCCTCTTGGGTTTTGATGGTGGTCTCGGGCCGGCGGTGTTACCCTTGTTGTCTCCAGTTTCCTCGTCCCAGGTTCCGTCCAAGCTTTTCTCTCTTTTGTTGGGTTAGGCCTTTCGAGATAGGGATTAGTGATCCTCTAGTTTATCTGAAGTGGAAGGTGACTTTGATCTTCGAATCTAAGAAATCCATACTTTGTTGTTTGATTCATTCGCTTAGGTTATCTATGTTGATCCATCATTTTGTTGAGATTTACTCGCTCAAATCCCGGTGCTCTTATCTTTAGTCCTTGGTGCTAACTTGGTCTGTTTGCCTTCGTATTAGTTTTGTTGTCTTGAATTTGTTTGAACAGGATGTCTATCAACCCATGCTTTTGCTGAACCCACTGATCTCCTTGAAACAAAGCAAAACTCTGAACCAATATGATACATCCGAAACCACAAATGAACAACTGAAAATCGTGAAAAAGGAAATCACAAATGAACCACATGAACTGAGTAGATTAGGGATACCCCTTTATGGACTAATTATGATCGTGAGACTGAAACTAAGAGCTCGATGGCCACCGAGAATGGAAAAAGAATGGAACGAAAAATCTGAACCCAATGGTAAAAAAATGGAACGAAAAGTTGAAAGATCGTTCTGTAAACTGTATGAATTCTTTGAATTGCTCTATGATTTGAATTTGATGTGTATTTGCTTTCATCTAGTTAGTTCTTTAGAGCTCCTTTTTTGGATGAATGCCTGTGACCTCCTATTCTCTTTCATAATTTTGACTTCTAACTCAAGTGATGGAAAAAGATTTTGCAAACCTGCTGCCCTCAAAGACATGGAAGCTATAAGAGGATTAAGGAATCAGTTTAAGGAACTGCAACCAGTGGAAATGAAGAGACACGAAATGTGCAAAGTCAGGAAAACCCTGAAAAATGTGAGCAGTGCCAGCAAAACAAAGAAAAGGAGAAAGAACAATTATCAAGCAGGAAAAAGGAATTACAATAGAGAGCAATGCGCCAGTAGTAGATGTGAACCTGTGAAAATCTCGAACAATGATAAAGTGATTGAAATGAAATTATGCTCCATGGTCATCGATGGACTCTCAAAGACCTCATCTAAAAGCGAAGGAAATGACAAGATTGCAGAGATTGATGCTCCTGCAAACGTCCAAGTAACGAAGAAAAACACCAACAGGTATATCTCTCCTTTGAACCTCTACTTCAACTGTCCTGTTTGTCTACCAAATTTTTGAAAAATTGAGAAATTTACTATGACAAATTGCCCTGTGTTTACATCTGATTTCCTTGCACCTCTCACCTTGATACATAAATATATTTTTCTCCTTGATAATGATGGTTTGACTATGAGTAAATCTCCTTGCATTTATTTTAGCACCTTTAAATCTATGGAAATGAACATATTTGACTATGATGACTTAACCATGTGTGAAGCTTATTCCTTCTTTTGAATCAAATACATCTTGTTGTTGGAATTGTCTCAACATGAATGCTATAATCTCTCATAATACTGTCCAGCTTTTGATTTATTGGAAAAAGTATACCAAGATTCCCCTATTAGATGGTCCTTTGGAGGAGGAAAACGTTGCAAAGAGTGTCTACTGTTTAGAAGACTTAACCCCTGAACCCATTCATCTTGAAAAGATAGGAATTTGGTTTTGGTGTTGTGTGCTTCTGTTTATTGTTATCCTGTTGTTTTGGTTGATGCTTCTCTCAGCGCAGCTGCTGAGATTTAGGTGCCGGAACATGTTGAATCTACATGACCCTACTCAACAACATCATGAACAAAGGAAAATTGAAAAGAAGGAAGTTATCGACCAAAAGTATACAAAGGTAACACGAAAAATGATTCGGGAGAGTGAAATGAGTACTTTTTTATGGATTCGTTTGGTGTGTTGTTTCGACATTTGCTTGCAATTGGTCTGGTCTTTCAGTCTGCCTTTATTTTCTCTCGTGTTTCCTTTTTGTTGGCTTGAACCTTGTGGCTTTGTAGGGCTGGTCGGGTTCTATGAGGGCAGGTTGCTTCTCGCAGTTTCCCGGTGGCTTTCTTGCACAAGCCTTGAACTCAATTTGAACCTACTGAAAAAGCTTTGGCAACCGAAGAACAGTTGGAGCATGAAACTGAAATTGACCCTCTTCACTTTTTTCTTGAGGTGGGGGATGATCATATTGACCCAATGTAATATAAGAACAAACGATAGCCACAAAACCTCATGTCTTGACCACAACAATGGTGAACCAAGATGTTTTTGCACAAAGGACATTGAGATATTGAAAGTGAGTCTCAATAGGACTTGTGACAAACTAGCCTATTTACCCCTTTGTGTTTTTAATTCGTTTAAATGTGATGCCCAGCTTGTTGTATGCCTTCCGCTCAGCTTTAACTATGTGATTGAGAGGTGTTTCTGGGCAAATTATCGACTCCAACTTTGTACAAACTGGACAAGGAAACAGGAAAAAAGCGAGAAAATCTCACTCATTGAAACAATGATACACATGACATATAAGAAAGGAAAAACAAGATTCTCGACCCAACTCCCCCGTGAACCCAATGACAATGAATCAAAGACAACTCAATTACAAATAGAATATCCGGGATGAGAATCTGCACATGGAATTGTTGTGGGATCGGAAAAAGAAATGTATGGACGGAAATTGAAATTTTTTGCAAAATGGAAAACATACAAATCATGGTCCTAATGGAAACTAAAACGGACAATATTCCTTCTCAAGCGGATTGGCAAAAAGCTGGCTTTGATTCGATTTGCTGGTCTCCTGCTGTGGGTAGATCGGGAGGAATTTGCGCTCTCTGGAAAAACTATCAATTAACAATTTGCGCTCTCTGGAAAAACTATCAATTAACAAATGCAAAAATTGAAATAATGACAACAGACGACCATTTCATTACAATGAAAATTGAAGATACCTCTCTAGGAACAAGTTTTGCTGTTTGTTTTGTCTACGCTCCCCCTCAAGACAATAAGAAAAATGATTTCTAGAATAAAACTACTACCCATATATGTGACTTGGATATCCCTACTATTGTAATGGGGGACCTGAATGAAATACAGAACATAAATGAAAAACAGGGGGGATCTCAAACAAACCCAACTAGATTTGAACGATTGTTAAAATTTAAAGACGATTGTAGGCTTCTTGATATACCAACGATAGGAAATGAGTTCACTTGGAGAAAAAATAGAACGGACATAAATAACATCTACGAAAAGCTTGACAGAACTTTAGTGCAAGATGAAATACTTCAATGGTACCCAAACGTAGCTACCAGAAACCATGCATTCTCCTCCTCAGACCATTGTCCAATATCGATTCAAATCGAATCACATGAAAACAGAAAGGCTAGACCATTTAAGTTTGAAAAAATGTGGTTGCAAAGACAAGATTACAGAAACATAGTAATTCAAGCATGGAGAATGAGATGTGAAGGCTCTCAAATGTTTCAAGTAGTCAAAAAAACCCAACTACTAAAGAGACTAACAAAAGAATGGAACAAAACAACCTTCGGAAATATTTTTCGACAATTAAAAGAAATTGAGGAAAAACTAATACAGTTACAACGTGATCATATCCAAACAAACCAAAATGAAAATAACAAAAGACAACAAAAACTTATAGAAAAGAAAATCATTAGAGAAAACGTACTGGCGCTAGAGGGCGAAAACAAAACACCTAAAACTCTCCGATACAAATTCAGGATATCACCACAAAGTAGCTACAGGACGTAGAAACAAGAAAATCATTAGAGAAATCGTAACAACGGGAGGAACAACAATTATAGGGGAAGAAAACCTCAGAAGAGAGATCCGGAACGATTTCAAAAATCGATTCAAAGAAGAGAGGATAAACTATCGACTTTTAAATGAGTATCTAGATCTAACAGATACATAAATTACTCAGCAGGAAAATGAGTTCCTCACAAAACCAATTACAAATTAGGAAATAAAAAAGGCCTTTTTCTCGATAGGAAAAGATAAATCCCCAGGACCAGATGGAATGACCGCAAAATTCTACCAGCAATACTGGGATATTGTTGGACTATCTATTATAAAAGCAATTAAAGGATTCTTCCATTCCGGGAAAATGCTCAAGCAAATTAACCAAACTTTTATATCCCTAATCCCTAAATGCGAAAATCCGAGAACAACAAACAATTATAGACCAATTAGCCTATGTTCTACACTCTATAAGGCTATTGCCAAAATCTTGGCAGAAAGACTTAAAACGATTTTAGGAAAACTGATCCACCCACTCCAAGGAGCATATTGCAGATAGAGCAATTCAAGACAATGTAGTCATTGCACACGAAATTTTCCACTCCTTCCACTCTAAAAAGGGTCGTGACGGTTGGATCGCAATCAAACTTGACATGGAAAAAGCATATGACAGAGTGAATTGGGAATTTTTGTTTGCCATAATGTCCAAATTTGGATTTTGCCAGAGATTTTGCGGTTGGGTTAAAGAATGTATCCAAACAGTGTCATTCTCCATCCTAGTAAATGACGAACCAACTGATACTTTTCAGCCCCAACGGGGTCTAAGACAAGGTGATCCTATTTCCCCCTACCTTTTCATCATAGGAGCAGAAATCCTAGCACGAAAATTACAGCGACAAAGTGAACAATCGAGGAACATTATCGGTTTCAAAACCTCTAGGGACGGTCCTTCAATCCCTTTCCTCTCATTTGCGGATGACATCATGATCTTTTCTAAAGCAACCCCGGAAGCCTGTCGAACGGTGAAAACTATAATCGATGATTACTGCGAGATCTCGGGCCAAAAAGTAAATTTTCAAAAATCCGCATTCCAAGCTACAAAAGGAATTACAAATGAACAAAGACAACGAATCCAATCCTGCCTACAAATAACCAATCATGTTGCCTTAGAAAAATATCTCGGATGCCCTATTATTAACGGAAGAGTGAATAAAAACATGTTTGAAGAAGTCATTGGGAAAACCAAGACCCAACTAACAAAATGGAGAGCTAATGAACTCACCCAACAAGGACGTGCGATCCTTATCCAAGCAAACCTTGCAGCGAAGCCAAGCTATATAATGCAAAATTTCATGCTTCCCGCAAGCATTCATACCGACCTAGACCGACTAAATAGATGTTTCTTTTGGAACAAAGACCCTAAATATAAGCCCCTTATTGGATGGGATAAGATCTGCAGACCAAAGAGAGAAGGAGGGCTCGGACTACAAGACTAAAGACATGAACAAAGCACTGCAAATGAAATTGCTTTGGAAAATCCTTGCGGAGCCCCAAAACGAATGGGTAAAAATTATACGAGATAAATATCTTAAAAATGAGAATATATGGAACTATCAACGGAAAAGGAACTGCTCTTGGCAATGGGCGAAACTAATGGATATTAAAGAGGAATTCTGTGCAGGGCTTATTTGGCAGGTGGGAAACGGAAAATCTATAAGATTCTGGAAGGACAACTGGCTTCACAATGAAGGAAACCTTCGAGAAAAATGCATCTTGGATCAGGTTGACGAACAAGAAACTGTTGACCAATTTATGAAACCAAATAAGACTTGGGATAAAGAAAAATTGAGTAACTGCCTCCCGTCGGACATTGTTGATAAAATTCTAGATATCTATATCCCTTCCAATGAAATTGAAGATAGGTTATATTGGAAATCAAGTAAAAATGGGTGGTTCTCTACTGCCAGCGCTTTAGACCAAATCACGAGAACTAGAAGGCTCAATCCAGATCTACTAGACTGGATCTGGAAAATTGATTGTCCGCCTAAGATTAAAAACTTCCTTTGGAAAAACCTTCTAAACGGAACCCCAACAAAAGTCAGACTACAAGAAAAAGGAATTCATATGCCTTTGGAATGCCCCCTTTGCTCCCATCATGAAGAAGATAACACCCATCTCTTTACCGAATGTCAGACATCCCTGACTTTCATCGGGAGATTAGATAGACAGATTGAATGAATGATCAGGAACACTGACAAAGAAAATAAATCATATAAGAATATAATCTCGGAAATATTCCACCAATTATCTTCGGAACACAAATCGATTCTTGCCTTCGCCTTTTGGGGTATATGGTCATTGAGAAACAAAATAACCTTTGAAAAAAATGATATCAGTACGATGGAAGACTGGATAAAAAGTATAAAACAACATAGGACTACTTGGAGAAGAGCACAAAGTGATGAAAAAGAAGATGTTATCGATACATTAAGACCAAGCTCCAAAAAAAAGAAAAAGCCAAAACAACAAATTGTAAAATGGAAAAAACCTGCTGATGAGTTTGTTAAGCTTAATTTTGATGGTTCTCGGACTGGGTCGGACCGTGCTGCTTCTGGCTTTGTTATCCGTGATAGCCTTGGAAGGGTCCTTTCATGTGGTGCCCGTAGCCATGGTATGGTATCTGCCGTGCAAGCAGAATGCTATGGTCTTATTGCTGGTCTTCAGGAAGCTTCGAAGCGAGGTTTCACTCGGCTTGTGGTTGAAGGTGACTGCTTGACCGTCATCAACGTCTTGCGGGGTCTTTGGCAGTGCCCGTGGGAGATCGAGATGACGATTTCGGATGCCATTGGCCATTGTCGATCTTTCGAGAGCGTCTCCTTCGTGCACGTTTTCAGGGAAGGTAACCGGGTGGCTGATCGGCTTGCGCATCTGGGCTTGTCCTCGTGTTTCGTCGCCGACTGTGTTCCAGCTGAGATCGTGGATCTCGTCCACTGGGACGCTATTGGGCGGTGGTTCAATCGCGATTGACCACCCTCAAATCCTTGCCTTATATCAAAAAAAATAAAAATAAATAAAGAGTAAATGGTAGTAAATAACCCCTATCCGGATTGACTTTGCACCTATAACCTAATATCCAAACAATTTGCAAGGGTTAACCCGCCCCCTTACAAATTTGCAACACAACCGGTAAAAAGAGAAGGTGAAAACGGGCAAATTAATGAGGAGAGAGGGTGACGTATGGGGGAGAGAGAGAGAGAGGGAGAGGGGGGGGGGGATGTGTAACAAACAGGGAGAGAGGAAGAGGATCGAAGGAGTCCAGGGGAGCGGCGGATCGATTGATTTCTGATTGAATCATGGTGGGGCTCCGATCGAAGGACAAGAAACTATAGGGGAGTGAGAGGATATATGACAGGCGCCGGATCGGAGGAGCCAAGGGGCGCGACGGTGACGGAGGTGCTGGAGAAGGGGTCAGCGACTGTGAATCGTGCGTTCAGGCTGGTAAGATCTCCACTCTTCCCCTTTCTCCCTCCTTTCAACGACGACGATTGGCTGACGCCGAGTAAAGAGAGCTGAGAGCTTCGTTCGTTCGTACGCCTTTCGACTACGATTTGATGGCGTCGAGTTGAATACCACACCCTCATGTTTGACGGAGACGTTCCTTCTTGGCTTCGAGTTGACTACCAGGCCCTCCAGCAGTCCATCCGAGCCCGTGACGCAACTCCCCGAGTCCCCGTCCAGGTTTGTTCTTCATCTTTTTCCCTCTATCTATCCTTCCTGTTCAACTGTAGATTTGTATGAAATTAGGGTTTTCTGCTTTGATTATGTCTTGTTAGAGTTGAGAATTATGTGTCAAAGATCTAAAATTAAGAGATAGGATTACTTAATTGTTGGATCCTGTTTCTGTATTGACGTATTTGAGTACTGCTCTGAAAATAGGTTAAGCGGCAGGCTTTTGTTTCCTCGGTAGGAACCTTTGGCGATCAAACTGAGCGAATATCAGGTGGTGCAATTGTTTTTTAGGTTCAATTTGGATACATGCGAATCTTAAACTTTTGTTAAATGCCGATGCTTTTATTATTTTGGAGTATGCATCTTGGCGTCCACTAACAGATTATTACATTTGGATTCATGAAAAATTCCCCAACATTATGTAGGTTGTGCATGTGATGTTGGAAAACTATGAACCTGATATGCATTATGAACACTAGTACAAATTAAGTCATTAATAGCGAAAATTTAAAAGCGCTTATTCAAAACCGCTGTTAATGTATGGGAAGCATATCGCTTTATTTAAAACCGTTGTTAATGTATGGGAAGCATAACGCTTTTTCTAAACAAGCGCTGAAAATATATTTAGTTTATTTTTTTTAAATATATTTTTTCAAGTATAGCGGTGGTATAAAACAAGCGCTATTAAAGTAAAGCTTTTCTTAGCGCTTTTAACAAAACCGTTGTCTAACAATGAAGGGTGTGTTTGGATTCCAAAATGCATTAATTATAATGCATTTTTTTTACCTCGGTTTATGTGCGTGTTTGGTTGTATAATTGAAAAAGTCGCAAAAATCGAGGTAAATATGTGATGTAAACAAACATGCACATAAACCGAGGTAAAAATAATACATTATAATTAATGCATTTTGGAATCCAAACACACCCGAAGTTGATAAAAATATTTACACCAACGAACAGTTTCCCACTTGCCCTAATTCGATTTCCGAAGTCAACCGGCCCCAATTCTCCAAATCCCTAATTGACTGTTGTGATTCTTCTCCTACTCCGTTCCATCTAGTCGGGCCGGTGATCAGCGTTCGTCGCCTATCTCCTTGTTTGCCATCGACGAGCACAACTCCGACCCTCTATTTGTTGTCTCGCTGTTTGTCGTCGAAAAGCACCACCAAAAAGTGCAGCACTCCTTGCCGCCGCTTCATCCACATACTGCTAGTACTTCGCCGAGCACAACCGACCGTCGTCGACTGTTGCCATCAACTACCGTTCCTTGTCCCGGTTAACCCTTTTGATCTCCTTCGATCTGCTTAGTGACGATGACAACGACGATCCCAGCCTCTTTCCGCGCAGCAGCACAAGGTCGCTGTCGCCGTCACCGCCACCAAGAAGGTGGCTCCCGCCGCCGATCGGGCTGCTAAGCCGGCCAAGTTACTGACGAAGCCTCTTCCTCCTACTCAAGCAGGTAAAAGCTCAAACCTGTTTAGGCCCCTTTTGTAGTTATTTATTTGTTAGGTAATGCTTGGATTGATGAACATTCAGACTAATCCATCAGGGATTTGGATTTTTAGGGTTTTTTTTTAAACTTGTTTTTGTGGATCAGCTTCTTAGTTCAATTAGAGATTTCCTGAATTGCTGAATTGAAGTTTGTCAATTTGTTTGTGAGTAGCTCCGTAGTTTAACTTTTTTTTTTGCACCTTATACCTTATGTTTTGTCAATTTGTTTTCGAAATTTGATTTGATATTCAATTGGTAGGTAGGATATGAGAATTCGTTAAGGGTTTGTGATTTTGAAAATCAATTTTGTGAAATTTTGATTAGTGTTTGTGATTTTGAGAATCAGTTTTGTGAATTTGTGAATCAAATTTCGGGTTTATGAATTGAATTTCGGACTTGTGAATTGAATTTGTGATTTCCTGATATCTGCAATCATGTGTGGCTACATATACGAGGGACCATGTTTGGCATACCTGGGTGGTAGACTACCACCCCTGCCATGCCATCAAATTAAAATGAGTCATCATGAAGAAGAAAAAAACGTAATTAATAGTAATACATTTACCCATGTAATTACTACCCAATTTATCTTTAAATCCTTAATTAATTACCTTTCCATCCCCAACTACTCTACACTCTACACCCTTTTCCTGTTTTTTATTTAATCAGTACTCAAATTTTGACTTCAAGCGAGTGATTCGGTAATTAAATGTGGTTCATAAGTACTGTACTCAATATGAAAAGTTTGGGCAGGTAAATAAGAATTTTTATTTTTTTTATAAAAAAGATTCGAAAAGAAAAATTATTGTTGTTGTTGTTGTTGTTATTATTATTATTATTATTATTATTATTATTATTATTATTATTATTATTATTATTATTATTTATAATAAGGACTTTATTATGATGAAATTTTTTTTTACATAAAGTTATTATTATTATTATTATTATTATAAGAATCTCAACTAGTAATTACATAAAATTGGATGGGAGCCGGCTAACAAGCTAATCTCCGCAACCCTTCTGAATGCTAAAAGCAATTCTAGTCAAAACATGACACGTATGAAGTATAAAACTACCGAAGAAATTTATTATTATTATTATTATTATTATTATTATTATTATTATTATTATTATTATTATTATTATTATTATTATTATTATTATAAACTTGCTTCTATTAACCAATTACTATTTACAAGAAATTAGTAGGTAGCCGAGATACTATCTGGGCACCCACTCCCTTAGCAATAATAAAACTGAGTCTAGTGAAAATATAAGCGGCAGCACGAGCCCCGGGATCTTGAGATACGGAGAATTTCTGAATCCGCTTCAGCAAACCAACCGCATCCGTATCCAACTCCCCCAACGAAGAGAAGGAGAAGGGTATGAAACCATAACCAGCCGCCGTGCACAAATCTCGATACTTGGCACACTTACGCCGAGCAGCATCAACAACAACACGACCAGACACAAAGTCAGACATCCCAGACTGAGTCAAAGGGGAGGATCCCGTCAAAACGACACACACATCCTGCCCACTATCCCAGAAATAGGAACTGCACGCAACCAATCAGAGGAGTGAGCACCCTGTTGAGACTTCCATAATGCCACCTGCCGCGGAGTCAATGAAATAACAGAGTCTGATGTAGCAGCAACCTTCGCGAAATATATATCTTCCAGTTTCTTCATAAGTTTAGGGACATCGATTTCACTAGGATTGCGTAGAAGATCAGAACTCGTGGTCTCATTAAAAGAACGACAAGCATCATCAAAAGTAGGGCCAACAACAATGATCCCAGAGGGACGTAGGAGCTTAGCCTGCAACTCAGCAGACTGCAAACGGGAATTAGGGAATCAAACAACCGAATGTTTACAAGAAGTTAGCAGGCAGCTGAGAAACAAGCTGCGCGCCAACCCCCTTAGCAATGGAAAAACAAACTCTGGGAAAATATGAATTAGGGAATTAGGGAATTTAGGAATTTAATCCAATGTGAATTAGGGAATTGGGGAATTTATTCCAATGTGAATATGGGTTGAGTCACTGATAAGTCGGGTTAACTCGGATAAAATTTTTGCGTCAGGCTTGGTCGAGTCGGGTCGGGTTCGGTCAAAATAATCTCAGATTGGTCGGGTTTAAGTCCGAATCGGATTGGACTCATTCGGATTTTCAATAAAATTGGGTCAGGCTCATTCGGGTTTCGGGACGTTCTCATTTGAACACCAGATGAACGCTCTCTATTTACCAAAATCAAGGTATTTGTGTCTTTGAAAAAGTGATTTAAAAACAATGTATATGATTCAAGTCATAATATCCTCATTGTACTCATCTTTTATTAGTGAGAAATGAGAATTTTGAATTCAAGTCGATCATTCATAATTCATTACATGAGTAAATGAGTAATGATTTACATCAATTTATATGAATATACTATGAGTTGATGACTTTTGGAGTTTTCAGTAATCTAGTAACTCGACTCCTTTGTGAGATAATCTTAAATATTAATAAAGTAAACCAATTATTGCTTATATGAAAATAACTAAACAATATTACCCTAATCCTTGTATGTATAAATTCATCTTTGATTATTCGATGAATTAGAATATTCGATAGATTCAAATATTCGATGCATTTAAAGTATTCCTTTAATCCCTCGTCGAATTTTAGAAAATAAGGTAATACTACTATAAAATTATGAATATAACTTAGAGTAAATCCAACATATTCCCCATCTCATTCTCAGAAAAAATAGACAGGTTTCCTTAAATCTACAATATTCTATTATTTGTGTTTGATTATTAAGTATTTAACAGATGATACAAAATTCATTATAAACAAGTTATTATCTTTTATGACTAAATAAAGTTATGATTTTATATTTTATCCATTACAAATTATTTGATATAGCGGTTGTTCGCCGGCACCGGCGAACAACCACTATATATATCTCCTCGCCTGGGTGCGTCCCAAAAAAAATCCAATTGAATTTTTTGAATACAAACTTAACGGGATCTGTTAAAAAGCAATGATAAGGGCATGAAATCAAGGGCACCACGCGAACTATGTAAAACACTTGGTCACCGCGTGAATTAAGTTATATCTCATATATGGGTACCTCGTGAAATTTTCGTTTTTTTTAACTCACGGCTCATCTAATTTTAATATAGAAAATGAGATTTTTTTCTCTCCATTAAATTATTTACTCACGACTCATCCAATTTTAATATAGAAAATGAGATTTTTTTTACATTAAAAATATAAAATAAAAAATGAAAAAAAAAACTTGCTATAATACTTATATTAGTTTTTATTTATTTATTTGCTTCAAAATTTTAACATTATATTTTTAACTTCTTCTAAATAATTATTTAAACTAAATTAATATATCCGTAAATTTCACTAGTTTTCGATCCGTAATTATTACGGAGTATTTGCAAAACATACTACCTACCGTATTAATTAAATACCAATTCATAAATGAGGCAAGTAATAGTCCGTATTAATACTACGTAGTAATTAATAAAAGTAATTAAGGTATTTTCCCAATACAAATTAAGCAATTAAAGTAATTAATAAAAGGTAAAAGTAGAAGGAGGTGGACTACCACCCTGGTAAACTAAACATTTTCCATATACGAGGTACTTAGCAACATTCTTCTTTCTATTAAATTGCGTGTTACCCAATTAACTTGTGCCAATTTCAAATTCCATTCTCAAGCCCAATCATGGTTTATTGTGCTATGATTATCCCCGGAAGTTAAAAAAAGGCCCTTGAGGATATCATTATATAATGTTACCTCAGATATCTAGACAATAAACTATTATTTGGTGTGAATTTGTGATTGACATCAGTATGTGCAAAATGCTTCTTACAGTGCCCACCATTTCGGTTGAGCTACCAAGGACTCGGAGAACCCTTGTGCTTTGCAGCATTTGTTCTATTTGCAACTACTGTATTTTACTTGATGTACGACAACTGGTATTTATTATCACACTCCATTGGTACCAGACTTTTTTTCTAGGAAGTTTTTCTTATAGATGTGTATATGCTGTGTTAAAATGCATTTAAATGCTCATGGCAGACAACCAAACCATCTCCAACACTTTTCCAGCACAGTTTTTGCTATATCAGTTTTTGTTGGCTTTACTTCCTCCCTAATTCTCTTCTGTAGCCATTTTCACCAAGTGAAAACATCTTTATTTAATTTACGTTCTTTTTCACCAGTTGTAAATGCTTGCTAATTGAATTGTGGTGATTCTTGGTGACAGATAGAAGGAGATAGAGCAGTTGGTAAATTTTCCCCTCTGGTAATTCAATTTATGCTTAGTTTTTCCCTGTCTCTTGTTGCCTTGATAATGAATGGACCCTGATGTTTCCTAGTTTTGACGTTTGAGCGAATTCAGGTCAGAATCGGCACTGAAACGGCCGCAGAGGTTGTTAAAGTAGCAATCATTTCTCTGTACACTCTACTTGGTCTCGGAAGAGTGCCCCCATTGCCTAGCACTGTAAGCCTTTATAGCTCTATGAATTCTCGCCCTACACCTATCCCACATGTTGAAATTTTACATAAAAAAAAATAAAACAAGTATTGCATGTGACAGGCTTGTAGTCTAGGCTTGGGTGACAACTGATAAATTTGAAATATGCGTGAATCTAACCTAAAGTATTTGGGTCATGTCAGATTAGATCACAGGATAAGAGGTTTTGGTAGTTCTAAACCTGTTATTCTTTCGAAACTCAATTTTCTCCTGTTTGTTGAAAGTTATGCACAACAATATTTCTTGAATGAAGATAATATCTTACTAACTAGAGATTTTTTTCAGGCTTTTTCCACTCTAACAATGCCAATTGGGATTACGGTTGTTAACTATGTGAAGCAAAAACACCAGGTGAGTATAAAGAAGCACTTTTTTCTCCACATACCTATTCTTCCAAACTTGGTTATTAATTCTGATGCCCACTTTTCTTTGCTATTGCATGTTAATTAGCGATGTGTGTTGAAGCCATAAGCATACGTATTTCGAGTTAGCAGACCTTATTTTGCAGCCGTATTTCAATTCGCATTCTCTGTTTGTTTATGTTCAAATTTAGGGATAATGTGTCATTGACATTATCCCTAAATCGGTATGTCTAAATGTTAAGTACTATTTCTCTTTGTATAAAAAAAAACTACATATTGTTTATATAAACGAACTTACCGGTGTTGTTTTAACCAAATTTTATGCAGTACTAGCTTTCCAAGTTCAGCTTGCTTAATTTAGACAAGATCAAATCAACGAGGTAAAGGAAGAGTGGATTGAATTTTTGGAACCATTTTTCGACTACATGTTGATAGTTAGATGATCTGATTCAAATGACAGAAAGAGGAAGCAGAAGTTGAATATGGTACATAGCTAGAATAACATAAGTTGGATATGGTATGTAGCTGAAATTACCAGAAGTTGGATATGGTAGATAGGTAGCTAGGATTCCTTCAACTTCATGTCATTAATTAGTGCATATTTATATATATTTAGTATATATTCCTTAGATTTTTAATATTGTTGTAATTCAACTACCTTCGATGTATTTTATTTTGATCAATGGACATCATTTATGTTTTATAATAGTTGGTATATTTTATTATTCAAGTACGTGGTATTTCTATGTGTGGAAATTTGATTGTCGGATTAGTTTGCTCATGTACAGACATTCTGGTGGGTTGAGCAGATTTACACAGGTGGATTTCAATAAATATAAAAAAAAAGCAGAGTTAACATCGGTTATTTTGTAAAACTTCTATGATAAACCGCAATTTTAATAATAAAAAACAAGGACATAGATAGCGTTTTTTTTAAAACCTGCTGTGCTTCCCCGAAATAAAAAAAATAACAAATAGAATGTAGAAAGCGGTTTTTAAGAGAGCTTTTCTAATTATCGCTTTTAAATATTTAACAGCGGTCTGGTTAACAGCACCCCCAAAACCGTTCTCCTTCCCACTAAAAAACCGATGTGAAAATGCTCTTTTGTACTAAAGGTTGAGAAGTTGGAGACATCATCGGGTTCATGAGGTTGTTAGATGTGAAAGAAAAAGTGGAATTGCTGGTGCTGTTACAAGTCCAATTCATGTTGTTGTTTGGCCTCGTCCTGTAAAGAGGGATCCTTCTTCACTGACAAGGTTAATGCACCTGGTCTACATCATGGGGGAGGATGATGGGTTTCTCACTTTCTTTACCTTGATAGCTAGTTCTAGCCGGAGATCGTTATATTATTTATGTTGTGCCTTAATTTATTAGTTAATGCACTTGGTTTGCTGAAAATGCACTTCATTATCTCTGTTGTGACTTGAGATATCAAACAGTGGCATGCATTGAACTCCATTATCTCATAAACTCAAAAGGCTAAATAGCTAATTTAATTTGTAAATCGTTTATCTTTTCTCAACTTTCTGTCCATACCACAACATCATAATGATTTGAATGATTTACACCTCTATCATCGGTACAACATATGTGGAGTATATAGAAAGCTTTGTTATATCAATGAGCAAAATTCAGGAGATGACAGAAAATAGGGTTGTGATTTGTTTTAATTTGGTATGAACCGAGCTTGAACGAGCTCGAACGAGCCCAACTGACGAGATGACAACAAACTTTGGCAGGAAATCAATGTGCGGGTGGAGATAGTGCTTAAGGTCTTCAGTGTCATGTAAAACCAAATAAGTGTCATGTAAAATGTTGGCACGAAATCAGTGTGCAGGTGGAGATAGTGCTTTAAGTCTTTAATGTCATTTAAAACGGAATAAGTGTCATGTAAAACTGAATAAGTGGCATGTAAAACGGAATAGGCGGCAAGGAAAATATAACTAGTGGCTTGTAAATATTAACTGGTAGCTTGTAAATATTAATTTTGTGTATGTGATATTTTGATGCAATCTCTTGCCTTTGTGAAAACATATTAACAATATAGAATTGCTCAAAGTTTAGAATTTGTTGCTATGGATAGATCATTCATCTCCAATTGCTCTTTAATGGCAGCATCTCGTATCTGCAAAATATACAGAATTACGTCACAGAAGTAATCTTGTGAATTGTTTTACTTTACACGTAAATTGCTTACTTGACAATTTCTTGCCTCATTCACCACATATGGGGAAAGTTATTTCATATGTTGTTTCCGATGGACTGAGACTACTGAGTACTCCTTCTAACCTTATTCCCGTAGAAGGCCATTTAGATCTGAGCAATTGAGTCCCAATACTTTATAGGGAAATTCCGTTTGGTACCCCCGAGTTTTTGACAATTCCGGATGGTGCCCCACACTTTTTTTTTGTCCGGATGGTACCCCTGAGTTTTGTCAAAAGTCCGGCTCATGCCCAAAACTCATAGTTTCTTCTTTTTAATAAATAAAACCACCCATTATTTTTATTTTTTCATAAATATGCCCATTTACTTTTAACATTAAACAAAACTACTTATCATTTAACTAAATTCAAAACAAAATTGACAAAATCACCTTTATTTTTTAAAATTAATAAGATCACACATTATTGCCAAAGTTGTAGCAAAAAATACCCATTCTTTCCAAATTTTTTTTTGAAGAAAATCAACTATTATTTTTGACATTACAAAAAAGATCCGTTACATATTTTTCATATTTTATAAAAAATAAATCTCATTATTTGTCAAATATTGCATGTACATAATCACCGATTATTTACAAAATTTTGCACAAATCCACTATCTTATTATGTGAACAAAAATAGTTAACCTATACATTATAAAAAAAATACTTTGTAAAACCATACTTTGTGTAAAACCACCCTTTATGTTTTAAAAAATGCACAAAATCATTTCTTGTGTAATAAAAGAAGGTGTTATTCATTTCTTTTGTTTGGAATACATAAAACCTAATAAAATAAGTATGATTAATCTCTTATTATATTTTTCTTTTACAAGAAGAAAAATAAATAAATAAAATTTACTTTTCTTTTTCAAAAAAATTATAATCAAGCATTTGGTTAAATTGATCAATCACATTTACAAATGTTTAAAGTTAATGAGATATAAGTTAAATATTGTTTTGAAAAATAATATGTGTTAAAAATATTGCAATAAAAATTTTTGGAAATATTGCAATAAAAATTTTGGAAATATTGATCAATCACATTTACAAATATTGCAATAAAAATTTTGGAAATAATATGTGATTTTGTAAAATTTTAAAAAATAAAGTTGGTTTTGTCACTTTTGTGAATTAATATGTAGTTTTGTTCAATGTTAAAAGTAAATGGGCATATTGATGAAAAAATAAAAATAATGGGTGGTTTTATTCATTAAAAAGAAGAAACTATGAGTTTTGGGCATGGGCCGGACTTTTGACAAAACTCAGGGGTACCATCCGGACAAAAAAAAAGTGTGGGACACCATCCGGAATTGTCAAAAACTCGGGGGTACCAAACGGAATTTCCCTACTTTATATTTTTGGTTATAGAAATAGATAAACTAGTATTAGCACCAGATGCAGTGTTTGAATATATTCATCACTGCAGAATGATACAATGTAGATTCTCCACATAATAAAGACGGAACTTTGACAGTTTATATAATTCTCTATGGGATTAAATAGATTTTATGTTCTGGGGATCTAATTAGTACAATTTGATCATTGCGAAGGATTTGTTAGCTGATTTTTAGTTGGTTTATCTTTAATTGATTACATTACTATCATGTCAAGTGACGTGTCAAACCTATTACCAGTCATGTTAAAAACACATCTTATGATAAATTCAACACATGGAAGATGAGTTCAGGATAAAAACCCTCTTCAAATGAGACTTGCTTTCCATCTTAGTCATTCCCTACTTTAACTCGAACAATGTCTCTCTTTTACCGAATAAGCTTATAGATTGCAGATCAACAAATAACCTATCATGTTAAAGGGTATATATAACCAGTCATGTTAATAGAATTAACTGTCATATTATTTTCTTTCATTAAGGAGAAGAGGATCGATTCGCATTAATTACCTGTCATGTGAAAGCTTATAAACTGTCATGTTAAAGAGTATAACCTGTCATGTTATTTTCTTTCATTAAGGCAAGCTTTACACAATCGATATCTTTTTTGAATGAAGATTATTGAAATGGAGATTTTAAAATATAAATTTTTATACAATCCCACACCTACCAGATTATTGAAATGACTAAGATGGAAAGCAAGTCTCATTTGAAGAGGGTTTTTAACCTGGAATTCATCTTCCCTATATGTTGAATTCATCATAAGATGTGTTTTTGACATGACAGGTAATAGGTTTGACACGTCACCTACGTCACTTGACATGACAGTAATGCAATCAATTAAAGATAAAACCAACTAAAAATCAGCTAATAAAGAAAATTTTTAACATAATTTTATATTAGCATATGCGGGATTTGAACCCGCATCTTTGTGCATGAGCACATCGCTCTTCCATTTGAGCTAATAGGCTAACATTGTGATGCTATATATTGATATTTACTAATACTTTACCTCTTCTTTCACACAACTACAAACACATGCAAATAAATTAGTTGTTGACAACAAAAAGTTTTATTGTATGTAATAAACTTTTGAGAAGCCAAGACACATGAGATGACATTAACTTCCTACCGCGAATGGTCAGCATCCATGACATTTGGAGGTTGTTAAAGGTTTCATAGAACCTGGAAGGTAAGCATAACAACAGCATTGTGATACGTGTCTCCATTGAGTTGAGAAACATATATCTAAACTCTTTCATTTCATCAATTCTATAATTTGCTCCTTTCTCTCCATAAATTCATTTTCGAATCTGACGAAAGGTACTTGTCATCGTACCAATCACCGCTGGTAGTTATCACTTCTCATACGTCTTCTTCCCCTTCCGATTCATTAATCTCTTGCATAACTTGAGAAGCCTTATTGACAAGTTTCCTCACTTCGTCGACCTTCAATCTTCCAAATGTTCTAGATAATTTTTTTGTACTTGTACTCTGATTATCCCCTTTCCACGTAGTAGTTTGAATTACATTGCATATATAGAGAGGCTAACCGTACACAAGAATTAAAAAAATGAAACCAACATTAAAAAAACAGGTGAAAGACAATGAATTTTCTATCATTTTTATGACAACAATGCTCTCACTATGAATGCTCTAACTAGGTCCTTCAACTAATATGACTACTTAAAATTCTCACCACTCATTATAAACGCTAGCAAAGTTAGCAAACCTCGTCTTGTTTGTTACATTACAGTATATGATAATCCATGTTTCCTGAACCCACAATTGCTTTCAACTAATCACTTAATTAGGTAAGACAAAATAAAATATCTAGTTTGAGCACTAGACATTGATCCAAATAAATCAGCATATCAATCTTATCTTCAAAGAAATTACTCAGTATCCACATTGCAACTAGAGGTGATTGAGAGAAATCATTTTACTTACTTATCAGCTAGTGTAATCAGCTTAAATACTGAAGTTTGGGAATCAAAATTCAGCAAGTTCCCACTAACTATAAATATAAAAATAAACTAGCTCATGTTCTAAGTGAGGTACTCAGATTAAAGAGATCAGGCTCTAAGTGATTTGTACTTGCACAAGCAAAGCAATATCCCTCGATGTTGTGTTTTATACTCTTTCTGTCTCTCATTAAAGATATTTAGCTCATACAAAATGGACATATGTGCATAGTGAGTGAGAAAGAATCAGAGTATAAAAAACAATGAGTAAGACTTCACCTTGATCTGCAATCCTCTAGCATAAGACCAACTTTTATCTTCTTAGACAATTCCACAACGTCAGTATGACTAAGCAACCCATCACTCATTAACCTGATTACCTGATCACGAGACAACGGACCACATAAGAAATTTGGTTTCTACTTCCTAGTGTTCTTTCTACATGACACTTACTTTAGTTTTACATGACACTTACTTTAGTTTTACATGATGCCTAAATCTCCTTTGATATGCCCAAATATCCTTTCACATCTAGTAGAGACATGGCAATATATTAAATTCTAATCTATCCACATCTAGATTATCACCTAAATTGAAGGATACATCTTCCTTTAGGCTTCCATCTGATTGTATTGTAAAGTCCAGATCCAAGCTGGAGAAGAGGATTGCACTTCTTATCAAATATCGTAGCTTTCGCAGGCATAACTAATAACCGTGTCAAGGAGCAACATACGTGCAATGCAATCAAAACATTGTTGATGAAAGCAATCAGAAGAACCCAAGGTTGCTCAACTTGAACAAAATTAGGATTAATTGATTTGCAGTGCACAGAATTATCTCAATTCAACCAAATGGTGCAACCAAAACAAAGCAAATTGCACACGATTGTCCAATAAAACTAAACCACACTTTTTACGAGTCACTAAACATTGGATAATAAATGAATTACAAGATAGAGAAGGAAAGAAAGAACCTCTTGATTGCCTTGACGAATTCGGCAGGTGAAGGCTGACACATGCGCTCGAGAAAATCGTGTCAGGTTAGCGGCGCCACCGACCTCGATGCCACCAACGGAGATGAAGTCGACCTCCACCACCGACCCTACGACGGCACCATGCCCCTGTGCGATTCCAGCTACGCACTGACGACCGAGAGGGGGTGTGTGATTCACCAATTTCGCCCCCGTGCGATTGACAAAGTGAGATTGACAAGGGCGTGGCCGACCTCCACCACCGACCCTCCGATTCCATCTCTCACCGAGAGGGGGTGTGCTGCCTGCTGGCGGGATCTAGTCGGTGACAGAGAGGACGAGAGATCCCGACGGGGTGTGTTGCCTCCGATTCCTCTGTTTCTCCTTTCCCCTCTTTCCTTTTTTTTTCCGTTTCCTGAATCCCCTCGATTACCGGCTACCGCTTGCCTCTTCAACCCGGATATCCAATTTTGTGCAAAATTTTTTTGGATTGGGTTAACAATGCAAAGATTTCCCAAAAGTGGGTTACTTTTGCAGATTACCCGAAGATAAATGTATTTCTTTTCATTTTTTATGTGTAATTATAACAAAAATAATTACATGGTGTAACGAGTGTAACAGAGGATCCCATTTGGTATTTGAGATATGACGGGGAAAGTAGTATAATTTATGTAAGACGGTTGAAAGTTTTAAAAACAGTAACCATCGAATTTCCAAATATCAATGGTTATGGGATGTACGTGCGCCCTTGTGAGGAACAAAGGGAGTGAAATATGTCGTTGCTTTCCTGTCAAAGATAATCCAATTACAAGCAGCTAGTATAGTCGGCATGTCCAGAATCAATCCACGAGAAGAGTTAATGTTCATGTGCACTTTCATGGCTAACTAAAAGCAACTAATGCAAGAGATTTCGAAGTGAAAAGCAAACAAAAGCAATAAAGAGAATAATGCTGATCAATTTGATAACAATAGGAATAAATGGTTTCAACTAAGACTTCTAAAAAATGGTTGGTATACTCGATACTTTACTCGATTTCTAGTTATTCTACCTCAATTGATTATTCTGATATTGGTTTAGATAGATTGCCAATCCTCGTGAATATGACAATTGATATGTTGCTATTCTTGATCCTTCGCCTATGGGTTTAGAATCAAGAATAACGACTTGTTGACGGCCCAATCTTGCAATTATTCTTTGATTCCTTGATGTGGAACAATTGTCTTGAATGTAGGAAGAGTGAAATAGTAACTTTTGTGAGCCTAATTTACCATGTTTTACACTTACTTTTCTACCGATTTATGCATCCATTTCATGAAGAAGCTAAGGATGGTGCAGCTGGAGGGAAGACCACTTTTCACCATTCATCATTCTAAATCAAGCTTTGATGTCTTCATGAAAGTTGCAGCCCTCGAAAAGAGCTTTCCAACGCATGCTCATATGCGTCAATCGGACGAACGAGGACACAAGAAAGTGCGTTTCAAGAATAGAGCAGAATGTTGAGAGCGAACCAGTTCTACTCGACGTCGACCATATCTAGTCGAAGTCAAGAACATCAGATCCTAGAATTCTACACGGAGTCGAGCAGAATAATCCTACTCAACGTCAAGGAGTTTGGTCGACGTCGAGTACACCCGACGAGTCCGAAGCCTGCCCAAGCTCTAGTGCAACCCCGGGAGAAAAATCCTACTCGACGTCGAGGACTTTTGGTCGACGTCGTGGACAATCCAGTCGAGTCCGAGTACGAGATCGAGTTGTGTCGAGAAGATAGAATTGCTTGCAAGAGAACATATGTGGAATTCTATCCATCCACATCAAGATCTATCAAGAGAAGAGGGATTTATTTCCAAGTTTTACCTTAATGTTTTAGATAGAAAGTTTTAGATTTAGATATAGTTGTTCCTTCCTAGAATAGCTACATGGAACACTATAAATAAGGCATTAGGGGCTTGATTTTATTCATTCAATCAATCCAAGCCAAGCCACAAGAGAGCATAGAGAAAGAGGAATAACGAGTAGAGAGAGAAGGTGGAGGCCGAGTGGAGTTTGTAAAGCGAGAGCGGAATTGGCTTCGATCGGTTGTAAGCTTTCTTTTAGTTTATTAATGCAATTTATTTTCCTGAAATCTTTGATGAGTTTATTGATGATGATCGAAGAGCGAGTAGTCACCCAACTTTTAGTTTATTAATGCAATTTATTTTCCTAAAATCTTTTGATGCGATTTCGCCTTCTATCCTTATGAGCTTGATTCTTTTGCGAAAGTTGAAGGTGATTTTTGTTTGTGTTATTGAAGCGAAAGTGATCTTAATACAACTTGGATTAATTATGTGAAAAGGGTTAGTAACAATTAGGGTTTATGTGAAAGCCTCTGTTTTCCTATTTGTTAATAACGAAAGTTATTTGATGAAAAGCATGATCTTTTCTACCTTTATGTGTTATTTTACATGGTTATCGTTGTGGTGTTGAAACCCTAATCTTTGAAGTATTTTAGTTTATTGATTTTATTTACAAATTTCGTGTTTACATTCGTTTCTATTCGAAAAGTTGCGATTTTGGTTTCTGTTTCTACTTGACATCGAGCACTGTTGATCGACGTCGAGAAATTTTGGTCGACGTCGAGGACACCTGGTCGACGTCCAGTACGCTTCTGGTCGAATTCACATTGTTTCTGAAATTGAAAAGGTGGGCGCTGACACACTTCCTCGTGGATACGATCCTGACTACCTTCTACTACAACGGGAGGAAGTCTTGTATTTATTTGATGAGACAGGGAGTCAGTTTGATTTCATATTTTATATTTTATTTTCATACTTGACCATCCTTCAGCAACAACAGTGACAAACACAAGCGAGAAGCCACACACAAAACGCAATAGCGACGAACGCGGCGGCGATAGAGGGATTCAATGGCCGCGGAAAGGGTGCAGCGGATGCCGCCCTAGTTCTGGCGGGTAGCAGCATTGAAGTTCTCCTGCCTGTAGCGACGGTTTCCTTCCTTGGTTCAGTGAAAGAATTCCGATTGATCTTCTTTTTATTTGTGACTTGTGTTTGATCTTTGGGTTTGGAGATTTGTTTGGATGAATGAATGAAACTAAGAACAAGAACTTGATGATAAGAAAGCAAAGGTTTTGGATTGAAGATTGAACAACTCTTTAGCCAAAAGGATTCCTCAATTTTATATTTCAATATGAATTTCTCAAAGTAAAGAACGATTAATAAATAGACACTGCATAGCCAATCTTTCCTTGCAAATGATTGATTTGGCTGAAATAAAATAATAATAAACTAGATAGACTTCCTAAATAAGATAGAAAAAAAATCCTATATGATAGATAAAATCAAAGTTAGTGGTTAAGGAAAATCCTCTAAGATATTTTCCTTCGATCTCTACATTTATTTCCTAAATGAATAAAACACACTTAATAATAAAATAATCTTAAAATAATGGAAGAATCGGCCAGCCCTTAATGTCACTCGATATCGACCAATGGGGGACTTGATACCGACTCCAGCACACTCGATATCGACCCTTCATACATGGTGGCACCTTCTTCTTCCTCTTGAGGAGGACATCATTCTTCATTTGAATTCGACCCATCCTCGAGTTGTCGTCGGGATCAAGATCGTTGTTTGACCCACATAATGTCATCTTGATCCGTATTATTCTCCCTCTCTTATCTTCGATTTGTCATCGAATCAAGTCGTTGATGAGGGGTGAGTAGAATGGGTGCCATACGAATTTGAGGTATAGGAACCCCAAAAACAATACTTGTCATAGTGGTCATTGAACAATCAAAAGAAGCAACATCAACAGGCTCAATAACTTCATATGATCTATCCTATTTATGATAGTCAATGGGTTAGTCCTACACAGGTAGTCCCTAAAAAGGGAGGTATCACAGTCTCTGAATATCAGGAAGGTGAAATGGTACATATGAGGGTACAAACAGGGTGGAGAGTTTGCATTGATCATCGCAAACTCAATGCTGAAACACGTAAGGACAAGTTTCCCTCACCTTTTATTGATCAAATGCTTGAACGCCTAGCTGGTCGTTCCTATTATTGCTTTTTTAGATGGTTACTCGGGATACTTTCAAATTCCAATTGCACCCGAAGACCATGAAAAAACTTATTTTACATGTCCTTTTGATACTTTTGCTTATAGTAGGATGCCTTGTAGATTATGCAATGCACCTAGTACTTTTCAAGGATGCATAATCAATGTATTATCTGAATATGTTGAGCATTTCATTGATGTATTTATGGATTATTTTACTGTGCACAGGAATGACTTTGATTCTTGCTTACATCATTTATCCTTGGTACTTAAGAGGTGTGTTGAGACTAATTTAGTTATGAACTCTGAAAAATGCATATTTATGGTTGAATAGGGGATTTTCCTTGGCCACATTATGTCCAAAAAGGGCATTGAGGTAGATAAGCAAAGATTGATCTCATTTAATCTTTATCTTACCCTACAAATGTGCGTGAAATCAGTTTGTTCTTAGGACATGTAGAATTCTATCGTAGGTTCATCAAAGACTTTTATAAGATAACCTCACCCTTAAGTGAGCTCCTTAAGAAGGATATGTCCTTTGTGTTTGACGATAGTTATAAGAAAGCTTATCATGAGTTGAGAAACCAATTGACCTCAACACCTATTATCCAAGCCCCAATTGGACCTTACCATTTGAAACTGGTGTCCGATGCTAGTGATTATGTCGTTGGAGCTGTTCTAGGAAAAAAGGTGGATAAAGCATCCCATGTGATATATTATGCTTCTATGATGTTGAATACAACCTAGCGGAACTACACTACTACGGAGAAGGAATTGCTAGGCGTGGTGTTTGCTCTAGAGAAATTCCGTCCTAACCTATTGGGTGCTAAGGTGGTGGTTTACAACGATCATGCAGCACTCCGACACTTGATGACGAAGAAGGACGCAAAGCCCAGGCTGATTCGAGGGATTCTACTCTTGACGGAATTCAATTTGGAAATCAGAGATAAGAAGAGAGCAGAAAACTTGGTAGTAGACCATCTGAGTAGGATATACAGAAATGATGGCGGGGGAGAGAAACCACAGAGGTTAGGAGAGTTCCTTGATGAAGGATTAGTGAGAATTTTGTCATAAGCTGACGCTGGGGGACCAGCGCCCGCCGCTCCAATCGGTGCCCGCCACCCTGACGATTGGCCGATTTTGAATGATCTTGATGAGGAAAACGAGGAGTCGCCGACTTGGCTTATGAGTGTGTAGACTAAGCAAACATGGTTCACAGATATTGTTAATTATTTGGTAGATGGAATCTTCCCTTCATATTGCCCGAAAGCCAAAAAGGATAAGAAACGACACGATGCTCGTTACTATGTTTGGGATGATCATTTTCTATGGAAGCGCTACACTGATCGAATCATTCGTCGATGTCTTCCAGACAGTGAGGTAACTTCTGTTTTGAGATCCTGTCATTCACTTTCAAGCGGAGGACATTTTAGACCACAACGAACCTTTGAGAAAGTCCTTGAAGTAGGATTATGGTGGCCTCACATCTTTCATGATGCTTGATAATGCATATTTCATATAGGCATTATAGGTATTTCTTATTGCATTTACATAGGAGTTTTGCATATGTTTGAGTCTAGTTTCATATATTTCTTGTGAAGTATTCGAGTTCAGAATCTACACCTTTTTAGTGTTTATTCTGCAGAGTTACATTCCGACCTTGGATGGGATCCTTGAAGAGCTTAAGAGACATATTTTGGAGCATACGGAGACCGATGAAGAGGCTAGAGAGGAGCAAGGAAGCACACCATTGAAGACAATCAAGGAAAAAGAGGGAATTTCGTCACTGAGATGGCGACGCTCGCCGCCTCTTGCATCGCGCCCGCCGTGGGCCAATTTTCAGCGATTCCGATTTTGGATCTGAAGATTCTATTTCCTATTATTATACTATTATATTTCTAGGGTTTTGCCGACTTCTGTCTTTATTAGGTTATTTTCCATTAATTTTCAGAAGAGAAAGAAGAGGAGGTTTTGTGAGACTATGAACACAATTAGAAAGAGAGAGAGATTTGACCTATGAGTTGCTAAACTCATAGTTTTACCTATGATTCGAAGTCATGGTTGTTTAGATTGTGTGGATTTGATTCTATATAGGTATTCCTATTCATAATTATCATCTTGTTCTTATTGATTATATTTGTGTTCCTTCATATGATTGATCACCATTTTAGGAATTGCATCTTAGCTATGAATTCATTGTTGTATTCTTGATAGCAAACGAAGGTATTGAAGTAGTGATATTTCTTTGTCTTTGTAGTGGATGATTTCAATTGATCTATCTATGGGATATGTCGATTGGGGCTAATTTAGGGTTGTTCCGGTTTGTCTTACTTGCATTGAATCAAAATGCCAATTGGTCTAAGAGCATGCATAGTAGAGGGCCCAGGCCTCGGGCCCTTAACTTACTTTTCCTCTACCACATCAGCTTAAGGGCCTCCTTCCATCTTTTTATTATTTGCATCCTCATCAGAGAGCACCACTCTCGGGCCCTTAAGTTACTTTTTACTATTTACATTTTTCAATTACTAATTATTATTATTATTATTGTTATTATCACTCCGTATTATTATTATTTTTATTTTTATTTTTATTTTTATTTTTATTATTATTATTATTATTAAATTGTAAAATGGAGAAAAAATAAACGTCACACATAGCATTCAACTTGATATAAATGTTACACGATACAACGATAATAAGAACGAAACGGAAAATGCAATGACACAAAACTTACCATACAACAATAGAAACAAATGAACATGAAAACACAATTGTTGAAACGGAAAATGCAATGACACAAACGTTACCCTATGTGATAAAAATAATAGTATATGGGTATTATTAGTGTAATTTTTTTTTAAAAAAATAACTTATGCAATATGAGTGTCTATAGGTAGATAAAATTAATTCACAGTTGAATATAACATTTAATTATTTTTTTAATTACAAAATATGCCGAAAATTGTATTTATATAAACTTATTTTATAGTGTGGACACATAGCTTCGATTCGCGTGCATTGGGGCCTTTCCACCCGGACCCTTATTTAAGGGACTCACCACTCGAGCTCTTACCCATTTTACTTTTTTCTTATTCATTTAATGCTGATTTGGCATGTTTAAGGGCCCAATGGCTCTCCATTGTTGATGCTCTAATTACTTGAATCATTAATGCTATTCTTTAGTGATATTGAATAAGATGATTGTATCAATGCGGATCTCTCAACTTTAGTCAAGTAGACATATGTTTATGAGTAATTGATAGATCAATCCTAGAACCATGAATCTCAACCATTGTCGGAGAATTACAAGTGAAATATCTTCTCTACCCTATTATAAATTTTCTTTGCAATTATAAAGTTGGTTATTTTACATATTGGTTATTTGTCATAAATCATTGTTTGGTCATAAGAGTTCTTGTTAAGAGTCATTGAATAGTGAGTCGCTTCTCCCTATGAGTTCGACTCTGGACTTAATTGATATACTAGTAGTTATTTGATTTATCAAGTGATTGATTTGCTAATCTATTTATTTTGTGTTTGAGTTTCTATTTTATTACTATTTGGAAAAGGGAGTAAGTGCCAACGGCGTTTGTCCCGCACCAAATTCTTGGTGCCGTTGCTGGGGAGAAGAAAGGAGTTTACTTTTCTTTTTCTCTTTCATTAATTCTTTCTTTTTGTTTTTGTTTCCATTCTTTTCTTTGAGTCTTTTGTGTTCTTGTATGGTTCAAACTAGATCTTCTAATTTATTGCTTTTGTTTTTTTATTTTGAGATTGAAAGATCTGTTAGGGTGAAAAGGAGGCTCGAGTTTGACACAAATAAGAAGATGGGAGACAAAGTTGTTAATCCGCCAAGAAGGACCATGAGAAACCTAGAGGAAACTAATTTGAGTCCTCAACCACTTGCAATTAGACTTCCTGATCTCCTTGAGGGTTTAAGATTTGAGTATAAGTCGAATTGATCTACTATTTTACCCTACTTACATAGATTGCCTGGGAAGGAACCAAACAGGCACCTTGCCACCTTTGTGAGTATGCGTGATAGACTTAGACCCCAAGGCTTTACTGATGACCAATTGATGTTGAGAGTGTTCCCTTTTACCTTGAAAGATTCTGAAAGCGATTGGCTTTATTACCTACCCTCAGAAAGCATTACTACTTGGGTTGAATTGTAGAAAGCTTTCCTGCAAAAGTACTTTCATGCGACATGTCTCAACAAACTTTATAATGAGCTATCTATTATTGAGCAATCACCTACGGAGAGTCTTTATGAGTATGTTGAGCGGTTCAAGAAGCTTAAGGGTAGTTGTCCACAACATGGTATACCCAAGGATGATCTAGTGTTATATCTTTATGAGGGCTTGCTTGACATCGATAGGAGTTTCATCAATTCTACTAGCAGAGGAGATATTTTGGACAAGACACCTCAGGAAGCAATGTAAATTTTTGAAGGGTTGGCTAATGCATCACAACAAGTTCCTTATCAAAGATGACAATTTGAGAACTATCAAAGAAACACTCAACAAGAGGATAGAGATGAGAGATTAAGGTTGTTGTTGGACAAGATGAGTGTTCAACAAAAGTTGTTGAGTCAAATGGCTAAGGAGATTGAAGAATTGCAAGTGAAAGATTCGGGGAAGTTGCCATCACAAGTTATAGTGAATCCGAAAGAGAATCTGAGTGCCATGATCCTTAGAGAAGGTAAACAAGTGAATGTGCCCATCAGGAATGTTGAAGAGAGGCCTAAGGAGGTGATTGATGTGGGAGAAGAAGATGACAAAGAGTCGGAATAGTACTGTATTGACGACGCCCGCCGCCACCTCCAATGCGGAACTGATTTTTGACGTTGTTGAATCCCCAAGGAAATCATCCAAGGAATGGTCTTCTGAGGTGTCAAGACCTACACCACCCTTTACTCATGCCTTAAGATCTTATCGTAAGTGGGAAGATGAACAAATTTTTTATGACACCTTTGCTCAATGTGAAGTAAATATTCCACTTTTCAATTTGATCAAAACTGTGCCTCGCTATGCGATGTTTTTGAAAGAATTGTGCACGATGAAACGCAAGCAAATGATGCGAAAGAAAGAAAAGTTAAGTTTAAGTCAAAATGTTTCTACTTTTCTACAAAAAAGATTGCCTGAAAAGTGCGGAGATCCAGGTATATTTACTATCCCATGTGCAATAGGCAGTGTTCTAAATATCGGATATATCGGAAATATTTAGAATCCGCTACGATATCGGTGTATCAGGTGATAAATATCGGTCAACGCTATATATCGGGTCAACGCCAATATATCGGGTCAATATCGGGTTGACCGATATATCGTTGATTTGAAACGGCGTCGTTTTTATTTTTATTTTGTTTTGGTCGACATTTTATTTTATTTTTATGGAAAAATCAGGAAAATTGATTGAATTGTTGAGTCTGATCCACTGTTTGAGAGTTGAGACCCGAGTTACCGATTACAGGAGTCTCCAATTCAATCCAAACCTAGAGGAGTGGCGAATCTGCGATTGCTTCTTCTTCGACTGCCCCTACTCAGCCTGTTTCTTCTCCGACAGTTAATTACATCTAGCGTTCAGCGAATCTTCTCCGACTGCCTCATGCGTTTTTTCTCCAATAGCCTCGGCCGCTTAGCGAGATTACTTCTTCTCCGGTCACCTTGCTTCTTTTCCGGCGGCCCCTGATCTTCTTGAGGTGCCTTTAGTTGATAGCTACCACCTACATTGTCTCCCTCAGTCCCTCGGCACTTGTATGGTAAATCGTGAGAAATTTAGGAATTAGGAGCAATTTGTGAGTATGTGTACCGTGGTCTGTGTAAATTGTGTTTAATTTGAGAGGTTCATTGAATTTGCATACATCGAACAGATATGGCTTTCAAACATTCAATTTGAGAGGATGATTAAGTTTTAATTTATGTTAAAAATACTGGTTGAATAGGCTATTTTTCAAATTTAAAGTATAAATAAAAATATTTATGGTTAAAAGTTAGTGAATCCGATAAATCTGTTATATCCCGATATATCTCCGATATATCCTTTTTACCCCCAACCGATAAGACCCTGATATGCGATATTTAGACCATTGGAAATAGGTAATGCTAGCTTCACCAAAGCTATATTAGACCTAGGTGCTTCAATCAATCTGATGCCTTATAATTTGTACATGTTGTTGGGTCTCAACGTATTATCTGAAACTGGTGTTACTATACAACTCACTGATCATTCTAGTATTAAGCCCAGAGGAGTTGTTAAGGTAAATGATTTGATATTTCTAGTTGATTTCTTTATTCTGGATATGGAACAAGGTACGCCTGAAACTCCACTTATATTGGGAAGGCCATTCTTACGAACGGCTAAGACTAAGATTGATTGTTTTAAAGGTTCACTAACTATGGAATTTGTTGGTAGAAAGATTGAGTTTTCTATATTTGAGCCTATTGTTTCTTCTACTAATGTTTTACTAGATGTTCTTGACTCTAATGAAAGTGATCATAGGAATGAATCAAATAGTTTGTTAGATGCTTCTATTGAAAATGAATCATTCCATATTGAGTATTCTAACAGGGAAAAATTTGATCTAGGGAAAGATGACATTGAAAGAAGAATTGAGAATTTGTTTAAGTCACATGAAAATGTGTCTAATTCAAAGGATTCTATTTCTATTCCCTATGAGAAATCGATTCCTAACAATGTTGAGCTTTTTGCAATTTCAGGGAAACCTCGAGGAGTAACATATTTCAATAAGGAATTGATTGGTGCAATTGATGTCTATATTAGAGAAATTCCTAAGGTTCCCCCTCTTGTCTTGAAAAAGACAGTGTGGAGGATGTTGATGGGATTACTTGATCAAGCAATGCTTCACGTCGAGCCAAAGACATGAAACAAAAGGCAACCTCCAGGAGAAACTCATATCAATAAGGAATTGAATAGTGCAAACTGGAAAGGATGGATACATTGGACAAATTCCTAACGTTCACCCTCTTGTCAAGAAAAGGACATGTGTGGAGGATCTTGATGGGATAACTTAATCAAGAAATGCATCACGTCGAGCCAAAGACGTGAAACAAAGACGCTTCTTGGGAGGCAACCTAAGGTAGATTAGGTAATATTGTTTCAATTGCGCTTTTTGTTTTCAATTATATAAAGTAGGACAAATATATTTTGTTGTAATTTAGAGTAGTGGTGTGTTAAAACCTTTTTGGTAGATGAATTTTTCTTGATTGGATAATGGATTGGTATTCTGCACATAACGGAGCCCGCAACCCCAACCACGGCGCCCGTCGCTGCTACTGTTCACAGACACGTCTAGATTTTTGGTTACATTGGAAGGGAGTATTTCTCTCCTATTTTATCCATATGTTATTTTCTGTTATTTTAGGGTAGATTTGATTTTCTCTTTATTTAGGTTAGATTTATTTCTATCTATTTATTTTAAGAGTAGATTTTATTCTATCTATCTTTATGATTAGATTTCTTTTTTATTTTAGGATAGTTTTATTTATATTCTATCTATCTTAGGCTAGATTGTTCTATCTAGGATTAGTTTCTATTTATCTTAGGACTAGATTTTATCTTTTCATTTATTCTATTTTCTTTCATTATTTTTTATCTATCCCTAATATTTTTCTTTTCTTTTTGATAGATGATCTTTCCTTTCCAACCAGACCATATAATCGCATTCCCTAATTTGATCATTCAAAGCCTTTGTCTCCAAGAAAACCCATAAACCCTAAGAGTTCCTACTTGAATCCATTCCAAAAACCTAAGAGCTTTGTGTTTCGATCCTGTTTTCTTACCCATCAAACACATTCATCAACAACTTCATCCATCAAATTCAATCTTTTCCATATCATTCTGATAATGCATATTTCATATACGCATTATAAGTATTTCTTATTGCATTTAGATAGGAGTTTTGCATATGTTTGAGTCTAGTTTCGTATATTGCTTTTGAAGTATTTGACTTCAGAATCTACGCCTTTTTAGTAGTTATTCTGCAAAGTTACATTTCGACCTTGGAGGGATCGTAGAAGAGCTTAAGAGACATGTTTTGGAGCATATAGAGGCTGGGGAAGAGGCTAGAGAGGAGCAAGGAAGCCCAACATTGAAGACAATCGAGGAAAAAGAGGGAATCCCGTCACTGAGATGACGTTGTCTGCCGCCTCTTGCGTGGCGCCCGCCGTGGGCCGATTTCCATCAATTGTGATTTAAGATCCGAAAATTCAATTACCTATTATTTTACTATTATATTTCTAGGGTTTTGTCGACTCCTTATGAGTCATTATTAGGTTGTTTCCATTAGTTTGAGAGAGTGACATATGGATTGTGAGACTATGAATACAATTAGATAGAGAGAGAGATTTGGCCTATGAGTTTGTGATTCGAAGACATGGTTGCTTAGATTTTGAGGATTGATTCTATTTAGTTATTCCTATTCCTATTTATCATCTTGTGCTTATTGATTGTATTTGTGTTCCTGTCTATGATTGATCACTGATGCGGGACGAACGTTGTTGGAATTTTCACCCCCTATCAAATAGTAATAATATTCAAACTTAAACACACAACCAATAGATTAGGCAACCAATCACTCGATAAACCAAATAACTACTAGTATAGCGATGAAGTCCGGTGTCAAACCCACGGGGAGAAGCGATTTCCTATTCAATAACTCTAAAGAAGAACTCTTATAGCAAAGCAATGATTCTTGACAAATACCAAATATGTAAAAGTAACCAGATTTAGGATCACAAAGCAAATTGATATAAAAGTAGAAAAAAACATTTCACCTATAATTCTCTGACAATAGTTGGAATTCATGGTTCTCGGATTGATCTATCAATTATTCATATTCCTTGGTCTACTTGACTAAATTTGAGAGATCCGCATAGATTCACCCATCTTATTCAATATCACTAAAGAATAGCATTAAAAACTTAAGTAATCAAGACCAATTGGCACATTGACTCTATTCAATCAAGACTAATAGGCACATACCGAAATCAATCCTAATCAAATATCCTCAACATAGATCAATTGAAATCATCCACTGCAAAGACAAAGAGACATCACTATCATCACTACCTTTGTTTGCTATCAAGAAAACAACAACGAATTCGTTGCTAGAGATGCAATTCCTAACATGTCTATCAAGCATAGAAAGGAACACAAATATAAATTAAGCACAAGATGATAACTAAGAACATAAATTATCAAATAGAATCAAATCTTCACAATCCAAAAAACCATGTCTTCGAATCACAGGCGAAGCTATGAGTTTAGTAACTCATAGGCCAATTCTCTCTCTCTCTCTCTCTCTCTCTCTCTCTCTCTAATTGTGTTCATAGTCTCACAATAACCACTCTCTCTTGCGAAATAAATTGAAACCAACCTAAATAATTCTCACAAAGGTCAGCAAAACCCTAGTGGAAATACTAGAAAATAATATAAAACAATAGTCTTCGGATCCAAAACCGTGTTTCCGGGATCTGGGACAACGGCGGGCGCCGTGCAAGGGGAGGTGTGCGCCGTCTCTGGAGTGCTCAACGTTACTCAAATTCCTTCAACAGATTCCAATGTCGTTCCTTCTTGCTCCTCTTTAGCTCTTCCATAGCCCCCATATGCTCCAAAACATGCATCTTTAGCTCTTCCCAAAGTCCATCCAAGGTCGGAATGTAATTTTGCAAAATAAACTTTAAAAACGCATAGATTCCAAACTCGAAGACTTCACTAGCAATAAACATAACTAGACTCAAACAATAGCAAAACTACTACCTAAATGCAATAAGAAACACCTATAATGCCTATATGAAATATGCATTATCAATCACCATGTTAGGAATTACATCTTAGATATGAATTTGTTGTTATATTCTTGACAGCAAACGAAGGTATTAAAGTAGTGATATTTCCTTGTCTTTGTAGTGGATGATTTCAATTGATCTATGTTGGGGATATGTCGATTAGGGCTGATTTAGGGGTGTTCCAATTTCTCTTAATTGCATTGAATCAATATGCGAATTGGTCTAATTACTTGAGTCTTTAATGCTATTCTTTAGTGATAATTAATAAGATGATCGTATCCCTGCGGATCTCTTAACTTTACTCAAGTAGACATATGTTATGAGTAATTGATAGATCAATCCTAGGACCATGAATCTCAACCATTGTCAGAGAATTACAGGTGAAATATTTTCTCTACCTTATTATCAATTCACTTTGCAATCATAAAGTTGGTTACTTTACATCTTGGTTATTTGTCACAAATCATTGTTTAGTCATAAGAGTTCTTGTTAAGAGTTATTGAATAGTGAATCGCTTCTCCCTGTGGGTTCGACACCGTACTTAATTGCTATACTAGTAGTTATTTGGTTGATCAAGTGATTGATCTACTAATCTATTATTTTTGTGTTTGGTAAAGGGGAAAAGTGCCAACGTCGTTGTCCCGCATCAAATTTTTTTGCGCTGTTGCCGGGGAGAAGAAAGGAGTTTGTTTTTCTTTATCTCTTTCATTAATTCTCTCTTTTTGTTTTTTTTTTTTTCATTCTTTTCTTTGAGTCTTTTGTGTCCTTGTATGGTTCAAACTAGATCTTCTAAGTCATTGCCTCTGTCTTTTGATTATGAGATTGAAAGATCTCTTATTTTGAAAAGGAGGCTCGAGTTTGACACAAATAAGGAGATGGGAGGCGAAGTTGTTAATCCGCCAAGAAAGATCATGAGAAACCTAAAGGAACCTAATTTGAGTACTCAACCATTTGCAATTAGACTTTCTGATCTCCCTAAGGGTTCAAGATTTGAGTATAAGTCAAATTGGTTTAATATTTTACCCTACTTTCATGGATTGCCTAGGGAGGAATCAAACAAGCACCTTGCTACCTTTGTGAACGTGTGTGATAGTGATAAGACACATTTAGGCAGTGTTAACATATTGCATTTTGATAGATTTAGACATAATAAAGTGCATGAATTAGAGTAGTTTTCGTATTTTAGTTAATTATATAGAGAGTCGGAATCTACATATGTTTGCATATACATTCAGGCATTGGTGGAGCCGATTGATGACATGAGAATGACCTAGCATCGAGCAAGAGGTTAATAAACAAGAAGAATTGATTGGAGCTGTCCAAGTTGGTGATGCTGCACAAAAACGAGTTGTTCGAATGCTGTAGTTATCGGATCGGGGTGTACTTATACTTGTTGAAAAGAGGGTTTGAAGACCTACAACTTTCGTGTTTATCACTTTTCCAAATTCGACCTCGAAGACAGTGGAATCAGGACGCCAAGATGGCTGTTGAAAGGAACTCGGGTGGAACAAGAATAACACGGCCGAGTTATGTTGTGGCGAGCCTGAGTTTTGTAGCGCGTCCAAGTATGTGAGCTGGTTCTCTAATTGATTGATGAAAGATGTTATTTTATTTAGATTTAATTAAGAAGAGGAAAGGGTGGACGTGAAAGAAAAAAAAAACAAGTAGTTTGTTTTGTTTTTGAATGGAACGAACAGAGAGGCTACAAGCCATTGGAGACCTATTTGAGAGTATGAACTAATCTTCTTTGCTTGGGAAAATTAATCAAAGCGTTGGGTTTATCATTTCATTGTGAGATTTCTCTATCTTAATACTCCTCTGTTAATATTATCAATTCTTTGCGACGAGTGTATAGGGTTTTCGTGAATTTCCATTAGCCTGATCAAATGATGCCTTTTCATGATAATCTGTTGCTAGATATAGGTAATTACTGGTTGAGTTACCTATGTTCTTAAGTAGCAAAGTATAAATCTTTGAAACTGGTTGATTTAGGGATTTGTATAAAGAATTGATTTGCAATTGATGCAATAACTGCTTGTGCGTGTCGATTGTCTTTGTTAATTTCCTTTAGTCTTCATCAATTATTGAATTGAATTTTGATAGTTTCCAGATTGTTTGATAATTAGGATTTTCAGGGTATGGTTGTCCTGTTAACTAGATTCGATAAGGAATTGGATTCAAAAGACCTAGACTTTCCACAACAAAGTATTCAAGAGGAGGTTATCTATTCAATTTCGATGATCAATGAACAAACCTGATTGCTGAGATTGGTTGACCTAAGCTATTTATCTCATATTTGTTCAATCAATTTGTTTAGTTTGCTTTCTTTTGCTTTTTACTTAGTTAGTCTAAACCATCAAAATCCCCCCTCTTTGTTTCTTATTCTTGTTGACACAAATTACTTGCATACAAATCGTTGACTCTCTGTGGGATCGACCCGTACTTGCCAAACTGCATTAGTTAGGTTAGTCGGATTTATTTGATAGGATTTAAGGCGACTAAAAATCCTCTATCAAATTTGGCGCCGTTGCCAGGGAGTCAAGTTGTTATTTATGTGTTTGTCTTATGTGTAAACTTAGCTACTAACTTTTGTTGTGAACCTGTCTTATGGTTCACAACACATATGCTACTAACAGTTTAAGATGTTGAGATTATCGCAGTTCGAAGGTGAGAACTTTCACATATATCTCACTAGGTTGCAGAGGTGTGTAGACATCCGCAATGAGCGGGGTTTCCACGATAGTTTGCGAGATATGGTTGTTTGCATTGTAGAGGGGATGACTGCTGAGACAAAGGCGCGTGCTATATACATGAGCATTGGAAGTCTAGCACGGTTCGGTTTGGCGGGAATTTGGGATCTTATTTGCTACATGGGTCATCAGGCCTTGCAGGAAGTGTCCTTCGCGCTGGAACCTTAACCAATGGAGGACTTCGACGCAGCTTTGGAGGATTAATCCAAGGCCTCCTACTTGGAGAATGAGCAATTATGTCAGCAGATCATTGAACTAGATGAATGAGTGCACCGAATGGTCCAAGTGGGGAATGATATAATAGCATGTGAAGCGAATGAACTACCGTCTAAACCTGTGGTTAACCTGCTAGAGAGCCTCACCATGAACACCCTAGGGAGTGGCAAGGACCTGTTTTTCACACCCGAGGGAAGCTCAGAAAGTCATGAAGATGTAGGTGAGTGTGTGCTTCCTATTCCTCCCTCATTGAGTTCATCCGAGTCTACTCCACTACCTCCCCTACCCTTGAGCTATGAGTATGATAATGTTTTGGCGGAGCAGGACATGTTTGTAGATGATGACAATTTCTTCAGCGATGAAGAGGAGAGTACACTACTTCCTGACATGGACTGTCATGAGTCGACACGTGAGATTCCATGTGATTTATTGCCTCCTTCATTCGATGAGATTGTCTCGATCTCGCCTATCAAGGAACCGAGTCCGGAGCTGAATTCTATGGCTCCTGAGCAAAGAATTGATATCCTCTGCAATGGTGAGATGTTCGCTGATTATGTCGATCCTTGGGCTCATTACTTCGATATACCACCAATGGAACTGGGTTGGTGGTTCTACATACCCGCGGAGGAGAGTCACGCTCGGGCATATGAGGAGTTGAAGACATACATTGACTTCAACTTATTCGTATGTAGTGCCCGCTTACCTATATGGGCTGCTGAGGGCACTAACGATGTCCGAGTGAGTCTTAAATGGACAACCAAAACGTCGAGTCTATGACGTTAACCAAGGACACTTCTTGGGAGGTAACCCAAGGTTAGTATTTTATATTATCATTTTTCATAATTTTAATAGGTAGTTGTTATTAATTTTTTTAGTTATTTTTCTAGTATTTTTGCAAAAAAAAAAAAAGATGTCCAAAACCCGGGAAAGTACAGTAGGAAACTCGGGTAAGGAACTCGGTCGAGTCATGGGCCAACCTGAGTGACGAACAGGTTTCTGAGGTGGAGCTCGGGAGAGGCAATATAACTCGGCCGAATTTTTTTATCACACCCGAGTTATTTAGCTTCCCACTATAAAAAAAAAAAAAGACCCGACGCTGAACCCGTCCCTCTCGTCTCTCTCTCCCGAGTTCCTTTGCTCTCCCCTCCGGTCGCCAACAGCCGTTTCCCACCGCGCCACCCTCACCCGACCTCGTTCAACCACTCCCAGGACTCCCTCTTTAGTTGTTTCGAGCAGCCATGACCTCTCCCTCTCACCCGGCAGCAGCGATCGTTTCGAACTGACGAACTCGGCAGCCATGGTCTCTACCTCCTTCCCTCCCGTTCGTCGGGCACAGCCTCCGGCCACTGCCGCCACTAGACCGTCGCGGACCTCGCCCACCCACGACGGCCAATCTCCGATCAACACCTTCCTCTTCTTTCTCTCCTCCATTGAAGATTTAAGGTAAAGTTTCAAAATCCCAATTTCTAGGTTTTCTCAAATTGATTAAATTTGTGTAATTTAGGGGTTGTTTGGGTGAGATTACACCTTATTTGTGCTAGATTTGTTATTGGAGAGTGATTGAATTAAGACTTGGCTTGAATTTGTAGTTGGGATGTGAAATTGGGTGAATTAGGAACTTATTGACAGAGAAATTCGGGAGGTGAATTAGATTGATTGAGGTTTGTGATTTGGATTGGGATTCTTATGCTTAATTGTTGAATTTCAAATTTGGGAACTATGAGTTCGAACATTTGAATTGATCTTACTTTTTGATATTAAACTTGATAAGAGTTTCTTTTTGAGTTTATTGATTTTAGTTTTGATCAATTTATGCTTAATTGTTATCAATTTCCAAATTGTTGATGTTTGTGGCTTTGTTGGTTGTTGTTATGAGTGAATTGACACCATTGATTATTATTGTTTTTTTTTTTGTCACTACCATTGATTATTATTGTGAGTTGTCCTTGTTTGGACAACAAATATTTCTTTGTTGATGTTGTCTTGTCTCTTGTTTCTAGAGATTAGGTTAGTGGTGTCTCCTTGAGATCAAGACGAGAAAGAATGTTGGCTTGACGTACTCTTGCGCTTCAATTTTCCATCTCCCCCTCTGCCTGATATGTAGATGACTCCGTAAGTATTCTTCTCTTTCTATTTTATTTTTCACATTGAGGACAATGTGTAAATTTAGTGTGGGGGAGGGAACATTTACATGTTTGCATTTAGGTTGCATTATATATATTTCTTTCTTGTTTTTGCATTTTATGGTTATTATTCTTAGTCTTGCATATTATAAAAAACAAAATTTGAAAAAAAAATCATATAAAAAGAAAAAAATCAGCATGCATGACATTCTAGATTTAAAATCTTTCAGATAACCACATATGTACCACTTATCTTCTTAATCTAATTGTAAGTCCCATGATATGCTTGAATTGTTGATCCTCGTCTAGTTTGTTTGATCTATTGGGAGCATGAGATAATGGATGTCCTCTTTGCTTCTTGTGTGTGATACTCTCCAATGTGACTATCTTTGAGATTTGGGATTGATATCTATGTCAAGGTTGTATATTTTGATTATTACTTGTGATTTTCATGTGATTGAGGCTTTACTCTTTTGTTGGCCATGTTATTCCCTTTTCCACCTTACATAGTATCCACTGCTTGAAGCCAAATTTGAGCCTTTTAGCCAATTTTAGCTTTACCCTATCTTGGAATTAGGGAGAAGATTGGTTAAAATGTATATTAGTGGAGTGTTTTAAGCATTTTGAAGTTATGTATGGGTGATGTATTATTTTTGAGCTTCATATGGATGATTATTGTGCTTAATACTTGGGGCCTAAGGAGGATAAAATTCACTTATGAGTAAAAGTCGAGGAAAAATCGTAAAAGGGAAAAAAAATCAAGAAAAGAGAAGAAGAAAAATCAAGAGAGAAAAAAGAAGTAACAAAGTGTGAGAAGGTTAACCAGAGTTGTGCTTAAGTTTTTATTTGTGAATGGAGTTAAAGTTTGAATTCTTTTGGTTGAAAAAATGTTTGGTTTTGAGTGTTTCCGGTTGTAGTTGAGTCACTCAAAGTGTTCTTTTGCTTCCGAATCTACTATTTTTCTTGGCTTTGTTGTTTCTGCTTCTGGTTTAAAAGTAGATGAGGATAAGGTTCGCGCTATACAGGAATGGGCTCAGCCGTAAACTCTCACTCATGTCCGCTCATTCTTGGGCCTTGGTGGCTTCTATCGACGCTTCGTCAATGATTTCAGCACCATTGCCATCCCCCTACATGAGCTGACCAAGAAAGATGTGACTTTTCGCTGGACAGACGCATATCAGAGGGCATTCGATGCTCTCAAGGATCGTCTCACCCATGCCCCAGTGGTGCAACTACCTAACGTCGCACAACCGTTCGAGCTCGAGCGTGATGCTTCTGGCACTGACATTGGTGGGCTTCTGTTGCAGAATAGGCGTCCTATTGCCTATTTTAGCGAGAAGTTGGGCCCCGATGAGCTCAACTATTCTACCTATGACAAGGAACTGTTCGCCCTGGTTCGATGCTTACAGACATGGCAGCACTACCTTTGACCTAATGAGTTTGCGATTCATTCGGATCGTGAAGCTCTGAAGTACCTCAAAGGTCAGTCAGTGCTCAGCAGGTGACTTGCTCGACGGGTAGAGTTCTTGGAGACCTTTTCCTATGTAGTTCACCATAAAAAGGGAAAGGATAATGTGTTAGCTGACGCGCTATCACGCAGGTATGTCCTCCTAAACCATATGGATGCATATGTTTTGGGTTTTGCTTTGATAAAGGAACAGTGCTTCTGATGGTTTCTTTAAAACTATTTATGCTCAATGTGTATCCAAAGGTGAAGTTGATTCTTATTTTCTTGATAATGGTTACTTGTTTAAGATGGGCAAGCTTTGTATCCCATCTTCTTCTATTAGAAGATTATTAACTCAAGAAATACACGAATCTAGGGGACATGGTGGTTTCGAAAAAACCTTAGCTGGATTGAAGGAACGTTACTTTTGGCCTAAAATGCCTAATTATGTGCTTAGATTTGTCAAAAGTTGTGCCACATGTGCTAAGGCAAAATCCAAAGCTAATTCGAATGTACTCTACCAACCATTACCTATTTCGAATGCACCCTGGGATGTTGTATCTATGGATTTCATTGTTGGCTTGCCTAGAACTTCTAAGGGCCATGATTCTATTTTTGTGGTTGTAGACAAATTTTCCAAAATAGCTCATTTTATACCATCTCACAAAACTGATGATGTTACTCATGTTGCTCATTTATTCTTTAAAGATGTTTTACGCTTACATGGATTGCCATTACTCATTGTGTCTGATCGTGATTCAAAATTTTTAAGCTGCTTTTGGAAAACTTTATGGTCTAAGTTGGGTACAAAGCTTTTATTTTCTACTTCTTGTCACCCTCAAACTAATGGCCAAATTGAGGTTACAAATAGAACTCTTGGGGCTCTCCTAAGAGTCATGCTGTGAACTAACCTCCGGGGGTGGGAAGAATGCCTACCATTTGTTGAGTTTGCTTATAACAGGTCTAGGTACTCCGTAACCAAGCAGACTCCCTTTGAGGTGGTCTATAGCCGAAATCCTCTTACACCTGTGGATATGATGCGACGGCCCCTCAAGGAGAAAGAGAGCATGGATGCAGCTAAACAAGTGGACTTCATCAAGCCCTTGCATGAGCGAACCAAGGCGCAGCTGGAATGGAAAACTGTGCAATACAAGGTAACAAATGACAAGCATCGCAAGGATGTACAGTTTAATGTTGGTGATCTTGTGTGGCTGCATCTCATGAAGGAAAGGTTTCCGCAACAACGGAATTTTAAGCTGGACCCCAGGGAAGATGGACCATTTCGAGTGGTTCAGAAGATAGGTTCTAATGCTTACAAGTTGGATCTCTCTGCCGACAAGTACAGTGTTCATTCTACCTTCAACATCGCTGATCTATCTTTTTTCGTGCTTGACGATCACTCTGACGACGATTTGAGGACAAATCGAAATCAAGTGTAGGGGAATGATGCAATGCAAATGTCGATGACTCCTGGTTACATTGATGACAACATGAAGGCTCCATTCGATGGTCCTATCACTTGTGCAAGGGCCAAGGAACTATGGAGCAAGGGTTCAGGCCACCCTGAATCACTTTGCTCAAGACTACACCACCAGCACAAAAGGTGAGCTTGCATCCACAAACGGAGCTCGTGAAGACTCGTCAGCACACTCCATTACATGTCCACACTCGGCACCAACATGGGCCAATCGAGACAAACGCATGTCGAGTGCCCTTAGTCGATGTCGAGTGGGCCTAGAGTTCCATGACCGAGTACAAGTCTTGTGTTGGGCCGAGTTTTCCATTTAATTAATTAAGTCTATTATTTCATGTACTTAGATTTAATAATGTGGAAGATTATATCTACTCTAGATAGAAGTCTTATCCACTAAGCTTTGAATTTCTATCTTTTAGGTTTACTTATCTTTAGGTATTTAAATTATATCTTTTATCAAACCAAAATCTATCTTGCATGATAGAATGGTTAGGCAATTTCTATTTAAACATTGTAGTTCCCTTTGAATTAATTAGATTGAAATAGAATTGAGGAACCCCTTTTAAGAATCAAAAGGATTTCTTCGATTATCAATCCCAAAGCTTCTATTGCTCTTGTGATCTAGTTACTCTCGGCACCACAATCATCCCCACCGTCACCTTCATTCATCATCACCGAAACCAACACCAAACACAACCCTAAACCCTAAACCATCGCAAGAAGAAGAACCGGATCCCTTTGCGTTGTCCCGCGGCCCTGCACGCCTAGGCGTTTGGCGTCTTCACTTGCACACCCGGCATCCTCGCTCGACATCCTCGACACCTCGCTCTCGCCCTCGCGGCTTCGCTCACCCGGAACCTCGCACGCCCTGAGGAGTTTTGCCCTCCTGCGTGTCCGAGGGCCTCGCGCACCTGGCTCTCACTTCCAGCGATCACCCCGGACAGGCGCACCCTACTCCCACGCGCAAGCTTCTCGCTTCCCTTGTCCTTTATTTTCATCCCTTTTAATATTGCTAGATTTGTTCTATCTTTTTATTTCGTCACAATAATTAGTTTATTAATTAGTTCGATTAATTTGTTCAATCAGGAGATATCGAAAGAGCATTGCAAGATCGGGCAAATATACGGCGTCGTTCTTGATCTTGAGCCCACAGACGAAGGATCGGGTATCCCAAACGTATCATTAGTTGTTGAGGATGTTCTAGGAATGGTAAATGATTTGATATTTCCAGCTGATTTCTTTGTTCTGGATATGGAACAAGGTACACCTGAAACTCCAATTATCTTGGGTAGGCCATTCTTGGGAACGGCTAAGACTAAAATTGATTGTTTTGAAGGTTCCCTAACTATGGAATTTGATGGAAGAAAGATTGAGTTTTCTATATTTGAGCCTATTGTTTCCTCTACTAATTATTCTGTAGATGTTCTTGACTATAATTAAAGTGTTCACAGGAATGAATCAAATATTTTTTTAGATGCTTCTATTGAAAATGACATAGAAAGGAAAATTGAGAATTTGTTTAAGTCACATTACAATGTGTCTAATTCGAATAATTCTATTACCATTCCTTATGAGAAATCGATTCCTAATAATGTTGAGATTTTTGTAATTTGAGGGCAACCTCTAGGAGTAACTCATTTCAATAAGGAATTGATTGGTGCACTGGTGCGGGACGAACGTTGTTGGCACTTTCGCCCTTTACCAAATAGTAATAAAATCCAAACTTAAACACACAACCAATAGATTAGGCAACTAATCACTTGATAAACCAAATAACTACTTGTATAGCGATGAAGTCCGGTGTCGAACCCACAGGTAGAAGTGATTTCCTATTCAATAACTCTAGACAAGACTCTTCAAAGCAAAGCAATAACCTTTTGAACAAATAGCAAATATAAAAGTAACCAGATTGCAAATCACAAAGCAAATTGATATCAAAGTAGAAAGAACATTTCACCTGTAAAGTTGAGAGATCCGTAGAGATTCACTCATCTGATTCAATATCACTAAAGAATAGCATTAAGAACTCAAGTAATCAAGACCAATTGGCACATTGACTATATTCAATCAAGACAGATGGGTGCTTACCGAACTCAATCCTAATCAAATATCCTCAACATAGATCAACTGAAATCATCCAGTGCAAAGACAAAGAGACATCACTATAATCAATACATTTGTTTACTATCAAGAAAACAACAACAAATTCATATCTAGAGGTGCAATTCCTAACATTTTAATCAGGCATAGAAAGGAACACAAATATAAATTAAGCACAAGATGATAACTAAGAACATGAATGATCAAATGAACTCAAATCCTCACAATCCAAACAACCATGCCTTCGAATCATAGGCAAAACTATGAGTTTAGCAACTCATAGACCAATTCTCTCTCTCTAATTGAGTTCACAGTTTCTCTCTAATAACCACACACGGAAAAATAAAATGAAAATAACCTAAATAAGGTTCAGAAGGGTCGACAAAAAACCTTAGGGGAAATAATATAAACAATATAAAAATAATAATCTTCGGATCCAAAACGTATTTCCGGGATCTGGGCAACGGAGGGCGCCGTGCAAAGGGTGGCGGGCGCCATTCCTGCAGTGCTCGATTTTCCTCATTTTCCTTCAACGAATTCCAATGTCATGCCTCCTGTCTCCTCATTAGCTCTCCCTCAGCATCCATATGCTCCAAAACATGCTTCTTAAGCTCTTTCCATAGTCCATCTAAGGTCGGAATGTAATTTTGCAGAATAAACACTAAAAACGCATAGATTCCGAACTCGAATGCTTCACAAGTAATAAACGAAACTAGGCTCAAAATATAACAAAACCAATATTTAATAGCAATAAGAAATATCTATAATGCCTATATGAAATATGCATTATCATGCACTTGATGGATACATTGGAGAAATCCCTAAAGTTCCCCCTCTTTTATTGAAAAGGACAAGTGTGGAGGATATTGATGGGATAACTTGATCAAGAAATGCATCACGTCGAGGCAAAGACATGAAACAAAGGCACTTATTGGGATGCAACCCAAGGTAGTTTAGGTAATATTATTTCAATTTTGCAATTAGTTTTTTAATTCAATAAAGTAGGATGAATCGTTTCGATGAATAATGGATGATGGTAAGTTAGAACCTTGGTTGGAGTTGAATTTTGCTTGATTTGAATACGGAATATCTCTATGAGCACCACAGCACCCACCACCGGTCCTGTTCACAGACGAGTACGGATCTTTGGTAAAATTGGAAGGGAGTAATTCTATCTTTTTTTATCTTTGTTAATTTCGGTTGTTTTAGGTTAGTTTTATATTTTCTATTTATTTAGGATTAGATGTTGTTCTTTTTATCCTCCTATATCTTAAAGCTGATTATTTTGGAGGATAGTTAGGCTATCCACGTGGCGGTCTAATATGTTTTTACTTTTTTCCAATTTTACCCATCCCTTTTTTAATCAACTCTTATTTTGTGCCCCTCTCTTTCTCGGATGGTGATACACATAATTCTACACCACCAATTAAAATTTGACATGTGTATTTAGAGAATTTTTTTAAAAAAAAATTCTACAAATTTCGGTCTTTCAAAAACTGTTTTTGTATGCAAAACAAAAAATGTTTTTTATTGAAAAAAGACTGTTTTTTTAAACCGTTTGAAATTTTGAATTGAATGAATCAAATTTCAATTGTTATTTTTACAAACATATATTAGTGAAATAAATTTTATTGATTTTTCATATAATATTCAACCATAATATATACGTAGTAGATACTTTTATTTAGCATATATTTCAAATTGTTTACATTTTATAAATGTAAATAAAATTGTAAATATATTATAATTAAGAATTTATTTAACTTATATATATTGAAAATATAAGTTATTTGATATCCTCCTATATCTTAAAGGTGAGTATTTTGGAGGATAGTTAGGCTATCCACGTGGCGGCCTAATATGGTTTTTTTTTTTCCAATTTTAACCCTCCCTTTCTTAATCAACTCTTATTTTGTACCCCTCTCTTTCTCGGATGGTGATACACATAATTCTACACCACCAATTAAAATTTGACATGTGTATTTAGAGAATTTTTTTTAAAAAAAATTCTACAACTTTCGGTCTTTCAAAAACTGTTTTTTTATGCAAAAAAAAATGTTTTTTTAATGAAAAAAGACTGTTTTTTTAAACCGTTTGAAATTTTGAATTGAATGAATCAAATTTCAATTGTTATTTTTACAAACATATATTAGTGAAATAAATTTTATTGATTTTTCATATAATATTCAACCATAATATATACGTAGTAGATACTTTTATTTAGCATATATTTCAAATTGTTTACATTTTATAAATGTAAATAAAATTGTAAATATATTATAATTAAGAATTTATTTAACTTATATATATTGAAAATATAAGTTATTTGATATCCTCCTATATCTTAAAGCTGAGTATCGTGTAGGATAGTTAGGCTATCCACGTGGCGGCCTAATATGTTTTTTATTTTTTCTCAATTTTAACCCTCCCTTTCTTAATCAACTCTTATTTTGTGCCCCTCTCTTTCTCGGATGGTGATATACATAATTCTAAACCACCAATTAAAATTTGACATGTGTATTTAGAGAATTTTTTAAAAAAAAAATTCTACAACTTTAGATATTTCAAAAACTGTTTTTCTATGCAAAAAAAAAAACTGTTTTTTTTAATGAAAAAACCGTTTTTTTTAACCGTTTGAAATTTTGAATTGAATGAATCAAATTTCAATTGTTATTTTTACAACCATATATTAGTGAAATAAATTTTATTGATTTTTCATATAATATTCAACCATAATATATACGTAGTAGATACATTTATTTAGCATATATTTCAAATTGTTTACATTTAATAAATGTAAATAAAATTGTAAATATATTATAATTAAGAATCGTCGCCATAACCCACCGCATACCTATGCGGTGGGTTATGGCGACGGTTTTGGACCACTTCTACAAACCACTTTCAATTGCCCAAAAACTGACCGCATGTATACGGTCGCCATAACCCACCGCATACCTATGCGGCGGGTTTGTATACGGTTAACGGATCCACCGCATGTATATGCGGTGGGTCTGGGAAAAAGTGGATTAAGACCACCGCATACCTATGCGGTGATTAGCGGTGGAAATAGTAAAAATTAGCGGTGAAGATATCATCACCCATTAAGAATTTATATAACTTATATATATTGAAAATATAAGTTGTTTGATATAAATTTTATTTCTTTATAATTAATGAAATTAAATATATCAGATTTGATAAAGTTGAAAAATATTCGAAAAATAAAATACAGATAGTGATAAAGTTGAAATATATATCTATCAAATACTACTATATTAAGGCTTTTACCGCAGTTGCACAACTAGATACAGATTAGACTCACTGGTGCTATCACATTCACTAGCTTTGAGATGATCAACTGATTTTTAAATAATGAAAAAAAGTATTATTTTATTTTTTATCTAACTAATTAAACTTTGTTTATATGTATTATGGTAGGGAATATTGTATAAAATAATTTATAAATCTCACACTTTACGCAAGGGTACCATACTATTCAACCCCGATGTCTGGGTATAAAAAAAATACAAAACTTCATCCGCATGTCTATAAGAAAAGTACATATCTCTTCCAAGTCTGGTTCAAAAATTGGATTTACATGTAACATGCGGATTTAATCTCATGTTTCTATCGGACCTACAATTTTTTAACATTTTGGTAAATATTTTAAAATCATGAACATTTTGCTAATTTATTTAATTGTGAATATTTAAAAAAAATCCTTCTTCTATGTGTATATAATGCAAATTAATTCTTCTATGTGTATATAATGCAAATTAATTAATAATACGCATATATTCTTAACTTAAAAAGAATAGAGTAGGCAAATAATAATCATAACGTACTAGAAAATTATTAAAATTATTAGTAAATTATTAAAATAGTGAGCAATATCGTTTTGTGAGTTTAAATTATTAGAAAAATTTACATAATACGGCAATAAATAATACAATAACATCCGAAAAATATGATTAGTTTACTTAGATTAATTTAAAATCTCGTGCATTGCGCACAAGTTATAGGCTAGTTTATTTTAGGATTAGATTATTTTATTTTATCCATCTTTAGATTAGATATTATTTTTTATCTTAGGTTAGTTTCTATTTATTTTTTATCTATTGTTTATCTATCTAGGGTTAGACTGTCTATCTAGGATTATTTTCCCTTTATCTTAAGATTAGGATTTATCTTTTATCTTTTTTTATCTTCTATTTATTTCTAATTTATTTTATCTTCTTTTTGATAGATGGATCCCCTTTCCAACTCACCATATATTTCCATTCCATATTGTTGATCAATCAAAGCTTTTCTCTAAGAAACCTATAAAACCCAAAAGCATACTTGAATCCACTCCAAAAATCTTAAAGCCTTGTGTTTCAATTCAGTTCTTTCCCATCAAAACACTTTCTACCACTACCATACATCCATCAAATTCAATCTTTTTCCATATCATTCCCCTACCTATCACCTAAAAAGGCTATTGAAACTAAGTTGGTCGTCAAAGTTTCAAGTTTGGAAGTGTTTGGACGTCGTTTGCTCAACGTCTTCGCTTGAATTCATGTTCGGTGATACACGGCGCCCGCCGCCCCTTACACGGCGCCCACCGTCATTGCAGAGAGGTCGTCTTTGGTTGTTTTGTGGAGTTCCTTTGTGTTTGTCTTGCTCTTTCCCAATCATGAGTGGGTCCGCTAAGAAAGAGGTGCCAGCTTATTTCGATGACACTGAGGTGCTATGCTGGAATACACTTGGGAAGCATGCCTACACGTCTACCAAATTCTTTGATAGAGATGCATTGAAGATGTTGAGTGTGTTTGATTTGGTAATGACTTTGATGGCACATGGAGGGTTGTATGACTTTTTTGGTAGAAGGGCTCCGACCTACCCTTGCTTGGTCAAGGAGTTTCTTACTACTTTGGATGTAATCTCGCCCAAGGATCTTCGATTCAGATTAAGGGGGAGAGCTTGTAATTCCTCATACGCAGCAATTGGGGTTGCTTTTGGTGTTTCGAATAAGTGCTCTAGGAAGTGGCAGCAAGCCATGCGTGTTCTTAATTCAGTAGAGATGTAGAGGAGTTTGACAGGGATGCCTAAAACTTTCAAGAGCTATAGGCCCAATGATATGATTACTCATCCCGCTCTTCGTCTCTCTCTGCAGATTTTGGGATATACTTTCTATGATTCTAAGAGCACCGCTATCGTTGATCTTGGTTTGGTTGATTTTATGTATTGCCTGAATCCTGAGTCTACTATATATAGTACCAGAATGGGTACTCATGTTTTTGAGGATGTGTGAGAAGGCTCGTGACCAACATAGCGAGAGTCATCCTCTTGTCACTTCTTTTGGAGGCATGATTACACTTTTGTTAATATATTATGGTGTTGATGTCAGTTCCCTGCAGCCTGTGAGTCATTCTTATATGTGGGACATTGATACACTCATGTCTGCAGGGATGGTTGAAAAGATGCAGTTGCCTTATGCTATTGAGAGATTTCGTTGGTTCTCTGAACCCAAGCAGTCTCACCCCTAATATCTGCCGATTATTTTACCCGTGGGGCCGAGATTAGTAGATTTTCGTCGAAGCCAGTTTCCCGTTGATACAGATTTAAGCTTGATGACCCTATGACCCCTGCGAGCGACATTGATGATATGCAGATTGACATGACGCCACATGTGGTTCGAGATACATCGCGTATCGCCTGCCTAGAAGAGAAATTGACTGATTTTGAGATGCAGCAGGTGGTTGAATTGATGAATATAACCAAGCCGCATGCGATTTTGGTTGGGAAGATCGATCAATAACAAGATGCTTGTCTCTTATTGATGGACATGATTCATCAGCGGTCTCAATTCCAGACCCCGCCTTCACAGTAATTGTTTTGGAAAATGAAAAAAAAAATAGAAAATGTCTAAAATCAAGAAAAAAAAAAGTGTTTGGCCTCATGCATTGCATATTGTGTTATCAAAGATACTCATTTAATTTGAGTTTGTCCTATTTAACTTTATACAAACATGATCTTATAAATCCCATGTAATTTTGGAATGATTTGACCTTGTCTATAAAATTTGTTTTTATGTGAAATAAGGCATAGGTAATTGAGCATGTATGATCTAAGTTTGTGAGCATGCTTGATATTCAACAAAAATTTGTCCTTGTGAGATATTTTTGGCCTTATAAGGGATACATCTATATTCCTTTTGCTTTTCTTGTGTGAATTAATCTATGCATTTATCATTTAGTATTGTCATGGTTATCTATTTTCAAGACCGATTATATAAATATTCATTGCTTGATAATTTCAAATGATATAGGCAAATTTTTAGCCACATTTTATCCATATCTACCTTATGTTATATCTTGTTTTGAATCCAATTTGAACCTTTATCCTATTTTATTTAGAGCTCCACAAAATTATATTATTCCTAGCCTATGATGAGCCTTACCCTCATTCCGGGGAAATTGAGATTTTGAGTGAGTTATGGAATCTATTTTGGAGCTGAGGAGAAATAAGCTAAAGTGTGAGTTTTATGGTTAATGGTTTTCAGAAGATGTAATGTTATATGCTTATTAGTTCCCTCATTTTTATGCATTTGTTCCTTACATGTATATCAGCTCAATAAAAAAAAAGCAGTTCGGAAAAAAAAAAGGAATAAAGAGCCAAGTTTATTTATTTTGCATAATGAGAAAAAATTGGATTTATGATTGGTTAAAAGTTAGATTGGTTGGGTGTTGAAGATTGCATGATGAGTATGTGATGATGAGATGATGATATAAGTATGAGTTTATTGATATATTTTTAGAGTTGTGTTTATGGAGGATTTTTGGATTTGTTATTATGTCTTGAGAGATGTTGTGTGTATGTGAGCTTCAGTATTGTTGAATTGGTTTGTGTTATGTTAGGAGTTGTTGGAATCTTAATTTTCCCGGAATTCATAGCACCACATGACCAAATACAATTTCTTGCCCTTATGTTTCTTTACCAAGCCCCATTACAACCCCGTCGAATGAAATCTTCTATGAAGGTTTCCATTGAGCGAAAGTCCTCTTGATGTCCTTATTTTTGCATTGACGTATCCGGTGGAGATTCTGTTATATAAATGTCAATATTTGAGTTGATGCTTGTATATGGAATTGAGGTAACTGTATGCTTAAAGCTTAAACACATGAGAGTGAGAGATACACATTATCCTTGATAAGGTTGGATTTTTTAGCTTGCAAGCAACTTAATCCCATATATACAAGTTATGACGTTTATACGCCTTGATTATATTTGCACTATTGATGATGTTGCTTTTAATGAGTAAAATTGTGAAAGAATCTCATGTGAGATGCATCGATGACGTTTTTGTCTTATGGTTGCTTGAGAAAAAGCAAGAGTTAAGTGTAGGGGGTTTGATAATGCATATTTCATATAGGCATTATAGGTATTTCTTATTGCATTTAGATAGGAGTTTTGTATATGTTTCAGCCTAGTTTCGTATATTGCTTGTGAAGTATTCGAGTTCGGAATCTACGCATTTTTAGTGTTTATTCTGCACAGTTACATTCCGGGCATGGAGGGATCATAGAAGAGCTTAAGAGACATGTTTTGGAGCATATGGAGGTCGAGGAAGAGGAAAGAGAGGAGCAAGGAAGCACAATAGTGAAGACAATCGAGGAAAAAGAGGGAATCCCGTCACTGAGATAGCGGCGTTTGCCGTGGGCCGATTTCCAGCGATTGCGATTTCAAATCCGAAGATTCAATTTACTATTATATTTATAGGGTTTTGTCGACTCTTTATGAGACTATGAACACAATTAGAGAGAGAGAGAGAGAGAGAGAGAGAGATTTGAGCTATGAGATGTTAAACTCATAGTTTCGCATGTGATTCGAAGACATGTTTTTTTAGATTGTGAGGATTGATTCTATTTAGTTATTCCTATACCTATTTATCATCTTGTGCTTATTGATTATATTTGTATTTCTTTCTATGATTGATCACCATGTTAGGAATTGCATCTTAGCTATGAATTCATTGTTGTATTCTTGATAGAAAACGAAGGTATTGAAGTAGTAATATTTTCTTGTCTTTGTAGTGGATGATTTCAATTGATATATGTTGGGGATATGTCAATTAGGGATGAATTAGGGTTGTTCCGATTTGTCTTAATTGCATTGAATCAATATGTCAATTGGTTTGATTACTTGAGCCATTAATGCTATTCATTAGAGATATTGAATAAGATGATTGTATCCTTGTGGATCTCTCAACTTTAGTCAAGTAGACATATCTTTATGAGTAATTGATAGATGAATTCTAGGACCATGAATCTCAACCACTGTCAGAGAATTACAGGTGAAATATTTTCTCTGCCTTATTATCAATTTACTTTGCAATCATAAAGTTGGTTACTTTACATCTTGGTTATTATCATAAATCATTCTTTGGTCAAAAGAGTTCTTGTTAAGAATTATTGAATGGTAAATCGATTCTCCCCATGGGTTCAACAATGGACTTAATTGCTATACTAGTAGTCATTTGGTTGATCAAGTGATTGATTTGCTAATGTATTGGTTTTGTGTTTGAGTTTGGATTTTATTATTATTTGGTAAAGGGAAAAAGTGCCGACGATGTTCGTCCCGCATCACATTCCCCTACCTACCACCAAAGAAAGCCTTTGAAACCAAGTTTGGTCGTCAATTCTGAGTTTGGAGGAGTTTGGACGTTGATTCTTCGACGTCCGTGCTCCGATTCGTGTTCTGTGCAGACCGACGCCCGCCGCCCCTATACTGGCACCCGCCGCCCTATACTGGCTTCTATCGTCGCTTGTAGAGAGGGTGTTTTTGTGAAGGCTCGGATTTTCAAATCCCAATTTTTCGGAAAAAGAGAATTAAAAATGAAATTTAATCGGTTTTAAAACACTTTTAGCAGATTCCGACCGGATATAAAATTTAATGAATAATTTCCATCCTTTTACCTCGAACATTTAAAATAATTATCGGATGGCGATATCCATGTCGAATTTAAAAATCTAATTGATCGAGAGAGCGAGAGTCGGGAAAACTAACCCTTGAGAACTAATTTTTGGATTAAAAATTCTCGTATTCGGGATTTCCTTCGGGTATTTGTTTGAGTAAGGTTTTAACCAATTCCACACTCAACCTCCCTTACCTTTCCCTAACTTACCCTGCAACCCATCCTCTCCTGCCTATTTCATCGCCATCACCCATCACCCACCTGCTCCACCCCTTCACCATTCCGCCATCACCGTCTCTCCTATTTTACCGAGAGGAAGGAATCACAAGCCACCTCTTCCTCCTTGATTTCCCCTTTCCCCCTCAAGCCAGCAGCAGGAGTCCTCATCGACACCTCCTTGTAGCCATGAGCATCAAAAGCAACAGTAGGAGTTGGAGACGAAGTCGCAGCCGAGCGCGCAGTTGTCAATGTCGCTGCTTCTTGCGTCCTGTTTTCCCGAGCCTAGAGGCAGCCACGAGGCGTCCAGTAGTCCATGCACCTCCACTCCACCTCCATCGACGTCCATCGACACACCGGAGCCACCTGGGATCCGCCCAGCGCCGCCGCGGAGCCACTGGAGCTCCACTTTCCCGTTCGAGTGTAAACACCGCTTCGGTAAGTCGTTCTCCCCCGTTTTCGATCGAAATGGCCCTTGAGCTTCACCATCACGCTCACCCATGCTCGATGCAGGTCCGACCATCCATCGCGAGCCTCCGACGACGCCCGAGACTTCGATCGAGAGCTCCGAAGTCGCGAACCTCCTAGGTGATACTCTCTGATCGTGACTACTGTGTGCTGGATTCTTCTTTTGCTGATCTGCTAGCCAGGTAAGTACCTCCGGGGCTTACTGAGTAACCAGTACCTCCTGCCTGATGTGTCATATAGTATGTAGGTGCTGCATATGCATGAAAGCATGACATGTAGTATCATGCTTAGGACTTGCACTTATGAATGAGCATTCTTATTCTGTATGCGTTTGAATACAGAACGGCCGTTATCTGTGAGTCATAGAGTCTTTGCTAGGGTCATAGGATAACCCAACATCATCAGGTTTTCCTGTTAGAGTCTGATCGATTATATATTTATGGTGCGGCAAGACCGAGCGTCCTACCTCGGCTGCGGTATGGACATGAATGATTGATTATACTTGGTTCAGCATGACCGTGCGTCCTACTTCGGTTGTGGTACGGACATGTATGATGTAATTGGAGATCTGGGATATGCCACTTGACATCATATGTGGATCCATTTTATCGTTATATATATATATATATATATATATATATATATATATATATATATATAAAATTGTCAGCATGCTTGTGTAAGTTAAATTCCAACACTGTCAGCATGCTTAGTGGTATAGTTTCAGGTACCCGATACACTGCTTGATTTTGTTGTTGTTATAACGGGGTCCATTCATATGGCGGAGAGTGAGTGTTTGAAACCCGACTTCACCAAATTTATACTTTTGGAATTTCTCCCTACTTATACTTTGTTTTGACCCGGCTCTGTCGTGGCACCCGTTGTACCGTTTTTAGAACTTATGTCATTTGCATGAAAAAGGGTTTTTAGCGTTTTAGATTTAGGACATGTACATGGGTTGACCCCGGGGTGTCCAACGGACCTTCCGAATTTGGGTGCGAAATCCCACCTTAAACTACAAATCTTCGGTTTCAAACCTTCAACCTGTACTCGGAGCGTAAGATCCTAATGAGGGGTTTCATCCCTTAAAACATAACCTGGGAATCATAATCCTGGGCCGTTACTGTTTTTGGTCGTTTTTGTGTTGTTTTCTCGAAATATTCTTGAGCTTCATTAATCATGAATTGATATGGTAAGAAAGATGTGTCGGCCTACTTTCATGACATCGAGAGGTAGTGTTGGAAGGATGTAGGTGATACATTTGGGATACCGGATCCTTCTCTTGTGGGCTCAAGATTAAGAACCACGTCATATATTTTCCCGATCTTGCAATGCACTTCGATATCTCCTGATTGTAATGTTGTAGTAGGAAATCGAGTTTAAAATATAAAATATAAATCAAACCAGATTCGTGCCCACACAAATAATTACAAGACCTCCTCCTGATGTAGCAGCGGGAAGTCAGGATCGATCCTTGAGGAAGCGTTTCAGTGGATCTCAGGTAGCAGCAAATCTCACAGACAGACAGAACTAACAGAGAAAAGCAGAAAAGAAAGCAAAGCACAAAAAACTGGTCGATATCGATCGAAACCAAAACCGCTTTCGCAAACTCCAACTCTTCTCGGCTACAAGCTCTCTCTCTCTCTCTCTCTCTCTCTCTCTCTCTCTCTCTCTCTCTCTCTCTATTTACTACCTCTTCTCCTTCTCTAGAATTCAATGAATGGAAATCAGCCCCTAAGACTTTATTTATAGCCTTCATTCCATGCTAATATAGAAAAGAAAACTATATCTATATCTAATTCTATCTATCTTTTATCTAAAGATTTAAAACATGGAAATAAATAAATAAATCTCTAAAGGAAATATATCTAATGTAGGTAAATATCTTCTCCTCTTGATAGCACTTGATAGATCTTGATGTAATTTGGTCTCGAAAATATCTCCACTGGATTCGGGATAGAAACTTAACAAGACTCAGATTACTCGATTTCGGCTTCTGAGGGTCAACTCGATATCGAGCAGTTTACTCGATATCGACCAAAATTTTCCCGTCTTCAGCTCAGCAACTCAATATCAGCCAACAGGATGCTTGTCGACTTGGTTTTTTTACTCGATATCGAGTAGATTTCCTCAATATCGAGCAACGTCTTCTGCTCCCAGCTTTACTCGTCGACTCCGGGATCTTGATTCGATATGGCGAACTCGATATCGAGTAAAGGACCTCGATATCGAGCAAGTTTCTCATATCGAGAAAGCTTAGTCGATATCGACTAAGCTTTCTCGATATCGACCAGATTGTGTCGAGTCGATTTTCTTGCTTCAAGCTTGATTCGTCCTGGTTCCGCTGCTCCTTGACCTCGGACTTCTGTAGTTGACTTTGAGCTTTTCCTTCCTTTTTAGAACTGTTGTAAACTGCCTCGATTTCTGCGAAATTAAACAGAAACTGGTGTAGATTCTATAATTTGGCAAATAATCATAAACTACATAGATTATGTACTATTCTAGCCCAAATGCATGAAATGCATGCAGAAAACGATATAAAAATACCTATAAAACATGGCAAATTAGGCTCACAACAAACACCCCATACCTAAGTTTGCTTGTCCTCAAGCAATACTTTTAATTGTCACTCAAGGGAAGAAATCAAAACTCTCAACATATTAGATTCATTATTATTTGTCCCTGCAATCAATTACCATCCTCGAAAAGGTACTTGTGCCACAAATCCATGCATGTGTAATTAAAAAGCAACATCTACTCACAAAAGGAGGGTTATGCAAAAACAATTTATGTGACAAAGCATTAATAATCAAGAGGACTTTAATTTAAGCTCAAATAAGGAGTAGATTGGTAAAAGGCTAAAGGTGGGCAATTTTTGGCAATGTGGTACTAATGATCCGGGGAAATGGGGTACTTTCCAAATTGAATTTCCACATTCCTTCTTCATAAGATTCATCATCTTTCATAATGTTTTTTCTCAACAATAATGTTTTTACCTCTCTAACCTTAGCACTGCCTTCTCACGAGTCGCAAACATGGGTGTCATGAATGGCACCGGATACTTAGTGCTTCGGACTCCTCACCTGGTGTCCCATCTCGCTGAACTATTATATCAGTGAGCAGGGTCGGTCTACCTTTATCTCCTGAGGTGATCGGATTTTTACTCACTCGTTAAATTTTCCATATATTTCAAACAATTTCCTACCAAACTCCAAAAATAACAATAACAACACCATATAACAATCTCCATAATGTGAAATCATTCTCAACATAATCCCCGGATGGAAATAAAGTAAAGAATGGGCAATATTTAGAACATGTGGAACATAATATGAAATAAGGCATAATATGGCTTTTGTGATGCATACGCATAGGTAAGGCTAGGATTACCACAATATGAGCATTATATGGATAAAGTCATCCATCCTCTTATCATGCAACATGTCAAAAGCAATTTCAAATTTTACCTCCTTTCATGGTTTTCAATAAAATATACACTTCATTGTGACTTTCCTTTACTAGGCAATTTCATGCTATATCCCTAATGAATCTAATTTTGCATCGTCGAGTTCAATATAGCTTCCATGACATTAATCAAAATTTTCAATGGGGGTCATTTTTCTAAACTTTGGAAAACATGCATGTAAGCACATAGATATCAATAATGAATTCCAAAATAGTCATGCATAAGCAATTCCGGAAATAAACTTTAAATATGCACACATAATGTCAAATAAAACCAATATACATTAAGTAAGCCCTTCCCCCACCCCATACTTAAACATTACAGTGTCCTCACTGTATAAAAAACAAGGGTAAAGAAAGAAACTCACTAGACATGTGTGGTAATCGTCACAATCGAGTGCTATGCTGCTGGGCCTAGTCCGATTTTAGCTTTCTTCTATCCCCATGGACCTAAAAAATGTAGAAGAGAAATACCAACAATAGAAAAAAGTTCAAAACCAAAAACAATAAAAAAGCAACAATGTCCAAAAGTCCCAAAAATAAATGTCTATTTACAAGCTCTAGATTTTATAGTCGCTAGGCCGACTTCTCCTTTAGGCTCAAGGTGCCATTTGCAGTGCCCATGTAGCTAAGGCTTCAAACATGACTCCATTCTTGTCCATCAGCTGTAGTCCACCTGAATAAATCTTGTTCACCATGAAGGGCCCCATCTTCTTCTTGTTGAATTTGTTGGGAAACCAATGATCCTTTGATTTGGCGACATAGACTTTGTCTCCAAATTCATACTTATTAGGCTCATCATTGGAAATCCTACATATTCGCACATACCATTGGCTTACCTTTGCAGAATCGGATATCGAAAGCTCCTGTTTTGGTCGATCTCGAGTAAGGCTGCTCGACATCGAGGAATTCGGCTCTACTGGTGGAATCTCAGTCGACATGAAGGAAGACTTGTTGATTTGAGTTGGTCGATATCGACCAAAGTTGGTCAATATCGAGTTACCTGGCTCAATATTGGATGGCTTCTCCTCAATGGGAGGAATCGACTCGGGATGGTTTGGTCTATATCAACCAACATTGATCGATATCGAGTGGTGCTGCTCGATATTCCTCTGCTCGATTTCTGGTGGGGCTGTTTCGGTAAGAGTTGGTCGATATCGACCTGTGGAAGTTGATATCAAGTTGTTTTGTGGCTCAGTCAACTTCTCCGGGTCGATATTGACCCCATACTTAAGACCTGGCAAAGCATCCGAAAAATAGTTAGTCCAAATCGACGTACCTTGGTCTGTGTCGAGTGGATTCTTAGCTTCTTCGTTCAGGATAGCCATGATCTCTTCCACATGGGCTTCCATATCCCTCTTTTCTAGCTCTTCAGGAGTCATATTTCTTACCTTAGGCTCCCCTCAAGTAATGTAACCAGCTGATATAGACTTTCCCTCTTCCATGCGACATGTATGCCTTTCAATTTTATTAAAGGAATACTCAATTACCTCATCACTGATGTTGAAAGTGAGAACTCCCTTCCTTACGCTTATATTGGCATCCACCGTCGCCAAGAAGGGTCTTCCTAAAATAATTGGACAAGCAGGGTCCTCTGTCATATCAATAACTAAGAAATCAGCAAGGACAAAGAACTTACCTAGTTGTACTGGCACATTGTCCACCATGCCTGTTGGGATGACCACCGTGTTGTTTGCCATATAAAGCTTAGCATCCACAGGCTCTAGGGCACCTATCTTAATCTTGGACCATTTGGACAGAGGCATTATACTTACACTAGCTCCAAGATCACATAATGCATTAAACTTGTATTGACCAAATCCAGTGGTTATAGCAAACCTACCTGGATCTGGCCTTTTCTCAAGTATGTCCATATGGCTACACTCCTCTGCGATCTCAGCCATTGACCGCTTTTTGCTCAGAATCTCCTTGAGGAACTTGACATACGATGGCATTTCTTTAAGAGCTTATGTGAAGGGTATAGTGACATTGAACCTCTAAAGCATCTTGATGAAGTGCTGAAATTTCTTTTCTGTTGTGTCTTTTGGAGATTTTGTCGGGAAAGGCAGCTTCTTTTTCTAGTTTGGAGCCAGAACAGATGTTGGAGGTGTTGCAGTGTCCTCGATGTCGACTTGATTCTGCTCGACATCGACCAGTTTCCTCGATGTCGAGTTGGAGTGCTGTGCAGACAAATCTTGGCCAAGCTTCTCCTCGACGTCAACTGGATGTTGCTCGACATCAACAAATTTTGGTCGACATCGACTTGCTGCTGGTCGATATCGAGTTGTTTCTCATCTTCTTCCTGCTGCCTTCCGACCTCTGGCTCGCGTAGTTGGTACCCGCTCCTGAGCTTTACGGCTGCGATTTGTTCGGTCTTCCCCTTAGGATTTGGTTCTGTTTGCCCAAGGAGTTGCCCGGTCTGTCGTGGAATTTGTGTCGCGAATTGCCCCATCTGGGTCTCTATGTTCCTCTTCCAGATATCCATTTCTCCAAATCTTGTATTGAGGTTCTGGAGTTGATTGTTGATGGCACTTGTAGACTGTTGTTGTTGTGCTTGATTCCGGCGCATCTCATCGAGGATCATCTGTAGATCATCTTTCTGTTGATCTCTTTCTGGATGTCCTGGAGTTCTGTATGGCGGGGGGTTCCTAGGGGTACCTTGGTTCCATTGTGGTTGCTGAAACCTTTGGTCCCCCATATAGAGATTGGGACCCCCTGTGTAAGCTACCTCTTCATGGGTTTCTACCATCCTGACTTGCTCTATGTGTGGGCACTCAGTAGTACTGTGCCGCTGTGATCCGCATTCGATGCAGGGATGGTTGACAGAAAGATACTTAGCTTGCAATTCTGATCTCTGTAGTATTGCTCCTTGACATCTGGGTTAATCTCCTTAGAAGGCTCATAGAGGGGCATGGATGGGGCTGGTCTGGCATAGGCATTCTCATCATAGTTAGTTGGAGTCCCATACTTGTTGTCGTAGTTGGTAAGCTTGTCGATGGTAGCCCATGCGTCAGCTGGCTGCATTTTCAGATACTCATAATGAGTATACTGGTTGATCCTATCCTTAGCAGCTAGATCAAGAGAGTTGAAGAAGATCTCTTGAACGACGTAGGGTAGATGTCCATGTGTAGGGCAGGATCGCAGTAGATCCTTGGCAGGAGGAAAGAATTTGTTGAGAAATTACTGCCTTACTTCAGCCCATGTGGTGAGGGATCGTGGAGGGAGACCTTCAAGCCACTTCAATGCTGGACCGGTTAGAGACCATCAAATATTTTTCATCTTGACATATTCCAGAGTAGTACCTTCAGCAAGAGTATGGCACATGTTAGAAAAATTGGTAATATGTTCAAGAGGGCATTCATTAAATCTATCATAGAAGGCATTATTTTTAATCTCAATCAAGAAAGGAGTGCGAATTTCAAAATTATTTTCAGGGATTAAAATGGTCGATTCAGGCACGACGAGAGTCGGGTGCATGTAATCCTCTGCAGTGGTAGGGTATTGGGAAAGCTCAGTTTCCACCTACCTCTTTCGTTCAACTTCCTGTGTAGTGCGTGCTCTCTCAGCGGTGAGAGCAGTATCCTTGGCGGCTAGTTCCCTCTGAAGCCTCTCAATCATCTCAGCTTGTGTTTCGGCAGTCGTCATGATCCTTTTTAGTCTAGAATGGATGTGTAATAGGCATTCCGGATCGTCTAAGGCATCAAACTCAGGTGGTTGACCGGAATGGCGCATACACTTGCAAAATCAAAACTTAAAGAAAACGTGAGATCTAACTACCTAAGGCGCGAATGATTGCTTCCCCGGCAATGGCACCAATTTGTTGTAGGAGGAAATCGAGTTTAAAATATAAAATATAAATCAAACCAGATTCGTGCCCACGCAAATAATTACAAGACCTCCTCCTAATGTAGCAGCGGGAAGTCGGGATCGATCCTTGAGGAAGCGTGTCAGCGGATCTCAAGTAGCAACAAATCTCACAGACAGACAGAAATAACAGAGAAAAGCAGAAAAGAAAGCAAAGCACAGAAAACTGGTCGATATCGACCACTGTTACTCGATATCGACTAAGCAAATCGACCAACAGTGCACGAAATCGACTAGCAGAAAGCAAAACCAAACAAAGCAACTCGATTTTGACCGAATTACCTCGACATCGACCAAATTTCCCCAAGATCGAGTAACTCAGAAACTTAAGTTGCCACTTTTTCGTAACACATAACACGATTTTCGATTAAATAAATCAACCAACTAAAGACTTCCAAGATCAGGGATTCAACACCACAACGATAACCATGCAAAATAACACATAAAGGCATAAAAGGTCATGCTTTTCATCAAATAACTTTCGTTATTAACAAATAGAAAGATAGAGGCTTTCGCATAAACCCTAATTGTTACTAACCCTTTTCACATAATCAACCCAAGTTGTATTAAGATCACTTTCGTTTCAATAACACAAACAATGATCACCTCATATGGCTACCGTCGGGCTCAGCCCGACCCTAGAAGTGGGTGGATTACTCGCTCTTCATCATGAATAAACTCATTAAAGATTTCAGGAAATAACTAAATTGCATTAAAAATAACCAAAACTTACAACCGATCGAAGCCAAAACCGCTTTCGTAAACTCCAACTCTTCTCGGCTATAAGCTCTCTCTCTACTTACTACCTTTTCTTCTTCTCTAGAATTTAATAAATGGAAATCAGCCCCTAAGGCTTTATATATAGCCTTCATTCCAAACTAATCTAGGAAAGAAAACTATATCTATATCTAATTTTATCCATCTTTTATCTAAAGATTTAAAACATAGAAATAAATAAATAAATCTCTAAAGGAAATATATCTAATGTAGGTAAATATCTTCTCCTCTTGATAGCACTTGATAGATCTTGATGTAATTTGGTCTCGAAAATATCTCCATTGGATTCGGGATAAAAACTTAACAAGACTCGGATTACTCGATTTCGGCTTCTGGAGGTTAACTCGATATCGATCAAAGTTTTCCCGTCTTCAGCTCAGCAACTCAATATCGGCCAATAGGATGCTTGTCGACTTGGTTTTTTACTCGATATCGAGTAGATTTCCTTGATATCGAGCAACGTCTTCTTCTCCCCGCTTTACTCGTCGACTTCGGGGTCTTGACTCGATATGGCCAACTCGATATCAACTAAAGGAACTCGATATCGACAACCTTTCTCAGCTCAGATCGATTCTTGTCAACTTTGGTGGAAATCGACTAGATGACTCGATATCGACTAAGCTTGCTCGATATCGACCAGATAGTGTTGAGTCGATTTTCTTGCTTCCAGCTTGATTCGTCCTGGTTCCGCTGCTCCTTGACCTCAGACTTCTGTTGTTGACTTCGAGCTTTTCCTTCCTTTTCAGAACTGCTGTAAATTGCCTCGATTTTTGCAAAATTAAACAGAAACTGATGTAGATTCCATAATTTGGCAAATAAGCATAAGCTACATAGATTATGTACTATTCTAGCCCAAATGCATGAAATGCATGCAGAAAACGATATAAAAGTAACTATAAAACATGGCAAATTAGGCTCAAAACATGTAACAAATTAAGCAACTAATTAATTAAACAGAAATAGCGACAAAATCTAACTTAATCAATTTAAACAACTAAAGCGACAAAAAGAGAGAAGCTAGCGCGCGAGAGCAGGGGTGCGCATGTCCGGGTGCACCAGAAGCTGGTTGCGATCGATGGGAGCGAGACCGAGGATGCCGCGAGCGAACACGGGTTGCGAGAGCGAGACACCGAGGATGCCGAGCGACAACGTCGTGGGTGTGCGAGCGAAGACGCCGATTACCTACGCGCACAGAGCCGAGGATCCTTCTTCTTGCAACGGTTTGGTTTAAGGTTTGCGTTTGTTGATGTGTTGGCTGATTTAACCAAGGTAAGGGTTGGTGTTTGTGATTGCCGATTTGAACCAAGAACATCAAAGTGTTGAAGCTTTGGATTGGTAATCGAGGGAACCTTTTAATCCTTAAAAGGGTTCCTCAATTCTATATTCCAATCTAATTAATTCAATGGGAAATACAATGTTTAAATAGAAAACTGTGAACCAATTCTACCTTGCAAGAGTAGAGGTTTGGTTTGCTTAAAGTTAAAATTTAAATCCTAAAGATAAAGTAAACCTTATTAACATGGAAATTCAAAACTTAGTGGACAAGACTTCTATATAGAGAAGATATAATCTTCCACCTTATTAATTCTAAGGTACATGAAATAATAGAATAAATTAACTAAATAAACTAATTCGGCCCATATACAAAAGGCCCATTTGGCATGCATTTGCTTGCACTCGACATGTGTGATAACCGAGTGTCCCATGTCGGTGTCCAGTGGTGTCTTCAAGGCGGATGTTGACGAGTCTTCATGATCTCCGTTTGTGGACGTGTTGTGAGAGGAAATCGAGAATTGCAAATAGAATGTAAATAAAATAAGCAAACCGATTGGATCCCAGCAAATAATGTTCAAGACTCCCTCCCGAAGTAGCAAGAGAAAGTCAGGTTCGATCCTCGAGGAAGCTGGTCATCGGATCCTAGGCAGCGGAGGAATCTCGCGGAAGAAGTCGACCTCAGATTACCCGATCTCAAGTAAGGTTACTTGACGGAAGATTGGACAAGTCGAAGCAGAGCAAGCAGCAGTCACAGGTTTTACTCGATATCGAGTAAATTCCTCGATGTCGAGGAAAACTTTGCCGACGTCGAGTACCTGCAGAAACCAGAAGCTACAGCGATCTAGGCGATCGAATGTCAGTAGTCGATGTCGACCAATTTTGGTCGATATCGAGGAAGGTAGAAATTTTAAATGAAAGAAAATAAAGAATAAGGCTTTGCGAAACTCGAAATAAACTATGTGAAAGAAAACTTCCAAGATTGGGGTTTGCAACGACAATAACCAAGCACGCATAAGGCAAGATAAATAACGATAATCATGCAAATTGCATCGAAGGATCAAGCTTTCGCCTTTTCCAACAATTAGACAACTCTTTCAAGAAACCCTAATTGTATCTACCGATTTTATGTTTACAATCCAAGTTGTTAGCATGGATCTCCATTGAATGGTTAATAAACACATAACAGATAGTAGATGCTCAAAACAAGATAAAAGTCGGATCTTTACCTCAAACACGCACGGCTATCGTCGTGCTCACCCCAACCCTAGAAGTAGGTGGACTACTCGCACCTCATCACCATTGCAGACATTTATTGAAAAGAAATAGCTTGCATAAACTATATTCAAAGTCTTTACAATCCCGGCACTCCAACTTTCGTTGAATGCCAAAAACCCTAAAACCTTTGAACTTCTAAACTTCTCGGTGGAACTACTTCTCTAGCTTCTGAATTGAATGAATGAAAAATCAGCCCCTAAGGCTTTATTTATAGGGCTTAATCCTTGCTAATCAAGGAAAGCAATCTATATCTATTATCTAAAGATAAAACATTAAATCTAAAGGGAAAATATCTAAACTATCTTCATGTCTTCATGTGGTAGGTAAATCTCTCTTCCTTGGATAGATCTTGATAAATTCGGATAGATTCAGACTTCCTTCGAGCCCAAGCAAGCCAACTCGACTCGTACAGGCCCCACAGCATCGCGGCCCAGAGAGCTTCCTTCGAGCCCAAGAAAGCCAACTCGATTCTTATGAAGAGGGAATGGGGAAATTCATTTTTTCCAAAATGAATTTCCACATTCCCTCTTCATAAGAATCATCACCTTCCATAATGCTTTTATCAATAATAATGCCTTTACCTCTCTAACCTCAGCACTGCCTTCTCGCGAGTCGCAAACATGGGTGTTATGAATGGCCCCGGATACTTTAGTTCTTTGGACTCCTCACATTGGTATCCCATCCTGCCGAACTATTATCTCAACGTAGGCAGGGTCGATCTACCTTTATCTCCTGAGGTGACCGGATTTTTTCCCACTCATTAAATTTTCAATATATTCAAACATTTTCCTACCAAACTCCATATATGATATATAACAACACAAACACCATTTGATAATCTCCATAATGTAACATCATTCTCAACATAATCTCCGGATAGGAAATAAGGTAAAGAATGGCAATATTTGGATCATGTGGAGCAATATATGAAATAAGGCATAATATGGCTATTGTGATGCATAAGCATAGGTAAGGCTAGGATTTAAATAATATGAGCATTTATATGGAAATATAAAGTCCTCCATCCTCTTGTCATGCAACATGTCAAAAGCAACTTCAAATTTTACCTCATTTCATAGTTTTCCAGAAAATATGCACTTCATTGTGACTTCCCTTTACTAGGCAATTTCATGCTATATCTCTAATGAATCCAATTTTGCATCGTCGAGTTCTATTAAAGCTTTCATGACACTATTTCTTTGAACAATTTACAAGCATTGGGAGATGCCTAACAGAACTTTTGAGTTTAGCATTTTGGACAAAAATTTAAAATTTTACTCAAAATTCACCATCTAAAACCAAAATCAAGTATAAAACATGAATAAATAATAATAATGAGCTCTTCCCCCACCCCATATTTAAAATATATAGTATCCCCACTATATAAAATCAAATAAAAACAAGGGTAAAGGAAGGAACTCACCGAATAATGCATCGAGGAAGGTAAAACAGGGCTTGTCGAGGAAACTGCGTTAGTCGATGTCGGGGAATTTTGGTCGATATCGACCAACTTACTCGATGTCGAGTAATGTTGGTTGAAATCGACTAGCTGCTTCTCCTCCTGCCCTGGCCGGTTTCCACATCAGGAGCCGATATCGACTAAGATTAGTCGATATCGACCAGGTTTGGTCGTCTCTAGTTCTCTTCGACCTGCAAATTTGTTAGTTCTTCCGAAAACAAGATTCCACATGAAGTATTTAAAAACAAAAATAAAACCAAACAAAACCAAAACCAAAAGTTTCAAAGTCCCAAAATTCAAAAGTTTTATATACATGCTCTAGATTTTATAGTCGCTAGGTCGACTTCTCCGCTTATGCTTTAAGTGCAGTCAATGTGGGCTCCCTTTGTGCTTGGCCCTTCTCCTGGATTATCTATGTTCTGATTATAGTATGCAAGATCAGCTGATAGGTGGTTGCTTGCATAATATCCCTTTTCTTCCTGCCTTTTCTTTCCAGCTATCATTCTTCACAGGTTTGCTCGCCACGGGGCCTTACCTCCTCTTAAATTATTTATAATTTTCTTAATGGACTGAGGAGGAGTAGAACTCATACCTGAACTTACCTTTTCGGGCTCAAAACAGAAATCTTTGGGCTTAGGGTTGGTTGATGTCGAGTAATACTGGTCGACATCGAGTACAGGGACCCCATACTTAGGCTCTTGGCAAGTCTGGTGCTCAGCAGGGGAAGTCGGTGTCGAGAAAGCTTGGTCAACATCAAGGTGTTTGGTCAACATCGAGGAAAACAAGTTGATGTCGAGTTGCCTTCTAGTGTTTTCCCCTGTCGTTTGCTCGATCCTATGGTTGTTGATGCTCTTCACCTCCAGCCATGAAATTTCCTCTTTTGCAGGGCCAAAAGGGAAATCTAAGATCTTGTTGCCTATCGTAAAGGTGAGCAATCGTTGTTTTACGCTGATTTTAGCATCTGCAATAGCTAGGAATGGTCTACCAAGAATAATAGGGCTAGTAGGATCTTCATCACAATCTATAATAAGGAAATCGGTAGGGACATAGAACTTACCAACCTGGAAAGGGACATAGACCCCATCTTTACATGACCACTATAGTGTTTGCCATGTATAGCTTGGCATCCACAGGCTCTATAGACCCCATCTTTACCTTTTTTCCATATTGATAAGGGCATGATACTCACACTTCTTCCTAAATCACACAAGGACTCATATTTATATTGTCCAAATCCCACGGTAATAGAAAACTTACCAGGGTCAGGTCTCTTCTCAGCGAAGTCCATTCGTTTGCATTCGTTGGCGATTTCTGAGAGTGATCGCTTGTTGCTAAGGATTTCCTTGAGTAATTTGACATACGCAGGCATCTTTTGAAGAGCTTCTGCAAAAGGAATTGAGACATTCAGTTCTTGAAGCATATTAACAACACGTTTAAACATACCTGCAGTGGGATCTTTTAGCGCCTTGGAAGGGAAAGGCAGTGTCTTTTTTTACTTCGGAGCCAGAACAGATGTCGGAGGTGTTGCAGAGTTCTCGACATCGACAAGATTTTTCTCGACATAGATAAGGTTTTCGTCGATATCGACCACTGTTGTCGACTTCGAGTTGTCGTGATGTACAGACGAGTCTGGGCTTGGATTCTCCTCGACATCGAGTTGGGTTTTGTCGATATCAACCACATTTTGGTCGACATCGAGTTGTTGTTGCTCATTGTCGAGTTGCTTCTCTGCTTTGTCCTGCTGCTTTTTGACCTCTAGCTCATGTAATTGGTGCCCGCTCCTGAGCTTTACAGCTGCGACGTGTCCGGTTTTCCCCTTAGGATTTGGTTCTGTTTGCCCAGGGAGTTGTCTGGTCGGTCGTGGAATTTGTGCCGCGAATTGACCCATCTGGGTCTCTATGTTCCTCTTCCAAATATCCTGCTCTCCAAATCTTGTATTGATGTTCTGGAGCTGATTTTTGATGGCGCTCGTACACTGCTGCTGTTGTGCCTGATTCCGGCGCATCTCATCAAGGATAATCTATAGATCATCCTTCTGTTGATCTCGTTCTGGATGTCCTGGAGCTCTGTATGGTGGGGGTTCCTAGGGGCACCTTGGTTCCATTGTGGTTGCTGAAACCTTTGGTCCCCCATATAGCGATTGGGACCACGTGCGTAAGCCACCTCTTCGTGGTTTTCTACCATCCTGACTTGCTCTGTGTGTAGGCACTTAGTAGTGGTGTGCCGCTGTGATCCGCATTCGATGTAGGGCTGGTTGACAGAAAGATACTTGACTTGCTTGAGGAGCTTGCGATTATGATCTCTGTAGTACTGCTCCCTGACATCTGGGTCAATCCCCTTAGAAGGCACATATAGGGAAATGGATAGGGCTGGCCTAGCATAGGCATTCTCATCATAGTTGATTGGAGTCACATACTTGTTATCGTAGTTGGTCAGCTTGTCGATGGCAGCCCATGCGTCAGCTGGCGGCATTGCCAGATACTCATAATGAGTATATGTGTTGATCATATCCTTAGCAGCCTGGTCAAGAGAATTGAAGAAGATCTCCTGAACGACGCAGGGTTGCTGTCCATGTGTAGGGTAGGATCGCAGTAGATCCTTATACCGTTTTCATGCCTTTGCTAGCGGCTCCTCGGGTTTTTGTTTGAAAGATGTAATCTTCTGGCGAAGGAGCGCTGTCTTGGCAGGAGGAAAGAATTTGTTGACAAATTCCTGCCTCACTTCAGCCCATGTCGTGAGGGATCGTGGATGGAGACCTTCAAGCCACTTTAATACTGGACCAGCCAGAGACCAACGAAAAGCCTTCATCAAGACATATTCCAAAGTGGTACCTTCAGCAAGAGTACGACACATATCAGTAAAGTTGGTAATATGTTGAAGAGGGCATTCATTAAATCTACCGTAAAAAGCATTATGTTTAATTTCAATCAGGAAAGGAGTGCGAATTTTAAAGTTATTCTCAGGGATTAGAATAGCCGATTCAGGCACGACGAGAGTCGGGTGCATGTAATCCTCTGCAGTGGTAGGGTATTGGGCAAGCTCGTCTTCCAATTGCCTCTTTCGCGCAACATCCTGTGTAGTGAGTGCTCTCTCAGCAGTGAGAGCAGTATCCATGGTGGCTAGTTCCCTCTGAAGCCTCTCAATCAGTTGTTCATGTGTTTCTGCGGCCGCCATGGCTCTTTTTAATTTAGCGTGGACGTGTATAAGGCGCTCCGGTTCGTCTAAGGCGTCAAACTCAGGTGTTTGACCAGAACGACGCATACACCTGCAAATTAACTCAAGACAAACGTGAGATCTACCTACCTAAGGCACGAATGATTGCTTCCCCGGCAACGGCGCCAATTTGTTGTGAGAGAAAATCGAGAATTGCAAATAGAATGTAAAAAAAATAAGCAAACCGATTGGATCCCGGCAAATAATGTTCAAGACTCCCTCCCGATGTAGCAAGAGAAAGTCGGGTTCGATCCTCGATGAAGCTGGTCAGCGGATCCTAGGCAGCGGAGGAATCTCACGGCAGAAGTCGACCTCAGATTACCCGATCTCGAGTAAGGTTACTCGACAGAAGATCGGACAAGTCGAAGCAGAGAAGGTCGCAGTCACAAGTTTTACTCGATATCGAGTAAATTCCTCGATGTCGAGGAAAACTTTGCTGACATCGAGTACCTGCAGAAACCATAAGCTACAGCGATCTAGGCGATCGAATGTCAGTAGTCGATGTCGACCAATTTTGGTCGATATCGAGGAAGGCAGAAATTTTAAACGAAAGAAAATAAAGAACAAGGCTTTGTGAAACTCGAAATAAACTATCTGAAAGAAAACTTCCAAGATTGGGGTTTGCAATGACAATAACCAAGCATGCATAAGGTAAGATAAATAACGATAATCATGCAAATTGCATCAAAGAATCAAGCTTTCGCCTTTTCCAACAATTAGACAACTCTTTCAAGAAACCCTAATTGTATCTACCGATTTTATGTTTACAATCCAAGTTGTTAGCATGGATCTTCATTGAATGGGTAATAAACACATAACAGATAGTAGATGCTCAAAACAAGATAAAAGTCGGATCTTTACCTCAAACACGCAGGGCTATCGTCGGGCTCACCCCAACCCTAGAAGTAGGTGGACTACTCGCGCCTCATCACCATTGCAGACATTGATTGAAAAGAAATAACTTGCATAAACTATATTCAAAGTCTTTACAATCCCGACACTCCAACTTTCGTTGAATGCCAAAAACCCTAAAACCTTTAAACTCCTAAACTTCTCTGTGGAACTACTTCTCTAGCTTCTGAATTGAAAGAATGAAAAATCAGCCCCTAAGGCTTTATTTATAGGGCTTAATCCTTGCTAATCAAGGAAAGCAATCTATATCTATTATCTAAAGATAAAACTTAAATAAAGATAAAACATTAAATCTAATGGGAAAATATCTAAAATATCTTCATGTCTTCATGTGGTAGGTAAATCTCTCTTCCTTGGATAGATCTTGATAAATTCGGATAGATTCGGACTTCCTTCGAGACCAAGCAAGCCAACTCGACTCGTACAGGCCCAACAGCGTCGTGGCCCAGAGAGCTTTTGCTCAATATCGAGGAATTTCCTCGACATCAAGGAACATTGTCATCGACTTGGCTGGTCTAGCTTTCTCGAGCAACCTTTTCCTTCCTTGGCTCGGACAGGTGTTTCTGGCTTGGTCAATGTCGATGAATTTACCCGACATCGAGTAAGCTTGTTTTCGATCTCATCTTGTCTGGCTAACTCGAGTAGCTCCTTCTCGAATCCTTGATCAGGTGTTGCTCTTGGGTTTAGTCGATATCGAGGAATTTCCTCGACATCGAGTAAAAAGTGTTGCTCGAGTTGGGTTCTTCATTCAGCTTCTTGATCTGGCATCTCCTCGAGCAGTCTTTGGTTCACCATTTTTGTCGACATCGAGGAAGTCTCCTCGAGATCGAGTAAAACTTGGCTTCAGCTTTCTCATCTTGGTTTTGTCCCGGAATGGCTCCAAATTCTGTAATATTAAACGAAAACTTATGTAGACCTCTATTTCTTGCAAATAAGCATATATTACATAAATTCAACATATTCCCAACCCGAAATACGCAAAGTATATAGAATAAGGAGCTAAAATGTGCATAGAAACATGGCTATTTTAGTGGACATCAGGACGCAAGCTCAAGCCTTGTGTAGGTGGTGTAGTCTTGAGCAAAGTGATCTAGAGTGGTCTGAACCCTTGCTCCATTATTCCTTGGTAACGGACAAGAAGTGCTTTAGTTGCATCTTGAATCTTGTTGGCCCTTGCACGAGTGATAGGACCATCGAAGGGAACCTTCATGTTGTCCTCAATGTCACCAGAAGTCGTCGACATTTGCACTACATAATTCTCCTCCACTTGAGTTTGATTTATCCTCAAATCATCGTCAGAGTCATCGTCAGGCACGAACAAAGAGAGGTCGACGACGTTGAAGGTAGAATGAACATTGTACTTGTCGGCAGGGAGATCCAGCTTGTAAGCATTAGGACCCATCTTCTGAACCACTTGAAATGGTCCATCTCCCCTGGGGTCCAGCTTAGATTTCCGTTGTTGCCGAAACCTTTCCTTCCTGAGATGCAGCCACACAAGATCACCAGCGTTGAACTGCACATCCTTACGATGCTTGTCCTTCGCTGCCTTGTATTGAGCGGTTTTCCTTTCCAGTTGTGCCTTGGTTCGCTCATGCAAGCGCTTGATGAAGTCCACTTGTTTAGCTGCATCCATGTTTTCCTTCTCCTGAAGTGGCCGCGACATCATATCCACTAGAGTGAGTGGATTTCGGCCATAGACCACCTCAAAAAGAGTCTTCTTGGTTGTTGAGTGCCTAGACCTGTTATAAGCAAACTCAACAAATGGTAGACCTGTTATAAGCAAACTCAAGAAATGGTAGGAGTCTTTTTCATGTTGTCCTCAATGTCACCAGGAGTCATTGACATTTTCACTGCATCTGTTGGGAAGTGTGTTTACACGTCAACTAGGTTCTTTGATGGGGATGCATTGAAGAGATTGGGTTTACTTGATTCTCTGATGACTTTGATGACACATGGAGGGCTGCGTGTTTTTGTTTGTAGAAAGGCTCCAACTTATCCCTACCTAGTCAAGGAATTCCGTACTACTTTGGAGGTAACTTCACTCAAGGATGTTATTGAAGAGATTGGGTTTACTTGATTCTGTGATGACTTTGATGGCACATGGAGAGCTGCGTGATTTTGTTTATAGAAAGGCTCCAACTTATCCCTGCATGGACAAAGAATTCCTTACTACTTTCGAGGTAACTTCGTTCAAGGATGTTCATTTCAAATTGAGGGGAAGAGTTTGTTGTGTGTAGTATGCTTCAATTGGTGCTGCTTTTGGTATTTCGAATAAGTGTTCTATGAAGTGGGAGCAAGCTATGCTAGCCCTTGATTCAACAAAGAATTAAAGGAGTCTGACAGGGATGTTTGAGGCTTCTGGGGACTATCGACTTGATGATATGATTACACTCCCCGCTCTTCGTCTCTGTTTGCGGATTCTGGCTACTACTTTCTATGGATCTGATGATGTCATTGTCATCAGTCCTAGCATGGTCGATTTCATGTATTACTTGACTCTTGAGTCTACTATATTGCCAGATTGGGTTCTTATGTTTTTTAGGATGTGTGAGAAGGCATGTGCTCATCGCCGTGGGAATCATCCTACGGTCATTTCGTTTGGCGGCATGATCACACTTTTGGCAATCTATTATGGCATTAATTAGGATTCCCTGCAATCTGTGAGTACTTCATATACTTGGCACATTGATACACTTGTGTCTGCATGGATGGTTAAGAAGATACAGTTGTCATACGCTATTGAGAGGTTTCACTGGATTTCTGGGCCTTAGTAGGCTCATCATCAGTATTTGCCTACTATTTTACATATGGGTCCCACTTTAGTCGATTTTCCTCAAATCCATATCACGTCTGACAGTGATTTACGAAAATTTGATGATCCTATGACCCCTACGAGCGACATTGAGGAGATGCAGATTGAGACGACACCGCATGTGGTTCATGATACTTCGCGCATCGCCTGCCTGGAGAAAAAATTGACATATTTTGAGACGCGACAAGCGGCTAAACTAGAAGAATTAGCTAAGTCACATTAGAGTCTAGCTAGGAAGATTTATCAACTTCATCAGGTTTGTTTAAGTCTGTTGGATAGGTCTGGATTCCAAACCCCACCTTTAAAGTAATTGGTTAGTTTATTTGCTTTCTTCAACCCTCTATTTTATTTTTATTGTTTCTTTTTGTATTTATTTATGCATCAAGGATAATGAAACATTTAAGTGTGGGGGTAGAAGTAAAGTGAATTAGTTAGATTAGTTCATGTTTATTTTTGTTTATTTATAGATGATAATTTAATAAATGTATAAAATATATATATGTGTGTATATTTGTATAAGTTAATTTGATTCACAAAATTTCAAATGGGTTGCCATATAATTATAACTTGAAATTGAAATTCGGTTACCACAAATGGGCTGCCCTTAGACATATACGGTCCGCATATGTATATGATTCAAGGACTTCAATTTCAATTTTTAAGTAATCCCTCCGTTCAACAAAACTTGACGTTTTACTATTTATGCACGCTTTTTTAGGAGTTAAAAATTATATAAAATATCGACATTTTAAATAATTTTTTTAAACAATTTCGTAGTTATTATTAACAAGTACAAACTTGTTAAAAAAAAAATTTTTTAAAATGAATATTTTATATTGTTTTTATCATTCTAAAAAAGCGTGCATGAATAGTAAACGACAAGTTTTGTTGAACGGAGGGAGTATTAAATTATTCAACCCAAATTACCGAATGGTCTGAATTATTTATTTTATTTCTACATATTCAATAACTTAAATATTTTACCTAAATTAAAAGCAAATTGTCCGATTATTTATTTTACATATTCAAGTATTTTTTACCTAAATTAAAAACAAGTTGCCCGGATTATTTATTTTATGTAAATTACATATGCAAGTATTCAACCGAGTCAAAATCGACCTAATTATTTAAATGGGTCGAATATGATTCGACCTCAAACCCAAACAAACTATACCCACTTTAATTCGAAATCACAACGAGACCAACCCGTCACTTGACCCGAATCCGAATGGACTTGACCCAATTTAACCCGAAACCCGACCAATTAAAAATTTTGTTTGACCGAACCCGACCTGACTAGTAACCGACCAAACATTTTACCCGAACTGATCCGACCCGTCAGTGACTCGACCCGAATAACCGAATTGTCACTTCTAAGTATAACATTTGTTTTTTAAAACCGCTTAATTTTTAATGCCACCTTTGGATTCAACTAGAATTTTTTTTTAAAGAGTTTCTACATCTTGTTTGACTTTTCATCTTGGTTTGTTTGTTTTTTCTTTTAATCATCTGTTTAGACGTCGGCTATATCCGGAATTTACTAGGTGTATTCCCTCTCTGTCATTTGCTTTTGTTTTTACATGATAGTTAGTTTATCTACCTTTTATACGGTTTTTCGATTCTCTAAGCGTGAATATCTTTCCTGATTTTATAAATAAAAAATGGAATTCTATTTAGGGAAAGAAAAGGAAAAAATGAAGGTGGAGTAATCGAATGGCAAAGAGAAACCGCACCCGCGGAAAATCGGTGCCGCTTTGGGCGCAACTTGTTTGGGAATCTGACTCCCATCCCCTCTCTATGGGGGTGTTTGGCAACGGGGTGGGAGGGGTGCGCGGGGTGGGGATGGGAATTCGGGAATCGGGATTCGGTGTTTGACAATGGAGTACGTGAGAGGGGTGGACGAGGTGCAAAAAAGGAGGGTGGAGGGGGTGCGATCGAGATATTTCTCCACCTCCTGGGAGGGAGATGGAGGGCGTGGAAATCCGAAACGTCCCCAGATTTCCCGTCTCTCCTTATAAATACACACCAATCTGAAGCCCTTCTCTTCACTCTTCCTTGAGAAGAAACCTGAAGAAGAAGAATCGACGATCGGTGACGAGAGCTTCACCAGTGTTCTGCATCTTCATCAACTGGCAACCTCCAGGTACGACCAACCCCTCTGGGCATCAGTTGCTTTCCGAAATCGTTGTCATTTGGGTTTCGATTTTAGGGTTTTCTTCGAATTTCACTTGTTTCGATTCAAACCAGTAATTTTTAGGGTTTTAGCCATAGTCATTAGTGTTTCGACTGAAACAAGTACTTTAGGGTTTCGATTAAGGGTTTAGGGTTTCCAGTTTACACAATTTGTGTGAACCTTTCGATTAAAAACCAGTCCTTTCCAATTTCCCAAACACTTTCGTTGTTCCACTGAATGCATTTCATAACTGTCGATTATTTTAGGGAGATATTGAACTATTTAATTGAGTTTACTCTTTTCTCAGGTTGAGCATTTGTGCTTGTATTTTCCACTTGGCAATCATAGGTGTTTCCTTCACTAGTTTTGTGTTTTTGTTTAATCTTTGATTATACCATACAAATATACAATCATAACATTAGAAACAGTAATTACTATATGGAACTTAAGATGAAAGCTGAATAATTACATGAAGTAATGGATGAACAAGAACTTCACTGGAGTTTCAAGCAAAAAAATCCATGGATGTCTGATAATTGTTCTTTAGTGGTTGAATGCTAATGATCAAACCATTTTTTGTTATCAAGCACAGAGTACTAATCAATCATGTTTTTGTTACTGATGCAAAATCCTTTCTCTAGATTTTTCAAGATATTTCAAGCATACAAAATTTATCTTTCTATGTAGTATATCCTCTCATTTTCCTGAAATGCTCTCTATCCTCTCCTTTTTCTTCCACATGAAATACGGAGTAATACTTAGGGTAACTTATAGAAAATCACCCGGTGCATTACAAGTTTTTAACTTAATCACACATTAAATTAGAAATTATACCAAACAACCCATTAAATATAATTTGTTAACAAATCACTAGTCATGATAATTTTTTTTCAAGATTTTTTAGAAAACATGGTAAATGGCCAATATACCTTTTTCTAAGGATTGAAAATCTGTATTTGTACATACTAGATGAATATTTACTAAAATTTTGCGAATTTCGAGTTTTATTAGTATATAAATTATGACAGTGAAATAAATAAATACTTTTTATTTTCAATTAAAGAACAAGGCTGAGGTGTTTCAATAGATATGAAAAGAAAATTTAGGTGGTAAGTTAGTCATTTTTATTCATCTTTTGAGGGATGTTTTTGTTTGGATGGTAATTTATTAACATAATATGTTTAACGGGTGATTTTGTGTAATTTTAAATTTAGTGGATGGTTGAGTGAAAAAATTATTATTTAGTGGGTGATTTTATGTAATTTACCCTAATACTCCCTCCGTCCTAAAATACCTGAGTTTTTAGCATTTTACCCAAGTTTTAATAAAACACTTTACTTTAAAAAAAACATCATTATTACACTAACTTTTTCATAATTTTTTTTAACACACACTACACATTTAAACCAATGCAAATCATTACACTTTCTACCTAGAAAATATAAAATCTCATCTATTATTGGATGAAAATTTACATCTAAAAATTCATGTATTATTATTGGACGGATGGAGTAATATTTACATAAAATTAACACCAAATATAATCTAACAAACAGTAACAACACAAGGATAAGCCCAAACCATATCTCCAAAAAACCATAAATCCCCAATGGTATGCTCCTTCACACGCCCCTTTTCTCCCCCCTGTGATCTTCACAGCCGCCGCCCTACGAATCCGGTGACCGCTACCGCAGCGTCCCCGTCCCCTCTGTCTGTTACCCATCTTATGCCTGGCCTTGTCATCCATCAACCTGTGATTGCTCTCGCCACATCCGTCACCCTCTGTCCCCCCATCTCTGATGGGTTTGGCCATGACCTGGCCGGTTTGGAAGAGGTGTCATCGTCTGATTCGCTCGTCGATGGGCGGTTTCAATCCACTTGGATGGTAATCATACCTGCTGGCTTCGCATTTATGAGGTGTGGGAGGGTCTCTGGGTGCCCGGGACGCAGACGTCCGTTCGTGTGGTGGCGTGGCTGGCTGTTTAGGTTAGGTGGTGGTTCGCTGGTCTTATCACTGAAGTTCGTCTACTTTAACTCCGTAAGTCCTCTGCCCTCTGTCTCCTCCTCCTCAAGGAAGGCTTTTGCTCATCAGCATCACCATTATAAATACTGCTACCCAGTAGACTTTTGGGACTATACTTCCCACATTATTTCTACTGATTGCACTTCTAAATTCCAAATTCAGGAAATTCTCTATCCTCTCTTCTCGGTTACTGTTATGGCCTCCAAATCCTTCTTGGATGCCGTGAAAGAGACTCAATCTCCTGTTACTATGCTCTGGGATCCTACTCATGTTGCTCCATTTGATGCTCCCGTGACTGCATCGGGCAATCGCCCTCCGATTCCTAAGTTCTCGGCGGAGGAAAAGGGCAAGGCTGTCTTGTCGGATGCTGGCACTGTTTCCCTTGTGGTGGATTCGGCACTGGCTGAGCAATCCAATTTCTTCAACAAGCTTGTCGAGATGCGTAAGGTTGTCCTTCTTGCTAATCAAAAAACTCTTTTCTGTACAATCTATGGGGGTTTCTCTAATCTTAATGACGTTAAGCTCAAAATTCGTAGCGAGTGGAGACACTATATAGATGCGGTTGAGATTGTTGACCGGACCTCTGGGTGGTTTGAAGCCATGTTTGTTCACCTTTCTGATCTCAAAAAGGTTTAGGAGGAGCGCCCTTACCATTTCAATGGCCAACTATTTGTCCTCCTTAAGTGGTTCCCTAATTTTGATCCCACCACGACTGGGATTACTCATGTTGATCTTTGGGCTAGAATTCCTAAACTCCCTGTTGAGTTCATCTCTAAGGAAGCCTTAACTGTTATCCTAAACCGGTACAAAGTGGGTTCGTTTATTCGTTTTGATAAGCTCTCCTATATGAAAATTAGAGTGGATTTTACTAGATTTTGCCTTAATGTTGCTCTTGAGAAAATTGTAGGGGAGGTTGCCATCCCAGATGATGATGCTAATCCTATGCCGCTTAGGGTGTAATAGAGGATTTCCCTAAGGTTTGTGGCTTCTGCGGCATGTTTGCTCATGTTTATGATGACTGCCCTGATCGTATCCCTAAACCGAAACCAACTGTGAGCAAGGTTTGTATTTCTGGGCCGGAAGAAGGTGTTGGTTCGTCGGATGATCTTGAGTGGACGAAGGTTGGCCCTAAAGGGCGTAAAGGTTCAGCTAAAGCTAGCATTAAGCCTTACATGGCTGGCATAAAAGGGATTGTGGTTGAATTTGTTGCCTCTGCTCCTGCCTTCTTCCTTCCGGGCCCTGTTTCGGTGAATGTGGATGTGGTCGAGCCGACCGTTGAGAATGCTAGGAAGTCTGATAGGATGCTCCCCTCGTCTGATGATGAGGCATTGGGCTGGTGTGGCTCGGGCCCGGTTGTTTGCCTTGTTCCTAGTGCCACCGTCCCTCCGACGGTGCGGGCCATGGTTGATCCCAAGGAGGCAGTGGCGGTTGTTCCTGATGGGGCTGTTCCGACGAAGGCTTTGTCGGAGGATTCTCACTAGTCTCGTGGGTCGACTTTGACCTTTAGATCAGTCAATCGTCGCTTCGGAAAGCTTGAGAGCAATGCTCCATCTTCTCCGTCGGACATCGGCAAGCGCCTTGGGGATGAGCCATCGGATGACTCGACCTCCTCGCTTCTAAAGAAATCTAAAAAATAGTTTTTTATGGATTACAACCCCAATCTTTTGCTGTCTATTCCATTATTTTCTTTGTTTTTGTGCCATGTGGCTTTGGGGTGTGGTTCGGTTGGCATAGAGGGTTGGAGTGGGATTGCGTTTGCCCATCTCCTCTTTTTGATCTTCCTTGGTTGAAGTTTTAATTTGTTGTCTACGTTTGGTTGCTGTCTTTTGCGCAAGTTGAATGTTATTGGGGTTCCTTTTGGTTATTTTGCCTTGTGGTTCGTCTCTTTTTTTCTTGGTTGTGTGTTGGCTACTCGCCTTTGTTTCTCAAATTTCTTTTCGATTGCTTTACTGCTCTTGGTTCGTTTTACTTGCTTCTTGCTTCCTTTTTACAGATGGTCGACGCTCTGCAGGCTAGTCTGCTTGGGATTTCTTTCGAATTGCCGCCCGGCATTGTCTTCCCGCACTACTGACTATCGTGTGTGTGGCGGACTGGTATGTGGGTCGCTACCTTACACAACTACTCTACCTATCTTGCGTGCTTACAAGCATATCCCCTTTATCTCCAAGATTCTAATATTCTTTGGGAGCAACTCTCCCCATAGGTTCGATACTGAAGATACAAACGATTACTCTGTTGATGATGTTGGTTTGTATTTTAATTTGGTCTACCACTGCTTTTATATACAGTCCGCTTCAGTGGTGTCGTTGTCTTCGGATTGTGTCGTCGGCCGACGCAGGTGCGCTCTACCAGAGTTTCTATATCTTTGGCCTTCTCGGTTTCTAGCTCCTATTCATAGTTGTTGGCTCGTGTTTCTCTACAGTTTTTGTTTTCATGTGGCTTTGGAACTGTGTTTCAGCTCCAAGTTGCTCCAGCTGTACGTTGCTCTAACAGTCTCGTGTTCTCAGTTGGTGGGTTTCAGCCTTGTCATGGTTTTGACGTGGTTGGTTGGTTCCCATACTACTCTCGTTGTATTAGTTAAGGTTCTAAGAATGATCTCTTGGCCTCTCCGCTGTTGTGTGTTATTCCAAATCAATGTTGTGCTACTTTCTCACTTATGTAACCTATGCCTTTTATTGGGTGTAATCTTTATATTAATTAGTTCACTATCGTGTTGCTTTGAGTTTTTAATGCTTGAACTTAGCCTTTTGGGACTGGATTCCCAAACTGACCAATATAAACTATGGTTCTTAACTTCAATTTATAGCCACTTCCATCCGGTAGCGTTCCTAATCGTACTAAGATGGGTTTCAACACCTTGCCTTTACACAAATGATAGGAAAAAATCTAAGAACCTCAAGGATCTCCTCGATCGATCTCTATCGACTAAACATTCCCACACGAAGGTTCACTATCGAATAAGGTTTTCATGAATATTTGCACTTGGAATTCGTGCGGCATCCGGAGCCGTAATTTCTGGACTAATATTGATTTCTTTTGCAAAACAAACTCTATAAACGTTCTTGCTCTCCTAGAAACTAAAACTAATAAAATTCCGCCTGATACAGTTTGGAAGAAGTGTGGCTTCTCGGGCATCGCCTTTGACCCAGCTAGTGGTTTCTCGGGTGGCTTACTGTGGAAAGATCGCCATGTCTCTCAAGGGTCAATCGACCTAATTTCCACTAATCACCGTTTCATCCATTTCGATTATACAGATCTTATTCGAAGGACTATTGTTGCTTTTACTATTATATATGTTCCCCCTATAATAGACCAAAGCAGGCTTTCTGGGAATCTGTCTCCACTTATATCGACGTTCTCGATAGTCCCTTCTGTATTATGGGGGATTTCAACGACATCGGTTGCCCGGCGGATAAGGTTGGTGGGGCGGTTACATTGCCCTCAAGGTTCATAAGACTAAATCAACTAAAAAACAATGTTGATCTACAGGATATCCCTTTCTTTGGTGGGGATTTTACCTGGCAGAGAAAAAAGGATGGTCCTGATAACTGCCTCGAAAGACTTGACCGTCTCCTTATGCTCACAAATTTGCTTCCTAGTTATGATTATGTTCGTCTACAGGTGCACCCTTTTACCCGGTCGGATCACGCCCCTATCTCGGCTGACTTCTGTAGTGACGTACGACATAGTAACCGTCCGTTCCGTTTTGAACTGGCCTTGTCTCAAAGGGCTGACTATAATAATATCATGACCGAAGCTTGGCGCGTGAACTGGCCTAGTTCCCTCATGTTCAACCTTACTCAAAAATTAAAACAACTAAAATCACTTTCAAAAGCTTGGCATAAAAAGTCATTCGGTAACATTAGTAACCAGATCGTTGCAACTAATGCAGCACTTCTAGATCTACAATCTAAACTGGTGTCTAATTTCGCACCAAATGATCTCAGCCTCATGAGAAGTCATCTCAATAAAAGGGAGCGACTGCTTGATTTTCACAGACGTTACTGGGCTCAACATGCTAAGGTTAGACATATCAAACTTAACGACTCCAACACTGGTTACTTCCATAGGGTGGCCACAATAAAAAAAAGGAAAAAAATTCATCAAAAATATTACCCTTGAGAACGAAGTTCAATCATCTGACCCAGAATTCATTCAACAACAGTTTCTGCAATAATTTACATCTAGATTCCGCTCATCCTTAGATCCTTCGTGGCGGAATGAGGAGTTGTTGCAGGTCATCTCCCAAGATGTCTCTCCACAGGATAATGTACTACTGACTAGGCCAGTAACGAACCTAGAAATTAAAAATGCGTTGTTTACTATGAAAGCAGATAAATCGCCCGGCCCTGACGGCTTTCTGGCTGGCTTCTTCCAATCCCACTGGAAGACAGTGGGTCCCTCAGTTACTAAGGCGGTTAAAGCCTTTTTTTCCTCGGGGGAAATTTTGCGACAAATCAACCACATGTTCATCACCCTTCTACCTAAGAATGATAACCCTTCGATGATCAATCATTACAGACCTATTAGTTTATGCTCAACTATTTACAAAATTATTGCAAAGGTCCTAACTGCTAGAGTTGGCATGATTTTCGACAAATTAATACATCCATTACAAAGCGCCTTTACTAAATGACGTTCTATTCAAGATAATATCCTTACAGCTCACGAGATTCTGCACACGTTTAGACTAAAAAAAGGCAAGCAGGGCTTGGTAGCTCTAAAACTTGATATGGAAAAAGCTTACGACCGAATCGAATGGCCATTCTTGTTCCAAGTTATGTCCAGGTTTGGTTTCGATCTTAAGTTCATCTCCTGGATTAGGGAATGTGTCTCCACGGTCTCTTACTCTCTATTAGTCAATGACGAACCATCTTCGATCATCTTACCTTCCAGAGGCTTGAGGCAGGGCGATCCTCTGTCGCCTTTTCTGTTCATACTGGCGTCAGAAGTTCTGGCTAGAAACCTGCAAGTCGCCTCCACGGTTAATAAAGATTTTGGCATCTCTTTTGGTAACTCAGTTAAGATTCCTTTCCTGGCGTTTGCTGACGACATCCTTATTTTCACCAAAGCTTCTCCAGAGGCATGTGCTGTTGTGTCAACTATTTTGGACAAATTTTGTGTCGCATCGGGACAGAAGGTAAACTTACATAAATCTAGCTTTCAAGTATCCCCTAATACGAACTCAGCATCTATCCGATCTATTACCACTATATTGGGAAATCCCCAAGCGAATAATCTTGAAAAATATCTGAGATGCCCCATTATAAATGGTCATGTCAACAGAAACACCTTTGCGTAAGTCGTTCTGAAATCAAAAAACCAACTCACCAAGTGGAAAGCTAGTGGCCTCTCGGTCGAGGGTAGGAAAATTCTGATTCAGTCAAATCTCAGCGCTCAACCTCTTTTCCTAATGCAGGCTTTTCTTCTGCCAACAAATATTCTCAATGAGCTGGATAAGGTTTACAGATCTTTCTTTTGGAATAAGAGCTCTGGGTCTCCCCGGCTTATTAGTTGGGACAAAATCTGTTCCAATACCCTAAAAGGCGGTCTAGGACTGCACAAAGCAGAAACCATGAATATCGCTCTACAAATGAAATTGCTTTGGAAGATTATTGCGGAACCTTTGAACATTTGGGTCCGAGTTATCTCGGAAAAATACGTGAAAGGAGCGCCTCTGCTCGACTATGTTAAAAAAACAAAATACCTCCTGCTAGTGGGGTAGAATTATGTCTCTCAAGAAGCTCTTCAAACCAGGGTTGCGGTGGAGTATCGGTAATGGTAGATCCGTTAATTTCTGGTCGGACAGCTGGGCCTTTGACACCCCTCTTATGGACCGTCTGTTGGGTGAACTCCCAACGAAAGCTTCTAAACTCACAGTAGCTCACAAGCAATGTCGGTTCATCCTCTTTCGATGGAGGTTGTTTCTGGAAGTTAGATGTCCCTAACAAAGTTAAACACTTTCCGTGGAAGATCGCTAGAGATGGTCTCCCTACCAAAGATCGTCTTTTGAAATCCCACATTTCTGTCCCACAAGGTTGTGTCTTTTGTGGCAATACTGATGAGTCGCATACTCATTTGTTCATTAATTGTCCTTCAGCAGAAGCTCTCAGGAAGAGGTTGTGTCTGCCAATGCCTAAGTACATTGTGAACAGGTTCATAGATGATCAGCCGATCCCTATTACGTATATCTTCAAGTCTATTGGTCCTAAGCTCATGGCAAAACTAGCGCTAAGTTGGTGGTCGATCTGGTTCTTTAGGAACCAAATCGTTTTCGAGAAGGCTTTGTCGGTTTCGATTCACGAAATGGTTATTTTTTACACTACAGTATCTCATTCCTGGTCGGAAGCAAAGGTTCTTGAGGAACCGGGGGCTCACTCTCGGTGCCCGAAAGGCGTGCACAAGGATCGTCCTATCTTCCCGAACGATTGTTCCAGCGCGCCTTCTGCCCGTAGGGGATCGTCTTCCGCTCACTTGAGAAGTGGGTGTTAGGATAAGCCCCCGAGGAATTGTTCCAAGCTAAACTTTGATGGTTCGTTGCGCTTTGATGGTTCTGCGTCCTTTGGGTTCGTTATTCGTGACTATCAGGGCACTGTGCTGTCTTCGGGTGCGAGTCTTTGTAACGGAACATCGGTTCTGTTTGCAGAGGCCCTGGGCCTTAAAAAAGGAATTCTCAGTGTTACGCAACTCTGTATCTCAAATTTAATCATCGAGGGGGATAACAACACGGTTGTACGGGCGCTCCTAGGGGATTGGAAGTGCCCCTGGAACATAGAGCTCCTGCAATCGGATATATATATTGATCTTCTTTCATTTTCTAATTTGCTATTCGTCATATTTTTAGGGAATCTAATGCTGTTGCAGATCGTCTAGCACATCTGGCCTACAGTCTCCATGCCGACGAACGTTTAGAAGATGATCCAGAACTGAAGGTTCTCATTCGGAAGGATGCTCTATGAAGAGCGATATCTCGGGATCGTCCGGCCTAATCTTTATCTGCTTAAAAAAATATATATATATATATATATATATATATATATATAATAAAATATTATATTATATGCCTTATTCTAAAATTCGACTGTAGTAGCAGCATTATATTCTGCCGTAAAACAAATGAATTTTGGGAGTTCCCACCAACCATAAAACTCTCCTTTAACCATGGTTGAGTTAACTTGTAACCCGAGTCCCCTCCTCCAATTTGGCCTTGGGAGTCTATAAAAGTCGACTCTCCCCTTCCATTTCCAGCCCCAGTTTCTATTTTTACTCTCTCTATCTCTGTTATTCTCTCTGGTTAGGTTAGATTAGCTGGTTGAGGAACATACTTTGGTTTTTTTATGCCCTAAAAGAAGCAATCAATTCAAGAAAGAGGAAGAGGAGGACGAAGAAGATGAGTTGCAACGGGTGCCGAGTTCTCCGTAAGGGATGCAGCGACTCCTGCGTTCTCCGCCCCTGCCTTCAGTGGATTCCCTCCCCCGAGTCTCAGGGCCACGCCACCGTCTTCGTCGCCAAGTTCTTCGGCCGCGCCGGCCTCATGTCCTTCATCTCCAACGTCCCCGACTCCCAACGCCCCGGTATTTTTCTTCATTTTTATTTACATTTAACTTTTTCATTAATTAATTACAATTACTCCTCCTCAACTGATGTGGATAGCTAGGTTTAAGATCAATTAATTGTGTGTGTTTTACCCTCTGTCTCTCTCCAGCTCTGTTCCAGTCTCTGCTGTACGAAGCTTGTGGTCGAACGGTCAACCCCGTGAGCGGCGCCGTCGGCCTCCTCTGGACTGGCAACTGGCAAATCTGCCAAGCCGCCGTCGACACCGTCCTCCGCGGCAGCACTCTCAGCCCCGTCCCCGACTTCCTCAACGGCGTCTGGTCCCCCTCACCGCAGCCGGCCGCGGCCTCCCCGATCCTGACGAAGCTTGAATTCCCGACAACCGAAGAGAAGCTGCAGCGGCCAGCAACGCCTTCTTTGAACTCCGAGGAGTCGGGGACGACTGTCAGTTTCGAGGGCGAGCACCCTGGCACGGCAGCGCCGGAGTCCAGGCTGCTCAACCTATTTGTTTGATCTGATGGTATTTTGGGAATGGAAGGTCGTATAATAGTAACTGCGCTGGGGTCCTCTCCTCTGTTTTGTGGACTGCCCCAATTGCAGAATAGATTTAGCTTTTTCCTTTTTTTTTTACTCTCTCTCTTCTTCTTCTTCTTATCTACGCATACGCGGTAAGTATGATTAAGACTTAAGAGCCCTTTTTGGTTTGGTGTGATTGGACGGGTCAGTGGAATCGGGTCGGATCCCGATCAAAATTTTGTGAGTTCAGCGGCACAGGATTTCTCTCTCTCATCGGAGACAGAAAAATGAAAGTTTTGCCGGTGAATGAAAATTTGGTAGTATGGGGTGTGTTCCTCTGTTCAATTTTGTGATCCACTTTTGTCATGTCAACAGTTGCTTGTTACCTTAATAAAAACTCATGTACTGAACTGTTTCCATATTTAAGCATCACTTTAATTTTTGTATTCCCCCAATTTTTAGCTAGGTTTCTTGTTAAATTGAATCAACACTAATACCATCCACAATGTTTAAAAATGTACACATTTATACAATATAAATTTACACGAGATGTACACATTTACACAAGATATGTAAAAATACATATCACTTTTTACTAATTTGTTTCATTGGTAAAATGTGCATTTTTTACACACAATCGTAATACAGTTCATTTAAAACAAAAAAAAAATCATAAAAATATAAACTAATGAAATTATCTTACTTTTTGTAAAAGTCTTTGTAAATGGAAGAGATTGTGTGCTTAAATTTGCGCCTCACATATTTAAATATTTACATTTCCACACACTCAAAACAACCATTGAAGCTAAAAAAAATGTTAAAAAATACAAATTTTCACATTTACTACCATTGTGGGTGGTCCGACTAATCACAAATTCACAATTATATCTACTGTGCATAACAGAGAAAAGCAAGCATGAGATTCGACCTTTTTTTAACCATACATATAGTGCGGCAATTTATTCATGCTCCACTATCTTATAATGATCCTAGTGGATCGGTTCATGTTCTTCACATACTTGAAAAGCAAATCTTTTTTCTGCTTGGTGTTAGCAACTGTAACCATTATATATATAACTATTGTAAGCCCCGTGTCTAAGACACGGGTATTTAATATTTGGTGAATTTTTTTTATTTACAATCTAATAACAATATAAGTAATTTAGAGAGAATAGTGGTAGAGATATGTTAAAAAAATACACAAAAGAATTTAATAATCTATAAAGACGATGAAATAATAAAAAAGAAAATAATGGTTCGTTAGAAATTTATTTATAAATCCTTAACCGAATAATTTTTAAACAATAATATAAAGAGAAGTATTATCACAATGTAAGATCAAGATGGCAATTGATTATACATATATAATAAACTTTATTAGATAGCTAAAGTATTTTTAAAAAGGTTAATAATAGTGGTTATATTAAAAAAACTATTTATTTTATAATAAAATATATCATATATTTTTTTCTATAATTATATCATTTTCTCTGATTTTATTAATAAACTAAATAGTTTTATATGTGAAATTAGTTTAATTTCATGAATATTTAAAAATATTTTAGTGGGGTGGTTAGTAAACTTAGTGGGTAGTTAGTAAAGGTGTGGCGGTTACCATGAAGATGTGGCAAAAATTAACCACGTGGATGAGAATTAGTGGTCCACTTGCAGATAGAAAAATGAGTGAGAGATGTGGAATCCTTCATATGGTGACATGTGGAATGAAGCCTCCTTGTGAAGCCACGTAGGCGGAAGATGCTTCTGTTTTTAGTATTAGTACTAGTGTTATTACCCGCGAGCTTCGCGGTCTTTTAATAAATTATACTTTATTATAATTTTGAATGGATTTTAAAAAAATATAGAAAAAAATAATAAAAGTACATGCCTTTTCGCTCGTGAAAAGATCACAAAGTGATAAGATTTTATCATTAAGGTATTTTAATTAGTAATACTCCATTTGATAAAAAAATGTTAGACTTTTTACTTTTCAAACCTTAGTTTAATTAGCTAAAAACTATATAAAAATAATATGAATAAAAAATAATATTTTATATAGTTTTTACTTTTTAGTTTCTTGAACTACGTGTTAAAAAAAATTAAAAAGTCTTATATTGTTGATTGGAGGGAGTATATATATATATATATGACCATTATTTGTAGATTGTAATGGAACCTCATATGATATAAAGAACATATGAAATAAAATGTCGCATTTCATCAAAGATATATATGTGAGTAATATTTGCATAAATTTGGTTCATAATTTATTTTTTTGTTAAAGATAAACACTTATTGATTTGAATTATTTATATTATTTATATTAGTCTTGTTTAATTAATACATTTGAGTTTGGTTTAGAAAAAAGATAATGAAAATTAATACATTTGAGTTTTGTGCAGTATATTTAATCAATTTTTGTTAGTGATAAAACTAATTTGACCTTTTTTCATATAAATTAATCTTATCTAGATTTTTTTTCTAGATAAAATAACTTACGATAAAATGATAAGATTTGTAAGATATCAGGTTGAATAATTATATTTAAAAATAATTTAATCATTAATTAAAATAGACACATAGGATGACACATGTATAAATAGATGGAGTTATCTTCTAACGTGGCTTAAATTTATTGGATCATCATTAATTGACGTGGTAAAAAACCCGGTCAGAATGCACCAGAGAACGACACGTAAGCGAATTGCACCGGAGCCCGCCACATAGAATTTCCACGCCTCTGTTTTTAGTATTATACTAGCGTAGTACCCGTGCGTAACGCACGGGATTTGTAAAATATATTATATTTTATAGAAGATATTATCATAATGTATTTACATTATATATTAGATATATTATACTATTATAATAATATGAAAACAATATAACAAAATAATATAAATTGGATAAAAAAAAATATAATGCTTGTATTGTATCAATATATAACATATGTGGCAACATGTCAATGTCTTACCTTCCCAGCAGGGTCGAGTTTGAGATTTGAAATATCCGGGGCAGGATATAAAAATGTAGCCCTCTACAATTATTTTTTGTTGTGTTAATGGATTGGAAGGTAAGACCAAATAATTTGGCAGTTCAACTACATATTACACAAACTCTGGGTGAATGAAGTTTTAAGAACTTTTGGATAGAGAGCATGTAAAAATGTCGGAGAATAAATATTCTTGTAATAAACTTAAAAGTAAAAAAAATGCTTCATCTGTCTCAAAACATAGGTCGGTTTATTTTTTTTGCATGTTTTTTAAGAAGCTAAAAACTCAGTAAAATATTATATTTTTATTGGTTTTTAAAAATAATATTATGCTTGCTAATAATAAGTACTCCCTCCATTCACTTTTATTTGTCTTTTTACTATTCATGTATGTTTTTTAAAGTGATAAAAAAAATGTATAAAATAGTTTTTTAATAATATTTTTAATAATACCATACTTATTACTAAAAAGTATGAGATTATTAAAAAAATTTAATTAAAATTTTAATATTTTATATAGTTTTTATCCTCCTAAGAAAACTTGCGTAAATAGTAAACGATAAATAAAAGTGAACAAATGGAGTATAGTATTATTTTTCAAAACTAATAAAAAAGTTAATATTTTATAGAGTTTTTAGCTCCTTAAAAAATGTGCTAAAAAGTAAAACGACCGATATTTTAAGACAGAGGTAGTACAAAAGTTTAGAGTCACCACTGCAGTTTGAGAATGAGTTATTTTAGCCTTCTAAGTTTTTTTAGTAAGCTGATTGATTACTTTGAGTATTAAATACACATTTGTACGTCGAGCTAATGGGTGGGAAGGTAGAACCAATTAATTTGGTAGTTGGACTACACATTCCACAAACGCTGGTGAATGGAATTTTCAGAACTTTAGGATGAAGAGCACATTTAAAAAGATATATTATATTAATAAAATTAAAAGTAAAAAAATTATTTTCTCAAAATATAGACCATTTTATTTTTTTGACATGTTTTAAGAAGTTAAAAACTCTATCAAATATTATTTTTTTATTAGTTTTATTTGAGCATGTTATATGATTTCTAATGTCTAAATATAAGTTTTATTATTATATATTAGGCTAAAGCATGGATATTTAGCTTAGTGTCATAAAACATACGACAATAGCCAAAACATGGATATTTATATATTTGGCTAAAGCATGGATATTTATTTGCCTAAAATCAACAATAACCATTTAATATTTCATTTAAATATGAAATTTTAAATTATTTTAGCTTGAAGGAAAATACATACTCTTATCATACTAATAATCTTCAATTTTCATTTTTGAAGCATACATGCTCTAATCTTGTAGAGTATATATGTTAATTTTCTTTTTAGAACATTGCCGGTTATGGAAATTAACCGTTCTTCATCATCACCATCTTGCATTACAAAATAAACGAAATCAATTATTTCGGAATTATAAATGGTAATATATGAGAAGAAAATATATGCACGAATGAATCAAAACAAAGTCCATAACCATCAATTGAATTCAAATATACACAATTTACAACAAACATAAAGTATGAGTTTGGTTAATTATATGAAAAGTTTAAGCATTTGATTTTATTTTAATGATTACATTTGAATGATTTAACTTTTAAGTATTTGGGGATATGGCCTAAGTATCTAATCGACACATGACATTTTAAATGTGAGGGCGCCACATGGCAGCGGAAACAACTACTTTACCCGTGCATCATACACAGGATTTGTAAAAAATATTATATATTTTATAAGATATTATCACAATTTATCTAAATTCTATATATATTATAATATTATGATAATATGAAAAGTCTATAGCGAAATACTATTAAATCCAATCATCCAAATAATCATATAAATAAATCAAATCCAAACGATAAATCTAATAAACTGGTTCCGCTAACTCGATTCACATATTCGATCGATAATTAAAAGACATTATATAGATCGCAACAATTTTATTAATCCATAATGTTGGAGAATTCAAGGTGTCGTTGCGCAGTTTTGGTGTTGGATGTACCAATGTCTAAGAAACCTATAAAATAAATATAGTTCATATTAATATAGGTATATTAAGTAATAATAGATACAACTAAAAAGTGAAATAAGGAATGACCTTCTTCGGTATGCGTTACTTTCGAAAAAAGTTGGATTTACATACAACAAAAGTTTTTTTTACAGTAGGCAAACATTCGGAGCTATTACAAAGAATGTAAACGCACTCCGGGGTCATCCTGACGGATGATGGTACAAAATTCCCTATTAAAAGGGATTGTAGACCTATCACTAATGATATCCCTAGTGGCTATATAATCTGCAACTTTGTTCGCTTCTCTGTAGATGTGTTGTGTTTTACACACAACAAAAGTTAAATACAAAAGTAAAGAATTCACGTTCACAAAGTAAAATAAAAGAAATTATAATTATTGGCAAGATTGTGAATATGATAATGAATTGTTTTTTCAAATCCCGATCGATGGTATATAATTGATCAAATAATTCCGGACCAACAGAGTACTCCAATATACGATTCAATTTTAAGAAAATATACAAATCAATGCAATATAAATATACATAGTTTAATTATTATTATTATTATTATTAGTTAAGATAATTTTTTTTGGGTAGGAGTTAAGATATCTACATACGTATGTAAGCCCAATTGTTTTTTTAGGTGAAATTACTGCTCCGTAATTGTTTATTTTGTTTAAATGAACCCCGTTTTGCAAAAAAAAAAAAAAAAAAAAAAAAAAAAGGGAAGCAGGTCTATCGACTAAAACCCCGCTTTACCCGGATACCCCCGCCTCCTTTATCCCAATCTCTGCAATTCATTCATCTTCTTGTTGGGTTCAATTTCGATCGGAAAAGCTCAAAGAGATCTCCCTGAATTTCAAGTTGAAATCAATACTTCCAGTATGTCGATTTGAAGAGTCAAAGAGAGCCGGCTCCTTTCTCCCAAGCCCCAATTCCATACATCTTCTTCCTCTAAAAACCCTAAATTCGATGTCCATGGTTTGTCCCCCAAAGGTTACATACAATCCAGAGATTCGACCATATCTTTGCAATTAAACCTCGTCGATTTCGATTTGAAAAAGATCCCTCCTCAATTTCGAGCCGAAACATGAAAGAGAGACGAAATCGAGCACTGACATTCTCGATCGGCGAGGTTTGGACGAAGGTAACGATTGTTTTGTTTTGTTTCTTCACCTTTTCGAAAGATTCATACCCTATGTTGAACAATTCAAGTGTTCCTGCAATTAATTTAGTCGAACCTAACCCCTTTTATATCCGATTACGTTGAACTCTTCATGTGTCAAAGGCAATTCTTGTTGAAGCTGATTCTCGGGTATTACACTAACACCTTATTCTAGAATTAAGGTAAAGCCACAAACTAAAACTATTGATTGCTTAATAGGGCTTTGAACAACATTGTGTTTGGAGGGTTTTATTTGCAATTGAAAGGGGACATGAAAGTAAGAATGAATAAAAAACAGTTTGGGGAGCATAATAAAGAATAAATAGAGTAAATTGAATACGTACGCTAGGGGGATATAAAATGAAGAAATTACGAAGGACAAACGCCTTTTCATCGACACGGATTAAGTCCTTTGAAATAACTCTTGTCTTTTGTGAAAATTGATGTTGTCGAACACGCACACAACTCGAACTCGGATATTGCCTTTGATGTTTGTTGGATTAAGCTCGTCGACGTATGTGACATTTGCCTATTTAAAACAGGAAAGAAGAATAGATGATCAAAAGCCTGCAATGTTTAAGGTTTAAACATTACGTAGTATTCGAAAAATAAAACATAAAAGATAGATGGTTGACAGAGAGGGAGAAATAGATATGATACGGTGGAAGAGGAAGAAAGAGAAGTGAGTTATCTGTTATATTCGATTCTAATTATATATAGAGTTGTGTTGCTAGTTAGGTTAGGGTGAATGAGAGTAAAAACAGTAACATGCTCGTTTGTAATTGGTTAAAAAATCTCTGTAGATCTGAAAATTTTAATTATTTTAACAAAAAGTAACATAATTGTTTTAAAAATCTCTGCAGACCTGTAAAGTTTAATTATTTCAATTAAAACGGTTTAAACTAAATTTAAAAAATCTTTGCAGATCTGAAATTAGGATAAATGTGTAATCTTTTGGTTAAATAAAAGAGATAAAGATTGGTTAATTGGTTAATTGAATAATAACTGATGGAATTAAAAAAAAGTTACAGCGAATGGTTTGTAACTGATTTAAAAATCTCTGCAGGTCTGAAAATTATAATTATTTTAATTAAAATGGTTTTAGTTAGCTAGATATGCATTTCTTTAGTGAAGAAAGAGATAAGTGTTTCATAATTCAAATGGTTTAAACAAAATTTTAGAGGATAAATTTTAGAGGATAATCGATTATGAATATATATAAAGTCGATTCTGAATATCGGGATATATATTAAATAAGAGAAATTCAGAGACCTCATCAGATATGAAATTGTGTAATCTTTTGGTTAAACAAAATCTTAGCATATCTTAAATAAGAGAAATTTTAGAGGATAAATGTGTAATGTTTTGGTTAAACAAAATTATTTGAAATTTTATTTATTATTTATGGTTGCATATAGGAGATTCATCTTTGCAGATCCGAGTTTGCTTGGTTGTTTTGCTTTATTTTGGTGATTCATCTTATCAAGTTTAAATTTCTTATGAGTCAATCCAGAATGTTAGCGTGCAGAAGGAGAGGAAAATTTGATTCCCCATTCAGATGAGTAATTCACCTATAGGCTATAGCAGTAACAAAATCTGAATTTGTAGAAGGAGATGGAGAAAGAGATTCAGAAGTTCCAGGAAAAGGAGGAAAAGATTAAGAAACATATTTAGGAGTTTCGGGATAAGGACGAAAAGATTAAGAAAGAAATTCAGCAATCGCAGAATGAGGAGGAAAGGTTGAAACTAATAAGTTTGTCCAGGGTCATTTTTAGCTTGAAGTCTTGAACACAATCACTATGTTGGTTTGAGCTTAGAGTGAAATTATCGGCAAACTTTTGATTAACTATCGATAATTTTGTGTTTTAGATGCCGCATTCATTCACTTTTATTATCCATTTTGATCAACTGGGTTCAGGTGCAATGCAGAGATGTAGTTCTGCAAAAAAAAATAAAAAAATAGATAAAAATTAAACCTTATAAATAGGAGAAGATTTTTAAATCATTGGAGAAGCAATTGAGGATTTTTCTTAAATTTCTAACTTTAAATGTATGACCGCCACGTGTCCTAAATTGCAAGTGTTTTAGTATTATATTAGATAGATTGAATAAGGGAATATTACATAATACTTTATTTGTAAACTCCTTGTGTAATTTTTTAAAATGAATTAAAAAAAATAGTGTGTTTTTTATTTGAATAAAAAATATATCGATACAAAGCTCGATCGTATATAGTAATTATGATGAAACTATGCAGGAATATTAAGATTTATATATCGAAAAAGTTGCACATTAATGAAGATATATGAAAGCGGTCCTCCTGGGTGTAAAAGATTTTGAGAACCTATATTCTGCAATATAAAATACTAGTGAAATTCACGCGTCATGGCACCTTTGCGAGGAAAAAAAATATAGAATATAAAATAGTAAGGAATAACCATATAACAATCTAAACAAAAGTTTGAAAAGTTTAATACAATAATATTGTGTGAGGATGACATAAGTGTTCACAAAAGTCACAAAGGTGGTGCTCAAAGCTTCGTTCATTGAAATCCTAGAGACAAAAATAAATGAAATAATGCTCTTCCTCAAATCACGTAGCCGAGCTGCCGTTAGCAGCGTTTCACTTAATCCCTTTTGGTTTTTCTACATGTTTTCAGTCAATTAATTTGAATTAAAAACCAAAATTAATAAAGAAAAGTAAGGTAAGATTTTCTAAATTTTTATAAAGCAAGTCACAGTGGATGAATATTTGATGTTGGAGCTTAACTGATGTTGTCAAACGTAGATTGCTCTCCAACTGAAATGTCATACAATGATTTGGGGGGGGGGGGGGGGGGGGAATCCAGGTTTATTCTCTAAATACAGATTTTTAATCAACCAACCACCAAAAGGATGAAATAAACCAACTGAAATATGAAACATCGAAGGGAAACATAATATAAATGATAATACGGTAATTAACAAAGAAAATTCGCCAAGTCAAGAGGCATCAGTTGACTTAATCTTCACCTCGACCTTATTCTGCCTCATCGTTGACATCTGATCGCCCTCATTCTCATCCCCAATGTCGATGTCAACGTAGTGGTGTCGTTTGGCGGGAGTAGACAGAAGTGGTAATTTAACAAAATTACAAAATTGGATGAGATCAACATGCCGGAAAGTAATATGTTGCGTAGTTTGCAACATTACTTGATCCCACAACTAAATACCTCTACAACCATGTCTCTGAAATCCTCCCACTGACTACGTTTCCTCTCTTCTATGTACAACATCACATGGATGCAAGTTAATGCTAGAAGAATAGCATTAGAAAGGAATCAATGAAGGCACCTATAACTTTGAAAGGTACTCAAGTAGAGATCCAGACATTCACATTGTGAGAGTTGCAATCAATCAATTAAAATCATGTCAGAATGATCCAAGGATAATTGAATTAATGCAACATCATGCAACTAAAAAAGGGATATTTAACCCAAATTAACTATTATAAGAATTGATTTCCAGAAAAAGGGTTATTGAGAAGAAAAAAAGTCAAATAATAGGTGAATAAAAAATGACGGAAGGGATATCATGCTAATAAAGCGTGATAAGATGGAAGTGAAATTCATTATGGCTACTAATTCTAGCAAGTAGGTCAAAGAAAACGAAATGACACATTTCTAGGCTATCTTCAATTAGTAGCTCTGGGTATTTGAGTCCAAAATCATTAAAAGGGCGAAAAGTAAATACTATGGTCCTGTTTAAAACACATAATAAATCTCATATGGTGGCATCAATCTATATAGCTGGACTAGCTTGTTTTATGTGTAACATAACAACATGCCAAATATCATAAATTGAGAGAAAATAATACCTTAGGAGCCAAAATAAGCATTGATTTTAGTGTAAGCTCTCGAAGGAAAGTTGAAGTGTCTGAAAATCCATTAGCAACATGAGGAATGAGGATATACCTAATCATAAGCAACAACAGAATATATTATGAAAGATATTCAGTAAAGAAAAGAACAATTTTTTTGACATAGAACTGAACATAATTAAATCATGCAGCTGCTTCCTACAAGAGTGCAAATGGATAAGGCAAACACAACATTGTTTTCATACTTACTCATCAACAATTTGTCAAGTTAATGAATGTCCACATTGGTCAATGTGTTACAACAGGGCCACTTGCACAACTCGATCATTGGAGGAAAAAAGTTTTACAACAGTTGGCAACACCCTAGAAACAAAGCAAATTCAGAATGTCATTTAATATCATGTGTTAGTGATGAACAAAAGTGCACCTCCAAATGCATAGAAAATAAAAGACAAGTACAAAACCAAATAACCTTGACGCTAAATTCTTCATGAGGGCGCCAAGAGCACATTTACAACCGCTTTGACATGGCAGGAGCATCAGCTGAACCAAATTCCAGGGCATATGCTAGTAGTGGCAGTATCTGGAAACAAATTAATAAATGATACTAGAAGAAAATGCCATCCATAACATGATTACACTACACAATTCCAGAGTAATCAAGGAAAATGAATAGCATCTCAATATAATTGAACTACTCAACAGTACACCACAAATTAACAAAGATTTTTCCGCAAACTAATTGGAAACGGTATTAGCACTGGATTGAATTCAATATTTTGAATCAATCACAATCTAAATGAACCTCAATCCAATTTTATAAACAAGATGAATTGGATGCAAGTTAATGCTAGGAATGTCTAATATTCTATTATTAAACCATTAGTAAGCTAATAGGTAACTACAATTACTCGAAGGTTGGGAGCAAAGGTGCTTACACGAGACTTGAATTTGTAAAGCTCTGCTAGGACCTCATCTCTTGGCTTGTACAACAAGTCGGTCAGTCTTCATATCTGTAAAGAATAATAGTCGGTCATTCTCCAACTTCAGCTCTAAATCAGTAAATCAAGTGTGAATGGAAAAAAAATCTAAATGGAGACTTAAAAAAACATCCATTAAAATAGAAAATTCAACGCTCTAATCAAAAAGAAATCTCGAAAAAAAGTGAGGAGATAAAATAAAAATCTTAGCCTGGCATAATTTAAGTCTTCGTGGCCAATTGAAAATGGTATAATGTGAAATCTTCCAATTTGCCCATGATGGAATTCATGGCCAGCAATACCAAGCTCAATTTTGTGTAGTTTGAATTGCAAATTTTGCCCAAATCAACCGTGAACTATCATGAAAGATGAAACAAAGATTGAAACTATTTTCGGAAATTGGATGAATAGAAGCGGCAAAACCCTAATATGCAAGCTTTAGAAACCCTGGGAAAAATGGGTAATTGATCGGAAAATTAATCAACACGAGAAGGGATGAAACTCAAATCATGGGATGTGTGGCTTACAATGGTCAAGGGTCAACATCAAGAAGGACAGGGAATTCGAAGCCATCAACCGGCCTCCTATCTTCGGCGTGGCCATCAAGGGTGACGATCTTGGAGCCCGAGTGGGAGTTGCATGTCCGCTATGGGAGGATGACGGCGCAAGGTCCACTGGGGAGGATGATTCATGGGATAAATTTGCATAAAAGAGTAATTAGAGAGACGAGAGAGAAAGAACGGGAGATGAAGGAAACGTCTGGAGGAAGAAGAAGGGTTGATTCGCAAAAAGGTTATTGGAGAGGAGAGAGAAGAAGGACAGGGTGAGTACTGAAGAGGAAGGAGAGGAATTAGGGTTTTGGTTTGGAACCGGTAGAGCGAAGGAGGAAGGAGAGGAATTTGGAGCGGGAGACGTCTAATTCTAAGCAAGAGGGGAAGAGGAAAAAAAAAAGAAAAAAATTATTTGGGGCGAAAAGGAGAGAATTGCGGGGAGACTGCCACGTCAGCGAAAAGTATTCGCAATTAAGTAATTATATAAATATAGATTTCTTGCTCCCTATCATGCTCACTTCTAGCAATTTTCGTTAGATTAATTATACTCTCTCATGGTTAATTGAACATAGGGCTAAATTGTAAACAAGTCTTTTCCATTATAAAAAATAATTAAGAATAACAAAATAAAAAAAATCCTCCTTTCTAATCTAATTATTTATTTATAAAAAGAAATTCAATTTTACGGTTATAGATTTTCTCCCCTTCAATTTGACAAGTTTGGGAAGACATTATTAATGAATTGATGAATCAATATCTTTCGTATTTATCAAAAATATTTCTTGCTCGCTTTGTTGCTTTTTAATCATCATTCATATTTTCCAATTATTATTCGATCAGCGAACGAAATGGAACAGAACTGGGATCAAATCGATTGATCGCTAATAAGCCGATCGATGAATTGTCGGAAAAGGATACAAAGTTACTTTGGAAGGGGTTGGGGAGGTGGTTGCCTCTGCACATGAATTTGTGGGGATAGTGAACGAGGGTTAGGAGACTTAATTTATAAATATTTCTCTAATTTAATTTATTTTATACATTTTTTTAAGTAGATTAATAAGTAGGAAAATTTTGGTATGTGTCCATTTTGGGCCAAATTTTAACCAATTGTCTATTTTCTTATAAAAATTAGGTGAGTGTCTTATATTGACATTTTTTCCCCTTCCCTTATTCATTCCCCTTCCCCCAAATTAAAACAACTTAGAACATAAGCGCCATCACTGCAGCTTCCTCGAAGAGCCGGAGGAGGATACTCTGACCGTCAACGACGACGCAGCCAGATCAACGTCGGCGAAGAAGGATACTTTGACCGTCGATGACGACGATGACCTTAGCTTCCTCGAAGAGCCAAAGACAGCTTCCGACGACCGAGATCATGACTCCGCCTTGGATGCAGACAAAGATGAAGGAGGAGGGTACGGGAACTTGGACGATTTCCAGGGCGACGAGGACTGGAATTCGGAATTCTCAACTCTTGTGGTAGCGCTGTGCAGATCGGCCATCATCCTCTCAGAATTGGAGGTCATGAACTGCGGCGCTGAATTGCGCTCCTAGAAACGACATTTTCCAATTCTAGTAAATTCAGATCATATAAGAGACCATGAAGCAATGGCTTCCCTGACCTCCAATTCTGTGATTGATTTCGGAAGTGATGTGGAAAGGTTGTGGTCTAATTGATGGTTTAGGTTTTTGGTTTGAATTGCTTATTGAGGTTTCGGATGTGGAGATTGTGTTTATCTGTTGCTTACAAAGTAATTGTTTTTATTTTTTTTTACATGTGATTTATATATCCTTAATTGCACTTGTTTTTTTGTGTGTGTACATGAATTGCTAGATGAAGTGCTAATCTTCATTCTACCTCACCTTTCAATCAAGGAAGCTGCAAGAACAATCATTCTCTCCCGCATATGGAAAAAACTCTAGAAGCTATTGATGTTTTGGACCTTATCACTTCACAGTACTGGTAGAGAATGAACGGATTTGCAGTCATGGATCACAGTTGATTAGGGTGAACTTGTAAGGTAATAAATTTGAAGTTTGGACTTGTATTCAGAACATTTGATAGTAGAGTGGTGCAGGGGCGGATCCTGGACCGCCATTCCGGGGATACTTGAACGTAAAGTTTTCATCATTCCCATAATGTTTAAAGGTAAAAAAAAATTTCTTTTGTAATTTTTTTCCCGAGTCAGGGATGCTTGACGTAAAATATTAGGAAATTTGGGGATGCTTGAGCATCCCCAACCTAACACCAGCATCCGCCCCTAGAGTGGTGACACTTCTCTTTGGCGAAAAAAATGAAACTTTTGATCTAACCTAGGATAAGGGGGAAACATAAAACAATGTCACCACAAGTGCATAAGTGTTGTCATCACTAGTGTACCAAGTGAAACAATGGTCAAGTATTAGTAGTGGTGCCACAAAGGTAAAAACAATGTAATAAATGTTGTCATCAAAGGAAAAATAGTGTCACCGCTGCTGTTATCAAAGGGAAAAACCCTAAAACAAGAGGAAGTGTTATTAGTAGTGTCACTATAATTAAAAAAAGAAAGTAAAAACTACTATCACCAAAAGAAAAAAAACCTATGACAAGGAAAAATGTTATTAGTAGTGTCACCACAATAAAAAAATTAAAAATGCAACTATGGTTGTCACCACTATAAAAACAGGATTATAGACATTATCATCACTATAACAATAGAGTCATAGACATTGTAACCAAAGGAAAGCCCTAGAACAACGGAAGCACAAACCCTATAGGACCTAATGAGAAGCCAAAATACATGTGGTGATAGTTCTCCTCTAATATATGAGTGGGTAAGAGGGTCATAGACGCTGTAACCAAAATAAAAACAGGGTCATAGACATTGTGACCACTATAAAAATAAGGTCATAGACATTGTCACCGCTATAAAAACAAGGTCATAAATAGGGTGGATCAAAATGGACCCGACTCGGAAACCAGACCAGACCCGGAAAACATGGGGTCGGGGTTGACCCGACACCCCTAGGGGTCGGGTCTCGGGTCGAATTTTAAGAAATCTCAGGTCAATGAGTGGGTCGGGGTCAGACCCGGCGGGTATCGGGGTTTGACCCGACCCGGATTTAAAAAAAAAAAATTAATTGTTGTGTGTGTGCTCTATTAGACACCCCACTCTAATATGCAGATGAAAAGTAAAAAAAACAAATCATTTTTAGTTAATTTTGATTACAAATTTACAATTACATATACAAATTCTACAAGGGATTTGGAAGGAAGTGTTATGCTCGGAAGCTGTAGAAGCTATAAATAGCTTCCTTGTAATCAACATTGGGCATCAATACAGAATTACAACATCTTACCCCTTACCCTTTACCTTCTTCCTTCCCTTACTCTCTCTCCCTTACTCTCTCTTCCTCTCTAACTGACTTTCCCGCCCTCCTTGGGCCATAACAAAACTGGTATCAGAGCAAACTCCTCGGCATGCGCAAGACGACGGAAATGGCGGATGGAACAAGGTCCAAATCAATGGAACTGCAAATGCAAGAAGTCAGGGACGACATGAGGTCATTCAGAGATGATCTGAAATCGATTGCAGCTTCTACAATGCAAATTGTCAATGATTCTCATAACCACAGAGCAGATCACGCACGCGAGATGATGGAACTTAGGAAGATCATGGAAGACCGGGCAAAGGAAGCCTGGGAATTCAGAGCGGATACAGATCGAAGGTTGGAACAGCTAACGGACTTGATCAGGCATCCACCGCGAAGAGAAAAGTCGCCGGAGAAACCAGATCCTGGTGGAAGGACCAGCAATCAAGAACAAGGATCGGGATCCAGTTCTGGCAGCCATGACGAGTGGAGATCACGGCGAGGAGCTGGTTATCAGGCAGCTGGCAATGACCGCTCATCTGAAAGGGGCAATCAAGGTCATCCCAACCAATTCGGACGTCAAACAGATCATCCAATTGACAATCTTAGAGGTAATCGATTCCCGAAAATTGACTTTCCCTATTTTGATGGCAAACGTCCTCGAAATTGGATCAGAAAATGTGAAAAAAAATTTGGAATCTTTATGATTCCGAAAACACAGAAAGTAGAACTTGCTACAATGCATTTAAGTGATAAAGCATATGTCTGGCTACAAGGTTACTCAGTTCAGAAGCCTAGAGTTGGGTGGATTGAGTTCTGTGATGATCCGTGTATGCGATTTGGGGATAGACGAGAAACCGATATAGTGGCAGAGTTCAACAAGATTGAACAAGGTGAAGATCTTGAAGATTATAATGAAAGATTTGAGGACTTAAGGGCTAGCATGCTATCCTTTAACCCTTTACTGTCGGAATCCTACTTTGTTTCGAGTTACATAAGCGGATTGCGCCAAGAAATCTGTTCTTTGGTCCAATTGGGAAGGCCAACAACTATGGCCTCAGTGATGGAGCAAGCCAGACTTCACTATAGTGCAGTTCAGGCATTGGTAAGGTTGACTAAAGGGCAGTGGAAAGGTGCAGCTCATAGCGACAGTAGCAACAGGACTTGGTCAAGAACAAGCAATGTGAAAGGGGATCCAAAGGATTAAGGAATACCTTTCAAAACAGTCACTCAACAGCTAGCTGCAACAGGCCTCAAGAGAGGGAATGATGGGAAGAAAGGATTGTGCTACAGATGTGAAGATAGGCACTTCTATGGTCACAAGTGCAAGCCAGCTACTTCACATAGTTTGTTGGCATATGAAGTGAGTGATCAAGAAGGGATGGATGAGTTGTTACCAACATCATGGAAAGAAGCTGACACAGAAGAGCAGGAAGAAGAAATCTATGTCCATGCCTTAACTGGGGGTGCTTCTGGCTTGACTATCAGAGTCAAAGGCTGGGTGAAGGGCACAGAAATCATTATACTGATAGAAAGTGGTGCAACCCATAGCTTCTTAGACTCCAGAGTTGCTCAAGAGGTTGGGTTTGAAATCATAAAGGCACCTCTTATGGAGGTGAGTACTCTTAATGGTACAATGTTAAGCAGCAAGGTGTGCAGCAAATTTGAGTGGGATATGCAAGGAAGTAAGTATGCTTTTGATATCAGGATCCTCAAGATGGGGGGCAATGACATGATCTTAGGATCAGATTGGTTGGCAGGCTTCAACCCTGTGCTATTTGACTTCTTGGAAGTGCAAATCTCATTTCTCAAAAACGGGAAGAAAGTGGTAATCAAGGGTATTAAGGACCACAAGGACGGTGGGCAGGCTAGCATTAGGATGCTCACGGGAAGGCAAACTCAAAAGCTACTTTTGAGAGGGGACCAGGCCATCACTGCTCAATTAGTACAAGTTTGTAAAGTGGAAAAAGTGGTGCCAGAATTGCCTATGGAAATACAGCAAGTCCTAGAGGAATTTAGTGATCTTTTTGAAGAGCCAAAAGAACTACCACCAGAAAGAGGCCATGAGCATGCTATCTTCCTAAAAGAGGGTACTGGGCCCTTAGCATCTCGTCCCTACAGATACCCTCACCTCCAGAAGAATGAAATAGAGAGACAAGTGACTGAGATGCTGAGCAGTGGTGTGATCAAACCCAGCCATAGTCCCTTTGCTTCACCAGTTTTGCTAGTCAAAAAGAAAGATGGAACATGGAGAATGTGTGTGGATTATAGGAAGTTGAATGAGGCTACATTGAAAGATAAATTTCCTATACCACACATTGAAGATTTGCTAGATGAACTCAGAGGAGCAGCAGTATTCTCCAAGTTGGATTTCAGATCAGGTTATCATCAAGTCAGAATGGTGGAGGCCGACATTGAGAAGACTGCATTCAGAACTCACCATGGGCATTATGAGTTCAAGGTAATGCCCTTTGGCCTCACTAATGCTCCTGCAACATTCCAAGCTTTGATGAATGATGTATTCTCTGATATGTTGAGGAAATATGTCTTAGTATTCTTTGATGACATATTAGTATACAGAAGTGATATGTGCCAACATGTCCAGCATGTAAGGGAGGTTTGTGGCAGATTGAGAAATCAGAAGCTGTTTGTCAAAGGTTCCAAATGTGAATTTGCACAGCCCCGTGTGGAATACTTGGGCCATTTCATTTCTAAAGAAGAGGTGGCTACATATCCTAGAAAAGTTGAAGCTATGCTCTCTTGGCCTATACCTACCAACCTGAAGACACTAAGGGGATTCCTATGTAAAGACCGGGAAATTTTATAATATTAAATTATTAAAATAGTGATTTATAATAATCCCGATTTCTAAGAATTGGGAGGTTTGGAAAAAAAAACTCGTCCTTGAGCATCAGTTGTGATTTTTTTAAAATCCTTCCGGCATCGTTTTAGAATTTTAATTTTGACGGAATTTGATTCCGCTTCCGAGTTGCAAGCCTTGATAAATTAATTTAATTCCGGCATGATTTTAATGGATTTTTCCGACAGGATTTCAATTTCGCTACTTTAACTTGAGGTTTTGGAATACGAGTCGGGATAAGATCGTTTGAGAGAGCGGGATTTTAAAAGACGAATCGTCGAAAATTCAAATTCCCGACTCGGGACCACATTTCCGTCATATTCTATCATCCTTATCCAATCCAACTCTTACCCTCTCTTTTGGGTAAAATTTTATCTATGCTTTCTCCCTCTCTTCTTGGTCCCCCTTGTTTTGACAAACAAACAACAAATCCTTCTTTTTCAAAATCAGATTTCTTTGACCAATTCTAGACCACAAACTCAAGAACCTAAACATCACCTAGCTTCCCCTCCCCTCGGCGTTACATACAACCCCAAACACAGACCCATTTTCTTTACTCCTTCCCTTCCCTGTGCTTCCCAGTTCTGATGGTTGCAGCAAGGCAAGATAAATTCCAGCTCCCCTTCTTTCTTATTTCCTCCTCCCTCCGTCCAATTCTAATCGCAACCACCAGGGCTCCTCCTCTCTTCCGCTGCGCCGAACACCAGCACCTCCTGAGCACCACTCGAGCACCCTCCGAGCGGCCCTGTCTCTTCGAAGAAAGGTCGTGCTTCATTCCACCTCCTCCGTCCATCGAAGCAAGAGCATTCGATCTCTGAAGCTCATCCTCATGTGTCCGACCAGCAGCAGCAGGCGATACCGGCTCAACCTTCCCTTCCTCCAACGCCGACGAAACGCCAGGAGAACCACCAGGCCGCTGCCGAGCCCCAACGCCCTTCTTCTTCCCTGTTCTGGTTCAATCCGCTCGGTAAGCACTCGCTCCTCCTCCTTTCTCTCTTGAACCCAATAAAGGCTGACCTTTAAGCTTCTTCCATGTTCCCTAGGCCAAGAGCTCTCCGATTCTGACTCTGATCAAGCCAAATCGTGCCCCGACGATGGTTTTCCGACGAAGTTTTCGACCCTCGGTGAGCTTTCCTTTCCTCCATCCTTCTTGGTTGATTTTGTGTCAGTTTCTGTCATTGAGTCCGGGGGAAGTCCTGTGTATACGAGTTTGGCCGGGAAAGAGGTCGTCGGCCGGCCTGAGTTGTCTCCCTTCTCCTCCGTTTCCGTCGCGTCCGTGTTCTCCGCAGGAAGAGGATGACGTCTTTCCTTTCTTTCTTGTGTTGTTGGGTTGGCCCGGGTCTGTTTGAATCCGGGTTATATCGTTTCCTCAAATCGGGTTTCAGATTGGGGAGTGGACTTCCGGGTTGAGAGATGGGATCCAGGTCTCTCTTCTTTTCTTTTGGGCTGGTTCTGGATCCGGGTTTCCTTTGCTGGGCCTTTCTAAATTGTTATCTTTGTTACATTATGTGATATGTTGATTATATACGTAATGAATTTATTTGATTAACCTTAGTTTATCACATTACCATATATTCTTATTTATTTTGGAAGAAGTATATTTCTGGAATTATTATTATGTATTTTAAATTACTTTAAAATGCTATAATTGGAATATGTATTTTTTTGTGATGTGTAAATATGTGATTTTGGAAGTTATGAGATGATTTATTGTTATTAATATACAAAAATAGTTTGTTGTTATTTTAAGTTGTACATTATTTGATAAAGTATTTAAAGGGTTTTCAAGTTCATAAAATGTTCTCAATGTTATTGTTTGAAAACCAAAATGCCGGAATATTTTGATAAAACAAGATTTGAGGTTGACTTAGAGAATTGATACTTCCTCTTGATTTGGACAAGTATGATTTGAAATTATCTAGAATGTGAGTTGACTTAACTTGAGATTTAAGAGTTTGGAAAACTTTGGGAAATGAGTTTTGGAATATTATTTTAGTATTCAATATTAAAGAAGGGATTTGACGGAACTTGAATTATTTGATCTTGAGCTTGAAGTTATGGTAAAAGTATCATTTCAAATGTCGGGATTTTGTCTTGGCTTGATGATGTGGTTTTGAGAAGGAAATTGGAAGAATGATTTGGGTTGATGTTGATCATATCCGAAAAGTTTTGGAAAACGGTTTTACTATCGGTTGGTTTTGGATATGTTGAGAACTTGAGATTCGTGCGTATGAATGTTGGTCTGGTGGCTTATGGAAATGACTTGATGATAGGTGTGTATTGCTTTTGGATTACTTTGGACTTGCATTGGGCCCTTGCTTGTGTTATCTTGTTGTTCTGCATCTTCAGGTAAGTTCCCTAGGGGGCTTACTCAGGTTGGACATTCATGCCTGTTGTTGCATTTTATGTTAGGTGTTGCATATGCATGAAAGCATGCCATGTAGTATCATGTTTAGGTTGCACTAATTGAATGAACATCCACTTACTTTATGCGTTTGAAACAAAACGGCCGTTATCTGTGATAGTCCTAGAGTCTTTGCTAGCGTCATAGGGTAGCCCAGCCTCATCGGGTACCCTGAGTCAATCGAGTCATGAACTTCCTTATATTATGAGATGCCTGCGGGCTTTATTGTGGAGCGGGTTAGGCATGCGTGCCGCCCGATTATGATGGAATGCATTCACGAGCTGGTCAGTCTCCGCCCTATCGGAAGGGGGTGGAGGTAGGAGAGGGATATGCCACTTGGCATTGTCTTGGGCCCTTTACAGTATTTTTACACATTATGATAACTAGGAGCATGCTAGTGTGTTTGACTTTCGTACTGCATTAGAGCATCTTTATTAGGTATAGCACATACTATGTGGCCTCAGCGAGGACTGCCGGTCCCGCATGAATGGCTCGATCTGACTCCTTTCCCCGTTCTTTTTTTTAAGGTATTTTCTGCAGATTTTGAGTGTTCGATGTCTTTATGACGGGGTTTCCTTTTGGCGAATTGAAGAACCTGTCTAATTCTCTAATTTGGTAAAATGGTAATTACCCACTCATGATTTGGTTTTGACCGGCTCTGCCGTGACACTTGTATCTTTACCTTGCTTCCGCTTTAATTTCATTTGAATTGAATTTCGCGTCATAATCTTAAGATAGTTTAAGGGTACCCAACGACCCTTCGTGGCTTTTAGGGTTTGAAATCCCTCTTTCTACTAATCTTAAAATGAGTTTGAAACCTCGACCCGTACCTGGATTGCAAGATCCGAACAAGGGGTTTCATCCCTTGAAATGTAACCCGGAAATCATAATTCTGGGCCGTTACAAAGATGGTATCAGAGCCGAGGTTGTGCAATTCGGGTACATAAGGGTCGAGTGTATGTTTTGAAAATCGCCCACAAATTTCAAGGACTTTTGAAAAGGATTTAAAGGGGCAAAATGAACTTAAGATGCCTAACCCAAATCGGACTAAGTAACGAACTTGGCTTGTTATAAAAGAGGAAAACCGACTAAAGAGGGACCGAGTTGGTAGAAGGGCGTTAGACCATCCCTATTGGATGTAGTTGGGAATGGGTAGGCAAATATCAGCTTGTTCTTTACAGATTGGTTGGGAGACTCAAATGAGATCATTATGAGTGTTATTAACTGATTCTGTGTTGAGTGCTTGATATGCTAAAGTCTTATTGGTATGCCTAACAAATAAATGTGTCTTGACTGATCTGTGCAAACTGGATAGTGGGAGTACCCTTGTTTCTGTGTGGTCAAACCCAGCTTTTGTGGATATGAGGGTTGTCTGAGTGATTATTGGAATAGGGTCCTTGACGTAATTCTGAGTTAGAAAGTGAGGTGCTTCTTGGGCTGTCTTTCTTGATTCTTATGATGATCAATCAGTGTTTTCTTACCACAAAGAGTCATACCAGAGTCCCACGGTAAAGAGGGGTGATAAGTCAGTCGGGAAAAGTCAATGATTGCCTTTAGGGATCTCTGTCCGGTTGTAATGGTGACTCTCTCTGAATTGCATGACATGATTTTATAATCCCCCGCATGTACCTTGCCAATGATCATTAGTAAGAAGCTTCTCATGTTATGCATTGCTTTCTGTCATGATTTTATTGTTAAGCTCATGTTGTGGTTAGTTACATTGCTCAAGTCTCGTGTTATGTCTTGCCTTCTATCATGACTGTATGTTGTTATCGAATGTTTACTTGGCCTATTGGTCGTATGATTGATTGGAAGCACGAACCACATGATATGAACCTACCTGATCGTTATCTCCTCCTGAATTAGGTTCATGATAGTGTGATCAACTCCTCTTTTTATGAATGCTGATAAATGATCGTCTTAGCATGTTGGATGATGACGTGTCAATGCTTATTATCCTTTGGTAACAAGAATCTATAGTATTTCCATCTGCTCTGTATTCGTCAGATTAATTAACGTTGATTGTTTTGCAATTTGTGTTGTTGTGTGATTACTTGCGTTGGATGGAGAATATGTGGTATAATTGAGTCTTGAGAAATACATGTTTTATCCTAGTATGTGTTGGTTTGAGCTCATGTCCCCGTATTCTAGTCATATTGCCATTACTTAAACTCGTGTTATACATTGTAAAACCTTCCTCATGTTTCTATGTTGTTGGAATGTTATTGAATTGATTTCTTAAGTGTCGCCATGATTAGTTGAATGCATGTATCGTATGCCAAGTAGAGTCTTTAGTATCATATAGGATCCTTGGTTGTGACTCGTGTGAATTATATCTTGCTTGCATTATTGCTGATTCTCTCTTGAGCTAGGTTCCTGATAGTGTGGTTCTTCCCTCTTTCTATTACCATAACATGTCTTACTTATCCTGGCTAGATGATGTTAAATTCGATGGCCGACTTGCTTTCTGCAATGGTAGGCCCTAGCATTCCTACATGATCTCACTCGGTGGTATTCCTCTATTACTATATAACATCTTCTCGTATTTGCATGAACGTATAACTTGACACCTCGCATGATCACACACCACGTTAGATTATGATTTTGCACACACATGACACATGAATGTTAGAATGAATTTAGTCGAGTTACCTTGATTGTGGTCATGATTCGATATGTGCTAGTAGTATCCTATAGGGCGTATGATTTCCAATATGACTCGCTAAATGATTACATGTTGTACATGTTTTATGATGTGATAACTATTGTACATTTATATGTGTCCTATGATAGTTCGTTCTTAGCATGATTATAATCTATTGCCCATGACGTCCTTCTTGTTACTTGTAATGATTCCTCATGTTTCGTGAACATCCTGTTAACCCCCTTTTAATGACTTTTGACTGTGCTTGTATCACATCATGTGTTGCTAGTATCATGTAGGACATGTGCTTTCTAAATGTATCTTGTCGTATGATTACATGTCATGCTTGACCTATTATATGACCAGTGTGTTAAGATGAGATAGTTACTATAATGCTCTTATATGTTCTCGTATGATGCTTAATCTGCTTGCTATGATATACCTCGTCATGCTATGTTTGAACTGAATTGTTGATGTGTATACCATGCTCGTTCATTGTTCATATACATGATATTTGTCATCATCATTAAATATCGCATGACTTTGAATCTTGCACGATCATTACTGGTTCCGCATATCTTGCTTGAAGTTATTAGGCATCTCTGCTTCCATGGAATAATAGACTGTTAACTTATCTCGCATGCATCCGTGTGGGACTCGATTCAGTCGATTGTGTATTTTGGAATGAATATGCATGTCGTTCTTCTTAAAATAGGTACGTGTTAGTGTGGATTAATGTGACATATGTGCTCCATAATGAATTCATTTTTCTCGTCAAAATTGTAACCTAATAGACTTTCATAAGGGCATCATTGCTATTCTCGAGTCGGAGTCTTGTCTCTAGTCTTGTCGTCTTTAGTATTAGTCTTTGTTTGTCTCCGAGAGGAACATTGGGTGTCCGTCCCTATCACTCCCCTATCTCTACTAACTTGAACTCATATGTGATACATCGGACGAGCGACGCATGAAAGAGGGGACGAAAAGTAGATAACGATAGAGCGGTGCAGCGGAAGCATGGACCCATAACCCACGTGCCTCAGGATCAATGATGTCGGCAGAACGGGCACGCATCGAGAATTACGGTTACCGAGTACGATATGACTTGTAAACGGGAGTGTTCTCCGTTCGAATTGCTAACCCTTTGAAATTTGTTGAGGACGATATTGCACTGACCTAGAGATGAGATTTACGTGTTGATGTGCTGACTTGATCATGATTGTTGCCTGATTGCATGTTGTCTAAGATGATATGATTTGATGACTTATAGATCTCAAGTACCATGATGTCTTAAATTGTTTCTACGCTAAGTTGCTAAGCATGATTTGAATTCCTTTGCCCGTAAAATGTGAACTACATATGTTAAGAAGCATGAATTGTATCGAATAAGGTTATAATGCAACATGTTAGCTTGACCTCATTATGTTCATATATGATGTTTGCAATGATTATTGAGCATGATGGTAAACTGAGACTTGTTGAACCCATGATGTCATGTTTATAAAGGCTAGTTGATATGCTGCAGACCTTATGTTTGATGATTTTCATGATTGCTTCTTCCTTAAACCCGTGGGTGAGGTTATTGGTAGCGTGGTTGGAGGGCGGTGAAAGAATTTTGGATGGTTGAGATGATCGATGGTATTAGGAGTTGAGTCGCGAGAGAGGGATGTTGACTTAGGTAAGACTGAGTGAGCTTTGGGATCTATGGTAGGCAATGTTGGTGGTTCTGATGAGCTTCTAGGTGAGGTTGGTGATGCTTCGGATAGTACGAGAAGTGTAAGGGAGGGCTCGTGAATACTGAGGACATGGTATTAGAGGGTACTTGGGTGTGAGGTTAGAAATAGTAGTTGATTATTAGAGGTGGATGGTGTGGAAGTGCTTGGCGGAAGGAGGGGCGAGATTTGAGCATCGGGATGAATTGGGATTTCTTGGGAAATTTTGTCTGAGATGACGTTGGCGGGTCTAGAAGAGGATTAGTCTTGGTTTGAGAGTGGAGATGGGCCAGTGGGGATTGTGTTTTATTTTTATTTTTTTGTTATGATGGGAGGATTTCCTTGATTATTTTATTTATTTATATCTGCTGACATCATGTTAGATAGCAACCATGATGAACCTGATATGGAATGATATTACATATTGTTATGCAATATTGAAATCTAATTGGTAGTGACTGGTGTTATCATGATATATCGAAGCATTGCTATTCTGCTATGTGCTTTAGAAGCATGTTACGATGTGTTATATGAATTATGAGATAATAATGTGTTATTATGTGAAAGCATGGTGTTATATTATGTGGTGGTAAACATGATGTTATATTATGTTGTAGTAATCATGATGTTGTATTATATGGTTGACAAGCATGACTATTGATATGTTAAATGATGAGTATGACTTGGAATGTGAATATGATTTGTATATATATGAGATAATGGTGCCTGATTACTAAATGATCGTTATATGACATTGTGATGAGTTAAGATGATTTCTAGAGAGCATGTTGACATCTTGATGGTGATATACTTCTTGATCTTCCCTTTTTATTGAATCTTAATAGAATGACCTTGACTGTATTGATGTGTTGATAAGTAGTTTTGTTCCGTTGACTTATGATGAAATTTCGCTATGGCTAACCTTGCAAGTACCGATGATTGACGTGATAAAAATGTTATGCTAATGCTGGATAGAAATTGGATAGAATGACTATGTGAATTTATGCGTTAAATGATATCCCTTGCTGTGGCTGACCCTACTATGATTGCGATGCTGATATGCGATAGTGAGATTTGATGTGTACTGACGTACTAACCCCATAACATCTAACCCGTTGATTTCTGGACATGTGTGCTTACATGATGAGCATTCGATTATGCACTTGTGATGCCTTCAGTATGATGTAGATATACCTTATGATTTGTAGTATGTTGAGGTTTGTTGTTCACTTGTTACTTGAGACTTGTTGGCATGTTTATTTTTATGTTAAACGGTTATGCGATGGCTTGTGACTATGATATGATGTGGGACTTGCCATGTGTGAGATGACTTATGGTATTATGCTTATATAAGAGTTGATGAAACTTTTGGTTATGGTACTTGTTGAGTTGTGAATGATGTTGCATGATTTGGAAACTAGGAAGAGAATATGAGATTAGCCCTTAGAGATGGATGATTCCACCTCATGATTTCTGAATTTGATTGATATGCGAGAAACTGATTTGGTTCTTGGAGGATTTTGACGAAATCTTGATTTGAAAGGATTTGACTCGTTTTGGTGTAAAAATTGCTTGACTAAACGTTGGATTTGAAGATTTGGATCAGTGTTGAAAGGAAATATCTGGGACTTAAAAGAATAAGCGGTATCGAGGATTTTGAACGATTTCGAGGTCAATCTTTCCATTGCAATCCCTTTTGGAACTTTTCAAACCCGGGCTTATAATATAACGCCTCACGAAGTGGATACAAGCATTTTATAGGGGCGCATATAGAATGCTTGCTAAGACCTAGTACGGGCGCTATAGTTGCTTTTGAGTTATGATATAACCGAAAGGTCAAAGTAAGGGTGTGGTAGGGGCCCATATCACATACTTGCTACGACCAATTGGGAATGTTATGATCATGTCGAGGGTGCTGTGAGGATCTCATACGGGCCCTATGAGATGCTTATAGAATCAATGACATGATCCTTGGACTCACCAATTTAAAACTTCATCCCCATGTTTTAGAGTGATTTTAGTCTCGGGGACGAGACTGTTTTTTAGAGGTGGATGATGTAAAGACCGGGAAATTTTATAATATTAAATTATTAAAATAGTGATTTATAAAATCCCGATTTCTAAGAATTGGGAGGTTAGGAAAAAAAACTCGTCCTTGAGCATCAGTTGTGATTTTTTTAAAATCTTTCCGGCATTGTTTTAGAATTTTAATTTTGACGGAATTTGATTCCACTTCCGAGTTGCAAGCCTTGATAAATTAATTTAATTCCGGCATGATTTTAACGGATTTTTCCGACAGGATTTCAATTTCGCTACTTTAACTTGAGGTTTTGGAATACGAGTCGGGATAAGATCGTTTGAGAGAGCGGGATTTTAAAAGACGAATCGTCGAAAATTCAAATTCCCGACTCGGGACCACAATTCCGTCATATTCTCTCATCCTTATCCAATCCAACTCTTACCCTCTCTTTTTGGGTAAAATTTTATCTATGCTTTCTCCCTCTCTTCTTGGTCCCCCTTGTTTTGACAAACAAACAACAAATCCTTCTTTTTCAAAATCAGATTTCTTTGACCAATTCTAGACCACAAACTCAAGAACCTAAACATCACCTAGCTTCCCCTCCCCTCGGCGTTACATACAACCCCAAACACAGACCCATTTTCTTTACTCCTTCCCTTCCCTGTGCTTCCCAGTTCTGATGGTTGCAGCAAGGCAAGATAAATTCCAGCTCCCCTTCTTTCTTATTTCCTCCTCCCTCCGTCCAATTCTGATCGCAACCACCAGGGCTCCTCCTCCCTTCCACTACGCCGAACACCAGCACCTCCTAAGCACCACTCGAGCACCCTCCGAGCGGCCCTATCTCTTCGAAGAAAGGTCGTGCTTCATTCCGCCTCCTCCGTCCATCGAAGCAAGAGCATTTGATCTCTGAAGCTCATCCTCATGTGTCCGAGCAGCAGCAGCAGGCGATACCGGCTCAACCTTCCCTTCCTCCGACGCCGACGAAACGCTAGGAGAACCACCAGGCCGTCGCCGAGCCCCAACGCCCTTCTTCTTCCCTGTTCTGGTTCAATCCGCTCGGTAAGCACTCGCTCCTCCTCCTTTCTCTCTTGAACCCAATAAAGGCCGACCTTTAAGCTTCTTCCATGCTCCCTAGGCCAAGATCTCTCCGATTCTGACTCTGATCAAGCCAAATCGTGCCCCGACGAAGGTTTTCCGGCGAAGTTTTTGACCCTCGGTGAGCTTTCCTTTCCTCCTTCCTTCTTGGCTGATTTTGTGTCGGTTTCTGTCATTGAGTCCGGGGGAAGTCCTGTGTGTACGAGTTTGGCCGGGAAAGAGGTCGTCGGCCGGCCTGAGTTGTCTCCCTTCTCCTCCGTTTCCGTCGCGTCCGTGTTCTCCGCAGGAAGAGGATGACGTCTTTTTTTCTTTCTTGTGTTGTTGGGTTGGGCCGGGTCTGTTTGAATCCGGGTTATATCGTTTCCTCAAATCGGGTTTCAGATTGGGGAGTGGGCTTTCGGGTTGAGAGATGGGATCCAGGTCTCTCTTCTTTTCTTTTGGGCTGGTTCTGGATCCGGGTTTCCTTTGCTGGGCCTTTCTAAATTGTTATCTTTGTTACATTATGTGATATGCTGATTATATACGTAATGAATTTATTTGATTAACCTTAGTTTATCACATTATCATATATTCTTATTTATTTTGGAAGAAGTATATTTCTGGAATTATTATTATGTATTTTAAATTACTTTAAAATGATATAATTGGAATATGTATTTTTTTGTGATGTGTAAATATGTGATTTTGGAAGTTATGAGATGATTTATTGTTATTAATATACAAAAATAGTTTGGTGTTATTTTAAGTTGTATATTATTTGATAAAGTATTTAAAGGGTTTTCAAGTTCATAAAATGTTCTCAATGTTATTGTTTGAAAACCAAAATGCCGGAATATTTTGATAAAACAAGATTTGAGGTTGACTTAGAGAATTGATACTTCCTCTTGATTTGGACAAGTATGATTTGAAATTATCTAGAATGTGAGTTGACTTAACTTGAGATTTAAGAGTTTGGAAAACTTTGGGAAATGAGTTTTGGAATATTATTTTAGTATTCAATATTAAAGAAGGGATTTGACGGAACTTGAATTATTTGATCTTGAGCTTGAAGTTATGGTAAAAGTATTATTTCAAATGTCGGGATTTTGTCTTGGCTTGATGATGTGGTTTTGAGAAGGAAATTGGAAGAATGATTTGGGTTGATGTTGATCATATCCGAAAAGTTTTGGAAAACGGTTTTACTATCGGTTGGTTTTGGATATGTTGAGAACTTGAGATTCGTGCGTATGAATGTTGGTCTGGTGGCTTATGGAAATGACTTGATGATAGGTGTGTATTGCTTTTGGATTGCTTTGGACTTGCATTGGGCCATTGCTTGTGTTATCTTGCTGTTCTGCATCTTCAGGTAAGTTCCCTAGAGGGCTTACTCAGGTTGGACATTCATGCCCGTTGTTGCATTTTATGTTAGGTGTTGCATATGCATGAAAGCATGCCATGTAGTATCATGTTTAGGTTGCACTAATTGAATGAGCATCCGCTTACTTTATGCGTTTGAAACAAAACGGCCGTTATCTGTGATAGTCCTAGAGTCTTTGCTAGGGTCATAGGGTAGCCCAGCCTCATTGGGTACCCTGAGTCAATCGAGTCATGAACTTCCTTATATGATGAGATGCCTGCGGGCTTTATTGTGGAGCGGGTTAGGCATGCGTGCCGCCCGAATATGATGGAATGCATTCACAAGCTGGCCAGTCTCCGCCCTATCGGAAGGGGGTGGAGGTAGGAGAGGGATATGCCACTTGGCATTGTCTTGGGCCCTTTACAGTATTTTTACACATTATGATAACTAGGAGCATGCTAGTGTGTTTGACTTTCGTACTGCATTAGAGCATCTTTATTAGGTATAGCACATACTATGTGGCCTCAGCGAGGACTGCCGGTCCCGCATGAGTGGCTCTATTTGACTCCTTTCCCCGTTCTTTTTTTTAAGGTATTTTCTGCAGATTTTGAGTGTTCGATGTCTGTATGACGGGGTTTCCTTTTGGCGAATTGAAGAACCTGGCTAATTCTCTAATTTGGTAAAATGGTAATTACCCACTCATGATTTGGTTTTGACCGGCTCTGCCGTGACACTTGTATCTTTACCTTGCTTCCGCTTTAATTTCATTTGAATTGAATTTCGCGTCATAGTCTTAAGATAGTTTAAGGGTACCCAACGACCCTTCGTGGCTTTTAGGGTTTGAAATCCCTCTTTCTACTAATCTTAAAATGAGTTTGAAACCTCAACCCGTACCTGGATTGCAAGATCCGAACAAGGGGTTTCATCCCTTGAAACGTAACCCGGAAATCATAATTCTGGGCCGTTACATCCTAGGTCTCTCAGGATACTATAGAAGATTCATTAAAGGTTATGGAATTATAACCAAACCTTTAACTGATCTTTTAAAGAAAGATGCTTTTGCTTGGTCTCCAATTGCAAATGAAGCCTTTTGCCAACTGAAGAAATTGCTCACCTCACCACCAGTATTAGCATTTCCTGACTTCTCTTTGCCCTTTGTAGTGGAGTCTGACGCCTATGACACGGGTATTGGAGCAGTTCTGATGCAGCATGGCAAGCCTTTAGCCTTTTTTAGCCAAGCTTTATAGGGTAAACACCTACTGCTTTCCACCTATGAGAGGAGCTCTTAGCAATACTTCTAGCAGTAGAGAAATGGAGGCACTACCTAGAGCCAAGGGAATTTGTGATCAAGACTGATCATCAACCTCTAAAGCACCTACTAGAGCAGAAACTCACCACTCAGTTACAGAAAAAGGCAGCCAGGAAATTATTGGGGCTAACCTACACTATTTCTTATAAAAAGGGATCTGAAAATAAGGTTGCAGATGCCCTTTCCAGGAAGGAAATAGTACAGCAAGGTGAATGTCATGCTACACTCACTATCCAGCCAGAGTGGATCAAGGAGGTGCTAGCTAGCTATACTGGAGATCCAGAAGTGCAACAAGTCTTACTGTCAGCAGTACATGAGTCCAACACAGATTGGACCATCACCAAAGGCCTGCTAAGGTATAAGAACAGGTTCTTTATTGGCAATAATGAACAATTACAACACAAGCTTATAGTGGCTATGCATGAAGAGCCAATAGGTGGGCATTCAGGCATCCATGGGACTTATCAAAGGCTCAAGCAACAGTTTTTCTGGCCAGCTATGAAGGAGCATGTCACTAAACTTGTTAAGGCTTGTGATATATGCCAAAGAAGCAAGAGTGAGCATGTGTTGCCAGGGTTACTGCAGCCATTACCTATTCCTGAGGGGCATGGACTCATGTAAGCATGGACTTCATTGAGAGCTTACCAAAATCCCAAGGATTGGACACTATCATGGCAGTGGTGGATAGACTGACCAAGTATGCTCACTTCCTGCCACTAAGCCATCCATTTACATCCGAGAAAGTAGCTACACTCTTCATGGAAGGGGTGTATAGACTGCACGGATTACCAGAGTGCATAGTGTCTGATAGGGACAAAGTTTTTTTGAGCAAATTCTGGCAGCAATTGTTCAAAAGTTTGGGGACCAAATTACACATGAGTACATCTTATCATCCCCAAACAGATGGGCAGACTGAGCAAGTGAATAGGTGTTTGGAGACTTTTCTGAGATGCATGACTTCATATCACCCCAAGCAATGGGCAAAGTGGTTATGCCTAGCTGAATTTTGGTATAACACCAACTTTCACACAACCCTCAAGATGTCACCTTTTGTAGCATTGTATGGCAATCCAACAAATGTGTGGTATCACACAACCCTCAATAGGTGAAATGCCTTCTCAACTAGGCATTTCACCTATTTTGTCCAACAAATGTGTGGCATCCGGATGGATCCAAGAGAGACAGCACATGCTTGGCCAAATCAGATTCCAACTTCAGCAAGCACAAGCCAGAATGAGGACATTTGCTGATAAGAACAGGGTTGACAGGGAGCTATAGGTCAATGATATGGTTTACCTCAAACTCCAACCATACAGGCAATCATCAGTGGCCTTAAGAAGAAGCCTCAAGCTGTGTTCAAAGTACTATGGGCCTTATAGAGTTCTTGCAAGAATGGGGAACGTAGCTTACAAACTAGAGCTCCCACCATCTTCCAAGATACATCCAGTGTTTCACATCTCTCAGCTCAAGCTCAAGACTGGGAGTGATCACATAGCATCAAACGAGCTACCCAGCACTGATGAGGACGGTGAAGTAATCAGGCAACCCCAGGCCATACTTGACACACGAGTTTCATACTTGGCAAGTGGTGATCCTGTCACCGAATGGCTGGTCAGGTGGTGCAATATGGATAAGCAACAGGCAACCTGGGAACCAGCTGCACATATACTACAACAATTTTCAGACTTCCAGATTCACTCTTGAGTCAAAATGTCTCGATTAGGGGAGTGTATGGGTATGTACTCAGTCTGGTCTAGCTTGGTTTTTGTTTTTGTTGCATAAGCCTTGAGTCAAGGCTTTGAAATAGGGGAGCATTGTTATGCTCAGAAGCTGTAGAAGCTATAAATAGCTTCCTTGTAATCAACATTGGGCATCAATACAGAATTACAACATCTTACCCCTTACCCTTTACCTTCTTCCTTCCTTTACTCTCTCTCCCTTACTCTCTCTTCCTCTCTAACCGACTCTCCCGCCCTCCTTGGGCCATAACAGGAAGCAGGGGCTTTTGCAGAATGCCGCTGGTCATGGGTACGAAGGGAAGCTAACAAAGTGGCTCACGCCATGGCTGGAAAGGGGCCGGAGATAGAATCTGTTTTTGAATTTAATAATGGTGTTCCCGCAGATGTGCAATATTTAGCACTAGATGACTTAATTGATTGAGTTTCGTTTTCTTTGTCTAAAAAAAAATACGATTCACAAATCAGTGAATCACGATAGGGGCGGAGCTGGGGGGTGCTCGAGAGTCCTCGAGCACCTCCTGGCCGGAAAAAAAATACAAAAAAAATAATTTTTTTTTATATATATTTAGTATATTTAAGGTAATATAAGATTTTTAAGTGATATAAGATTTTTAAGTGATATTTGAAGCAGAATTTTTATCTAGCTCAATTGGTAAAGGGGAGGGAAGGGAATTAAATGGTCTTGGGTTCAAATCTCAAACTCTTTACTTTTTATTTGTTTTATTATATCATTATTCCACATAATTATTTATGAATTTCTTTGTATATTTTTAGTTTCTCTAAACTATTTCAATTAAAAAATGTCATGTCATATTTAAATTTAAGGTTTTCCTTCAATATTGTTTTGAAATTAATTCTTCTTGATTTTTTTTCCTATATTTTTTTGTTTCTTTCAACTATTTAACTAAAAATATCATAAATATATCACAATTTTAGTATTTATTCAATATTTATTTCAATTAAAGAATGTCATGTCATATTTAAATTTAATGTTTTCCTTCAATATTGTTTTGAAATTAATTCTTCTTGATTTTTTTCCTAAATTTTTTTTTTTTCAACTATTTAACTAAAAATATCATAAATATATCACAATTTTAGTATTTATTCAATATTTTTGTAAAAATCTTCTTAATAGGTATAAAAAAATATTTTACAAAATTTTTTTAGCACCCCCCTTAATTTCATCCTGGCTCCGCCACTGATCACGATCGCATTTTTATTTAATTTTGATTGCAAATTTAATTTTGTAACAACTAACATGCGGATAAAAAATCCTTTTTTTTTACAATTACAAATTTACAGTTACATATACCCTTAAAAAATCCTTTTGATTCACGAATAACTAATATGCGGATGAAAAGTAAAATAAAATCCTTTGTAATTTTGTAACAACTAACAAAATTTTAAAACTCGGGTTTTCGGGTGAACCCGTGAGTTGACCCGGAAAACTCGGAATTACAAATCTCGGGTTCGGGTCGGGTGGCGGGTCGCATTTTTTAAAATCCCGGGCCTTCGGGTTGACCCCCACCCGGAATGTTCGGGTCGGGTCGGGTCGACCCGGATGAGCCACCCTTGTCATAAACACTGTCATCACTATAAAAACAAGAACATTGAAAAACTCAAGAAGGTGGTCTACTTCAAAGTTTTCTTAATGAAAGATTTGAAGTGCTCAATTGGGCTAACAATTGGTTTGAGATTTCATTAACCTCCTCCCCCCCAAGCCACACACACAACGCAAGTTTACCATTCAGCCGACGGACCAAGGTCGTCACATGAAAGGGAGCTTTCATCGTTGGACACTTTAGGCGATGAATTGTCGTTGCCTAAATTGTTGTCTGGTTGGCGATAATAATGATGTTCGTTGCCTAATTACTCTTAAGCATCCTAAAAATTGTTCGTCTCCTAAAAACATTGTCAGATATCAAGGGTTACCCAAGCCCACCCATTATCATTCCAGCGATGGATGGTTAGATTTAGACAGTGATGAACATTCGTCACCCCAATGTGCTTTGAGAATTGAATATATATATATATATATATATATATATATATATATATATCTATATATATATATATATATATATATATATATATATATATATATATATATATATATATAAGTCGAATCAAACAACAATGTGATAAGGAAAGCGTCGTGCACAATGTCCATAGCAGGACCATCGCTAGAGGAAGATGTCCCTCGATACGGGGTAAGCCGTAGGATGGCCCGATCTTCGACAATCAAGACACAAACTCAAGAAAAGAACAAGATTTATGCAGGACTCGATATCGACTAAACAAGAGAAACAAGGTGCGGTTGTTGTATGTAAGTAAGACTCGAAATTGATGCAATAAAGACACGGTAGATTGGTGAAACGATCTATATAGAACAAGATGAAGACCCTAGGCTCCCATATGAGGTAAGAACCAACACCAATGACTATATAACTCGCCTCTACAACCCTACACAACCAAGCGGACAACTTGGAGGCACAAGGAGAAGGCTCGTGGATACCAAGGATTACCAAACCTTGCTAGATTGACACACTCAAGGCAAACCAAGCTGAAACAATACCAATTGCAATCGATGAGCCTAGCTACGAATCAATCGACTTAATCACTCGATGTGTTTCACATAAAGGAGGAACTTGTATTCAAGAATGACGTACGTGAGTTTGACAATGATGATCAGCCGTTCTTATAGAAACCCTAGGGCTGATTTTATGAAAATAATAAATAAAATAGAAATTAAAATCTATTAATATTACTAATTCTGCTAGCATTTTGCTGACGTGTCACACTCACAATTAAAGTTGAATTTTTTATTCAAATGAGCTTTTCTTATTGGTCAATATTATTATGGAAACTTTAAAATATTTGTTTCCTATTTTAAATATTATTTGAATCCATTCCCTTTTTTTTATTTTCGGTTATATTGTCGTAAATATTGAGACATGTTTCCTTTTTTTTTTCCGATTGCAATATGTCTATCTATCTATTAATCTATCTATCTATCTATTAATATTACTAATTCTGCTAGCATTTTGCTGACGTGTCACTCTGTAAATAAAAGTTGAATTTTTTAATCAAAAGTTTCATTTCTTATTAATCGATGTTATTAAGGGAAGTTTAAATATTTGTTTCCTATATTATATTCATCACAATCGTATTAAAAATATCTAGACAATTAATTCAAATGTCAAAATAAAAATCTATTAATTAATAATAATAATAATACTAATTTTGCTAGCATTTTGCTGACATGTCACGCCCACAATTAAACTTAATTTTTTTTATTCAAATGACATCTTAAATGACCATCGAAAAATAAATAATATTTTAAGACTTACAAGCATTACTAATGATTATTTTACATCTTAGATGAGACTTCTTAGATCACTTTTCTACCTTTTAGGATCTTTTTATTTTTACCATCTTACCTTTATTTTCACTATTAATTTCTCTCTCTCTTTCTAGCCATCTTTCTAATGAATATAATGAATAAGTTATGTATATCTACATAACTTCAAAAGTATTCGCACAATCATGTGCTTATGACAATAATTATATACGGAGCATTTATTTCAATTATATTAGATGGTGTGTTTGAGTATTATTACTACTTTACCTTATTAAATCATTTTAAAATTTTGTATTGTATCTCTTTCCAACTAATTTATAAATTACAAAAAAAAAAAAACTTTATACGTACATATTTTTGTTATAAACAAGTATATATTAATATAGTACTATTATAGATATAGATATATAAAATGATGTTCAAATTAAAATGGATCAAACTCCTGTGCATTCAAGGCACGGGTATTACACTAGTAAATCCCTAAATCACATAAAATAGCTTAAGTAAAGAAGGTTACTAAAAATAATAATCAAAAGGGTGTTCCACACTTAGAAATTTCGGCCCTCATAAAAACTAAGCTCCATAGGTTGGCGTCGAGGGTCCAGGGTTCGGCGTCGAGGGTACAACAACAAGAGTAGAACATACGTATGACTTCAATGGCTCCTCTTGAAGTTGAATCACGCTTGAGAATAGATCGAACATGGCTCACGAACATCAAAGAGTGTGTCTGCTGGTGTCTTCGATGGTCCAGCATCATTCTCCCTTTCTTGAAAAGGATTCGACCATAAACCCAAGGTCTCATCCACGGCACGATAGGAAATAAGATCTGCGACATTTAATGTAGTGCTCACACCATAGCCTCCAGGGTTGAAGACCACATGTCCATGGAAACTCCTCACATGGCCGATTGTTGTAGGGGTTGGCCACTTCTGGATGGCGTTGATCTTGGCTTTGTAAACTTGTAGACCATTAGAGCTCACTACAAAACCAATAAAAGGAACTTGATTAGTGCACAATTCACATTTCACATCATCTTCATAATGTCGTAACTTAATATGCACTATAGCTTGTTTGTTGACCTTTAAGTTCCCACAATCATTCATACAATGCACTCTATAAGGTCTAGGGTGCTAGGCGGGTTGAAGTTGTAGCTTTTCAATCATTTCAAGTCTAGCGATATTACAACAACTTCCACCATCAATGATCATATTATAAACTTTGTCTTTTTCTATAAGCATTTAGTATGAAACTAGTTTTCTTTTTTATTATCATCACAAGGCGTAGGTTGAACATGTAATACTTTCCTAACAATCAAATAATCATCATGCTCATATTCAATGCAATCATCATCACATGCAAGTAAATTAAGATCTTGATCATTATTAACATACTCTTCATTTTCATGAAAAAGAGAAATATCTACGCTAGAAGGAACATTATGTTGGTCAGCATAATTAAGAGGAATATGATGAGTTTCTTCCCTTTCATTTGGTGGTACTTCACCTCTAGGTGGTACTCCTTGTTTGGGTACCGTGTTAGAGCCAAAACGTTGCAACTCTAGTGTTGTCAATCTTTCTATTACCCTTACCATGTTTTCATTTCAATGTATTCAAAATTTTGAACACCTCGGGAGAATTCATGGGATTCCTAGTAGTGTTAGTGTTGTTTTCCTGATTAGACATCACAAAGAAAAAGAAACAAAGAACCATGTGAAGGGTTAGTAAAAACTATAAACAAACTCGCAAGTGTATCACTCAACACTCCCTCTCTTATTGGTATGTTATGCTTGTTGTTTCAATCCACCTTAAGCAAATCAATACTCAAGCTAGGACTTAGCAAACACAAGGTATATAATAGCAAAGAGATCAAGGGTTATATGAATGAAACAAGGCTGCACACTTGACAAAAGCAAGATGATAACTCGACAACGCAAAGAAGGGACTCGACAATCGCAATGAGCACTCAACAATGGCAATTTGGACTCGAAAAACACAATTGCACAATGATTAGTACTCGAAAATAGCAAGAAAGCAACAATTATGGACTGATTTTTGTGGAAAACAAAAGAAAGAATCAACCTTTGATGATTTACCTCTTTTGATTCTAACCCAAGTACGGATGTTGTAGGGTTTGAAGTTGCAAAGGTAGGGTTTCAAGGTTGTGTTTAGGAGGCAATATGGATTGGTCTAAAGATGATTTCAACACCAATGTATTCCCTTGATGATTCCTTGCAATAGATGAACAAAGAGCTCCAAAGAACACAAATCAAACAACGTATCTCTCTTCTTTTTTGTAACTATTTTCGAATCCATTTTTTTTTTAATACAGTAGCTCTAAATGCACAAAAATTAAATAAAAATGCAAGGAATTTCGGAAATAAGGTGAGTAAAATAAAGTTCATCCCTAATGATAGAAATAGGTGAGGTTTGGCTACATTTGGTAAGTGTTTAATCTATCTTCTATCTTGTGATCTAGAATGATAGAATGTGTTTTATCTCCCTTTTATCATGCAAATTCAGCAATAATTATATATGAAGGAGAATAAAATTGGTTCAAGGTAGATAGATCAAAGATAGATATAAAATTAGGTAAAAGATAGATAAAAGATACAACAACTTAGGGTTAGGTTTGCTTGTGTGTATGCCGATTTGAGTGCAACAATAGAGGCGGCACAAAGGCTGAATTCAGCTTCAATGGATGCTGATGGTCTCGGCTAGGCTGTGTTTGGGCTTGTAGCAACCAACAACAATCACAAACAAAGGTTAGTAATAATCAAATTCAAGAAATAGAAGTAAAAGACCAAAAATTGAAACAAGACTCTATTTTTTGTGGGTTTTTTTTTTGTGTTTTATGATGAACAAAAGGAATGACTCATCTTTTTATATCGATAACCTAAACTCTGATGCCAATTTGATACGGGGTAAGCCGTAGGATGGCCCGATCTTCGACAATCAAGACACAAACTCAAGAAAAGAACAAGATTTATGCAAGACTCGATATCGACTAAACAAGAGAAACAAGGCGCGTTTGTTGTATGCAAGTAAGACTCAAAATTGATGCAATAAAGACAAAATAGATTGGTGAAATGATCTATATAGAAAAAGATGAAGACCCTAGGCTCCCGTAGGAGGTAAGAACCAACACCAATGACTATATAACCCGCCTCTATAAACCAAGCGGACAACTTAGAGGCACAAGGAGGGGGCTCGTGGATAACAGGGATTACCAAACCTTGCAAGATTGATGAACTCATGGCAAACCAAGCTGAAACAATACCAATTGCAATCGATGAGCCTACCTACTAATCGATCGACTTAATCACTCGACATGTTTCACACAAAGGAGGAACTTGTATTCAAGAATGGCGTACGTGAGTTTGACAATGATGATTAGCCGTTCTTATAGAAACCCTAGGGCTGATTTTATGAAAATAATAAATAAAATAGAAATTAAAATAAATCCCTAAATTACCTAAAATAGCTTAAGTAAAGAAGGTTACTAAAAATAACAATAAAAAGGGTGTTCCACACTTAGAAATTTTGGCCCTCATAAAAACTAAGCTCCAGGGGTCGGCGTCGAGGGTCCAGGGTTCGGCGCCGAGGGTACAACATCAAGAGTAGAACATAAGTATGACTTCAATGGCTCCTTTTGAAGTTGAATCGCACACGAGAATAGAACATGGCTCACGAACATGAAAGAGTGTGTCCGAAGGTGTCTTGGAGTGTGTTCGGAGCTTGTTCTTTATTATTTTGAGTCTTTTAGTCTTATTACAGCCACGCCAATATTGAGTCTCCATCATCAATATCGAGTCCTCATTGTGTCAATTTCGAGTGTTCTTATTCTTGTTCTTGAATTGAGTCTTGATTGTCAAAGATCGGGCCATCCTACGGATTACTCCGTATCACCCCTTCATCCAAGATCTGAGTTCGTATCTGGTCAATTCTCAAATCAACTATCTAGTGTTTTGTCATGTTTGTCCCAAACAACATATGTAGACCATATCCCATGTATTGTTGCGACATTTTCTACAGGGACAACGGAAATGGGTCCTCACATTCGCACTGTCTCTAATAGTCTGCACAAATGCAAAAGTTCTTTGTTGGTAGTCCTTGTGAGCGTGAACCGCCCAAACTCATTCTAATCACCGACAAAAATTTCTCATTCTCATCATCATTCTCAATTTCCATCATAAACGAATTCTAATCACCCAAAAAAATTTGTCTACCATCACACATATGTATTCACCAAAGTGAACCACGCCCAAAACAATCAGATCTCATCGTCTATCTCAATCTAAACCACATTCTCATTCAAAACCTAATTTTCGTCATCATTCTCAATCCGTAACTTCATACATATATATATATATATATAGGGTTTACTTCAAATGTAAAAAGTCCTTAAAGTGTAAAATATGCTTATCGTGTAAAATTTAGTTTTTTAATGTGAGAACCGACGTGCGTGCCTTTTAAAAAAAATGAACCGGTTTTGGTGAAACACAATCCAGATCAAAGAGCTCGCGTTCAACCCAATCCCTTCCTCTTTGTCTTCCTTCCTCGCTTCAACTCAGCCAGATCCATGGAGCTCGCGATTGCCATCGGTCAGTGGAAAGGAGTGGCGAGGGCTGAGCGAAGGGACGATTCGACTTCGTTGAAGGCGGCCTCGTGGAGGAGCGAAAGAAGTAGGACGGAGAAGATTTCGGGGTCGCGGTGCCGGTCGATGAAGATGGGGTTGTGATGAGGGGCGGATGTGGAGAGGGCGGCGATGAGGGAGTCGGTGTCGGCGGAACAAACTCAAATCATCAACCGCGTTCGCCGACCAGCAGCATTCCACCAGGTATTTGTCCTCTTCCCTCTCCTTCCACTTTTGTCAGAATATGGTTTTTGCGAGTGTACCCGTGGTTCACGGGTCCGAATTTATTCTCGTATCTGCTGTGTTTGTGAATTTTCGGTTAAAATTTCCTTGAATTTGTTGCCATGTGATGTGAAATTAGGGATTATGTTATGTGATTGTGCGTGTTGGAGTTCACATAACCGAATTTCGTTGGATTTGGAAGGGTTCATTGAAGGTCCTGGGTGATAAAGACTAGAGCCTGGGTATTGGATGGATTTCAAACTGCAAATCTTGATTCAAAAGTTCATAATTTGGTATTGATGCATTTTTTATTTATCTATGCACAAAGCATTTGTCTGTACAGTTGTTGCTTTTTTACTCTAAACCATTTTCTTCCTTTAAAAGCCATTAGAAACTAGTAACTGATGTATCCCAGTGGCTTTGATTCCTCATTCTTTTCTAATTGTCTTATATGTATATAGTTCATGTCTAGATTGACTTGATGATGTAGCATGATTAGTAGACTACTTGGAAGGCAGCGCCCTTCCGCTGCTGAACGGAAACAAGATAGCAGACACATTGACCAAGCCCTTCGATGGCCAGAAACCCACACTTCTGGCCTCTGCAAAAAGGTTCTCGATGTTCTTTTGCTTCTTTTTGTCATTTCCTGATTGATTTCTGATTTGTCATAATTTATTTGATCTTCGTGTTATTCGAAGTGCAGAAATTCCTGAAGGAGAACTTGGATCCGAATGGTTTGCCTTGTTCTTTTGATTCGGAAGTCAAGGTGAGGCTAATTGTGTCATTCGATATTTCGTTCGTGTTGTTGAAAAAATTGGAAACTTGAATCAGATGTTATTGTGAATAATCTGCCAGAGAATTAGTAATTTAGTTATCGAATTTAGAAATTTGGTCAGGTTTCTATCTACTTTGTTAATCATGAATTAGGTTTTGTGGATTGAGATTCTGGTGAAGATGTTAGGGTTTATTCTTTTCGGTAGTTGATTTACAGAATTAGATTCTATGGATTGATATTTTGTTGAAGATGTAAAACTCACATACAGCTGCAAACATTCTATGGATTGAGATTGAGAGGAATCTATTAGGAAATTATGGGGATTTTCCTGTCGATTTTGGGTTGATTAAGACCCTATTGATGAAATGGTTGTTGCTTTAATATTTGGTTACACATAGGAGAAAGGGGATAAAGGGGATAACGTAGGAGGAATCTATTAGGAAGTTCATTTTTGCTAAGTGATTTAGAGGGATAAAGGGGATTACATAGAAGAAAAAAGGTGTAGGAATTTTATGCCATATTATATATATATATATATATATATATATATATATATATATATATATATATATATATATATATATATATATATATATATATATATACACCTCTATTCAGGTTGTTCATCTTGTACAATATGGGATACACTTTTGTGTAATTTTCACCCACACAATGAATACAGAAAAGGTTTACGTCAGATAGTTTAATGGTCTGTAATTTCTATGAATCTTTGCTAATTTGCTGCATCAGGTATGCATTCACTTCAGGAAATGATCCTCGTGTATTTTTTTTCCTGCGGCACTTGATCAACTTGGAGATCTTTCAACTGTCAATGCTCCATGAAAATGCATTTCCATTCCTACTGGCAGGTTGGAGGTGGGCTGGCGGAGTATGCTGGGGCAAGAGAGACGTTGACAGTCGCAAGGCCTGCAGATGTATCTGCAGCCGAAGGCACAGCCTTGCCCATCGCAGGCCTAACAGCACACCAGGCCCTCACCCAAGCGTGTGGGATCAAGCTCGATGGGACCGGAGAGACGAAGAACATCCTGATCACAGAGGCGGCGTGGGCCACTATGCAGTGCAGCTGGCCAAGCTAGGGAACACCCACGTTTCTTAATTTTAGTTTCTTAAAATCTTAATCTTAGTTTCTTAAAATCTTAATCTTGATTTACTTGTGTTTGATTGATTACTTAATCTTAGTTTCTTAAAATCTCCAGAGTTGCATATTTTCTGTACTTGTGAGCAAATCAAAATACTTTTGGTTCAGTCGTTTGATTCTCTGAAGTGCAAATTGCTCTCTTCAATCCCTTACATCGGTCCTCCATGATTCTTTTATAATATCTTTTTAATGCTGTTTGTTATTCAGGGATACTTGATCTAACTATGTAATAGTCTTTGTTTATCTTTTCCATATTGTCCTGCTTAAGCCTTTTGAAGTTTTGCACTAAAGCTTATTAGCTCAAAATGGGAGAGCAATGTGCTTACGCACAAAAATGCGGGTTCAAACCCCGTATAGGCTATCTATGTGGTATCTATTATTATGTTTCTTTTCGTGAATAGTATAAGGTGCAAAAATAAAATTATAATGGGTAGTTGTGCAACTATGAAGTGCATTTGTGCAATTGTGAAGTGCATTTGTGCAACTGTGAAGTGCATTTGTGCAACTGTGAAGTGCATTTGTGCAACTGTGAAGTGCATTTGTGCAACCATAAGATAATAAAGTGCAAAAAATAAAACTGTAATGTGCACATTTAGAGTACAAGTGTGCAAAAGTAAGATTCAATTGTGCAAATTTAAACTACAACTGTGCAAAAGTAAGATACAATTGTACACATTTAGAATACTTTGAGTAGGCAGAACCATTCTTTTTTTTTTCCTTCTCCACATTCTTACATGTAGGAATTTGCCTATGATTTTTTCAACTTATATTTTTATATAGAAAAATCTTCTTATTTCTTCACTGTGGGTTCTCGCGGTTCAATTGTGCAGATTTAAACTACAATTGTGCAAAAGTAAGATACAATTGTGCAAATTTATAATACAAGTGTGCAAAAGTAAGATACAATATGTGCAAAATTAGAATACAATTGTGCAAAAGTAAGATGCAATATGTGCAAATTTAGAATACAATTGTGCACTTTTAAGTATTGTAATATGAATTTTAAGCACTTCAACTTATAGTTATGTGCACTTTTAGTTTCAGAAAGTGCAAATATAAAAATTAAATGTGCAATTTTAGTTTCAAAAAGTGCAAATATAAAAATTAAATGTGCAATAAAGAACGAATCTTGACAAGCAAAAGTAAGATACAATATGTGCCAATTTAGAATACAATTGTGCACTTTTAAACATTGTAATATGAATTTTAAGCACTTCAACTTTTAGTTTGAATGTGCACTTTTAGTTTCAAAAAGTGCAAATATAAAAATTAAATGTGCAATTTTAGTTTCAAAAAGTGCAAACATAAAAATTAAATGTGCAATAAAGAACGAATCTTGACAAGCAATGTGTATAGGTTGATCAGTGAAGATGGATGCTTGAGTTGATCGGTGAAGACGAATGCATGTAAATAAAGAATGGATCTTATATACTCCACTATGTGATGTTAAATTTGCACATTGTATCATTATTAATGCATGATTGACCATTTGAGATTGTTCTGTTCTTGTCTATAATATAACCTATGAGGGATTCGAACCCACATCTTTGTGATTATGCACATCGCTCTACCAATTGAGGTAATAGGCCAAAAATATTTTATCATAGTTGTAAGAATCAAGCATATAAGTAGTTTTTATGAACTAAGCAAATTGACAAACATCCCCCTACATACAATAACAAAAGATGGTCTAAATGTCTAATTGATCCTTTCTTGTTTCATAACAATGCCAAAACATCCCACTACAGCAACAAATTATGGCATCAAAACAGCCCCTATATATTGTTCATGAAAGCATTAAAACATCCCCCTACATCAGCAAAAATTCAGCAAAAAAAGGCACCAAAACAGTCCCTATATATATTGTTCATGAAAGCATTAAAACATCCCCCTACATCAGCAGTGATTGATTGGCCATCTGGACTAGCAATGCCCATTCATCTTAGACTTGAATACTTGATCCAATTTTATAAAGGAGAGAGACAAGGTTTGATTACCTTGCAATGCCCATTCACCGGTCCCAGTTGTAACTGCAGTGTTTGATTGGCCATCTGGACTGGCAAACTGAACTGCATCAAATCCTACATATTTTTGTTAGAGTGTAATACAAAACCTAAAATACTACTTCAAACAGGACCTATCCAATTGGGTATAAATTGCACAATTCATTAATTCAATAACAGAAACTGAACCATTAGCATGATCAGTGTACCAAACCCGAGAAAGCAAATGGGAGGAAAAGATAGGAATCTAACGCAAAGATGGAAGCCAAGAGACACAATGTTAGTGTCTACTGTAGACTCTAGGGATCTGATTGCACCCAGAACTCACAATGATCAGTGTTCTGGAAACAGTTTTGAACTCCTGCATAAGCACATCACAACAAGTTCATCTCATATTCAGATGATTAGGCAGCTAATTTCTGGACTTTTGGGGAGTGTGGAATAACATGGATTTCATTCCGCAACAAGAAAAGCAGATGAGCAACAGAAGCCAATTTACCATCTTGGCAGCAAGATAATTAGCCCTAGTGCTGAAAACAGGGGCAAGATTAAGAATGAACCAAACAAGCAATTAAATCGGAAAATAGAAACCCTATGCATAATTGAATTGAAAACAGGTGCTGCTAATTGAATTGAAGAACAAAAAAAAAATGGACCATGAGTTTTAGGGAAATCATACCTCCAAACCCTAGCAATTGGGGATTTTCAGGCTTAGGAGAGAAGCGAGAGAGAGCGGCGCGAGATCTAAGAGGGGATGGACGATGGCCGGAGATAAGAGATCTTAACATTTCGTCGAAGATCTGAGACAGAGGGCGGCGCGAGATCTGAGAGGATAGGGACACCGGCGGTTGCGAGGAGGTGAGAGAGTTCTGAAGCTTGATCGACTTCGGAGCCTATTAGCTCTACCGAACACAGAGTTCTGAAGCTCGACCAAATTCGGATTCGTGGTTGTGCAGTCGGCAGTGGAGGAGAAGCAGCTCGCCGGAATTGACAACGGAGACGGAATGGGGATGCCGGAGACGGAGAGAAGCGAGAGAGAGGGCGGTGGAGGAGAAGCAGCCTCCCAGATCTGAGCAATTTTAAATGTCGCGCGTGGTAATTCCTTAAAAAAATAAATTTTACACGTTAAGCGGATTTTACACGTTAAGGAGTTTTTACATTTTAACGCTTCCCTATATATATATATATATATATATATATATATATATATATATATATATATATATATATATATATATATATAATTAACACAAAAACCCCACATAAACAATCCATTCTCATCATTTATCTCAATCTATACCACATTCCCAATCAAAACCTCATTCTCATCATCCATTCCAATCACCAACATAATACATACATATATTTAACAAAAATCATATACAGACAAATAAATTTATATGTACCTTAATTACAAAGAGCATAATAAAGTTGATATCCACTTGTGCATACAAGAATTTTGACAAAAATGGGGGGAAGGAAGCAAGAGTTTGTGTCGTGGTTTTGGGAGGAAAAATTGTGAGGAGGTGAAGGTGTGAATGGCTGAAGAGGTTCAGCCAAGTACGAATTGATTGTAAATTCAGCAATTTAAAAAAACACATTCAAGCGACGGCCTAAGATTTATCTCGATCGCCTGAATAAATAGTAATATATACTATAGAACTACCTACACCTTGTGGCGATGGAAAAAGGTCTATTTCAGTCGCCTAAATGAATGGTAAGAAATGCTACAGAACTACCTACACATTCAGGCGACGAACTTATGTCTATCTCGGTTTCTTAATGACACAATATTAAATATGACAGCTGGATGCTCTTCTTTGTACACATTCAAGAAACAAACTTTTAGAGAATGTTCATTGCCTGACAAGTTCAATAAATGAGAACCATTCAAGCGACAGACTATGATGCTTCATTGGTCGTTTAAAAGACACTTCTGACAATGTAGTTGGGATCTCTATTAGGGAGACCATATCGATCTCTTCCATTGTTCGTCGCTTAAACGTCATTCGCCAACTAACGTACATTCAAGCGACGAACTTTGAAATTAGGTGGTCGCCCAAGGTTTCAATCCTGTGATATTCAGGTGACCAACTATTGTAACTCCGTCACCAGATGTTAACACAAGTGACGAAATATGGCGTAGTGACATCTACTTATCCTCAAGAAATGGTCTTCCATTTTTAACCCCCTCACCAAGTCCACAACAACTGTGGACATGTGGATTTGCATTCCACAACTCTCTACTGAGTTCATCAGCTTTGAAGCCTTGAAAACAATAATGGAAGTGAATAAGCTAGGCACCCTTTGTCAAGCTTGACTCGTACACATAAAAGGAAGAGAAGGTCCGTTGCCTAAGATTGCGTGTCAATGTGGACGTTGACACACTTAAGGAAGACTATATCATTGTATGCAACGAATTAATATTTTCATACTTATCTTCATACTTATTAGTCATTAATAATAAGTATAAAATTATATTTAAAAATTTTAATATTTTATATAGTTTTTATTTCTTTACAAGATGTATAAAAAAGTCAACGACCATCTATTGACGAACGAAGAGAGTATTAAATTATTAAAAAAATTAATAGTTTACATAATTTTTAGTTCCTTCAACAAACATACCAAAAAGTCAACTACCATCTATTAGCGAAATGAGGGAGTATTAAATTATTAAAACATTTAATAAAAAAATTAATATTTATATAGCTTTTAATTTCTTATAAATGTGCTAAAAATAAATTACTTATATTTTTTTATTAGAGGGAGTGTTATTTTATAAGTAAAATCTTGTTAAGAAAAACATGTCGTTTTAGAAGTAAAATCTTGTTAAGAAAAACATCTCATTTTAGATATTTTGATATTCACTTTTCAAAATTATCCTTGTAATGATTAGAGATTTGTTAGATGTAATTTTCAATAAAGTGAAAAAGTAAATAATTAGGGATATAAATGTATTTTTGTTTACTTTTATTTGATTTCTTAAAAAAATATGCAAATGTCTAAAACGAAATATATTTTAATTAATAGAGGAAGTAATTTATTAAAAACTACAACTCTTAATCTACTTATAAGAGTATTTTTATAAGAAACTAGGAAAGTACCAAACACTCTTTCAAGATTGATGAAGTGGAAATACAAACTATTACTAAACAAGTAGTCCCCAAAAGAAGAAATACACTAGATGGACACCCTGACCCAAAAACCTTTAAAATTAACTTTGATGGAACAAAACTGACATTCGGAGAAGCGACAATAAAATTTTGTTATTCAAGAACATACATGCTCTATTATTATTAGCGATGCAATACAATGTGAATCCTCTTCTACTTTCTACATTGAGGTTCTTAGACTTCGCGAGATCAAGATAGCGGGTGACAACTTGGTAGTCATGAACATTGTAATTGGGTTGTGAAGATGTCTATGGGAGATCAAGATGTATGTTGCTCTTCATGACGCAGCCTTCAACATGGTTGACTATCACTAAATATTTAGGGAAGTCAAGAAAATTGCGAATTATATGGCGGGCCCGTGACATTCATTAGATCCTAGTGTTGTTGCTTTTTGTTTAAAACTTTGTGTTCTCATTCTTTAAGACTTTTGGATGGTAATTACGTCGGAGTTGACACAATTAAATTATTGCATTGTCAAACAAAATTAAAAGAAAGAAAAACAGACTAATCACAAGTTGGTGTAGTGGTAATGGGGCTACATCCCATGCCTCGAGGTTCGAAGTTCGAATCTCCATGGAAACATGGAGACGTTTGTGAGTGGGAGGATCAACCCCTTAAATGGGCCTACAGTAATCCGATCCAGATGTAGAGTACTTGAACTGGAAATGATCAAAAAAAAAAAAAAAAAAAAAAAAAAAGTATATCTATAAAATTAAAATTAAAATGACTTGACAAAATTTATTTATGTTGAAAACAAATACAAAAGGTGTAAACAATAAATATCAGCTGGGGTCCAATAAAAATGGAAATGAATCCAAGAAAAGAGAAAGATGGGGAGAAGCGAAGCGGCTCTTGAGGAGGAGGAAGAGGCATCCAATACAAAACAAATAGTACCTATTTTTTGGGGAAACCAAATCCATAAAGATTGGGAGTGGTCGACCTTACGGTTCTACCCCCGGTCCCACCTTTCTTTCCTTCTTTCTTTTAAAATTAGGACAAATTGTGAAAAATAGCATGAATTTTAGGAGTAGTTGCGTTTAATGACATGAATTTTTAAAATTTTAAAAATAATCATCAACTTTGGTTCTGGTTGCAATAAGTGGCACATCTAAATTTTTTTGTGAAATATCACCTCTTATTAACATTCTTTGTAGAAAAAAAATCATCCAATTTTCAATTTAAAAAAAAACTGCCCATATTTCATTTTTAAAAATAATCCATTTTCATTTTTAATATTAAAAATATAATTTATTTTATAGACACTACTTTTCCCATTTTTTTCTTAAATTAATACACTCTTTATTTACACCCGGTTAAAAAAAGAACTAATTTTATTTTCTCCACAAACTCAGTTTTTTCAAAAAATTAAATAATAAGTAATGTCTTTAAAATAAAAAATGAGTGTCTTAAAAAGATACCAATTAATACCACAATTATTTTTTTTTTAAAAAGATGGTTATTGAAAAATTGAAATTGAGTTTATAAACATGATTTTTTTTTTAAAGAAGAAAATTGTGAGTGGGTTTAAAAAAACAATGGAAAAATGTGATTTTTTTGTAAATAAAATGTTAATAATGGGTATACTTTTAAAATAAAATGGTTGTGCCACTAACGACAACCACCCTTCAAAGTTGGTGATTATTATAGAATTTTTGAAAGTTGGTGCCACCTAACGCAACCACCCCTAAAGTTCGTGTTATTTTTTGCAATTTGCCCTTAAAATTATTACTCAATTTTATCCAATACTCCATCCGATTCAAAATAAGTATCGTTTTAAATTTTGAATTTGATACAGAATAAGTATCGTTTTATATTTTCTAGACAATTTAATCTATATATCTATATCTATATAAACTCTTAATGTAGAAGAGTTAAGGATGATGTGTCAATCTTAGAGACATTTTAGGAGTATTGACCAGTTTTTTTTTCCATTTTTTTTTTCTTTAAGTCTACTAACTATTGAGTTTAATTCAAAACATTGAATATAACTATTGATTATGACACATCATATTTAAATAATTTTATAATGATATTGATATTATTATTACTAATTAATTTAAAATATTTATATTTATGTATTATACTTTACATAAGATTTAAAAAATATTCTGAGATAATTATAAGATACATTTATTGTAAAGTTTTTTTTTTATGATTTTTATCTTAACGTTTATTACTATTTAATAATATTTTTATATATAATATTATAGGTTAAAAAAAGGGCATCATGGCGCGGGAATCGCACTAGTTGATTAATAAAAATTATTGTTAAAATTTGTATTTATTGACTACTTTTTCTTTCAAACTCTCCACTTATTGGTTGAAAAAGTTGGTAAACATTTAATAAATGATAAGATTTAAAAAATATTTATAAAATCAATGATAATTAATACTTAAAAATTGTGTTAAGAGATAAAACGATACTTATTTTGGATCGAAGCAAGTAAAATATATCACTTGTAAATATTTGAATCATAGTTTGCAAAAAACACACTTATAATAATTAATACTCCATCCGTCTTAAAATATAGGTCATTTGACTTTTTAGTATATTTATTAAGGAGCTAAAAATTATATAAAACATTAACTTTTTTGTAAAGGCTCGGATTTTTAACTTCTAATTTTTCGAAAAAAAAAATTAAAAATGAATTTAAAGCGGATTAAATCGAATATTTTAAGAAAAACTCGTTCTAAATTTTATAAATCGAACTTGAAATTCTTAAAGCGAATTCTGGCCCAATTTTAAACTTTATGCAAAGTAGATTTTATTCCGCTTCATACGCCGAGGAAAACTTGAAAATTATTTTAATCGAGTCGAGATAAGGTCGAGAGAATGAATTTCAAGATTTAATTATTTAGGGTATTTTGAAGACCACACTTTTGTCCCTCCACCTTTTTGATTCAGGCGTGCCTTCCAACTCGCTTCCAACTCACTTTTGTCCCCTCCTTGTGATCTGATTTGAAGCTTTTCACTAATTTAGCTAAACCATCCCCCTTTCAATATCTCTCCCTCGTTGACTTGTTTCCCAATTGTTAATAAACAACTCATCTCTATTGAAGGAATTCTGCAGCAGTCTCTCCCCCTCCTCACTTATCATCTTTTTAAATTGGAATTCAGCTAGAATGGTCAAACAAGCTCCCCCCCCTCATCTCTTTTGACCAGGCTCACAACAATATTCATCAAAAAGGAAAACCCACTCCCCTTTTATTTCACCCACACCCACACAAACCCCCAAACCCAAACACTCTCTTATCCCTTTCTCCTCCTCTTGGTTTTGACGGAGCCTTGTGCTCCAAACACCCCCATTGCCGCCACCTCCTTCCACCACTGCACCATCACCACACTCCGCCAGCCACCGCCACTGTCACTACTCCTCCCCTGTTTCGAAGCTAAGAGGTCGAGCACCCGTCGCTCGTTCTCCCTCGTCCTCCATCCGTCCACAATGGCAGCGCCACCCACTGCCTGCTCGACACCCTCCTTGGCGTTCCCCAGGCGGCAGCAGCAGCGGCAGTCGGAGGCTCCGAGAGAGCTGCCTTCTTCTTCTTCCCGCCCCTGTTTTCAAGCCGAGCTTGGTAAGTCTTGTCTTTCCTTTCTTTCGACCCCCAAGCTTACAAAAGGTTTCACCTTTATGACTCCCGCCTTCGACCCAGGGACACCCCGGAGCCGGCGAGCACCTCCTTCCTTCACCTCCGTTCCCCTGTTTTCGTTTATTTACCCGCGGTAAGGCCTTATCCTCCTTTTCGTTACTTTGAATCAGCCCAAGGCTACTCCTTTATTCACTGTTCCACCTTTCTAGGCCCAGGGGATGCCGATCCCACCTCCGACGAAGCTAAGGCGAGGCCGACGAGCGAACTCCGGCGAGTCGACGCCCCTCGGTGAGCCTTTTCCCTTTCCTCCTCCTTCTATCCCTTGCTTGTCCTGTATGTGTGTGTCGGAGTGGCCGGTTCGGGTGGCCGGAGCCCAGCTCCACAGCCGCCGGAAGCCTCCTCGCTCCTCATCTCCTTCTTCCGTCGAACACTAAGTCTCCCCCTCCCTGTTTTCTTTCGTTTCAACAGAAGGAAGAAGAAGGATGCGGGCCCCATAGCCACATCCCTCGCCACTTCACCGACACCTCACCCTGGGGCTCTCTTCTTTTTTTTTAAGAAAAAATTTGTGAAATAAGCACATTAATTGGACGTATTTGCGGAATAGACGCGTGTTTGGACAAATTTGCGAAATGGTCCCTATATATACCTAATTTACTTTCTGTACGGACATTTTTTCGTGTTTTCAGAAAATTGCTTTCTTCCTCATTCGAACTCTCTCTTTGCTCGATAAATTTTCAACTTGCGTTTCTAGCTTTCCATCTCCGGTTTGGTGCTTTTTCCGGCTCGATTGCTCTTCCTTGCTTCTGTAAAGCTCGGAGTTTGCATCGTTTACTTCAATGTCATCATCCAGTAGCTCAGGTATAAATTTGGCGGATTTTTGCGAAATTTGTCGTGCTAGGGTTTTGGAATATGCTCGTTTATGTTGATTTTATTGTTTGTTCATTATACTATTGACAATCTATGGTAAATCGATGCCCTATATGCATTCTTATGTGCGGTTTTTAGTACTTTCCGTCGTTTTTGGAAGTTGCATATGTAAATTCGGTTTTTTGAACTGTTTCTTTTCGTCAAATTTGCGTTGTGGCACTTTGTAAGTGCCTTTTTAGTGTTCTTCGTGTACGTGTACCTGTTTTCCATGCTTTTGATTGTTTGTGTCGATGATACTGTACTTATCTGCTGCTATGTTCAAGTGTATGGCGCTGACACTGTCTGTTTTTGTGTTAGCTTGTTGTAGTTCCAACAATGTATGTGTTTGGATTTGGTATTTTGTGTGTGTGTTTGTTGTTTATGTCATCACATATTCTGTTATTGTCTTTTTACATTTTTCTGTATTTTGTTGCTTGCAGGAACTCAATCTTCTGATTCATCCACCTTTTATCCTGGTTCTGATGTAAGTTATTTTTTATTTTGATGAGCAAGTTGTAGGTTTTTCTTAATCTGATGGTTGTTTTTTTGCTTAATTGTCTGTTATTGATCAGGGTTTGGAATATTGCATTCCTGTTTCTGAGCGATTTCGTTGTAGATCCAACATATATTCACATCCTTCTGTCTGTGATCTGATCAAGGAGTATTTGTGTCCTTTTCACTACAATACTCTGCAAAAAAGTTGCGTTGGATGGGTGCTGACGCAAGGCACCAAAATGGTTATGAATTTTCAGCTTATGCATCAAATGGTGCTCCGTCAAGTACAAACACAAAAAGAGCATGAGTTGTGGTTTAGAGTTGGTGGACATCTTGCACGTTTTTCAATTGCTGAGTTTCATGTTATTACAGGCCTTCCTTGTGAAGACCGTGTTTGTAATATCCCAAAGAAAGTGTCAATATTTGAATTTTTTGGGCAGAAGAAAATGACTCATGATGAGTTACTTGATTCTTTCATATCTGAGAAAAAGATGTCTAAGAAGAAGTTGATTATGGCAAAGTTGTTGCTGATTGGGAGGTTAATTGTTTATAGGAGGTCAGAAGTTGTAAGTGCACAATTCTTATCTCTTGCGTGCAATGAGAAGGAGTTTGAACTATATCCTTGGGGTAGAGAGTCATATACCCGTTTGTTGAAGTCATTGAAGAGTTCTTCTGTTGCAGATCGGAATGGGGTTAGGGGTTCTTATCAAATGTATGGGTATTGCCTTGCATTCTAGGTATTGTGCTTTAGTTATTGCTTGTCTTATGTCATCATTTTTTTGTCTGTGTCAGCACAACTTTAATGCTTATGTGAGCATTATTTAAATATTGTTTTGTAGTTTCATAACGAGTTTTCTTTTGTAACAAGCTTGGATATTAGAAGCTTTCCCAGCTATATCCGTTAATTTTGACTGAAATTTTAAGATGCCTGAACTAGATCCATACTCGTTGCACTGGCAATGTGATTATAGCCAAGTATACGCTGAAGCTGAGAAGTTCTTTCATGGTGATTTGGTAATATTTTTATATTTTCTCTCTGAAATAACATTTTTATTTGATTCATCTTTGGGTTTTTATTCTGATACATGCGTTTTGTCCAGAGTTCGTTGTTCCCTATTTATGGGGAGTTTGCACGCACCGAACGAATGGCGTTTGCTGGTGAAACAGTTGATGTTGTAGTTGAGGCAGTAGTTGTTGCATCAGTTGAAGAAATAGTTTCTGGACCTGTTGATGCGACTTTGTATGAGAGTCTTCGTGTTCGTAGAAGGGCATATGAAGCTAAGTTTTCAAATAGGACTCCCCAAGTTGAGGAGGAAGAAGCTAATGTGTTGCAGAAACATGATGAAGGCGAGACGTCAAAGAAGAAGACACCTGTGAAGAGAGGCAAGGCTGCTAGAAAGAAACAGGATGGTAAGTCCTTTGAAACTGATTTTGAAGTTTTCCAGAGGGGGATAAAGAAGATGTAGGGACCTCAAAGAAGAGGAAATCTTCCGCTGGAGTGATGGGTGGTAAAAAGAAACAGAAGGTGGAGTCCAGCGATAGCTCTGAGGAACGGGTTCCCCTGAGGAGGGGTCGTTCTGCAAATCGTATTCTATTCAATCCATACATTGCTCTAGACCGTAAAAAATCTGTCAAGAGTGATGTAAAGACGCCTCGACAGAAGGCTTCAACAGTGAGGACAGGTGCTAGAGTTATTCCTTCTAAGGAGGTTAAGAGAGTTACTGCTGACACAGATTTGCACAAGGAGGTTGATGTGGTTGCTTCGCCTTCCAAGCGATGTCGGTTGGGTACTGATTCATGTGACCTTTTAGAAGATGATGTCCCGCTGAATATTGTCTTTCAGCGGAGGTATAAGATGAAGAAGAACGGTGGTGTAAGTAGTTGTAGGCCATTATATGATTCCTTCAGTTCCTGTTGTTGATACCGAGGGTGCACATGTAGTGAAGCCTGTAGATATTCATGTTGCAGTCTCTACATCTGGGTGTGAAGTCAGTGTTGGTGATGACAAGGGTGAAGATTTTACTGCCGACACCCATACTTCTAAATCTTGTGGTGAAGTTCCTGTTTGCGAAGACAAGGTTGATGTTTTGCACTCTGACACCCATTCCCCTAAATCCGATAAATTAGATGCTTGTCAAACTGCGAGGCTATATGTTTTGGCCGACCTTGCAGATGACATTGATTGTGGTGACATCGTTGAAGGAGTTGAGACACCTTCTGTTGACAGTGATAGAGAGGGTGATGTGCCGACCCCTTCTTTTCAGAGGTCACCTCTGGGGAGTGTTGAAGCACATGATTTTGTTGGTGGGCAGTCTATGCTGGGGCAAACATCTGCTGCTTGTGAAAATGAATATGTTCGCATTTCAAGTGATGAAGCTGACAAAATAGCAGTGTCATCAGAGAAAGTGGTTGATATTGAAGATGTTTCTCCTCAAATGGATGCTAACGATGATCCAACTTGTGAGTTGCCTCCCAAATAGCATGGTGATGCTTTTGCTTCTTCTCTCCCATCTCATCCTGACTGGGTGAAGGAGATTTATAGGAGGATTGCGAAGCTTGAAGAGATCCCTAAAATTATGCATCTGTTGTCTGCAAGGGTAGATGCAATTGAAACAAAGATTGTTGAGTTGAATGGGAGCCTTCAAGTGTTTGGTGAGACGGCGAAGAGGTACGATGAGCTTGAGGTTAGGGTTGCTAATTATGAAGCTTTGATTGAGAGGTTGCAGTCAAACCCTGTCAAGCCTGATGTTAAGGACACTTTTGCAAAAGTTGATGACGAAAGTGTTAGTGGTGCTAAGTGTCAGGACACAGCTGTGAAGGCTTGTGATAAGCACATTACTGGTAAGACTGCGAGCTCTCCTGCGGTATTTCATGATGAAAGCACCAGTGGTGGTAAGTGCCAGGGCACACCTGCGAAGGCTGATGATAAGCACATTGCTGGTAAGTCTGCGAGCTCTCCTACGATAGTTGATGGTGAACATGTCAGGTCTGGTAAGCCCTAGGACACACCCGTGAAGGCTGATGATAAGCACGTTCCTGGCAAGCCCGACGACCCTCTTGTGAGAGGCGATGATGAACGTGTCAGTGGTGATGAACCCCAGGGCACACCTGTGAAGGCTGTTGTTGAAGATGTGAACAAAATTTTGAATGATGTTGTGTCTGATCTTCAGCAGTCTTTCCCTGACGAGGAGTTAATGTTGAAATCATCTCCCGCTTCTGTTGAAGTTGTGCCCGTGTCTTTGCCTTCATTAAGTACTGAGGTTCCAGGAGTGGGTAAGGAGTCTCCACCTGTTGTTGCTGACACTGATTTTAAGGTTTTTGGAGATGAGGTTGCGATTCCAGCAACTTCAGCTGAAGTGCCTCAATCTACAAAGTGTGAAGGCGAAGGCGCTGGTGGTAAAGTTGCTGGAGTTACGGTTGACCCATCCCTGGAAAAGTACATTTGTCTGTCTGACAATGAGGATGACAAGGGTGCAGACGTTGATTGGGATTCGTTCGCCAAGGATCCTGCAATCCAAATCGAAGTTGACCAACTAAAGGCTTCCAAACTTATCCCATCAAACAGTACATTCTTGTATGGTCCAGTTGTGGAAGTGAAGAAAGTGAGGATGTCAAAGCATGCCCCTAAGAAATCACTGGTCAGCTCAGAAGATCATGAATTTATTTATGGACTCGTAAAAAAACAAAGGTATGGTTTAATTTTATGTTTAGTATTTTGTATGAAATGTTGTTGTTATTGTATTAGTTACAGCATCTTATGCTATATATATATATATATATATATATTGCTTTGTGTACTCTTTGGCAGGAATTTTTCCGTTGTTGGTCCAACCTCAAGGGTTGATAGAAAGTTTTTCCAGCGTATTTTATTGAAGAATGTGTGGTTTGATTGTCAGGTAATAATTGGTTGTATTTCTACATTATATATATATATATATATATATATATATATATATATATATATATATATATATATATATATATATATATATATATATATATATATATATATATATATATATATATATATTTGTGGATTACTTTTTATTGTATTATTTGATTGTTGAATTCACTTTTTTATTAATTTGTTTAGCATCTAGAAGCAGGTTTGATTCACATTAGGAAGCGCATTCATGAGGACCCTGTCAAGTATCGAGATGTTTTTGTTCTTGATTGGCTATTTTATCTGAAGTACCTTCCCGACTATGCTTCATGTTATGGGATAGACATAGATCTTGAATCCAGCACTGAGGATTATTTTGTCGGTACGTGCCCTGCTGATTATGGGAAGCCATGGGCATCGGTAAAGAAAATTTACACAATTTTCAATGTTATAAACAAGCACTGGGTGGCTTTGGAGATTAAAATTGAGGATAGGGTAATCAATGTGTTCTATTGCAATGTTCCTGCTGTTAGGGAAGGTGTTCTTGAAGAACAATTGCAACCGTTTGTTATTTGGCTCCCAATTCATTTAGCAAAGGTTGGGCTATTTGAAAACTTCGATTCCTCTCCTTTCCAGCTATACATGGTTCCTGGGTTAATGCATGATTCTACTGGGTATGTATTTGTTATCTTGTTTTGTTCTTGGGTTACGTTTAGATACTTGTTATTTATGTCCTTACATTACATTGTTTCTTTCTTTGTCTGCAGGGCTTCATGCGGTGTGTTTACATTAAAAGCGATTGAAGCTTCTGTATTTGGGGGAGATGTTAAAAATTTCAACAACGAAAAGATCTTTCGTTTCAGAGAACTCATGTGTGCAGATCTGATGAAAGAAACTTGGAGTTTTAAATTTTAGAACCAGTAGTTAGATAGGTTGTTGTTGTGTAAGTGGGGAAGTTTGGATGTAATCTGACAAATTAAGTGCTCAAGATATATAAGAGAACATTATGGGCTGACACTAGCTGCCTAAGTACGAAAATAGTGGTGACACTGATGTTAGTTTCAAGCAGCGTTGAGACTGTTGTTGTATTTTGTTGAACACTAGGTTAAATTTTGCACACAAATTGATCTTTGTGAATTTTTGCTCATTATGATCCTATTTTTCGTTAATATAATTTTCTACTTTTTAAATATATATTTTCTTACGTTGCTGTCTTGTTTTTGGTCATCGTTCGAATTAAATTTCATATCGTGGTCGATTGGTGAAAATTTGCTCAACATGATCATATTTCTGTTGAACAACAGGTTAAATTTTGCAAAACAATTAATCTTTGTGAATTTGTGCCCAATAACATCTTATTTTTGCTTAATATAATTTTTGAATCTCTAAATATTTTTTTTTTACGATGCTGCCTTTTTTTTGGTCATCGTTAGAATGAAATTGCATACAATGGTCGGTTAGTGAAAATTTGCTCAACATGATCATATTTTTGTTGAACAATAGGTTAAATTTTGCACAACAATTAATCTATGTGAATTTGTTCCCAATATGATATTATTTGTCCGTAATATAATTTTTGAATTTTCAAATATATTTATCTCATCATGTTGTCCTTTATTTGGCCATAATTAAAATTAAATTGCACACCATGGTCGATTTGTGGAAATTTGTTCAACATGATATTATTTTTGCTGAACAATAGGTTAAATTTTGCACAACAATAGGATTTTGGACGAAATTGGTGGTTGGTTTATTTTAAACCTCAAGACATGAGAACGTGGCCCATTAACTGATGAAAGAAGTTGGCCCAAGTCGGTAACTTTATTTAAAGCGGTGTTCTTCCTCGTTTCTTCAACAGTCCAACGTCACTCAAACCCTTTCCACTCTCTTCATCCTTACCCTCTCTCCAAGTCTTTTCTTCGTCCTTCACAAGCTCTTCCTCTTTCCGGAGTCTTCTTCCCAAGGTGCGCCCTTTCTCATCTATTTCTCTCCCTTTCGATCTCCTGTTGACTTCAATAAAATCGGTTAGGGCTTTTTTGTGTTTTCCTGATTTTTAGATGAGTTTTATTTTGTGTTTTCCTGATTTTTAGATGAGTTTTTCATCATCTTTCAGTCGGTTAGTGTTTTGATTTTAGCAATTTATATGAGTATATATTTATTTTGTGTTGTTTATGTTTTGTATCCTTAGATGGCACATCCAATTGAAGTTCAAATTGGTTACCATTACACTGTTGGGTCTTTTGAAGTGGTAATCACACCAAGGCCGACGCCTGTTTATGGACCTAGCATCTTGCACGTGGCTATCAGTTCTGAAAGGATCCCTGAGTTGTTCCTAGACCATTTCACTGAGTGGAATGGGTTGCCGATGTCTTATGAACAGTGTGATCAGTTGTTACATGAAGCAGGGGTCACTGCTGTGGTTCGAACTCAAGTAGCCAATCTTATGTTAATGGATTATACTCAAAGATGGTTTTCAGGCGATGCTGAGTTCGTTGAATATGGTCTCTGCCCTGATCTCATTATCGATGTTCGTTTCATTGAAGACTCTGAAAATGACATGAGCTCTGATTCAAGCTCTCAATCTGAGTTGAGCATCGATTCTGAAGAGGATGTGGATCCCCCAGCTTCTCTAGAGGATGTGGACGAGTGCTCTATATGTCTTGAACCGATGCTGCCATCAACGCCGACCCTTCGGTCAGTGTGTACCCATACCTTCCACACAGGGTGTATTCTAGAGTGGTTGTCGTATGAACCCATTTGTCCACTATGTCGATCACCCTTTTAGGCTTATTTGTAATCTATATTTTGTTGGAAAAGACATTGTAGGTGCAACTATTTTGTGGTAGTTAAGCTAATGGAATGTATGGTATGAATGGAAGTCGGTATCTGACACCTTTTTGTATATGATTTCCATTCTAATCATACCAAATGTATTTTGTAACTATTTGTCCTAACTGGTGTTTGGAAATGTATAATATTAATGAAATTAATGCACTGTTAAATTTGTTTGTGTATGATACTGTGTTTTGTTTTAGGAAGAAAACCCACCTGATCTTTGATGAATATGCTTATATATTATGGGTGGTGACAGTGGCCTAGTTTTTGTTCCTGTTGAAGTGTATATTTTGTAAAGAGGTTTTTCATGCCCAAAGTATTGTTAACATTTATTGTCTGATTAGTTTAAAGTAATGCCGATTTTTTGATTTTGCAGTGTGTGTGGTGACACTAGGTTTTTGGTGTCCCAATTAGTGCTGATAGTGATATCAGTTACAATTAGTGGTGACACTGGTTCCCCCCATCCCCCCCCCTCCCTGATATTCAAGTCTTGTATTCTATGATTTTTGAAGTGTATGTATTTATATTTTGTTTCATTTTATAGTGTATGTGATGGGCACTATGTGTTTGAGATGCAAAGTATTGGTGTCACTCATATTATATTACAAGTAGTGATGACACGAGTGTTGTATTTTTTTATTCTTAAGTGTATGGGGGTGAAAGAGATGTTTAATGACCATATTATTGTTGACATTGTGGGTTATATTAGTTTGAATTTGTGGTGTCGCCAGTTTGATTGTTTTTTGATATTTGAATTTCATGTGGTGACACTAGGTGTTTTAGATCCAAAGTAGTGCTGACACTGATACTAGCTACAAATAGTGGTAACACTACACTTGTATATATTAATTTCAAAGTGTATGTGGTTGCCAGAGGTGTTTAATGCACATAGTATTGCCACCAGACGTGTATTAGTTACAACTAGTGGTGATATCAGTCTTATATTCTATGGTTTTGCGAGTGTATGTTGTGTAAGATAAACTTGCTCAACAATATATTATTTTTGCACCACAATTGAGACTTGTGAAATTTTGTCCATTATGATTCAATTTTACTTGTCAACCTAATTTTATAGTTTCTTACTATAGTGTTACACAACGTGGTCTTAATTTTTTCAATGATAGAATAAAGTTGCACAATGTGTGGGGGTGATTGGTGTAATTTTGCTCAACATCAACTTATTTTTGCTCAACAGTAGTTTATAGTTGCACAACAGTAGTTTATGGTTAAAATGTTATCATAATGATTATATTTTTTGTCAATATAATTTTAAAATTTTCCAATAATTTTATTTTTTGCATCATGTTATTATTTTTGCTCATCATCAGATTAAAATTTCACAACACCGGCTATTGGTGGAAATTTGCTAAACATGATCTTATTTTTGCTTATCAACACATTAATTTTGCACAAATGTTTAAATTGTTGATATTGCTTTCAACATAACTGTTGGGCTTCGCTTAGAGATGCCCGACCCATTTCCCGCTTATTTATACTGTGCTTAAACGTTGTTCAGATTGTCTGCAAGTCGTTTCATCTTCTTCTTCTTGTTCATCTTCATCCTCTCTTGTTCTCATCCAGATTTCTTGCTTTCAAGGTGCGATTCCTGTTGTGGTATGTACTCCTTTATGTTTGCTTCCTTTAAAAAAAACGTTATCTGTTATTTTGATTTACTGCTTCAGCAAATTTTTAATTGTTGTATTCTCCGATTTTCGTTGAATTCCCCTTGCTTTTTAGTCTATTAATGTTCATATATTGGTGTTTGTCTTGCTTATTTTCTATTGCATTATATTCCGTTTGTGTGTATGTGATTCTTACTGTCATTAAAAGTTATCAGTTAGGGTTTTTTCAGTTTTGCAGGCATTTTTTCTCTTTTGTCTTTCTCAAATGTTTATTTCTTAATAATATCGATGTAATGTTTTATTTTTAAGTCAATATCTAATGTATGAGTATACTTTGATTTTGTCTGTGTAGGTTTTCTCTCCTTCAATGGCATTCCCAACCTATACCGAACTAGACTACGACTACATCGTTGGTACTTATGAAGTTGAAATATCAGGATCTGAGTCATACTGGTATGGACCTAGTCTACTTGTTGTGGCCATCCACTCTGACAGCATTCCCTTAACATTCTATCACACGTCTACTTGGAATGGTTTGCATATGAGTCTAGCTCGCTGCAATGAAGTGCTACAGGATGCAGGAGTAACTGTTGAGGTTAGAACCCAGGTAGCCAATCGGCTTCTAATGGATTACACTAGAAGTTGGTTTGACACCGATGCTGATCTTGTTGAATATGGTCTTTGTCCCAACATCAACATCAATGTACATTTTTATGATGACTCTTCGTCTGATTCAAGCTATGAGTCCGACATAAACGATGACATTCATATGGAGGTTGACCAAGCAGATCCCCCAGCACCTCCAGAGCCTATGGATGTTGACGGGTTAAGGGAGATATATCACCTTGATCTTGATGATGATGAATGTACAATTTGCCTGCTTCTAATGTTGGAGTCAGATCCTGTTCTTCAAACGCCATGCCAACATCACTTTCATCCAAATTGTTTACGATCTTGGATTTTAGTTCAAAACAATTGTCCTCTTTACCGAGCAGAATTCTAGCTTTAGTTGATATAAGTGTAGTATGTAATTTTGTATGGTACTGATGTAACCTAAAATACATTTTATGAATGAAATTTGTCCTTGATCACATTTCTTTTTGATTTATATTCAAATTATGGTAATCTTTGACATTTAAGTAGGTCATTTGGTGTGACACTAGTTGATCATATTGGTGGTTTCTGCTATTGAAGTTTATGGCTTGACATTTTCTGATATTAAAACTTAAGTGTGTGACACTATTAGGGTAAGTCCCAAAGTAGCGCTGACACTTGAGACCCTGGGCTAGTATTCTTTTTGTGATTTTCAAGTTTATGATGTTGCACGAATTGGCAAGTGTTTAGAGTCTTTTTGTTACATTGTTGGTTAGAGTAGTTGGGTCTATTGGTGACACTATTCTTATAAATTTGGTTGTTTTCTGTTTTTGATCTTTTTGTGATGACACTAGGTGGATAAGGCCAAAAGTAGTGCTGACACGAGTTAGGTAATGTCTTCCAATGATAACTGTAACTCAAATAACTGTAATCCGTTTTCAGTTTATAGTTTTACAGTTTTGACAGTTTTTTTTTATAGTTACTCTGAAATAAACTGTCACAAATAACTGTTACAAGATGAAAATTGTCTAATTGTTGCCTATATATATCCATTTATCATTCTTTGTTATCCATTGGCGCCCGAAAACTGGTTTTAACATAAATACATCCCTCTCTAAAAAGATGAGCTATGGTAACACTGTCGGGTTTTGCACGAGTTTCCATCAATTGATGGACGTGCTGGATAGTGTTTTTTACCGTGGTTATCACATGAATCTAGTTGATGAAGCTTGCGAGACGAACAAAGAGGCCCACAGGGCCGAGTTGTTGGAGGGTGTCGTCGTTCATTACACATTATATGAGGAATCCCAAAGATCCATAATAGCAACTGAACATCACATTCGGATTGCGTCCAAAGATGAAGATGGTGAAGCATTATCAAAGGTGATATTTGAAGTTTTATCCATAATTTTTTTCCATACTGTGATTGAGTCTTGTCTTTTATCTTTTATATACATGGAAAGAGAACTGGGCAATCAAAGACAGTTGTTTGAAGACGTAAAGGACAATCTAATGGGGTGTGTTAAAGAGGTTTTAGATGCAGAAATGGATAGGAGGAAGAAGATTGATGACTTCTTAGGACTGTAGTTCTACTATATTAATACATAATAACATTGGTACTTATTTATATGTTGAATGTATTTTTTTTTTGTTATTTCAGTTTATATGTGTTCCATCCTAATGATATGATGCAACATATTAATATCATAATAATCATATAATTATTTTGTAATTTCCTTCCTCATATTTCAAATTATAAATTGGGACTGAAGTTTTACGTCTATCCCTTGTTATACTGCGGACACATTTGATTAGTTTGTGGATTGTTTTGGTAAAAGTAGTGCTGACACTGTTTAACTAAGTTTTTATGTTACTGGTAATTTGCTCAACATCATCTTAGTTTTGCTAAACAATAGTTTATAATTGCACAACAAACGAATGGATATTACTAAATCAACTGTTTGAATAACATAGACCACTTGATTATAAGCGCAGAGAATTGTGCTGACACATTGAAGAACAAACACAACTGTTTAGAAGCAGTTATAGTTGTATGCATCTTGACAAATACTATCCATAAAAAAACCACATGGACAACAAACGTCTTAACGGGTACGAGAAAACTGACCCCACGGACAACAATTGTCTTAATTGGTACGAGAAAAATTTTCAGAAGTAGCGTATATAACTGTCTACACCAAAATTCATTCCAAAGTTTGAAAATAAAACATGAAATTGCGTTGTGGTTGTTCAACCAAGATTCAGTCTCTGCCCCTGAATTCCTTTTGAAGTCATTCTTGCATGGGATTTTGCTGCCTTCACAACATCTGCGTTCACTTCATTTAACTCTGAACATACTATATCTGTCAGATACTTCACACCTAGCTTTGAAATATTCTTAAAATTGCCCTTTTCCAATCCACACTTGTACCCTCTCTCTGTCCCAAAGAAGGTCTCCATGTGGCGCATGAGGCATACCCCAGAATATTGAACTTTCTCCTCTCCAGCCCATGTGATGGGGACTTTTGATGTTGTTGCATCTGACACTATTTCTGCCTTTGCTAGGAGTCCCTTCTCTGTTAGATAAGCAATCAGCATATCCCCCTGCATGGATTGAATTAGAATTCATGTAATTTTAATTATAAAATGAGTTGATATTTAAATGAAATTAAGACAAGGAAAGAAATATTAGATATCAGTAGTAAAACTTACCAAACATTCAAAGGGCGATGTGAAGGGGCAAATTGGATCACCGGAAGATGGTGTGACATCAACAATTTGGACCATTTTGTTTTTAAAGTTAAAGACAACCATGACATAGTCTGCTGTTCGTTCAACCGCATATACAATCTAATCAACATAACAAAAAACAAATAAACATTAGTGATTGGTCTTCTGAACTTTATTTATTTAATTGCAAGGGAGTACCATGTCTATATCCTTCAAAGAAAGGTGTGGTGACGATGACAATACAATATCCATGTGGAGGTTAAACCTCTTGAACTATTCATCACAAGCTCGTATTGATACACTCGCTACATTAAACTGGTTGAAGAATAGAAATTAGTAAAAAAACAGACGAATTGTAATAAGGGATAACAATGGAGTGTAATTGAAAGTTAAAATTGTAAGAATATTACAGTTTTGTTGATATTGACAAAAAGTCTTGCTGGTGATTGAGCACTTTTATACTGTTCCTTGTGGTTGAGGATAGCTGTCCATGCACCAATAACGACACTAGACAAGTGGGTTTCATCCTCAAGCGTAGCCATATCTGTTCTAACAATTTCAACAGACTTGTGCTTAAACAAAATTTCCCTGCAATGTCAATCATTTTGAAGATGGATTATATGAAAATAACCTTTTACTTGTAACTGAACATACTTTAAGAAGATTAAGTTTAAAATGAACTTACCTGCTGTGTGGTGTTTTCATTGCTAAATAGGCTGAAATAATGCGCTCAATTTCAGAGATAGGATCTGTAATGTCAACAACACGCGAGTAATATGGGCTTCTCAAAGATGCAGAAGGTTTATGTGCTCTCCTTGTAGCTTCTTCTCTCTTCATGTTATTAAGTTGGTCTGCAACATTTCCATCAACTATGTTGATCCGCGGCGACCTTCTTGGTGGCAAGGCAGCAGGGGGAATGCATTTTATTGTATCTCCCAAAGGGTTCACTGGTGGAGTATCAGCTTTAAATTAAGTGGGTAGGGGATTAGGAGTAGCTTCACCACGTTGTTGTATTGGAGACTGCCCATGGCTGTCTAGGGGAGCCTGGGCTGCTTCATTAGCATTCTTCATTTCAACCGATGTGTTCAATGATGTCCCTTCATTTTTCTTAAAAGCAGGGTCGTCTAGAAATATATCAAAGGAAAATTCCCCGTCCACTTTGATATTTGATTTCATTTTTTGCTTGTTGTGATATGCCATTTCAATTTGAGTAATGCAATCTAATAAAACGGGGTCTGCCCAGAATTTCTCTTGTGATTATGTAAAATATGGGCTTACAGGGTCATTCATATTTGACATGTCAGCAGCATCCGTAGTTGTAGGTGCCTCAGAAATGACATTTTCCACCCCTAAAAGCTGGTTTGCTCCATGTAGAAGCCTTTTCACCTTGTCATCATATTGTAGTTCAATCGGGACTTTCGTAGACCACTCAGCAAAATCAGAAATAGCAGATGCAAGTGCAGAAGTCTTTTGAGCAAACAACTTTATCCAACTCTAGAAGATAACATCACATAAAAAATAAGAATAAAAAGTCATCAGTAAATACCAGAACATTGCTATACTGTACTAATATTACATTGAATTGGTTGAAATAATTCATACAAACCTCAACTGGGGGTGTCTCTTTTTCTGGATCAGCAGGGTGACTGGTGCCTTCATCGTTTTGTGCAGTAGGTTGTGGACAAATTGTAGATGGTACGTCTTGATGGTGAGGAACAACTTGGCGAGCCTGGACTAAGCCACAACCAAAGCCTCCAGTACTTATATCATCAGTTTCTTGTTGGTGCAAGATTTTGTAATTTATGCCAACGAAAACCGGGAAAGAACGAGTCATTCTTCTTAGTGCTGTGCTTATGAATAATTTCACCCTATCCATGTAAAACAACTGGCACACCAAGGGGATAAACATATATCAGTATAACGATTGATCAGGGAATGCTGACATAAAGAATACTGTAGACATGTAGATAAAAGTACGGGGGGTGACATTTGTACTACTGACATGGTAAAGAAATTAAGTTAACGTCAGAGCGAAGGTTTGAAAAAAATACTTACAACCAAGAATAACAGAGGCCCTCTGAAATGTCCATTCTTGTTCTTTTCCCAGCTTCTCTTTGCATCGACCAAACTTTCCAACACAATAGCACACCAATTTAGGTCTTTCAGGTCACCCAATTCAGGAACTACTCTTATTAAACTATGGTTGGCATGTCCGTTTCCTAGTGTATCAACCAAGATAGAGTCCAGTATAACGATAAAGTTCAGAAGGAATTGATCACCACAGTCAGTGTCAGCTATCAATTTTTCCATAACCATAGCTGTTGTTATGTTGTCCTGGACATCAAATGTGGTTTTCCACTCTTGCACAAGATTGAAATTCTCTTTAGTTGATTTTCTTCCAACTAAAACTTTCCCCATTGGGAATCCCATTGTGATATGCACGTCTATTTCTGCAATTTCAAGTTCGCCTCCATTAGCCAACACCAAGCAACACTTGTTAGGGTCAAACTGATCCACTAACCAATACGAAAGAAGTAGTGGTAGGGTAACAATCTCCAAGTTGAACAAAAATCCAAAGCCAATATCCTCAATCATTTTCCTTTGCTTGGCATTCAATTTTTTCAAGGATGACACCAGCAAGCGTGGGCTTGACTGTGATTTCAATGATAGGAGATTTTTTTGTCTAGTGTTTCTCTCACTCCTCACAACCAGCTGCCTGTTTTCTGCGATAGGTTGTATGTCTGTGGTATCTGTTTGCTCATCAGATGTTATGATATGCACAGTTGGGTTTACACGTTCAACAACCGTCTCAGTAGGTGAATGGTTTTCCAACCTTGCAATTTCAATGGTCTCCACAGCAACAGTGCTAACACGAAGATCAATCCCAGGGTGCACTTCTCTCTTACTGTTTTCTCTTACAAGCGGTTGCGAATCTTTGGATTCAAGTGATCTACAACCCTCCCCTACTTCCAAGGATTTACCAGTCTTAGTATCAACAGACAGTTCAGCCTTGAAGGGAGGTGAATCTCTAGATAAATCAACTACTGGAGGTTTAACTCCAGATCGTTTTGATCTCTTCGAATTTCTATTTTGACTGTCTAGAACAGGTGAATCACTTACACTCTGCGGACGTTTACCTATAGAATGAACACTTACAATCAATTTATACAAATATAATTGAAGATATGACACTGTGAGAGACTGTATTTTATACCGAACAAATTCCCAAATTCCCAAATTATCAAATTCCCAAATTCAGCCTCTAGATTAATCACATTAACTTCAATTTATTATGCGAAAGAAATTGAAATAGCAATGGTAGGTCTTGTAAGGCTGAATAATTGCTTGATTATAAACATTAAATTCGCTTCAATAAGTGCGATTTTTCCTAATTTTCGTGGAAAACTAAGCCCTAAACCGTACTCGTTCTAATTTGAACTTTAATACACAGAAAACACGAAATCAAACCTTTCGAATCTGAAGACATCTCTATGTATATGATAGATCTCTTTCTTACAAGCCTCAGGCAATCTCGCAGAGAAATGGACAGAGTAGATTTAGCTCGAGGAAGAAACTAAAAGAAGGTGATAGAAAACTTCTCGAACCTGAAAAGCGTTTTGCGCATGCACACATATTTGGTTTTTATATTTTTTTTAGGAAAACCGTTTTCATTTTCTTTCTTTTTTTGTTTGCCAATAAATCGGGAATTTTGTGAGACTTTATTTATTTGTTATTATTTTTCATATAATTCCATACCTTAGATTTGCTCAACATCGTATTATTCTTGCTCAACAATAGTTTAGATTTGCACAACGCTTGACTCTTGTAAACTCGCTCAACATCACCTTATTTTTGCCCAACGATAGTATATGTATTGCACAAGAACACCACTTTGGTAGCAACAACATCTTATTTTTATATATTTACGCTTTCATAGTTGCTTAATAGAATATTGCTCAACATTGTATTATTTTTGCTCATCAATGGAATAAAAGTGCACAACATATTATGACTAGGGAAAACTTGCTCAACATCACTCTATTTTTGTTCAACGATAGTACATATATTGCACAACAACACTTTGTTTGCAACGACATCTTATTTTTATCTATTTATGCTTTCATAGTTGCTTAATAGATTATTGCTCAACATTGTCTTATTTTTGCTCATCAATGGAATAAAAGTGCACAACATATTATGCCTTTGGAAAACTTGCTCAACATCACTTTATTTTTGCTCAACGATAGTACATATATTGCACAACAACACTTTGTTTGCGACGACATCTAATTTTTATCTAATTATGTTTTCAAAGTTGCTTTATAGATTATTGCTCAACATGCTCTTATTTCTGCTCATCAATAGAATAAAACTGCACAACATATTACAAATGGGGAAAACTTGCTCAACATTACTTTATTTTTGCTCAACGATAGTACATATATTGCACAACAACACTTTGTTTGCAATGACATCTAATTTTTATCCAATTTTGTTTTCAAAGTTGCTTTATAGATTATTGCTCAACATGCTCTAATTTTTGCTCATCAATAGAATAAAACTACACAACATATTGCAAATGGGGAAAATTTGCTCAGCATCACCTTATTTTTGTTCAACGATTGTTTATATATTGCACAACAACACTTTGTTTGCAACGAAATGTTAGTTTTATCTAATTATGTCTTCATAGTTGCTTAATAGGGTATTGCTCAACATCATCTTATTTTTGCTCATCAATAGAATTAAATTGCACAACATACTACAAATGGGGAAAACTTACTCAGCATCACCTTATTTTTGCTCAACGATTGTTTATATATTGCTCAACAACACTTTGTTTGCAACGAAATGTTAGTTTTATCTAATTATGGCTTCATAGTTGATTAATAGGTTGTTGCTCAACATCATCTTATTTTTGCTCATCAATAGAATTAAATTGCACAATATACTACAAATGGGGAAAACTTGCTCAGCATGGTAAAATTTGTATTAGTACATGTTAAAATTTCAAAATTTATTCTATATTATTGAATTAATGTTAATTTTCAAAAAGAAATGTCATTTACAAATTTATAAACTGTATTGTCTACTCACATTATTCTTATATAATACTGATGACAGAATTTGCGCTGACATCCTTATCTTGAATGCTTCATCCTCCTCTTGTACTCTCCCAAAGAAAGCTTTCTATTTGTAGGTGGTCTTCCTGCTCTTTTTCTTACTACCAGGGGGTAACAGTTGATAGATTTGACCACATCGGGGATGTTTCCTTCATCTTCATCCAACACTGGATATATTGTTTCTGCATATGTCATATGCCAAGCGTCATTGCTGTAAAATTTTGCAACAAAATCAGACACATTTGCTTTTATGTGTGTTATTGCTGCTAGAGCATGTACACAAGGTATTTTATCGACATCAAATACTCTGCACGTACATGTCCTCGCTGATAAATCAACTATAGCTACAGCTCCTTGACCATTGATCTGAAATTAGGATTCATTCATCTTTTCTACTCTGCATACCCCAACTTGCGCTTGTGATTCTCTTATCAACTTAAGGATCTCCGGAGTTAGTCTATCTTGATTTGCCAGTGCTTTTTCTTTCCTGTCCAGGAACCATGATGTGAGCTTTTCCCTAGCAAACTCCACAAGTGCCACAATGGGATAATCATTTTTGCCTTTGAAAACAGAGTTCAAACTCTCAACATTGTTGGATGTCATCATGTTGTATCTATCACACCTTGAATGTGCTCTAGCCCATTTATCAAAACCTGCTGACACCAGATATTCTGATAGTTTTGGACATGTTGCTTTGATTTGTGCAAGGTGGTTGTTGAACTCTTGGATAGTGTAACTTTCTGCTGCTTTTTTGAACATATTCCCCAGCTCTTTTTTCTTGAACGTTGCTTTGATGTTTTGTTTCAAGTACCACATACATATGCAATGTGTAGCTGTTGGGTAAGCTAAAGAGAGAGCCCTTGAAATGCTAGCATGTCTATCAGGGACAAACACTAAGTCATTTGAAGGAGGCACAACCTGCAACAGCTGATACATAAACCATTCCCAGGAGCTGTTGTTTTCGGAGTCAACAATACCAAAAGCAAGTGGAAAGATTTGTCTATTTGCATCTTGTGCAACTGCTCCAAGCAACGTCCAAATGACAGAAAGAAGTACTGATATACAACAACCTGATATATAAACAAATAAAATTACTTATGTTATCAAATTTAAGGAAATCGATGACAACAGAATTTGTGCTGACACTGTTTAAGACATACCTTCTTTAAGAGTGGGAATGCTCTGATGCACTGTCCAAATGACAGAAAGAAGTACTGAAATCTATCTTCTTTGTCTTTTGAAATCAAAGCTATAGTCCCATTGTTTCTCTCCACGAGCATATAGCAAAATGATGGTAAATCTGCATAATTTGATTATGGTGTCCCCTTAACCATTTCATGAGCTATTTTTGATGACTTCCATGCTCTCCAGTAGCTAATTTGCATCTTTTGTTCTGTTCTCATTTTATCCTTTATCTGTGCTGGTCTGTATCCAACGTCAACACTGTGTAATTACAGTCAAATTAGAATAAATCATATATTAGAAAGCAAGTTAAAATATAAATACTATCTCTTTAAAAATGTTCTCACCTTGATTCGATCATACTTGCAATCACAGAAAATGAAGGCTGTTTGCAGTGTTTTATCCTGAAATCCCATGTGCAGGTGTGCGTTTCCACATACACTATCACCTCATGCCAAGTTGGACCAAAAGTTTTGACATGCACTTTCCATTTGCAGTCAGGATCTACACAATGCACTCTATAATACTTTGTATCTGCTTTTACCACGTGAAAACCAAATATCTCAGTTATTGACAACATCTCTAAAGCATGCTTAACTGCTTTCCTTGATGCAAAGCTTTTGCCTACGCAAATCAAGTTTTGTGAATTGAGATTCACACTAGACACAGGAGAGCTATCAGCATCCCAATCTTCTAGTGTAGTTTCTCTCCTGTGTGTTGTAGAATAGAATGCTCTCCATATTTCATCTGCTGAATCTTCATCACTTCCAGTGTCACTGTTCAGAGAATTCAAGTCATCTCCAACATCTTCCAACAATACACCTTTCATCTTGGTGTCACCGATCAATGTCATGTTATTTTCCCCTGTAACAATATTGTTAATAGTTGGATTGCATGCCACCAACTGTAAACTCTCAGCTGAGGATGCCTGTTGATCTTCAACTTCTTCACTATTTGATTTAATGCTGACACACAACTCCACAGCAAATTTAACATTCTCTAGGTCGGACAACCTTAAGAACTCTTTCAAATCAGCATCACATTCAACAAGAAGCGGAGCTCTCAACAATTTGAAAGGGTGTAAATGATTGAATTTCAATTCCAATGCACTATCTATATTGAATCTGTTTTGAATTTTTTCAGTTAAACCCTGTAATGTTATTGTCTCGTCAATCATAAACACCTTTGAAGTAGTGTCTCCAACAAAGGTTGGACATGAATCATTAAACAACCATTTCCCACCACATACAACCGTAATAATGTGGGTTGCCATTGTAATCTGCAGAGTATGAATTTAAGAGGATAAATACATTTAAGTAATAACAAACACAATCTCATTAAAAATGATGACATGATCAACCAAAGTGAGTAAAATACACATCTTACTTAAAAGCAACAATAGATTTGCATTGTCAAAAGCAACAATAGATTTGCACACCTTGTGCAATTTTTCTATGACTTAATTGTAGTGCTGACATTGCTCAATCAGTGTTTAATAACGATGACACGACCAACCAAAGTGAGTAGAATAAACCTGTTATGAAAAATTTGCGCCAAAGGCGCAAATTTTAATGCTACTGTATGTATAAGCATAGATTTCCATACTGTTATAGCATATATAAGTATAAAATATTCTAAACAGGCATCCCTTGTGCAATTTTATTATGACTCTATTGCAGTGATGACATGGCTTAATCAATGTTGAATAAGGAAATCTAGTGATGACATTAGCAATCAAAGTCTAATAAGGAATCAATACTTAAATATAGAGTGCAGATTCAAGTAATAACAAACACAATCTGATTTAAAACGATGACATGATCAACCAAAGTTAGTAAAATACACATCTTACTTAAAAGCAACAATAGATTTGCATTGTCAAAAGCAACAATAGATTTGCACACCTTGTGCAATTTTTCTATGACTTAATTGTAGTGCTGACATTGCTCAATCAATGTTCAATAACGATGACACGACCAACCAAAGTGAGTATAATAAACCTGTTAAGAAAAATTTGCGCCAAAGGCGCAAATTTTGATGCTACTGTATGTATAAGCATAGATTTCCATACTGTTATAGAATATATAAGTATAAAATAATCTGAACAGGCATCCCCTGTGCAATTTTATTATGACTCCATTGCAGTAATGACATGGCTTAATCAATATTGAATAAGGAAAACTAGTGATGACATTAGCAATCAAAGTCTAATAAGGAATCAATACTTCAATAAAGAGTGCAGATTCAAGTGTAATGATGACATGAACAACAAAATGAATACAATACACTTCTTGTGGTGAACTTCTATGATTAAGGTCTACTGATTAGTTGAAACAATCATATTGAAATCACATCCTAAGCAATCATAGAGATGACTTGAGCAATGTAAAACATGAATAAGCATAAATAACCATAAACATACACATATTCGATTTGAAACTTGAATATTGCACATATACAGAAAAAAATGCTCATAAATATTAATTCATGTATAAAAAATCGATCAAAATTTGCGCCTATGGCGCAAATTTTGATGCTACTGTATGTATAAGCATAGATTTCCATACTGTTATAACATATATAAGCATAAAAAATGAATCAAAGTTTTTGCAAAAGGCATAAATTTTGATGCATTCAATAACAGTAATAATTATGTTCAACTATATTTCCATACTGTTAGAGCTTTTATAGGCATAGATAAACACAAATTTGGTGTAATCTACACTTGTAATCACACGATTCCAATCCGTAATCACAAAACCGAACCAGTTATTTGCGCCGAAGGCGCAAATTGAAGCAATAATCGCAAAACTAAAGTTGTAATTGCAAAACTGAAGCATACATAAACACAGACTGAATCAGTAATCGCAAACCGAAAAATTCTAAGAAATTCTAAGAAGTAATCCAAAAATTCTAAGAAATTTGCACCTTCGGCGCAAATTTAAGCAGTAATCGCAAAACCGAAGCATAGATAAACACAGTCTAAAGGAGCAATCTCAATACTAAAGAAGTAATCCAAAAATTCTAGTTAAATTTGCACCTTCGGCGCAAATTTGCGTATTTGACGCAAATTCTAATCGACTTAAAATTCTACTAAATTTACTTACCCGATTCTCTAGATTACACTTCAAAATCGATAGCTTCGTTGACGTCGGAATGGTAATCTCTCGCAAATCCTAGCAATCTCTGGCGAGCAGGTCGGGAGAGAGAGACAGAGCGTCCGGAGATGGAGAACTGGAGGAGAGAGAAAATCGGGTTTCGAGAGACGCTGGAGCCTTTTATTTAGGACATTTTGCAAAAATGTCCCAAAACGCGGATATTTTGCAAAATTAGCCCATTTTCGTGGCTATTTTGCAAAACCCCCCCTTTTTAAAAATCTCCAGCTCGGTTTTAGAGGATGAGATGTGTTGGCTTTGGGCCTAATTTTCTTGGGCCCATTCTTCCTTCAACAAAAAATCAAATGTATTTGGGTCTGATTTGTTAAATGTGAGTTGTTTTGAGTCTTCTAAAATATAGAGGGTTCGTTTTGGGGTTTTTGGAAAAGGTGGGGTCGGTTTGGTAATTTATAAAAATAAGGAGGATGGGTATTGGATTTTATAATATAAAGTAGGTTTGGTAATTTAAGAATGGATGATTTTATTAAATGTAAATGGTTGGGGTTTTAAAAAATTTAGAGATATTTCATGAAAATGCTAAAGGAAAATGGTATTTGGAATAATATATATTATTATATTATGTGAGATTTAGGATATAAAATATTATTTTAAGATTAAAGATATGGTGATTTAAAAATATGATATTATGAGACTTGGATTTTAGAAAAAAGAGAAATTGACGAACATTTTTCCAAGTTCGAGATTTCTAACTATTTGACTCGAATTTCAAACGGGTTTGAATTAACTTGGGGATTTGAATTGTTCGATGACTGACTAGCATGATGTTATGATATGATTGATTGACTAATAGCATGATTGAGTGGACTAATGACATGCATGAATGATTAACGGCATGATGAGATGTTAAGTTATGTATCGTTTATCTAATAACTTATAAACTACGATGAATATGATGGACTTTGAGATGTATGACTAGGCGTATATATTGTTGCGGAAATATGAATGTGACTGGATGAAATGATGAGAATGATATGGTCTTGCGGAATGTGGCAATATGACAAATGGTTGAACTTGACGGAACGATGATTGCGATATGGTTGCTATTCTCGTTGAATGATATGCTTGAGTGCTTGGATGATTAGACGTAGACTTATATATGTGTTCCTATATGTACCTAGGTGATCTTTAATCTATCGTAATGCTTGCGTTGCTGTTCTGCACTGCCAGGTAAGTCTCTTCGGAGCTTACTCAGATTGAATAGAGCTATTCCCTACTTTAGGTGCATGATATACTAGGTGCTTGCATTCATGATCAGCATGCCATGTAGTACCATGCTAGGTTGCATCGACCGTTGAACATTCTATTTCTTTATGTGTATGTAAACAGAACGGCCGTTATCTGTGAAGTAACTAGAGTCATTGCTAGGGTTATAGGACGACCTAGTCTCATCGGGTCCCGTCCTGAGTCAACCGAGTCATGAACTTCCTTATATTATGAGATGCCTGCGGGCTTTATTGTGGAGCGGGTTAGGCATGCGTGCCGCCCGATTATGATGGAATGCATTCACGAGCTGGCCAGTCTCCGCCCTATCGGAAGGGGGTGGAGGTAGGAGAGGGATATACCACTTGGTATTCTGTGCTAAGGCCTTATTATTATTATGTACTTGATCTTAGGAGCATGTTAGTGTGTTAATATCCCGCCATGCACCTAGAAGCATCTTTATTAGGTATAGTGTATATGTGTGCTTAGGGTTGGGATGCAGAGCTAAAGTGGGCATCGATCTGATCCCGCCCCATATCAATTTTTTTAGGGATCCATTATGCTTACTACTATTGATGCTGATTGAGTCCATGATCGCTGGGTCTAACATGGCGGAAAGAGAGAGTTGAGATTCCAACTTCACCAATTTAATTACGGTTCGAATTTGAATGGTTCATCATATTTTGACCCGGCTCTGTCATGGCACCCCTTTGTATTATGCTTTACTTTCGTTATTTGTGTGACCTTTGGTTTTCCACGCTTAGACTTACGACAGGTACAGGGGACTTCCCCGGGGATTCCAACGATCCCTTCAAACTTGGGTATGAAATCCCTCTTGAAAACGTCAATTTAGAATTTCAAACCTTCAACCTGTACTCGGGGCGCAAGATCCTAACGAGGGGTTTCATCCCTCGAAACGTAACCCGGGAATCATAATCACGGGCCGTTACATTTTTTTATTATCTTTTTAAAATAATAATTTATATAGTTTTAGCTCCTTAAAAATGTGTTATAAATGAGGGTATATATTTATTGATTTTCTTAAAAAAATGAAAAAAAAAAGCTAAAATAACATATTCTCATAACAAATGGAAAATAGAATGCTCGTTGGATATTCTCCAAAATTCCATTTTGATGAAAAGAGATTGATTTACAGCTGTACAATCCTCGCGTCATGACGCGATTTTAAATAAATAAATTTTTAATAGCATAACCAATTAATATTAAAAAATATTAATAAAAGTTAATATAAAATAATGAAGGTAGAATTAAAATCTTATAGGGATTGGAAAAAAATGTTTACCATAAAATTAGGTTACATCAAAAAACTTTTTAAATTAAGATATTATATTTATATAGATTATTATTATTATAATATATATATATATATATGGGAGGGTTCAAGTGAGAAGTTCTTCTTCCGGTGAGAAGGAAAGAAGGGATCTCATTGGTCGAATTTAATTAAAAATAACAAAATTAAAATCCAGCATCACGCGCCTCATTCTTTCTTTATAATTCCTCTTCCCCTTCCTCTTCCCCTTCTCCCATGGCCGCTGCCAGCCAGATCCCGACCTGCCATGGCCTTCTCCCACTTTCTTCAACCTCGGTCCCTCTCCCGCTTAACGATGGTGCCCCCTCTCCCGCTCCCCCGCACATCTTCCCAGCGAGGCTGGCTCACCGCCATCCGCTCTGTCGGCGACCTCGGCAGGGCGAGCATTGGACGACCTCCTCTCAACTTCTTCTCTCCGGCCGACCCCATGGCTGTCTTCTTCGATCTCCTCTTCCTCTGTCAACGTCCTCACCGACGAAGATTTTGACTTTAGCGTCGATGCCGATTGCGTCCCCTTTGCCGACCTCCCTCCCGACGTTCAATTGCATGCAATTGAACGTCTTCTCCGGGCCTCCTCCTCTGCATCTTCTCCGGGCTTCAATCTCGATCTCAGGCCAAACAAGTCACCGATTCCGGAGGAGCAGAGCACGCGGTGTGGTGCTCCAGGGGCGGACAACGAGCTGCGGCCACCTCCAATTTCTAGATCCGATCTGCCACCTCCAATTTCATGGCCGTCCCCCTTCTTCCCCCTCTCTAGATCGGGTATGCTTCAATTTCATCTTCAATCAATCGAATCGCAATCAGCAGCCACCGAAAATGCAATCTAATTCTAGGCTTTGAATTTCAAATCGGTTGCATCTGTTGCGATCCTGACTCTGGTACATAATGGAGATGAAGGCGGGTGAATGGAAAGATGGAAGAAGACCACATGTTGCTGTTGAATGGAAATTTTGAAGAATTTGTTGAATATGTTGATTGGGTATGCATATGAGGATTTGATGATTTGTAATACAATCTTTTATCATTAAGAACTTCAAATGGTATTTAACCTTTTGTTCGATCTAACTTACAAAGCCAGGGCAAAAATTAATGTCAAAAAACAAACAGGTTGTTTAAGTTTCAATGTTTCATAAGTGGTTCAGGGTTTTAATATCGAGTGGTTCAGGAGTTTAATACCAAGTGGTTCGTCAATTTTATTTTTATTTTTTATTTTTTGGTGAAATGGTTGTCAATTTTATACTAATTGGTTCAACACATATAAATAGAGAGTTGTTCAGTGACTAAATATATAAATTTTTTTTGGTGAACATGACTAAATATATAATGTTTCATGAATTAAATAGAAGTGGTTCAGTGGCTAAATAGAGGTTGGTTTAGTGACTAAATATGTTGGTTCAGTGACTAAATAAAGGTTGGTTCATTGACTAAATAGAGGTTGGTTCAGTGACTAAATTTAGTCTTATTTAAACTAGAAACTATCATGTTGCTTGTAAGCTTATTGCACCAACTCACACTTTTAATATATATAAAAAATATTTATACCAAGTGATGTTATACCAAGTGGTTCAGGGTTTAAATACCAAGGTTCATGGGTTTTATACGAAGTGGTTCAGAGTTTTTATACCAAGTGATTCATTAAATAAATAGAGAATAGGGGTTCATCAAATAAAGAGTAGTGGTTTATCAAATAAATAGCATTGGTGCATGAAATAAATAAGAAGTAATTTGGTCCAAAGGCCGAAGGCCTTTGGACCAATTACTAAATGTCCTAAAGACTTTTTTTTGCTAGTAAATGTCCAAAAAATTTTCATAATCCCCCTTTTGCCCTCCTTTTTAATGTTGCCCCAATCTAAGAATCCACCTCCGTTCTCCCTCCTGGATGCCGCTGAGTAAGCTCTCCCAGATCTGAGCCTCCACCGTCCCGGCATCGTCAACCACGCAGCGATAGGAAGTCGGAGAACATCCTCCTCGTTCTCCTCGACCTCCATGGTGCCGGTTCTCCTCCTCGACCTCCATGGCGTCTCCGGCGCAGAATTCGTCCGATCTGAATCTGATTCTCTCTCGGATGCCGCTGGGAGCCTCACTGCAAGCCTGAGCTCATCCGAGCGCCGTCGATGGTGACCCTCACAACCGAAGACGAAGTGCTTGGTGACGGTGGCTCCTTCCTCGACGCGCATGCTGCCACCGACAGGAGATGAAGGCGAAGAAGAATGATGGCTCCTTCATCTTTCTCCAATTCTGACCTTGCCAATTGCCTTTGAAATTATTGGATTAATTGTGAAATTGGTTGTCTCCCTTGCCAGTTTCGACGTTCAATTTGACCTGTGTTTGCGTATTGAATTTCTTCGATCTGTGGCTCACTGATTTATTGCCTTCAATGGCGATATTTCACATCCTGTGTTTCCGTATTGATTTTCTTCGATCTATGGCTCAATTTCTCCATCGATTTCAATGGCGTTCAATTTGACGGTTCCTCTCCTGTGTTTCCTCTCCTGTTTTACACTTCAATTTCAACTTTTATGGGATAAAATTTTCATTTTTGGTGTTTTTGCATTGCTTTGTTTTCCGTATTGAAAGTTGGAAGATAAATTGAACAAATTTGATTAAAATTAACGTGATTGAGTTGGCAGTCACCTCATCAAAGTGAATTGGCAGTCATCGATCATCAAAGTGCCCAATTTGCAACGAGATGAGTGGATCTTTATTCATCATGTATTAATAAACAACAATTCATCAACATGTTTAGATCATAAGCTACCATTTCTGATCGATTACACACATATCTTGAATTGGCTTCATAATCCACGTATATGTAATTATGTAGGTTGCATTGCATTTCTAAATAGTAATTAATTGAATTGAAATGTTTTTTCGCTGGATTTTCCTCTGGTTACAGTGTATATGACCTTGTTTTTACTGTGGTGACAGTGTCTATGACCCTGTTTTTATTTTGGTTATAACGTATATGAGACTATGACCCTCTTACCCATTCACATATTAAAGGAGAGCTACCACCACATGTATTTTCGCTTCTCATTAGCCCTTATAGGGTTTGTGCTTCCCTTATAGTAGGGTTTTCCTTTGATTACAGTGTCTATGACCCTGTTTTTATTTTGGTTACAGTGTATATGACCATGTTTTTATAATGGTGACAGTGTCTATGACTCTCTTACCAATTCATATATTGAAGAAGAATTGTCCACCTAATGTCTTTTGGCTTCTCATTAGCCCTTTTAGGGTTTGTGCTTACCTTGTCCTAGGGTTTTCCATTTGATGACAGCAATCATCTCTTAACGACGTACTATACTTAACATTTTAGGGTTTAGGGTTTAGGATTTAGGGTTTAGGGCCTTGGCCCTAAACCCTAAAGACTTAACCCTAAACCCTAAACCATATTGTACATCACATGTTCTTTTGGCTTCTCATTAGCCCTTTACGGTTTATGCTTTCCTATTCTTAGGGTTTTCCTTTGATTACGGTGTATATGAACCTCTTTTCATAGTGGTGAAAGTGTCTATAAAGCTATTTTAATTTTTGTTACATCGTCTATAGGGTTTTTCTTTTGATTACAGTGTCTATGACTTTGTTTTTATAGTGGTGACAGTGGCTATGACACTGTTTTTATTTTGATTACAGTGTCTATAACCCTCTTACCCATTCATGTATTAGAGGAGAACTGTCATCACATTTATTTTGGCTTCTCATTAGTCACTATAGGGTTTGTTCTTCCTTTATGATATGATTTCTCTTTGATTACAGTGTCTATGACCATGTTTTTATAGTGGTGACAGTGGCTATGATAATATTTTTATTTTGATTACAACATCTATGACCCTCTTACTCATTCATGTATTAGAGGAGAGCTGTTATCACATTTATTTTGGCTTCTCATTAGCCCCTATAGGGTTTGTGCTTCCCTTGTCCTAGGGTTTTCCATTTGGTGACAACAATCATCTATTAACGACGTACTGTACTTAACATTTTAGGGTTTAGGGTTTATGATTTAGGTTTTAGGGCCTTGGCCCTAAACCCTAAAGACTTAACCCTAAACCCTAAACCATATTATACATCACATGTTCTTTTGGCTTCTCATTAGCCATTTTAGGGTTTGTGCTTCCCTTTTCCTAGGGTTTTCCTTTGATTACAGTGTTTATGAACCTTTTTAATAGTGGTGACAATGTCTACAAAGCTGTTTTTATTTTGGTTACAGTGTATATAGGGTTTTCTTTTTTATTACAATGTCTATGACTTTGTTTTTATAGTGGTGACAGTGGTTATGACACTGTTTTTATTTTGATTACAGTGTCTACGACCCTCTTACCCATTCATATATTAGAGGATAACTGTCACCATATTTATTTTGACTTCTCATTAGCCCCTATAGGGGTTGTGCTTCCCTTATCATATGATTTCTCTTTGATTATAGTGTCTATGACCATGTTTTTATAGTAGTGACAATATCTATGACTTTATTTTTATTATGGTGACAAAATTAGTTATATTTTTATTTTTATATTTATTGTGGTGACACTACTATGAAAAAATATAGAAAAATAGAAATTAGAAATTAGATAAGAACTGTCACCACATTTATTTTGTCTTCTCATTAGCCCCTATAGGGTTTGTGCTTCCCTTGTCCTATGTTTTTTCTTTTGATTACAGTGTCTATGACCCTCTTATCCATTCATGTATTAGAGGAAACTGTCACCGCATTTATTTTGTCTTCTCATTAGCCCTTATAGGGTTTGTGCTTCCGTTGTCCTATGGTTTTTCTTTTGATTACAGTGTCTATGACTTGGTTTTTATAGTGGTGACAGTGGCTATGACACTGTTTTTTTTATAGTGGTTACAATAGTAGTTACATTTTTATTTATTTTTATTTTGGTGACACTAATTTAAAAAAATCTTAAAAACTAGAAATTAGAAATTAGAGAACAATTGTCACCACATGTATTTTGGCTTCTCATTAGCCCTTATAGGGTTTGTGCTTCCCTTTTCCTATGATTTTCTTTTGATTACAGTGTTTATAAACCTTTTTTCATAGTGGAGACAATGTCTATAAAGCTGTTTTTATTTTGGTTACATCGTCTATAGGGTTTTCCTTTTGATTAAAGTGTATTTGACCGTGTTTTTATAGTGGTTACAGTGTCTATAATCCTATTTTTCTCTTGCTTACAACATCTATGACCCTCTTAACCATTCATATGTTATAGGAGAACTGTCACTACGTGTATTTTGGTTTCTTATTAGCCCTATAGGGTTTGTGCTTCCGTTGTCCTATGGTTTTTCTTTTTATTACAGTGTCTATGACTTGGTTTTTATAGTGGTGACAGTGGCTATGACACTGTTTTTTTATAGTGGTTACAATAGTAGTTACATTTTTATTTATTTTTATTTTGGTGACACTAATTTAAAAAAATCTAAAAAACTAGAGATTAGAAATTAGAGAACAACTGTCACCACATGTATTTTGGCTTCTCATTAGCCCTTATAGGGTTTGTGCTTCCCTTTTCCTATGATTTTCTTTTGATTACAGTGTTTATGAACCTTTTTTCATAGTGGAAATGATGTCTATAAAGCTGTTTTTATTTGGTTACATCGTCTATAGGGTTTTCCTTTTGATTACAGTGTATTTGACCGTGTTTTTATAGTGGTTACGGTGTCTATGATCCTATTTTTATTTTGCTTACAGCATCTATGACCCTCTTAACCATTCATATGTTATAGGAGAACTGTCACCACATGCATTTTGGTTTCTCATTAGCCCCTATAAGATTTCCCTTTGATTACAGTGTCTACGACCACTTTTTGCTAGTGGTGACAGTATCTATGACTTTGTTTTTATCATGGTGACAATAATAGTTACATTTTTAATTTTTTAACGGAGATTATGCGAGTTAGAAGAACTTCTATAATTGCGGGATAATTTCTGAAATTTTAGAAATTAACACAGGGGCATATTTTATAAAAATAGAAATTCTGGGAGGTTTTGCGTATTTAGTCTTCTTCTTCCCCCATTTCGAGCAGCTTCAACAGTGGTTTTCGCTGATCTTCCGACGGATCGTTCTCCTTACACAGAGCTCCGTTTGACGCGTATGACCTATCAAACTGACGAGTGCAATCTCTACTTTAGCATCGTTGTGTTTATTTTGTCGAATAATGATCTGAAACACCGAGACGAGTGCTTGAACAGGGGCTGCTAAGCGGTTCTCATGGCCAGATCTCGCTTCGAGCATCCATGGCCAGATCTCGCTTCAAGCATCAATGGACAGATCTCGCTTCAAGCATCCATGTCCAGATCTCGATTCGACGTTTTCCCCTTTGAATTCCTCCACCGACGTCGCAGCCATGGCTGCCACCGACGTCGAGTATTATCAATGTAGTTGGAGACGGGCAGGAGGGGGTTTGAGGGGTCGGATTTGGCTGCAGTGGAAGAGCTCGTCGGCGGCGAAGAGAGAGGGGCGGTCGACGGAAGTGTGCAGCGAGGACGCGGAAGGCCGGAGCAGGGAGACGGCAAAGGCCGAGCGCTTCAAATTTTGTTCTGTTTTAATTTGGAGGAGAAGGGGATGAATTAAGGGTAGGGGTAAAAGTGGAAAAAGTGGACATTTACCTAATATTGCCACCCTTGTGTCCTATGACTTAAAATTTGGTTCCAAAATGGCCACTTAGCAAAAAACCCCAATAAATAATACTCCCTCCGATCCAAAAAGATTGTCGTTTGACTTTTTAACACGTATTTTAAAGAGCTAAAAACTATATAAAATATCAACTTTTTTTAAATTATTTTTTTACAACTTAATATTTGTTGGTAATAAGTTTTAGATTATAAAAAAAAAATAATAAAAAAGTTAATATATTATATAGTTTTTAGCTTCTTAAAAAACTTGTTGCAAAGTCAAACGACATTATTTTTGGATCGGAGGTAGTATTGGTTAATGAAATATTTTATTTTACAAAAAATAAATAAATAAATAATTAAAATAAACATTAAAAGAAAATAAAAGAAGAATGAAAATTTTACAATTATTAAATAGTAGTGGTTCATGAAATAAAGAGTAGTGGTTAATGAAATAAATAGTATTGGTTCACTGTGAATAAAATTGTCGAACCACTGTGAATAAAATTGATGAACCGCTGCGAATAAAATTGTTGAACCACTATAAATAAAATTGTTGAACCACTGTGAATAAAATTGTTGAACCACTCTGAATAAAATTGCTGAACCACTATGAATAAAATTGCTGAACCACTATGAATAAAATGTCTAAACCACTTCTTGTTCATTTTTTTTCCACAAAACATATACAAAGTGGGTGTCTATGTATAGATAAAATTAAATTACACTCGAAAAAATAATTTTTATATTATTTTTAACAAGTGACAATGCCAAAAATGTATTTTTAAAAGTAGATGCTTTACTATTTAAAGGAGTAAAGTGTTTTAATTAATTTGGAGTAAGTGTTTTGCTGTGAAATTTGAGGCCGCTTTGTAGTGAAAATACTAGTTTCACTTGATGCCTTTATTTGACAATAAGATAGATGTAGTGCAATGGTTGACGGAGTGTGTAGTGACTAGTGGGTGGGAACAATCCCGGTTCGATTCCCATAGGGCTGTGCAGAAAAATACGACACGATTGATCCGATACGAAACCGTAACAAAACGGTACGAAAAAACACGAAACGATAAAGATACGATACGATTATGACACGAAACGGTAAAACACGATAATAATCGTGTCGTATTCGGATCGGCATATTTTCCTTGTCGGGTATCCGACACGACACGGTAATTTATTTTTATTTTTTTAATATTGGTAATCTGTCATAGTAAAAATAAAATATATGTCTCACTATAACCTGAATGTCGAGTTGCCCAGTTGGTTAGTGGGTGTTTTTGTATTTGGGCCGTACGTGAAGGTCTGCGGTTCGATTCTGGAAAAGCTTCCTTTCCTTATTATTCTTTCCTTTTTTTTTTGTGGTATATATAGCAATTAGCATTAGCCGCTCAAACAAACCCTAGTCTCCCCGCCTCCACTCTCTCTCTCTCTCACGCTCTCAGACGCTCAGTTCTCTCGCTCGTAGCCAGAATCTCGCCGACTCATCCTCTCCTCTCGCTCGCGAATTGACTCGCCCTCTCCTGAGTCTCCTCTCGCCCTTTGGGTCTTGTATTCAACAAAATTGAAGATGAAGCATTTGTAGATCTGGTTCTTGTATTCGAATTCTCGCCCTCTCGGCTCCTGGTTCACGCCCTCTCGGCTCCGGGTTCACGCCCTCTCCCTTGTATTCGAATTCTCGACCTCTCGCCTTCTGGTTCACGCCCTCTCCCGAGTCCCCTTCTAGCTATTTCCAACCTTAATTATTTCTAGGGTTTCATTTTCTTTCAATTTCATTTTGGTAATTGTAGATATTAGGGATTTTGTATAAATGCAAATTTCAATTTGCAAGTACAGTTCAAGAGAACACAAGCGTGGAAAGGGTTTTAATTTCTTAATTGATTCAAATCAGTTTTGTGGTAGGTGTGGGATTTCGTAGACGGCAGATCCAGTTTTTGTGTTATTGTGTAGGTTTGCAACGTGCGTTTTTTTTTATTCCTTCAGTGGATGATTTTTCTCCTAAATGGTCTGTGTCGTGTTATACGGGTATCCGACACGAAACCGTGTCGTGTTATCGTGTCGGATACCCGGTACTTACCGTGTCGTGTTCGGATCGGCACTTTTCCCCTTATCGGTTTCGTGTTTTGTCGTGTCGTGTCGGATACCCGGTTATGCACAGCCTTAGATTCCCATATATATTCAACACGCGGGCGCCATTTTTAATTATACTATACAGGCGCGTCCAGACACGCATGGAGAGCCGAGGTTCTGCGTGTGGGTTGCGCACGCGGGCGCCATTTTTAATTATACTGTACAGGCGCATCCACACACGCACGAAGAGCCGAGGTTCTGCGTGTGGGTTGCACATATACAAGGTGAGCAGGTGCGGAATCCGATTTTTTAAATGACGTGGACCAACCAAATCATTTTTTCGACCAATCAAATTACTTCTTTCCTTCTCACTTTTAGAGTTCTCATGATACACAATAAGCAATGAGTACACAAGAACCATCCCCTATATATATATATATAGGGGATGGTTCTTGTGTACTCATTGCTTATTGTGTATCATGAGAACACATCATGGGCGTTGATTGATTGAAATGAATGGCTGGGATTAATAGGCAATTTAACCTTTTTTCTTTAATTAAAAATAAGTGAGTCCCACTAGTTTTCTTTCTCACATGCTGCATTGGGGCGCGTGTACAAGCCCATTTTTATTTTCCTGTAAATTATTCGACAGTATCGTTGGATTATTCGATCGTATCGACTGATTGTGCGATGATATCGATGGATTTTTCTAATCGGCTAGCACCATGAATCGATGGTATCACTGGATTATTCGATCGTATCAACGGATTATGCAATGGTATAGACGAATTATGCGATGGTATCGATGGATTTTTCTAATCGGCTATTCGATGGTATAGCTTGATTATTCGAGGTTTCTGTTACTCATTTTAACAAATAACTAATAATTATTCGATAGTATCACTGTATTATTCGATGGTATAACATGATTATTTGATGGTATCGATGCATTTGGGACGAGCGAGAATTAATTAATAAATATGAAATAATTTATTTGGATGATGAATTTAGGGAGATATTTCAATTCCAATGTCAGATCGAAGAATCAAAAGAAGTTGTTATAAATCCAATGTCAAATCGAAAAATCAAGAGAGGGAGCCCTGAACTTAGAGAGACCCTAATTAATTTATAAACTGGAAAAACTTTCTACCGACATCAGCATTTAGTCATTTACAACCAAAGCATCAGCATTTAGTCATTTACAACCAAAGCAAAGGCTTGGGGATCACGAACTCCCATTGTAATCAAAGAATCAAAGGCAGACCACAAACTCACCTTGTAATCAAATAATCAAAGGCAGACCACAAACTCACCTTGTAATGAATCGAGTAGCAGCATTGAATTCACAAAACTAGGTTTTTGACTTGTTGAAAATTTTGTTTCAATTGGTTCAATGAACGACGATGGCTTGGCTGCCCAGATCCGCGAACAAACCACCCCTTTCATTGTGAATCGAGAAGGGAGGAGTAGAAGAGAAGGGGGCGTCCGACCAGCACACCATCACCGTTGAAAATCGCCGCCGAATTCGCCATCGATTTGCCCCGATCCGCACCTCACGGCTCCGCCTTCGTGGTCCGCCTTTTCCATCCGCCTTCGCCGCACCTCATGGATCAGCCTTCGAATGCAGGAAAGAGACTCGCCGCCGCCGCCGCCGTCGTCGTTGGAGTCCCAATCGCCTCTCCTTCTCTTTCTCTGATGGACTCACGAGCCACCCGAGGAGGCTGTTTTGGGACGCACGTCGCCATCCACTTCGCCATCGTCCCTCCGTCTTTCCACCTGCGAATCGCCCTCTCGCCTCCGCTTCGCGTTCGCCTCAGCCCCAGATCTCCCTCTCGCCTCTAGATCTCCTGGGCTCTCTACTGCCAATTTATGTTAATGGCGGGGTTAGGGTTTTGAGTATTGCCTCACGCGCTCAATTGATGAGAGTCTTTTAATTTGTCAAAAAACAAAATCACAATTAATTATTATTTTTTGAATAATCTCTGCCCTCCATTCTACCTTAATCAACGGCCTAGATGTGTTCACATGATACACAATAAGCCTTGACTACATATGATCCATACTCTCTCTCTCTCTCCCTCTATATATATATATATATATATATATATATATATATATATATATATATATATATATATATATATATATATATATATATATATATATATATATATATATGGTTCAAGTGAGAAGAATCTGGTCCGGTGAGAAGGAAATAAGTAAGCTGATTGGTCGGATTTATTAAAATAAGAACTAAAAAAAATTGGGACGGATTTCCCCTCACGCGCTTTTTTTTTCTTACGCGTCCCCTTTCTTCCTTCTCTTCCTCTTCCTTCTTTCTCCTTCTTCACGAAGAAATTTCTCAGCGGAAACCTCCTCTCCATCCAATTCCATCACTGGAGGAGATCGACGGGGCTCGGAAAACAGTGACAGAGGTCGGCGGCACCTCCTCACCACCACCTTCCTCTTGACGCGACCGTTGAGCTTGACGTCGACGAGGGCGAGGCCGGCGTTCTGGTCTTAGACTCTGTAATTGATCCTCCTTTATCGCAGTTTCTTTCAATTGTCGAGGGCGTTGGCGGTGGCTTCAGTCTCCTCCGGCTCCGATGCTAGCGGCGTCGCCACCGAGATGGCCTCCGTCAACAACTGTATCTTGAAAACTCACTGTCGTGGCTCCACCGTACCGCCACCGAGCCGAGATGGCCTCCATATAGAAGATCTGATCTCCCGATCAAATTCGACTTCTTCGTTGACGAGCCCATGCCTACAATTTATCTCTGTTCCATTATTTATCAACTCCGTTGAGCATTTCTTATCAATTAATTGAATTTGGGTTGTAGGTAGTTTCTTAAATTAATTTATGTTCAATTGTTGTCTTCAATTTCTACTCCATTGATTAATTGAACCAATTAAGTCTGTGTCTATCTCTTTGGCCACGAGATAATTCATTGGTTTAGTGTCTAAATAGATGTTGGTTAGTGACTAAATAGAGGTTAGTTCAGTGACCAAATAGGTTGGTTCAGTGACTAAATAGAGGTTGATTCAGTGACTAAATTGAGGTTGGTTCAGCAACGAAATAGAGTTTGGTTCAGCGACTAAATAGATGTTGTTTCAGTGACTAAATAGAGGTTGGTTCAGTGAAAAAATAGAGGTTGGTTCAGTGAATAAATAAGTTGGTTCGGTGAATAAATAGATGTTGGTTCAGTGACTAAATGGAGATTGATTCAGTGACTAAATAGAGGTTGATTCAGTGACTAAATTGATGTTGGTTCAGTGACTAAATAAGTTGGTTCAGTGATTAAATAGAGGTTGGTTCGGTGAATAAATAGAGGTTTATTTAGTGATTAAATAGAGGTTGGTTCAGTAACTAAATAGAGGTTGGTTCAGTGAATAAATAGGTTGGTTCAGTAAATAAATAGATGTTGGTTCAGTGACTAAATAGAGATTGATTCAGTGTGAATAAAGTTGCTGAACCGCTGTGAATAAAATTGCTGAACCACTGTGAATAAAATTGTTGAACCAATGTGAATAAAATTGATGAACCACTGTGAATAAAATTGTTGAACCATTGTGAATAAAATTGCTGAACTACTTCTTGTCAATTTTTTTTTCAACAAAACATATACAAAGTGGGTGTCTATGTGTAGATAAAATTAAATTACACCCAAATATATATTTTTTTATACTTTTTTAACAAGTGAAAATGTCAAAAAATGATTTTTAAAAGTTCATGTAAATACTTTTACATGTCTCCGTAGCTTTTCTAATTTGCGCGTGCAATTAATTAGTGTGTTTGATTTGGCGCGTGTACAGTGAGAGTAGGGGTGTTACTAATTAATTTGGGTGGGTGTCACTAATTAATTGGGAAATTGCGCGTGCCTCATAATTTTAATTCAATTTTGTACACTTGGACCAATCAGAAGCCTTCTTTCCTTCTCATTATTGGAGGTGCGTGTACCCGAACCCGACCCTATATATATATATATATATATATATATATATATATGGGTTGGTTCCGGTGAGAACACCCCTTAAGATAGGAACTAGGAACAAATCTAGACCATCAAATCTATCGGAATCAACGGTTAAGATTAATAATAGTTTTCATTTAAAAAATAAAATTGGTGGACCCCACAATAATAATCTCACGCGCATTCACTCTTCGGTCACTAATCACTGTACGGTACTACGGTACCACACCACCATCGATTATATTTGTTTTTTTTTTTCCTTTTTTTGGGGTTTTTTTTTGTACCAATATAATTGTGTTAAAACTTACCATTATATTATTCGGTTAAATGAAAAATATTATTTAGTGAAATGTGATATATTATTCGGTTAAATTTAAGAGATTATTCGGTAAATTTATTAATATTATTTGTATATAAGATCACGATTGTTTACGCATTTATTAGTTTTGGGGAGGTTAAAATAATAATCAATAAAATTGTACATTTATTGTTGTAAAATTAAATTATTTGTTTAAAGCATAAAGATTATTCGTGTTTAAGGAGATGATTATTCATTTGAATTTGATAGATTATTCGGTTGAATTAAAGAGATTATTCGTATGTAAGAACACGATTGTTTATGAGCTAATTAGTTATGTATATGTTACAAGAATAATCAGCAAAATTATACATTATTTGATAAGATCATAAAGAGTATTCATATGTATGAAGAATTTATCGAAAAAAATGTATTTATAAAAATTATGCATTATTTAATGAGTGATTTTTTTAAGAAATTTATTCATTATTCGGTGAACTGAGAACCATTATTCGTTGAATTGGGAATGAATATTCGTAGATATAGAACCATTTTTTTATAAAATAATTATTATTCAACCAGTTTTCTTCAACTTTTAAAAATATAAAAAAAATTGGGATCTTCTATCAAAATACTCCCTCCGTTACTTGAAAAAAAAAACTTTATTCTCTATATATATTTTTAATATTTTTACAAGTTAATTGTGATAATTGTTCGGTTAAATTTAGAGATTAATCGGTTAAATTAGAGAAATTATTCGTATGTAAGAGAATAATTTTTTATGGGTTTATTTATTTTGGTGAAGTCAAAAGATTATTCAACATCTTTATATTTTATTCCGTATTTCGGCAAGAATACAAAATTACTCGTATTTAATGTGGATATTTAATCAATTAAATAAAAAAATAGATAAACTATTAGGTGATTGAGGATTATTATTCGTAGACATAGAATAATTATTCATGTAACGTTATTAGTTGTGCAATAATCAATATCAATCATCAATATATAATACTAAAACAGAGGCGTGAAAATCCTATGTGGCGGGTTCTGGTGCGATTCGCTTATATGTCGTTCTCTGGTGCAATCTGGGCCGGATTTTGTGCCACGTCAATTAATGACGAACTAATAAATTTACGCCATGTTAGACAATATCCTTATCTATTTATACATGTATCATCCTATGTGTCCATTTTAATTAATGATTAAATTAATTTTTAGTATAAATATTCAACCTCATATCTTACAAATCTTATCATTTTACCTTAAATTATTTTATAAATATTTTATCTAGCAATCTTAGTTAAAAAACCTATCTTCATATCTTAATTACAGTATTTTCCAATTCTATCATTTTAATATAAATATTTGACCTCAATATATTAATTAGTTATGTACGTACACAACTTTTACTTGATGATGATGATGATTTACAAATTCTATCATTTTCATATAAATATTTTTCTTCGATCAATTTATTAATTCATTATGTTATGTACATACAATTTGTATTATAGATAAAGAATTATGGCTTTTAAGATGAATATTCCAATTAGTTCGGTTTTTAAAGTTGGATTTTGGCCGGTTTTTAATGTTAGATTTTGATGTAAGGTTTAGGGATAAGTAATTAACCTTATCTTCATAATCATTTTCATAATAATTATATTTCTTTATTTAAGTCATAAAAATTATCAAAATATAAGTTAATAATATATTGTTTAAAGTACCTTATCTTTATACTTTTTTTTAATCATATTTCATCATATGGTAAATAATTTAATTAAAATTTTGAATTCCTTTTATTTTACTAATTAAATGGGGTATAATATAAGGTCACGTATGAAAATAAAAACAAGGCATGAAAATGCAATATTTAATTGAACAAATGTATAAATTATGATTTATCCTTTAATATATATGTGATTTTGGTGGTTACTTTTTACCGATCATATATTCTACTTAGATACTACATATTAAATAGAATACAAAAATGGAATGCCTACATTTTAAATTGAAAAATAATTTAAATTAAGCCAAAGTTTTCAATGTCAATCAATTATTTAGTATAGTATAACACCATACTCCCATTTATTACTCCGTATTTTTAAAGTCCATCTGATATTTCTTAACAATTTTTCAAGATTAATAATTAATTAATTTTATTTGTTTTCATACTCATAGTATCAATATCAATATATCAATTCAATATATAATACTAAAACAGAGACGTGAAAATCCTATGTCCAATCAATTAATCCATGTCATACAGTTTCAAGATTCGGACTGGGTTTTTTTTACACCTCAATTAATGAATATTCAATCAATTTAATCCATGTCATTCAACTGTCTAATCAATTGATCTACGTATAATTTCAATAATTAAATTTAATTTTTAATATAAATATCCAACATCATATCTTAAGTGGTTACAAAATTTATCATTTTACCTAGAATTATTTTAAATCTATCTTAAATTTAATTTTTTTCAGGAGCGAAAAGACACGTACTTTTGTTTTTTTCCTTTATTTTTAAAATTTTTAAAAAATAATTTAAAATTATAATAAAATATAATTTATTAAAAGACCGCGCAATCACGGGTAGTAAGACTAGTTATCTTATAAAAAACTGACACAATTTAAATGGAAAAAATGGGACATTATAAAAGGAGCAACTCTTAAATTACTATTCATATAATCCTTGCTATATTAACCCTTGGATATAGGTGACAAGATTTCATTAATGACTCGCATCATCCCAAGGGTATAATGTCTTATTTAACCCTCAAACCTTGAATTTAAAATTATTTATTTTTTTTCTTTCAATATCCTTTTGTGTCTTTTCATCTAATTCCGAAAGGCTCTCTGTGATCACCGTACAATGCTATTTCTCCAAATCGGAGATCGACGGTGAATGACTGCATCCTTCCCGACTCCACCTCCACCTCGCTGCCTGTTGTACACCTGCTCTTCTCCACCTCCTTCTTCCTTGTAGCCGCCTACCTCCTCCTTCTTCCTTCGTGTTCCTTGTAGCCGCCTACCTCCTCCTTCTTCCTTCGTGGCCGCTGGTTTATGTTTCTGGCTCCTCTCCTATTCGATGATATGCCACCTTTCCTTTCGTTTTCCTTTTGTATGCCTTCCACCACCTTGCTTTCTTGTTCATCCATGGTCGTTCTTCCATCAAGGCTCCGAATTTGGATGCACAACACAGGTATATCCTTCCCTCTTCTAATTAAGATCCCCAATTTCAATTCCTTGGTGTTTTTGCTCTGAATTCTTCCCCGTTTGCAAGTCCGGGTTGTTCTTAGTCGGCTGTGCATCGACCTACCAAATTGCTGCCTGCTTGACTGCCGTTTACTTTTTTACTTGTCTGTTTGTTTCTTCCATTCAATTTCGTTGATTGTGATTTCAACCTTAGCTGCCTTTCTTTTGCGTCGTGCCCTCTGGTGAGGTTCTACTCATTCTTCCCCTCCTGATTTGAGTATTAATTTCAATGTTGAATTCTGTTTTCTATCTTTTCTTTGAATTAGTCCAAAACAAACACTAAATTTCCCAGCTTTGATTCCATATTTTCAATTTCTCTTTAAGTTTTGCAAATTTCCTCTAAATTGGGAAAGTTGATTCGGAGGTGAAATGATTTACTGATTGATTTCGAATCCCTGTGCGGTTCAAAACTTCAGATTGCTAAATTAGGGTTTTAAGTTTTTGGATTGGGGGATATGAATGGCTAAGAATTTTGAAATTAGGGTTAATTTGTTTTGAGTGAAGAACAAAAAAATTCTGATACTTAGTTTTGGAATTTTGTTTGGGGAATTTTGTTTTTGGATTTGGGTAATGGTATCCGGTTTAGGGCTTAGAAATCAGATTGGGACATTTTTTCTGTGGCCAGGAATTGGCCTATTGAATGTCTGTGTACAAGTTAGAGGTACAAAGTTATTGTAGTTTGCCAGTAAATTAAAGTGAAACTGGTATAGTTATTGACATTTCAGTTTCGCAGTTGCATAATCATAATGCTTTGCAAGTTTTCCTATGCCAAACTTTATTAATCATGGCAATTTGTTTATTCTCAAAGTGATCCTCTATATACCAAACTGCAACTTTATGCTGATATCTATGTCAACACTTAGGAGCAAATATTTTAATTGACTGCTGTTGTATACAAAATTCCATTCCTTGCTGATTTACTGATTGCAGTTGCTTCGTGAGATAACACATGGGAATGCTGTCAAGTTTGTAAATGTGCACATTAATCACGTTGACATGTCATTGCATCGAGCCTTCGATTACGCCGGGCAAGATCTATATGTAAGTGTCTTCTCGGTCAAGGTTTATGATGCGGGACCATCTTCTACAACGCCAGACACACCCATCATACTTGGAGAAGGGCCAATGACTCGAGCTAGAGCTAAGAAGCTTCAAAGAGACTCATTCAACTTTGTGGGTCATGCTTTGTTCTCGAGCAAGGTTCAACTCCCCGAGCCTACATTGAAGACATACATGTGCATTGGAGTGCAAATGGAGGCCGAGCCACCTTAGTTAAAGCTTGGGCCGAATTTCTTTAAGTATTGAAGCTTATTTTCAGCTTAAGCACATTATTGGGCTGAATTGGGCTTTTCTAAGTTATTATTTTTAGAGACCTTATTTATTTATGTTTTTAAGTTTATTAAGCCCATTAGAAAGTAGATCTATCTATTTCTATCTAGTTAGGCCGGCCAACAGGCCTTAGTTCTCTATATATTTTCGATTCAGCTTTGTAATTCAATGGGAACATTCATAATACAAGTTATTCTTCTAAAACGTGTGAAACACTTTAGAGAGAGAGATCAAGCCGGATTGAGCTGTGCTCTCCGTGATCTCGAATTGATTGATAATCTCAGCTTGGTTTGCTTTGCCGTTCATCAACTTCGCAAGACTTGGTGAATCTAGTATCCACAAGCCCCCTCCTTGTGCCTTCAAGTTGTCCGCTTGATTGTGTAGGGTTGTAGAGGCGGGTTGTGTAGTCATTGGTATTGGTTCCTACCCTCTGAGGAGGCCTGGGGTCTTTATCTTGTTCTGCATAGATCGACTCAGTCCCTATCGGTCGTGTCTTTTCATTCTTTGTTGCAATTTCGAGTCTTTATCGAGTCTTTATTGTTCTTGTTGCTGTCTTGCATCGTTCTTGGAGTTCTTGATCAATTCTTGGTCGAGTTCTTGAAGTCTTGCTGCGTTCTTGTTGAGTCTTGCATAAATCTTGCATCTTTCTTGTTAGTTCTTGCTGCGTCTTTATAGTTCTTGATCGATCTTGATTAAGTTCTTGAGTTTCTTTATTAGTTCTTGATTATTCTCGCTTGTTGTCGAAGATCGGACCAACCTACGGCTAACCCCGTATCAAATTGGTATCAGAGCTTTGGTTTCCGACATCAAGATTGAGTCTTTTTCTTTTCTAAACACAAAAACCACAAAAAAGAGTCCTTTTCTTGTTTGGTCTTTTACTTCTTGTTTCTTTATTTGATTATTGCACTAATCTTGAGTTTGTGATTGTTTGTGGTTGCATAGCCTAAACACAAAGCCTAGCCGAGACCGTGGAGTCGACCAAAGTGGTGCGCAATTTCCCTTGTGCAGCACCTAAGCCGGCGGCATTACCCTTGTCCCCATAGTCACAGCTTGGTCGACATCACATAAACACAAGAAACCCTAGTTTGTTCTATCTTTTCTATCCTTTTGTTTATCTATTCTATCTTTGGAATTTTGAATTATCTTTTATCTAATTCCATTTATCTATTGCCTATCAAAAATCAGAAATTTTAAGTTGTTGGATATTAATTTCCATTATATCTATCAACTATCTAAAAAGGCACAAGATAGATCCTATTACCTAAATTAGCCATTCTATCTATATCTTTACATTAGGGCTGAATTTTCATCTTTTATCACCATCTATACCAGATTTTCGAGTCCTATACATTAATTTGAGTCTTTTCTTGCATTAGTTTCACATTTAAAAAAAAAAAAAAAAAAAAAAAAAAAAAAAAAAAACAGTAAATTAAGGTCCGAAAATTCAAAAGAGAGAGAAAGTGTTTGTTAGTTGTTGATCTAGTGCAAGAAAGCTCCCAAGGACATCATTGGTGAACCCTCTTCTCAGCCCTAATCAACATACCTATCCCTAAACACATACACCTCCACAAAATTGAAACCCTACCTTGCAACTACAACATCATAACTTAAGGTTTTCAATCAAAAGAGGTAAATTTCTAAGTTTTCTTTTGCTTTCTTATTTTCTCTTTGTGTTGAGTACTCTTTCTCACCTTGATCGAGTGCTGTTGTGTGCTTGCTTTGATTGAGTCGAGTGATCTCAGCCCCTGCCGAGTGATCTCCTTGTTGTGTGTCGAGTGATCTCAGCCCCTGCCGAGTGATCTCCTTGTTGTGTCGAGTGCTCTTTCTCCTTTATCGAGTACTTTGCTGTTTGTTTCATTCACTACATACTTTGATTGCTTAGTTTTTGCTTGGTAGTTGATTTGCCCAAAGCGGATTGCCCTAGCAAGCGTGATATATCAATCAGAGAGGGAGTGTGAGCGAAACACAATTGTGAGCTGTTTATAAGTTTTACTAACCTTTAACTTAGTTCCTTGTTTCTTTGGTCTTTGTTATAATGTCTACTAATCAGGGAAACAATGGTGGTAACAATGCCACTAACTCAAGTGCAACAGTGACGCCCGAGCAATTTCAGACCATGATGAACAACATGGCGACTATCATGAACAACACAACGGGTGTTCCTGAATCATTGGCTGCGCTAACAGCAAGGGTGGCTGCATTAGAGAGCTCTAGGCCTAGTGGTTCGAACACCATAGGTCAGCAAGAGCGAGTTGAGATACCTAATGACGAAAGAGAGGTCGTTAATCCTAACCCTATTCCTAATCCTAATCCTCATGTCAATGTTAATTTAGATAATCCTTTATTCAATGAAAACAACTCTCCACAAGGTGGGAGAAATGATCGGAATAATGGGTTTGTTAATGTGCAAGGTCAAGGACAGGGAAGGGGAAGAGGACGTGGCTATCAAGAGCAATTCTATTACTCGGAGCAAGATGACGACTTCCAAGAAGAGGAGTATTGGGAGCGACGCCCGAGACGGAATCAAAGGGGAAATCCGAACCGACCACCTAGGTTCAATGACGACGACGGTATGGGTAAGGTTAAGGTAAAGATTCCTCCTTTTGATGGTAAAACTGATCCAGATGCTTATATTGATTGGGAAATTAAAATGGAGCAAATCTGGAATTGTCATAATTTCTCAGAACCTAAGAAAGTACAACTAGCTTCCCTAGAGTTTCAAGGTTTTGCATTAATCTGGTGGGATAATCTTGTTAAGGAAAGAAGAAGATCCCTTGATGCACCTATTGCTTCTTGGGAACAATTGAAAGTGGTCATGAGAAATAGATTTGTACCTCAACATTATGATAGAGAGCTATTAAACAGATTAGAAAACCTTAAACAAGGTAGTAAAACTGTTGAGGAAACATTTAATGTTATGCAAGAAGCCATGGCTAGAGCTAATATAGTCGAAACTCATGAGAAAACTAATGTTAGATATCTTCGAATCTTACATCCTGCTTTAGCTCATGAAATTGATTATTTTCCCTATACTACTCCTACTGAACTTTTACATCTAGCTATGAAAGTAGAAAAGGGACAATGCTACAAAAGCCAAGGCAATAGGGTGTCGAGTGGCCAGCAACAAGGGTGGCGCCAATCTCGGCCCCAACAGCCCCAAGGGCGCTCGGAGATGGGCTCTAGGGAGCGAGCTCAGCAGCCCCAATGGAGGAGTGAAGGTCGACAGCCCCAACAGCCCCTCGACAAGGGTAAAGGCCCATGGAATGGACGAGAATCGTCTGGGACATCTACTGGTCCCAAAGGGAGTAATCCTAACCCTTCTACCACTCGTTCTAGAGATATTGTATGCTTTAAATGCCAAGGTAGAGAACATTATATGAAGGATTGCCCTAATAAGAAAACTCTCATGGTTAATCAATTTGGAGAATATGAATCTGAAAACTCTTGTGATGAACATGATGAGAATGCTAATAATGATAATGATCAGAACCTAAACCTTGTTTGCTATGAAAATGATGATAATGAGGTTGAATATGAACATGGAGAATCTTTGATTGTTAGAAGAGTTTTAAGTGTTGTTCCTACACCATGTGAAGATAATCAAAGAGAAAACTTATTTCATACTCGTTGTCTAGTTAAAGGAAAGGTTGTAAATGTGATCATTGATGGAGGTAGTTGCTGTAATTTAGCTAGTCAAGAAATGGTTGACAAATTGCATTTACCTACTGTCCAACACCCTAGACCTTACAAATTGCATTGGATGAATGATTGTGGCTTATTAAAAGTTCATAGACAAGTTAAAGTGCATATTAAACTAGGACATTATGAAGATGATGTTTTATGTGATATTGTGCCTATGCAAGCTTGTCATATTCTATTAGGCCGTCCTTGGCAATCTGATCGCAAGGTTATTCATGATGGGTTTACTAATCGCTATACCTTTACTTTTCAGGGAAAGAATGTCATTCTCAAACCTATGACGCCTACACAAGTAGCTGATGAGATTGAGAAGCGGAAGGTAAGTAAAGGTGAGTTAGATCAGGAGGCTCAGTCGAGCCAAGTGGATCCTCAAACTCGAGCTAAGAGTGTGTTCTTGGTCTCCAAAAGCACATTCCTGGACGAATTTACGGATGGTGGAACTATTCTTATGCGCCTTTGCAAGAGCTTGAGCATGTTGAGTGAAGAGCTTAAGGCTTCTCTTCCATCGAACATTCTCGCTCTTCTTGAGGAGTTTAAGGATGTGTTTCCCAATGAAATACCACCAGTGAGCTCTAAAGGACTGCGTGTTGATGAATCAAAGATTAAAGCCATCCAAGAGTGGCCGACCCCCACCAACATAGGCCATGTACGCAGCTTCCAAGGTCTTGCGAGCTTCTACCGACGCTTTGTGCGAGATTTCAGCACCATCTCAGCCCCACTAACAGAGCTTACAAAGAAAAGGAGTGAGTTCACATGGGGAGTAGCTCAGGAGGACGCATTCAACACACTTAAGGATAAGCTGACTCACGCACCTCTACTAGCTTTGCCGGACTTTACTCAGCCTTTTGAGGTCGAGTGTGATGCTAGCGGAGTAGGAATTGGTGGAGTCCTTATGCAGGGAGGTAAGCCTATTGCTTTCTTTTCTGAGAAGTTGAAAGGTGCTTGTCTTAATTACTCTACCTATGATAAGGAATTGTATGCTTTGTTTCGAGTACTTAAGACATGGTCTCACTATCTATGGCCTAGCGAGTTTATTCTTAGAACTGATCATGAATCATTAAAACACTTTAAAAGCCAAGATAAACTTGATAGGAGACATGGTAGATGGATGGAGTTCATAGAAACATTTCCTTATGTAATTAAGTATAAGAAAGGCAAAGACAACGTGGTTGCCGATGCATTATCTAGGAGACATGTTCTAATAGCCGATTTCGATTCTAATGCTTTAGCTAGACGACATGTGCTTTTAACCACTTTGGATTCTAGAGTCTTAGGATTTGTTTACATAAAGGAATTATATGAATCTGATCTAGATTTTGGTAACACTTTTCGGAAATGCTTAGAATCAGGTCCTTTCGATGGCTTCTATATTCATGATGGATTCTTATTTCGAAAAGATCAAGTGTGTATTCCTAGATGTTCATTAAGATTACTACTTGTTAGTGAAGCCCATAGTGGTGGTTTAATGGGACATTTTGGACGGGATAAGACATATAATACACTGAAATCACACTTTTATTGGCCACATATGCTTAGGGATGTAGAACATTGCCTTAAGAGATGCATAGATTGCATTAAAGCCAAAGCTAAGCTTATGCCCCATGGCCTTTATACACCACTGCCGATACCCTCAGCCCCTTGGGAAGACATTTCTATGGATTTTATAGTTGGGTTGCCTAGAACTAAGAAGGGGAGGGATTCAATCTTTGTAGTGGTTGATAGATTCTCTAAAATGGCTCATTTCATTGCATGCCACAAAACTGATGATGCTACCAATGTTGCTAACCTATTCTTTAGAGAAGTAGTTAGGTTGCATGGCGTGCCTAAAACCATTGTTAGTGATAGGGATGTGAAATTCTTAAGTCATTTTTGGCGTACTTTATGGAATAAATTGGGAACTAGATTGCTATTCTCTACTTCTAGCCACCCCCAAACTGATGGCCAAACTGAGGTGACTAATAGAACCCTTGCTACTGTCCTAAGAGCCATTATTAGGAAGAATTTGAAACTTTGGGAAGAAGCCTTACCTCATGTGGAATTTGCTTATAATCGAACCATGCATTCGGCTACTAAAATCAGTCCATTTGAATGTGTGTATGGTGTTAATCCACTAACCCCTTTTGATCTTACTCCATATCCTATGAGAGACAAAGAATCATTTGAGGCAGGTAAGCATGTCGAGTTCATCAAGGAGCTGCATGAACGAACTCGAGAGAAGCTGAAGCTCAAGGCTGAATACAACGCTAACAAGGCCAACAAGGGACGTCGCTTGGTCACATTTCAGCCTGGAGATCTTGTATGGGTGCACTTGAGGAAGGAGCGTTTTCCAGAAGCCCGGAAGAACAAGCTATCGCCTCGTGGTGATGGACCATTTCGAATCAAGAAGAGAGTGGGCGACAATGCCTACCAATTGGAGCTTCCTGGAGACATGGGCGTGAGCGCTACATTCAACGTCGCAGATCTAATCCCTTACTTCGCTGTGGATGAAGACTTGGATTCGTGGTCGAATCCTTTTCAAGAAGGGGAGGTTGATGCGGGACCATCTTCTACAACGCCAGACACACCCATCATACTTGGAGAAGGGCCAATGACTCGAGCTAGAGCTAAGAAGCTTCAAAGAGACTCATTCAACTTTGTGGGTCATGCTTTGTTCTCGAGCAAGGTTCAACTCCCCGAGCCTACATTGAAGACATACATGTGCATTGGAGTGCAAATGGAGGCCGAGCCACCTTAGTTAAAGCTTGGGCCGAATTTCTTTAAGTATTGAAGCTTATTTTCAGCTTAAGCACATTATTGGGCTGAATTGGGCTTTTCTAAGTTATTATTTTTAGAGACCTTATTTATTTATGTTTTTAAGTTTATTAAGCCCATTAGAAAGTAGATCTATCTATTTCTATCTAGTTAGGCCGGCCAACAGGCCTTAGTTCTCTATATATTTTCGATTCAGCTTTGTAATTCAATGGGAACATTCATAATACAAGTTATTCTTCTAAAACGTGTGAAACACTTTAGAGAGAGAGATCAAGCCGGATTGAGCTGTGCTCTCCGTGATCTCGAATTGATTGATAATCTCAGCTTGGTTTGCTTTGCCGTTCATCAACTTCGCAAGACTTGGTGAATCTAGTATCCACAAGCCCCCTCCTTGTGCCTTCAAGTTGTCCGCTTGATTGTGTAGGGTTGTAGAGGCGGGTTGTGTAGTCATTGGTATTGGTTCCTACCCTCTGAGGAGGCCTGGGGTCTTTATCTTGTTCTGCATAGATCGACTCAGTCCCTATCGGTCGTGTCTTTTCATTCTTTGTTGCAATTTCGAGTCTTTATCGAGTCTTTATTGTTCTTGTTGCTGTCTTGCATCGTTCTTGGAGTTCTTGATCAATTCTTGGTCGAGTTCTTGAAGTCTTGCTGCGTTCTTGTTGAGTCTTGCATAAATCTTGCATCTTTCTTGTTAGTTCTTGCTGCGTCTTTATAGTTCTTGATCGATCTTGATTAAGTTCTTGAGTTTCTTTATTAGTTCTTGATTATTCTCGCTTGTTGTCGAAGATCGGACCAACCTACGGCTAACCCCGTATCAGTTTAGTTTTATTCTGAATATTTGGGTCCCTGAATTTACCTTTTCTTTAAGCTTTTTCGTCAAAATATGTTTCAAATTTGACATTAATGCTTGATAATGATTCCATCCCTTTTCTACTTATGTAGCATTTGGTCCTTTGAAGGAAATAATAAGGCACCATAGAGACAAGGTGAACCAACATCTCAACCAATATACAGTCAAGTCCTTACTTTGGCAGCTACTTAACGGGTTGAATTATCTCTTTAGTTATGTTGACTCTTTATCTAAAAGTCATATTTCTTGTTTCTTGCAGACTCTTGTTGTAGGAGATTTTAAAGTGGAGATTGGTTATCGACAAACTTCAAAATTCTGGCTACAGATGATGAAGAAATGTATAGTTTTGTGTTTATCTATATTCATACCAATTATTTTTTCAGTGGTTACTGCCATTTTTTCCCATCTATCGCATCTGATCTGCTCTCCTATTTCTCTACTCTCTTCCGTTCACAACAGCTGCAGAGCTGATCGATATTCAATGCATAAATTTGATCAAGGTGATTGAGATGTCACCGATGACATTATGAGTTGTTTTAGTAGATTCATACAAGAGACTAATATCATAGCGAATTTTACATTGCCGTTTCTTTGTGTTTGTTATTTCCCTATTATCGTAGCGAAGTTTCTATCCATGCTGTTTAAGTACAGAACTTGATGGGTCTTGTAATACAAGATTGAATAATGCCAGCAATATAATGCTATGGAAGAGTCAACAATGTACGAGTATACATCAAAATTTCCATGTCATAACAAAATTAGCCCATAGGAAAAAAAAAATGAAATGAAACTTCACACTTGCTCAGGGTGTAGTTCCTCTATGTGAATATTTAACAAGAGCCATGTGAAACGTTGATGGCATGATGCTTATTTATTTAGTTTATTTATTATCTTCATTTGTGACAGACATAGGAGAGAGGAAGCACTAAGCTTCCGCACAGTAAAAGTCATTGACGTTAGCTATGTAGAACAGGTTAACTGATTAAAGAGTTGTGATAGAAATGCTTAATCATGTAGAAAAAAATGATTAAGACAGATTAACAAATGATTTCCATTTCTTTTTCTAGGATTTGCTAACTGAAATCGAAAAGCTTCAGCAGCAAAAGGATGATCTTGAAGCTCAATTGGCAGAGGTAAATTATTTATAGTTACTGCTTTATTTTCACTGCTTTTGAGTAATTTTTGTGTTTTAAATATAACTCAAAATATGGTAATGTAAGTAGCCAACTAGCTCAATACTACTCTATGTTTACATCTTGTGTTGCGTCCAGTTAGAAGTGTGGTAATATACCTGATACTGTGTTTTCAATTTACATTGTCCAAGCCTCCAAGGTAAATAAGTAGAGTGTAAGGCAGCTTAGTTTCCATGCATAACCCCCTTTTAGGCCCTTGAATGAAGATTTCTTGGTTCTTTTAGGAATTTATAATGAAATGAATTTAGAGCTCTTTAACTTGAACCTTGTAGTTAGTTTTCCTTCACAATGAGTTTGTGGAAACTATACAACATTATCATATCTAGACACAAATTTTATGTGGCATGCGCGGATTTGCTAATCATTCCCTAACTGGATTTTCAATTTATGATTGATTAATTAGTGCAGGTCAATAATTCATTAGCTGCTGCTAATGGGCGCCTTCAAATTTCTAGATAAGAAAAACTACATTTTGATAAAGCAAATACAGAAATGCTTCAGCACTATCAATCCAGAGTATGATATATGATATCATGAACCTTCTACATTCATCTTACTCTTTTGGTTGGAGGGGAACGACAATCTCTAATCCACTTAATCGCATTTTCAATTTTTCTTAACACAGGAACAGGAGCTCTTAAAATCTATCGCCTTGTGTAAAACAGAAACAGAAATTGCTTCTGCTTGGATTAGCTTCACCGAATCTACCTGGCGTCTCCAGTGTGATTTCACAAAGCAAAAAGAGGAGAATATTGAGTATGAGCATGTTCAATGTTATCAGCTGACACTGTTCCATTGATTTTTGTGGTGAAACTGACTGTTCCCTCTTCGTTTTCTTTCTTTGTATTTCAAGTGTTGAATTACAGAAATACAGCAAAAAAAAAATTCACCTTTCGCTGCAACTTCTTCCTGCTTAAAAGGTTCCATTCCTGAAGCATCTCAACTTGAAAATATGTTGAATTGCAATCATAACATTAAACTGATGCGAACAATAATTGCAGAATGAGCTATTGATTCCTGTCAAGTCCTTCGAAGATCACGCAAAAAAGCTGCAAGACATGTATCACGCTTTACTCTCATCATTTTTTTTTATGTATTTTTCAACTGACCATCTAACTCTCGTTGTTTACCAGATTAAATGATCATCATCATCATTCATTACCTTTGGACCCTGAAGCTATTGCATCAGCCAAGCGCAGGAAGAAACTTGAGGATGAGTACCTTGATTTGGAAGCAGAGGCATCTATGTGTTGACTGTTGAATCTATATTCTTTCAATTAAACACCTTCAGTTAAATGCTGACTCTATGATCTAGCACTTCAAAGGGCACATGAAGATCATCATCTCATAACCCAAGTGTATAATGATGATCTTCGACTTTCTTCATTGTGCACTGACTGCTTGTGTATTCTTCTTGTTGAGTTTGACTTCACTCTTAAATGGAACCGAAAAAACTAATTTGTCTTGCAAACTTGCCTCTCAGCTTGAGTCTGCCTTCAGTGTTGTGGAAAGCATCAAGCAGTTGCTTGCTCAGAGTGAACCATTCTACAGGTGCAGTGACGGAAGCCCTTTGTTTCGTTGCATCATTTTTTCACCACCTGAAACTAGCTTCCTATGATCAATGACATAAGTTAGCATGGCAAATCTGAGCAGCAAAGACATTCAAAAAGTCAAGGAGCTGATGGAGGATCTTAAGAAGTTAAAGGACAAATTTGAATCCATCGAAAGGCCAAATCTGATGGCTGATACAGACACCACCATAAGATGGAAAAAGATAGCCAAGAAGCTGGCATTTCTGAAAAAGCATGAAATTCCAGAGCAACAGCACGAGAAAATGGACTCCAGTGACAAGGGTTAACCAAATAACAAGCACCACTGCGTCCCTGCCAACGATGAACACCAACTGCTGGATTCCAAACACGTGTCACATCCGCAGCAGAAAGATAACCGATACAGAAAGTACAACCAGGTTCATGTGGTTGATGGCCAGGAGCTGCTGGGCTCGGATGATGAAATGGGGCTCTTGAGCAAGAATTCGTGGCATCCGTTAGCAACGATGCAGCTCATGAGCTTAATGACTGGGAGCTTTTTTTTTTCCATGTACTTTCCAAGTTGTAAAGTCATATGTAAATATCTGTGAAATACCTAATGAAATCATGGAAAATTGGAAAGCAACCTTCAATCTTCAGAGGGCATTGTCCCAAAGGGTCCCGCAAATGGCTCCGATTCGTGAACATAAAAACTATTCGGAACCGAACAAACCGAATTACAGTGTGCTCATACATGGATATTCTGGTTTCGTCTCCTGCAAGGAAACTTTCGACTTCTTTTTGCATCTCATTGAAACCATCACTCTCGCACATATCCGGTGGCATCTTCTCAATCATTTTGCAGTACAAACCCTGTAATTCATGCTTAAAAATTATTCGGAACTGAACAAACCGAATTATAGTGTGCTGATAACTTGTACTTGAAATTGAAACCCATTTGCTAACTAAAATGCACCGTGCTATACGCCTAGTACTTACAAATTTGCAATACAATTTCGCTTTCAATTAGTACCGTACAACGTTAAATGAAGAAAATGGAGATCACGCGCGCTCGGATGAGAGTTGATAATTAAAGAGGTGGGGCCACCATGCTTTTTAAAATAAAATTCAGAAAATTAGAATTAATCAACACCCTTGATTTCATCTCAATCAATGGTTCAGATGCGTTCCTACGTTCGCACCATAAGGGGTGTTCTCATTCGATCCACACACACTCTCTCTCTCTATATATATATATATCAATGTTCTAAAAAACGCTCGGCGGATGCTTGGCGGCAGGGTACCGCTAAGCGCCAAGACGATTTGGCGGCCTTATTAGCGGTTCTTAGCGGATAAAACGGTTTTTGATTATTTTGTTATATTTATCCCATAAACTATGTATAAACATATATTATGTAATAAACTATGTATTAATTTTAAGTTTATAGCATATCAAAAAAAAAAATACTCATGACCCTTTTTAAAGTTGTCTGAATCAAATATAAAATCATATAGATATATTCAAATAAGTATCATGACTTAATAATAGAGAAATTTAAAAGCATAAAAACTAAATAATCTCAATTTAAAACCGCCAAGACCGCTAAGCCTCCGTCCCGTGCCCGCCAAAACTCTTCCCCACCAAGCCCGATTTGCATCCGCCAAGGCAGCCAAGTCTCCGTCTTGCACCCGCCAAGGCCGTCAAGGCGATGTTCCATTCCCGCCAAGGCCCTCCCCCGCCAAGCTACACCGCCAAGGCCGAATTCGGGACGGTGTGGATCCGCCAAGCGTCTTGGCGGCCGCCAAGGCCGTTTTTTAGAACACTGATATATATACTAGTTTAGTACCCGCACTTTTGTGCGGTCTTTTTTTAATAATAATAATAATAATAATAATAATAATATATTTGGCATTAAAAATTATAAAAATATTTGTAATTAAACCTTAAATCATAATTATCACGCGTATAATATATCTATAATTTTTTTTACAGTAGGCAAGAAGTAGATCGACTAAGCAATCTTGAAGCCATCGAAAGATGGCTTGATGAACCCTACGCAGAGGGTCGCCAGTAAAAAAAAATTTGCTTAATCCTAAGATTAAAATAAGATAACTTTAAAATTAAGAAAAACATTAAAATTATTGATCACTAGTTGCATGCAAATCGATGAAAAGGACATAGTTGGAAGTGGTGATGGTTGCAGATCTGAATCCGGGTACGTTGCCTAGCAAAGCACCTGGAAGGTCGAGCGGGAACGTCTTGACCCCGGAAGAAGCCCGTTGATTTGAGGGTTGTGGGGCGTGGAAAAAAATTGGGAAGATTTGAGGTTAAATTTTAGTAGGAGAATTAGGGGTAAGATTTGTATGTAATTTGTGACAAAATTTAAGGTTGGGGATTTTGGATTTGATTTTGTGGGTAATTGAGGAAGGTTGCATGCTGGATAAGAGGGGTTGGGAAAGGGGTTGCTAATCAGATCTGAAAAAATGTCAGATCTGAAAATTTAAGGGTGAGTGAGTAAGAGGGGTTAAGAAAAGGGTTGCTAATCAGATCTGACAAATTGGTGGTTAGGGATAAAGAAGATCGGGAGTAGAGGCCAAAGGGTGGAGGGGGTGAGGGGTGCGCCGGAGGGTGGGGAAGGCGCCAAGGAGTCGACAACCACCACGAATCGGCAGACGTTTATTCGGAGAGGAGGAAGATGGCGGAGGTAGTGGGTTGTCCCGGCAGCCAGCCATCACATGCAGCGCTGAAGGACAGACAAGGGTGGTGGTGGTGGTCGCACCAGGCCGCGCCGGAGGTAGAATCGGCGTCTATAGGCGCGGGTCGCTGGAGAAGGAGGATCGGAGGCGGAGGTCGATGCAAAGACCAGCGAGGAGTAGATCTCAAAGCAGCGGCGGCGACTATGGAGGCGGCTGCGGCGGCCCCACTGGGGGCCACCACGGCGGTGGGTGCAGCCGCACATTCCAAGGCAGAAAGAGACAGAGGTGGCGGCGGTTGGCTAGATCTAGGGTTTGTGTTTGGGATGGGTTTTGTTTTTTGGTTTTTTTATCGAAGGGGTTGTGAGTTGTGGGTGGCGGCCGGCTGGGAAGCCCACCAGAGGTGCACGCAGTGGCGGCGGCTCACAATGTGATGGTGGCGACGGCTAGGATTTTTGAGAGGAAGGGAGCTTTTTTGAGAGAAAGGGTAACAGAGAGTGCCCGTTGAGATCGTATAATATATCTATAATTAATTAGAGGCAAAACATATCATAATCTTTATGATGGAACCAATACTAAACTTATTATAATATATTTACAATAAAAGCGGATAGACTCCATAGTTTTGATTTTGATATAAGTTTATAATTTATATTTTATAATACTTATTTTGAGGAGATTGTTGGTCGACAAAGGAAAGATTCACATATTATTTTACATATATGAAAATACTTAAATAATAATAATTATTAAGGGTAGTGCCCTCGTTCTAACAAAAAAACATACATATATACTTTCAATTTTTTAAATTTCAAAAAAAAATTATGTAGTAACACTCATTCAGCTAATTAATTTCACTTAATATTTGTTAATTGTTATATTAATTTAAATATGAGAATCAAAGAAAAAGAAATTAATTTATATATTATACACAATCATGATATGAATATAATATTATAGTATAACAAACAATCTTGATGTATAAAAATATATATGTAGATATTTTTTGAGAAAATTTACGTCGCAGACCCTTTTTTTGGACCAAATTAAAAAACTGTCCACGAATTTATTTTTTTTGTTAAAAGTCCATCTAAAAAAACCCTAATATCTTTCGCCCCCTCCTCTAAACCTCGCTCATCAGTTCTCTCTCGCCTTCTTCCGCAGACGCCTCCCTCGCTGGATCGATCTCTCTCCTTCCTCGATATCTCGCCTTCTTCCTCAGTCGGCTCCTTGTTTCATTCCGCCAGATTCCATGGCCGCCAGATCCGCTTCCTCCATGGCCGCCAGATCCGCTTCCTCCATTGTCGACAGATTCCATGGCCGCCAGATCCGCTTCCTCCATTGTCGACAGATCCACTACCTCCTCGTCGTTCATTGCTCACTGGAGTCCTAATTCGGCGTTCCAGACGACGTCTCTCTCTCTTATATCGCTTCAGAACTCGATCCGGTCTCTCTCCTCGTTTGCTGCTTGATTGCTTCTCCTCGTTTGCTGCTGCCTGAATTCCATGCCAAGAAAGATGAATTCGGCCGCCTGAAGTGAAGACAAGTTGAAATTAGAGAGGAAGAAGAGATAAAAAGGAATCGTACAGTTCCAATCGGATCTCGGTGCGCCGCCGATGAGCACCGCCGAAGACATCGGTGGCTGCGACGTTCGCGGAGGCCGCAGATCTCTTCCCCCATGGCTTCTCCATGTGTTTCCGCACTTTTCCGATTGAGGATTCAGCATATCGAGCGGCGGAGTTTGCTGGTTGCCGGTGGTGAATCGGTGAGCAGATGGAGCGAGGAGGGACGAAGATGGAGATGGAGCAAGGATGGAGAGCGACGGAGATGGGGCTGACTTGTTGAAGAGCAATCGGCTCTGCTTCCGGTGAGGTGCCGACAGACAGTGGATCTCCCCCGTTCCAGGGTGATTGGATCTCCCCCGTTTTTGATTGGATCTCCTGGGCGATTGGATCGCTGCCGATGACTGAAGGCGATGAAGGCGAAGACGATGGCGATCCGAGCCGAAGAGGATGACGCCGCCGCCATCTTTCTTCTGGTGAAGCTCGCTGGTGGACTTGTGACTGAAATCTCTCCCATGGCCGGTTTCCTCCTGGTCGCCGACGATGCCTCTGACAGGCGAAGAGGAGCTTCGCTGATTTCTTCTGACTTAATCAGCGCATCGAGCAAAATTTCTTCCATAATCAGGTAAGTTTCATCGATTCTCCCGACCTTTCCAAATCCATCAATAAGGCAAGGCTGCTATAGATAACTACATTCAACTCCATTCATGTATGCTAATTGATTTCATAAGAAACTCCATTCCCTAATTTGGAATTTGAACTGTGAATTAATCGAATCTAACCCCGGTTTTCAAATACGCACACTAATTTCAGCCCCAATTTGCCACTGTGTACATGATTCATCATTCATATATATATATAATTTCAGCAATTTCCATACTAATGGCTTATTGATTCATAAATGTATGCTAATTGATTCATATACATATATGTATGTTGTAAGTCATAATTGTTATCAAATTGTCCTAATTGATTCATAATTGCTTATTGATTTCATTCTAATGGCTTATTTCAGCATTTTATAATTTCAGCATCTTATAATGTTTTCTTTTTTAATTGCTATCAAATTGCACAAAATTAACGGATTAACTTGATTTTTACATGATTTGGGTTTGGATATTGGCAATTTCAGCAATTGTTGAAATGCGGATTGTAGTTTTAGCAATTGCAAAAATGCGGACTGCGATGAATTTTTATGTTCCTTACTTTAAATCTTCTTTAGAAGCCTCGTAGCTCAATGGTAGAACGATGTGCTTATGCGCAAATACGTGGGTTCGAATCCCACATAGGCTAAATTTTATATCTCGCAACACGATTTCAGCAATAACCATTTCAGCATTATCAACGTTGCTGAAATCGGGGTTTCAGCATCAACAACGGTACTAAAACCGGGGTTTCAGCATCAACAACTTTGCTGAAATCGGGGTTTCAGCATCAACAACCCTTATTTCAGCAACGCGGTAAAAAAAACCCCACTGAAAACAGGGGTTGCTGAAACCGAATGTGCTGAAATAGGGGTTTCAGCAACTCCGTTTCAGCCATCAACGCGGTAAAAAAAACATTGAAACAGAGGTTGCTGAAATCATATGTGCTGGAACCCCTGTTTCAGTAATGCGGTAAAATTAAAAAAAAATTGAAATAGGGGTTGCTGAAACCGTATGTGCTGAAACAGAAGTTTCAGCAATTCCGTTTCAACAACTCTGGAAACGCAAAAAAAAAAAAAAAACGGAGAAAAAAAAAAACTGGAAAAGGGGTTGCTGAAACCGTATGTGATGAAACATGAGTTTCAGCAATTCCGTTTCAACAATACGGAAAAAAAAAAACTAGACAAAAAAATTGGGAAAAAAATTTGAAACAGGGATTGCTGAAACTATATGTGCTGAAAAAGAAGTTTCAGCAATTCCGTTTCAGCAACTTTGGAAACGCGGCAAAAAAAAAACTGGGAAAAAAAAATTTGAGCCGGGAGGGGGGCACAAGGGGCACGGGAGGGGGGGCACAGGGGCCAAGGGGGGCTTATTTCAGCATTTTATAATTTCAGCATCTTATAATGTTTTCTTTTTTAATTGCTATCAAATTGCACAAAATTAACGGATTAACTTGATTTTTACATGATTTGGGTTTGGATATTGGCAATTTCAGCAATTGTTGAAATGCGGATTGTAGTTTTAGCAATTGCAAAAAAACATTTTGGAGGAGGTGGGAGCCATTTTCCTAACAAGGTCCAAAAATTAGAACATCCTAGTAATCACCTCATATTTTTTTAACAAATTGATGTGTAAACGTACAAATTTTATTTTAGGCTATAATGTATATTTATTTTAATTTATTATTACTTCGTAAGTATATTATTAATTATATTGCCTACAAATAAAAGAGATACAATATAATCAGTCAAGATCCTCTACAACATCCCCTACTCCACAAAATTCTTTTGATATATATTTAATCTTAAAAAAAATTAAAAAATTATATTTATAATCTTAACATCTATGTTTATGTATTTATAAATGTTTAAACTTTTTTAAAATTATATTTTGTAAACTATTGCCTTTTTAATTTTTAAAAATTTTAAAACATCAAGTTTCAAAATAAAATTTTATAAATATATAAATATAAATGTTAGGAATATAAATATAATTTTTATATTTTTTTAAGATTAAATAAATATTAAAATAAATTAGTGGAGTAGGAATTAATTGGGTTGTAGGGGATCTTGTTTGCAATATAATATATTCATATGGAATGAAATTTGGTAAAATTGTGTCAAAAATCTATCGATATCTAATGAAATTGGATAAAATCTTATCTTAAGTATATATTTGTATATTGGTTAAATAATTGGATACAAATTGGATAAAATCTTATCTTTCGCATATGTTACTATATTATACTATTGATTAATAGAGTTGGATTAATTTTCCATAAAAAAGATATATTTAGACTATATAGTTATATATTATTTCCAAACATAAAAAAATGTAATTACATAATTAGATATGAATTTATAATTACATATCTCATAGGAAATTATAATATTAATTATCTAGAGTTAGATTATTTTTTGATTGGTCAAAATTACTACAACTTCTTCTTTATTATATAATAGATAATTGATCCATGTGATACTTGACAAAATTATGAAGAAAAGTATCTAGCAAATAACCAAATTGGAACAAAATTTAAACTAAACAACCAATTAAGCATACATTATTATTCACATCCACCGTCAAGACAAACAAACATGAGAGAAAAATTAAGAGACTCTAATTTAGAGAATTCAAGCCAAATAAAAATAGATTACCTCGCAGTGAAAAGTGTGTTGTCAACTTCGAATATCCGGCTTCACTACATGGAGCCTTCAAGCTTATATTTGCATGTAGATCGAAGGTTGGGAGAATAAATCGGCACCGATGGATTATCCCGTTACTCGTTCTCTTTGTTGGTGTTCTTTGTTTTCAATTACTCCATCAACCTCTACATTGTCACCTCGCAATTAAGATTTGTCAAGTGACTTACACTTGCTTGTATATACTACGTGGTACTGCATCAAGCTCTAAACCACTGTATTACATTAAATTGAATACCAATTAGGAGATCACGGAGCAAATAAAAATATTAATAGAGCAAAACAATGAAAATCGATCTCGATAGGGTAGTGGCCACTGTCATCTTGAGATTGCAATTGCGTGTTTCGAATTGTAAAAATTACTACTTCGTAAAAAAAAATAGAGCATATATTACCATCAATTTCATCAACTTTGTCAATGGGTGATATATACCAATCATAAAAAGAAAAGAATGAGAAGAAGAAAAGAAGAACATAGATTATATAGAAAGTGACGACGTGTAGAGAAATCTAAAATCCTAAAAATCTGAACAGATAAACTCATATTTTTTATTTGTTTTTAAAAAATAAATATAATTTTAATTTATTTTCATCTAATGAATATCTAAACTAAGTCATTGCCATAATATCGAGAATATCTCAACTGATTCGTATTATAAGGAATTAAAAGAAAATCCGATTATACAAAATAACTTAATTAATTATTACGTAACTAACAAATCCTACATTATTGATAATATCTCAACCGACTCGTATTATAAGGAATTAAAAGAAAATCCGATTATACAAAATAACTTAATTAATTATTACGTAACTAAAAAATCCTACATTATCGAGAATATCTCAACCGATTCTTATTATAAGGAATTAATTAATTATTACATAACTAAAAAACCTGTAACGGCCCAGAATTATGATTTCCGGGTTACGTTTCAAGGGATAAAACCCTTTGTTCGGATCTTGCAATTCAGGTACGAGTCGAGGTTTCAAACTCATTTAAGATTAGTGGAAAGAGAGATTTCAAACCCTAAAAACCTCAAGGGTCATTGGGTACCCTTAACCTGTCTTATAACTATGCCGCAAAATTCAATTCAACAGAAAGTAAAGCGGAAGCAAAGTTAAGATACAAGTGTCACGGCAGAGCCGGGTCAAAACCAAAACATAAGCGAATGATTACCATTTATACCAAGTCAGAGAATTAGTCAGGTTCTTCGATTCGCAAAAAGGGAACCCCGTCATATAGACATCGAGCGCTCAAAATCTGCAGTAAATACTAAAAAAAAGAACGGGGAAAGGAGTCAGATCGAGCCACTCATGCGGGACCGGCAATCCTCGCTGAGGCCACATAGTATGTGCTATACCTAATAAAGATGCTCTAGTGCAGTACGAAAGTTAACACACTAGCATGCTCCTAATTCATATTCAGAAAGACAATTAAGGCGCCCACAGAATGCCAACTGGCATGTCCCTCTCCTACCTTCACCCCCTTCCGATAGGGCGGAGACTGGCCAGCTCGTGAATGCATTCCATAATAATCGGGCGGCACGCATGCCCAACCTGCTCCACAATAAAGCCCGCAGGCATTTCATAATATAAGGAAGTTCATGACTCGATTGACTCAGGACGGGACCCGATGGGACTAGGTTGTCCTATAACCCTAGTAATGACTCTAGTTACTTCACAGATAACGACCGTTCTGTTTACAAAAGCAATGAGTAAACGAATGCTCAATCATAAGTGCAATCCTAGCAGGATACTACATGACATGCTTTATTATGAATGCAACACCTAACATAAAATGCAACAACAGGCATGAATGTCCAACCTGAGTAAGCCCCCTAGGGAACTTACCTGAAAAGCCGAACAGCAAAAGATAACGCAAGCGGAGTCCAACAAGCAACAATCACCTAACAAATATACAGAATGCATAAGTCTATCTAAATCACACAAGGCGCCCCTAACTATCACATATAACTTCACACATCTCGTTTTCGATCATTCCGTCTTATCTCATTTTCCCAAAGTTTTCCAACTCTCAAATCTCAACTTAAGTCAACTCATTTTTAAAATATTTTCTCAAATCATAATTGGCCAAAGCCCATTTATAAACGTTAAATCTTTAATCAACTTGTAAATTTATACCATTAAAATCGTTCCGACATGTTTCTTATTTCGAAATCATTATAGAATAAATTATGACATTAAATCATCGAAACAATTTTATTTTCACAACCATATTTATACATCACTAAAACATCTCGAAGTTTCCAAAATCACATATCTAAATCATATAACCTTTACCAATTAATAATATTTTGAAACAACTTAAATTATATATATAATAATTTCATAAATAATATTTCCAAAAACCGAATTATATAATAATATACTAAAACACATAATAATCATATAACATTAGATATATAGTAAAACAACAACAAACACAATTCAAAATCAGCAAGCCCAACCATGTAACCCGAAACAAGCCCAAAGGAAAGGCCCAACCCGGAACCTCAAAACCGAATCCCCAACCCAGAACCCGGACCAACAGAAAGAAGAGAGAAGACTCGGCCCAAACCCGGATTCTTTGCCCAACCCGGATCCTTCTCACTCCCCAACTAAAAGATCCAACAATAAAATGATATAACCCGGAATAAAAGAAAGGGGTCCGGCCCAAAAGAAAATAAAGGGAGAAAGGGAGGTCCGGAAGAGGATCCGGATTCACTAAAATAGGTCCAGAAATTAGGCCCAACAGCGCACCCGTCTTCAACCTAGCGCATGCCTCTGCTCGCAAACGGAAGAGAAGGGAAGGAAGACGAAGACCAGGCCTCCGGCGGCTTCCTCTCAACCCGAAACCGCTCCCATCCCGACCGAATTGGAATTCCGACCACCCCCATACAACCAGAATGAAAACGCAGCAAGGAAGAAGGGAGAAGGAGAAGTGCTCACCGAAGCTCGAGTGCATCGCCGGAAAACTCGATATGCTCGATTCGGGGCTTGCTGGAGGTGGATCAACGCCGAGGGGGCCTAGGACGAATGGAGAGTGAATAAAAGGCCCTCTTTTATGGGTTTTCAAGGAAGAAAGCGAAAACAAAGCACACCGACCTTGGAGAGGGAACCAGGGGAAAGGAAGCTGGTGGCGGCGGCGTCTCCGACAGCTCCTGGTTTCCGACGACGAGGAAGACGCCTCCCGGGTGCTCCTGCGTGCTCGTGTCGCAGCTGCTGCTCAAGGAAACCATGGGAGCTCGATTCTCCAATCGACTAAACAGGGAGGACTCCGGCGACGACGAAAGGCGGTGGAAGGGTGGTTTCGGAAAACAGAATAGGAGAACAAGAGGGTGATCATGTGCTCTGGCGGAGGCTGGTAGAGGAGATGGCAGGGAGTGTGGTGGTGTTTGATTTTTGAAATGTGGAGATTAATGGGTTCCTCTGCAACCTCACAAGGAAGGAAAAGGTGGGGGTTTGAAATTGAAAGTCAAATATGAAGAGGGTTCCTTTCTTTTTCTGAAATCGAAAGACTGAGGGGGGCCAAGAGAATCTCTGCTGCCTTCATCTCTTTTCTTTTTGGTGGAGTGTGAAATGGGCAAGGCAAAAATTCAGTCTTCATGGATGCAAGAGAGGACTGGTGTGGATCTGATTTCAATTGCAACAGGCCAACACGGCACATAATTTTTTTCTTGTTTGTTTTCTAAAAGAAAAAGGAATCAAGGAGGGGGAGTGAAAGAAGGGGATAAGATTTATCCCAAAAGAGAGGAAATGAGTTGGAATTGGTCAAACATAGGGACCAAGTGTAGAGATTGGATAAGAATACGTGATAGGAGACGGAATTGTGGTCCCGACGTTGAAAATCTGAATCTTCGAGAGGAAAGACGGAGTCGATCTTTAAAGTTAAAAATTGGGCCAGAATTCGCTCTAAGAATTTCAAGTTCGATTTATTAAATTAAAGATGAGTTTTTCTTGAAACATCCGAATTAACCCGATTTAAATTTTTTTTTTTTGTTTCTTTTTCCGAAAATTAGGATTTAAAAATCCGAGCCTTTACAAAACCCTACATTAAAGGAGAAGCCACCACATGACTTATGCGACTTCTCCTTTAGTATTATAATATTGATATATATATATATATATATATATATATAATAAGAGAAAATAATGTAAATGTATGAAAGAGTAAAAAATAATAAGAGAGAAATGTAAATGTATGAAAGAGATGGAGAGAAAAAAAAAGAAAAAATAATAAGAGAAACTTGTGATTTGTTGAAAAACCTTAAATTAAGAAGGAGTTAACACAGCATCAAAAAGTCTTCTAAATTAAGATATTTTATATTTTATATATATATATATATATATATATATATGTATATGGTTAATAAATGGGTAAAAAATAGGGAAAATTACAGAAAACCACCCTTTAAATATGGGTGTTTTCACTTAACCACCCCTTAAATTCAAAATTACAGAAAACCACCATTTAAATGATATTTGTTTACAACTCACCACCCATTCAACTATTTTTTTTTAATTTATCATTAAATATATTATATTTTAATATTTTTAAACTCAAATTTGATTGTAAATATATTCATATTTTGAATTTAAGGGCTCGATCATATTTAAAGGATTATTTTATTTATTTTAAAATAAATAAATAAATATAACCTAGAATTATTATCTTGATTTATGGTTTAAAATGTTTATAAAATTTTAAAATATTATGGAAATTACTCTTATTTATTTTTATTTTAAATAAGAGTAATTTACATAATGTTGTAAACATCTACAACCATTTTCAAACATAAATTAAGATAATAATTATAGGATTTATTGATTATTATTTTTAAAAATAAATACAATGATCCCTAAAATATAATTGGGCCCTTAAATTCAAAATTTGAATATATTTACAATAAAATTTGAGTTTAAAAATATTAAAATATAATATATGTAATGATAAAGTAACGAAAATAGTTGAATGGATGGTGAGTTGTAAACAAATACCATTTAAAGGGTGGTTTTCTGTAATTTTGAATTTAAGGGGTGGTTAAGTGAAAACACCCATATTTAAAGGGCGGTTTTATGTAATTTTGCCTAAAAAATAAAAAGAGAAAAATGTAAATGTAAGAAAGAGATGAAAAGAAAAAAAATATAAGAGAAAATTATGGTTAGTTAAAAAAACCTTAAATTAAGGAGGATTTGTCACATCATCAAAAAGTCTTTTAAATTAAGATATTATATAGACATAGATATATTCTCCATCTTACTCTAAAATAGTTCAACAATGGAAAAAATACAGAGATTCTCTCAAATTTGGAGCCTTATTCAAACCCGAATGATTTTTTTGAATCTTCAAAATGGGAAAACAATCAAAACATATAAAGTTGAAACGAAAAAAAAATCTATATTTTATTTTTCATTGTTGAAGAAATTTTGAAGAATCTATTGGAAATAGTATAAATGCAAATGCAAGATCCGATTACATCCCACGCGCCATTGAGAACTGAAGGGAGAAAGAAAATGATGAGTATATATTTGTTAGAGATGCTATTACAATGTTTGAGCTTTTTATATGATTTATTTATTTATTTTATAGATTTTTATATATAAAAAATGTTAGAGATGCTCCTAATAAAGTGATATATATTTTTTAGAATGGAGGTAGGATTCCATACGGCATGGTGGTGCTTATGAACGAGTAGAAAAAAAAATATATTCGAAAACCAAAATACAACATCCATCCAAATATATGGAAAATTATACCAATCAACAACTCCAGAATAAGGCAACTTCTAAGTTGACATTTGAAGATGAGCCCCAATATCACCAGAAACTACAAATAAATGAGCTAAGAAAAAGAAGAAATTTGAGATGGAGCAAACCAGCTAACAGATCGTTCAAAATCAATTTTGATGGATCCAAACTGCCATCGGATGAGGTTTCTGCAGGGGTCATTATCAGGGACCACCATGGTTCAATCATCGGGTGAGGTTTCGGCAAAGGTTTTGAGAGTGACAGTCTGATCATTATCAACTGCTAGCGAAGACGGTGGAGCTTCCCATGAGAGATAGAGATGCTGATTTCCGACACCCTATTCCTCTTCCAACATTTTGAAAGGGTGCAATGCGGCCACGTCTTTTGGGAGAACAACTTGATCGCCTACAAGATTGCGATTCTCCTCCACACGACATCCATACAGGATCTCCTCGTTGATTTAGCGTTGTTTGTTCTCATCCGTAAGGATGTCCTTAGGTGGTTATCTAGCAGGTCTGAAATCTGACCCCACTCAAATTTACCTTATATAAAAAAAAAAATTTACAAGAGTATGTGTGGGAAACAACCTGTCTCCCACAATAACTCCTCCCCTCCCCTGTCTCAGACAAGGGAGGGGAGGAGTTAATGGTGGTGGCTATGGTGGCACTGGCAGGTTTTCGGCCTCACCCTAGCCGTCATGCCCAACCAACACAAATCCCCCACTTCATTTTACAAATCGTATTAATAAAAACAATTTATTTCAATAAAAAGTACAAATACGAACGGCAAACGACTAGTTCTATCTCATTTGGATCCCGACCAACTTCGTCGCATCACCTTCCACCTCCTCTCTTTTTTATCTATTCCTATCTTCTTCTTTTTACTATAATCCGTTCTTACTAGTAAAAGAGTACCGTACATGTTAAATTCTCCATTTAATTTTATAGGATTATTATAATAAGATTCTCGTTTTAAATTTTTATGATCATTTATTTTTAGTCGAATATCTTTTTCAATTTAAAATCTTATTTTATTCCGTTAGAAAATAAGATAGAAAAATCGATTTTGGATACAACCTTATGTATTTGATTCAAATTAGCCTTTACTTTTTTGTATAAACCGATAAAATTGGAGTATGAATGAAACATTTTGCAAGTGTATGGGAATGCGATCCAACTTGGACCAATTAAATTCCGATGCCTAAATAACCTAATAGGCTAATTGTTAAGCCAACCATAATATACATGTGGTCCATCTATTTAATTTCACTTTTTATTATTTTATTTTATTGAAAAAGACATTTCCTGCCTGGCGAATAGAAAATAGAAACGCGCAAGTGGGAGAATTAATTGACATTTATTTACGTGGAAGTGGTGGAGACTGGTGTTCGTGGGAGTGGAAGTGGGAGTGACCGATGACGCTAGGCTTGTCTGGCTTTACGCCTTTACACTAACACTAGTTACCAACTTGCTTCCTCTCTCAGCTCTCTGATTGTTTTCCTTGTATTCTTCTTCATTTTCTTAAAGAAAAGTTAGAAAACATTCGAATGGTTAATTATATTTGAAGATCATTTAAAGCATCCTCATTGGTGAGCCCGGATCCGGGTCCCCAACTTACTTTTTTTCTGCCACATCGGCTTAAGGATCCTATTCCTACTTTTTATTATTTGCATTCTCATTCGTGAACCCGACTATCGGGTCCTCAAGTCACTTTTTACCATTTATCCTTTTCAATTACTCAGTTACTATTACTATTACTATTATTATTATTATTATTATTATTATTATTATTATTATTATTATTATTATTATTATCATTATTATTATATGGTAAAAATAGGTGGAAAAACTAGCTTTTTATATGGTGAAAATAATAGTATATGAGTATTGTTGGCATTATTTAAAAAAAACATATGTAAAATAGGTGTTTACGGGTATTATTCGGAAGAAAAAAATAGTTTAACAACGAAAATTTTATTATTAATTATTTTTAAAAAAAAAAATATAGCAAAAGTGGGTGTCTAAGGGTAGATAAAATGAAATTACACCCTCTAAAAAAAAGTAGGGTAAATTACAGAAAACCACCCTTAAATTATAGCGTTTTTCAGAAAAACCACCCCCAAAATTTGAAATTACAAAGAACCACCCACTGTGTAGTCACAACCTCGGCCTCCACTGTAACTTTTCAATCAACCACCCACTGTGTAGTCATCTCGCACCGCTGAACACAACTAGATCTAGAACTTATCCCCATTTCTAGTGCATCTCTCTCCCTTTCTCTCCCTTAGCTCTAATCCCATCATCCCCAACCCACAAAATCCACCCAATATTGTTGAAAGACCTACAATCAAACCATCTGCAATGCCCAAACCCCTCACCATCATCAAACACTCAAACCATTTCACCAGATCCACACATCTCTCTCCTTATATTAAAAATTTCATCGGCACTAAACCTATAAATGAAGATCAAGAAATTACTGAGATTGGCTCCTGCACAATCTATAAACTAACAGGAAAGTAAAATGAAATCGTGTATTGCATTGATTGACATAACAATCCATTTATACAGATTTGAATGGAGATAGTGGGAGCTGTTCTAGGTAACAACCCTTAAATATAGCAACAACTCAATAAAAGATAAATACAAAATAATAGCAAGATATATTATTAACATTCCCCCGCAAGTTTGACATCCTTGGATAGGACAAGCTTGTTCACTAGTTCTTGAAATCGAGGACGCAACAAGGGCTTCGTAAGGACATCGGCAAGTTGATCGCCAGTGGGAACATGGCGGACTCGGAGAGCTCCTCGTTGAACCTGCTCTCGCACAAAGTGATAGGCAAGGCCGATGTGCTTCATTCTCGAATGAAACACTGGATTTGCACTCAAATATGTAGCGCCCAAGTTGTTGCAGTAGATGACAGGAGGCAGAGATGGACGAATGCCTAGTTCAGCCAGAAGTTGCAGGACCCAAAGTACCTCCGATGAAGAATCTGCGATGGCCTTGTATTCAGCCTCGGTGGACGATCGGGCGACTGATCGTTGCTTTCGCGAGCTCCATGAGATTGGTGTTGAGCCATAGTAGAGTAAATAGCCAGTTGTAGAGACATAGTCGTCCTTATCTCCCACCCAATCGGCATCCGAAAAAGCATGGAGGACTAATGGAGATCGAGAGGATATGGTAATACCTAGCTGAATTGTCCCGGAGAGGTAGCGCAAAAGCCGTTTAAGAGCAAGCCAATGGACAGACGTAGGTCGGTGCATGAACTATGAGAGGCGATTCACAGAAAAAGCTACATCTGGACGAGTGAGGCCAAGGTACTGGAGGCTGCCGACAATGGTCCTGTAGGCTGATGGGTTTGGGATAGGGTCGCCGGAATCCCGAGTTAGATGGGGAGTAGGAGTCATTGGGGTGGGAATTGGCTTAGCATCCTCCATGCCCGACTTAAGCAGAAGGTCTTGGATGTATTTCCGTTGGGACAAGAAAATGCCGGACGGAGTTGGGATTACCTCGACACCTAGGAAATATGATAGGGACCCAAGATCTTTGAGGGAAAATTTGGTGCTGAGAGCGTCGACCAAGCGTGAGAGAGAGGGTGGATCGCTGCCTGTGAGGATTATGTCATCCACATAGACAAGAAGATATAGGACAACCCGTTGGCGCCGGTAGATGAACAGAGAGGCGTCGGCGATGGAACAATGGAATCCAATCCCGACAAGAAAGGCTTTTAGTTCATTGTACCATGCCCTTGGTGCTTGTTTGAGACCATAAATGGCCTTGTGCAGCTTGCAGACATGGGTTGGGAAGGTGGTGTCAACAAAACCCGGTGGTTGGGTCATGTATACATCCTCATACAATGTACCTTGGAGAAAAGCATTGTTGTTGTCAAGTTATTGCAAGGGCCAACCATTGGAGACAGCTAGGGTGAGCACAACTCGAATCGTTACCGGTTTGACGACGGGGCTAAATGTGTCAGAGTAATCCAACCCGGAGCGCTGGTGAAAACCCTTGGCTACAAGGTGAGCTTTGAGCTTGTCGATTGAGCCATCGGGTAGGTACTTGATTCGGTAAACCCACTTGGAACCAACTTGGTTGTAAGTCGATGAAACTGGTACCAAGGTCCACGTTCATTTCAAGCATAACGCATCAAACTTAGACTGCATAGCGACTCTCCATTCGGGGCTCTTGAGGGCTTGGGTAATGGTTTTTGGTTCCATGGGGTGGGAGGTATGCTTGTGTAGGGTGAGGTTGAGTTTTTGGATGGGCTTGAAGATGTTTTTCTTGGAACGGGTGACGATTCCAGGCAATGGTTGATTGGTAGTGTGTGAGGGAGTCGACGTTGAGGGTGGAGGGTGGGAGTCTGATGATGGCGGAAGCAGGGGTGGTGAAGGTGAAGCTGGAGATTGAGCATGTGGAGTGTGGGGAGGGGTGAAGGGATTGGAAGAAACTGGTGAGGGGGTAGGGTGAGGAGATGAGATAGGGGTGCTGAGGTGGAACGGATTTGATCCTGAAACTGCGGTCCGGTGACGAGGAGGAAATGGGTGTGATGGTGTGGAGCCCGAAATTGAGGGAGGGAGGGAGTTGAGTAGATTGTAACAGACGGGAGTTTATTTGGGAGGGGATAGGAGTGGGTGGGTGGGCTAAAGGAGATGGGGGAGTGAATGTAGGGGGTTGACCACAATTAATGGGATTGGGATTCAAAGTAGGTGAAATTAAAATGGGTAGGGGAATGTGCGTAGATATAGGGGAAGTGGTGGAGGGGGGATCCAATGAATTGGATGAATTTGAAAGTAGAGTTTTAAATGGATATTCATCTTCAAGAAACCGAACATGGCGAGAAGTGTATATGCGGCGAGTGATAGGGTCTAAGCACTGATAGGCGCTTTGGGTGGGGGAATAACCAACGAAGACACAAGCAATGGACCGTGGTTCAAGTTTGTGGGCATTATACGGTCGTAACCATGGATAACATAGGCACCCGAAATTTTTAAGCTTTTGATAATCTGGTTGAATATGAAGCAAGCATGAAAACGGGGACTCGTTGTGGAGAAGAGGAGTAGGGAGCCTATTGATCAGATAACATGCTGTGATGAAGGCATGAGGCCAATGATCTAATGGCATACCTGAGTGGGTAAGTAAAGAGAGACCCGTTTCAACAACATGCCGATGCTTTCGCTCCGACATACCATTGTGTTCTGGCGTATGTGGGGGGGGGAGGTAAGATGAGAAATTCCCTCGAATTCTAAGAATTGACGAAGAGCGATGTACTCTCCACCATTAGCAGAATAAAGAATTTTGATTTTGTGTTTAAAATAGTTTTCAACCAAGGCTCTATATTTTATGAAGGTGGCTTTTGTGTCAGATTTCTTTTTAAGAGGAAACAACCATGTATAACGAGTGAAATGATCGACAAAGATAATGAAGTATCGAAAACCTTCATACGAAGGGACAGGCGAGCTCCAAACATCTGAGTAAATCACTTCAAGGGGATGAGAAGAGGTAATAGTAGAGGTGTAAAACGGCAATTTATGACTTTTATTGATATTGCAGGACTTACAATCAGAAAGACGAAAAACAGAACGACCTAAATTAAATTGCTTAATCAAAAATTCAAACACAGCAGTGGAAGGGTGGCCAAGCTTGTGGTGAAGGGACACCGGGCTCGCCTTTTGAATGGAGTTGACACTAGGACTCGATGATGGCCACAAGTACATGCCGTTCACACAGGGACCTCTAACCAGAATTTTGCCGGACCTGATGTCCTGTACAAAAAAGAAATCTGATAAGAAAACAACTGCATAGGGAGTGTGTTTGGTTAATTTTGAAACAGAGACTATATTTTTCGACATTTGTGGAACACAAAGAACTTTTCTCAAAGGGAAATTTGTAGAGAAAGCTGCTAAATTAGAAGTGCCAGTGTGAGTAATTGGTAAACCTGAACCGTTGCCCACAACCATGTCGTCCGGACCAGTGTATAGGTAATGAAGAGCGAGTTTGTCCAAGTCATTCGTAACATGGTGGGTGGCGCCGCTGTCGACGATCCATGATGGCTGAGTATGGGTGTTGGTGGAAGCGACATTGGTTTGAGGTGATGTGGCTGGGAAGCGGGCGGAGGTTGGGAGAGCTAGATTCGGGTGTTGTTGACGGATCACGGGGCATTGAGTGAGGACATGTCCGACCTCTTTGCACCACTGACAGCGCCCCTTGAAGGGTTTGCGGCTTGCAGAGGAGGCCGGAGTAGGAGTGCGTGGGGGTTGATTCCAGGAGGGGGTTGAATGGTTGGATTGAGAGGAGTAGGACTGCTGCCATGGAGCCTGAGTGAGAGGATGCTTACCTTTTCCTTTGCTAGACCTGGTGTTGGCATTGAACGCAGCAATGGGAGCTCCAGAATCCTTGCTTTCCTGCTTCAAATCTAACTCATGGTTGATGAGTTTCTCGTGCAAGGCCTCGAACGAAATTGGAGTGTCTCTCGCGTTGACGGCATGAATCACTGGTTTGTATGCGTCGTCAAGACCTCGAAGGATGTAATCCGTGAGGTCCTCCTGTGAAACAGGCGCCTTCAAGGAAGCAAGAAGAGCCGAAGTGGCCTTCATCTACTGCATATATTCCGTGACAGTAAGGCTGCCTTTGACAGTGGAACGGAGGCGGGCCTTGAGTTGTTTGATATGGCTCCTGGAGGGATTGCCATAGGTTTGCTCTAAGAGTTCCCATATCTGGTGAGAAGAAGATGCAGTGGTGACAAGAGTGGCCACATTCGCAGATAGGGTTCCAAGAACAGCACCATAGAGGATCCGATCTTGGCGCTTGTAAGTGAGATAAGCAGGATTAGGTTTTGTGGATTCATTTGTGGTGATGGTTTCGGCAGGGGTCACATGGGAACCATCAAGAAATTTGAACAGATCGTAACCTTCGAGTGTAGCCTGCATCTGGACTTTCCATGTAAAATAGTTGGTGGGATCCAACTTAATGATGTTGGTGAGGGAGACAAGTATGAAAGGGGATGACGGCTCATGGGGGTTGGAAAGGTGAGTGACAGAATCGGTGGCCATGGAAGCAGAGAGAACAAAGAGTAGGTCATGGATCTTAAAAAACTGATACCATATAAACTAACAGGAAAGTAAAATGAAATCGTGTATTGCATTGATTGACATAACAATCCATTTATACAGATTTGAATGGAGATAGTGGGAGCTGTTCTAGGTAACAACCCTTAAATATAGCAACAACTCAATAAAAGATAAATACAAAATAATAGCAAGATATATTATTAACACAATCATAGTTAGGGAAATTAGGGAGTCTCTAAGGTTTTGCGTGACACAAAATCGACAAGGGAACCAACAAATCAAGAGGATGAGAGGTAGATGGGAGGAGACGCAAAAACCAGGTTTTTTTTTATAAAGAGGATGAGGCAATATGGGAGGAGAGATGTCAAATATGGTGGTTTCTAGTGCCAGACGGTTGGAGAGAGAGGCATCAACTATCAGTGTGAGGCGGCGGAGGCAAGGTGGTCGGATCGGTACTCGGATAGGAGTAGATCACCGTAGAAGGGTTAGGGAAAAAGAGGAGATATAATTTTTTTATTTTTTTAATCTCAAATCATCGTCTCCCATGTTATATGAGATAGGGGTAGTTTAGTCTTTTGACATAAATACTAAGTGGGAGGTAACAGATTTTGGGGGTGGGTGGTTGATTGAAATGATTTTATTTTTACGGGTGGTTTTCTGTAATTTTTTAATTTATGGGTGGTTTTCTGAAAAACGCTATAATTTAAGGGTGGTTTTATGTAATTTACTCAAAAATGTATATCTAATTTTTACGGAGGAAAAATACAAAAAAAAAAAAAACTTTTAAACGAATTAATATGGAGTATTGTTTTTGCCCAGCATCATGCAAAAACGCAGCGTATGGTGCTGCATGCACAAGCATCACACTTGCTCTCGGAATAGCTGCCATGAGCCCACCTTTTTGGGTCTTTTATATAAGTGACCTCTTCTATGGGCTCATACCTTTTACCTTTTTTTTCTTAAATTTTATCTGATGTGGCAATGTATAAGGGTCCAAAGACTCACCAGTGCACATGCTCTTGGAGAACGTTGATGTTTATAATGAAGTTAGGCGGGAAATAAACACAATAATAATAAATTGGTTAGGATGGAAACTCTCAACCTACACAAATAGCTAGGGCAGGATAAAAACCATCACTTCTATTTGCCTTTGGAAAATTTTCAATAAGTATACTTCTTTTATTCATGAAAACTTAAGACACTTTGGTACACACTGTAGCACTACTATACTGCTAACCGTTGACACCAACAAAAGATGGAAAGTATACCTATTACACCCTTTTGGAACTCAACTTCACTTGTAGTAAAATGCATTTTCTTCTACATCAACTCGACAACTAGCAACATCACCTAAGCCGGTTATATAAACTCTAAACACAATTGTCTAGAATCAAAACACTTAAGGAAAACATGATATCTTCTCTTCCTTAAATAAAATATACATCCTGACTGACGACTCTGAACCTCCTAAAATTCAAAACTATAAGTTTGGCTCAAAATTAAGCAAATATGACTTGGGGGATAAAAAAATCCTACGTCGCCTAATCATTTGCCTAGACACTAAAACTGAATAATTGTTAGACTAGACGGGACTAGGCGGCGCTAGACATGGTCTAGACAATGCCTAAGCGAGACTAGGCGATGCATAAACAGATTTCCACCTAGACACCCGAGTAGGCATAAAAATTCATAGATATCCTCCCGCCTAGAGCCTAGGCGCGATTTTTAAAACACAGTGTTATACTCCCTTCGATCAGAAATAAACGATGTTTGATTTTTGTGCACGTAATTTTTAGGAGTTAAAAATTATATAAAATCTTATTAATAAGTATTAACTTGTGAAAAAAATAAGATTTTATATAGTTTTTAACTTCTCAAACTTCTAACAATATTAACAATAGAAAACAAATATAGAGCAAAAAATATCGAAAAAATTTGGATGAGGAGAAAAAAAACGCAATTAATTGTGCCGAATTGAGCACACTTCAGCGAATTATCGATGGATTCTCTATTCGTCGGTGGTCTTATGCTCAGAGGCAGGCGAATCGAGTGGTGCTAATCGAGTGTACCATTGCACTTGTGGCCCTCCCATGGATTTTAGCTTTAAACAAAAGTGAAATTCCATTAGATAAATTGATTATGAATAGAAGACTATAAAACATAAGTGTATGGTCTTTAGTCGAATCTCTCACTTACAAAAGAGAAGAAGTCGTACGTTGCAGTGAAAGGTGATTAAATTTGGATGATTTGTTCTATATTTTTTTAATTCTTCCATCAGCCATCCAAGTGTCAGGCCAGTGAGTTCCAATTATGATCACCTAAACATCAAATAGTGGCAAGAAGACATTTCAATGTTGATAAGGTTTGATGAAATGAGAATCTGAATAGCATACCTGCAGCTGGATTGAGTGCCCAAAAGGCTTGGTCACAATACCCTACACCCCCAGTCTCGAGATGCTTACATTGTTTGTAAAGGTCATTATATTTCTTCTTAGAAACGTGAATATCATATCTAGAAACACATTATAGAATGCATCTCATAATTCAGCCACTGGTTCATATAGTACATGAAATAAGAACATGTCAAAAAGAGTTACATATTTGGAAAGGGAACCCCAATCAGTATCTGGATTTGTCAAGAAACACAACTGGAGTGTTATAGCAGTCAAATGCCAAGCACATATGCAATGATATTTTTATTCATCTTATTTCGAACAATTAAAATCAAGCAGGAGTTAGAAACCATTCTTATAGTTTTTTTTTAAAAAAAACCCCTAAGGATACAACAGCCCGTGCATAGTCATCAGATAAGTCAATTCCTTCTGAAACCTGTAGGCAACAACAAAAATTCCATAAAAAGAGAAAATGATTATCAGTATTAAGGAAGTTGACTGGGGCTGAATAAGAAGTAAGTTGACAGTCAAATACACATTACAGAAAGGTTATCAGAAAGCAAGCTAGGAATTTATATAAGAACAATTCATTGTAGAGAAGTTTGCTGTAAAAAATACTATATATCTGAATATATCAATGTAGCAAGGCATTAATGTTCCCCACTAACGATTCAAAACAATCATTCACTGCATCCTTGAAAATGAGGCAGCAGTTTAGTTCATATAAAACAGTACACCAAGCATAGTATATGATACATCCTATTCTCATATAGCATTACAACAGGAGATTTTCTTTGAAACAATAGATCCACATGATCAAACTAATTGAACCTCAAAAGTAATACCGCCTTGTCAAAGGTTCAACTCAAATAACTCACATCCTTCCTCCTTTATCTCACTTCTTCTTAAGAGCAATGTACTATGTTTCTTACTTTCTGCTTGATATAGCACAAAGAAGGGCAACAAAAATGAAAATTTTATCATTAAGGGGACCATTTGATTTATCATATTATTTGTCTGCTCTTAATATGCATTAAAAACCAAAGATCATCCCTATTTTATTTAACTTGCATTTTCATTAAACTGCTTGACCACACCAGTAGCGCCAAAACTTTTGGATATATTGGAAACAATTACAGATTATTAGTTATTGAAATATTGCAAATATTCATAGGCAAAATAAAATTGTAATCAACTTAAAGACCAAGACTTTCCAAATGATCAAGGATGATAATAATCAGAATATGTAATATGCATCCTTGTGAAAAGGTAGATCATTAATGCAATAGGTATCGTTCATCTTAACTGTATAGAAAACTACAATTGGTCATTTTGGGCAGTCAAGCAAATTGACAATGTAGAATGAATATGGATTATAATCGTATAACAAACAGTAAGAAGATGAGAAAAAAAGGCAGGTGCCATAATTTAATAACTGTTTACCTTTCCTTTGTAAACTGTAAGAAAACCAGCTCCTTTCTGTTTAGAATCCCCAAGGGGATCTGCATTGGAGCACTGAAGGTCCATCTTTTTGCCTCTTTGCCTTGTGTCAAGAGACTACGTCCAAATTTGAATGACACGACAAAAAAGACTGCGATGCAGAAAAGATACACACACAATACATTAATATCAAGAGTATTATATATTTTTTAAAATAAAATAAATTGTTGATCTAGTTTTTAAAAAAAGTTATGAATAAAATCAACAAAAATTTCACATGATATTCTATGATTTTGAATATTTTTAGACTCGTGCCCCTCCCATGGATTTTGGCTATACAAAAAGTGAAATTCCATTAGATAATTTGAAGACTATAAAACATAAGTGTAGGGTATTTAGTAGAATCTCGCAGTTACAAAAGAGAAGAAGCCATACTTGTTTGTTCTATAATTTGTTCTGGATGATTAAATCTGGATAAATTGAAAGGTGATTAAATCTGGATGATTTGTTCTATAATTTTAGAATTCTTCCATTGTACTTGTTTTTGGTCCATTTTTTTTCTCTTTACCAATACATGTTGTGCTGATTGCACAATGAAATGCACTTCTATAAAATTCTCATGTGACACAATGGGAGTGCTAGTATTCACATGATCTTCCTATATCACTATAAGCTTGTTATAGCCACGAATTGAAAGTTAATTTTTCTTTTGCTCATCAAACATTAGCAATTGTAAAATGTCAATTATAAAGATGAATTTGTGCACTGACCTGTCATTGGATTAAAGACATGCCAACCCTTTTTTCCCAAGGATTGCCCTCTCATGTGATTAAACCAAAGCAATATAAGTTCTGCATCTGGGCTTGATACCACCTAATTCAGATATGCATAAAAGAAAATATTCAAGCCACCTTTTACACGGGGAAGACAACAACTTCATATCTAGGTGTCATTTTCACCATTATAATAATTAGACTCCTCAAATGAAATATCCTGACAATACTAAAGTTGCATTTAATAAGTTAAAGGACAATTGTTGGCTGATCATAGTAATTTCTAGTAGCTATCACCAGCTTCTTATTTCTGAATGTCTTTGTGAAATATCCTTTTATAAAAGAAGCTACTGTATAAAATTGTCTTTCTAAAGAATTTTGGAACTTATTTATGCATAGAGGTAAGCAAGGTTTTATTTGATGATCACCTTAGTCTTCTTTCAATTATTCCCTTAAAGACCTGGCTAATTGTGGAATTGAACTTTCCTAATTCAGATTCTTGAGGGTCCTCTTCTCCTTGAAGCAGAGATGTTGAAATTAAAGAAAGAGAAGCATAAAGAGATGGAAAGGCAAAAGAAGGTTGCAATTTTAATCTCAGCGAGAATAAAAACATATATAGTTCCAAATTGAACAAATTTCTTTGTGAATTTCAACCCGCAACACATCCAAACATACAAACTCACCTCAACTGAAGTCGGAGCCTTGGATGTCGAGGCCAGATTCTTAGGTGAGCCGAAGCCTTGAACGGACAAGGGTCAAGGGAGGAAAAACAAACCTTCAGGTTGTCATACTTCTGAATAAGAACTTTCATATTGGAATCATTTTATACTTGAGTCGAAGCCGGAGCCTTCTTTTCTCCAATCAAACCTGAACCTTGAACGGAGGCCAATTCCCCACACTCTCCTCCCCCTGAACCCTAGCGATGGTGCCCCTTTCTCCGCCGTTGACGTACCCGTAGTACTTGAGGAAGAAGGCGAGCGTCAGCACGAGCCACCACAATCTCCTCCCCTGAACCCTAGCGGTGGTGGCCCTCTCGCAGCCGTTGACGCAACCCTAGAACGGTGAATTTGAAATTGAGAGGCCAAAACAATACCGGCCTATGTAGAAACAAAAATTGAAATCGAATCTACAATCCAAGCTGAGATTCAGAGAAGAGGGTCTGAGCAACGACGAATTTAAGCACCATGTTGCCCCCTTCGGCATCTCCTCCGACACAAAACAATACCGATCCAAAGACAATAAAGATGGAAAAGAAACGTTGAAGGAGTTGGGTGGTTGAGAGTCTACGTGCGGTTGAGTCTAGAGAGGAAGAAGTGGAGAACGTGGGGAATTCAAAGTGTAAAACAACCGCTGCCATATAGAATCCACATAGTTGCCACATATAGATGAAGAAGGGGAGAAACGTTCCTCCTTTTGACATCTGGAACGGAGAAATACGGTGAAGCTACGTAGGAGAGGTTTGCTTCCGCTTTTAGGTGTAGTATAGATATAGATATAAGTGAGCAAATGCCGATTTTCTTGCTTTTCTTGTGAAAAAAGATAAATTATTTATCAAGTGGACCGGAAACTAGAAAGACGTAGCATATATGAGATCATCAACAACTATGGAAAGACCTCTTAGAGCCGCATCAGTGAGCCTACGTAAAAAATATTTTTTTTTAAAAATATTTTTAAAAGTGTGAAGAAAAAATGAAATCAATTTTCAGGCATTTTTTGTAAATGTTTTTTTTAAAAAAATATTTTCAAGTGTGAATTAATTTTATCTACCCATAGACACCCATTTTGCATATGTTTTTTTGCAAAAAAACGTAAAAAATGCTCCTATATTATTCTCGTATTGAATGATAATAATAAATAACCATGAATAATTAAATTATTAAGAATATTTAATAAACCTAATGAGGGTGGATTATAGTATGAGTTTAATATATAGAGATTTGATTTAATAAAAAAAAAGTAAGTTATGATTCCGAGGTCGGATTCATGAATGGGGGTGAGAAAATAATAATCTGAAGTGAGGTTCTTAAACTGATGTACGTGGCAGTTAAAAAGTGAGGTATGAGTCTAGAAAGTAGAAAGGGATTCATGAATGCGGGTGATCTTATCCATTTTCTTTTCTCTCTTTCTATCCTAATTTTACACCTCATTAATTTCTTTTTTGTTTAAATTTATTTTCACTTTTTTTTACCTTATCTTAAAAGGTTTGTTCTACAACTATGAGAAACCTCTTGTCTCTTACCCCTTTTCAAATTTATTTTCATTTTTTCTTTCCCTTTTTTTACCTTATATCTTTCCATTTACTTTTTGCTTAAAAAAAAAAAGAAAAACAAAATTATAAAAGAGAAGAGGTTACCTCTCTATACCAAGGTAACCTCTTCTATTCCCTTATCTTAAGACAAAACACACAATCCTGAGTTAATCTTTTAGGAACCTTAACGCGAGCAAAAAGTTTTTCATCTCATGAATGATTTCTTTAAAATATAGAGGCTAGCTGTAATGGCAAACAATAGGATCATTCCTAGCAATACAATCTCATATTCATCGAACAATATAGGAATGTATTAGGATTGCTTTTAATTATTTATCTGATCAATTAAAAGATAAAAGCAATATGTTTAAATGTTCTGTATTAAAATTATATTAATATTATATAAATATAATGTGAGTGTCACACATAGATAATATAGGGAGTACTCCAGACTCCGTATTAGTAGTTAAGTAATTAATCAAATTAACAAGGGCGTACTTAGGTGTGTATGGTTATTCGAATAAGCCGTTAAAAATTAATCACTTGTAGGTGATTATTTTTTAAACAATTTTTTTTATTGTTGTTTGGATTATCAAAATAAACAAAAAAACATGTTAAAAAAAAGCTACAGAATAGAGGTTATTTGGTTGTTTATTTTGTACAAGCAATATTTTACATCTTCTCTTTTATCTTATTTGGTTTGAAAGTAACACAGTACCCCTAATTAGGGCTGGCAAATGGTACGAAAATTACCATACCAACCATGTACCAACCACAAACCGACTATGTTGGTAACCACACTTGTGGTAACCAACATGGTGGTAACATTCGTGGTGGTAACCACGTGAAGGTGGTACGGTAATGGTAATGAAATCTGAATACCATAGTTACCGAGTATATATATTAATTTTTTTGATTTAATGTTTTATTGTTATTACCTTTGAGTTTTAAGTTTTTAATTTATATTTTTTGTTTTGATTTTTACCTAAATTGGTCATTTCTATTTTTTTCTACTAGAAACAATAGGAGCATTTTGAATGTTTGAAAACTATGAACTTGTTTTGTTTGAACTTGCAGGAACATTTTGAATGCTTGAACAATTGAACTTTGTTTGTTTCTCGAAGACTTTAAACTTGGTTGGTTTGATTTTTTTTTTTGTACTTTAGGTTGTGAACTTGATTTATTTGAACTTTTAAAAGATGTTAACCATATTTTTTTCGTTCGATAACTTTGATGACCATAAAGGTAGCCAAGGAGTTTCAAAAAAATACAAATAGAATTAAAGCTTGGTAACCGTAACCATGGTAATGTACCGATGGTAACCACAAATCGTGGTTACCACATATGCGGTAACCATGACTTGTGGTTGGTACGTGGTATGAAAATTTGCGTACCACCAGTTTGTGGTTGGTACGTGGTAATCACCATTTTTTTTGTGGTAACCGTACCATGTTAATCCTACCCCTAATAACAACCAAATAAACTCCATTTTTTACAAATAAACTGTTTTTCGCCCCATACGAAGATTATCTTGTTGTATAAATCTTTAACTACTTTTACTAACTGTTTATAAATTTCAACTTATTTATAATTTTAATCAGTTTATTAACTCCGTCCATACGAACCCTTAATCAAGAAATAAAAATAAGGGGTCGGTTTGGTAGTTGGGCACCACAAGGGCTTGCTTGCCAAGGGAGTGGTACGGGGATGACTGGGCGCCACAACATCAAGGGACCCACATGGAGAAATATGACCAAACCAAACCCATAGAGGGAATACCATTAATTGTAAATCGTTGTTCACCAAAAAAAAAATTAATTGTAAATCGTGATAATCATAAACTATACTCCAATTTCTTAGTGTTTGTTTGGTGCGGGATTGTATTAGATTAAGTAGATTTAAAAAAAATATATATATAGGATCTGCACGGGTTGGTGTTTGCCAGGGATGTGAATAGATTTGTAGATGGGGATAGCAAAGTGAAATCCCCTGCCCCCAAGGTTATGAAGATTTGGAAATGGGAATTATCAACCTTTCTCATTCTTGTCCGTGTCTCCACACGCGTTTCACATCTAGAAAGCAGACCTCAAGAACGAGTCGAGTTGCAACACCATCGTCTTCCATCGTCAAGGTAGGCTCCTCTCCTGTCCTCTCCTCTCCCAGCGTCAGTAAGTGGGTCGGAGTTTGAGGGCCGCCGCCAACCGTGGAAGGGGAGTCGGTGTCGGGTTAGGGTTATGAAGGTTCAGAGAACCTTGAATCGAAGAGGAAAACCAGTTCTAGGTTTCCTCTTCCATGGAGTTGATCAAGAGAGAGTTTGTTGGGGATTTTCTGTTATCAATTAACCAACCGAAATGTGTACATCAAGTCACTATTTATAGTGCTAACCAATCTCCTAACTAAGGTGACCAATAGCTGACTAAAGTAGGTAACTAGGCTAACCCGAGCTCACTTACCCGAGCTCACTAACCACCTTACACTCTATATACACACAACACTCCATATCCCCCCCTCAAGGTGGACGTGTGTGATTAAATACAAGGCCAAGCTTGCAAGCCAACACAAAATGTTGTTGGGAACCTAAAGGTTTAGTGAATAGATCAGCTAGCTGCAAATGAGACGGGACAAACACCATGGTAATGAGACCTTCTTGCATAAGATCTCTAATGAAGTGACAATCCATTCGGAGGTGTTTAGTGCGCTCATGATAAACTGGGTTAGCCACCAATTGTAATGCAGCCTTGTTATCCCCACACAGAGGAACTGGCTTAGAAAATTCAATTTGTAAATCCCTTAACACCAGTAATCCATACAATCTCGGTTCCAGCATGAGACATGCTGCGGTACTCACTCTCTGCTGAGGAACGAGAAACCATCTTCTGCTTCTTCGTCTTTCGGGATACCAAGCAATCACCCAGAAAAACACCATATCCAGTTAAAGACCGACTTTTATCACGAAATGTTCCCCAATTAGCGTCGGAATACGCACGAATGTTGAGGCTGCTGGCACTGGGATAGAACAGGGAGCAATTTACCGTCCCCTTAAGATATAGGAGCGGGAATAAAGCTGCTCGGAGGTGAGGCGCTCTTGGTGCCGCCATGAATTGGGTGAGCTGCTGCACCGTATATGCAATGTCTGGTCTCGTCAGAGTGAGGTACATGAGTTTCCCAACGAGGCGACGATAGCATTCAGGGTCATCTAGAACTTCACCTTCATGAATTCTCAAATGCAAATTACGCTGCATTGGAAACTTGGCAGGTTTGCAATTGAGCATTGAAGCATTCGACAACATATCCACAATATATTTTCGTTGATTCAACAGAATCCCAGACTCGGATCGAGACACGTCCATGCCTAGGAAATATCTGGCAAACCCCAGGTCTTTGATTGTGAAAGCTTGATCAAGGAAGTGCTTGAGACGAGAAATCATCCTCTCATCATTACCTGTGATGAGCATGTCGTCAACGTAGACTAAAGCTACTGTAAAACTGGACCCAGATGCAAGCACAAACAAGGAATAGTCATGACGAGATTGCTTGAAGCCAAATTGACACAGATGCTTAGTTAATTCCACATTCCACTGACGACTTGCTTGTTTAAGGCCGTAAATGGATCGATTGAGCTTGCATACCTTTTCAATATCAGCTTTATCATACCCTGGAGGAGGCAACATGTAAACCTCCTCATCAAGAAATCCGTGCAAAAATGTGTTATTCACATCAAGTTGGTGTAAATTCCATTTCCTAACAGCTGCAACTGCAAGGCAAATCCGAACTGTTTCTAGTTTAGCAACAGGGGAAAACGTTTCCTTATAGTCCCTATCTTTCACTTGGTTAAAGCCCTTTGCAAACAACCTCGCTTTAAAGCATTCAACCTCTCCATTTGCTCTGAATTTCACTTTAAATACCCACTTACACCCTATGGCACTTTTCCCCGGGGGCAAACTGGTGACAGACCATGTGTTGTTACTTTCAAGAGCAACAATTTCTTTATGCATTGCTTCTCTCCATTCTGGGGACTTGTTAGCTTGAGAAAATGAAGAAGGTTCAGTGACATGTAGGATACTGAACAAGGAGTGAACATAATCCTATGAGTACTCAAGCAACTTATCAGGCCTTACCACAGAAAACATAGGAGAACCTGAGCTTTCTGGCTGATGGTTGCGAGTAGGCAAATCTTTGCATACATAATCTTGGAATTTGGTTGGTCGGACTATCCTTCTAGGAGGTAGCTGATCAACAATTCTTGCTGGAGACTGAGAATCAACACCAAGGCCAGCTAATTGTGATGATGAATCTGATATATGAGTATGAGAATTCTCCACTGAATCAAACACCACCAAATCAGATGTTTCAAGGCTGCTATGTATAGGAGAGGAGGATTGGACAATGGGTGGAGTGGAAGAGCTCTGAATAAGAGAAAGGGGTTTACCAACATCAGCTTCTCCAAACAAAACGCGAGGAAGAGTTACAGTAGGAGTGGTCACATCACTGTCACCCCCATCTTGAACCTCCTTGAAAGGAAACACATCTTCTCTAAACACTACATCACGACTAACAAATATCTTGTGTGTCTCCAAATCATAGAGCTTATAGGCTTTATGACTTGATGGATAACCAATGAAGACACAACGTCTTTCTGCGGCTTCCATTTTTTACCTGTGCACCCTGGGTATGTGAGCAAAACAAAGGCACCCCACTACTCTCAAGGTGTAATCTGGAGCCCGATGAAACAAAATCTCATGTGGTGTTTTCCAGTGCAACACCGAGGAAGGGAGCAGGTTAATGATGTATGTAGCACTGAGAACACACTCGCCCCAAAACCTCAATGGTAGCCCTTCATTGATCCTAATAGCCCTGGCCGTCTCAACTATGTGCCTATGTTTGCGCTCCACCCTCCCATTTTGTTTATGAACATAAGGCACAACACGTTGGTGAACAATGCTTTTAGAGGCCAGAAGGGAAGTAAAAAGTTCGTTGACGAACTCTGATCCATTGTCAGTCCTTAGACATTTGACAGTGGTACCAAACTAGTTTTCCACATAAGCCAGAAATCTAGTGATCAATGATCCTACCTGACCTTTATCCCTCATAAGAAAGGTCCAAGTGGCTCGTGAATGTTCATCCACCATGGTCAAGAAGTACTTTGCACCACACAAAGAAGCAATTTTATACGGCCCCCACACATCCAGATGCAACAAATCAAAATTCTGAGCAGCTAAGGATGAACTTCTTTCAAAAGACAATTTGTGCATCTTAGCCAGATGACACACATCACAATCAAAAGTATCAATGTTGTGGCCTTCAGCCCAATCAAATTGCTTCATCTTTGACATAGACACATGTCCTAATCGACCATGATTTAAAACTATAGAGCCACTGTCACTGGATAAGGCAACAAAGCCACTCACAGTGTTATTGAATTGACTTTTATTCAATCTCTTGATGCCAGGAGAGTGCCCAGGGATGCAATCAAACCCTGAAAACTTGTAAATTCCACCATCTCGGACTCCAATTGCAATAACCTCACTAGTTGAAAGGACCTGCAACCAACATTTCCATTTTGAAAACACAAAGAGGAAGTCCTCATTGTCAAGCAATTTTGAGACAGACATCAGGTTATATTTGAAACTAGGCATGAAGAGCACATCCTTGAGAAGAACATTCTTGCTCAATCTGATGCTCCTAGAGTACCTCACATCTTATGTAATGCCATTAGGAAACCCAATCACAACTGGCCGAGCAACAAGATGCAAGTCTGTGAACATCTCCTTGCTACAAGCTATGTGATCTGAAGCTCCTAAGTCGACAATCTAAGTGATTGGTAACTACTGATCCTGTTGAGAAACTGAGCAAGAAACCATACCTGAGAAATTCATGTAACCAGTTCCATGACCACCAGAGTTTGAAGGGTCTGTTGGTGCCTTCCCTTTAATTGCTCAAATCACTTCAGCAACCGCAGCATTGACAAGCTTCATGTCTTGATCAGCATCACTAGATCTGGATCATTTGTTCACATTTAGAGGAGTGTCCTCCTCAATCAAATCCTGAACATGAGCAACGATCTTCTCGTCCTGACCTTTCTTAGGACCTGTATACCAATCCAGAAAGCCAACTAACTTGAAGCAAGTATCCTTCACATGACCTCGCTCCTTGCAATAGTTGCAAACACGGTCCCTTTTGGCCTTCTTGTGTTCCTTCTTCAATTCCTCCTTAGATTTCCAATTGTTTGAGGAGGATCTAGAGGTGCCAGTAATAGATCCAGATCCAAAAGCTCCTTGTGCACCTTTACCACCTGATCTTGAGGTTCATGCACCTCCAGATCCACTTGAACCAAAAGAGCGAGCTGCTAGAACCTCATGACTCACAGAAGAGCCACCTATGATGCCTTTCTAACGCTCAATTTGCATCACCATATGAAAGGCTCTATTCACAGAAGGGAGCGGATCCATAGCTAGGATGTTGCTTCGAATGCCTTCATAAGCGTCAGACAATCCCATGAGGAATTGCATCAGTTTAGTAACTGCTTCCCTGTCCAGCAATTGCTTCCAGATTGCACATGAACAAGCTTTCAAACCTCCACACTTGCATATTGGCATAGGTTCCAACTCCAAGAGCTCATCCCAGGCCTTCTTCCTCTTACTGTAATACTCAGCAACTCCAGAATTTCCTTGTTTGATCTCGCTAATCTCTTTCTTAAGCTGATAGATCAAGGTGCATTAGATTCAGCGAATCTCTCCTGTATCTCTTCCCAGAGTTCCTTGGCTGAGTGCACAAACATGAAGTTTTCTGCCAGATCTGGCCTCATCCAATTGATGATCCAGCTGGTGACCATGTAATCGCATCTTAGCCACCGATCACAGTCCTCATCGATCTCACTTGGCCTCTCATACCTTCCATTGATGAAACCGAGTTTCATCTTTGCACCTAGCGTCATACGAACTGCACGACACCAGCTATGGAAGTTCCTTCCATTGAGAGGAGCTGACACCAAAACCATCCCTGGATGGTCAGAATTGGACAGGAAGAGCGGATCCGCTTGATTCGCTCTCAGATTCCTGCTTCCATGGCCAGTAGATGAGCTTCCTGGAACTCGATCACCATTGCCGAGATCTGGAATCCCATCGCCATTGCCGACGCCATTGCTATCTCCTTCGCCGTTTTCCATGTCGTCTGTGAAGCTGAAATTCAGAATGCAACAATGACAACGATCGAACGCAGTCTAGCGCTCTGATACCATATGAAGGTTCAGAGAACCTTGAATCGAAGAGGAAAACCAGATCTAGGTTTCCTCTTCCATGGAGTTGATCAAGAGAGAGTTTGTTGGGGATTTTCTGTTATCAATTAACCAACCGAAATGTGTACATCAAGTCCCTATTTATAGTGCTAACCAATCTCCTAACTAAGGTTACCAATAGCTGACTAAAGTAGCTAACTAGGCTAACCCGAGCTCACTAACCACCTTACACTCTATATACACACAACACTCCATAAGGGTTCCCCAAATTGGAAGCTTCAAACCCTAACAATGGCGAATCGAGGGCGAGACAAAGGCACACACATGGTGTGTGCACCGTCGTTCACCCGCGGAGGTTGATAATTTTGAAGATGTCGACATAAATTTGCTGGTGTTGTCACTGCGACCCAAGTGGTCGGAGATGCCGGGGTGGTCAATTCGGGGTGATTGCAGGCAACTGCCTTCGAGGAACTTATAGCTCCAGTCGTGAGAATCGCCTCGCTGCTCACCTGTGTTAACTTTTCGGGATTGAATGAGGAGGAAGACAATGGGGGAAGAACCCGGGTAGGAGGGGTACTAATTGTAGGGGTACAATGGTAATTTTCAACCTTCAAAATACATCACAATCTTATACCCATCTGTTGTGAGCCTAATTTGCCATGTTTAACAGTAACTTTTATATCGATTTCTGCATACATTGCATACATTTGGGTTAGAATAATACAGAATCTGTGTAGTTTACACTTATTTGCAATATATGGAGGTCTACACAAGTTTTTGTTATATTTGGCAGAAATCGGACGCACTTTGGAGCTTAAAGGAAACTCATGGAGAAGCTAAGAATGGTGCAGCTGGAGAAAATGCCATTTTTCACCATTCTTCGTTCTGAATCAAACTTTGATGTCTTCATGAGAGTTGTAGCCCTCGAAAAGAGCTTTCCAACGCATGGTCATATGCGTCAATCCGACGAACGAGGACTCGGGAAAGTGCGTTTTAAGAACAGAGCAGAAAGCTGAGAAATCTGTACTCGATATCGAGTACACTCTACTCGAGATCGAGGAGAGCCTGGTCGAGAAAGAGCTGATCAAGAAGCCGAGGACGAAGACGCAGACCACCTCTACTCGATATCGAGGAGCCCTAGTCGAGATCGACGACGCCCAGGAGCCCAGATCCGAGCCATGTCGAGCAGAGTCACCCGAGAAGTCCAGTCGACGACGAACCCTAGTCGATGTCGACGAGCCCTTGTCGATGTCGAGCAGACCAGCTTCCGGAAACGCGTCGACGTGAGCAGTCCGAGTAGAGTTGGGATTCCTTGGGCACGAAGGAGGTCGAGTAGGCCGAGATCTATCAAGTTCTATCCATGGAAGGGGGATTCTATCAACATGAAGAGACTTACCTAGTTTAGATTTATCTTTCCCTATTTTAGATTTAATTTCCTTTATCGCTTTTATTTATCCTTAAGCATTTTAGATATAGATATAGATATTCTATCCTTGATTAGCAAGGGTTAGAAGACTATAAATAAAGCCCTAGGGGCTGGAAATTCCAAGATTCCATCACACAATTCAATTTTAGAGGGGGAGAAGTAGTTCCACAGAGACGGTTTAGGAAGTTCAGAGGTTTTAGGGTTTTGGCGTTCAACGAGAGTTGGATTGCCGGGATTGTAAAGTCTTTGAATTTAGTTTAATGCAAGTTTCTTTTCATCAATCAATGTCTGAGTTTGCGATGAGGCGTGAGTAGTCCACTCACTTCTAGGGTTGGGGCGAGCCCGACGATAGCCATGCGTGCTTGAGGTAAAGATCCGACCTTTATCATGTTTTGAGCATTTTCCTACTTGTTTATGTGTTTATTACCCGTCTAATGGAGATCCATGCTAACAACTTGGATTATAAACATAAAATCGGTAGAGACAATTAGGGTTTCTTGAAAGAGTTGTCTAATTGTTGGAAAAGGCGAAAGCTTAGTCCTTTGATGCGATTTACATGATAATTTGTTTGGTTCTGCCTTATGCATGCTTGGTTATCGTTGTTGCAAACCCCAATCTTGGAAGCCCTTTTAAATTAAGTTTAGTTCGAAATCACAAAAGCCTTTGCATTTATTTTCTTTTGTTTTAATCTCTGTCTTACTCGAGATCGAATAGCACTACTCGATCTCAACTACTAATCTTCGACCCAAAGTCGTTGTAGCTTACTTGTGCAGGTACTCGACGAGACGAAGCGAAGTCGACTAAGACCTCTACTTGACATCGAGTAGGCCTTGTCGATATCGACGAGCCTCTTCCTGCGACTGCTGCGCTGTGTTCGACTGTGCCTGACCCCTGTCGACTAACCCTTAGTCGAGGTCGAGTACCACTGTTGTCGACTTCTGACCGTGAGATTTCACCGCTGCCTAGGATCCGCTGACACGCTTCCTCGTGGATCGATCCTGACTTCCCGCTGCTGCATCAGGAGGAGGTCTTGTAATTATTTGCAAGGGATGGAATCTGGTTTGCTGTGATTTATTTCTATTTTATTATTGCAAGACTCGATTTTCCTCTTACAACACCATCAAATACCTTTCAGAGATTTTTGACAAAAAAAAATCAATCTACAAAATCTCATTAATCTACAAAAATAATCTCAATCTCCTAATATCTATACAAATCCCATTAATCTACGAAATCTACTGTCAAACACTGCCTTAATACCATTAGGTAGTTGGTACTGATATTTTTATTCTTTGAATAAATAAATTAGATTTATTATTTAAGATAAAAAGGAAATTAAAGGAAAAAAAAAGAAGAAGAAAAGAGGAGGTGTTAATAAAAACGCTCCCTCGTCTACAATTCTCCACGTCTGGAAAGATGAATAAAAAGGATCGGAGAAAGAGGAGAATGCGCGCATTATCTATCGGACCCCAAACTAGTTGGAAACAAGGAGGACAATTCTCCGCAAAATTGACTAGGAATTTAATACTCCATCCGTTCAACAAAACTTGACGTTTTACTATTCATGTACGTTTTTTTAGGAGCTAAAAACTATATAAAATATTGACTTTTTAAATAATTTTTTTTAACAATTTCGTAGTTATTATTAATAAGTACAAACTTGTTAAATTTTTTTTTTTTAAAATGAATATTTTATATAGTTTTTATCATTCTAAAAAAGCGTGCGTAAATAGTAAACGACAAGTTTTGTTGAACGGAGGGAGTATAAAATAAAGACAATGGTGCTAAGCTGACTCATCCATTTGCGTTTAGGTGCCCTGTCCATTGGGAGCAATTTATGGCCATCCAAACTTTATTAGTTGTATGCTATCCTACTTTTTCTTACAGTATAAAATGAAGGAAAAATAATTTTAAACAATACTAGTATTAATTTTTAATCGAAGTAATTTGGTCCAAAGTCCACTAAATGTCCTAAAATTTTTTCTTTGCTAGTATATGATTAAAATTTTTTCATAATACCAACACTACCTGATTTAATTAAAACCCCCTTTTCCCGTCTGACCTCCATCTCTCTTTGCTTTCCCCGTTATTCCAGAGAAGCGCTTACTCATGGCGGTGGGCGGCTTCCCTCTCCCTCTCCTCCTCCGTCATCCTCCCCGCAGGCTTTGTAGCTTCGCCGTCGGCTTCATCGGCTCCGTCACCGCTCATCTCTGTTTGCATCTTCTTCACCGTCACTAACCTCTTCTACTCCTCCGATACCCTCCGTTGGGAGATCTCCCACCACATCGTCGGCGCCATCTCCACATCGTCAACCTCCACAAGTCCGTGATCATGTCCACTCTCTGCACCGCCGGAATCGATCAGATCTGCAAAATCGAATCTCAATTTTGAATCTCAGTTTTAATTAATATTGTACGCAGTATTGTTTGAATTCAAAATCAATCTTCAAAATCATTGTCATGAAAACGATGTACAGTATGTAATTCATCGTATATTCGTATTCGTATATACATTAAATGAGTGACATGTGTCTTGATTTATTTGTTTGTGCATGGCGTAATGCCTATTGTTGGGGATATAATAGTGGAGCCTATTGTGCTTAAGAAAAAATAATAGTGGAGCCTTGTTGGTTAATTAGTTTAGTTACACCTATTTAATAAAGATGACAATGGTAGTGATCATCTAAGGTATTCTAGACATTTAGTTTGAGTGATGCAAATTGTCCTAGTTTGGTTACAGTGTCTATGACCCTGTTTTTATTTTGGTTAAAGTGTCTATGACCCTGTTTTTATAGTGGTTACAATGTCTTATGACCTTGTTTTTATAGTGGTGACAGTGTCTATGACCATGTTTTTATTTTGGTTATAGCGTCTATGACTCTCTTACCCGTTCATATATTAGAGGAGAACCGTCCCCACATGTATTTTGGCTTCTCATTAGCCCCTATAGGGTTTATGCCTCCCGTGTCGTAAGGTTTTCCTTTGATTACAATGTCTTTGTCCCCACATGTATTTTGGCTTCTCATTAGACCCTATAGGGTTTTTGCCACCCGTGCCGTAGGGTTTTCCTTTGATTATAGTGTCTTTGACCCTTTTTTCATAGTGGTGACAGTGTCTATAGCCCTGTTTTTATTTTGGTTACAACGTCTATAAGGTTTCCTTTGATTACAGTGTCTATGATATTTTTTTCATAGCGGTGACAGTGCCTACGCCCCTTTTTTCATAGTGGTGACAATGTCTATGACTTTGAAACCACATGTATTTTGAGTGAAAGTGTCAATGACCTTTGATTACAGTGTCTATGACCTTATTTTTATAGTGATGACAGTGTCTATGACTCTATTACCCATTCATATATTGAAGGAGAACTGTCCACCTAATGTCTTTTGGCTTCTCATTAGCCCTTTTGAGGTTTGTGCTTACCTTGTCCTAGGGTTTTCCATTTGGTGACAACAATCATCTCTTAACGACGTACTGTACTTAACATTTTAGGGTTTAGGGTTTAGGGCCTTGGCCCTAAACCCTAAAGACTTAACCCTAAACCATAAACCATACTGTACATCACATGTTCTTTTGGCTTCTCATTAGCCCCTTTAGGGTTTATGCTTCCCTTTTCCTAGGGGTTTCTATTGATTACAGTGTCTATGAACCTTTTTTTATAGTAGCGACAGTGTTTATAAAGCTGCTTTTATTTTTGTTACAACGTCTATAGGGTTTTCCTTTTGATTACAATGTCTATGGCTTTATTTTTATAGTGGTGATAGTGGCTATGACACTGTTTTTTATTTTGATTACAGTGTCTACAACCCTCTTACCCATTCATGTATTAGAGGAGAACTGTCATCATATTTATTTTGGCTTCTCTTTAGCCCTTACAGGGTTTGTTCTTCCTTTATGATAAGATTTTCCTTTGATTACAGTGTCTATGACCATGTTTTTATAGTGGTGACAGTATCTATGACTTTATTTTTTTTATAGTGGTTACAATAGTAGTTACATTTTTAATTTTTTTAATTGTGGTGACACTACTTTAAAAAAATATAGAAAACTAGAAATTAGAAATTAGAGAAGAACTGTCATCACATTTATTTTGACTTCTCAATAGCCCCTATAGGGTTTGTGCTTCCCATTTCCTAGGGTTTTCCTTTAATTACAGTGTCTATGACCCTTTTTTCATAGTGGTGACAGTGTCTATGACCTTGATTTTATTTTGGTTACATCATCTATGGCCCTCTTAAGCTCTTACCCATTCATATATTAGATGAGAACTGTCACCTTTTATATTTTGACTTCTTATTAGCCTCTATAGGGTTTGTGCTCCCTCATCCTAGGGTTTTCCTTTGGTTACAGTGTCTACGACTTTGTTTTGATTTTGATTACAGCGTCTATGGCTCTCTTACCCATTCATATATTAGAGGAAAACAGTCACCACATGAATATCGGCTTCTCGTTATCCCCTATAGGGTTTGCGCATTCCTTTTTCTAGGGTTTTCATTTGATTATAGTGTCTATGAACATTTTTTTTTATAGTGGTGACAATGTCTATAAAGCTGTTTTTATTTTTGTTACAACGTCTATAGGGTTTTCCTTTTGATTACAGTGTCTATGACCCTGTTTTAATTGTGGTGACAATGTCTATGACCTTATTTTTATTTTGCTTACAGCGTATATGGCCCTCTTACTCATTCATATATTAGAGGAGAACTATCACCACATTTATTTTGGCTTCTCATTAGCCCCCTTTAGGATTTGTGCTTTCCTTATTATATGATTTTCTTTTGATTAAATTGTCTATGGCCAAATTTTACAGTGATGGCAGTATCTATAACTTTATTTTTATAGTGGTGACAACGGTAGTTATATTTGTAATCCCAATCGACACTTTTAATGATATATTCACCCTATTAGCATAAACCAATAACTACTTGCAACATTGGAATTCAAATACAATTTGTCAAGTTAAACCTGCAAAAACAAAATGAGGTTGGTAGGTGAGACTTTGAGACTTGAGAGGTGGCTTGGAAATATAGTTTAATAATGTATTCACCTGCAAAAGCAAAATGAGGTGGCGTGGAAATACAAGTTAAACCTGCAAAAGAAAATAAAATGTCATGATATATTCCTCTTTCATCATCTTCACATTTAAGCAAATACAATTTCTTCTCTCTCGCTTTTTCCCAAAAGTTGCATTGAATTAATTAACAGGATCGGAGATTTGGGCGAAGACTCAGCCCGAGCATCGGTGGCGGCGGGTGTCGGAGGAGCGAGGCGGGCAGCCATGTTCGAATCGGGCGGTCGGAGGCGGAAGCAACGACGGCCGAATTGACTGGTCTTGAACCACGAATCCTTCGTGATTTCTTCGATGCTTAGCCTGGATTTTGGATTCGGATCCAGTAGAGAGTAAATCTTAGCCCCTCGCACATCCTCGATCTCCTCCTCCCCCAATCGGAGAATTTCAGATCTCAAGCAGTGGCCACGTCCATGGGCTCTCCGTCGCCGGCAATCCCTATCGGCACCATCTTCTTCCAGCTGCCTCTGATCGGTCTCGTTCAGCGCCTTGGATGCTCGGAGGGGAGCTCGGAGGAGCCTTCAATGGCGGAAACCAGTGAGCGACGCGGGAGGGCGAGAGGGAGCAACGGAGAGGACCATATTTGGAGGGAGAGGGAAGAGGATCTTGGAGGCAAATCCGAGAAGGGCGAACAAATTGGGGATCGATCGAGGAGAAGCCATGGAAGCGAAATCGATCGATCCAAATTGGGATCCGGCTTGTAAATATATTGTTCAATGAGAGGAAGAATGAATTATAATAGGTGCAAAATTAGAAAAAATGGACAATCACCTAATATTTTAACAAATTTTGGGCACTAAAAGGACACTTAACAAAACACTCCTTTTTAATCGAACATAATAAAATTTTAGTTTTGACAAATGATATACGAAAGATATCTATATTAACCAAAAAAAATTATATGGTTCTAAATTCTGGTTAAAATTTCGGCCAAATTCGATATTTGCTATGCCGTAGATCTACGTGCAGACAAAATTGTCACCTATACTATTTTTGCCGGAAATTTACAGGTGGGTCTCCGACATAACAAGTGTCGAATTTGGCCACAAATTTAACCGATGTTTTTAGTTAATATAGACAGTTCATATATAAATTAGTCAAAACTAAAGTTCATATTATTTTCGGTTAAAACATGATATTATTTTGGGTCTTTTTTTCCTAAAATACATAATCATTACATTATTTTTACTCTATTTTTTTATTTTAAAAAACCTATAATGAACAATCAACTAAAAATTATAATTTTATAAAATTAAAATAAAAATATCTAAAATACAACATTTATATTTTTTAAAAGAATATTCGATTTGATAATTACACGGTGTGAATTTTTAGCCAACACCCTGTTTGGAAGATGAGATTTGAAGAGATTTAAAAAAAAAGAAAAATAAATTTAGTGTTTGGGTCGACAATGAATAGAAATGAAAGAAATCATAAATTGAAATAAATTCTGTTGTATGGTCTTGTATTTTCTGTTTCTTTTCATAACGGTTTGTCCGTTGCTGATTTTTTCGGCCCCTCGACTTACTGGGCTTGTCTGGTAGTTGAATTCTTTCCGGTTCAAAAAAAATAAAATAAAATAAAATAAAATAAAATAAAATAAAATAAATTGAAATAAATGCTTAATTTAATGGGATTCACAACCCATAAATAGGTGGAATTTGATGGGAAAAATATAATTCTCTGTGTTTGTACATATTATAGGTGAACTCCATTTTTTTTGGTAGAAAAAAAATTCAACTAATCAACAATATTTAATAAATATATAAACTTCCATTTAATATAATAAATTAAGGTCACAATTTTCCAATGGAAAGAAAATTCCAAATTCCATGATCATAAAGGATCTACTGATCCAATTCAATTTAAGTCATCACAACCAACCAACTGAAACTCAAAAGAACAAAAAATCAAGAAAGGAAAAAAGGCGCGAATTTTTTTTAATTATTAAATTTTCCCATGCAATAAAGTTAGTGATCATCTCCCAGACATGGCTTGAGAATTAGTTGAAGGCGTCACACTTGAGACGGATGTTACCGTTCTTTCCGGTCTTGACTCCAACGCGGCCCAAATTGGTCATGGCCTTGACAAAGGCATCGTTGGAGTTCTTAGCGTTGTTGGCCCAGTCGACGACAAGGGGCCTCGACCTCTTGTCCTCGAACAACACCTGGTCGGACGTGAAGAGACCCATTCCGTTGACGAGGTTCTTGTAATAGACATTGTCGAACTTCTTAGGGGTCATTGGGTCCATCTCGATGGCAATGCGCGGGTCCACATTCTTAGGGCACTGCTTCTTGAGGTCACTGGCATAGGCCGGGTTTAGAGTCGGGTCCTGCTTTTGCTTCGCGCTGAAGTTGTACAACCTGTTCGAGAACTTAGAGCAGTGCGCAAATCCAAGGGTGTGCCCACCTATATCATTGATAAAATAAAATTCTTATAATGAGTTTTTTTTTTTTTTTTGGTAATGTTATAAAATGTAAAACATGATTATATAAAAGAAATTACCTGCAAGAGCAACCAAGTCAAACAAGCTAAGGCCCAACTTCTTGTAAACGGCGAGCTGCTGGTCCAAGTTCATGTTTGGGGCCGGGAGGTGGACCAGGGAAGCCTTGGAGACCAGCCCATCAAGCCTACCCAACTCAACTTGATAGAAGGGCCCACCAGCCTGCATGGTTCAATTTATCAACCACTCGTATATATTCCGTTTTGTGTATGGGAATATGTTAACACAATATTCTAAAATTATTTTTATTATCTATAAAAGAATCTTATTATAATATGACAAGAAATAAATAGATATGAATTACAATGTGAGAATTAAACTAATAACAATGAAAATGTTTGAAAATATAAAATTCAAATTAATCTAAATATAAATAATATATTCTACCAAAAAATAATGTAGATATAAATAAACTAAAAACTATGAAATAACTAATTTTTATATAAATATTATTTTCACCAAAAAAGAAACTATATATAAATAAAATAATACTTATTAAATATTTACTATATATTATTATTTTTGATAAGTATTGTTATGAAATAGTTTTGATTTATATTTTTTTTATCAATTAGCTAAAAAATATATAAATAGATTGTCTTTTATGATAACTTTATATAAATTACAAAAACATATTTCCCAATAATTTTTTTCCCTAAAATCAAGCACAACATGTCATGTAGGACGTTGTGCATCAGTTTTAGCATACATGGCCAAATTCCAAAAAAACACCCCTTAAATATACCATTTTTCATAAAACCACCCCTTAGATTGAAAATTCCAGGAAACTGCCCTTTAAAAGCTAGATGTTTGCAAAAGACCGTCCATTCCCCCTTTATATTATGTTTGATGCTAAAAGTTCAAAATTACTAATTTTCCCCTTCATCATCTATATCCTACTTCATCTCTTGGCAATTCCCAAGTGTTTATCCTTGATTTAGTTAGTTCGATTCGAAGTTGGTCATCCTTGATTTAGTTGGTTCGCGGTTCTCCTAAGTGTTCATCCTGTACTTCTCGATCCCTCCTCAAATAGAAAATAAAAGCTTTTGCTTTTATCCTTCAAATATATTGAAAGTAGAAAGGCAAAATGGTAATTGCACACATTTAAAAGCAATCTTATCGAAAAAGCTAAGATGGGTGGTTTTTTGCATTCATCTTTTTAAGGGCAGTTTCCTAAAATTTCAATTTAAGGGGTGGTTTTGTGTAAAAGGTATATTTAAAGGGTGGTTTTCTAGAATTTGGCTATATATCCCATCCTATATATAAGCTTTCACTGATTTAATAATTACCAAGTTGACAACATCGCGGGCAGCGATGGCGAGGATGTCAGCGCAGGAAACCTTGCGCTTGCAACCGGGAGTACTCTCGAGGGCCTCCTTAGCCTTGATGACGGTGTCGAACCCGTCTCCTGCCAACGAGAGGTTGTCGGGGTGGTCCCTCTCAGCCTTGTTGCTCGGTGTTGATGCAATCATAACCGACGCGTCACACCCCTGGTGAGAAGTCAGACATACATATATATTAGCTACAGAGTCTAGTTTAGATGAAAGGATATATATATATATATATATATATATATATATATATATATATATATATATATATATATATATATATATATATATATATATATATATATATATATATATATATAGAGAGTAAGTAATGAGCAGCGAATCCGATCCGCACGTACATTGACGGCACAGTCATGGAAGAAGAGACGTAGGACGGCGGGGATGGTCACGAAGGTTTGCTTGAACTTCTTCTCAACGGCCTTCCTTACGATCTTTTCGGCATTAGGGCAGGTGGTGGTCTTGTAGAAGTTGGGTTTTATGGCGGAGGTAGCGCAGGTGCCCACCATCAATAAGGCGACGAGGAGGTGCAAACGAGCCATGAGGGTGAACGTGGAAGCTAAGTAGCTGCTTTCGATCAATATATTAAGTTGGTGATCGAGGGAGGATGGGGGTTGATTAGGGGAGTTTTGAATAGGTATATATAGAAATAGGAGAAAATGTTGTTTAGAGTGATGCTCTAGTAGTAGTAGTGATGGAATGCACGTTGGCCGGCTAAATTAATGAAGATGTCCTATTCAAATTCCAAATTGGATCCATACGAGATTATTTGATAATATCATGCCATGTTACTTTAATTATCTGGTTTTATTTTAGTACTTCTAATTAGCATTGTGAACATGTGATGCCTTTTTTTTTTTCCCGTGGATCCACAAATTATAACAATTTTTATTACAATTTTTTTTGGTAATGTTTTTTGTATAATACTAGTGTAATACCCGGGATTTTGATTCTTTTCAAATTGAATATCGTTTTATATATCTATATAATACTATATTAATATATACTTGTTTACAATAAAAATAATATGTATAATTGTATAAAGTATATATATAATTATTATCATTAGGATAAAACTAAAAAGTAAAATATAAGATGTCATATAATGATTAAAAAAATTATATAAAGATAAGATGGTAAAAAAAAAGTGATCTAAGGCACCTCATCTAAGATGTAAAATAAGAAAGATGGCTAGAAAGAGGGAGAAATAAAAAGTGCTTGTAAGTCTTGATTAACTTTTAAATAAGTAAATTGTAAAATAGAATAAATAACTTTTTGGCTCTAATTGATTTTTATAATTTACTTTTGAAATCGAATATTCATAAATTAATTATTTTTACTAACTTTATAAAAAAAAAACTGCAGGTCTTAAAAATTAAAATATTGGAATTATAATAAGGGACATTTAGGGTGTATAAAATAAATATATATGTAAAATATTCATTTTGGGGATAACATGTGCAAAAATAATTTCTTCTTAAAATTAATGATGTTTTGCTTCTATCTCCAAAAATATTTAAAAAAAATCCTTAAAATTTTAAGATGTCTATATTGTATAATAAATGTAAATTTTAAAAAGAAATATTATTTTGAGAATCATTATTTTTTTATAGTTAATTTTTATTTTGACATTTGAATTAAATATTCTTATTCATTCTTGAGTTATCACATTTCAATATATTAGTCAATTTAGTTACATACATATATAAATTTAAGATTATGTAAACATTTGATATTTCAAAGATATTTTTTATTTTTAGATATTCTAATTTTTTTTAAATGTTACAAAACAAATTATGGATAACACTCGTATAAATATGTGGACCAATTAATATATGGCTTCTGATCATCATGGTTAGAGCTGGCAAAATCTGACTCGACCGAGAAACCCAATCGACTCACCCGAACCTAGACTCGAATGAAACCCGAAAACCCGGAGTCATCCATAACCCGAACGCGAGACCGAGACCGACCCGAATTTGACTCAACTTTGAAATAAACCCAAACACAAACAAAACCGATCCGATCCAAACCCTATTTGACTCTCAACCCAACCCGATATTCGGAATGATAGTATCCAAAATTGTGGTCCTAATAAATATATAATATTATTGATATGAATGACATGTATAAAGAAAGTCGTGTTATTAATGAAATAATGATATAAAAGACCACACAGAATGATAATATCAAAAATTGTGGTCCGACGTATCAATGTACATAATCTTTTCTATGAATAAAATGAAATAAATATATTTAAAATAGATCACAATTTTTTTTATCACAATTTAAAATATTTTTAAAATATATATTAAATCGATATAAACATATCAATTTAAATAATCTTTGTATGAAAAATAGGAAACAAATATGTGTCAAATAGGAAACAAATAATTTCAGCAATAATATTGACCAATAAGAAAATACCATTTGAATAAAAAATTCAACTTTAATTGTGGGCGTGACACATCAGCAAAATGCTAGCAGAATTAGTAATATTAATAGATTTAATTCATCCTATATGTTTTGTACATCTATATAAATTTACGAAGAATTTGCATCTATACAATTTGTACCAGAATTTAACATTTGACATTTTGTGCTCTAACCCCGATAGTTTTTTTATTTACCAACTTCACTAATTCGTATTGAATAAAAAAAAAAACTTCACTAATTCGTACCCTTAGCCGGTTAGTTTTCATCTAACAATGTCAAGTTTTAAACTTTTCGAGGAATAGAACAAAATGTTGCACCCTTTCCAAATAAAGAAGATATTAGCTAGTTTAAATAAACAAAATATAACTTAATTACATTCTGATAAAACCAATAACCTACATGCAAGATGATAAAATGACTATTGTCAAGATAAATTTTACAAAATTGCACACAAGTTCTTTTTTTATTTAAAAAATATTTGCAAAACTAATGTTTTTTCTCTTCTTTTACTTGAGTAATCTTGGAATTTAGCCAAAAATCGCAAAGATATTAGGACAATAGCCAAATCTCCAAAATATTTTGGAGAATAGCCAAAACTCCCAAAAGTCACTATTCACTTTCATACAATTGTAAACTTTGCCCCATAAAGACTATTTTTTAAAAATAAACCCTAACTTTGTCCCATAAGTTTAAGTTATATCCTTAGTTTGTCTTATTATCTTTTAATTTCTGCTTTAATATTATTTAATACTTTTAGCTTTTTAGTGTGATATTCCAATTTGGTATCAAAGCCAAGTTAATTAAAAATAAGTGGTATTTATCTATAAGACAATATGGATGTGTCTACTAATTGCCCTCATAAGACTTATCCTCATGCTTTACATTTAGATGTAAGAGATAAGCATTTTGGAGCAATTTTAAATGCTATTTCAGACCAACTTATAGATCTAAAACTTGAAGTTAGAAAATTAGAATAATTATATATCGATATTAGCAGTAAAATATTTAAAATTGTAAAAGAAACATGTGAAGTGCATTACTCAACCAATCTAAAGGCCATTAACGAAATTAGCCATTAGATAAGCCTAACATCAGGTGGTGAAATCAAGAAAGGAGATCCTTTTAGATATAGTTATCCATTTAAAAAATCCAAAAAGAAGTTTATACTAAATTAGATAACACTATAGAGAAAAAGGCCACTATTGAAGAAGAAAATCAAGACGAAAATCAAATCCTTAAAAATGAATCAACATCCATTTTGAAAAATAAAGAGATTTAGCACTAAGTTGGATGACCCAGAATGGAAGCTGAAATTACAGAAACTAAAAACCATAGAAACCAACTTTATGAACCAAGAAGTCATGAGCGACGACGAGTCTGAAAAGAACTTGGATGAAGAAGCTGTGTATCAGCAAATGGGATGAATTAACCTAAAAGACATGGAAAACATTCCCATATCCAAAGTCCAACAAAGGTTAAATGAAATATTAAGGCAAAGAAGGTTGAGGGAGAATGAACCAGTAGAACAAAACGAAGCTAGAAGACATTACAGACAATATGAACATGGTTTAACCAGTAATCACAGACCTAGGTTAAAGCCTACAGAGTTTCTAGAAAAGAAAGAGAGATTTGGAGTAAGCATTATGCCAAACCATAGGCCAAATCAAAGAGAAATTAATCTAGAACCCAAAAGTGAAACATGTTATAAATTAAACCTAGATGGTGTAAGGAATAGGCGCGAAATCATAGAGTTCTGAAAGAAAAGTATGATGAGTGTATTAAACATGAATGTGGGATAAAACTCTTCTCAATTCCTTAATTATATAAAACATAGCTTCTATGGATGTATTGCCGATTGGTATAGAGCTATTGGAGATGAAGTAAAACTAGAACTTAAGTCCAGTGACTATGCTCACATTAATATGTGAATTAATAGAAGACGAATTCATTGGAGAAAAAAGAAGATGAAGATAAGGAAGCTTTCAAATGGCAAAGAACCTTAAACAATCTTCAAATCTGTAACATGAAATATGTTGATAATTACATAACAGCCTATAGGTCTAGAACCTGGATGATTGAAAGCCAAGCACCAGCACAATTATTATACCTTCTGATTTGTTTTTGCTTTTACCACGTGAACCTGTAAAAGAATGGGTGTACTGTGTGCTTTAACTCTTTGTTTTTATTAGGCCAGCCTATAGGCCACTTGCTTTAGCCGTTGGAGAGGCATCCAATGCCTTTGACTCGCTTTATAAATAGAGCATCCCTTCGGAGTTCAGGGGTACCGAATTCTAGAGAGACAAAAACATATGCTAAGAGAGAAAGAGTCTTGTAAATCAGAAAGAAAAGTAAAAGCGTTTTGAATTTGAGTAGATTGGTGTTTCCATCACTCTAAAGTTCAAAACCCTTCAATGGATCTTCTGATATGAGTGTTAAGTGCGTTTAAGTTCTAAATTAGGAGTGCTTGTGTGTTGTAATATTTTCCAGATTCAATAAAGCTTATTTTTAAGAAAGGGAAAGCTACTTAATTGAACACTATTTTCTGAATACTTTGTTTTTCTAAGCCATATACTCTTTCAAAATAAAAACCAAAAGCTAGAGACTACGGTCTGAGGTAGGAAATGAAACAAATATGTGCTCAGTCTGAATTAAGGGAGGTCTGGTTGAAGGTTAGCCACCTCGAGAAAGCCGGAAGCTAAGGAACGTCATTGGTCCAGATTAACTACGTTCAGGTATAGGTCAAACCTCTTTAGCTTGAAGTTTTAATTCCTGAGCCTGGTGGGCTTAAAAAAACAGAAAACTTATTATTCATAATGTAGTTAGTAGATTATGGTAGTTAGTAGATTATGATAGTTAGTAATATTTTGAAGTATAAGAAATTTCGGATAAAATTCGTAATTTAGCATAAATGGAGATAACTTTGTATAATTAAAAAGTAAAAAAGTCAACATTTTGGCTATTTTCCTAAATAGTTTCAAAATTTGCCTACTTCCCTAAATAGTTTTAGAATTTTGATTATTTAGCTTATTATTTCTCTTTTATGTAAATCTTAAATCTTAGGGGTATGGCTACATTTTTTACATTCTCTTGGCGTATGGGCCTTCTTTGAGGGGAGGTGATGGTGGGGCGGACAAGGTTATCGAAGGCGATCAACTAGTAATAAACTTGGCGATAGTGGTCGATCAAAAACGCCAAACATAGGGGTGGGTGTGCGATAGTGCTTGATCAAAAACACCAATCATAGCAGTGGGTATTCATACAATTTATGTAACGGCCCGGATATAAATACCCGGGGTTACGTTTCGAAGGTTGTATACATTCGTTCGAATCTTGCAATTCGAATACGGGTCGAGGTTTCAAAACATCGAAAATCAGTATTTAAAGTGGGGATTTCGACCCCCAAATCTATCAAAGGGCCGTTGGGTACCCTTATATGTCCTATAGAAAAAGTCAAGAAAGTTCGTTTTGGATAAAAGTAGAAGATCGAATACAACTTGCCACGACGGAGTCGGGTCAAAACCAAATCAATAAGCATATTTATCGAAATCTAATAGGCAATGTCAGTGGGGTTAGGCCATTTCTTCGCAATCGCCCAAGAGAGTTCCCACGTCACGGAAGTAAGAAGCAATCATGCTGCAAAACAAACCTAAAAAAAATATGTATGCGGGGCGGTGTCAGATCAAAGCCCTACGCAATATGATCCCAAACAACCAAACACATACACACGCTAGTTCTAATAAAGATGCTTCTAGATGCAAGACGGAATATTAACACACTAACATGTTCCTAAGATCAAGTTCATAAATATTATAAGGCCTTGACACAAAATACCAAGTGATATATCTCTCTCTTACCTCCACCCCCTTCCGATAGGGCGGAGAATGGCCAGCTCGTGAATGCATTCCATTGTGATCTGGTGGCCGCAAGCCCGACCCGTAACCACAAGAAAAATAATGCCCGCAAGCAGGTTTCGCAATCATGCTCATAATATATGTAAATGAAGTTCCATATGACTCGATTGACTGAGGACGACACCCAATGGGACTGGGCCATCCTATGACCCTAGCAAAGACTCTAGTTACTTCAGATATAACGTCCGTTCTGTTTCAAACGCAATGAGGAAACGAATGCTCAATCATGAGTGCAATCATACCAGGATACTACATGGCATGCTTATTATGGATATGAACACCTAGTATGCACACGGCTACAAGTAGAGAGTTCTTTTTCTGTAACAGTCCAAGATTATGATGTCCGAGTTACGTTTCGAAGGATGAAACCCTCGTTGAGATCTTGCACCCCGAGTACAGGTTGAAGGTTTGAAACCGAAGATGTATAGTTTAAATTGGAATTTCGCACCCAAATCTGGAAGGTCCGTTGGAGACCCCGGGGTAAACCCCTGTACCTGGCCTAAGTCTACAACGTGGAAAACCTTTTATCATGCAAATGACATAAGTTCTGAAAATGATGCAACCAGTGACGCGACTGTGCCTGGTCAAAACAGAGTATAAATAGGAAGAAATCCCAAAATTATAAATTTGGTGAAGTTAGGGTTCAAACACTCACTCTCCGCCATATGAATGGACCCTGTCATAACAACACGAAATGAAGCAGTGGAACGGGTACCTGAAACTATACCACAAAGTCAAGCCAAGTGTTCGCCCACGGGCCCTAAAGACCACACTCAGGACATATAATACGCCTATACTAAAAAAGGGGATGCCTTCATGTGGTACTGAAATCTTAACCACACTATCATGCTCCTAATTGATATATGCAGAATATTAAGTAAGGCCTTAACAAAGAATACCAAGCGGTATATCCCTCTTCTACCACCACCCACCTTCCGGATAGGGTGGAGATGACCAGTTCGATGCCATAGCATATCAAATCTCATCATCATACCGTATCTCATGCTCATCCCGTATTTCAATATATATATATATATATATATATATATATATATATATATATATATATATATATATATATATATATATATATATATATATATATATATATATATATATATATATATATATATATATATATATATGTTTACCTCAGCGTGGTCTTTAGGGCCAGGGCGAACACTTGGCCTTACTTTGGGGTATAGTTTCAGGTACACGTTCCACTGCTTGCTTTTGTGCTGTTATGACTGGGTCCATTCATATGGAGGAGAGTGATTGTTTGAAACCTGACTTCACCAAATTTATACTTTTGGTATATCTTCCTACTTATACTCTGTTTTGACCCGGCATTGCCGCGACAATGGTTCAATCATTTTCAAAACTTATGTCATTTGCATGATAAAAGGTTTTCTGCGTTGTAGACTTAGGGCAGGTACAAGAGTTTACCACAGGGTCTCCAACAAACCTTCTATATTTGGGTGCGAAATCTCACTTTAAACTACAAATCTTCGGTTTCAAACCTTCAACCTGTACTCGGGGTGCAAGATTCCAACGAGGGTTTCATCGCTCGAAACCTAACTCGGGAATCATAATCCCGGGCCATTGCATTTTCGAATCTGAGTAAGCTCATATAGGAACTTAACTGGAAGTGCAGAACAGCAGAAAGAAACAACTAGGTATACAGAAAGCCAACATGTGATAGATGATCACCTAACCCTATAAGTAATATAAATGAGTCTACTTCTAATGTTACTTAAAACACATAATATCACACACAAATTCATACAATCCACATGTCTCATTATTATCAATTCCTCATCATCATCATCCATTCATCTCATCATCATGTCAATATCTCATCACATAATATCCGCATAACTCATCAGGTATTATCTCAAATAATTATCATACTATATATTAATTATTTTAGGAATCATGTATCATCATCTCATATATATGTCACATTCGTACTCTAATCATCATACAAAGTCTCCATAATCATGCTTATCAACCATACAATATAATATCGATATCATAACACATCATAACATGCTTATCGGATTAATATCTCATCAAGGATCATATATCATATCATATCATCTCCCGGTAATATCGGCATATCATAACTTATATCCACACAAGTCATCAAATTTATTCACCAAGTTAGGCAAGGTAAGTCATTTTCCCAAGATTTTCCGAAACTCTTCAAATCTCAATTTAGGTCAAATCCTCTTTAAAGAAATAACTCTCAAATTACCTGCCCAAAATCACTTATTAAGCATCACCTTTTTAAATCGACTCGTTACTTATTTTTATCAAAATAATCTCGACAAGATTGAGGTATTCCCGAAAATCCTCCCTTCAAGTTATTAAACCAATTCCCAACTTTCCAAAAATATTTCCCAAAACTTCTTTAAATCAACTCATTTATTATTTTATCAAAACAAATCCAATAAGTCTTAGGGTATTTCGAAATTTCCTCTCTTTATTTTATAAAACCAAGTTCCCATTTCATCATTTAAATTCCAACATTTAAAACCTTTTTCTAAATTCTTTTTCAAATCCAATAATATATTTTTATATCCCAACAATATAAAGGTCATAGTATTATATTTTTAAATCTCAAATAATAATTTTATATTTTAAATCTCATCAATATTATTATACAATATATAATATCCAATTTATTTAATATACTTCATAACAATATCTATAAACCTTTAAATAATTGTTTTACACCACTTACCCAAATAAAATTCGGCTCAAATTCTCTTTTATTAAAACCCCAAAAATTTGGCCCAAAAATAGGGCCATTTTCCTCTTTTTAAAAATCTGATTTGGTAAGAAAAGAATCAAACCAGTTTTATTTAAATAAAACCATGATCCGGACCAGTTAAAAGGATAACAAAAGACCAGACCAGTGGCGACTATTCTTTCTCCCCTTCCCCCGCTCATCTCCCTGTTGAACCGAAAGAGAAAAGAAAGAAGGGACGGAGTCCCGCCGGGGCTCTCTCGCTTCAACACGAATGCTCCCGCTCACCGACACACTTTCCTAACCCCAACCACACACAAAGGACAAGGAAAAAGGGGGGAATCGGATGCTCACCGAGGAGTTTTTAAAGTTCGTGAGAGACTTGTCGAGTTTCGATTAGGCTCGCCGTAGATGCTCAGAGCTTTTTTTTTGGCTTTGTCGGAGTCGGAATAGAAGAATTCTTGTCCTAGGTGGGAAGAAAATAGATTAAAGGCGGAGCTTTAAGACCGTTTGGAGTGAAGGGAAGTGGGAGAGAGAGTTACTTACCGCCGGGGTCGGAGACAGGGGAGAAGGGGAGATAGGCGGCGCAGCTCGGAGCCTCGGGCTTCTCTTGGGCAGTTCTAGGTCCTCATCAAAGAAGATTGAAGGTGTTCCTGCTGCTATTGGTCGCTCAAACGTGGAGGAGAAAGGGGGAGGAGCCGCTCGGGGTCGGTCTTGAGTTGGCGTCAGGAGCAGAGGAAGGCGAGGTGGGTAGTCGGAGAAAGAAGGCAGGGAGGATGGTTATGTTTGGATGGGGACCTCTTTAGATTCGTTGGGGATAATGAAAAATGAGGCAAGAGAGTGTTTGCTCGGGTGGCGTCGGGAGATGGAAGAGGATGAGACAGGGGAGTATATTTGAAAGGTAAATTAAGGAGGAGGGTGGCGTGTTGTGCGAGATCAGACAAAGCAAGGGTCCAAGGTGTATTTGGCTCTTTTCTTTTTACTGCAACCCCACAGAGGGGAGATGTGTGTGTGTGTGTGTGTGTGTGTGTGTGTGTGTGTGTGTGTGTGTGGAGGATGGTCCCCAATCTTCATATACCCGGAACCCAAACCCAAATTCAAATACCCGAATACTAAATTCCGAGACCCGCTCTCTCGACCGATTATATTAATAGAACCCAAATAAGATATCACTGATGGAAGGAATTTTCAAATCCCGAGGTGAAAGACGAATTCGATCGTTAAAGTTAAAAATTGGGCCGGAATTCGCTTTAAAATTTTCAATTTCGATTTAGTAAATTAAAGACGAGTTTTCCTTGAAATATCCTAATTAAATCCGATTTAAATTCATTTTTAATTTTCTTTTCCAAAAATTAGAATTTAAAAATCCGAACCTTTACATCATCCACCTCCAAAAACAAGTCTCGCCCGGAGACTAAAACCAAGACAAATTAGGGGATGAAGTTTGAAATTGATGAGTCCAAGGACCATGTCCAAGGATCTTGTAATCATCTCGGTTGCGTCTTACCGGATTCTCACAACATCCTAGTCACGGTCGTGACATCTCCAATTGGCCTCAACAAGTATGCAATAAGCGCCCCTATCACATCCTCACTTCGACTTTTCGGAAGTACCACAACTCTAAAAGTTCTACAATATCATCACTAGGTCTTAGCAAGCACCCTACAAGCACCCCCATAAAATGCTTGCATCCACTTCGTGAAGTATCATAGAGTTTCTCGGGTTTTGAAAAGCTTCAAAGCGGATTCTGCAATTGAAAAAGATTGGCCTCAAAATCGTGGAAATTTTCGATCGCGTTCAGTCTCTCAAAATAGGGGTGTGCATAACCGGGTACCCGACACGAACCGGTTAATCGTGTCGGGTACCCGGAACCGTTAAGCTCGAATTTCCCGAACCGTATCCGAACCGTCTAAACCCGGGTACCCGACACGGTTAGGGTTTTTGGTTCCGTGTCGGATACCCGGGTACCTGACACGAACCGTTTTTTTTTTTTGTCTGTCCGTGTGTACTGTGTTGACTGTGTTCTTCCCTAGTTCCCTTCACTGTACGCTAAATCCAGAACCATTGTTGAATTGAGACACCAGAACAAGAGGCTTCAACAACAACCACCCAAAACGAGAAGGGAGGAGGAGGAGAAACCAAAAATTGGAAAGAAATCAAGCGAGACCTGGCCAGATCTGAAGAGCTCCGGTAAGTTGTGAGGAAGAGAGAAGGGAGGAGGAGGAGAAACCGAAAATTGGAACGAAATCAAGCGATATCTGGCCAGATCTGAAGAGCTTTGGGAAGTTGTGAGGAAGAGGATGACGTCTGGTGGTGGTGACGACTGGCGATAACGACATCCGGTGGGCGGTACGTGGCGATAGGAACTTCTGGCTAGATCTGAAAAGATGAAGAGAAGGGAGTGAGGGAGGAGGTGAAGGTCGGATGTGATTCTCCCACTGAGAGCGTAGGGCGAGTCGAAAATGGAGCTTCTTCCATGGCCCCATGGCGGATAGTAAAAGACCAAGTGAGATTTGAGAAGGTGAGAGAGAGCTTCCTACCGCCATGGAGAAGGGCTTCTGAGTTCTGACGGCTAGGGTTCTGTTAATTGAACAATGGAACATAAAATAGAAATATTAAAAATAAAAAAAAGGTCGAGAACATTGTCTGGCAAAAAAAATTAAAAACATAGAAATATTAAAAAAAAAAAGGGCGAGAATGGCAAAAAAAAAAAAAAACAGATGTGTGAGACTGTGAGGATTCGAACCCATGCCTCTTTGAAAGAGGCAAGTACTGACGCTTACATGGAACCAGTTGGACTAGCGGAGTTTATTGATACTCAGGGGATTCTATTTATACTAGTATTATACTTCCCAACCTAAAATAAAAAAAAAATAAAAATTAAACGGTTCGTGTCGGGTACCCGACAAGGCGATTTGCCCGACCCGGACACGAACCGTTTACAACCGTGTTTTCTCGGTTCGTGTCATTATCGTGTCGTGTTTTTTCGGTTTTGGGTTTTTCGTGTCGTGTTGTCGTGTTTTCGTGTCGTGTTTCGGTTTCGGGTTTTTCTGCACACCCCTATCTCAAAATCCAAGTTAGTCTTTTTCAAAACCGTTCAAACCCCTTCAAATCAAGTAAACCTCTCAACTTCAAAACCCTTCCAAAGCTTTTCAAAATCCGAGTTAGTCATTTCCAAACTCTTTCAAAACCTTTCGCATCCCAAGTTAGTCAAGCAAGTCTAGAACTCAAGAGCTGGAATCATCCACCTCTAAGGGCTATTCCCAAATTCTCTTCCTAGGTTCCGATCTCAAGAGGAATTATAAGCTACGAATTTCTAGCAATTATGAGAATCAACATGACCAAGACATGCCACCTCATAAACAAACAACCATAGAGATTAGCCATGCCAAAACGTAACATGAATAACCATTACCAACATAGCAGAATTGGTCACAAATGGGTGTCAATCCACAGAAGGGCAACAAGTCAGCAAAACAAAATTCATTCCAACAAGATTCGAGAAACCAAGATACTCACCATTTTCATAGCTAGGGACCTAACTGAAAATCAATTTTTGAAATAGCAATGAATAACGATATCAACACAATCACGTTTCCGTAATTTAAGTTCAAGTTAGCAACATAGAATCGGTTATGCTCTCATGGTTCAACAACAACAAAGTCTAACAACATAGCATCACAAAATAGCATCGCGACAACATTTAACTTAACAGGACATTGCATACTATTATATCAGGATAACATGCACCTTACACTATTGACCCTACATACTACTATCACTTAGCCTTCAAGTATTTCACGTCAGTATAATATAACATGATTTCACACTAAGTTTATACATCAGTATCTCTCATTGTTCCAAAATGGTCACATGTCATAAATCCTAAGATACTATCATGCTCAACAAGTATTGTAGAATATCAGGTATCGATATAGCAAGACAAGTTACCACATAACATCATGCTAATACTAATTCAAGCAAAGGTAATATCATGCCAACATCACAATATCATACTGTCACATATTATCCGGGCACATAATATCATTTTTACCAACACAACTCAGGATTTCAGCAGGTATAATTCACATTCCACGAGTAAAAGAATTCAGGCAAGGCCTTCCGACTCAGAACACCAATCATATCACAAGGTTAGTCACATAGGAACACCAAAGCACTAAAATTCATCATCATAAGTAGAAGTCAACCAACCACTGTTCACCTGCCCATACCATCATTCATCAAAAATGTCGCAAGAAATTTTAAGTTAGTGGAGATAGGGGAGAGACAAGGAGGACAACCCGGACTCCCCGTAGAACCAAACACAGACCGACTGATGATGACACGACAAAAAACAAGGTCCCGACCCGAGAAGGAGTACGGTGCTCTTATGGAACTCTACGAGGTCACAAGTGCAGCAAGCAAGAAACATACCAACCGTGGAGTAAACTAGTCACATAATTAAACACTAACACGTACCTACCTTGATGAAAAAGGTTAATAGATATGGGCAACCAGAAGCATGATCGAGTTCTGCATGGGGCCTAGAGGACTAGCTAGCAACTTTTCATTTCATATATCAGACAAGCTTGATATGTATAAGAGACATGTACACACGGATGCAACAATAGATTTGTGCGACATAAAGCTTATCCAGGAGCTAGTAAACAACCCAGAGCATTACACGTAGGGTAAATTGTTCGTGACAGGTATATATAGGCAGGTCATAATCAATGTGGAATCATATGCAGACCTATCGAGATGTTTCATATCGATTGGACTAGTGACATGGAAGGATCATATAAAGCCGTATAAAAACCATGTCATGTAACAACAACGTTCTTATGATAGGGTAAGTGCGGGATGTCAACATATAATGAGCTATGGTTGGAAAGCAGTCCTCCATCACACTAGTAATATATTGTCAAGTATTCAAGGAATGAGCGCAATCAAGGATAATCGTTGAGGAATAATTTAACACCAAAATCACATTTCACGTATATATGCATCTACCATGTCGTAGGGTACGTATAACATGCAACAATACACTCAATTGCTAATAAAAACATATCGCACCTAAATATGAATTTATGCAATTAAGCATCAGAAGGGCATTATATGATAGGACAAAAATTCAGATGAGAACACTCCTAAGCATGCCACTAATCATACTTAGCATGAGACAACTATGTGGAGGCATAGCATTCTAACTGGACTAACAATATCTAACATGCCCAGACAGTAAAAAGATCATGTAAAGAGGGTATAACAAGGCTATGACAACCTATGACAAGGTACTATATGACAGTCACAAATGTATATGAATAAGATGCATCGAGCAACTCCACATAATAGTGGGACGAGTCATAGAAGTTTAAGTAGGACTACTATTGCACCCAATCGTTAGCACATATAGAAGGAATATAAACAATTGTGATGAAGGAGTCACGCGCATATCAAAGTGCAAAAAAGGACAATGTTTCTAAGGTGTCACGCTTCAAGGGGGCCGAATGCTACATTATATATGCAAAGTTAATCATGCGAGTGCCATATAGCTATCGTGATATGTGTGTGTGGACATGCGAGGTACCCTATTATTCATTTGCGGAAGCCTTAAGAATACAAGGGGCATGCAGAAACAACATCGAGTGATGAGATGATAGGCACACATTGGTAATCACCTAATGCTTAACATACGTAAAAAAATAGGCACTAACTCTACAACTAGGTCTATTAATTCCTAAACAGCTAAAGGATCGCACATCAGAGATGTTGGGAAGAATACAAGACTTCACGGAGTCTATCCGAGCAGGTCATAAAGCAGGTAGAGCATGAAGACACACAATCGTCACGTGAACCTAATCCAGGAGAGAGAGAGAGTAAACATCACGCGAGTTCGTAAATTGCGACATATGTGTTTAATCAATCATTAGTATGATGATGCGGGGAACCAATGTAATTAGGTTGTGCATGCATAAGGGTATGATAGGAATACGACGAAGTACGACATGAGATCTAAACAAGGTGGCCAAGCATGGATACATAATGGCATACAACCACGAATTCACATTAAGGATCATCATCATAACATATGCTGGGAATTAAGTATCATATGAGTAGACTTGGGCAAACACGGGTAGGCCTGCTCGGCATGTCCCGTCCGTCCGCATTAGCGGGCGGGATTGAACATGGGGAAAAGCCCACACATGCTACTAGGCCCGACCCACGCCCGCAGCGGGTGCGGGATTGGACATATCAATCAACCCGTTACAGGCCGCTAGGTCCGTGACGGGTACCCGCCTTTTTTTATTAAAATTAATATTTATGTATATATAGATGTAATAAATAATATTAATTATTCATTTTTAAAAAATGAAAAACAGTAACTATATATATGTATGTAAATAATATAATAAACAGTAAACTATATATATATTTATGTTAAATAATAAAAAAACAGTAAGGTAGTATTGTTTTTGATTAAATACAGTAGGCTTAGTATATAAATAATATGTAATATACAAACAGTATGTATATAAATAATATATATATATAACTTTATTAAGAAAAATTGATTGGGTTTGCGGCTACCCGCGGGCTACCCGCACCCGCATTCACGGACGGGCTTGGACACGACTTCTGACCCGTTAAGCGGGCTTAGCCCAGGCCCACGCCCGCAACAATGGGACAAAATCTCGAGTAAAGCCCGTCTCAAGCCCGACCCGCGCCCGCGTTTGCCCAGGTCTACATATGAGGGATGTTGAACTTCAAATCGTAACACGCATCCGTCAAGTAAGGAACCCACACTATCAGGATATCAGAATGGAACGATCACACTATCATGAGCGTATTTACATTGAATTATGTAGTTCCCTAACATATGACACATACATTCAAGCATTAGTATAACAATGCATACACTAAGTAGATCATGCTGGGATGATATGGGGGCATAACAGATATAATACGGACCTAACAATGGCTAAACATGGACATCAAGACATGTAGGCATAATTTGACACTAAGGATCAATCTACAGGTCTAGGGGGTAGTACATATAGAATCATATGATCATGGACGAAGCAACTAAGATAACCCGACATAGATCTACAAGGGCGACTCTGACTCACTTCCATGAACCCCATGACTTGTTTCCCGTGAAATATTCGTGTAACTCTCGAGTAGGGTAGAAAAAGGCTCAAGTAAACATCGTACTCCAATACAATCTGAAATGCGGTTACTCGTATATCACACCGACATTGCAAGAAAAGCTCAATAGAGATGTTTAGTGGGGCCAGGAAAAGAAGACCGAAGAAGAAAGTAGTCAGGCTTAAGAGATCAAAGGCGATCCCATGAGGACTGGAATCCCGACTCTATAACGGAAGAAGGTCCCCCCCTCTATTCCATTCCCATAGGCATTTAACACATAATTCATAGTCAAGAATATCAACCAGGTCTCCAATTTAAGCATACAACACTCAACACAGAACAATAAACAATCAAGCTATCATATGGCCGCCCTTCGAGGGGCGATTAACCGTGATGCAGTGCAAATGTCGATGGTCCTATCACTCGTGCAAAGGCCAAGAAGATTCAAGCTGCAACTAGATCACTTCTTGTTCATTACCAAGAAACTATGGAGCAAGAGTTCAGGCCACCCTGGATCACTTTGCTCAGGACTACACCACCAACACATGAGTTGAGCTTGCGGCCACAAACGGAGGTCATGAAGATTCGTCAACACCCACCATGACAACATATCACTCGGCACACATGTGACACTCGGCCTACACCCATGTCGAGTGGAGCATGGAATTAATAAGATGGAATTAATTATATCTATCTTAGATGTAATTCTTGTCCACTAAGTTTATCTTTCCTAGGTTTACTTATCTTTAGGTATTTAATTCTATCTTTTATTAAACCAAAACTCTATCTTGCATGATAGAATTGGTTATGCAATTTCTACTTAAACATTGTATTTTCATTCAATTAAAATCAGATTGAATATAGAATTAAGGAAACCTTTTGGCTAAAAGGTTCCTCGATTATCAATCCCAAAAGCTTCAAGTTCTTACATGTTCTTGGTTACAATCGGTTCTTACACAATCGAAACACAAACCCTTGCAAATGGCAAATCAAACCTAAACCCTAATATATCGTTGAAACCGTCGCCACAAGGAAGAAGGAACACATGCGCTTGGACTTGGCACCGGTCTCGCACTACTCGGCGCCGCTCTCGCTCCCGCACTCGTGCGCACTCTCGCTCTCGCACTCAGAATCCTCGCACGCTCGGCTCCGCGCGCTAAGGCACTTGCGCTCTCGCTCCCGCGTTCGGTCCTAGAGAGCATGATTCCCTAATGTTGTGAGCTAAATCTGTCATGTTTTACAGTAACTTTTATATCGTTTTCTGCATACATTGCATACATTTGGGTTAGATAGTACATAATCTATGTAGCTTATGTTTATTTGCCAAATTATGGAATCTACACCAGTTTCTGTTTAAATTCGCAGAATTCGAGACGCTTTACAGCAATTTTAAGGAAGGTCAGAAAAGCTCGGAAAACATCTACAGAAGTCCAGAATCCGAGAGTACAGAACCAGGACAAACCAAGCTGAAGCCAGAGCTACTCTATGTCGAGTACACCCTACTCGATCTCGAGTAGAAAGTCCGAGCAGACTTGGTCGACAAAGCCTGGTCGAGGAAACCAAGTCCGAGACAAACTCGACTCCCGGGACCTTACTCGATCTCGAGGACCACCTAGTCGAGATCGACGACACTGAGACGCCACACCCGGAGTCGACAAGAAGAGAAGCTGATCGAGAAGCCGAGGACGAAGGCGCTGAGCAACCCTACTCGATCTCGATGAGGCCTTGTCGAGATCGAGGAGCCACCATGCCCTAGTCCGAGGCCATGCCGAGGAGGAGTCCTCGACATCACCAGAGAACCATCCTCGACCACAACCCTAGTCGATCTCGATGAGCCCTAGTCGAGATCGACGACGCCCAGGAGCCCAGATCCGAGCTTGTCGAGAAGAGTCACCCGAGAACACCAGTCAACGACGAATCCTAGTCGATGTCGACGAGCCCTTGTCGAAGTCGAGTAGACCAGCTTCTGGAAACGCGTCGTCGTGAGCACTCCAAGTCGAACTGGAGTTACTTGGAGCCGGAGGAAGTCGAGTAGGCCGAGATCTATCAAGTTCTATCAATGGAAGGGAAATCTATCAACATGAAGAGACTTACCTAGTTTAGATTTATCTTTCCCTATTTTAGATTTAATTTCTTTATTGCTTTTATTTATCATTAAGTCTTTTAGATATAATTTTAGATATAGATAGAAGATTCTATCCTTGATTAGCAAGGAATAGAAGGCTATAAATAAAGCCCTAGGGGCTGGTTTTTCATTCATTCAATCATACAATTTTAGGGAGAGAGAAGTAGTTCCACAGAGAAGTTTTAGGAGTTCTAAAGTTTTTAGGGTTTTGGCATTCTGCGAAAGTTGATTGCCGAGATTGTAAAGGCTTTGAATATAGTTTAATGCAAGTTTCTTTTTATACATCAATGTCTGCGATTGCGATGAGGAGCGAGTAGTCCACCCACTTCTGGGGCTGGGGTGAGCCCGACGGTGGCCATGTGAGATGATGTAGTAAAGGTCAGATCTTTTTATGCAATCCGTCTTCTATCCCTATGAGCATGATTCTTTTGTGAGAGTTGAAGGTGATCCTTGTTTGTATTATTGAAGCGAAAGTGATCTTAATGCAACTTGGATTAATTATGTGAAAAGGGTTAGTAACAATTAGGGTTTATGCGAAAGCCTCTATATGCCTATTTGTTAATAACGAAAGTTATTTTGATGGAAAGCATGATCTTTTATGCCTTTATGTGTTACTTTGCATGGTTATCGTTGGGGTGTTGATACCCTGGTCTTGGAAGTCTTTTATTATATTGATTTATTTCTGTCGAAAAGTTGAGTTTTGGTTCAAAATTTGCAATTTATGTTTTCTGTTTTTTTTCTAGTCGATACAGAGGAGCATCTTGTCGATCTCGAGTAGGACCTTAGTCGATATCGAGTTGGCTTTAGTCTAGGTCGAGTTGAGTTCTGCTTCTGCCGTCGATTTTCAGTTTCTGTCTTTACTGTTCCTTGTCGATCTCGAGTTACTGCTTGTCGAGATCGAGTAAAGTTGCTGTCTTGCTTTCACTCCTTGTCTTCGTTTGTTATTTCTGTTATTTCTTTCTTTGTTCCTTTTATTTCTGTCTTTTCTGCTGTTTGTCTGTGACATCTATTGCTACCTAAGAACTGCTGACGTGCTTCCTCGTGGATTCGATCCTGACAACCTTCTACTACAACGGGAGGAAGTCTTGTATTTATTTGCTGAGACAGGGAAGTCAGTCTGATCTTTATTCTATATTTATTTCATACTTGACCATCCTCCTGCAACAACACCTAGGTCTGCACGCGTCTGCATCCACAGTCCTCGACGCCCACGCTCTCTCGCTAACTTTCCTTGTTTAAATTCATCGCTACTGTTTTGTCTAGATTTTCATCAAGTGTTAAATCGTCGCTATATCACTTTAATTAATTAGTTGATTAATTTGTTCCAAATCAGGAGACATCGAAGAACATTGCAAGATCGGGCAAATATACGGCGTGGTTCTTGATCTTGAGCCCACAGGCGAAGGATTGGGCATCCCAAACGTATCAAGTGGTATCGGATTCTCAGGTTTATGCAAGTTCTTTACTATCTTTATTCTTTATTGAGTGATTTATTTCGTGCCATGTTTTCACCATTCCCACTGCATAAATTTTAGATTTTTATTTTTCACCGTTCAAATTTGGCACTTTATTTAGGTTTATTTTCTTCATTGGATCTATAATTTGGAAGATATTGAGTTTTTGGTTGCAAGTTTTGATTTTTTCCCCTTTTGCTACATATCATGCCTATGAATGTGATTCTTGGATTAAAGTATATTATGAACTTGCACCACTAAAAAAAGCCCTAATTTTCCAGATTTCTAGCCTATTTCCCTTATTTTCTTTATTTTTAATTACTTTTTGATCATCGTAGCATAGTTTCTTTTATTTTTATTTTTGTTCTCCATTGCTTTCGCCATTACGCCCATTACATTAACAGTTTCGTAGTAAAAAAAAAGCCGAGAGCAATCTTACAAAAAATAAAAATAGCATACCTTATTTGTTTGAGTTAGTAACTCTTGCATTGTGTTATTTCTTTTCATTAGCTACTTGTTAGATGATCTAATTGGTTTTAATCATTTCAAAAGAACCCCCTTTAGGTGATTTTGTGTTTTGCCGACACATGAGTCTTGGTCACACCCCTCTTTTTCTAAACCGTGTTGCAATCGTCAGATAATAGTTGATGGGGTGTGTGCACTTGATTACCCTTGTGATTGCATTCTTATTACTCTCATATTTCTGATTTTATTTGCATTACATTGTATTCTTTTCCTTACATATCAACCGCTAGTTCATACTTGCTATCCTTTGATATCCGAGTTGTGGATGATTTAATTTGCAATTTGCTCTTAACTTGCTATCTTTAATATTGCATAATTTTGTGTCCAGGGAAGATTGCCTGGCTATTGTGCCTTGTTTTCTCGTCTAATTGATTTCTAAAACTTAATCACTCTTAGAATCAAAAGAGCTTCCATTACTTGGTTTCTGGTCTTTTCTCCATTTATTTGTTGCTCTTCTGATATTGTAGGAAAATGACTAACGAAAAAGACAAACATAGCTCTTCCTCTACCCCTCCTAGTAGCCTTAATGCATCCGATATGCAGTACATCATTGATGCTGCCTAAAAAGCTGCTACACTGGCTGTAATGGCATTGATGGAGGCTTCCAACAAAGCCCACGACAATCGCTTTGCCATCGATTGGGCTCAAAAACGTGCTCTTTTCACTGCCCAGATCAACCAAGCAATTGATTGGAAATTCGAGGAGATGAAACAGAATGAGGCTTCTGGTTCCACGCCTCTAGAAAGTAAGACACCCCTTTCAGGTAAACCACCCTAGTCTGGTTAATTACATTTTAAAATTAGATCTGCTATGCCTAACCCTTTTGAAGGAGAGAATGACAATGATTCGTTATTTGGCTTTAATGGTCAAGATAACCGACGGGAACACACACCCCCTCCACGGCAGCAGCAGGGCCAGCCTCAGCAGAATAACCAGACTCACGCCAATCCTCTGTTCATCAAATCCAATTCGGATGACAATCGTAGTAACGCTGATCTAAACGACATACCTCATTTGGAGGACGCTTACCAAGAGGTAGATCCTAACTTTGATGATTTACCTAATCCTAACTTTGGTCGTCCTAGAACTGACAATGCGCAAGCTATCCAACGATTAAATGTCAAGATTAAGCTAGAAACTTTTGATGGTACTAATGATCCTGAAGCTTATCTTGTTTGGGAGGATCATACCAATTATGTGCTTGACCATCTACGCTATGATGAGACAGAAAGGTTGGAGGTTGTTACCCTACATTTAACATGTATGGCTCGCTCTTGGTAGTTTCGCACACGTGAAATCCGCGGTCATCAAGGTAAGCAATTATGTGTTTTGACTTCTAGATCGAGTTTTCTTCTAGCTGCCATTTGTGTTTTTGACTTGATTTTTCAATTATTCTTGATTACAGTTTCTTGCTTGCTTGCTTCTCTTCTTTTCAATTGGACCTAGTATTTTGTTTTCTTGCTTGCTTTTGGTTTCTATTGTTCTTTTCCTTCAATTTTGGAGCTTCTTTTGACCTGATCTTTCGATTGTTCTTGATTACTTTGGATTAAGTTTTTTTAATTGATGTTGCATTAGGAAATTAGGCTTCTCCATTCGGGATTGTATATTGCTAGCAATTAGGATTTCTTGGGTTCTGATTTTTACAGTGAAAGCTGAAGAGTATGATTTTATAATGTTGAAGATTATATTTTTGCTGGCTATCACCAAAAGCATTATAAATAGATTGCACATGGCATATTCAATCAGTATATATTTGTTGAAGAGGTAAACATATCTTTTAGCAAGGTAGCTCTAAAGCACCAGACCTAAGTCTAATCTTTTAGTCTATGACTTTGAGATCTCTTATATATGCACCAACTTTATGTGTGCTTTATTCTTAGTGGCTTTGTACAATGATTCTGCCTGAAACTTGTGCTATAGATGGAAGGTTTTATGCTTTTAAGATTTGATTTGAGATGCGGCATTGGCCAATAATTGAGGGTGAGTTAAATATCACGCTACTTTGTCACTCAAATATCTTGTGAATTGCAAAGTAACTTAGGCTTCATCACCATTTTACTGCTGGACGTTGTATTTTATTGGAGATGATGATGTGTGTTTTTTAGTAGTTTCTGTGTTATGCCTTTAAGTTCACTGTAATCCTTGTGACAAGAGGAAAACATGTCGTTGTTCTTGCCAAAGAATACTCAAACTCACAACTAGTATAATGTATAAGTAAGAGATCGATCCACATGGAAATCTATTCAATTCAAGTCTAATTCTAATCGCTAGTAAGAATATGGGGGGTTTTTTGGGTGTGAAAAAGGTCTGCCTTTTATCAAAACGGAATCAAGCAAACAAAGTAAATTGATTGTAGAATTCAGTGGAGAGAAATAGGTTCACCTACAATTTATCACTTCAATTGATGAATTCGATCCTTGTTTCAGCCTCTAGTTCTTGTCTTTTCCTATCGATGTCCTTGTCCAGATCTTAGGTAAATTACTATTCCTACGAGTCCTAGCAACCCTTATCTCTAAATAACCCTAACACGGTTAAGATTCAACCTAGAGATAGCATTAAGATTATGAATTAACCAAGGTACACATAATATCAAGCTACGAGTCGATATTCAACATGTATTCAACTTCCTACACATCCAATTAGTCCTACGAGTCCTAAAGGGATATGATTGCCACTTGGGTTAAGGTTCGCTACGAGGGATATACAAAACCCTAGCAATTGAATGAATCTACTATAACTAGTTGATCAGGCCAGAGAGAATAAAACACATTCAAGCAATTAAGCACAAAGAAGTCAAAACATTGCAATAGGAATAAGAACTGGATTAAGAAACTCACAATTCAACAATCAAAGATCCAAACTGTAGGCGAAACCTTGAGAGTTTAGCTGCTCATGCTCAACGGCGCTCTCAACAATGGAATAAAGTGCATAAGGTTAATGAAAGAATAACTAGAAAAGCCTTAAATAGTCTAGAGAAAGTCGGCCGAAATAACTTAGACAAAAACCCTAAGTAAAATCCGAAATTAATATTCAGCTTCTGCACGGGCCGCGGGGCGGCCGTCGATCAGCGAAGTCATCCGATTCTTCCTTCGCGTCGCGGGGAGGCCAGAGATCCTGCGGGGCGGCCAGGGATTCTTCCGAGCGTCTTCTTCTTTGTTTCCAGCAGCTCCTATGTATTTCTTTAACTTGTTTTCGCTCCATTCATTTCACCTCCAATCTACTTTACCTGAAATAAACCATAAAATCATGTAGATTCCGCCTCTTCTAACTCAACAAGTGATAATGAAAATTCAACTAAATAAATGCAATATTCACAACTAAACTATGCTAAATGCAATCTATTATGCAATACTAAATATGCTCTATCACCTTGTCATATGCTTATGGTGAATTCTCTTATTTAGTTTAACAACCTACCTAGCTGATATAACATTTTTTGTTTGTAGATATAACTTGAAAGCTGTTTTTATCATTGCAATCACATTAGCTATTAAACTGCCTCAGAATAAGGAGAAAGAGAGAAAAACAAAAGGATACATATCGTAAGTTTCTTTTTCTCTTCCAATTTCTTGTGCCCTCAAACAGCATTGTAATCATCGTTTCACCGTCCATTAATCAGAAGATTTGACTCTCCTTAAATTTTTATTGAAAATGAAACTATTACTTATTTCCAAGCTCCTGATTGATGGAAGGTTAGACTTCCCCTCCATAAGTATTTATAACATGTCATATGCTAGTGATCTTGAGAATTTACTCTTTAAGAAACTTGTAAATGAGCTTGCAATAATGAACTTCCAAGTTCTGGTATTCTCCACCAAGTCAAAAAATTTATCTTTCTTGTCTCTTCTTGCTGATGTTCCTTTTACCATTAACTAAATAATGATAAAGAGTTTTAAAAAAATGATAAGAGTTTACATTAACCCTTCTATATTATTGACATGAGAATCTAGTATCCATCATTGTAAAGGCATTCACTAGTGTCAAAGTCGTATTATTAGATTGTAGCAATAAAGCTCTCTTGCTTACCTGTTGTTTTCTTTAGTAGTAGAAGGTGGATTCATAAGCCTTCTTCCTTCCATCTAGTGATCGTTCAGCCCTCTTTGACAATGTGATGACTGATGAGTCTAGTGACTTGATACTTATTGCAGGAGAAGCCTTCACAGAAATGCCTTCAAGATTTTGTGATTTCTGACATGAGTAAAGCAGATGCTGAGCAAAGGCAAAATACGTGGAGCCTTCAAGTTTGATTTTCATTTGTTTCACAATCCCTTTATTGTTAAAGACGTGAATTTTTACTGACAGACGAGATTGGAGAAGTCAAAAGTTTATGTAAGTATCCTCTCGTTTTTTCTACTTTCTGCGCTGCTTATAGTGTTGAGATATTAGATTGATATTTAAAGTTATTTGGTGAAATTTTGGTTGCTTATACATGGATTGGGAGATTAAGCCACTCTTAGCATTAGTTATTTTAAATGATTAAATTTTCTAATGCAGTTCTGATATTTTCTAGTGTTGTTATTCTCATAAAGCTATACCATTCTTTTATGATATTAATTTGATGTTAACTTGTTCTTTAGTTTGTCTGCATCCTGTTTTACATCAAATGACGTGTGCCATGTTCTCTTTTCTTGTTTCTTGATTAAGGTATACATATGGATTGAGGGATATTGATCCAGATCAGGTACATCAGTACATGGCTATATTCATGCTTAATGAATTGTATTCTTCTTGCTTTAAAGGGTGAACGTCAATTACTGTCTTTGGCAGGCAAAAGAGATGTTTGATGCTGCTTCGAGATACTTTTTGTTTCCTCTGAAGCGTGCTGTAGCTGAGGTACTACTACCTTAGCTGGAGATGGTCTCACCTGGAGAATTGTGTCATTGGCTTCAATTGTCAAACATGTATGTACTTAATGACTCCTAGCATGTTCTTAGGTTTTGTCACTTTTGGATCTTCATTTTGATATTTTATTCCACATTTCCATCAAAGCAAGTTTTTTTCTAATAATATGGAAAACTTTGCGAGTTGTAATCTGTGGCGGAAGTATATAGAATATACGTCAAATGAATCGTGTTTGACTGCACTTATTTGTGTCTAGGTGATTGTTCCCTTTCTAAAAAAATCACTGCAGTTTGAGTTGTCTCATTAATATCACTATTGTTTACTTGTGCAAGTTAGTTTTTGAAGAGCTTGTACTGTTTTTTCCTTCTTTTTTCTTTTTTTTTTTATGCAGGTATGGTGTTGGGAAGAGTATTGCTTGGATACGACATGCAACTTTGAGGCATTTGTAGACACAAGAGAGTTCAGGGCAATGCTTCTAACTCTTCCGCCACCATCAGTTGATTCTTCTCTCAGGATGACAGCTCCCAGAGCCCCCGGATCAGGGGCGAGCTGCTAATGCCGACCAGGGTGGTAACATTCTTAATGATCTGCGTGAGAAGTGGCTTGAGGTTGAGGCTGCTGAGCTGGACAAGAGAGATGAGAGTGCATTGCTCTTTGACAAACGTTTAGAGATGTTGCTAGTGGCCCAGAAAGAGAAGTCTAGCTCTGGTGGTGAGGCTTGGGAATGCTTTACATAAGGTGTGCTTCCTCTTCAACTTTTTACTTCCAATTATAGGAACAAAAATACGTGTGGTTGATATTTTTTTGTTACAAATCTTGTTGTAGCATGCTAGAGATGAATGATCTCTGCTCGCTCAAATTGGGGTTTTGTGCATGTTGTATTTGAGATAATAATTGCCATAAGCTTTACATTGCCCAAAAATCTGGGTGAATCTATCATCTATATAGCAGTAGTCTATAACTTTAGTACATCTTAGAAAAGCATTTTTGTATGCCATTCATCCGTATCTCTACTGCTTGTTAATCACAATTGTCAAGGTTTCTTGATAATTTATACTATGTTTGTATGGTTTTGGTGTATATCTGCTTTATGTAAAACCTGAATGCATTTTTGTATGGTGCTTTGGGTGAGATTAAATGATTGCATCTGAGATGGGTTACTTGTAAAGTTTTGTCATGGACACCACTAGTAGCTAAGAGAAGTGTTTGTCATGAACAAGATGTACAAGAATTATTGCTATTAGTTTATTTTCCTTGTTTCTTTGCTTCTTAAGTTTCACATGCTTTTTTGCTATTATGTAAGAACATCCTATCTAATTTAAAGTCTATTAGCTCAAATGGTAGAGCATTGTGTTTAACACAAAGATGCGGGTTCAAATCCCGCATAGGCAACGATAATTTAAAAAAACCGCAAATATGTCATTTCACATCGGGTAATAGCCGATGTCTTTCAAAAAAAATTGATGTCTATGTGGGGGATGTAAAAAGTCAAAATATTTTAACATCGGGCAATAGCCGATGTCTTTGTATGTTATAACATCGGTTATATTTTATAATCGATGTTACAGGATAACAAACACATCGGATTTAAAAATATAAACGATGTTATATTATACAAAGACATTGGGTTCTGGCCGATGTGAAAAACTTTTGACTTTTGACATCCCCCACATAGACATCGATTTTTTTTTTTGAAAGACATCGGCTATTACCCAATGTTAAATAACAAATTTCTAGTAGTGTATAGTTGGCATCGAGCTCTTCCATTGTTTTCTTCCTTTTCTGAATTGCTAAAAAATGTCTCGATTTCCGCGAAATTAAATAGAAACTAGTGTAGACCTCTATATTTGGTAAATAAGCATAAACTACATAGATTATGTATAATTCTAACCCAGTGATGTTAAATGCATGCAGAAATTGATATGAATGTTAATGCAAAACATAGCAAAATAGGCGCACATCAAATACCCCATACTTAAGCTTGCTTATCCTCAAGCAATACTTTCAATGGTCATACAGGGGAGGAAAATAAAACTCTCAACATCTTAGATTTATTCTTATATGTCCTTGCAGTCAATTACCATCCTTGAAATGGTACTTGTGCCACAAATCCATGCCTGTGAGTAAAAGCAACTCCGCACACAAAAGGAGGGTTATGCAAAAAACAATTCATGTGACAAAGCAACAATATATTTGGCCATGTGGTGCTAATAATCCGGGGAAATGGAGTAATTTTCAAACTTTCATACCACATTCCTTCTTCATTTGATTTCTCACCTTTCACTCATTCGCTCAATGCTTTTTTTCACTATAATGCTTTTAACACTCTAACCTTAGCATTGCCTTCTCGCTAGTCACAAATATGGGTGTTATGAATGGCCCAGGATACTTAGTGCTTCAGACTTCTCACCTTGGTGTCCCATCCCGCGGAACCTTTATCTCAACGCATGCATGGTTGAATCATTCATGCCAAGCTCCAATAATAATAATAACAACACAAACGCCATATAATAATCTCCAAAAGTAACTTCCAATCTCAACATAATCCCTAGATAAGGAAATAAGGTAGAAAATGGGAAATATTTAGATCATGTGGAGCATGAATAATGTATGACTCATAATGTGGTTTTGTGATGCATTAGCATAGGTAAGGATTGGGATATCAAAATATGAGCATTGTATGGAAAATATAAAGTCCTCTATCTTTTTATTATGCAATATGTCAAAAGTAACATCAAATTTACCTCCTTTTATGGGTTTCAATAGAAATATGCACTTCATTGTGACTTCCATTTACTAGGCAATTTCATGATATATCTCTAATGAATCCAATTTTGCATCGCCGAGTTCTATATAAGCTTCCATGACACTAATCAAAATTTTCAATGGGGGTGAGTTTTAATGAACTTTGGAAAATAACATATAAGCATATATATAGATAATCAAATCCAAAGTAGCCATGTGTGAGCAATTCAAAAATTAATTAACATAAAAATATGCACGAAATTCAAATTCATAATAATGCACAAATTAAGCCCTTCCCTCACCCCATACTTAGATATTATAGTATACTCACTGTATAAAAACAAGGGTAAAGAAAGAGACTCACTAGACAAATGTGCAAAAGCTCGGAATTAAGTGCTGAAGTTGCTGCATAAGTGGCCGATTTCGAGTAGAGTAGTCGATGTCGACTAGATCTACTCAGTCTCGAGTGAAGTTGAAGCCTCAGGATGGCCTCTCCTCGACCATAGACTTCTCTTTTCTCAACATGGGTGGTCGACGTCGAGTAATTTACTCGACATCGAGTATTGTTGCAACTTCTCGTACCTGCAAAATTTGTTAGACAGACAATATCCATAATAGAAAAACCCAAAAATAGTGTTTCAAAACAAAAAAAAAACAAAAGTAAAAACGTCTAAAAATGTAAAGACTAATTGTTTTGATACAAGCTCTAGATTTTATAGTCGCTAGGTCGACTTCTTCCGTTTCCGCTCAAGGCGGCATCTGTAGGGCCAATGTGGTCTGGGCTTCGAACAAGACTCCATTCTTACCCATCAACTGTAGTCCTCCGGAATGGATCTTGTGCACCGTGAAAGGTCCTAACTGTTTATGATTGAACTTGTTGGGGAACCAACGGTTCTTTGATTTGAAGACATAGACCTTGTCTCCTACTTCATATTCCTTCGGATCGTCATTGGTAACCCTGCATAATCGCACATACCAAGGTAAACCTCTCCCATGTATAGATAAATCCTTAATCGAAATCGGAGAAGAGATGTACTTACCTTGGTTTACCTTCGCAGAATCATTATTGGGAACCTCAAAATCTAGTCAGCGTCGAGTAGAAGTACTCGACGTTGAGTAACTTTGTTCGTTTGGTGGACTGTTCGACAAGGAAGGAGAACGCGATGTGGTAGGAATCTAATCGACGTCGAGTACAGTACTCGATGGCGAGTAGATCTGCGCCCCTGATGTGTTGCTCGATGAGGGTGTAGTCGATGAAGGTGCCTGAATCTGGTCGACATCGACCACATACTTAAGACCTGGCAAAGCATCTAAAAAATAGTTAGTCGACGTCGACTTACCTTTGTCGATATCGAGTAGATTCTCTGTTTCCTCATTCAAAATCACCATTATTTCCTCCAACTAAGCTTCCATAGCTCTCTTCTCCAGTTCCTCGGGAGTCATATTTCTTACATTTGCCTCCCCACAAGTGATGTACTTGGATAAAACTTATTTGACGTCCATAGGACCTATATGCCTCTTAGTTTGATTAAAAGAAAACACAATTACCTCATCGCTGATGTTGAAAGTGAGTACTCCCTTTCTTACACTTATATTGGAATCTACGGTCGCTAAGAAATGCCTTCCTAGAATGATTGGACAAGTAGGGTCCTCTTCCATATCGATAACTAAGAAATCAGCAGAGACAAAGAACTTACCTACTTGCACCGGTAAATCGTCCACCATGCCTATTGGGATGGCTATAGTGTTGTTCGCCATATAGATTCGGTCATCCACAAGATCTAGAGCGCCTATCTTAACTTTAGACCAGATTGATAAAGGCATGATACTAACGGTGGCTCCTAAGTCACATAAATCATTAAACTTGTATTGACCAAATGCAATAGTTATAGAAAACTTACCTAGATCTGGCCTTTTATCTGGTAGGTCCATTTTCCTGCACTCATCTGCGATCTCATCCATCGACCGCTTCTTGCTAAGGATGTCTTTGAGGAACTTAACATATGATAGCATCTCATGAAGGGCTTTTGTGAAAGGAATGTTGACATTGAGCCTCTGAAGCATCTTCACGAACCGTTGAAACTTCTTTTCTGCTAGGTCCTTCAAATATTTCCTGGGGAATGACAACGTTTTCTTCTTTTATGATGCAGGAGTGTGGTCCACATCGACAGGAGGTTTGTCGACATCGACTGGAGTAGTCGATTGCTGAGCAAGTGCTGAGTTCTGGTCGACGTCGACTAGAGACTCCTCGACGTCGAGTACATTCTGGTCGACGTCGACTAGTTTGGTCGATGTTGAGTAGTCTCCTGCAACCTCTTCTTTTGTGTTCTGCTTGGGTGTTTGCATCTGTCGCCCACTCCTTAGATTCATAGCAGCCACCTGTCTTGCAGATTTCGATTTAGGGTTCGGTTCAGAAGAGCTAGGGAGCGTACCTGATTGTTTAGAGACGAATGTAGCCGGTTGACCAATCCGAGTCTCTTTGGTTTTCCACCAGATATCTATTTCCCCGTGTCTAGAATTGATGTCGTGCAGTTGAGTGTGGATGGTGTTATTGGTCTGTTTGAATTCAGAATGGTTCTGTCGCATCTCATCAAGAATAACCTGCAGATCATCTTTCTTATCTTCCCTATCAGGGTGACCAGGAGCTCTGTAGGGCAGGGGGTCTCTTTGATACAGGGGCTGGCGATAATGGCTCCAATTATGTTGCTGATGCGGCCCTGAGTAGTTGCCCCCCCCCCCCCCCCGCTTTGCGCGCCTCTTCGTGGGTTTCTACTATAAGTATTTGGTCGGCATGTGGGCACGCAGTAGTGTTGTGCCTCACAGACCAACATTTCAAACAAGGTTTATCCTTAGACAGGAATTTAACTTGCTTGGTAAGACAACGTACCTGATCATTATGAAATTGTTCCCTGACGTCCGGATCAATTTCCTTTCGTAGATCATATAAGGGCATAGATGGGGTAGGCCTTTCATACCTTTCAACTGAGGCCATAAAAGTCCCATATGTGGTGTCATAATTAGCCAAAGTCTCACAGGTTTCCCAAGCACGTCGTGGAGTGTACTCGAGATACCTATAAGAGGTGTACTTGTTGATCCGCTCCTTAGTTGGTACATCCAGACAATTGAAGATGATTTCCTGGATCACATAGTGTGGTTGTCCATGGGTAGGACAGGATTTCAGTAGCCTTTTGTAGCACTCCCAGACTTGTGCCAATTTCTCCCCTGGCTTATGTTTGAAAGCGGCGATTTGTTGTCTGAGCGCAGCTGTTTTGGCAGGAGGAAAAAACTTGTTAAAAAACATGTCTCTTAGTTCGTTCCATGTGCGAATTGATTGTGGAGGCAAACCCTCTAGCCACTGTGAAGCTACTCCTGCAAGAGACTAACGAAATGCCTTTAGTTTAAGATATTCTAGATTAGCACAATTTGCAATAGCTTCACATAGATCTAGAAAAACAGTTATATGCTCTAAAGGACATTCATTGGGTTTCCCTTGAAACTGACTCCTCCTAATTTCATAAATAAAAGAAGGACAGATTTCAAAGTTAACATGCGGGAGGACGATTGCCGATTCTGGAACTTCAATAGTAGGGTGCAGGTACTCCTTTGCGTTTGCAGGGATATGAGGAAGTTGTTCCTCGAGCTCTCATCGGGCAATTACTTTGCAAAGAGTACTCAAAATCAAGAGAAAGTACTCGACACAAACTGAAAATAGAGAAAAATAAAGAAGAGAAGAGAAAGTTTGGAAATTTACCTCTTTTGATTTGAAATCTTTAACTTAGGATGTTTTAGTTGCAAGGTAGGGTTTCAATTTTCTGTTTTTGTGGAGGTATGTATATGTAGAAGGGCTGTCGACTAGAGCTAGAACAACAATCACCAAATTTTGGTCCTTTGGAGCTTTCTTGCACTAGTAGATCAACAACTGTTTTTTTTTTTGACTTACTTTTGCCCCTAGTGAATTCTATCCTCTTAGGTCCAAGTATGTATGTCTTTTTTTTTTTGAATATGCCGAAACTGTTTTTTTTTACCTAATGCAAGAAAGACAACTTAAAAAAAAAGAAGGACTCGAAAATATGAAGATGGGTGATAAATGATAAAATTTATAGCCCTAATGATATATATTGGTGAGGTTTTGTTTATCTTTGGTAAGTGGATCTATCTAAGCCTTTAAGATATATGTGATAGATAAAAGGAATTAATCTAACACAAAAATCAGATTTTAATAAGGCAATAAAATAGATAGAATAAGATATAACAAATAAGCCAAAGATAGAAAAAGATAGAACAAACTAGGGTTTGTGTGTGGAAGATATGAATCGTCTAGCAATGACTATGGGGACAAAGGATGTCGTCGGCTATGGGTTTACACAAGGGCTTTGAGCACCACTTTGGTTGACTGCACTGTCTCGGCTAGGCTTGTGTTTGGGCTAAGCAACCACAACAATCACAAACAAAAGATTAGTGCAATAATCAATTCAAGAATGCAAGAAGTAAAAGACCAAAACGAGAAAATGACTCTTTTTGTGGGTTTTTGTGTTTAAGAAAATAAAAGACAAACTTTGATGTCGGAAACTTGGCTCTGATACCAATTTGATACGGGGTTAGCCGTAGGATGGCCCGATCTTCGACAATCAATTAAGAAACTCAAGAACGGAAGCAAGAAACAATAAAGACTCAACAAGACTGAAAGAACACATCAAAGAAAGCAAAAGAATCAACCAGGAATGCTCAAGATCGACCAAGAAACAGACAAGACTCGACAAAGATTCCAAGAACACAATGAACTCGAAATCGACAAAAAGGAAAGAACAAGAACAAGACTCGAAAATAATGAAAGACTCGAAATTGATATAAAGACACGACCAATAAGGACTGAGTCGATCTATATAGAACAAGATAAAGACCTCGGGCCTCCTTAGAGGGTAGGAACCAATACCAATGTCTATATAACCCGTCTCTGCAACCCTACACAACCAAGCGGACAACTTGGAGGCACAAGGAGGGGGCTCGTGGATACCAGGATCACCAAGTCTTGCGAAGTTGATGAACACAAAGCAAACCAAACTGAGACAATAACCAATTTGCAATCGATGAGCTCCGTTTCTAATCGATTGACTTGCACTCAATGTGTTTCACACAAAATATGAGAGTTTTCTATTCAATAAGTTCCAATTGTTCTACATGGACGAAATCGGCAATATATAGACCCTCTAGGGCTGATGAGCCGATTTTAATTAATAAAAGAAGATGAAAGAACTACTTAAGAAATTAATAAAATATCCCAAAAGTTTTCTAAAATAACTTAAGTAAAAAAAGTTGCTAAAATAGGAAATAATATAATGTTCCACACTTAGACAATTCGAAATAGCTAGACTAAGGTGGATCGGCTAGCTCTTGAATCCCTATGCACATATAGGTCTTCAATTTGGGCTCCGGGAGTTGAACCGTGCTCGAGAACAAAGCATGACTCACAAATAGGAATATATCTGAAGCTTCTTAGCTCGGGCTCGAGTCATAGGTCCTTTTTCTAAGATGATAGGTGTGTCTGGAGGTGTAGAAGATGGTTCCGCATCAGGACCTCTTTGGATTCGTTGGGGATGATGAGAAATGAGGCAAGTGAGTGTTTGAAAGGATAAGGGGATAGAGGAGGATGAATAGAAAGATGGGGGATTTCTGAAATGAGACATGAGAGCATATTTGAAAGGTAAATTAAGGAGGAGGGTGACGTGTTGTGTGAGATCAGACAAAGCAAGGGTCCAAAGCAAGGGTCCAAGGTTTATTTGGCTCTTTTCTTGTTTTGTTGCAACCCAATAGAGGGGGGAGGGGTACATATTTGGACTTAGATGAAAGGAATTTTCGAATCTTTGATCGTTAAAAGTAAAAATTGGGCCGAAATTTCCTTTAAGAATTTCAATTTCGATTTAGTAAATTAAAGACGAGTTTTCCTTGAAATATCCGAATTAAACCCGATTTAAATTCATTTTTAATTTCTTTTAAAAAAAAATTGGGATCTAAAAATACGAGCATTTACAATTTATTTAAAAGAACTAGTCATGATTCATGAAATATATACTTCATATTCATTTCAAAGAGACAGAATCTTCACTTAATTATATTGTTAGATTCAAAAATGTAAATTAATATTTAACCTATTCAAAATGAATATTACGTATATGTTGGTTGACTAAATTAATTATAAATATTAAGGGAGAGGTATAGAGAGAAAATCTAATATTCAATTTTAATAAATTAATATTCATATAGATATATCACGAGTGAACATAAATTTATATAAAATTTAAAACTTTTGTATGGGTTTATAATTTTGTTATATTACAAAATATTCAAAATTTTAATTTTACTAAATCAATTATTCAAAGTAAATAATTAAATGAATATTTACCCTTTTGTAAACGAATAAGTATATATCGATTGTTTAAAGTTAATTATAGAAAATATTAAGCATGTTTGTAGTTTGAAATATCAATCATAAATATCAATATATATAATACTAAAACAGAGGCGTGGAAATCCTATGTGGCGGGCTCTGGTGCAATTCGCTTACGTGTCGTTCTCTGGTGCAATCTGGGCCGGGTTTTTTGCCACGTCAATTAATGATGATCCAATAAATTTAAGCCACGTTAAACGATAACCACATCTATTTACACATGTGTCATCCAATGTGTCCACTTTAATTGATGATTTAACATTAAACAATTTTTAAAAAAAAATTAGTTATAAAACTTATCATTTTTGTTTATTGCAATTAATATTATTTTACCTTGATTATTTTTAATATAAATATTCAACTTCATATCTTAAATCATTACAAAATATATCCTTTTACCTTTAGTTATTTTATCTATAGTAATCAAGATTGCTTATATCGATTGATCATTATATATAATGATAAAATTTTATTTTTTAAATTATATATATTAATAAAAAATATCAAACCCAATGTATTAATTTTCTACAAATCCATATCTTTAAACTCATAGCTACTGATTTTAAATTATCTGAATGTATTTTATTTCAATTGTCACAAGTGCTTGTGTTATGGTTCCTAATTGAAAACGGGAGGAATTGATCGAAAACGGGAGGAATTAGATAATTTTTAGTTTATCTCATACATTTTTATCATTTTGAATATAATACCTATCTTTTTGTAATTTTATTTATTTAAAAATATCATTTTTAGTTAAGATAAGATTGAAAAATCTCATCCATATTATTTAATAAAAACATTGGGGAGACGTGCGTATAGTATAAGGGCTATGTTTAAGTGGATTTAAACTCCTTTATTTTTAATTAAAAATTTTAGGGTTTATAATTTTCTATTAGGTTAATAATTTTCTGTTTATAATTATAATTATATATATATATATATATGGAGTCTCAAATAGAAAAAAAAATGGATATATCACATATATTTATGCCATGTATATTTACATAAATATAAAATTTATTTATTAAAAAACAACTAATTAACATGCACAATTAAAAAAATTATCCATCAATTGTTGTATAATATATATAATATCAATCATCAATAAATATCTAATATAATACTAAAACAGATGCTAAATGTGCCACTTGGCAATCTCACCTTAAAAATAGATTATTTAACCAACCACAATTTAGTGCTAATTTATTATTTAATTTTAATCTATCTAATTATCTAATTAATTATTCCAACTTAAATTTCTAATTACGCTCATGTATATCCAAATTGTAGTACAAAGCAAACAGATTCAACGTACTGTACAAATAACTTTGACTAATATTTACTGTATAATTTTCTCACTAATCCAAATTAAAAAAAAACATATACGTACAAACTAATGAAGCCCCATCCATCTAAAAATGAATACTACAATACTTTCTTCCATCTAGCATAAACCAATTATCATTGATGATTAATCAATGACATTTAATCAATCATCTATCTATCTATCTAATTTCTAAATCTTTATACTCCAAACAAACAAAAAATCAAAATTAAATCTTATTAATCAATTAAAAAAATTAAAAAATCAAATGAAACTTTTGTATCAAATCATTCACGTCAAGATAAAATTTGAACGTAAATGACAAGATTAAATTTAAACAAAAGTTTCAATAAGTCTAAATCTTATTATGGTTCTTTTGTACAAATTATCCATGTAAATAGTCATGTGCTATATCCATACACCAACTATATACTACTTTTTCCCTTTTCCTTTTAATTGAATTTTGGATAAATAAGGTTGTAGTTGTTTAGCGAAATCATTGATTAAAATCTTATTTTAAAAAATGTACCATGAGTTGGTCATATCTACCATAATTTTTTATATAATTTTCAAACCGTCTAGGTTATCATGTTATATCTTTTAGTAGCCTCTACAATTAGAAACCATCATTGGCTGTATTCTTAACTTTTTTTTTTCATTGATATATATATATCTACATTCATTTTTTAATACATATATTCTTAATATTCTTAGCTCTGTCCATTTGATTTTTTTTATTTTCAATAAATGGCAGTTAATTTTTTAAAAAAAAATGGTGATTTTGACAGGATAATTAAGGTGTACCTTGATGATCATGTCGGTAAATATGAATCAATTTTTACCTTAATAATTGATCAACTCTATAGTGTGTTCTCATCCTGATAGATAAGTCGAATTGATGAGTCCCATAAACGTTTAAAGAACACAAAATTGTGATAGTGAGAAAGAAGGAGGATGACATAGATGATAACTTGAGCAACTATCCCATAATATATAGGTGATTAAGTGTTATTTTTTGGGCATCATTCCTTTATAATTTTGAAATGCTCTATCTATTTCCATTAATATATATATTTTTTTCTAATCAACCTTATTTATTAAGAAAAATAATTCAAATACAATATTATAATAAAATTTGGCTTGCAGATGAGAGTTCTATGTATATTGAACATTAAAAAGGCTTATCTTCTTAATAATTTTAGATAGTTTATTAGGGTTAAATCTTACACAAATCACTTTTACTAATTTTAAATTATTATTTTTTGCCCTTTTAAATTAGTAATCAATCAAATATCAAAATAAGACTAAGGAATAATACAATTATGATACTCAATACCCCCCACGCCTTAAGTAACAAAAAATTACTGATATATAGAGAGTTAAAATATATGAAGGTTTTGCTTAAACAAAATCAATGACATTTGTATTAGAGGTATTGATAAGAGAGTTTGCGGTAATTCAACCGTTTTTATTTCATATAATTGAATTCAATAAACAAAATTTCTCATTTCAAATAACTACGTACACATTCCTTTTTTGGCTAAGCGTATATAATAACAACTTCGTTGTCAATTTTAAAATTTAATCGATCCCCGAGTTATTACTTTTTATTAAGGTATATATGCATGTCTTAAATACATTATATTATTGGAATAATTGTGAAAACTTTACTTGAATAAACTTGGTTTTTTTGCCTCTTTTATTACCCCAAACATGTCGTCGTTAATTGATATGAAAAATAATTTAGAAAGCTATATACGTATTTTTTATAGCTTAAAGTAAAGTACTATGGGTAGAGTAATTAAAACACTTATGAAGAAACGAGTACTTAAGGTAAATAACAGTAAGAGACAAATACTCTAGAAGGGGGGGTTGAATAGAGTATAGACGCTTTTCGCAAACTTGTAAAGAGCAAGCAACTTCAAGGGCTGAATAATGGGTTTCAAGGCCTTGGACTCAGTCTCAAGATCTTGAACAGCTTTTTCGTGCCTTGATACTTCTGCAATGAAATCAGACGTTAAAAACAGACGGAACAAATAAATAAATAACACAGGACTTGTTAACGAGGTTCGGCTCTAAACCAGCCTACGTCCCCGCCTAGGGTTATCCAACCCGTAGGATTCAACAACTTTTATTCCTCTTTTCTTATGGATCCTAATAGCTCACCGAGAAGCCTCTCTCCTATACAATTGCAATCTAGTACAACTCAGATCCCTTAGAGTCCTAGACCAATCTAGAAGAGCCCCACCTCTCTCAGTTATCTAGGACAACCCAAGATACAGAGAAATAAAAGTCCCCTTCGTCACACCGAAGTGTGATACGTTTGAGTATATGATACTCTTAGTATAACAGGGATTGAATTTAAACTATGAAGCTCAAGACTTCCTAACTCTCAAAGATGATAAATAGAATACAGAATAGAGAGAGAAAGAAAGCAGATAAAATCAGCAATGGCGTCTGTAGACTCGAGAGCTTTTGATGTGCAGAGACGGCTTAGCAGAAGTTGGTCTGATCGCTCTCTTCCTTCCGTCTTTTATAGCCGATAGCTCTTGTTGTTTGCTGATCTTTTATCTCCTCAAATCTCGATCAGTTATAACAACAATTTGAACGTTGAATTGTTGAGAGATGCTGTTGCCGATTCTTCTGTGCTTTTGAATTTGAATTTGCTGCATTTCAGACTTTCTTGGCCGAGATATCCTGTTGGAGCAAGCAACTGACGCTCCACGTTTTTCTCTTCAATTTAAATTACTCCTGTAACAAAATTCTAGACCAAAACAAATATATATCCAATATATTCTTAACCGAAAATCCAATAAAAGATGTGAGGAAAAATTAAACCAATTTAAATGATTCATCCAAATATATATATATATATATATATATATATATATATATATATATATATATATATATATATATATATATATATATATATATATATATAGGAAAAGACTAAAGCAAATCCAATTTGATAACCAAATCTAAAAGCACGTAAAAATCATATGGTCAAAGATATAAATCAAATCTCACCTTAATAGAATTCTAAATAACAAATCAATACGTAAATATATTAAACACCAATTTGAACCAAATACATTCAAATTAAAATGTTAAAAACAAATCTTCCAAATCTTGTTAAAAACAAATCTTCCAAATCTTTAAAAACCACTTTGACCAAATCTATCAAACCATTCAACTCATATATAGATAGATCACGTAAGCTTTCAATGTTGCAACCAAATACTTTAAAATTCAAATAAAAAAAAACAAATCAAATTTTCCAAATCTAACAACAAGCACGTAAAATATTTGCAAATAAATAACAACCAATTTGATAATCTCACGTAAGCCACATTTAAAATATTTAGCACATTGGCCTAATTAAAATATATACTCCGTAGCACATATAATTTTGTGAGCCAAATAAATATATTCCGAGAATAAAAACACCCACAAAATATAATTGATATTTGCATAAAATACTACCTTATTTGTCTTCCATCAACCCTACAAAAATATATCACATATTATCATCAAGGTGGAGTCAACAACTTATAACCACTAATAAAATATTGAATGATTTAGATTTTAATAGTCGCTTTATAGTCGGGAGGGTTGACCTATCCGATAGCATCCTATCAGATTTCGTACGTATAGCAATACAAAACATTATTGGCGTGAATACATCTGAAATATTAAGCCCGTGCATAAGGCACGGGTACTGTACTAGTATAATACTAAAACAGAGGCTGGAAATCCTATGTGGCGGGTTCTGGTACGATTCGCTTACGTGTCGTATTCTGGTGCAATCTGGCCCGGGTTTTTGACACGTCAATTAATGACGATCCAATATATTTAAGCCACGTCAGACGATTACATTATCTATTTATATATGTGTCATCCTATGTGTCTATTTTAATTGAAGATTAAATTTAATTTTTAATATAAATATTCAACATCATATCTTGAGTGGTTACAAAATCTATCATTTTTACTAAAATTATTTTATAAATATTTTTTCATCAGTTATTTTTATCTTTAGTCAATTAAATTAGTAAGGATAATTCATTATATCTAATGATAAGATTTATTATTAATTAATTATCTATAAAATAATAAATCTTATCACAATAAATAAATATTAAATGCAAATATGTTAACGGTTCATAATCGATCCTAAATCACACAATACATGGGTACATTCATGATCAACCCTAACCTAAATTTTACAATTATTTAGCTTATATCTAAGTTGAAAAATTGGTTGGTACGTTGTATCTTCAATAAAATATGGATTTTTTAAAATGATGAATTGTATAATTTATAAGATATATTAATTTTACAATAATATTAATTTTACATAAAAAAAAAAGATAAATTAGTTTTAGGCCCCCCCCCCCCCAAAAAAAAAAGAGTTTATTTAGTTTTAAAGAGTATAGACTATAGAGTATATACGGTTGTACTCCGTATTTGATAAGTTTGGGTGCATGATGTTTAGTATAATAGTTTAGAGTATATCCTGTTGTATTTGATAAATTTGGGTGATGTTTTTAAATTATATTTTAAAGTCACAAGTTAGATAAAACATCACTCTGGATTTGTTTAAGTAGGCGATGCCATGGTTTAACTTAATCAATATAATGTATAATAACACATATTACCATGAGGAGAATGTAATAAAGTGAAGCTTTATATTCTATGAAAAAACCATTGTATCTGTAATAAATAAAACTATTTTATGTTTGATATGATAGTCGCGTATAAGTTTATAAGAACACCTTCAACACTATTAAATTGTAGAAATTCTCTAATTTTAAAGATTTTAGTTTCTTTGCTCCAATATATCATCTAATAAAATATAGAAATTAATGGAAAAAAGGCAAATTTTCTAAATTTTTAGTATTCTCTACTATTTTATATAGGATTTGGATAAACATATTTAAACTTACAAAAATTATAGAGAAACAGTTGAGATAAAACATTTTTTATTTTTTTATTCTATACTAATTTCTAAGTTAAATCATAAATTATTTTAAAAAATTATTTTAAAATTATAATAAAATATAATTTCTTAGACGACCGCACAAGCGTGCGGGACATAAGACTAGTTCATTTAAAAGTTTGAATACTATATTCCTATTAGACTTACTAATTTTACATATTTCTTCTATAAATATTAGATTACAAAAATTCAGTATTATTATTTAGCTAGTTAATGTAGGTTAATTATCGTATACTAACTCCTTATATTTAATGGATTGTTACGTATGTTGATGGAGAGAATTTAGCTCCTTTTAATTAATGCGGCTAATTGTTGCTTTTGAATTCTAATCTTGTATAATACACCTATCATAGGCACAATTTGTCATATTTTAAATGAATATTAGACATTGATATGTTTTAATCCAACATTTATAATTACGCTACACGTTCCATCATATTAATCGTTTCACTGAAATCTCTCCCTATATATATAGGAAAGATCATATGAGAACACCCCTTAGGGTGGAAACTAGGAACAAATTTGAACCATTTGATGGAAGGAAATGAATGACCAGTATTAAAACAATTTTAGATGGATTTTTAATTAAAAAATGGATGGGACCCGTGATCGGTTTTGTGTTTGTTACTCATGCTCAAAAAATCTTGGATCCAAATCTTCTGTCCCCAGATTTATCCTCTTACCACGTCTCTCCTCACATCTTTCTTATTTTCCTTTTCTTTTAGTATTTATTTTAATTTCTAATTTAATTTACTTTTATTTTTAATTAGAGGTGTGTGAGGTCAGGACGGAAGAGAGGGATAAGGAGGGTGGACAGAGGATTTCGTAGGGGTGGGCGCGGGACGGGACCGGGACAGGACGGAGGTCATCCTAGATAATTTTTGCGGGACAGGACCGGGACCAGGATGGGACGGGCCTTGTCCCTCAAATAAAAAAGATTATAAAAAATTTAAAATTTCATGTATGTATTGCGATTTTCGAAGATGTAATAAATACCGAGACGGGTCCAAGACACATGGTATTTATGTATTACATTGTATGTATGTGATGAACATAATATAGTACATATATATACTCATTAAAGACTTACAGTACGTACATATATACTCCGTATTATATACACATACGTACAATAATACTGTATGTCAACATATATATATATATATACATACACTGTAATGTTCACAACAATATATATATATATATATATATATATATATATATATATATATATATATATATATATATATATATATATATATATATATATATATATATATATATATATATATATATAACATACTGTTGTGAACATTACACTGAAAAAGGGGCTTAAGATGAAAAATTTGCTTAAAGTGAAAATAGAGGGAATAGGGGACACGCGCGCCGGTTCAGTTAAAAAAAAACACTGAACCGTGTGTGAACCGGCAAAAAAGGACCCTCACTCGCTCGCACTTGCTCACACTCTCGCCTTCCTCCTTCCCAAATATGAGATCTGAAATCCATGGTGATGAACTGATTCACTTAGATCCCCGTTTCCCTCCCATGAAGCAGAGCGCTTGATAACGCTGGAAGGGAGGAGTAGAGGAAGTCTCGTCTCCAGTGGAGACGACGGTGGAGAGGACGTCGCCGGGGAGGAGGAGGTCTCCCCCTCGCATCCCTTTCCAACCTCCATTAGAGCCGAATCGGAACTCCATCGCCCAGATCCGAAGGACTCAAGGGTTCCTCGTAGTGAGTCGATGCCTCCCTTTCGCTCTCTCTTGTAGTTCCGAACCCAACACCACTAGCCCTCGACTGCCGAATTTCTTCCTCTCTCCTAATCCCAACTGGTTTTTGCATCTCATTTCAATTCCCTGTCTCTCTCTAACCCTAATTTCGATCTGCATCGATTTTTAATGGATTAATGGGCATTGTTTGAGCAGAAGAGGGGAAGAGGAGGAGCCAAGGTACTCCCTTCATCATGTCTTTCGATTTCTTACCTCTCGCACTGCCAAAGTTCTCCATCCCCGATCTTCCAACACCATGCGAGCCAAGGTACTCCCTTAATCTCATCTTTCGATTGATTTTTGTTGTATTGTATACAGATTAATTTGATAATTGATGGAAATAGAACTGGAATAAAAAATTATAAATGCTAGATGATTTTTCCTTTGTCTCTGCTAGATTTGAGAACATTATGTTCGATGTTCTCCATTTTAAGTACTGGTCCATCCTCCCTCTTGAATCTGGAAAATAACAGCTACAACCGAGAGTGGGTGTGAAACCAAAAGTCTCGCAACATTGCTTAGATGATCTGGTGCTTCTTCATGAAATGCATCACTCAGACTTTACTTTGTATGAATTTCTACCTCACTCAATATTCAGAATAAAATTTTAAATCAATCTCATTATGATTTATTTTCACTACATGTATATACACAAATGAGTTACTATGAATATATGATGCTTGCTTCATTTTATTTGAACCATTGATAGTTTCAGATGGATCTCTAATTCCCTATGTTCAGAATAGTTTTTTGATCAGGTGGGTTGTACAAGCATATATTTTGTGAATGTTTAACGGTGTTTTATGGGCTGTTTTGAATTGCTCTTGCTGTCTTTTGACTAAAGTTTATGAATCTATGATGTCTTGTTATGGGTAGCGGTGATGAGTGGTATTTGGAGGGCTAGAAACAGCAGGCTGTTCAAAGGGGTTGATTTTGAGGTTGATAGGATTATATTTGATGCTATCCAACTTGCTAAAAGGGTGAAGTTGGAGTTGTATGGTAAGCTGAGAGAGGGGCTGACAGAGGTGCAAACACCAACAAGATGGAACAGATCGGCTGCAGGTTTTAACAAAATTAATTCGGACCTGATGAACAGAGAGGATGTGGGGTGGGTCTAGTAGTCAGAGACGAGTCAAGCAAGCTCTTGTGGGTTGCGGTGAAGTCAATACAGCGGGCCTGATGAACAGAAGCGAATGGAGTCTTATGGGCTTTGACGCGAGCTCGGGAGGAGGGGGCTATATGTTGTGATTGAATCGGATAATCTTGGGCTTATATCCAAGCTTCAAAGGTGAACGAAGCATAGGAATGTGGTGGGTGTGCTTGTCGACAAGGCCTTGCATTAGGCTGAGGAGTTTGCGACGGTGAGCTGGAGATATTTTAGGCAGGAGGGCATAATTGCATCATTTGGGCGAACCATTGAGTTTCAATATTTTAGAATTTGTAATTTGATGATTCAGTTTTTGCATCAACTTCTCCATCCTTACCATATGTTGCAATTCAATGTCGTGGGCATCCTTTGTTTATGCAGAATACACAGGTCTAATATTGAAAAGCATAAGATAAGATTTATCCGTTTATTCATTAAATTTATCCTTTGTACAATTGATATCTAAAATTGCACTAATATTCTAATGTTACATTAATATGCGTGATGTGCCATTAAAAGCATATTAACTCAAAATGGGAGCTCAAAATCTTAATTTTTGCACTTAATATAGTTCAGATTGCACAATTATATTCTAATATTCTTGCACTTTATCATTTAATTCATGCACTTTATAATCTTAATTGTGCACTTCATAATCTTATTCATGCACTTTATATTATTATTCTTACACTTTATAATCTTATTATTGCACTTTATCATTTTATTCATGCACTTTATAATCTTAATTGTGCACTTCATAATCTTATTCATGCACTTCATCACTATATTCTTGCACTTTGTAATCTTAATTGTGCACATACTTCATAATCTTATTCATGCACGTCATCATTTTATTCTTGTACTTCAAAATCTTATTCATGCACTTCATAATCTTATTCACACACTTCATAATATTATTCTTGCACTTCATCGTTTTATTCTTGCACTTTATAATATTAATTGTGCACTTCATAATCTTATTCATGCACTTCATGATTTTATTCTTGCACTTTATCATTTTATTTATTCACTTTATAATCTTAATCGTGCACTTCATAATCTTATTCATGTACCTTGGCATTTTATTCTTGCACTTTGTTATTTTATTCTTGCACTTATCATTTTATTTGCACAACATAATATTATATTTGCACAACATAATATTATATTTGCACAATATAATATTGTATTTGCACACCATAATGTTATATATGCATTATATCATCTTATTTGTTCACTTTATCATTTTATTTATGTACTTTATAATCTTAATTGTGCACTTCATAATCTTATTCATGTACTTTGTCATTTTATTCTTGCACTTTGTCATTTTATTCTTGCACTTAATCAATTTATTCTTGCACTTATCATTTTATTTGCACAACATAATATTATATTTGCACAACATAATATTTTATTTGCACACCATAATATTATATTTGCACAACATAATATTATATTTGCACAACATAATAATATATTTGTACAACATAATATTTTATTTGCACACCATAATGTTATATATGCATTATATCATCTTATTTGTGCACATTATCATTTTATTATTGCATTTTATAATCTTATTCATGAACGGGAACAAAAAGAAGACAATCATAAATAGCATGTGCGAGATTTTGAACTCAAACCTTTGTGCATGGGCACATCGTTATAACATTTTGAGCTAATAGACTTTTAATGACACATGTCACATTACAGTACAAAACCGCCATAAAAATAGCAACCCATAAAGAAAATATTTGGTAGGAACTTACTTTACATTAGGAATAGCACATTTATTAATAATAATCCTTATTGTATTATTTATTCACTTTATATTTTGTAATCTCATATTTTTCACTTTTTAAAATAAAGATAATAAATGTGATGTTAGGGTTGACATGGTACGGTAACCACCAAAAAATGGTGATTACCATGTACCAACCACAAACTGGTGGTATGCAAATTTTCATACCACGTACCAACCACAAGTCGTGGTTACCGCATATGTGGTAACCACGACTTGTGGTTACCATCGGTACATTACCATGGTTATCAAGCTATAATTCTGTTTGTATTTTTTTGAAACCCCTTGACTACTTTCCGGTAGGCATCAAAGTTATCGAACGAAAAAATATGGTTACGAAAAATAATATGATTACCACCTATTAAAAAAGTTCAAATAAATCAAGTTCACAACCTAAAGTGCAAACCAATTCAAATCAATCAAATTCAAAGTCTTGAAACAAACCAAGTTCAATTGTTCAAACATTCAAAATGTTCCTGCAAGTTCAAACAAAACGAGTTCAAAGTCTTCAAACATTCAACATGTTCCTACTGTTTCTAGTAGAAAAAAAATAAAAATGACCAATTTAGGTGAAAATCAAAACACAAAATATAAATTACAAACTTAAAACTTAAAAGTAATAACAATAAAACATTAATTAAAAAAATTAATATATATATATACTTAGTAACCATGGTATTCAGATTTCATTACCATTACTGTACCATCTTCATGTGGTTACCACCAAGATGGTTATCACCATGTTGGTTACCACAAGTGTGGTTACCAACATAGTCGGTTTGTGGTTGGTACGTGGTTGGTATGGTAATTTCTGTACCATTTGCCATCCCTATGTGATGTAGCATATTTTGTTGCATTATGTAATCTTGTAGATGCACCTTATAATATTATTTCAAATAAAAATTACAGGTTAAAATATGTAATTTTTATAATTGAAATAATGGCGATATTGGTAGAAATAAAAAAATATGGGAGAAGTGGTGACATTTATCTCATATTTAGGGTCATTTACCCATTTATCCATTTACCCCATAAAATTAGTCACATTTACACATTAAATAGGCCCATTTATCTATTACTCATTTAATTAGGCCCATTTACCTTTAAATTAGGCCCATTTATCTTCAAATTGGATCATTTTCACTTTAAACAAAATTTTCATCTTAAGCCCCATTTTCATTTGAACCTATATATATATATATATATATATATATATATATATTTAATAATATATATTGTATAACATACTATATTATATATAGTATACATTATTATATACCTATGCGGGACGAGACAGGATTTACGGGATTAGAACGGGTCGTCCCGCGTCCCGTCCCGTATAATTTTTACGGGACGGGACCAGAATTTGCGGGATTTATGCCCACCCATAGTATTTCGCTCCCGAAATCTCCCACTGTATATTTTGGGTGAAGTTGCCCCTTGTTTGAAATTGTGTGGGGCCCAGGAGATTTAATTTTTTTTTTGGATGAATTTGGTTGCAGTGGCCGATTTTAGAAAATTGTTAGGTGAATTTCAAATTTTTTGGGTCAAATATCCATTGAAATTGAGGCATTTTAATTAAGATTAGACCGGTCAGGTCACTTCGGGTTTCAGGTAAAACGGGTTCTGGGTTTTTGCAGGCTGACTCGAACCCGGGTTTCGGGTCATTTCGGGTCGATTTCGGGTTTGTCAATTTTTTCTTTTTTAAATTAAAAAAATCATGATTTGATAATTTTGTGATAAATTTTAATTATATATAAAAAATTTAATTATATATAATTATATATCAACCGGGTCAATCGGGTCACCGAGTCGAAACCCAATTACCCGGGAAATTTCGGATTTTTCGGGTTCTAGTCGAAAAAAAATTTGGGCCAAAATTTCCGGGTTCGAGTCGTAAATTTTTCGGGTCGTGTCACCAGGTCAGGTTGTATTTTGACGGGTCTAATTAAGATTGATGATTTCTCAATTAAGATTGATAATATTTTTTTTTCAAAATAGACAATATTTATTTTTGGTTATATACGATATATATGAATATCATTAATACATATGAAGAATTTAAATATTTATTAATATATATACTTTCACTCCAGAATTCAATTGTTTCTAAGATTTAATTGAATAATCACCTTGTAAATACTAATAATCTTTCTAAATTAACCGAATAGTTTAATTTGTACTATATTATCCTGATAACAACCGCAAAAAAAAAAAAAAACAATAAGTGTGTAAACAATCATCCTATAATTTAAGTGAATACTCTCTCAAAATTAACCGAACTCTATAATTTAACAAAATAATCTCTCAAAATTAACCAATTAATGATTATTAAATTATCTACAAATAATAATTATCAATTCACCGAATAATGCATAATTTAACCGAATAATCTCTATAATTAAACCGAATAGTCTCTCAAAACTAGCCGAATAATTTTCCTCTTATATATGAATAATCTCTATAATAAATTGAATAATCTCTATAGTTTAACCAAATAATATCTATAATTAAACCGAACAATCTCTCAAAACTAACCGAATAAGCTTCCTCTTATATATGAATAATCTCTATAATAAATTGAATAATGTCTATAATTTAACCGAATAATCTCTCAAAATTAACCGATTAATGTTTATTAAGTCATAGATATTTTTTTTTTCAAATATCCTCTTATACATGAATTTTTGTTTAATCTCACCCAAGAATGTACAATTTTGTTGGTTATACTTGTAAAATCTCCAAAACTAATAGATTCGTATACAATTTAACCGAATAATATATTAACTTTAATCGAATAATAGTCTCCTTAAATATGAATAATCTTTGTAATTTAACCGAATAATAAAATTAATTTCACTTTACCAAAAAAATAATAATTTCTACACAAATATTTTGATAACGGTGTAATTTTTCTATAAAAAAAACAAAGCATAAAAAATCTATCAAAAAAAAACGAAGCGAAAAAAAAATTAATATCGTACATGGATGGGTGTTAAACAAGATGAAAGAGTGAGCAGATGGGCTGGTGGAGTACACGCTCCGACGCGCCCCCAAATTCCATTCCAGTCTGCATCTTTCTATCCCTAATTTGTGGCCAAAATCCTCTATTCATCACCCAAATCTTCTTCTGTACCCCTAATTTTAGATAGATTGTGGCCTCTTGTGCCTAGAAATCCTTGTTTTGCTATCGATTCGAGTTGCAGAAAGGCTGATTTCGGGCCTTTTCCCTTGTTCCATGGGTCAGCAACTCCCGACTCATCTTCTTCGTTTGGGTCTCAGATGTCTGTCATCTTCTTCCTGATGTCTGTCGGTTTGGGTGCCGTCTTCTTCTTCTAGTTTCTCCTTTGTTGTCAACCGTCGTCTCCGTTGACTGCAATCCACTGGCGGAGAATGTAAGTGAAAAAAAAAAACTCTCCTCCGGGAGTCCAAATCTCCTTCGGGAGCCTCCATATCTTGAATTGTGTGCATCCGTTTTCTGTGTTAGCTTGCTTGGATTGTTGTCAAAATCTGAGATTGTAAATCTCTCTCTTTGGGATAACTCCCCTCTAGGGATCAAACCTGTGCCTTCATTGGTGAGAGAAGAATGAACTACATTTCGCAGTCGTCGTCCACCGTCGGTGATCGTGCGTTACCTCCGACTATTGTATGCCCCACCAGCCTCCACCGGCTCATCTCCTTCTTTCCTTGCTGGCTCCTCCTCCTGCGGAGCGGGTCCCGACCACTTTCCGAGCGTTGTTCGTCGAGTCCGGCTCCGGAGTCATTATCATCGGCGTCATGCCTCGCTCACCCGTTCTTCGGATCCTGCCTCGGCGTCGCCGGCAGCTCAAGCCCTATGCCGGCCTCCATGGTTGTTCTTCCTTTCGGTGGATGGACTCATGACCCGATTAATTGTGCTTCGTCCTTGGGCCCGAAGCAGCCCAAGAATTCATTTTACTAAAAAAAAATTGCAGTCAAATGAAAGACATAAAATATATATGTAAATCTGCCGGTTAAGGTTAAAACGCTACTCCGAAAGGGTATTTAAATTCCGAAAGGGTTTGACAAAACTCCCAAAAGCGTCCAACAAAATTTCCGAAAGGGTTAATCAAAATCCCGAAAGGGTCTGGATTGTAATTTGTGTGTTAATAGTTTAAATAATTACTTCTCCGACATTAAATTTGGTTCCGGGAGTTTGCACGCATTTTTCGGCAGATGTTTAGCTCTTCCCTTTCTGGCTTGTATTTGTTCCCTCTGTTAGCGTCGAGTCGTTTCTTTGGTGTGGGTGCGTTTAGTTCCAAGTTGGGTTGCAGTATCGGACGTCCTATATGATCTAGAGGATCGTGGTGGTGTTCGTGGTCTTCGAAGATCCCTCATCTAGGTGGGGGCAACGTCGGTGGTCCCCAGTTCCCTAGGTTTGGCCTTTTCGGATGGTGGGTTACTGTTCTCCGCCTCCTCGGCGTTGAGACGCCGTGAGAGTCATCTCACTCTCCCGTGTTCTCGACATTCGTGGCTCGCCTTGGATCTCTCTCGACTCTTCCGCTCGCTGGTGGTGACTTATATGAGTTTTAGGGTTGTTTCTTTCTTTTGCGTTACTTTGTGTGTTTTTTTGTTGTATGTTGACGGCTTGTCTTTCTGCCGATTCGTCGGCCTCTCGAGCTTCAGGTTTATCTGAGCTCGAACTTTCACCTAATAAAAAAAAATTGAAAGAGTAGGGGGGATAGAGTGGGGAGATCACGCGCGTGAGTGGATTGGTTGTGGGGCCCATCCGATTTTTTTTTTGAAAAAAAACAGAAAATCACTATTTATCTTAACCCTTGATTTTGATGAATTCTTTAGCCTAGTTTTGTTGAATTTTTTTTCAAAATAGCCAAAAAACAAAAAAAAAAATTGCAAACTAGCCAAAATCATAAACAATTTTGAGATTTAGCCAAAGTAGAGTAAAGTCGCTGTTTGAAATAGCGACTTTACCTCAACTTTAAAAAAAATAATAAAATACTAAAGTCGCTGTTTGAAACAGCGACTTTGCATTTTTTTTTTAAATTTTCAGATAAATTTTGTAATTAAGATGAAAAAGTGGAAAAAAAAATATATATGGGTAGAGTCGCTGTTTTAAACAGCGACTCTACCAAGGGGGCTAAAAGGGGGCTACGGTGGGGACCTAGGGAGGGGACAATGATGGGAGGAGAGAGGAGATGAGAGAGAGGTTAGAAGGGGCTACGGGAGGGAGGGGAAATTGATGGGGAGAGAGAATAAGAAGGTGAGTATAATTTTTTTTTTAATTAACGGAGAGTCGTTGTTTCACCTTCTTTTCTTAATTACAAATTTTATCCAAAAATTCAAAAAAAAATAAAAATAAAGTCGCTGTTTTAAATAGCGACTTTAATATTTTATTGTTTTTTTAAAGATTGGGGTAAAGTCGCTGTTTTAAACAACGACTTTACCCTATTTTGGCTAAATCCCAAAATAGTTTCGAATTTTGGCTAGTTTGTAATTTTTTTTTGTTTTTTTGACTATTTTGAAAAAAAATTCAGATTTGTTCCTAATTTTCATTTTAAGGGATGTTTTCACCCAAACCAACCCCACACACGCACACACGCGCACACGTAATTTATACTTTTTTAGTTGAAATATGAAATTTATAACTTTTTAGTTGAAAGTCAATACATCTACTATATAATATATCTAGTAATTATCAATTATTGTTTTGGGTTTTTTTTTTAAAGATCGTGACAACAAATTAGGACGTCTATTATTCGGACTAGTCCCTACAGGCTACCACAAATCTGTTACGGACGAGTTAGCTATTACGTGTTCACCACGTATTTTACTCAAACAAATTTAAAAAAGGGCTTCAAAGCTCAAACTCATTTTTACATTTCATTATTTCAAACTATTAATTCAATAATGTTGAGAAAAAATATCATCTACAATCAAGTCATCCCAAACCACTGAAATATATTCGACTAGTCTACATGTTTGTTTTGACATTATATGCTCAAATTCAATACCCATGTAAAAATCCAAACCATAGATCTTGAGAAAGATTGAGCACCGTTGGTGAGATACAATCCTGCAACATATGAACAAAGAACGAGGTCGGGGCGGGGCTTATCCCCCGGAGGACCCTCTGACGCTCAAGTCAGTCATCGTCCTTGAGAAAGAATTTTCTTCCCGTATTTATGCTAGTTGAGGATAAAAGAAACGGTTAAGGCATTTATTTAAAGGAATTGAAACGGTTGACATTTAATAAAAGAAATCGTTACCGCTGATGCTGTCCTAAGTAGTTTCCCCCCGCATAACGTGCCTCTTCGTGGGTTTCTGTTATAAGCTAGTATTTGGTCGGCACGTGGGCACGCAGTAGTGTTGTGCCTCACAGACCCACATTTCAAACAAGGTTTATCTTTAGACAGAAATTTAACTTGTTTGGTGAGACGACGTACTTGATTATTGTGGAATTGCTCCTTGACATCCGGATAAATTTCCATTGGTGGCTCATATAAGAGCATAGATGGGGCAGACCTTTCATACCTTTCAACTAAGGTCGCAAAAGTCTCATATGTGTTGTCATAATTAGCAAATGTTTCAAAGGTTTCCCAAGCACGTCGTGGGGTGTACTCGAGATACCTATAAACGGTGTAGTTGTTGATCCGCTCCTTAGTTGGTGCATCCAGGCAATTGAAGTTAATCTTCTGGTTTACATAGGGTGGTTGTCCATGCGTAGGATAGAATTTCAACAGTCTTTTGTAGTTCTCCTAGACTTGTGCCAATTTCTCCCCTGGCTTTTGTTTGAAAGTCGTGATTTGTTGTCTGAGCGCAATTGTTTTGGAAGGAGGAAATAATTTGTTAAGAAACAAGTCCCTTAGTTCGTTCCACGTGCGAATTGATTGTGGAGGCAAACCCTCTAGCCACTCTGAAGCTACTCTTACAAGAGACCAACGAAATGCCTTTAGTTTCGGATATTCTAGATTAGCACCATCTGCAACAGCTTCACATAAATCTAGAAAAAAAACAATTATATGCTCTAAAGGGCATTCATTGGGTTTCCCCTAAAATTGACTCCTCCTAATTTTAGAAATAAAAGAAGGACGAATTTCAAAGTTAGCGCGCGGGAAAGCGATTAGCGATTCTGGAAGATCCAGAGTAGGATGCAGGTACTCCTTTGCATTTGCAGAGATATGCTGAAATCGTTCCTCAAGCTCTCGTCGGGCATTGACTTCGCGATCCACCCTTGCTTCCCACCTTTGTTGATTCTGTTGATATTCCGCCTCTTGCTGGGCGTACTCAGATTCTCTGGTGGTGAACTCCTCTTTCCGTCTGCGGAGTTGCTCAAGCTCCTGTGTTGGTGTGAGCTGGACCTCATTCTCGTTAGTCGTCGACATGTCTCCTCCTTAGCCTTTGCTTAAGATGGAAGAACCGTTCAAGCTCTAGAATAGGATTGATAGGTGTGCGATCAGTTTATCGCATACACCTGAAAAACAAAAACAAAAAGAAAATAGTAAAAAAAAACTAAAAAGGGTGCGATTGATTGCTTCCCCAGCAACGACACCATAATTTGTTACGAGGAAAATCAAGTATGAAATAAATATAAAATATAAATCTCAAACCGAATACTTGAACCACGCAAATAAAAATTACAAGACTTCCTCCCGTTGTAGTGGAAGGGAATCAGGATCGTGTCCACGAGAAAGCGCGTCAGCACTCGCCTTTCTTGTTCCAAATCACTCCTCGAAATCGACCAAAAGAGTACTCGATGTCGACTAAAGTACTCGATATTGACTACATCGTCGAGTAAACCTGCAACTCTGCACAACAGAAGACGAAAAGAGCCTATGTCGAGTACAAGAGTACTCGACATCGACTACAGGACTCAAGATCGACTAGTGATGGTCGAGATCGAGTACGTCAATGTAGAACAAAAACGTAACCTTGTGATAAAATAAAGATAGAAACAACATGAAATTGGTGGGAATTAATTCAATAATATAAAAGCTTACAGAATCGGGGTTTCAACGCCACAACGATAACCATATAAGAATAATGCTAAAGATATAAAAGATCATGCCTTTTCATCAAATACTTTCTTTATTAACAAATAGGAAGATAGAGGCTTTCGCATAAACCATAATTGTTACTAACCCTTTTTCACATAATTAATCCAAATTTGCATTAAGATCACGTTCACTTCAATAACATAAATAAAGATCACCTTCGACTGTCGCAGAAGAATCATGCATTTTAGGGATAGAAGATGAAATCGCAATAAAGATTGTACCTTCGATGCATTACCTTACATGGCTACCGTCGGGCTCACCCCGACCCTAGAAGTTGGGTGACTACTCTCTCTTTATCATCAAAACACAAATCGATAACATAAAGAAACTAACTTGCATTAAATCAAAACAAAGCTTACAACCAATCGAAGCCAAATCTGCTCTCGCCTCTCTACCTCTAATCGGCCACAAGCTCCAACAAAAATCTCTAAATTGCCTAACTAGTGTTTGCTCAATTGCTTGAGAGAATAATGATCCTAAAACCAGCCCCTAGGGCCTTATTTATAGTATTCAATCTCTGTTATCCAAGGAAAGAATAATCTATCTATATCTAAAACTATCTATCTAAAGACTTAATGATAAAACATTGTAAAATAAAGGAAATAAAACAATTAAAATCCCTTGGGTAAATATGGAAAATATCTAATGTGGATAAATTAGCATTCTCTTCGATAGATCTTCACGTGACTTCCATGGTAAGTAATCTCACACTTGGATTTCTACTCATAGTCGACTCGGATTTGTCATTGGAAAGTACTTGACATCGAGTAAACTACTCGACGTCGAGTAAAATTCTTCTGCTCCTCGGATTGTGCTCGAGCTCGAGTAGGATTTGGTTGCTCGACTAGTACTCGACGTCGAGGACTTCCTGTGCTCTCGAGTGATCCTCTGCTCGATCCCATGTTCTGGAGTTGTAGTCGACCAAATGTACTCGACATCGACCACTTCTGATTGATATCGACTAGTCCTATCAAGTGTCTTTTTCCTTGTTTTCTGCTTGATGTGTCATGGCTCACCTGCTGCTTGACCTTGGACTTTCTGTAGTTGACCTCGAGCTCTTCCATGGTTTTCTTCCTTCTTCTTTAGTGTTTTAAGTGGAGGAGGTTGGAACACCCCCGTCCAGCATCGATATCATAAGGATGTTGGGTGTGATTTAAAAGTAATTCAAGTTTTATCTATGTCACACAAGCTCTTGTGACATAAGGATGTTGGAAGTGATTTATAAGCAATTCAAGTCTTATCTATGTCACAAGGGCCTAACAGGGTCATAAGGATGCTGAGAGTGATTTATAAGGATGTTGGGAGTGAGGACAACGGACTTGAGAGGGTTAGGTGCCATGGGCTGATGCCTCTTGAGACCCTAGGTATTACAGTCTCTAAACCTAACAATAGGCGACCTAAATAGAGTAGTAGTCGGCCTTTCTAAACCCTAGAAAGTGATATAATAATAAACTAATAAGATAACTTCAGATAAAATCGGTGTTTGTTGATACTGCACGACCGACGGGCGCTATTATTCTGTATTTTTTAATTCTTCTTTCGTTCTCAATTCTCTTCTACTTTGCTCCCCTTATGATTTTTCCTTGCCTCTCTTAAGCACAAAACTAGACTTTTCTAAGCTCGGATTGTAAAATTACATAATGAACAGAAAATAGCATAGATTCCGAACTTGAAAGCCTAAATGGATAATAATGCAAATTAATTATAAAACATGCAGGAAATATATCCTAAATGCATCTAAACCTATCTATAATGCCTATTGATATGCGTAGTTTTGACCATGTTTTATTCTTCCTTTTATTCCAATTCTTCATATTTTATACTTTGGGTTGGGAAAATATTGAATTTGTGTAGTTTATGTTTATTTTCGAGAAATAGAGGTCTACACAAGTTTTGGTTTAATTTCACAGGAATTGGAGACATTTTGGAATAAATGAAAGAAGATAAGGGAGGAGCTGAAGAAACACTCGATGTAGACTACAGGCCCTCGATGTCGACCACAGAGAAAGATGAATTTGGCTAATTGTTGAAACAGGAAGCTACTGTAATTTCAGTCGATATTGGCGCTTGAGATCAACTTTTCACTCGACATCTACTGAGGTACTCAACATATATTGAGGCTACCCGATATCTTCTGAAAAATGATCCACATATAGGAGCTGAAGAAAGGAGAAAACTTGAGATCTACTAAGATACTTGAGATCGAGTGAAGAGGAATCGATATATGTCGACTGAACTTGGTCGACGTCGGCTGAAACCTTAGTGGGCCGCGAACGAGATTTGACGAATCCAAGTCGGAGTAGAATTACTTAACCATGAAGAGAGAATCTTTTGTCTTAGCTTATAAGCTTCTATCCTTATGGGTAATATCTATCTAACCTAGGGAATTTACTTATTTGGATACTGTTTTATTTATTTCAATTATAGTACGATTAGGATTACTTTCCTTGGCCAGCAAGGATTAGTCTATTATAAACAAAGCCTTTGGGGCTAGGGTTTAAATCATACATTAGCACTTGAGCAATCAAGTTAGTAGTTAGAGAAAGAGAGGTCGAGAGTGCAGAGAGAGTTGGAGTTTTCGGTTGTACTCTAGGGTCAGGGTGAGCTCGGCAACAACCATGTAAGTATTCTTGAATTTATGATGTTTTTATGAGTTTATGATCTTCTATCCCATTCTTAATCCGATGCGAAAGTAGAGGACGATTCCTTATATATGATTATGAAGAAAAAGTGAATTAATTGTGAATTTGGATAGTAATTAGGTTTTACTTGCTAAAGTTTGTTAACCCTAATTATGAAAAGGAAAGAAACAAATAGATTTTTATGTGAGACCCTTTATTTATCTATTTGTTGATTGCGAAAGCTATCTTATGATGATAAAAAATATAATCGTTCATAATTCTTGTTATTAGCATACATGGTTATTGTTGCGGTAAACCCTAACCTTGGAAGCTTTTTATATATTATAGCACAACCCCTTTTGATATTTCTGATAATTCCTTCGCATTCTTTCGACTATTCTTTGTCGAACAAAGTTACTATTTTATGTTTTCTGTACTCGATATCGACTCATCTAGTCGACATTGAGAGCCACTCACTCGACATCGACTGCCTAACTCTACGTCGATTTGCTTGTTTGTGTTTTACAGGTACTGCTGAGGAGCGATAGACTGCCCCAGTCGATATCGACTGAACTTTGTCGATTTCGAGAACTTCTAGCCGATACAAGGAATTGATTTTTGACTACTTAGGCGAGCGCTGACTAGCTTCCTCGAGCATCGATTCTGATTCCCTTCCACTACAGTGGGGGAGTGTTGTAATTTATCTTTGCTAGGACATAGGAGTTGGTTTTCTTGCGATTTAAATTTATACATACTTTACTTCTCTAACAAATTTTGGCGCTGTTGCTAGGGAAGCCATCAATCGCGCCCTTAGTAGTCTTTATAACGTTCTCTTTTGGTGCTTTCTAATAGGTGTATACGATGCGCTGATCGCACACTGAATTTTTAGGGATTAGACAAACCAAAACACTTCCTTCGTTTATAAGAAATGTTGAAAAAAATCATGTCTAATCAACAGGCTGCGAATCAGATCACTGAGCAGAAGCTTGAGAAGCTCCGAAATGAGGTGGGGGATTTTACCACTAGGGAGGCTGAGTACACTTGAAACCAACAAAGGTGGGAGGCAAGGGTTGATCGTGATGCCGTGTCCAGAAGAGAACTTTAAGAGCGGGTGCAACAGAATCCCCAGAATGCCAAAGAATACTTGCACCCTACATTGGCAATGCCAGAATCTCATATTATTTTTCCCAGAGTATATTTTGAAATTAAAACTTGATTTCACCATGTTTTATACTATCTTTTATATCGATTTTTATCCATATTTTATAGTTTCGTTCTCTGTATGACCAGTTGTCTGGTCCTTTCCAGTGCTTAACTCTGGACCATGTCTGTAATCTTTTCCTCGCAGCCAGCCAGACAATGAAAGCCCACTACTTTCTCTGCAATCCTCCCCATATGAGATCTCCCTAAGCGACTTCCTCTGATCTGGGTCGTATCAAGTGATACACAGAAGCACATGATATAACCCCTTCGGATTTGCATATCGGCTCTAGGTTGTGAGCTGTTACACTGTCAACTCCTAACACTTCCTTCAACTCATTTTCAATCGAAATGATTCGTCTCCAAATACCCGTATCACGACTTCTGTTAATCATATCCCAACCATCATCTTCTCGAGTATGGTTGCTGTGACACCATCGATACCAAACACTGTCTTTATGAAATATAAGCTCCCCATATAGCTTAGCTAGGACGCTTTTATTCCAGGACAGCAACTCGTGTAACTCTAGCCCTTCTTCTTTAAATGGTTTTGTTACATCATCCCATGCTACTAAGTATTTCCTTCCTTCCAATTTATCACTCCATAGAAACCTCTTACATAACCCATCAATCTTCTCAATAACTTCTTTAGGGAGTAGCAATATCTGGCTCCAGAAATTGTGCACACCCGAGAAAACTGATTTGAGTAACTGTAGCCTGCCGGCATAAGAGAGCTGTCGTACTGCCCAAGAGTTCAACATTCCACCAATTCTGTCATACAACTTTGAGAACGCATGCACTCTAATGTTTTGGCTTTGTAGAGGAAGGCCAAGATATTTGACTGGAAATTGCCCCCTCACAAAGCCCAGCTCCTGCACTATATCAGCTGCGATGTCATCTTTGACCCCCCCAGGAAGACTGTGCTCTTGGCATGATTTGCCCTTAATCCAGACATATCAAAGAATTCCTCCAAACACTTTTTTACAACCCTAATGGGTTGCATATCAGCTCGGCAGAACACCAACAGGTCGTCTACAAACGCTAAGTGCACCAGTTTCATCTCCTTGCACTTTGGATGATATCTGAACAAAGGATCCTCAGCCACAGCTTGTAATTTTCTACTAAGCATTTCCATACACAAAACAAACAGATAAGGGGACAGAGGATCTCCCTGACAGATACCTCTTTTTCCTCGAAAGAACCCTTTTGGCTCCCCGTTGATCAGAACAGAGAAAGATGGAGTGGTCAAACATTCCATGATCAGCGTAGTTAACTTCGAGGGAAATTCCAACTGTACCAAAGTCGCTCTCACAAAATCCCAACTAAGCAAGTCATATGCTTTTTGTAAATCTACCTTGATTGTGCATTTAGGAGAAATACCTTTTGCGCCATACCCATTCACCACTTCCATGGAAACTACTGCATTATGGGCTAGGGAACGTCCAGGTATAAAAGCCCCCTGGCAGTCCGAGATTAGCCCTCTCAAATCCCCTTTTATCCTTCTCGCAATGAGTTTAGTAACCACCTTCATCACTGTGTTGCAGCAGGAAATAGGCCTCAATTCAGTCACAAGTGTGGGATTAGAGACCTTAGGAATGAGAGAAATAAATGTAGAATTCAGCTGCTTAAGCACTTTCCCATTTTTGAATATTTCTCTAACGGCTTCATAAGTATCCTTCCCAACTATGCTCCACGCATCTTTGAAAAACTTACTACCAAATCCGTCTGGTCCCGGAGATTTGTTGATGCCCACTGACCACATCACCTTTCTAATCTCATCATAACTTGGCAAAGCTTCCAGTGCATCTGATCTGTTGTTGTTCAGTACAGGACCTGAAGGCACAAAGAAGGGGGCAGAAATCACAGCTGGAGACGCAAGCAGTTCCTCAAAGAATCTAACCACATGGGCTCTGATTTCGTTCTCATCCTCCATCTTAATACCCCTATCATTATTAAGAGTAAGAATAGCATTTCTGGCAGTCCTTTCCCTCATGTTCTTATAGAACATTGAGGAAGTTTCTTCCCCCATGGTTAGCCAATGTAATTTGGCCTGCTGTGTAGTAAGACTGATTAGTCTGCCCACATCCTTCCTCAGCTCCTGTTCCGCCTTACCCAACTGATCAACTAGCCCCTGGTTGTTTCTGTCATTTCTGATCTGTATATGCAGCTCATGAATAGCCCCCTTATGCAGTTTAATTCGTGATTGCAGCTCAGGAAACCTTGCTTTGTTCCAAGGTTTAAGGGCATCTTTTACATTTTTTAGTTTTTGAACCAGTTTAAATTGCCTTGAGCCCACCACATCTATACTCCAAGCAGCTCTGACTATAGAAGAGAATTCCTCCTCCTTACCCCAAATTTTTTTATACTTAAAGGGATATCGCATATTCTTGTTGAAGCTGAATAATGTCATAATACCAGGAGAATGGTCCGTGCAGATGGGAGTGCCGAAGAATCCCTTGGTATGACCAAGCTGCTCCATCCATGCATCTTTCACAAGAACCCTGTCCAATTTCCTGTCAATTCTCTCAGCCCCCACTCTACGGTTACTCCATGTCAATGCTGCCCTAGAATAAGGAAGATCAGCTAGTCCACAAGTTTCCAAAGCAGTAAGTAGCTCTTCAAACTCATCTCTCTTTGCTTTCTTTACTGGCCACTTTTCATCCATACTAAGAATACAATTAAAATCCCCTAGCACCACCCAGAGAATATCTATACTGTCAGCAATACTACTCAGACTATCCCACATAGGAATCCTCTCAGCTTTAGAATTGTGAGCATACACAAAGGTTGTAGCAAAGAAGAATTTCAAGTCCCTGGAGGCCACCCTACAATGAATGAACTGGTCGTGGATGACCTCAACTGTAACTTGGAAGACAGTAGGGTTCCAAGACTCCCAAATCCTGCCCTTGATTGACTCACTACCATTAGAACAGCAGCTCCACCCATTCATTAACTGTCTCTTAACTTCCTCAAAATTTTTCAGAAGAAGCTTTGTTTCCAAGAGGCCTATAAGCCCTATATCATTTTCAAAACAAAAATTATTAATAATATGTGCTTTGACTGGGTCCTTAATCCCAGTAATATTCCATGCTGTGATTTTCAATCTACCCGTCAGAAACTAAAACATGAGTGCTACACTCATTAGCGCTGCAAAGCAAGAATTCTGGATTCTAAATTCATTCATAGCCTGATTAACAGCTTTAGCTGACGGGGATCGCCCAGCTTTCTTTTTTCCAACATCTGTCCAGCCACCCTTATCCTTACTGGTAGCATGTTGAATATGTGCTTCAGCATCGACTCCCTGACCCTGATCTGCTACACCAGCAAGAGAATCCTTTACCACACTAACCCTTGGCGTACTGTCACCCAAGGGCTCACTTAAGGTCTTAGCATCCTCCAGCTCAACCTTACTGTCCGCCTCATTACTAGCCTGCTCTTGCACAATCTGTCCCGACGCCTTAGGTTTCCATTGCAGCTTAATAGGGGGTTGAATGACCAGCTTTCTCTTAAAGCAATTAGCATTAGAGTGTCCAAAGTGCTTGCAAACCAAACAGTTAGGGGGTAACCATTCAAAAATAACCCTTTGCTGATATGAGCTCCCATCGACATTCTCAATCTCAATACCATCCAATCTGGATTCCTCAACAGACACCTCAACAAGCAGCCTCGCATACGAGATTCTTTCCCCCAAAGCTGTTCTTTCATCTATGCAGACAGGGGTCCCAATGGAGCTACCAAGCCTGCTCAAGTTAGTGTTCGTGAATAGGTAGGGCTCAAGGTCTGGTTAGCACACCCAGCAAGGAACCCTATCGAAAGTAGCCCAAGAAATTGACATCCCTAGAAACCATCTTTTCAGGATCAAAGGCTTGGTTCCTTGTACATTCCACGGTCCGCTGCTAAGAACCCAGTTTAGGTCCTCCTCAGACTGAAATCTGAACACTAGAACACCGTTGCTCTTCTGAAACATCGTCGAACAGACCACCTTCCATTCATCCCTCACAAGCTCCCTGATAGCATTATACGACACTCGACCCCCAGTCACAACCCCTATGAGAGTAGCCTCCCAGATCTTCTTGGATTCCTGCACATCCTCAGATCTGATTTTAAGCTTACCTTTTTGGACGTCAGTGTGCAAGGTGAGTTTCTCGGCACTCTGAATGTTCCTGTTCAATGAAAAAGCCGAACCCTGAAAAGGAATAGCTCCAGATCTATTCGGCCTCAAATTCCGCTTGAGCGCTTGAGCAAAATTCAAATTCGCGCCATTGCTCACCTGCTGGCGATCAGATTCATTGATTGCTTCTCCCTCTCCGCGAATCCCATGATCTGACTTGACATTAACATCCGGATCTGCATCTTCAACCACTTTCTTGCCTTTATAGTCAGTATCGCCATTAATATGCTCAGACCTAGGGTTTTCCTCGTCCTTCTTCCTACTCCCATTCACACTCACAACTCGCTTTGGTAGGGGAAGTGGACCCCTCACCACAATCGGTTTTCCTCGCCTGGCCATTACCTGAAAGCCGCCGGCATGGCCCTCATGCAAAAGCGTCGATCTTTCCACAATCGCCAGTACGGACAGCCCTATAGAGAGTTTTTTTTTTTAGGAAGAGCACATGGTGCATCTGGAGAAAAACCCACTTTTCATCATTCATCCTTTTGAATCAAGTTTTGGTGTCTTCATGAGAGTTGTAGCCCTCAAAAAGATCTTTCCAACTCATACTCATATGCATCAATCGGACAAGCGAGGACTCAGAAAAGTGTGTTTCAAAACGGAGCAGAATGTTGAAAGCTGACAGAGGACTCGAAATCAACAAATCCACTCGACGTCGACTAAAATCCACTCGAAGTCGACTGATGTCAACCACTTTCCACTAGAGATCGACTAAACCTACTCGACGCCGACTAAACCTACTCTACGTCGACTAAAAATCCAGAAAACCGCAGAGGCCGAATTCGAGTTTGAATCCAAGTGAAGAATTATTTCCACACCAAGCAAGAGATATTCTATCAAGAGTGAACATCTATCTTACAGTCCTACTTAGTAATTTCCTAATTTACCTAGGGGGAATTTAATTATTTTATTTATTTTGTTTATCAAATATTTATCTTTATATATAGATAGATAGAAGTTAGATATAGATAGAGATGTTTCTTCCTAGAATAGCTAGGATTGGAGCCTATAAATAAAGCTCTGGGCTGGTTTTTTTTATTCATTCAAGCCAAGTCATCTTCGGGCACAAGGAGAGAGCAGAGAAAGAAGAGCCGAGTGGGAGAGGAGGAGGAAGAGATTGGAAGGTTTTGGTTACTTTTACATCTTTGTTACTTGCTACATATCATTGCTTTATCATAAGAGTCTTTGCTTAGAGTTATTGAATAGGAAATCGCTTCTCCATAAGGTTTATCAAGGGATTGATTGCCTAATCTATTGGTTTTGTATTTATTTTTGGATATTATTACTATTTGACAAGGGGAGAAAGTGCCAATGATGTTCGCCATGCATCAGTGACCCACACTCCGAACAAGCTTGGTTGTTGGTGAGGAACTTTATTTAACTTGCTTATGCAACCGCCGCACTTGATCCTTTGTGAATTGCTCCCTCATATGAACCTAGGACACGAAATTCCTTAGACATCCACTATTATTCTCATACTTTTCTCCCAAAATACAGTAGTTTTTCATCCATTCATGGTTGTTTATTTTTTATCGATTCGAATGATTTTGGTAAGCCATCAGTGGCTAATTCCGTTATTTGTTTCACCTATGTTTTGGAGACTGTGATTTGTGAGGCTTAAATTCAGTTGTTTTCCTACTGTTCTTTTGATTTTCCTTGTGCTTACTGTCAATATTATTGTGATTCGCGACCATAATAGTATCTTGCCTGGTATTTATTCTATCATACTTAAATGAATTCCGTAGTAGCATGCTTAGGATTGTGATAACCTTGTTTGATCATGACTAAATAAGGATTTTGACATATGTCTTAAACATCAGTTACCATGCTTACTTGATGTTATTCATATGCCTAGATTCTTAGGACTTTGTGCTATCTTTACGTTAAATCTTTATCGTGCTTTGATTGCATAAAGGTGTAAGGGATTAATTTCACTCGTTGTGTTTTCATCTATATAAACTAAGATGAGAAGAATGTATGTGAAAGGAAATATGACAACTTGAGTTTGAGTCTAGGACCAATCCAACCAATGTCGAAGAATGCATAGGTGGAACGTTTTTTCTCTAGTGAATTGATCTCAAAACCTTCACTTTATTCTTTGTTTCCTTGTTTGCAATCTTCATTAGCTTAATTTCTTATATTTATTTGCTTATTTCCCACTTTTTATTGAAGTAGCGTTTAAATTACTTTAATCTTAAATTTCCCTATGGGTTCGACCCTCACTTATCGTTATACTAGTCTGATAGCATGCATTTAGGTAGGCATATAAGGATGCATTTAGCATGATTTAGATGTGCATAACGTATAGTTTAAGCTAGATTTGCATTTATACCTGTGTTGTTGGTAGAGTCGGAATCTACACGCTTTTATGGATTATTTCAGGTATATGTGGATCCGACGAGGAATGAGGAAGCTCATGGATGAAGGAAGATTGAAAAGGAGGAGGAAAAGTGAAGAGCCCGGGAGCGGAATCGAAGTTAGAGAGCCTAAGTAAAGAACAAGTCAGCAGAAGTTGTCTCCAGACATGCTGAACTTGTTTCGCACTTTATGGAGGCCTCGGTTGTCCGATTGACTATTATGACCATGCGTTGGAAATATCTTTCCGAGATCTACAACTTTCTTGTTGACATCGGGACAAAATTCGAAGAGGAAAAATCGCTGTGAACAGTAAAAGCCGCCCCGCGGCCCGAACCTCTGACGAGCGACTTCGCAATCGCCTGGCCGCCCCGCGGCCTCTGGAGGCTGCCCCGCGGCCTCTGCAAAAACGCTGAAACTACTAAATGGGCTTTTTATCTCTTTAATTATTTTTTTAGAATTATTATTTGGCCGACTCTTTTGAGGCTTTTTATGGACGTTTTAGGGTTTGTTTTAAGTATCTAATTCATTAGTTTATGCACTTAGAGAATATCAATTGAGAGAACCCAAGAGGAGAGCCTCCATTGCCATGGAGTGCTAAACTCTTCCGTTTCGTCTATGGATTGAAGCTTTGGTTTGATAAAGTTTTGAGATTTCTATTCTTGTTCTATTCCTATTAATCCGTATTGATTCTTTTGCGAATATTGTTGATGTCTTCTAGTCTGTACAACTAGTTGAGATTATTGCTATGATTTTGTAGATTCCTCGTAGCGAAACTTAATCCATAGTAGCAATCATGCCTTTTTAGGACTCGTAGGACTAAACTGGTGTGTAGAGAATCAATTATATGTTAAATAATGACTCGTAGCTTGGTGTTGCATATATCCTGGTTAATCCTTAATCTTAATGCTACTATTAGGTTGAATCTTGACCGTGTTAGGGTTATCTAATTAGTAAGGGTTACTAGGACTCGTAGGACTAGTAATTTACACAAGATCAGGACAGGAACAATAATATGATGAGAAGAGAACTTGAAGAAGAATCGATGATCAATCAACCAACCTAGAGTGGATATTTATATATGAAACTATTTTCTCAATTGTTATCTCTACTAACTTGTTTATAGTTTATTTTCTCAACTTCAATCACCAAAACCCCTCTTTTCTACTAATTTGTAAATATACATTGCTTAGGAATACTTTATTCTCCGTGGGATGGACCTCTTACTTGCTTACTATACTAGTTTGTAGGTTTGAGTTATACTTTGATAGGAACAACGAAAGTTTCCTTCTGTCATAGTCTTTAATGTGAGAATTTATTTGGCGAGATTTACACATGATAGTATAACCCCGACATAATAGCTAAGATGTGCAACCTTATCCGTTACTCGATGCCAAGAAGAGGGATGTGGGAGAAAGACTTCTCCCGCAAACCCAACAAAAGAGTTTTAGTATTAGTTATAATGAGTTCAATATCCCATGGGCACGTAGTGTTATATTTTAAGCAGTTTATAATAATCTCGAAGTCGTTGTCCACAATAATGTTCATAATTCTAAGGTGTAGAGCCTTCAAAATTCTACTTCTCAAAGCTAGAGCCTCAGTCATCATCGGACACTGACCACCCACCTTATTTCCTTCAATGATAATGGGATCCCCATTACAGTCCCGGATAATGAAACCAATGGAACTGTTTGTTGGCGAGACAGTGGAGCTGTCAAAATTCAGTTTAAAGATCCCCGGAGGTGGTTTCTTCCATTTGCCCTCTTTCCTTTTACAAGAACTGAAACTGCAAGCATTTCTCCCAGAAGGCCCTTGGTTTCCATCCAGATTATGTAAATCTAGTTTACACGCCCTATCCCAGTTTTCCAAATGGGTGGAGAGTATTTGAAGGATCCCATCGGAGTCAGAGGAATTTTCATTTCTGAACAAGTATTGATTTCGGATAAACCATATAGTCCACCAAGGAATTCTAATATCGTAGGGAAGTCTCTTGGATATGACAACATATCCTCAATTTGCTATTTTATTTCACCCTCGAATCGTTGTTGAAAATTGTTAACCCGGCGCTCTTAAAACAAATGAGCTTGATCCTCGGAAGCAAGATTACAAAGAGAACATGTAGAAGGAACATAAAACCCTTTTTGTAGTAGCCAAGTTGTTTTTGGCAAACCTTTTTGGCTTAATTTACACAAGAAGTTTTTTATTTTATGAGGGGCACTGATTTTCCAGATACATGCATTCTTATCAGAACATGAATGGTTGTTAGTTGAGACAAGGTTGAATGCACTGGAAGTTGTAAACCACCATTTCTTGTCCGGCCACCAATAGAGTCTATCTTGAAACTGAGTAGATGAAAGAGAAATATCCAAAATTTCTTTGTCTATATCCGCATGAAGGGATGAGGTAAGTTTCTCACGCCACCACTGAGCACCACAGATACAGTCACTAACAAATTCATTCGGGTTGAGAGCAACTCTTTGATCAATTCTATTAATCAAAGGAGAAGGTGAGGTCTAATTGTCTTTCCAGAAATTGATAGATTTTCCACCACCTACTGATCAAATAAGTCCTTTTTTAAAGGATGGAATGAGAGAGCTTAATTTTGACCATTTCCAAGACGATTTCCCCCTACGGGGATAATGTAGAATGTTGTTGTCTTTTAGGTATTTATATTGTATTACATTCAACCAAGCATTGTCTGGTTCCGTAAGTATTTTCCATAACGATTTCAGTTGTAGAGCTTCATTCATATCTCTAGATCGATGTGGGTTCTTAGGCGTACAAATCATGTCCCAAGAAAATGGGAGGACTATGTTTTGCATTTTTTTTCCAAAAAAATGAATGATTTAATTGATCTAGTTGTTTATGTACCGATCCTGAAAGAAGGAAGCTTTGCATCACATAAAAGGATTTTGTTGTCATATATGTTGAGATTAGTGTACCTCTCCCTTGTTGGGAGATGGAATTTGATTTACAGATGATTTTCTCAAAGGTCTGTTTCAAAACTCTTTCATTTATGATCGGAAAAACCAGATACTTTTCTAGGTTAGAAACGTTTGAAATGTTGAGGTTTCTTTCGATCTTTGCTACTCTGGATCGAGGGATTCCAGACATCGCCTGAAAAACCTATTTATGGTAGTTAACCTACTGGTATGATATTTTACCATAATTATCAAAATATTTCTAATTTTGGTATATGCGGAGACGTTGCCTTTTGAGAATATGATAATGTCATCATCGAACGCAAGAAACGGGATTCTAGGTCCCCTACTCCCGAAATGGAAACAAATTCCAGATTTGTCCAGTTTGCCTCCTTCGCAAGCTTTCTTGCAAGTATTTCCGCCCCCAATATGAACAAGGAGGGTAAGGGGTCACCCTCCCTACTTCCCCTCTTTGTTTCACTAACTCTTTTTTATTTTTAATAAAGAAAAGTTTCAATTTATTCCATACAAAAATATGAAAAGTTAATAAATAAAGGTTATAAGAGTAATTTAAAAAAAATGTTATAAAGTTTTCATGTTCAGCGAAACAAAATATAGTAAATGAATTCTTTTAAATTTAATTTCAATCAAACACATTTTCATACTTTTCGAGAAATTAAATTCATGAAAAGTTTGCTTCATCATTTTCATACTTTCCGAGAAATAAAATTGATGAAAAGTCTATTTCTTATGAAGTAACTTTCTAAGAGTTGAAATGAGGGGTGGACACAAATCCCGCAAATCTCGGTCCCGTCCCGATCCCGGCGGAATTTGAGTGGGAAAAAGTAAATTCCGTCCCGGTCCGTCCCACAAAAATTATGCGGGACTGGATGCGGGACAAGACTATGAGATCCCGCAAATCCCGGTCCCGTCCCGCATATTATATATATAATATATATAATACGCGGAACGTGAGTTTTAATTTTAATAATATTAATTCTTTTCATATATATATATATATATATATATATATATATATATATATATATATATATAATAGGCAATATTACAATTTTTTTATTTACATATTTAGTTACTGTATTTATTTACATTTAAATTTTGAATACTTACATAACTACATTTACATACTGTAAGTTTTTTTTTGTTGGGTTATTGTAAGATTATTTAGGGGCTTAGCTTAGGGCTACTGTATTTATTTACATTTAAACTTGGATCACTTGAGCTGGCAGTGTTAATGTTAACATGGTAGGAAATGAAATATGAAAACATTTTATATTTTTCAGGTCCTTATAATATTTTATTAATTTTATTTGGGAGACAAGGCCTGTCCCGTCCCGTGTGGCGTGTGGGATAAGGCCCGTGTGAGATTAAAAAAAAAAAGTGAATCCCGTCCCGATCCCGTCTCGGAAAAATTAAGCGGGACGGGCTCCGTCCCGGTCTCATCCCGCCTCGCCTCATCTCGTCCCACGCCCACGCTCACGCTCAACCCTAGTTAAAATTGCTACGTTTAATCAAACAAGGCCGGTGATTTTTAACTTATGGTCTTAGACATAGATTACAAATACCATTAACTAATATATCAATTGTCTTTTCAACCAATTAGGGACGTGTTTGGCTGGGGTGGGAGGGGATGGAAGAGGTAGGGGTGGACTTTGGGAATCGTGCCCGTATGTTTGGCAACAAGATGGAGGTTGATGGAAGGGGAGGTAGATGAGAATAAAACATCAAAAAATGAGATGAGAATGGAACCCAGAAAAATGAGGATTGAGGGGATGAGGATGAAAATGTCCCAAATTTGCCCCCATCATCTTCAACCTTCCTTCCTCTCTCCTACCCCCCACCGCCACCACTAACCGTCACTTAAGACCTCCTCCTCTGATGCCCTTGCCGGCCGACCACAAGAACTGCCGATCGCCGACGCCGCCGCTCACCACCGATGTCGTCGCCCACCACCGCCGCCGCTGATGGAGGGTTTAGTTTCCTTTCCCGCCATTATTGTTCTTATGGAACAAGCAAAATCAGATATAGCGATATTGGAAGGATATAATTAATTTAGTAAAGAAACAATCCTATAAATCTCCAATTGTTGCCTCTTGTCGCCTCCATCATAATCAGAAATCAATTCTCCAAAACACTTCTTCCCAGATTTAATTGCAATTTCAAAGTAATCTCGATCGATCCATCAATCGATAGGAGTCACTTGAGCAATCAGCAATGGCGACGATCAGGTTGAGTACAACCCACGCTCAGCCTCCTCAGCAGAGTGTACCGACACCTGATCCCGACCTTCCCGCAACTGCTTCCGTGCCGCCTTCTAGGGGCCTTCACCACCGACAACGTAGACATCCTCTTCATCGCCCCCTGCTTCGCCTACTCTGATTTCCGGTTGTTCGACCACTACTTCCAATTCTGCAAACAACTGTTGATCTCCAGGCTCTGCTCCCGCTTCCCCGACGATGATGTTGAGTTCGATCTCTCGAATTGGAGGCCAGAGTATGGCGAGACAGATTTAGCTAAAGAAGATGGGTTGGGGCCTGGGGGTGAGGGTCATTTGAGAGGGGCATAATCGTCCTTTTATGTGGATTAGTGGGGGCAATTGTGTCTTTTTTAGTACCTTCATCCCCAAATACTTTAACACACAACCAAACACGAACGAGATTAAAAGGGATTCAAAACTCCATCCCGTCCACCCCGAGATTCCATCCCCATCCCTTCCACTTAAAAATCTATCCCCATCCACCTACCTTATCCCGTTGCCAAACACGCCCTAGATTTCACAAGCTTTTCTAATTAAGATTTTGCTATAATTTTAACTTCAGCAAACCAAAACAATGTTCCTCCTTAACAAATTACGCGGGGAACTTCCTTTGTCTAGCCATATAGAAGTTAAAAAGTGCAAACTATGGACACATACAAAATATTATCTTCAATCGGCCGGGTGAAGAAAGGGTCCTTCAAGTTACAACTGTGAAAACCTAGTCCTCAGCAGGTCAGGCCCCAGTAACTCATTTCTCATTCTAGTACTTTGTTATCAGCTTGTCCACATGAATGATTATGTCATCGATGCGGGGTCGAACTGCACCCTGCGGTTGGAGCATCCATGTTACAAACTGGTGAAGTGCTTCTGGGCAGTGGCAGATCCAGAATTTTTGTTAGAGGGGGGCTGAAAATTACAAAGGACGATATGATCGACGCTCCTCGCTCGTTAAACAAGATTTTTGTCTATATGAACCAAATAAGTCATTATAACTAATGTTCTTTCCTAAATCCAACAAATCATTCAAACCAAACTCTATCAATATATATATAATTCTACTTAAAACTCCCTACTCTTCTCGAATCCACAATTTTACCCCAAATTGCTACTTAAATCCACAAATTAAGTAGCAAAATCACAAACCATAATCGAAATTTACCCAAATTGATTCTCAAATCCACAAATTCTGAACTAAATTGATTCTCAACACAACGAATTGACCTTAAAAACAATCTAATTTAAATTCAACTTAAATTAATCCTCGTCCATATTTTATACTCCTATAAGAAACAAATCCACAAACCACAAGTCCAAATCACAAATTCACAAATTCATTTCTTACAACCACAATTCCAGATTACAAACAACAAATTCACAAATTTATTTCTCACCACAATCACAAACCACAAAACACAAATTTATTTCTCACAAATCACAAACCCTAATCGAAATTTCCCCAAATTGATTCTTAAATCCACAAATTCTAATCTAAATTGATTATCATCTCAACAAATTGAACTTAAGAACAGTCAAATTTAAAGGAGAAAGAAGAAACTAACTAAAAAAGATTGAACAATGAATCACTTCGAAATTACAAACCCTAATTGAAATTTCCCCAAAATTAATTTTCAAATTCACAAACTCTAATCTAAATTGATTCTCGTCTCAACGAATTGATCTAAAGAATAATCAAATTTAAAGGAAGAAGAAGAAACTAACTAATCTCTTCGGCAGGGCTGGGTTGCGGTGGTGCAGGGTGCGTCGCTGGTGCCAGGGTAGGCCGGAGGTCTCTTCGGCAGCTCTGGGTTGCGGTGCCCGGTGCTAGGGTAGGCCAGAGGTGGAGCTGGCGGCGGTGGTCGGGGCGGGAACTCAGGGTTTCGCTTTTGCTGTGTGCGTGATTGTGAGTTGATGTCGCTTCAGTTTCAAAAAATAAAAACAGATTCAAAAAAGGTGTGGTAATGGGACTCGAACATGGGATCTAACGTTCCGGAATTTAATTCCTCCACTATCCTTGTCGCTGTGCCAACGCGTCCTTGTGATATTGGCTTACTATTTTTTTATATATTGTACAAAAATTAACAGATCTATGAAAAATATATATACTTTTTTTTCTCGGATTGGGGGGGGGGGGGGGGGGGGGGGGGGGGGGCTTCAGCCACCCCGAGCCCCCCCGTAGATCCGCCTCTACTTCTGGGTACTTGGGGTGCCTCGCCCTGTTGGCCACTTCTCCTGGGCATTTACAACTACCAACTGTAGGCTTCCACCTAATTCTCTGAGCGCATACTCGAATGGAGAAACACCGTACCTACAACATGATACAATTGAAACATGGCCTTAATTTTGGCACCAGCTCCTGGAATTAAGAGTTACGATGTTCCCAATCTCCAAATGTAGCAATTCTAAAGCTCATTTCAGTTTTCATGTACAAGTTAACAAGGTTCGATCTAATTAGTTAAAATGTGATACTTAAACGGCATAGCACAAAAAAACAGGGAAGTGGGAAAGAAGAAAAGTACTTACATTATTGCGTACAAGGTACAACCCAAGGACCAGATGTCTGTTCTTTCATCAATGTCAGCATGACTTGGACAATCCCACAATTAAGGGGCACGATAAGGGGTTGAACAATGCTCAGATGCCCATTCCTGTGGGAGCATCATAGGGTTAGATTAACTGTATACTCCATAGTAAGGAAGCAGTATTCACAGGCTCGCTTTGGAGTTAACAAACCAAAGTCTATCAACACACTGAAACTGGTGTGCAAGTCAGTTCAATTCATTGGCATCAATAAACTAACTGTTGTCAAAATGGCAGTTGAGAACAATTTAAGAAAAGAAGAGAATACACCATGGTAACGTGAAAATGAATACATGAAAATTAAAGACATTTTAAATAGGCACATAATTATAGTTTTTATTCTTTGATATCTATAACAATTTCTGTCAACATGGTTTCTGCACAAGGGTTTAAAAGGAAAAAGGATAACTTGAAAAATCATGCCTAAAAATTAAGCGAATTTCGGATATGACAAGTTTCAATGTCTAATAATTTCAACTAACCGTATGATAGAGCAGCCAGAAATAACAAGGATATCTTTGTTTAAATTCAAGCACACAATAGGGCCAAAACAAAGGAAACCATAAACATCTTAGGCACACAAAGTTGGCATTAAACCGCAAAACAAAGTGGATTAATTCAGTACAAACCTGCAACTGCAGGGCCTCGGCACGTGAGCGAATTTGCCGCCTAGCAGGTCGAGCACTTCCAAAATCCATCAAGATAGCCAAAGGTGCTTGTCCTTTTTTGTGTGTGAGCGGAACATTGCCAGGTTTCACATCATTATGTGCATATGGTGTGTTTAATCCATGCATATGCTTCAGGCCTGCACAGAGCTGCAACAGAGGTTTTCATAGTCTTGAGCTTTGGTAGAGGATGCAAAACAATTGATCATGTAAAACAAATTTTCAAACCCGGAACAAAATGAAAATTGAGCGGTAAAAAATAAAGCTAGAAAAGGGTAAGTGTAATTATAAATATATTCCGTAATATTCAATCCCCATTATTATTACTATTATACGTGTAATGAATTTCAATATGCAAATTATTTATGATTGTATGATGTTATGTATACAATAACTTAAACTTTAATACAAGAAAAAATCACTAGATTAAGTTGAATGACGATGACATTTTTTTAGGTAAGGGAAGATTAAGGGAGGATAGAGATTGAGAAGAGGGTTTTTTCATTATATTTAATTGTTTAATTATTATTAATATTATCTATAATATCTAATATATAATATATAATATATAATAATAATTTAAATGAGAACTTTATTGATGAGGTGTCCATTCCTCTTTAAAAGTAGGATGTTTCACCAATGAAAAGAATCCAATTAATCCGTAATATTCATAGTTTCCATAAGAATCTATAATCTATAATAATAATTTAAATGAAAACCTTTTTAGTGAGGTGTCAATTCCTCTTTAAATGTAGGTTGTTTCACCAAGGAATCCAATTGATCCATAATATTCATAGTTTCCATAAGAAATATTTTCTTTACCATTTATGTATAATCTATAATATTTGTAACTTCCATCAAATAAAATCATCTGATGGGGTTGATTTTATCTCTAGAAAGTTGCAATAAATGTTTCTGTAACCATTTTAGTGAATATGCACCCACACACATTAATTACCAATGGTAATTTTATTATTTATTATTATAATAAATACTAAAATTTTAACATTCAAAACATTGCAACAAATGCAATTTTCTTACAATCTTTTTTTTTTTTGAACCGGAAAAAATTTGGCAATAGGGAGACCCTATATACCAAGAGCATCCAAATGGATGAAATTCTGAAGCATAGAATCGTCAGACATCTGATTCCCATGGAAAGCAAAGTCTAAATGTGATAATCTGTCCGCGACCCGGTTTGCTTCCCGAAAGATGTGACGAATCTGAACAAGTCGGAAGAAACCTAGGGAGACTATATTGTCTGAGACAATCATTTCTGAATCTCCCGAAGGTTTCCCAGAACCCTTTAGGCTGTTAATGATGGTGGTATTATCACCTTCGATTATAAGGTTATTTATTTTAAGGTTTATTGCAACGGTAATGCCCTTCCAAAGTGCAAATCCTTCCGACCCAGTGACCGAAAGGATAGGGCTAGGACCAGCTTCAGCGTAAATCGGGTTCCCCCTATGGTCTCTGATGATGTATCCAAATGTCCCTATAGATGTTGATGATAGTGCTCCATCAAAATTTAGTTTGTAGATCCCCTCAGATGGGGCTTGCCATTTTATCTTGCGTCGTTATGTTTTATTTGTATTTTTGGCAGTTATGTTTGTATATGTTTCATTTTCATCTTGATTTACTGATTATGCCATAGCAAGGCCTGTTCCTTTGCAAATATTGTTATGCTAAGTATGTCGGACTTTGTATTTTCAAAAAGAGCTTTGTTTCTAAAGTACCAAATACTCCACCATGTAAAAGTCAGTTTGATAAATCTCTGGGTGTTCATTTCCTCCTTTATTGCTTGGATATTTTTGTTCATGTTATTTTCTTGTGAAGTACATCTATCAAGAATTGACAGTATGGATCGGTCCATTATTGATATAGCAGCTCGTGAAATGGGGCAGTTCCAAAAGAGGTGCTCAAGGTCTTCGTAATTTGAGTCACAGTAATGGCAAACAGTTGGAATACCCAGACCTCTAGAAGCTAACCTTACAGAGGTAGGAATTCCATTTTTTGTGATTTTCCAGAGAAAAGATTTGATCTTGGGTGGTAGATCCAGATTCCATATCCATTTGAAATCTGATTTTGCATGGTGCGCTTTGTCAGCTAATAGAGCCACAGCAGAACAAGTGGAGAACCAACCATTCCTGCTCTATTTCAAGTACAGCCTATCCATGTGTATGTTCTTTGGTATCGGTGTTGCTTCTATTAGGTGAATCGTTTCTTTGGGTAGTATGTTGTTGAAGCTGCTATGTAATTTATCCGTGTCCCACATTTTGTTTTCTTTTATGTAATTTGCTACTATTGTTGTTGTGTCAATGTGTTGATCATTGGACACCATAGTAATTAGTGGGGCTTCTCCACACCAGTGATCAAGCCAGAAGTTGATGTTATTCCCATTACCAACAGACCAACGTAGGCCTTCTTTGAATATAGGTAATAGTATGCTTTGATGTTTGAGGTACTTTTCCGTTATTAAAGAAACCCAAGGACTGTGTGGTTCCGCTAGGATTTTCCATATTAGCTTCATCTGTAGTGCTTTATTCATATCTTCAGAGTTTTGGAGACCTAGGACCCCATTATTTTTGGATTTACATACCTCAAACCAACTAATTAAGGGTTTATGCCTTGGTCCTTTATTCCATAGGAAGTTTTGGTTTATCTTGTCAAGTTCCGCATGTATACCTTTAGGTAGTAGGAAACATTGCATGATGTGCAATGGTTTCGCGGATAAAGTGGTTTTAATGAGAGTGCATCGGCCTGCTTGAGAGAGACAGTTAGCTTTCCACTTTTGTAGTTTTTACCTTGTCCTTAAGAGGAGTTCATTAAATACATCCTTCGTTACCTTCCCACAAATAATAGGACAACCTAAATATGTCCCTATTTTATTTGTGAAAGGAATGTGCAGTTCATTTTGTATAATCGTTTTTTGATTGTTTGTTGTATTTGTGGTAATTTGGAATTGGGATTTATGCCTATTGACTTTTTGGCCTGATAAGGAGCAATATTAAAAAAGTATCTTATTGATTTGGTCACAAGCTGTCTTTGTTGCTGAAGTAAATATAATGACGTCGTCGGCAAACGCCAGGAATGGTAGCCTTGTCCCGTTACGAACTAACTGTAACGGCCCAGAATTATGATTTCCGGGTTACGTTTCAAGGGATAAAACCCCTCGTTCGGATCTTGCAATCCAGGTACGGGTTGAGTTTTAAAACAAAATATTTGTACTAAAAGAAGGGATTTCGAACCCTTAAAGATCGCGGATCCATTAGGGACCAAACACCCGCCTTAGTCTAATCGTGAAATCGAGCGAAAGCAAAAATAAAGTTGAGTTTAAATACAATCCGAAAAGGAGTATAAAAGAGAGGAAGTGTAGTGGTCTCTCAACCTCTCGATCTAACGCCAAAAGTCTGAACCCGCCAAGCATCCACATAAGCAACGATAACGGCTAGCGATTACCTGAATCTAAAAAAATGAGGGGGATCTGGGTCAATCATCAGGTCACTCATGCGCGTATGTAAACACACTCTGAGAGGCATATAATAAGCATCCTATTCTTAAGATGAAATGCGTAATGCCATGCGTAAATTAAATCACATATATATACTGACAATTTAATATAATGCAAAAAGCGATAAATGGATCCACACAGAATGCCAAGTGGCATGTCCCTCTCTTACCTCCACCCCCTTCCGATAAGGTGGAGACTGGCCAGCTCATAAATGCATTCCATAATAATCGGGCGGCACGCATGCCCAACCCGCTCCATAAGAATTAATAAAGCCCGCAGGCAGCTTTCGCAATCTTGCTCATAATATAAGTAAAAGAAGTTCCATGACTCAATTGACTCAGGACGAGACCTGATGAGACTGGGTCGTCCTATGACCCTAACAAAGACTCTAGTTACTTCACAGATAACGGACGTTCTCTTGCAAGGACATATAGCAATCATATGATTTTCATTTTAGCTCTTAAGCATGATTCTAAGTCGTATGGTGCATGGACACTAGCCTACTATATAACACCCAGTGCATAGAGCGCCCATCATGAGTAAGTTCAAAGGTTTGAAAATAGGTTGAAGAGGTTTTGAAAATCGCCCAACGTTTTCAAATGGTTTTGGAAAATATTTTATAAGGGGCAAAATGAATTTAATTGGACTTAAAACCTAAAATGAATAAAGGGGAAATAATCTCGTGGGTAGAGACCCAAGCGGTAGACATCCCTTATGGATGTAGAATTCGGGGAACGATAGGCAAAATACTAGCTTTTATTTACAGATGGGCCTAGAAGACTCCAAGGAACACCACGGAGGTTGGAGTGTTGAGTTAGGAGGCCGTGAGGTTTTGCCCCTCCGGTCAGTCATCCCTCGAAGGACGGCATAGATCGTTTCTATGCTTACATTTATATATGTACACATATGCAATTGGGCTCGAGGGCGATCCTCCTCGAAGAGGATCATATTAATCTTGTTGATTGCTTCTGTGATGAGTACTATTGTGCTTAGGATAGTGAACTAATCAGTATGCCTTGATTTGAATCATGTGTTGAATAACCGTGCAAACGGGATAGCGGGAGAAAGCCTTGTTCTTATGTAATCAGAATTCTTGTCTTATTGGAATAACCCTTACATAATTCAAACCCCCTGATGGTTTTGACTCTGTCATCCGTTCCACCAAAATATCTAGGTATGTTAGCAAAGGTCGAGAAGCATCCGCTCCCCCTGTTTAGAGTCTTGTTTTGTACCCCACCATCGATGCTTCTATCAAGTCTCGTACTTGTGGTTTGGGTTCTTTCACGGGAAATTTGGGTCGTTCAATTAAATACCTTCTGAAATCGTGTCAGATGTGAGGGTTACCTGAATATGTTAGTGGGAGTGAGGATTTAAGTCATTTCGAGATAGAAGTGAGTTTTCCTATGGAGTCATCCCTTTCGATCCTTGTAATGGCTAACCATGTCTAAACACGAGTTCTACTCTCACCTCTCGGAAACGACGTGAATGTCCTTGTGTCAAGCGAGTCATACTAGCGTCCCACGGGAAAACAGGGTGGTGAATCGGTGATTGTCCTTAGAGAATTCTATCAAGTTATAATGATGGCCTCCTTGTGATTTCATGAAATTGTATATTGGTATAATTCAGCATGACTTGCCTAATACCTGAAATGGTTGCACTTATGAGTAGATGTATGTGCCGTATGTATTGAATCCCCGTGATTACTGTCTTCCTATGTACTAGGTCCATGATAGTGTGGTCAACTCTCGTTGCATGTTTAACACGTGAATCAGATCACTTACCATGCCAGATTAACCTAATTAGACCTCATTGACTGTGTACATGTTTAATGAGTATTGCTAGTATCATGTAAGACATATACCTCTTAGTTATAGGCCCTCATATGATTGTGTGACGTCTTAGTCTTACTATGTGAATATGGATGTATTTGATGAGATAGTTGCTATACCAACTCTGCATGAACTGACCATACCCTTAGCATGATTTTTAGGGTGCATCTTAGCATGCTTGCCTCAATCTCGCAATATAATTTCTTGCTTATGTGTGTATCTAAATTGAGTGATAAGTCGTGCATATGACATCTTGTGATGTTTGCTAGGTCTTGCATAACTTATGCCATATATGTCCCATGTCAGTCTGTGCATACATGTTCTTAGTCTGTTAAGCATGATTGGTGAATGAAATGATAGGTTGCTTGCTTGTTATGCGCACATATAAAGATGATTATATGAACATGTTATGAATGCATAAATCGGTATCCCTTGAGATAGGTGCATACTAGTGTGAAATAACGTGATGATATCTCTTAATTTTTTTCCTTATGTGTTTGCGTGCCACAATTATAAGGGCATCGTTGTAACTCTTGGGTTAGGATCTTATCCTTGGTCTCGTTGGCCCTAGTCATGGTCCATGTCTGAACCCTTGCAATCCCTCGATGAGCGCCGACATGCAAGAAAGAACCGATGACCAAGTGGCACCATAGCAGCGCAACGGAAACGTGATGGGTCCATAACCCACAGACCACAAGACTGACGTCGCCAAAAGTATACAAATGACGAACACATTTGAAAGATGGTAGCCGCGTACGTGATTCTCTTAGATGACTCAAGGAAGGACGTTCTTAATTCAAATCATGGATTCTTCTATACTAATCGAAATTGATGTTTTGTGATAGACCTAGAACTGACATAATTGAATGTGTGATGACGGATGTGCTGAATTGGTAGCAATGATTGCCTGACTAACTTGTTTCTATGACGATGTGCCTTGGTGCTTGGTATACTGACTTGCGGGTGAGTAGGTTCTGGGTTATATGTATGGGAGTGCTTTCTTCTTGAGCTTGAGCCATGAGATTCTTCAGTGAGACGGGTTGGAAAGTGGCAGGTGGATTAAGGTATTCGGATTGGGTCTTCGGCCGTGTGAGATGGGGTGCAGAAAGAATGCGTTAGCTTGGGTAGAGCCGAGTGAGTTGGGATGTGTGAAAGATAGTGGTCTGTGAGTATAGATGAGCTTCCAGGTAGGTCTTAGGTGAGCAGTGGGGCTAGTATGGCGAGACTTTGAGGGAGATGTCCTAGTGAGAAGTGGTAGTCTAGGTAGGTAGTGTGCGCGGGTAGTATAAGAGAGTGGTTGACTGAGGTCTGGACTAGTTTCATTAGGGTGACCTTGAGAGTGAGTGTAAGTATAGGCAGTTGGCGTAGTTCTAGAGGTGGATGAGAGAGATAGGAGTTGACCAAGGGATTCTTGAGGGGAGGTGTTGTGAGACAGATTTGTATGCTAAGGAAGGTGTCTAGATAGTCTATGAGCGGATCGTGGGCGGTGTAGAATTTGGGACTAGGTGATATGTGTTGTGAGTGGGAGCGATTTCAGTAAGGGATGAGGTTGAGGAATTGCCAAGGAAGAGTAGTATGAGGTTTCTTGGGAAATTATCGATCGGGGATATTAAGTTGTTCATATCAGGGTTGTTCGTGTGAGGAGTATTTGGGGTTGTTTAGATAGGATTGGTAATGCTTGGGGAATTTATGAGTGGAGGTTATTTTAGCTATTGAGGTATTTGGGGATGTGAGATGAGTCTTCGAGGAGAGCCTAGTAGCTAGGCAAGGATGTAGTCGAGATTCCTAGTCAGACTGTGGGCTTAAGGTTGAGATAGGGAGATTATTAGTATGAATTTGGGAACTAGGCAAAGAAGAAGGTATTGAGGATGCTAGAGGATAAGGGATTTTAGAAGGTTGGTGAAGTTGTGGTACTTAGTAAATTCAGACGAGGATGTCATATGAGTTCAGTGGGAATTCTACCGGTTGGAAAATCGTGGGAGAATTGGTCAAGTTGCGATGTTATGGGTAATTCGAGCTAGGGTGACATAAGGTTTCGTTGGGGATAATGGTCGTGGTTAAGGAGTGCTAACTTGAGGTAAATTAGGATAATGATGGGAAGAGGATCTAGGGTAGGTCAGCTTGAGGAGTCATGAGTGGTTTAGGTTTTGTGAGTTCTGGAATGGGATGAGTGGGTAAAATAAGTGGTTGGTCTTTGAGGATAGGCGCTTGTGATGAGGGTCTTGGAAATTCGTTGTTGGGAGTACCACTAGTTGGGTTCTGCATTAGAATTGGTCGGGAGTGTCATGTGTGAGATGAAAAGTATGAGTTGGGTTCTTAGAGGTGGATGGTTAGTGAGAGCGGTTAGTGGTGTGGGGAGTATGATCAGGTTAGCAAGGTGATTCGAGATGTCTCTTTGGGGGATGATGTTCAGGTGGAGTCTTGAGAGCCTAGGACAAGTAAGCGAGATTGTTAAGAAGTGTCCAAATCAATCGTGAGAGCGGTTCAGTTGAGGACTCAGAATTTTCTATTAGAGGGTAAAGATGGGACTGATAGAAGACGCCTAGGGCAAGAAGGTGTTATATATGGAGTCTTGGTAGTAGATTGAGTTGTTCAGTTAGTCGAAATGAGGGAATTTTGTGATTTGGAAACTTCGAAAGATAGTTTTAAATAGTCGAGTGGAAGGTAGGACTTGAGATCGGGATGTCGAAGTGGATTGGCCCTTAGATGGATTGATGGCATAGGAGTTGGGATACCTTGTAGTTGGTTAGGGTATTCGACCTTGATTGCGAATAGTTATGAGGTTAGAAAGGTTGTATGTGAGCATGATACAATGGTGCCTAGAACTGGTAGTGGATTGAGTTGGTAGACCTCGGTGAAGTTGATCTTAGTGCAAGGGATGGTGAGTAGTGGTCCTGTCTCATCATGATTGGTAGTGTAAGGCAGATTCTCTTGAGATAGTCATCTAGTGTATGCTTTACTTGGGGGTGAATGTTGTGCGAATTTTATATTGTAGACTATGTTGATTCTCTGATGTATTGTCGTTGACAATAGGGAACTGTTAGTACTAACATAGTTATCCCTGAACTCAATGGAATGCTACTGTACGGAAGTAGTTGTTGCCTCTAATGCGATGACGATTGGTAGTTAGAATGAGTATGATGTACTTATCTGATTGATATAACGTGCTTATTTGATTGATATGGTGTGTAACTTCCGTGAGATGATGTGATAAATTCTACCATATATGATACGATGCTAGATATGCAATGATATGTGGCTATTCTTGAGGTGATTATGCTATGCTATTAGATGTAAGGTGCTAGTGTTATTCGATGTATATATACATGATGTTTGACGATGGAAATGATAGAAATTGAACTGTTGAACTTTGATTCTGACTTGGAACCTAAGAGGGGAATATGGGATTAGCCTTTAGAGGTGGATGGTAGGATGAATGGAGAGGTTAGAAATGCTTTTGACTAATGCCGAACTTGAAGTTTTGAACGGTGTTTTAAAGAGGACGTTGTGATGTTTTGAGTTATGATATGACCGAGGAGTCGGAGTAAGGATGTGGTAGGGGCCCATATTACATTCTTGCTACGGTCTATTGGGGATATTATGATCACGGCAACGGTACCGTGAGGATCTCATAGGGGCACTTATGAGATGCTTACCGGATCAATGGCATGATCTTTGGACTCACCAATTTTAAACTTCATCTCCTATTTTAAAATGATTTTAGCATCGGGGACGAGGCTTGTTTTTAGAGGTGGATGATGTAAAGGCTCGGATTTTCAAATCCTAATTTTTCGGAAAAAGGAAAATAAAAATGAATTTAAATTGGATTTAAAACTCGTTTAGCGGATTCCGACCGAAATAGAAAATTTAGCCAACGATTTCTGTCATTTTACCTCGGAAATTCAAAATAATTATCGTAGTATGATATCCTTTTCGATTTTATAAATCTAATTGATCGAGAAAGCGAGAGTCGGGGAAAATAACATTTAAGAACTAATTGTAGGATCCAAAATTCACGTATTCGGGATTAATTCCGGGTATTGGTTTTCACCAATTCAACACACAATCCCTCACCCACTCCCATCACTCACCTTACCCTTCAAATTCAACCCACCCCCACACCCTGTCATTCACTCATCGTCATCACCCTCACCTACTCCTTGGGTCTTCATCATCACCTCTCACCCTCACGTCGCCATCTCCACCTCCCATCACCGTTCTCCATTTCAGCAACCACCACACACACACCCCCTCCTTCCTCCTTTCTTGAAGATCAGCAGTAGCAACATCCACCCACACCACCTCCGACATCCGCCGCCCCCACGACGCCGCCCAGGAGCCCTCCGGCGCCACCGTGAGCCACCAGAGCTCCACCTCCCCTGTTCTAGCGCGAATAAGGTTCCGATAAGCCATTCTTCTTCGTTTTTGATCGGAATTGTCCCCGAGCTTCACCATCACGCTCACCCATACCCGACGCAGGTCCGACGAGCCATCGCGAGCCAACGACGACGCCCAAAACTCTGATCGAGAGCTCCGAAGTCGCGAACATCCTCGTTGAGCTTTTGATCTTTTCTTTCCCTCCTCGTTCGGTTCATGAATCCTTGTTTGCTTAGGCTAGGAGGGGGGGATGTTTGAGAGCTGAGTGCGGGGAGGTGGGCGAGCCCAAGAGCTCCGGCGAGCTCGAGGGCGGCGAGGCGAGCTCCGGCGAGGCTGTGCGAGGACGAGGCTGTGAGCGAGTCTCCGAACAGGAGTATTCTGCAAGCTTTGAGGACATCCAGGCGAGAGCGAGTTCATGGAGCAGCGAGCAAGAGCGTGAAGCCGTGAGTGCAGGGAGTCGGTGGATCTCGGCGTCGATCCTTGCAGGCGGGAGCGGGGAGTCTTCGACTTTCAAATGAAGGAGATGAGCTGTGGGGCCCTGTCCAATCAGCACCCGTAGGCCCAACTCCTTGTTTTGTTGATTATTGAACCGGTTAGGTTTAGGTGGGTTCGATTCGGTTATGTTCGGTTGGATTTAAATGGGTTTGATTTGGTTTTGGTTATCCGTTTATTTATTTAACTAATTAGCGGAATTAAATTATTATATATATACACAATATTAATGGAGGTTTTAAGAGATAAAATATTATTTTTGGAAAATTTTAACGGTTGGTTTATTAAATAAAAATGATCGGGATTTTAGGAGATTTGGAAATAATTTGAAAAAGTGCTAAATAAATGGTATTTAAAATATCATGTAATACTATTTGAAATTTTAAATATATTATTGGGACTTAAAGATTTATAAAGAATTTGGAAAAGAATTTCAAGGTTCGAAGGTAATCTAATAAATAAACTTAAAAGGGAATTTGGCGAGTATTTTAAAGGGTCGGAATACATAACTATTTAACTGGGATTTGAAATGGTTTTGCAACTAACTGGGGAATAAGACTTATTCGACGACTAACTAGCATGATAATATGATCGTTTGACTAATAGTATGATATACATGACTAATAGCATGATTTGTGGTGAATTATTATATGAGATTAAATGTTGGATGATTATGACGATCTAGTAGGATTTTATATCACACAAATTATGTCTTATGATTTTGATGAACCGTTGAGGTATATGCGGAAATGATGTACATGAACATGCAGAATTGGTTGAATGATTTATGGAGAACGATGTGGTCTTAAGAAGGGGATGATGCGATGAAATGACTTTCATAATATGTTACTTGTTCTATTGCTTGAGGTGTGCTTGAGTGCTTAATAGTTGGATGTAGACTTATGTATATTCCATTATGTACTAGGTGATACTCTGTGATTGTGAATACTGTGTGCTGGATTCTCCTGTTGCCGATCTGCTAGCCAGGTAAGTCCTCCGGGACTTACTTAGTAAACAGTACCTCCTGCCTGATGTGTCATATAGTATGTAGGTGTTGCATATGCATAAGAGCATGTCATGTAGTATCATGCTTAGGAATTGCATTTACGAATGAGCATCCTTATTCTGTATGCGTTAGAATACAGAACGGTCGTTATCTGTGAGTCCTAGAGTCCTTGCTAGGGTCATAGGGCAACCTAACTTCATCGGGTGTTGTCCTTCTCGAGTCATTTATATATATCACGAGATACGAGATGGGCATGAGATACGATATGATGATGAGATATGATATGATGATGAGATTTGATATGATTACAGCATCGAACTGGCCAGTCTCCACCCTATCTGTAAGGGGGGTGGTGGTAGAAGAGGGATATACCACTTGGTATTCTTTGTTAAGGCCTTACTTAATATTCTACATATATGAATTAGGAGCATGATAGTGTGGTTAAGATTTCAGTACTGCATGAAGGCATCCTTTATTCTAGGTATAGGCGTATTATATGTCCTCAGCGCGGTCAGAGGACCCGCGGGCGGACTCTTGGCCTGACTTGTTGGTATAGTTTCAGGTACCCGATACACTGCCTGATTTTGTGCTGTTATAACGGGGTCTATTCTTATGGCGGAGAGTGAGCGTTTGAAACCCGACTTCACCAAATTCATGCTTTTGGGATTTCTCCGTACTTATACTCTGTTTTGACCCGGCTCTGCCGTGGCACTGGTTGTATCATTTTCAGAACTTATGCCCTTTGCATGATAAAGGATTTCCCGCGTTGTAGACTTCGAACAGGTATAGGGATTTACCCCGGGGTCTCCAATGGACCTTTCGGATTTGGGTGCGAAATCCCACTTTAAACTGCAAATCTTTGGTTTCAAACCTTCAACCTGTACTCGGGGCGCAAGATCCCAACGAGGGGTTTCATCTCTCGAAACGTAACTCGGGAATCATAATCACGGGCTGTTAATACCACCTCGAAACGCAAGATCCCAACGAGGGATAAAACCCCTCGTTGGGATCTTGCGCCCCGAGTACAGGTTGAAGGTTTGAAACCAAAGATTTGCAGTTGAAAGTGGGTTTTCGCACCCAAATCCGGAAGGTCCATTGGAGACCCCGGGGTAAACCCCTATACCTGTTCGAAGTCTACAACGCAGGAAATCCTTTATCATGCAAAGGGCATAAGTTCTGAAAATGATACAACCAGTGCCACGGCAGAGCCGGGTCAAAACAGAGTATAAGTAGGGAGAAATCCCAAAAGCATGAATTTGGTGAAGTCAGGTTTCAAACGCTCACTCTCCGTCATAAGAATAGACCCCGTCATAACAGCACAAAATCAAGCAGTGTATCGGGTACCTGAAACTATACCACCAAGTCAGGCCAAGAGTCCGCCTGCGGGTCCTCTGACCGTGCTGAGGACATATAATACGCCTATACCTAGAATAAAGGATGCCTTCATGCAGTACTGAAATCTTAACCACACTATCATGCTCCTAATTCATATATGTAGATTATTAAGTAAGGCCTTAACAAAGAATACCAAGTGGTATATCCCTCTTCTACCACCACCCCTCTTCCAAATAGGGTGGAGACTGGCCAGTTCGATACTATAGCATATCGAATCTCATCATCATATCGCATCTCATGCTCATCTCGTATCTCATGATCATCTCGTATCTCGTGATATATATATAACTCAAGGAGGACAACACCCGATGAAACTGGGCTGCCCTATGACCCTAGCAAGGACTCTAGGACTCACAGATAACGGCCGTTATGTATTCAAACGCATACAGAATAAGAATGCTCATTCGTAAGTGCAATTCCTAAGCATGATACTACATTGCATGCTCTTATGCATATGAAACACCTACATACTATATGACACATCAGGAAGGAGGTACTGGTTACTGAGTAAGCCCCGTAGGTACTTACCTGGCCAACAGACCGGCAACAGGAGAATCCAACACACAATAGTCAAAATCACAGAGTATTACCTAGTACATAATGGAATATACATAAGTCTACATCCAACTATTAAGCACGCAAGCACACATCAATCAATAGAACAAGTAACATATTATGAAAGTCATTTCATCGCATCATCCTCTCCTCAAGGCCACATCGTTCTCCATAAATCATTCAACCAATCCCGCATGTTCATATACATCATTTCCGCATATACCTCAATGGTTCATCCAAAATCATAAGACATAATTTGTGTGATATAAAATCCTACTAGATCGTCATAATCATCCAATATTTAATCTCATATAATAATTCACCACAAGTCATGCTATTAGTCATATATCATACTGTTAGTCAAACGATCATATTATCATGCTAGTTAGTCATCGAATAAGTCTTATTCCCAAGTTAGTTTCAAAACCGTTTCAAATCCCAGTTAAATAGTTAAGTATTCCGACCCTTGAAAACACTCACCAAATTCCCTTTTAAATTTATTTATTAGATTACTTTCCAACCTTGAAATTCTTTTCCAAATTCTTTATAAATCTTTAAGTCCCAATAATATATTTTAAATCTCAAATAGTATTACATGATATTTTAAATACCATTTATTTAACACTTTTATAAATTATTTCCAAATCCCCTAAAATCCCGACCATTTTTATTTAATAAATCAACGTACCCTTATAATTCTCCCAAAATATAATAATTTAAATACCGCTAATTAGTTAAATAATAAACAGATAACCCGACCGAACCCGCAATTATTAATCTCCAACCGGTTATATAACAATATATATATATATATATATATATATATATATATATATATATATATATATATATATATATATATATATATATATATATATATATATATATATATATATATATATATACACTATATGGAATGTTACCAAGGGTCCCATAAGCTACGTCAGCCTCCCTCCTCCTCCAGATTTCAAAACAAAGCCCGCCTCGTGAGTGCTCCGATCAACTCCGAACCTCACCTGCAACTGCGCCCAGCTCCTCGGCCCTCCGGCTCTCGGCTTTGCTCACTGATCGCACCCCCGCTACTCCCCACAACTCCCTCACACTTGCCCATGCCAGCGCTCATAGCCCTCGCCCTCTCAGCTTGCCTTTCGAGCTCGTGTCGCCGTCCTCTCCCAACCGCCCTCGCACTCTCGCTCGTCGGAAACCGAGCTTGATCTCACCCTCGACCCCACCGATACCCTCCCCCAACTATCACATACACGGAAGAATTGAAAACGACGACCGAGAAATGAGAAGGAAGGGTCGAAGCTAACCGGGGTAGTTTCGCGGACGTCGGAGGTTCGATTGGAGTTCTGGGCTTCATCGGTGGCTCGTGATGGCTCGTTAGACCTGCGTGGGACATGGGTGATGATGATGGTGAAGTCCGAGGATGATTCCGATCGAAAACGGAGGAGAACGACTTACCGAAACGGAGTTCGCGCTCGAATGGGGTGGTGGAGATCCGGTAGCTCAGTGGTGGCGACGGGAAGCCTTTGGGGCTGCTTCAGGGTGCTCGTGGACGTCGGGATTTAACGAGGGGAGGATGTGGTGGTGCTGGGTGAAGATGGTGAAGCTGGGAGCAAGTGACAATGGTGACGGCGGCTGCGGGGGGATGGTGAGGAGGAGATAGTGATGGCGTGAGATGGTGAATGATAATGAATGAAGATCCGGAGAGGGATGGGTGAGGATTGAAGTGAAAGATATACAGAGGGAGAGGGATGGTCTCGAGCAGGGTAAGGTACGTAGGAGGAGGGAGTGGGTGAAGATTGAGTATGAATTTGGTTAAACTAACACCCGGAAATAAATCCCGAATATGTGAATTTTGAATCTCGTAATTAGTTCTCAAATGTTAGTTTCTCCGACTCTCGCTTTCTCGATCAATTAGATTTTTAAAATCGACAAGGATATCGCCATCCAATAATTATTTTAAATTTTCGAGGTAAAAGGATGGAAATTATTCGTTAAATTTTATATTAAGGTCAAAAGCCGCTAAACGAGCCTTTAATTCGATTTAAATTCATTTTTAATTTTCTTTTTCCGAAAAATTAGGATTTGAAAACCCGAGCCTTTACAAGATGTAAATAATGGAGTAGATTTTATCCTAAATCAAAATTCATTTAAGTTCTAAGACTCCGAATTTTTTTCAAAATTTGCGTATTCAATAAATCAAATTATTTTATTTCTCGAGACCACTCCCGATATAAATTTGTTATTCGAATTTGAAAATATTTTCGGAACTTGTTATTTATCTCGGGTTTGGATATTTAATTTAATCGCGGCGGGTTAAGATCAGAAAGTAAAAGGTTAAGGATTTTTTTATTGGGTAATTAGGATTTGACAATTCCACTTATTACCTCCCATCAAGCCACCCTACACCTAACCCCCCCCCCCCTGCAACACCCCGTAACTCTTTCCCCTACTCCTAGTTGTACACCCGCCCCTCCCCTGTCTATAAACCCATCTCCCTCCCTGTCATTCTTTCACATCCCAAATCTCTCAAGTCTCAACCCGTCTGCTCTCTCTGCTCCTCATCTCATCACAACCACTGTACACCATCATCCTTCACCCATTGTTGCACCTTCGCCACCATCAGGCATCCACCACAACCTCTTCCTCCTCGCTTCATCAACGCCACACACCACGCCTCGCTACGCCATCACCGTCATCATCACCATCGTCTTCCCCTCTTTCATCGAAGGCCAACAGCGGCAGCCCCGGAGCACTCAACGTCCCCGTCGAGCCACCGGAAGTCCATCGCTCTTCTCAATCACGAAACAACCTTCCGATAACTCGTTCTCCTTCGTTTCCGATCCAAACTACTCTCGAGCCCTACCATCACACTAACCCATATCCGAAGCAGGTCCGAGGAACCATCGAGAGCCTCTGACGACGCCCAGAACTCCGATCGAAGCTCCGACGCCCGCGAATATCTCGGTGAGCTTCATTCCCTTACTTCCGTTAGCCCGTTTCATTCCTTTCGTTCTTTTGGGGTCGGGAAGGGAGTGTGTGAGCTGAGAGTGGATAGCGGGGGGCGAGCTCGAGAGCGGCGAGGTCGGGCGCGACTTTGTGGGCGTGTACGGGGGATTGGTAACGAGGGCTGTGAACAGGCGAGAGAGCGGACGTGTCGGAGCTGGGGGGTGTGAGCGTGGTCGGAGAGGAGGGTCCGAGTGAACAAGGTTGAGGCGGAGCTGAGAGGCGCAAGTCCGGCACCGTCGATCTCCATGGCAAGCGAGCAGGCGGGAGCATGATTTCACGAGGAGAAAGAAGAGCCAGGCGGGGCCCCTGCCCAGTCAGCTCCGTGTGGGTCCACTTCTGTTCTTTTAAATTTTGTTTCGTACCGGTTTATTCGTTATTTATTTATTTATTTAATTTATTAATTAATTGTTTAACCGATTTCCGATAATTGATTATTTAGAAATCGATTTATGTGTCAATATTTAAAGAGGGTCGGTTTTAAAGTATATAAATTGAATTATTTAGTAACGATTGAAAGTTAGTTAAGTCCTTAGAATGACGATTTTAAGTACAGTAAATTGAATTATTTAGTAACAATTGAAAGTTAGTTAAGTCCCTAGAATGATGATTTTAAAGTATATAAATTGAATTATTTAGTAACGATTGAAAGTTACTTAAGTAAAGTAAAGTATGTCGGAATTATTTAATTGTATTTTTGAAGTATTTTTAAAGATTAAATATTTTATGAATTAGAAATGGCTAAGTATAAATTTGAAGAAATTGTTTTGACTAACAACTGGACTAGCTAGTGAGATTATATGGATTGAAGTATGACTGAGCCAGTTATGGAAATGACAATGGAATAAGATGTTGAGATAAAGGATGCTGATGATGCTATGATTAATGGATTGATGAGCATGTTATGTAGCGGTAAATGGATCCCGTTGTGTGCATGTTACTTATGCATATTTATTAATAATTGCTAGGTGATCTGTAACCTGCTTGCTTATATCTTGCTGCTTTTCATCTTGCTGATCTGCTACTCCAGGTAAGTTCTTTGAACTTACTCATGATGGGCGCTCTATGCACTGGGTGTTATATAGTAGGCTAGTGTCCATGCACCATACGACTTAGAATCATGCTTAGGAGCTAAAATGAAAATCATATGATTGTTATATGTCCTTGCAAGAGAACGGACGTTATTTGTGATGTAACTAGAGTCTTTGTTAGGTTCATAGGACGACCCAGTCTCATCGGGTCTCATCCTGGGTCAATCGAGTCATGGAACTTCTTTTACTTATATTATGAGCATGATTGCGAAAGCTGCCTGCGGGCTTTATTAATTCTTATGGAGCGGGTTGGGCATGCGTGCCGCCCGATTATTATGGAATGCATTTACGAGCTGGCCAGTCTCCACCCTATCGGAAGGGGGTGGAGGTAAGAGAGGGACATGCCACTTGGCATTCTGTGTGGATCCATTTATCGCTTTCTGCATTATATTAAACTGTCAGTATATATATGTGATTTAATTTACGCATGGCATTACGCATTTCTTCTTAAGAATAGGATGCTTATTATATGCCTCTCAGAGTGTGTTTACATACGCGCATGAGTGACCTGATGATTGACCTAGATCCCCCTCATTTTTGTAGATTCAGGTAATCGCTAGCCGTTATCGTTGCTTATGTGGATGCTTGACGGGTTCAGACTTTTGACGTTAGATCGAGAGGTTGAGAGACCACCACACTTCCTCTCTTTTATACTCCTTTTCGGATTGTATTTAAACTCAACTTTATTTTTGCTTTCGCTCGATTTCACGATTAGACTAAGGTAGGTGTTTGGTCCCTAATGTATCCGCGATCTTTAAGGGTTCGAAATCCCTTCTTTTAGTACAAATATTTTGTTTTAAAACTCAACCCGTACCTGGATTGCATGATCCGAACAAGGGGTTTTATCCCTTGAAACGTAACCCTGAAATCATAATTCTGGGTCGTTACAAAGATGGTATCAGAGCTCAGGTTGTGCAATTCGGGTACACAAGGGTCGAGTGTATGTTTTGAAAACTACCCACGAATTTCAAGGACTTTTGAAAAGGATTTAAAAGGGCAAAATGAACTTAAGATGCCTAACCCAAATTTGACTAAGTAACGAACTCGACTTGTAATGAATAAGGAAAATCGACCAAACGGGGACACGAGTGGGTAGTAAAGGCGCTAGACCACCCCTATTGGGAGTAGTTGGGAACGGTAGGCAAAATACTAGCTTGCTCTCTACAGAGGGTCTGGAAGACTCCAAGGAGATTGCACCAAGGTGGTTGGAGTGGCGAGTTTGGTAGGATCGCGAGGTTTTTGCCCCTCTGGTCAGTCGCTTCTTGACGAGCGACATTAGATAGCTTGATGTGCTTTATATATTGAGACTGGGTACGATCTCCCTCGAAAGAGGTCATTATAATTGTCATTGACTAATTCTATGTTGAGTGCTTGATATGCTAAAGTCTGATTGGTATGCCTAACAATTAAATGTTTATCGACTGATTTGTGCAAACGGGATAGTGGGAGTACCATTAATTCTATGTGGTCAACCCAGCTTGTGTGAAATAGCACCTTCCACTATGTTTGTTAACCCTTTGACGGTTCTATTGAGTCTTTCTCCCGGATGTCAGTATCTTTCATGGGAATCGGATTGGTAAACACATTGCGTCAGAAACTCATGTATGTATATGATGGTTGTTTGAGTGAGTATTGGAAGGTAGTTCTTGATGTCATTTTGAGTCAAAAGTAAGGTGTTTCCGGGGTTGTCTTCCTTGATTCTTATGATGATCAACCGAGGTTTTCTTGCCACAAAGAGTCGTACGTACCAAGGTCCCACGAGAGATAGGGGTGATGAGTCAGTTGGGGAAGGTCAATGGTTGCCCTTAGGGATCTCTGTCCGGTTGTAATGGTAACTCTCTCTGAACTTCATGACATGATTTTGTAACCTCCTGCATGTACCTTGCAAATGCTCATTTGTAAAATGTTTCTCATGTTATTACATCCGTGATTAGTTACATTGATCAAGTTTTGTGTTATGCCTCACTCTCTATCGTGATTACGTTGTCATAGCATGCCTACTTGACTTATTGTATTAATTGTACTAATAATTGATTTGAAGCATATAAACCACATGATATGAACCTACATGATAATTGTTTTCTCCTGGGTTAGGCCCATGATAGCGTTATAAACTCTTCTTCGTGTGAATGCATGTAAATGATCTCTTTAGCATACTAGCTAATGACGCCTTGATGCTTATTACTCGTTTTATGACAAGAATCTACAACATGCCCATCTATTCTGTATTCGCCAGATGGTTGTTTTGCACTTGATATTGTTGTGTGATTAGTGCGTTGGATGGGAAATATGTGGTATAATTGAGTCTTGATGAATGCATGCTTTAATGTTTATGACTTCATGATGGTCATTGTGTGAGTTCAAGTTACACATGTTACGTCTCTATCATCCCAGCATGCCTTACTCAGTATGTTGCATCGTTATACTAGTGCATGAATGTAAATGTCATGTGTTAGGAAGCTGCATGATTAATGTTCTCTCTGTAAATAGGTTTATGATAGTGTGATCGTTCAGTTCTAGTATCATGATAGAGTGAGTTCCTTACTTGATGGATATGTGTTACAACTTGATGTCAACATGCCTTATATGATACGTAATTCCCAGTAAATGTTAAGATGATGATCCTTAATGTAAATTCGTGGTTGTATGACATTCTGTACCCATGCTTGCCCCATTGATTAGGTCCCGTGTTGCACCTTGCTTCATGTCCTCATTATATGTTGCCTTCGCATGTCTAATTGACCTGTTGTATTGGTCGTACTAACGACTGATTTGAAGCATGAATTGCATGATAAGTGTCTGTATATAGTTATTGTCTTCCCATAGATTAGACCCATGATAGTGTGCTACACTTCCCTTGTATGAATGTCGCAAGATGATTTTCCCTGCATGATTAGTCGATGTTACCCATGGTTTGTTGACTAAATTAGTAGTTCAATTGTGATCATGCTATTTGACGTGATGTCTTGGTAAATGCATACCTTATTCAAATGGTTGTTGAGTTGAAATACATACCTTGTATGCTAGTCATAGCTTGTTGCATAGTCTTGCATTATGCATTGTTATATTCTTTCCATGCTTCTAATCGATGGACTATGTTAATATGATTTCTTGCACGTCGATGTGTTGGTCATTCAAGCGCATGTATGTGTCGAATGTCATGTTGAGCCTTTAGTGTCATGTAGGGTCCTTGGTTGTGAATTGCACAAATTTATACCTTGCTTGCATTATTGCTGATTCCCTCTCGAGCTAGGTCCCTTATAGTGTGATCCTTCCCTCTTTCTATCACCTTGAAATATCTTACTCATGCAAATTAGATTGATGTTGAATTCGATGATCAATTGCTTTCTATGATGGTTTATCCTAGCATGCTTACATGTTATCACTCGGTAATGTTTCCCCTATTACCTTATGAATTTCTCTAGTGCTGGCATAGATGTATGACTTGGCACCTCGCATGATCACACACCACGTTATATCATTTCACATATGCATGACGCATAAATGTTAGAATGAATTTAGTCGAGTTGCCTTGATTGTGGTCATGATTCGATATGTGCTAGTAGTATCCTGTAGGGCTTATGATTTCCAGTATGACTCACTAAATGATTACATGTTGTACCTATTCTATGATGTGATAACTATTGTACATTTATATGTGTTCTATGATGATTCGTTCCTAGCATGATTATAATCTATTGCCCATGATGTCCTTCTTGTTACTTTTGATGATGCCTCATGTTTCGTGAACATCCTATTGAACCCCTTTTAATGACTCTTGACTATGCTTGTATTACATTATGTGTCGCTAGTATCATGTAGGACATGTGCTTTCTAAATGTATCTCATCATATGATTACGTGTCATGCTTGACCTACTATATGACCAGTGTGTTCGGATGAGATAGTTACTAGGTTGCTCCTATATGTTCTCGTATGACGCTTAATCTAGTTGTTATGTTACACCTTGCCATGCCATATTTGACCTCACCTATTGATGCGTACACCATGCTTGTGCATTCGTTCATATACACCATACTCGTCATCGTCTTTAAATCCCACATGACCTCGAATCCTGCATGCTCATTCTTGATTCCGCATAACTTGCTAGACATATATGCTTTCATGGAATAATAGACTACTATCTTGTCTCGCATGCATCAGTATAGGAATCAATCGTGTCGTTGGAAATGAATACGAATGTTGCTCCTCTGAAATAGGTACATGTTAGCGTGGATTAGCGTGATTGATATGCTCTATAATGAATTCGTGTTTGCTTGTCGCGATTATAACTTGATGGACTTCCATAAGGGCATCGTTGCTATTCTCAGGTCGGAGTTTCGTCTCTAGTTGTCATCCTTAGGGTTGGTGTGTGTTCGTTCCGAAAGGAACATTGGGTTGTCCGCTCTTGTCCCTCCCCTATCTTCGCTAACTTGGACTTCTACGCGACACGTTGGACGAGCGGCCGCATGAAAGAGGAAATGGGAAGTCGGATAGCGATAGAGCAACGCCGCGAAGGCGTGGGCCCATAACCCACGGGCCTCAAGATCAACGTTTTCGGCAGGACAAGCACGTTTTGAGGATGACGATTACTGGGTACGATATGACTTGCAAGCGGGAGTGTCCTCCCTTCGAACTCTTAATCCTCGCTGAATTAATTGATGATGGTATTGCACTGACCTGACGGTGAAATTTATGTGTTGATGTGCTCATCTGGTAATGAATCTTGCATGATCATCCATTGTCTATGATGATATGATTCGATGTCTTATAGTTTTCATGTACCATGATGTTTCAATGTTTTGCTACCCTATATTGCTAAGCATGATCTAAACTCTAGTGGCTATAAAAGTACGAACTGCGAATGCTGAGGAACCTGAATTGTTATCTGATAAGGTTGTGTTGAAACTTGCTAGCTTGAATTGACTATGTTCTTATATGGCGTTTTGCAATAATTTTGAGCATAATAGCAAATTGAGACTTGTTGACTGAGGATAATGTGGGAATTTTCTTGTTTACATGACTTGTTAATATGCACTGGCATGATGTTAGATAGCGACCATGAGGAACCTGGTATGGAACGATATTACATGTTGATATGCAATATTGAAATCTAGTTGAAAGTGACAAATGTTATCTTGATATATTGATGCTTTGCTATCCTGTTATGTTGTTATAGAAGAATGTTAGGATGTGTTGCGATAGGATATACGAGATAATGATGTGTTATTATATGAAAGCATGATGTTGTGTTATATAGTTAAGCATGATTATTGATACGCTAAATGGTGAACGTGACTTAATGGTGTTTGGTTACTAAATGATCATTATATGGTATTGTGACGAGTTGAGATGATGTCTGGAGAGCATGTTGACGTTTTGACGATTGATATACTGCTTGATCTTTCCTTTTACTAAAGTTTAATAGCATGACTTTGTTGTGTTGATATGTTGACAATGGGTTTGGTTCGTTGACCCTATGATGAAGATTTCGATATGACTACCTTTAAAATACATTTGTTCGGCATGATAAATCTGATAAGACCATGCTGGATAGAATTTGGATAGGATGACGACGTGAATTTATGCGTTAAATGAAATCCCTTGTTGTGATTGTTCCTACTATGATTGCGGTGCTAATATGCGATAATGAGATTTAACTTGTAGTGACGTACTAACCCCATGGCACAAAATCCATGGCATGTGTGCTGGTGTGCTTAATGTGATGCATGTTGATACCTTGTCGCCCTTTTTACATGTTTTGAGATGCTAGTATGACTTATGTTGTGTTTTAGAATGTTTGTGTGGTTGAGATGTTGCCTTGTGAGACTATCATGTTGATGTTTTGAGACTTACCACTTGAGAGGTGGTTGATGAGATGATGGCTATATGTATATGATCGAGTTGATGTGTTTATTGGCTTATGATTCCTATTGAGTTGATAATGATGGTTGAATGACTGAGAATCTAAGAAGAGAATATGGGATTAGCCTTTAGAGGTGGATGATTCCACCTCTCGTGATCTGAAATTGCTTGACTAACGTCGGATTTGAAAATTTTGAATGGTTTTAAAAAAGGACTAACTTGGATTTTTAAAAAGAATAAATCCTATTAAGAATTTTAACGATTTCGAGGTCAATCTTTCCATTTGCAAAACTCTTTGAATCTTTCGGGACTGGATTTACATTATGACGCCTCACGAAGTGGATACAAGCATTTATAAGGGCACTTATGGATTGCTTGCTAAGACCTAGTGGACGCTATGATGCTTTTTGAGTTATAATATAACCGAGAAGTCGGGGAAAGGATATGATAGGGGCCCATATCACGTTCTTGCTACGACCGCTTGGGGATATTATGATCACGACGAAGATGCTGTGAGGATCTTATAGGGGCACCTACGAGGTACTTACGGGATCAATGGTATGATCCTTGGACTCACCAATTTCAAACTTCATCCCCTTGCTTTAAAATGATTTTAGTCTCGGGGACGAGACTTGTTTTTAGAGGTGGATGATGTAAGGACCGAGATTTTCTAAATATTATTTATGTAAATAATAGATTTTGTCCTAAATCAAAATTCATTTAAGTTCTAAGACTCCGAATTTTTTTCAAAATTTTCGTATTCAATAAATCAAATTATTTTATTTCTCGAGACCACTCCCGATATAAATTTGTTATTCGAATTTGAAAATATTTTCGGAACTTGTTATTTATCCCGGGTTTGGATATTTAATTTAATCGTGTCGGGTTAAGATCAGAAAGTAAAAGGTTCAAGATTTTTTTATTGGGTAATTAGGATTTGACAATTCCACTTATTACCTCCCATCAAGCCACCCTACACCTAACCCCCCCCCCCTGCAACACCCCGTAACTCTTTCCCCTACTCCTAGCTGTACACCCGCCCCTCCCCTGTCTATAAACCCATCTCCCTCCCTGTCATTCTTTCACATCCCAATTCTCTCAAGTCTCAACCCGCCTGCTCTCTCTGCTCCTCATCTCATCACAACCACTGTACACCACCATCCTTCACCCATTGTTGCACCATCGTCACCATCAGGCATCCACCACACCCTCTTCCTCCTCGCTTTATCAACGCCACACACCACGCCTCGCTGCGCCATCACCGTAATCATCACCACCGTCATCAGAAGTAGAAAACATCTCCTTCTTTGTTTTCATTGATTTTGCATTGTCAACTAGCGTTCCGTCCAGATGAACTGGGAAAAGCAAATATGCTTCATGCTTCCAAGTATGTTCTTGGCCAGCCTAGTCAGTGCAATTAAAATTTTCTAGTGAATAGCCAGAAAATCAACAAATAAAAGGCTTCATTACACGCCAGTCAATTAAGGAAAGAAACTTTAAAAGAAATGATTTAAACTAATTTCAGGCATCATACAATCCAGCTATAAAATACATATCATCATGCAAACATATAACAATCAAATGGGTTCTTCAAGCTGTTCAAAGATGACATGAATCTCATTCATCATACGAATTTGTTTGTAATATTTCCCTCCATCCAAACAAACTTGGCAGGAATAGTAGATGCAATACAATGCCTAACATTTCAACGGCATGGTGTGGTTCATTTCCATCAACATATTTGATTACAACAACAACAACATCCTAGTTATGCCCGTGTTAAAGCGGGGTTTGGGAAGTCAGGATGTACGCACTCTTTCCCTGAACAAGCCGAGAGAGTGTTTCCGATAGACCAATGATAATAGGACAATAGAACAATAGAACCACATGATAGTAGGTCACACAGAAGGCACGGGAAATATAAAGGTCAAGAAGATAGGGAGGCAGAGTAACCGGGCATGAAAATCAGAGAAAACACCGAGACACCCCCAAAACATTACCAAAAGATATCTGATTAATAAAAAAAAAAACTATTTCTTAAATATAAAATCATTAGAATCTTTTTTTTGTTCCAGAATTCATATCATATAGTTATGTAAAACAACCATTTATGATCATTCAAAAAGTAGCAAAGTTGATTTGCAAAACACTTCATTCTTTTTTTTATCTCGTTTCTGCAATATTGAGATGAAGAGGATAAAGGCAAGAAAAGGGGATCAAAACAAATATACAACAGCAAAGACTCCTTTCCAAATGGTAAACATGAAATCATGCAACTGCATCGGTTATTCACTGAACATGGAAGCAAAAACTGAATGATGAGCAGGAAAAAACACTCAAACCCAATCTTCAAAACTGATTGAAAATCTAAAACAGATCTTGTGCAAATTTAGCCAAAAAGAACACAGTTATATCAATTCAAGATTAAGATCATGCTCCAGATGGCATTTTTCAGACTATGCCACACAGTGATAAATTGATCAAAAGATTATCAATTACCATTTCAATAAATAAGTCACTAGCACTTCCAAATTATGTAAATTCTCTTTTTGTAAACATAGTTATTATTATTGAGCAAAGGAGCACACCTAGCATTCCTCGAGAGTACAGTTTTCTAAGAAAGGCAGTAACACATTGATTACCTTCACTGGAATGATAGCATAATCAAGAAGTGGAAGCAGATTCCGATGACTGAACCAAGAAGACACGCAGATCTCTTCCCTAACCAACTCCAGTTGTTCATTGTTTTGAATCAACACTTTCTTCATGGCATAGGTTCCATCATCTACACAGGATCAAAATCAAACATGATATTACTGATGCAATTCAACACAAGCCTCATGCAGAGATTCAAAAGCAAGCCTATGCCAATGAGACTGAGGTACATGTCTGATTCTCTATTCTCATTGGCACTTCCCAAATCACTAAAATATTACCGCACTTCCCAAATCACCCCCAAATGATCGGATTTATCAATATCTCAGAAAACCTAACCATCTACAGACTTGCTAGATTTCAAATAAACCAAACTACACCAACGAGAAAGCCTTAATCGTAATAAATCATATAAAAGCCTGTTTCTTCCACTCTCCATGATCAAAAGTAAAAACCACAGCATCAAACTATCATAAACCTCCAATACTCGAAGTCAAATAAGATTAAAAAAATCCCCAGCAGATCAAGAATTCAACTCCAAATTTTGAAATTGAAGAGGAATCCAAATTTCATAATCCAACTATCATAAACCTCCAATACGGAATTCATACCTGAAGCAAAGGAAGGGTCCTTCAATTTCTTAACAAGGCCAGCAGAAGGAGAAGCGTCGTCCATGAGAAACTTTTTGACGAGGAAAACATAGGCGAATCCGCCCTCGCCGAGCTGCCTGACGATCTTGAACCTGTTCTCATTGATCCAGACATCGCCACTGCCATTGACGGCATCGTATAGGGCGTTGAGACCTGAGAACGAGAAACCCATCTCTCCCCGTGGCCCTTTTCACACCATATGACGATTGATACAAAGCGATTTGAATATGAGATCACTCTGTATCTCCCTGTGAACAGATCTTTGGAATTTGTATCTACCTTGGCTGGTAGGACGGATCTTTGATTTGTTAATCGCGCAAATTTATGGATGGTTTAATAAGGATGAGACATTTGGTAGGTCGCACGAAAGGGAATTGATACATCTATATATATAAAAGGGAGAGTTTGCCAAAAAGTTGAGTTACCAAATTGCCCTCCATCTTAACTTGCCAGTTTTCATAGTTACTAAATTGCCATTGTTTCACCACAATTCCAATTTCTCAATTCTTCTCCTACAACACCGGTTCGGCGTTCGACTTCAGAACCCTAACCTTCACCAGCCTGAAGTTGCTCGGCGATGTGCACCTTCGCAAGAGCATCTTGTGCTCCACGCGCCACCCCCCCTCCCCCCCACGTTTCCATCTCTGGGTCGGGCCAGGTGCTATGCCCCCGCTCGGTGAGCTTCTCCCCGTTCTCCTCCTTCTCCGTCATGAATCTCAATCCGTCCTCGACCGGTGGCGGCCTCGCCTTTCTCATCTCCCCCGAATTCGATACCATGATGGACGTCGAATTTAAAGGCATGGACGGAAACCATGTCGGTTTGGACCTGAACGGGATGATTTTGACGCAATCGGCTGATTTGGATGCGATTGAAGTCGCTTTGAAGAACGACGACGTAACACCGCCTCATTCTCATCTAACTCGCTGTCGCCAATTCTCTCGCTTCTCTGTCTCTCTAGCTTATCTCAATTCTTTGATTCCCCGCTCCCTGACCACCCTATCTCCGATTTATTGCCTTCGTCTTGTTGGCGTTGCTGGCATCGTAAGTGCACTCCAATGCTTACGATCACAACTTTAAATCCGGGGACCCGGTTAAATTGACCTCTTCAACAATCCAAGGTACGCTTGCTTTTGATTTTTTTCCCGAATACTTGATTGGACTGGAAATTAGGTGCTTAATTTGCTGATTCAAGTTAAGAAAGGTTTAGAAATCAGATGCAACATTGTTTTAGTTTTGATTTTGTGCGTGCAATTTGGGCTCGAGTTGATTTCTTGCTGATTAATGATTTGCTAAGCAAATTGATATGATTTGTGGAAGATTTTATTCTTTACACGAGTTCTTGTCGCAGATTCAATTACCCTTTTCACATCCTCATGCAAATTGAATCTCATTGCAAGTATAAAATTCAGTTCCATTTCCTCTTCTATTCAACCAAATTCACCAAATTTAACAATTGAAAAGGATCAAAGGTAGAGAGATAGAGAACCTGAAAATAGAAAATAATCGTCGAATTGGGACGAGTCATGTTCTGATATCATTGTACTGAAAAAATTTAGTTGCCTCTTTTTTCCTTTTTATTTTTGTTTGTTAGTTCTTTATTCAATCAAAATGTTTGATTTATTCATATAATTTGGGTTTCTACGCGATATAGTATTTTTTTTGGAAATCAAGATATAGCTAAATGTGTAAACAAATCATTATGTGGATTAATCTTACTTTACCAGATACAGGGTTTTGGATGAATTATCTTTGTTTTTGAATTTAAGTGGACGTGACATATCTAAATTGCACTAGAAGCATTTGTTAGAAATTTTCCCTCTTGCTGAATGAAATTGTTGACATGTAAGTTACTGCCTTGAAATGGAAAAACTTGTGTGTGACTACGTTTATAAGAACCTCATATGTTGTTCCTTTGATACTCAGCCTAGCTATTGCCTTACATGGAAAATTTGCAGCTATGGACAGATATGCCTTATACATGGAAGCTTTACTACTTCCAATTCTCTTCTATTGCATGACATAACCGGTCTTTTTGGTAGATTAAATTTTGTACTTCTATCCTTTATCGCTGCTTATTGATCGCATTTAAAAATTGGAAGTCGCTAATTGTTAATCGTTATTTCATATTCATCTGATGTTATGCCTTTGCATATATGCATTTTATCTTACTCTATGGTTATAGTTCATGTCTTCCCCAATCTGAAAATGCTGCATCGGGATTCGGGACTGCTCTTTAATTTTATTTTAAAAAAAATGGACACCCGCATTGCCTCATATACATTCATGTATGATGTCTTTCTTGCAGGCTCTTATTCAATAAGCTTATGTTTATCCGTTTACCTATGTATATGATTCCTAGAATGTTGCTTTTCAATTGCAAGTTTGCATATTATAATCGAATCTAGCATTATTCTAGATTTAGGTTTAATGTTGAGCACACATGGGTGAATGACTCTGGGGGTAACTTAACTTATCTGGTTTCAATTTTGTCATATAAGACATATCACTGGCCAAACTTCTCATGTCCATACTTCCTTTGAATTGGACAAAGGTAAAATATGAGGTTCATCTCCCAATTTCCATTTCCCTTTTTATTTTAGCAGCTTTGGATTTGGTTTTATTTGTGCTTTGCACATGCAATGAGATATTATTTGAATTTTTTACATGCATATTTGCTGAAGTTTATATCTCTATAAATCCATAGATGAATATAGTTTGTTGGTGTGTTAAGTTTCAATTTTTTCCATCTTCCATTTAAATTTATTTCAATCTCGGTTTTTTGCTTTGATTGAATTTTTTTTCCTTTTATCCTCCATTACTTATACACCTCTATCCCATTGTCATTTTTTACAACTCAAACAGGTTGCCACGTATAACTCAATAACACTGCTGGTTGATTCAAAGCCTCCAACACCAAAGATTGTGAGCATAGGAATCGGTACTGAACATGGTGGTGACATTACTTATCCACCTCGACCTCTCAAACTGGAAGTATACACAAACATCGAGTTTCCAAAACGTTGAATAGGTACTGAACATGGTGGTGAACATGGTGGTGACAAACATCGAGTTGCTACTGCCCAACTATCTGATCCCGTACTCAACAGCATTAAGAAGCCCAATCAACACCGGTAATCAATAGGTACTGAACATGGTGGTGACATTCATCCTATCTTACAGTTTGCACTGAAATTTACAATTTACAAGTAATTGCGACAAGCGTGTTGTTCATCTTTCACATAGTAAATGATACACATTAGTGAATTTGCAGCTAATTAAACATGTCCTAGAGTTATGTTATGTAATATTTATTCTAGAGCTGGTATTTGAAACAAGGTATGATCCATGAATTGAATGTTAGAAACAAATCACCCCTCTAAATTGAAAGAGAATATGCGTGCAAAGCACGCGTGTAGCAACACTATCCCCGATTTCGAATACGGCATGGTCGTGGTACAAAAATTATCGTTTCAACCATACCAACACAAATTGGTCACCACCAACTCGATAATCGAAAAAAATCAGTAACCGATATGTTCGTACCAACAACTATTTGATAAGGTGGATGAAAGAAGCAACACTATCCCCGATTTTTAATATTGATGATATAATTGTTTAGCAATGTAAATAGATTGATGCAAGTAAGGTGTTAAGAAGTGATATTCTTACAAATGTGCATAATTGTGAAGTTGAAGAATTTTCAAGAGTGGATAAATGTATATACTAACTCACTGAAAAAGGTTGTTGCTACAGGTGATGACGCTGCTATAAACCGAGACTAATGGAAGACTTTGGAGGTGGCACAAGAACAGATTGTAGTCCGTAAACCAGTAAAAACATGCTACAAAGGAATTGGAAAGAGATTATAAGGGGGGAAAAGAAAAGGCAATAGGCAAGATGAAGAAGAATGTAATGATATGTGTTAATTTCCTATGTCTTGTATGCTTGTTATGTTACTTGTATTGTTGTATGTATGCTTGTAACATGTATGTATATGATGATCATACATATTGCATATACGAAACATATATACTATGTATGGATGCATACTTTATCTTATACTCGAATGAGTCGTATTGAGCTATGAAAGCTTGATCCTCTAACGAGTATAGGTATAAAGTATGGTGTGATAATACATATGTAATATATATGCTACACTATATGTATAATATGTATAATGTAAGAGAGACTTTATATTTCTTGGTATTGGCCTTTAGCACATTACAAAGGATTAGGCCCATGGTTGCTGAGAGGAGTTGAGGAGCCCAAAGCTTGAGCTCGGTTCCATCTCTTGAGCTCAGCACACTTTGATGGAACGCAGCGTTTCACTTTGGTCACTACTAGAAAAATACAATTAGACATCTGTTATGAATAGACGTCTTTCAAAAAAAATTTCCAATCTCTTTGTGCGTGTAGTAAAAGATCAATTTTTCCACATCAGTTTTAAGCCGATGTCTTTTCTTGGCTAAAACATCTGTTTTAATTTGAATATAGATATAAATCAACCCCTCAAATTTATTTTTGACATATTCACCTATTGTTAAAGCCTTGTTATTTTTCATTTATATGCTTTTAAAGATATTCACACCAAACCTAAATTTTACATTTACATCACTATTTTCAAAATAGTCAATGTATTAAAATACAATAGACATCTTTTTTATTACATTGATTTTGTGTGTATTAATTTCATATATATAATTTGTGATTTTTTATTTTTTTAAAATAATATATCATATGAAATACATATACAACTGACGTATTAATATGATGTGGACATCAATTTAGATTTTAATAGAGATGTTGTTGTTAACAATATATATCTATTTAAATTAACATCGTGATGTAAAAATATATGTTACACACTAATTTCGATTATTTAATCGATGTCTATAATGATACTAGCGTCCATTTTTATGTAATGATTTGATTTCATAAATATTAAAGCACAACACTTTTTATCTATAATTTGATGTTTTTTCGTGTGATACACAACATCCTTTGCTCATAAAATAAGATTTCGCAAATGATAGATAGTTAGATACTTTAATGAACTTATACATTAAGATAAACACGAAATCAAGATTTACGAATGTTTTACAAAGGATAGATACTTGAAAATACAGTTTTACAAATGATGCACATGAGCAATGAAACTCATTAGAATCATGTACACAAAAGTCTAAAAACATACCCACAAAACTCTAAAAACATATCCAGAATCACTACTAGAAAAATGCAATTAGACATCTGCTATCAACCGATGTCTTTAAAAAAAAAATTCCGATCTCTATGTGGGTGTAGTAAAAGATCTAACTTTTCCACATCGGTTTTAAGCCGATGTCTTTTCTTGGTTAAAAAATCTATTTTATTTTGAATATAGATATAAATCAACCTCTCAATCTTGTTTATGACACATTCACTTGTTGATAAATATCCATGATTTTTCATTTATAAGCTTTTGAAGATGTTGACACTAAGCGTAAATTTTACATTTACATCACTATTTTTAAAATAATCAATGTATTAAAACCAAATAGACATCTTTTTTTTAATTATATTGATTGTGTGTATAGTAATTTATATATATAATTTTTGATTTTTTATTGTTTTAAAATAATCTATCACATGAAATATGTACATATTAGATGTATTAATATGATATTTACATCATTTTTTATTTTTATAATGATGTTATTGTTGTTAATATATATCAGTTTGTCTTAGCATTGCATGTGTTAATAGGATGATGTCTTTAATGATATCAACATCCGTTTTTATATAATAGTTTGATTTCAAAGGTATGAAATTACTTCATTGTTCATTTATAATCCGATGTTTTTTAGTTTTAAACGCAACAACATTTGCTCGATATAACACATAATTTTCTTATGGAAATGAATGGACATGATTGATACTTTGATTAACTTGTAAACATATATTGTATATACAATTATCTACAAAGGCCAATTACAAAGTTAAAGTTGTAAAGGCTCGGATTTTTAAATCCTAAAATTTTCGATAAATGAGAATTAAAAATGAAATTAAATCGGTTTTAGAACTCGTTAGCGGATTCCGACCGGAATGTAAAATTTGGCGAATAATTTCCATCATTGACCTCGAAAATTCAAAATAATTATCGGATTACGATATCCTCTTCGGTTTTAAAAATCTAATTGATCGAGAAAGCGAGAGTCGAAAAAACTAACATTCGGGAACTAATTGCGGGATTTGATATTCGCGTATTCGGGATTCCATTCTGGGTATTGATTAACCAATTCAACACACTACCCTCACCAACTCCCTCACCTCACCATACCCCTTCAAATCTACTTCCTCTCCCCGTCATTCTTCATTCACATCACCCTCATCACCATCACTTTCACAAACACCCTCTCCCTCCATTCCTGGCTGATCATCACCACCACCGTCACATTCACCATCACCAACTCCCCCTTCACCATTTCACATCACCACCTCCGCTACTTCCTATCTCCATCATAACCACATATCCTTCTCCCTCATCATTCTGATGGGCAGCAACAGCTAAGCCGTCCTACTCCGTCCTTTGTGAGCGCAGCAATAGCGTCAATCCTCCTTCCCCAGCTTTGCGGTGAGGCTGGAGACGCCAAGCAACGCCCAGCCTTGCATCTTCGATGTTCCTCTTCAAGACATCAACAGCAGCAGCTTCGATCACCTTCGTCAACACCTCCAGCAGCGCCGGAGCCACCTAGGAGCCACCAGCGCGACCGACGAGCCACCGAAGCGCAACGTCCCCTGTTCGAGTGCGAATAACATTTTGGTAAGTTGTTCTACTTCGTTTCTGATCCAAACCACTCTCGAGACCTACCATCATGCTCACCCATGTCCAACGCAGGTCCGACGAGCCATCGCGAGCCTCCGACGATGCCCAAACCTCCGATCGAAGCGCCGACGTTTGCGAAATCACCTCGGTGAGCTCCTGTAGCTTCGTTCCCTTCCTTGTTTCGAATTCGTGCGTTATTCGATGCTTAGATTAGTCGGGAATAAGTGAGGGCTGAGTGCGGGACGATCGGGTGAACTCGAGAGCTTCGACGAGCTCGAGAGGGGCGGTGAGCTAGCGTCGAGGGCGGGGGACGTGAGTGTGGGCACGAGCGAGCGAGGAGCGAGCGTTGTGTGAGCTGTGTGTGTGAGCCGGAACGGGCATGGGAGGTGCGACAGTCCGAGCTGGGCGAACCCGGGCGAGCGCGAGGCAGGCTGAGCGAACCGTCGACGATCAGAGTGGCGCAGGCGCGGGAGCTTCTTCATCTGGAATCCGGGAGGAAGATGAAGCTGATGTGGCTCCCGTGGGCCCACCTCCTTAAGATAATTGTATTATAATATTTAACCGGTTGGGTGTTTATAATTACGGGTTCGGTACGGTTCGGGTTATCCGTATATTATCTGACTAATTAACGGTAATTAAAATATATTATAATAGTAATTGAGGATTTAAAAGATAAATTAGTATATTTTGGGAAAATTATAAGAGTTGATTTATTAAATAAAAATGGTCGGGATTTTAGGGGATTTGGAAATAATTTATAAAAGTGTTAAATAAATGGTATTTAAAATATCACGTAATACTATTTGAGATTTAAAATATATTATTGGGACTTCAAGATTTATAAAGAATTTGGAAAAGAATTTCAAGGTTGGAAATTAATCTAATAAATAAATTTAAAAGGGAATTTGGCGAGTATTTTCAAGGGTCGGAATACTTAACTATTTAACTGTGATTTAAAACGGTTATGAAACTAACTTGAGAATAAGACTTATTTGATGACTAACTAGCATGATAATATGATTGTTTGACTAACAATATGATATGTATGACTAATAGCATGACTTGTGGTGAATTATTATATGAGATTAAATGTTGGATAACTATGACGATCTAATAGGATTTTATATCACACAAATTATGTCTTATGATTTTGATGAATCATTGAGGTATATGTGGAAATAATGTATACGAAAACGCGGAATTGGTTGAATGATTTATGGAAAACGATGTGGTCTTGTGGAGCGGATGATGCGATGAAATGACTTCCATAATGTGTTACTTGTTCTATTGATTGAGGTGTGCTTGAGTGCTTAATAGTTGGATGTAGACTTATGTATATTCAATCATGTACTAGGTGATACTATGTGATTGTGACTACTGTGTGTTGGGTTCTTTTGTTGCCGATCTGCTAGCCAGGTAAGTACCTCCGGGGCTTACTCGGTAACCAGTACCTCCTGCCTGATGTGTCATATAGTATGTAGGTATTTCATATGCATAAGAGCATGCCATATAGTATAGTGCTTAGGAATTGCACTTACGAATGAGCATTCTTATTCTGTATGCGTTTGAAAACAGAACAACCATTATCTGTGAGTCCTAGAATCCTTGATAGGGTCATAGGACATCCCAGCTCCATCGGGTTCGTCCTGAGTCATTCGGGTCGTTGGAACACCTTTACTATTATCAGCATTATTATTTTCTTTTCACAATATCCACGATCTGATGATGAGATACGATATGATGATGAGATTTGAGATGCTATCGAATCGAACTGGCTAGTCTCCACCCTACCTGGAAGGCGGGTGGTGGTAGAAGAGGGATATACCATTTGGTATTCTTTGTTAAGGCCTTAATTAATATTCCGCACATATGAATTAGGAACATGATAGTGTAGTTAATCTTCCAGTACTACATGAAGGCATCCTTTATTCTAGGTATAGGCGTATTATATGTCCTCAGCGTGTTCAGAGGACCCGCGGGCGGACTCTCGGCCTGACTTGGTGGTGTAGTTTCAGGTATCCGATACACTGCTTGATTTTGTGCTGTTATGATGGGGTCTATTCATATGGCGGAGAGTAAGTGTTTGAAACCCAACTTCACCAGATTCATGCTTTTGGGATTTCTCCCTACTTATACTCCGTTTTGACCCGGCTCTGCCGTGACACTGGTTGTATCATTTTCATAATTGATGCCCATTGTATGATAAAGGATTTTCCGCATTGTAGACTTAGGACAGGTACAGGGGTCTACCCCGAGGTCTCCAACGGACCTTCCGGGTTTGGGTGCAAAATCCCACTTTAACTACGCATCTTCGATTTCAAACCTTCAACCTGTACTTTGGGCGGAAGATCCCAACGGGGGGATTCATTCCTTGAAACGTAACTCGGGAATCATAATCCCGAGCCGTTACAGATGGGCCTAGAAGACTCCAAGGAACACCACGGAGGTTGGAGTGTTGAGTTAGGAGGCCATGAGGTTTTGCCCCTCCGGTCAGTCGTCCCTCGAAGGACGGCATAGATCGTCTCTATGCTTACGTTTATATATGTACATATATGCAATTGGGCCCGAGGACGATCCTTCTTGAAGAGGATCATATTAATCTTGTTGATTGTTTCCATGATGAGTGCTCTATTGTGCTTAGGATAGCGAAATAATCAGTATGCCTTGACTTGAATCATGTGTTGAATAACCGTGCAAATGGGATAGTGGGAGAAACTTTGTTCTTATGTAATCGAAATTCTTATCTTGTCGGAATAGCCTTGCAATAATTCAAACACCCTAATGGTTCTGACTCCGTCTTTTGCCCCACCAAAACATCTAGGCATGTTAGCAAGGGTCGAGAAGCATCTACTCTTCCCGTTTTGAGTCCTGTTTCATATCCCACCATCGATGCTTCTATCGAGTCTCGTACATGAGGTTGGGGTCTTCCACGGGAAATTTGGGTCGGTCAACTAATTACCTTCGGAACGTGTGTCGGATGTGAGGGTTACTTGAGTATGCTAGTGGGGGTGAGGGTTGAAATTGTTTCAAGATAGAAGTGAGTTGTCTTATGGAGTCAGCCCTTTCGATCCACGTAATGGTCAACCACGTCTTCTTTCCACAAGTGTCTAACCACGAGTTCTACCCCCACCTCTCAGAAACGGCGTGAATGTCCTTGTGTTCAGGGAGTCATACTAGCGTCCCACGGGGAAACGGGGTGGTGAGTCGGTGATTGCCTATAGAGAGTTCTATCAAGTTATAATTATAGCCTCATTGTGATTTCATGACATGCTATATTGGTATAACTCATCATGACTTGCCCCGTACCTTGCATGGTTGCACTTATGAGTGGATTTATGTGTCGTATGTATTGAATTCTCATGATTACTGTCTCCCTATGAACTAGGTCCATGATAGTGTGGCCAACTCTCGTTGCATGTTTAACACGTGAATCAGATGACTTAGCATGCCAGATTAACCTAATTGGACCTAATTGATTGTGTACATGTTTAATGAGTATTGCTATTATCATGTAAGATATATACCTCTCAGTTATAGGCCCTCGTATGATTGTGTGACGTCCTAGTCTTACTATGCGAATATGGATGTATGTGATGAGATAGTTACTAAACCAATCCTGCATGAACTGACCATACCATTAACATGATTTTTAGGGTACATCTTAGCCTGCTTTCCGTAATATTATGACTTGCTTAATTGTGTATCTAAATGAGTGATAAGTATTGCATATGATATCCTGTGATGTTTGCTAGATCTTGTATAACTTATGTCATATATGTCCCATGTCAGTCTGTGCATACATGTTCTTACTCTATCAAGCATGATTGGTGAATGAAATGATAGGTTGCTAGCTTGTTCTACGCACATATAAAGATGATTATATGAACATGTTATGAATGCGTAAATCGATATTCCTTGAGATAGGTGCATACTAGTGTGAAATAATGTGATGATATCTCTTGGTTTTTATGTGTTTGCGTGCCATAATTATAAGGGCATCGTTGTAACTCTCGGGTTGGGATCTTATCCTTGGTCTCGTCGTCCCTAGTCCTGGTCCATATCTGAACTCTTAAGAAATTGTGTTGTCTGCCCTTGTCTCTCCCCTATCTCCGTAACTTCTAACCCTTGAGATCCTTCGATGAGCGTCGATATGCAAGAAAGGACCGACGACCAAGAGGCACCGGAGCGGCACAATGGAAGTGTGATGGGTCCATGACCCCTTAGGCCCAAGAAGCAACGTCACCGATGGAAAAAAGGACGAATATGCTTCAAAGATGACAATCGTTAACAGATTCATTCCAGCAAACACGAGGAAGAGCATTCTTAATTCAAATTGTGGATTCTTCTATACTAATCGGAATTGATGTTTTGTGATAGGCCTAGAACTGACATAATTGAATGTGTGATGATGGATGTGCTGAATTGATAGCAATGATTGCCTGACTAACTTATTTCTAAGAGGACGTGCCTTGGTGCTTGGTATACTGACTTGCGGGTGAGTAGGTTATGGGTTATATGTATGTGAGTGCTTTATTCTCGAGCTTGAGATTCTTCAGTGAGACGGGTTGGAAAATGGCAGGTGGATTAAGGTATTCGGATTGGGTCATTGGTCGTGTGAGATGGGGTGCAGGAAGGATGTGTTAGCTTGGGTAGAGCCGAGCTGAGTGAGTTGGGATGTGTCGAAGATAGTGGTATGTGAGTATAGATGAGCTTCCAAGTAGGTCTTAGGTGAGCAGTGGGGCTAGTATGGCGAGATTTTGAGGGGGGTGTCCTAGTGAGAAGTGGTAGTCTAGGTAGGTAGTGTGTGCTGGTAGTATAAGAGAGTGGTTGACGGAGGTCTGGACTAGTTTCATTAGGGTAATCTTGAGATTGTGTGTGGGTAGAGGTAGTTAGGATAGTTCTAGAGGTGGATGGGCAAGCTAGGAGTTGATCGGGGGATTCTTGAATGGAGGTGTTATGAGACGGATTGGTGTGCTAAGGAAGGTGTCTAGATAGTCTATGAGCGGATGGTGGGCGGTGTCGAGAATGATCGACTAAGGAATATCTAATGAATCGTAGAATTTGGGACTAGGTGATGTGTGCTGAGAATGGGGGCGATTTGGTAAGGGATGAGGTTGAGAAATTTCCTAGGAAAAGTAGTACGAGGTTGCTTGGGAAATTATCGATCGGGGATATTAGGTTGTTCATATCAGGGTTGTTCATGTGATGAGTATTTGGGGGTTGTTTACATAGGATTGGTAATGCTTGGGGAATTTATGAGTGAAGGATCTATAGATGCGTTGTTGGAGGATTTTAGCATAGGGAATGACTCGGGATTTATGAGTGGATGTTATTGTGGCTATTGAAGTATTTGAGGATGTGAGATGAATCTTTAAGGAAAGGTTGGTAGCTAGGCAAGGATGTAGTTGAGATTCCTAGTAAGATGGTGCGCTTAATGTTGAGATAGGGAGATTATGAGCATGGATTTGGGAACTAGGCAAAGTAGAAGGTATTGAGAACGCTAGAGGATAAGAGATTTTAGAAGGCTGGTGAAGTTTTGGTACTTAGGAAATTCGGATGAGGATGTCATAGGAATTCGGTGAAAATGATGATCGGTACATAAAGGTTTAAGCGGTAGAGATTTTGAAGTTTGAGGAAGCGTGATCTGAGGCAATTTGGGGAAACATGCGGAGTTGAGGGAACTAGTCATGGTAGAGTGTACTGGGAAGAGGATCTAGAATGGATCGGCTTGAGGGTCATGGTGATTCGTGGTTGTGAGTACCACTAGTTGGGATCTGCGTTAGAATTGGTCAAGGGTGTCAAGTGTGAGATGGTCAACATGACTTGGGTCCTTAGAGGTGGATGGTTAGTGAGAGTGGTTAGTGGCGTGGGAAGTATGATTGGGTTAGCAAGGTGATTCGCGATGTCTCTTTGGGGGATGATGTTCAGGTGGAGTCTTGGTAGTAGATCGAGTTGTTCAGCTTGTCGGAATGAGGGAATTTTGTGATTTGGGAACTCCGAGAGATAGTTTTAAATAGTCGAGTGGAAGGTAGGACTTGAGATCTGATGTCTCTAAAGTAGCCATGTTTTTATGCACAGTTTAGCTTCATATTCTATACACTTTGCATATTTCGGGTTGGGAATATGTCGAATTTATGTAGTATATGCTTATTTGTCAGAAATGGAGTTCTACATAAGTTTATGTTTAATATTGCAGAATATGGAGCCATTTCGGGAGAAAACCAAAAAGCAAAGACGGGAGCTCAAAGCTACTCGATATCGACAAGTTTTAGTCGATATCGACAAACTATGTCCGGGCATTGCACTGATCGAGGAGAGCCTGGTCGAGGAAGCCGCGGAGTGCTACTCGACGTGACCAGACACTCAGACACTGAGCAACATGTTGTAGGAGGAAATCGAGTATGAAATATAATAAAATAGATCAAACCAGATTCGTGCCCCAGTAAATAATTACAAGACCTCCTCCCTATGCAGCAGTGGGAAGTCAGGATATTGACTAGAAAAATCGACCACAGTGACTCAATATTGACCCAAAACAGAAACAGAACACAAGTGCAGAACCTTAGTCAATATTGACTGGAGATACTCAATATCGGTTACAAAAATCGACAGAATACAACTCAATATTGACTGCAGAAACTTGAAAACTCGGAACTTTGTGAAATAAATCAATGAACTAAAATACTTCCAAGATCAAGGTTTCAACACCACAACGATAACCATGCAAAATAACACATAAAGGCATAAAATATCATGCTTTCCATCATATAACTTTCGTTATTAACAAATAGGAATACAGAGGCTTTCGCATAAACCCTAATTGTTACGAACCCTTTTCACATAATTAACCCAAGTTGTATTAAGATCACTTTCGCTTCAATAACACAAACAAGGATCACCATCAACTCTCGCAAAAGAATCATGCTCGTAGGGATAGAAGATGAATCGCATAAAAAGATTGTACCTTTACCGCATCACCTCACATGGCCACCGTCGGGCTCAGCCCAGCCCTAGAAGTGGGTGGACTATTCGCTCTTCATCATCAAGAAAGACATCAATAATAAAAGGAAATAACTTGCATTAAATAAACTAAAGAAAGCTTACAACCAATCGAAGCCAAATCCGCTTTCGCCTTTCCAACTTCTCTCGCCACAAACTCTCTCCTCTACTCTCTCTATGTAACTACTTACTTGTTCTCTCTGAAATTCAATGAATAAAATCCAGCCCCTAAGGCTTTATTTATAGGCTTCCAACCCTTGCTAATCAAGGTAAGAAAGTATATCTATATCTATATCTAAATATCTAAAGGCTTAAAGATAAATAAATGGAATAAAGGAATTAAATCCATAATTATATCCAATGTGGATAAAATATCTTCTCCCTTGACTTGATAGCTCTTGATAGATGTGGATAGAATTTGGTCTCGAAAATATCTCCATCGGATTCGGGATAGAAACTTAACAAGAAGTCTGTTAAGCTCGGAATCTGCCGCCATGGGTCCAGTCGATATTGACTAAGGTCAGTTGATATTGACCTGGCATTTTCCTCGGTTTCTCTTCAGCTGCTCGATATTGACTCCAGAGATGAAAATCGTGGTTATTTGTACTCGATATTGACTTGAGTTACTCGATATTGACTTGGTTAAGTCGATATCGACCACTATTTCTTCAGCTTTGTCGATTCTGGCCAACTCTGAGTCGATTTGGAGAATTTCGACCTAAATCTGGTCGATATTGAGTGTGCTTGGTCGATATCGACCAGTCTTCTCAGCATCCTGCTCTGTTCTTGAAATGCACTTTCCCATGTCCTCGTTTGTCGGATTGACGCATATGAATATGCGTTGGAAAGCTATTTCCGAGGGCTACAACTCTCACAAAGACATCAAAGCTTGTTTCAGAATGATGAATGGCGAAAAGTTACGTTCTCTCCAGCTGCACCATTTTTAGCTTCTTCGTGACTTTTCCTTTAAGCGCCAAAGTGCGTCCGATTTCTGTGAAATATAAAAAAACTTGTATAGACCTCCGTATATTACAAATACACATAAACTACACAAATTATGTATTATTCTAACCCAAATGTATGAAATGCATGCAGAAATCGATATAAAAGTAAGTGTAAAACATGGCGAATTAGGCTCACATCACAACACCAGTCCTCGATATCGAGGAAACTCCTCGATATCGACAAAGACGAAGGCACCTGTTCGAGCAGTGTCGAGAAGAAGCTACCCGACATGCCGCGCCACACAAGTCGATGAAGATAGTTTCCTCGATATCGAGGAAACTCCTCGATATCGACAACATCTGAAGCCAGCACCCGAGCCAGTTCGAGGAAGAGCTAGTCGACCATGACCGCCGAAGCCGATGGCGATGACCACTTTACTCGATATCGAGGAAACTCCTCGATAACGAGGAGATCTATCCAGAAGCCGCGTATGCAGTTTGAGCAGTCCGACACGGATTGGGAGTCCTTGGGGCCGAAGATGTCCGAGTTCTATCCGATTCTATCCGAGTCTATCAACAATTATCCATGAAGAGAAGATTTATCCACTTGAATATATTTTAGCCTTTTAGATATAATTTTCTTTATAGATTTATTTATGTTATTCCATTTATTTATCTTTAAAGCTTTTAGATATAGATTTAGATATATATAGAGATTTCTATCCTTGAATAGCAAGGTTTAGAAGCCTATAAATAAAGCCCATGGTCTATTCATTCAATTTCAGAAATACAGTTACACATGGAGGTTTTAGGAGTTCAAAGGTTTTAGGGTTTTGGCATTCTGCGAAAGTTGAGTGCTGGGATTGTAAAGACTTTGAATATAGTTTATTGCAAGTTTCTTTTAAAAAATCAATGTTTGCAATTGCGATTAGGCGCGATTAGTCTACCTACTTCTGGGGTTAGGGTGAGCCCAACGAGAGCCATGTTAGTGGATTAGCAATTGGAAAAGGAGGTATTTTATCGTTATCTTAATCTATTCCCTATGTGCTTCATCTTTGATTGAGAAATTGAAGAACTCATGTTGTGAAACTTGGGTTGTAATTAGGATTTCTATTCGAAAGATTATAAATGCTAATTATGAAAAGGAATAGATGCAATTAGGGTTATTTATCGCGAGATTAATATTCCTACTTGTCGGATTAGTTGAAAGCCTTTTTCTTTATCGATAAAGTCACCGTCTTTTATGATTTTTATTCCGCTTTGATGGTAATCGTTGTCGCAAACCCTAATCTTGGAAGTTCTTTTTAATTCATCAAGTTACCAAGCGAAATTGCTTTCTTTTATTTTTTTGCCCTCCTCGATATCGACTAAGTCTAGTCGATATCGACTACTGATTCCCGATCCCAGATCGTCGTAGCTTCTCTTGTGCAGGTACTCGACAAAGCCTTCATCGACATCGACATCCTTACTCGATATCGAGTAGACTGTCCTCAATATCGACCAAAACCGCCGAGAGCTACTTCTGCGTGGTTTGACTTGTCCGATCTTCTGTCGACTAACCCTAGTCGAGATCGACAACCTCTGGTCAGCTTCTGTCCGTGAGATTTCTCCGCTACCTAGGATCCGCTGACCAGCTTCCTCGTGGATTCGAACCTGATTTTCTCTTACTACATTAGAGGGAGTCTTGAACATCATTTGTTGAGATTCGATCGGTTTGCTTTACTTTATTTACTTATTGTTTGCATTCTCGATTTCCTCTTACAACAAATTGGCACCGTTTCCGGGGAGGCTGTTATTCGCGCCTTAGGTAGTTAAATCTCACGTCTACTTTGAGTTACTTTACAGGTGTATGCGCCGTTCTGGTCAACCACCTGAGTTTGACGGCTTAGACGATCCAGAACGCCTCCTACACATCCAAGCTCAGCTAAAAAGAGCCATGGCGGCCGCAGAAACACAAGAACAGCTGATTGAGAGGCTTACGAGGGAAATAACCACTAAGGATGCTGCTCTCGCCGCTGAGAGAGCAGGAAGGGTACAAGAAGCTGAGCGTGCAAGGCAAGCAGAAGCTGAGCTTGCCCAATACCCAACCACTGCAGAGGATTATATGCACCCGACTCTCGTCGTGCCTTAATCGGCTATTCTAATCCCTGACAATACTTTTGAAATTCGCACTTACTTCCTTATAGAACCTAAAAATAATGCTTTTCATGGAAGATTTAATGAATGCCCGCTTGAATATATTACCAATTTTTCTTACATGTGTCGAACTCTTGCTGAAGGTACAACTCTGGAATATGTCAAGATGAAGGCTTTTCGCTGGTCTCTCGCTGGACCTGCACTGAAGTGGCTAGAAGGACTGAAACCAAGATCCCTCACAACATGAGACCAAGTAGAGCAAGAGTTTCTCAACAAATTCCTCTCTCTTGCCAAGACTGCACTCCTCCGCCAAAAGATCACAGCTTTCAAACAGAAGCCTGGGGAGCCGCTAGAAAAGGCATGGGAAAGATACAAGGAACTACTGCGATCTTGCCCTACTCATGGACAACCACCCTACGTCATTCAAGAGATCTTCTTCAATTCTCTTGACCAAGTCACTAAGGACAGGATCAATCAGTACACTCGATATGAGTACCTGACGATGCCACTAGTTGACGCATGGGGTGTACTCGACAAGCTCACCAATTATGACGACAAGTATGGGGCTCCTACAAATTATGAAGAGAATACCTATGTTAGGCCAGCCCCATCCATGCCTCTCTATGAGCCGTCTAAGGAGATAGACCCTGATGTCAAGGAGTAGTACTACAGAGACCAGAATCGCAAGCTCCTCAAGCAAGTTAAATATCTCTCTGTCAACCAACCTTGCATCGAATGTGGTTCACAACGGCACACCACTACTGAGTGCCCGCATACAGAGCAAGTCAGGATGGTAGAAATTCATGAAGAGGTAGCTTACGGAGGGGGTCCCAATCGCTATATGGGTGATCAAAGGTTCTATCAACCACAATGGAACCAAGGTCCTCCTAGGAATCCCCAGCCCTACAGAGCTCCAGGACATCTAGAAAGGCATCAGAAGAAGGATGATTTACAGCTCATCCTTGACGAGATGCGCCGGAATCAAGGCACCATCAACAATCAGTTCCAGAATATCATAGCAAAATTTGGAGAGCTAGACATCTGGAAGAGAAACATCGAGACTCAGATGGGTCAGTTCGCGGCGCAGATTCCACAACCATCCGGGCAGCTCCCAGGACATAAAGAACCGAATCCCAAGGGGCAACACGGACATGTAGCTGCTATAAAGTTGCGGAGCGGTCATAAATTGCACGATCCAGAGAACGGAGGAGAAAAAGGCAAAACTGTCCTCGACACAGAGCAGCAGCAACTCGATATCGACAAAAGCTTGGTCGATATTGACAAAGTTCTCCTCAACACAGAAGAGAGGAAGAGCTCGGACGCGTCTGCACAGCCCAGCAACACAAAGCCGCCCACTTTGGTCGATATCGAGGAATCTGTACTCGATATCGAGGAGAAGCAGGCCAACGTCGAGGAGTCCTCACCATCTCCGGAAGCTATTTTGGCTAAGAAAACTAAGAAGACGCTCCCATTCCCTTCCAAGAACCAAAGAGATCCAACCGACGGTAAGTTTCAGCGTTTTGTGAAATTGCTTCAGAGTCTGAATGTTACTATTCCTTTTACAGAAGCACTTCACGAGATGCCTGCCTACGTCAATTTCCTCAAGGAGATTCTGAGCAACAAGCGATTGATGACTGAGATTGCTAAGGAATGCAAGAAGATGGATTTCCCTGAGAAGCGACCTGACCCAGGTCAGTTTGCTATCACTGTTGGACTTGGTCATCATAGATTTAAAGCATTGTGTGACCTAGGAGCAAGTGTCAGCATCATGCCCCTATCCATCTGGTCGAAGGTAAAGATAGGTACCCTGGAACCAATTGATGTCAAGCTCTACATGGCCAACAACACCGTGATAATCCCTACATGTATTGTTGATAATGTTCCTGTTAAAGTTGGTGGATTCTTTGTCTCTACAGATTTTCTTTAGTAGAAATGGCAGAGGATCCAGCTTGCCCCATCATCCTAGGGCGACCTTTCCTAGCAACTGCTGATGCCAACATTGGAGTGAAGAGGGGAATTCTTACTTTCACTATTGGAGATGAGATTATTGAATACTTCTTCAATCCAGACACAGAAGAGGTAATGGAAATTAAAGCTATATATTCAAAATTCAATTTTATCTCTTGCGATGAGCCTGCAGGACAACTCTTGATACAAGAAGAAGGTAAGGCAGAATCTATCCTAGCAGAGGAGGAACTGGTTGCAGCAGAATCAAGCGAGGAAGAAATCTTCGATGACGCATTATCGGCAGAGCTGAATGACTCACCCGATATCGAGCAGAACAAGTCGACAGAGACGAATCTCCTCGATACCGAGGAACCGTGCCCGATATCGACCAGAACCAGTATTCCAGAAAAGGTACGTTCTCTGAATTTACTCGATATCGAGCAGTCATCCTCGATATCGACTACCTTCCTCCCTGCAGGCACACCAGAAGCCGAAGAAGCCGACTCGCCAGATTTCCTCGATATCGAGGAAACCAACTTGAGATCGACCAACCCTGCATTCAAGGTAAGTTCTGTTTTTTGGTCGATTCTGATCTTTCTAACTCGATGTCGAGTAGCTTCTTACAGCAGTACAATCCTATGCCCAATTCAGCGTTGTCATTGATGTATGCTTGGTCGACGCTAACTCCTGTAGCTAATTTGGATGCTTCTTCCATGAGGATTGAGACGGATTATTTAGGGGAGATCATGAAGACGGAGGAAGTAGAGCCCGTCTTAATTCCACAGGGCCCTTCTCCGGTGCCGAAGCCTTTACATGACACCCTTAGGTATGAATTTCTTGGTCCTAACTCTACTTTTCCTGTAATTATAAATGCTTCATTAAACCCATAGGAAGTAGACAGGCTAGTAGATGTCCTCCGCACTCATAGGAAAGCCATTGGCTATTCTCTAGAGGACATAAAAGGTATTTCACCCATTACTTGTATGCATAGAATTCTTTTGGAAGATGATCACAGGGCAACAATTGAGCATCAAAGGAAGCTTAACCCCAACATGAAGGAGGTTGTCAAGAAGGAGATCCATCGCATGCTGGATGCAGGAATCATTTATCCAATCTCCAACAGCAAGTGGGTGAGCCCTGTTCATGTTGTTCCTAAGAAGGATGGAATGACCGTTGAGGAGAATGAGAAGGGAGAGCTTGTTCCTAAAAGAATCACTACCAGCTGGCGGATGTGCATAGATTACAGGAAGCTCAACACCGCCACCAGGAAGGATCATTTCTCACTCCCCTTCATTGACCAGGTACTCGAAAGGTTAGCTGATCATGATTACTTTTGTTACCTGGATGGATATTCTGGCTTTTGGCAGGTTCCCATTCATCCTGATGATCAAGAGAAGACCACCTTCACTTGCCTCTATGGAACTTTCGCATATAGGAGGATATCATTTGGCCTTTGCAGTGCCCCTGCTACTTTTTAGAGTTGCATGATGGCATAGTGGAGGTATTCATGGATGATTTCTCAGTTTATGGAACTACTTTCGATATTTGTCTCTCTAACCTACGCAGGGTACTTAAGCGTTGTGAAGAGACAAATTTGGTTCTTAATTGGGAAAAATGCCACTTTATGGTAAAGGAAGGAATCGTGCTAGGCCACAAGGTGTCTAACAAAGGAATTGAGGTGGACAGGGCTAAAATAGAGCTAGTGGAGAAATTGCCCCCCCCCCCCCCCCCCCATCATCCATTAAAGAGATAAGGAGTTTTCTTGGTCATGCTGGTTTTTATAGAAGGTTTATTCAAAATTTTTCTAAAATTGCCAAAACATTAACTAACCTTCTTATGAAAGATGTTAAGTTTGTGTTTTCTAGCGAATGTCTTGAAGCCTTCAACAGGTTAAAAAAAGCTCTTATCTATGCTCCAATCATTCAATCGCCGGATTGGTCAATAACTTTTGAAATCATGTGTGATGCCAGCGATTATGCTGTAGGAGCAGTTCTAGGAAAATGGAAGGACAAGAAACTACATGCCATCTACTATGCAAGCAAGACTCTGGATGTGGTTCAGGCTAAGTACACCACAACAGAGAAAGAATTTTTGGCTGTGGTTTTTGCTTTTGAAAAATTTCATTCTTATCTTGTTGGTTCTAAAGTTATTGTCCATACTAACTATGCTGCTCTTCGATATTTAATGACAAAGAAGGATGCAAAACCAAGGTTGTTACGATGGGTGCTCTTACTTTAAGAATTTGATGTTGAGCTAAGGGACAAGAAGGGCATCGAGAATTCAGTCGTCGATCACCTATCCAGACTCCCCAAAGACATGCTAGAGGAAGCCCAAGACGCCACACCAATCGATGACTCTCGCCCAGACGAGCACCTAATGCAGACTGACACTGTGTTCTTCGACATCGAGCAAACTTCCTCGATATTGACCAAAACATGTGAGTTATCAGGTGAGCACTCTTCTTTGCATGGTTTTGAGCTACAGGGTTACTCGATATCGAGCACACCTTGGTCGATATTGACAAAGGCCAACACAACGGACCACTAGGAGCCGAGCACAGCACAAGTAAACAGTACAGCTGTACTCAATATCGAGGAAATTTTGTCGATATCGAGTAAGGCTGACCACCAGAAGTCGTGCACACCACCAGGCAACACTGCAGACTTCTCGATATCGAGTACTCCTTCTCGATATCGACTAGCCCCAGGTGAGATTTCAGGTGAGGTTCTTCGAATAGATTCCGGTGAGGATTTCTTTTTTACACCTCCTACTAGTCCTATTCATTATATATATACTATAAAAGGATCAAAGGTACCCTAGTATGCAGATTTTGCTAACTACCTTGTAGGAAATGAGATTCCATCAGGACTATCCTCACAGGCAAAGAAAAAATTCCTCCACGACGTCAAGCAATACTATTGGGATGATCCTGACTTGTTCAAACAAGGGAAGGACCATATCTTCAGACGTTGTATTCCGGAAGAGGAGGTGGAAAGTGTCATCCGTCATTCTCCTTACAGGCGGACATGCCAAAGGCTTCAAAACTGCATCTAAGGTACTTTCAATGTGGTTTTTACTGGCCTAATCTCTTCAGGGATGTGCAGGCTTATGTCACTTCATGCGATGAGTGCCAAAGATCAGGCAACATTACTTGGAAGAATGAGACACCACTCACAGGGATTTTGGAGGTTGAGCTATTTGATGTATGGGGAATTGACTTTATGGACCATTCCCTGCTTCAGGACCTTACAAATACATCCTTGTGGAGGTTGACTATGTCTCTAAATGGGTTGAGGTTGTTCCAACTAGGACCAACGACGCGAAGGTAGTTTCCAAGTTTGTTAAAACTAACATATTTCCTCGCTTTGGTGTTCCTAGAGTTCTTATTTCAGATGGTGGCTCACATTTCACCGAGAGAGGGTTTGAGGCTCTTTTGGCTAAGTATGGGGTGACGCACAGGGTGGCAACACCTTATCATCCCCAAACTAGTGGTCAAGTAGAAGTCTCTAATCGTCAAATCAAGGCCATCTTGGAAAAGACAGTCTCTCGCTCTAGGAAGGATTGGTCATCTAAGTTTGATGATGCGCCATGGGCTTATAGGACAGCTTACAAGACACCGCCGAGAACAACTCCTTACAACTTGGTTTATGGCAAGTCTTGCCATTTACGTGTCGAACTAGAGCATAAGGCAATGTGGGCCCTCAAGGAGCTCAACACGGATCTCGATGAGGCAGGTAAGAAGCGCTTTATTGATTTGCAGGAGTTAGAGGAGCTAGGATTGAAAGCATATGAGAATGCTGAAATCTACAAGGAGCGCACCAAGAGATGGCACGATAAGAAACTAGTGCCAAAGACATATGAGGTAGGTGACAAAGTACTTTTATATAATTCTAGACTGCGCCTATTTTCAGGAAAGCTCAGGACAAGATGGAGTGGACCTTTCTTGGTTCACCACATATACCCTCATGGAACAGTAGAGTTAATTGGAACTGATGGAACCACCTTTAAGGTAAATGGGCACAGGTTCAAGAAATACTATGACAAAGAAGACCCAGAAGAGGAGATTCGCCCTACCCTGGCGTTGGTCAAAGCATAAAACAGGGAAGTAGGTCGAGCTAACGACTTAAACCTTAGCGCTTACGGGAGGCAACCCGCATCCCTTTTTCCTTTTTCTTTAATTTTATTCTAATTTGTTTTATTTTCTTGAAATTCGTGCATAATCTCTTCTCATGGTTAAATTCAGGCATTCAAGGTGGTCTACTATTAGTCGAGTTCTTCTAAGTCAGGTATGCTCATCAGGTAAGAAGGAGGTTCCAGGTAAGTTTTCTATCTCTAAATTTTTTTTTAAAAAAATCGAAAAAAAATGGGGAACATAAGAAGAAAAGTTTGCAAGTATGAATAATGTGCATGAGCCAAATTTACCTTATTTCTTTCATTTTCGCAAGATGCATACTTTGGAGAAGGTTAAGGAAGTTTGAAAGGTTACATACTTCATTAAGATAAGTTGGGGAGTTTGGTTGCTTCATATGATTGAGAATTATGGTTTGGTTGAGTTGTGTTGGAAATTTAGGAGTCTTGATTCCCGAATTTTATTAAGAACCACATGGCCAAATAATTCCATACCTTTTATTTCTTACCAAGCCCCATTACAACCCCGCTGAATGGAATCTTCTTTGAAGACTTCTATTGAGCGAAGTCCTCCTGATAATTCTTGTTGCATTTACATAATTGGTTGCGAAGTGGATCTACATTTAAATTGCAATGTTTATGAGATTGTATATGGAATTGAGTTGAGAGTTAATCTACATAGCATAAACACATTGAGAGTTGAGTGTAAGCACATTATCCCTGTGAGGTTGGATTTATATTGCTTATGCCTATGGATCCCTCATATATGTGTGATGACGTTAAATTCACTTGTCTTACATTGCTACTACTTGAGATGTTGCTTTTGACAAAGGCGAAGACTTGAAGGATGTGTTGTAGGTCTTGGTTATTGTTTGGTTATTGCTTGAGGATAACCAAGTCTAAGTATGGGGTGATTTGATGTCTCTAAAGTAGCCATGTTTTTATGCACAGTTTAGCTTCGTATTCTATACGCTTTGCATATTTCGGGTTGGGAATATGTCGAATTTATGTAGTATATGCTTATTTGTCAGAAATGGAGATCTAGATAAGTTTCTGTTTAATATTGCAAAATATGGAGCCATTTCGGGAGAAAACCAAGAAGCAAAGACGGGAGCTCAAAGCTACTCGATATCGACAAGTTTTAGTTGATATCGACAAACTATGTCCGGGCATAGCACTGATCGAGGACGGCCATGTCGAGGAGCTAAGAAATGAAGCAACCCGACTCCAGCACACTCCTCGATATCGAGTTGATTACTCGATATTGTCAAAATTGAAGACCATACCCGGAGTCGAGGAGAGCCTGGTCGAGGAAGCCGCGGAGTGCTACTCGACGTGACCAGACACTCGGACACTGAGCAACACCACTCCTCGATATCGACAAAGACGAAGGCACCTGTCCGAGTAGTGTCGAGAAGAACCTACCCGACATGCCGCGCCACACAAGTCGATGAAGATAGTTTCCTCGATATCGAGGAAACTCCTCGATATAGACAACATCTGAAGCCAGCACCCGAGCCAGTTCGAGGAAGAGCTAGTCGACCATGACCGCCGAAGCCGATGTTGATGATTACTTTACTCGATATCGAGGAAACTCCTCGATATCAAGGAGATCTATCCAGAAGCCGCGTACGCGGTTTGAGCAGTCTGACGCGGATTGAGAGTCTTTGGGGCCGAAGATGTCCGAGTTCCATTCGAGTCTATCAACAATTATCAATGAAGAGAAGATTTATCCACTTGAAGATATTTTAGCCTTTTAGATATAATTTTGGTTTATAGATTTATTTATGTTATTCCATTTATTTATATTTAAAGCTTTTAGATATAGATTTAGATATAGATAGAGATTTCTATCCTTGAATAACAAGGTTTAGAAGCCTATAAATAAAGCCCATGGGGCTGATTTCTATTCATTCAATTTTAGAGATACAGTTACACATAGAGGTTTTAGGAGTTCAAAAGTTTTAGGGTTTTGGCATTCTACGAAAGATGAGTGCTGGGATTGTAAAGACTTTGAATATAGTTTATTGCAAGTTTCTTTTCACAAATCAATGTCTGCAATTGCGATGAGGCGCGAGTAGTCCACCTACTTCTGGGGTTAGGGTGAGCCCAACGAGAGCCATGTCAGTGGATTAGCAATTGCAAAAGGAGGTATTTTATCGTTATCTTAATCTATTCCCTATGTGCTTCATCTTTGATTGAGAAATTGAAGAACTCATGTTGTGAAACTTGGGTAGTAATTAGGATTTCTATTTGAAAGATTATAAATGCTAATTATGAAAAGGAATAGATGCAATTAGGGTTATTTATCGCGAGATTAATATTCCTACTTGTCGGATTAGGTGAAAGCCTTTTCCTTTATCAATAAAGTCACTGCCTTTTATGATTTTTATTCCGCTTTCATGGTAATCGTTGTCGCAAACCCTAATCTTGGAAGTTCTTTTTAATTCATCAAGTTACCAACCGAAATTGCTTGCTTTTATTTTTCTGCCCTCCTCGATATCGACTAAGTCTAGTCGATATCGACTATTGATTCCCGATCCCAGATCGCCGTAGCTTCTCCTGTGCAGGTACTCGACAAAGCCTTCCTCGACATCGACATCCTTGCTCCATATCAAGTAGACTGTCCTCGATATCGACCAAAACCGTCGAGAGCTACTGCTGCGCTGTTTGACTTGTCCGATCTTCTGTCGACTAACCCTAGTCGAGATCGATAACCTGTGGTCGACTTCTGTCCGTGAGATTTCTTCGCTACCTAGGATCTGCTGACCAGCTTCCTTGTGGATTCGAACCTGACTTTCTCTTACTACATTGGAGGGAGTCTTGAACATCATTTGTTGAGATTCGATCGGTTTACTTTACTTTATTTACTTATTGTTTGCATTCTCAATTTCCTCTTACTTATTGAGGGTCATGGTGATTCGTGGTTGGGAGTACCACTAGTTGGGATCCGCGTTAGAATTTGTCAGGGGTGTCAGGTGTGAGATGGTCAACATGACTTGGGTCCTTAGAGGTGGATGGTAAGTGAGAGTGGTTAGTGGCGTGGGAAGTATGATTGGGTTAGCAAGGTGATTCGAGATGTCTCTTTGGGGGATGATGTTCAGGCAGAGTCTTGGTAGTAGATCGAGTTGTTCAGCTTGTCGGAATGAGGGAATTTTGTGATTTGGGAACTCCGAGAGATAGTTTTAAATAGTCGAGTGGAAGGTAGGACTTGAGATCGGGATGTGGAAGTGGATTGGCTCTTAGATAGCTTGATGGCATAGGAGTTGAGATACCTAGTAGTTGGTTTGGGTATTCGGCCTAGATTGCGAATAGTTATGAGACCAGAAGGATTGTATGTGAGCAAGATACTATGGTGCCTAGAACTGGTAGTGGATTGAGTTGGTAGGCCTCGGTGAAGTTGATATTAGTGCGAGGGATGGTGAGTAGTGATCTAGTGTATACTTTACTTGGGGCCGAATGTGGTGCGAATTCTATGCTATAGACGATGTTGATTCTATGATGTATTGTCGTTGACAATAGTGAACTATTAGTACTAACATAGTTATCCCCTGAAGTCGATGAAATGTTAGTGTACGGCAGCACTTATTTGCCTCTAATGCGATGATGTTTGGTAGTTAGCATGAGTATAATGTGCTTATCTGATTGATATGACCTTGCTTATCTGATTGATATGGTGTGTAACTTCCATGAGATGATATGATAAATCCTTTCATATATGATACGATGCTAGATATGTTATGGTTTATGACTGTCTGTGGTTTGAGTATGACCTGGGTAGAAATACGTGATGCGATTGCTATGTTGTACGATTGTTATGTTATATGATATCTTGAATTTGAATTGTTAGGATGCTAGAACCGAATTGGTGAAATTTAACTATGACTAGGAACCTAGGAAGAGAATACGGGATTATCCTTTAGAAGTGGATGGTAGGATGAATGGAGAGGTTAGGAATGCTTTTGACTAATGCCGAACTTAAATTTTTGAACGGTGTTTTAAAGAGGACGTTGTGATGTTTTGAGTTATGATATGACCGAGGAGTAGGAGTAAGGATGTGGTAGGGGCCCTATCACATTCTTGCTATGGTCTATTGGGGATATTATGATCATGGCAACAGTACTGTGAGGGTCTCATAGAGGCACTTATGAGATACTTACGGGGTCAATGACATCATCATTGGACTCACCAATTTCAAACTTCATCTCCTATTTCAAAATGATTTAATCTCGCGGACAAGACTTGTTTTTAGAGGTGGATGATGTAAAGACTCGGATTTTTAAATCCTAAAATTTTCGGAAAATGAGAATTACAAATAAAATTGAATCGGTTTTAGAACTCGTTAGCGGATTCCGACCGGAATGTAAAATTTGGCGAATAATTTCCGTCATTGACCTCGAAAAATTTAAAATAATTATCGGATGACGATATCCTCTTCGGTTTTAAAAATCTAATTGATCGAGAAAGCGAGAGTCGAAAAAACTAACATTCGGGAACTAATTGCGGGATTTGAAATTCGCGAATTCGGGATTCCATTCTGGGTATTGATTAACCAATTCAACACACTACCCTCACCAACTCCCTTACCTCACCATACCCCTTCAAATCTACTTCCTCTCCCCGTCATTCTTCATTCACATCACCCTCATCACCATCACTTTCACCAACTCCCTCTACCTTCATTCCTGGTTGATCATCACCACCACCGTCACATTCACCATCACCAACTCCCCCTTCACCATTTCACGTCACCACCTCCGCGACTTCCTATCTCTATCATCACCACATATCCTCCCCCCTCGTCGTTCTGATGGGCAACAACAGCTAAGCCGTCCTCATCCGTCCTTTGTGAGCGCAGCAAGAGCGCCAATCCTCCTTCCCCAGCCTTGCGGTGAGGCTGAAGACGCCAAACAACGCCCACCCTTGCATCTCCGACATTCCTCTTCAAGACCACAACAGAAAAAGCTTCGATCACCTTCCTCGACACCTCCAGCAGCGCCGGAGCCACCCAGGAGCCACCAGCGCGACCGACGAGCCACCGAAGCGCAACGTCCACTGTTCGAATGCGAATAACATTCCGGTAAGCCGTTCTCCTTTGTTTCCGATCCAAATCACTCTCGAGACCTACCATCACACTCACCCATATCCGATGCAGGTTCGACAAGCCATCGTGAGCCTCCGACGATGCCAAAACCTCCGATCAAAGCACCGACGTTCGCGAAATCATCTCGGTGAGCTTCTGTAGCTTCGTTCCCTTCCTTGTTTCAAATTCGTGCGTTATTCGATGCTTAGATTATTCGGGAGTAAGTGAGGGCTGAGCGCGGGACGATCGGGTGAACTCGAGAGCTCAGGCGAGCTCGAGAGGGGCGGTGAGCTAGCGTCGAGGGCGGGGGACATGAGTGTGGGCACGAGCGAGCGAGGAGCGAGCTTTGTGTGAGCTGTGTGCGTGAGCCGGATCGGGCGTGGGAGGTGCGAGAGTCCGAGCTGGGTAAACCCGGGCGAGCGCGAGGCAGGCTGAGCGAACCGTCGACGATCAGAGTGGCGCGGGCGCGGGAGCTTCTCCATCTGGAATCCGGGAGGAAGATGAAGCTGATGTGGCTCCCGTGGGTCCACCTCCTTAAGCTAATTGTATTTTAATATTTAACCGGTTGGGAGTTTATAATTACGGGTTCGGTTCGGTACGGTTCGGATTATCCGTATATTATCTAACTAATTAACGGTAATTAAAATATATTATAACAGTAATTGAGGATTTAAAAGATAAATTAGTATATTTTGGGAAAATTATAAGAGTTGATTTATTTAATAAAAATGGTCAGGATTTTAGGGGATTTGGAAATAATTTATAAAAGTGTTAAATAAATAGTATTTAAAATATCATGTAATACTATTTGAGATTTAAAATATATTATTGGCACTTCAAGATTTATAAAGAATTTGGAAAAGAATTTCAAGGATGGAAATTAATCTAATAAATAAATTTAGAAGGGAATTTGGCGAGTATTTTCAAGGGTCGGAATACTTAACTGTTTAACTGTGATTTGAAACGATTATGAAACTAACTTGAGAATCAGACTTATTTGATAACTAACTAGCATGATAATATGATCGTTTGACTAACAGTATGATATGTATGACTAATAGCATGACTTGTGGTGAATTATTATATGAGATTAAATGTTGGATAACTATGTCTTATGATTTTGATGAACCATTTAGGTATATGTGGAAATGGTGTATACGAAAATGCGGAATTGGTTGAATGATTTATGGAAAACGATGTGGTCTTGTGGAGCGGATGATGCGATGAAATGACTTCCATAATGTGTTACTTGTTCTATTGATTGAGGTGTGCTTGAGTGCTTAATAGTTGGATGTAGAATTATGTATATTCAATAATGTACTAGGTAATACTATGTGATTATGACTACTGTGTGTTGGGTTCTTTTGTTGCCGATCTGCTAGCCAGGTAAGTACCTCCGGGGCTTACTCAGTAACCAGTACCTTCTGCCTGATGTGTCATATAGTATGTAGGTGTTTCATATGCATAAGAGCATGCCATGTAGTATAATGCTTAGGAATTGCACTTACGAATGAGCATTCTTATTATGTATGCGTTTGAATACAGAACGACCGTTATCTGTGAGTCCTAGAATCCTTGATAGGGTCAGAGGACATCCCAGCTCCATTGGGTTCGTCCTGAGTCATTTGGGTCGTTGGAACACCTTTACTATTATCAGCATTATTATTTTCTTTTCACAAGATCCACGATATGATGATTAGATACGATATGATGATGAGATTTGAGATGTTATCGAATCGAAATGGCCAGTCTCCACCCTACCTGGAAGGGGGATGGTGGTAGAAGAGGGATATACCACTTGGTATTCTTTGTTAAGGCCTTACTTAATATTCCGCACATATGAATTAGGAACATGATAGTGTGGTTAATATTCCAGTACTGCATGAAGGCATCTTTTATTCTAGGTATAGGCGTATTATATGTCCTCAGCGCGGTCAGAGGACCTGCGGGCGGACTCTTGGCCTGACTTGGTGGTATAGTTTCAGGTACCCGATACACTGCTTGATTTTGTGCTGTTATTACGGGGTCTTTTCATATGGCGGAGAGAGTGTGTTTGAAACCTGACTTCACCAGATTCATGCTTTTGGGATTTCTCCCTACTTATACTCCGTTTTGACTCGGCTCTGTCGTGACACTGGTTGTATCATTTTCATAACTTATGCGCATTTTATGATAAAAGATTTTCTGCATGGTAGACTTAGGACATGTACAAGGGTCTACCCTGAGGTCTCCAACGGACCTTCCGAGTTTGGGTGCGAAATCCCACTTTAACTACGCATATTCGATTTCAAACCTTCAACCTGTACTCGGGGCGCAAGATCCCAACGGGGGGTTCATCCCTCGAAACGTAACTCGTGAAACATAATCCAGGGCCATTACAGATGGGCCTAGAAGACTCCAAGGAACACCACGGAGGTTGGAGTGTTGAGTTAGGAGGCCGTGAGGTTTTGCCCTTCCGGTCGGTCGTCCCTCGAAGGACGGCATATATCGTCTATATGCTTACGTTTATATATGTACATATATGCAATTGGGCCCGAGGGCGATCCTCCTCGAAGAGGATCATATTAATCTTGTTGATTGCTTCTGTGATGAGGGCTCTATTGTGATTATGATAGCGAACTAATCAGTATGCCTTGACTTGAATCATGTGTTGAATAACCGTGCAAATGGGATAGTGGGAGAAACTTTTTTCTTATGTAATCGGAATTCTTGTCTTGTCGGAATAGCCTTGCAATAATTCAAACACCCTGATGGTTCTGACTCCGTCTTTTGACCCACCAAAACATCTAGGCATGTTAGCAAGGGTCGAGAAGCATCTGCTCTTCCCGTTTTGAGTCGTGTTTCGTATCCCACCATCGATGCTTATATCGAGTCTCGTACCTGAGGTTGGGGTCTTCCACAGGAAATTGGGTCGGTCAACTGATTACCTTCGGAAAGTGTGTTGGATGTGAGGGTTACCTGAGTTTGCTAGTGGGGGTGAGGGTTTAAATTGTTTCGAGATAGAAGTGAGTTGTCTTATGGAGTCAGCCCTTTCGATCCACGTAATGGCCAACCACGTCTTCTTTCCACAAGAGTCTAACCACGAGTTCTACCCTCACCTCTCGGAAACGGCATGAATGTCCTTGTGTTCAGGGAGTCATACTAGCGTCCCACGGGGAAACGAGGTGGTGAGTCGGTGATTGCCTAAAGAGAATTCTGTCAAGTTATAATTATAGCCTCATTGTGATTTCATGACATGCTATATTGGTATAACTCATCATGACTTGCCCCGTACCTTGCATGGTTGCACTTATGAGTGGATTTATGTGTCGTATGTATTGAATTCTCATGATTACTGTCTCCCTATGAACTAGGTCCATGATAGTGTGGCCAACTCTCGTTGCATGTTTAACACGTGAATCAGATGACTAAGCATGCCAGGTTAACCTAATTGGATCTCATTTATTGTGTACATGTTTAATGAGTATTGCTAGTATCATGTAAGGCATATACCTCCCAGTTATAGGCCCTCGTATGATTGTGTGATGTCCTAGTCTTACTATGCGAATATGGATGTATGCGATGAGATAGTTACTAAACTAACCCTGCATGAACTGACCGTACCATTAGCATGATTTTTAGGGTACATCTTAGCCTGCTTTCCATAATATTATGAATTGCTTAATTGTGTATATAAATGAGTGATAAGTCGTGCATATGATATCTTGTGATGTTTGCTAGATCTTGTATAACTTATGTCATATATGTCTCATGTCAGTATGTGCATACATGTTCTTAGTCTGTCAAGCATGATTGGTGAATGAAATGATAGGTTGCTAGCTTGTTCTACGCACATATAAAGATGATTATATGAACATGTTATGAATGCGTAAATCGATATTCCTTGAGATAGGTGCATACTAGTGTGAAATAATGTGATGATATCTCTTGATTTTTATGTGTTTGCGTGCATCGTTGTAACTCTAGGGTTGGGATCTTATCCTTGGTCTCGTCGTCCCTAGTCCTGGTCCATGTCTGAACTCTTAAGGAATTGTGTTATCCGCCCTTGTCTCTCCCCAATCTCCGTAACTTCTAACACTTGCGATCCTTCGATGAGCGCCGATATGCAAGAAAGGACCGACGACCAAGTGGCACTGGACCGGGGCAACGGAAGTGTGATGGGTCCATGACCCCTTAGGCCCCAGGAGCAACGTCACCGATGGCAAAAAGGACGAATATGCTTCAAAGATGACAATCGTTAACAGATTCATTCCAGCAGACACGAGGAAAAGCATTCTTAATTCAAATTGTGGATTCTTCTATACTAATCGGAATTGATGTTTTGTGATAGGCCTAGAACTGACATAATTGAATGTGTGATGACGGATGTGCTGAATTGATAGCAATGATTGCCTGACTAACTTGTTTCTATGACGATGTGCCTTGGTGCTTTGTATATTGACTTGCGGGTGAGTAGGTTATGGGTTATATGTATGGTAGTGCTTTATTCTTGATCTTGAGTCGTGAGATTCTTCAGTGAGACGGGTTGGAAAGTGGCAGGTGGATTAAGGTATTCGGATTGGGTCATTGGTCGTGTGAGATGGGGTGCAGGAAGGATGCGTTAGCTTGGGTAGAGCCGAGCTGAGTGAGTTGGGTTGTGTCGAAGATAGTGGTATGTGAGTATAGATGAGCTTCCATGTAGGTCTTAGGTGAGCAGTGGGGCTAGTGTGGCGAGATTTTGAGGGGGGTGTCCTAGTGAGAAGTGGTAGTCTAGGAAGGTAGTGTGTGCAGGTAGTATAAGAGAGTGGTTGACGTAGGTCTGGACTAGTTTCATTAGGGTGATCTTGAGATTGGGTGTGGGTAGAGGTAGTTAGGATAGTTCTAGAGGTGGATGGGCGAGCTAGGAGTTGATCGGGGGATTCTTGAAGGGAGGTGTTGTGAGATGGATTGGTGTGCTAAGGAAGGTGTCTAGATAGTCTATGAGCGGATCATTGGCGGTGTCGAGAATGATCAATTAAGGAATATCTGAGAATGGGGGCGATTTGGTAAGGGATCAGGTTGAGGAATTTCCTAGGAAAAGTAGTATGAGGTTGCTTGGGAAGTTATCGATCGGGGATGTTAGGTTGTTTATATCAGGGTTGTTCATGTGATGAGTATTTGGGGATTGTTTAGATAGGATTGGTAATGCTTGGAGAATTTATGAGTGAAGGATCTCTAGATGCGTTGTTGGAGGATTTTAGCATAGGGAATGACTCTGATTTATGAGTAGATGTTATTGTGGCTATTGAAGTATTTGAGGATGTGAGATGAATCTTTAAGGAAAGGTTGGTAGCTAGGCAAGGATTTAGTTGAGATTCCTAGTAAGACGGTGCGCTTAAGGTTGAGATAGGGAGATTATGAGCATGAATTTGGGAACTACGCAAAGCAGAAGGTATTTAGAACCCTAGAGGATAAGAGATTTTAGAAGGTTGGTGAAGTTGTGGTACTTAGGAAATTCGGATGAGGATGTCATAGGAATTCGGTGAAAATGATGATCGGTACATAAAGGTTTAAGCGGTAGAGATTTTGAAGTTTGAGGAAGCGTGATCTGAGGCAATTTGGGGAAACATGCGGAGTTGAGGGAACTAGTCATGGTAGAGTGTACCGGGAAGAGGATCTAGAATGGATCGGCTTGAGGGTCATGGTGATTCGTGGTTGGGAGTACCACTAGTTGGGATCTGCGTTAGAATTGGTCAGGGGTGTCAGATGTGAGATGGTCAAGATGACTTGGGTCCTTAGAGGTGGGTTGTTAGTGAGAGTGGTTAGTGGCGTGGGAAGTATGATTGGGTTAGCAAGGTGATTCGAGATGTCTCTTTGGGGGATGATGTTCAGGTGGAGTCTTAGTAGTACATCGAGTTGTTCAGCTTGTCGGAATGAGGGAATTTTGTGATTTGGAAACCCCGAGAGATAGTTTTAAATAGTCGAGTGGAAGGTAGGGCTTGAGATCGGGATGTCGAAGTGGATTGGCTCTTAGATGGCTTGATGGCATAGGAGTTGAGATACCTAGTAGTTGGTTTGGGTATTTGGCCTAGATTGTGAATAGTTATGAGGCTAGAAGGGTTGTATGTGAGCAGGATACAATGGTGCCTAGAACTGGTAGTGGATTGAGTTGGTAGACCTCGGTGAAGTTGATCTTAGTGGGAGGGATGTTGAGTAGTGATCTAGTGTATAATTTACTTGGGGGCGAATGTGGTGCGAATTCTATGCTATAGACGATGTTGATTCTATGATGTATTGTCGTTGACAGTAGTGAACTATATTAGTACTAACATAGTTATCCCCTGAACTCGATGAAATGTTAGTGTACGACAGCACTTGTTTGCCTCTAATGCGATGATGTTTGGTAGTTAGCATGAGTATAATGTGCTTATCTGATTGATGTGACGTGCTTATCTGATTGATATGGTGTGTATCTTCCATGAGATGATGTGATAAATCCTTTCATATATGATACGATGCTAGATATGTTATGGTTTATGACTGTCTGTGGTTTGAGTATGACCTGGGTAGAAATACGTGATGCGATTGCTATGTTGTACGATTGCTATGTTATATGATCTCTTGAATTTGAATTATTAGGATGCTAGAACCGAATTGGTGAAATTTGACTATGACTTTGAACGTAGGAAGAGAATACGGGATTAGCCTTTAGAAGTGGATGGTAGGATGAATGGAGAGGTTAGGAATGCTTTTGACTAATGTCGAACTTAATGTTTTGAACGGTGTTTTAAAGAGGACGTTGTGATATCTTGAGTTATGATATGACCGAGGAGTCGGAGTAAGGATGTGGTAGGGGCCCATATCACATTCTTGCTACTGTCTATTGGGGATATTATGATCATGGAAACAGTACTGTGAGGAACTCATAGGGGCACTTATGAGATACTTACGGGGTCAATGAAATGATCCTTGGACTCACCAATTTCAAACTTCATCCCCTATTTTAAAATGATTTTAGTCTCGGGGACAAGACTTGTTTTTAGAGGTGCATAATGTAAAGACTCGGATTTTTATATCCTAAAATTTTCGGAAAATGAGAATTAAAAATGAAATTAAATCGCGTCACTCATGCGGGACCGGCAGTCCTCGCTGAGGCCACATAGTATGTGCTATACCTAATAAAGATGGTCTAATGCAGTACGAAAGTCAAACACACTAGCATGCTCCTAGTTATAATAATGTGTAAAAATACTGTAAAGGGCCCAAGACAATGCCAAGTGGCATATCCCTCTCCTACCTCCACCCCCTTCCGATAGGGCGGAGACTGGCCAGCTCGTGAATGCATTCCATCATAATCGGGCGACACGCATGCCTAACCCGCTCCACAATAAAGCCCGCAAGCATCTCATAATATAAGGAAGTTCATGACTCGATTGACTCAGGGTACCCGATGAGGATGGACTACCCTATGACCCTAGCAAAGACTCTAGGACTATCACAGATAACGGTCGTTCTGTTTCAAACGCAAAAAGTAAGCAGATGCTTATTCAATTAGTGCAACCTAAACAGGATACTACATGACATGCTTTTATGCATATGCAACACCTAACATAAAATGCAACAACAGGCATGAATGTCCAAGCAAGGGCCCCCTAGGGACCTTACCTAAAGATGCAGAACAACAGGATAATACAAGTAAGGGCCCAATGCAAGTCCAAAGCAGTCCAAAAACACCTGTCATCAAGCTATTTCCGTAAGCTACCGGACCATCAATCATACACATGAAACCCAAGTTCTCAACATACTCAAAACCAACCGATAGTAAAACCATTTTCCAAAACATTTCCGATACGATCAACATCGACCAAAATCATTCTTCCAGTCAAACCCATTGGTAAAATCGTACCAACCGTATTTCCAACTTTCTACTCAAAACCAACATCATCAAATCAAGACAAAGAATTCCGACATTAACCATTTAAACCTTAAAACTAAAACCTCAAAATCATGTTATAGAAATAATTCCGGCATTTTGATTTTCCAAACAACTAATCCTTAAAAGACATTTCCAAAAACTTGAAAATCCATTTTTTTAAATAATTAACCAAACAATACTTAACCAAAAATGCAATACCGTAGCTAAATCCTCTTTTCAATTCATCTTAATAACCCAAAGCTAATAAATCATCTCAAAATCCCAAATTCACATTTTAACCCCAAATAACAACTTTTCCAAATAGTAATATTTCAAAATAGCTTAATATATGTATATATATAAACTAATTTCAGAATTATAATATTTCCACGAAGAAATGAATTATAAAATAATATAATCAAAACACACATAACATGTCACTTTTACATAATAATTAAAACCAACAATAACCAACAGCCCACCCAATACCCAAAAGGCCCAGCTCTGAAGTCCAACCCGGAAGAAAAGAACAAATCAAGCCCTGACCCGAATCACTCACCCGGAAGCAGAAAACTGGATCCATTCTCTCCCAAACTGAATACCCAACTAAATGATATAACCCGAATGGGTGATTCGGGCCCGGCCCACACCGAAGCTTAAAAGAAAGAAGGAAAGAGATCTGTCTTCTTTCCCAACAGAAGAGCGGAGCTCCTCCCAGAAACCGAAAGCGACGGAGAGAGAAGAAGGAGATCCAGGTTCTCCGGCGGCTTCTCGCTCTCACCGACCACTCCTGCTCTCCCAACCATCGCTACCCGTGAGGACCCACAACCCAAGGAACAAGAAAGGAGGAAGAAGGCTCACCGAAGAATACGCCGGAGGTTCTTTGAGGATCGTCGGAAACGGTTCGGGCACCGTCGGAGATCGATTAGGTTTGTTGAGAACGAAGGGAGACGCTTGAGCCTGGGTCGGGCGCGAATGGTTAGGAAGGTGCCCCTTTAGAATGTTGCTGAACGGAAAGCGGAGAAGCAAGGTCTTACCGAGTTCGAAACCGGAAACAGGGAAGGAGGAGAGGAGGGCGGCGTCGGCGGTTACCTGGAGGCAATCGGAGGTGCTGACGGCGCTCAGAGGCGGCTCGGTTGCGGCTGAAAGAAAAGAGGAAGAGAGGAGATGAGATCTGATAGGGTTTGTGGTGTTTGGGTTCCAATTAAAAGAAGACAAAGAGAGTCCTGGGCAGAGCTACATCTGGACAAACAAGGGAGGGAGATAGACTGTGGGGTTCTCTTGTGTGTGAAGGGAAATGGCTTCTTGCTGAGATTAGGGAAGGCTATTGATGGGGTTATCTGTCGAGACAGAGGGAAAGCAGAGGGTGTTTGGCATATTTTTTTGGATTTAAAATGAAGGGGAGAAGAGAATTGCACAGAGATGGGGTGGGGTGCCTTTGACCTTTTGCCAATTTGGTGAAACAAAATGGTGAATGTAAGGGTGGAATAAGCTGTACGAGGAAGAAGACAATAATGGGTTGTAGAGAGCAAGAGGGGAGAGAGGAAGAAAAGTGAAAAGAATTGGAATTAAATTGGTCCAAAGAGGTACTTGTTTTGAAAGATTTAAAATAAACACAATAGCTCACGGACAGAAATTTCAATTCTCCTGAATCTTAGAAATCGGAATGATTATAAATCACTATTTTAATAATTTAATATTCTAAAATTTCCTAGTCTTTACATCATCCACCTCTAAAAACAAATCTCGTCCCCGAGACTAAAATCACTCTAAAACATGGGGATGAAGTTTTAAATTGGTGAGTCCAAGGATCATGCCATTGATTCTGTAAGCATCTCATAGGGCCCGTATGAGATCCCTACAGTACCCTTGACGTGATCATAATATTCCCAATTGGTAGTAGCAAGTATGCGATATGGGCCCTTATCACATTCTTACTCCGACTTTTCGGTTATATCATAACTCGAAAAGCAATCATAACGTGTCTACTAGGTCTTAGCAAGCATTCTATATGCGCCCCTATAAAATGCTTGTATCCACTTCGTGAGTCGTTATAATATAAAACCGGGTTTGAAAAGTTTCAAAAGGAATTCTGCAATTGAAAAAGATTAGCCTCGAAATCGTTGAAACCCTCGATAGCGTTTATTCTTTAAAAACCAGTTATTTTCTTTCTATATCGTTCAAAATCTTCAAATCCGACGTTTAACCAAGAATTTTGCACCAAACAAGTCAAATCCCTTCAACTCAAGATTTCGTCAAAATCTCCCAAAACCAAATCAGTTTCCCGCTTATCAATCAATCAAATTCAGAAATCAGGAGGTGGAATCATCCACCTCTAAGGGCTAATCCCATATTCTCTTCCTAGTTTCCAAATCATGCAACATCATTCACAACTCAACAAGTACCATAACCAAAAGTTTCATTAACTCTTATATAAGCATAATACCATAAACCATCTCACACATGGCAAGTCCCACATCATATCATAGTCACAAACCATCACACAACCGTTTAACATAAACATAAACATGCCAACAAGTCTCAAGTAACAAAAGAGAAACAAACCTCAACATACTACAAATTATAAGGTATATCTACATCATACTGAAGGCATCACAAGTGCATAATCGAATGCTCATCACGTAAGCACACATGTCCAGAAATCAACGGGTTAGATGTTATAGGGTTAGTACGTCAGTACACATCAAATCTCACTATCGCATATCGGTATTGCAACACAAGTAGAACAGATTCATCACGTTAACATATCAACACAACAAAGTCATGCTATTAAGATTCAGAAAAAAGGAAGCTCAAACAGTATATAAATCACCAAAATGTCAACATGCTCAAAAGACATCACCTTAACTCATCACAATATCGAATGACAATCAGTTAGAAATCATGCATCATTATCTCATATATACTAATCATGATCATACTTAAAGTCATATTCATCATTTACATAACCAATAATCATGCTTGTCAGCCGTATACTACAACATCATGCTTACTACCACATAATAAACATCATGCTTACATATAGTAACACATCATTATCTCGTAGTTCATACTCATCATTATTTCATACATCATATCAAAACACGTCCTAACATGCTTCTAACACAACATAACAGGATAGCAAAATATCAATATATCATGATAACACTAGTCACTACCAATTAGATTTTAACATTGCGTTTCAATAGGTAATGTTATTCCATATCAGGTTTTATCATGGCCACTATCTAACATCATGTCAGCAGATATAAATAAATCACATAATCAAGAAAATCCTCACCTCATACCAGTCAAAATAAAACACAATCTCAACTCGCCCATCTTCACTCTCAAACCAAGACTAATCCTCTTATATACCCGCCAACGTCATCTCCGACAAAATTTCCCAAAGAAATGCCAATTCACCTTGATGCTCAATCTCGCCCCTCCTTCCGTCAAGCACTACTACACCATCCACCTCTAAGAATCCAACTCCTATCTCTAACGTCACACCCAAGTACCTCTAATACCATGTCCTCAATGTTCACGAGCCCTTCCTTACACTTCTCGTACTACCTGAAGCATCACCAACATCACCTAGAAGCTCATCAGAACCACCAACATTGCCTCCCAAAAATCCCAAAGCTCACTCAGTCTTACTTAAGCCAGCATCCCTCTCTCGCAACTCACCTTCTAGTATCATCGATCATCCCAACCGCCCAAAATTCTTTCACCACTCTCCAACCACGCTACCAAATGACCTCCCCCACATGTTGAAGGAAGAAGCAATCATGAAAATCATCAAACATAAGGTCTACATCATATAAACTAGCATTCATAACATAACATCATGGATTCAACCAGTCTCAGTTAACATCATGTTCAATAACAATTGCAACCATCATATATGAACATAATCAAGTCAAGCTAGCATGTTGCATTATAACCTTATCAGATACAATTCAGGCTTCTTAGCATATGTAGTTCACATTTTACAGGCAAAGGAATTCAAATCATGCTTAGCAACTCAGCGTAGCAACAAGTCCAGACATCATGGTATATGAGATCTATAAGTCATCAAATCATATCATCATAGACAACAGGCAATCAAGTAACAGTCATCACCAGGTCAGCACATCAACACGTAATCTCATCGCTAGGTTAGTGCAATATCATTGTCAATTAATTCAAAAGGGTTAGCAATTCGAACGGAGAACACTCCTGCTTGCGAGTCAAATCGTATTCAGTATCTGCAATTCTCGATGCGTGCTCGTTCTACAGACATCATTGATCCTGAGGCCCATGGGTTATGGGCCCATGCTTCCGCTGCGTTGCTCTATCGCTATCTAACTTTTCGTTCCCTCTTCCATGCGGTCGCTCGTCGAATGTATCGCATAGGGTCCAAGTTAGCGGAGATAGGGGAGTGACAAGAGAAGACAACCCAAAGTTCCTCTCGGAAACAACCACAGACCAATACTAAGACGATAACAAGAGATAAAACTTCAACCCGAGAATAACAACGACGCCCTTATGAAAGTCTATTAGGTTGTAATTGTGGCAAGCAAACACAAATTCATCATGGGGCATATCAATCATATTAATCCACTCTAACATGTACCTATATCAAGGAGCACGACATACGTATTCATTCCAAAAGACATATTCGAGTGCTACACGGATGCATGCGAGACAAGATAGCAGTCTATTATCCCATGAAAGCTGATATGCCTATCAACTTAAGCAAGATGTGCAAGATTTAATGGGTATCACAATTGTCACATATATGAACAATGCACGAGCTTGGTGTATGCATCATACGAGAACATATAAGAGTAACATAGTAACTATCTCATCTAACACAATGATCATATAATAGGTCAAGTATGACACGTAATCATATGACGAGATACATTTAGAAAGCACAGGTCCTACATGATTCTAGAGATACATAGCGTGATACAAGCATAATCATGAGCCGTTAAAAGGAGTTCATCATGATATTTACGAAGCATGAGGCATTATCAAAAGTAATAAGAAGGACATCGAGGGCGATAGATTATAGTCATACTAGGAACGAACCATCATAGATCACATATATGGTACAATAGTCATCACATCATAGAACAAGTACAACACGTGATCATTTAGCGAGTCATATTGGGAATCATAATTAAGCCCTACAGAACACTACTGACACATATTGAACATGGACATAATCAAGATAACTCGAATAGATTCATTCTAACATTCATGCGTCCTACGTATCTGAAGACATGATAAGCGTGGTGTGTGATTATGCGATGTGCCAAGTCATACATGTATACTAGCATGAGAGGATATCATGGAGCAATAGAGGAATACTACCGAGCGACAACATGTAAGCATGCTATGATTAACCATCACAGAAAGCAAATCAATCATCGAATTCAACACTAATTAACTTGCACGGGTAAGACATGTTATGGTGATAGAAAGAGGGAAGAACCACACTATAAGGAACCTAGCTCGAGAGAGAATCAGCAACAACGTAGACAAGATACAAGTTCGCACAAGTCACAATCGATGATCATACATGATGCTAAAAGCTCAATATAACGTACGATACATGCATGCAACTAATCATGACGACGGGTAAGAAATCACTCAATCATCTTCCACGATATAGGAGCATGAGAAAAGTTAAACGATTCATAATATGAGTCTAAGTAATGGGCAATTTGATTAGAATACGGGGCATGAGTGCAGATCAACACATACTGGGATGAAACATGCATTTGCTAAGACTCAATTATACCACATATTCTCCATTCAACACAAGTAACACACAATAATATTATGTGCAAAATAATCAGTAATAGCTAATCTGACAAATACAAAATAGATAGGCATGATATGGATTCTTTTCACAAAAAGGATAATAAGCATCGACATTTCGTCATCCAACATGCTAAGGCGATAATCTACAAGCATTCCTACAAAGAGGAGTTGATCACACTATAATGAACCTAATCCATGAGGAAATAACGATCATGTAGATTCATATTATATGGTTCATGCTTCCAATCATTCATACGATCAATAAACCAAGTAAACATGTTATAACAACATACATTCATGACAGAGGGCAAGACATAACACGAGACTTGAGCAATGTAACTAACCACAAAATGAGCTTACACAATAAAATTATGACAGAAAGCAAGGCATAACACGAGCAACTTCTTACTAATGATCATTTACAAGGTACATGCGTGAGATTAAAAAATCATGTCATTCAATTCAGAGAGAGTCACCATTACAACCGGACAGCGATCCCTAAGGGCAATCATTGACCTTCCCAACCGACTCATCACCTCTCTTTCCCGTGGGACTCCGACATGACTCTTTATGGCAAGAAGACACTGGTCGATCATCATAAGGATTGAGAAAGACAGCCTCAGAAACACTTTACTCTTGACTCGAAATGACATCAAGAACTACATTCCAATACTCACTCAAACCACCTTCGTGTACATACATGAGTTTCCGACACAATGTGTTTACCAACCCGATTCCCCGTGAAGGACACTGACAGCTAGGAGAAAGATTTGGTAGAACCGGAGAGGGTTTAACATAGTGGAAGAGGTCGTTCCACACAAGCTGGGCTTGACCATATAGAAATAAAGGTACTCTCGCTACCCCGTTTGCTCAGACAAGTCAGTACACATGTCATTGTTAGGGCATCCAAATCAGATCTGTAGCATAGCAAGCACTCAGCATAGAATCAGTTAATGACACTAATAATCATCTCCTTGGAAACTTCCAAACCCATTTGTAAAGAGAAAGCTAGTATTTTGCCTACCCATTCCCGACTACACCCAATGGGGTGGTCTAACGCCTTTACTACCCTCTTGTTCCCCGTTTGGTCGGTTTTCTTCTTTTATTACAAGTCGAGTTCATTACTTAGTCCAATTTTAGTTAGGTATCTTAAGTTCATTTTGCCCGTTTTAAAATCCTTCCAAATCCTTTAAAATTCTTGAGCGGTTTTCCAAAACATACACTCGACCCTTGTGTACCCGAATTGTACAACCTCAGCTCTGATACCATCTTTGTAACGGCCCAGAATTCTGATTTCCGGGTTACGTTTCAAGGGATAAAACCCCTTGTTTGGATCTTACAATCCAGGTACGGGTCGAGGTTTCAAATTCAATTTTAAGGTCAGTAATAAAGAGGGATTTCGAACCCTACAAGTATCGTAGGGCCGTTGGGTACCCTTAACTTGTCCTAGGGACTAGCTCGTGAAATTCATTCCAAACGAAAGCAAGACGGAAGAAAAATTAAGATACAAAGTGCCACGGCAGAGCCGGGTCAAAATCAAAACTCAAGTGGATGATTACCATTTATAACGAGTTACAGATTTAACCAGGTTCTTCGATTCGCAAAAGGAAACCCCGTCATATAGACATCGAGCAATCAAAATCTGCAGAAAATACCTTAAAAAAAAGAACGAGGAAAGGAGTCAGATCGAGCCACTCATGCGGGACCGGCAGTCCTCGCTGAGGCCACATAGTATGTGCTATACCTAATAAAGATGCTCTAATGCAGTATGAAAGTCAAACACACTAGCATGCTCCTAGTTATAATAATGTGTAAAAATACTGTAAAGGGCCCAAGACAATGTCAAGTGGCATATCCCTCTCCTACCTCCACCCCCTTCCGATAGGGCGGAGACTGGCCAGCTCGTGAATGCATTCCATCATAATTGGGCGACACGCATGCCTAACCCGCTCCACAATAAAGCCCGCAAGCATCTCATAATATAAGGAAGTTCATGACTCGATTGACTCAGGGTACCCGATGAGGCTGGGCTACCCTATGACCCTAGCAAAGACTCTAGGACTATCACAGATAATGGCCGTTCTGTTTCAAACGCAATAAGTAAGCAGATGCTCATTCAATTAGTGCAACATAAACAGGATACTACATGACATGCTTTTATGCATATGCAACACCTAACATAAAATGCAACAACAGAGATGAATGTCCAAGCAAGGGCCCCCTAGGGAACTTACCTGAAGATGCAGAACAGCAGGATAATACAAGCAAGGGCCCAATGCAAGTCGAAAGCAGTCCAAAAGCAATACACACCTATCATCAAGCTATTTCCGTAAGCTACCGGACCATCAATCATACACATGAAACCCAAGTTCTCAACATACTCAAAACCAACCGATAGTAAAACCATTTTCCAAAACATTTCCGATACGATCAACATCGACCAAAATCATTCTTCCAGTCAAACCCATTGGTAAAATCGTACCAACCGTATTTCCAACTTTCTTCTCAAAACCAACATCATCAAATCAAGACAAAGAATTCCGACATTAACCATTTAAACCTTAAAACTAATACCTCAAAATCATGTTATAGAAATAATTCTGGCATTTTGATTTTCCAAACAACCAATCCTTAAAAGACATTTCCAAAAACTTGAAAATGCATTTTTTTAAATAATTAACCAAACAATACTTAACCAAAAATGCAATACCGTAGCTAAATCCTCTTGTCAATTCATCTTAATAACCCAAAGCTAATAAATCATCTCAAAATCCCAAATTCACATTTTAACCCCAAATAACAACTTTTCCAAATAGTAATATTTCAAAATAGCTTAATATATGTATATATATATAAACTAATTTCAGAATTATAAAATTTCCACGAAGAAATGAATTATAAAATAATATAATCAAAACACACATAACATGTCACTTTTACATAATAATTAACAACAGCAATAACCAACAGCCCACCCAATACCCAAAAGGCCCAGCTCTGAAGTCCAACCCGGAAGAAAAGAACAAATCAAGCCCTGACCTGAATCACTCACCCGGAAGCAGAAAACCGGATCCATTCTCTCCCAAACTGAATACCCAACTAAATGATAAAACCTGAATGGGTGATTCGGGCCCGGCCCACACCGAAGCCCAAAAGAAAGAAGGAAAGAGATTTGTCTTCTTTCCCAACAGAAGAGCGGAGCTCCTCCCAGAAACCGAAAGCGACGGAGAGAGAAGAAGGAGATCCAGGTTTTCCGGCAGCTTCTCGCTCTCACCGACCACTCCGGCCTGCTCTCCCAACCATCGCTACCCGTGAGGACCCACAACCCAAGGAACAAGAAAGAAGGAAGAAGGCTCACCGAAGAATACACCGGAGGTTCTTTGAGGATCGTCGGAAACGGTTTGGGCACCGTCGGAGATCGATTAGGTTTGTTGAGAACGAAGGGAGACGCTTGAGCCTGGGTCGGGCGCGAATGGTTAGGAAGGTGCCCCTTTAGAATGTTGCTGAACGGAAAGCGGAGAAGCGAGGTCTTACCGAGTTCGAAACCGGAAACAGGGAAGAGGAGAGGAGGGCGGCGTCGGCGGTTACCTGGAGGCAATCGGAGGTGCTGACGGCGCTCAGAGGCGGCTCGGTTGTGGCTGAAAGAAAAAAGGAAGAGAGGAGATGAGATCTGATAGGGTTTGTGGTGTTTGGGTTCCAATTAAAAGAAGACAAAGAGAGTCCTGGGCAGAGCTACATCTGGACAAACAAGGGAGGGAGATAGACTGTGGGGTTCTCTTGTGTGTGAAGGGAAATGGCTTTTTGCTGAGATTAGGGAAGGCTTTTGATGGGGTTATCTGTCGAGACAGAGGGAAAGCAGAGGGTGTTTGGCATTTTTTTTTGGATTTAAAATGAAGGGGAGAAGAGAATTGCAGACAGATGGGGTGGGGTGCCTTTGACCTTTTGCCAATTTGGTGAAACAAAATGGTGAATGTAAGGGTGGAATGAGCTGTACGAGGAAGAAGACAAGAATGGGTTATAGAGAGCAAGAGGGGAGAGAGGAAGAAAAGTGAAAAGAATTGGAATAAAATTGGTCCAAAGAGGTATTTTAAATATCCGAACAAAATATCTCGAAACCCGCTCTGTCGACCTTATCCGATCCAACCCAAAACGATTTTCAAATTTCCAAATCCGAGTTTAATAAATGGAATCCGAACATTATTTTCCAATTTTCGGTATATAAAAGCAGAGTATAACATATTTTAAATTTCCAATTAATTAATGTCGGAACTTGTTTCGAAAGATTTAAAATAAACCCAATAGCTCACGGACAGAAATTTCAATTCTCCTGAATCTTAGAAATCGGAATGATTATAAATCACTATTTTAATAATTTAATATTCTAAAATTTCCCGGTCTTTACATCTACTTCCTCTCCCCGTCATTCTTCATTCACATCACCCTCATCACCATCACTTTCACCAACTCCCTCTCCCACCATTCCTGGCTGATCATCACCACTGTTGTTAGGAGGAAATCGAGTATGAAATATAACAAAATAAATCAAACCAGATTCTGCCCACACAAATAATTACAAGACCTCCTCCTGATGCAGCAGTGGGAAGTCAGGATCGATCCACGAGGAAGCGTGTCAGCGGATCCTAGGCAGCGGTGGAATCTCACGGTCGTCGACAACAGTGTCCTCGATCTCAACTAGGGTAGTCGACAGAAAATCGGACAGTCGAACACAGCGCAGCAGCAAGCACAGGGTGTAGTCGATATCGACAAAGGGCTACTCGATGTCGAGTAGAGTCCTCGTCGACTTCGCTTCGTCTCGTTGAGTACCTGCACACAGAAGCTACAGCGATGCTAGATCGAAAATCAGTACTCGATGTCGACGAGTGCTATTCGATATCGAGGAGACAGAGAATAAAACAAAAGTAAAAGAAAGTAAAAACAATTGCTTTGGGACTTTCGAAATAAACTGTATGTAAAAGGACTTCCAGGATTGGGGTTTGCAACAACGATAACCAAACATGCATAAGGTAGAATCAAACATATAATCATGTGAATCACATCAAAGGACTAAGATTTCGCCTTTTCCAACAATTAGACAACTCTCTCAAGAAACCCTAATTGTCTCTACTAATTTTATGTTTATAATCCAAGTTGTTAGCATGGATCTCCATTAGACGGGTAATAAACACATAAACAAGTAGGAAGATGCTCAAAACATGATAAAGGTCGGATCTTTACCTCAAATACGCATGGCTATCGTCGGGCTCGCCCCAACCCTAGAAGTGGGTGGACTACTCACGCCTCATTGCAAACTCAGACATTGATTGAAAAGAAATAACTTGCATTAACTAAATTCAAAGCCTTTACAATCCTGGCAATCAACTTTCGTAAACTGCCAAACCGTCTCTGTGGAACTACCTCTCTCCTTCTGAAATTGAATGAATAAAACTGAGCCCCATGGGCTTTATTTATAGCCTTCTAATCCTTGCCAATCAAGGATAGAATCTCCTATCTATATCTAAATTTATATCTAAAAGGCTTAATGATAAATAAAAACAATAAAGGAAATAAATCTAAAAGGAAAAGATAAATCTAAACTAGGTAATATGTCTTCATGATGATAGATCTTCCTTCCATGGATAGATGATGATAGATTTGGATAGAATCTCGGCCTTCTCGGCTTCCTTCGTGCCCAAGGAATCCCAGCTCGACACGGACTGCTTACGGCAACGCGTTTCCAGAACCTAGTCTACTCGACATCGACAAGGGCTCGTCGACATCGACTAGGATTCGTCGTCGACTGATCTTCTTGGGTGACTCTGCTCGACAAGGCTCGGAGATGGCTCGGAGGTCTAGTCAACATCGAGTAGCCCTACTCTGTATCGAGTAGGATTCGTTCATCGGGCTGGCTTGGTCGGGTGGATCTACTCGACATGCTCGGACCTTGGCTCCGGGCTCCTCGATCTCGACTAAGCCTCCTCGACATCGAGTAGAGGTTGTCTGCATCTTCGTCCTCGGCTTCTCGATCAGCTCTTTCTCGACCAGGCTCTCCTCGATCTCGAGTAGAGTGTACTCGATCTCGAGTAAAGATTTCTCAGCTTTCTGCTCTGTTCTTAAAACGCACTTTCCCGAGTCCTCGTTCGTCGGATTGACGCATATGACCATGCGTTGGAAAGCTCTTTCCGAGGGCTACAACTCTCATGAAGACATCAAAGCTTGATTCAGAACGAAGAATGGTGAAAAATGGCATTTTCTCCAGCTGCACCATTCTTAGCTTCTCCATGAGTTTCCTTTAAGCTCCAAAGTGCGTCCGATTTCTGCCAAATATAATAAAAACTTGTGTAGACATCCATATATTGCAAATAAACATAACTTACACAGATTCTGTATTATTTTAGCCCAAATGCATGAAATGTATGCAGAAATCGATATAAAAGTTAATGTTAAACATGGCAAATTAGGCTTACAACAACCACCCCCGTCACATTCACCATCACCAACTCCCCCTTCACCATTTCACGTCACCACCTCCGCTACTTCCTATTTCCATCATCACCACATATCCTCCTCCCTCATCCTTCTGATGGGCAGCAACAGCTAAGCCGTCCTCCTCCGTCCTTTGTGAGCGCAGCAAAAGCGGCAATCCTCCTTCCCCAGCCTTGCGGTGAGGCTGGAGATGCCAAGCAACGCCCACCCTTGCATCTCCGACGTTCCTTTTCAAGACCACAATAGCAGCAGCTTCGATCACCTTCCTTAACACCTCCAGCAGCGCCGGAGCCACCCAAGAGCCACCAGCGCGACCGACAAGCCACCGAAGCGCAACGTCCCCTGTTCGAATGCGAATAACATTCCGGTAAGCCATTCTCCTTCGTTTCCGATCCAAACCACTCTCGAGACCTACCATCACGCTCACCCATGTCCGACGCAGGTCCGACGAGCCATCGCGAGCCTCCGACGATGCCCAAACCTCCGATCGAAGCGCCGGCATTCGCGAAATCACTTCGGTGAGCTTCTGTAGCTTCGTTCCCTTCCTTGTTTCGAATTCGTGTGTTATTCGATGCTTAGATTAGTCGGGAGTAAGTGAGGGTTGAGTGCGGGACGATCGGGTGAACTCGAGAGCTCCGGCGAGCTCGACAGGGGCGGTGAGCTAGCGTCGAGGGCGGGTAACGTGAGCGTAGGCACGAGCGAGCGAGGAGCGAGCGTTTTGTGAGCTGTGTGCGTGAGCCGGATCGGGCGTGGGACGTGCGAGAGTCCGAGCTGGGCGAACCCGGGCGAGCGCGAGGCAGGCTGAGCGAACCGTCGACGATTAGAGTGGCGCGGGCGCGGGAGCTTTTCCATCTGGAATCCGGGAGGAAGATGAAGCTGATGTGGCTCCCGTGGGCCCACCTCCTTAAGCTAATTGTATTTTAATATTTAACTGGTTAGGAGTTTATAATTACAGGTTCGGTTCGGTACGGTTCGGGTTATCCGTATATTATCTAACTAATTAACGGAAATTAAAATATATTATAATAGTAATTGAGGATTTAAAAGATAAATTAGTATATTTTGGGAAAATTATAAGAGTTGATTTATTAAATAAAAATGGTCAGGATTTTAGGGGATTTGGAAATAATTTATAAAAGTGTTAAATAAATGGTATTTAAAATATCATGTAATACTATTTGAGATTTAAAATATATTATTGGGACTTCGAGATTTATAAAGAATTTGGAAAAGAATTTCAAGGTTGGAAATTAATCTAATAAATAAATTTAAAAGGGGATTTGGCGAGTATTTTCAAGGGTCGGAATACTTAACTATTTAACTGTGATTTGAAACGGTTATGAAACTAACTTGATAATAAGACTTATTTGATGACTAACTAGCATAATAATATGATCGTTTGACTAACAGTATGATATGTATGACTAATAGCATGACTTGTGGTGAATTATTATATGAGATTAAATGTTGGATAACTATGACGATCTAGTAGGATTTTATATCACACAAATTATGTCTTATGATTTTGATGAACCATTGAGGTATATGTGAAAATGATGTATACGAAAATGCGGAATTGGTTGAATGATTTATGGAAAACGATGTGGTCTTGTGGAGCGGATGATGCGATGAAATGACTTCCATAATGTGTTACTTGTTATATTGATTGAGGTGTGATTGAGTGCTTAATAGTTGGATGTAGACTTATGTATATTCAACCATGTACTAGGTGATACTATGTGATATTGACTACTGTGTGCTGGGTTCTTTTGTTGCCAATCTGCTAGCCAAGTAAGTACCTCTAGGGCTTACTCAATAACCAGTACCTCCTGCCTAATGTGTCATATAGTATGTAGGTGTTTCATATGCATAAGAGCATGACATGTAGTATAATGCTTAGGATTTGCACTTACGAATGAGCATTCTTATTCTGTATGCGTTTGAATACAGAACGGACGTTATCTGTGAGTCCTATAATCCTTGATAAGTTTATAGGACATCCTAGGTCCATCGGGTTCGTCCTGAGTCATTCGGATCGTTGGAACACCTTTACTATTATCAGCATTATTATTTTCTTTTCGCAAGATCCACGATATGATGATGAGATACGATATGATGATGAGATTTGAGATGCTATCGAATCGAACTGGTCAGTCTCCACCCTACCTGGAAGGGGGGTGGTGGTAGAAGAGGGATATACCACTTGATATTCTTTGTTAAGGCCTTACTTAATATTTTGCACATATGAATTAGGAACATGATAGTGTGGTTAATATTCCAGTATTGCATGAAGGCATCCTTTATTCTAGGTATAGGCGTATTATATGTCCTCAGCGCGGTCAGAGGACCCGCGGGCGGACTCTTGGCCTGACTTGGTGGTATAGTTTCAGGTACCCGATACACTGCTTGATTTTGTGCTGTTATGACGGGGTCTATTCATATTGCGGAGAGTGAGTGTTTGAAATCCGACTTCACCAGATTCATGCTTTTGGGATTTCTCCCTACTTATACTCCGTTTTGACCCGGCTCTGCCGTGACACTGGTTGTCTCATTTTCATAACTTATGCCCATTGTATGATAAAGGATTTTCCGCATTGTAGACTTAGGACAGGTACAGGGGTCTACCCCGAGGTCTCCAACGGACCTTCCGAGTTTGGATGCGAAATCCCACTTTAACTACGCATCTTCGATTTCAAACCTTCAACCTGTACTCGGGGCGCAAGATCCCAATGGGGGATTTCATCCCTCGAAACGTAACTCGGGAATCATAATCCCGGGCCGTTACAAAAGTCATCAAAAGTGATGGTACTGAAGTTGGCACCATGAGCCAACCCTTTCTGAAGCCTCCTAGTCCTGAATGGAACCATGAACCAATATATGTACTTTGGAGGAGACGACTCCTGCAGCAACTCTCTAAGCACTCCCCCCCCCCCCCCCCCCCCCACCCCCCACCCCATCCCCCCCACACACACATAATTGAAAAAAGCAACAGCTGGATTATCCGAGTTGTATGTCGCTGAAGGATTTAACTTTGCCAAGAGAAAACGGGCCTGCAAATGCTGAAAATGAAAATGTGCAGATCTATCTAAGATAATATATATAGCTATTGTAATTCTGCGAATAGTCACCTCAGACTGCAATCAAGCTTTTAAAACTCATATATCACGATACCTGGGAACCATGTTGGTCGCAAAAAACTAAACGTGGAACTGGAAAGAGATCTTATCAATTTAACCAAATCAAGACAAATTTAACTTGTGTTCAGGTTGATCTTGGTATCTAGCCTTACACCACTAAGCGATGATCTCAATTAACCAAATCAAGACAAAGTTACCTTGTGTTCAGGTTGATCTTGGTATCCAGCCTTACGCCACTGAGCAATTGCTGCACCATGAAATATCACAAAAGTTAAGTAGGAGTCTAATAGCAGTCTCATAGCTACTGATTAAGAACCATTCTAAAATATGCAGTTTCATCTGGGCTATTGTTGAAGACCTGTGGCAAATTGGTATACCCAAAAGTTAATGGCACTCGCAGGGAGATAAAAAAGTATAAAAAAAAAAAAGAAATCATAACTTTTTGGGATGGAGTTGACACTGGAAAGGATCTATGGATAATGCACTAAAGGAGCATGTGTACCTGCACAAATTGAGAATGCCGAAGGTGGAAAACGAACTGAGGAAATATTGAGAGCCTAGATGAAAAAGGAAAACTGGAGGGAACATCGTTTTGGAAATGTGAAAATTTTGAACACATATGATTTGAGTGATTTTTCAAGCCAAATTATCTTTATAGATAACAAAAAGATAAATGTCACAATATATAGTCATGTTTATTCAAATGGAATCTAATACTGTAGCAGACCGGATTGCTCGTCTTGCCTACCGTTCCCCTGCCGATGGACATTTGGACTCTGATGCGGAACTTGCGGTTCTCGTCCTTCCGGACGCTCTAGGAAGATGTCGGGCTGTGCGTCCTCGGTTTCCTGCCTAAATTATTTCCTAGCTTCAAAAAAAAAATAGAGATCGAGTAAAAAAGACGAGCTCTTACTTACATAAAGTTGTTTTCCTTTAAATATTTCAAATCATCTATCTTGGCTTAACAATCATTCAACAACATAAGGACAAGGAATATTTGTTAGCATGCTTTCATGCATGTAATTATTACTTTATTTCTAGGTTATGCTATAGGCTTTTACAGATAGGCTTTTACAGCTTTTATAGGTATTACTTTTCCTGCACGATTGTTACATTTTAACTTCTCTTACAAGCTTTCTAGACTAGTCCCTCTATATATTCTGTAACCTTCTCTCAGAAATATTAGAACAGATTTCTCTCTTCTCCAACCTTCTCTTTTACTTTCATGGTATCGGAGATTTTAGGTATCCATTAACCTAAATTTTTTTTTACTGGAGTTTCAGCCTTCATTGCTGAAATTTTCCATTTCTTCCTTTCTTCCAGCCTTCATTGCTGGAAATTTCATCTCAAATTTCAGCCTTCATTGGTGAAACATCATGTCTTTGAACAAGGAAATTTCAGTCTCTAGTACTGTTCCTTTTAAGAATGAACTTCAAAACCTTAATTCCTCTTTTCGTTTCAACGAAAAGAGTTGTTGTTGCAGGAGGATAATCAAGTATGAAATAAATATAAAATATAGATCAGACTGCCTTCCCTGTCTCAGAAAATAAATACAAGACTTCCTCCCGTAGTAGTAGAAGGGTGTCAGGATCGATCCACGAGGAAGCACGTCAGCGGATCTCAGGTAGCGGAGAAATCTCAGCGAAATCGACCAGAAGATTCCTCGATATCAAGTAAAGTACTCGAAATCAACTAACCTATCGAGTAAAACAGAAAGCAAAAAAAAAAAAAAAACAGAAAACGACAACCAACAGAAACAACTCGATTTCGACAAACTTTCCTCGACGTCGACTAAAACTCCTCGAAATCGAGTAAGCAACAGAAACTTAAATCACAACTTTTCGTAACACAAAACACGGATTTCGATGAAATAAATCAATGAACTAAAGACTTCCAAGATCAGGGTTTCAACACCACAACGATAATTATGCAAAATAACACATAAAGGCATAAAAGATCATGCTTTTCATCAAATAACTTTTGTTATTAACAAATAGGAATATAGAGGCTTTCGCATAAACCCTAATTGTTACTAACCCTTTTCACATAATTAACCAAAGTTGTATTAAGATCACTTTCGCTTCAATAATACAAACAAGGATCACCTTCAACTTTCGCAAAAGAATCATGCTCATAGGGATAAAAGACGAATTGCATAAAAAGATCAAACCTTTACCGCATCACTTCACATGGCTACCATCGGGCTCGCCCCGACCCTAGAAGTGGGTGGACTACTCGCTCTTCATCATGAATAAAGACATCAATAATAAAAGGAAATAATTTTGCATTATAATAAACTAAAAAGAAAGCTTACAACCGAACAAGTCAAATCCTATTTCGCCTTTCCACCTCGCTCTCGCCACAAGCTCCCTCCTCTATTCTCTCTACTACCTCTTCTCCTTCTCTAGAATTGAATTGTATGATTGAATGAATAAAAACCAGCCCTATAGGCTTATTTATAGCCTTCATTCCCTCTCTAATTAGGAAAGAAAACTATATCTATATCTAATTATATCTACCTTTTATCTAAAGATTAAATAATGGAAATAAATAATTAAATCAACTAGGACTATACCTAATGTGGGTAAAATATCTTCTCTCTTGACTTGATGGTACTTGATAGATCTTGATAGAATTTCATCTCGAAAATACCACCATTGGACTCGGGATAGAATCTTAACAAGATCTGGATAGCTCGATGTTGTGAGCTGAATCTGCCATGTTTTACAGTAACTTTTATGTCGTTTTCTGCATACATTTCATGCATTTGGGCTAAAATAGTACAGAATCTATGTAGTTTATGTTTATTTGCCAAATTATGGAATCTACACCAGTTTCTGTTTAAGTTCGCAGAATTCAAGGCAAATTACAGCAGTTCTGAGAAAGGTCGGAAAAGCTCGGAAATTAATTACAGAAGTCCAAGGCCAAGAAGCAGCGGAACCAGTCGAATCAAGCTAGGAGCCCAGAGTTACTCGATCTAGAGTACACTCTACTCGATCTCGACGAAGGTGTCCGAGCACAGGCCTTGTCGACTAAGCACTGATCGAGAAACTGAGTCAGAGACAACCCGACTCCGGAAGCTCTACTCGATCTCGAGTTACCTAGTTGAGATCGACAACACTGCGATGCCATGTCCGGAGTCGACGAGTTGTGACAAGTCGAGAAGCCGAAGACGGAGAAGTCGATCACCACCATTACTCGATCTCGAGGAAGCTTGTCGAGATCGAGGACCCAATGGCGCCAGTCCGAGTCCATGCCGGGGAGGAGCTACTCGACATCACCAGCAACACATCCTCGAAGCCAACCCTACTCGATCTCGAGTAAACAACTCGATCTCGAGGACCACCATGGCGCCAATCCGAGCCAGTGTCGAGGAAGACTACTCGACAACACCAGGCCACCTAGTCGATGAAGAAAACCTACTCGATCTCGAGGACCTTTGTCGAGATCGAGGAAATTTGTGAGCCACATCCGAGCAATGACGAGCACCAGCTGCTCGACCAAGCCCAGCCAGCCATACTCGACGACCATGCTACTCGATCTCGAGTAGATTTGGTCGAGATCGAGGAGAGCCGTATCCGAAACCGCGTTACGCGGTGAGCTGTCCGTGTCGAGCTGGGAATCCTTGGAGCCGAAAGAAGCCGAGTCTATCCAAGATCTATCATCAACTATCCATGGAGGAGAGGATCTATCAACATGAAGAGATTTACTTATTTTAGATATAATTTTCCCTTTTTAGATTTAATTCTTTAAATGCATTTATTCATCTTTTAAACTTTTTAGATATAGATAGATATATTTTATCCTTGAATAGCAAGGAATAGAAGGCTATAAATAAAGCCTTAGGGGCTGAGCATTAGGCATCTTATTCCAATTCAATTCCATTCAAGTAAGTAGGAGAGAGAGAGAGAGAGAGTTTGTGGCGAGCAAGGTGGAAAGACGAAAGCGGATTTGTCTTGTTTGGTTGTAAGCTTTCTTTATTTAATTTAATGGAAGTTAGTTTCTTTTGGTATTTAATGTCTTTCTTGATGATGAAGAGCGAGTAGTCCACCCACTTCTGGGGCTGGGGTGAGCCCGACGGTGGCCATGTGAGGTGAGCCCGGGCTCCTCGAGATCGAGTAACGTACTTGAGATCGACCAAAGCCTTGCTGCCTCGACTTCACATTCCTCGACGCTGACTCCACCAGACTGCCAGAACTACTCGACATCGACCAGGCTAGTCGAGATCAACCAAGCTTCACCAGCTCCTACATCCTCGAGCAGCTCACCACCAGAACCTGAAAACTCGTCGAGATCGAGTACCCTTACTCGAGATCGACCAAACACCGTGGTCCCCGATTCCGTCTCTGCGAAGGTAAGCCAAGGTATGGATTTTTCTTCTCCTATTTTCATTAAAGATTTATCTATACATGGGAGAGGTTTGCCTTGGTATGTGCGCTTATGTAGGATTTCTAATGACAAGCCCAAGGAATATGAAGTTGGAGACAAGCTCTATGTCTCTAAATCAAAGGATCGTTGGTTTGCTAACAAATTTAACAAGAAGAAGATGGGGCCTTTCGTGGTAAACAAGATCCACTTTGGAGGACTGCAGCTAATGGACAAGAATGGAGTCCTCTTTGAAGCCCAAGCTACATGGGCCCTGCAGATGCTGCCCTGAGCAAAAATGGAGAGTCGGCCTAGCGACTATAAAATCTAGAGCTTGTACATAGACATTTATTTTTGGACTTTTGAGACTTTTTGGACATTGTTTTGTTTGTTTTTGGTTTTGAACATTTCTAGTTTTTCTATTGTGGGTATATGTCTTCTACACTTTTCAGGTCCATGGATAGAAGCAAGCTATATTCAGACTCGGCCCAGGCGATTCTTTCATTCGAAATTTAGAGGCCCTGCACACCTGTCTAGTGAGTTTCTTTCTTTACCCTTGTTTTTATACAGTGAGGACACTGTAATGTTTAAGTATGGGGTGGGGGAAGGGCTTACTTTATGCATATTTGATTTTATTTGACATTTGTGTGTGCATTTTTAAAAGTTTATTTCATGCATTGCTTATACATGGCTATTTTGGAATTCATTATTGATATTTATGTGCTTATATGCATATTTTCCAAGAGTTTGAAAAAATGACCCCCATTGAAAGTTTTGATAATGTCATGGAAGTTTAATATTGGACTCGACGATGCAAAATTAGATTCATTAGAGATATAGCATGAAATTGCCTAGTAAAGGGAAATCACAATGAAGTGTATATTTTAGATGAAAACCATAAAAGGAGGTAAAATTTGAAGTTGCTTTTGATATGTTGCATGATAAGAGGTTGGAGTACTTTATATTTCCATATAATGCTCATATGTTTATATTCCTAGCCATACCTATGCTTATGCATCACAAAAAGCCATATTATGCCTTATTTCAATATATATTGCTCCACATGATCTAAATATTGCCCATTCTTTACCTTATTTCTATCCGGGGATTATGTTGAGAATGATGTTACACTATGGAGATGTTATATGGTGTTTGTGTTGTTATTATCATTATTTGGAGTTTGGCAGAAAATTGTTTGAAAAATATGGAAAATTTAATAAGTGAGAAAAAATCCAATCACCTCAAGAGAGAAAGGTAGATTGACCCTGCTCGCTAAGATAATGGTTTGGCGAGATGGGACACATTGTGAGGAGTCCAAAGCACTAAGTATCCGGGGACATTCATGACACCCATGTTTGCGATTCGCGAGAAGGCAGTGCTGAGGTTAGAGAGGTAAAAGCATTATTATTGATAAAAGCATTATGAAAGGTGATGAATCTTATGAGAAAGAATGTGGTATGAAATTCAGTTTGGAAAGTACTCCATTTCCCCGGATCATTAAGCACCACATTTCCGAAAATTGCCCACCTTTAGCCTTTTACCAATCTATTCCTTATTAAGCTTAAATTGAAGTCCTCTTGATTATTAATGCTTTGTCACATAAATTGTTTTTGCATAACCCTCCTTTTGTGAGTAGATGTTGCTTTTGTATATTTGCACATGCATGAATTTGTGACACTAGTACCTTTTCGAGGATGGTAATTGATTGCAGGGACATATGAGAATGAATCTAATATGTTGAGAGTTTTTTATTTCTTCCCCTGAATGACAAATAAAAGTATTGCTTGAGGTCAAGCAAGCTTAAGTATGGGGTGTTTGTTGTGAGCTCAATCTGCCATGTTTTACAGTAACTTTTATATCGTTTTCTGCCTACATTTCATGCATTTGGGCTAAAATAGTACAGAATCTATGTAGTTTATGTTTATTTGCCAAATTATGGAATCTACACCAGTTTCTGTTTAATTTCGCAGAATTCGAGGCAAATTATAGCAGTTCTGAGAAAGGTCGAAAAATCTCGGAAATCAACTACAGAAGTCCAAGGCCAAGAAGCAGCGGAACCAGTCAAATCAAGCTAGGAGCCCAGAGTTACTCGATCTAGAGTACACTCTACTCGATCTCGACGAAGGTGTCCGAGCACAGGCCTTGTCGACTAAGCACTGATCGAGAAACTGAGTCAGAGACAACCCGACTCCGGAAGCTCTACTCGATCTTGAGTTACCTAGTCGAGATCGACAACACTGTGATGCCATGTCCGGAGTCGACGAGTTGTGACAAGTCGAGAAGCCGAAGACGGAGAAGCCGAGCACCACCATTACTCGATCTCGAGGAAGCTTGTCGAGATCGAGGACCCAATAGCGCCAGTCCGAGTCCATGCCGAGGAAGAGCTACTCGACATCACCAGCAACACATCTTCCAAGCTAACCCTACTCGATCTCGAGTAAACAACTCGATCTCGAGGACCACCATGGCGCCAATCCGAGCCAGTGTCGAGGAAGACTACTCGACAACACCAGGCCACCTAGTCGATGAAGAAAACCTACTCGATCTCGAGGACGTTTGTCGAGATCGAGGAAATTTGTGAGCCACATCCGAGCCATGACGAGCACCAGCTGCTCGACCAAGCCCAGCCAGCCATACTCGATGGTCATGCTACTCGATCTCGAGTAGATTTGGTCGAGATCGAGGAGAGCCGTATCCGAAACCGCGTTACACGGTGAGCTGTCCGTGTCGAGCTGGGAATCCTTGGAGCCGAAGGAAGCCGAGTCTATCCAAGATCTATCATCAACTATCCATGGAGGAGAGGATCTATCAACATGAAGATATTTACTTATTTTAGATATAATTTTCCCTTTTTAGATTTAATTCTTTAAATGCATTTATTTATCTTTTAAGCTTTTTAGATATAGATAGATATATTCTATCCTTGAATAGCAAGGAATAGAAGGCTATAAATAAAGCCTTAGGGGCTGAGCATTAGGCATCTTATTCCAATTCAATTCCATTCAAGTAAGTAGGAGAGAGAGAGAGTTTGTGGCGAGCAAGGTGGAAAGGCGAAAGCGAATTTGTCTTGTTTGGTTGTAAGCTTTCTTTATTTAATTTAATGCAAGTTAGTTTCTTTTGTTATTTAATGTCTTTCTTGATGATGAACAGCGAGTAGTCCACCCACTTCTGGGGCTGGGGTGAGCCCGACGGTGGCCATGTGAGGTGATACGGTAAAGGTACAATCTTGTTATGCAATTCGTCTTCTATCCCTATGAGCATGATTCTTTTGCGAAAGTTGAAGGTGATCCTTGTTTGTGTTATTGAAGCGAAAGTGATCTTAATGCAACTTGGGTTAGTTATGTGAAAAGGGTTAGTAACAATTAGGGTTTATGCGAAAGCCTCTATATGCCTATTTGTTAATAACGAAAGTTATTTTTGATGGAAAGCATGATCTTTTATGCCTTTATGTGTTACTTTTCATGGTTTTCGTTGCGATGTTGATACCCTGGCTTTGGAAGTTCTTTATATATTGATTTATTTCATCCTAAAGATGAGATTCTGTGTTCGAAATCTGTAATTTGAGGTTTTCTGTGTTTTGGTCGATCTAGAGGAGGAGTTAGTCGAGATCGAGTAGGCTTTTGTCGATCTCGAGTTGGGTCTTGTCTAGATCGAGTTGAGTTTTTGCTTCGGTCGTCGATTTTTAGTTTTTGTTTTTGCTGTCCATTGTCGATCTCGAGTTGCTGTTAGTCGAGATCGAGTACTTCTGTCTTTACTTTTATTTCTTGTTTTCGTTTGCTATTTCTGTCTTTCTTTCTTTGTTTCTTTGTTTCTGTTTTCTATTAGCTTTTCTATGAGATTTACAACTACCTAGGATCCGCTGACACGCTTTCTCGTGGATCGATCCTGACTTTCTCTTACTACATTAGAGGGAGTCTTGTAATTATTTGCGTGGGCCTAAATCTGGTTTGATCTATTTCATTATATTTCATACTCGATTTCCTTCTCACAACACTCGACGTCGGTCACTGGGATTTCCTCGATATCGAGTAGAATTGCTTGATATCAACTAGCACTTTTCTCGTCTTCTGCTCAACAACTCGATTCCGGCCTTCAGGACATCACATCGACTTGACTTTTTCCTCGACATTGAGTAAATTCCTCGACATCGAGGAACATCTTCAGCTTCCAGCTTCACTTATCGACTCCTAGTGCTCAGCTTGCTGATCTCGGCTCCAGAAGTGGAAATCGACTTGGGTTTTACTCGATATCGAGTAAATTCCTCGATATCGACTAAGCTTTTCTTCTTCTTCCCTAGCCTTGCTCGATTTTGGTCAACTTTGCTGGAAATCGACTTGGATTTACTCGATATCGACAAGGTTTAGTCGATATCGAGCAACGTGTTGTCGAGTAGATTTCCTTGCTTCCAGCTTGATTTGTCTTGGTTCCGCTGTTCCTTGACCTTGGACTTCTGTAGTTGACTTCGAGCTTTTCTCCTTTTCTCAAAACTGCTGTAAATTGCTTCGATTTCTGCGAAATTAAACAGAGACTGGTGTAGATTCCATAATTTGGCAAATAAACATAAACTACATAGATTCTGTACTAATCTAACCCAAATGTATGAACTGTATGCAGAAAACGATATAAAAGTAACTATAAAACATGGCGAATTCGGCTCACATCAGGCTTCGATTTTGCCAAGCACAACTTTAGAATAGTACCTGGTGCAAGATGACCAAATGTTCCCGATAGTGGTGGTGTGTCATGGGTGACTCCTCATCTTCCGCCAGTCCAAAATCAGAAACACGGGCCTCCAAGTTCCCATCAAGTAAAATGTTTCTTGATTTATGTCAAGTGTGTAATTCGAGGGGAGCAATCATTATGCAAGTAGGCCAACCCTTTTGCTGCCCCCATTATGATATTCAAGCGTTCATCCAAATTTATTTCTTCAGCTCTATCTGTACATAACACATATCATAATCATTAAACCATTTTTAGAAGAGCCAAATCTTTGCATCGAATGCTGCTTCAGAGGTGCGACAATAGATGCCCACATAATCAAGAAAAAGATAGTGGATACATATAGAGTGAAAAACACGCCTAATCATCTACATGCTTGGCAACAAATGATTACGATTTATGGGTTGTTTATAAGAGAATAATAACAAGAATTAAACTTCAACAACAATTCTATTTATGCACGAGGATTATCCAAACCTAATTTATGAAGGGCAGAAAATCATGTAATTAGCAAATATGGTGATTCAAATGAATATCTTGACAATAGATGCCCACATAATCAAGAAAAAGATAGTGGATACATATAGAGTGAAAAACACGCCTAATCATCCACATGCTTGGCAACAAATGATTACGATTTATGGGTTGTTTAATGTAAATAAATCTGAACTAAGAGAATAATAACAAGAATTAAACTTCAACAACAATTCTATTTATGCACGAGGATTATCCAAACCTAATTTATGAAGGGCAGAAAATCATGTAATTAGCAAATATGGTGATTCAAATGAATATCTTGGTACACAAATTCCACATTCATTCAAGATAATTGCCAAGCGAACTCTCAACTCATTATTTACCCAATCCTATATAAGGGTCCATTTAATTTGCCATCAACAATCAACGCATTCATAAAAGTGATAACTTGGTGTTCTGAAAGCAAAAAATTGAGGCAATTATCCCATTTTCCCTCTTTGGGAAAGGCTAGTAATTACCTATAATTCGCAGATCCAAGCATTCTCATGCTAAAAGATCTTTATCAAAATGACCAAGCTTTAGCCCTATGTTATGAGAAAATCATGACAAAACTAGCTAACACTACTAGAATACTGCAATTAGACATCATGTCATTTAAGTCTGTCAAGAAATCAACAGATGTTAAATTTATCTATTACATCGTCAATTTTTTTTATGATGTCTAAAACAGTTTATACAATGGTCAAATATGTGGACAGATGTGAAATAGTTAGTTCTGAAAAAACCAAAACGCGCGTTATAAGGGAAAAAGGCAAGAGCCAAACACTTAAAAAAATTGGAGCCCGGGATTCCAAATTTTGGAGGTAATGTTAACATTTGACAAAAATTAGACTTTCTTGTTTCCTTTTTCCGATAAATTTTATCACTTAGAAATAATCTGACCCTTTTTTCACTTTCCTAAAATTTATAACACTTCAAATATTTCTATCTTCTTCTCTCTCCCATTCATATTCAATTGGCTCTAACTCACGCTAACCTAGTAACCCTTGTTCTACCTCTCTCCAGAAGGTACCAAACCCCCGACTAATCTTCTTCTCTCTCCAGATCCAAGCTTCCGCTAGCTAGCTCCGGCGATCTTCGTTCAGTCCTGCCTTCCTCCACCGACCATCATCTCTCAAAAGAATCGTGAAAATGGATGGGAGTTGAAACCCTAAATCGCCGACAAGGTATCGGACATTCTGATCTATTTGTTTGGTTTCATTTGTTTTCCATCTTCATTCTGCTTTGTTTTCTTGTTTATTTTCATAGTCAATCAGCTCTAAGCCATTAACCCTCGGAATACCTCTCTCCAGATCCGAGCCACGTACCAAACCCCCAACTCATCTTCTCCTCTCTCCAGATCCAGTCCTCCACTATCTAGCTCCGGCGACCGTCGTTCAGTGATGCCTTCCTCCTCCGGTCATCATCATTCAGAAGAATCGCAAAAATGAATGTGAGTTGAACCCCTAAATTGCCGACAAGGTGTCCTTCAGCAATCATCTTCGGTAATCATCTCCCTCATCTCACTCTCAGAAAATCCTTCAAGATCTTGATTCGACGAAGAAGACAACTACTTTTATCTTGTTCCCTCTAGATCTAGATTCAAATTTTTAGGGTTTCATTTATGTGTTTTGGCCTCGGTTCTGAAACCAATAGTTGTCGACCAAGTGCTTAAAGAGTTCAATTCCCAAGTAAAATTGCTCGTTTGGATTGGATTGTGAATGAAAACATAATAGTAAATGGTTAATTTACTCGTTTGGATTGGATTGTGAATGACAGCATAATAGTTCATCTCCCAAGTGAAATTGCAGTATTTGTGCATGTAATTGATGATTAGTTGATCATTTCTTGCCTACAAATCTGCTAAGGTGTCTTTAGTTGGCTGATTTGAGGAATCAATTTGGGAAAGGCCGAACCAATTCATGACATTTGGTGGTTGTTTCAAGTGTTTCGAAGCCAATTCCTCAAACCCACTTAAACTTGGTAGTATCTGTCTCAGTTTGATTAAATTGTATTATAATGAAGAAGATAATATATATGTAGCCTTGAGCAAGTTGTGCTTTAGGCATTTGTTGGTGAATTCTATTTTTCAATGCTCGGAGGAATTATAGTCTTGGTCCTCCTAGTTGCATTGATTTATGTAATTATGTGTCTGAAGAAAATTGATTCTAGATTTCGCTCTTTGTTTTCTTATTTTGTTTGTCAATGAGAAACTACATAGCTAGAACGTCTTCAACAAGTTTCCGTGGAGCATGTTCGAAAAAACTGGTGCCGAAAAAACTTGGATGTCAACCATGGACCATGGTTAAGTAGCAGAGGAAAGTGGAAAGGGTTGCAGGTTGTGGCTGTGCCCATGTCAACTTCTGAGTCTTCTTCTGAATTAGGGTTAAGTTGTGATTTACCCCACTTTTTATTTGTGAGATTTTATAACTATGAAATCGCCACTATCTTTCATTGTTTTCCTTCCGTTGAATCCATCATGTGCGGCTGCCTCTTGGTGGCCTCTTCTTTTCTCCTTTTAGTTTAGGATTCAACTGGTGGCCTCTTCTATTATTCATCTCTTCTTTGATTGCAATTTGAAGAGGACCCTACATAATTGCCACAGTGCTTAGCTATTATGAAGATATGTAAGTTCAATTTTTTCATATTATATGTTATAAAAATTTGAATAAGTTATATGTAGGGCTTACTAATTAACTTTGTGAAATTGTGATGATATTCTAATGACTGGTTGATTGAATGTTAAAATTTATGAGGTGAAAGATGTTAAATTTTTAGTTTCATAGATGCCTAATCATAATGCACATAAGGTGTTTTATAAAATGCTTAATTGAAATCACCCCTTATTTTGTTGATAGTTTTAGTTTTTGAGCCAGACTGATTGTGCTATAGTTATGTATTAAAACTCGCACATTATTACCGAAGAAAGAGAGGAGACAGAGGAAAAAATCAAAGGAAAGTTTCTTGCAAGTTACGAGTTCTAAGAAGTTAAGTACAAGTACTTGCAAGGACATGTTGCAATGGGTCACTAAGTGGGTAATTTCTGTTGTTGTAGTGTAAGTGATGTCCACTAAAATAGCCATGTTGAAATGCACATTTTAGCTCCTTATTTTATACACTTTGCATATTTCGGGATGGGAATATGTTGAATTTATGTAATATGTGCTTATTTGCAAGAAATGGAGATCTACATAAATTTTGGTTTAATATTACAGAATTTGGAGTCATTCCGGGACAAAACCAAGAAGCAAAGATGGAAGCCAAGCCTTACTCGATATCGACTCCTTTTCTTCGATATCGACCAAACATGTCCGGGCACAGCATGATCGAGGACAGGCCAGATCGAGGAACTGAAGGCAAAACTACCCGACTCCAGAAAGTTACTCGATATCGAGTACTTTACTCGATATCGACAAGATCTGAAGACCGGCCCAGAGTCGAGGAGAAGGCGCCTGATCGAGAAGCCGAAGACGAAGACATGCCGAGCAACCCTTCCTCGATATCGAGTACTTTACTCGATATCGACAAGACCAAAATTGCCTGTCCGAACCAGATCGGGGAGAAGTTGCTCGACCAAGCTAGTGAAGCCAAGTCGACGACACACAGTTACTCGATATCAAGGAGTTTACTCGATATCGAGGAGATCTTTCCTGGGCCGCGTTACGCGGTTGGGCTGTTCGACGCGGTTTGGGCTTTCTTGGGAGCAAAGGAGTCTGAGATCTATCAAGTCTATCGAGATCCATCCATGGAGAAGAAGATTTATCCACATATGAAGATATTTAGCCTTTTAGATATATTTCCCTTCTAAGATAAATATTCCTTTATTAAAGTTTTATCTTTAGATATAGATAGAGCTTTCTACTTGTATAAAGAGATTTTTAATAACACCCGATAAATATTGTAAAATAATTATCGTGTTCTTTCTCAAATTAGATAAACCCGAAGGAAACCCTAAAAACTGATCAATCTCGATCGATGCTTGAAGAGGATGATCGGTGGTGACTGGTGACAATCTCGACATTGGACCGTCAATTGCGGAGGAGGCTCGGCGTTTTTACTACTCGCATCACCAGGGCTCGACAGTTTTGCCGTTGTTCGCATCACCAGGGCTTGATGGATCTGCTGCTCTCCAACTGTTCGCATCAGCAGGGCTCGATCGGTGGTGAAAATCTCTGGCCGCGAAAGGTTTTGCCTTCGAGCTCTTCACCCACAACAGTTGCGGTATGTGTCCTCTTCACCCCTCTTTTTATTCATTGTGCTGCTGTTCGATGGTTTGTTTGATCGTGTACTCGACGGTTTGTTCGATTGTGTTGCTGTTCGATTGTGCTCATGTCTACTTGTTTGATTGCAGCTTGTTATCAGCTTGTTCGATTACAGTTTGTTTGATTGTGCTCCTCTCTGTCTACTTGTTCGATTGTGTATATGATGAACATGAGTATATTGATGGTTTGATAATGTGATCTTAGAATTGGGGATAATCTAAATGCCTCAAGTCAAATCCTCCATAGTAGCTGTTTGGAATTAGGCCAGTCTGAAGGATGAAATTTTGCCAAAGGATGATCTCCTTTTTTCTTTTTTTTGGCTTCCTTGACTTATCTATTTTGACAGATGAACCATGGATTTTACCCTTTCATCTATATCCTTTTCACAATTGCACCTACATGAAATGGTAGTTTTCTAGTTCTTCAAATAGGGAATCTAGTTGCTGGATTATCATGAAATTTGAAAGGTCTTCTTTAGATCAAGGTTAGATGATATTTATATGATAGCATTGATAAGGACTTTGGACAATAAATCGTCTGTTTTATGTGATGAAATTTTGAAAGGTGAGATTTTTTGTGCCATCATTATATTGAAGGAAAATTGACCTAGAAATACAATAATTTCCCATACATTAGTGCATCATCTCCGTGAGGGACAGATTGGGGCTTCAATTGTAGAAATGTGTTGATTTCTTAAACGAAGATGATAATGGATAAGCTGATTAGCCAAGCGGACCATGTACTCCCTATAGTATGAATTCTAAGGAATGCCTCTATGTGGCGCTAGGATTATTTAGAATATTCTCATGCGCTCATTTTTGCTTTTCTACGCTAATCAAGCTGTGCATTTTTGGGGTGGGAATAACTGTCATGAGCTCTGTAGTCTACATGGTTCTCTTATGTTTTCAAGATCTATATAATGTTATCCCCTGATTGAAGTCAGTGGATCCAAAAAAGATATTTTCTTCCCTGTCTACTTTATGAATTGTTAAATTCAGATGGATGGACCTTTGGCTTGTTCCAGGAACTATCAAAGCTGAGATATCTGTTGTGCCCACGACATTTGAAGGACCGACAGATTTGTAGGATCTACTTTACACTTGTGAAAAGCTATGTGATCGAGTAAGGATCTTCAACTTTTTCATGTTTACTTCCCTTGAAAGATAAAGTGAGCTGCATACTAGTTGTTTCTACAAATTTGCTTTCTTTATTAGGACATAAAATCTGTCTTCAACACCTAAAATATGTTTCCAGCTAATCTATAGTAATCTTCCCGTACAAATGGCGGTAGAAAAGCTAAGAAAAATGGCGGTAGAGGATGAGAAATCTTCCCGTACAAATGTGGTTGAGCTTGAAATGTCAGACACGTTTGGTATTCACAATCACAATCCTATGCAATCTGTATTTTTTGTCTTCAGACAAGGAGGGCATGTGGTGCCTTCACACTGGCCACACTTTTGACTGCATTACATGATTATGATAAAGCTCCAAGTCCATAAAATTTAATCTTCAGGAGTGGACAACCAGTGTGCTAATCTGTAATCGAAATCGACATCATAAATGAATTCAGGAGTGGACATAAATTTAAGAGTAACCAAAAGGCAAAAGCACAGGCTGTTGGTTTAATCACAACAACCATTTAATAGAATTCACTAAAAAAAAGAGTTGATCAGATCTTTCTACATTGTCTTAAAGGATCAATCAATCTGATTCGGAAGCCTTTAATGCCCCAAATATGAACATAGTTAAGATATCACCCCAAAACCTAACATAAAAACTCCATCGACCCCATGAAACGCCCATTTCTCTCATTTCAAACGATGAGGGGCAAGAAATTTCTCTCATTTCAAACAATCATGTCTACTTATTTGGAAATTCACCAAGTCTGAAATTTATACATTGTGCTGCTGTTCCATTGTGCATCCACTAAATCGATTGCAACCAGTAATAGTTGCTGCGTGCAAATGTGATGAATGAAGAGAGTATCCCTTTGCTTATAGAAAATACAAGGCGCTTGGGTGTGACAAACACACAATTCATTGACGTTGATGCAGAAGAGGTTAAGACTCTATTGTTTAGCTTCATTCTCATTGCACTTAGGCTTTGTTTTGATTACTGGCATTTCAAGTAGATATGCCTCTCTTTCACTGCATCTGACATATATGTTCCTTTATAAACAGCTTCCGTATTCTTTGGGGTTTGACTCTCAAGATAGGGTATTACTCAATGCCCCTTGCAGTGGCACTGGGGTATGATGACAGAGCTACCTTATGTATTTGTGGCTTTACTTTGGGCTTCTGTTGCTTCCAAAATTTGCACATGACATGACCTTTTTTTTTTTTTTTTACGTTTTCCCTATCGCTTTATGCATATATGTGCTGAAGAAATATTGAACTTTGCTGACATGCAGAAGGTATATATATTGCGTGATTTAAAGGAATTTTTATCTCGATGTCTCTTATCTTGGAGTTTCTGTATAATCCTCCCTTTACATGCAACTTGCTTAAAATTGTTCCTTAAGCCTTAGTTCTTAGGCCTTTTATTTCTACTGTTCAGCAACTATTACTGGCTGTAATCGATTTAGTGGATGCTTGTTCGAAATCTGGAGGGAAATTCACCAAGTCTCATTTCAAACGATCTTGTCGAATGAAATTCACCAAGTCTGAAATTCACCAAGTCTAATATTAGCAATTAACTTTTGAAAATGCTGTAGGTTACATTGGATGCTCGCTGTTATAAATCCATTCGACAATATCATATATTGGCTAGATCCATGAAGGTCTACTATTAAACAAAATTTTAGTTATGATTGAAACGTAAGTCGTTCACATATTTTGATCTTCAATTAGTTACATGTGAATATTTTAATGTACAATTCTAATATGATGTGCCTTTGTATTTTTCAGTGCTATGTCGATGTACAAGCTACATAGGAAAAATACACGTTGGGTTAAAATCACGGTGAGTGTGGAAATAGCTGATTGTATATTTTCAGTTAGTGACATGCCATTGCTTTGGGATAACATGTGTTTTTTATCTTTTCATTTATAAAGTGTCCGAAGCAACCAAACAATGTGGATTGCGGGTATTACATATGTCGATATATGAGAGAGATTATAGATAATGAGTGCACCGTTGTCCCTATCACGATACGTCAATATAATATACTTTTTTTTGCTTACATGAATTATGATTTTGTTATTTTGTAGTATAGATATTGAGAAGTAATACTTATGTTTTACTTTGTAGCATTTTCGAGATTTCGGAGAATTCTACGACAAGCCTGCACTCGATGAATTACGTGAGGAATGGCTACAATATCTAGACACACAACGGTAGCTCTTGGAAATTAGGAAATATCTTTTTAGTAGTGGTTTACATTAGTGCACATTATCTAGGAAGTTTTTTGTTTCCACTGACAATTGGTGAAATGTTAGAAATTTATGTCTAGCTAGAGAATTGAAAGCTAGCTAGTGGTGTACTTCAGTTCGTGATAACATTGCTTTTGTGATGATTAAATTTTGCAATGAAGAACGATTTTGAAGGGTCTTATTTTTCCTGGTTATGGTAGCAGGTGTTCTGAATTTCGCATGACATGTTTGAAAATAAAAACAGGCGTATGACAGGTTATATGGAGTAGCAAAATTGCAATCGGTATTTTAAAGAAAAATAGATATGTCTCGGCGGTTTTTACAAAACCTCCTGAGAAGGTTTAAAAATTAGGCGGGTTATATGATTACACTTTCTCAGGAGTTATTTTAAAAAAACCCCGACATATTATTTCAGGAGTTTTTATAAACTCCCGTAACATGTGGGATTGGGGCGCTGGTTGGGGAAACAGACTCTCTTGGGAGTTTTTTCTAAAACCCCTGACCGAACACTATTTCTCGGGAGTTTTTTATAAAACCCCTGAGAAATATCTATCAGCTGAGCGAATAAAAGAAGGTCGATAACACCCGACCATTTCGTTAAAAAACACCCGACATACGTGAAATCTGTACTAGTGAGAGCTGGAAAGAGAAAGAAGGGAGAAAAGGAAGATTATGCAAGCAACCACCCCCGTCAGCTGAGCTTGCATACTACAATCAGGACCTAGATGATCCAGGAGAAGAGTCAAGCACAAGTGGGCCCCACATTAATGGTCCTTGAGCACAAAAGAAGAAGTCGGCCTAGCGACTCTAAAATCTAGAGCATGTATATAAAACTTTTTATTTTTGGGACTTTGGAACTTTTGATTTTGGTTTTTGTTTTTGGTTTTTTAGTTTAGAATATTTCATATGGAAAGTCTTGTCTTCGTGTGCAATCTAACACTTTTAGGTCGGCAAACATAAAAGGATCACGAAAGGTGGAATAAGAAGTCCCTGAAAAACAGTCGAAATCGACTAGGCCAGTCGAGAACGACCAAGAGGAGCAGCCCAGAGTTACTCGATATCGAGTAGGCCAACTCGATATCGACCAAGTCAAGAATATCCTCGACTTCAGCATTCCACTAGATGCTGACATTCTACTCGATATCGAGTACAGTACTCGATATCGAGTACAGTACTCGATATCGACAAGACCAGTTTACTTGACATGCCCTGTATTGCTTTCCTTGACGCATTATTCGGTGAGTTCCTTTCTTTACTCTTGTTTTTATTTGATTTTATACAGTGGGGACACTGTATATTTTAAGTATGGGACGGGGTGAGAGCTCATTATCATTATTATCTGTTTTGCTCTTGTTCTTGGTTTTACATGGTGAAATTTTGAGAAATTTTGAGAAAAATTTTAAATTTTTGTGTATAATTGCTAAAACTCAAAATTCTATGAAACATCTCCCATTGCTTGTAAATTGTTCAAAGAAATAGTATCATGGAAGCTTTATATTGAACTCGACGATGCAAAATTGGATTCATGGGAGATATAGCATGAAATTGCCTAGTAAAGTGAAGTCACAATGAAGTGCATATTTTCTTGAAAACCATAAAAAGAGGTAAAATTTGAAATTGCTTTTGACATGTTACATGATAAGGGGATGGAGGACTTTATATTTCCATATAATGCTCATATGTTGTTATATCTTAGCCTTACCTATGTTTATGCTTCACAAAAGCCATATTATGCCTTATTTCATATATTGCTCCACATGATCTAAATATTGCCCATTCTTTACCTTATTTCCATCCGGGGATTATGTTGAGAATGATATTATATTATGGAGATTATCATATGGTTGTTGTGTTGTTATTATCATTATTGGAGTTTGGAAGGAAATTGTTTGAAATATATGGAAAATTTAATGAGCAAAAGAAAATCCGATCACCTCAGGAGATAAAGGTAGATCGACCTTGCTCGCTGAGATAATAGTTTGGCGAGATGGGACACATTGTGAGGAGTCCAAAGCACTAAGTATCCGAGGCCATTCATGACACCCATGTTTGTGACTCGCGAGAAGGCAGTGCCGAGGTTAGAGAGGTAAAAGCATTATTATTGATAAAAGCATTATGGAAGGTGATGAATCTTATAAAGATGGGATGTGGTATGAAAATTGGAAAGTACTCCATTTCCCCGGATCATTAGCACCACATTGCCAAATATTGCCCACCTTTAGCATTTTACCAATCTACTCCTTATTGAGCTTAAATTAAAGTCCTCTTGATTATTAATGCTTTGTCACTTAAGAATTGTTTTTGCATTACCCTCCTTTTATGAGTAGGTGTTTCTTTTGATTGCAATGGCATGAATTTCTGGCACAAGTACCTTTTCGATGATGGTAATTAATTGCAGGGTTATATAAGAATGAATCTATGATGTTGAGAGTTTAAACTCTTCCCCTGAATGACCATCCGAGTTATTGCTTGGGGACAAGCAAGCTTAAGTATGGGGTGATTTGATGTCCACTAAAATAGTCATGTTGAAATGCACATTTTAGCTCCTTATTTTATACACTTTGCATATTTCGGGATGGAAATATGTTGAATTTATGTAATATGTGCTCATTTGCAAGAAATGGAGATCTACATAAATTTTGGTTTAATATTACATAATTTGGAGTCATTCCAGGACAAAACCAAGAAGCAAAGACAGAAGCCAAGCCTTACTCGATATCGACTTCTTTTCTTCGATATCGACCAAACATGTCCGGGCACAGCATGATCGAGGACAGGCCAGATCGAGGAACTGAAGGCAAAACTACCCGGAGTACTTTACTCGATATTGACAAGATCTGAAGACCACCCCGGAGTCGAATAGACAGCTCCTGATCGAGAAGCCGAAGACGAAGACATGCCGAGCAACCCTTCCTCGATATCGAGTACTTTACTCGATATCGACAAGACCAAAATCGCTTGTCCGAGCCAGATCGGGGAGAAGTTGCTCGACCAAGCCAGTGAAGCCAAGTCGACGAGACACAGTTACTCGATATCAAGGAGTTTACTTGATATCGATGAGATCTTTCCTGGGCCGCGTTACGCGGTTGGGCTGTCCGACGCGGTTTGGGCTTTCTTGGGAGCAAAGGAGTCCGAGATCTATCAAGTCTATCGAGATCCATCCATGGAGAAGAAGATTTATCCACATATGAAGATATTTAGCCTTTTAGATATATTTCCCTTTTAAGATAAATATTCCCTTTATTAAAGTTTTTTCTTTAGATATAGATAGATATTTCTATCCTTGATTAGCAAGGATTAGAAGCCTATAAATAAGGCCTTAGGGGCTTATTTCTATTCATTGAATTCAATACACAATTAGTTACATAGAGGTAGAGAGAGAGAGAGTGAGTGGCCAAGAGAAGTTGGTGAAGCGAGAGCGGAATTGGCTTCCTTTGGTTGTAAGCTCTGTTTGATTTAATGCAAGTTATTTCTTTTCAATCGATGTCTGAGATTGCGATGAAGCGCGAGTAGTTCACCCACTTCTAGGGTTGGGGTGAGCCAGACGATAGCCCTGCGTGTTTGAGGTAAAGATCCGACTTTTATCTTGTTTTGAGCATCTACTACTTGTTATATGTTTATTACCCATCTAATGGAGGTCCATGCTAACAACTTGGATTGTAAACATAAAATCGGTAGATACAATTAGGGTTTCTTGAAAGAGTTGTCTAATTGTTGGAAAAAGCGAAAGCTTGGTCCTTCAATGCGATTTACATGATTATCTGTTTCATTCATGCCTTATGCATGCTTGGTTATCGTTGTCGCAAACCCCAATCTTGGAAGTCTTTCATATATAGTTTATTTCGAATCTTGCAGGCTTTGTTCTTTATTTATTTTGTTTTTTAAAGTTTCTGTTTTTCCTCGATATCGACTAATTTTGGTCCATATCGACTACTGATCCTCGATCCCAGATCGTTGTAGCTTCTGTTGTGCAGGTACTCGACAAAGCCTTCCTCGACATCGACTTCTTTACTCGATATCGAGTAAAGCCCGGTCGATATCGACAAACATCTTGTGACTGCTGTTGCGTGAATCGACTTGTTCGATCTTCTGTCGACTAACCCTAATCGAGATCGAGCAACCTGTGGTCGACTTCTGTTCGTGAGATTTCTCCGCTGCCTAGGATCCGCTGACACGCTTCCTCGTGGATCGATCCTGGCTTCCCACTACTGCATCGGGAGGAAGTCTTGTAATCATTTGCGTGGGCATAATCTGGTTTGATTTATTTTATAATATTTTAAACTCGATTTCTTCCCACAACAGTAAGCTTATGTAATTTAGCTTTTGTGAGATATTTTATAATATTTTAACAAGATGCCAGATTTTTTAAAAAACAACTTTGCAAGGTAGGGTTTAACCCATCATTTCATGATAATTATAGGAACAAAAAAAATTTCGAGTAGTGCCTTAAGATATTCATTGTTGGGAGTAGTGACTAGGATTATTCACTATATGTTAATGGTGTTTGTTTCTTCTATTTCAAGTAGTTTTTTACTGAAAATCTTTTTTTTTCATCATTATTATTGAAAGAAATTTTAAAAAACTACTTCCATGTAAGAGCTCGTGTTCAGGTTTGAATTTTTCATTTATTTAGTTGACACAATGCATGTATAAATTGTTTCTAGATTCTAGCACTTACATGTCTGGGTGCTTTATTTGGGTCTGCTATTGCTTGATATTTATGTTTTCTTCTTGTGCTCCTTTGTTATTGACCTGTTCAGGTCATACCATTGCACCCCCCTTCTCACGGGGATACAACAACAGAAAGAATAATGCATATTGATAACTCTACCAAGGAAATTGAGACTGCAAAGCTTTTTGTCAATGAGTTATTTTTGAGGTATGTGTATATCTCACGTCTTAGATTTTCATAATAAGAATTTCCCGTGAGCTGTTCAATTAGTATAAGGAAATATTATATGGTTTGATAATTATTCTAACAATAGATGATTTTTGTATAATATGGAATAAAGCATGATCTCAGAATGTTTGGAGATAGCATTTGTCTTTATAAGTTCAAAATCTTGTTCTCAGGAAGTATGCTTCTTCTGTTTTGATGTTTGCTCATTGTTTCCTTGAAGACTTTTTATATTTTACAAGGGAAAACATTATTAATCTTATATTGGCTATATTTCTTCCTGCGCTTCTGTTTGAAAGCTCATTACCAACGTGCAGGTTATTCCTCACAAAGCTTCAAACTCCATTACGGTAGCTCATAAAATCCATGTTCTCCTTGACTCGATCAACCTGGAGCCTAAGCTCTATTACGGTAGCTCATAAGCTCGGCCCAGTTCCATTCCAGTGGGAGAAACAAGCGTCTTCATTGCCATCTTCTGTGTCCACCACATGGATGCGCTGTACGCGTGTAGGTTTTTGATTTTAATGATGAAGCCGAAGCGAGCACAATCACATACACTAAGATTTCAGGTATAAACTACCTTGCTTCTCCAATACTGCACTCTTTGTTGATTAACGAGTAGTGTTTGTTCCTCTTCATAGGTGGGGACTTTGCTGAGAGCTTCAAGGAGTTCACTGGCAATAATATTAGGGATACTTTTAGGGTTCTTCTTCGGATGGGCATAATCCTTATGTTTGGTGGCCAAGTACCCGTCATCAAGGTCTTACTTCTTCTTCTTCTTTAATACTACTATAAAAGAAACTGGCTTATTGGGTTTTGAAGCAGGAATTCCCGAACCAATGAAACAATGTATATAATCTCACCTAGAAGCTCAGTTGAGCTCAAAACCAAGGAAAAGCACCTAGAAATCAATCTAAAAGAATAAAAAGATCAATTCAAAGATAATGGAATTCATGACCGATAGCCAAGTAAATCCGTTTTACAAGAAATCAGTTATCATTTATTTAAGATTAAACCCATAAGAATGAAACATGAAAAACATAATCCTGTTACAGATTTTCATCCTCCAATTGATCCATATCTTATCCAGACTTCTGACAGTCTTAGTTTACTGGTTTCCATGACTGATTTGTTGATGTTTGGTAATTTATTTTCCTAAAGATTCATCCTAAAGGGTTTCTATTAATTTTATCTGGATTTGGTGAATTTGTGTGTAGGTGGATAACTTATTAGGGTCTCGTTTCATGCGTCCGATTTAAGAATTTGGTGAATGGGGTTGGTTTATTTAGGTAGGAAGGATGACATGCCAATTTGCAAAGCCAAGATCAAACAACTTTGAGGAGAAGGATGGGGTAAAACTACCAAGTTATCGTGGGGATAATGTGAATGGGGACAACTTTGATCTGAAATCAAGGACCCCTAATCCTAAGAGATTGATCAGTGCTTACTCCCAATCATCCGAAACTCTAAATCTTCTAAGGGCCTTCGCTACAGGTGGTTATGCTGATATGAAGAGAGTCAACAAATGGAACTTAGATTTCACCGAGCACAGTGAGCAGGGAGATAAGTATGTGATGACTGCCCTCTTTAAATGGGCCTTTATTTCTTCTTCCTTTCCTTGCTTGCATTTTCCTCTCTTATATGCCCTTTTGCCTGATTGTTTGTATCACTGTCATTTTGGATGATGTCATGGTGGTTTTAAGTTTTTGATAAGTAATACTGGTGGGCCTTTTTTTCTTTTTTGAAAATTTTGCATTATATGCATTCACATTTTTTTGTATTATCTCTACATTTTTTAATTGCTCTGATGGTTTCGTGTTTTCGTTAATTTACCGTGAATGTAAAAACAAGAGTTGGTGCTACTTTGTGTGTGACGTATTTCTATATGTCACAAACCTTATCATAATCGTCTGAAGCTTTCATCAATCACTACTAGAATTTTGTTCATAGACATCGGGTATAAACCGATGTTAATAAAAAAAAAATTCGACGTGTTAGTGGGTGGTGTTAAAGATCTCAACTTTACCACATCGGTTTTTAACCGATGTCTATAATTATTTATAACATTGTTTTTATTGTTGATAACGATTTAAGTACGTTGATATAATTACGTTTTGGTTGATGAACCTAATATTCAACCATTGTTATTTTGCATTTCCTGATGTTTCAAACATTGTAGGGTAATAAAAAAAATTGACATTAACATCACTAAATTCTTTAAAAGAGATGTTTTTGGTTGATATACACATCGGTAATACATTATTCATTTTGTGTGCACTCTTTTTTCATTTATAAGTTTATGATATTAATTTATATAAATATAATGTATCATATTGAATATTTTGAAGTCGATGGTATTCGTATATTTTGAAATCTTTTTTCAGTAGAAAAACGATGTTTTTATGTTGTAAGATATCGTTTTATACTAGTTTAACGATGTAAGTGTTTCCTATTGACATCAGGTAGCATTGCAATTTTGATATATTCGAGGCTTATAAAATCGTTTTGTATCTTTACGGTCGACATATGTACAAAAATAGACATCGTTTTTTGTCAGGATGTCCGATATATTTCAGTTATTAGCTATATATTTCACACGTTCAAACACACCTGTTAATTACAACTAAAATGTCAATAGTGATAACCATAGTTCCCTAAATAGTGAAAGAAAACAATTCAGTTGCATCAAAATTCTGCAACATTCTCCTTAAAGGTGGAAATACAATCATGTCTAAACATATGAGATTTCCATTCTTCTCAAATGAAAAAGAAAAGCACAAAATCCTCGAATATTTACGGATCAAAATCAGAAACTTGTGGAATCCTGCTGCTGCCCCTTTGATCTGTAGGAAGATTTCGGGTTGTGTAATCCCTGAAAAGAACAAGATGATTTAAGTTAACAATAGCTATGTTGTGCAGAAGTGTCAAATAGAACATTTCAATCTCAATGTAGTTGTGAAGGGAAATGCGTATTATAACCTGGATCGGTCATTGTAGTAGTTCACTTGTTGCTCATTTACGCTATGTCACAAAGAAAAAACACGGATAAGTTTATCCATATGCAAAATATTGGAATGACTTGAATGTATAAAGAATGCTCACTTTGAGTACTGAATATCCAACTGAGAGCAATGATCCTATATATTTCATCCCTACAAATAATATTGGACATTAGATCTTTTCTATCAGATGAGTGTGGGATAGTATGGTCCTGATTCTAACAACAGAAAGATATGTGTCAGTCACTTATAGCGAAAGCAACATTCTGGGGTGAATCGTGCTGATGAGTGACTGAAAGCCTACAAACTACAATTTATAAAAGAATAATGGAACTGGATCGAAAAAATGAATAGTACAAGAAGATTTCAAATCCATTGGATCCAGCAATGTCCAAATAATTAGCAAGAAATCAGTAAAGACTCGAGATAAAGAAAACAAAACAAATAAAATATTGTAATTCAGATTTATTTAGTCATGGAAACAACATAGTCCACATGCAAATTTACTATTTTATCTGAACGTTGAAGGAAAAACAGTGACGTGCAAAGAAAAAATTGCAGGTATAATGGTATAAAGGATCTTAAATCAACACAACTTCAGGTAATAAGGATCTTTACACTATCCTCGTTATATCAGTGACATACTAAGCCACATACTAGTAAACAAAGTCTTAATAGCAATGACAATTGAGTCATACCTCTTTAACAGCAAGAGGTGCTCCTCCTCTATAACCTCCATCCAACTTTGTCATAACAACACCATTAATCCCAATCTCATCGTTGAAGGTGGCTGCCAATGCTGAAATTGGAGGAGGAATAGACAAATCAAGAGAAAGCATGAAAATCTAAATTCAAAATTTATAGAATCGGACATGTATCATTATTAATAAATGAATGATACAAGAGAAAGAAATTAAAATAAATAAACTCCTAAGCTCAATCAAAGATCCCCTAAACGTAGACTTAAATTAGAATTAGAAGAAAGAATATATATTGATATATACAAGAGAGCACCTTAAATAAAATTAAAAGCAATCGCTTAGCCTAGTAGGAATTATCTTGGAAGTTATTCATCTTTAAATTCCACCTCAACTGCTTTCACCTTTTGAAATGCAATTTATACCCTTGGCCACATCACATATATACATCAGAATAAGAGAATGCTTAAAAGACAAAAAAAATATATGTAAACAACACAATGAACTCACAGAATGACACAGTGAATGGATATCATTTACATATTGGCAACATTAACATCAAATGTAAATAATCTAGGAAATAAATAAAATCAAAGTCAAGAGATGCCCATGGTATTACAAAATTCATTTTAATTTATTATATTCTAAACCAAGTAAAGATTATGACTTTTCTATAAATTGGATAAGTCAAACAGGGAAATTCCACATCGTAAGAACATTTCATTTCATCTCAATTAAGTTTTGCAAAATGAGAGGGATGTAATATATCTTATAGAATAGGTAGGTTTGCAAGTATTATTTCTCTAAATGATTACAAGGGAGCATTGAAACATTTAAGAGCGAGTTCAGTTGACAAATTGACATCTATCTAATAGTAAGACTATCCAAAAGCTAAGGAGATTTAACAGACAAATACAAATGTCATTCATGCAATATTAAATACTAAATGCTTGTAGATATTTGAAGTGCAACGACCAGCTGAATTATTAAACGAAGAAATTCAATTTTTCCCTATCAATCTCAAAATCATAAAACCAAAACCATACATACAATTCCATTGACATAAGAATACGAGTATAAGCAAGAGTTAGAATATAGGACCAAGAAGAAAGAAACCTCATAGTATATATATGAAAAGTGGCCATTCGTTGATCAGAATTTTTTCTGCATCAAAGAAGGATTCAAGATGGCAGGTAGCTAGTGTGTATATTTGCTATCATAAAGAATAATATATTAATATAGAATAACAAAACAAAGATGCAGGATTAAAGATATATGACACATGTGTTAGGAAGTTATATAAGCTACCCAAACAAAACCAATGAAGAATAAATCGAAACCCTAAGAAAACAAGTAATGTTGAAATAACACTCACCCCTAGACCCCAAATTTCCAATTAGGACTCGAAAACCCTATCAAACCTAAACCCTTAATCCCCAATTGCTATTGTTGCATTCAAACTCGAAAACCCTATCAGCCCTAAACCCCAATTTCATAGTTTCCTCTAAAAGTAAATTCACTTACAAGAAAGGAAACCTGCGAGATTGAAGATGGGAGCCACTGCCATGGTCGCGACATCAGTGGCCGGAGATTGCAAGCCAAGGCTCCCATCGACTCTCCTCTTCGGATTCGTCTCGAGTTGTTACTTGTTCTCTCCCACTAACAGAAAGATCTTGGAACCCTAGATCTGAACGGCACAACGATGGAGAACTTGGTGCTTGTTTCAAAGGTGAGAATGGACCACAAGTGGAGTTCGCTTTCGCTCTGAGGTCGCAACACGAAATCGTGTGTTCTTCGGGTCGACGCGAACCGAGAAGGAGAGAGAGAGGAGGCGGGCTGGCCATGCTGTTGAGAGCCCTTCTTCAATGCACAAGAGGACATATGTTAACTTGAATAGGACCAGGAGAGTCTAGATCTGAAAACGGGAGAAAAAGGGGAGCTCTAGATCTGAGGGAAGGAGAAGAATATAGAGAGGATGGGGGTGAGTGAGTGACATAAAAAAGAGATATTCGCCTCTTTTGGAAATAGAGCGGGTTATGAAAATTTTCTAAGTATCAAAATTTCAATTTTGCGCTTTTCTATAAATTTTAAATGGTGTTTTTAATATCGGTCAATAAAAAAGACTGATGTCTCTATTTTTATTGACATCACAAATTTAGATATCGATGTTATATAGTTATTTAACATCATCCGTTTTTCTAACTGATGTAAATAGTGTGATGTCTGATGACATAATTCTAGTAGTGAATGTTGTTTAATGGGACAGGTACCGCGAACTTGCTCACCGTGTGTTGATGAGGCCCTTGGATTCATGGAAGCTGCCGGGCTTGCACTTAATCTTCCAGCCATCCAGGCAACTGAATTCTGGACATCCCATGAATGCTTGCATCTTCCTTATGAACAGGCACTCACAAGGGAAGGATTCAACCTTTGGACTCTACTATGATTGCTCTGCTCACATGGTTTGGGTTAGAGAGCGTACTAGACAGCTAGATGGTGCTCGTGTTGAGTTCCTTCGAGGAATTTCCAATCCTCTTGGAATTAAGGTAAGAGGGTTTCTATTGTTGAAGTGTGATGCTATGATGATATTTTTCATATAAATATTTTCCATCATATCTATTTCTATGATAGTGCTGATCATGTTGAAGGAACAATGCATTTTGGTACATCATTGCACTCTTCCCCTGATAGTTAAGTGAGACATTATTGTAAATATTTGCCCATTAAACTTATGAAATTATTTTTATTAATTGAAATTACATCCGGATTATATACAAGATGACAACACCGTGCGCAAATGCACGCGATTAATGACCTAGTGATAGCAAAAGCGCCATGGTATTTGCTTCCTCTTGCCTGGGCATGGACCGGCTGCTATCAGAGGGGTTAGTATACTATCTATTTTCAGTTAACTGTTGTTGTCTGTGACTGTGTAGTCGAGCTTGACTTATCTCTCTTCCATAATTTCCTTTTGGCTCTACAGTTCTTTGTGATTGAACATGATTGCGCTCACAAATCCTTTTCAAGGAATAAGCTCTTGACTTCTATTACTATGAAATTTATAAATGTAGTGTCAAGAAAAGGACTTGTCTATTTCTTTAGGTCTAAAAGTGGAATGCAAATACATAAGAACACTAGATAGAAACCTAGTTCTTGTGGAAATGGTAGTTTCTTTGACACAAGAAGTGGTGGATCCATATCATCTTGGTTATGCTTCCTCGTTTTTCTTCTTTCTCTTAAAAGTCTGGAGTGGTGTCCTTCTCGTACCTATATCGAGTAGAAAATGTTTCTTATTGTTATATTATTACATTTGAGCATCTTTTGTATATTTTGAAATTCTGATTGGTTCTTGCTGCAAGGTCATTTTGACGATACAGCATGGCACCCTGCCATGAAAGAAAACATCGAGGATTCCCCTCTTTTGTGCAAAGCTCTAATATACGGATATGACCCAATAAGAACTTGGATGTCCATATCACACTGGTAAAAATCACTACTTTAATTAAGATCATCTTTTGTTTCAAAATTTGCCAATTTCTTTGTATTCGGTCACCTAGCCAACTATGTGTGCCTTTGTGCAGGCTACTATGGCACTTCGACTTGAAGAAGTTCAAAAAGCAAGATGGCCTTTGATAATCAGATGACTTTTGCCTATGGTTGATGTTAAAGCTATGTCAAATCTATTTCGTCTTGAATAAATTTCAGATGAGTACGTTCACTATAGTTCACCACACGATGCCTCACATCCCCTTCAAGTTCGCCGACGCATGGAACACAACTCAAACCCAGTTGAATGGGACAGTACATTGTGACTATCCTTAGTGTTAATTTACTTTCCTTGTCTTGATAAATCTAACATAATCTGCAGTTGGTGACAGTTCTTGATCTCCTGAGCAGGATAAAGGTCCTATGCCACGACATTAACGTGCACATATACTGCATCATATATCTCCGAAAATCCCAAGCTACAATCTGCGAGATGCTCAGCAGTCCGTCGACGAGAATTGGGGAAAGGTAATGCCTGCCTCCTTATATGTGTCATAGTGGACTATAGGACATTCGCCTAACTCTTGACAATGTGTTATGTGACAATATTCTAACTTTTTTCTAATTTTTTGACCTTGACAATATTCTCTTTTAGATCTATTGAAGTTTTGTCGGTTGCTCGTGGTGATGGGCTTTATCAAAAAGTGATTGGACGTTTTTTTGAGATGTTGTGGCTAGCTAGGTAATGTATGTCGTAGATATATGGTCTAGCCTTGCGTTTTTTTTTAGATGTTGTGGCTAGCCAATTTAGTGGCTATGAATAGCGGCAGTGTATTTTGTAAAAGTTACAATATGATGCTAGTATTTATATACACATTTTTATTAAACAACCTATCATTTTGAAAAACAAATAAAATGCGAAGTTCTATAGACAAAAGCATGTTGTGTATCCAAATTAAAACATCTGATTATATATGAAAATAGTAGTGTGTTCATATCTTGAACATCAGATCCTTCTATGGAAACAAATGCGAGTATAATTATACACATCAGTTGATTCATTAAATCAACGTGCAACACCAGTTTGAACATTAAAATGATATATAAACTGATATATATTTGTCAAAGTAACATCGTTATTTACCAAATAAATCGATATGTCAATGCAGAAACAACATCATTTTTTTTGAAAAAATTGATATTAATGTGGGAAACAACATCTTCTGTGTATATAACCACAATAGTGCATTATTTTAGAATAATATAAGATCAAATATAATGAACATGAAATTAATACATAGAGAATGAATACTCTTAATGCGATGTCGATAATATGTAAATACATTAGTTATGCCTATATTTCATGTGGTCGGTTAAATGAAAACAATATAAAATCATAAATTATATATCGGACATGATTATAAACGTGATCACTAAAACAAAAATTGTTGTCTATTTTGTCTTAAAACGTCACTTATTTTATAAAAAACGATGTAAATGTCACTTTTTTGCTTTATGAGGACATCTTCACCCGTTTTCAAATGAAAAATTATGGATATTCATCTATAAGTGAATATGACATAACCAAAATTGAGGGGTTCTAATTAAGAATAGACATCTGCTTAAAACCGATGTGAAAATTTTGGATCTTTTACTACACCTACAAAGAGATCGGAATTTTTTTTTATAGACATCTGTTGACAACAGATGTCTAATTGAAGTTTTGTAGTAGTGTAAAAGCTAAGAATCAAGGGAGGTAGGTATGTATTTATACTAAGCATACTCTAGTATACATTCAGGAGACAAGTTAAAGAATAGGATACTCACATGAATCTCAATTTGGAAAGCCTTCCCAGAGATTCGGGAAGTGGACCTAAGAAACTATTCAAATTCAGATCCAAGCTCACCAAATTGATCAAAATACCCAGCTCATTGGGGATTGGACCACTGATGCTATTACTGTACAGTTCCCTACAATAAAGAAGAAGAATGCATTAACTATCTGTCAATGATAACAAAAATCCATGAAATAAAATCCTAATATTGTAATTGAAATTTAAAATGCATGTATACATGTGACTTGAGTAAAATAAAATTAAAGAACTATAAAATCTTCTCGATATTTAATTTCAATTTAGCATCTAATTAAATATCACACATCAGAGCAAATATGAACTTAGAAAAGCAATAATCTTCGCAACATTATCCATATATTTTGAATAGAGTCAATAAAATCTTTGCCTGATTAGAATGAGTTTTAAAGGATTTAATCAAAACCTTATCATATTTAGATGAAATTGCCTAAACCTGCTTGCTCCAATACAACTTCTTTCTTGCAATGTGAGAGATCTGCTAAGTTTCTCCTCTAGAGATGAAATGTATTCCTTCTCTTTCAATGACATGGCCTGTCATTAAGAACGATCGTAGTGTGAAGTCTATGAAAAGTTGATCGAACTTGACCTAGATAAACTAATCAAACATTCAAGTGTTAAGTAGCTCAGAAACTTCTCACTAAAAGCATATTGAAACATAAACAAGGGATCAAATACAATAAAGTAAATAAAAAATAAATAGATCCACCCACTCTCTACAGCCATTCACAAATCACTGCACCTAACACGAATGTTCATGAATCTTAGATACATAAAACTATAAAAGAACCTTGGTTTGCATAAATAATATCAGGGATGAGTCCCTCAATCAACACAATGTCTCCTTGTATGAAGTCAGAAGACAATTATTATGTTCATGAATCCCAGGCTTTGCTGACTGAATTAGTCAAGCAAAGGTACACTTTAACACTATAAAATATTTTAGCAGAAAAAGGTTGCACGTAAGAAAATCATCCAATTCACATTCCTACTTCATCACCTGAGAAAGCCTAGGATTTCTTAAACAGAAACCCCACAAGGAATGTTACCTCTATAATTGCATATCAGTTGTCATCAAAGGAGGCTATTTTTGATATAGACAGTATTCTTCGAGTACCTTGCAGATAAAAGTTCATGAATCCTTGTAAGGTTGATATAGGTAGACAATAAAATAAGTAGAAGATAGTTTTATGGGCTTTTACACTATGATTTTATTCAACAACAAAAAGAAAAGTACCTTGCCTAAAGATGCTCCCAAAAATGAGATAAAAATGTTGATACGTTTTCACTAGCGTAAAACTTAACGTTCGATTTAGGGTTTCGTTGGAACATAATTTTGTGGGAACTTAAGGGTTTTGGGATATGAGATATGAGTTTTAGGTTTTGTAGTGAGTCATGGACAACTCGTGGTAGCTTGGTTTCAATCTTCATTTGACAGTTCTCATAGGAGGATAGCAAAAGTGGCCAGCAATAGAGTGCAAGGACAAAAACGAAAATTAACATAAGTTCAACTTACTGATTGAAAATGAAACAACTAATAGGATAACTGAATTACCTTTTTCTCAAGAGGAATCACCGGATTATGCCAACAAAGTTAGTTAGGGAAGATGCGATATCACAAGAGACCACAAAATCTGGGCATAGATGGGAGTTGTTTGCACTGTCAAATGTAGAGACAACAAGTAGGGGAGATCCAATTTCAGAAAAGGAACAATCTATGTTAGGGATTGGGGTTTATCGCGAAAAAAAAAAACCTAAATTAAAAACCCTAAATTAAGAGTGATGATAGGTTTAGTACTGCTTACCGGTGCCAGTAGGGGAGATGATGATTGTCGAGGAGCCCATCCCGTGGAATGAAGATGAAGCCCTTAATCCTAGCGGTATCGCGCGCAGTGATGGTGAGGGGAGAGCTTGGGTTCAGTGAGGCGAGGGGAGAGCAATGGTGAGAGAGGACAAGGGAACACATAGAGAGAGGAAGAAGAAAAGAGAAGAGGATGACGAGTAGAGTAAAGAGCGAGTATCGGCGTGAAGGTTGGGAGAGAGCCGGAGGTGGTTGGGAGGCGGAGGACTGGAGTAAAGGCTAATGGTGAGAACGAGAAGGAGAGGAGAGGCCAGAGGGTGAGGCAGAGAGTTGGAAGAAAGGATTATGGACTCTTCTCAATCTGTTCACACAAATAAGTCCGAGGAAATATGGGCGGGCGCTTAAAATTTTTTTAAGTATGGGCGTTCAAATACTTATAAAATTTTATCGGAGGCGCGATTTCATGTTTTTTAAATTAACTATTTAACATCTGTCAAAAAGTTAAACGGGTGTCTTAAGTTTTTTTAACATCATAAATTTATTATTTGATGTAATAGATTAATTTAACACCGGTTACTTTCTTGACAGACTTAAATCATATGATGTCTAATTGCAATATTCTAGTAGTGGGTTGGAGTTCTCCAGGTTGACCTAGCTATATAAGCTCCTTTCGGAGCTTGTTTGCCGTCGTACTGTTTCGTGCTCTCTCTCTCTCTTCTTCTTCCAAAAAGCTCTCTTCTAGGGTTTCTAGGGTTTGGTGTTCTTCTCCCCTTGCCTGAAGATTCTCCGAGCGAGGAAGCGAAGAAGGTGGCCGACGGTGTCCCTGGTGGTTCTCTGGTGGCCGGCGATCCAAGCTCTGGGCAACAGCTTTCCTCTCCAAGCGATCTAGGGTTCGAGATCGAAGACTTCTTCGATCTCTTGGTTCCCACACAGGGGGGTTCTCTTTCTCTCTTGCTTTCTGATCTCATGCATGTCTAGATCTAGGATTTTTGTATCTCTTTCCTTGATTTGTCCCTGTACGAACTCATTATACTGGATTTGGCTAACTCTTGAGGCCCCGTGGAGGTAGGCATAGCCGAACCACGTAAAATCGCTTGTGCTCGTTCTTTGGCTTGCTTGATTCGATCAGATCTATGTTTCTCTTGCTCGATTTCATACGCTTCCGCATATTCGCCTATCTCGTTTTTCGATGTTTAGGTTTTACAATGTGGTATCAGAGCTTGAGTGTTTCGCTCTCGATTTCCTGGCTCATTCTTGAGTTCTAGGGATAGAGAATGAAGATAGGGCCTCGGACGGACGTAGAAGGTGTTATCGTTGGTGCCAAACCCCCCTACGTGACGTACCACGCCCTTGTTTGCTAAATCTAGGGTTCTGTGCTTTATTTCTGGCTTCTGGTGTGTATATATATTTCTATCTTGCTTGTTTTTTGCAATTTTTTTAATAGATCTACCTGGTTTCTTGTTAGGATTCAAGGTTTTCTTGAATCAGTAAGTGTTTTATCCATATACTAACTTGGTTTCTTTGTTTTTTACGAGGTACTGGTTATAATGGGTGACAAAGGCACCTATCTCAAGCCCTTCAATGGCCACATTGATTTTGCTATGTGGCAAATTAAGATGAAGGCACTCTTGTTAAAAGAAAAATGTTGGGTTGGTGTGACTAATAAGTTTCTTGATGCAACTACAAAGGAAAAAATCTTGGAAACTGGTGAACAGGCCCACGGTGAGATTATGTTGCGCTTAGGAGATGAAGTTGCTAGACAAGTTCTTAATCTTGAGACATCTGAGAAGTTGTGGGATGGGTTAGAAGCCCTCTACTTGGTAAAATCTCTCCCTTCTTGAGTTAACCTATTCAATAAGTTGTTTACCTTTAAAATGAATGTGTCCTGTCCTTTATCTGAGAATCTGGATAAAAGATAAAAGCATAAAAAGAAAAAAGGCAGCAACTTTGGTCGATATCGACTTGGACTAAACTCAATATCGAGTATAAAAATCGACCGCAGACAACTCAATATCGACTCGAACAGACACTTTAAAATCCGAAATTTGTGAAATAAATCAATGAAATAAAAGACTTTCAAGATCAAGGTTTCAACACCACAACGATAACCATGTAAAATAACATATAAAGGCATAAAAGATCATGCTTTTCATCAAATAACTTTCGTTATTAACAAATAGGAAGATAGAGACTTTCGCATAAACCCTAATTGTTACTAACCCTTTTTTACATAATTAATCCAAGTTACATTAAGATCACTTTCGCTTCAATAACACAAACAAGGATCAACTTCAACTTTCACAACAGAATTATGCTTGTAGGGATAGAAGATGAATTCGCATCAAAAGCTTGTACCTTTACCGCATCACCTCACATGACCACCGTCGGGCTCACCCTGACCCTAGAAGTTGGGTGACTACTCGCTCTTCATCATGAATAAACACATCAAAGATTTCAAGAAAATAAATTGCATTAAATAAACTAAATAAGACTTACAACCAAATAAAGAGAACTCCGCTCTCGCAAGACAAACTCTACTCGGCTCCACCTTCTCTCTCCTACTCTCTCTCTCTCTCTCTCTCTCTCTCTCTCTTTCTCTCTATGCTCTTTTGTGGCTTGCCTTGGATTGATTGAATGAATAAAATCCACCCCCCCTAATGCCTTATTTATAGTGTTTTATGTAGCTTTTCTAGGATAGAACAACTATATCTAAATCTATCTACTTACATAAGATAAAACATTATGATAAAGAAAATAAATCTAAAAAGAACTATATATCTAAAGTAGATATCTCCTCCATCTTGATAGATCTTGATAGAATTTGATCTCTTGGATATCTCCATTGGACTTCGTATAGAACTTTGATTAGAACTCGGAATAGCCCGAAATCGGCCACCGTTGGTCAAGTCGATATCGACTAGGACAACTCGATATCGACATGTGTCTTCTTAGCTTCAGCTTCTTGACTCGATATCGGCCTACAAGAGACAAATCGACCAACTTTAACTCGATATCGACTTAGGTAGGACGATATCGACCTTCACTTTTCCTTTGCTCCAGCTCTGGTCGATTCCGGGATCCTGACTCGATTTTGAGCAGCTCGATATCGACTTGGCTAGGTCGATATCGACCTCTACATTAGTTTCCAGCATGCTGCTCTGTTCTTGAAACGCGCTTTCCCGAGTCCTCATTCGTCGGATTGACACATATAAGCATGCGTTGGAAAGCTATTTCTGAGGGCTACAACTCTCATGAAGAATTAAAAGCTTGATTTGGAATGATGAATGGCGAAAAATGGGCTTACCTCCAGCTACACCATCCTTAGCTTCTTCATGACTTTCCTTTAAGCTCCAAAGTGCGTCCGATTTCTGCGAAATATAGAAAAAACTTGTGTAGACCTCCATATACTGCAAATAAACATAAACTACACAAATTTTGTATTATTCTTACCCAAATGCATGAAATGCATGCAGAAAATGATATAAAAGTAAGTATAAAACATGGCGAATTAGGCTCACAACAAATACCCCATACTTAAGCTTGCTTGTCCTCAAGCAATACTTTTAATTGTCATTCAGGGGAAAAATTAAAACTTTCAACATCTTAGATTCATTCTCCTATAACCCTGCAATCAATTATCATCATCGAAAAGGTACTAGTGTCACAAATCAATGCATGTGCAATTAATAGCAACATCTACTCACAAAAGCAGGGTTATGCAAAACATTCATAAGTGACAAAGCATTAATAATCAAGAGGACTTTAATTTAAGCTTAATAAGGAGTAGATTGGTAAAAGGCTAAAGGTGGGCAATATTTGGCCATGTGGTGCTAATGATCTGGGGAAATAGAGTACTTTCCAAATTGAATTTCCACATTCCTTCTTCCTTTGATTTCTCACCTTTCTCTCATCGCTCATTACTTTTTTCAATATTATGCTTTTACCTCTCTAACCTCAGCATTTCCTTCTCGCGAGTCGCAAACATGGATGTCATCAATGGCCCCGGATACTTAGTGCTTCGGACTCCTCACCATGTGTCATATCTCGCCAAACTATTATCTCAGCGATCAGGGTCGATCTACCTTTATCTCCTGAGGTGATCGGATTTTCTTTCACTCATTAAATTTTCCGTATTTTTTCAATTTCCTGCCAAACTCCAATAATGATATATAACAACACAACAACCATATAATCTCCAAAATGTGACATCATTCTCAACATAATCCCCGGATAGAAATAAGGTAAGGAATGGGAAATATTTAGATCATGTGGAGCAAAGGGTAAAATCCACTTATAGTCCTTGAACTTTGACCCAATGTTCAAACGGGTCCCTGAACTTTATTTTTGTTCATTGAAGTCTCTGAACTTTGATACTTTGTACACATTTGATCCCTCTGTTAGTAAATTTGTTAAATATGTGTTAAGTAATGATATGGAATCAATGTATTTTTGTATTAATTATATGAGTTAGGTTATACAATTGTAATTGTCCGATATTTGTTTTACTAAAGTAAAAATTAAGCTTTTTTCTTCTCAAAAGCCATCATATATAATGGAGTTTTCTTAAAACAAAGCATATTTTAAAATATATTTTTATCAAAAATACTTTTTTCTTACCAAATGTCATAATTTTCCAATAATAGTTTATTTTAAAGTATTTTGATGACTAAAACTTCCTTATTTAATTAAAAACAGAGTTTATTTTGTTAACACAAATAAAATTTATTTTTTATAGCAAAAGTAGAGTTTTTTTTTTAACAAAACACATTTTCATTTTTTTAATTAAATAAGAAATTTTCGATCATTAAAATACTTTAAAATAAAATATCAACGGAAAATTATACTATTTAGTTGGAAAATAGAAAGTTTTTTTATTCTAAATAATATTTTTAAAACATACATATTTTGAATATAATATAATTTTTTTACTTTAGTAAAACAAATACCAAGCAATTACATGTGTATAACCTAACTTATTCCATTAATATACAAAAATACATTGATTCTATATCATTATTTAACACATATTTAACAAATTTACTAACAGAGGGACCAAATGTGTACAAAATATCAAAGTTCAGGGACTCTAATGAACAAAAATAAAGTTCAGGTACCCGTTTGAACACTTGATCAAAGTTCAGGGAGTATAGGTGGATTTTACCCGTGGAGAAAATATGAAATAAGGCTCAATATGGCTTTTGTGATGCATAAGCATAGGTAAAGGCTAGGATTATAACAATATGAGCATTATATGAAAATATAAAGTCCTCCATCCTCTTATCATGCAATATGTCAAAAGCAACTTCCAATTTTACCCCCTTTCATGGTTTTCAATAAAATAATGCACTTCATTGTGACTTCCCTTTACTAGGCAATTTTATGCTATATCTCTAATGAATCCAATTTTTCATCGCCGAGTTCAATAATGCTTCCATGACACTTATCAAAAAATTTCAATAGGGGTCATTTTTTATAAACTTTGGAAAACATGCATATAAGCATATAAATAATGAATTCCAAAATAGACATGTATAAGCAATTTCAAGAACTAGAAATATGCACACATAATGTCAAATATATCAAATATGCACAAAGTAAGCCCTTCCCCCACCTCATACTTAAACATTACAGTGTCCTCACTGTATATAAAAAATAAGGATAAAGAAAGAAACTCACTAGACAGATGTGCAGGATCGTCGAATTTTGTTGTAGGGAGGAAATCAAGTTTAAAATATAGAAATATAACTCAAACCGGATTCGTGCCCACGCAAATAATTACAAGACCTTCTCTTGATGTAGTAGCGGGAAGTCAGGATCGATCCTCGAGGAAGCGTGTCAGCGGATCTTAGGCAGCGGAGAATCTCACAAGTGGTCGTCGACTACAGGGGTACTCGAACTCGACTAAGGGTGGTCGACAGGGGTCAGGTACAGCCGATTTCGAGCAACAGAAGATGTTGGTGGTGGTCGACATTGACTAGGCCGTACTCGACGTCGAGTAGGGTCTGGTCGACTTCGGGTTCCTGCAGAGATAGAAACAACAACGATCTTTGCTGGATCGAAAAATCAGTGGTCGACGTCGACCAAGGGGTGGTCGAAGTCGAGTAGGAACAGTAACTAAAATAAAAGACAAATCTTTTCGGAATTCGGAATAAAAATATGTAAAAGAACTTCCAAGATCGAGGTTTGCAACAACGATAACCAAACATGCATAAGGCAAGATAAATAACGATAATCATGCAAATCGCATCGAAGGATCAAACTTTCGCCTTTTCCAACAATTAAAAAACTCTTTCAAGAAACCCTAATTGTATCTACCGATTTTATGTTTATTAATCCAAGTTGTTTAACATGGATTTCTATTAAATAGAGAATAAACACATAAAAGGTAGTAGATTCTCAAAACATTATAAATGTCAGATCTTTACCTCAAACACGCATGACTATCGTCGAGCTCGCCCCAACCCCAGAAGTGGGTGGACTACTCGCTCTTCATCGCAATCGCATACATCATTGATGGAAAAAAACCACTTGCATTAAATTAAACCAAACAGAGCTTACAACCAAAGGAAGCCAATTCCACTCTCGCTTCACAAACTCCTCTTGGCCTCCACTCTCTCTCTCCCTCTTCTCCTTCTCTAGAATTGAATGAATAAAAACTAGCCCTATGGGCTTTATTTATAGGCTTCCAATCCTTGCTAATCAAGGAAGGAATTCTGTCTATATCTCTATCTATCATAGAAGATATAATTCTACTTGGAAATAAATATATCCAAACTAGATAAAACATGATAAATCCTAGGGTAATTAAATGTTCCACCCTTACGATAAATAGAAAGATAAAAATATATAAATCTTCACGTGTTGGGAATATCGTCTCGATAATATCTCCATTTGATTCGGGATAGAACATTAAAAATATTTGGACTAGCTTGATTTCGGGCACTGGTGTTAGTCGACTTCGACCAAGCCTGGTCGACGTCGAGTAGAGTGTACTCGACTTCTGGTAATCTTTAGCTTATCAAGTGCTTCTCTTCGTTGAGCTCAGATAACCGCCCAGTTCTAGTCGACCTCGAGTAAGGTGTGGTCGACGTCGAGTACGGTGTGGTCGACGTCGAGTACGGCTCGTGCTCGGATTGTCTTCTTCTTCTGTCCTCGATCAAGTCTGCTTCAGTTGTAGTCGACTTCGAGTAGAACCTGGTCGATGTCGAGTATTTGTGTCAGCTCTCAACATTCTACTCAGTTCTTGAAACGCATTTTCTCGAGTCCTCGTTCGTCGGATTGACGCATATGAGCATGCGTTGGAAAGATCTTTTCGAGGGCTACATCTCTCTTGAAGACATCAAATCTTGATTTAGAATTATGGATGTCGAAATATGGTCTTTTCTCCAGCTGCACAATACTTAGCTTCTCCATGAGTTTCCTTCAAGCTCCAAAGTGCGTCCGATTTATGTGAAATTAAACAGAAACTAGTGTAGACAACATAATTTGGCAAATAAGCATAAACTACATAGATTCTGTACTATTCTAACTCAGATGCATGAAATGTATACAGAAATCGATATAAAAGTCAATATAAAACATGACACAAAACATGGACATCAAATCACCCCATACTTAAGCTTGCTTGTCCCAAAGCAATAACTTGGATGGTCATTCAGGGGAAGAATTTAAAACTCTCAACACCATAGATTCATTCTCATATATCCCTACAGTCAATTACCATCATCGAAAAGGTACTTGTGCCACAAATCCATGCATGTGCAATAAAAACAACATCTACTCACAAAAGGAGGGTAATGCAAAAACAATTTATGTGACAAAACATTAATAATCAAGAGGACTTAAATTAAGCTCAATAAGAAGTAGATTGGTAAAAGGTTAAAGGTGGGCAATTTTTGGCAATGTGGTGCTAATAATCCGGGGAAATGGAGTACTTTCCAAACTGAATTTCCACATTTCTTCTTCATTTGATTCATCACCTTTCACATTGCTTTTATCAATAATAATGCCTTTACCACTCTGACCTCAGCACTCCCTTCTCGTGAGTCGCAAACATGGGTGTCATGAATGGCCCCGGATACTTAGTGCTATGGACTCCTCACATGTGTGTCCCATCTCACTGAACTATTATCTCAGCGAGCAGGGTCGATCTACCTTTATCTCCTGAGGTGATCGGATTTTTTCTCACTCATTAAATTTTCCACATATTTGAATCTTTCCTTGCCAAACTCCAATAATGATAACAACACAAACAACATATAATATCTCCATAATGTAACATCATTCTCAACATAATCCCCGGATACGAAATAAGGTAAAGCATGGGAAATATATAGAACATGTGGAACAATAATTGAAATAAGGCATAATATGGCTTTTGTGATGTATAAGCATAGATATGGCTAGGATATAACAACATGAGAATTATATGGAAATGTAAAGTCCTTCATCCTCTTATCATGCAACATGTCAAAAGCAACTTCAAATTTTACCTCCTTCCATGGTTTTTAATAAATTATGCACTTCATTGTGACTTCCCTTTACTAAGCAATTTCATGCTATATCTCTAATGAATCCAATTTTGCATCGTCGAGTTCAATATTAGCTTCCATGACACTATTTTTTTTGAACAATTGACAAGCCTTGGGAGATGTCTTATAGAACTTTGAGTTTAGCAATTATGCACAAAAATTTAAAATTTACTCGAAATTCACCATGTTAAACCAAAAGCAAAAATAAAATATATAATAATGATAATGAGCTCTTCCCCCATCCCATACTTAAAATATACACTGTCCCCACTGTATAAAATAATATAAAACAAAGATAAAGGAAGAAACTCACCGATTAACGCGTCGTATAGGCAAAACAGGGCCGTCGAGTAAACTGTGGTAGTCGACGTCGAGTACGCGTGGTCGACGTCGAGTATGGATATGTTGTGTCGAGTGAAAGATGAAGTCGAGGATGCTCCTGGGTGGTCGATGTTGTTGCAGGAGGATGGTCAAGTATGAAATAAATATAGAATAAAGATCAGACTGACTTCCCTTTCTCAGCAAATAAATACAAGACTTCCTCCCGTTGTAATAGAAGGTTGTCAGGATCGAATCCACGAGGAAGCACGTCAGCAGTTCTTAGGTAGCAACAGATCTCACAGACAAGCAACAGAAAGACAGAAATAAAATCAGAAAAGACAAAGCAAAACAGAAATAAAAGCAAAGACAGAAAATAGCGAAAGAAAGTAAAGAACAAAGCAAGACAACAGACGTACTCGATCTCGACAACTACCTACTCGAGATCGACTACCAACAGTGAAGACATAAACTGCAAAATCGACAACAAAAGCAGAAACTCTACTCGACCTAGACAAGACCGTACTCGAGATCGACTAAGGCCTACTCGATCTCGACGAGCTCCTCCTCTGTATCGACTGGAAAGACAGAAAGTGTAAATTGCAAAATTCGAACCAAAAACTCAGATTTCTGACGAAATAAATTCAATATATAAAAGACTTCCAAGGCCAGGGTATCAACACCACAACGATAACCATGCAAAGTGACACATAAAGGCATAAAAGATCATGCTTTCCATCAAAATAACTTTTGTTACTAACAAATAGGCATATAGAGGCTTTCGCATAAACCCTAATTGTTACTAACCCTTTTCACATAATTAACCCAAGTAGTATTAAGATCACTTTCACTTCAATAATACAAACAAGGATCACCTTCAACTCTCGCAAAAGAATCATGCTCATAGGGATAGAAGACGAATTGCATAAAAAGATCTGACCTTTACTGCATCTCCTTACATGGCCACTGTCGGGCTCACCCCAGCCCCAGAAGTAGGTGGACTACTCACGCCTCATCGCAATCGCAGACATTGATGTATAAAAAGAAACTTGCATTAAACTATATTCAAAGCCTTTACAATCCCGGCAATCAACTTTCGCAGAATGCCAAAACCCTAAAAACTTTAGAACTCCTAAAACTTCTCTGTGGAACTACTTGTTTCTGACTGAAATTGAATTGTGATGGAATGAATGAAAAACCAGCCCCTAGGGCTTTATTTATAGCCTTCTATTCCTTGCTAATCAAGGATAGAATCTTCTATCTATATCTAAAATTATATCTACTTGCTAAAAGATAAATAAATGCAATTAGGAATTAAATCTAAAAAGGAAAAGATAAATCTAAATTAGGTAAGATGTCTTCATGTTGATAGATCTCCCTTCCATGGATAGATGATGATAGATTTCGGCCTTCTCGACTTCCTTCGCGCACAAGGAATCCCAGCTCGACTCGGACTGCTCACGGCGATGCGTTTCCAGAACCTAGTCTACTCGACATCGCCAAGGGCTTGTCGACATCGACTAGGATTCGTCGTCAACTAATCTTCTTGGGTGACTCTGTTCGACAAGCTCGGATCTGGGCTCCTGGGCCTCGTCGATCTCGACTAATCTTCCTCGAGATCGAGTAGGGTGTGCGGCCTGGTGTGATCGAGCAGCTTCTCCTCGGCATGGACTGGCGTTAGGGTTTACTCGAGCTCGACAAGGATCTCTTCGAGATCGATTAGAGCTGCTCCGCGTCTTCGTCCTCGGCTTCTCGATCAGCTCCTCTTCTCGACTCCGGGTGTGGCGTCTAGGCTTAGTCGATCTCGACTAGGGGTACTCGAGATCGAGTAGGGTTCCGGAGTCAGGTTGCCTCGGACTTGGTTTCCTCGACCAGGCTTTGTCGACCAAGTCTGCTCGGGCTCTCTACTCGAGATCGAGTAAGGTGTACTCGACATAGAGTAGCTTTGGCTTCAGCTCGGTTTATCCTGGTTCTGTACTCTCAGATTCTAGACTTCTGTAGTTGTTTTCCAAGCTTTTCTGACCTTCCTTAGAGTTGTTGTAAAATGCCTCAAATTCTGCGAATTTAAACAGAAACTGGTGTAGATTCCATAATTTGGCAAATAAACATAAACTACATAGATTTTGTACTATTCTAACCCAAATGAATGAAATGTATGCAGAAATTGACATAAAAGTTACTGTAAAACATGACAGATTCGGCTTACAACAAACACCCCATACTTAAGCTTGCTTGTCCTCAAGCAATACTTTTAATTCTCATTCAGGGGAAGAAATAAAAAACTCTCAACATATTAGATTCATTCTTATATGTCCCTGCAATCAATTACCATCCTCGAAAAGGTACTAGTGTCACAAATCCATGCGTTTGCGATTATACAAAAGCAACATCTACTCACAAAAGGAGGGTTATGAAAAAACAATTTTATATGTGACAAAGCAACAATAATCAAGAGGATTTTAATTAAGCTCAAATAAGGAGTAGATTGGTAAAAGGCTAAAGGTGGGCAATTTTTGGCAATGTGGTGCTAATGATATGGGGAAATGGAGTATTTCCAAACTTGAATTTCCACATTCCTTTTCATAAGATTTATTACCTTTCATAATGCTTTTATCAATAATAATGTTTTTACCTCTCTGACCTCAGCACTGCCTTCTCGCGAGTCGTAAACATGGGTGTCATGAATGGCCCCGGATACTTAGTGCTTTGGACTCCTCACAATGCGTCTCATCTCTCCAAACTATTATCTTAGAGAGCAGGGTCAATCTACCTTTATCTCCTGAGGTGATTGGATTTTCTTTTACTCATTAAATTTTCCATATATTTCAAACAATTTCCTTCCAAGCTCCAATAATGATAATAATCACAACACAAACACCATATGATAATCTCCATAATGTAATATCATTCTCAACATTATCCCCGGATAAGGTAAAGAATGGAAAATATTTAGATCATGTGGAGCGATAATTGAAATAAGGCATAATATGGCTTTTGTGATGCATAAGCATAGGTAAGGCTAGGATTTGTAAACAATGAGTATTATATGGAAATATAAAGTCCTCCATCATCTTATCATGCAACATGTCAAAAGCAACTTCAAATTTTACCTCCTTTCATGGTTTTCATAAAAATATGCACTTCATTATGACTTCTCTTTACTAGGTAATTTCATGCTATATCTCTAACGAATCCAATTTTGCATCGTCGAGTTCAATTAAAGCTTCCATGACATTAACCAAAATTTTCAATGGGGGTCATTTTTCAAACTTTTGGAGATCATGCATATAAGCACATAAATCAATAATGCATTCCAAAATAGCCATGTAGCAATTCAAAGAACTAAACTTTAAACATGCACACATAATGTCACAATATAGCAAATATGCATAAAGTAAGCCCTTCCCCCACCCCATACTTAAACATTACAGTGTCCTCACTGTATAAAAACAAGGGTAGAAAAAGAAACTCACTAGACTGGTGTGCAGGGCCTCTAAATTTCAAATGGAAGCACCTCCTGGGCCGAGTATGAATATTGATTGGTTCTATCCATGGACCTGAAAAGTATGGAAGACATATACCCACAAAACAAAAAAACAAAAAAAATGTTCAAAACCAAAAGCAAGCAAAAAAAACAATGTCCCAAAGAATGTCCTAAAAAAGTCTATGTACAAGCTCTAGATTTTATAGTCGCTAGGCCAACTTTTCCATTTAGCTCAAGGTGGCATCTGCAGGGCCCATGTAGCCTGGGCTTCAAATAAGACTCCATTCTTGTCCATCAGCTGCAATCCTCCAGAATGGATCTTGTTCACCACAAAAGGTCTCATCCTCTTCTTGTTGAATTTATTAGGGAACCAATGATCCTTTGATTTAGAGACATAGAGCTTGTCTCCAACTTCATACTCCTTGGGCTTATTATTGGATATCCTACATAAGCGCACATACCAAGGCAAACCTCTCTCATTTATAGATAAATCTTTAATGGAAATAGGAGAAGAAAGATCCATACCTTGGCTTACCTTCGCAGAGACGGAATCGGGGACCACAGTGTTTGGTCGATCTCGACTAAGGCTAGTCGATCTCGATGAGTCTGCAGGTTCTGGTGGTGGGCTGCTCGCAGATGCAGGAGTCGATGAAGAGGAGGGCTTGTCGACATCGAGTAGACTACTCGGTCTCGAGTAGCTTTCTGCTCCTGGTGGCTCCAGTGTCGAGGAAACATGGGCTGGTGGAGCTGGGTGGTGGTCGATCTCGACAAGCCTGGTCGAGATCGAGGAGCCTGGTTCGTCTGGTGGAGTCAACGTCGAAGAAGGCGAAGTCGAGGTAGCCGAGTGGTGGTCGATCTCGAGTAGCGTACTCGATGTCGAGTAGCCCTCGGCTTCTGTATTGCTGCTCGATGACGTTGGTGCTGGTGAAGGCTTCTGTTTCTTGTCGAGATCGACTAGGGTCCTCGATGTGGAGGAGTCTTGGTCGATCTTGACCCCATACTTAGTTCCTGTCAAGGCATCCGAAAAATAATTAGTCCATAACGACGTACCTTGGTTTGTGTCGATTGGATTTTCTGCGTCCTCCTTTAGGATTGCCATGATCTCCTCCACCTTGGCCTCCATATCCCTCTTTTCCAGCTCCTCAGGGGTCATATTTCTGACCTTGGGTTCCCCGCAGGTGATGTAGCCAGCTGAGATAGATTTGACCTCTTCCATTGGACCTGTATGCCTTTCAGCTTTATTAAAGGAATACTCAATTACCTCATCGCTGATGTTGAAGGTGAGCACTTCTTTCCTTACGCTTATGTTGGCATCCACCGTCGCCAAGAAGAGTCTCCCTAGAATAATTGGACAAGCAGGATCTTCTTGCATATCAATAACTAGGAAATCAGCAGGGACAAAGAATTTACCTACTTGTACTGGTACATTGTCCACCATGCTTGTTGGGATGACCACAGTGTTGTTGGCCATATATAGTCTAGCATCCACAGGTTCTAGGGCACCTATCTTAATCTTGGACCAAATTGTTAAAGGCATTATACTCACACTAGCTCCAAGATCACATAAAGCTTTAATTTTGTATGGACCAAATCCAATGGTTATAGCAAACTTACCGGGATCTGGCCTCTTCTCCAGTATGTCCAAATGGCTGCATTCCTCTGTAATTTCAGCCATCGACCGCTTTTTGCTCAGTATCTCCTTCAGGAACTTGACATAGGATGGCAATTCATTGAGAGCTTCTGTGAAGGGGATGGTGACGTTGAGTTTCTGAAGCATCTTGATGAAACGCTGGAATTTCTTTTCTGCCGGGTCCTTTGGAGATTTTGTGGGGAAAGGCAACTTCTTTTTCTGATTCGGGGCCAGAACAGATGTCGGAGGTGCTGCAGGCTGCTCGACCTCGGGTTGGGTGTCTTCGATATCGACCACACCCTTGTCGATCTCGACTAGGTTGGGTGATGTCGAGTTGCTGTGGATTGCAGACGAGGGCTTTTGCAGTTTCTCATCGAGACTGAGTAGACCTTCCTCGATATCGAGTAGACCCTGGTCGACGTCGACCTGCTGTTCTTCGTTGTTCTGCTGCTTTCCGACCTCTGGCGCTTGCAATTGATCTCCGCTTCTGATTTTTACAGCAGCGATGTGTCCAGTCTTTCCCTTAGGATTTGGTTCTGAAGATCCAGGGAGCGCACCTGACTGTCTGGGGATTCCCGCTGTCAGCTGACCAATCTCTGTATCAACTGATTTTCGCCATATATCAATTTCCCCATGCCTAGAGTTGACACCCTACATCTGAGTGTAGACGGAGTTGAAGGACTCCCTAGTTTCTGAGTGATTTCTCCGTATTTCCTCCAGGACTGTCTGTATATCATCCTTTTTCTGGTCCCTTTCCGGATGTCCTGGAGCTCTGTAGGGCGAGGGGTTCCTAGGGACACCTTGGTTCCATTGTGGTTGCTGAAACCTTTGGTCCCCCATGTAGCGATTGGGACCCCCTGCGTAAGCTACCTCCTCGTGGTGTTCTTCCATCCTGACTTGCTCTGTGTGTGGGCACTCAAGAGTGGTGTGCCGTTGCGATCCGCATTCAATGCAAGGTTGGTTGACAGAAAGATACTTTACTTGCTTAAGGAGCTTCTTGTTCTGATCTCTGTAGTACTGTTCCCTTACATCCGGATCAATCTCCTTAGGAGGCTCATAGAGGGGCATGGATGGTGCTGGCCTGGCGTAGGGGTTCTCTTCATAAGTTGCAGTAGACCCATACTTGTTGTCGTAGTTGGTGAGCTTCTCTAGCACACCCCATGCGTCACTTGGCGGCATTGTCAGATACTCATAGCGAGTATAATGGTTGATTCTGTCCTTAGTGACTTGATCAAGAGAGTTGAAGAAGATCTCCTGAATGACGTAGGGTGGCTGTCCATGAGTAGGGCAAGATCGCAGCAGTTCTTTGTAGTGCTCCCATGCCTTTGTCAGCGATTCCCCTTGCTTCTGTTTGAAGGCGGTGATTTTCTAGCAGAGATGTGCTGTTTTGGCGGGTGGGAAGAATTTATTCAGAAATTCCTGCTTTACTTGGGCCCATGTTGTTAGTGATCTTGGTTTCAGCCCTTCAAGCCACTTCAGTGCAGGTCCAGCGAGAGACCAGCGAAAAGCCTTCATCTTGACATATTCCAAAGTTGTACCTTCAGCAAGAGTACGACACATGTCAGAAAAGTTCGTAATATGTTCAAGAGGACACTCATTAAATCTACCAAAAAAGGCATTATTTTTAAGCTCTATAAGAAATTGAGTGCGAATTTCAAAAGAGTTTTCAAGGATAAGAATCGCCGATTCAGGCACGACGAGAGTTGGGTTCATATAGTCCTCTGCCGTGGTTGGATATTGGGCAAGCTCAACCTCTGCTTGTTCCCTTGCTGCTTTCTCAGTGGCGATAGCAGCATCTTTAGCGGCCAATTCCCTTGTAAGCCTCGCAATCATCTGTTCATGTGTCTCTGCAGCTGCCATGGCTCTTTATAGTTTAGCTCTGATGTGAAAAAGGCGTTCTGGTTCGTCTAAGGCGTCAAACTCAGGCGTTTGACCAGAACGACGCATACACCTGCAAAGTAACTCAAAGAGAACGTGAGTTTCAACTACCTAAGGCGTGAATGATAGCTTCCCCGGCAACGGCGCCAATTTGTTGTTGCAGGAGGATGGTCAAGTATGAAATAAATATAGAATAAAGTTCAGACTGACTTCCCTGTCTCGGCAAATATATACAAGACTTCCTCCCGTTGTAATAGAAGGTTGTCAGGATCAAATCCACGAGGAAGCACGTCAGCAGTTCTTAGGTAGCAACAGATCTCACAGACAAGCAACAGAAAAACAGAAATAAAAGCAGAAAAGACAAAGCAAAACAGAAACAAAAGCAAAGACAGAAAATAGCGAAAGAAAGTAAAGAACAAAGCAAGACAACAGACGTACTCGATCTCGACAACTACCTACTCGAGACCGACTACCAACAGTGAAGACAGAAACTGCAAAATCGACAACAAAAGCAGAAACTCTACTCGACCTAGACAAGACCGTACTAGAGATCGACTAAGGCCTACTCGATCTCGACGAGCTCCTCCTCTGTATCGACTGGAAAGACAGAAAGTGTAAATTGCAAAATTCGAACCAAAAACTCAGATTTCTGACGAAATAAATTCAATATATAAAAGACTTCCAAGGCCAGGGTATCAACACCACAACGATAACCATGCAAAGTGACACATAAAGGCATAAAAGATCATGCTTTCCATCAAAATAACTTTCGTTACTAACAAATAGGCATATAGAGGCTTTCGCATAAACCCTAATTGTTACTAACCCTTTTCACATAATTAACCCAAGTAGTATTAAGATCACTTTCGCTTCAATAATACAAACAAGGATCACCTTCAACTCTCGCAAAAGAATCATGCTCATAGGAATAGAAGACGAATTGCATAAAAAGATCTGACCTTTACTGCATCTCCTTACATGGCCACCGTCGGGCTCACCCCAGCCCCAGAAGTGGGTGGACTACTCACGCCTCATCGCAATCGCAGACATTGATGTATAAAAAGAAACTTGCATTAAACTATATTCAAAGCCTTTACAATCCTGGCAATCAACTTTCGCAGAATGCCAAAACCCTAAAAACTTTAGAACTCCTAAAACTTCTCTGTGGAACTACTTGTTTCTGACTGAAATTGAATTGTGATGGAATGAATGAAAAACCAGCCCCTAGGGCTTTATTTATAGCCTTCTATTCCTTGCTAATCAAGGATATAATCTTCTATCTATATCTAAAATTATATCTACTTGCTAAAAGATAAATAAATGCAATTAGGAATTAAATCTAAAAAGGAAAAGATAAATCTAAACTAGGTAAGATGTCTTCATGTTGATAGATCTCCCTTCCATGGATAGATGATGATAGATTTCGGCCTTCTCGACTTCCTTCGTGCCCAAGGAATCCCAGCTCGACTCGGACTGCTCACGGCGATGCGTTTCCAGAACCTAGTCTACTCGACATCGACAAGGGCTTGTCGACATCGACTAGGATTCGTCGTCAACTGATCTTCTCGGGTGACTCTGTTCGACAAGCTCGGATCTGGGCTCCTAGGCGTCGTCGATCTCGACTAATCTTCCTCGAGATCGAGTAGGGTGTGCGGCCTGGTGTGATCGAGCAGCTTCTCCTCGGCATGGACTGGCGTTAGGGTTTACTCGAGCTCGACAAGGATCTCTTCGAGATCGAGTAGAGGTGCTCGACGTCTTCGTCCTCGGCTTCTCGATCAGCTCCTCTTCTCGACTCCGGGTGTGGCGTCTAGGCTTAGTCGATCTCGACTAGTGGTACTCGAGATCGAGTAGGGTTCCGGAGTCAGGTTGCCTCGGACTTGGTTTCCTCGACCAGGCTTTGTCGACCAAGTCTGCTCGGGCTCTCTACTCGAGATCGAGTAAGGTGTACTCGACATAGAGTAGCTCTGGCTTCAGCTCGGTTTGTCCTGGTTCTGTACTCTTGGATTCTGGACTTCTGTAGTTGTTTTTTGAGCTTTTCATGACCTTCCTTAGAGTTGCTGTAAAATGCCTCTAATTCTGCGAATTTAAACAGAAACTGGTGTAGATTCCATAATTTGGCAAATAAACATAAACTACATAGATTCTGTACTATTCTAACCCAAATGAATGAAATGTATGCGAAAATTGACATAAAAGTTACTGTAAAACATGGCAGATTCGGCTTACAACAGTCGACGTCGTGTGGCCTACTCGACGTCGAGTACGGTGTTGTACTCGATCCTCTTTGTAGTCGATATCGACTTGGCCTTGTCGATTTCAACTGCTGGCAGAGACTTCTTCTTTCTCTCTTTGTGATCCTTTTATGCTTCTCGACCTAAAAAGGTTAGATTTTCACAAAGAAAATACCTTCCACATGATGTATTTAAAACAAAAAAACAAACAAAACCAAAACCAAAAGTTTCAAAGCCCCAAAAATCAAAAATTTTATGTGCATGCTCTAGATGACCATCAACGTGGGGCCCCCATGTGCTTGGCCCTTCTCCGCTTGTGCTCAATGACCATCAATGTGGGGCCCCCATGTGCTTGGCCCTTCTCCTGGATCATCTAGGTCCTGATTGTAGTATGCAAGCTCAGCTGATAGGTGGTCGCTTGCATAGTATCCCTTTCCTTTCTTCTTCTTCTTTCTAGCTCTGATTCTTCGCAGATTAGCTCGCCACGGGGCCATAACTCCCCTTAATTTATTATTAAATTTATTAATGGACAAAGGAGGGGTCAAAAACATACCTAGACTTACCCTTTCGTGCCCGAAACATAAATCTTTGGTCTCAGGGTTGGTCGACGTCGAGTAGGTCTGGTCGACGTCGAGTACAGGGACCCCATACTTAGGCTCTTGGAAAGTCAGGTGCTCAATAGAGGAAGTCGACCTCAAAAAGTTTTGGTCGAAGTCGAGGACGGTGGTCGACGTCGAGTAGCCTTGGTCGACGTCGAGTAGATTTCTGGTGTTTTCCTCCGTTGTTTGCTCGATCCCGTGGTTGCTGATGCTCTTCACCTCCAGCGATGAAATTTCCTCCTTTGTAGGGCCAAAAGAGAAATCTAAGACCTCGTCGCCTATCGTGAAGGTGAGCAATCGCTGCTTTACGCTGATTTTAGCATCTTCAGTAGCTAGGAATGGTCTACCAAGAATAATAGGGCTAGTAGGATCTTCAGCACAGTCTATAATAAAGAAATCAGTAGGGACATAGAACTTACCAACCTGGACAGGGACATTCTCAACCATACCTATAGGGATGACCATTGTATTGTTTGCCATGTATAGCTTGGCATCCACAGGCTCTATGGACCCTATCTTCACCTTTCGCCAGATTGATAAGCGCATGATACTCACGCTTGCTCCTAAATCACATAAGGACTCATATTTATATTGTCCAAATCCCACAATGATAGAGAACTTACCAGGGTCAGATCTTTTATGAGGGAAGTCCATCCTTTTGCATTCGCCGGCGATTTCTGAGAGTGATCGCTTGTTGCTAAGGATTTCCTTGAGGAATTTGACATATGCAGGCATCTCTTGAAGAGCTTCTGTAAAAGGAATTGAAACATTCAGTTCTTGAAGCATCTTTACAAACCTTTTAAACCTACCTGCAGTGGGATCTTTCAGCGCTTTGGACGGAAAAGGTAACATCTTTTTCTGTTTCGGAGCCAGAACAGATGTCGGAGGTGTTGCAGAGTCCTCGACTCCGAGTTTCTTCTCCTCGACGTCGACTAGATCCTCCTCGACTTCGACCACAGGTGTAGCCGATTTCGAGTTCTGTTGTCGTGCAGAAGTTTCTTCGAGTTCCTGTGGCTGGTTGACCTCGGGTACTCCTACTCGACGTCGAGTAGACTGGTCGACGTCGACCACGCTCTGCTCGATGTCGAGTAACTTTTCAGCTTCATCCTGCTGCTTTCTAACCTCTGGCTCACGTAGTTGGTGCCCGCTCATGAGCTTTATAGCTGCGACGTGCCTGCTCTTCCCCTTGAGATTTGGTTCTGCCTACCCAGGGAGTTGCCCGTTCGGTCGTGGAATTTGTGCCGCGAATTGACCCATCTGGGTCTCAATGTTCCTCTTCCAGATGTCCAGTTCTCCAAATCTTGTATTGATGTGTTGGAGCTGATTATTGATGGCGCTACTGGCTTGCTTGCTTTTTGCTTGATTTTCATCTCATCGAGAATCATTTGTAGATCATCCTTCCGTTGATCTCTTTCTGGATGTCCTGGAGCTCTGTATGGTGGGGGGTTCCTAGGGGTACCTTGGTTCTGTTGTGGTTGTTGAAACCTTTGGTCCCCCATGTAGCGATTGGGACCCCCTGCGTAAGCTACTTCTTCGTGGTTTTCTGCCATCCTTACTTGCTCTGTGTGTGGGCACTCAGTAGTGGTGTGCCACTGTGATCCGTATTTGATGCAGGGCTGGTTGATAGAAAGATACTTGACTTGCTTGAGGAGCTTGCGATTCTGATCTCTGTAGTACTGCTCCCTGACATCTGGGTCAATCTCCTTATAAGGCACATAGAGAGGCATGGATGGGGCTGGCCTAACGTAGGCATCTTCATCATAGTTTGTTGGAGCCCCATACTTGTTATCGTAGTTGGTCAGCTTGTCGAGGGCAGCCCATGCGTCAGCTGGCGGCATTGTCAGATACTCATAATGAGTATACGTGTTGATCGTATCCTTAGCAGCTAGGTCAAGATAATTGAAGAAAATCTCCTGAACGATGCAGGGTTGTTGTCCATGTGTAGGGCAGGACCATAGTAGACCCTTATATCGTTCCCATGCCTTTGCTAGCGGCTCCCCAGGTTTCTGTTTGAAAGATATAATCTTCTGGCAAAGGAGCGCTGTCTTGGCAGGAGGGAAGAATTTGTTGAGAAATTCCTGGCTCACTTCAACCCATGCTGTGAGGGATCGTGGACGGAGACCATCCAACCACTTCAATGCTGGACCAGCTAGAGACAAACGAAAAGCCTTCATCAAGACATATTCCAAAGTGGTACCTTCAGCAAGAGTACGACACATATCAGTAAAGTTGGTAATATGTTGAAGAGGACATTCATTAAATCTACCATGGAAAGCATTATGTTTAATTTCAATCAAGAAAGGGGTGCGAATTTCAAAGTTATTCTCAGGGATTAGAATAGCTGATTCAGGCACGACGAGAGTCGAGTGCATGTAATCCTCTACAATGGTAGGGTATTGGGCAAGCTCATCTTCCAATTGCCTCCTTCGCTCCGTTTCCTGTGTAGTGCGGGCTCTCTCAGCGGTGAGACCAGTATCTTTGGCGGCTAGTTCCCTCTGAAGCCTATGTATCAGCTGTTCTTGTGTTTCTGCGGCCGCCATGGCCCTTTTTAATTTAGCGTGGACGTGTATAAGGCGTTCCGGGTCGTCTAAGCCGTCAAACTCAAGTGGTTGACCAGAACGGCGCATACACATGCGAATTAACTCAAAGCAAACGTGAGATCTGACTACCTAAGACGCGAATGATTGCTTCCCCGACAATGGCGCCAATTTGTTGTAAGGAGGAAATCGAGTTTAAAATATAGAAATATAAATCAAACTGAATTCGTGCCCACGCAAATAATTACAAGACCTCCTCTTGATGTAGCTGCGGGAAGTGAGGATCGATCCTCGAGGAAGGGTGTCAGCGGATCCTAGGCAGCGGAGAATCTCACAAGTGGTCATCGACTACAGGGGTACTCGACCTCGACTAAGGGTGGTCGACAGGGGTCAGGCACAGCCGATTTCGAGCAACAGAAGATGTTGGTGGTGATCGACGTCGACTATGCCGTACTCGATGTTGAGTAGGGTCTGGTCGACTTCGGGTTCCTGCAGAGACAGAAGCAACAACGATCTTTGCTGGATCGAAAAATCAGTGGTCGACGTCGACCAAGGGGTGTTCGAAGTCGAGTAGGAACAGGAACTAAAATAAAAGACAAATCTTTTCGGAATTCGGAATAAAAATATGTAAAAGAACTTCCAAAATTGGGGTGTGCAACAACGATAACCAAACATGCATAAGGCAAGATATATAATGATAATCATGCAAATCGCATCGAAACCCTAATTGTATCTATCGATTTTATGTTTATTAATCCAAGTTGTTTAACATGGATTTCTATTAAAATAGAGAATAAACACATAAAAGGTAGTAGATGCTCAAAACATGAAAAATGTCGAATCTTTACCTCAAACACGCCAGGCTATCGTCGGGCTTGCCCCAACCCCAGAAGTGGGTGGACTACTCGCTCTTCATCGCAATCGCAGACATCATTGATGGAAAAGAAACCACTTGCATTAAATCAAACCAAATAGAGCTTACAACCAAAGGAAGCCAATTCCGCTCTCGCTTCATAAACTCCTCTTGGCCTCCACTCTCTCTCTCTCTCTCTCTTCTCCTTCCCTAGAATTGAATGAATAAAAACTAGCACCATGGGCTTTATTTATGGGCTTCCAATCCTTGCTAATCAAGGAATGAATTCCATCTATATCTCTATCTATCATAGAAGATATAATTCTACTTGGAAATAAATATATCCAAACAAGATAAAACATTATAAATCTTTGGGTAATTAAATGTTCCACCCTTAGGATAAATAGAAAGGTAAAAAGATTAAAAATATCTAAATCTTAATGTGTTGGGAATCGCGTCTCGAAAATATCTTCATTGGATTCGGGATAGAACCTTAACAAGACTCGGACTAGCTCGATTTCGGGCACTGGTGTTAGTCGAATTCGACCAACCCTTGTCGACGTCGAGTAGAGTGTACTCGACTTCTAGTAATCTTTAGCTTGTCGAGTGCTTCTCTTCGTCGAGCTCGGATAACCGCCAAGTTCTAGTCGACGTCGAGTACGGTGTGGTCGACGTCGAGTACGGCACATGCTCGGATTGTCTTCTTCTTCTGTCCTCGATCAAGTCTGCTTCAGCTGTAGTCGACTTCAAGTAGAACCTGGTCGACGTCGAGTAGCTGTGTCAGCTCTCAGCATTCTGCTCAGTTCTTCAAACGCATTTTCCCGAGTCCTCGTTCGTCGGATTGACGCATATGAGCATGCGTTGGAAAGCTCTTTTCGTGTGCTAAAACTCTCATGAAGACATCAAAGCTTGATTCAGAATGATGGATGTCAAAATATGGTCTTTTCTCTAGCTGCACAATACTTAGCTTCTCCATGAGTTTCCTTCAAGCTCCGAAGTGCGTCCGATTTCTTGGAAATTAAACGGAAACTAGTGTAGACTCCATATTTTTGCAAATAAGCATGAACTACATAGATTTTGTACTATTCTAACCCAGATGCATGAAACGTATACAGAAATCGATATAAAAGTCAATATAAAACATGGCACAAAACATGGACATCAACATGGTCGATATTGACCTACTGTACTCGAAATCGAGTTCTACATTTTTCTTTATTCCTGAAAAAAATTAGAAGAGAAATACCCACACTAGAAAATAATGTCCAAAACCAAAAACAAAAACAACAATGTCCAAAAATCCCCAAAAGTAAATGTCTATTTACAAGCTCTAAAATTTATAGTCGCTAGGCCGACTTTCTCCATTAAGCTCAAGGTGGCATTTGAAGGGCCCATGTAGCTTGGGTTTCAAACAAGACTCAATTCTTGTCCATCAGCTGTAGTCCTCCGGAATGGATCTTGTTCACCGTGAAAGGGCCCATCTTCTTCTTCTTGACTTTGTTGGGAAACCAATGATCATTTGACTTGGCAACATAGACTTTGTCACCAACTTCATACTTATTAGGCTCATCATTGGAAATCCTACATAAGCGCACATACCAAGGCAAACCTCTCCCATGTATAGATAAATCATTGATTGAAATAGGAGAAGAAAGATCCATACCTAGGCTTACCTTTGCAGAATCGGAATTCGGAACCTCAGGGTCTGGTCGATATCGAGTAGGGTCACTCGACATCGAGTTCTACTGCTCTGAATCGGGTTGTGTTGGCTTTGAGAAAGAAATCGAGTCGGCATGGTCAGGTCGATATCGACTAGGGTGAGTCGATATCGAGTCATGCTGCTCGATATTGCCTAACTCGATTTCTGGTGGAGGCTACTCGACTTGGGTGGGTCGATATTGACTTGGTGAGGTCGATATCAACTGACTTTGTGGACCGGTCATTTTCTCCTGGTCGATATTGACCCCATATTTAAGACCTGGCAAAGCATCCAAAAAATAGTTAGTCCAAATCGACATACCTTGGTCCATGTCGAGTGGATTCTCTGCTTCTTCGTTTAGGATGCCCATAATCTCCTCCACCTGGGCCTCCATATCCCTCATTTCTAACTCTTCCGGGGTCATATTTCTTACCTTAGGCTCCCCGTAAGTGATGTACCCGGCTGATATGGACTTTACCTCTTCCATGGGACCTGTATGCCTTTCAGCTTTATTAAAGGAATAATCAATTACCTCACCGCTGATGTTGAAAGTGAGCACTCTCTTCCTTACGCTTATGTTGGCATCCACCGTCACCAAGAAAGGCCTTCCTAGAATAATTGGACAAGCAGGGTCCTCCGTCATATCAATAACTAAGAAATCAGCAAGGACGAAGAACTTACCTACTTGTACTAGCACATTGTCCACCATGCCTATTGGGACGACCACCGTGTTGTTCGCCATGTAAAGCTTAGCATCCACAGGATCTGGGGCACCTATCTTAATCTTGGACCAGATTGATAAAGGCATTATACTCACACTGGCTCCCAAGTCACATAAAGCATTAAATTTGTATTGACCAAATCCAATGGTTATAGCAAACTTACCTGGATCTGGCCTTTTCTCAAGAACGTCCATTTGGCTGCACTCCTCTGCGATCTCAGTCATTGATCGCTTTTTGCTCATAATCTTTTTGAGGAACTTGACATAAGGTGGCATCTCATTTAGAGCTTTTGTGAAGGGTATGGTGACGTTGAGCCTTTGAAGCATCTTGATGAAACGTTGGAACTTCTTTTCTGCCGGATCCTTTGGAGATTTTGTCGGGAAAGACAACTTTTTCTTCGGAGGAGGTGGTGATGTCGAGTGGGGATGGTCGAAATCGACTAGTGCTTGGTCGATATCGACATGTGCCTGGTCGATATCGAGTTGATCTGCTGGCCTCGGGATTTACTGAGGAGTTTGGTCGATATCGACTAGTGTGGGGTCGATATTGACTGGGGACTGTTCGATATCGACTAGGTTGGTCGATATCGACTAGTCTCCAGTGCCATTTTCCTCCATCGTTTGCTCCGGCGTTTGCATTTGTCGCCCACTCCTTAGGTTCATAGCAGCTACGTGTCTAGTAGATTTACCCTTAGGGTTAGGTTCAGAGGTTCCAGGGAGCGTACCTAATTGTCTGGGGACGGATGCTGCCATCTGGCCAATCTGAGTCTCCATTGATTTCCTCTAAATATCAATTTCCCCAAGCCTAGAGTTGACACCATACAGCTAAGTGTTGATGTAATTGATAGATTGCTTGGTGTCTGAATGATTCCTCCGCATCTCCTCAATAATGGTCTGCAGGTCATCCTTCTGACCTTCTCTATCAGGGTGATCAGGTGCTCTGTAGGGAGGGGGATTCTGATGTTGGGGCTGGCGATAGTAGCCCCAGTTCTGATTCTGATGCAGCCCTGAGTAGTGTCTTCCCGCATACCTTACCTCTTCGTGGGTCTCTCCTTGTTGTAGTTGATCGACGTGTGGGCACGCAGTAGTGTTGTGCCTCACAGACCCACATTCCAAACAAGGTTTATCTTTAGAGAGGAATTTAACCTGTTTGGTAAGGCGACGTACCTGATCGTTGTGATTGGTCCCTGACGTAGGGTGACCTCCTTAGGTGGCACATACAACAGCATAGATGGGGCAGGCCTTTCATACCTTTCGTCAGAAGCGGCCGCAGAAGTCTCATATGTGTTGACGTAATTGGCTAGTGTCTCAAATACCTCCCATGCTTGGCGTGGAGTGTATCCAAGGTACTCATAGTTGGTGTAGTTGTTGACCCGATCCTTAGTAGGTGCATCTAGGCAATTGAAGATGATCTCTTGGATGACGTAGGGCGGCTGGCCATGAGTAGGACAGGATTTCAGAAGCCTCTTGTAGCGCTCCCAGACTTGTGCTAGTGGTTCCCCTGGCTTTTGTCTGAAAGTCATGATTTGTTGTATGAGGGAAGCTGTCTTTGCAGGAGGAAAGAACTTGTTGATGAACAGGACTTGTAGCTCGTTCCAAGGGCGAATTGATCATGCAGGCAATTCTTCCAGCCATTGTTGGGCTATTCATGCAAGGGATCAACGAAAAGCCTTTTGTTTTAACTATTCAAGATTAGTACCATCAGCTATAGCTTTGCATAAGTCTATAAAAGTGGCGACAAGCTCTAATGGACATTCATTAATTCTTCCCCTAAATTGACTCATTTTAATATCAGTAATAAAAGAAGAACGAATTTCAAAATTAATAGCAGGGAGAACGATCGCCGATTCTGGAACTTTCAGAGTAGGATGCAGATATTCCTTTGCGTTGGTTGGGACATGCCCAATCCGCTCCTCAAGTTCCCTTCTCGCGTTGATCTCGCGATCTACCCTTGGCTCCCACCGCTGCTGGTTCTGTGCATATTCCGCCTCTCGTCGGGCGTGTCAGCTTCTCTGGTGGTGAATGCCTCAATCTGTTGGCGGAGTTACTCAAGCTCATATGCTGGTGTGAGCTGGCCCGCATTCTCATTGTCGGATGTTGACATGAGTCTCCTCCTAAGCCTCTGCTAAAGATAGAAAAATCGCTCAGGCTCGAGAATTGGGTCTATGGGCGTGCGATCAGTTCTTCACATGCACCCGAGAAACAAAAATAAAAAGAAGCAAGTAAAAAGGAACTAAAAATAAAAACAAATATAAAGAAAAGAAATAGGACTAAAAAGGGCGCGATTGATGGCTTCCCCGACAACGGCGCTAGATTTGTTAGGAGGAAAATCAAGTATGAAATATAAATCTCAAATCCGACTCCCTGATCTCCGCAAATTAATTACAAGACTTCCTCCCGCTGTAGTAGAAGGTAGTCAGGATCGATCCACGAGGAAGCGTGTCAGCGCCCGCCTTTTCAGTTCAAAACTCAGTAGACAATCAACCAGACAAACAGAAATAACAGAGAAAAGCAGAAAAAGAACAAAAGCAGCAACTTTGGTCTATATCGACCTGAACTAACTCGATATCGAGTATAAAAATCGACTGCATACAACTCAATATCGACTCGAACACACACTTTAAAATCCGAAATTTGTGAAATAAATCAATGAAATAAAAGACTTCCAAGATAAGGGTTTCAACACCACAACGATAACCATGTAAAATAACACATAAAGGCATAAAAGATCATGTTTTTCATCAAATAACTTTTGTTATTAACAAATAGGAAGATAGAGGCTTTCGCATAAACCCTAATTGTTACTAACCCTTTTTCACATAATTAATCCAAGTTGCATTAAGATCATTTTCGCTTCAATAACACAAACAAGGATCAACTTCAACTTTCACAAAAGAATCATGCTTGTAGGGATAGAAGATGAATTCGCATCAAAAGCTTGTACCTTTACCGCATCACCTCACATGGCCACCGTCGGGCTCACCCCGACCCTAGAAGTTGGGTGACTACTCGCTCTTCATCATGAATAAACACATCAAAGATTTCAAGAAAATAAATTGCATTAAATAAACTAAACAAGACTTACAACCGAATAAAGACAACTCCACTCTCGCAAGACAAACTCTACTCGGCTCCACCTTCTCTTTCCTACTCTCTCTCTCTATGTTCTCTTGTGGCTTGGCTTGGATTGATTGAATGAATAAAATCCACCCCCCTAATGCCTTATTTATAATGTTCCATGTAGCTATTATAGGATAGAACAACTATATCTAAATATATCTACTAACATAAGATAAAACATTATGATAAAGAAAATAAATCTAAAAGGAACTATATCTAAAGTAGATAAATATCTCCTCCATCTTGATAGAACTTGATAGAATTTGATCTTGTGGATATCTTCATTGGACTTCGGATAGAACTTTGATTAAAACTCGGACTAGCTCGAAATCGGCCACTGTTGGTCAAGTCGATATCGACTAGGACAACTCGATATCGACCTGTGTCTTCTCAGCTTCAGCTTCTTGACTCGATTTCAGCCTCCAAGAGACAAATCGACCAACTTTAACTCGATATCGACTTAGGTAGGTCGATATCGACCTTCACTTTTCCTTTTCTCCAGCTTTGGTCGATTCCGGGATCTTGACTCGATTTTGGGCAACTCAATATCGACTTTGCTAGGTCGATATCGACCTCTGCAGCAGTTTCCAGCATGCTGCTCTGTTCTTGAAACACGCTTTCCCGAGTCCTCGTTTGTCGGATTGACGCATATGAGCATGCGTTTGAAATTCTTTCCGATGGCTACAACTCTCAAGAAGACTTCAAAGCTTAATTTGGAATGATGAATGGTGAAAAGTGGGCTTTCCTCCAGCTGCACCATCCTTAGCTTCTTCATGACTTTACTTTAAGCTCCAAAGTGCGTCCGATTTCTGCGAAATATAAAAAAAACTTGTGTAGACCTCCATATATTGCAAATAAACATAAAATACACAAATTATGTATTATTCTAACCCAAATGCATGAAATGCATGCAGAAAACGATATAAAAGTAAGTATAAAACATGGCGAATTAGGCTCACAACAGTAAGTCTGTTATTAAGTGCATTAGAAAAGGTGGCTTATATGAACTACTTGCTACTCCTGTGATGAACTTCTTTGCTGCTGCTCTTACTTCTTCTAACTCTATTAAAACCATGTCTTTAAGTGAAACTCTTATATGACATAACAGGTTAGGTCATTTAGGCAATAAGGGTTTAGAACATTTCCATAAATCTGGCATTCTCAACTCTAAACCTTGCACCATTGATTTATGTGAAAACTATGTGCTTGGTAAACATACTAGGAAAAGTTTTAAATCCTCTATGCATGTCTGAATTGCTCCTCTGGATTACATACATTCTGATCTATGGGGCCCTGCCCAAGTGTCTACTGTTGGTCATAAAAGGTATTTCATGTCCCTTGTTGATCACTATAGTAGGTATGTTTGGGTTTATCTGTTGAGAACTAAAGATGAGGCTTTTGAAACTTTCAAGATGTGGAAAAATAGAGTTGAAAATCAAACTGGATTATTTGTTAAATGTTTGAAAACTGACAATGGTTTGGAGTTTTGCAATTCCGTGTTTAATGCTTTTTGTCAAGACCATGGTCTTAAGAGGCATTTAACCACTCCTGGAACCCCTCAACAAAATGGTACAACTGAGAGGTTGAACGGGACTCTTCTTGAAAAGGCTAGATGCATGTTAATCTCTTCTGGTTTGAAACATAGTCTATGAGGTGAAGCTACGGTTACTTCTGCTTATTTGATTAATAGAACTCCTTCCTCTGTGATTGCTTTTAAAACACCTTATGAGTTATGGACTAAAAGAATACCTAAACTTGATCATATCAAACCTTTTGGTTGCACTGTTTTCTCTTATGTCAATTAAGGTAAATTGGAACCCAGATCACAAAAGTGTGTTCTGCTGGGGTATCCTGAAGGTGTCAAAGGATATAAACTTTTAATTGTCCAACCTGGTGTATATAAAACAATTGTGAGTAGGAATGTTATCTTTAATGAGCATGAATTCCATTTCAAAAAGGCTTTTGCTTCTGTGCTTCATGAGACTGACTTGCAGGTACACGAAGGTGATCAGTTCTATGTTCCAAAGAACATGGATTCTGATTTTGATGATGAGTTTGAGAGTGGTTATTCTACTCCCTCCCCTCCTCTCTCTATTTCTTCTCCTGCCCCTCTTGCTTCTGTGATTGTGCAACCTCACCAATTGGGTGGGGAAGCAAATAATGAATCTGTTTTGCCTTCCTCTTCTGTTTCTCCTAATTCTGTGGATGACGATATTGTTGTTGAATCTGTGTCTGCTTCTGGTTCTGGAAATTCTAGTTCTTCAGATGCTTTAAGACATGATTTAATTGATTGGCAATCGACTAGGGACAGGAGTCCTAGGATTGTCATTCCTAATAAGAGATTCATTAATAACATTGTTGAGTTTGCTTGTCTTATTTCTTCTGTGGTTCAAAATTATACTCTTGAAATTTATGAACAAGTTGTTAAATGTGCTTACTTTAAATTCCGAAAGCATGCTATGGATGAAGAAATGGATTCTATGAGAGTCAATAAAACCTGGACTTTGGTTCCTAAACCTGTTGATGCTAGACTGATTGATTGTAAATGGATCTTCAAGCTTAAAGAGGGAATTTCTAAGTCTAACCCCCTACATACAAAGCTAGGTTGGTTACTAAAGGTTTTACTCAAAGGGAAGGAGAGGATTACAATGAGATCTTTGCTTCTGTTGTGAAATATAAGAATCTTATATTATTGCTTGCTATGACTGTTGTCTATGACTTTGAGCTTGAACAAATGGATGTTAAAACTGCTTTTCTTCATGGTGACATGGATGAAACTATATACATGAAACAACCTAAGGGCTTCATTGATTTTGTTCATCCTGACTATGTCTACTTGCTTAATATATCTATATATGGATTGAAACCGTCTCCACGAAAGTGGAATATCAAGTTTGATAAATGTATGAGGTTTAGCTTGGGTTTTAAGAGAAGTAAGTTTGATACATGTTTGTATTTCAAAGGTTTGAAGCATGTTGGTCCTTTATTATATGTTCTTTTATATGTTGATGACATCCTGCTTATTTCTAAGTCTCTTGATGGCATTATTGACATTAAAAAGAACCTACAAAAGCATTTTTATATGAAAGATCTAGGCACTGCTAAGAAAATTCTGGGCATGTCAATTGTTAGGGATAGAAAGCATAAGAAGCTTTAGTTGGATCAATGTGATTATGTTCAGAAGGTGCTTGATAGATTTCATGTGACTGGTGATAAAGTGAATAACATTCCTCTTGCTCCCCACCTTGACATGACTAAGCTTAAAGAAAAAATGTCTATAATTGAGTGTAAAAGGATGAAATCTATCCCATATGATGATGTTGTTGGGTCTGTTATGTATTCCATGATATGCACTAGACCTGATTTAGCATTTCCAATTAGCACACTTAGCAGGTTTATGTCTGAACCTGCTGAGAAGCATTGGTTGTCAATGAAATATCTGCTTAAATATCTTCTTGGATCTGTGAAATTATCTCAGTTATATGCTGAGCATTCTTCCTCTGGTGATTTACATGGTTTTGTTGATGCTAACTATGCTAGCAACAAGGATACCAGGAAATCCATCACTTCCCATGTTTATACATGGGCTGGTAACTGTATTTTCTGGAAGTCCCAGCAGCAAACTATAGTTGCATTATCGTCCACGGGAAATCGGGTTGTAAACACATTGTCTTCAGGAATTATGTGTGGATATAAGGGTTGTCTGAGTGATTATTGGAAGATGGTTCTGGACAAAATTCCGGGTAGAAAGTATAGTGTTTTGGGGATGTCCTTCTCAATTCTTATGACGATCAACCAGTTTCTTCTTGCCACAAAGAGTCGTACTAGAGTTCCAAGGGAAAGAGGGGTGATGAATCAATTAGGAGAAGTCAATGGTTGCCCTTAAGGATCTTTGTTCGGTTCTAATGGTGGCTCTATGTAAATTGCATGACATAATATGATTATGTAATCTTCGGAATATACCTTGCGAATGGTCATTAGTGAATAACTGCTCATGTTATTACATCTATGATTTGTTACATTGCTTAAGTCTCGTGTTGGGCCTTGCCTTCTGTCATGATTATATGTCGTTATAGCATGTCTATTTGGTCTGTTGTATTGATCATACTAATGATTGAATGGGAGCATGAGCCGCATGACATGAATTTGCCTGAGTGGGCTCTATTAGGTACATGATAGTGTGATCAACTTTCCTTGATTTAATGCCCATAAATGATTTCTTTAGCATGCTAACTAATGATGCATCAATGATTATCATTCCTCTTGTGATAAGAATCTATAGCATGGTCGTCTATTTGTATTTATCAGGTTGACTATTGCAGATTATTCGGCGATTAATGTTGTTGTGTGTTACTTGCGTTGAGTGGAGAATATGTTGGTATAATTGAGTCTTGATAAATGCATGATTTACCCCTGTAATTGTTGATTTGGACCTATCTTCCCGTATTCTAGTTATACTGCCCCATTACTGGGACTCGCATTATGCATCGCTGCATTTCCTCCCATGCTTCTATATTGTTGAAATGTGATTGATTGAATCTTGCATATGGTCGAGTAAGCAATTAACTGAGTGTACATATAGTATGTTATTTTGTGTCATTAGTATCATGTAGGACCCTTGTTGGTGACTGGTGCGAATTTACACCTTGCCTACATTATTGGTGATTTTTTCTCCAGCTAGGTCCCTGATAGTGTGGTTCTTCCCTCTTCCTATCCTCTTAAAAAAAATTCCTCATCTTGATCAGATTGATGTTGAATTCGATAATCGACTTGCTTCCCGTGATGTTTAATCCTCGCATGCTTACATGTGTTATCGCTCGATAGTGTTTCTTTATTACTCTATGAGATCCCTTCGTGCTTGTATGGACTTATAACTTGACACCTCACACGATCACACATTATGATATATCATGATTTCGCATACGAATGACACATGAATGTTAGAATGAATCTAGTGGAATTACCTTGATTGTACTCATGTTTTCTATATGTTATTAATATCATGTAAGGCTTATGCTTTCCGTTATGACTCGTTAAATGGTGACCTGTCATATTGTTCTATTATGTGAACATGCTTGTCCTATTGTGTGATAGTTCTTGTACCATTTTGTGTGCCCTACAACGGTTCATTCTTATCATGATTTTAATCTATTGCCACGTGATTTTCCCCTTGTTACTCCATGCTAATCTTCTCCGAATTACATTGGACAAGTAACCACATGAAAAAGGAAATGGGTAGTTGGATAACGATAGAGCAACGCAGTAGAAGCGTGGGCCCATAACCGACGGGCCTCGGGATCATCGATGTCGACAGGACAAACACGTTTTGAGGGTGGTGGTTACTGAATACAATATGACTTGCAAGCTGGAGTGCCATCCGTTCGAATTGCTAATCTTCTCTGAATTTGTTGATGACGATATTGCACTGACTTGACAATGAAATTAACGTGTTGATGTGCTGATTTGGCAATTAATATTGCTTGATTATCCATTGTCTATGATGACATGATTCTATGCATTATAGTTCTCATGTACCATGATGTCTTGATGTGTTGCTATTCTGAGTTGCTAAGCATGATCTAAATTCCTTTCCTATAAAATGTGAACTACAACTGCTGAAACCTAAATTTTTTAAATTATGATGAAACTTGATAGCTTGACTTGATTATATTCATATATGCCGTGTTGTAATAAATTTTGAGCATAACGGTAAATTGAGACTTATTGATACAGTTGCAATGCTTGATGATGAACTAATGATGTTATCGTTATAAATGTTAGTTAATATGATGTTGGCCTTATGTGTAATACTATCCATAATCTGCTTCCTCTTTCAATTTATGAGTGAGCCTTTGGGAAATGGTCGGAGAGTGGAGAAAGAATTTGAGTGATTACTGAAATACCCCAAAGTATTTTTGGCTATTTCTGTTTTAATTTAAATAAAAGTAAAGTTAAAATTTTGATATAAAAGAAGTTATAATATTTTTTTTTTTGGAATACATATCTTATATTTCGGTTCTCATTATTTAGAACATAAAATTCGGTTGAACATTACGATTTTAAGAGTGAACCTTATTTTAACTAAGATAAAGCATGACTTGTGTTTTAAAGATATAAATATTGATGTGAGTTCATCATTTCAGTCTTTACTACTTGACTAGTTCATCACCCGTGCATTGCACGGGTATATTAAAAGATTAGAATTAACAATTAAGTAAAAAAATTATGTATAACCATAAAATAAAAACAAAATCAAATGTTAATATTTAAAAAATATTGTACTAAAAGCCAACATAAATAAATTCATAAAGTTACATTATTATGTAAAATTTAGAATCCAAAAAAAAACGGAAAACAATTAAACTTTTAGAAGGAGTCTTGAATGCAATAATATGAGTCTATCCATAAAAAAAATGTAAATATGAAAAGCCCTACTCAAAAAGAAAAAATTACAATGGATTAGATGATAAACTATAAAAAAAAAAATAGAGAAAGATGAGCATAAATGAATAAAAGAAATACCAAATTAGTGTAAATTATGAAAAACTTATTTATTAACGTGTTTATGGATTGATAATCTTTGTTACAAATTAAAATCTTCAACCCCTTTCTTTGTAACGGCCCAGAATTATGATTTATGGGTTACGTTTCAAGGGATTAAACCCCTTGTTCGGATCTTGCAATCCAGGTACGGGTCGAGGTTTCAGACTCATTTTAAGATTAGTAGAAAAAGGGGTTTCAAACCATAAAAGCCACGAAGGGTCGTAAGGTACCCTTAACCTGTCTTAAGACTAGGTCGCGAAATTCAATTCAAATGAAAGTAAAGCGGAAGCAAAGTTAAGATACAAAATGTCACGGCAGAGCCGGGTCAAAATCAAAACGTAAGCGAATGATTACCATTTATACCAAGTTAGAGAATTAGCCAGGTTCTTCAATTCGCCAAAAAGAACCTTGTCATATAGACATCGGCCACATAGTATGTGCTATACCTAATAAAGATGCTCTAATGCAGTACGAAAGTCAAACACTAGCATGCTCCTGGTTATAATAATGTGTAAAAATACTGTAAAGGGCCCAAGACAATGCCAAGTGGCATATCCCTCTCCTACCTCCACCCCCTTCCGATAGGGCGGAGACTGGCCAGCTCGTGAATGCATTCCATCATAATCGGGCAGCACGCATGCCTAACCCGCTCCACAATAAAGCCCGCATGCATCTCATAATATAAGGAAGTTCATGACTCGATTGACTCAAGGTACCCGATGAGGCTGGGCTACCCTATGACCCTAGCAAAGACTCTAGGACTATCACAGATAACGGCCGTTCTGTTTCAAACGCATAAAGTAAGCAAATGCTCATTCAATTAGTGCAACCTAAACATGATACTACATTGCATGCTTTTATGCATATGCAACACCTAACATAAAATGCAACAACAGGCATGAATGTCCAACCTGAGTAAGCCCCTAGGGAACTTACCTGGAGTCTTTAGGTCCAATTAGCAAGCAAACAAGCCCCTCAAAGAATCATCCATCAGCAACAACCCATTCAGAGAATCATCCAATTACACTAGCAAGTAATAAGCAAGGAATAACTCATCAATATATATTTAATCACCCACAAATAGACTTTCAAGTCAACACATGACTAAATAATATTTTATCCCAGTAATCCAGCATTCTCCTCATTGGGTGCGGCCCATAAATTCTTACTCAAAACACTTACTTCAAATCAATCTCCCCTTTTTTCTCCTTAAATATTTGCTCAAGTACTTCGTAAATGATCAAATCCTTAACAATTCAACGAAACCATAAATTCAAAAATCATCCAAAGATGTCCACACTTATCCTATATGGGTTCTTATGTAATCAATCATCTCGACCACAACCACTGAAGGTTACAACTGAAGGATCTCCACAATTAAGGTTACAAGCTTAACAAGTTCCCAAGGCACTTCTTACATTATTTTAATAATAAAAGTTGATTATACTAATCTCGATTTGTTAAATCAACCATAAAAAAAATGTTTACTCATTTTGTTCATTCTACAACGAACATACTATAATTCACCTATCTTATGCACTTAACCGTCTTAACTAACATTTATACTAAATTCATCCACCACGATAGCATTCAAACACAGTGATCATATTTATAGTTAATTTCTAACTCAAGAGCCCTACTTACCAAATCATTAATATTATTTTAAGCCTAACCGGTTCCACCCTAATTCACAAACAATCTAATGGATTCAATTTCATGAACAAAAGTAACCAACAACTCACAACACTAAATCAAAAGTCATTCAGACCAAAACCAAGTCAATAATTCAAACAAACAACGTAATCAGAACAATTTTTAAAGCCAAGACTCAAAAGCTATACCCAATCCCAACGAGGCTGGTCAAGGGTTCAGGTTCGGACACGCGGATCGACGGGGCTTCTCGGGGGCTCAACACACGGTCCCTGTGCATTGGGTGCGGCCCTCGTTATCTCGTTTGGTGGCTCAGGGTGTGCTCAACAGCGTCGGTGTGAGGCGAGGGAGCTCCAAGCGCCGGTGTGGGTGACCCGAGGCGTCGCCGGAATGGGGGAGGAGACATCTCCAATGCTGTCGGCGAGAAGAGGACAAGGTACTCGGTACCGTCGCCCTTCCTCTTCTTCTCCAGTCAGGCCAGCGGCAACACCAATCGACGAGGAAGGGGCAGCGTCGTCCTCTTTGCGTCCTCCAGGCCAACCGTCATCGATCGCACACCGGAATAGAGGCGGGATTTGGGAGATAGGCGAAAGAGGAGCGAGGGTCACCACGTGAGGAGCGAGAGGTTGAAGATGAATCAGAGAGGGGCATGATCTGAGAGAGGAGGGACGAGACTGAGGGGGAAGATGGAGGCAGACGCAGCAATCATGGTGGACGGGGCGGCAGCGGCGAGGGTTTTCTTGCTGGCTGCTCAGATGCGAAATTAGGGAGAAGGAAGAGTGAGCAGTGAGGATGAGTGGCGGCTGAACAACAAAAGAAATCAGATAGGGGAGTATTTATACGGGAAGCTTAGGGTTGGCTTAGGTTAATTTACAGAAATGACCCATTATTTTTGCATAACTAAAATCTTACCACACCATTTAATAGAATTCAACTAATTAGGTTCCATTAATTTAGAAATGTCATAAAAAATTGTCACACTCATCACAATAGGTTCAAGACAATAATCATCTCTTAACTCAAAATCTAATATTTACAAAAATCATTTTGATCGAGAACGAAGAATTTTCAAGCTTTTCAAAAATCTCGTAAAGTTAATATTGAATTTAAATCATAATTCATAAAGTAATATTTTTTTTAAAATTTTGGGTCTTTACATTCATCCATCTCTAAAAACAAGTCTCGTCCTCGAGACTAAAATAAACTTTTAAAAGCAACAAATCATTTCGAAAACTCAAGTCGGCTACTCATATGTCAGTCAACCAGATTTTCAAAGGTTCAATAAGCTGTTTATCCACCTCTAAGACTAATCTCATATTCCACCCCCTAAGTTCATTTCTTTTGATCGGGCTCAACATTAAACTCAAGTATCAGCATATCCAGAATATCATCATAGTAAAATTCATAATCAGCAGATCATACAATCATAGAATTTTGTACATTGCGATCAACCAGAAAAGAATCAAAATCATCATACTCACACATCACCACCAACTCGAAAGGGCACAATCAAAATCATGACTCGCACAGAACCGAACAAATGGGGCAACTCTGATCAATCTAGACAACCCACTTTTGATCCCACCATATACGATTATACAAGGATGACACAAGGCCTAAGTTTGAACCAAAAGAAAGAGATACTAAAGGATACTCGACTAACTCTTGACACGAAGATAGACTCGGATAGTATCTGGTAAGGCTGAACACGAGAATTTCGCCGATGCCCATGGGAAACCCTTAAGGTTACGATTGTATTACTCAAATCAACATATAACACATCAAGTCATAAAACACACAACGTGATAATCTTGCACACTAACATGAACCTATCTCATAAGGCAATGAAAATATGATTCTAGTGTCAGTGTCGTAACATGTGGTAAGGTTCAATGTAAATAATATAACATTACGGGAGCAACCTCAATATACACACTACTATCAAATCAAAGCCGCACTCACAAGTCGCAAGGAATATCACATATAATGGTCAAGAATTGCTATTAAGATAAAACGTTTGTATATACCTAAGATAGTCCTAACAATTTGCCATCTGAATACAACCTAATATATCCAGTACACGCCTAAGGGAATCCTATATGTCGCTATGGTGTAAGGGAATTGAACAAAACATGTAAGAAATAGTATCAACATGACTTAAATGTCACGAAAGACATATCATATAGTTCACTAGAGAAAGGCAAGTGCAAGTGTGTGCTTCATGCAATTGTGTCACCAAGGCACACATCAACACATATTTTATACCACTATAACCTCAACATGGTAGATAGTACAATAGCAACAAATCTTAAGCAAAAGGGTTGTGTAGACATGTAAGTGCAATTTAAACTATAAGGATGGACATGCGAGCATAGGGGCTTAAAACTATTAATGCATAACAAGTATAGAAAGACATCATATGACAAGTAAGAGTGAGCATGGACAATATTATGGCCTACACATGGTCTTATTCCTATAAATTAGAGTATGATGGTGTCAAAAGGCAACAAGATAGCTCTAATGATAGCATTCAAAGTGTGTAAGCAATCATCATTTCATAAGATCACATAACAAGGCAACATACAACATAGGTATACTCCCAAAACCCTATTAAATGAGTACGTGATCAAACAAGTAACGTAAATGGTGCAAATAATCACATACCATATCATTGATGCAAAATTTCCACATACTATCGATAACACATGACGATGGGTAAGTACATGAAAATATACCTTAACAACAACGAGATGACACATAATAAGTCAAACCATCCATATCATAAGAGTGATCATACAATTAATATAGGGAGTGCAATAAATCACATAATCACTTTCTCAACTACTTAATGTCCAAATAGTATTAATAATATATATGGTAAGACGTAAGCATGCGAAGTAATGGTCTACTATCTAACATGACGATACACAACAAGTCAAAACAACTATATAACCACCCAACATTAAAATACATGAAGTATAATAAAAAACGATGAGAACAAAATGGTGAGGATTAAACATGCATACATATATATAGAGTATAACGATATAGATATGCATACCAACTAAGGTACAAATAGAAATGACACGACCGAGCTACCATGAGTCATGCAGTACTAGTAATCAATCACGGTTATAATTAGGGCATAAAACCCAGTAATCATTTCTTCGAAAGTAGAGAACATATAAGGGATAATAGTAGCATACAACACTATATGAGTGCATATAAGTAGCATGTAACAATACACATGACAACAACTCAAATAATCATGTGAAATATAGCAGGAGCATGAGAGACGGGTAAAAGGGAATAATATAACCATGAAGCAATATTGGCTATCTATAGTTATACCGACGACCGACGTCATGATATGCATATACGTATCAACATGAGCATGAATATTACATGTAACTAAATGTACTGTCATATCAAGTCATGGATTGCTCAAGTGTGGTTACCATCAAAATCCGATAACAGTTTTCAAGGGTGACATACTACAAGAGAATAACACGTATATATCACAGGATCATCACATAAATTTATATGGCTATCATGCTATGTGAACATGCGATGTGTAAGGTCCTTAAAGCATGATAATCATAGAGTTATAGAATAAGTTAAGGAGAGACAAAGATGGGAGATACACATCTAAGCAAGACGTTAACCACATATATAAGGCATAAAATTATAACATAGCTAACTCAATAACATTTAACAAGTATAAGCAGACACGGATCGAGCATGTGACGAGAAGACGCAAGAAGTATGACAAGTCTACCACGAAACCGCAATAGAATTAGTAAAGGCATGATGTAGACGGGACATACAAGCACAACATAACTAATTCAATTATATCTACATTCTTAAGCATTCCGAAGAACAATCGGTAGCAAAAGGAAGAATGAAGAGACTATCATGAATCTATGATTCAGAGTAATAAACAATAACATATATGACTCATAAATTCAGGTAGTTCACAAGGCATGGACCCTATATGACACTAGTAACATCAAATAGGCATATGAGCACATAAACATATGATTATACATATCAACGTGGATCTAGATAAAACAAGTATATACGTAATCGCACATCAAAACATGAAACATAACGAGACTACAATTATAACCAAATAAGAGTTTCTCAGGGCAACAACGACTCATCCCGACTGACTCCACAACCCATTCTGAAAAGAATCTTAGTTGTTTCTTAGGGACGCGATATACCTTGGGGCTGACACCGGCCATAAGGAAGACATTCAAACGAAATTCCCGAGTGAACAAATACGTCAAAAGACTCTTGGTACAAAGGATGACATCCAACTGATTTTATGAGTCACTCATAAAGACCCCCCCTTTTTTTTTTTGTGTGTGGTGCTTCCTCAAGACAATTAACCAACATGAAAGGAGAGGAATGAGTGAGAAACAAGGGACAAACAATAAAATAAGAGCATTGAATCCATGAAATGGATAGGGCAACCTTCACAAATCAAGACTCTCGTCGACAACCTAAGGATTGAATACCTGAAAACGCGACATATTGTCATTCCCAAAACCCCCAACTATTAAGAGCAACACGAGTAAGGGACATCCAAGTTGAAATCGGTGAATAAGATGATGAGAAAACACACTCTAGAACAAAAGGGAAGATGATGTCAATTAGGCACAACAAATAAATACGATAGGGTATGAGAACTCATCAAGTGAGAGGACAACATCTACTCCTCATTAAAGTACAACTAATGAATTAAGTAATTAAGATGAGATTGACAGAAAGAGAGACAAAGTGTTGTCATGATCATTCATTAAGGCTCTCAAAGATTGTAAAGAAAACTTCACCAAGAATCCATGGAGGTCAAAATAATTATAACTCATCAGATAAAGCACGAAAAGAATCAAATAAATAAGTCATATGGTAACATCATGCCAAAATATCTCAAATAGACATATAAGCAAGACATCACAACCCAATATCAAGAAAAGTTCATTTTAGAATAGAAGTGCACGATATAGTCTCACATAAACTCAAAAGGCAAAACATATCAAGGAGAACATGTCGAGCACATAAGACATATCATCATATAGGTCAAGTTGTATAATCTCTTTCCCTCAACACGTAGACAAGCAAGAATAACATCATCTTATGGGAATAAGTGACATGTAAGGCATCAATTATACTAGCTAGACAATTATAGGATATCGAGTAGTCACATAAGCAAACTATCATAAATGAATATCATCATCCATACGAACAAGATAGAGGTGCACAACATAACTTCACAAAATCTCATACAGTCACAATATATATACGATATCACGTCGAGAGTAGGAAACACAACGTCATATCAATTACATAGGTCCTATTTTATGAATAAGCAAGTTATGTCTATTCATTGATTCACACACCTTTTAGTCGAGTTGCAAACACATGATCATCTTTTGAATGAATTTCACACAAGAGAGCAATATCATTAAAATACATCATATAAAGCATGTAAGGCATTGGCTAAATAGATTATGGGATAATATTATGTCAAAACATCTCAATTAAGCACATAGACGATGCATTTTGTGATCTCTACAAGTATTCCATAAGCGTCCCCATGAAATACTTTATAAGTATCACAAAATCATCACAATGTTCTCACTAGATCCGACCAAGTACTTTACAAGCGTCCTTGTAAAATACTTGTGTCGGCTCTATGAAGACATTATCATGTGAGCAAGAATCACCAATTTATATCAAGATTTTAAATTCCATAAATATTTCTTAACAACTCAACCATGGAGTCTCATAGTCAGAATATCATGACTCTCAAATCAACAAACACAATTTCTCAATCCTCAAATCATAAGTTCTCCCATCAACTAGAGTAAGGTTCTCAAACCTTAGCTCATAAGCTCTCAACAAACCAGTACAAAACCTTGCATACAACCATGTAAATTCCCATAATATCATCTCATATCCTCATCAAACCAAGTGTTAGAAGGCACCCAACAATTGTCATCATAGGCGATATAAGTAACAAAACAAGTATGCATAAGTCAAGCACATTTAGAATTATAGTAATTGTCTCACACAAGTCATCAAGTTCCACAATTATAAGCCCACAGCAAGACCTAAGCATCATATAAGAATCACGTCAGATATCATAATGAGAGAAGCTCATGTAAACAAATATCGTACTAAGTCATTAAGAGCAACACACATGAATCTTCAACTTCTCCCCCGAATTTATCTATTTCTATAATCAAGTTTACGAGTTACCCCAACAAAATTTTACATATGCACGTTATGCCCATAAAGTATAATACGCATCTAAAAGACATATTAGACAAGTAGCTAAATCAAGAAGAACAACGCATAGACAATTACACAATCTCTCCCCAAAACTCCTTCCGTCGCGGTGCATCTCCTTGGGGTCTTTCATTCCCATCTGTAAAGAACAAGATGATATTTTGCCTACCGTTCCCAACTACACCCAATAGGGGTGGTCTAGCGCCTTTACTACCCACTCGCGTACCCGTTTAGTCGGTTTTCCTCTTTTATTACAAGCTGAATTCATTACTTAGTCCAATTCCAGTTAGGCATCTTAAGTTCATTTTGCCCTTTTTAAAACACTTTCAAATCCTTTGAAATTCATGGGCGGTTTTCCCAAAATATACACTCGACCCTTCTGTACCCGAATTGCACAACCTCAGCTCTGATACCATCTTTATAACGGCCCAGAATTATGATTTCTGGGTTACGTTTCAAGGGATTAAACCCCTTGTTCGGATCTTGCAATCCAGGTACGGATCGAGGTTTCAGACTCATTTTAAGATTAGTAGAAAAAGGGGTTTCAAACCATAAAAGCCACGAAGGGTCGTAAGGTACCCTTAACCTGTCTTAAGACTAGGTCGCGAACTTCAATTCAAATGAAAGTAAAGCGGAAACAAAGTTAAGATACAAAGTATCACGGCAGAGCCGGGTCAAAATCAAAACGTAAGCGAATGATTACCATTTATACCAAGTTAGAGAATTAGCCAGGTTCTTCAATTCGCCAAAAAGAACCCCGTCATATAGACATCGAGGACTCAGAATCTGTAGAAAACACCTTTAAAAAAAAGAACGGGGAAAGGAGTCAGATCGAGCCACTCATGCGGGACCGGTAGTCCTCGCTGAGGCCACATAGTATGTGCTATACCTAATAAAGATGCTCTAATGCCGTACGAAAGTCAAACACACTACCTAATAAAGATGCTCTAATGTGCAGAAATACTGTAAAGGGGCCCAAGACAATGCCAAGTGGCATATCCCTCTCCTACCTCCGCCCCCTTCCGATAGGGAAGAGACTGGCCAGCTCGTGAATGCATTCCATCATAATCGGGCGGCACGCATGCCTAACCCGCTTCACAATAAAGCCCGCAGGCATCTCATAATATAAGGAAGTTCATGACTCGATTGACTCAGGGTACCCGATGAGGCTGGGCTACCCTATGACCCTAGCAAAGACTCTAGGACTATCACAGATAACGGCCGTTCTGTTTCAAACGCATAAAGTAAGCAGATGCTCATTCAATTAGTGCAACCTAAACATGATACTACATGGCATGCTTTTATGCATATGCAACACCTAACATAAAATGCAACAACAGGCATGAATGTCCAACCTGAGTAAGCCCCTAGGGAACTTACCTGGAGTCTTTAGGTCCAATTAGCAAGCAAACAAGCCCCTCAAAGAATCATCCATCAGCAACAACCCATTCAGAGAATCATCCAATTACACTAGCAAGTAATAAGCAAGGAATAACTCATCAATATATATTTAATCACCCACAAATAGACTTTCAAGTCAACACATGACTAAATAATATTTTATCCCAGTAATCCAGCATTCTCCTCATTGGGTGCGGCCCATAAATTCTTACTCAAAACACTTACTTCAAATCAATCTCCCCTTTTTTCTCCTTAAATATTTGCTCAAGTACTTCGTAAATGATCAAATCCTTAACAATTCAACGAAACCATAAATTCAAAAATCATCCAAAGATGTCCACACTTATCCTATATGGGTTCTTATGTAATCAATCATCTCGACCACAACCACTGAAGGTTACAACTGAAGGATCTCCACAATTAAGGTTACAAGCTTAACAAGTTCCCAAGGCACTTCTTACATTATTTTAATAATAAAAGTTGATTATACTAATCTCGATTTGTTAAATCAACCATAAAAAAAATGTTTACTCATTTTGTTCATTCTACAACGAACATACTATAATTCACCTATCTTATGCACTTAACCGTCTTAACTAACATTTATACTAAATTCATCCACCACGATAGCATTCAAACACAGTGATCATATTTATAGTTAATTTCTAACTCAAGAGCCCTACTTACCAAATCATTAATATTATTTTAAGCCTAACCGGTTCCACCCTAATTCACAAACAATCTAATGGATTCAATTTCATGAACAAAAGTAACCAACAACTCACAACACTAAATCAAAAGTCATTCAGACCAAAACCAAGTCAATAATTCAAACAAACAACGTAATCAGAACAATTTTTAAAGCCAAGACTCAAAAGCTATACCCAATCCCAACGAGGCTGGTCAAGGGTTCAGGTTCGGACACGCGGATCGACGGGGCTTCTCGGGGGCTCAACACACGGTCCCTGTGCATTGGGTGCGGCCCTCGCTATCTCGTTTGGTGGCTCAGGGTGTGCTCAACAGCGTCGGTGTGAGGCGAGGGAGCTCCAAGCGCCGGTGTGGGTGACCCGAGGCGTCGCCGGAATGGGGGAGGAGACATCTCCAATGCTGTCGGCGAGAAGAGGACAAGGTACTCGGTACCGTCGCCCTTCCTCTTCTTCTCCAGTCAGGCCAGCGGCAACACCAATCGACGAGGAAGGGGCAGCGTCGTCCTCTTTGCGTCCTCCAGGCCAACCGTCATCGATCGCACACCGGAATAGAGGCGGGATTTGGGAGATAGGCGAAAGAGGAGCGAGGGTCACCACGTGAGGAGCGAGAGGTTGAAGATGAATCAGAGAGGGGCATGATCTGAGAGAGGAGGGATGAGACTGAGGGGGAAGATGGAGGCAGACGCAGCAATCATGGTGGACGGGGCGGCAGCGGCGAGGGTTTTCTTGCTGGCTGCTCAGATGCGAAATTAGGGAGAAGGAAGAGTGAGCAGTGAGGATGAGTGGCGGCTGAACAACAAAAGAAATCAGATAGGGGAGTATTTATACGGGAAGCTTAGGGTTGGCTTAGGTTAATTTACAGAAATGACCCATTATTTTTGCATAACTAAAATCTTACCACACCATTTAATAGAATTCAACTAATTAGGTTCCATTAATTTAGAAATGTCATAAAAAATTGTCACACTCATCACAATAGGTTCAAGACAATAATCATCTCTTAACTCAAAATCTAATATTTACAAAAATCATTTTGATCGAGAACGGAGAATTTTCAAGCTTTTCAAAAATCTCGTAAAGTTAATATTGAATTTAAATCATAATTCATAAAGTAATATTTTTTTTAAAATTTTGGGTCTTTACATTCTTGACGTGGGTATAGATATTGCAATATAGAATTGACCATGTGTAAAAATAAAATTTTATTTAAAATGATAAAAATAAAAAATTGTTATAATCAAATATAAAAATTCAAAACACTTTTTTTTTCCTAATAACACCATCATTATATAAAAGTGACCAGTATCTCTTATAGTTGATGTTAGGAACAAACACCAATCAACATTTGGACGTTAAACATAAACTTTTTTTCCATATATATGTCACATGCTGGTTTAAAAAATTCTCCCACAAAACTTTAACCAATTGAATGAACATTTGCACATCTTTAATCTCACATATTTAACAATTTATTTATATGTTTTAGAAACATTCTATTTTTATTTATTAGTTATTTTAAATTAGTAATGCAATTTTTGGAAATATATCTATATATACAGACCTTTTTTTTAAGGGGCACATATGTCAAGCTCTCTTTAAAAAAATTCCTTGTAATGTTTGGCTAATTATAATATGACATCTTTTACCGTAATTTTTTTAGGAATTAACAAATGTTGCAAAGCACGGATAGTAAGTTAGTGTATATATATAGCCCCACTAATGTTTTAAGAAGTATATAAAAGAACTTAATTAGATTACATGGAACATAATATGTGGAACTTGACCCATTGGCAATTGATTTCACCAATCTAGATGAGAACACATTGCGAACAAAGGTGAATATATAATGACATGAAAAGATTAAAAAAAAAAACTGAGATTAATAAAAGATAAGAAACTATATTACATAGATTATCACAACTTCCATCTCAAGATAATTTTTATGTTAGTTAATAAAAAATAAACAACAATTGTCCATTTTTACTCTATTTGTCTCTTAATTATTAGGTTGTTTGACCTTTCGATATTTTATAATTTTATACTTATTAGTAATAAGTATGAATTGAAATTACTAAAAAAATATAATTTTTTTTTGAAAAGTTAAACTAACTTAAATTATAGGATGGATGGAGTATTAACAAAAGATAGGGGTAAATGACATAAGATTGAAGGGTATAAATGGTGATTATAAGAAAGTATGTTATAGAGATCGATTATCACAATTTTCTTTAGAAAAATAATATTGCATAAGAAGTTATATAATTGAAGGGTATAAATGATGGAGGTAAGTAAAATAAAGCACAAATTATCATTATTCATTTAAAATTCCGTGCGATTGTCATTATTCATTTACTTAGGTGAAGGTATAAATGATTCTGCAGAAATTGATTTGATATTTGTCTATTTGGTATTATATGCGGGTGATTGTTTGAGTGGGCAAACCGTAAAAGGATCGGTCCACTTTTGTTAAGCTATAAATGAGCCTTGTATTGTGCTGTATATGGGAAAAAATATTAGAAATCTCCTTATCAAAAGATTAATAATTACAAATCCTGTAAAAAGTCTGGAAAAAAAGTGTAATTTTTTTTGTGTAGAGATAATTAAAATACTTGGTAAATTTGAACCTGGTAATATTTTGAGATGTTTTTCAGTTAAAAAAAAGATAGATAATTTATTATAATTTTGAGATTTTTTATTTTGAGATTTTTTTTTGGTTGAATTTTTTTTATCATAAATATATACCTTTATTCTTTTTGTGTCACATATTCTATGTTTTAATTTCTGATAGAAATTGTAAATATTTTTCATATTTAAATTTATAGAAATTGTTATATAAAGATATAAAATAATACTAATCAAATATGAAGGGTTGAAGATCCAAAAATTAAGCGGACACCATAAAATAATACAGTACTAATTAAAATAAAGGATCCCAAAATAAGAGAAACAAAGATAAATACTATACACTAACACGGGATTTCAAAACAAAGATATACTTATATAATATAGGCAAGTGTGTTTCGTATGGTAATGTTTTGAAAACCAAGGGAATAACAATTATACACATTACCATAAATAAAAAAACTATAATAAATTAATTATGCAAAGAAATAATGAAAAAATAGATGGTCAAATTTTAACATGTGGCACAATAATAGAAGGGGAAAAAAGGCGGGAAATTTTTTGTCGAGATCGCGACACGTGTCCTTAGCAGCTACTACTTTAGTATTGTTTAGGATATTTAAATTTATAGAAATTGTTATATAAAGATATAAAATAATACTAATCAAATATGAAGGGTTGAGGATCCAAAAATTAAGCGGACACCATAAAATAATACAGTACTAATTAAAATAAAGGATCCAAAAATAAGAGAAGAAGATAAATACTATACACTAACACGGGATTTCAAAACAAATATATATATTTACCAATGACCTCTTGCCCTAGTGGTAAGGGAGATATGGCCCTTGCAAGAGGTCAAGGGTTCAAATCCCACTTCTTACACAATTTGTGTATTAGTGGGTGCTCAAGCCTTCATTGGCTTGGGTGAGCCTGCCTGGTGGCTTGCCGCCTGGCACCGGTTCGCGTCCTTTGCAGGCTAGGGCCCGGACCCGTGGGGGGATTAGTCGATAACCTCGGAACCCCCCACGTCCAAAAAAAAAAAAAAAAAACAAATATATATTTATATAATATAGGCAAGTGTGTTTCGTATGGTAATGTTTTGAAAACCAAGGGAATAACAATTATACACATTACCATAAATAAAAAAACTATAATAAATTAATTATGAAAAGAAATAATGAAAAAATAGGTGGTCAAATTTTTGTCGAGGTCGCGACACGTGTCCTAAGCAGCTACTACTTTAGTATTGTTTAGGATTTGAAATGTATTTTAATTAAAATTATTTCAATAACCTTCTTGATATAAAATATGTCTGATTTATGGGGCGACTTGTTGTATTCAACCATAATTATAAGTAAGAATTACTTTAGAGCACCCACATTAGGGTGTTTTAAAGACAAATATAAGAAACTTAATAATAAAATAATAAAGGAGAGATACATTTTACTAAGGAACGATGTGACGGGTTCGTTACTAATAGACCCTTAAAAACCCAAGAAAGAAAGAAGGTGGGGATATGTGTGAGAGGAGAGGAAAGAGAAAAAGATGAGTTAAGGAACCGAATCGGGTTCCATGGATGTAGGTTAAAAATTAAATTGGATTTCTTAAAGAGAGAGAAAAATAAAAATGAGAGTTAAGGAACCGAATCGGGTTCCATGGATGTGGATGCTTTTAGTAGTTTACTTTTACGTGAAAAGTACTCTTATTACATTACCCAATCTTAATTTTGATATAATTGATGACCCAAGTATTTATATTTAACATCTAGTATAAAGTAAAAGTTGTGAAGTACTTGGTTGATTATTTCCATTACGTTCATTCTCAAGCCTAGAAACTTATTTCGATTAATATTAACTCAATAAGGATCCAAGTTAGATAATATATAGCTTTTATAGGAACATGTACGTTGGATACAAGTTTATAAAACAAGTGTTATATGTTTAACAAATTCATAATATAATTCAAAATAAATAAATATTTTAGGTAATCAAATATTTGAAAAAAAAAATGTTTCCATATCTTATTATTATTATTATTGTCATAAATATAGTATATTATATTTTATGTTTTCTATTTTATTTAATGGGTAAAAGATGTTAACCCAAATTTGCGAGTCAACTCGGATGAGTTGACCGAATCAAGCGAGTTGACTCACCTTTCTTCAACCTTCCACCATGGCCAACTCTAGCTCCTCAATTCACCATTTTCGTCTCAAATTCAATAAGGAGATTAGCCTTGAATGAATTTTGAAGAGTTTAAAACTTATTTCATTCATAAATGGGAGGTATTACATTCAATTCGATCCGAAGAATATTCAACTACACTTACTTCGTTCTCACCCAAATCTCGTCATAAACACGTGGTTTTGATCTAATTGATGAGTGTTATTGACTACCGCATTGAATACGATGATAATGGTATATTCAATTTGAGGAATCGGTTACGAAATGGACCTTATTCTAAAAAGGGTTTCGGTTTTTTTTCAAAGATAATCCACCACTGCTCGCCCGAAATCCGAGCTCCTAAACCTGCGATTTTACACCCTAAATACCTCCAGAAACAATCCCCTTCACAAAAATTTCTCCAAAACATCCCGAATTCAAAATCCCCAAATCGGGATTTCACTCCATCGGCTACCACCACCGAGCCACTGCTCCGCCGCTCGCCGTCTGTCACCGCCACGGTTTTCGCCACCTGTAGCCACCACCGTTCTCGCCGCCTGTCGCCAGCAGCGTGACCGGCTCCATCGAAAGGCCACCATCCAGTCGCCCGAGGTTGATGACAATGAACAGTGTACGAATCACTGTCGGGATGAAGGTTGAGGAGGGGTATTCACACAAAAGCTCCCTAAGTTTTCAATTTGTTTAAAATATGCCCCTATTCAATTCGAAAATTATAAAGATTAGCCCGCAGTTTTAGAATGTATCTAACTCGCGTTAAATCTTAAAATTCGCAGCGATGATCTCGAATCCTTACACACCCATCCCGTGACAAGATTCCCAAGAGAATGTAATTGGTATAAATTCCGACTTTATAATTAATTCAAGTGAGTCAATTATGTGTATAAAATACCAATTATTAAACTCTTATTTGTGTCTTGTATTTCATGTGTGTACAGCAGTTACTAAGTGAGTCAAACTCATTCACAAGTCTTTTAAGTCTATAGTTGGTATCGAAATCCAACAAGACGAAAAAGACAAGTGACTTTCTAAACCTTTCTACTCACTTTGGTGCTTTCGTGTCTAGTTGTTTTCTTTCATTTGGTTTCTTGCCAAGTTAAATAAAATAAATTAAAAATCACTTGTTTTGTGTAATTTATTTAGCAATCAGTTTGGATTTGGCAAGTATAATTGGGTAAAGTTACTATTTGACCTTAATATAAAATAATAACATGGTTTACCCACCGTTTCTTTAAAGCATGATTTATTATTGTTCTTTCATGCTAAAATGGTTAGGTATGGAATATGTTATTTCGTTGATGTTTCCATCCGTTATTTTATTTTATTCTATTTGGTATCCATGTTACATTTAAATAATATGGATTACTTTTGTAATGCGTGATCACTTAAGATAAGTCATAAAGCAATAGTGAGAATGTGAGGATTGTGTGTTACGATCGGAACTCAACTGAATCAAGATCAATTCAAGTAAAACGTATCTATCAATGCAAAGTAAAGTGAACTGTGTAATGTGTAAAGTTAAATGAAAGTGACGTGGTAGAGTCAGGTCAGAGCCGTTATTCTCCGGTCTAAAAGTTTCATGAAACTAACACATTCCGAACGCGCATATATTATCTATCGGAATGTTACACTACCAAATAAAAAGGTTTTAGGTCGTTATCCGCTATTGAGAGCGGGACCGGTATCATATTATTAATTATTAATTAAGAGGTGGGTGTTGAATGAAATTTGTACCACTATAACCTATCAAAGTGTGTGTTGTGAAGCATGCAAACAATATCAAAGTGTTAAAGTGAGTAACTTCGTGTAAAGTTGTGTTCAACTTATTCAACGTGAGGAAAGTGAATGAAGTGTGTGATAGACATTTGGTTTCATAGTGATCACAATTAATTCAAGCTATATCGTATCCCATCTGTACTCGGGATACGGTTCCTAAGGGTGCTTGTCGCCCACTTCTTATGTTATTCAATCCTTCGGGATTATCCGTGTCATAATAGTTGTATCGTCAAATTTTTAGCCCATCTAAATCTAAAATACTATAATAATCGCATTCGGGTTTAAATTCATACCATTCAAGGTTAATGAGTATAAATCTGAAGTAATCCCAGTTTCGAGCCGTCACTTGCTAGTTCTCGCGAACTATCCGTCCTTTGTTTGGACGGCTAGGGGTTCCTTGTCTTCATACAATACCCCAGTCTCCAGTTCGCAGGTTAAGGCCGAGTCTCCGAAGAGAAGTTAAAGAAGAGTTAGAAGACATTTTATTATCAATATTGAATGATTTCAAGTTCTTAGAAAATATTGTATAAATGTTTATGTCTTTATTTTGAAAAAGTCTTTCGTTGTAATGTTTTGATGTATCAAATATTGTAATTTGAATCTTGAGTTTGTATATAAATTTATTTATTATACTTCAAGTCTTCCGCTATTTGTATTTTATATTGTTATCATCTTGTTTATGGGAGCATGGTAGCATGTCCATATAAGCCTAAGGTGGTTACAAAGACCTTAAAGTCCGAGTAATCACTGGCGCTGCAACATTCCCTCGTTTACAGAAGGGGGTGTTACAATTACGATGACCGATGGTGGTATGAGGTAAGTCGTAGGAGAGGGGTGTTGGCTTAGGTAGGACCGAGTGAGTTTTTGGACTCATAAGACGCAATGCTAGGCGGTTTATGATGAGATTCTAGGTGAATCTTAGGCGGGGCTACGGTTAGGAATGACCTTTGTGAATATTCAGAACATAGTATGAGGGGGTACTCGGGTGTGAGGTTAAAGATAGGAGTTGGATTCTTAAAGATGGATTGCTTGTGAGGAGAGCTTGGTGCAAGAAGGTATGAGGTTGGAGTTTCAAAATGAATTAAGATTTCCTTAGGGGATGTTATCTAAGTTGATCTTGGTAAGTCTAGATAAGGATTGGTCTTGGCTTGAAAGTGAAGACGGGCGAGTGGGGATTGCGTTTTATTTTGACATGGGATGATGTAAAAAATTTCTTGGTTATGTGAATTGTTAATATGAACTGCACTACTAGAAAAACGCAATTAGACATCTGTTATCAACCGATGTCTTTGAAAAAAAATTCCGATCTCTTTGTGGGTGTAGTAAAAGATCAAACTTTTCAACATCGGTTTTAAGCAGATGTCTTTTCCGTGTTAAGACATCTATTTTATTTTGAATATAGATATAAATCAACCCCTCAAATTTATTTTTGACATGTTCACTTGTTGTTAAAGCCTCGTTATTTTTCATTTATAAGCTTTTGAAGATGTCCACACCAAGCCAAAATTTTACATTTACATCACTATTTTTAAAATAATCAATGTATTAAAACAAAATAGACATCTTTTTTATTATATTGATTTTGTGTATATTAATTTCATATATATAATTTGTGATTTTTAATTGTTTTAAAATAATCTATCGCATGAAAAATGTACGTAACTGATGTATTAATACAACATGAACATCATTTTATATTTTTATAAAGATGTTGTTGCTAGCAATATATATCAATATATATTAACATTGCGATGTAAAAATAAGTGTTACACATTGATTTAGACTATTTAGACGATGTCTATAATCATACTATCATCTATTTTTATGTAATGGTTCGATTTAATAACTATTAAGGCACAACACTTTTCATCTATAATCCGATTTGTTTTCATTTGTTGCACAACAACCTTTGCGCATAAAATAAGATTATTTACCACATGATTTCGTACAGATCTCAAACCTGTGAAGAGAAACATCTTATCTATAAAGAAAACATTGCTTTTAAAAAAAACTCCCCAAAAAAGGTATCCAGAACATTAGCACTAGTCCATTCTCTGATGGTACTCCTAATTCACAAAGTTACAACTTCACTGCTTTGTTGTCTCACTTGGGGTTGTACTGTGGTGCACTGCCTGCAAACTGTAAAGACCGGGAAATTTTATAATATTAAATTATTAAAATAGTGATTTATAATCATTCCGATTCTAAGATTTTGGAGGTTTGGAATTTCCGTCATTGAGCTATTGGTTTTATTCTAAATATTTCAAAACGAGTTCCGGCATTATTTAGTTAAAAAAAAATTATAATATGATTTATCACGCTTCCATATGCGAAAATCTAAAATAATATTTGGAGTTCTTTATTAAATTCGAAACAGAAAATTCGAAAAATCTTTCAATTCCGTCAGAATAAGATTGAGATAGCGGGTTTGGGGTTTAGTTTTCCGGTATTTTGAACTTGGGTTGGGGACCACCTTCTACCTTGTCTCGTTCCATTTGAATTGGTGCAGAGCATGCCTTTACCCTCCAACTCACTCTTTCCCATTTTAATTAAACATCTCCCACACCCCCCTCTCCAACACTATCCCTTAATTCCCAATCTTTTGGCAAAGGACAAACAAATCCTTGCCTTGAACTTGCAGGTCAACCACGCCGCTCCACACCACCCTCTCCTTTTATCTGATTGTTTCAGAAACAGTACACTATCCCTTTTCAATTGTATTTCAAAGTTCAAACCCACACCATTCCATCCCACTCTCCTTTTGCCTATCAAATCCCAACAACCCATCCCCTCTCTACCTTCCTTTCTTTCCCTCACAATTTCAAACCCAAGGAAAGAACCTCCTCTCCTCTTTTGTTTCTGCCAGCCGCCGACATCACCATCTACCCTCCTCTTCTGCTTCCTTCCGGTAGCCCAACTCCGAGCCGCCAAGCCCTGTTCTTACCCGAGGCCGAACAATCTTCCCTGTTCGAGGCCGCAGTGAAGCCGCACCACCAAGAGCATCCTCCATTGAGCCAGCAGCTGCAATCCGAGCACGCAGGAGCACCCAGGAGGCTTCTATCTCGTCGTCGGAAACCAGGAGATGCCGGAGAAGCCGCCGCCGAGCCCAACGCCCTTCTCCCCAATTCTGATTCAACCCGAGCGGTAAGCCATCCGTTCTTCCTCCTTCCACTCAATTCGTATGCAAAGGTTCACCTTTAACCCTCGTTCGAACGTCCTAGGCCAAGAACAAGCCTAATCGATCTCCGACGGTGCCCGAATCGTTTCCGACGAGCGCTTCCGACGATGCTCGAAGAACCTCCGGCGTATCCTTCGGCCCAGATTCGCCGAATCCCGCCTCCGACGAAGCTGAACCGTTCCTCCGGCGAGGCGAATCGGGCGATTTTGAGAGTTCCGAGATCAGGATTTTGGTGAGCTTCTTCTTCTTCCCTTTCTTGTTCAATCTCTGCTGCTGGTTGTCGGATTTATTTGTCGGAGCCATACTGTCACCGACGAGCTCCCACTGCGTTCTCCCTTCCTTCTTTCCGTCTTCAATTTCAGAATGTGGGGGAGAGGATGAACAGTGTCTGGTCCGGTTTACTTGTTTTGTTTTCCTTGGGTCCGGTTCAGAGAAATTTTAAATAAAAACCGGTTTTCATGGGTGTTGTTTTAATAAGAAATGGATTGGGTTGGTTTGGATCCGAAATTACAAAGGGCTTTGGGCCTAATTCTGTGGGCCTAACTTTGGATTGAGAAAACATTATATGAAAAGGTATTTTGGGTATGAATCATTTAAGGTATTTTCGGTTTACATATTACATTATTGGATTATAAATACATACATTATAAAATCAATTACTTGGAACATTAAAGTTAAGGTTTTGAAATAAAATGCCGGAATTATTTCTATAATATGATTTGAGAAGTTGTTTTAAAAATGAGTTCACTTAACTTGAGATTTAAGAGTTTGGAAAACTTTGGAAAATGAGTTCTGAAATATTATTTTAATATTCATTGTTAAAGAAGGGATTTGACGGAACTTGAACTATTTGATCTCGAGCTTGAAGTTATGATAAAAGTGTTATTTCAAATGTCGGGATTTTTGTCTTGACTTGATGATGTTGGTTTGAGAAGGAAATTAGGAGAATGATTTGGTTGATGTTGATCATATCGGAAAGGTTTTGAAAAATGGGTTTATCATCGATTGGTTTTGAGTACGTTAAGAACTTGGGTTTCATGTGTATGAATGATGGTCCGGTAGCTTACGGAAATAGCTTGATGATAGGTGTGTATTGCTTTTGGACTGCTTTGGACTTGCATTGGGCCCTTGCTTGTATTATCCTGCTGTTCTGCATCTTCAGGTAAGTTCCCTAGGGGGCTTACTCAGGTTGGACATTCATGCCTGTTGTTGCATTTTATGTTAGGTGTTGCATATGCATAAAAGCATGCCATGTAGTATCCTGTTTAGGTTGCACTAATTGAATGAGCATCTGCTTACTTATTGCGTCTGAAACAGAACGGCCGTTATCTGTGATAGTCCTAGAGTCTTTGCTAGGGTCATAGGGTAGCCCAGCCTCATCGGGTACCCTGAGTCAATCGAGTCATGAACTTCCTTATATTATGAGATGCATGCGGGCTTTATTGTGGAGCGGGTTAGGCATGCGTGCCGCCCGATTATGATGGAATGCATTCACGAGCTGGCCAGTCTCCGCCCTATCGGAAGGGGGTGGAGGTAGGAGAGGGATATGCCACTTGGCATTGTCTTGGGCCCTTTACAGTATTTTTACACATTATTATAACCAGGAGCATGCTAGTGTTTGACTTTCGTACTGCATTAGAGCATCTTTATTAGGTATAGCACATACTATGTGGCCTCAGCGAGGACTGCCGGTCCCGCATGAGTGGCTCGATCTGACTCCTTTCGCCGTTCTTTTTTTTAAGGTATTTTCTGCAGATCTTGTTTGCTCCTTGCTTCTGTGACGGGAAACCCTTTGGCGAACCAAAGAACCTAGCTAATATTCTAACTTGTTATAAATGGTAATCATCCACTTATGTTTTGGTTTTGACCCGGCTCTGCCGTGGCGCTTTGTATCTTAATTTTGCTTCCGTCTTGCTTCCGCTTGAAATGAATTTCGCGAGTTAGTCCCTAGGACAGGTTAAGGGTACCCAACGGCTCTACGATATTTTCAGGGTTCGAAATCCCTCCTTATCACTGACCATAAAAAAATGAGTTTGAAATCTCGACCCGTACCTGGATTGCAAGATCCAAACAAGGGGTTTTATCCCTTAAAACGTAACCCGGAAATCATAATTCCGGGCCGTTACACAAACTAAATACACACAGGTCCAGTTTCAACCTTCTTTGCTTCTAAAGCAGTAGTTCCAGGAGAATTACTTGCATTCGGGGTTGGAACTGCACAAGTCTAGTGTCAATCTTCTTTAGGGCAGGTTTATGATTCAATTGAACATCGTCATTGGTCTTTACAAGCTTTAAGATGGCTCCTACAGTAGGATCTGCATCTAACTTTTATATGACCGATGCAAGCTCATTGAGAGAGTTGTTCCAACCTATAATCTGTTTCTGGTCGGCAACAAACCTTTCTCAGAGGCACAATTTCTTGCAGAGAAAATTCGTAGTTAGTAGAAGGGGCGGGGAAAAGAAAATCATGTGGAGGGTTCAACATTCAGGATCACTCTCTGAGAGAAAATGCCAAAACCAGGTTCACAATTGAAAAAAACAAGTCACACATTAAGTGTAGGTGCTGAGGTACCTCAATTTACTTTCCAACTTGCCAAAAAAGACTAAAGTTACCAAGTATGATTAGTTTTGTCTTCGAATTCCATCTTAAACAAACAATTTACTTTCAAACTTGCCAGAAAAGACTGAAAAGCTTGAAGAACCGTGGAAAGCATTTATAGCATGGGTAGAATACATTAGTAGTCATGAAATGACATATGATGAATTCTGCATGACTTTTATATGGGTCCAGTATATAAGGCTAATAGAACCCAACGAAAAATTTATAAGATAACCAATTTCAATTATGTATCATGTGATTCAAGGGCCAAGATAACATCTTCCAATCTATCCTTGATATAAAGATAGCGTAATGGGCCACTATAATATAATTCACACAATAAGGAATACATAGCGAAATGAGTTTGATACAATACGTGCCCTCAAATAAGTAATTGCAATTTATATGCGATGATGATATTGAGAAAATGATGCTCAGGAATATTGTACGTCAATGTGAAATTGGCATCATATGAGAAAAATAAACCAAATGTACCCTTTGCAGTATTCAACATCGTTGAAAATCCAGTCTCCATCCTTTTCTACAATAGCAAGTATAAAGACTAGAGATCAAAAGACAATCACTCTTCAAGTAAACTGAAGAGTAAAGTTTGCGGTTTTTACATGTTCTGTTGGTGTGCCAGTCAGAGATAAATCACACGGTAGTATCTTCAATGATGAATCTTTGAAGATGGGATGGCCCAAATAAGATCCAACATTTTGACGTTCCATTATAACAAATACATAAGAGCCTGCAAGCATAAAAGAAGATGGTAAACATTTCTTTTTTTGTGCCAGTCCCCTTAAACATTATTTGTTAGTGCTGAAGACACCTTTCCTATGCTTATTAATTGATAGTTATCTAATGGTCTACACAAAGATCTTGAATAGATTTAAGAAACAAAAGTACATTTGAAAAAGAAAAAACAGTTAATATGTTATGAAAGGAAAGAGGAATCCAACCACACATAACTAACTGAGGCGTTTCTCCATATGTAGTTTTCATACAAGAGAGCTGTCTTATATTTCCGTAGTGCACAATACCAAACTAAATTTTCTTTTGAAACCAACTTATTAACTAAAACCAAACCTTTGAATTCATTTTAAACAAAAAAATAATGGAAGAGGGGAACAGGATATCCATCAAATATGATGGGTAGTACATTCTAGTTACAAAACTAGACCCAATGAGCAATATAGAACTTTATACCTTATCACATAACTGCAGTAAAGGAACTCTCATTCAAGTAAACATGTTTGTTTTGGAAAAGCAGTAAATGAAGTTTACCTGCCAAGAGCTTTGAGCATCCCGATAACACCATATACTGTCTGAATCTTGGGCACATGGACTGCAATATGGAAGCTTATATGTGCACAAGATTTAACAAAATTAGCAAAAAAAAATGCACATTAGTAAGGATTCTGGAAACAATTGGAAAGTTAAAAGCGAACCAAGAGGCTTCATAGATCCATCTGCTCTGCTAACTGTCAAAATTTTACCACTGACACCATCTGTGGGCTGAATCACATACCTATCTGGTAGCTCCCATAGCCTCATCCTGGCATACAGCTTCTTCCCAACCTGTGTTACATACACAACAAACAAGTTATCCATGACAGCTCAGTGTTATGGCTTAGTCATAAAGATGTTGGTCTCCACATCTAATTCAAGGCTGAGATTTGGGTATAAAACATCAAAGCCCTAAACCAAAATAAAGCTAATTTGGGATGAACTTCAAAGATTCAAGTATATTTACCCGGAAATATGATGAATTCGCACGTCTCTGGCTTTTCTTGGGGGTTTGAGGTCTTGATTTCTTTAGACTCTTTTCCAATTGCCCAAGCTTAAACTCCTCAGGCATGTGTATCAATGGACAATGACCTCGAATTGGCCTTCTCTGTCCTTGATTAGAGATCTGAAAACCACCCACTGCCAAAATCCCCAACAAATTGTTGTAGAAAGGGATAAAGAGGAAAGAGTTAAAAAAATTAAGGTTAGGGAGACAAAGAGCTGAGGAAAAATAAGACGTAGGGAGAAGGATCTAACCAGTGGCCTTAATAAAATAATTAAGGTTGGAATGGGAAGGGACGAGCTCCAACATCGGTGTCTAACCAGTGGCCTTGATCTCGACAGATCTGGTCCGGTTCTTCCTTGATGGTGTCAATGAGAAAGAGATGGAGGTCAGGAGTTAGGCTCTTCTTCATGTTTTATCTTTGTTCGCCTGGATGTTTGAGAGTGAGAGAAAGAGAGGTGAGGTTTGGGGTTTCGGGAGAAAAAGATCACAGATCTGTGGGTGGTGGTTGCCGGTGGTGGTGGCGGCAGTAGGGGCGGTGGTGGAATCCAGGCGAGGGTTAGACAGAGAGTTGGGAGAAATGAGAGGTTTAGAGAGAGTGAGACAGAGAGTTTGGAGTCGGACTCTTCAATTCAATCTGTTCACCAAGTATGAGGGAACTCCTGTTTTCACCAAGTAAAGGCGGTTGTTTAAAAAAAATTTGAAGTATGGGCGGGCGTTCAATTACTTAAAAAAATTCATTGGGCGCGCGTTTTAATTATTTTTTAAATTAACCGATTAACATCTGTTAGAAAATTTAACTGTTGTCATATGTTTTTTTAACATCACGTATTTTTTATTTGATATAATAGATTAATTTAACATCGGCTACTTTTTTGACAGATTTAAACCGCATGATGTTTAATTGCAGTATTCTAGTGGTGCTGGCATCATATATTGATGCATTGCTATTCTTCAATGTTGTTTTAGAAGCGTGTTATGATGTATTGTAATATGATATATGAATCATGAGATAATGATATGTTGCTAAGTGGAAGCATGATGTTATATTATATGGTCGGTAAGCATGATTATGAATATGTAAATGATGAATATGACTTGGAGCATGAATATAACTTGTATAAATGAGATAATGGTGCTTGATTACTAAATGATTGTTATATAGTATTGTGACGAGTTGAGATAATGTCTTGAGAGCATGTTGATATTTTGACGCTTGATATACTGCTTGATCATCCCTTTTACTGAATCTTAATAGCATGACTTTGTTGTGTTTATGTGTTGACAATGGGTTTGGATCGTTGATCCGGCCCTATGATGAGAATTTCGCTATGACTACATTTAAAATAACAATGTTTGGCATGATAGATATGAGAAGACCATACTAGATAGCATTTTGATAGGATGACGGTGTGAACTTATGCGTTAAATGAAATTCCCTTGATGATTGCGGTGCTGATATGCGATAGTGAGATTTGGCTTGTAGAGGCGTACTAACTCCATGGCACCTAATCCATTGATCTCTTGACATGGTGCTTGCGTGATTAGTTATGATGGTTTGATGATGCACTTATTATTAATTTTAGTGTGATGTGGAGATGCTTGATGTGACCTTGTGGACTGTGTTGGTTTATGTTTTTAGACTGATCGTATGATGTACTAGTTGGAGATTGATTGGTTTATGCGGGTATGCATTTCTTATAGCTTATGAATCTTGCTTGAATTGAGACAAATAGATTGAATGATTCTGGAAAGTAAGAAGAGAATATGGGATTAGCCCTTAGAGGTGGATAATTCCACCTCTCGTGATCTGAGATTGCTTAACTGACGTCGGATTTGAAGATTTTAAACGGTTTTGAAAAGGACTAACTTGGATTTTAAAAGATCAACGCTATCGAGCAGTTTAATGATTTTTGAGGTCAATCTTTCCATTTACAAGACTCTTTTGAACTTTTCGGGATTGGATTTACAATATGAAGCCCCACGAAGTGGATACAAACATTTATAGGTGCACTTATGGATTTCTTGCTAAGACCTAGTGGACGCTATGATGCTTTTTGAGTTATAATATAACCGAGAAGTCGGGGTAAGGATATGATAGGGGCCCATATCAAATTCTTGCTACGACCGCTTGAGGATATTATGATCACGACGAAGAGACTCTGAGGATCTTATAGGGGCACCTACGAGGTACTCACGGGATCAGTGGCATGAAACTTGGACTCACTAATTTCAAACTTCATCCCCTGGCTTTAAAGTGATTTTAGTCTCGGGGATGAGACTTGTTTTTAGAGGTGGATGATGTAATGACCGAGTATTTTAAAACATTATTTATGTAAATTATAGATTTTATTCTAATTTAAATATCATTTGAAAAATTTGTGTCCTCAAGTAACCAATTTATTTTATTCCTCGAGGCCAATTCCGGCATAAACTTGTTATTCGAACTTACAAATGAATTTATTTTGCCTTATATGTTCAAGGCTTGAAAATATTTTCGTGTTTCGTTATTTAATTCGGTTTTGCATGTTTATATTAAACTTATTTTAGTTGCGTCGGGTTAAAGTCGGAAAGCGGGATTCGAGATGTATTTCTAGGTATTTAATTTGACTCTCTTTCCCCTAATTAAGGCACTTCCCATCCAAGCCACCCTACAATTACTCCCTGCAACGCCCCTAGCCTCTTCACCTACCCCTAGCTGCTGCTGCTCCCCGTTCGATAAGACCCAACTCCAACCGTCACCATCACTCCAATCAACTACATCTTTCCCTCCATCTTTCAATTGTCCTACTCTGTTTGAAGATCGAAAACTCCACCTGCATCAATCACCTTCCTCCTATCTACACTCTTTCGATCAATTTGATAATGCATATCTTAGATAGGCATTATAGGCATTTTTAGTTTAGTTAGGTTGCATTTCGTTCATACTTTGTCTCTAAATTGCATCTTGTGATTATTCTAGAAGAGTTCGGATTCTGCGCAAATTTGTGTTTATCTTGTAGATCGAATTGGAACACATTTTGGGAGATGCAATACCTTGAAGTGGAGTACAAGAGACATTGGAAAGAATCAAGGAAGTGAGAGAAGAGACGAGTACTTGGAAGCTGATCGTGGTTTCGGACAAGAAGACACGATAACAGGATGCCGCGGCCGCAGCCAGGACCGACGATGCGGGCTATGGAGAAGTTGTTGATGCCGCGACCGCAGCATATGCCGCGGCCGCAACATGATTCGTCAGCGCCTAGACGATGCGTCTCAATTAATAAAAACCAAGTTGTTATTGTTTTGTTCCATGGCCGACTTGGGATTGTTTATAAGGCCGATTTTAGTTATTTTTCTAGCACTTCTATTCTATTCATTCGTTCATCAGACACTTTAGAGATTTGAGCGATGTCTTCCATGAGGAACTAAACTCATCTATTCTGCTTGCAATTTGAAGCTTTATTTGGATTGATTGTGAGTTTCTAATTCTCGTTCCTTGTTTCCTATATTTGAATGCTTTAACTTCTTTGTGCTTGATTGTTTATTGTTTTGTTCTATCTTGTTTGGCCGATTAGTTAGATCAATTCAATTGCTAAGGTTTTGTAGATTCCAAATTGTGATCCTTAACCTATTTAGCAAACTTGTCCCTTTAGGGCTGATTGAACTAATTGGACAAGTAGGAAGTTGGATGTGTTGTTAAATCCCTCTTTAGGGACTGCAAATACCTTGGTTAATCTATGGTCTTAAAGATATCAATTGGGTTAAATATTTCTTTAGGGACTGTTCGATTGATAAGGGTTTCTAGGACTGATTGGACTAGTAACTATATTAGGTCGGGACAAGGGCATTCATAGGAAACTTAATAGGACGAGAAGAAGTTACAAGGATCGCTTCAATCAAATAAAGTGGAAAATTGTAGGTAGAATTGCTTCTCCTAATTGTCTGAATTACAAATATTTACTTTTGTTTGCTTTAATCCGCTTTGATAAAAGATGGAACTTTCACACTCAAAACCCCCCAATTTGGTTACTTTAATTGACACTTGAATCATACTTGAATTATAACTTTCCTTGTGTATCGACCTCTTACTTATTGCTATAGTAGTTATAGGTTTGAGTTTCTTTGACGGATCAATGACATGTTTTCTCTCCGTCAACCACCAAACTCAACATCTTTAAACTCCCCGTTTTCGAAGCTTAGGACCATCGAGCACTGCCGCCCCCTCCGTCCTTCTTTCTCCCAGACCATGACAGTTGAGCTCCCCCACCTCGACGTACCCAAGCGCCTTACAACAGCCCCGGTGCTCCCAGTGCTACCAAGGCTTCATCGCCTCCGTTTGAGCACGAAATAACCTTCCGGTAAACCTTTCTCCTTCACTTCAATTCCAAACCACTCTCGAGCCCTAACATTACACTCACCCACATCCGACGCATGTTCGAGGAGCCATCGAGAGCCTCCGACGATACCCAGAACTCTGTTCGAAGCTCCGACATCCGTGAACACCCCGGTGAGACCCTAAGTCTTCTTTCCTAGTTTCTATTTCGTTTTTGTTGTTCCTTGCGCTTAACCAGTTGGGAGGGTAGTGAGGATCGAGTGCGGGAAGCTTGGTCAAACTCCGTCAAGTTCAGGCGAGCTCTAGAGCTGCTAGGTCGAGAGCTTAACCGTGAGCAGCGAGAGCGAGGGTGCGGGTGCGAGGACTGTACTTGGGAGTGTGGGAAAGGTCGGAGAGGAAAGTCTAGGTGAGCAGAAGGCCGAGGAAGGGTAAGGTCGAGCAGTCACCGGCGAGCTAGGAAGCAGGAGTCTCCATTTGAAATGAAGAAGAAGAAGGCACATGTCGGGCCCTTGCCCAGTCAGCCCGTGGACCCCACCTTCTTTGTTTGGTTTATTTTGTTTAACCTGTTGGGATTTTACGTGATGCGGGACCATCTTCTACACCGTCATCTACACCTCCGGATGCGCCGATCATACTTGGAGACGGACCGATGACTAGAGCTCGAGCTAAGAAGCTCCAATGCGACTCATTCCTCTTTGTAAGTCACTCCTTATTCTCGAGCGCGGTCCAATTCCCGGAGCCACCAATGAAGGTGTACATGTGCATCAGAACCCAGGGTGCCGACGACGGAAGCTAGCTGCGAGGCACGTGAGGCAGCGACGTGCGCGGGCGTGCTCCGAGGTGCGCGGGTGCGGGGAAATGTGCACGAGCGTGCGCAAAAGGACTGGTGGGCGTGAGATTGCAGGCTCCAAATTAATTATTGCCTATGTTATTTCATGTGTTAATTAAGCATTGTTTAATTAAGTCATTTTAGGAATAATTTAAATAATTATTTTTATTTATTTATTTTATTAGAAAATAGGCTTTGTTAGGGTTATATTAGCCGGCCTCCCTTGTAGAACAATTCACGTCTTCCATTATTCAGAAATACAGTGCTTTGTGTGAAACACAACTGTGAGAAAGTCAATCGATTCGAAGCGCTGCTTATCGATTGCAACAATTGGTTATAGATCTAACTTGGTTTGCTTTGAGTTCGTCAAGCTCGCGAGAGCTTAGTGATCCAGGTAATCACAAGTCCCCTCCTTGTGCCTCCAAGTTGTCCGCTTGGTTGTGTAAGGTTGTAGAGGCGGGCTTTATAGTCGTTGGTATTTTGTTCCTACCCTCTTAGGAGGCCTGTGGTCTTTGCCTCGTTCTATTTTAGTTCGAATCAGTCCACTATCGGTCGTGTCTTTGTTATCAATTTCGAGTCTTGAATATTGTTCATCGAGTCTTTGAGTCTTTTGCTTCCGTTCTTGTTATCTCTTGTTTGATTGTCGAAGATCGGGCCATCCTACGGCTAACCCCGTATCAAATTGGCATCAGAGCTTTGGTTTCCGACATCAAAGTTGTGTCTTTTGTTTCCCTAAACACAAAGCCTACAAAAAAAAAATAGAGTCTTTCTTGTTCTTGGTATTTTTACTTCTTGAATTTTTTATTTAATTATTACTAATATTTTGTGTGTGATCGTTTGTAGTTGCTAGCCCTAAACACTAAGCCAAGTCGAGACCTTCACAAGTGTGGCCGACCTCACCCTTGGATAGCCGACACCGACTTCATCAATTCATCAATTCACCAATTCATCCATTCAGTCGGTCCTTGTATTTCATTAATTCATCCCTTCATCAATTCATCAGTTCAACAATTATTTCATAAATTTCATCCATTCGGTCAACCTTAGGGCTGAAATTTATTTCATTCCATTCACCTTGTTTATATTATTTTTCGAGTCCTCTTATTTAATTGTTTTTCTCTTGCATTAGGATAAAAAAAAAATCAGATCCGAAATCCTTCAAAAAAAAAAGAAAAAAAAAATACATTCAAAGCTTAGTCCTAGGAGGATAAAATTCACTAGGGGGAAAAGTAAGCTTTCAAAAAAAAAAGGGAATTGTTGAGATCTAGTGCAACAACTTCAAGGACCAATTTCGGTGAAAACCTCATAGCCCTAATCGAAATTCTCAAACACATACCTCCCGAACCATAATTTTTTTTAAGCCCTACCTTGCAACTACAACGTCCTTGCTAAGGGTTTGAATCAAAACAAGAGGTAAAAGTCCGAGTTTTCTTTTGTGTCGAGTTGCAACAGCTTCTGTCGAGCTCTTCTGTGCTATATCGAGTTGTTTCCTTGCTGTGTCGAGTCCCTTGTGTCGAGTATTGTGGCCTTGTCGAGTGTCTTTCAGCCATACCGAGTCCTTCCTTGGTGTGTCGAGCACCTTTAGCCACTGTCGAGTAAGTTCCAGCCACATACCGAGTCGGTACTAGCGACTATCGAGTCGATACCCCGTCATTTCGAGTCGATACTTGCCCTCTGTTGGAATTCTGCCGAGTCCACTACCAAGTCGGTACTTGGTCATATCGAGTCGATACCTACCCCTTCCGACTCGATACTTTGCCACTGTGGATTTTTTTTTTCGGTTGTTCCTTGCCCATTCTCTTGATCTCTTACCTTGTGTTGCTAAGTCCTTGCTTGAGTGTTGATTTGGCCAAAGCGGATTGCCCCAACAAGATTGTCATAACCAATACGAGGGACGTGTGTAAGAGAAACACATTGTGAGTTGTTTTATTTGCTAATCTTGACATAGTTCCGTGTTTGTTTATTTGCGACGTCTCAGTAGGTTAACAACCCGAACAATGCCAACAATGACAACGATTCCGACGCCACTATATCCGGCGCGGTGGTCAACGCCAGAATGGACACTTTTGCCACCACCTTGACGGCGATAATGGATAGGTTGACGGCCTTGGAGGCTAGGCCAACGGGTTCTAATAACCTTGGTGGTTGTCAAGGTAATCATGGGCGTGACGAGACGCCTAATGATGAAAGGGAAGTCCGACATCCTAATCGTAATCCTAACCCTAATTTCAATAATCCTATTTTTGAAGAGAACCACTCTCCACGAGGGGAGAGAAATGGTCGAAATAACGGATTTTTTAATGCGCAGGGGCAAGGACGGGGAAGAGGAAGATGTCGTGGCTTCCAAGAGGAGTTCTACTATTCGGAGCGTGATGATGACTTCCAAGAGGAGGACTATTGGGAGCAACGCCCGAGGCAGAACGACAGAGGAGGTCGTTACCAATACCGTGAGCCTAGAGATCCTGATCAGGACAGCATAGGTAAGGTTAAGGTAAAAATTCCTTCCTTTGATGGCAAGACAGATCCAGATGCATATATAGACTGGGAAACTAAAATGGAACAAATCTGGAACTGTCATAATTTTTCTGAACCTAAGAAAGTTCAATTGGCTTCTTTAGAATTTCAAGGATTTGCTCTTATTTGGTGGGATAATTTGATTAAGGAAAGACGAAGAGCCCTTGATGCGCCTATCGCGTCTTGGAACCAATTGAAAGCTTTAATGAGAAATAGGTTTGTCCCTCAACACTATGCTAGAGAGCTTTGGCAACGCCTAGAGAACCTTAAAAAAGGTAATAAATCTGTTGAGGAAACCTTTAATATTATGCAAGAAACCATGGCACGAGCAAATGTTGTTGAACATCATGAGGATACTAATGCTAGGTTTCTTCGCATTTTGCATCCCGCCTTAGCTCAGGACATTGATTGCTTTCCTTACTCTACTCCTACTGAATTGTTGCATTTGGCTATTAAAGTTGAACGTGGAGCTAGATACAGGAACCAAGGCGGAAGATGGATGAGCCGACAGCCCCAACCTTGGCGCCAAAACCGGCCACAACAGCCACAAGGGCGGTCTGACGGCGGTTACACCTCTCGGCCAAACCAAGCCCCTGGGAGAGGAGATGGCCGAACTAACCCTACAGCTGCTGACAAAGGTAAGGCGTCTTGGACAGGACGAGATTCGTTTGGGACATTTACTGGTCCCCAAGGGAGTAATCCTAACCCCTCTACTGCTAGATCTAGGGACATTGTGTGCTTTAAATGTCAGGGTAGAGGTCATACTATGAAGGATTGTCCCAATAAGAAAACTCTCATGATTAATCACTTGGCTGAATATATGTCTGACAATTCTTGTGATGAAAATGAAGAGCATGCTAATGATAATGATCAAAACCTTAATCTGCTTACCTATGATGAGGATGATGATGGCATTGATTATGAACATGGAGAATCATTGATTGTTAGGAGAGTCAAGTGTTGTTCCTGCACCATGTGATGACAATCAACGTGAGAATCTATTTCATACTAGATGCTTAGTTAAGGGTAAAGTGGTTAATGTGATCATTGATGGGGGAAGTTATTGTAACTTAGCTAGTCAAGAGATGATTGATAAATTACACCTTCCTACTATTCAGCATCCTAGGCCTTATAGATTGCATTGGATGAACGACTGTGGTAATTTGAAAGTGAATAGGCAAGTCAAAGTGCATATCAAATTAGGACATTATGAAGATGATGTGTTATGTGATATAGTACCTATGCAAGCCTGTCATATCTTATTAGGTCGTCCTTGGCAGTTTCATCGTAATGTCTTGCATGATGGCTTTACTAACAGATATTCCTTTACTTTTCAGGGCAAAAATGTAGTTCTCAAGCCTATGACGCCAACCCAGGTGGCTGATGAGATTGAGAAGCGGAAGGTAAGTAAAGGTGAGTTAGATAAGGAGGCTCAGTCGAGCCATGTGTCTACCCCTACTCGGCCTAAGGGTGTATTTTTGGCTTCCAAGAGTACATTTTTGGATGAGTTTGCGGATGGGGAAACAACCCTCATGCTCCTATGCAAAGGGTTGAATATGTTGAGTGAGAAGCTTAGAGCTACCCTCCCTCCTCGCATCCTATCTCTTATTGAAGAGTATAAGGATGTTTTCCCCGAGGACATACCAGCAGGTCTACCCCCTGTCAGAGGAATTGAGCATCAAATCGATCTCATTCCAGGGGCTGCATTGCCTAATAGGCCTGCTTATAGAATGAATCCCACTGAAACCCAAGAGGTTCAATCCCAAGTCTAGGAACTGTTGGACAAGGGATACATTAGGGAAAGTTTGAGTCCTAGTGTTGTGCCTGTGTTGTTAGTCCCTAAGAAAGATGGTTCATGGCGAATGTGTGTAGATTTTAGGGCCATTAACAACATTACTGTAAAATATCGCCATCCTATACCCCGCTTAGATGACATGTTAGATGAGTTGCATGGTTCTTCTATCTTCTCTAAAATTGATTTAAAAAGCGGTTACCATCAGATTAGGATGAAGGAAGGCGATGAATGGAAAACAGCCTTTAAAACCAAATTTGGACTCTATGAATGGTTGGTTATGCCTTTTGGCTTGACTAACGCACCTAGTACTTTTATGAGACTAATGAATCATGTGCTTAGGAATTTCATAGGTAAATTTGTTGTTGTTTATTTTGATGACATTCTTATCTATAGTAAATCACCTAAGGAGAATGAAGCACATTTGAGGGAAGTACTTTCTAATCTTAGATTAGAACACTTGTATGCCAATCTTAAGAAATGTGAGCTTTGTAATGATCAAGTGTCTTTTCTGGGTTTTGTAGTGAGTTCAAGCGGATTGCGAGTCGACGATGCTAAGATCAAGGCAATCCAGGACTGGCCGACACCTACCAATTTCGGCCATGTGAGGAGTTTCCAGGGCCTAGCGAGCTTTTATCGGAGATTTGTACGTGACTTCAGCTCCATCGCAACCCCTCTCACAGAGCTCAAAAAGAAGCGGTGTGTGTTCAAGTGGGGTCCAGCTCAGGAGGAGGCGCTCTGCAAGCTCAAGGAGAAGCTCACTCATGCGCCATTACTGGCTCTGCCTAACTTCACTCGGCCTTTCGAGGTTGAATGTGATGCTAGCAGAGTTGGGATTGGAGGCGTCCTCATGCAAGAAGGTAAGCCTATAGCCTTCTTTTCTGAGAAATTAAAAGGTGCATGTCTTAATTACTCTACGTATGAAAAAGAACTTTATGCATTGTTTAGAGTCCTTAAGACATGGTCCCATTACCTTTGGCCTAGCGAGTTTATACTTAGGACTGATCATGAATCTTTAAAACATTTTAAGAGCCAAGATAAACTTGATAGGAGGCATGGTAGATGGATGGAATTTATTGAGACATTTCCTTATGTTATAAAGTATAAGAAAGGGAAAGACAATGTGGTTGCTGATGCTTTATCTAGGAGACATGTCCTTTTGACCACTTTGGATTCTAAAGTCTTAGGCTTTGTATACATTAAGGAATTGTATGCTAATGATGCTGATTTTGGGGAAGTTTTTGGGAAGTGCCTAGATAAGGGTCCTACTGACCAATTTTATATCTTTGATGGATTCTTGTTTAGGAAAGACCAAGTGTGTATACCTAGGTGTTCTCTTCGATTATTATTAGTGAATGAAGCCCATAGTGGAGGTTTAATGGGTCATTTTGGGAGAGATAAGACATACCACACACTTAAGTCTCACATCTATTGGCCACATATGCTTAGGGATGTAGAACATTGCCTTAAGAGATGTATTGACTGTTTGAAGGCCAAATCTAAGCTTATGCCCCATGGTTTATATACACCCCTGTCGATCCCTTCTGCCCCTTGGGAAGATATTTCTATGGACTTTATTGTGGGATTGCCTAGAACTAAGAAGTGGAGGGATTCTATCTTTGTTGTGGTGGACAGATTTTCTAAGATGGCTCACTTTATAACATGCCATAAGACTAATGATGCTACCAATGTTGCGAATTTGTTCTTTAGAGAGGTAGTTAGGTTGCATGGAGTGCCGAAAACCATAGTGAGTGATAGGGATGTTAAGTTTTTGAGTCATTTTTAGCGGACTTTATGGAACAAATTGGGAACTAGATTGTTATTTTCTACCTCTAGTCACCCCCAGATAGATGGCCAAACCGAGGTGACCAATAGGACCTTAACTACTATCCTTAGAGCCATTTTAAGGAAAAATTTGAAGCTTTGGGAAGAAGCCTTGCCTCATGTGGAGTTTGCTTATAATAGGACAATGCATTCCTCAACTAAAATCACTCCTTTTGAATGTGTATACAGTGTTAATCCACTAACCCCCTTTGATCTTACTCCATATCCTATGAGAGAGAATGAGTCTTTTGACGCAGGTAAGCATGTAGAGTTCATCAAGGAGCTGCATGAACGGACACGTCAGAAACTCAAGTTGAAGGCTGAGTACAATGCCAACAAGGCCAACAAGGGCCACCGTTTGGTGACATTCCAGCATGGGGATCTAGTGTGGGTGCACCTGAGGAAGGAGAGGTTTCCCAACGAGCGGAAGAGCAAGCTTGCACCGCGAGGAGATGGACCTTTCAAGGTTCTACAGAAGGTGGGCGACAATGCCTACAAGCTGGAGCTTCCTGAAACATATAGCATAAGTGCTACCTTCAACGTCGCGGATCTCATTCCATATCTTGCCGTGGACGAGGACTTGGATTCGTGGTCGAATCCTTTCCAAGAAGAGGAGGTTGAAGCGGGACCATCTTCTACACCGTCATCTACACCTCCGGATGCGCCGATCATACTCGGAGACGGACCGATGACTAGAGCTCGAGCTAAGAAGCTCCAACGCGACTCATTCCTCTTTGTGAGCCCTTGATGCGGTCCAATTCTCGGAGCCACCAATGAAGGTGTACATGTGCATCGGAACCCAGGTTGCCGACGGCGGAAGCTAGCTGCGAGGCACGTGAGGCAGCGACATGCGCGGGCGTGCTCCGAGGTGCGCGGGCGCGTGGAAATGTGCGCGGGCGTGCGCAAAAGGACTGGTGGGCGTGAGATTGTAGGCTCCAAATTGGTTATTGCCTATGTTATTTCATGTGTTAATTAAGCATTGTTTAATTAAGTCATTTTAGGAATAATTTAAATAATTATTTTTATTTATTTATTTTATTAGAAAATAGGCTTTGTTAGGGTTATATTAGCCGGCCTCCCTTGTAGAACAATTCACATCTTCCATTATTCAGAAATACAGTGCTTTGTGTGAAACACAACTGTGAGAAAGTCAATTGATTCGAAGCGCTGCTCATCGATTGCAACAATTGGTTATAGATCTAACTTGGTTTGCTTTGAGTTCGTCAAGAATGATTTTTGGAAGTGGTTTTAGAGATTTAATATTTATGATTTGGAAATGGACTAAGAATGATTTTTGGGTTAATTTTTTTGACAAACGTCTTGACTCGTGAAATTATATGAT